>JAZHEH010000691.1:0-2984165 GCA_036589455.1 Ateles fusciceps | reverse complement strand
AGGATATAGAAAATAGCCTCAAAAGGGAAAGTCTAAGACTGTTCTTTTTTAAGTTGGTGTCTGGCTCTGTTACCCAGTCTGGAGTGCAGTGGTATGATCTTAGCTCACTGCAACCTCTGCCTCCCAGGGTTCAAGTTTCCTGCCTCAGCTTTCCAAGTAGCTGGGATTACAGGTGTGCACCACCACACCCAGCTAATTTTTATATTTTCAGAGAGACGGTGTTTCACCATGTTGGCCAGGCCTGGTCTCAAACTCCTGACTTCAAGTGATCCACCCACTGAAAATCTATGACTTATTGGCTTTATAGAGGAGGTAAGGAAAGAGATAGGTATAGAAAGTTTATTCAAAGGAATAATAATAATAATGTTTATTCAAAGGAATAAAAGAACTCCTCAACCCTAACAAAAAATATCAACATCCAAGAAAAAGAAGGTTATAGAACACTAAGCAAATTTAACCCCCAAAAAACCTACCTCAAGGCATTTAATAATCAAACTCCCAAAGATCAGGGATAAAAAATGGATCCTAAAAGCAGCAAGAGAAGATAAATAAATAACACACAATGGAGCTCCAATATGTCTGGCAGCAGACTTTTCAATGGAAATTTTATAGGCCAGGAGAGAGTAACATAACATATTTAAAGTGCTGAAGGAGAAAAAGTTTACCCTAGAGTAGTATATCTGGCAAAAATATCCTTCAAGCATGAAGGAGAAATAAAGACTTTCCTAGACAAACAAATGCTGAAGGATTTCATCAACACCAGACCTGTCCTAAAATAATGCTTAAGTGGGGAGTACTTCAATCAGAAAGAAAAGGATGTTAATCAGCAATAAGTAATCACCTGAAGATAGAAAACTCACTGGAAATAGTAAGTACAGAGAAAAACACAGAATATTATAACCGTAACTGTAACTGTAGTGTGTAAACGACTTTTATCCTAAGTAGAAAGACTAAATGATGAACAATCCAAAAATAAGAACTACAATAACTTTTCAAGACATACATAGTACAATAAAATATAAATAGAAACTACAAAAAGTTAAAAAGTAGAGAGACAAAGTTAAGGCAGAGAGTTTTTATTTTCTTTTTGCTGGTTTGTTTGTTTATGCAAATAGTGTTAAGTTGTTATCAGGTTAAAATACAGATTTATAAAGTAGTATTTGCCAGCCTCATGGTAACCTCAAACCAGAAAACATACATTGGAGTCAGAAAAATAAAAAGCAAGAAACTAAATCATATCACCAGAGAAAATCACTTTAACTAAAGAAAAACAAAAAGGAAAGAAAGAAGGAAAAGAAAACCACATACACACACACACACACCAAAATCAAATTACAAAATGCTGAAGGCCTTACTTATCAATAGTAACATTGAATGTAAATAGACTGAACTCTCCAATCAAAAGACAGAGTTGCTGAATGGATGAAAAAACAAGACTTATTAATCTGTTACCTAAAAGAAACACACTTCACCTATAGAGACACACTTAAACTGAAAATAGAGTGATGAAAAAAATACTTTATGCCAATGGAAACTAAAAAAGAGTAGGAGTCACTACACTTATATCAAACAAAATAGTTTTCAAGACAAAAACCATAAGAAGAGACAAAGAAGGTCACTATGTAATGATAAAGGAGTCAATTCAGCAAGAGAATATTATGATTTTTCATATATATATGCACCCAACACTGGAGCACCCAGATACACAAAGCAACTATTGTTAGAGCTGAAGAGAGAGATTCAGGCCCCAAAACAATAATAGCCAGAGACTTCAACAGCCCATTTTCAGCACTGGACATACCTTCCAGGCAGAAAGTCATTAAGCTGCATTATAGACGAAATAGATCTAGTAGATATTCATGGAATATTTCATTCAACAGCTGCAGAATATACATTCCTTTTGTTGGCACATGGATCATTCTCAAGGATAGACCATATGTCAGATCACAAAACAAGGCTTAAAACATTAAAAAAAATAACATCAAGCATCTTCTCTGACTACAGTACAATAAGAATAGAAAATAATAACAAGGAAGAAATTTGGAAACTATAGAAATACTATGGAAATTAAACAGTACACTCCTGAATGGCCAGTGGGTTAATAAATAGATTAAAAAGGAAATATAAAAAATTATTGAAACAAATGAAAATGGAAACACAACATACCAAAACTTATGGAATACAGCAAAAACAGTACTAAGAGGGAAGTTTATAGTTATAAATGCCTACATCAAAAAGAAGAAAAACTTTAAACAATCTCATAATGCATCTTAACAAACTAGAAAAGCAAGAGCAAACCAAACCCAAAATTAATAGAAGAAAAAATGATAAAGATCTGAGCAGAAATAAATGAAATTGAAATGAAGGAAACAATACAAAAGGTCAATGAAATAAAAAGTTGGTTTTTGAATAGTTATACAAAATTGACAAGTCATTAACCAGGCTAACAAAAAAAAGAGGAGGAGGAGGAGGAGGAGGAGGAGGAGAAGGACAACGGTGAAAGAGAAGATCCAAATAAGTAAAATCAGAAATGATAAAGGAGACACTACAACAGATATCACAGAAGTTCAAAGATCATTAGTGGCTACTATGAGCAACTTATATGTCAATTAATTGGAAAATATAGAAGAAATGGACATTCCTAGACACATACATCCTACCAAGATTGAACCAGGAAAAATAAAAAATCTGAACAGACCAATATTAAGTAACTAGATCAAAGCCATAATAAAAATTCTCTCAGTTAAGAAAAACCCAGGACCCATTGGTTTCATGCTGAATTCTACCAAACATTTAGAGAAGAACTAATACCAATCCTACTCAAGCTATTCCATAAAACAGAGAAGAAGAGAATACTTCAAAACTCGTTATATATGGCCAGTATTACCTTGAAGCCTAAATCAGACAAAGACACAGGAAAAAATGAATACTACAGGCTAATATCTCTGATGAATATTGATGCAAAAACCTTCAACAAAATACTAACAAACCAAATTCAGCAATACATTAGAAAAATCATTAATCTCTGGGGATGCAATGATGGTTCAACATATGCAAATCAATTAATGCTATCAACAGAATGAAGGATAGAAACCATATAATTATCTCAACTGGTGCTGAAAAAGCAGGTGATAAAATTCAATATCCTTCATGATAAAAATCCTTAATAAACTGAGTGTAGAAGGAACATACCTCAACATAATAAAAGTCATACATGACAGACCCACAGTTAGCATCATATTGAATGTGGAAATACTGAAAGTCTTTCCTCTAATACCTGCAACATGCCAAGGATGCTCACTTTTTCCACTGTTATTCAACAGAGTACTGGAAGTCCTAGCAAAAATAGAAGAGAAGAGTAAAAAAAGAAAGTAAAGAACGGTATCCAAATTGAAATGGAAGAAGTCAAATGTTTCTTGTTCGCAGATTATATGATCTTATATTTGGGAAAAACCTAAAGACTCTGCAAAAAAACTATTAGAACTGATAAATTCAGTGAAGTTGCAGGATACAAAATCAACATACAAAAATCAGTAGCATTTTTATATGCCAACAGTGAACAATCTGAAAAAAAAAACCATAATCTCATTTACGATGGTCACAAATAAAATTAAATACCTAGGAATTAACCAAAGAACTGAAATATCTCTATAATGAAAACTATAAAACACTGATGAAAGCAATGGAACAGGACACCAAAAAAAAAAAAAATTCCATGTTCATGGATTGAAAGAATTACTATTATTAAAATGTCCGTACAACTCAAAGCAATCTACAGATTCAATGCAATCTCTATTAAAAAAAAAATGACATTCTTCACAGAAATAGAAAATTCTAAAATTTATGTAGAACCAAAAAAGACACAGAATAGCAAAGCTGTCCTAAGCAAAAAGAACAAAACTGAAGTAATCACATTACCTGACTTCAAATTATACTACAGAGCTATAGTAACCAAAACAGTATGATAGTGGCATAGAAACAGACACATAGACCAGCGAACAAAATAGAGAAACCAGAAATAATTCCACAGTGAGCTCATTTTTTCCACAGTGAACTCGTTTTTTTTACAAAGATGCCAAGAACATACACTGAATAAAAGACATTCTCTTCAATAAATGGTGCTAGGAAAACTGAAGATCCATATGGAGAAGAATTAAACTAGCCCTTTATCTCCTGCCATATATAAACATCAAATCAAAATGGATTAAAGACTTAAGTATAAGACCTCAAACTATAAAATTACTATAAGAAAACATTGGGGAAAATCCCTAGGATTTGGTCTGTGCAAAAAATTTATTGAGTAACAGCCCACAAGCACTGGCAACCAAAGCAAAAATGGACAAATGTGATCACATCAAGTTAAAAAGCTTCTGCTCAGCAAAGGAAAGAATCAACAGAGTGAAGAGACAACCCACAGAATGGGAGAAAATACCTGCAAACTATCCATCTGATGAGGAATTAATAACCAGACTATATAAGAAGCTCAAGACAACTGTATAGGAAGAAATCTAATAATCTCATAAAAAAATGGGGAAATAAACATTTCTCAAAAGAGGACATACAAATGGTAAAAAGATACATGAAAAAGTGCTCAATATCATTGATCATCAGAGAAATGCAAATCAAAACTACAATGAGATATCACCTCACCCCAGTTAAAATGGTTTATGTCCAAAAGACAGGCAATAACAAATGTTATCAAGGATGTAGAGAAAAGGGAACCCTTGTACACTGTTGGTGAGAATGTAAACTAGTACAGCCACTGTGGAAAACAGTTTAGAGGTTCCTCAATGAAGTAAAAATACAGCTATCATTTGATAAAGCAATTCCACCACTGGTTATATACCCAAAAGAAAGTAAATTCATATTTTGAAAAGCTATCTGCACTCCCATGTTTGTTACAGCACTGTTCACAATAGCTAAGATTTGGAAGCAACCTTAGAGTCCATTAACAGATGAATGGATAAAGAAAATGTGGTGCATATACACCATGGAGTACTATTCAACCATAAAATAGAATGAGATCCTGTCATTTACAACAACACGAATGGAACTGGAGGTCATTATGTTAAGTGAAATAAGCCAGGCAGAGAAAGAGAAACTTCTCATGTTCTCATTTATTTGTGAAAGCTAAAAATTAAAACAATTAAACTCATGGTGATAGAGAGTAGAGGATTGTTACCCAGGGCTGGGAAGGGTAGTATGGGGCTGGGCTGGAGGTGGGGGTGGTTAGTGGGTACAACAAAAAATACTTGGAAAGAATGAATAAGACCTACTATCTCATAGCATAACAGGGTGACTATAGTCAATTGTAATTACATATTTTTAAATAACTAAACGAGTGTAATTGGATTGTTTATAACACCAAGGATAAATGCTTGAGGGGATGAATGTCCCATTCTTCATGTGACTATTTCACATTGCATACCTTTATCAGAGCATCTCATGTACCCCATAAATATATATACCTACTATGTCCTCATAAAAATTAAAAATTAGGCCGGGTGCGATGGCTCACGCCTGTAATCCCAACACTTTGGGAGACCGAGGCGGGCGGATCACAAGGTCAAGAGATTGAGATCATCCTGGCCAACATGGTGAAACCCCATCTCTACTAAAAATACAAAAATTAGCTGGGCATGGTGGCACGCACTTGTAGTCCCAGCTACTTGGGAGGCTGAGGCAGAAGAATTGCTTGAACCCAGGAGATGGAGGTTGCAGTGAGCTGAGATTGCACCACTGTACTCCATCCAGCCTGGCCCCTGGTGACAGAGCGAGACTCTGTCTCAAAAAAAAAAAAAAAATTAAATTAAAATTAAATAACAGAAGGAAAAAAATGGGGCTAATCAGATCTGTCTCAAAGTGTTGTAGAAACTGAAGGGAATCTGAAAGTTACCTCAAAATATGCCAGTTTGGCATAAAAATTACTTTTAGCTGAAAACAATCGCAAAACAGCAGATGTGGGAAGACTTCTCTGCCCTCCCCTTTTTTTGCCTAAAAGCAAAGCATAGATTTCCATTTGTTAAGGTATCCTCCTCTACCATACCAGAGAGAGGAGCCTGACTCTTGGCACCAAATGAGTCTGAATAACAAGCCGTACTAAACAATCCTTATATGCCATACATTTCCTCATCACCCTCCCAAAATTCAGTATGCCTAAGGGGCTTAACCCTCTTTTCCTTTATCTGGTTCCTTCACAACTTATTATATTTTGTTAAAATGATATACACAAGCTCCTGAGTCTGTAAACCTCTCATGCATGTAAAAATGTTAATAAAAGTTGTATGCCTTTTCTCCTGTTAATCTGTCTTTTGTCAGTTCAATTCATAGTTCCCAGGCACACATCCCAAGAGGGTAGAAGGGAAGTTTTTCCTCCCCCTACAAAACCAACTGAGATCATTTAAATTGTATGTAACATTGTAGCTCAGAGTATAGGAAACTTCAAAGTTTTTACTATTTATTACACTATGGCAGTTACATGTTTTAGGATTCAGTTTCCTCATGTGTAATCTAGAGGCAGTAATAGCACCTTTATCTCAGAGATGTTACAAGCAACAGATGAGACAGCACTGATGTAGAATGCTCAACACAATTCAGGACACAGGAGCCATTATTGTTAATAGTCCGCCCCCGGGGGGGGGGGGGGGGGGCTGGGGGGGGGGGGGGGGGGGGGGGGGGGGGGCGTTCGGGGGGGGGGTTGGGGGGGGGGGGGGGTTGGTTTCCGGGGGGGGGTGGCCGGGGGGGGGGGGGGGGGGGGGGGGGGGGGGGGGGGGGGGGTGGGGGTTTCCCTGTCATATCACTGATCCTTAAAGACATTCCACTTGACTCCCAGGTAAAGGCAGTTAATGTGATTAGGGCCAGGGAAATGGAATCAAATTGGCCAAATAGTCAAGAGATTCTCTCACAAAGCAAGCTGAGGCATTCACTGTTTTATTTTCTTGGGGAAAGGTGACAGTTCAAGAGATTGTGTCTGACTGTGAGGCTGGTTCCTCCTAGTTGAAACATTCTCATGAAAAACCAACTCAGGCTCACAGCCTGCTCAAGAAGGACCAGATGGAGTGCAGAAATGTTAGGATCTCCATGGAATGTGTCGCTACTTTTGGTATTTTATGTCCCTGGCCCACTGCTGTAACCGCCCAGTGGGTTCACCTTGCCCACTGCCTAGACAGAGCCAGTTTATCGAGACAGAGAAATTGCAATAGAGAAAGAGTAATTCACAGCAGAACTGGCTGTGCAGGGAGACAGGAGTTTTGTTATTATTCACATCAGTCTTCGCGAGCATTCAGGGACTTTTTAAGGACAATTGGTGGGTGGAGGGAAGCCAGTGAGCCAGGAGTGCTAATTGGTTAGGTAGGAGATGAAATCATGGGATGTTGACGCTCCCCCTCTTGCACTGAGTCAGTTCCCGGGTGGGGGCTACAAGATCAGATGAGCCACTTTATCGATCTGGGGTGGTGCCAGCTGATCCATCAAGTGCAGGTTCTACAAAATATCTCAAGCACTGATCTTAGTAGCATTTTAAGGAGGGTCAGATCTTGTAGCCTCCCACTAGCATGACTCCTAAACCATAATTTCTAATCATGGGGCTAATTTGTTAGTCCTACAAAGCAGTCTAGTCCTCAGGCAGGAAGGAGGTTTGTTTTGGGAAAGGGCTGTTATCATCTTTGTTTTAAACTAAACTAAGTGCCTCCCAAAGTTAGTTCAGCCTACACCCAGGAAGAAATAAGGACAGCTTAAAGGTTAAAACCAAGACAGAGTTGGTTAGGTTAGATCTCTTTCATTCTCAGTCATAATCTTGCAAAGGTGGTTTTACTATTATGAGCTGAATCGAGGTCAACCCAAAATTCATATGCTGAAGTCCTGATTCCTCAGTGCCTCAGAATATAATTGTATTTGCAGATCGGTTAATTAAGTTTAAATGAAGTCATTAGAGTAAGCCCTAATCCAATATGACTGGTGTCCTTTTAAAAGGAAGAGTCTAGAACACAGATGTGTACAGAGGAAAGACCATGTGAAGATACAAGGAGAAGGCAGCCACCTGCAAGCCAAGGAGAGAGGCCTCAAAAGAAACTAGCCTTGCCAATATCTTCATCCTGGCCTTCCAGCCTCCAGAACTTGGGAAAACAATTTCTGTTGTTTAAGCTACTTAGACTGATAACCCGAGCAGACTAATACACTGCTACAAAGAAGCACCTAGGGAGCCTGGCACCAATTCTTCCTACTCTCTCACTCTCGTTGTCAACCCTGCTTCTCAGATTGGAATTATAGCACAAACTGAGACATGTGACAATTCATTTGTATAAATAAACTTTCCGTATAAACTTAATTGAATAAACAAAAATTTATTTGTATAAATAAATTTCTTTATAGAAATATAAACAGGTAGATAATGTGACTCCCTTAGTGTGAAATTTAGAAAACACTCTAGTAGGGAGTTTGCCAAAGTAGGTTTCTCTACAAAAATTAATTCTCTGGTAAAATACATTTGGAAAATACTGTATACCATAGGTTCTCTTAGAAGCTCACAATGTACATTAATATATTAAAGGTTTTAAGAAGTACTGCAATAAAAAAAATATGTTTTCAACATTATTTAACCCAGCATTTGAGAAAATATTTGACTGTGGAACTCTTTCTTTGAGGAAGGTTTCTAGTGACAATTCACTTTGAGACATGTTCTGATCTAAACTGCCTCCCACTTACCAATCATCGTGTCAATGTTTTATTCCCTCAGAAGTCAGTTAATGTCATCCTTTGTCATTCTGATGATTTTTGTTTTTCAAAGGGTGACATTTATTGGCTGCCTTCCCAAAATTCTGAAACTTCTAGGCTTTTATTCACAAACTATAGAAAAATACAATTCTCTAGTAAGGAAAGGAGAAAGGAAAAACAGAAGTTAATATCATTATCTTATCTCATCATCAAAACGGAAGTTAGTCCTTATCTTGTCACATTATTTAACTATAAAAGTTTCAAGAGAGGCCAAGAAAATATAAGATGCTCCCACTTCATGAAATATACTTTTGGAAAGGCCATATTTTTTGAGGCTCTCTTAGAACCTCTGATTGCAGTTGATATTTTTAAGAGCCCAGGTAAATAAGATAACTAGAGGCCCAGGTAAATAAGGGAAGTGTGCCTTTCCTTCCCAGAATAAGGGGTAAGCCAACACTCTATAAAGACAGATTAATGAGAGAGATGTAAAACTAAAACTAATTTATTTAATCAAAGTTTTATGTGACCCAGGAGCCTTGAGAAGTACAAAGACCCATGGAAAACTGCATTTTTAAGCTTAGATTCAATGAAGAATGGATAGCCGTGTAGAAATGTGATTGGACAGAAGGTTATCATCTAGTGGTCATAGACTGAGGGGGGAAACCCAGCAAGGCCTGTGTGTTCAGATTCTTCTTGGCCTCTTTGTGTAGCACTTCTTTCCTCCTGGGTATGGGGTAGGATCCATCTGGAATGAGAATCTTGAGGGAGAAGGAGGAAAGTGACCTTTTTAGGTTTTATGACTTGTTTGTGGGGAGAGGAATTCTAGTTTCTATGATCAGCCCTTGGGAAGAGGAACACTAGATTCTTTTTTTTTTTCTTTTTCCAAGACAGAGTCTTGCTCTGTCACCCAGGTTGGAGTACAATGGCATGATCTTGGCTCACTGCAACCTCTGGGTTCAAGTGATTCTCTTGCCTCAGTCTCCCAAGCAGCTGGGACTACAGGTGCCTGCCACCACATCCAGCTAATCTTTTGTATTTTTTAGTAGAGACAGGGTTTCACCATGTTGGTCAGGCTGGTCTCAAACTCCTGACTTCATGACCACCTGCCTTGGCCTCCCAAAATGCTGGGATTACAGGCGTGAGCCACTGCACCTGGCTGAGGAACTCTAGATTCTATGACTCAATTCAGGGAAGAATGAGGCATGGGAGACAGGAGGGCAGGAGAAGGTCAGAGAAAATGAACCTGATAGAATCTATTTATTACTTATATGACTGCTGAAGGAGCCTTTTTGGAAACTAAAATTTATTCTATCTCTAGCCATCTACAATTTGGCTTTTATCTTAATTTTAAGAGAAAAGACAGCTCAAATTAGTTAAAAGCTACTGTTATTTATAATTGATTTTTGTCTTGCTTCTTGGCCCAGAGATCAATAGAACAATTATTATTAGTATTCTGTCTTTTCTTCACCTTCATGTCTCTTAAGGTCCTGATCGTCATTTTAGATTCTTCACTGTGGGATACTACAGCTTTTGAAAACTCAGCCAACCAGCTAGAGAGTGAATATAATCACCCATTTTAGAAAATGAGTAAGCAAGGATGTAACTTACAAACCTGCTAGATTCCTCTGTGGAATTGCAAATAAAACTAGAGAACCTGCCTGAAATTTTAGAATTGAAAAATAAAATGATGACTATCCTATTTTTCTATTAACAGAAAGAGGAGACCCGGGACCAGCTTCTAGGGAGTCTGTGTGGTAACAAGCAAGAGCAGCTGCAGTCATGGAGAGCTGGTTTCCAACTCAGATGAGGCAGTGTGTCAGCCACGTGACCCTAGCAATTCCTTCAATGCCTCTGCAACTGTCTCTCCTCCTGCAAAATACAACAATTGCTGCTGTGCCCTCCTTATGGGATGTTGAAAGAGATAAGTAAGATCATAGGTATGGGCAAGGACTTCATGGCTAAAACACCAAAAGCAATGGCAACAAAAGTCAAAATAGACAAATGGAATCTCATTAAACTTCAGAGCTTCTGCACAGCAAAATAAACTATCATTAGAGTGAACTGGCAACCAACAGAATGGGAAAAAAATTTTGCAATCTACCCATCTGACAAAGGGCTAATATCCAGAATCTACAAAGAACTTAAACAAATTTACAAGAAAAAGACAACCCCATCAAAAAGTGAGGGAAGGATATGAACAGACACTTTTCAAAAGAAGAGATTTATGCAGCCAACAAACATGAAAAAAAGCTCATCATTACTGGTCATTAGAGAAATGCAAATCAAAACCACATTGAGATACCATCTCACGCCAGTTACAATGGTGATCATTAAAAAATCAGGAGACAACAGGTGCTGGAGAGGATGTGAAGAAATAGGAATGCTTTGACACTGTTGGTGGGAGTGTAAATTAGTTCAATCATTGTGGAAGACAGTGTGGCAATTCCTCAAGAATCTAGAACTAGAAATACCATTTGACCCAGCAATCCCGTTACTGAGTATATACCCAAAGGATATAAATCATTCCATTAAAAAGACAAATGCACACGTATGTTTATTGCAGCACTGTTCACAATAGCAAAGACTTGGAACTAACCCAAATGCCCATCAATTATAGACTGGATAAAGAAAACGTGGCACATATACACCATGGAATAATATGTAGCCATAAAATAGGATGAGTTCATGTCCTTTGTAGGGACATGGATGAAGCTGGAAACCATTCTCAGCAAACTGACACAAGAACAGAAAACCAAACACTGCACGTTCTCACTCATAAGTGGGAATTGAACAATAAGAACACATGGACACAGGGGAGGGGGAACATCACACACTGGGGCCTGTTGCGGGGTAGGGGGCTACGAGAGGGATAGTAGGAGGGTGGGGGGCTAGGTGAGGGATAGCATTAGGAGAAATACCTAATGTAGATGATGGGGTGATGGATGCAGCAAACCACCATGGCACGTGTATACTTATGCAACAAACCTGCACGTTCTGCCCATATACCCCAGAAATTAAAGTATTAAAAAAAAGGGTTAAGTAAGATCAAATGAGTTTATATCTGGAAAACATCATGATGGGAGGTTGAAATTGATGGCATAAGGGTAGAAAACTATAATATCTTTCCTCCCCTGTAGGAGGGAGACAACACTCTTAAAGCACAAGGCAGGTTAACAAGAGAAAAGCATAACCAATTTATTTAATCAAAGCTTTGTGTGACACAAGAGACTTCAGAAATGAAGGTCTAAAGTTCCGGGGGAAACTGTTTTTATGCTTAGGTTGGATAAAGAATGAATTGCCGTGTAGAAATGTGATTAGACAGAAGGTTATGATCTAATAGTAACAGACTGAGGGGGGAAACACGCAAGGCCTATGTGTTCAGGTTTTTCTTGGTCTCTCTGCGTAGCATTCCTTTCTTCTCCGGTACAGGTTAGGACACCTGTTACATAAAGGTCTTCAAGAAGTTTTTATTGTCAACTTAAACAAAGACAGAGAAAATTATGTCTAAATGTGTTGAGTTTACTCAGGATTATATCTGGAATGCACAGAATGGCAAGCCACCAGCCCATTTGGCGAGAGAAGGATAAGGGGAGCTTCTTATAAGGAAAAAGAGATTTACATAACCTGCTTAGAACAGAGTTTATTGGTTCCAGAGTTTCAAAGCCAGAGTTGTTGTCAGTTATTGGTGGAGATTCCGCTACTGGGCAAGCGTTCTTCTAAGAACACTGCCAATCCTAAAGCATGTCTAATGATAAGCCTTATCAAAGCAGGAGGTATGAAAGGGCTTCTAGAAAGTCGTTGGTTTTTGTTTTGTTTTGTTCTTTTTTTGTTTTTTTGAGACGGGGTTTTACTCTTGTCCCTTAGGCTGGAGTGCAATGGTGCAATCTCGGCTCACTGCAACTTCCACCTCCCAGGTTCAAGCAATTCTCCTGCCTCAGCCTCCTGAGTAGCTGGTATTACAGGCACATGCCACCACGGCCCAGTTAATTTTTGTAATTTTAGAAGAGACAGGGTTTCACCATGTTGGCCGGGCTGGTCTCACCTCAGATGATCCACCCACCTCAACCTCCCAAAGTGCTAGGATTACAGGAGAGAGCCACCGCGCCTGCTGAAAGTCCTTGGACTTTCTTATCTCAAATATGTAAGCATGGGCCTCCTCTCTTTCATGTTTTTCTGGCCCTATTTTATCTGGGTCTGACAAAAGTGATTTCATCCTGCCATCTGCAAATTTCACATGATAATCCTAGTATTCATTATACAAGAACTTGGGTTACCAGGTTATGTAGGAAAGTAAATACGTTATTAAAATGCCCTCCTGAGCTATCCATTTATTTAAATCAACCCCCACTGAAACATCCCTGCCCAAGCACACTAGTATTTATACCAGCTATCAATCAAAGATGTGGGGTCCGTCTCTCATTGGCTGTCAGATACTATAAATGTACCTGCCACTTTCAGATGATATTCATGACTACAAAGACTACAACGCAATCAATTGCAAGTCTCATAAAAGATGTGATTCATGAAGCAATGAGTGTGACATTGCAGAATTATTTAAATCACATACAAAGCCACAACAGACAGGAAGAAATACTTAACAGTAGGGGAAGAGGAAACTGACCAGACAGATTCAGCAGACATCATAGTTGACTTATTCAGTATCTCTCAACTCTGCTTGCCTTACTCTGCTTTAAAGGCTGGAAAAGTTAAAACAGCCTCTTTCCCTTGTCTTCCCTGCAGCCAGCAGGAATTAGACTGCTCAGGTTCAAATCTGGCTTTTCCTCTTACGAGCTGTGTGACCTTGAGCAAGTCATTTAACCTCTCTTTACCTCAGTTAGCTCATCTGTAAAATGTAACTACCCTCATAGAGTTGTTCTGAGGTTTAGATGAGTTAGTACATGTAAAGCCCTAAGAACAGTTCCTGGCACATGGCAAGTACACAGTAATTGTGACCAGGAGTCTAATCAATGTAGAAGTTGGGTTGCACGCATGCACACCTCTTGTGGAGGTGAAGAGATATGGCTGACATTCCCACAGACTGCATATTTTGGAGGACGGCTAGTTCCCTGAAGGACACTCTAGATGCTGAGCAAGCCAAAACCCAGAGGTCCAAAAGCTCTGTGAGATCACCAGGGACAGCTCAGGATAATTGTCATATGTCATGTCTTTAGTCACTAGTGGCCCCAAGAGAAGGTACATAACTCCCCCAACTGTTGAATTCTGGAGTCATCACCACTGCTACCCTTGCAAGACTAGTTCACAGACAATCAAGTTTGCAAGTGTTTTTCTTCCTACCCTGATACTCCCCTTACCTTTCCTTATGTCTACTTTTCTCAGCCCTCTGTCTATTCACATATGATTATGATCCACACTACTTTTTCCCTCCATAATGTTAATCTGTAACTATTTGCAATGCATCATCTTGCCAACACTTGGTTGACAATACATTATAATTATCAAAATAATTAAGCTCCATTTCAGTCATATTTATCAAGTTTCTACTATTCACATAACTCATACTTTTCTCCCTTAATAATATTTCTTAGGAAACCTCTCAATTTCTTTCAGCTTGCTGGTCGTGTTCCTCTAGGGGTGCCTCAGTTGTCCTGCTTCCTTCCCTGGACTCTTCGGGAACTTAGGGCTTTGGTTCCCTGAGTGCTGCCTAGCTGAATATCCTTGTCTGATTTCTTGACTACTCTTGATACCTTGGCTGTTTAGTTTTCCTCTTAAGCACAGTGATAAGTAATCACACCCAAGTGTCTAGCAAAAGCAATGCCAAGAACTAATAGAAGTCCCCCTGAGCATAAACTTAAAATTTCAAACCAAAGAAATGTTTCTGTAATCATTTCCTGCCTTTCCCAACTCCCTCCATGTCATCTATAATCATTCTTCCTAAAAACAAAAATAAAATAAAATCTAATTATAGAATTCTTGAACTTAGAGCAGATTCCGGGCTGGGCACAGTGGCTCACGCCTGTAATCCCAGTACTTTGGGAGGCCGAGGCGGGGAAATCACTTGAAGTTTGAAACCAGCCTGGCCAACATGGTGAAACCCCATCTCTACTGAAAATATAAAAGTTAGCCAGGCATGGTGGCAGGCACCTGTAATTCCAGCTACTCGGGGGTCTGAGACACGAGAATTGCCTGAACCCAGGATGGGGTTGGAGTGGGGAGAAGGCTGCAGTAAGCTGAGATTGCACCACTGAACCCCAGCCTGGGCAACAAAGTGAGACTCAGTCTCAAAAAAAAAAAAAGCAGATTCCTCATAACACAGGTTTGTAAAGCTTCCATTTTTTGTAAATTCCCAGCTTGAGGGAACATGTGTGCAACCCATGTGTGAAATTAATAAAATAGCATATAAGTTCATTAATAGGCAAGAACTGTGAGGAGTAGCTGGTGCTATATGTGGAACTTGAGGTGGCAGTGCTAGTAGCAATTGAGTTGGCAAAGCAGCATGAGCAGATAAGGCACACTGGCAATTTGGAGAAGGGACTTCTCAGTTGTTTTTTGTGTGGTCATGGATATTTTGACAATATTGTTCATCTTGCATTGTTTGATTAAACATTCATTCGGAACATAATTTTTAATTTATTTATAAAATTTTATGGGCCAATTTAAAGAATAATCACTAATCATAGAGAGCAGAAAACCTTTATTTTTTCTTAGCAGATGTCTCTGTAGTTGATCCTAAGGCATTTGCACTTTCACTACTATGAATAGTAGCAAATAAGGACTGTCAGAACCAGGCTGGTTTTCTTTCTTAAAGCCATCTAGTATCAGCCACTCTTAGACTGGCTTTACTCGTAGGCAAGTGGGAAATCCCTTCTTGGGTAGTGGGTAGTTCTTCTACCCACGTGCCTGTTGTGCCAAATCCCTATCAGCAACAATGGGGAAGGCACCAGTTTCAAGAGGCCAAAGAAGTGACCCAGAGCCAGCAAATGAGGCATGGCTTTTACTGGGAGCTTACATACAGGGGAGAGAGTCCAGTGATGGTGAGCTGTGCAGAAGAACCAAACTGCTTGTAAAAGGCATGTTGTTTATACAGCATTTTCACTTAGAGCCCCTTCCCTAACAACCTCTATCTGGCAACCTTCATTCAAGCCAAAGTTTGGGGCCTCGATGCCCTGTATGGTCCATGTTCCATGGGATGGGCTGCAGGCCCAGATGCTCCTTATAGACAAGGAGTGAATCTCCAGGTTGGCCACTGTAGGATTCCCTACCTGGGAACATAACACTCAGGTGCGTCTGCCCTGCAGGGTCATTAGCAGGGTATGCTTAAATTATTGCTACCAGGTGTGTTTACCATATAGCACCCTATGGCATGACTCTTTACCTTGAGGAAGAAGACTCAACAGGGGAGCTGAAATTACTCTATTACCCTTGATTGAGGAAAAGTTCTTTTCTCTCTGGGAATTGAGCTTCTAGATTCAGGAGTAACGTCCATGGAACTGTGAAGCAGCAAAATGCCCATCACTTGCACCCTCAGCTTTTCTTCCATCTCTGCTGCTCCTCTCCTCCAGACAGCCAAATAAGCCCACATCAGTGACTGTCACTGGGCATACATTGTGTGCCGGGCACAGGCTAGGCACTTCACATACATTAACTCATTTAATTATCTCTAACAATTACATAAGGCAGGAGTTGCTGAGATGCTTATTCTACAGATAAGAAAACTGAGGCTTGGTGAATTTATGTAATTAACCCAAGATACATGGCCAATAAGATGCAGAGCTGGGATTCTAAATCTGGCATTCTGACCCCAGATCCAAACCCTACTCCATAACACAGAAATCTCTGGAGTTGGCAATTGCTTGGTTACAATGACCCTCACCTTCACTTAATATAACACAGGCATTACCTTGGGTTCAACTCCCCCTGTCTCACCGCCCTGTAACCCCAACAGGGTGGCGTGAACTCTGGAGCACTTGGCATCCCTGAAACCCCTCAGGAGGGAAGGGAGCTGGTCAAGGGAAAGAAGGTACACGCTTCCACAAAGGCTTTCCTGGCTACCTGAGTCCCCATAGAGGGGATGGCCCAAACCCTCCTGGATAAAGCTAGGTTTATCCAGGATTTGGATTTGTGGATTTGTTTTCCTTCCTCCTGTGGATTTGTTTTCCTAGTGACACTGCAGGAAGAAAGTGTTTCAGGTTTAAGATCTCAGTCCTGGCCTGGTGTGGTGGGTCACACCTGTAATCCTAGCACTTTGGTAGGCCAAGGCAGATGGATTGCCTGAGCTCCGAGTTCAAGACCAGCCTGGGCAACGTGGTGAAATCCCGTCTCTAAATTTTTTTTTAATTAAAAAAAATGAGGAGGGGGAAGATCTCGATCCTTGGGAGCATGTCTGTCTTTCACTCTGTAGAAGCTACAGACTTGTCATAAAGATCTGTGTTAGAGACATCATCAAGTTACCCTTGTGAAGTCTAGCTCCAGGCCAAAATCCTTTGGGTGATTTTTCAGGCCTGTCTATGAGCAATGACAGAGGCTTAGCCTGGCAGGCCTCATGGGGAAGCTGCCCCTGGCTGCCCACACTGTTACACCTCACTGATTCCTAGCCCAGTTGCCTCCATTTGGAGGGCTCCTTGTCAGGGAACTTCAAAGCCACTTCTCTCTACTCTGACTCAGCACTTCTCCATTCTGAACACTTACCTTAATATATCTGCCCAGGATCAAATTAAACACTCCAACTGTGACTTCAAGTTGAAACTGTCCCTCTTGGGTCTGTGGCCACCCAGGACTTGCTGCTGACAGGAACTTCAATTTGGAGAAAGCCTGTGCTGGTGTCTCTGGCCCCTGCCTCACTGATCTCTGGCCCCACCCTTTTGCTGCAGTAGCTCTAACCTCTCCAGGGTGAGAGGGTCACAGAGAAGTTCTCAATTGTCTTGTTCTATCATCTTCCGGCTCCAAGCTTTCCAGGTCTGGTAGGTGTTTAAAGTGCGGGCTTCCTCCTGTGGGTGTTTTGTGGATTCTTTGGAGAGCTCTGCCCACCTCCGCCCTACTCCCCAAAACAAGACATAGGTTATCCAGCTGGCAGCAATTATGCCCCAGGTGAATTCATCTCTATTCTCTCGGCACTTGACTTTGGATATTAGCCTCTAAAAATCCAGCCAGAACTTCACATCCTCTCAGCTCTGTTTGCCCCCAGCTCTTTCTTATGCTGTAACCTACATTTGGAGCACACGAAACATATGCTCATGAAGTCTGTGAGTGCCATCTGGTCCTATCCGGACCCCACCCCTTTGCTTACAACCAAAGCTGTTGGCCAGTCCACTCTTCAACATTTTGTTTTACTTCTCAGACCAAAGTTGACAGCAGACTGCCATGACCCAGCTGTAGAAGACCCCTCTGCCCCCATCTAGCTATCCCAAGGTTGTCTTGAAGCCTCTTTCACTGGGTTTGAGATGTGAGGAGGAGTCCTTGCCCTTTTTTGGGGGATCAGAATCAGATTCTTTTTTTTGTTTTTTTGAGACAGAGTCTTTCCCTGTCACCCAGGCTGGAGTGCAATGGTGTGACCTTGGCTCACTGCAACCTCCGCTTCCCAAATTGAAACAATCTCCTGCCTCAGCTTCCTGATTAGCTGGAATTACAGATGCCCACCACCACGCCCAGCTAATTTTTGTAATTTTAGTAGAGATGGGGTTTCACCATGTTGGTCAGGCTGGTCTCAAACTCCTTACCTCGTGATCTGCCCACCTTGGTCTTCCAAAGTGCTGGGATTAGAGGCGTGAGCCACCGCACCCGGCTGGGATCAGATTCTTAATGCACCAACAACAATTTCTGAAAACCCACTTCACCAACTCTATGTCTCTACTCTCATCAACGTTTTATGTGCCCTTGACATAGGTAAAGAGTTCGAGAGTCTGTAAGCACTTTTCTGCTAAGTCCTTTGGAAGTTTGCATGTTAGAATATGGTACCTATTATATCTCTGGTGGCTCAGCTGTTATACATACAACTAAAGGAACTGAAGCATAAATGCTATTAACCTTAACCTAAAATGAATTTGCCCGCTCAGTGAGGTGAGAACTGGGTGAAGAGTTGTCATGATGGAATGCCACCGACTCACACGCATGTCCTGACAGCTTCAAGGGTGCAGAAGGGGTCCCACAAACATGAGGTCAAGCTTTTTGTAGATAAAGCATCTACATAGAAGAAGAAGGGTTTCCTCCCAGAGGAGTCTCTAATGGTCAAGTCTCAGTGAGAACAACTGGAATGAAGAGACAGGCCCCACCCTGCAGCCTTGTATAGTCATGGTCACAGAGAACTTGGGGTCTGCTGAAATAGCCTTTCCCAATGGCCCTGAGGTTTATATTGCCCTTAATGAATGGAAGTGACAAGTCCAAGATAAGGTCTCCTGGGAAGGTCAGGGGGTTCGAGGGAGCTTGTGGTTAGCAGGGGCTGGCTTTAGGAACATCAGGGGTCAGCTGTCCTTCTGCCTATGGCCAAAAAAAATAAAATAAAATACATAAATGGCTCGTAAGGAATTCTGCCGGACTCACAGTGTAGGTGGCATGCTAGGATGGGTGACCAACAGACTTGGTTGACATTTGTAGGCAACACACAAACATTTGGGTGGTGACAGTGGTTTGGGACAATGGGACAATGCCACATCATAATGCTTGGGGGTGGAGCTTCATTTAGATGATCACCCCATTATAAGATGGGAAAACACAAGGGAATTTAGGATCAAAATTAATATCCCCCCAGACGATTGGTCAATGGAAGTCATTACTGCTTAGGATTTCTTGCTCTCCAGCACTACATATAATGAATGGGTCAGGATCCTAAAAAGAAAAACCCACAGGAAGATTTAGGGTCAGGCTTTTACCAGAGTCCCTGCCCATTCTCCAGGCTTAGGAAGTGGGTGAGACCGTTGAGAAGGAAACCAGGAGGCTCTCTTTATTTCTGGAGCCTAGCACCTAAAAAGCCTGCTCTTGGCTTCTTCCTACCTAAGCCACCAATCAGACACCCCAGAGCTCCCCAATCAAAAACTTTCCATGATCCTTTGGTAAACTCTTCGACTTTAAAATTCACCAAAAAGCCTCACTAGCTTTCACAATATGTTTTCTTTTCCAGGTAAAATCCCACCCACCTATCAAACCCTCTCCTCCCCTTCTTCTGGAAGCAAGCGAGAAAGGAAGGATCTAGCTGCTAGCACTTCTGAGCCCAAAAGCAGCTGGCCCCTCTTTGCCCCATCTTAACAGCTAGTATGGGTCCCAAGACCTTATTTGTGAAGATTGAGAAAAATGAAAGCAAGAAGAGCAAAGACTTCAAAAGAACTAGAGTAAGAAGGCCAAGAACTGATGGAGATGAAGGTTCAGGCTGGAGAAACCCTGAAAACCCAGGAGTTCAAGATAGACCAGGCATGGGACAAATGGCATGGGTGTCAGGAGGTTGCAGAGGAGGACCTAGGATTGGCAGCTCAAGTTGCCAATCAAGGCTCAGGTTAAAAGAGTCAGCTTCCCCACAGGTTAGGGCTAAGACAATGGGTAAAACAGTTCAGGCTAATGCATTATCCTGCCAAGCTAAATTCTGTGACACTGCTGAGTTGCTGTATATGATTCCCAGAGATCCTTCACCCTAAGTATACTGACTTGTATGACTCACCCAGAAACAAAAACAGGACTGTGGAATGACATGAGGTCCCAGCAAGCACTGTAGAGTTGACACTCATCTGTTTGACTAGAGGGTAACTAGGAGGCCTTTAATGGGAGAAGGCCTTAGATAGCTGTATGTCCAACTGAGACATTCTCAGCAAACTAACACAGGAACAAAAAACAAACAGCGCATGTTCTCACTCATAAGTGGGAGTTGAAAAATAAGAGCACACGGACACAGGGAGGAGAACATCACACACAGGGGCCTGTTGAGAGGGCGCTAGGGGAGGGAGAGCATTAGGACAAATACCTAATGCATGTGCGGCTTAAAACCTAGATGATGGGTTGATAGGTGCAGCAAACCACCATGGCACATGTTTACCTACATAACAAACCTGCACACTCTGCACGTGTATTCTGGAACTTAAAGTAAAATTTAAAAAAAAAATTTTTTTAAAAGACATTCATTTAGCTATCATGGGAGAATGGAGGAGCTATATCTATTTTTTTTCTTTTCCTGTAATGTAACCCCTACATAAAAATAAATGATTAAATGACATGGGAGAGGCCGGGTGCAGGGGCTAACCCCTGTACTGCCAACACTTTGGGAGGCCAAGGCATGTGGATCACTTGAGGCCAGGAGTTCAAGACCAGCTTGGCCAACATGGTGAAACCTTGTTTCCACTAAAAATATTTTTAAAATTAGCCAGGCATGGTAGCGGGTGCCTGTAATCCCAGCTGCTCAGAACACTGAGGCAGGAGAATCACTTGAACCTAGGAGGCAGAGGTTGCAGTGAGCCGAGATCATGCCACTGCACTGCGCTCCAGCCTGGGCAACAGAGCAAGACTCTGTCTCAAAAACCACAACAACAAAAAATGGGAGTGATAGTGTAATTCCATAAGGGCTTAATTTCAGATTAAAATTCAAGTTTACCAATATTTAAACTACAATTTACTTGTTCAAATATATTCCCAATTAAAACTACAAATTTTCTCCTTCTATATTATGATAATTTTAAATATTAAAAACGTAAATACATTACGTTTTAAATTTTTCTCATTTTTTGTTTTTAAATTTTCTCCTCATTTTGCCAAAAGCCTCCAGCCATTTGAAATGTAATAATTACTCCTTAGATTGTTTATTTTCTTAGTATGTTCTTCATAAGCCTAACCTACTTGTTAGGAGGGAAAAGGAAGCCAGGAGGGAAAAGGATCTCCTTCTTGTTGGGGATCTGTAATTCACAATAATCTGACAACTAATTTATTTCATAATGTAAATTCTTAAATTTAACTCATCGTGTGTGTGTGCACACATGCGTGTATGTGTATGTATGTGTTCATCACATGAGATTTCGCCTCCCTTTGGGTTTGAATTGCAAATTTAGAGCACTTTTAGCAGTGTGTTAAGAATTCTCAGCAGGCCAATTCTTTTAGGAAATTGAGCTCCTTTCATTCAAATGAAAAATGAATCCAATGCCCTTTAATGGAATTTATATTCAATTAGTTAACAAATGGAAGAAAGAATCTACTAGTGAACACATTCAGGTAACAGAATTAAGCTAATTTACCTCAACCTGATACTATTTTTTTTCCTGCTAGAACACAGTATACATTATAGAAAATTCTAAAATTTCCTTTAATCTTCACAGTTCTTTCCGATTTTGTCTATGCCTGAAAACACAGATACCCCTGAACTATTGTGTTACCAAATGTGATTTTTCTTTCTTAAATTAGAAGAGACCTTAATGGAAGAAACTCATTATTTATCATTAACCTCTAGCTGCTAGAGTATACCTTTCTGCATCTGTGCAGAGCTCTGTCATCAAGGCCAATTTGTTGGTCAAGGTGACTCACGACAGTCTCTATGGACTAAAATAGTTACTTCTTCCAATCAATGATATTTCATGGTTTAAATGAACCTCTATAAAACATACAAGGTCAAATAATAAAATTTAGATAAACCACTACACACACAAAAAAAATTTTTAACAAGCCATTTACCCTCCCTCTGCACAATGGAGCCATATGCAATGACACAGGGACTTCTGTGGATGGTCCACCTCCACAGATGGACTTTTGTTGCAGTTCCAAATTGTAGAGCTTTAAAATGGATTCAGCTTTTGAAAATTACATTAAATACTGAGTAAGGACATTGCCTACCAAAATGGTTGCAACTAAATATATTTAAAAATGCATTTTTGGCAGGGTGTGGTGACTCACACCTGTAATCCCAGCACTTTGGGAGGACAAGGAGGGCGATAACCTGAGTCAGGAGTTTAAGATTGACTTGGCCAACATGGTGAAACCTAGTCTCTCCTAAAAATACAAAAATTTACCTGGTATGGTGGCGCACGCCTGTAGTTCCAGCAACTCGGGAGGCTGAGGCACAAGAAATCACTTGAACTTAGAAGGTGGAGGTTGCAGTGAGCCGAGATCTTACCACTGACTATAGCCTGGGTGACAGAGTGAGAGACTTCGTCTGAAATAAAAATAAAAATGCATCTTTACTCAAATGACCATTTTTCCCAGGTTTCCCTTGACAAATGTCATAGCCTTGATAATTTGGCTTTACTACAACAGCAACCAAAATTATAGAAGTGCTTAAGCCACAAGCAAGCAGGGGTCAGGCCTGGGTTTTCTTCAAGTCTTCCCTCTAGGATAATGTATCAACCAATTAAAATCTGTTGTTAGGTTTAGGGGTTTGAAGGAAGTGGGTGTATCACCACTCAGCCACATAAACTGCCATTTTCATTGATTCAGGGTAGTGTAGGGTTCTGCCTTTGGCCTTAGTGAGATAAACACCAGCTTTTGTGAGGTTTTGTTAAGTCACTTTGTCTGTTCTAGATTTGACTGAGGCTGACTCGTGTGTCTCAGTCCATAGATTGAGTGACTTAAAAACAACAGAAATTTATTTCTCACAATTCTGGAGGCTGGGAAATACAAGCTCAGGGCACCTTCACATTTGGTATCTGCTAAAGGTCTGCTTTCCAGTCCATACACAGTGTGATGGTTAATACTGAGTGTCAACTTGATTGGATTGAAGGATACAAAGTATTGATACTGGGTGTGTCTGTGAGGGTGTTGCCAAAGGGGATTAACATTTGAGTCAGTGGGCTGGGAAAGGCAGAGCCACCCTCAATCTGGGTGGGCACAATCTAATCAGCTGCCAGCGCTGCTAGAATATAAGCAGGCAGAAAAATGTGAAGAGAGAGGCTGGCCTAGCCTCCCAGCCTTCTCCTGTGTCAGATGCTTCCTGTCCTCGAACATCAGACTCCAAGTTCTTCAGTTTTGGAACTCGGACTGGCTCCCCTTGCTCCTCAGCCTGCAGATGGCCTATCGTGCAACCTTGTGATTGTGTGAGGTAATACTTAATAAATTCCCATATATATATATAATATGTGTGTGTATATATATATATTATATATGTGTGTTTGTATATGTGTGCATATATACGTATATATGTATGTGTGTGTGTGTGTATATATATTATAATAATATATATATATTAGTTCTGTCCCTCTGGAGAACCCTGAGTAATACACATGGCATCTTCTCGCTGTGTCCTTACATGATCAAAGGGGCAAGGCAGCTCTCTGGGGCCTCTTTCCTAAGGCTACTAATCCCATTCATGAGGAATCTGCTCTCATGACCTAACCATCTCCCAAAGACTCTCATGCTGATGCACAAAGCCACTGCTCATTTTTTAACTTCCAGTGAGAAAGGAACTGTTGGGTAGGTCAGATAATATGCCAGCTTGAACAGCCCCTTCTTCCCCCAAAGGCAAGCAAGGCAAGCCAGATTTAAAGGGTGGTTATCTGGTCATGGCATCAGAGCAACAGATGGGAGTTATATGAATCAGGGGCTTGGTCCCAGAAGATTTTGGTAGCCACCGGACCATGTCTACAACAGTCATTCCTGTCCTGCATGCTGGCTAGGCACCCCTTTCCCTGAATAACGTTTGAACAGCACCAGCAACATTTGCTTCAGTGACTGTCCCTTTTCTAATTTCCCTGGCCGACCAACCCCCTCTTCATGATGGTTTCTTTCTTTAGATACTTTAGTACATTCAATCAAGTTACCAGCAGTTGGGCCACCTGGGAGCCACTCTGTCTCTTTAAGATGACTTTGCATATCTCTGCTCTGAGCCCTTTCAGGTTCAAAGGATCATTTGTTTTCTTTTTTTCTGAATATGGCAGGGGAGTAGCACTTAGCTCATGGTTGCCTTCACTTAAAACCTATATGTAACAACAAAGGAAAGTAGAGAAAAGCCCCTGGGGATTGTGTATTCTAGGAAGGTGTGTTACTCTAGGTAGGAGAGCCTTCAAAGTTAGATAGATAGACATTAACCTTGTAGAGAGGAGACAGAAGTCATGCCAGATGGTGGGTGGTAGCGGAGGATGGGAGGTGGGAGTTTTGGGTGGTGGTGGAGATATTATCTGGGCAAAGATAAGGAGAGAGGCATGTCTACTTTCTCTGATAGTTTGTAGGGCTGGGACCCTTTTTCTCAAACATATCTCCAGCACCTAGTAGTGTCTGACACATAGTAGATGCTCAACAAACATGAGAGAAGAACAGAGATTAAAGAAGCAATTTATTTAGAGTAAAGGATTAATCCTAGAATTTTATGTTGGGAAATCTTGAATCAATGGAAAGTATAATAGAGCTAGCATCAGAAGATCTGAGTTGTATGAGCCTGTGTGTGACTTGGAGCCTGGCTAACTTCTTTGAGCTCAGTTTCCTCACATGTAAAACAAGGAGGATAACACTTACTGTATTCATTTCACAGGATTACTGTGAAAAGCACGTATAATAGTGAGTGGGAAGGCCGCCTTGTGAAAGAACTGTACTCACAAAAGGTAGTTGCAGTAAGGAAAAATAACCAAGCTCCTCTTATGGTCCAAGGAAAAGCCACTACGGAGGAGAGCATGGGTCTGTCTCTGTTGCATTCCTCATCTGTTATGCAAGATCATGGGGGAAGCCTGTCAATGGGACTGCCAGGGGCTGGAGAAGGAAGAGGGATGGTCGCCAAAGGTTGGCAGACTCGCCAAAATTAGGAGAGCAAGCAGAGCCGCGAGGCAAATGAAAAGCTCAGTACAATAAAACAAAAAGGAGATTTCAAATAGAGCAATGGAAGGAAGGCATTAAAAACAAGCCAGGAATATTAGAACCACAAAGAGGAGAGGAGACCTAAAGAGGGTCCTAAATGTAAGCACATGCCCAGAAAAGAATGGCTGCCCATGGCTACTTAAAAACAAACAAACAGGTTTATCAAAGTATCATTCACACGCAATGCAACCATTTGAAGTGTACAATTCAATTCAATGGCTTTTATTATAGTCACAGTTATGCGTCCATCACCATGACCCACTTTAGAACATTTCTTTAGCCCAAGAAGACAACCCACATGCCCTAGCCACCATTCCCCAATCTCCCCACCCCACTGTCAACCCTAGGCATCCATTAGCCTACTTTCTATGTCTACAGATTTGCCAATCTTGGATATTTTATATAAATGGAATCACACAATATATGGCCTTTTGCATCTGTTTTCTTTCACTTAACATAATGTTTTCAAGTTTTGTCCAATGTTGCAACATGTATCAGTACTTCTTTTTATTAGTTAATAATATTCCATTTCATGGATATACCATATTTTGTCTATCCATTCATCAGTTGGTGGACAGAATTTTACATCCAGCTGAATTATCATTAAGAGTGAGGACACAATTAATTCTTTTATTTACCACATGCTGGTATTTTCAATCCTGTTAAGATATGCCTAAGTCTTATGCTGAAGAGAAAGACTGAAATTGTAATTGCTTGTTAGCCACATGTTTCATTCATTTCACATTTGAATATGAAAAAACAGTCCATGTTATTCACTTTAAAAGAGCAATGCCTCTGCTTCCTCTGAGGGACAATGTGCCACAGGGCAAGTACTCACTTGGGAAGTACAACGAACGACCTAAGAGTGGAATGCTGTTTTCATTGATAGCCATTGAAAAAAAATTAAATGTCTGCCTAACTCTGCTTAAAGGAAAACTCTGGACCACTACAAGTTCCATGCAAGTTCCTGGTGCCCTTGACTCTGAGTGTGACCTGAGCCACCAAAGCCAGGGCTTCTCTGGGACAGAAGGTCTGAAGCTTCCATTGCATAAAACTCATAGATTCATTCTGGCATTTAACCTCTGACCGTTTCCTCACTAGCAGCATGCTAGCCCAGACTCCAGGAAATAACTGTGGTTATGCCAGAGGGTTCCAGAGGTGGGAGCCCCAGTCAATGGTGGACGCCCCAATCAATGAGATGAGGGCATGCTCAAGAGGAGGACCACAGTCAGCGAAACTGCTTCAGCCTTCCCCAAATGTGAAAGGAACGTAGAAGCAAGTGAGTAAACCTATGAAGGTATTTCTCTTGCAGCTGATGCTTACCTTTGGCTGAAAAGTAGTCATACTTGTTCATTTCTGACCTTCAGCCTGAGATCCTCCCTTAGTTCTATAAGATTTTCTCGGCCTGTGATCTGGGCCCGGCGGCCGTGAGGGAGCCAAGGCGGCCTCGGAGGTGGCGGCGGGCTGGCAGCGGGTATCCGGGCCGTCCTGGTGGCCACAAGAGGAGCCGCCGCAGCCGCCTCGGGCCCGTGGGTGCCCCCGGGACACCGACCGAGGGGCAGCCGGCCGAGACCCTAGGGGCGACGCAGCAGCCCGCGGCCCCCGCGCTCCGGGCGGGGGAGCTGATCAGCCGTCGGAGAGCGAGCTGCCCAGGCGTGCGGACCAGCATTCTGTGCGCGGTGCGCCGACCAGCATCCTGTGCGCCGTGCGCGGGAGCGGCAAGATCCTGCCCAACAGCCCCGCGGTCAACAGGCACCTGGCCAAGAGCCACTGCCTGCAGGATGGCATAGTCAATCCAACAATAAGAAAAGATTTGAAAACTGTACCGAAATTCTACTGCTGTCCAATCGAAGGCTGCCCCAGAGGCCCCGACCGTTTTCTCCATTTTCTCTCGTAAAACAGCACTTTATGAAAATGCATGCTGAGAAGAAGCACAAATGTAGTAAGCGCGGCAATTCGTATGGCACAGAATGGGACTTGAAAAGACACGCAGAGGACTGTGGCAAGATCTTCCGGTGCACATGTGGCTGTCCCTATGCCAGTAGAACAGCACTGCAGTCTCACATCTACCGAATTGGCCACAAGATCCCTATAGAACACAGATATCCACCTAGTTAAAAAAAGGAAAATGCAAAACTGCTTGCAAAACCAGAAGGTATCCAATAAGACCACTGAATCATTGAACAACCAGCCAGTCTCTAGATCAGACACTCAAGAACCAGAAGCTTCAGAAATAAAGCTAGAACCATCTTTTGAAGACTCCTGTGGCTCTAACACTGAAAAGCAGACTCTTAACAACACTGCCAAGATATCCTCAGAAATTGCTTTTACCAAAGCCCAAAGTGGCTTTGGTTAAACTACCAGTGATGTAGTTTTCTCTCATGCCTGTCTTTGTGCCTACAGCCAACTCCTCAGCCCAGCCCTTGGTGGTAGGTGTCAATCAGGGCTCTGCCACAGGGGCTGTGCACTTGCTGCCCTTTCGGTAGGAACTCTGATCCTTGGCCTAGATTCAGAGGCTTGCTCTCTAAAGGAGAGCCTACCTCTTTCAAAACTGCTAATCCTGTTGCTGTTGAGCCCATAAGTACAGGTGTTCAGGTGAACTTGTGTAGAAGTCCATTTGCTCCTTTACAAGAACTGGGGAACACATGTCAAAAGAACAGCATTTCTTCCATCAGTGTGCAGACAGATCTGTCTTATGTCTCACAAAACAACTTTATACCTTCTGCACAGTGGGCCAGCACTGATCCCTCTGTGTCATCTTGTTCTCAAACTGATTTGTCGTTTGATTCTCAAGTGTCTCTTCCCATTTGTGTTCACACTCAGACATTTTTGCCCAGCTCTAAGGTAACTTCGTCTATAGCCGCTCAGACTGATGCATTTGTTGATACCTATTTCCAGTAAGGCGGGGTCTCCAGAGAAACTCAAACCAGTGGGATACAAAGTCCAACGGATGACCATGTACAGATGGACCAAGCTGCAATGTGTGGAGACACTTTTGAGAGTGTTCATTCATCATATAATGTTGTTACAAGTAACATTATAAGTAACAGTTTAGTAGCAGAGACAGTAACTCATAGTTTGTTACCTCAGAATGACCCTAAGACTTTAAATCAAGATATTGAGAAATCTGCACCACTTGTAAACTTCAGTGCACAGAATAGTATGCTTCCTTCACAGAACATGACAGATAATCAGACCCAAACCATGGATTTATTAAGTGCTTTGGAAAACATCTTGCCAAGCAATCTGCCTGCTCATCTTGCCAAGTAATCTGCCTGCTCAGACATTGGATCATCGTAGTCTTTTGTCTGACACAAATCCTGGACCTGACACCCAGCTCCCATCTGGCCCAGCCCAGAATCCTGGAATCGATTTTGATTTTGAAGAGTTCTTTTCAGCCTCAAATATCCAGACTCAAACTGAAGAGAGTGAACTTAGCACCATGAACACTGAGCCAGTCTTGGAGTCACTGGACATAGAGACTCAAACGGACTTCCTACTTGCAGATACCTCTGCTCAGTCCTACAGGCATAGGGGAAATTCTAACTTCTAGGCCTTGAGATGTTTGACGCGCAGACACAGACAGACTTAAACTTTTTCTTAGACAGTAGCCCTCATCTGCCTCTGGGAAGTATTCTGAAACACTCCAGCTTTTCCATAAGTACTGATTCATCTGACACAGAGACTCAAACTGAAGGAATCTCCACTGCTAAAAATATACCTGCTCTAGAAAGCAAAGTTCAGTTGAACAGTACAGAAACACAGACCATGAGTTCTGCATTTGAAACCCTGGGGAACTTGTTCTTCACCAGCAATGAAACTCAAACAGCGATGGATGACTTTCTTCTGGCTGATCTGGCCTGGAACACGATGGAGTCTCAGTTCAGCTCTGTAGAAACCCAGACCTCTGCTGAACCACACACATCCTCCAACTTCTAAAACCGAAAGTTGAGTCCATGTGTGAGACGGCATCTACTATTTCCTCCGGATTAAACTACAGAATGGGGGACAACAGGATTCTATTGAATGTAGTCAATGATGCAGTTGCTTAGCTTCTTTGCGGTTCTTTGCCTTTTGTACTTGCAAACATGAAATTTGTGTATAAATGTGAGTCTATTATAAAGTGTGAGATGTTGATCTAAAAAAAAAAAAAAAGATTTTCTCTTTCATATGCGGCGTGGTGGTTCATGCCTGTAATCCCAGCACTTTGGGAGGCCAAGGTGGGAGGATCACTCAAGGCCAGGAGTTCAAGAACAGCCTGGGTAATACAGTGAGACCACCTCTGTATAAAAAATAAAAAATTAGCCAGGCATGGTGGTGTACAGCTACTCCAAAGGCTGAAGTGGGAGGATGGCTTTAGCTTAGTAGTTCAAGACTGCCATGAGCTATGATCACACCACTGCACTCCAGCCTGGGTGACAGAGCAAGACCCTGTCTCTAAAATATAAAACAGAATATTCTCTCTTTCAGAAGGCAGAGAAAATAGGACCTCTATACATATTTTCTTGTCTGAATTGTGTGCTTTTTGTAGTTTGTAGTTTTCTGAGTTTATAAGTAGCCCATTGCATGATAATTTGAAGGAGAAGAAAGCAAAGCAAAAAGTATGAAGAAGAAAATAACAGTAACTTTCCACTTGGATTTAATCACAGCATCTGCTCTGTTTTCTCATTTTGGAAGTCCCTGTTTTACATATTTGGATTTCCTGGACTTGTGCATCATGGCTTCTCTCTTCTCTGTGTCATGTTTGCCTCTATTCAACTCTGGGAAAATGTCTGATTTTTCTTGCCCTAATTTAGCATCAGCTGTGTCTCCAGTGACTGTCTCCACTGCATTTCCAGCCATGGCATTGTGTCTTTCACGTGTACCTTGGTTAGCTCAGGCTGCTGTGACAGGATACCATAGACTGAATAGCGCTTATGTAACAGAAAATTTATTTCTCACAATTCTGGAGACCAGTAGAGATCAGGGTGCCAGCAGGGTCAGCTTCTGATGAGGGCCTCTTCTGGGTTGCAGACTACCATCTTCTCACTATTTCCTCACATAGGGGAAAGAGGGTGAGAGAGCTCTCTGAGGTCCTTTATATATGGACACTATTCCCATTCGTGCAGGCTCCAATCTCGTCACCCCCTAAAGGCCCCACCTCCTACTACTATCACACTGAGGGGGTTAAGATTTCAACATAGGGATTTTTGGGGGACACATTCAATCCACTGCAACATGTAAACAATTTTCCTGCCCCGATCATTCCCCATTTCCTGTCTGCCTGCTCCTGTGTCTTAGGTGCAATGTGCCCCTAACTCTCTAGAGAATATGAATTAGAGCTGGTTGGCTTCCTAATGGGCTTGAAGTAATATTTTCAGAGGGGAACATTTTTGTTCTGATTTTTCAGATTAGGCCCCTCTTGTGTCTTTAAAAATATCTATTAATATGTCCAGTGGTTTTTCTCCATATTAAAGATCAGTCTTTATGTGTCTAGTTTTGGAAGGTAAGATAGATTCTAGCAACAGCTGTGAGGATCCCCGATCAAATCCCACAGGTTTATTGACAAACATTGTTTCAGATTTTCTCAAATCCTGCTCTTCTGGATTAGAGTTCTTGTTGCAAGAGGGAAGTCAGGGCCTGGTGGCTGGAGGAAGCTTTGCAGATGTTCCTTTCTGAGTTTGCTGTGTAGCCCAAGGTTCATGGGGCATTCTACCCTTCCTCAGCCATGACCGTCCTGGTTAGGAACCTGCTTCTTATTTGGAGATGATGTCTGCTCCTGCTGGGAGCTGGGAGTGAGTGTCACCGAGGGCTTCTCCCTGTGCCGGGCTCTGACACTGGTGGGATTGAGATTTAACACCTTGCCTTGAGTCCTCCCGTCACCCACTCTGACTTCCCCATGGTGCTCATCCCTCCACCTTCTCCCCCCTCCAAGATAAGAGGTCTTGTGGGGTGGGGCCTGCTTGCGCTACTTTCCTCTAATTCTTATGTTACAGTTAGGGCATTACTTTGAAATTATGGATTTTAATTGGTTAGGTGATTTATTCATTGCCTTTAAGAGTAAAGGAATATTACAAAATATTTGTTTTCTATTTAAAAATTTTTTTATTATAAATTCAGGGGGTATGTGTGCAGGTTTGTTACACGAGTGTATTGAATAATGCTGGGTTTTGAGCTTCCATTGAACCCATCACTCAAATAGCGAACATAGTACCCAATAGGGAGTTTTTCAACCCCTTTCTCCCTCCCTTCCTTCCTCCCTCTGACTCCCTTTTTGGAGTTCCCAGTGTCCACTGTTCCCATCTTTATGTCCAAGTGTACCCACTGTTTAGCTCCCACTTATAAGTGAGAACATATGGTATTTGATTTTCTGTTTCTGTATTAATTCAGGATAATGTTCTCCAGCTGCATCCATATTGCTGTAAAGGACATGATTTCATTCTTTTTTATGATTGCATGGTATTCCAGAGTACACATATAGAGCACATTTTCTTTATCTTCCTTCCTTCCTTTCTTCCTGCCTTCCTTTCTTTCTTTCTTTTTTTCTTTCTCTCTCTTTCTTTCTCTTGGCAGAGTCTCTCCCACTGTCACCCAGGCTGATGTGATCATAGGTCACTACAGCCTTGATATCCTGGGCTCAGATCATCCTCCCCTCCCAGCCTGTCAAGTAGCTGGAACTACAGGCATACAACACCATGCACAGCTAATTTTTATTTTTATTTTTGTACAGACAAGGGGGTCTCACTATGTTGCCCAGGATGGTCCTGAACTCCTGGCCTCAAGCCATTCTCCTGCCTCAGACATTTTCTTTATCCAAGCTACCATTGATGGATACTTTGGTTGATTCTCTGCCAAGTGCAGATGTCCCACTGATAAAATGATTTACTTTCCTTTTCCGTGGGTAGATACTGAGTGGTGGGATTGCTGGATCATGTGGTAGTTCTATTTTTAGTTTGAGAAATCTCCATACTGTTTTCCACAGGGGCTAAACTAACTTACATTCCCACCAACAGTGTTCCCTTTTCACCACATTCTCACCAACATCTGCTATTTTTCGACTTTTTTATAGTAGCCATTCTGACTGATGTGAGATTCTATCTTACTGTGGTTTTTAAATTTGGCATTCTTCTGATGTTAACGGAGCATTTTTTTCATGCTTCTTGGCCACTTGTATGCCTTCTCTTGAGAAGGGTCTGTTCATGTCCTTTGCCTGCTTTTTAGTGGGTTGCTTTTTCCTTGTTGATTTGTTTAAGTTCCTTATAGGTTCTGAATATTAGTCCTTTGTTGAATACATAGTTTGCAAAGAAATATTTGTTTTTAAAAACAGGGAATAAAATAAAACAAATATTTGCAAAGAAATATTTGTTTTTAACAAGAGGGAAAATTAACTGTCTTGATAGTTGTTGTACTGAATATCTGTTAGTCTTAATAGAGAAGACACCAGGTTCTAGAGGCCAAGAAGAGACCCAGAGCCAGCAAACAAGACATAGGGTTTTATTAATACTAGAGGCTGACATACAGAACAGAGTCCAGTGGCAGCAAGTCAGACAAGATATCTACCTTCCTACAGTCCAGGGGCCATGGGCTGGACAAAATATCCTCATGAACCTCTCCCTGGTAACTTCATTTATTCTGAAACTCGAGCCTCAATCCCCTGTACAGCCCATGTTGGATGTGCCAGGGACTCACATGTTCCTCATAAACAAGGAGTGAGTCTCTGAGTTGACCACTCCCAGATTCCCCAGCACGGTGCACACATTCAGGTGCATCTACCATACAGGGTTATTCTAAGGGTACATTTCAATTATTGCTGTTGGGTGTATTTATCCTACAATAAGGCTAGGTCTGAAACAGATATGAAAATCCTGTCCTCCACTGTCCTGTACTTCCTGAACTGGGTGTCCGTGCAGTGAGATCTAAGCAAGGTAGAGGGGTCCGAGAAAGCCTTGTTTTCTCTTCATAAAGGATGCCATAAGTGGCTTACCTGTCTTTTCCCCTCTTGTCAGCTGGACTGCTCATATATGGCTGGCACTGCAGCTTGTGACCATAGTGGGAGGAGCCCAAGGATGAGGGCAGCATTACAAGATGGCAGACGGAAAGAGAAAGTACCTGGGTGCACATGTGACATCTTGGAACTGCTGAACTAAGACAAAGAACCACCTTCTTCTGGATATTTGATTATGTCAAAGGGAAATCGTTTAAGTCATTATAAATTGGGTTTTCTGCTATGAGCTTCAGAACACATATCTAAATGATAATTTACTAATCCTTTGCCTACAGGAATCACCTGCAGTTGACATCCCAAAGATTTTGCAGCATCCTAAATCAGTAGTGATGTGAGAGAATCACTACTCTAGAAAACTCTGGAAATATTCCTCCAATGTGCACTACTCAGCTGGGTGGAACCACCCATATTCTCTACAGAGCACTCTGTTTTGAATGCTTATTCAACTTTATGAATACATCATGATCTGTTGATTATTGCACTTTGACACCCTTTAGGTGCCTTCTTAGGAAGAGAGTTGGACAGTACTTATGTGGCACAGAACTCTAAATTGCTAAGCCCAAAATTTTCTGTAGAACACCATGTCACCAGTGTTCTTTTGTCAGGCAGCACCAGTGATGCAATAAGCAAATCTATTAACTGTGTTACTATGACCACTTCAAGCTAATTATTTAAGTGAAGTGGTTTTGCCTTAATTATGGAACATTTTTCAATTAAATTGCATCTGACTACCCATAACTTTTGTTCAAGGAGCACTTCATATTCCAACATCTCTAATCACAGCACAAAGCGCTTCAACAAATACTTAATCCAGTTAAATGGAAATGAAAACCATAATGCGTGACATTTCTCCTGCTAAGGGAAATCTTGGCCATTATGTCTGTGTGAGATGAGGGTTTAGAAATAAAGAGCAGCTTCACAAACCACTTAGAGTATTTCTAGGAGCATGGAAATGGAACCCAAATTATATTTGTTCTTCAAAACCCCCTGAAAAAATCCTTGAAAGCATCCTTGTACCAAAATATAAAATAATGGACATTATAGTACAATTGATTTAGTCTCTACACAGCTAGCAGAAAACACAATAAGGACTTTAAGAGACAATTTGCCATCTCTTATGGAATTTATTTTATCCAGAAACTAGGTCACTTGCTATTGTTTTATCGAAAAGGATTAGTTGGAGCTCAGCAACTGCTCTTTCATTTAGTGCCTGACCTGCATCAGGCCATGTGCTGGGCATTGGGCCTATATCAACAGCAGGAGAGACACTGCTGCTACTATTCCAGACTTGACTTGATGGTCCAGGGGTGGGGACCGGTGATCAAAAAAGAGAGAGCAAGGGTTGGCGCTGACAAGATCAAGATGAGCCCTTGGAACAGACAGGTTAAGAGTTGAGACTTTATTTTTAGGACAAAGAGAAATCACTAGAAATTTTCACCGCAGTCTTGGTGTCATGTTTGCATTATAAAACTGTCTCGGCTGGGCGTGGTGGCTCGCACCTGTAATCCCAGCACTTTGGGAGGCCGAGGCAGGTGAATCACGAGGTTAGTAGATGTAGACGATACTGGCCTACATGGTGAAACCCCATCTCTACTAAAAATTCAAAAAGTAGCTAGGCGTGGTGGATACACTTGTAATCCCAGCTACTTGGGAGGCTGAGGCAGGAGAATCACTTGACTGACCCCAGAAGGCAGAGGTTGCAGTGAGCTGAGAGCAAGACACTGCACTCCAGCCTGGGTGACAGAGCGAGACTCCGTCTTGAAAACAAAACAAAAAAAAACTGTCCCTCTGGTTGCAGAGTGGAGACTGATTGAAGAATAAGCAAGACTGAAAGCCAGGAATGCAGTCAACAGGAGAAGAGGGGAAGCAGGAGTGGGAAGGGTACAGAGGTAGGGGCAGTGAGGAGGAGGAAATGAGCTGGCTTGGAGAGAGGGTTAGGAAGCAGGCTGGAAAGGACTTGGTGAATTACTGGACACTGGCTTAGAATGATCATGATTCACTGGGTCTGAATTAGTGCCCAGGAAGCTAACTATCTTTAGGAAATGTGAGTCAAGAGTTCTTGGAGAACATAGCATTTTCTTCATCTTCATTTCATGATTGAGAACTAGAGAGCTAAAGCTGATGGATGGCACTGCCTAGGTCACTTAGCCTGAAAATGTGGCTTCTCTTTTGGTACTTCATTTCTTTCTATTTGGGTACTCTCCTGGCTCTTTCTCACTCCAGTAAACCTCTGGGGAAAGTAGGGGTGATAGATTTGTCATACAGGGTACCAGGTAGACAGCCTTTGAAGGAAACCTCATAGGGTCACTGTGCTAAGAGAAGAAGGGGTTAACATTTGAGGGTCTGCCCTCAAGTCAGATTCTGGGCTAGATGCTATATATTATCTCATTTAAAATGAAATATTATCATTCTCCTATTCTGATGAGAAAAACTGAGATTCAGAGAGGTTAAGTAATCTTTCTGAAGTCACATGGTTAGTAGTTTATGGAATCCAAATTCAGATCCACCTGGTTCTGAATGACATGCACTGCCTTACCCTGCTGCGTGACATCTTCTGTGAGCAACAGTCATAGTGGTGGTATAAATAACAGGGCTATTCTTTTTTTTTTTTTTTTGAGACGAAGTCTTGCTCTCTTGCCCAGGCTAGAGTGCAATGGCACAATCTCAGCTCACTGCAACCTCCACCTCCCAGGTTCAAGCAATTCTCCTACCTCAGCCTCCTGAGTAGCTAGCCTTACAGGCACAAACCACCATGCCCAGCTAATTTTTGCATTTTTAGTAGAGACAGGGTTTCACCCCATTGGCCAAGCTGGTCTCGATCTCCTGACCTCAGGTGATCTACCTGCCTTGGCCTCTCAAAGTGCTGGGATTACAGGCAGTAGCCACCACACCTGGCCTTTTTTTTTTTCTGTCTTAAAACTATGAGATGGCATGTGACAACCCAGTTCAACCAAATTCCCATCTTAAGCCTATGACTTGTGATCTCATCCTATTGATGAGCACATCAACTAACACATGCTGAAATTTAATACTCTAGTCAATCCTTGGCTAGCACTGTAGATCTGACCTTAACACCCACACAAAATATGGAGGGCTTCTCCACTGTCAGATGCAAATGAAATTCAGCTGCCTATGACTTCAACTCCAGGCCAGATGTGTTAAATTGTAAGTTTCCTGCCCAGCATATCTTTTCCACAATTTTGTTTTTAAAATGCAGGCTGCAATCCACTAGTAATCCCAAATTTATTAATGATTTCCATTTAGTGGATCATGACAGCCTTTTAAAATATTGGAATAGAATAGACTAGCCTAGAATAGAACAGAAGAGAAAATATCAGAATGTATCCCATTTGGTAAAGGGTGTTATTTTGTGAAACTTACATTTTAGTTATGATTGTCTATGATGATAAAAGTACATATGTTTTACACTGGGTTGTGGTCAAAAAAATTGAAAACTGCAGCTTTGGAGGGCTCTCTCATATCTTCCTTTATGGTTCCTGAAGAGAAGCTCCCTCTGCCTATGGGAGAAAGTTAACTTGCCAATGAAGAAATGCCAAGAGAAAGAAGTGGAAGGCGGAGTGTTCAGACAGGAAAACAGCGCACAATAAAGGGAGATGTTCTGGTGAACAAGGCATCCGAGGCCAGTGTGCTCAGAGAGACCCTACCATGTGCAGTAAATTATTTAGCTGTATCAGCTTTACTATTGTCCCACATCTCAGGGGTGCCTTATGGATACTGCTTTACTGCCTTGTGGGTATTCAACTTGTGCTCTCTGGAGACTCAACAGTTTTCTGAATGCTGCAACATGAAAGAAAGTGTGTGTGTGTGGGGGGGGGGGGTGCTTTTTCAACTTTTCATTATGGAAAAACGTTAAATATGTACGAAAGTCATCAGGACAGTTTAATTAAACCCCATGTAGCATCACCCAGCTTTAGCAATTACCAGGTCAAAGCAATTACCAAGTCAATTACCAAGTCAAAGCAATTACCAGCATTAGCAATTACCAGGTCATGGTCAATCTGGTTTCATCCATTCATGACCCACTCCCCCAGATACTGTATTACTTTATCCATAAATATTTCAGTGTGTACTCACAGAGGTGGTTTTTGAACACTTATCTCTTCTAGGGTCCCCCAAATCTCAGCATGGGAGCAATTCCTCACATGCTACAGCTGAAGAGAGCTGCATTCCCTGAGACTCCAAGCTTTGCCCAAACACAAGAATAGGCAGTCAGGACCCATACAAAGCAGGACAGATGGCTTCTGTTCCCACCTAACCAAAGACCCCAAAGAGGCAATCTGATCATGTATCTCAAGACATCGTCCAAGGGGGGGAGAAAAAGGGGAGTAAGGGCTTGATGAAAAGAAGCAGAACAGGGTAGACATAAATAAAGAGCTTGCCGTCACCATGGCTGACCACCAGCCGGAGACTGCCAGGTCCAATGCTGCCAACTCATAAGTAAAGCAACTGAGGCCAGGCAGATAAAGTGATTTGGAATAAAGGCCAAAGACAGCTGTTGATGCTCAGTCATTTCTCATTCAATGTTAGGAGAGGGTGAGTCATTGGAGGGGGTGGCCTGCTCTGCAGGAAGGAAAACAGGGTTCACCCCGGTGCCAGCTGCAACCGCGGAATGTCTTCTAAATTGACATTCTGGATCTTCATTTTTCCTGAGTCAAATCCCCTTATCTTTAACTGCCTGCAAATCAATTCCGTTTTTAAAGGAAGCACATATTCAAAATATTTCTTAGACTGCCTCCTTCTCCAAACAGCTGATTCCTTTCTTTTCACTTTTGTGCCTCTGCCCTGCCTCAGGGTCAATTCCAAACTCCCCAGCCAGGCCTTCCACCACTTCCTGTCCTGCGGCCTCCATCCCACTCATCTCCACACAAAGCCTTCATTTTGCTAGATCAGGTTTCTCCCCTGTCGCCTGATGCCTCTGGCTGGTTCCCCCTCGCTATCCCCAGGCCCTGCGAGGATGCTCTCTCCCTCCTATAAGACATCTTCCTCCCTCCTCCTGCCCGCTACCTTCTGCATCCTTCTTGGCCTCCCTCAGTTCTCTAAGCTTTGGGAAGCCTTGTGTTCCCAGCCATGCATGCATCTCTCTCTCCCCCACTTATTTGGGTACCTGTAGTATTTCAAATCTGTTTCATTCACACTGGTACTTTTTAATATTGCCTTCTAACTATCTTACCTGGGTTCAGCTAGTTGCCTCATCTGGCTTCTATTCTTCTTAAGGTTAATATTCAAGTCTTACTTGTAAATTAAATAGAGGCAACCTGTCAGTCAAGGGAGCAGGGCGCTATGGAATGAGCTGTGGAATCAGTACCCCCTGGTTACAAGACCAGCTCCACTGCTCATTAGCCACGCAACTGTGGGCAGGTTCATTGGCCTTTCTGAGCTTCATTCTCCTTCTGTAACTTGGAGATAACAGTATCCACCTAGCAGGGTAAATACAAAAATGTCTGCCTACCCAGATGATGTATAGAATCTGTAAGTATGTCTTAGGAAGCTATCGTATAGTGCTACAAAACTGTAGAGGCACAAGCAAAGTTTTAATTCCATCATTGTTACTTTCTCTAAAACAACGCCAGGATAAAATTGTGCCATGTGCCAAGCCCATGTAAGTTTAAGTCAAATACTGTTAATATGGAAGTATGTGACATATATTATTAGCAGTGATCATTACAAGTTTATTAGGTAGTGCAGAGTGCGTTTAGGGAGACATACTAGTCCAAGGCAATTAACTCTAGCTTCTGCAACAGACAAACCTGAACGCTCAGTGGTGTAACCTAATACAAGTTTGTTGTGGTTGCTACCGTGAGAGTCAGGAGGCTGACCTCCATCTTCTAACTATGAATTTGGAAAATGTGACTCTAAGGCCACAGCAGCAGAAGAGAGGCATTAAGGTTGAAAGTGGCACATCTTTTTTGCCACCCATGAGTTGCAAGGAAGGCTGGGAAACGGAGGGAGCGCATGGACATTTGGTGTGCACTAACTGTTGCTGCCAAAGGCACAAGCTCTGCAGACAGTGAGAAGGCCAGGTCCCATTCTCCTTGACTGTGGTGATACTGTTTGTATTAGGTATCATATGGGATAAAAATTCAAATTGCACTGCCAGGCCTGAGAAGCCTGTGCTAGAGAGCTCAGCCTGCTGCTGCTCCCCTGGGCTGGACTCCCTCATGACAGAGGTCACTTAAAAGAGTTGAGGAGGAACACAGCACTGTGGAAACCAGCAAACTATCCAAGGATCTGGGCTCTCTCTGCCTATTCTCCCAGTTTCTGTAAACTTCCTCAAAGCTACCTGCTTGCCCAGCTCTCCCCCGCCCCAATCCCCGCACTTGCCCTTCTCTCCTATTTCTCTTTGTATAGACTTTGGACCTAGCACCTCTTAAGCTAAGATGGCTGTGAGAGAAGAAGCTGGCTGGCTCCCCAGCTCCTAACTGGTCCAACGTCCTTAGCTCTTCAATGAGACTTACAGTTCTCTGATGCTAGAAAGCATTCTATTTCTGTGTACACATACAAGTGGTCTTTTGACAACTATTTACAACACACATAAAAGAATGGTCTCCAGCATCAAAAACCTGTAAGTCTGAAAACATGTGCTCACATTTATTTACAACAAGGGCAGTAGTACACCTGGAAGAACGCACGTTGGAGTCAGGCACATCTTCATTCAGATTTTGACTCTGCCATTTTCTGGTTCTCAGATTTTGGTAATATTATTTAATATGTCATGGTGCTGATAGGTCAATTTCTGTAATCCCTGTTAAACATGTTTACATTGAACATCAGTCCTAATTATTAAAGATAATATAATATGTATAAAGTGCCTAGCCCATAGTAGCCCTCTAAAGTGGATAGTGGTTATCATAATTATTAGACTACGGATTGAGGGCAAAATTCATATCTGACTCAGCTTTTGTTCTTAGTATTTTCTTGAGAATATTAGGGGCTTTATATACATAAGCTATTTTTTTTTTTTGTCATTTGTTTTCTGAGATGGAGTCTCGCTCTGTCGCCCAGGCTGGAGTGCGATGGCACAATCTGAGGTCACTGCAACCTCCGCCTCCCAGATTCAAGCCATTTTCCTGCCTCAGCCTCCCAAGTAGCTGGGGCTACAGGTCCATGCCACCATGCCCTGCTAATTTTTGTATTTTTAGTAGAGACGAGGTTTTGCCATGTTGGCCAGGCTGGTCTCAAATTCCTAGACTTAAGTGATTCACTCACCTTAGCCTCCCAGAGTGCTGCGATTACAGGTGTGAGCCACTGCCCCTGGCCTACATTAACTATTTGAATTCATTATTCTAACTTTTGTTTTTAATTGAGTGCCTTCTGTGTGCCAGAGGAACTGAAGATAGAAAATGACAGGCAAAGTCCCTGCCTTCATGGAGTTTCTATCTAATGGAGATAGAATAACAAATAAATGACCAAATAAAATTCCATGTAGTGATGTGATGAAGAAAACTACTGTGGGATCAGGGATAGAGAAAAAGGAGGTTGCTATTTCAGTGGTCCAGGAAGACTTCACAGAGTAGGTGACATAAGAGCAGATACCTGGGAGGATAAAGGAGTCATAGAAACACTGTGCTATAGATAGACAGAAATACTATACTTACATTCAGTTCTTGAGATCCACACTGTGGTAGGTTTTGATAGCTTGATCACTATCGCCTGGATATTTTTAGTTTAAAGCAGTCCCTTCATGTAAAGGGCTTCCATCCTTGTTCTTATCATTTCTCCCTTCTTAGCTCTAACTACCAAACAAAGCCATTTCCTTTCTTCTGCTTTTTCCAGGCTCTTCATTCAAATTTTATAGCTCCTCATTCCCTCTTCTGTTCCAAAACCACTTTGATCTTTATGTCCTTTTCCTCTCTAAGTGTTTCGTGGCCCTTTTCTGCAGAAGATGCACATTTTCAGCAAAGCTCTCATCTCCGTGCCCTTTGAGACTATCACAGAACATCTAAAAGTGCTGAGCACATTAGGGAGGCAGGAGCTGCAGACAAGGAGAAGGTCAGGGAGAGCTGAGCTGACAGAACTGCCACGCAGGAGTCCCAGGGCAGCTGCGTGGCTCATGGGCCAGCCCGACTCTGAAAAGAACTAAGAAATCAAGAGGCCGAATGCCAGGGGCTGGCTGAAAGAGTCTTACCAACTGTGTGTTAGGGTCTTAATCACGAAGCTGTCATTCCCTCCTACTGCCTGCTCCTGTCACCCCTGCTGGAGTACTCTGGGTTGTGGGGGGACTGTAAGGTGCATGGGCCTCAGAGGTGACAGACGGAAAGTTCACACACACAACGGCTTTGTCAGCTTTTTTCCACTGTGACAACCCAAAGTCGGCCTATAGATAACACCTGGGGGATATTCAATGGAGCAGCATTTGCATCAGTCAACCCGGTACCTTCATCACAGTCTTTGTCACATCGCACCTGGATATTTCTTATCTAACAGTCTTCTTAAATTGCTCACTTTTCTTCCTTCATTTTCAGGGAAATCTTTATATCAAGTTCAAACAAAAAAGTAAATTAATAATAGAATAAAACACAAATACAATGAAAACTCAATGATATCTATATTGGTCTAGTTATATACTGCTGCCTGCCAAGCACTCTAAACCTAAGGTTATACTCTCTCTGCTAAAATTAAAAAAAAAAAAAAAAAAAAGGAAGGAAGACAGATCATCAAGGGCTAGAGAGATGTTAAAGCTGTAGTAGCAATTTTGCTTTGATTTTATAAGGATTGAAAGAGAATTGAATAGGGAAAAACATTCTCAATACTAATTCAACATTATGAAATACTGTGTTCATGAAACACATTAACGCGTGAGGAAACTCAACAGTAAGTCTGGGCAACAGAATTGCTCCTGCCGCTGCCCACACCTGTGATTTCACCAGGGTTCTGGCAGTGACAGGGCCTGGCCCACCAAGTGGATGCCCAACCCAGGTGGCCAGGAGCCCCGGAAGGGCCCTATGACCACCCGATAGTTACAACTTGTCAAGCCCTTAGTATGTGCCAAGGTCTTCACACACCATGTCTGATTTTAAGTCTCGAATTAACGCTCCACAGTACATATTGTTCTTTGTGTCTCAGAAACAAAGTGGCAAAGAATCAAGGTTATGCCATGACTCAGCCTCAGGACCATCTTACTCCCAAGTCCTTGCCCTCTCCATCACACTCCACTGCCTTCCCAGCTGTGAGAGCGGAGCTCTCTGAGCTCTTTGTAAAACCATTGATTTTGCTCAGAGAAGTGGTTTTCAGCCTCTTTGTTTAAACCTTTGCTTCAGTTATCTATTGCTGTGTAATAAACTGCCCCAAAGCAAAGTGGATTAAAGTAGCAACCATTTGATGTTGAACACAGTTCTGAGGTCCATGGCAAAGTCAACCAGGATCTACTCATCTCTGCCCCAGGTGATACCTGCTAGAGATGAAATGTCCATGCTTCTTCATGTCTGCTGAGAGGGCGCAGATGGCTGGCCAGAACAGTCTAGTGGAGGGCGTGGGTCAGTGCCACTGGTCTCCTTGTCTGTGGGTTGCTTGGCTGTCTGCCATGTGGCCTCTTCAGTGGAATAGAACTTCTTCTATGGCAGCGAAGGCTCCAAGGGCCCATCAGTCAAGGAGGGCATGGAAGGTGTCAGTCCTCTTCAAAGCTGTGCAGCACCACTTCTGCCACAGTCTTTGGTTAAAGCAGTTACAGAAGCAGCCTAGTTTCAAAGGCAGGGTAAATAAAAACCTCACCTCTTGGTGGGGGGAGTAAAAGAATTTCTGGCCATCTTTAATCTATCACAACTTTGAAACCTTTGAGTGGCTAAACTTACACAGAATTTGTGCAAAGCTGACAAAGGGGGAGGGAGGCATATTAGCTAGATGTGGGGACTCCGGGGGACAGAGGGGTGGGTGTGGTGGGGGGCAGAGTCTTGCTCCTTCTGCTGCTCCCTTGGACTTTAGATGAAAACAGAGGTCCCTAGAGAAGACGGTTTTTAAAGACTCACCTGAATGACCTAGTTTTCTTTGAGGAGACTTTGCCATGGCCTACAAGGACCTGCACGATCCAGTCTATGCCTGTCTCTCTGGTCTAGATCTAGATTCACTGTCTCACTCTTACCTCCTAGCCTGGCCCACGTCTGTTCTCTGAGCTCTCTTCCAATGGCCTTCTCTCTGCTCTTCAAACACAGTTCTATCACTGTGTGGTCCTACCACAGGGCTGTGCCTAGATGCTCCCACTGCCTGGAATTCACACGCCTCAGGTCTTCACCTAACAGGATCTGTCCTGCAGTGAGATCAGGGGCTCCTCTACACCCCACACCATTTCCATTGCATTAACCTGCCTTATTTCCTTTATAACACTATTATCCACAGTATATCTGATTAATGTATTGTTGATGTCTCCCTCAACTAGAAAGCAAACTCTCCAAGGGCAGGAACTGTGTCTATCCTGTTCACTGCTGTCATTCCTGGCACCCGGTACAGTGCCTGCCACTTACTAAACACTCAATAAATATTCATGGAACAGCAGTATGATTACTTAAATGAATGAATAACATTCAGCGAAAGGGTATTTTACCAGATCTTCGCTTTTTGGTATGTTCCCAGAGTATTCCAGGAGAGGAAAGACTCTTATTGTGTATCTAATGGTTTGTATGCTGGAAACAATATTAATACTCCTAATAAAAATGGCCTTGGCCAGGGATCAGTCACTACCCCTCCCTCCAGCCCAGGTCTCTCAGGCCTCTTCAAGGTCCTTCCAAATCAAGCTGTCCCAAAGCGAGGCCAGGTCGACTGCCAGATCTGACTGATAGAATTCACACAGGTCCTAAGCAAAACATTTCTCAGCATCACCTAGCTCACTGCTCAGTGATGGACCAGGACGTAGCTTCGTCCTCCTCCCCCGTTGACAAGTACCCAGCCTGGTGTCCCATTTGTACACTGGTTATTTCAAGTTATTGTGCACAGTGGTGATGTATATGCTCAAGTGTTTTCTGTGGTCATTCTTTCAGAGAACCCAGCTGGGTGAAGCCAAGCCTTAAAGGGAGCCTGTCAACTTGAAGCTCAGAGCTGTGAAATGAGATCTTTGTCCCTAAGATGCTATTGAGAAACAAGAGAGAGAAGTCCTCCCTAGATAGTGCTATCCCTTTGGTCAGAGCTACCCTCAGAAAGGGCCTCTTCAACTGCTGACAGGATTTATGAGTTACCAAAGACTAAACTCAGTCCAAAGTCTACGGCTCCAAAGAAGGCCTTTGTTGAGAATGTGGTTCTCATGACAAACAGCTTTTGTGCAACACAGAGAGCAGTTAGGCCGTTCAATTCTTAAAAGATTTTGAAGAATTCACTCAGCACTGCCACTTGAACATAAAGATTTCTCTGTTCCAACTCAAGGGAAGGTTACTTTTTCTTATAGATTGCAAAAGATATAATAATCAGTATTAAGGAATTTCACAAAAAGAGGAAATAACATTTGCTTTTAATGTATTCATGAAGGGAACCTTTGTTTCTTGGACTATACCAGCCATGGGTCAGGGGGAGTCACAGGCAGGGGTTCTAATGATGGCAGGATCTCTCTCTGCCTTTGTAATTGTCACACTGGGGCTGCTGCCAGCCCCTGCCACATCCCCATGGCACACAGCATCCTCAGCTTCTGCCTGCAGTGTTCTCACACAACAGAAAACCAGGGCAGCGACGGCCAACTGTCGCATGTTTCTCAGCCAAACTGAGGCCTTTTGTCCTTCATTCACCTCTGGAATTCCCAGGTTTCTGGGTAGGGAATGCGGTGAGGGGCAATTGTTGAGAGACTCCTCCAGCCCTGAAACTCAATCTAGAACCCGGGCCATGTCTTGAATTCTCTCTTGCTTTGGTGACTCCAATCACTTCAGCAGCCTACTCACCCCAGCACAGGGTCAAAGGCAGGCTGCTACCTTTTCTTCTTCTCTGTCTTGACTATGAATCCCAGTGTACACTTACCTGATTATTCCAAGGAGTCCTCCTACAGCTAGGAATTCTGGTGACGTGCTTTGCAGTCCCCTAAAGGCATTCAGATTTGTACCACCTCGACCTCCTAATCAGAGAATAATTAACCAAAACTTGGTCACACTGAAACCGAGCTACTGCAAACATGATCAAAGAGAAGATTTTCTTTTCTGACACTGTCTGTGGATTTGAAACTTTCTGTAGATCATAAACAGCCTATACTTAGGGAATAATGGAATCTAACAAGCATTCTGTCAAGGATCCAGTGTTTTGGCATTTTAAAATGTCATGCGACCTCCAACTCCTCCCCTAAGCTCATTAACTCTGAGCTTGAATATCTTAGGAAAAATCCTAAGGTCACTGATTTCATGACATAGCTCATAATGGATTGTGAAGTGTTTTCCCTAAAGACATTAGGTCTAGGTCTATTATATGCTACCTTGATCTCAGCCTATGCAGCTGTCCTTTAAGACAGTGGTTCTAAAAATGTGAGCCAAGGATCTTTCGGCTTGGAGCATTAATCTCCCGAGTATGTACTTTAAGGGCATGAATTAATAATTAAGTAAATAATGATCAATTTACTTGTGATAGCCCTTCTTGGTGTCTCATCAGGAACACTACCATCCCATCAGGAGAGCCTATTTGTGTCCACAAACAGGAGATTTGGGGGTTGGGGAAAAAAGGGAAAGGAAGCAGTCCTTACACTGAAGTTGTTTAGAGAGATCTGTGACCCAGAGTGCTACTTGAAATGCTCAAGTCTCATTTAAGAGAATGCTTTAGTGTCATGCCTGGAATTAGACCCTGACAATTCACCATGGGAAAATCATTTCCTCAGCCCCATGTAAAATCTTGGAATTAGAAAACTGCCATTTGGAAAACACCACAATAATAACCATGCAACGCAGAGTCATCAAAGAATATTAAAATCAGTGGTATGGTGAGAACCAGTAGAGTTATATATTCCTGTATAATACTTATTAATTACAAAGGAAAAATAATAATTTTAGATTGGAGAAAATTGCTAGGACCACCTTACTCAAGAGATCAACGTTGATATCATCATTAATAAGACAAATAGACATCAAATACCCTCTGACATGATGCACCGAGAAGGAGATTCTTGGGAAAAGTGTAAAACCTGCTTATTATAATAAGAAAACATTACACAAACTGAATTTGAGGAACAGTCTACAAATGATTGGCAAGTACCCTTCAAAAGTTTGAAGATTGTGAAAGACAAAGGAAGATGAAGGAACTGTCCCAGATTAAAGGGGACTAAGGAGGTATGAAAACTAAATACTATGTGTAACCCTGGATTGGTATCCTGGGTCAGAAAAAGGACATTAAGGGAAAATTGAGAAAACTTGAGTAAGATCTGGAGATGTTAGTAGTACTGCATCAGTGTTAATTTCCTGGTTTTGATCACCATACTGTAGTTATGTTAGATGTTAACATTTGGAGAATCTGGCTGAAGAGTGGGAATTTCTTATAGTATTTTTACAAGTTTTTAAAAAGTCTCAAAGTACTTCAAAATGAAAGTTATTTTAAAACTCTGGACAATAAAATCAGGAGAATATCAGAGAAACTTGATCAACATATGATGATTTGGAATGACGGACAATTCATTTTCTCAACAAAAAGGATCTACTGTATGCCAGGGGCTGTTCTTAGAACTGGGGATACAACCAGGAAGAAGACAGTCCCCAGTACCTGTGAGGCCTGAGTCTGGACTAGAAGGATCCAGACACAAAAGTGATGGGATGCTGTGATGAGGGCTATCTGAGAAGCGAGCGAAGTGTCACAGGAACACAGAGGGGAAAAGAAGTAATAAAAAACCAGGGTGTGTCATCAGTGGGCACAAAGCAGCCTAAGACATTACAAAAGAGCAGAAAAGAAGGGCCCTGTGGAGATAAAGAGTGAGGGAGCAGGAGAGCGTTGGGAAGGCATAGAGGCTGGGGCACAGTGGGAAGAGATGCAGAGAGTTGGTGAGGGAACAGCAGACGGTTTGGGAGAAGTTGGAGAGAAGATGGTGGACAGGCCACGTATGGGGTAGAGAGTGAAAGTGAAGTAATAAGAGCTATATCCTTTGCAATAAGGAGTGAGAGAGTCCCTTTGTCCTCTGTCTGGGCTCAGGAAAGAGTCCTTGGGAATCCAGGTAGAGAAAGAGCTGGAGGACACTGGGAGCAGTGACACACCAAGGCCACGATGAATGTGGGGGTGGAAGGCAGAGGAGGGTAGCAACCTCTCAGCCAGCTCAGAATAGGCCCACTGTTGCGCTGGTAACAAGAAGAAGGCCAGAAGGGCAGACAGGCTAACACCAATTATGCAGAAATGCCACAGGCAGGTCTGGGGTCTTTCTCAGCCTCCGCAAGTGCTGCTTCAGCTTCTCTTGCTGCACTGACCTGAGTCACTGCCCTGAGCCAATCCCTGAGACCCATAGCAATGGGAGCTCCCCAAAGAGCAAGGTCTGGATTGCCACTTTTCTGTACCCCAAAGAAAGCTCTGATGAAATGCATGGATCTCAGAAAGGCCAAACTCAAAGGCCAAGACTTACTGGGCTTTATTATTCAGTCTGAAATGACTTAGTTCCAGGTGGAACTTAAATAGAACTCTTCCCCAACAGTTCATTTACCAGGAATTCTTGCATCTGAGAGAGAGAGCAGAGAGAGAGAGAGAGAGAGAACCAATTAAGAGATTTTTTTTTTCTGTGAAACATTGACGGTAGTTAGGATATTCTTTGTGTTGACTGCAGTGAGTTTTAAGAAGGAAAAAAAAAAAGACATTAGGGGGAAACTCCTTTCTTGGGACAAAGATTCAAGATTTGGAAAGCTAAACCCATGAAATAGCCAAGCTAAGCAAGAAGGAAAACCTGTACAGCCTGGATCTACATTTAAATTCCCAAATGAAAATAAACATTTGCCCTCAACTAAGTAAGTGTATCAACAGTTACCCAACACTGTGTGACAAGATGCTAATCTGTTTGACTGTGTAGGTGAGAGAGAGGGGGCTGTTTGCTACAAAAACAGCTACAAGTCACAGTAGCTACACAATGAAATATTCCAACAACCATATTTGAACATCTTTTGAATTTTTAATTCTTGAGTGTGGCCAGCAGGTGGGGATAGTTCTTTATTGGTGGATAATAACAACACAGATAATTTAGTTTGTCATTTTTTCGGATGAACCAAAAAGAAAAACTAAATTAGCATTCTTGTATCCATATATTAATTAGATAACACCAAAATTATATAACACATAAGTATTATATAAAATTATATAAGAATTATATAATTTTGATGTTATCTAATTAATGTATGGATAAGTATTATATGATTTTGGTGTGATCTAATTAATATATGGATACAAGAATGCCAATTTAGTTTTTCTCTTGCAAAATAATAACCAGAATTATCTTCCCCTAATATTTATTGAGTACTATGTACCACACACTGTATTAAGCACTTTAATCCCAGCAACAGCCCTGGGAGACAGGTAATGTGATACCAGCTCCATTGTCCAAGGTCACAGAACTGGTAAGTGGTAGAGCTGGGATTTCATCCCAGTCTTTCTGGCTCTGGAGTCTGCACTCTCACCCATCATGTTATATCCTGCATCAGTGCAACTTGAGATTTGATGTCAGATAAATTAACGTGGTTCAAATCTGGCAGAAGCTGGGGGAATGAACAGAATAAGCAAAATACAGATTAATGTTTCACAGCAGAAGAAGAATCACTTCAGAAACAGAAGAAAATATCAGGCAAACACTTCTTTATGCTCTCAAAGAAATTGGAATAGATATGAACTCTGGAAGAAATAAAACTCAAAGAACAAATTTGAGAGATTAAATAAGATCAGATAAGATGACAAAATTGTTGAAGAGTGAGATGGCAGAGTCTTAGGACAATAAAAAGAAAATAAAGATATAAATGTTACAAAAATGAAAGCCGTCTTAAAAGGAGCAGGAGGGCCAGGTGCAGTGGCTCACATCTGTAATCCCAGCACTTTGGGAGGCCGAGGCAAGCAGATCATCTGAGGTTAAGAGTTCAAGACCAGCCTGGCCAACATGGTGAAACCCCGTCTCTACTAAAAACAAAATACAAAAATTAGCCTGGCATGTTGGTGCATGCCTGTAATCCCAGCTAGGCTGACGCAGGAGAATCACTTGAACCCAGGAGGTAGAGGTTGCAGTGAGCCCAGATAGCACCACTGTACTCCAGCCTGGGCAGCAAGAGTGAAACTCCACCTCAAAAAAAAAAGAGGGAGAAGTAGAATATATACTGATGAAAAGAGTCAGAAATATAAATTTTAAGAGAAAATTAATGATTTGCAGGAAGATAATAGAGATATAAAAGTAAAATAGTTGGCATTATAAAATCAGTGAGGAAAAGATAAATTATCTAATAAATTAAATTGGTATAATTAGTTACATATTTGGAAAAATAAGCTGGTTTGATTTCTTTTTCTTTTTTTTTTTTTTTTAGAGACGGAGTCTTGATCTGTCGCCTAGGCTGGAGTGCAGTGGTGCGGTCTCATCTCACTGCAACCTCCATCCTCCAGGTTCAAGCAATTCTCCTGCCTCAGCCTCCTGAGTAGCTGGGACAACAGGTGCCCGCCACCACACCCGGCTAATTTTTCATCTTTTTAATAGAGATGGAGTTTCACCATGTTGGCCAGGCTGGTCTTGAACTCCTGACCTTGTGATCCTCCTGCTTCGGCCTCCCAAAGTCCTGGGATTACAGGTGTGAGCCACCTCACCCGGCCCTGGTTCACTTTCTAAATACTTACACTAAGATAAATTATAAATAGATTAAATGGATGAGTGTTAAAATATTTAAAAGTAGTTATTTTAGTATTTGATGCAGAAAGTTTTTAAAGCATGACCCAAAAATCCAGAAATCATTAAAGACAAGATTGATAAATTTGACTACATAAAAAATGTAAGCTTCCTAATAGTTAAAAGTGAACAGTCAAAAGAAAAGCACAATCTGGAAAAAATAACTGTAACAAGTATGACAGACAGAGCTAATATTCTTAACATAACAAGAGCTTCTATACATCAAAAGACCAAAAAAAAAAAAAAAAAAAAAAAGCAATGAAAAAATAGCCAAAGGACATGAACAGATAATTGATTTTAAAGCAGAATACAAATATAAACAAACACATGAAAAGATGCTCCACCAAATTCTAATTTTAAAGAATGCAAAATAATAAAAGAATGAAGGCTTCTGCTTCCAGTAAGCCCAACTAAGCAAGTAAGCTTTTCCTGGATACGACTTCCATAGGCAACTATCACCTCTGGAGAAAATATCACACATACATATGTATACATCCATACACAATGATCCGAAGACACTGAATAGTGAAAAAAAGAGTTATTCTATTCTGAAAGAAAGTTAAAACTTGAAACAAGGAAATAATAAAAAGTAATTTTCCTGTTTTTATGGCTTTTAGCCTGAGGTCAGTGATACATAGAGTACTAAAAGTCTGATAGAAAAAAGCATAGTTTTTGTGGGCTGGAAAACCAGAGGAAAGAGTTTAGAGCAGCTGCATACACTAGAAAAGGAGGGGAGAATTCCTGAAAGGAAAGAATCTGAGTAAGGGAACCCCCCAGATTCTGAGTCTAAATTATACCCAATTCTCTGGATTCATGGGGCAGACTCAGAGCAACCCACATAAAAACAGAATTGAACTGAAACTTGAGCTGCCGAGCAAAAGATGGTTTGCAGCTTGAGTCCCATCAAGTTAATTGCCTCCAAACACAAAAATATCACAAGTTTTGGAAGGAAATAACAAATGTCAGCATTTATACAACATATCACAATGTACAAGACAAAATTCAAGATCTGGCATATGAAGAGCAGAAAAAAAAAGTGTGATCTACTGTCAGGAGAAAAGGCAGTCGGTGGAGACCAATCCCAGTGTTATCCAAAGTTTGGCATTAGCAGACAAGGATTTTAAAGCATTTATATTAATTATGCTCAACAAAATAAAAGAATATATCTTTCCAATAAATGGAAAAAATACCAATAGAGTAATAACAACTTCAAAAAGAATCACTGGAAATTCAAAAATGACATCTGACATTTAAAAATCACAAGGAGAAATAAAAGTTTAAATTAAAATTAAAATTCTACAGCAGAATGCTGATGACAATGAAAAGTCAATAAACTTGGATATAAATCAATATAAATCATCCAATCTTAAGAAAAGAAAAAAATGCATAAAATTAACAGACTTAGGCTTCTAAGGGACAATATCAAAAAGTTAAAGAAACATGCTCTGGGAGTCCGAAAAGGCAGGTGAGACTGAGGTAGAAAAATATTTGAAGATACAAATGCAAAAAAATTTCCTGATTTGGTGAAAAACACAAATTAACGGATTCCATTATTTCAGTGAATCCCACACAAGATAAATATGAAGAAAACAACACCTAGGCACATCATGATAAAACTGTGGAAAACCAAATATAAAAGCAGCACATCACAGGAGAACAATGAATAAAGTTTCTGATTATTTGAATTGTAAATTACAAGGTCCAAAAGGCAGTGGAATATACTTTCAGAGTGTTGAAAAAATAAAACCTATCAACCTAGAATTCTACGTCCAAGAAAGCTATCCTCCAAGAATGAAGGCAAAATATAGTTTCAGGTTAAAGAACAAAATGCACAAGATAATTTGTCACCATAGACTTGCACTACAAGACAGGCTAAAGGAATTTCTTCTAACTGAAGGAAAATGGTACCAGATGGAAATGAGAATCCCTAGGAAGTAATAAAAAGCAGTGAAACAAAGGTTGGGCATGGTAGCTAATGCCTGTAATCCCAGCGCATTGGGAAGTTGAGGTGGGAGGACCACTTGAAGCCAAGAGTTCAAGACCAGTCTGGGCAACATAGCAAGACTCCATATTTAAAGGAAAAAGTTAGGCTGGGGTGGTGGCCCACGCGTTTAATCTCAGCACTTTAGGAGGCCAAGGCAGGTGGATCACTGGAAGCCAGGAGTCCAAGACCAGCCTGGCCAACATGGCAAAACCCCACCTCTACTAAAAATACAAAAATCTCTTGAACCTAAGGAGGTGGAGGTTGCAGTGAGCTGAGATCATGCCATTGCTCTCCAACCTGGGTGATAGAGTAAGACTCTCTCTTAAAAATAAATAAATAAGTAAAAAGTTAGCCAGGTGTGGTAGCATGTGTTTGTAGTCCCAACTACTCAAGAGGCTGAGGTAGGAGGATCACTTGTGCCTAATAGCTCCAGGTTACAGTGAGCTATGATCATACCACTGCCCTTTAGCCCGGGCAAGAAAGTAAGACTCCGTCTCAAATTAAAAAAAACAAAGCAATGAAATAGTAACTATCTGTGGGTATATACAAATGACTATTTTTTCCTCTTAGTTCCTTTAAAATATACAGTAATACTTAAAGCAAAAATTATAACATTTATTATAATTATATGCATTTATAAGTATATAGATGATTACATATAGCAACTAGTGTAAAAGCATGGAGGGGGAGTAAATAGACTTCTATGATTGTAAAATTTTTATATTTATTTTTAACAATATTTACACACAAAATGACACAATATCAACTGTAAAAGGACTGTGCAAAGTAAAGGATATAGAGTAGGGGTCCCCAGCCCCCAGGCTGTGGACTGGTACTGATCCGTGGCCTGTCAGGAACTGGGCTGCACAGCAGGAGGTGAGCGGGAGGAAGCATTGATGCCTGAGCTCTCCCTGTCAGATCAGCAGTGGCATTAGATTCTCATAGGAGCATGAAACCTACTGCAAACTATATATGTGAGGGATCTAGGTCGCGTGCTTCTTATGAGAATCTAACTAATGCCTGATGATCTGAGGTGGAACAGTTTTATCCTAGAACCATCCCGGGTTCCTGGTGCCAAAAAAGTTGGGCAGCGCTGACATAGAGTATGTAATCCCTAGAGCAACAACCAAAACAAATGAAACAGATACAAAGAGCTATAGCTAAAACAATGGTTTTTCAGAGAAACTTGGTAAAGTCATCCTATATCCTGTTGGAAGAGCATATTGCCAGGAAGAACTGGGAAAATGTGAAGGACAGGTAATTCATAAAGATGGAAACTCAAATGGCCAAGAAACATTTGAATAGTTTTTGAAACAGGAAAATGGAACGACAGTAATGCAATACAATTTTCTACCCAACAGACTGGACAAACAAAACTTTAACAACATCATGTGCTGTCAGAGATGTGGGGGAAATGGGAATGCTTATAATTGCTGGTGGGACTACAAATCAGTACAACTGCCTTGAAAAGCAAGGTAACCACAGGGTAAAGTTGGAGACTTAAGGCAACTGTGGTAAAACATTAACATGCATTCAATACCAGTAGTGTGTATGTAGTTACATATTATATCTGTCCTGTGCTTTTAATGTTAGAAGTGTTTTATTATTTTGACAGTATGAATATGTTACAATGTAACAATATGAACAAGTAACACTGTGTATGTATACATGCGCTCATTAGATGACACTTTTAACAATATGGATATTAACCAGTGAGCACAAAGAAATAAAATGGGAAGTAAAACAAAGATTTATGCTCAACCGTGTTCCCTGAAGCACTGTCTATAAGGCAAAAAAACTGGCAATCACCTACATGGCTGACAACAGGAGACTGGTGAAATAGATTGTATATAATCAAATATTGTGCAGCAAAAGGAAGGAATTTATATATGTATGGCAAAATATAGCAAGTGTATTTTTAATGGATAAGACCAAGCTGTATAAAATTATCCCATCAAAAACCTACTGTTTTTTGCTTGTACATGCATAAAAAACAGATGCAAGGATACCCAAGAAACTGTTAACAGTGTTTACTTCTGGGGAGTAGGATGGGAGGGAGAGGCAGATTTTTATTTTCCAATTTATCCTTTTCTAAATTATTTGGATTTTTTTTTACCAGAGGCATATATTACTTTTATAGTTTAAAATGTTATTTTTGCTCATAATAACAGGTGACTAGTTGATTTGCTGAGTCACTGCAGCTGCAGAAGGAACTTGGGTTTTACCACTGTTACTCATCTCATTTTGCCTTTTATCCTAGGACTCAGATCACCTCCCTTTCCTACACTCGGAACCTCAAAATCATGTCCCTTCCTGATCTATTCCTCGCCATTCCCAAACTCCAGAAGCCATCCCCTGGAAACTCACAGTCATCAGCAAAACTCTATCCCCAGTCTCTTCTCTAAATGCAGTCCTGGCCTTCCTGCTGTAATAGTAACCGGCTGTCCTGAGAACACCGCTCCCCCTGCAGCGCCCACTAGGCCTCATGCACTGGTCCTGAGGCTGGGACTGGGGGATGCTCTTGCCTCCATCCTTTCTGACTTACTGCACCCTCCAGCATCTTTGAATCTCAGGTGTTCTGGCAGGCGCCTCCACACCTGTACCCATTGCAGTCATCTCCCAGCTCCTGGAACACATCCCACCAGACCTTGACGATTCTAGCTGCTAGGTCACTGTCATTCTCTCCAACCCTACTCTTGTCTTAATTCTTGGAAGTTTTAACATCCACACAGATGATCCTCCCAAAGGCCTGGCTTCTCAGTTCCCGTCTTCTCATCCAGGGATCCTGTCCGCAGCCCGACCTCGCCTACTCACTTTCAGAGTCATATCCTAGTTTTGCATTTTCAACAACAACCCCTCCCTAATCGTAATCCCAAACCTCTGTTTGGGATTCTGTTCTCCACCACCACCTCCTATCTTTCTATCTGTAGGGCCAGTAAGGGCTGATACCTTTCCTCACTCATCCTAAGGGACGTGGCCAACACTGATATAACAAAAACAGGTTAACAAGAGAAAAGCATAACAAACTTATTTAATCAAATTTTTATGTGACACAGGAGGCTTCAGAAATGAAGGCCCAAAGACCCAGGAAAAGCACTGTTTTTAAGCTTAGATTCTACGAAGAATGGATAGCCATGTAAAAGTGTGATTAGACAAAAAGGTCTGATCTAATGGTAATAGACTGAGGGGAACCAGCAAGGCCTGTGTGTTCGGATCCTTCTTGGCCTCTCTGTGTAGCATTCCCTCCTCTGTGGAATTGGACAGAACACTTCTTACATGAAGGTCTTCAAGGGAGAAGGGAGAGAGTGACCAACATATCCTTATTCTCCATCATCTCAGCATAGCACACTTGGTTGACACAGAGCAAATAGATTTTTCCATAGTCTCTGGTAGAGGCTGGAATTGGGACAAAGCCACCACATGTGGGCCCTTCGCAGCCAGAGGCAAAGGGCTGAGCTGGAGGCTTCAAGTATATACCTTCTAGGTTGTATAGCTTGATTTTGGAGAGAGGGGTTCAGGTTGCTATGGTCAGCTTTGGAGAAGAAGAGTTCTGGTTTCTCTGACTCAGTTAGGGAGAGAGAGAGGAGTGAGACACAGGAGGGCAGTAGAAGTCAGAGGGCCCTTGCTTCTGAAGCTCTACAGTCTCTCAGTTCAAAATACTCAGGATGCTAAGGTGCCATACTTAGGGGTATCACGATCTGAGCCCCAACACATCTCACTCTTTCCAGTACCTCACTGAGCTGATAATGCATCTATTCTACTGCCTTTTAACTGTCTCCTAGCCCCTCTTCTCCTCATGTCTCTCTTTATCCAGTTTAAATCCCATGGTCAACCTCAACTCTCTGCCTACTGTGCCTGTACTCACACAGCTGAAGAAGTCCAGAGAAAACACACAAGACTTCAAGGAATTGAATGAATGAGGCATCCGATATCTGGGGGAACGTATTCCAGAAACTATGAACAGCATGTGCAAAGGCCCTGGGGCATAAGATTGCACAGGGACATTGAGGAATAGCAGAAGGCCAGGCAGCCAAGAAGAATGAGCAAAGAGGAACATACTGAAAATGTGGTCACAGAAGTGAGTAGGAAACCAGGTCAGTTAGGGTTTTGCAGGCTGTGATAAAGACTACTTTCTCTCTGAGTGAGATGGGGAGCTTTCAGAAGATTTTAAGAGAATGAGATCAACTCACTTCTATCTGTAGAGGTTCCTCGGGCTGTAGTGCTGAGAACAGATGACAGATGCAAGGGCAGGAGCAGAGAGACCATTTGGAGTGGTGGCTTGGTCAGTCTGATAGCTGTGCAGGGATGGTCTGATTCTATTTAGAAAATAGTCTGGATCTATTGATAAAATAAACAGGATATGATGATGACTGATTGGATGTGGGATGTGAGATAATAGGAGTGATTATTCCATGTTGTTCATTTTTGTTTGTTTACTTTTTTTTTTTTTTTTTTTTGCGATGGAGTTTTACTCTTGTTGCCTAGGCTGTTGTGCAATGGCCCAATGTTGGCTCACCACAACTTCTGCCTCCTGGGTTCAAGTGATTCTCCTGCCTCAGCCTCCCGAGTAGCTGGGATTACAGGCATGTGTCACCTTGGCTGGCTAATTTTGTATTTTTCGTAAAGACAGGATTTCTTCATGTTGGTCAAGCTGGTCTCAAACTCCTGACCTCAGGTGATTCACCCACCTCGGCCTCCCAAAGTTGCTGGGATTACAGGAGTGAGCCACTGCGCTTGGCTATTTGTTTACTTTTTGCTAACATAACTGAAAGGGTGGTGAAGCCATCAGCTGAGATGAGGAAGATTCCGGGTAGAGCAGGGCTTATTTTGGGGGACAGCCTCAGGTAAATCCTAAATCTCAGTGAGGCCATTCTCAACCACGTTTTTGAAATTATACTCCCACCCCAGTTCTCTCCATCCTTTTCCCTGCAGTATTTTTCTCTACAGCATGGATAAAGAAGAGTCCACCTACACTGCCCCTCCTGCCTCCACCTTGGCCAGGGAGAATGGGACACCTTTATTGCCAGTCTCTCTGAAGATGCACTCAACTGAGGGTGAGGGTCCAAGAGGAAATGGAGAGGGAATGAAAGCTGAGGCGGTCAATAAAAACAGATGCACATTTTCACAAGCTGTGAACAGAAGATAAATCACTCTGTTTCCATTTATTTCTTTTTAGAATCTGTTACAGTTGCAAGAACAATAAATATTCTTTTTTCCCTATCAGGGATTTAAACCTGAACCTCATAAGATGAGGTTCTGATATGCTGCTACCACATCCTTTCCTGTTTTCTACTGAAACAAGTGACCTTAGCAAATTGGCATCTTCTAGAACAGCAAGACTCCTTCCAAGGTGTGGATTTGGCTAGGAGCCAAACAATGTGGCCTGTCCGTAATTTCATTTTGACTTTGAGAACTTCAGTTGGACCAAATTAATACCTTACTCCATTAAAAACCATCTCAGGTAATGCATCTTCTCGTTCTTTTTGACAGGATCTCTCCAGAGACTTTAGATGATGTCTTTTCACAATTAATATCCATGTTAGTACATTCCTTTCGCAAATCGAGGCAACAAGTCATTTGGTCCTCATGAAGTAAACCCCAGCTCACCCTTTCTGACTGCATATGCCTACCTTTGGGCTCACCCACTCCTGAAGCAGGGACCCAAAGGCAACTAATATTCTGAAATATCAAACCAATATATTCTTTCTCCATCATCTCTGCATAGCATACTTGGTTGATGCAAAGCATAGAGATTTTCCACAGTCTCTGTTAGAGGCTGGAATTGGGACAAAGCCACCACATTTGGGGCTTTCACAGCCAGAGGCAAATGGCTGAGTTGGAGGCTTCAAATATGTGCCAGCAGACACTCTAGAAGACTCAATGGGGCCAGCTGCTCCTCTGCTTTCATCAGCTTAGGGTCCTGTCCATGCATCTGCTCCGGGATCTGACCGTGCATCAGCTTAGGGGTCTGTCCATGCATCCACTCAGGGATCTGTCTGTTCTTCAGCTTAGGAGTTTGTCCATGCACCCACTCCGTATTTGTCTATGCATCTGCTTAGGGGCCTGTCCAGAGCAGACGATCAGCAACAGATCACTAAGCATGTAGAGGACACTCGTGAATCTAGAGTCATCTATATTCCCAGATATTATCTTGGAAAGGAGTTGGGGAAGGAAAGTATATTACTTGTTTTGTTGTTTGTTTTTGAGACAGAGTTTCGTTCTTGTTGCCCAGGCTGGATTGCAATGGCACAGTCTCAGCTCACTGCAACCTCTGCCTCCCAGGTTCAAGCAATTCTCCTGCCTCACCTCCCAAGTAGCTGAGACTACAGGCGCCTGCCACCATGCCTGGCTAATTTTTTTGTATTTTTAGTAGAGAGGGGGTTTTATCATGTTGGCCAGGCTGATCTCAGACTCCTGACCTCAGGTCATCTGCCCGCCTTGGCCTACTATCCAGTCCTAAATGTGCTCAGCATAACCTCCCAGCATATATATTTATTGTGTGCAAAAACCACAATAAAGACTCTGGCCCATGCTTTTATCTCACTCCTTCTGCCCCCTTTACCAACCCTGGTTCTTCCCCATGTGGCCCTGCATGGCATGGCGTTCCTCCTCTGGGGGAAGTGTAAGTAATAAACTGTTCTTTCAAGGTAGTTGTCTCCACGCTGGTCACCTTACCATACCTGATCAAACAAATCCCAGGTACATTTTAAAGTAGGAGGTCATCAGAAAGACCACACACTTATCCAACGGAGGTAGTGTTTTCCAAAAGAGGTTGTTTCAAATGGGAGACATCATGATGTTGGCAAGTTAAAGTTTAAGCCGGGATGTGGTGTGTGAAAAAAAATTTTAATGCCACAGTGGGGAAGAAACATAGGCTTGCAAGAAGCCTGTCATCCACATGCCAGAAGGCAGAATGAAAGCTGTAAATGGAATAACAAGACATTGCTGCTTTTCCTTCCATTCACATTTAAACATGGATGACTGTGACCATGTCTTTAGTCTGCTCATAGCCTTATGTGTCTTATCTCATCTGATTCTTATATAACTGTGAGATAGAGTCAGTAGGTATTACTATTCCCATTTTATACATGAGAAAACCGACATTTGGAAAAGTAGTGGAACGTACTGGATAAGGGCATAAGCTATGGAGCCCGGCTGCCAGATCTCAGCTCAGCTACTTTCTAGCTGTGCAACTCAGGATGCATTATTAACTTCTGTGCTTCAGCTTCCTCATCTGTAAAATGGGAATGATAACAGACTCTGTATCTTAGGACTGCTGCACAAAGAGAATTTATTACTGGGTATCAAGAACTTTTAGCTGAGATTATTTGGCTGACATAACAGGGACTTCATGAAAAAGAACAAATTTGGAGTTTTCCAAGGTTCCTCGCCCACATTTTTATATTCCTGAAGTTTCTATGACCAAAAAAAAAAAAAATGCTTATTAGTTAACAAGGGTATGCTTTTTTAGGACAGCTAGGTTCCAAGATGCTCCCACATTTATAAATGGAAGCCAAATTTTTATCAAATCCTATCACTCCTTCAAAGCCAGCTCAAATCTAACCTCTTTTCTTAGGCTTTTCTAGACTGCCCCCTCAGAACTGGCCTCTCCTGTCTTTAAGGTTCTGAAGCAGTTAGAGTGTAAACCCTGAATTTAACACATAACCAGGTAATACCCAACATTAGGACCACATTTACTCTGTTATAACTCCCACTCTCTCTTCCTCAGCAGATCCTGTCTCCATGGGATCACCAGCAGGCCAGGAAATTATGGGATTTCGTACTTTATGTCAGTCTCCTGTGTTACCTCCTATTTCCTGTTTCTAGTGAGATAATTGAAGCAGGAAATAGGTGGCAACATAGGATAATTGACTACACCTTGCACACGCCTTGATAATTCTTGCTGCTGTCACTAAGGGTTCTTCATTGCAAGCAGCAGAAACTAATGCTGGTTTACTTAAACTGAAAAGTAATTCATAAAAGAAGAAAGGAGTCGTGTGCTAGGGCTGGCTTGTACTGGCTCACAAAAATCAATTGTGAAATTTTTAAGAATTCTGTGAGCTAGTTGTTAAACACAGCCATCATCAAAAATTAAATTATATAAACTTACAATTAGGTTGGATGTGGTGGCTTACACCTGTAATCCTAGCACTTTGGGAGGCTAAGGCGGGTGGATCACTTGAGGTCAGGAGTTCAAAACCAGCCTGGCCAACATGCTGAAATCCCGTCTCCACTAAAAATACAAAAAAAAAAAAATTAGCCATGCATGGTGGCGAGCACCTGTAATTCCAGCTACTTGGGAGGCTAAGGCAGGAGAATCACTTGAACCCAGGAGGAGGAGGTTGTAGTGAACTGAGATCAGGCCACTGCACTCCAGCCTAGGTGACAAAAATAAATAAATAAATAATAAACTTACAATTAAAGTTTGATAAATTATATCAAAATCAAAGGTAATAAATGCTCGAAACTCATCACTTCTTAAGTATCTTTCTAGATTTTATTGGCATCTATACTCTCGAGGCTATGATATGTATTGTGTCTTTGTGGTAGAAATACCATATAGCCATGTGCTGTTGTATATCTCTTTCCAGCTTCATGTTGACTGACGTTACACTGGTTTCTTGAGCTCAGCAGTGGTGAGCATTTTTTTTAAGATGGAGTCTCGCTCTGTCGCCAGAGCTAGTCTCGAACTCCTGACCTTGTCATCCGCCTGCCTCAAACTCCCAGTGTGTTGGGATTACAGGCCTGAGACACCGTGCCCAGCATGGTGAACATATTTACACCACAGGAGTTGACAAGCACTGCAAGTCAAATGGTTTATATTTGCTTTTTTCCTCAAAGAAGCTGCTGGCTGTTAAACATTTGCCCTGACACACCAGTGATATTGGGTAATACCCCAAGTCTCTAAAAGGGCTAAAGGACTGGGTTTAGATTCATCAGTCAGGACAGACAGCTAAAACCCAGATCAATACCCCAGGACCAGTTAACATAATTTGCGAGTCTCTTGTTCAAATTTATTAAGAATTTTAAGACAGCAACAGCAGGCCATTAAACCAAGTGTAGAGCCCCTCTAAGTGCAGGGCAGTTGGGACTGTAGAGGTCACATGCCCATGAAGCCACCCTTGCAACACCCAAGCCACACTGACGCCCAAAGACCCCCACTTCCATAGCTGCTAAGATCAAGACTGCAGCCTCCCCCTCAATTCCTTGTACACCCTTCACTGGACTCTGATTTGGAACCACTGCTTCTGCTGCTCTTGGCTCCTCACAAAGTCTCTGTCACTCGGGCTGGAATGTAATAACATGATCTTGGCTCATCCTTTTACACGGTATTTTTTAGCAACTGTTGATGTTTCTACCTGAATTAATAATTACTATGAAGGTTGCCACATTGTGACTTTTTAAACTCCAACACCCCTCTGTGTTTATTAGTTGGCATTCTGCTATGATTAAGAGTTTTCTCTCCTCTCTGTTTATTTATTCATTTGTTTATTTGATGCAGGGATAGGCAAACTATGATGCATGGGCCAAATCTGGCCTTCTGCCTGTTTTTGCAAATAAAGTTTTATTGGAACACAGCCCTGCACTCACCTGCTGTCTATGGCTTCCTTCGTGTTACAAGGGTGGAGTTAAATAGTTGTGACAGAGGATGTATGGCTTGTCAAGATTAAAATATTTATTATCCAACTCTTTGTAGGAAAAGCCAGCCCTGATTTGTATCACATGGACTTGTGGATTCTTGTCTTACCCCATTACTATCATTTATTATTTGTTCTGATGCTCAAATTGTCTTAGATTTCACCACCGAAAGCCCCTTCAAGCTGGCTTCTGGGTCCCTTTGACAAATTTTCATCATTCTTTGAACTCTTCCTTACTTTCTGATACAGTAAGATGTTCTAGGCTTATCTTTTACTTTCCTGTTTCTGCCATGAAATCAGCCATTTCTCCAAGGAGCCCTAGTTCATTTTACTTGGGAAAGACATTTGGAAACCAATGTCAGGCACTAGGTGGTCATTACCTGTGGGATGTTGCTGGAAGACATGAGAGAAGTCATAGTTACAGATCTAAAATTGAAAATCATTCGCATATAGATGATCCATTAAGCTATGGGACTAGGTAAGATCACTCAGGGAAGAGAACAGAGAAACGCAGGCCAGACTAGAGCCAGGATCTTCAATATTACAGGAAAACAGTTTGAGAAAAAGATATTTACAATAATGAGGGTCAGGATTTTAATATCAATATCTACAAAGAGCCTATATATGAAACAATTAAGACCCCACTGACGAATAAAGGGTCATATCAGATCAGTCACATAATTAAAATGGGAATTAGAAAATAAAATGAGAAAGAAGAGTCAACCTCGCTCATGAAAGAAATGCAAATTTAAGCAAGATACAGTAAGTTCTCAATGTCCTTCTAGGTCCTTGGAAACTGTGACTTCAAGTAAAGTGACATACAGCAGTCCTAGAATAACATTGTTTCACTCAATGCGATTTGTTATAAAATTGATGAGGAAAAAAATTTGCTTTATTATACATCATTTTGCATAAAATCATGGTTTTCCTAGAACTTATCCATGACATTAAGTGAGGACTTACTGTACAGTTTTGGATAATTACCTTGGTTTTTTTTTTTTCCAACCTTTTAATTGGATAGTTTTCACATTTATAGAAAACTGAACAGAAGAGTGTGGTGATCATCTGTATACCTGTCTTTGTTCTGTGTAGCTGTAACAGAATTCCTAAGACTGGGTAATTTATAATAAACAGAAATTTGTTGACCTACAGATCTGGAGGCTGGGAAATCCAATATCAAAATTCTGGTACCTCAAAAATCTTGCAGCCTCGTAACATGGAGGAAGGGCAGAAAGAAGGAAAGGGGAGAGAGACAAAAGGGGGCCAAACACATCCTTTTATAAGCAACCCACTCCCAAGTTAACGGCATGAACACACTGATGAGGGCAGGGTCCTCATGGCCTAATCCCTTCTTGAAGACCCCGCTGTTAAAACGACAATTACATTTCCACTTTGGTTTGACCAAGTTTTCTTCACGCAACAGTTATTGCTCTAATAATAGAATTCAGCTTAGTTTGTTTTATTTTGCAGTTAAAATTTTAACATTATTTAAGAGTATACAGCAATGTCTAGGAACTTATCCAACCAAAACACTTGGTCAAGCCTGCAAATAAATATGAACAAAAATGTTTACTTTATTCCTTTTTATGATATTGAAATATTGGAAACAACCCAAGTATTCTTTAGTAAGATTCTAATTAATGTGTATTACATCCATACAATATTGTGCAGCTTTTAACGAGGATGAGATACATTTAAAGATGAGGGAAACGTCTCATAAGTAATATTAAGTGTAAAAGCAAGATGCAGAACTTTGTGTCTACTTTAATTCCCACTTTAGAAAATGAACGCATATCTTAGTATATGCATTGAAAGAAATCCAGAGAAATAATCCACAAACTGTTAACAGTAGTTATGAGAAAGGAATAATAGATGACTTTGAATTCCTAAATTATACATCTCTGGATTGTTTGAATTATTTACAAGCACTTATTCACTTCTATATCAGAAGAAAACAATATATTGTTTAAGTCGGCAGAAGGAGCAAAGCCTGTGAGACACGGAGCAGAGCAGGATGCAGACTGAGTGCGGCTCGGCTCCCCCAGCCGTTAACTGCTGCCTCATTTCCTGGCAGCAGTTTTCTGACTGGCTGGCTCTTGATGCCTCCTCCTGCCAACAGGATATTGGCAAGCAAGGACATTAAAGATCTTCCTTGAGAGAATTCTAACAAAACCCTAAGAGGGATTACAACTTGGAAATATGGCCAAAGGGAGAAATCCATAAAAAACATTCATCCCCCCAAGTCTCTATCCATGGAAGGAAATGCAGACATTGAGCCAATGAAAGGAGTTAGGATCATTACGCAATCACACTGCCGAGAAAATGAGAGGCGTTAAGTGCAATTCATCTTTAGAGAACTCCCTTCCCATCAGGCCTCAGAACCTACATAGCCATAAAAGCTACCGAGATAAGATAAATAATCACTAGGAGGGCTGACATTTTTACAACGATCCACAAATTGTAGTCACTCCCATGCATTTTCAACCACGTTGCATGTCTGCTCCTTCCAAATACTCTGGGTGGCCAGTTTTTCAGATGAGGAGGACAGTGATAAGTCACACATCAGGACCAGAACACGGGATTTCTCACAGCCACTAGCAAAGAGGATTGGTTTTGCCATCATCTTGGAATTAACTGGAAAAATGATGAAGACAATCTATTTTTAAGCAAATGTATCTCTTCCTGAAAAGCTAGATAAACAGTATATCCATTAAAGAAAAAGACTGATATTAGGTGAACGACGCAGAAAATGCAGGGGAAACTGAGGCACAAATGAAGCCATAGGTGAAGGGAAACATTTGTCAGCCCATCTTTTCCTGGATCCCAGGGCGTGGTGCAGAGTGGATTTGAGTGTGGTGACAGCGCTCTGGAAGGTCTCCAAACTATGGGCACATGGGATGGTTTTATCTCCAAACCAGCTCATGTTATTCTTGGCACCACCAAAGTGGGCCTGACATGCAGAGTTGAGAGTAGGGCCTCTGGGAAAAACAATCTCCCCCATCTCATTTAGAGGGCTGTATTTTCCTTCCCTAAAAGTCTCAAAGAAAATTACATGTATGGCACCATTTTTGTGAAATTATATTTGTGTCCTGAGACTTGCCACAAACAACTCCCCAAATCAAGTCCAAATAGCAGAATTCTCCAATTTTTTTTAATGTAGCAAAGCTGAGTATCATCTTCTTACATACATCTCTTCTACTTGCTGAAGGTGACTTTGCTTTGTTTATTTTTTATGGGAAGTTCACTATTGTCTAAACACTGGCATGTCACTTGAAGTTGGCTGCAGAATCATTTACTTTTGGGTGGTCAGATACAACATCCAAATGCTAATCAGCATTGGGTCAAATTTACTTAAGCTATGGCATTCCATTCTATTTTTCTCATCTGGTTAAAAAGTAATTCAGAGGATTTTTCAAACTTAAAAAAATTATGGATTATTCCTTTTTTCTATTTTACTTGTATTTGTATTTCAATAAATCTTAGAGTATCAATTCATTCTTTCCTTTTAAAATATTGTGAAGATGTATGAACAAGGATTTTGCTCTCAGTGGTAAGAGGAAAATATTGTTCATAAGCAGGCAACTGGTTAAACAAATTGTTATACTTCCAAATATGCAATAAGCTGGTATAGAACTACCTCCAAGATAGATTGTTAAATTTAAAAACATGTGGAATAGCAAGTATATTATGCTACCCTTTGTATTTTGTTTTTAAAAGAATAGATATATAAATGCTTATATCTGCATAAGAATCTAAAACCACAGACACACCAGACTGGTAAGAGTATGTTCTTGGAGGGAAGTGAGTTGGGTGACATGAGGGTTTGCCCTGCTAAGAGACTAACTTTTCATTATATATTCTTTAATATTCTTGGAATGTTTACCATTTATATTACCATCCTTTGCATTTTTTCATGTTTTATACCCTTTGGTACATTTAGTAAACCTAGCTCGGCTAGAAAGTTTAAAAATGCAATTCAAATGCTGTAACAATTTTTGTCCAAATACAGTAATAATAGCATATAATTACAACTCTGACCAAAGTTTTATGAATTAAAGGCTGGGCATGGTGGCTCATGCCTCTAATCTCTGCATTTTGGGAGGTCAAGGTAGGAAGATCGCTTGAAGCCAGGAGTTCAAGACCAACCTGGACAACACAGTGAGATCTCACCTCCCAAAAAAAAAAAAAAAAAAGCCAGGTGTGGTAGCATGTGACTGAATTCCCAGCTACTAGGGATGCTGAGTTGTGAGGATCCCATGAGCCCAGGAGGTGGAGGCTGCAGTGAGCCATGATCAGGCCACTGCACTCCAGCCTGGGCAACAGAGTAAGACCTTATCTCAAAAAAAATTTTGTTTTCAATTTCTTCATCTCTAAAACAGAGATACTTTTATAAAGAGTGGTGAATAACATTTGTAAAATTTGGTACATACTCATATGCAAAATAACTGAGATGGGGTTTTGCAGGGGCAGCTCACTCTTGTATAAAAGTAAAACTGAGTCCAACCACAAAAAGCAGTAAGATCTCTCTGTATTGGATGTTTGTTACTTACTCATCATTGGCTCATTCAGGTTGAATTGGACTTGACTTACGGTGATCAATTATGTCTTTTTGTATTACAGGACCAAATTCATTATCAGATCCTTGGGGACTAAGTTTAACATTAAATATGTTTGCACCAGCAGACAAATTCATAATCTGCCTGTCAATTCATTCCACTGCCTAGTCATTCTTCTGCCCATACAATTAATTTAGCTAAAGAAACGGTGATAAAGCTACCTTAAAATTGTGATGGCATGTTATAGTTTACAAAACACTTTTACGTATTTTATGCATTAGACCCCCTTAGCAACACTGTTGGGGAGGCAAGACAGACAGTATTGTCTGCTGTACAGATGGCCACAGTTAGCTCTTCACCTAATCAGGAAGTGGAAAGCTAAGATTAGAAGCTGGGTTCTTATTCCCATTCTACTACTTATACATATTTTACAATATTTATGTGAGAGTTCAGAAAAGGATGTGTTTGTATCTCAAATCTATTGTGTTAAATTAGAATATAAGGACAATATGCCAGCTTCATCATTTCTGTTTTTTTTTTTTTCTGAATAGAATTCACATGACATTGTTTCATTTGCAGTTTGAACCTACCTTGAGAACTATATCTAAATTCACATGGGTAGCCAGAGTGTTCTTGTGCGACAGGGACCATTCATTTTCATAGTCTCATTTATGACTCATGGATTTGCGTGGGTGAAGAAAAAAAAATCCAAAGAAATAGGAACAGGAAAAGATGTCTTTCTACATTTAAATATATATAATACAAAGAGGCTGAGCTAAGTTATAAATAACAGTGAAGTGAAATGTTCTCTGGAAATTCCATGGCAATAGCATCACTGTTGCCTGAGAAATGTCACTACTTAAAATGCTGGTCTGAAAAACTTGTTCATTGTAAAATAAACGCTTTTTATTGTTATTATTATATCAGATCATTGTCCTGAATTTTTCCAGGCCAACAAAAGTAATTATGGGTTTCATACATTTCAGTGATTCAAGATGTATGTTTTAAAAATGTATCACATTAGGAAGAGCAACCCAGACTATCATTTGGTGTGTGGTTCTGGATTGATGCAGATTTTCACTATTTTTGCAGCAAGTGTGAAGTCATGTTTATTATTTTGCACCTTAACCAGTTCCTGTTATGACAAGAAAAATAGCATTAGATTGAAATGGCCATCATGATGATTCTTATACACATACACTAATCAATACATCAAATGGCATACACAAGACTAGAATCTGGGAACTTTCACAGTAGCCATGGTGTTGATGTGATTTCATTGCGGTATTTTTCAAAATATACTGAAGTTAAGTAATTTAGATTGCTTTTGGACATTATCCAACTTGTCAGCAGAAGAAATAACCTAATCTGGGAAAAGAAAATATCACCATCTTGTATAAGTACTGAAGAAACTGCCTTTCTTCATAACTTAAAAGGAAATACTTGCTCACAGCAGAATATTTCTCATCTCTTTTGTTTGGTTCCAAGTTGCAGAGTCATCTTGCTTCTAAAATGGTTTCAGAGCCAGAGATGGGAGGTTTCCAAGCCAGAAAGAAACTCCCCCTCATCTTTAAATACGTGCCTTTCCAGAATGTGAACCTCAAAAGCCAATTGCATAATTGTGTTTCAAATTTTTAAAAGTTTCCATCCGATATATTTAGCAAGACTTAAGCATCCACTTGATGACTGCACAGGAGTTATGGTAACAATCATGTAATCATGCACAGTGTTTATTAATAACTCCATCTCTTCCTACAGATGCTCTGAGAATGCCAGAGACCCCATGTTCATAGGAGGAGACTGTTGGTTGCAGGGAAGGGGGTAAAGGACAGCTGAGGGAGACCCTTTAAAGTGTGAATGGTCTTCATTTATTTCTTTTTTAAATAATTAATTAATTAATTTTTTAATTATACTTTAAGTTCTGGGGTACATGTGCAGATTGCGCAGGTTTGTTACATAGGCATATGCATGCCATGGTGGTGGTTTGCTGCATCCATTGCCCTATCATCTATACTAAGTATTTCTCCTAACGCTATCCCTCCCCAATCCCCCTCACCCTCTGCTATTCTCCTCCCCAGAGTCCTGCCCCCCCAGGCCCCAGTGTGTGATGATCCCCTCCCTGTGTCCATGTGTTCTCATTGTTTAACATCCACTTATGAGTGAGAACATGCGGTGTTGGGTTTTCTATTCTTACGTCAGTTTGCTGAGAATGATGTTTCTAGTTTCATCCATGTCCCTGCAAACGACGTGAACTCATCCTTTTTTATGGCCACATAGTATTCCATGGTGTATATGTGCCACATTTTCTTTATCCAGTCTACCATTGATGGGCATTTTGGTTGGTTCCGAGTCTTTGCTATTGTGAACAGTGCCGCAATAAACATATGTGTGCATGTGTCTTTATAATAAAATGATTTATAATCTTTTGGGTATATACCCAGTAATGGGATTGCTGGGTCAAATGGTAATTCTAGTTCTAGATCCTTGAGGAATCGCCACACTGTCTTCCACAATGGTTGAATTAATTTACACTCCCACCAACAGTGTAAAAGCGTTCCTTTTTCTTCACATCCTCTCCAGCATATGTTGTCTCCTGATTTTTTAATGATCACCATTCTAACTGGCATGAGGTGGTGTCTCAATGTGATTTTGATTTGCATTTCTCTAATGACCAGTGATGATGAGCTTTTTTTCATATGTTTGTTGGCCTCATAAATGTCTTCTTTTGAAAAGTGTCTGTTTATATCCTTTGCCCACTTTTTGATGGGGTTGTTTTTTTCCTGTAGGTTTGTTTAAGTTCTCCATAGATTCTGGATATTAGCCCTTTGTCAAAAGGGTACATTGCAAGATTTTTTTCCCATTCTGTTGGTTGCCGTTTCACTCTAATGATAGTTTCTTTTGCTCTACAGAAGCTCTTAAGTCTAATTAGATCCCATTTGTCTGTTTTGGCTTTTGTTGCCATTGCTTTTGGTGTTTTAGTCATGAGGTCCTTGCCCATGCCTATGTCCTGAATAGTATGGCCTAGGTTTTCTTCTAGAGTTTTTATGGTGTTAGGCCTAATGTTTAAATCTTTAATCCATCTAGAGTTAATATTTGTATAAGGTGTAAGGAAGGGATCCAGTTTCAGCTTTTTGCACATGGCTAGCCAGTTTTCCCAATACCATTTATTAAATAGGGAATCCTTTCCCCATTGCTTGTTTTTGTCAGGTTTGTCAAGACACCCCCCCAAAGCAACCCCGTCGCTCCTGTTTTTTTCTATTCTTTGAGATTGATTCAGCTAACCTAAGCTAGAGGAAACTAATCACCTTGTGTTTACGGTAGTGCAGTTTACTTAGTATTCTGAAGTATTAACCAACTTCTGAGATTAACATTTGTCAGCCTGTTATTGGAAATTTTCCAGAATATCTATATGGGTCATAGTATGTGGCTCTTATCCTGGGTGATGGGTTATAGGGAACAGGGCTACTCCAGGGAAATGTTAGCAATGAAAAAAGAAAAAACAGTAAGCAAATATAAAGTATTAGAACCACAACATGCATCAGTGCAGAGATACACAAGCATAAAAGAGCATGCTGTTACTAAAGGCCAGCTAACACAAGAGATCAGAAATCCAGACAGTCTATCGTTTAAAGGAAAGTCAGATGCTCACAGGTCTGAAAGCCTGACAGCAGGTAAATATAAGCAGAGGCCCATGTGAATAGAGCAGGGACTACAGATCAGATGCTGAGGCAAAATTTCATGTATGCTCCCCCACTAAGATGGAAAATCTCCCACTCAGAGTGTGCAGTCTTTTAATTGCTGTGTAGACTTATGGTCACCTAAATTAATTCTACAACCAGAATAAATCGAGTTATACATTATGGCTGTTCCCCCATGACTTTCCAAGCTCAGTTCTCCTCTTTGGCTTGTAACAAGAAGACAAATTTAAACAAGTGTGGGGACAGCTGATAGGTGTTTAAAAGTCAGGAGATAAGCAGTCCACCCATGCTTCAGAGGTGGAACCAAGGTGCCTGAGTGCTTGGCTTACATGAACCTGAGGAGGTTGCTATAGAAATGTTATCACATTGCTGGGATCATTGGAGTACCTAATGGAACTTGAATCTCAAAGTCCACAGGAAGCATGATTAGAAAGGACTTTTCTTGGCTGCTGCATGTTGACAAGGCAGCTACTTAATGCATCTGATTGCATGTAGCTAGCTACCTCTGAGAACCTGGGTAGGAGGTAGGCCATGTCACAGGGATCCTAGTGATTTCTCATTAACAAGGAGAGGTCTGGAGTCACTAAGACTGAATACAAGGGGAAGGGTAGGGAGTGCTTTCAGGCACAGATCTTAGTCTCTAGATATGGACAATACTATTGATTTCATTGGTTACTTTGGGCCTGTGGTTAGAGCAGGGCTTACCCTGCAGATTTCAGGTTGAGAAATGTTGACCACAAAGGAAAGATCAGAGGTTATTAGAGGTGAAAATAAATAGGGAAGGAGTTGGGGCCAGGAGAGAAAGGACAATTCCAGCTTACAGAAATCCAAAACATGGAGGTGCTTCTCAGATCCAAGTAGTAGGATAGATTGAATATCAAATTTCAGGCAGGCAAAGGGCAGGTAGAAGGGGACAGATGTGTCAAGACAGTTCTGAAATGGAGCCATGTGTCTGATCTGATTGTCTTATCCCAAGACTCTTGGTTATTTCTTGCCAAAGACCCCTGGAATGAGGCTGGTCAGAGCCAGGATGAGAAGGGGGCTGGCGAGGGGTTTCACAAAGCTCTGAAAGCAGGGCCAAGTACATGACCCACACACGTTGGTGCCGGCAAAGAGAGTAGTGATATATGTTCTATGAGATTCTCCATCACGTTTCATAATTGGTTGCCTTCACCTTGGGAGTCTTTAGTCAGAAAATATTTAGCTGTCAAAACATTGTCAATTCAGCCATATGGATAATGTATCAGCAATGTCATCCGAAATTAGTGAAGCCGTCAGTCAAAAACTACTCTAGGGTATACAACGACCCAGAACCCTGCCTTCTTCATTGCTGTTCCAGCTTCCCCCTCCAGACCCATCCTTAGACACCCAGTGCCACCCTGCTTTTTACATACACCATAGGGTCTGCTCTCAACTCTCCCGTCACAGCTGTAATCACTTCAGTAAATTGTGGGAGGAATTAAAGTGATCGCCATTAATGGTGAAATGTCAGACACTGGGAGCAGGGAAAGTTGAGGAAGGAATAATGGAGGCATCCCAGTCACCCAAAACCTCACCTGCTTTGCCTTTGCACATGATTGATCCTGCTGATAACACAGCTGTGCACGTCCGGCCTTACTTTTAGGCCCAAATTCAAAAATTTTACCATTTCCCCACCGCCCTTACTTACTTCTAATCACCTTTCATATCTAAGTCATCACCAAACCCAAGGTCATCTAGGTTTTCTTCTGTGTTATCTTCTAGTTTTACAGTTCTGCATTTTACATATAGATCTATGTTGCATTTTGAGTTAATCTTTGTGAAGAATTGTGTCTACATTCATTTTTCTGCATGTGGACATTCAGTTGTTCCAGACCGTTTGTCAAAAAAACTATCTTTGCACCCACTTGAAATTCTAAAAGTTACTTGTGACGCTTAGTTGATGTCTGCTCCCCCAGTGGAAAATACACCACATTCACACAAGTTCTGGGTTTTCACTGCCTAACTCAAGGACGTGACATATCATATATGCTTCATCTAAACCTATGGCATTAAGGAATTGAACAAATGGTCTTTATTTAACCTTGTGCCTTTTATTATTACTGTAACTTTAAGTTAAAATGGAACATTATTATCATCATCATTAACAGGCTAAATTCCTTCATTGCACCATCTAAATTGTCAAATTTGCTGGAGAAGAAATGGTAGGTTTGTCCCTTCCCTTTGGAAAACCTTAGGAAAAAAAAAAGATGGTTTTGCCCAGGCACTGCAATTGAGTTGAAAGTAGCCATTTAACTTTTGAGTTCAACTCTGAATTCTGATATTGTAGCCAGGAAGAGGCCCTTGCCAGGTAGTTCTCCAATCGAGTCAATTCTCATTATCCAGACTGTGAATCACTCAGCTCCTGTGCTTTCCTTTCTTCTTTCATCACCTGTCTTTCAGTGCTACTTGTTAAAACTTCTACCACATGGAGGACTGGAACAATAATCCTTGAACCTTCAGTTTCCCAAAGTGCTTCAGTCACACATGGCACATGCAGACAGGAAGGACCCATGTGAAAATAATTCTTGCACCCCCACCCAGGTTTTTCTGTTCCAGGCACTGAAATAAGGGTTGGGGAGTCCTCATGTGGGAGACTTAGTGCAGGTTTCTAAGAGGCTTGGGTCGAGAGCCAGGCAAACTTCAAGTTCAGTCCCCTGCCTTGCCACTTACTGGTCATGTGGCCTTAGATAAGATGCTTCATCTCACCAAGCCTCAGCTGACCCTTCCAGATGATAGGTGTTTGTTTACAAAACTATCTACCTATGAGAAATGAGACTTCAGCTATTTTAAATCTCTGTACCCATTTCCTCATCTGTAAAATGGGACAATAAAATAACTATCTTTAGACTTGTGAGGATTAAATGATTTAATGTGTGCAAGACTCCGCTAAAAATGTATTAGGGTGCTGCTGTTGCTGCTTCTGATGTTACAGCACTGTGATTGAGAGTGTCACTCCGAGCTAAAAACAGAACTACCATTTGACCCAGTAATTCCATTACTTGGTATATACCCAAAGGAATATAAATTGTTCTACCATAAAGACACATGCACACGGATGTTCATGGCAGTACTATTCACAACAGCAAAGACACAGAGTCAACCTAAATGTCTATCAATGGCAGACTGGATAAAGACAATGTGATACACATATACCATGGAATACTACACAGCCATAAAAATGAATGAGATCATGTCCTTTGCAGAAACACCGCTGGAGCTGGAGGCCATTATTCTTAGCAAACTAACTCAGGAAGAGAAATCAAATATCACATGCTCTAACTTATAAATGGGAGCTAAATGAAGGGAACACATGGACATACAGAGGGGAACAACAGACACTGGTGCCTACTGGAGCATGGAGAGTGGGAAGAGAGAAAGGATCAGAAAAAATAACTATTGGTACTACTAAGGCTTAGTACTTGGGTGATGAAATAATCTGTACAACAAACCCCTGTGACATGAGTTCACCTATGTGACAAACCTGCAAATATACCCTTGAACCTAAAATAAAAGTCAAAAAAAAAAGAGTGACACTTTGGAGTCAAACAAGCAGGTTTTTCTGCTCCAGGCACTGAAGCAAATCTCAGATGTATGACCCTAAGGAAGCTACTCAATCCCTTTAATGTTCGTTTTCCTCATCTGTAAAATGAGATAATAATGGTGCTCCCTTCATAGGGTGGTTGTGAGATTCAAGTGCTCAGTGTGGGTCCTGACAAATAGAAAGTGGGTAACAGCTGGTAGCTACTGCCATTGTGGGAGTCATTACTGTTACACAATCTCTGAAGAGATTCCTTAACTTGGGACATTGTAGAGATGTCAAAAAGATCTCCAGAGAATGTTTGAGCTCACAATCTGTACTGAGGCTAACAGACAACTCACAAGGCACAGTGTAGACAGTGACTTATAAAGGAAACACAATGCAATGTGGCCTCTGGCTCCTCTCACTAAGCAGCAGCCTTAACCAGGAGTGGTTGGGTGAACAGTCCCATAGCTCAGTGCTGCTCATCCCGCTTAGTTACTCTGTGTCCAATGTCAGAAGCAGCAGCATTCCATCTGGTCCTCTGCAGCCTTCTGATCAAGGCAAGATAGTTATGAAGCATCTCAATTTTACAGGTGAGGCTGATAAGGCCAAGGGATGTCCTTTGATCAGAGATAGCCAGTTGGGAAGTCTCAGGCCATTTCTCTTTCCTCTAAGTCCTGTATCACTTAGCTCTTACCAACCACTACAAACACAGCCCACTTTACACTGTCCCCATCCTCCCACCCCAGTAACAGGGGCTCCCTACCACCCGGTTCCTCAAATCTGCCTCCCGTCCATTGCAGCCCCTGCACTCCCTGTGCTTGGACAGTGCCTCCCTATAGTTGGGTCTCAGCGAAGACATCGTCACCTCCAAGGGGCCTTCCCCCAGTCATTCTAAAGTAGCATTCATCCATCACTCTGTACCTCATCACCTGGTTGAATGCCTCCAAACCCTTATCCTAGTTATCTTTATTCTTTTTTTTTTTTTTTTGAGACAGAGTCTCACTCTATCATCCGGGCTGGAGTACATTTGCGCGATCATGGCTCACTTGAGTGCAGTGATGTAATCTTGATTTTCCGGGCTCAAGAAATCCTCTCACCTCAGCCTCCAGAGCAGCTGGGTCTACAAGCACATATCCTCATGCTCGGCTAATTTTTTTGTATTTTTTTGTAGAGACAGAGTTTCACCATGCTGCCCAGGCTGGTCTCAAACTCCTGGGCTCAAGCAATCTGCCTGCCTCAGCCTCCCAAAGTGCTGGGATTATAGGCCTGAGCCACTGTGCCTGCCGATCCATTTATTTTTATCTCTCTCAGTGAGGTTAGAATCACAGGAGTCTTGTTCACTGTCGCCTTGCAGCACTTGGCCAATAACACCATCCTCAGACAGGGGGCAACCGAGCCCCTGCTTTGGGCCCTGAACCAATGCCCAGAGATGTGCTCTGGGCCATTGCAGCTGTGCCCTCCCCATGCAATAAGAGGTCTACAAGGCCAAAGGAAGTACCCACCCTGAGCTCATTGTCTCCTCTTCTAGATGACATCATGGGTACCCAGGAACCAGGAAGCCCCTGACCACATGGCCCTAAACCCACTTCCAGGGCCTTTGTGGACCTCTTATCTTCCCTAGGTAAATCACACACCATTGTGAGGCCCCAAGCCCGATGGGTGGCCACAGAGCAGTACATGCAGGTGAGGCTCCTCAGAATGCTGGCCAGACAGGGGGAGTGGGAGGAGGGAAGAAAAGGGAGGACAGTTCCAATATGGGGACTGAGGACAGGGGACCGGGGGAGCCCTCCACACACCATCAAGTTTTAATTCAGAACTCCAAGGAGCTCTAGTTTTATGCATTTGAACTGGCCTTCCATGTCTTTATGACAGTATATGATGGAACAGTTTGTTAGTTTGATTTATAACTTAAAATTATACATATAGTATGTGGGCCTCCAATTGCTCTCCCAATGTTAGGGGCAGGCCTGCTAGCATATAGCAGACCATCACTAAATAGTGACTGAATAAAGGTATAAGTGAATGAAGAAATGAACAAATGAATGAAGTTTAAGCCCATTCACCAGAGCTTCCACAGTGGCAGCTTGGGAAAAGTTTCCACACAGAGTAAAGTGGAACCTCTCACTCAGTCTGGATAGACACAACCAAGTGAGGAGCTTGTGCCCTGGTGGACCAAATTGCACTGCCCCAGGGGTTGTTGTAACAGAGCCTCCGTATCAACATCAAATTAGAGCCACAGCCAAAATAACCAGCCATTTCCAAAAGTCGCCTAGAAGGCAGCTTTGAGTGTTTCCATGGATTTCCCCCACTGTGCTTTCATGCATTGACTACATGTGTGTTTAAAGTAAGGCATTAAGAAATGCATATGGCTAATAGCAGACTCTATCCTGTTTTTCTAGGAACTAAGAAGTTTTGTGCATGGGCCCCAGAAAGATAATATAACAAAAGAAAAAAAGAGTTAATTCTATAAAATGCAGTAACTGCTAAGTCAACACCTTTTAAAACATTTTAGAGATTTTAAGGTCAAGAATTAATGGTCCGCTTACTTCAAAGGAATCAATTTATTTCTTTAGCATTTATTTTCAAAATCAATCATTTTGCATCACCTAGAGAACTTAAGAAATTGAACTTTGAGAGCACATTACCGTAAAACACTCATCAGTCTATGTATGACTTCCAGCTACCACGAGTCTTTTTTCACATAAATCCCAAAGATAGCTGATTTCTTTGTTGCTTCGCTCTAAATGTCATAGCTGGTAATAATGTGGTCCTGCACAGGTGTTCTAAATAATGGGTAGCAAAGCAAAGGGCTTGCAGGGATCAATTCAGACCACCAACCATCTGGAGTGAACCCATGTGGGCCAGGCATGTGCTAGGCGCTGACAGGGGCTTTTGGTGTCATTGAGCAGTGCCGGCAGCCAATTCAGGAAAAGCACAGAATTACTTGCTTTTCCCCTCTGCTAGCTGAGTTATTCCTGCAAGATGGGTGTATTTGGGGTTCTGAATTATTTAAAGATTTATGCTGAAAATTTGATGGGCAATAACTATGCCCTAGTGTATCTTTAGTCAAAGTTGTTAGGTTTCTGCTTTGTAAAGCTTACTTCCCATCAAGGCTGGGCACAGTGGCTCATATCTGTAATTCCAGCACTTTAGGAGGCCGAGGAGAGATGATTGCTTGAGTCCAGGAATTCAAGACCAGCCTGGGCAACATAGCAAAACTTTGTCTCTACTAAAATTTAAAAATTAGTCAGGCATGGTGGTGCATGACTATAGTCCCCACCAATCCAGAGGCTGAGGCACAAGGATGGCTTGAGCCCAGGAGTTTGAGGTTGCCATGAACTATGATTGTGCCACTGCACTCCAGCCTAGGCAACAGAGGAAGACTCTGTCTAAAAAAACACAAAACACACATACACACTGTATTAGTTCATTTTCATACTGCTATAAAGAACTGCCCAAGATTAGGTAATTTATAAAGGAAAGAGGTTTGACTCACAGTTCCATATGGCTGGGGAGGCCTCAGGAAACTTACATTTATGGCAGAAGGCAAAGGGGAAGCAAGGTACTTTCACAAGGCAGCAGGAGGGAGAACTGAGCAAAGGGGAAAGAGACCCTTATAAAACTATCATATCTCATGAGAACTCACTCACTAACATGAGAACAGCATGGGGGAAGTTGCCCCATGATTCAATCACCTCCATCTGCTCTCTCCCTTGACACGTGGGGGATTATAGGGATTATGGAATTACAATTCACGATGAGATTTGGGTAGGGACACAAAGCCTAACCATATCTCTCTCTCCTCTCTCTCTCTCACACACACACACACACACACACACACACAGAGCATCCAATTGAGTTAACCTAAAGGCTGCTGTTATTCTCCCAGTGCTGCAACTAATAGTCTAGGTAACCTTGGGCAAGTCACTCCACCTCCCCAAGCTTTAGTTTGGATAGATAATCTGTAGACTGTCATCAATGCTAACAGTCTGGAAAACCCCATGTTAATCAACACCACCAGGAATTCAGACAGACCAGCTGTTCGGCTTCAGAAGACAAAACCTCCAGCTGAATGATGACATTTAGCATTGGGCTTTTTGGCAGCTGTACACACAGTGAATAATGTCAGGAGCAAATTAGTAAGGGAGCCTTGGTTAGAGAGAGCTTTGGTACTTCAAGCCCCCAAGGATCCTATTTACTGAGAAGTGGCTCTGAATTAAATAAACATTTAAATTACACACTCATCTCAAATTGGATTTCAAGCTGAACATCATTACTGGAGTGTAGGAGAGACAGCTACAGTCCAAGGCTACCTGCTCTCCTCAACCTTCAGTACTAATTGGATCAATGTTTAATTCTTCCAAACAGCCACTTATTTCACATTGCATTTGACTGGAAATAATAGGAAACTTGAGCAGGGCCTGTTATTATTTGCAGAGGTGGGGTGGAGGATCTGGCTATCCCATCCCAAACTATTCATTGACTACAAATTTAACATTGAGCAAATCTTGTTCTATGATCATGAAGGTCCCGCCCAACCTCTCACATTTTACAGTCTATCACTTGTTCCGAATGAGAATAAAATAAAATTAACACTCAGGGCAGCCTGCAGAATAATGGCTTCAGATCTTGGCTACACATTGGAATACACATTGGCTACACCTGAGGATCTTAAAACATGACTGATGTTCCCCAGGCACAGTGGCTCACGCCTGTCATCCCAGCACTTTGGGAGGCTGGGGCAGAAGGATTCTGTGAGACCGGGAGTTCAAGACCAGCCTAGGTAACATAGTAAGTCCTCCATCTCTACAGAAAACTTTAAAATTAGCCAGGCATGGTGGTATGCACTGGTAGTTTCAGGTACTTGTAAGCTGAGGCAGGAGGACTTGAGCCAGGAGGCCCGCGTTACCGTGAGCTATGATTACACACCTGCCCTCCATTCTGAGCAACAGAGTAAGACTCTGTCTCTAAAAAAATAAAATTACTGACCTAATGTTCCACCTGTGGATTCTAATTTCATTGCTCTGAGGGCTCCTGGGCTTTAATTTTAAAAGCCCACAGGGATACTAATGGACATTCAGGCTGAAAACTCCTGCTTCAAGGAGAAAGCTCCATGGGGTGTGTGACACACACTGTGAGCTACCCAAAAGCCATCCACTGCCAAATTTTACCTTGTCTTCATCACATAAAAAGGCTAGAAAACTAAAATACCTCCCCAGATTCCCTTCCATTAAGAGGCTCATGTGCCCCAGTTCTGACCGGTGAGATATGAATGTGATTCACTGGGTCGAGATCCCAGGAGAGCTTTTTAGAGGAGACTGACTTGGCTGGTGGGCACTTTAGCCTCCTGCCTTGTACCCCTTTTTTCTTCCTGACTGTAATGTAGACGCCATGCCTGGAGCCTCAGCTGCTGTATTACAAGCAAGCAGGCAAGTGCCAAACACTAATCTGAAGATGGTAGAGCAAGAAGAGAGAAGGGACCTGGATCTTTGGGTCGCCATGACCTGCAGTATCCGCCCTACTGCCTACCTTAGAATTCTTTGATGCATGAGATAAATAACCTCGCTACTTATTTCAGTCACTGTTAGTGCCACCTCCTCTTGCATGCAGCCCAGCATTATCTTTAAATAATACAGAACACAAAAGGTGTTAAGAAGAAATACTTCGCCTTCACAACGTCACCTCAGTCTTACAGCATGAACACAGAATGAGAAACAATTTTCTTAGTTTGAAAGTGACCATTATAACTAAAGCATATTGACCAGGCGAGGTGGCTCAAACCTGTAATCCCAGCACTTTGGGAGCCTAGGCGGGTGGATCTCCTGAGATCAGGAGTTCGAGACCAGTTTGACCAATATGGTGAAACCCCATCTCTACTAAAAATATAAAAATTAGCCGAGTGTGGTGGCATGTGCCTGTAGTTCCAGCTACTTAGGAGGCTAAGACACGAGAATCACTTGAACCCAGGAGCCAGAGGTTGCAGTGAGCCGAGATCATACCACTGCACTCCAGCTTTTGCAACACAATGAGGCTCTGTCTCAAAAACAAAAAACTAAACAAAAAAAACTAAAGCATATTGACACTTAAACCAGGAGAGTTATGTTTTTGAGTCTGCAGGAGGCTCCCCAAAAGGTTTGTGCATTGACAAAAACATCTGGAACCTAGCTACTAGGTTAAGGTTATGGCTCTTGGAAAACTAGACTAATACTCTGCTATCATCCTGACCCCAGCCCTATTGCTACTGCTCCCGGGCTGAGTAAAGGGCCTTGTGTGCTCAAGAGTACAAGGATAGGAAGCTGAAAGCAGAGTTGTGCAGAACAAGGGCTCAATAAATCTCAGGGGCTTTCTACTTTATTTTTATTTTTGAGACAGTGTTTTGCTCTGTCACCCAGGCTGGAGTGCAGTGGCACAATCACAGCTCACTGCAGCCTCAACCTCTCAAGCTCAAGTCATTCAGGAGCTTTCTAAAGATGTTACCTTACAGGCCATGATCCTAGCCATCATTTCTAGCTAGCCCCAAGAGTCTGTGTTACTGAGATGGAGGTGAGATTGGGGATGGGGGCAGTTAGCTTCTCTTGCTGCCTTGACTTCCTTCCTTCTTCCTCTCCTCCTCCTCTCTTTCTAGGCTCACACTTCTACACTCACAGGGATGAGACAAAATGCTAGCCATCCTTACATTCCCCTGCACTTGGCAGAGTATCTGGCAGAGAGTAGTTGCTCACTAAGCTTGTTAGAATGAACACTCATCCTCACGCTCACCTACAAGTACCCACCACCATTCCACCTTCCTGTGCAGGGAGAAATCTAACCTGTTCTCATTACAGTTATGTTTTCTTCCCTTGTTACCTTCTCTGGATTACCCTACTGCCATTCCTACCCATATCTTGATGCTGGCATTTAAAAGAGAGAAATGGGTAAGCATCAGTAGAACATATGGGTGGAGGGGGGTTATTCTGTGTTTCTAAGGACATGTCTACCTAGCGATGACAGCAATTGAGTAGAGAGGAAGATGCTGAAGATTCAGAAGTGAGAGGAGAAACAAAGGGACAAGGTCCTTGAGAAGGTGAAATGGAGGGTTGGCCTTTGGTACAGCACGGAAGAGAGGCCCTATGTCAGTAGACTTGTACATCTGGCTTCTGTTTTCCTAAAAAGGTGGAAAATGAGCTCATCAGCTGAGAATAACAGCAGAGGTCAGGGTGTGGAAGGCTGAGAAAGAGAAGGAGGTATTGAGCCATCATGACTTGCTTCCTCTTTTCCTTTTCTCTTCCCTAGGCCAGCCTTGACCATGACCTGCCTGCAGGCTTATGATGAATGATATAATGGCCTCCTTGGCCTATGTTATAAGATCTGATCAGTCTATCAAACTGCCTTAATTGTATACGCCAACTCATGCAGAGACTGGTGTGGAGTTATCTTCTCACACTAGATCAAAGTAAGTTCCTCCAATTTCTCTGCTAATGATATGGTTTGCTCCTGTGTCCCACCCAAATCTCATGTCAAATTGTAATCCTCAATGTTGGAGGAGGCTCCTGGTAGGAGGTGATTGAATCATGGGGGCTGTATTAGCTCATTTTCACACTGCTCAAGAAGACATACCTGAGACTGGGTAAATTATGAAGAAAAAGAGGTTTAATGGATTCACAATTACCCATGGCTGGGGAGGCCTCACAATCATGGTGGAAGGTGAAAGAAATGTATTTCATGGCAGCAGGCAAGACAGAGAGTGACAGGTAAGTGAAAGGGGTTTCCCCTTATAAAATCATCAGATCTCATGAAAGTTATTCACTACAATGAGAACAGTATGGGGGAACCACTCCCATGATTCAATTATCTCCCACTGGGTCCCTCCTACGACACATGGGAATTATGGGAGCTACAATTCAAGATGAGATTTGGGTGGGGACACAGACCAACCATATCTGGGACGGACATCCCCCTTGTTGTTCTCATGATAGTGAGTTCTCATGAGATCTGGTTGCGTAAAAGTGTGCAGCACTTCCCCCTTTGCTCTCTTCTTCATGTTCCTGCCATGTAAGATGTGACTCCTTCCTCTTTGCCTTCTGCCGTGATTGTAAGTTTTCTCAAGGCCTCCCCAGCCTGCTTCTTGTATAGCCTGTGAAATTGTGAGTCAATTAAATCTCTTTTCTTTATAAATTACCCAGTCTCAGATTCTTTCATCCTTTCTTTATTTTTTGAGACGGAATCTTGCTCTGTTGCTTAGGCTGGAGTGCAGTGGCATGATCTCGGCTCACTGCAACCTCTGCCCACCCCCCAAGTTCAAACAATTCTCATGTCTCAGCCTCTTGAGTAGCTGGGATTACAGGTGCCCACCGCCACGTCCAGCTAATTTTTTTGTATGTTTAGTAGAGATGTGGTCTTGCCATGTTGGCCAGGTTGGTCTCAAACTCCTGACCTCGAGTGATCCACCCGCCTTGCAGGTAGTCCTTTATAGCAATGTGAGAATGGGCTAATACACCTAAACTTCTGCATCACCCATTCCCATTCTTTTCCTCATGATGGCAAGAGAAGGAGAAGCAAAGTCTAATTTGGGTTACAGCAGGTAAAATTTGAGTAATTCAGTGAAGTCAAAATGAGATCGCCCAGATCCTAAAATACAGCAAGAAAAGCAATGATTAAGTAAGTGGTTCTGAGGTCTCTGGATATCCTTTGGAACTTCAAATCTTCCAGTGATTCTATAAGTCTTATAGTGGAAACACTAATCTTAACATCTCAAGATTATTGCAACTTTTTCTGATTCTACCTCAATCCATTCTATACCATGCCATTGATAGAGATATTCTAAAATATGAGAACGAGAGCATAAGGGGTTGAGAAAAAAACTACAAGGAGACAGGAAGTGAAACTTGTCCCTAGTTTACACCTCATGAAATTCTTCAGGAATACCTCCTGGCACACTGCCAGGAATCTCATCCCAAGCAGGGAAGCAGAGCCCTCTCCAAAGAGGGTGTGAGTAGGAATTGTGCATCATCCTCCTAGAACCATGAGTAGGAGGGGCCCATTCTGCTCCTGGGGAACTAGAGTTCTTGCCTTCAATTGCAACCCAGAAAGTAGGCAGCAAGGCCTACAGCTTGGTGTGCAGAGTTGAGGACAACCACTGAACAATATCATTCAAGAGAACTCCTTCCCTGCGAATTCAGTGCCCTGCCATAATTCTCATCATTTTTTCCCTTTTGTTCATGCTTCCCCCAGTGAAGTCTTTGTCCTCCAACTCCTCACAGTTAGAGACTCTCCATTTTCTTCCTTTTCTCAAAGAAATCCCAAGAAAAAAAGGTAGATAACTCCTTAATTCTCAATGCAAGTTTCAAATATTTGATCATCCCTCTTATTTTGTCAAAGTGACCAACACTCATAGCACTAGAAATGTGGAGTTTTCCCGGAAGTGGAATCTTATGAGAATGTCTTTGCAGAGCAATGACTTTAACATTATGGAGTTTTACCCACATGAGAAGACTGCTATTTGTTGAGGAATTGAGATTAATGAGCTGTCACATCCTTATGATGGGAAAGGAGACAGATGATTTTGCAATCCATATTCAGCCTTCTTTTTCTATTAATATACAAAATTATGTGTCGAAGTATCTAGATGGTCTAAAAACAGTGGCTTCCTGGAGTATGGAACGCAGTCGCTTTTGAGAAAAAAATGCACATTTATTTTTAAAGGAAAAATAAAAAAGAGGGATATTGGAATGTAGGGATGGTTATGTTGAGAGTTTGCCTGGATTGACCTCACATCCTGGAAAATATTTTAGTTTATTTGACAGAGGGGATCCAGTGCTTCCAGCCAGGATAGTGGAAGAGAGTTCTAAGAAATTTAAATGCATAAAAAGAAGGAAAAAAGTAAGAGGAAGCAAAAGTAGGGAGAGAAAAACAAAGGATGCTAATACTCCAAACATATATGCCCTTGGGTTGCAACTGTCTTTACCATTGGGCATCTTAGCACACCCCGCTAGTATACATTCATCTTCACTCACCTTTGGCTCCCCAGAGATTTCCAATGGATTACGGTTAGAGTCCTAACAGACCTTGTCCAGTGGTCTTCAATCAGGATCACAATGAGAGACAAGCCAAGAATCCCATTCGCTCTTGCTCTGTTTGGAATACCTCCACATTAGCCCAACTTTCCATTACTGCCACTGACTTTAGACTTCTAGATGACACATGTAAGAAAGAAAGTGATTCTGTTATCAAGCAAGGAGAATCCTAAAGAGCTCCCTATTATCATCACCAAGATCTGAAATTACATGCTGTTCCATTTTGAGCTCATTCATCTCTGTTTTCCAGTGGGAGCTTTGCAATTGCAAAGAGCTTCTCAGTGGAGACGTCCAATAGCTGTCCGACTGCAGCATCGCCTGGGCCACAGGCATTCTGGCCTGAGTGCAATGGGAATGCATATTCAGGGGCAGGGGGGAGGCAACAGGGGGTTTGAACTAATCTCAAAGGCTTGTTTAGAATTTATTGATGTGTTGTTAACTGCGTTGCAGCTTTTCCCAGAATGATGGCTGTTTGTTTATTGATTTTTCAAAAAAGCTTTCAATATTGTGGTTTGCTTATCATGGAGGTTTGAGTTGTTGAAAGTTGACCTCAAATTGATGTAATTAACTGGTTTTAGTTTGCTGTGTTTAATTGATGTTGAAGTGTAGACAAGAAAGTATGTGGGGGCGGTGGTAATTTTCTAGTTAGTTGGACATTGCTTTTGGCTTTTAGAGCCTTCTGGTTACTCAACAATAACTTTCCAAATGTTAGCTCTGCTCTGATTATTAGTTTTATGATGATGACTTTGCCATTATGCCTAATCAACAGCTGTGCAGAAACTCATTTTAATCATATTTTCCTGCCTAGAAATTAGCAGATGGAGAATAATTACTACCAAATAGCTTGAGTTATGATTGGCTGCTTCCTAACACTGTTAAAAATAAAAAATGAAAACTTAAAGAAAATGTAAAACTTTTATTTCCACTTTGTAAAAAAAGTGTGGACTCTGCCTTTTTTCCTACCTGAAGGCTGGGAATGCATTGCCCAATTCCCTACCTTGAGACCAGCATTACAAATCAGAGTTACTTCATTAACTAGATTAACTAGATTAAACTAGGTTAAAGGTGTTCTTTACAGCATGAGACTTACGCACCCACAGGGTCATGAAGGATGATGGCAATATTTATTTCCAGAATGTAAGTAACGAACTTTTCCTTTCCACAATGTTTCATAGAAGCATGAGAACTTTCAATGAGGTCAGGGCTGGAATGGTTCATAAAGACCATCTATCTACTCCAGGGCTGTGGACTGGGGGTATATATGCACATGTACATATTCCTGGGAGAGTAGTCCCAGTCTCCAGAGAATCTGAAGGGGACCATGGCTCCAAAGAAGTTAAAATCCACAGACCAAACCCAGGTCTTTCATGCTATAAACATGAAAATCAAAAGGGTCTCATAGAGTCAGCGGTGGCAGAACTGAGATTTAGAAGCAAGGTCATCAACACTTCTCAGCACCTTCTTGCCTCTCAGAAGAGCTGCCACTTCTCCTAATCCTGTATCACTGTTAGCACCGGCTCCTGAAGCCTCATCACCCCTCATGTCACCACTTGCCGATATCCACTGTGGCAAGAAATATGGGGCAAGCTGTGATATGCAGTGAAACCCAGTGAAGAAATGGGCCCTTCTGCCCTCAGAGATTGGATGTGATGGATGGTTGGTTGTTTCCCTGGTATCAGTGCTATTGAGTACAGTGAGGAATCTATGAGCCATGACTTATAAAAACTCCAGTTCCAAAATGAGATGGCAAGTGTACAATACCATTAAGGACCAACAAGACAATTAAGCATTAACTGGCGTTAGATCAAAATGGCCTTATGACCCCAAAGACTATTATACTAATGATAAATCACAGTTTGGATAACTGTTGAAAATAAAACCTATATAGCTTTATATGGTATCTTTAGGTTTCAGATATTATTGATATTTGATGATAAAATAATCTTACAACATTGGAATAAACATGGGAAGAACAGGAAAAACCTTTATAATTTAGGATGTCTCAAAGGCCTGAACATCTAAAAAAAAAAAATTCTGCAGAGCTGATGTACTCTGAAGCAGAGTTTTGCAAACTTCATAGATTAGAACACCCAGAAGGCTTACTAAAACACAAATTGGTGGGCTCTACCCTGGAGTTTCTCATTCAGTAGATCTGGGGTGGGCCTGAGAATTTGCAATTCCAACAAGTTGCCAAATGAGCCCCATGCGGCTGGTCCGGAATCACACTTCAAAAACCACTTGGCTAAAGCTAATGTTTACTGATTGTTCCTAGCTTTATAGTACCCTTTTCACACTTAGATATTCCACTAGCATTTAAATGAAACACCTCTGAAAGGTCCCCTGTCATTCAGCAATCTCTGTTACACCTTACATTTCATCACATCACACACGTCTGGCCCCTGCTCTGCCCCCTCCCATGTGACATTGTCTTCCTCAGAGGGAAGGCAGGGATGAGGCAGGCTGGAGCTCCTCTCTGGGGTGCCCACAAACCCTAGCACAGTGTCTGCAAAGCTTGTTGCTTTTATTTGAAATGGAACTAACTTCAAAGTAAAGGGAATGAACTAAATGACTTTAAAATTCTATTTTGGCCCTAAGGTTTTGTTATTCAAAGGCTACAATTTTGACCTGGCCTTTTTTCTCATCTCCATGCTAGACACCAGCTAGATGTGCACTAAATCCATTTCTTCAACCTTCCTGGGTGCACAGCTGGATTGCATTTCCCAGCCTTTCATGCAGAAAGAAATGGTACCCTGTGACTGATTTCTAGTCAATAAATGAGCATTACTTCCAGGACTGGCCCACAAAACCAGTCATGCAGGATCCTCCATGTTCTTGCCCTGCCATTGGCTTTGGGCAGATTAATAGATAAATTGATGATGAAGGACCCAGGAGATGAAAGGTGCTTGGGTTTCCAAATCACTTGGAGAAGAACTGCCCCAGTCTGGATCTTTTTTGAACTTTACAAGAGTAAGAACTAAATTTCTGTTGTACAAATCCACTGAGATTTTGGAGAGTCTATCTGTTCTAGCAATTAGCATTACCTTAACTAAATAATTCCACAGCCACAGCTCTGAGCACACATGTGCCTAGCCTGGCAAATGCCATCTATAATGGTCTCTGTTCCTCTCTCCCTTTCTCTCCTCATCCTTAAGCATCCATCTAATCATATCACAGTGCCAACTTATTTCATTTTCATATTAAGTCATTAAGGCCTTTAAGACTATTACCAATTGAAATCTCTTACCCTGTATTTCATAAAACCCATTATCTTATGACTATAGAGAGATGCTAACCATGTAAGTTAATCACTTCTTCATACAGAGCTGTTTATTAGGTGCCCCCAGTGTTCCTACACAGTGGCTAGACTTCTTCAGGAGAAGGGTTTCAGAGAGGTCAGTGTCCTCAAAGTCTGCAAACCTGCAGCAGGAGTTCCATTTGTCTCTCCTGGCATTAAGGGGGCTTAGATTCCCTGGGGCCCTCGTTCTGGCTGAGGACATGGATGGGAAGTTTACTTTTTGCTTGTGCAAAAGGGTCTAGGGAACTTGGGAGAGTCAAATTGGTCTGGACTCTGAAGGTCCTAGCTAAGATCCTTTAGTGATCCTTTGTAAAAAAGAGGAACTAATTGTCTTGCAAGTGTCCAATGTCCAACTGCTGTGCTGGACATTTTGTGTCTATTTTTTTAAATGTAATGCAATGTAACCTTTCAAATTGGGGGGAAATGAGGCACAAAGGAAGTGAGTCTTTTACCCAATATCACACAACAGTAATTGATCTTTTTCTCTCTGATTCCAAAACCCGTGCTTTTTCTATTAATGACATACCATGTGGCCTCGCTAAAATCAGTCCCCCTTGCTAAAATCAGGAACCATTCTCAGAATGGTCCAAACTCCATGGGTTGATTTTTAACAGAAGATCTGCTGTTTGGTTTGGGCAGAATGTTCCCATCTACTAAACTACATATCCTAGATTCCTTTCAACTAGGAATGAGTACATGACTCATCCTAGCCAGTATGGTATAGACATAATTGTTTAGGTAGAGCTTCTGGGAAAGCTCCTTAAGGCAATGGTGGACAGAGTGAGAATACACTTTTTTTTATTTTGAGATGGAGTTTCACTCTTGTTGCCTGGGCTGGAGTGCAATGGCACGATCTCGGCTCACTGCAACCTCTGCCTCCTGGGTTCAAGCGATTCTCCTGCCTCAGCCTCCTGAGTAGCTGGGATTACAGGCATGTGCCACCATGCCCGGCTAATTTTGTATTTTTAGTAGAGACAGGGTTTCTCCATGTTGATCACACTGGTCTCGAACTCCTGACCTCGGGTGATCCACCTGCCTCAGCCGCCCAAAGTAGTGGGATTACGGGCGTGAGCTACCGCGCCTGGCCCACTTTAGAAAAAAAATGGCAGGTACCTTTTTATATTTTGCCTTTTCTTCTTCCTGCTGCCTAGAGCTCAAATGAGATGTCTGGAAAGGGAGTTGATATATTGTAACCATGAGGCAACAAGATGACGTCATAGAACCATATACCAGCTCCCTGCTGCCTTCCTCTGTACTTCTTTTACATGAGAAAAAAATAAAAGCTCTTATTTGTTTAAGTCACCATTTCTTCAGGTTTTCTGTTACTTGCAGCCAAACACAGTTCTAAGTATTCTTCCTTTGAACCAGTCCAGTACAAAAGCAGACATTTCCCAGTGGCCAAAGTATATACAAGATCTCCTGACTCCTGCATCCCAAACCACGTTCTCTAGGGTCCCTGAAAAGACAGTGACTGTGGGTATTCAGGCTGATAGCCTATAACCGAATGGGCACCACTTGAAAGGGTCATGTTGCCTGCTGTTTATACCCCTAAGTGGAACTCCACCACCCTTCCCCTGAAACTGAATCTCCCAACTCCATACCCAGCATGCAACTGGCTGTGTATGCAAAAGACAGACACTTAGGTACGCATACCTAAACCTCCAAATCGTGGCATATGTTATTTCCCTTTCAGGTAATGGTCTTTCAGCTTCTCTCCAGCTTATTTCAAATAACTAATCTAAATTCTCCAGCTACATAGGAAGTTTCCCAAACAAGCCTGCCCTAGTTCTAATCATCCCAGTCACCCTTGCATGCATTCCACTTTGCATGGCCTCTTGAGCAATGTCCATCCCACAGGAAACAAAGCTGAACAGCATGAGGACATCATTTATGAGATGCATTTGTGATGGCCCCAGGGATTCTCAGAAATAACTGGAGAAGAATTTGCTCTGGATTACTATGGTTGTGTAGTAAATCACCCCAAAACTTAATGGCTTTAAAAACAACAAAATCATTTATTATTTCCCACAGTTCCTATGGGTCAGGAGTTCAAATGGGGCATAGCAAGGCTGGCTTGGCTCTACTCAGTGTCTCAAGCATTGGCTGAAAGAATCGGGGGGGGGGGGGGCAGGAATCTTCTAAAGGCTCATTCATTCACAATCAGGTGACTGGTGCTGGTGACGACTGGCTGGGGGCCCAGGTGGAGCTGTCAACTGGGACATCCACATAAAGCCTCACCATGTGGCCCAAGCTTCCTCACAACATGGTTCCAAGGACAGCTGTCCTGAAAAAGATCCAGGTGGAAGCCATATTGCCTTTTATGACCTAGCCTTGGAAGTCAGCTGGAGTCACTTCTGCTGCATCCTTTTGATTCAATGAGAGGGAGCATAAACTCCAGCTCTGTTGAGGTGTATTAAGATTACATTGTAAGATGTGACAAGTGAGATGTGATGTATATGAGATGGCTGTAACTTATACCAGGGGAAAAGAGCAGAGGCAAGAGGCAGGGAAATATGGTTATTGCCAGCAAGCCTCGATAATTAAATTACCTACTCAATTTTATATTTATGTGTGTTCAGATGCTTACACCTATTCTAATCTTAGACCTTAAGATCTGTGGTGCATATTTTATATTACAACGACCACAGTCGGCAGTGTCTTTTCCTGTCCTGAGTCCTTCCTCAGGCTTAGCTCACATTTCCCACAGTCCTCTTCTCCCCTTCCTGCTCTGCTCCTTGCCCTCAGTGTTCCTCAGCTTACAAAATTCAAGATATTTTTGTAACACATAAAGGCTTATGTTACTCCCAATCGATGGTAGTTAATATTAAATGTTGATGAGGCATTATTTGAATATGTCATTTTCTGATGTTCTTTTATGTATCTAATATTAAAGTGTAAACTTCAAATTATATCTAAAAGTTCATATCGACTTACTGTAACTACAAACCCAAGATGCAGTAAACAAGTTCAGAAGAGCTTGCCAAAATGGTACTTCTAAGAGCCTATTAAAGAGCTTTAATATTTTATTTTGGATTATGCAGATAAAGTTTATAAACAATGTTGTTAAAAAATAATGGACATGAGAAAGCTTTTCTATTTCCTTCTTTATATCTGGGTAGAGAGAATAAAATCCATTGTGTCTAAGTCTCCACCCTATGGGGTAAGGACTGGGGCCATTCCAAATCTGTTCTGTCTAGATTAATACAGAAGAGGTGCCCTCTACCCCTCACAGGACTTCTCAACAATAACCAGTCTACCCAATCACTTTGTAACCACCATCTCATTAAATTTTACAATGATCCTGAATTATTATCCCAATCTCACAGAGCTAAAAAGTGACACCATTTGGATTTGCATTCTATCTGTCCAATTCTGACATTCCTGCACTTTGGCCTGCCCCACACACTCTCTGTCCTGATGTCATGGTAGAACTCATGCCAGGACCTTGTTAGGCAGGGTCAGTAGCATGCTCATCAGGCAGGCAGCTGTCCCCCAGCTTAGCACTGTAAGATTTCCTCATTCCTGGGAATAAGGAGATCAGAGTTCACATCCTAGCTCTTCCTGTTTCTGCAACCTTGAACAAGTCATCCTTTTCTTTTTGAGACGGAGTTTCACTCTTGTTGCCCAGGCTGGAGTGCAATGGCAGGATCTTGGCTCACTGCAACCTCCGCCTCCCAGGTTCAAGCGTTCTCCTGCCTCAGCCTCCCAAGTAGCTGGGATTACAGGCATGTGCCACCGTGCCCAGCTAATTTTGTATTTTTAGTAGAGACAGGGTTTCTCCATGTTGGTCAGGCTGGTCTCGAACTCCCGACCTCAGGTGATCCACCTGCCTTAGGCTCCCAAAGTGCTGGGATTACAGGCATGAACCACCGCGCCCAGCCAAGTCATCCTTCTTGAATCAAATTGTCTTCTAAATTCATTAAATAATGTATGGTATTAGTTATCAACTAACTTATTTACAATTTAACTTCAAAATGCTCTAATGGTTTGCCATGTTTCTACTTTTATACATGTTAGACTATTGCCTCTGTTCATTGTTGTTTCTATTTCCACAAACATTTTCTTTTTGTATTTGATACCATGTTCAAAAAAACAAAACAAACAAAAAAAACAATTGTTAAGAGATGAGGTTTTACTGTTGCCCAGGCTGGAGTGTGGTGGTGCAATCTTACGTCTTTGTAGTCTCAAACTCCTGGACTCAAACAATCTCCTAGCTTCAGCCTCCCAAGTAGCTGGGACTACAAGCATGCGCCACCATGTCCAGAACAGTTTTTGTCCTTTTTATTTTTATTTTTGTAGAGACAGGGTCTCACTATGTTTCCCAGGGTGGTCTTGAACTCCTGGGCTCAAGCTACTCTCCTGCCTCAGTCTCCCAAAGTGCTGGGATTATAGGCATGAGCCACTGCAACCAGCCATGTTCCAAAAATTATTATCAGGGTTTATTTTTTTCTTAATGTTGCAGCAGATAAATATAATTAATTCTACAATTTGTTTAGTAAATTTTTCTATAGTTTAAAATAATAATAACAATAGTTACATGTTTATTGAGCATTTCCTATGCACCAAGCACTTTGGATTATCTCATTTAATTCTACAAAGACTTTATAAATTAGATTATATTATTACTCCCATTTTATAGAAGTGGAAACCGAGACTTGGAGTGATTAGGTGACCTGCCCAAAGTTACAGAGTTAATGGTGGCACTGGCTTTAAACCCAGGTCTGTCTGACTCCATGGCTTGAAATCCTAACCACCAGGCATAATGATCTCTATTAACAGTTTCCTGATCATCTTGTTACAATAACAGGATGACATATATGCAAACATTTGGTAAATGTTAAGTGTGAAACAAATTTTAACTGTTTTGATTCTGATTATGATAGGAAATCTGAGCTGGAAGAAGGTATTGACTCTCTGGGAATAAGTGTCCATATAGAAAAAGGAATCTAAAATTCTGGAGCCAGCCCCGCTGTGCTCTCTGGAACCAAAGGCAGGCAGCCAGAATGCTTTATTATTAGATGGTTCCACTTAGCAGTATCCATTTTGTTCCACTTTAAGAAAAAGTAAATCTCCGTTAAAATGTCTTTCTGAACTGCTTTAATTATAGATTAGCCTTGTCAATCTTAATAAAATAATGCTTTGTGTTTGAGGAATATATATATATATATATATGCTCAAAAGTAATTACTTTCATTTCCCAAGCATGTCATTTAAAAAATTCTTCTATTCACAGCTTGATCTCTTTTAACTCTTTTCTTAGACTGATTTTTAATTAGACTCTCTCTAAAGCTAAACTGTGGATCCATGAAATTGACAGCTTAAATGTCACATTAATGACATGGTCATTGCTTTTATATTTCTTCCCAGACTAGTAGACTTTAAGCAAAAACAGTGAAGGTCCAGCACTAAAAATGTACATTTGTTTCCAAATAATCTTCATTTGTTATTACAATAAGATTTTTTTCCTAATATCAAGGTATCTTTAAGATTTCTGATTCTAAGGAACGCTGTTAATTAATGGTAAAGAGCCCTTTCATTTTTTTCTTATGGACTTATTGAAAAAGTGGCACTTGCCAATGTAGGCAAAACCTAGTCTATGGAAAAATAGCTGGAGAACACTAGTCCCTTAAAATATTAACTGGAGTTTCAGTTAAGAAAAAAAAACTGGAGAGAAAAAAATTGCTGGGATATGAGGGGGAGTGCCTTGGTCATATTAAGTTGGGGAAAACTGCCCCCTTATATTGCTTCCTTCTAGAATCACAATACAGTTGTCCTGCAGTTTCCACAGGGGGATGGGTTCTAGGACACACATAAATACCAAAATTTGCCGATGCTCAACTCCCTCATATAAAATAGCATAGTGTTTGCATTTAACCTATGCACATCCTCCTGCATACTTGAAATCATCTCTCAATTATTTATAATACCTAATACAATGTAAATGCCACATAGTCATCACGCTGTCTTTTAAAATTTGTATTTTCTTGTTTTTGTATCTGTTTTTAATTGGTTTGGGTTTGGGTTTTTTTTCCCCAAATATTTTTTATCAGCAGTTGGTTGAATCAGCAGACACAGAACCAAAGGATACATAGGGCTGGCTGTCTACCTGAACAAATTAAAGGCCCTGAAAAATCTTTTTTTCTTTTTCTTTGTAGCTTTTTGTTTGATTTTTGGTTTTTTTGTTTGTTTGTTCTTTTTTTTTTTTTTTTGAGATGGAGTCTCACTCTGTTGCCCAGGCTGGAGTGCAGCAGAGTAGTCTCAGCTCACTGCAGCCTCTGCTTCCCAGGTCCAGTAGAGATGGGGTTTCGCCATTTGGGCCAAGCTGGTCTTGAACTCCTGACCTCAGGTGATCCGCACACCTTGGCCTCCCAAAATGTTGGGATTACAGGTGTGAGCCATGGCTCCTGCCCTGAAAAATCTTGAAGCAATGAAGCTCACTAGGTATTTCCCAAACTTACTTGACCACAAAACCACTTTTCCAAATAACAATAACAACTATTTTATTTAAGAATAAATTATATAATTGTATTTATTATATAATTATATAATAAGTTATATTCTGAAATAAAAACGACTGAGGCATGTGACCAAACCACTTGGACTTTCCAATACAAGCCATGATGAGAAAATATAACTATCTAAGAATGTTATTTTTTACATTGAGATTACAACCATGCATTGCTTAACAACAGAGATAAGTTCTGAGAAATGTGTCTTTAGGTGATTTCATCATTGTGCAAACATCATAGAGTGTACTCACACAAACCTAGGTGATACTGCCTACTACACATCTAGGCTATATGGTAGAGTTTATTGCTCCTAGGCTACAAACCTATTCAGCATGTTATTGTACTGAATACTGTAGGCAATGCTATTTGTAAAGTATGTAAATTTGAAAATTTATAGCTTTCTAAATACAGAAAAGATAGAGTAAAAATATTGTATTATAAGCTTATGGAGCCACCATCATATAATCATATGGGCCCACTATCACCTAGCTCTCTGAAAACTGTTATGCAGGAAATGACTGTATATTCCAAAAGGAATTTGATGACACAGAATAACTTATTGGTGGAAAATTCAAAACCCATTCTAAAAACTCTACAAATTCAGTGTTATTTACTTATATTATATCTTCTTCCACAAAGAAATATGCCATAACTAACATGAATATAAATGGCAAAATATAAACAGGGGAATCAAACAAAAAAATAAATTTTGAATTAGAAAACTAAGGCCATATGACAGTAGAAACATAAATGTAAAAAAAAGGAGGGGCCAGCATAGATATTGTAATTACACTTTACATTTAGTCCTAAGATCCCCGGCAACCAAAGCAAAGAGGGATTCATGACCCTTCACAAAATTACCATGATGAAAAAGAAGAAACCTTTAAGATGTCTCTAAAAAAAACATGGCTTTTGGGGGCTGAATTTCTAAAGAAAATCATTCAAAAGGGAGAATTTTGTAGGAGACATAATGCCTCCACCATTTTCCAAATGCAATAACAATTTCATGTGGTTAACTCTTACAATATTGCCAATGATAAAGCTGAGAGCCGAATATCAAATTTTACGAAGTTAACAGATTCCATTTGTCTTTGGCTGACTCATGAAGACAAATTACAAATCTAATTAAGTCATAATAACCCTAAGAAAAGTTAGCTTTTCCTTCACTATTTTCAGAATCAAACTAGCAGGCAAGAAAAGATAATGCACTCTTTGTGGTTAAATAATAATTATAGCTAACACACAGAGCTCACTACGTGCCAGTGTTCTAAGCACTTTATATGTATTCATTCATTTAATCCTCGCAATGGTAGGTAGGTGTTATTATACTCTTTATTTCACAGACAAGAAATGCAGACCCAGTGATTAATTGGCCAAGGTAACATGGCTGGTAATAACACTGTTTACTGTCACCAGCAGTTAGGGTCACCTTTCCACATCAATGGGTGGGAGAAATGGGACTAGTCTTAAGCTTTAGAGGGGATTAACACTACTCTGCTCAATCTGTAAGATCAGTGAAATCACATAATATGCTATCTTTGCATCCCCATGCTGGTGAAAGCGGTTCAGACAAACTGCACCAATCAAGGGTCCAAGCAGAAAAACAACCCATTCTGAATTTTTAAGCAGAGAGAAATTTCACACAAGAAACTGGTTATGCAGGAAGTGCTAAGAATCTCTCAGGAAATGGTGAGGCAGCCTGGAGATTGGTAGTAGTAGGAAGGAGGTGGTCTTACGGGAGGCTGGGGAGGCAGGGGGAGTTGACTGGCAGCAGCTGGAGCCACAGCAGGCCTCAATAGGAGCCATGGAGGGTCCCCAGGGTCCCCACCCTGGCTTTATCCTTTATCCTCCTTCCAATCTGCCACTGACTGAACTCTGCCAGAATTTCACCAACGGGGAAATTCACCCTCCAGGGACCATTCCTCCTGTGATACAGGACAGAGCTGTAAAAGGTTGAGGATGAAATCCAAAAGCAAAACCACCTAAGACCGGCTCACACGCTAACAGTATAAAAGTGGAAATTCTGGTCGGGCACAGTGGCTCATTCCTATAATCCCAGCAATTTGGGAGGCTGAAGAAGGTGGATTGCTTGAGCTCAGGAGTTCAAGACCAGCTAGGCAACACAGCGAAATCCTGTTTTTACCAAAAATACAAAAAAAAAAAAAAAAAAAAAAATTAGCAGGCTGTGGTGGCGCACACCTGTAGTCCTAGCTACTCAGGAGGCTGAGGTAGGAGGGTCGCTGAGCTCGGGAGGTGGAGGTTGCAGTGAGTAGAGATGGCACCCGTTATATTCTAGCCTGGGCGACAGAGTGAGACCCTGTCAAAAAAAAAAAAAAAAAAAAAAGTGGACATTCTGTCTTCAAGCAGCTGGAACATATGGACCTCAGAAGACAAATCCCAGGGTAAATAAAGTCACTATAACAAGGGAGATATCCTCTTTCTGCTTAAAAGAATACATAAATAAAATGATTCATCCAACAAGTAGAAAAACCATGGAATTGTTCCTCAGAAGAGGAGTATATATTGAAAACATAAATAGATTCATAAACTTAGGTAAATTGATTCTACAAAAATGTGTTCTGTGCCTATTATGTATAAGTTGGTAGCGGCTCCTGGATGCTGTGGCTATGGCAATCTGGAATCCTGCAAGCTCTTCACAGGTGTGCTGCATTCATTTTGTCCCCCGCTGAGTCCCATACATGTAAGTGATGCCTGTTAGACAGAATGATGAACGTTGCACATCTTGTGAGTTGTGTTCAGCGAGATAAATCTTGCTGTGGGAGGTAAGAAGAACGTTCTGACAGCAAGTAGGGGCTAAGGAAATGTGTTCACAGAAAAATTGGAGAGTGTCGTGTTATGAATTTCTGATGGAACACAGCTGACAGGTGAGGCACTGCATCAAACAACATAGCAATGGGAGGAAGACAACATAGGTCCAGGCGAACCTTTCAAGAGAAGCCTCCCAGAGTCTAGTACGCAAAAAGACGGAAATCCACCGTGCTGCAGAGGCACACATACAAAGCCAACCACCATGCACTTATTTCTGAAAGTCCTAAGGCCAAGATGTGTACGTAACCACCTGAAATACAAGGTAGTGAATGAGATTTGCGCCCAGGCATGGTGCCTCATGCCTGTAATCTCTAGCACTTTGGGAGTCCAAGGTGGGAGGATCGCTTGAGCTCAGGAGTTCGAGACCCTCCTGGGCAACATAGTGAGACCACAACTCTATTAAAATAAAAATTTTAAAATGACAATTGCCACAAACAGTAGATGGTGTCACAAAGAGCAGACGGTAGATTTTGGAGAGGAGCTGTCACTGGAGCTGTATTTTGTATCATTTTGACCAGCGGAGATGGGAAAAGATAATTCTTGGTGGAGGGCACAGCAAAAGGGAAGGGATAACATCTCTAAAGCAGGCATCTTAAACAGCCATAGCAGGTAGTCATGTATTAAAGCAAAGGGCGCAGAAAGGAAGAGAGTAGGAAAGAAAGGTGAAAGTAAAGATTAGGATTATACCTCAAAGGGCCCTCTGAAATTCATAGTTGGATAAATCTACCATAAAAATTATTAAGCAGAATATGGATATTTAGGGTATATTAAAAAGCTTTGAAGGCGTGTGTCTTGGAAGATGGTTATCCCATCTTATTTAATGTTAGAAGCAGGATGCTGGGTAGATGGACCACAGCCCTGCTGCCCAGGGACTAATGGCAAGCTCAGAGCCAATGCCGTTAGCCAGTTGCCCTAGAAGTATAAAGTCTGGCCTGGGTGCTAAGCAGGAATAGTCATCTCACACTCCATCCAGGTTTATAGAAAATATTTAGACGGAACTATTGACAAGCAATTTTTCCTTGTAATGAAAGGGCAACAAAGAGTACATTACTAGTTTCAGATTAAAATAATGGAACACTGGGGTCTGTTGGGGGGGGAAAAAGGGGACGGACAGCGGGGGGTGGGGAGTTGGGGAGAGATAGCATGGGGAGAAATGCCAGATATAGGTGATGGGGAGGAAGGCAGCAAATCACACTGCCATGTGTGTACCTATGCAACAATCTTGCATGTTCTTCACATGTACCCCCAAACCTAAAATGCAATAAAAAAAAAATATATATATATATATAAGAAAGAAAAAAGAAAAAATAATAAATAAAATAAAATGATGGAGCATAAAAATGTTTTGAAATAATTTCATGCTATGTGATTTTTCTGCCAATACAAGCATTTGGCTGGTTCAACAGCGTATTGACAAATATATTCTAACTTGAACAATCTGACCATTTTTAAAAAGCATGAGTGAGAAAGAAATTCATTTAGCTGACATAACCAGAATTCTAATTTCAGATCTTCATGGTCTCACTAAATATTTCTCATAACATTTATGGTTTAGTTTATGTCATCAGCAATAATGTGAAAGTTATCAGTCTCTTGTACAAGATTGCCACAAGAAATTAACTGATAATTGTTATAAAGCAAGAATTTAAATATAGAAGTTTAAATTATTGATAAATAATACTGCATAGTTGTGTTTCAGAACCCAAAATGATATTTTGCCAAGCATATCTCATTTTATATTGATGAGCATTAGATAACTTAGTTCATGGGTAAAGATCAAATGTAATGAAGAAGGGAAATTTATTTTTTGTTTGCAGAAATGCATACAAAAATAGCTGGCCTGTCACATTATCACCTAGACCATTATTAATGGTTTATCAGAAGTGGCCACAAAATCACAGAAATAAAAGTTTTATTTCCTCAGAAGAATCTTGTGCTTGTGGTCCAGAATATAGTCCAGTTTAACTTTCTTTTTTTTTTTTTTTTTTTTTTTTTGAGATGAAGTCTTGCTCTGTCACCCAGGCTAGAGTGCAGTGGTGCAATCTCGGCTCACTGCAACCTCCGCCTCCCTGGTTCAAGGAATTCCCTGCCTCTGCCTCCTCAGTAGCTGGGATTACAGGTGTCCACCACCACACCGGGCTAATTTTTGTATTTTCAGTAGAGATGGGATTTCACCATCTTAGCCAGGCTGGTCTTGAACTCCTGACCTCCTGATCCACCCACCTTGGCCTCCCAAAGTGTTGGGATTACAGGCATGAGCCACCATGCCTGGCCCAGCTTAACTTCCAGTCGTTTTCCTTAGAATTGGCCTCATGATGTATCAGGAGTTGTCAAAGGGAAGTCAGATGACTCCTGCCACAGTGATCCCTTTGGTCTGTGTGGCTCAAATGAGTAAGGGAGTGAGATGCCAGCCCACTGTTTTTAACTAGATTTGGAGTTATAAGCCTTGGATTCCAGTGTGAGCGCTGCCATTAATTTGCCCTGTGATTTCGCTGTTTAACCTATCTTCATTGGTGAAAAGGGATAATAAGTTTAACCCATCTCACAGAAATGTAGTAAGGAGAAAAAACAATGCACGTGGAAGTTATCTGAAACGCTAAAAGGCCAAATATAAACGTAGGTATTAGTTTTACAAGGGCCTGGAATTACTCAACCTTTTGTTTCTACTTAAAGCTTGAGAGAAAGCTATTTCCTTTTTGCTCCTAATTTGGACAAGAGATACAAAGCATCCCACTTGGACTTTTCTCCTACTTTATGCATTTGGCTTGCAGAAGACTTTTGTCAGCCAGCTACCAACTCTTAAAGTTGAAAGGGGAAATCTGAACTCCACTCCAAGTCAGGGGCGTGGAGATGAAAAGAACAGGAAATGTCACTGGAATTTTCCTGGTCTCCAAGGGGAAACTGGGCAGGACCAAATACAAAGATAGTACAACCACACAGCCTGTTAGACCACTGCAGAGAATCCATTTCAGTTTAAAGTTGGATGGCAACAGAGGTAACTTGACTCTACATAAAGCTAATCTAGGAGCAGAGTCAAAATTGCTGGGATAGAAATTACACAAGTTTTGCCTCAATCATAAGAGATAACATGTGAAGTGTCTTCCTACCTTGGAGGCTTGTGTCATATCCATGATGATTCTGCCCAGAGGACCCCTTTTTGCTTCCCCTTCTTGTCCGTTTTTGTTTTTTGTTTTTTTTGTTTTTTTGAGACAGAGTCTTGCTCTGTCACCCAGGCTAGAGTGCAGTAGCGCGATAGCGGCTCACTGCAACCTCTGCCTCCTGGGTTCAAGCGATTCTCCCGCCTCAGCCTCCTGAGTAGCTGGGACTACAGGCAAGTGCCATCATGCCCAGCTAATTTTTGTACATTTAGTAGAGACAGGGTTTCACCATGTTGGTGAGGCTGGTCTTAAACTGCTGACCTCGTGATCCGCCTACCTTAGTCTCCCAAAGTCTTGGGATTACAGGTGTGAGCCACCATGCCCAGCTCCCTTGCTGTCCTTTTTAAGGAGGTCTTTCTTAGGGACGTATTTCCAGCCAACACCGCTGCCCTAACCCAATCCAGATCAAGTCCAGTGCAAAAACCCAGAGCATCCTGCGTTACTCCAGTGTGCGCATTGATCATTGGAATGATCAGTTCATTATTTTGACAGTTTGACTGTTGTTCTCTTCCCCCTCCCCTAATCAGCTCCCTGAGGACAACGAACCGTTTGATTTCATAGTATCCTCAGAGTGGAGTTGAATGCCTAGCTCAGAGCGGGCCCTCGTTAAATATTTATTGAATGAGTGATGAAAGAAATACGATCTGAAAGAACGCCAAAGCAGATTATCTCAGCTCTTACATCATTTCTAGGTAGGTATATTCATGTAAATATATGCTATTTGCAATAAAATCTTAATTTACTGTTGCTCCGGGAAAGCATGTTGCAAACAGAGGGAAATCATACGAGGGGTTAAGAAATCAATTATCATAATTTAGTAGTAAGGAAGGTGTCGCACATCCTAAGGGATCCTTAAGGACTAGACAGTTTACAAGGTCCCAACTACCCATGCCTAGACGTTTCGAGGAAGGAACATGAAAGGGCAGAGCCATCACTTCTCAGGCTTGAAGGCACAAGCCACAGTCAGCAGACATCAGAGAAAAATTTCCTTCTGGGCCTGTGTCATGTAATAGAACAGACGGTTGCATGATGGAGCCACTAAGTCTTTCTCAAGTTATCAAGACAGTGCCCAGAGACACAGGTAAAATAGCAGCCAGTTTTGCTGTGCTCTGTGTACTTTCTTCTGTTCTAGCAAGTTGAAAAATATGGCTAATTTGGCATTCATTCACGTGAATGCAAATAAATCAGGAAGAGAAAATGTTCAAAAACTATCATTCAATCTCTGCAGTGTGATAAAGAAGTTCTAATCTTTATCCTCAAGCCCCTGCTTTTGGAAAAGATAAACCCCTCCCGTGTTAGATTTTTTTTCTCACTCCTGTTCTCAACACATTTGGTGCCATTTTTTAACAAAATGAGGTTTTAATTTTTGCACTGTGGTCATTCTATGAAACATAGCATTAAATTCTATCTTCCTCACTAAGTGGCTTGAGTTTGACTTTCTGGCAGCTCAATCTACACCATTTATTTGTGTTGAATTTGAAAAAAAGAATGAGGATGCTGAGTAATGAAGATTGTGTCTTTTCTGGGCTTTTAAAGCTATAGGGTTTCTATCCTTTCCTTCAAAAGATTGTACACAATAAATTACGTTGCAAATCAAAATGAATTAAGTGAAACTGAGAGACCAGAGGAGAAATAAAGAGGTGCCAGTTTCTGCAGAGGTTCTTTCATGGATGATGCTTTGGGTCTATCGATTTGGAAAGAAAAATTCATATACGTAACTTCACCAATGTTTTATTTTATATACAACCTATGTTGTTCTTCTACTGTGTCCTACCTAATATTCTGCAAATTCTAACTATTTAAAGGTAGATAGAAATGAAATCATTTAAATGCTGCTTAGTCATTTCAAAATAATAATAAGCAGGAGACGTTCTCTTGTGTCATCAGCCATTTAACCCCCTGTACTTGTGCCACTGCTCCTGCTACTACTGGCAGAAATCCCAAACATTCAAATAATCGAAACCCAAAGAGGTTTATATTTTTTCCATTTCATATTCAAAGCCCATCTCAAGCTATGCACTGCCTTCATTCCTGAAACTGTTGGAAATTCATTAATTTTATTTTTTCTTTGGGAGAGTAAGAACAAGTCATGACAGAAGAGGAAACTGCCATTTGTTTCCTTCTGTGGAATCTCTCCCTTCCTCCATTTAGTTGAAACTGGGAGTGCAGACCTGGGTCTGCTCCATTCTGGGGAGGAGTTAGCTTTTTTCTGTTCAGAGAAAATGTTCTACGTAAATTTAGCAAAAGAATGGGTGAATGAAAAAATACAATTTTCTGGCCGGGTGTGGTGGCTCATGCCTGTAATCCCAGCACTTGAGGTCAGGAGTTCAAAATGAGCCAGGCCAACGTGGTGAAAACCCATTTCTACTAAAAATACAAAAATTAGCCGGGTGTGGTGGCACATGCCTGTAATCCTGGCTACTCAGGAGGCTGAGGCAGGAGAATTGCTTGAACCTAGGAGGAGGTTGCAGTGAGCCGAGATAGTGCCACTGCACTCCAGCCTGAGTAACAGAGTGAGACTCTGTCTCAAAAAAAAAAAAAAAAAAAAAAAAAAATTACGATTTTCACTGTATTAAAATGAATCATTTTCATCCCATGATTTTACTACAATTTGAAATCCACTGTCAATCAGGCTTTGCAAAATAGGTTTTATGCCTCCCTACAAAGAAATAGATCATAATGGAAATGTGGCTTTTGAAGAGCTTAGAAAAAGAGGCCTGTGCTGAACAAGCTTTGCATACCGTATCTTGTCTGACTAACACTTAGAAGCTTCCCCTTGAGTAGAAAGGATCATTTTGGAGTGTGAGGCAAAGTAAGGTGTTCACAGCAACAGGTATGTTTAAAATGTTTCATTGAGGCTGAGCAATGACCTGTCTCAATCAAACTATCATTGCCAACCTTCTTGTTCCATCATCACTGTGTTATGGAGATCTACCACGACTTAGGGGGAGAAATCTTTGCTTTTATCTGATCCACGGTGGAATTTTGTCTCTATATGTTCCTTTGCTTTTACTTTTTTTCTCTCAGCGACTATGGAATTTTCCCTTTGGTTTCTCTTCAAGGGGTCCTAGTGTTTAAGGGGTGAGGGAATGATTCGCTACTTCAGTCTACCTTAATAAAAGTGCCAAGCTGCTGGTTTCCCCGAGGTGTGGCTCTATCCAACACCGAGGTAGAGCTTAACTGCACCATGTAGCTGTGTGTGCCTGCCGGTCAGGGACCGCGGTAACTGCCACCCCTTACGTGTGTTGTGTGCGCTAACGGGATTCCCCAGAGACTGGTGACACCAAGGCAAGGTAAACGCCGTTCCATGTTAAATGGAAGCTCAGGCTCCCTTTAAAGTCAAACTTTGCAAAGAATAATCTTGAAAAAGACCCTTTAGGCGCAGATCAATGCTCAAGAACGTTGCCAATCACATGCAACCTCCTTAGACATTTCACGGGTATGTTATTTGTGATCGAGGAGGGGCCTCCTTCACCCCGCAATCCAAATCTTTGCTCTGTGCTGCGGGCTCAGTGGGGGCTTGTCGGATGAGCCGCTGGGAAAACATGAGTCCCCCTCATTTCTCCTTGGTCAACTAAGGTCACCTTGACAGAACGCTTTCCCTGTCTCTCTGGGGCTACCTCTGTGGTGCCCTGACCTGCCCTCTCTACTAGAAATTCTCTACCTGTTCTGGAGGTTTCCTGGGAATCCCGGCTTCCCAGCTCGCTGCCTGCAAGCAGAATTATCCGCCGGTCCCCACCCCCAAACTCTGGGACAGCAGTGGGGCTGCACTAGCCACTAATGGCTAGTGCATCTATTTTTAATCAGAAGATCACAAGAAAGATGATAAGCGAATCCCAGCCGCAAGTCAATTTAAATAACATTCCTGGGGGAAATCCAATCACTTAAAACGGAGACACCTACGCGAGCGAGAGCCCCGCCCGTCTGGCGGGCCTAAGCGCGAAGGCTGAGTTAATCAAGATCAAGGGGCTCCCGGGCTGAGAGCATAACGTTAACCCTTCCAGTCCCAGAGAGCGACTAGGCAAAGGAGGAAAGACGCGGCCGGCCTGGGCCAAGATGCCCGCGGCAGCCCCGCGCAAGCTGCCTCTGCCATTTAGAGCGGCTCCAGACGCCTCACACCCGGCCCCGGCGGTTGGGCGCGCGAGGTTAAGGTCAGAAGCTCGGGAAACTGCTTGGGCCGCGAGTAGCAGCCGCCTCCCGCAGCCTCGGCGCGCCGCGAGCTCCTCCTCCCGCCCAAGCGTGGCCAAGTGAGGACTGCTCCGGCCGCAGGTAGCTGAGGCGCGGGAGGCGGCGCGCCCGGGACCCGAGCGGAGCGCCGGGGAGGGGCCGACGGACGCGCGGGCAGACGGACTCCTCAGCCTCCCTTCCCGGACGTTAGCCGCGGTCTGCGCGGGCCATGTGGGGACCTGGGGTCACGGCCGAGGGCCTGTCGGTGGCTCCGGCGCCGCCGCCTTTGCTGCCGCTGCTGCTGCTGCTGTCTATGGCGCTGGTGGCGCCCTCGCGGGGCGGCGGGGGCTGCGCGGAGCTGGCGTGCGGCGAGCGGGAGCGCTGCTGCGACGCGACCAACGCCACGGCGGTGCGCTGCTGCAAGCTCCCGCTGCACGCCTTCCTGGACAACGTGGGCTGGTTCGTCCGCAAGCTCTCGGGGCTGCTCATCCTGCTGGTGCTCTTCGCCATCGGCTATTTCCTGCAGCGCATCATCTGCCCCAGTCCACGCAGGTACCCGCGCGGCCAGGCCCGCCCGGGGCAGCGGCCCGGGCCTCCGGGGGGCGCCGGACCGCTGGGCGGCGCGGGGCCGCCCGACGACGACGACGACTCGCCCGCTCTGCTGCGCGACGAGGCGGCCGCCGGCTCGCAGGACTCACTGCTGGACAGCGGCGGCAGCGGCCGGGGCCGGGGAGACGGCGCGCGCTCGGACCCCTCCTGCACCTCGGAGCACGAGCTGCGCGTAGTGTCGCCGGCCTTCCTGCAGCTGCCCAGCTACGAGGAGGTCAAGTACCTGCCCACCTACGAGGAGTCCATGCGGTTGCAGCAGCTCAGCCCCGGGGAGGTCGTGCTCCCAGTGTCGGTGCTCGGCCGACCGCGAGGCGGGGGCGCCGCGGAGCCCGACGGCGGCGAGGGCCGCTTCCCCCTCATCTGAGCGTTCGGGGATCGGCGGGGCTGGGGGCTGCGGGTGGCACGCAACAGCCGGGGTGCCGCCGCCGCCGCCAACTGCCTCAGACCCTATCTGGCACCCCGGCGTAACTGCCCGGCACCCCGCGACTGAGTTGTGGTCATTCGTCTCCCTAGCTTTCTCCCCGGGATCTTAGGTTTCTCTGCGTTCATTCCGTTCAAGGAAACGTGGGGCACGCGCGCGGCTTCGGCTGCAGCAGGCGACCCTCGAGCGCACCTTCGAAGGACGTCCCCGCCCTCTGCCTTACCTGGTCCTGTGGTTCACTCGTAAGTGCCTGCTTCCCGAGTCAAAGAGAACACGTGAGCCCTTTGGTGCGTCGGGAGAAGGGTGGTCTTCTTTAGGACTGAGGAGAAAGCGCGGTTCCACTCCTTTCCCTACCTGCCACTTGGACAGGTCACGGTCTCCCAGGGTGGGCACAGGGCGAGGAGCCGTTGGGGACGAGCTGCGACCCGGGACTGCTGCGCGTGGGTGTGGAGAGCGGCACTTGGGTGTGATGGAATCGCTCCTACGCGGCCGACCCCAGAAAAACCCCTCGGTGTCTTCCTGATCCAGCAAATAGTCACAGCTGGTGTTTCACAATTAGCTGGAGTGCGGGGAGTGGGGGGAGGGGGAACACCTGTGATACACGGTTAGTTGCTGTACATACTCAGGGCACAGCAACTATGTGTATCTATTCGGCTGGACTTTTGATTGTTCAATAATTGAGAAGGTATTTCTATTTATTTGTCTTTTCTTCTGTTTACCATGCTTTGAACGCAACAGGAGGGTATTTCAGCAAATTTATGACAAGTTAATCGTCTTATCACTTTTTGTAGGCCATTAATGGTCAGGAAATTGCCCACACTCTGTCATTATTGTTTAATAAAACGTTGGACATTATTTCATTAAAAAAAATAAACAGAGGTATGGTCAAACAAGGAAGCATATTTGACATAATAAACATGAAGGATATCTTATTTTCACTATTTGAGAAGAATATATTTTATTTTTAGTACTGTGGCATAATATATAACTTTTTATAATAATAACTGTATGCATTCTGTGGTATAGCTCTTAACTGTATCATTCATCACATAGATATATGTAAAAATAATTGACATGTACATGCCATATCATGAAGCATATGATGTTGTGCACTTTCTCCTCCATTTTTCATTTGGAATACATTACACAACATGATCCAAAACATAAGCACTTGTTACTTGTAACTTTTGTTTAAAGCCATTAATTGTGCAGTAATGTGCTACAGAAGGATTTGATCAGCTTCTCTTAAGAAACAAGTGTGATTGTATCAGTTTCCTGTTCTGTGACATGCCCTTTAAAAGTAAAAGGTAATATAACATATTTTAATACATTGTGTGTAATGTACATATGCATATTGTCTATGTACTGTATACACATTGTTTATAATATTGTATTACAGTTTGTCATTCTCATGAAAGGAGAAGAAGAAAAACAAATAGAAAAGGTTTCTCTGCTTGAGAAAACGTGAATGTTGTTGTATCAAGAACAATTACACACATGGACCTCATACATGTTTTTAGAACATTGTTCTTCTGATTAAAGAAGTCTGACACTCCTGAAAAATCTTAAAATATCTGACTTGTATTAGAAGAAAATTATTTGATTAAACTTTTAAAGGCTGGTTGAAAAAGTCTGACATTTCTGAGAAATTTTAAAATGTAATAAAAGAGAATGGTTTACTTTAAATTTCTAAAAACTAATGACCCTGTGACTAAAGAAAAATCATTTCAAGTGTATTAAAACATAGCAAAACATTAAAATCTTTTCTCTATGCAAATTTTATCAGATGTGTGGCTATATGGTAGTATATCAAAACATGAAATATGTCTGTCATTTAAAGCAATTTGAGCTGTGAATTAACAAAAGTATCAGGAGATGAGGATATATCAGTTCAGAATGGTACAAAATTTAATTACATTATAGAGATAATCACATATATTAATGTTACTCAAATACCGTAAATTTTTGTTACATGTGGCTATCAATACTACTCACCATTCAAACAAACTGGAAAGTTTGCCATATTTTAAAGTTGCCATATTTTAAAAAATGATTTATTCTTTGAGGTTACACTGTTTTAGACATTTCACAAATGTTACCTGTATCTGAAACGTCAACCTAAATATCCAAATACCTGTACCAGTATAAGAAGCATAGTCTATATGTAGTTACTATCACATCTTAAAGAAATTCAACAAAATTCTATAAAAAATACTTACAATATGGATCAAGTATATATCTCTTTTATCAAGTATGGAACATTTCCTTAAAAATCTAGATTGTCTATAAAGTAGTATACACTTGATACCAATCATACAATGAGGTTCTACTGAATTTTAAAATAACAGACTTTTACCTGTCTTTTTTACCAGCCCAACCCACAAGCTTTTATTCACTTCCCTCAGTTCAATAGAAATGAATTTGACTCTGCTGTGGGGTGTTTTTTTGTTTGTTTGTTTTCTTGCAATCCACTGATTTACCAAGGACAATTTTGTTCAGGTATAATTCTGTGGAAAAAAATTCTTTAAAACACTGTTTTTAGTGGTGATAAATGAGCATGTCTCCTGGTAATACAAATACATATAACAGACCATATTAACATACACAGAACCTGTGTGTTTGTAACGCTGAACTGCCTGGATAGAAACATTTTTAAAGCAGTAAGGACCGTATCTGGGTGTTAAGTTTTATAGATTTCACCTGGAAATTATTTGTTACATAGAACCTATTACATATAATTGCATGTGTTTATTAATATAGAAAATATTCTATTACCTGAAAAAAATTACAAAGAAATGATGATTTTACTTTTTAATATTCTGTGGTAAAAGTGGAGGATAAAACATTGTGTTCTTCAAATACATGTAGAATAATACAGTATTAACATGCCATGAAGTATTAACGGAATTAATATAGAACATTAATTTTATGGTATATCTATCTTTTTCTTTTGAGAAAAGATTTCATTTTGTTGCCCAGGCTGAAGTGCAGTGGCATGATCACAGCTCACTGCAGATTTGACTTTCTGGGCTCAAGGGATCCTCCCGCCTCAGCCTCCCGAGTAGCTGGGATTACAGGTGCATGCCACCACACCCAGCTTAATTTTTGTATTTTTTTGTAGAGATGGGGTTTCACCATGTTGTCCAGGCTGGTCTCATCCTCCTGAGCTCAAGTGATCTGCCTGCCTTGGCTTCCCAGAGTGCTGGGATTACAGGCGTGAGCCACCATGCCCAGCCTGTGGCATATATATCTTAACCAAACTCACCTGGCAGTGCAATGTTTTCTAGTACTAAGTGAGCTTTTGCTCCTGGTTTTCAGTTATCAAAGTAATTTGAATACTGAAACATTTTAAGCACATTTTATTTTCAATGACTTCTCAAGAGTAGGGAAATAATGATCCTGCATATTGTAATCCATCTGGAATGTGAAAAAAATGATTGATTTTCTAAATTTAGGTGCTGGATATATAAATATGTATATTGTATATGTACAGTTGGCTTTCCTGTATCTGTGGGTTCTGCAGACGCAGATGCAACCAACTGTAGATAGAAAAAATATATTTTTTAAATTTTTTGAAATTTTTTAAGAGAAAATAATATAACATTTTAAAATGCTAATTAAACAAATGGTATAACAACTATTTACATAGCATTTATATTGTATTAAGTGTTATAAGTCATCTAGAGATGTTGTAAAGTATATGGGGGGGATATGCATAGGTTACAGCTCCTACACCATTTATATCAGGGAGTTGATTTTGACCTCTGCAAGGGGTCCTAAAACCAATCTCTATGGATACTTAGGGATGACTGTAGTGTGTGTGTGTGTGTGTGTGATCACCAGTTGCTTAAAAGCAATTTGTTATGGGTGTTCAATATCATAACCAAGGGGAAAATGTCTTCTTGAGATAGAATGATAGTTTTAAGAGGCCATTAATTGCCACATTCTGCAAATGTGAGTGTGCTTCAACCATGGAAAATGGCATTGGCAATTATGTCAAAGGGCATGAAATGTACTCTATAAGGAAAGCAAGATTCAATTGTAAAGGCCAAAGGGAATATTAAGGAAATGGACTCACTTAACAATTTAAAAGGCAATATGCTAAGTACCTTAATGTTGTACTTTTCGCATACAGTTTCCCTCAAGTGGAATTAATAAAGGAAACAATGGAAACAATTCAAAGCTGAAACTGATATAAACATGAATATGATGTCTAGATTTATATAATATTCTGCACTGACTTTTATTTAAAATTTTATGAATTGTAATTAATTTGGATTTCCAGCTTGAGAGAAATAATGATGTATGTTGAGTTTTACTTTGAACAACAAGCATTAGCCATCTCTTCAAAAGTGTAAGTTTCTAAAACTGATCAATAATAGAATACTTGGTAAGTTTGTATCTGACCTCAGTAGTTTAAGATTTACCTTTTCATTCTCCTTCCATGCATTGATGAAAAGGCTAATAACTGGTACACTAAGAGAAGGTATTTTGTCAACCAAGGAATGAATTAGCAACAGCTAATGGCAAAAAATTAAGCCATTCTTTCTTTCATATGGGTAATACCAGAAAAGTTACAGTATTCCTTTGTAAAATTTTGTCTGTAAAAATAATCAAATATCAAGTAAAACCAATACTTTTGCCATATCTAAATATATAGAACCTAATTTTATTATTCATTTATTCATTTTTACTTACAGAACTCACTTTTAAAATATATTTATTAATTTTTTGAGATGAGTTCTTGCTCTGTCACCCACGCTGAAGTGCAGTGGTGATCACAGCTCACTGCAGCCTCAACCTCCCAGGCTCAAGCAATCTTCCCTCCTCAGCCTCCTAGTAGCTGGGTACAGGAGTGCACCACCATGCCTGGATAATTTTTAACTTTTTTTCATTGAGACCAGGTCTCACTACGCTGCCCAGGCTGGTCTCGAATTCGTGGGCTCAAGAAATCCTCCTGCCTCGCCCTCTGAAAGTGCTGGGATTGCAGGCATGAGCCACCACGCCCAGCCCACTTTTATTAATTTTATGGCAAAAATTATACTATGATGGAGAAAAAAAAATTATACTTATGTGTGTTGCCAAACCAGATAGTATTATTTGTATCCCTCTTAAGCTTCTTAGCTAAGTATCGTCTGACATCTTGCCATTCTTATTTTCTTTTGTGTGTGTGTGTTGTTCTTATCCTGCTTTAGATTTTCAGTAGATGTTTCCTCAGAAACACATCTTTTAGAACTCCATGTTATTCTGCTGTGATTTCATATCTCTCTGGTTATCGCTTCACCTTTTGTACAGTTTCTTCTTTTGGTGAAGTGGTATTTTCCAATGTGCTTCCTTTGTTTTCTCTTTGCATCTGACTTCTGTAGTTTTTCCACGTGGACCCACGTGTGGTTTCTCCTCTTAACCACTAAAGGACTGTAAGCTTTTTTAAATCTGTTATTATCTGTGGAGCTTTTCTCTCTGATGCTGGACAATCAATCAAATATTTTCATGTCTCTGGCAAGGATTGTTCTAAATCTCAAATGTAATAGATCTAGATGTACTACTACCTCTTTATCTTCTGCTTTCTCACCTGGATTTTCCTGGAGGGATTATCAGCACTTTTCTCCACATGTTTTCCCAAAGATGTGTTCTCTGTTATATTAGGACAGTTAATTGGACCCTTGCATTTTAGTGATGACAGGGATCTTATTTCGGCTTCCAAACCTCAAGCATATTCTTTCTTCAGGGTCTACTACATCTTTCTACTGGATTTTTCTCACAGGTATCATTGTGGTATTCTCTGTGTGTGTCACTTTATGTAAGTAATGATCATCTGTTTTCTTCCTATTTTTGCTCGCATTTTATTTGTTGTACTAGTTAAAAGATCATATCCTCTATTTTTGTAGGAAAGACCTTATTTGAGCCTCTGGACCTCAAAGGTGACTTGATTCACAATTGATTGCTCTGTCTTTATAACATTCTTACGGATTTTTTGCATGGGCTCCTCTGAAACTTCCTCTGTATAATGTATCTCTGTTTTACTGGATAGACTAGAAAATGTTTCTACTTTTACATTTCTTTTATTCCTGCTTGCAGATATGATCTTGAAGTTATAATACCTTGAATCCCCACTGTAGTAGGACCTTATCTGAAACTGTCAATAGTTTTATTTTCTGCCTCTTCATTGCCTACATTAGTTTCACCAGACAGAGGATTAGAACCTTCCAGATTATTTGTTTCATTTTGGTTTGTGTGATTTTTTTCTTCTGTATTGACCAAAGATAACACCAGATAAAAATCAATATTGATTATTTTTCTAAGTCTTAAAAACATCTTCTTTCCATTTGTAGATTTCAATTTTTGTTGCAAATTCTTCATTGATCATTCTTTTCCATGTGTATAATCCCTGCTGAACTACCCAAATCATCAGATTCTGAAGATTTATACCAGTTTTACCTTCTCCCATCCCACTAACCCTTTTCAACCCACCCCCCCACGTTACATTCACTATCTTTTGTTTCATAGCTCCATCTTCTGAGTTTTTCTCTTGGAAACTCTTCACTATATATATATATATGTTTTTTTTTTTTTTTTTTTTTTGAGACGGAGTCTCGCTCTGCTGCCCAGGCTGTACCGTAGTGGCGCAACCTCGGCTCACTGCAACCTCCACCTTCCGGGTCAAGTGATTCTCCTGCCTCAGCCTCCTGAGTAGCTGGGACTACAGGCATGCACCACCATGCCCAGCTAATATTTGTATTTTTAGTAGAGATGGGGTTTTGCCATGCTGGCCAGGCTGGTCTTGAACTCGTGACTTCAAATGATCTGCCCACTGCAGCCTCCCAAAGTGCTGGGATTATGGGTGTGAGCCACCAAGCCCAGCATCTTCACAATATTCTTTTAAACTTTATTTATTTGAATCTTGTCTGTTGATGTAAGCAACTGAGACTCTTGCAGTTTTTATCAGTTTTGTATTTGGGTCTCGGACTCGGGGTCATTTTCTGACTCAGCTTTTTTGAAAATTAAGCTTATGGCCAGGTGAGGTGGCTCATAACCTGTAATCCAAGCACTCTGGGAGGTTGAGGCAGGTGGATTACCTGAGGTCAGGAGTTCGAGACCAGCCTGACAAATATGGTAAAACCCAGTCTCTACTAAAAATACAAAAATTAGCCAGATGTGGTGGCAGGCACCTATAATCCCAGCTGCTTGGCAGGCTGAGGCAGGAGAATCACTTGAACTCAGGAAGCGGAGGTTGCAGTGAGCCGAGATCATGCCACTGCACTCCAGCCTGGGTCACAGAGCAAGACTCCATCTAAAATAAAAAAGAAAATTAAGCTTAGATTCCTTTATATTAATTTCTCTTTGCACATATCTGTTTGGCTAGGCAAAGGTTTTAGATTCTTAAAAATCTTGTATATTTTAGGGTAAATCTGGTTCTTTGACTAATTTGATCTTGCATGTTCTTTGGCCATGTCTCCAGTTTCAGAAGCATTTATTTTAGATTCATATTAACAAGGGTTAAAAAGAAGATTTTTTTTTTGACAGATCTCATGATCGATTCTTATTTTTGTTCACTGAATCAAACATTTCTTCAAATCCATTATAGTATACTTCCAAATGGTGTTTTCATTTGGATTCTGCCATAAGTGTTTTCATTCCAAAAAGTCTTCAACTGCACTGTTCTTTTTTCTTGATGGTTTCAGTAAGTTACTTATAACTTGTTTGGGTCGATATTTTCTCTTGGTGTTTTAAAAAGTTTTGTGGCCAGGCGCAGTGGCTCATGCTTGTAATCCCAATACTTTGGGGGGGCCGAGGCAGGCAGATCACCTGAAATCAGGAGTTCAAGACCAGCCTAGCCAACATAATGAAACCCTGTCCCTACAAAAATACAAAAATTAGACGGGTACGATGGCGGGTGCCTGTAATCCCAGCTACTCGGAAGCCTGAGGTGGAAGAATCATTTGAACTCGGTAGGTGGAGTGAGTGAGCCCAAGATCGTGCTGGGCAACAGAGCAAGACTCCATCTCAAATAAATAAATACATACATACATAAAGTTTTGTATGATTGTAATCATAATAGGTTTGTTGCCTGATGTGCAAGGCAAGTTAATATGCAGAGACACCTGGTTGCAGCAGAGAAAGAGGTTTAACCATAGGGCCACCAAACAGAAGAGGAGATGAGACGAAACCTCAAATCTGTCTCCCTGAGGATTTTGGTTTTGGAGTGGGCCAAGGTGTTGAGCTCGTTGATTGGTCAAAGAGTACAAAGGTGTAGTCATGGGACAGCATCAGTATTCTCATGCTCATTTGGTTCCTCTGTGGGGATCTTCAAACTCGTCTCCACTGTACTTCTGGAATTCAGGAGCTGCTAAAGAAATTCTTAAACAAGAGCCTTATGATTAGAAGGTGAGAAATCTTATTTATAGGAACAATGGGGATGCAAATAGTATCTAGTGCCACCCTAACTTTTGATTACAAGGAAGTGAGTCAAAGTGCAGCCTGATTAATGCTTAATGGTAGTTGTGTATCTGTCCAGAATTCTTGTTAAGGCTGTGAGGAGGGCTTCATGGTCACTTGACTAGCCTTCAGAAAAGTTTTGTATGGTCTTCCACATTTTCTTTTGAGTGAAAACTTGTCCAATCGAACTTGAACTCTAAATGGAACATAAGAATAGAACATAAGGCCAGGCAGGGGTGGCTCACGCCTGTAATACCAGCACTTTGGGAGGCTGCAGCAGGCTGATAACCTGAGGTCTGGAGTTCGAGACCAGCCTGACCAACATGGAGAAACCCCGTCTCTACTAAAAATACAAAATTAGCCAGGTGTGGTGGCTCATGCCTGTAATCCCAGCTACTTGGGGAGGCTGAGGCAGGAGAACCGCTTGAAACCAGGAGGCAGAGGTTGTGGTGAGCTAAGACAGCACCAGTGCACTCTATCCTGGGCAACAGAGTGAGACTCTGTCTCAAGAAAGAAAAAAATATATATCCTTGAAAATATTTCCACTAGAAAAAAAAGGCAGAAAACAACCATTTTCTCCAGTGGCCCCAGCAGTCTCCTGGGTTTGTGCTTTGAAGTGTTCCTAAACTTTCTGTTGACATCACCAACATTTATTTGTTCCTCTAGTTCTTTTGGTGTTTACAGGAGCTCTCTGTTAGCTGCCAGGTCTTCTGTGAGTTTGGTTTTATTTTAAGTGTCCTGGCATTTTCATGAGAATTCTTAGAGTTTCTGCTCATTCTGTTTTGTGCTTTGGAGTGCTCATAGATTTCTATGGGCGTTTCACCACTTATTTGTTTCTCTGCTTCTTTCAGTGACTGCGGGAGCTCTCTGATACCTGCCAGGTCTTCCACAGTTTTTGCCTTTTCTTCAGCTGCTTTCATCAGGCTCTTGAGGAATGTTAGAGTTTCTACAGGTTCCCAATTATGCTTTGCAGTGCTCCTAAGATTTTTGTGGCTAATTTTATTTTAGTAAACATCTGTAATCAGTTATAATTAGTAATTTCATTAGTGAATTCCTGAAATGTATAGTTACTGAGTTTGCACTCTGGCAATTCACTTTGATAAATTAAATATCATTATTTCTAGCTTGCTCTGATTTAACATTTGGTAGCATTTTAGCCTTTCTTCCAAAAAATAAAATATAGGCATGCACCCAACTTTAGATATAAGCTCAACATTTGCTGTGAGGGTGACACTTTTCATTTCTATCCTGATGACTATAACAAAAATAACTATAATTTACTGAATGCTAACATATGCCAGACACTGTGCTAGGCATTTTACATGTATTATTTCACTTAAAATTCACAGCAGGAGGAAGTGAGGATTATTAACCCCATTTTACAGATGACAAAAGTAGGGCCCAAGAGGTTGAGTTACATGCCCAAAGTCACACGACTGATAGGTAGAAGATCCAGGAAGCTGATCCAGCCTGTCTTACTCCAAAGCTGCTGTTCTCAACCACTCAGTGTCTCAACACGAAATTAATTTAACCTTGCAGAATATCTTTTTTCTTTCCTGAGACAGGGTCTCACTCTTTTGTCTAGGCTGGAGTGGAGTAGTGCAATCAAGGCTCACTGCAGCCTTGACCCCCCAACTTCCGGAGCTCAAGTGATCCTCCCACCTCAGCCTCCCAAGTAGCTGGGACTATAGGCGCATGCCACCATGTCCAGCTAATTTTTGTATTTTTTGTGGAGACAAGGTTTTGCCATGTTGCCCAGGCTGGAGTCCCGAACTCCTGAGCTCAAGCAATCTGCCTGCCTCAGCCTCCCAAAGTGCTGGGATTACAGGCGCGGTGGCTGTAATTTTCTGTTTAAAGCAACTACTATTAAAAATACCTTAGGATCTGTGCTGGTAATCTATAATAATGACTCAAAATTATTTGTAGGCATGTAGAAATGTTTAATGGATAAAACAGATATAATCTGAAATGCCTGACAAAAAACTATTTAGATACTGGTTTGTTTTTTGGTTTTTAGTTTTGTTTTTTTTTTCATTTTTCCATTTCATTCGGCTAATGCTGTTAGTGCCACGTGTGTCTCCTTCCCAGTCTGGCTTAGTTGACTTTAAAAATTGAAAACCATTTCCTAAAAATAGCTGGTAAATCATGTCCAATATTTTAAAAAAAAAACAGCAGGGGGAAAAAAAAAAAAAGAAAAAAAAAACAGCAGGGAATTTGTATACTTAGCATAAAAATGAGAACCATAGAGTCTAACATAGTATCACTAAATACCCAATGGTAGCTAATATCATAGCAAAGACAAACATAGCACATTCTTAAATTAAGATTCTGTTTATATTTTGGTGTAGAATATGAATGTTAATACTTCATATGGGCCAAGCGTGGTGGTTCATGCCTGTAATCCCAGCACTTTGGGAGACAAAGGCAAGGGTTGCTTGAGCCCAGGAGTTCAAGACCAGCCTGGGCAGCAATGTGAGACCTCATCTCTATGAAAAATAAAAAAATTAGCCAGGTGTGGTGGTGTGCACCTGTAGTCCTAACTATTCAGGATGATGAGGTGGGAGGATCACCTGAGCCCAGGAGATTGAGCCTGCAGTGAGCTACGATCATGCTACTGCATTCCAGCCTGAGCAGTAGTAGGAGACTCTGTCAAAAAACAAAAACAAAACAAAATAAACAACAACAAAAAAACACCTCATATAGAAAACATAGTGGTTTAGAGTTGGTCTGTGGAATATGTGGAGTCTGCCTGCCTAGGTAAATCTCTGTTCTCCAGATTGACTAGCTATGTGACCATAAGCCACATAATTTGTTCCATGGTGCTGGAACATAAAAATGTATTTTCAGTGCCATTGTACACATATTGGTTGACACCGCATTCTTGGTGTGAAATTCAAATCTCTTTGTAGAAATTCCAAAACTTTTCTAATTAGTCCTGGACATTAATGATTTCAATTAAGAATAGAAACACATTTATGTCAAACAAAACATAATTAACTTCACTTAAAAAATCTACAAGATGATCTTCAGGACTGATTTTGGTTGAAGTGACACACTGTGAGTGTAAGATTGGGTCGGAAAACAGAAATGGGGATGCGGCAGGCAAGGAAGGACGAGATGTGACCCACTAAATGAGACTGGAGGGGTTGAGTGTGGACACCTTGCTGTTGAGGAGCCAGCATTGTGGGAGAATAGTAAAAAGAGCCAGACAGATTGGCCATGGGAATCGGACTGGCATGCCAGGTCTTGAGGCTTCACAGAGAAGCTCTGGGTGAGGACAAATGTGAAGCAGTGGCCTCAAATATGGGTCCTGCAAAAGAGGGGAACAACAGATACAGGGGCCTACTTGAGGGTAAAGGGTGGGACGCGAGAAAGGATCAGAAAAAACTACTGGGCTCTAGGCTTAGTACCTGGGTGATGAAATAATCTGTACAACAATCCCCCATGATACAAGTTTACCTATACAAAACAGCCTGCACATGTACTCCTGAACCTAAAATAAATGCTTAAAAAATTAAAAAAATAAAAGGAAAAGAAAGTGGGTCCTAGGAGAATGGACATCAAGACTGTAGGAAAAGAGCTGGAAGAATCAAGGTTAAAGCAGATAGAGAAGGGCAAGTTCAGTAATGACAGTAAATGAATTGGTCCAATGGACATTGAAACCCATGTCAGAGATTTTATTTATCTATTTTTTGAGAAGGAATCTTGCTCTGTCACCCAGGCTGGAGTGCAGTGGTGTGATGTTGGCTCACTGCAACCTCTGCCTCCTGGTTCGAGCAATTCTTCTGCCTCAGCCTCCTGAGTAGCTGGGATTACAGGCACCTGCCACCATGGCCAGCTAATTTTTGTATTTTTAGTAAAGACAGGGTTTCATCATGTTGGCCAGGCTGGTTTCAAACTCCTAACCTCAAGTCATCTGCCAGCCTCAGCCTCCCAAAGTGCTGGGATTACAGACGTGAGCCACTGCGCCCAGCCTGATATAAAGGCTTTTATATAAACATTTCTGATTTTTAACCTGCAGAAGAGACAAAAAAGGCAAACAATTATCTTTAAATATTTAAAGGGTGAACTTGTAGAAATAGACTTAATCTTATTTTATAGGGTTCCAGAAGATAGAACTTAAAGTTTAAAAAAAAAAAAAGTCAAATTACAAACATATCAATTATCTCATCTGTCTACCTATTTATTCATCCAGCCATTCTGTAACTTACAATTAAACAGATTTAAGGGTGTTGACCAAAAGCACATAAAAAACAAGACCCCCCCCAAGAGCAGATGAAAAAGCAGGGCAAAGGGGAAAGCAGTTGAAAAAATAAGGCTAAATGTCAGTTCTTAGCTTTATAGCAGGAAATACAATGAAAGAAACAGCCAACTAGTTAAAGGATTCATGACATTTAGTAAGTAAAAACCAGACCAGATGCTTCAGAGAAGCACAATCCTCCTACTACTGAGATCTGGGAGAAGCCGTTCCTGTGGGTTCTCATAAAGAAGACACTATAAGGTCAAGAATAACATATGTGACCATCTCAACACTAAATATGTTTTGCAGGGCTTCCAAAAATGAGATCTTCAAAATAAGCAATGGCATAGCATTGACACGTGCCACAAGGGAGGCAATTTCTCAAGATGTCTAAATAATGTAGTACAGAAACTCTAACATTGGATGCTTTGAGCCAATCCCAAAACAGATTTTATTCTAGAGGTCTTATTCTAGAATTATCTTCAAAGTTATATAGATGATTATACAACTTTCAAATCACTTTCCATAAATGCTGTTTCTTCTCACATTTTATTCTAGAGGTCTTTATTCTAGAGGTCTTATTCTAGAATTATCTTCAAAGTTATATAGATGACTGTACAACTTTCAAATTACTTTCCATAAATACTGTTTCTCTCATTTAAGCTTTTTGAAAGTCAATTTTACTGCTTTTTAAAATAATGAAAGTTGTAGTTAGGAAGAAAATGGAAATAGAAGACAGGACTAACCTGCAGCTTTCACTTGGACCCACAGAGCAACATGTGGAGATTCACATCATGAGCTTTTCTCCAAAAACTACAGCAGGAACATACCAGGAAAGCCGAGAGAATCCGCAGACCCTTTGAAGGAAGCAGATTGCTGCTGCAGGCTCTAAGAGACAGCCAAAATTTGTGAGTCTCCAAAGTGTGAAAGTGTGAAAGGGGATCATCCAGCCCCAAACACACATCCCCCACTTGGGAACCTGAAGGCGCAGATCACTGGAGAAGAATTTGACCTTACCTGGAGCTAAGGTGAACTTAGAGAGCCAAGGGAAGAACAGGGGTAGAGGAAGCAGCGGGAGAGTGCCTGTGAGCACCCTCAGTCCCTGGGGAAGCCATTTCTGACTGTCTCACGGGGGTTCTTGGGGAGGGCTACCAGTGGAATTGGGAAAGACCACAGGGAGAAGGAAACTTCCAACTGAACTTTGTAACAATTTCAACTGAATGCGAAGTTTCCTGGACAGAATCTGGGAAAGAGGGTGAACCACGAGTGCAGACAAAACTCAGAAGTTGCGGCAGGGAGGTGCAAAACCTGAAAAGCTTGTTTTCCCAGTGGGGTGGCCTGAAGCCTGGGGCGAGTCCTCAGCCCTGCTCAGTATCTGGAAATAAACTCAGTGCTGTCCGCAGTGGGTGGTGGGGCATGGTGGGAGTAAGACTGGCTTTTTGGGCTGCATGGGGGCTGGGTGAGGCCTGTAACTGCTGGCTTTCCCCTACTTCCCTGGTAACCTGGATGACACAGCGAAGGCACACATAATCCCCCCTGGAAACATAATTCCATTGGCCTGAGAACAACACTGCCATCCCCCCACAGTGCCACAGCAAGCCCTGCCAAAGGAGGGTCTGAGCTCAGACACGCCTATCCCTGCCTACATCTGATGGTCTTTCTCTACCTGCCCTGGTAGCTGAAGGCAAAGGATGTAATCTCTTGGTAGCTCTATGGTCCCACCTACTGCCTGAGAAACTTATCCGGGTGACCCTAGGACAAGCTTGTATCCTCCTTATTCTACTGTACTGATGCTCTCTTGAAAGCACCACCTCCTAGTTAGAGGCCAACCAACACAAAACTAGTGCAATAAACAACAACACAACAAAGGACCCTCACAGAGTCCACTTCCCACTCTCCTTCTGCCTCCACTGGAGGAGGTGCTGGTATCCAAGGCTAACAGACCTGAGACAGATAACATCACAGGACTCTCTGCAGAGACTCCCAGTACCATGCCAGAGCCTGGTAGCTCTGCTGGGCATCTAGATTTAGAAAATAAATTACAGTCACTGCAGTTTAGCTCTCAGGAAACCAATTCTCTGAGCGCTCACATCCAGGGAGCACCCTGTGGGAAGAAAGAACCTGAACAGCAGCCCTTGAGCCCCAGATCTTCCCCTCTGACAGAATCTACCCATATGAGAAAGAACCAGAAAAACAATTCTGGTAAGATGACAAAACAATGTTCTTTAACACCCCCAAAAGATCACACTAGCTGACCAGCCATGGATCCAAACCAAGAAGAAATCTCTGACTTGCCAGAAAAAGAATTCAAAAGGTCAATTATTAAGCTACTCAAGGAGGTACCAGAAAAAGGTGAATATCAACTCAAAAAATTTTTTTTAATGTTATAGGATATGCATGGAAAAATCTTCAGAGAAATAAATAGCATAAATGAAAAACAATCACGACTTCTGGAAATGAAGGACACACTTAGAAAAATGCAAAATGCACTAGAAAGTCTCAGAAATAGAGTCAAACAAGTAGAAGAAAGAACTTCAGAGCTTGAAGACAAGGCTTTCAAATTAACCCAATTCAACAAAGACAAAAATAAAAAAGAATTTAAAAAACAAAGCCTCCAAGAAGTTTGGGATTATGTTAAATGACCACATCTAAGAATAACTGGTGTTCCTGAGGAAGAAAGGAAATCTAAATGTTTGGAAAACATATTTGAGGGGAATAATTGAAAATTTCCTTGGCCTTGCAAGGGAACTAGACATCCAATTATAAGAAGCTGAAAGAACACCTGGGAAATTTATCAGAAAATGATCATCACCTAGGCACACAGTTATCAGGTTATCTAAAGTCAAGATTAAGTAAATAATTTTAAGAGCCGTGGAGGGAAAAGCATCAGCTAACCTATACAGGAAAACCTATCAGATTAACCTATGCAGATTACTTAGCAGAAACCCTACAAGCTCAAAAGGACTGAAATTCTATCTTTAGGCTCCTTAAACAAAACAATTATCAGCCAAGAGTTTTGTATCTGGCAAAACTAAGCTTTATAAATGAAGGAAAGATCCAGTCTTTTTCAAACAAATACTGAAAGAATTTGCCACTACCAACCCAGCACTATAAGAACTACTAAAAGCAGCTTTAAATCTTGAAACAAATCCTCAAAGCACACTAAAATAGAATCTGCTTAAAGTATAGGTCTGAGAGGACCTATAAAACAACATGATGTAAAAGAAAAAAGGTATTTAGGCAAGAAATAGCATGATAAACAGAGCAGTACCTCACATCTCAATACTTTGAAAGTGAATGACATAAATGCTCCAATTAAAAGATACAGAATGGCAGAATGGGTAAGAATTCACCAACCAACTATCTGCTGTCTTCAAGAGACTTACCTAACATGAGGACTCGCATAAACTTAAGGTAAAGAGGTGGAGAAAGATATTCCACATGTTAATGGACACCAAAAGTGAGCAGGAGTAGCTATTCTTATTTCAGACAAAACAAACTTTAAAGCAACAGCAGTTAAAAAAGACAAAGAGGGTCATTATGTAATTATAAAAAGGATTTGTCCAATAGGAAAATATCACAATCCTAAAAATATATGCACCGAACACTGGAGATCCCAAATTTATGAAACAATTACTACTATATTTAAGGAATGAGATAGACAGCAACACAATAATAATGGGGTAATTCAATACTCCACTGACAGCACTAGACAGGTAATCAAGACAGAACGTTAGCAAAGAAACAATGAACTTAAACTATACCCTACAACAAATGGACTTAGCAAATATTTACAGGACGTTCTACCCAACAACTGTAGAATATACATTCTATTCATCAACGTATGGAACTTTCTCCAAGATAGACCATATGATAGACAACAAAACAAGTCTCAACAAATTTTAAAAAAACAAAATTATATCAAGTACTCACTCAGACCACAGCGGAAAAAAATTGGAAATCAGCTCCAAAAGGAATGCTTAAAACCATGCAAATACATGGAAATTAAATACCTGCTCCTGAATGATCATTGGGTCAACAATGAAATAAAGATGGAAATTAAAAAATTATTTGAACTGAACAATAATAGTGACACAACCTATCAAAATCTCTGGGATACAGCAAAGGCAGTGCTAAGAGAAAAGTTCATAGCCTTAAGTGCCTGCATCAAAAAGTCTGAAAGTGCACAAATGGACAATCTAAGATCATACCTCAAGGAACTAGAGAAACAAGAGCAAACCAAGCCCAAACCCAGCAGAAGAAAAGAAAAAATAATAAAGATCAGAGCAGAGCTAAATGAAATTCAAACAAACAAAAATACAGAAGACAAATGAAACAAAAAAGCTGGCTCTTAGAAAAGATTTTTTTAAAATCTATAGACCATTAGCAAGATTAACCAAGAAAAGAGAGAATATCAAAGTAAGCTCAATCAGAAACGAAATAAGAGATATTACAACCAATACAACAGAAATATAAAAGATCATTCAAGGCTATTATGTACACTTTTGTGTGCATAAACTAGAAAACCTAGAGGAGATGGATAAATTCCTGGAAATAAACAAGCCTCAAGCAGTGAGATTGAAATGGTAATTTTAAAATTGCCAACAAAAAAAGTCCAGGACCAGGAGGATTCACAGCTGAATTATATCAGACATTCAAAGAATTGGGGCCAGGCACGGTGGCTCACATCTGTAATCTCAGCACTTTGGGAGACTGAGGTGGGTGGATCACTAGAGGTCAGGCGTTCAAGACCAGCTTGGCCAACATGGCGAAACCCTGTCTGTATTAAAAATACAAAAAGACTTTTGCCAAGATGGCCTAATAGGAACAGCTCCAGTCCACAGTTCCCAGTGAGAGTGATCCAGAAGGCGAGTGATCTCCACATTTCCAACTGAGGTACCAGGTTAATCTCATTGGGACTAGTTACACAGCAACTGGATGGAGCCCACAGCAGATCAGAAAAGCCTATGCAGGCAGACTGTGACTAGGTGACTAGACTCCCTTCTTGCTGGGCAAGGCATCTCTGAAAAAAGGCAGCAGCTCATCAGGGACTTATAAATAAAGCCCCCATCTTTATTTAGGAGACCCATCTCACATGCAAAGACACACATAGGCTCAAAATAAAGGGAGGGAGGAAGATTTACCAAGAAAATGGAGAGCCAAAAATAAATAAATAAATAAATAAGAAAGGGTTGCAATCCTAGTCTCTGATAAAATAGACTTTAAACCAACAAAGATCAAAAGACAAAGAAGGGCATTACATAATGGTAAAGGGACTGCAACAAGAAGAGCTAACTATCCTAAATATATATGCACCCAATACAGGAGCACCCAGATACATAAAGCAAGTTCTTAATGACCTACGAAGAGACTTAGACTCCCACACAATAATAGTGGGAGACTTTAACACTTCACTGTCAATATTAGACAGATCAACAAGACAGAAAATTAACAAGGAAATCCAGGACTTGAACTCAGATATGGACCAAGTGGACCTAATAGATATCTACAAAACTCTCCACCCCAAATCCACAGAATACACATTCTTCTCAGCACCACATTGCACTTACTCTAAAATTGACCACAATTGGAAGTAAATCACTCCTCAGCAAATGCAAAAGAATGGAAATCATAACAGTCTCTGAGACCACAGGGCAATCAAATTAGAACTCAGAATTAAGAAACTAAGTCAGAACTGCACAGTTTCATGGAAACTGAACAACCTGCTCCTGAATGACTACTGGATAAACAATGAAATGAAGGCAGAAATAAAGATGTTCTGCAAAACCAATGAGAACGAAAACACAATGTACCAGAATCTCTGGGATGCATTTAAAACAGTGTCTAGAGGGAAATTTATAGCAATAAATGCCCACATGAGAAGTGAGGAAAGATCTAAAATCGACACCCTATGGTCAAAATGGAAAGAGCTAGAGGAGCAAGACAAAAAAAAAAATCTCAAAAACTAGCAGAAGACAAGAAATAACTAAGATCAGAGCAGAACTGAAGGAGACAGAGACACAAAAAAACCTTCAAACAAATCCAGGAGCTGGTTTTTTGAAAAGATCAACAAAATAGACAGACTGCTAGCCAGATTAATAAAAAAGAAAAGGGAGAAGAATCAAATAGATGCAATAAAAAACGATAAAGGGGATATTACCACTGATTCCACAGAAATACAAACTACCATCAGAGATTACTACAAACAACTCTATGCACATAAACCAGTAAACCTGGAAGAAATGGATAATATCCTGGACACTTGCACCCTCCCAGGACTAAACCAGGAGGAAGTTGAAACCTTGAATAGACCAATAACAAGGGCTGGAGTTGAGGCAGCAATTAATAGCCTACCAACCAAAAAAAGTCCAGGTCCAGATGGGTTCACAGATGAATTCTAGCAGGCATACAAAGAGGAGCTGGTACCATTCCTTCAGAAATTATTCCAAACAATACAAAAAGAGGGAATCCTTCCCAAATCATTTAATGAGACTAACATCATGCTGATACCAAAACCTGGCAGAGACTCAACAAACAAAGAAAACTTCAGGCCAAGATCCATGATGAACACAGATGCAAAAATCTTCAATAGAATACTGGCAAACCAATTGCAACAGCACATCAAAAAGCTTATCCATCATGATCAAGTAGTCTTCATTTCAGGGATGCAAGGCTGGTTCAACATACGCAACTCTATAAACGTAATCCACCACATAAACAGAACCAAAGACAAAAACCACGATTATCTCAATAGATTCAGAGAAGGCCTTCGACAAAACTCAACAGCACTTTATGCTAAAAACTCTCAATAACCTAGGTATCAAAGGAACATATCTCAAAACAATAAAAGCTATTTATGGCAAACCTACAGCCAATATCATACTGAATGGGCAAAATCCCTTTGAAATCCAGCACTAGACAAGGATGTCCTCTCTCACCACTCCTATTCAATATAGTATTGGAAGTTCTAGCCAGAGGAATTAGGCAAAAAAAATAAAAAAAAATAAAAAAAAATAAAGGGTATTCAATTAGGAAAAGAGGAAGTCAAATTGTCTCTATTTGCAGATGACATGATTGTATATTTAGAAGACCCTATCACCTCAGCCCAAAATCTCCTTAAACTGATAAGCAGCTTCAGCAAAGTCTCAGGATACAAAATCAATATGCAGAAATCACAAGCATTTCTATACACCAATAACAGACTTAAAGTGAGCCAAATCATGAGCAAACTCCCATTCACAATTGCTACAAAGAATAAAATACCTAGGAGTACAACTAACAAAGGATGTAAAGGACCTTTTCAAGGAGAACTACAAACCACTACTCAAGGAAATAAAAGAGGACACAAACAAATGGAGAAACATTCCATGCTCATGGTTAGGAAGAATGAATATTGTGAAAATGACCATACTGCCCAAAGTAATTTATAGATTCAACACTACCCCATCAAGCTACCAATGACCTTTTTCACAGAACTGGAAAAAACCACCTTAAACTTCATATGGCACCAAAGAGAGCCCACATAGCCAAGACAATCCTAAGCAAAAAGAACAAAGCCGCAGGCATCACACTACCTGATTTCAAACTATACTACAAGGCTACAGTAATCAAAACAGCATGGTACTGGTACCAAAACAGAGATATAGACTGATGGAACAGAACAAAGGCCCTGGAGGCAACGCCACACATCTAAAACCATCAGATCTTTGACAAACCTGACAAAAACAAGCAATGGGGAAAGGATTCCCCTGTTTAATAAATGGTGTTGGGAATACTGGCTAGCAGTGTGCAGAAAGCAGAAACTGGACCCCTTCCTGATACCTTACACTAAAATTAACTCCAGATGGATTAAAGACTTAAACATAAGACTTAACACCATAAAAACCCTAGAAGAAAACCTAGGCAAAACCATTCAGGACATAATGCATAGGAAAGGACTTCATAAATAAAACACCAAAAGCATTGTCAACAGAAGCTAAAATAGACAAATGGGACCTACTTAATCTCCAGAGCTTCTGTACAGCAATCATTAGAGTGAATTGACAGCCAACAGAATGGGAAAAAATTTTTGCAATATACCCATCTGACAAAGGGCTAATATCCAGAATCTGCAAAGAATTAAAACAGATTTACAAGAAAAAACAAACCCATCCAAAAGTGGGCAAAGGATATGAACAGACACTTTTCAAAAGAAGACATATATGAGGCCAATAAACATACGAAAAAATGCTCATCATCACTGATTATTAGAGAAATGCAAATCAAAACCACATTGAGATACCATCTCACACCAGTTAGAATGGCAATCATTAAAAAATCAGGAAATAACAGATGCTGGAGAGGATGTGGAGAAATAGGAACACTTTTACACCATTAGTGGGAGTATAAACTAGTTCAACCATTGTGGAAGACAGTGTGGTGCTTCCTCAAGGACCTAGAAATAGAAATTCCATTTGACCCAGCAATCTCATTACTGCGTATATACCCAAAGGATTATAAATCATTCTATTATAAAGACACATGCACACGTATGTTCATAGCAGCACTGTTTACAATAGCAAAGACCTGGAAACAACCCAAATGCCTATCAATGATAGACTGGACAAGGAAAATGTAGCACATATACACCATGGAATACTATGCAGCCATAAAAACTGATGAGTCTGTGTCTTTGTAGGGACATGGATGAATCTGGAAGCCATAATTCTCAGCAAACTGACACAAGAACAGAAAATCAAACACCACATGTTCTTACTCATAGGCGGGTGTTGAACAATGAGAACACATGGACACAGGAAGGGGAGCATCACACACTAGGGTCTGTTGGGGGAGGCCAAGGGAAGGACAGCAGGGGGGCAGTGGGGAGGTCAGGAAGGAAAAACATGGGGAAAAATGCCAGATGTAGGTGACGGGGGGATGGAGGCAACAAACCACATTGCCATATGCGTACCTATGCAACAATCCTGCATGATCTACACATGTACCACAGAACCTAGAGTACAATAAAAAAATAAAATAAAATTTTGTTTAAAAAGAAAATCTATTACTCAATAACTTGTATGAAAATAAACTTTTCATAACACCTTTACTTATATGTGCTGCCGAAGCAAGCACGATAACACCTTTACTTATAACAGCCCAAACAAAAGTAGATACTACCCAAATGTCTATAAACTGATAAATGAATAAATAAATTGTGGCATATAAATACAGTGGAATATTATTCAGCAATAAAGAAAGAACCAATACATGCTACAACATGGATAAACCTTGAAAACATTGTGCTAAGTGAAAGTGGCCAGTTACAAAAGAATTGTTTAATTCCATTTAAATTAAATGCCCAGGAGAGGAAAATCTGTAAAGAGAGAAAGTTGATTAGTAGATTCCTAGGGCTGTGTAGGGGGTGGGAGGGAGATGAGGATTTATTGCTAATGGGTACAAGGTTTCTAGGGTTGTCTTGTGTTTTTTTTTTTTTTTTTTGGTGTAATAAAAATGTTCAAACTTGACTCAAAATATTTTTTAATAAAAATAAAATTATGAAATGATAATTAAACACACATTGGAGAAAATTCAATCTTAAAATCTGTCCTTTATCTCACTACACTGAGATACTCCAATGAACTATGTAACCTTCCAATCTTCTTTGTTTACATTCTCAAGTAATAACAAATGCATCTTCCTTTACAAAGAAGGAAGGAAAGAAAGAAAACATTACAACAAAGTACCCTATACTACTTTGGTCTTCAATCACTGCCTACTCCTCTAAATCGAGATTTAACCAATGTTTGTTAAGAATCTTTTCAGAATTTTCTCTGTATATTTTTGCTCCACATGGATGTGCCCAGAGTTAATATAGACAGTATCATACTGTTTTGCACCAAAGGTTTTTGTTTATGTGCAATGTAATCATTTGGTAGCTTCATGTAACCATCACCACAATCAAGACACAGAACTGTTCTATCATCACAGGATACATAAAGAAATGCAAAATAATAAGAAATACAGTAAACACCCCTTGGCTCTATCTATAATATAGCTAAAGTGAGAGTCAAAGAAAATGCTAGGGTGCATGTTGACCCTGAACCAAACTAAGATTTTGGTAGGTCTCAGCTATAACCACTAACCTCAAGCCAACCCCAAAGGGAACAATCATGATAGGACAGCAGAAGGAGTTGCAAGGACCCTGAGCGCTGCTGGATCGGCTCTGGGCAGCGGAGGCGGTGGAACCAGGGCGGCCGCGGCACACTTGGAGCCCTGAGGGCACACGGCCCGGGCAGCTCCGTGTGTGCCCTCGGGGGAGGGGGTGTTCCAGGCCTGCCAGACACCAGGAACCGCCTGAACGTGCTGGCCAAAGCCCTCTATGACAATGTTGCCGAGTCCCCAGATGAGCTCTCCTTCCACAAGGGCGACATCATGACGGTGCTGGAGCAAGACACGCAGGGCCTGGACAGCTGGTGGCTCTGCTCACTGCACGGGTGCCAGGGCATCGTGCCCAGGAACCACCTCAAGATCTTAGTGGGCATGTACGACAAGAAGCCAGCAGGGCCTGGCCCCTGTCCTCCCGCTGCACCGGCCCAGCCTCAGCCCGGCCTCCCACAGAGCCTCCATGCCCCAGCGCCACTGACCTCCCAGTACACGCCCATGCTCCCCCGCCACCTACCAGCCCCTGCCTGACAGCGTCTAACTGGTGCCCACCCTGAGCAAGACTCCGCAAGGCCTCTACCAAGCCCCTGGTCCCAGCCCTCAGTTCCAGTCACCCTCAGCCAAGCAGACATCTACATTCTCGAAGCAGACGCCCCATCACCCGTTTTCTCAGCCTGGCCACAGACCTGTACCATGTACCCCCAGGGCCTGGAGGCCCTGCCCAGGACATTTACCTGGTGCCACCTTCTACTGGGATGGGGCATGACATCTACCAGATTCCCTCGTCCATGGACACACGCAGTTGGGAGGGCACAAAGCCCCCGGCAAAGGTGGTGGTGCCCACCCGCGTGGGGCAGGGCTATGTATGAGGCCGCACAGCCGGAGCAGGGCGAGTACCACATCCCGCGACAGCTGCTGGCCCCCGGCGCCCCAGGACATCTACAATGTGCCCCCTGTTTGGGGGCTGTTTCCCAGCCAGTATGGCCAGGAGGTATATGACACACCCCCATGGCTGTCAAGGGTTCCAATGGCCGAGCCCTATTGCTGGAGGTGTATGACGTGCTCCCCCAGCGTGAAGGGCCTGCCCCTGTCCAGCCACCACATGGTCTACAACGTTCCTCCATCGGTGAGCAAGGACGTGCCCGACAGCCCGCTGCTGTGTGAGGAGACCTACGAGGTGCCCCCCGCCTTCACCAAGGCCAAGCCCTTTGACCCGACCCCGCACCCCGCTGGTCCTGGCTACGCCCCCTCAGACTCCCTGCCAGCTGAGGATGTGTATGACGTGCCGCCCCCGGCTCCTGACCTCTACGACGTGCCCCTGGCTTGCGGCGGCCTGGCCTAGGCACCCTGTACGATGTGCCCCGTGAGCGGGTGCTTCCTCCTGAGGTGGCCGACGGCGGCGAGGCTGACGATGGTGTGTATGTGGTGCCTCCCCCAGCTGAGCATGATGCCCCAGCGGAGGGCAAGCGCCTGTCGGCCTCCAGCACCAGCAGCACACGCAGCAGCCAGTCGGCGTCCTCCTTGGAGGTGGTGGAGCCGGGCCGAGAACCCTTGGAGCTAGAAGTCGCTGTGGAGGCCCTGGCTCGGCTGCAGCAGGGTGTGAGCACGACCGTTGCCCACCTCCTGGACCTGGCAGGCAGCGCCGGTGGGACCCAAAGCTGACGCAGCACCCCTGAGCCACAGAAGCCACTAGTGCAGGAGCTGTGGGCCGCCATGGCTGCAGTCCAGAGTGCAGTCCACGAGCTGCTGGAGTTGCCCATACATCTCACCGCACCCTGCACGCCAAGCTTAGCCGGCAACTGCAGAAGATGGAGGACGTGCACCAGACGCTGGTGGCACATGGTCAGGCCCTTGACGCTGGCTGGGGAGGCCCAGGAGCCACCCCTGAAGACATGGACTGGCTGGTGGCCTGCTCACGGGCCATACCCGAGGACGCCAAGCAGCTCACCTCCTTCCTGCACGGCAACGCCTTGTTGCTCTTCAGACGGACCAAGGCCCCTGCCCCCGGGGCCCGAGGGGGGTGGCACCCTGTATCCCAACCTCACTGACAAGGCCAGCAGCATCCAGTCACGGCCCCTGCCCTCACCCGCTAAGTTCACCTCCCAGGACTCACCGGATGGGCAATATGAGAACAGCGAGGGTGGCTGGGTGGAGGACTATAACTATGTCCACCTGCAGGGGAAGGAAGAGCTTGAGAAGACCCAGAAGGAGCTGCTGGAAAGGGGCAGCATCACGCGGCAGGGCAAGAGCCAGCTGGAGCTGCAGCAGCTGAAGCAGTTCGAACGCCTGGAACAGGAGGTGTCACGGCCCATAGACCACGACCTGGCCAACTGGATGCCGGCCCAGCCTCTGGTCCCAGGGCGGACGGGCAGCCTGGGGCCCTCGGACCAGCAGCTGCTGCTCTTCTATCTGGAACAGTGTGAGGCCAACCTGACCACGCTGACCAATGCCGTGGACGCCTTCTTCACTGCTGTGGCCACCAACGAGCCACCCAAGATCTTCGCGGCGCATAGCAAGTTCGTCATCCTCAGCGCTCGCAAGCTGGTGTTCATCCGGGACACACTGTCTCCTCAGGCTAAGGCGGCCGAAGTGCGCAGCCAGGTGACCCACTACAGCAACCTGCTGTGCGACCTCCTGCGTGGCATCGTGGCCACCACCAAGGCCTCCGCCCTGCAGTACCCATCACCATCTGCTGCCCAGGACATGGTGGAGAGGGTCAAGGAGCTGGGCCACAGCACCCAGCAGTTTCGCAGCGTCCTGGGCCAGCTGGCAGCCGCCTGAGGGCAGTGACCCCCGGAGGGAGGCAGGGGAGGGGTGTGGCGGCCCCAGCTCCCCATCCTCTGTCTCAAGAGTAGCTGTGCTGCAGGCTTGGGGACAGGACCCCAGCTCTTCCTCGGGCCTGGTGCCCTGGATGCTCAGGATCTGTATATATTTATGGCTGGGCAGGGCGTGGGGCTGAGCCCCCCAGAGGAGTCAAAGCCCAGGGACTGGCCAGTGGCCTTCCCCATCGTGCACCACAGGCCTGGGCTGGTCCCCAGGCAGGGGGCTGGAGTGTGAGGGCCTGAAGCCTGCAGGACCTCGTGCTGCCTGAGGGCTGAGCCTGGCCCCCAGAGAGTGCCCTGTCCTCACAGGGCCAGTACAGTTTGGTGTGTTCCTCCGCCTCACCAGGAAAAGACCCCGAAGAACTATTTTTAATTATTGGTTTTCCAATCATTTGACTAATAGTCTCCATTTAAATAAAGTTTTTAAAATGAAGAAAAAAAAGTTGGGTCAGCAAGAGGATACTTCATGTTGCAGGAGGACAAACCCAAAAAACTACTGAAATCAGCAGGTGTAGTGTGAAGGAGTTGTTTCATTTTGTGAATAGTTATCAGCTTCCTGAAGAATCTTTACTAAAATGGACTTAAGAATATCTACTTTAGGGGCAGTACCTTCAGTTTTGAATGCTGCCGTACAGAAGGTTGTTTGGGTTGATACGGGACCCACAGCTCACTATGGAACAATCATAGAAGGTTGTATGTGATCCAGATACACAGCAGGTTATTCCAAAGGGAAGAGCTGCCGTGGTGGACTAAATAAAAGCCACTGTAAGAAGTGTAATAAAAGCCCTGAGAAGGACTTTCTGATTCTCTCTATAACTGCCAAGTGAAATAGCCCAGACAAAGCAGCTGATATGTTTTGTATGTAAACCACTGAAACTGGATTTATGATGATCAGGGATATTTCTCTACTGAATGTGCCCATTACCTAGTCATGGTAAATGCTGTGATTAAAGGGACCCCTTTTGCAAGGGCACCCCATGTAAACTTACTCTTGAAGAATTCAACAACAGAGAAGGCTTATCAGGTTTGCTGTCTCTGCTTCTTGATGTGGGTCACAAAGATATTAAGAACATTAATTAACGAGACAGTGAGAAGACATAGGAGAATCAAAGGATTCATTCCATCAGGGTGGAAATTTTTAGATGGTTATTAAGAAATCAGATAAATAAAATGGGCACTGTGGGTTGAAATAAAGATCTTAATATAGCACTATTGAAGGTTGGGTGGACAAATGGGACCCCCTGCTGAGCCTCCAACATTAAAAGGACTCCTAAAATTCTGCTTTATTTATCCCAATTTGGAGGATTTTTTATTTTTATTTTTTAGTAGAGACAGGGGCTTGTTATATTGATCAGGTTGGTTTATGGATGGCGGTTCCAGTGGGATCAGACAACATCACTACTCTGATCAAAAATGTAAAACCAAAAAAAATTTTTTTTTTTTTGAGATAGCATCTTGCTCTGTCACCCAGGTTGCAGTGCAGTGGCATGATCATGGCTCAATGCAGCCTCTGCTTCCCTGGTTCAAGCAATCCTCCCTATTGAGCAGCTGGGACTACAGGTGCATGTCACCATGCCTGGCTTTTTTGTAGAGATGGGGTTTCACTATGTTGTCCAGGCTGGTCTCAAACTCCTGGGCTCAAGCAATCCTCCTGCCTCGGCCTTCCAAAGTGCTGGGATTACAGGCATGAGCCACCGCACCCAGAGTAGAATGTAAAAACAAATCAGCTTGTTGGGCTGTATTGCATGCTGTTTCTTATGTTTGGGTTTCTACATACTCCTTGCTGGTGGCCAGTGGCCTGGACATATGGTCAAGCAGAAGAGCAATGGGAGATTTGTCTATTAAAGGGATGCCCTTACATAACCCTGTGGAAATTGATATGGGAATCTGAGGGGTGCATTAAAGTAAGACATGTCAATGCTCATAAGAGGACCTCACTTCCATCATCAAAAGGTGATTGGAGTGGATGAGCAAATACCCAGTATATTCACTTGACATAACCACCTGGGCCCATAAAATGACTCTGGGGAGCTGCAGCAATGCAGAGAAGGGGTGAATGTAGACATGTTCCTCTTACATCTTCTGAGGAAAAAATTACCAATAAAAATTGTACTGTCTGCCAAAAAGAAAGACAAACTCCAGATAGATGGCTACAGGGCAGATTCCCCAGGGGGAAGGCCCTACACACAGAGAACAACTTACACTGATGCCAGTGGCCATGGGCGAGCTACAAATGGGTCCTGACAGGAACAGGCACTCTGGACTGGGCTTTGCTTATACAGGGAGAGATGCAAATACTTAAGAATATTAGTTATGCTCAGTCAGGTATGATCTTTTGCTATAAAAGATCCTGTGGTCAAAGACAAGGAGGTGGTCTGTGATACACAAAGCACATATCTGGTCTAGTGAAGGACAGTTCCTGGCACTGATCTTCCAAAGTCCTTGGAATTTCCTGAGTGATAAGAATATCTTCATTATTCTAAAAAGGTGACACTGGGAGAAAAGGACTAGATAGCTTCAGAATGGGGCTGGTTGCCAGAAAAACTAACCATGTGATTGGAATTTAAGCCACTAGATCTCTGGGCAGAGGAGGGGGCAGGGGACTGAGTTCAATTGCATGGCCAATGTTTTAATCAATTATGCCAATGTAATGAAACCCTAATTAAGAAAAAACAAACAAAACTTCAGAAAAGTAAGGCTCGGGAGCTTCCTAGTGGGTGAACACATCGAAGTGCTAGGATGATGACATACCTGGATTCCACGAAGAGAGGACACGAAGTTCTGTGTTCGATGTTCCCCCGCCAACTTCTTCCCAGACGGTGCATGTCTTCCATGTGGCTCTTCCTGAGTTGTGTCCTTTTAATAAAGCTGTAAGTAATGCATTTCTGTGAGTTCTGTTAATCTTTCTAGAAAATTATCAAACTAAACGGGGGTCGACAGAGCCCCCAAATGTGCAGTCAAGTCAGACACAAGTGTGAGTAGCCTGGGGACTCTGATTGTGGCTGGAGTCTAAAATAAGGGCAGTCTTAGGCCAGGTGCAGTGGCTCATGCCTGTAATCCCAGCACTTTGGGACACCCAGGAGCACGGATCACTTGAGGTCAGGAGTTCAGCAGTTCAAGACCAGCCTGGCCAACATGGCAAAACCCCATCTCTACTGAAAATACAAAAATTAGCCAAGTGTAGTGGAGGGCACTTGTAATCCCAGCTACTTAGGAGGCTGAGGCACTAGAATCGCTTAAACCTGAAAGGCAGAGATTGCAGTGAGCTGAGATTGGGCCACTGCACTCCAGCATGAAAGACAGAGTGAGATTCCGTCTCAGAAAATAAATAAATAAATACATAATAATAAAATAAAATAAGGGCAGTGTTTTTGGGAACCTTGCCCTTTAACTTGTGGGATCTAACTCTAGGTAGTGTCAGAATTGAATTGAATTCTAGGACATCAGAGAATTTGTTACTTAGAACACAAACTTTTTATTTTTTTTATTGTTTGTGGTAAAATATACATAATATAAAACCCTTTTAACCATTTTTTATTTTTAAACTTCTCATTGAAAGATAACAATACAGAAAACATACAAAGAGTACAACTTATAAAGTATACTGCTCAATCAGATTTCATCTGGATCAAGAACAGGATATTCCAATATTCCAGGAAAGAAAAGAAACATGTTAAAAAGAAAAAGATTTTTATTTTAAAAACCTAGACATAGTAATTAAATTGGGAGTTAAGAGCAGTAATCCTTCTATCCCTTTGTGTGTGTGTGTGTGTGTGTGTATATATACATATATCTGTAACATATTTATACATAATCCCATATATATGCATATATCCACTCTATAATGTACCATTTCCAGAAATGGGTTCACTGAAGACTTTCTAAGGGGTATTTGTTTTATTATTTAAAAGATTATGTGATAATAACTTCGGGATATACTAAATTAAGAGTAATCAAACAGTTTATCACCTATGAAAATACTTCAGGGCTCACTGCCTGGCCATTCTCAAGAGAGGAATGAGGAGAATCCTTCTTGCCATTCTAGATATATTTTTAAAATTATGATAATATATACATAGCAAAATTTACCATTTTAACCATTTTTATGGGTACAATTCAGTGGCACTAACATTCACAATGTTGAGAAGCCATCATCACTATCCATTTCCAGAATTTGTTCATCCCAAACAGAAACTATGTACCTGTTAAACAATAAGCCCCCCATTTCCTCCTCCCTGCAGTCTCTGGTAACCACTGTTCTCCTTTCCGTCTCTATGAACTTACCTATGCTGGTTTCTCCATGTTGGTCAGGCTGGTCTCAAACTCCTGGCCTCAGGTGATCCGCCTGCCTTAGCCTCCCAAAGTGCTGGGCGTGAGCCACCGTGCCCAGCCTCCGAATGTATTTTTGTTCTATAAATAAACTTTTGGAGGCACTTTAGAATTTAGAGGTCAAATAGAAATTAATGGTAACACATTTCAAAAAGTGCAATGTTTTATTATCAACATTAATATTTGTTCATGCTAAAGATTCAAGGATGAAGTAATAGGCAAAAAACTAAAATATAATCAACATTACACAGGTATATCTTAAGTATATACTAATACTTTGCTAATTATTGGACGAAAAATATAAAAGAAGTACATCAATTATTTTGTGTTTCACCTTTCTGAACATACTTTTACATTAAATACACAGCAAGTACTTATTTATAAATTATGCTTTTTTTTCTTTAGGAACCAAAACATGCTTATTCTTGATTAATCAGAATTTGTTTCAAAAGATAAAACTTCTTAAAGATAAGCATGGCATTTAGAGTTTTAGACCCATATTCTTGCTGGATTGGCTGTTTGATGATTGCTCTTGTTCTTTTGTAATTTCCATCTTGATCTTGGCTTTGATTTTCTCCCAATCTATTTGGAGCTGCAATAGAAAAAAAGAAGAAGAAATATGCCTAGATAGTATAAGACATTTTTGTTTAATCCAAAGTAACCAAGAGTAAATAGACAGAATGTGTGAATTCCAAAAGATTAGAGAAAAGAGAGCATCAAAGTTAAGAAGAAGAAATAATGCTTGGCCAGGTACAGTGGCTCACTCCTGTAATCCCAATACTACAGAAGGCTGAGGTGGGTGGATTGCTTGAATCCAGGAATTCGACACTATCCTGGGCAACATGGCAAAGTCCCATCTCTACAAAAAAATAAAAAATTAGCTGGGTGTGGTAGCACACACCTGTGGTCCCGGCCTTTAGGGAGGCTAAGGTAGGAGAATCAACTAAACCCTTGAGGTCAAGGCTGCAATTTGTAAATATTTTGGCTCACCTTTATTTAAAATAAGAATTCCACATACTTAGGTATAATACAGAAAATAGATGAATTGATAAAATAATTCCTCTTACTCATAGAAGACAAATGTCTGTGCTAAGATGCAAGTGACAGCTCATTTGAAAAGCCAAGCAGATGTTATATTATTTGAAAGACTCATTTTTTCAATCAGGGCAAAACCTGCTATTTTTTAAATGGCAAAGCACTCATTTCTATGTCTAACAAAACAAAGAGAAGACAAAACTTGATGAATGCTTTGGCCTTCTTCCAGCCTTAAATTGACTTACATATATTTCTCAAGTCAATCACAATAAAACCATATATTGATAGTATACTGAGCAACTGTTACTCTGTTGCAAGTAAATTGATGATATTCGTATTAGTTACTTGTTATAATACAAATGAGGGTGTCAGTGGATAGCTGTTCTACTGAAAATAAATGTTTCACTTTCACTTTGCCATTGATCCAGTTTTAAAAGTGTTTCACAGATAATTTAGTTCTTGGATTAGAATATTTTTAATAGGAGGTTTTAGATAAGAATGTTCTCTGATAGCAGTCAAGTGATTTGTACACTAAAATCCATCTTTTGCTAGTACAAGTAGTGCCAATATTATCTGGCACTCCTTATTCTACTCGCTAGTCAATTCTTATTCACCTAGAAGCAATTTCAAAATCATACCAAAAGACTCTCCATCTTCTTAACATATTTTTCTTCCTCTCAGCTGAAGATCAGCTTCCTACTTTACAGAGAATATAGTGGCCATCAAGTATGAGTTCACTTAATTTTCCTTCCTTGCATTCACAAACTTACCTGTTATCTACACCCATCATTATCTTTCTCTTCCATCTCTGGCCAACCTCTAACACATGTCCCTGATTCCATTTTCTTTGACTCCTTCGGGACATCTGACTTCAATTATTCCTCACACAGTCAATGTCCTTCTTTTCACTGGCTCTCTCTCATCATCTTTGCCTCTCTATTCTGTCTTCTCCCTGCAAACTACCATCCCTCATTCTTCTCATTCCTGACTCTCATTCTCTTCCCAGTCCACTGTAATTCTGATCCTATGACACTTTAGGAACTTTGCACTAAAGCCACCATCGGCTGTTTTCAGTTCTTATCCTATATACCTTCTCTGTATGATTCAATTTTTCATTCAACACATATTTACTGATTAGTATATGTCAAAGATTGTCTGAGGTACAAGGATTCACCAGTGAACAGAAAGATAAAAATCACCGTCTTCATAGAGAGATAATAAACAAAGATAGATAAAAATGGAAGAGGCAGATAATAAATAAAATAAAAAATATATCTAGTATGCCAGAAGCAGTAAAGATTTTGAAAACAGAGAAGGGAGATAGTCAACACCAGGAATAGAATAAGAGGTTGCAGTGTCATCAGTTTACTTGATGGGAAGCCAAGGCAAAAGGATTGCTTGAGCCCAGAAGTTCGAGACCAGCTTAGGCAACATAGTGAGAAACTGTCTATATAAAAACTTAGTTTTTATTTTTATTTTTTGGGCTCGGTGGCATTCATCTGTAGTCCCATCCACTCACTGAGCTCAGTATGCTGAGGCTGCAGTGAGCTGTCATTGTGCCACTGCACTCCAGCCTCGGCAAAAAAGTGAGACCCTGTCTCAAAAAAAGAAAAAGCAGGGGTGGGGGGACTTGAAGGAGATGAGTGAGTGAACCCATGTGTACATCTGGGGAAGGGCATGGTAACATGGAGAAGAACATGGTCCTGGAATAAGAGCATTCTCTGGACCTTGTTGACCACTGCCCTTTGAAAAATCTCTCAGACTGTATAATACCACCCTCTTCTGGTTCCTGCTCTCCTTTCTAAATGCTGCTTCTTTCTTTCTCTCTCTTTTTCCCCTATATTCTGCTCCTTAAACAATGTTGGAGAAGAAATATAATTTCTTCTCAACTCTTGTAAGTTTACTGATGGGATAGACCCCTCTAACAAGAGACAGCTTAAAAAGAAAAACAGGCCAGTTCAATAGTATGTGCAGTGTACAACACATTAGAAGAAATCTCAATGAAAGCTAACTCAAAACAGTATCTTGGAACTCTGGCTTACAGAGCATCTTCAACAAAGAACAAAACATTTTAGAGATGTGACAAGACTGTTTTTACAGAAGTGAAAGCGGTTTTAGGCTTCCAGAGATTGGAAACCATGGGAATAAAAATACATGGGAAAAAAACTAACAAAGTGAGATTTGTTCTTTTTTTGAGACAAAGTCTTGCTCTGTCGCCCAGGCTGGTGTGTGGTGGCCCAAACATAGCTCATTGTAGCCTTGACCTCCTGCTGGGACCAAAGGTGTGTGCTACCATGCATGGCTAATTTTTAATTTATTTTGTAGAGACAAGGTCTCACTTTGTTACCCAGGCTGGTCCTGAACTCCTGGGCTTGGCTTATGTGATCCTCCTGCCTTGTTCTCCCAAAGTGCTGAGATTACAGGGGTGAGCTACCACCCCCAGCCATGGAGTAAGGTTTTTTGTAGATTGCTCTGGAGTCGTCTCTGAGCTGACAAGAGTTGTCTCCAGTAAAGGAGAATTTATATTCTGTCTTTAGGAGGAAAAAAGGGAGAATAGAGAGAGCTCTTTTGTTTGCTGCTTCTTAATTGTCTTTAGCTCAAAAATATATATTCCAAAGAGGCATATTTTGGGGTGTCATATTTTGGTTTCCTTCAACAACCTCTCAACTGTTAATATTCACCAGGGTCCAACCATAGCTTTCTCACACCTTCCCTAAGAAATATCAATTCATATAGCTTCAACTATACCTAGATGGTCAAGACAATAAATTTAGTTGTCTACCCCTTATGTCTACTTGTCAGTGTCTTGTGTGTTCATATTTATATTTCTAATTGCCTTCTAGATACCTCCTCCTGGACACCTAATAGATATTCTAAACACATACAGAATGGTATATTTTCATGTATTCAAACTCAAAGGTCCGAAATGTGTATATTCTTATGTATTCTTTATCTAGATTAATGGCATTCCCATCTATTAGCTGCCCACACTAGAAATGCTCAAGTCATTCTCAAATGCCTTGCCTTACTTCACCACCTCTCCTCCCACCCCCAGCGACAACTGTTCTCTTAATTTGACTTGTAAAATTTTTCTTACATTAATCTTATCCTTTCCATTTCCTGGTGTGATTATTATGGTAACTTCCTACCTAGTCTAGTCACCACATTCGCCTCTAAGCTATCTTTCACATCTGATGTTATCTTTCAAGTCATTCTCTTGATTACAAATCTCCAAGTCTTCTCATTGCCTTCATTATGAAGTCTATTCTCTGGTCCTGGTAATATTAAGACCTTTCAGTGTCTTGTCCCAACCAGTATTCCAACCACCCCAGGGCCCAGAGCAGTCACTCAGGATTCTTCCTCATTCATTCAAGAACTTATACGTTTGCTCTTATCATCACCTTTAACTGACTGGCAAAATCTTAAGATAATTTTGTAAAAAATGTTGTTTCCATTTATTTTTAGGAATCAGGATTTTATTTTATTGATTATTTGTTTCTTTATTTTTAAATACAGACAAGGTCTCACTACATTGCCCAGGCTGGTCTCCAACTCCTGGGCTCAAATGATCCTCCCACCTCGGCCTCCCAAATGTTGGGATTACAGGTGTGAGCCACTGCGCCTGGCCAGGAATCAGGATTTTATTTTATTTTTTTGGAGGTGGAGTCTCGCTCTGTTGCCCAGGTTGGAGTGCAGTGGTGTGACCTCGGCTCACCGCAACTTCTGTCTCCTGGGCTCAAGTGATTCTCCCACCTAGGCTTCCAGAGTAGCTAGACCTACAGGTGTATGCCAACATGCCCAGTTTTTTTTTTTTTGTATAGACAAGATTTCACCATGTTGCCCAGGCTGATCTCCAAACTCTTAGACTCAAGCAATCCTCCCACCTCAGCCTCCCAAAGCGTTGGGATTACAGGCATGAAACACTGTGCCTGGCCAGGGATCAGGATTTTATTTTATTTTTTTTTTGAGGTCTCATTCTGTTGCCTGGGTTGGAGTGTAATGGAACGACCTCGGATCACTGTGACCTCTGCCTCTGGGCTCAAGTGATTCTCCCACCTAAGCTTCCAGAGTAGCTGGAACTACAGGTGCACACCACTATGCTCAGCTAATTTTTTTTTTTTTTTTTTTTTTTTTGGTAGAGACAGGGTTTCGCCATGTTGCCCAGGCTGGTCTCCAAACTCTTAGACTCAAGCAATCCTCCCATCTTGGCCTCCCAAAGTGCTGGGATTACGGGTGTGAGCCAACGCACCTGGCCAAATCAGGATTTTATTTTTTTAATTTTTTTAAAATTTAAAAAATTTTTTAAAGATGGGGTTTCACCATGATGGCCAGGCTGGTCTTGAACTCCTGACCTCAGGTGATCCACCCACCTCGGCCTCCCAAAGTGCTAGGATTACAGGCGTGAGTCACCGCGCCCGGCCTGAATCAGGATTTTAAAAGGGAAAAGTAATCATGTTATTTCTCTCCAACAGCTTCTCTTTATTTAATTTGCCCTGTGAAACCCTAAAGTCAATCCCTCCATTGCTTTTACTCTTTCCCACTTCAAAGCCTTCCCTCTGTCTGGAACATGTCTGTCCTCATCTCCCACCCCCAACCTCTACCCTGCAGTGAGCTTCTACTATTCATCCTCTAGAGCTGAGTTCAAATATCATGTGCTTTGCTAGAAAAGTCTCTACTGATTGCCTCACCGTAGATCAGGATCCCCATTCATAAAGTCTTATAGCACCATGTACATCTCCTTCAAGGCAATTATCACAATTGAAATGAACAATTAACTATATAATTGTCATCTCCATTTGAATATAAACTTCATAAAGCCAGGGCCAGTGTCTGTCATATTTACTATTATAGGCCAACCACTAAGGAGAAAATATTGTCAGCAGGGGGCACTCAATAAATACTGAATGAATAAAAGGCAAATCATTACCCAGCAAATCAGTAATCAGCTAACAATTCCTCACTATTAACAATTCCTCCAAATTAAAAACCTGTAAAGCAGCTTTTAGGTAGTAGCTAAGCCTAAAGTGGTTTGTCCTAAGTTGACTCAGATCTTCAAAATTCTAAACTTTAGGAAATCCTGCTCATGAGTTTGATTGCTTTCACTCTTTTTCTTTTTCCTAGCAACATGTTTGAGGTATTTCCCAGATCTTCTACTTTTCTTCCTGTACAGAGTATATATGCAATAGAATGAATGTGTTCTTTGAATGGATTTGATTTGCTAGATTTACAATTTGTTTTATAAATATTTACAGAACACTACTGTAGACCAAGTACAACGACTCTAAATATTAGGGTTCTTAGAAAACAGTACTCCTTGTATGAATCCCAGATTGTCATATTTTAAATCAGAAATGCCCAAATAACATTTCAGGGCTCATAAAGTAAGTGTCTATCAAACTTCTCACTTCTTCCCTTATGTACATTCCATTCATTTATAAACTTCCAGATGGTATGCATTGTGAGCCCACCAAAATTCACCAAATATCTAGAATAAATTTCTCAATGTTATTTTTAAGTGACTCTTTTTTATTTAACTCTTAGTTCTGAAATAAAATGTTTATATAATCATAGTCTGGCAAAGATAGATAAATATGGATGACATATCATGACTAGATTATAGACCTAAATGAAACCAAAAGATCAGCAAGTAATGCAGATATCCCTAAAGCTATTTTCCTGCGGTTGCATTTTATTTCATTGGTGGGAATTTTTTAAGGAAAAAAAATAATTTTCATCTTAAAATACTGCTTCATAGGCCGGGTGCGGTGGCTCACATCTGTAATCCCAGCACTTTGGGAGGCCGGCGCAGGTGGATCACGAGGTAAAGAGATCAAGATCATCCTGGCCAACATGGTGAAACCCCGTCTCTACTAAAAATACAAAAAATTAGCTGGAAGTGGTGGCACATGCCTGTAATCCCAGCTACTTGGGAGGCTGAGACAGGAGAATCGCTTGAACCCAGCGGAGGTTGCGGTGAGTCGAGAATGCGCCATTGCACTCCAGCCTGGGCAACAAGAGCGAAACTCCATCTCAAAAAAAAAGAAGCGGGGGGAGGAATACTGCTTTGTAATTTTTAGTTAACTCCAAACGACATTTATGAAGAAAAGTAGGAAACTAGAACATAGTACCATAGGGAGTCAAAGTAACCTATATAGTTTCTGGATGAAAAAAAAACCCTAAAATACCTAAGAAAGCCATGTTGTTCTGGTTATCTCAGTTTCGAAATTTCTGATACTCTTATGATTAAAGTATTAAATTTTGGTAACAGTTGAATATATGCCTAATGAAAAAGATGATAAGGATGTTAAGTTTTTGCTATCTCAAATATAATTTCCTTTCTAGTAAGAACTTTCCTTCCCTCCCTCCCTCCCTTCTTCCCTCTCTCCATTTCTTCCTTCCTTCTCTCTCTTTTTCTCTTTCTCTGTTTCTTCCATTCCAACTGAATCTCACTCTGTCACCTAGGCTGGAGTGCAGTGGCATGATCTCAACTCACTGCAGCCTTGACCTCCCAGGCTCAGGCAATCCTCCTACGACAGCCTCCTAAGTAGCTGGGACTACAAGCATAGGCCAGCATGTCCAGCTAATCTTTTAATTTTTTGTAGAGGTGGGGTCTCACTATGTTGCCTAAGCTGGCCTCAAACTCCTGGGCTCAAGTGATCTCCTGCCTTGGTCTCCCAAAGTGTTGGGATTAAAGGCTTGAGCCACCACACCTGATCAGAACTATATTTTCTATGTTCTCGAAAGTATCTAATATGAACATTGAAAAAATATTGATGACGATGAGGAATAAGGAGCAGAGCAGCTTAATCTGCTTTAAAATTATACAATAAACAAGGTAGGTGCTTAGTTTTAACATATAGCCATATTTCCAAAACGGTGACACAAAGATCAGGTAATCTGGTGATTCCCTGGGCTGCTTAGCACTGTTTTGGTGGTGGCTGCTGTCATATACTATGAATCAGAGTATAGCCCCAGAGATACCAGGGACACTATGTTTGCCCTAATAGTAGAGTACACTCACATTCCCAGGATTCACTTCAGTACTAAGCAGGTTCCAAATGAAATCAAGAAAGGTTTGTGGAGCTTCTATAAAATATGTCTCCTTTCTACCATGAAATCCACAACTTGTAGCTATCCTGGATCCAGATGTTGAAGTTGTATTGCTAAACTCTAAGAATGATCTCAAGGGCCTGACTAACCTGAAAATTGTTCTGAAGTGCAAGACACTATGTATTCTAAATACAATAAGTAGATAATGTTGGCTTTAATAGAAATTGTGGGTGCCTTCTCTCTACCTTCTCTCCTCTTCCTAAGGCTCCTCTAACCCACTCTGCACCTAGGATCAACCAGAACATTCCATTTTATTCTATATCAAGAAGGAATGTTCCCACATAATCTATAAGCTCCTCAGAGACATACGAAGCTGTATCTGATTTTAACCCCTAGCATAGTGTCTAACCACAGTGAGATCTCATAAATATTTTTTTGAATAAATGAATGAATAAAAGGCTAAAGAAAGTGGTTCACAGAACTGAAAGAAAGGTCAGCCCTGTCTTGTAATCATAGCTCTTAGGAGTCAAGCCTCTGGGATCTATATAGCTAGTGACAGGAACTCTGTTTCTGCTGTCTAAAACTAAAAGAATCTGGGTAAGTGGCTACAATCAGTTATGGTCTAGGCAATGGGGCAAACACATTCTGAGTCTCCTTGCGGGCTGATCTTTACTGGAAATTTCTTCTTATTATTTTTATTTATTTATTTAGAGGTGGGGTCTTGCTGTGTTGCTCAGACTGGACTTGAGCTCATGGGCTCAAGCAATCCTCCTGCCTCAGCCTCCCAAGTAGCTGGGACTACAGGCATGCACCACTGCATCCAGAATGACTTTCTTCTAGAGTGATAAAATCTGAGATTCTGGTAGGAGCTTGTGAGGCAAAGGTTGAGTCTTCTTTGGTTCTAGCTAGTGCAATCTACCTAGGCTAGGCACTTCTAGGAGGTACAACCCAGCTCTCTAGAAGTCTACAAAGTGACCAACTATACATTTTCTGGTCAGTGCCCTCTGTGTATATATATTTCCCCTGAAGCAGAAGAGGCAGTTGGTGGCAGGTAAAATTTAGGAGTCAGAAGCTTTCATTCCACACACCTATATTATTTATCTAAAAATACCAAATAGGACCCAACCTTAGCACAAACGGAATATTATGATGACAGACCTGAGTTAATCAAAACATGCCTGCAAGATTCCAGAAAAAAACTTTAGTACTATAATTACATAGTCAAAATAAGATAAAAAGGTAAAAAGTAATTCTTTTAGTGATTAACAGATTCAAAATTTGAATAATTCACATTTTGTCCCAGGATGAATATGATATATACTTATAAAGCATATGTATTATTATAAAAAATTGTAGAATACTTACGCCTTCTGCATAATGCAAGAATCGTTTATTAGTTTCCTGTTTACCAAATGTCTCCAAAAACTTCTGACGGTAAGCAAGAACCGTATCAACATGTGTTTTGTATTTTACAGCCAATTCCAATGCCCTATAATGAGAAATAAAACATTATTAACATTGTTTGTGTCAGACTCCATGAGTAGTAGGGTTCTGGAGTTGGGGGTAAGACAAATGGCTGTTCTCTCTGTTTATTCCAGAATATAAAATGTCATTTTCTACCTCATCCATCTTGCAAATTCCTATTTTTATACTTCAAGGCCCAGACCAAACATGAGCTCTTCTCCTCGACCAGCTCCCCTTGTAGAAATAAATGACTATTATCTTACTTATGCTCTATACCATTTATATATATATATGTATATATATCATTTATATATACGTATATATACATATATATATCATGTATATATACGTATATATACATATATATATCATGTATATATACGTATATATACGTATATATATCATGTATATATACGTATATATACGTATATATATCATGTATATATACGTATATATACACACACACACACTTATATACATATTTACAGCACTGCTTATAGTACAATTGTTATGAGTCTGTTTTCTCTATTAGCCAGTACAGTTTTAAAGGGAGATATTTCTCTTTGGTGAGTACTACAGAGTACATATGTGGTAAATATTCATTGAAAATATTTTTAGGCTTGGCACAGTGGTTCATGCCTGTAATCCCAGCACTTTGGGAGGCCAAGGTGGGAGTATCACTCGAAGCCAGGAGTTCAAGACTAGCCTGGCCAACATGGCAACACTCTGTCTCTACTAAAGATACAAAAATTAGCTGGGCATGGTGGCACATGTCTGTAATCCCAGCTACCTGGGAGGCTGAGGCAGGAGAATCACTTGAACCTGGGAGGTAGAGGTTGCAGTGAGCTGAGATCACGCCACTGCACTCCAGCTTGGGTATCAGAGCAAGACTCTGTCTCAAAAAAAAAAAAAAAAAGAAACTACTTTTGAAATTATCCTGTAATCCTATAATTCAAGTGAATGAACTTCCCCACAATGTAAATGATCCAACTATTTTGACCATTTTCATAAGTCTATACTGAGTTTATAAAATTAAAAATTGGTATCTTTACATTATTACTATGGCAAATTAAAAATCTTATGCAAGTAATAAATTGAGGCTAAGAAGTCTGACAAAATGCCTTTTACCATCTGAGTCTCAGAAAAAGTTGACAGTCATTTAAGTTTTACAATTCAATCAATATTTATGCAAATTATTTTTAAAGTAATATTTTATTTATTTTATTATTTTATTTTTTTGTATATTTGTTTAGTAATATTTTATTTAAATGGTAGATGAGAACTGAATGAATTGCTGCTGAAAACGGTGGTAAAAACTAAGGATATAAAATATATGCACTGACAATAATTTGCAGGAAAACAAAAAGATCAATCCTCAGTTCCAGGCTTACTTTCACAAGTGAGTTTTAGACAGCACCCCAGCCACTGCAATTCTGTGCATAACACATATTAGTTGAGTCGGGAACAATCCAGTGGATGATAGCTCTCCTATACTGTTCACTGTCATCTTGGTTCAAAACATAGATAACAGGCCTTATAATAGTCAAAAGCACATTAATTCTCAAGTTCTCTTTCTTTTTCTTTTTTTTTTTTTGATATGGAGTTTCACTCTGTCACACAGGCTGGAGTGCAGTGCGTGATCTCAGCTCACTACAACCTCTGCCTCCCGGCTTCAAGTGATTCTCCTGCCTCAGCCTCCCAAGTAGCTGGGATTACACGTGCCACCATGCCTGGCTAATTTTTGTATTTTTTAGTAGAGACGGGGTGTTTCACCATGTTGGTCAGGCTGGTCTCGGACTCCTGACCTTGTGATCTGCCTGCCTCTGCCTCCCAAAGTGCTGGGATTACAGGCATGAGCCACCGCACCCGGCCTTGTTCTCTTGCTTTCTAATATGACATAGGACTCCTGAATATTCCAGTCAGGATTTATCATAGCCAACTATTATAAATCTGTTGTTTTAGCAAAGCTGACTACTGATTAGATTTTTTGCAATTAGGCTCTTCAATAGGAAAATCTGGTTCATTCTTCACATGCTTTGGTTTGCCTTACTATTTTTTTTTAGATGGAGTCTCACTCTGTTGCCCAGGCTAGAGTGCAGTGGCATGATCTTGGCTCACTGCAACCTCCACTACCAGGTTCAAGCAATTCTCCTACTTCAAGCCTCCTAAGTAGCTGGGATTAAAGGCATCTACCACCACATCCAATTAATTTTTTATTTTTAGTAGAGACAGGGTTTCACCATGTTGGCCAGGCTGGTCTTAAACTCCTGACGTTAAGTGATCTGCCTGCCTTGGCCTCTCAAAGTGCTGAGATTACAGGCGTGAGCCACTGTGCCTGGCTGGCCTGGTTTGCTTTACTATTGATCAAACTAAGTAGTCACTTTAAAAAGTATTTTAGACATGGTGTATGTATTGACAGACAACTGATAGACTTTTCAGAAAGATATTAAACACTTAATATGAAAAAATGATGAATTTAAGTTATGTATAATACAAATAGTATGATTCTTCTAAATATATTGACATATACCATATTGTGAAATCCAAGGGTCAGTATTTGCTACCTATCACACACTCTCACAAAGTTCCCCCATTCCTCTGTGGCCTTAAGTCTTCCAGAGAAAAATCAGATAGGCAGAAAATAATGTAAAGTTACTAGAATATAGAGGGGAAAAGTTGAAGATAAAGAAGGCAAAAAGCAATTCACAGAGGCTCAAAAAGGCAAAACGGAAGTAAAGATGCCTCAGGTCTTCTAACCCTCTCCCATATAATCCCCCCATGCATATCGCTAAGGCTCTGATTCCAGTGGTGTGTATGTGAGTGGAGACTGATAAGCTACTTTTTTGTCACCTTAGAAGCTCCATCTCCCATTCTTTCTTTATGATTGTACATGATGAGGGAAGGAGATCTTGACTGTGCAAAACTGAAAGTATTCTCAATGGGGAGTACATAGAAGCATCCATTCTGGGTTGAAGCTTTTCCAAAATTGCAAAAGAGATACTTTGGTGTGAAACATCAGTATATTTAATTATGTAGAAAGAACAGAATATGATGTCTAATCCTGCATTTAGATGCTAGATACTAAGAATTATCTATCATTGTCATTATAATAAAATATCTATCGATTGAATAGCAATGGCTAAAGGTAAACATTCAAATGATATGTGCTATTTTAAATGTTCTCTAAAAGCACACACTGGGTAAAAAAATGTTTCTTCACCACATTTAGGAGGGAACTTACTCCAAATTATATAAGGATTTTGGGAACAGTATGTCTCTAGTTTTAAAATGGTTATTTGGCAACCAAACAAATATGACATTAGATTCTAAGGCTGGAATAAATTCATGTATTTTAAGTAGAAGGAAATTATATTAAAAAGATGTTATCACTTCAAAATATGATTTTTACATAACTTGAATGAAGCAAAATCACTATGTATAACTGGTAGAAGATTAGAAATTATCATTATTAATATGCACATGAAGAATCAATATGCATATCTGGAGTTTCTAGTTTCTATCTCTCTTAACTTCAGTTTTTGAGAACAGACTATCACCAAATGTCCAAAGTGGACAGCAAACAGATAACTTGCTTACCTATAACTCTTCAAGAGCTGTACCTTATTAGGTTGCGGGCAATTTTCAAACTCAAATATGAAAGAGAGAAGCACAAACCAGCAAGACTATGGTTCTCAAGTGGAATATCACATATGAACAAAACAAAATCTGTCCCTTCTAGAGGATTTAAACAAATATAGAAATTCAGGAATACTAAAAGCAATCTAATGTATTTACCATCTAACAAATTCCATTCTTCTGGAATGATAGAATATCACCATTTTGTAAGCCCATTGAAAAAGATTTGGGCAATGATCATCAATGGCTAACAACATCACAAAAAAAATACCATGAAAAACCACCAGAGCCAATCATTACAGAAACACGTAACACTACTATAATGAAGTCTTATACAAAAAAAAAAAAAAAACCTAAATCTAGTCAAGTTCCTAGATTGAACAACCAATTTGCAACTAATTCAGGGGACAGAGGACTATGTTGAAGTATACCACAAAGATGCAATCTTTGTCCAAAGATCCAATAATGTCCACACTATGGTAAATTCTAGAGGTCCAGTTTCTTCAATGGGAAAATTGCAAGAAAACACACAAAAAAGAATAGAAGAAGCTATAGATTAAAATAAATTTAAGAACATATCAGCCAATCACAATGTACGGATCTACAGGATTCTGATCTAAAGAAACTGTAAAACAAAGCGGAACACTTATGAGTGAAACAGAAATAAGAACACTGAATATAATTACCGTTAACTTTTTAAGGTATGACTATAATATTGTGGCTATGTTTAAAAAATTTAGAGATACATACTGAAATATTTACAGAAAAAATGATATGATGATTGGGGTCTGCTTTAAAATAAATGGCAGGGGAAGAGTAGAAATTGCTCACAAATTGATAGTTGTTGAAGTGAATGATGGGTACATTCTGATTCATTACCCTATTCTCTCCACTTTTGTGTTTGAAATTTTCCATAATAAACATTTTTTTTTAAGTTCCATCTTTTTGTTCCCTTCCGATCTCTATTGCTAAATTCTTTTTTTAAAGCACATTGTTAAATATTGGTATTCAGCAGAGATCTGCTTGCTGCTGCTCTCTTAAGTTTTCATGATTAACCTTAGCCATCCTCATGGCTTCAACTACTGTCTGTAGGCTGATAATTCCTTCACTGGCTTTCCCTCAATGTCTAGGATCTCTCCTGAACATTACACTTGTATATCCCACTCCCTACTGGGCCTTATGAACTGTATAGAAAGTCAATTAAAGGTAAACAAATTCAAATTGTTAGCTTAACCATTACCTTCTACTCCCTATAAAAAAAATCTAGTACAGCTCTGTTCTGTACACATACTGAATGTGGGCTTTCCCTGCAGCTAAGGTACACAAACAAATTCAAGTCCTGTGCATAGGTTATATGTGAATACTATGCCATCTTATATAAAGAACTTGAACATCCCAGATTTTGGTATCCCTGAGGGTCCTTACTTGTCTCATGGATACCAACGGATTACACTCAATCATCTGTTGCATGAATGTGTAGTTGGAACAAATACTCCAAACTGTTTCAGAAATATCTGTAGAACTTAGAAACGAAGACAATATATAAGTTTCCTGCAGGTTTCTTAGCAGCTATAATTACTTTTCCTTATTATTTACAGTCCTTTCTTATCCAATGTTGATATTTATGCTAAAAGCAATGGGAAACTATGAATTTCACTGAAGCAGGTTTTATTGAAGTGAATTACAGGCAAGAGTGATATGATCAGATTTCCATTGTGAAAAGACCACTATGACTGCAGAGTGAAGAACGAGTAGGAAAGAGACAGAGTAGATATAGGGAGATCAGTGATGACATTAAACAGAAAAACCTGGATCAACTTAGATAATGGTACTCGTAGTGAAGTGGATGAGGGGCTGAGTGTTAGAGCCATGTGGGAGGGAAATGGCTGATAATAGAGAGGGGGAAGGTGAGGAAAATGTCAAGAGTAACTTCTAGATTTCCAGCTTTGTACAACTGAAAGAATGATAAGATAGACTAGTCTGGAAGAGGACCAGGTTTGTGAGAGAATAAACATAAATTTGAGCTAAAAAAAATGTGAGATATCTAATGGAAATGTTAACTATGCAGTTGGAGAATTGATTCTGGAAACAAATATGGGCAGAACAGAAGGCTAGATGAGAGGTGCATATTTTGGAGTCTTAAGTGTATGGATAGTGTAGTGTATAGATAATTATTAGAATCTAGGAACAATGTTCTGGTATCTTTATCATCTTATCAATTAGACTCAGAGATTCTACCAGCACCTGACCAACCCACTGGCTTACAGTTAGATAAAAGCAAGAAACAAAGGAAAAGGAAGTGCCAGGAGATAAGAAGAATGGAGGTGCACCCCAGAATTCATTCTCTTTCCTCATTACATCTTTGATCCTCTTATTTTCCCTCTCCCTGAGATCTAATAATCTCAAGGCAAGGTCACTTACTGAGAATTGGAAGGTGAAGAGGGACATGCAGGGAGCAGGATATAAAGATAGCAGGGAAAGTCTGAGGTCTCAGCAAAAAATAAGTAGAGACACATGATACAAGCCTTAAAGGACTGGAGATTTTATAAGATAGGGAAATAAAGATGAGGGAAGCAAAAAGGACACCAACCCACTGACACTGGATCCTAAGGAATGTAGAGTAGAGAGAATAAGTGGACTCCATTTGAAAGGACTGGTAGAGAAGTAGTGTTCTCTGGGAAAAGGTAGGTTTCATTTGGGTCAAAGAGGTACAAGAAATGTTCAGAAGGTTGTTTCATTGGCCATCAGAGGCAAATTTCCTCATCTTCTTCTGTGATACCTCCTCACTCACTGCATGCATCTACATCCAATAAATGTTTGAGGAAGAGGAATGCTGCAAAATGATGAAGAGTATTGTGTAGAGAGTAAGAGCATAAATATTAACTACCTACTATGTATAGATAATGTGAAATGTTTCTGCTCTTCAGGAAGCATATAATCTGTAAGGGGAAAGACTAGATAACATCTGCAAAGATAAAGAGATAAATAGTAATCCAGTAAAAACAATGTAAGTGTAGGCAGATCACTTGAGGTCAGGAGTTCGAGACTAGCCTGGCCAACATGGTGAAACCCCGTCTCTACTAAAAATACAAAAATTAGCCTGTAATCCCAGCAACTCAGGAGGCTGAAGTGGGAGAATCCCTTGAAACCAGGAGGCAGAGACTGCAGTGAGCAGAGATCATGCCGCTGCACTCCAGTCTGGCTGACAGAGTGAGACCCCGTCTCAAAAAAACAAACCAAACCAAACCAAACCAAAAAAATTATAAGCAATGGTACCAGCTGTAGATAATTGATGGCTTGGTGATAAATTGAGTTCTTCTTTGATATTATACAACTTGAGGGTTCAAATCCTAGATTTTGTGCTTACCTATAAGTAAACCTTGATTTCCTCATTTGTAAAATGGGGCTGGTAATATCTAAACTTTTGGAGCTGAGATAACCTAATGAAATAATATATAGGAAGTGTTTAGCACAATTAATTCCTGGCACATCATAACCACTCAGTAAGTGGAGGCTAGTGTGAAGAAGTATTATTTCAACCTCTGTATGTTTCCACTAAACATTAGTAAGTGGGTCATTTTTGATTCTTTAGATGGAAGTTTTTTTCATAGAATTGATGTACTGAATCCTATCACTCTAAAAAAAGGAATGCTGCAAAATGATTATTAATGATCACTAAGCAGTTAAGTACATACTGCTGGTACCACTGTTCATATTGTTTTTTACTGGATTACTGTTTATATCTCTAATTATTTATCTTTGTAGATATTTATGTTATCTCTCCCCCTTACAGATTATATGCTTCCTGAAGAGTAGAAACATTTTACATTATCTATATATAGCAAGTAGCTAATATTCATTCTGTGTGCAATACTTACTCTTCATCATTTTGACATTTGACTATTATTAATGACAACAAAGTGGAATTCCTAATTAGGTTATAAGCTTTTTTAGATAAAGACCATTATCTTAAATTTTTTTGTTAAATTGTACAGTATTCAGAACGCTATATGAAGAGTAGTGTCTACAATTTCAACATATTTTTTCAAAAACACTGGTCAAAAGAATGCTATAAACACAATTCTTCCCTATTTCTCACAGAACTCCATTAGCTTGGTAATGATATATACAATTTTCTGTAAGTTACTTAACATAGAATTTAAAAAATATTCAACACTCTCTAGTTACCTTAAACTTTATGAATTATGAATAAACTCAGGACAAAGACAATGGCCTATTTATTTATTTATTTTTGAGGCGGAGTCTTGCTCTGTCACCCAGGCTGGAGTACACTGGCATGATCTCGGCTCACTGCAACCTGTGCCTCCTGGGTTCAAGCAATTCTCCTGCCTCAGCCTCTTGAGTAGCTAGGATTACAGGTGTGTGCCACCATGCCCGGCTAATTTTTTTGTATTTTTAGTAGAGACGAGGTTTCACCATATTGGCCAGGCTGGTCTCGAACTCCTGACCTTGTGATCTGCCCGCCTCAGCCTCCCAAAGTGCTGGGATTACAGGCATAAGCCACTGCACCTGGTGGCCTATTTATCTTTATTGAATTAAAAACACCTTTCATGATCCTTTGTACAGCTAGACAATGACAATGAATTTGTGTTAATAAAGGACAGAAACAGAGTAGCTAAATTATATGAATAGTATAGATCATTAGGTATAAATTAAATAAGGAGACTACAGTATGTCAATCATAAAATTAACCATCTGCCATTTTTGTCATTTCTAGTCAAGGGAAAGATAAAGATAAAATATCTATAAAAATTCTAATCTAAGGAAGTTTAAGTAAAGGGCCTTGTAATTGACAGATACAGGGGTTATTTTTCAGCCCAGGGAGAAACAAAGATCGTGAAAGATATTTCAAACCTGGAACAGTATGTCAATTTCATAACATAGTAACTTCAAGAGCATACAAAAACTATAAGGGCATATAAAAACTATAGTTTTGTTCACTGAGTGACATGTACCTGAGAGAATGACTGGGAGGAACCTCCTTATGTCACAGAGAAGAGCAACTTGCCACTTCGCCTCAGAAAGCAATCTCTCCCAGAGCCTAATGTAAGGCTGTTGATTGCTGCTGACCAATCCTTTCCCTCTTTCTCCCTTAGCACTACACATCTCTCTTGGTTCTTTTCTCTGCCTGTCTGGCTGCTTAATGGAATAACATTTTGTGTCTTTCTTTTCTTTCATCCATCTCATAATGTAGAGGATGTCTTTCCCATTCCACACATTTCCCAGAAAATTGCACCCATTCCTCTGACTTCAACTACTAACTATTTGCAAATGATTTCTAATCTAAACCTGTAGTTCTGATCTTTCTTATCAGTCCAGGTCCATTTAATCAACTATTAAATCTCTTTGCAAGTATTTCAAATTAAACTTGGCTAAAATGAAACTCACTGTCTTCCCTACCAAATCTGCAAATGGTGTCATGATCTCTCAAGTTACTGAAACAAAAATTTGGGAGACATCCTAGCTTATCTTCTTCTTCACACCCAACTTTTAATTAGTCACAAGTTCAGAAAAGAAATAAACTGCAAACTATTCACAAATATAAACATGAATAAATTATTCTGTGATGTTAAAAAACAAATATAGTGGAAAATGTAATTTACTAAGTGGTAGATGGAAAAATACATTAAGATAAACAGATTTTGGAACTGATGGAAAGTATTCTTATTACCTTTCCCAGTTGTAGAGATTAATATTGATCTGGATTGCTTGATAAACAAGGCCAGCCTGAAGAAGTACTATTTCAGCCTCCTGTATGTTACCACTAAACAGTAGTATATGGGCCATTTTTGATTCTTTAGATGGAAGATTTTTTATAGAATTGATGTACTGAACCTTATCAATCTAAAAAAGAAAAGAAAAATATTGAAGTAGATAATAATAGAAATAAATTATGCTAAGAAAAAACACACATACATATATGTAAACATTAATTACTTACTTCACCAATTGCTGCATAGGCTATTTCTGCAGTAGTCATATCTCGATTAGCAACTGCCATAGCAGCTAGACAAGCCCACATGGTTTGCTCCTAAAGTGAAGAATGAGAACAATTATCTTAACTACATGGCTGAACTGCCTTAAAATAAGGATGATTTAAATACTCATATTAAAATTATATTTTAATTTAAAAAAGAAAAATTACTGAGCACAGCATTGAAAAATAATAATGTAGAAATTTCATTGTGGCCATTTTGTTAAAATATATTAACAGAAAACTTTTGAATGAAATTTTCAATTTCAAGTTATTAAGGATTTATTTCTGAATTAAAAATAACTCAAGGTTATAAACCTTCCAGTCTTTTGATGAGGTGTCAAAGAATGTAATTTATAGGGAACCAAAGAAATAGTGAAGTTCTCAGACAATGCTATAGTGGGGATACAGAAGTCCTTGATAAGGTTTTCCTTTTAATGAAAAGCAGCCCCCAAATCATTTTCTTTTCTAATAAAGAGCAGCCTGTAAAATTGAGCTGCAGAAATAAGCAAGCTGGAAGCTTGCATGGGTGAATGCCAGTAGTTGTGCCCATAGCAGTGTACTACCTGGGACTAGGCATGTTCAAAATGGCAGCTCCATCTTCTCTTTTGCCAGCCACATGTACAGTAAGGAGTAGACAAGATGGTGCTGGCCAAGTGGAAAGTCCATTTGCATAATAAGATTAGGGTGGGGTGACCAGCCTTCCCTGTGCTATGTAAATGTCACACCTGGTCAAACCAATCTGTGAGCACTACATAAATCAAACACAGCCTCCTCAAGCCTGCCTGCCTATAAATCTGCTGCAGTCTGCCACTTTTCCCTTTTTGGTTTCCTCTCTCTGGCATGAGTTGCTCTCCTCTCTCCTTTCTTCTGCCAATTAAACTTTCTACTTTTTATCCTACCTACATGTCCATGTCCTTAATTTTCTTGGTGTAAGATGATGAACTCAGTATTTACCCTAGACAATGATGTTGCTTTACCACCAATGATCCACTGTTAAAAAAAAGCATCTGAAAGTCATTTCACAAAAGTGTACTCTAAGGAATGTTCACTGATATTCAATAAAAAAAAGTCTGTGTTCAAACAAGTTTGAAAAATACTAGATTCAATCAAGTTGGAAAAAGGCTGATTGAAAGTAGAGATTCTTAACCTTAGCTGTATAAAACAATCATCTGAGGAAATTAAAAAATATGCTGAGGACTCGATCCAGACATAATGAATTAGAATCTTTACTTATAAAACAAAAGATATGATCTTATTCACAATTTTTCCAGCCTTTAAGCCTATTATCATTACTCATTTTGCACAAAGGTAAACTACTATGCAATATATATGCAACTATGAATCTAAAATGTAAATTACCTTAACAAAGCGACAAAGTCTTACAGCATCTTCCCATTTTGAACTGCTTACATATTCATGGAGAATAGTAGGATATGGTGATATGCTGATGTGAACCAGGGAGCCATCAGCTCTTCTAATAGTTACTTGATTTCCAACAAAACTCATAATATGGGGATTTTTACTAAATTCACTGTTAAAAAAAAAAAAAGCAAAGTACACTTTAAAGTCATATTCTGAGCAAAATTTTTCATGTATATCAAATCCGGGGGAGTGGACTATGAAACATATATGGAGTCTCCAATCTCCAAAAGGCACACCCCCAGAAGGTAGACTCCAGGGAGAATGTATATACTCAAATAAATTTCAATGTATTTATTTGAATATATACATTCTCCCTGGAATTAACTTTGAATATAAACATTTGAATATAACTTGCTATATACAGTTTAAATTGGCAAAAATTATTACATATTTGACAGCTATTCCTAAGAGCATTTGAAGTCATCTTTTTTTTTTTCCCTGAGGCTTAAAACAAATTGCAACAATAATTAATATAGCTTTAGTTTTTAGAAATATTAAAGGGTAAGCTGATAAAAAATAAACTTAATTCCAAGACTATTTTCTTAGAATAAAAAGAGGTGAGCCAGGTGCAGTGGCTCATACCTGCAGCCCTAACTACTTGGGAAGATCACTTAAGCCCAGGCTGCAATGAGCCATGATTGCACCACTGCATTCCAGCTTAGGTGACAGAGTGAAATCTTGACCCTAAAAACAAATAAATAAAAAGAGATGACCTTCAAATAAAGAAACTAATTTCTTTTAATTAGTTCAAATACTTTTTAAAATATACTGTTTTATTTTGATGCCTCTCTGGTTTTCTTAAGATTGTGAACTTGAATACTAAAAATGAACTCAAAATAGATTTGAAAACTAAGTTAAGGTCTAGAATTAAGAAGTCTTTGTATGCCTATTTTGTCAAGAATAAGAAATGTCCTTGCCATTTTTTAGAGAATTTAGGAATATAAATGATTTTCTGAAGCATATAAATTTAAAAATTTTAGTAACTTTGGTCTTTTCCTACCTTTTAATATTAACCAAAAATTCAATTCTAGAGACATACACATTCTTAAAAGTGTTAACGTCAATGATAATATGTGATAGAATTGGGTAGTTGTCACAAGTTTGTGCATCCTGAAAAATCTTAACAGTGCCTATACTAAAATCACTTGATCACATGGAGAAAACTACCTGAGCTACCATTACACCATACTAAGCTTGAAAGTTATATTCATATAAGGGACAAATACATAATTCATATCATACAACACTATCAACTTGATTCTATCACTTAAGTCTCAAGCTAGCTTTAGCTGAACAATTTATTCATCAATAATCTGACATGAAAAATACCTTGCAGGGTTGAAAACAGAAGCAAAACGTGATACTCTATTAGAGTTTTATTTACTACAATACAGAATTATATGCAGTAAAATGTTACCTTGCATCCCTTTCATATAATGTTTTAGGCAAAATGTCTCTGTCCACATAAACTGTATTGGGGTAATACCACACTATAAATCGAGTATCTTGAAGTCCACAAAGGATATTGCACGTATCATTCCATGCCAAGGTATGCACCATTGTTCCTTAATTTAAAAAGAATGTTAATGTGCTATTAATTTTAATATGTAAGTACTAAAATATATCTTTAAAATGTCTGACAAACAAAATCCCATATAATTTCTGGTAGATATGACTCTACTTTCTGATTGTATAATGGTGAAAACACATATAAAAAAATCACACAAGAATTTACAGAAATATTTGAATGCTTTACCTAGAACATTTATATTTTTAATTTGCAAATTTTTCTTTCAGTGACAATTTAACTGCAGCGGCTAAAGACCTGCTATTAAGATAAGTTAATCTTCTTGCCTTCAGACCATCAAGTTCCAGATGATCCTCAGTGAGGGATACCGTCCTCTCAATATTCAAGAGTCACTCTTCTACAGGTGACCCCTAGTCTGCCCATCAGTGGGACATGACAGAGGTGAACTCCTGCCCTTCTCTCCCTTGGACCTGGCTGGATATTGCTTTCGCCAACCCATGGAGCCACCCTGCCCTGAGAGCTAGCAGGAGGCTAAGACCCACAGAACAACCACCACTGCCCCTCTGTCAGCAGGAAGCAGTTACAGAAGACTGACCTTTGTCCATTTTTACCATAGATTTAGGGTCTTGGACCCTTGATGGGGGGAAGTGTTACAGCAGGTAGTCAGGCAGACTTAAGCAAGGCAGGAGAGGCCCCTGCCACCAGCCCCAGGAATGTTAGGTGACCATCAGGTGATGGTCAGGTAGTTGTGAAGCTGTCTCTCTAAAGTAATAACTGGTTACAACCAGTACCAGGGAAAGGCAGTTCTCAATAGAAACACCGAAACTGGAAATTAGTAGCTTCTCAATACGATCTCAAGAGCTAGGTGAGTGGGCTCACACATGTGCACTAACAGGCAAAACGGTGGAGGAGTTTAACTGGTATATGAACTTCGTTAGGAACACTGGAGTGGTAAGGAAAAAAACACCTCAAGTGAGCATGCGTACAACTTCAGTAAACACACTGTGCATGTGGCCCCTCCCAGATGCTGGCAGGCCACCATGCATGTGGACAGCCCACCCCAAGGGAAGAATTAGGGCAGAAGGGTTGCAACTCCCCAGAAGCATGCCAAAGTATAAAACCACAAATCAAAGGTCAAACAGTGCACTTGATCTCTCAAACTGCCTGCCTGCCCTCTTGTGAGTTTACCTTACTTCCATTCTTTCCTGCTATAAAGCTTTTTAATGGACTGGACACCTGTAATCCCAACACTAAGAGACTGAGGCAAGCGGATGGCTTGAGCTCAGGAGTTTGAGACCAGCCTGGGCAACATGGTGAAACCCTGTCTCTACCAAAAATACAAAAAAAATTAGCTGGATGTGGTATCACGTGCCTGTAGTCCTAGCTACTTGGGAGGCTGAGGCAGGAGAATCACTTGAGCCCAGGAGGTGGAGGTTACAGTGAGCCTTGATCACGCCATTGCACTCCAGCATGGGTTACAGAGTGAGACCCTGTCTCAAATAAAATAAACCTAAAATTAAAAATAAAAAATAAAGCTTTTTGAATAAACTTTCACTCTTGCTGTTAAAAAAAAGTAGCTAAGATTAAAACATTAAAACATTTCCAGATTCATTCAAACAAATTATTTATTACAGCAAATATAAGAAAGTAGACAAATAAAACTTAAAATGTATTAAAATAGTTTTACCAAGTTTGATAATTTGTTCTTCCTTCCCAAATCGTTTCACAGAAGTGATACAGAGATCTCTATTTTTATCAATGAAAGCAATTTTTCTATCATTGGTAAGTCCTTTTTGATCCAGAGCAATTTCCAAGATTTCATTCTAAAATTTTTTAAAAATGTAAATACTGGGTTAGTTTTAGTGTTTGATATAAGATAATTTTAATTATTTAATTATAAGAACATTTTCTTTTTTAAGATCAATTAAATGTCATTTACCCACTTACAATGATAAAATGTCCCTGGTTAAATAATTTTAAACTGCCAATATATTAATTCAAAAGCTGCACTAAAGTATATTTGCCTGACATCCAAGGAAAAGATACCTCTCAAAATGCAATAAAATAATATATATTTTGATACTCTGTTGGCTGAGAAACACTCCTATCAGTCCTGTCCTACCTTTCACAGTCAGGGTGAAAGGGGCAGGTAAGTCTGAGTATCATGAGAGGTCTATTTTGATTAACAAGTTGCCTAATAACTATGTCTTAAATATTTGTAAAAATAAATTTTGGAAATATGTGGAAATATATCATGTGTCCAGAGCCTTGTATTTTACAGATTCTCTCACATTCATTCTTGCAAAACAGAAAACAATTTTGTAATATAGATATTATAATACTTACACTTTGCAAATCAGAAGACTAGATTTATACTCAATAAGTGATTTTGCTCAGAAAAAGCCAGTATCAAGTATATCTAAACTTGCAACTCAGACTTCCAACTCCAAGATCATTGGTTTTCATTTGCTAGTAAGATGAATTTTATTATAACTTGAAAATGTTTTAATACAGATTCATTTTAACTCAAACCAAGAAAGATTTATTTGCTGCCTACAATGTCTGAAGACTTTGCTAGGAACTGTGAATTCAACAAGAATCATGACCACAACATCAAATCATTGTATTAAAATGTAGTCTAAGAAACGCTTTTTAAAATAAAACAAAATACACATATAACTTTATCCAAAATGATGAATCAACCATATACCAGTTCATAATACATTTTTAAAAGTTCAACTGTTAAACAAAAAACATACTAAAATAAAAATTTGTATTAGCACAAAAAAAAAAAAAGTTCAACTCTTTTGAGAATACCATGATTTATATTTTAAGGAAGAAAATAATTTTGCTTCATATATATCAAGGCATTCATGAAATATAACACTAGGTATTTTCAAAATGGAAATGTTTCAGAGAAACTGATTTTTACAATAAAGAATTGCTTATCATTGTCATCATTATCAGAACCTAGTGTATTATTTTAAAAACACTGTTAAACAGATATGATTCTTCTAAGAAATTAAAAATCAAAGATGTATAGTAATTATAATGCCTATGTATGTAGGGGAAGAGGGATTCCCCAGCTTCATTCAGCAGGGCATCACCCATTTTCCTCTTGTCAAGTCCATCTCCCCCAATATGTTCTATTCCTCCTGGGTGACTCTTTGCAGTGGGACATAAAAGCAGTTCTGTGTTCAGCAGAACCATCTCCCTTGCCCTACACTAATTAACATTTATTTACTAATACACAGACTTGAGCTCTAGTTTGGGTTCTGTTACTATCTGGGAAGATCCTGGATATGAGTTTCTTCCAGATATAAAATAAAATAGTTTGGGTAAGTTTCTATTACTTCATAGAATGTAAAATTTAAAAATCCTTTGTATTGCATACCAATGTACTGGGTAATTGGGTGAAGTGTGACAAGTAGAAGTCACTTCCATTCTCATAATTAGGAAATGGTAAATTATCTACGAAATTCTTACACTTAGGAAAAGTGTTATAGAAAGCATTATAACATTAAAATAAATATTTAACCTTATTAATTGACTCTCTTTTCAATCCTACTAACAAAAATAACTGCATCTTGAAAAGCTGAGAAATTTACTTCTTTTGATATGCTTAATCTTACTGAAGACTCTGCTTACATAGTCTTGATTTAAAATGACAATAATGGAGAGGTTGTAGGGAAATAAGCACCTCAGATATTACCAGTGCAAAGGTAAACTGATACAATCTCTTTGAAAGATAACTTCAAAATACTTATTAAAATTACAAATTCTCATATCCTTTGACCCAGCAACAATATTTCAAGAATAAATCCCACAGTTATAGTAGCACATATACAAGAAGATATATATACAAGGTAATTCATCTTGCCAATACTGTAATATTCACAGCAAAAGGTTGGAAACAGTTTTAATTCTGATACATCCATAAAATGTTATAACATTCAGTGGAGAAAAAAGGGTTGAGAAAGCACTTTAGGTATAGATACAGAACCATCTCCAGCAAGACAGTATTATATGAAAAAAGCAAAGTGATGTAGAATTGTGTGTTACATTTTTGTAAAAGAGGAGTAAGAGAACATATATCAGTTTTGTTGGTACACACACCAAAAATCTCTGGAAGAATATATAAGAGATTAATAACAATGGTTACTTATTTGGTGAAGAGGCACTATAGTGATGAATAACAGGTATAGTAGGGAGACTACCACCGTATACTTTTTAATGCTTTTTGATTTCTGAACCATATGAATGTATTTGTTATTCAAATTTAAAACTAGGGCCAGGTGTGGTGACTCATGTCTGTAATCCTAGCACTTTGGGGAGCTGAGGCAGGTGGATTGCTTGAGTTCAGGAGTTCAAGACTAGCCTAAGCAATACGGCAAAACCCTGTCTCTATCAAAAACAAACAAATAAAAAACTAATACTACAAAGATATATATATATATATATATGATTTTGAGTAACATTTCACTAGAAGTATTAATAAAACAAAAGCATCTTTAGACTCTAATATATCAGTAATTTAGAAGGATAACTCAATGCAATGTGCTTCTTTAAGGCTAAAAATCAGAAACCAATAAACAACTTAGAATTCAGGGTCTTTTGTACTTGTATAGATTTCTTACTACAGACTTAAAACCTAAAGAAAATGCTGGCTAAGAATAGGTCAATGAGAAAACTGCAAGATATTCAGAAACACAAATTCATTTTTATTTACTGATAAGTGCTAACATTTTAATCAAAATAGAACACATAACTGAAAAATAGTGAAGAGCTTGACAACAGACATATAAGTCAGATCCTTTTATTCAATTAATTTGCATGTATATACTAAGGTCTTTGTGACATTTTTAGGCAGAATAGTCAATGGAGAATGCACAGTGATTTTAAATATAAAACTAATTCCTTTGCATCCTCTTTAAATTGAAAACGTTAATTTTAAAAAGGAAGTAAATAAATAGTGGCTATTTACATTAGAAGTAGTTAATGTCCATTACCTTATGAGAAAGAAACTTCCCATCACCTAATGGTTTTCCAGTTGATGCCTCAAAGAGGAAGATTACTTGAAAAAAAGTACAACATTAATTAATGTGTCATATTAAAATTTTTACTGGTAAAATTCAGTGAAACTATTATAATCTTTATGAGAAATTATTTAACTCTCTAGATCACAGAGAGTTAAATTCAGCACAGAAGAGCAGCAGCATCCAATTTTAATTTATTAATGTGGTCACATTTCTTATGAAAACAATAAAACTGAATACTTCTTCCTAAAACACATTCCTTAATTAGAATTTTTATTAATGGCATGGCATCAATGCTCCATAGGCTCAATAATGGCAAGTCCAAATGTGAAAGTAATTTATAATTCTGATAACTTTGATTCAAACCAAAATAACACCACAGTGTATGCACCAAAGAAAAACTTCCTCTTTGTCCTTTGGAGGTTAGCTGAAAATCAGCTCACAAAAGGCAGATTAATAGGATAAATGGCATACCTATTTATTAACTTACATGAGGGAGAATCACAGAGTGATTACCCTACCATACAACGGGGTGCAGATGGTTAAAAGTCCCTTCTTCCCCTCTTAAGGGAAATGGAGATGGGGAATGTGGATGATTTTAGAAGGGGTAGTAAATGATTTCTAGGGGAATTCAGTGGACAGGAAGAACATACAAAGTCTGTTGGGCACACAAGAGCACACAATGGTTTGTGACAAATGTCTGCCCAGGTGTGTTGACAGCCTTCTGTATTTCTTCCTGCAATATGAGTTTTGTTAATGAAAACTCAGGGAAGGGACCAGAGGTAATTTTTTTCTTCTTTGGTGGGTCCGAAGTTGAGGCAGGTAAGGGAACTTCAGCACAGCATGTCAAAGCACAATATTTTGGGGTATTGGTTTCTAAGCCCCAACAATAGACTACCATATTCCGCAAAGGAAAAACATGTTGAATGCCTATCATAATGCCAGGCAACGTGTTATGTGCTGCTCAGTTTTCTGTTATTAATATGCTACTCTGGTATAATCAATAATTTATCTGGTCTCTGTCCTGGAGCTTCAAAAACCCTTAGAATTTCCTGATTAGAGTATCTTTATTATTGCTAGTGAAGAGACTCTTGGTGGGCCCCTAGATAGCTTCAGGATAGGGGCTGATAATCAGATCAACTATGTGGTTTGACAGTCTGAACTTTCAGGTTCCCAGTCTCTGGAGATGGGAAGCAGGCTGGAAACTGAGTTCATCAGGTGGCCAATGATTTAATTAATCATGCCAATGTAACAAAACCCCATAAAAATTCTGAATGCCAAAGCTCAGTGGAGCTTCCTGGTTAGTGAACACACTGATGAACTGGGAAGGTGATGTGTCCTGAGAAGAGAGGGCACAGAAACTCTGTGTCCAGCTTTTATAATAAAACTGTAATAATAAGTATAGCTTTCCTGAGTTCTGTGAGTCATTTTAGTGAATTATCAAACTTGAAGGAGTTGTAGGAATCCCTGAATTTGTAGTTAGTTGGTCAGAAAAGTAGGCAGCTACAGTGGGGTTGGAGAGTCTTAGATTTGTAGCTAGCATCTGGAGTAGGGGCAGTCTTAAGCTTTGGTGTCTGCACTAGCTCCAGGTAGTGTAGAAATGAAATGCAGTATACCCAGTTGAAATGAAAATGGAATAGTTGGTATTAGGTTATTGAAGCATACGGTTTGGGAAGAGAAAGGATGAAAGGGGAGAGGATGAAGAACTTCTGATTTCTCAATGGCCATGGGGTCACCCATGGTATGAAACACCAGCTATGTTGTAATCGGTTATTGGAGATAAAAGTTACCCATGGAATTTAAGATGATACATACAACTTCTGGGGAACTGGCTCACTAAATACATAGGAAAATGCAAAATCATAAGAAAAAAGAGAAATACACAATCTCTTGATTATTGCTATCTCTAATAGCTAAAAATGAAAGAGATGAACCAAATATAAATTCTGGCCAGTCTAAATTATGGCCTCTAGTCTCAGGGCCCCTACTGAAGGAATGAATGTGTTGGAAAAGATATTGATTCTTGCCACTTCAAGGAACAGGCACTAGCCTCAGAGTCATTTTCAAAGGAAAAAGTTATGCTGAAATAAATCTTGAAAAAGACTAAAATAATTCCTAAGAGAATGGGGATAGAAAGAGGGAAATGTCTAGAAATTCACCCAAACTGGGGGAAAAAAATCTTTAAACAGTTATTAAGAAATAGAGCAAACAAAACTATAAAAATTCTGGAAGACAACCTAGGCAATACCATGCTGAACATGGGAACAAGAAAAGATTTCATGACAAAGATGCCAAAAGCAATCGCAATAAAAGTAAAAATTGAAAAATGGAATCTAATTAAACTCAAGACCTTCATCACAGCAAAAGAAACTATCAACAGAGTAAAGAGACAACCTAGAGAATAGGAGAAAATTTCTGCAAACTGTACATCTGACAAAAGTCTAATATCTAGCACCTACAAGGAACTTAAATTTTTAAGAAAAAAAACATTAAAAAGTAGGCAAAGGACATGAAAAGACACTTAAAAGAAGACATACATGCGGCCAACAAGCATGTGCATAAAAGCACAACATCAATTATCATTAGAGAAATCAAAACCACAATGAGATACCATCTCACACCAGTCAGAATGGCCATTATTAAAAGGTCAAAAAATAACAGATGCTGGTAAGTTGTGGAGAAAAAGGAACGGTTTTACACTGCTGGTGGGAGTATAAATTAGTTCAATCATTGTGGCGAGGAGTGTGGCAATTCCTCAAAGAGCTAAAAACAGAGCTACCATTCAACCCAGCATTCCCATTACTGGGTATATACCCAAAGGAATAGAAATCATTCTACCATAAAGATACATGCATGTGAATGTTCACTGCAACACCTATTCACAACGGCAAATACATGGAGTCAACCTAAATGCCCATCAATGACAGACTGGATAAAGAAAATGTTGTACATATATACCATGGAATACTATATAGCCATAAAAAAGAATGAGATCATATCCTCTGTGGGAATATAGATGGAGCTGGAGGCCATTATCCTTAGCAAACTAATGCAGAAACAGAAACCCAAATACCACATGTTCTCACTTATAAGTGGGAGCTAAATGATGAGAACTCATGGACACGAAGAGGGAAACAGAGACTGGGGCCTTGAGGGTGAAGAGTGGGAGGAGGAAGCAGATCAGAAAAAATAATTATTAGGTACTAGGCTTAGTAACTAGGTGATGAAATAATCTGTACAACAAACCCCTATGACACAAGTTTACCTATGTAACAAACCTGCACATGTACCCTGAACCTAAAGCAAAAGGTTTTGTTTTTTTAAAGAAATGGGGTGAAAAGCAAACAATGATGGGGGTAAAATGAAAGAGAAAAGGGTGAATCAAGGGACTTATCACAGTAGGGTGGAAGTCTGGGGTCAAAACACAGCGGCGAGGTGGACTGATGCAGGGGTTCCTGCTAGTGTCCCAATATTTAAGAACACTAAGTAAATCTGCTTTATTCATCTTAGTTTGGAAGAATTTGGAAAGCAGAAAGGCAAAGATGGCAACAAGAAACCTGACCTTCAATTACCTGGAGCAACAGTCTACCAATTTAATCAAGAAAAAGATTGAGGAAAAGGCCTGGGTTCCTTGGCTCAGTTATGAGCTGGGGACCCAATACCTTAAGCACATAAATGGGCAAAATGATCAGGGGGTGGAGAGGAGAAGACTCGAGGACACCTTGACACAAAAGTGCCAAGTACTTTGGTCCAAAATCCCCTGGTGATGCCCTAAGGAAGACTACAATTAAATTGAAAGAGTACAGAAGTGCAAGCGTTGATAGAATTAAGGTGAAAGTTTGAATGAAAACTGGAGAGTTTAAACAGACTTTATGTGAAGAGGCTGCGTCTCCTTTACTTGAATGTTTCATGGGAATAGACATTATGTCTGACAGGAACACTTCCCCTACCTACTACTGAAAGTCCTAATGCGGCTGGGTGTGGTGGCTCACATCTGTAATCCCAGCACTTCGGGAGGCCAAGGTGGGTGGATTACTTGAGTTTAGGAGTTTGAGAACAGCCTGGCCAACATGGTGAAACCCCATCTCTCCTAAAAATACAAAAAAATTAGCTGGGTGTGGTGGTGCATGCCTCTAATCCTAGCTACTTGGGAGGCTGAAGCAGGAGAATCACTTGAACCTGGGAGGTGGAGGTTGCAGTGAGCCAAGGTTGTGCCACTGCACTCCAGCCTGGGCAACAGAGTGAGACTCTGTCTCCAAAAAAAAAAAAAAGAAAAAGAAAAGAAAAGTCCTAACGGGAGTCACAGCTAGATTGAGAGGATATAGAAATGCAAGAGTTAATGAAATTAAGGCAAAAGTTTGGATGAAAATTGGTAGTTTAAACAAGCTTTGTTTTTTTGTTTTTTTTTTTTTAGAAGAAGTTTTTGCTCTTGTTGACCAGGCTGGAGTGCAGTGGCACAACCTCGGCTCACTGCAACCTCTGCCTCCTGGGTTCAAGCAATTCTCCTGCCTCACCATCCTGAGTAGCCGGCTAATTTTTTTGTATTTTTAGTAGAGATGGGGTTTTGCCATATTGGTCAGGCTGGTCTCGAATTCTTGACCTCAGGTGATCCACCTGCCTCAGCTTCTCAGAGTGCTGGGATTATAGGTGTGAGCCACCATGTCTAGCCCTAAACGAGCTTTATGTTAAGTAGTTGTGTCTCATTTACCAGGAGGTATTATGGGGATTGATACTATGTCTGGTTGAAGAGCGTTTCCTCTAACAAGTAATATGAAACAGAAGGCATGTAAACCCACCCTTCAAGCAATATTGACTGGGAATGCAAAATGGGAATAAATAAGATTACTCAAGTTCACACAGGCATTTAATATCAATCAGTATATGAACTGGTATGGATGAATTCTCTATATAATAACCCTGGGTGGAATACAGATTGGAACTTAAAGGGGAAAGCCTATGAGCACCTCTCAGTGAAAATTACTGGGACTTTGGACTAGAGAATTCCCATCTGAGGAGCAATTACTAGCTTGCTATCTGACAAATTGAAACTACCCCTAAAACCGAAGAATAGAAAATAATTTTGAAATCTAATGTACCCATAATATCTTGGGTGATATTGGAGACAGATTCTACTAGGAAAGGCAATGCCCAGAAGAGTTTTATAATAAAATATTAATGTATTGAGTAGAAACACATTACTGGGGAATGCAAAAAGTTACACAGTGTATATATATGAGTCTACCTGCTCTGACTGGCTTTGGAACCACTTGAGGAGCTGCCAGATTCTGTCAACACTTGGACAGTGGCCTATAACAGCTCTCAATTAACCAACAAATAGCTGCCTGGTTTACAAATAGCAGTTCTACTGTGAACATACAACATTTTATTTGTAAGGCCACCCCTCTGACAGAAGAAGGTGAAAATAAGCATGGTGGGCTGCACTGCATGCTGTTTGCCTAGATATGTGAGTTTTTATTAACTCACAGGCAGTGGTCATATGGTCAGGCAAAAAGGACAATTGAAAACTGGCCTATTATAGGGATGCCCATATAGGGTACAGCCTCAAGCAACTTACTATGGGAATGTGATGGATGCATTAAGGTATGACGTATCAATGCCTATCAGGAGACTTCCCCTTCTAGGTTCAAAAGGCGATTGGAATTGACGAGCAAATACTTCAGGATGCCTGCTTGAGGTGGCTCCCTGGATACATGAAGCAAGTGGACACTGAGGGCTGCAGCAATGCAGAGATGAACTGAATCTAGAAATGTTCCTCTCATACCCTCTGAGGCACAAAATACCAATAAGAACTGTTCTGTCTGCCCATGACAGACTGCAGATGGCCATGGGACAGATTCCTTGGGAGAAAGGCTCTACACATAGCTGGAAACTTGGACTCATGCCAGTAGCTGGGGAGGGCTGCAAATGGGTCCTGACATGAATAGATGCCGACTCGGGACTGGGCTTTGTTTAACCAGTGGTAGCCTGGCAAATACTGAGGGTACTATAAAAGAACCAGCAGAGACAATAATGCATTGATTTGGACCACCTAGTCACATTTCATCAGACTAAGGAACATACTTTACAATCCACAATGTCCAACAATGGGCAGAGAGATATCCTCCCCAGAGTAATGGTTTGGTGAAAAATCAGAATGGGAAGTTAAAACAGTGGCTCTCGAAAACAGGGGAAAGGATGAACTGGCTTGCATGCCTGCATGAGTATGGACTCAACAAGAGAGAAGCAAAGAGACAGATTCCTGCACTAGATAGATTCCTCTGTTGTTTTTGTTTTGTTTCGTTTTTTAGATGGAGTTTTGCTCTTATTGCCCAGGCTGGAGTGGCACGAGCTCGGCTCATAACCTCTGCCTCCCAGGTTCAACCGATTCTCCTGCCTCAGCCTCCCCAGTAGCTGGGATTATAGGCATGCACCACCATGTCCAGCTAATTTTTGTATATTTTAGTAGAGACGGGGTTTCTTCATGTTGGTCGGGCTGGTCTCAAACTCCCGACCTCAGGTGATCCTCCTGCCTCAGCCTCCTAAAGCGCTGGGATTACGGGAGAGGGCCACCAAGTCGGGCACTATTTTTTTTTTTTTTGGAGACAAAGTCTCACTCTGTCACCCAGGCTGGAGTGCAGTGACGTGATCTTGGCTCACTGCAACCTCCGCCTCCCAGATTCAAGCGATTCTCCTGCCTCAGCCTTCTGAGTAGCTGGGATTACAGGTGTGTGCCACCATGCCTGGCTAATTTCTGTATTTTTATTAGAGACCAGGTTTCACAAGTTGGTCAGGCTGGTCTCGAACTCCTGATCTCGTGATCTGCCTGCCTCAGCCTCCCTCTGTTTTTTTGATAAATCTCAGGAAGAAGGGGAGGGAAGGGAGGATACTGCTATGGCAAAACACTTTTTTCTTTCTTCCCCTGTATCACCTCAACTTTCTCCTATTTGATGCCATGGTCCCAAGGCCAGGGCTACCACTATAAATGCCAGAAGCAGAGATGGTTCCCAAGCAAGAAACTGTAACTATACTTTTAAGCCTTAATGTCAAAATTCCTAAGGACCTGATAGGATTGGTTGCGCCTTCACTCCATCTGGAGAATTTGGGGTTAATAGTGAATGCAGCTTTATTGGCTTGTAGTGGAAACAGCCTGTTGCTCTATACAAATGGAAAGGAGAAATAATAGCTGAGAGTAAAGGAATGAATAAATGGGTTGTGCAATAAGTAAAATATTACATTAATGCTTCAAAAGAGACTCAGAGCAAAAGAATGATACTGTTTTTTGGCTTAATTATAGCTGATACATGAAAGGGTGAAACCATATATTGCTGAGACCTCTCCTGCTTGGAACTTAACACACTTGAATGGAATCCTGCAAACCTCAGAGGCCTAAACTTGAAGACAGCTTTGTCATAGAAAGTGATGAGGGACTGGACTAATTATTAGCGACCAGTAGAACCCTAGTAATGCTCTAGTGTCTTCTGACTCTTATCTTATAACATGGTATAACACTGGAATTGTTGGTAAGAGTATAATACTGATAGTGATGGTCAAATGTACTGGGAATGGAATTTAAAAGCCTCCTATCTCTATCCAATATTGATTCCTCCAAACACTAGGCATATTCATACTGGTCCTATAGACAGGAATGATCCTTTTGCTATAAGGGATCCGTGGTCATAGACCAGGGGGGTGATCTGTGGTATAATAAATAATTTGTCTGATGTTTGTCTTGGGCTTCTGGCAGGTAGCTTCAAAAATGCTTAGAATTTTCTGAGTGATAGAAATGTCTTTGTTATCCTAATAAGGTGACTCTGGTGAGCCCCTAGAGAGCTTCAGGATAGTGGCTGGTCACCAGAAAGACCAATCTCATGTTCAGAGGGTTGAGCACTTTCAGCCCTCCACCCCCACCTGCAACCTCTTGAGAAGAAAGCTGGAAACTCAGTTCAATCACATGGCCAATGATTTAAATAATCATGCCTAATTAATCATGTCATCAAACTCCAAAAGTCTTCTCTGGACACCAAAGCTCAAAGCTCAGTGGAGCCTCCTTGTTGAACACATTGATGTGCCAGGAAGATGATGTACCCTGATTCCATGAGGGCACAGAAGCTCCAGGCCTCACCCTATGTCTATCCTTTGTAATAAAATTACAATCATAAATATAGTGCTTTTCTGAGTTCTGAGTCATTCTAGCAAATTACTGAACCTTAGGGGTTGATGGGGTCACCAAATTTTTAGCCAGTTGGTCAGAAATGCAAGTGCCCTTGCACAGACAACTCATAGTAATCACAGGGGACTTTCAATCTTAAGTTTATTGAAAACAAAAATCTGGCTTCCAAATTACTATTACTTTTACGATTATACAGTTATCTTAATTCTGTCTGCTATCTGGATACTATTTTATTCCATTCTCTTTTCCTCTTTTTTAGCCAGAAAGAAAGTCCTTTTTAAAAAATTACCAAATGTCTTCACTCAGAGAAGGCCTAAGGCATGAAGAGATAGAAAAGCTCTATTTAGGAGAGTTATATTTTCTACCAGTATAAGAGGTGCTATTATCTGAAGCACTAAAAATTAAAAATTAGGACAGTTCCTAGTTCATGAATTAGGTCTTCTGTGGTATGAACTAACAAAATTAACATTCAAGTCAGATTTTTTGGTAACAGTAATGTACAATATTTCGTGATATATTTTAACAGAGAGAAACAATTATTTAATATACAATATTTTTCACTAGGTTTTTGGGATCACTCACTCTTAATTTTCCTCTTACCTCACTGGCTTCTCTTCCTTTTATTCATCCCTAAGTACTGATGTGCTGTGTTTAGTCCTCTTCTCTGTATAGACTTACTTCCCAGGTGATTTCATTCAGTGTTATAGCTTTAAGCACTAGTAGTATACCAATGACCACCAAATTCACATCTCTAGTCCCAACCTCTCTCCCAAGCCCTGGACTGGTTTATCCTATTGTTCACTCTCATCCCTGCTTGGCTGTCTAAGAAAGATTTAAACATACCAGGACCAAAATCAACTCTTGGTTTGCAGACCAGCCCCCTCCAAATGACCTCTTTCCCTGTCTTCTATCTCATTTACTCAGGGCAAAAACCTAGGATAATATGCTTGCCTCCTCTCTTTCCTGCATGCCCACATCTTTACCATGGCCAAGTCTTTATAAGATCTGGTTCCTGCCTATCTCTAAGTTGTCCTCTCCTCCCACTCTCTAGCTAGCTCATTTGACCGAGTCACATGGCCTTCTGGCATTCCTTTAACATGCCAGTTGCTCCCACCTCAGAATACTTGCACTTGATTGTCATTCCCCTGCCTCACTTTCACAACCCTTTATTCTCTCACCCTGCACTAGTCTTCTTCGTAGCCTGTATCATTACGTGACAATTTATTATATATTTATTAAATTTTTATTTTTATTTGCTAATTTTGTTCACCATTGTATCCTCAACTTCTAGAAAAGTAGTTGGCACATAGTAAGCACTCAATAATACTTACTAAATGAGTGAATCTGTGATATAGATATGCCCTAATAAAATGGTTTCATTGTACTATGTAATCCAAAACACCTGACATACTTATATTTATCTATAAGTATTAATGTGGCCTAGATTTTTAAACAGAAAATTTAAGTTATTCATACCTTTCTTTCACTTAACTTAAAAGTATTAATTTAAAAATATAAACAAATTAAATAGTTCAGTGAAGTGCAGTATTTACTATGTTATCAAATGAAGAAAAATGCAACATTTAAAAAGATCAAAAACTTAAACATTAATATACATTTTTAGGACCACAACATTGAGTTCAAATTCTCTACCAACAGATACTGAATATATATGTTTTCCTTATCACTGATCTTCAATGTTGTGACTATCTATTTGTTCTATTAACTGGATAAAATATGACAACTTTAGTTGCTTAATTAACTCATGCTTTGAAAACAGATTAGAAAGCTCATAATTCTTTTGATATAAAGTTAATGAACTGGTAGATAAGAAAATGTAAGTTAATTTATGAAAATTTTATAACGTTAACAAATTTCATATTTGACAGGAAAAATTATAAAAATGTACTTACTTTTTTCATCAGCCTTGTCTCTTATTGCTATGGTATCATTACTCAAAGATACAGTCTGTGCATTCAGAATATCTGTTCTCATCCCAGGAAATTTTGGAGATGAAATAAAGCGCCCTTCATACGAATATAAATAGATACTACTACCATCTACAAGAAGAAAATGTCTAAAAAATAAAGAATAGAAATAGATTCTCAAATATGAGTAGACTATATTTTCATTTTTATATTACAGAATAGTTTATCCTTGGGAAAAAATCTAAATCTTACAATTCATGTAAATGTGTAGATATATAAGGAATAAAACACATTAAAGACTGAAAGCCAGCATTGGTTGTTTTGGTTTGTTTTCTGGGTTTTTGTTTTATGATGAAGTAGGAGAAGAAAAATGAAAATGTCCATAATCACCACCCTATACACTAAAATTCTGACTTCTTTTATATTATACCCACAATTCATTTCCTTTCCTAAAGAAGATTCTATGCAAAGGCAATCAAAAAATCTTATAATTTATAATTCAGTGATTTTAATGCCAGGTGCTATTTGTTTCATGAAACAGTTTTAATATGTATTTTATAACTAAAGATTATGCTAAAAATAATTAGAGATTCAATACAGGTTAAAGTCTAAAGCAGCGAAAATGACTAAAAAAGTTACCATGAGGGCAAGCATTTATTAAAAATAAGGCAGTTGTGACTTTAAAATCATATGGTGACCATCAGTATGTATTCATATCTAAAAATTCCTATATTTTTGCTGCAGGGTCAGATTCATTTGCTGTGTTGACAGCTATATTTAAGGCATAGGGCTCTGTGTAGTTAATTTTTTATTAACTCAAAACATAAATATTTTATGGCTGTTACATTTTTCCTTTGAAAATTTATGAATATTGTACAAAATAATTCAAGCAATACAGAGAAAACAAAAGACCTCTTGAGATCCTACCTCCACAGAGATAACTATGCCAAAGTATGAACTTCCATAACTTTACTAACTCACTCATTCCTGACATACATTTGTTTCAAACTATTCACTGTTTTAAAGAATATCTATAGTGTATATACATCGCCATGTGTCTTCCCTACTTATTTTCCTTAGTACAGCTTCTAGAAGTGCATTATTAGATTAAAGAGCATACATTTAACATTTTTAAATATATATTGTCATACTGCCCTTTGAAAAGTGGTACTGATTTACACACATACTATGGCAATACTGGTATGCCTGCTTCCTTAATGCTGAAGACATTATTACTTTTCAAAATCTTATGTTTAATGTTTTAATATCCTTGATTCAGAACTGGTTCTTGATTAAGAAACTGCTAATTATTCTTTTTTTGCTATGGAAACAAAAGGGAAATAAACACCAAAACCAGTGAAAAATTAGTATCTAATGAACACCAATTATACATACTTCAATTAAATTAATAATTGAGGATTGGTAGGTAGTTTATTTAATTGAAGGATTTGGCCCTTACATACTGGTGTCTGGTCATACATAATGGTTTATGAAAACTATATTTGCTAAACTTGACAGAGTGACATATATTAGTATATATTCCTCTGTTTCAGTACTAAAAGCATTTTCTTTTCCAAACAAAACACTATAGCTTTTAAAACCTACTTGTGAGTAAACACCCTGTTTCAAGGGGCAAACATCTCTAATTGTAAAAATAAGACCAATGATAGGTAGTAACTATATTTTTTTGGCTATTTATGCCATTAATATATGTTTTATTAAGAGCATATTCAATAAATACATTTATAAATAATGTATAAATTTATTTGGAATAGAGTAAAAAGCATTTCAGAAATTTAGACAGCTGACATCTTACCTTTTAAATGATAAAAATGACTGACTTAAAAAAATTTATGATATAACTAAATAATTCACATATTTAAATTTCATTAAATAAATAACATAAAAGTTGATATAATACTTTCTTGGGCACTCAAGGTCATCAATATGGTGACCACATTTTTCAGTAACGATTTAACTGATAACGTTGATACTCATCAGAATCTGTTGGTGCTCAGAATCATTACATTACTCAGGCACACAGTTCTGTGCTTTTGGTTTTTCCATATTCTTTTGCCAGGCAGTCACTTTTCTTCCTGTCATTGTGCCAGCCTCTAACAGCCCACCAGTACCATGCTTCTTCTGGTTTTCTATTTATAAAAAGCTGTGGGCTAGAAAACCTGCTAATAAACACTATTAAGAGCTGCCTACATGATGAGTAAAGGGATGAGGAATAAAGCACATGGTTTTAGCACAAATGTTTTATGGGTAGATATTTTAGGTAATTGTCGATTATATTTTCATAATTTTATAACAAGTTTTATTGGGTTGTAGCTAAGTCCTCCTCTGATTCAGTAGAATATCACTGTATTCAAGAGACTGACAGTTTTCATGGAAAAGTGTAGGTTCTTGAGTAATAGCTATTCCTAATTTACTCAGTTAATTGCCTGGCATTTCTTAGTCCTGCATACACTGAATGTCTAAGTAGAAAAAACTAGTTTTCAAACTTCAGGTCACAGCCCAGCAGGCCCATGAAACCAAAGAGTTTCAACCACTGGAATGGAAAATAGGGGGACTATGAGTTAAAAACTCTTTAATAGTTATTTGCCTGTGTTGCTTTCATTCTCTCATGTCATTACTCTGATGTTTACTTGTAATGAGTTTATTCTCATCATTTAAAATAAATAGCTTTAAAATTTGTCTTAATTTCTAGTGTCATAAATGTTGATATATATAACCCATATATAACCCTCAATAATTTTCTAAGAATGTTAAGAAATTCAGAGATTAAAATGTTTCAGAATCACTGATTTAAAGAGCTTTATTCTTTTTTTCTTCTAAAATGTATAATAGAAACAGATTAGTTCTAAATGACTAGTATACCATTCTTTAAATTAGACGTTTTTACTAGAGTGCTTTTTGAGATATTTTAACCCCAAATCCAATAGTTAAACATAATAAATTACCTTTCTGCCTGTAGAATTAAACTAACAGTTCCTTCTTTGAGATCAAATATAATTGGTGTATTCCAGTTCTTTGTGCTAAAAGACAAATAAAATGGGTATTTATTAACCTTTAAAATACTGAATACTTTAAGTAGATAGGTATTCATTTTAAATAAAGTGACTTCAGTTTCATAGCAATTATATACATACTTCTATTATAGCACTTGGTGCATTGCTCTGAAATTATTCACTTATATGTCCGTATCCCCAACTAAAAAGCAGAGACTCTGTATCCCCAAGAACTAGCACATAATAGGCATCCGATAAATGCTCACTGTAGTATTACAACACGTGAATTGAGGAACAACACATGAATTGAGGAATTCTAAGTATAAGTCTGAGTTCTGCCATTTGTTGGCTCTGAGTTTGGGCAAGTCATCTCATGATTCTCATTTGAAAAACAGTAGCAGCATGGCATAATGAAGAGATGATAGCTTTTTGTTAGACAGATCTGGATTAGAAATATGGTTTCACCACCTGTCAGCCACTTGATCTTAACAAGCTTAACCTGCTAAGCATTAGTTTTTTATTTGCAAAATGGGGATAATGGGCCAGGACTTACATAGCGTCTGGCAAACTACCTAATATAAAGCAGGTACCAGACAAACAGAAACTGTAATAACAGTAATATGATGAACATGATTATTTTTCCTACAGGCTTCTCAAAGTTATTGTTGGGTTGAAATAAAAAGATTTCTTTGAAGCATTCTGCAAACTCTAAAATATTATATAAATGTAAGCCATGAACATGCTTATTAAATAAATGGATGAATAAATGAACAAATAAATCATTTGTTTTTACGGGGTAACATGAATCAAAGATTGGGGTGAGTAAAGGGGGCATTTACAAACAGGAAAACCCATCCTCAAATAATAAAAGTTGTTCCAAAGTTTAAAATAAGTTTTATTACTTCTATATATTCTGAATTTCTCTCAGTAACTTTCATAAAACCAATTCTTTAAATCAGATTAAATCTCATGTTCAAATCCAGAAGATTGAGGAGAGAAGGGGAAGAATACAGTGAGTAAGTAAACTGGCAGGCAACTGATCCTGGCTAATGCAAAGAATCTGATAATCATTTCAGTAAGTAAATACATGCACAAAGCAAAATAACAAATAAATTACTGCTAATAATTAGTGATTACTAATTACTGATTATTAATTAGTTTGGGGTTCATAGACATGATAAAGATATGCTTTTGTACTTTAGAAAAAAATATCACAGCATACTTTATTAATTAACCTTCATTCTTTGTCAAGAGAGTTGGTAAGTAGTGATTATGTGAGGTTTTTTTTAATGTCCCTTCAGAAAAAAATCTGAGACTTCTGACAACTGAGATATATAAATGCCATGAAAATATAAATTCCCTAAGCTATAAATGCTGAATAGAACAAGAATATTTTCAATGTAATTATCTGAAAAATCAAATGAAAATTTAGTGTAGAATGCTTATATATTGTTTTCTTTTTTTGGAACTTCTTTTTATATAAACCAGTAAGGTACTCTGCATGTCTGTTTTTAAAATTATATTTTTATTACTAAAAAAGAGGCATCAATTATTAAGAACTTGGATTCAAATTCCTGCTTTCCTTTAGTAACAAAGTCAATAATCTGATGTAAGGCAAGTTCCCTAATCATTTTTATGTCCTTTAGCTTCAGCTTTCAAATGAGAATAATAGTAAACATAAAAGACAGTAAAACAATTGCTCAATAAATGATAGTCATTATTACCTAAAATGCTAGGTTTTTAAATTTTTATGAAATATGTTTTGGTGGTGATTCATTCCCACTACTACATCCTGGTATTTCATTACCACCGCTGCATCCTCGTACTAATAAATATTTTGTACCTTAATAAATGTCTTGACAATCAAAGAAGGGAGGCAAGGTTCAATCACAAAAGAAGAACATTGCCACACATTAACTGGTAAGGAAAAAGCAGAGTGACCAAAAAAAAATTAAGAGCTACTAAACTTTGGGTATTTTTAAAGGCAGCTTCTCTAATACATGTAACACCTAATGACACTAATCCTACAGATTCAAACATTATGTCCTTGCCACTATAACTAGTAGAGTAATAGGGGAAGTTATTATAGAAAAGTTAAGAGCCTGGCCTTTCTTCAAACAAACAAACAAATAAACACTAAACTGAAGAGATTTCTATTCTCCCCTGCCCCATGAAAATTAATTATTCAAACACCTATCTGCATTAAAGTGATCATGTGATCTTCTCACATTCTATAATCCCTTCCCCATATCTCAACTGCTTAACTTGGTATCTTTTTTGAATTTTCCCAAATTCTTATGTTACTCTTTCCTGCTCATGTAAGGGAAAAAAAAAAAAAAACTCGTATAAAATTAAGTTGCTTATTTCTTCATCCACTCACCTCTGTTTCTTCTATTTCATTACTCCAGATTTGGCTATTTGACCCAAATTACAGATTCTGATTAGTAACAGGTTTACACATAGTGAGTGGGAATTTTTAAATATATAGTTGTTAAATAAATATAGCAGTTGTTAAATATAGCAGTTGTTAATTAAATATAGCAGTTGTTAATTAAATTAAATACCTTTGTGTTGTATACTACTAGACTTTAGGATACTAAGATGACAAAGTACTTTACATATTTTAATTCATTTATTCATTCAAGAGTATTCATTAAGTACCCACAACATGGGCACTGTGCTAGGTGCTGGGTATACAGTGGTGAATGAGACACGTATAGTCTCCATCCTCAATTTTATATTCAATGACTAAACTATATAATGTTATAAATACAAGGACAAAATTTTTAAAAATCCTTAACTACGTATAACTCTTGAAAGTATCATAGTGGTTACCTGAGTTTTCTGGATAGTTGAAGAATCAACTGGTAGTACGCTAGAGCCAGCTTGTACTAGTTATTAAATTTTCAAGAATTTTGTAAGCCAACTGTTAAATAAAGCCATTATTTATTATTTGAGACAGGGTCTCCAGCCTGGAGTATAGTGGTAGGATCACAGCTCACTGCACCCTCTGTCTCCTGGGCTCAAGCAATTCTCCAATCCCAGCCTTCTGAGACGCTAGGATCACAGGTGCGCACCACCATGCCCAGGTAATTTAAAAAAATTTTTGTAGAGATGAGGTCTCACTATGTTACTTATGCTGGTCTCAAGCTCCTGGCCTCAAACAATTCTCCTGCTTTGGTCTTCCAAAGTGCTGGTGGGATTACAAGCATGAGTCATTATGCCTCACCTGACTATTAGCTGTTGATGTACAACACTTGTTAGATCTATTTTTGCTGCTCTAAGTTCACTTTCTCTCACTTCCTGGTTTGAGGTAGTTCAGGATAGCTGAGGTTTGAGAAAGCTAACTTTAAACCAAACCAGGCTGATATGAAATCCTGAAAATAAACTCCTCAGCACAGACAAAACTCTGAATTTTTAAGAAATGCAAGATGCTTACGAGAACACGTAACATTGAAGAGACGTTGAAACCACTAAATGTGCATAGTTCAAAGATGCTTTAATGACTCTATCACGGAATTCCAGTAAATCCACTGCATCATTAAGAACGTTACGAACCTAAACAAGGAAAAATAAAATACCAACAAACATCATTAAAACACAACCCAATTTTATGTAGATAAGTTAGCAGGATTTTGAAACACAAAAACATTCAATGCACTATTGATTACCTAATCATATAAAAAAAAACTTAATAGAAACTAGGTGTAAGATAGTATACCTAATTTTAAAAAACCAACCAACAAAATACAGATACAGAAAATCTCTCAGAAATAAGTAGAAAAAAACCTACAGAGATTTCTAACTTGCAAGCCAAAATGAGTGACGCAGCAATGAAGTGATATGAAAAACACTCCAACACTGAGATATAGTCAAAGGAGGGTGGCATATTGAAGTTGGAAAAATTCTGTGACTTCTGCCCAAAATGGTAAGAATATCTCTTTTTGGGGTTAGATTTTTACTTTAAAATATATATTCTAAAAGAAGAGACATAATTGCTTTAAAAATCAAAAGTGGGGTAGGAGGTATTGGTAAACAAACCAATTGCATAGTGAAGAAGCCAAGCTGCATGGAATGGGGAAAGGTATTTCCATATGCAAAAACCTGGAGATCGTGTATAAAAAAGCCAAGCAGCAACTAACAAAGAGAGATTTGCTTATGATAGTCAGATTTACGGTAAAAGTTTGTAACAGACTGTTTTGCAAGGATTTTAAAATTTCGCAGTATTGGCCAAAAATCTTGAAGTTGATGAACAAAGTGCAAGAAATTAAGAAAAATGTTGAGCAAGTTAAATTTATCTAATGTCTGATCTATACCAGAATAGGTATTATGGGAGTATAGTAAGAGGTGAAAAATAGAGGAAAAAATGTAATTATACCTACAAATTAACACTCCTTTAAGTTCTCCTCAAAGTGTTAACCATATTTCTAAATATAACGTGACAATACTAAAGAGCAATGAAAGGGTATGGAAAGAAAAGTAGAAAGGTAAATCGAACTTCTTACAAGTACTTCAAAGAAGTACTTATGCCTACCAGGCACTGCCATGATCTAAATGTTTGTGTCTTCAAAATTCAAATCTAATCACCAATATGACAGTATTAGCAGGTGGAGCCTTTGGAAGGTTGTGGGCACTTATGAATGGTATTAGTGTTCTTATAAAAGAGGTCCCAGAGAGCTGCCTTGCACATTCCACCAAGCATGGACACAGCAAGAAGGCACCATATGAATTAGAAAGTGGGCCCTCACCAGACACTAAATCTGCTGGCACCTTGATCTTGGACTCCCAGCTTCCAAAACTATAAGAAATAAATTTCTGTTGTTTACAAGCTACCCAGATTATGGTATTTTGTTATAGCAGCCAAAACAGAATAAACAGGTATGTTACTTTTTTTACTATCTGCTCCCCAGCTCCCATCTCCACCAAAATATTGACCCAGCAATCTCATTTCTAGAGTTCCATCCCAAAGATAAACAAGCAAAACTATAAAATAACATATGCACAGACTATCACTACAGCACGATTACTAATACCAAAAAACTGGAAATAGCCCAAATGTCTATTGATAAGAGACAGATTGCATAAACTAACAGGGGAATATTATACAGCTATAAAAAGAAATGAGGAAGATCTATAGATGTCCATGAGACACAGTAAAGTAAAAAAACACAAGATGCACAACAGTGTGTATAGTATACCTCTTATCTTAAAAAGGAAAAAATATAAAAATATATGGATTTGCTCATTTTTTAAAAAACAAGAAATCTTAAACAGTATTCACTAACATATTATTAGAATAATATTAATATTGTTATTTTAAAACTATATTTTGGTATATAATGTTTTTAGGAACCAAATTTTTCTGGTCAGAATAGTTGCTCTTAAAAAACCAAGAACTAAAACTCAATAATCTTAAATTTAAATTAAAAACCTCAGTATAAACTTATGATGTATTTTTATCTGTCAAAAACAAAAACATTTCTTCCCAGTATAGACTCAAGTAAAAAGAAAAAAAAATTTTGTCTAGAAGTAATGATCAAATCAATAGCAATGAACACATATTATTTAGAGATCTGATTGTGTCTGTAAATAACATTTCCCTTCAAAAGGAACAAGGCCTTCATGGAAAAATGGTTGATTTTAGTCTAGATGGGAAAAGTACAAAAGAAGCCTGAAACATCTTGTCACACCAGAGAGCAAGGAAGCTACTGAAATCAGTCAAAAGAATATAGGAGCCAACTGGCCAAAGATAGGACAATCTGAGCATTAAAGAGAGAATAACCACGATGGGTAGAACACATAAAAAAAGTTTAAAAATCGGCAGAGTATGGTGGCTCACGCCTGTAATCCCAGCACTTTGGGTGGCTGAGGCAGGTGGATCATGAGGTCAGGCGATCAAGACCAGCCTGGCCAACATGGTGAAACCCTGTCTCTACTAAATATACAAAAAAATTACTCAGGCGTGGTGGCACATGCCTGTAGTCCCAGCTACTCGGGAGGCTGAGGCAGGAGAATCACTTGAACCTGGGAGGTGGAGGTTGCAGTGAGCAGAGACAGTGCAACTGTACTCCAGCCTGGGCAACAGAGCGAGACTCCATCTCAAAATAAATAAATAAATAAAAATAAAATCTACAAGTTTATAATGATAACATCAATGATAACAAAAAGGAAACTTATTGCACTTGCTAGGAAACCAGCTTATTACTTGAAAACTGGCAAATAGGAAAATAATTCAGCATTTGATACCATTCCCCAAAGGGTAACCGAGTGGTGGAGAAGGCAAACAAAGTCTTTTATAGAAGAATTCTAGCTAATAAATGTGGAAGGAATGATAGAATTACAATGTTACCATTTCGCAATTCCCCCAATGAAAAATAGATCTAGACGACTATTATTAACGGCAGCTAAAAATATTAAGGTGAAAAGCCCAGTGGGAAATATATGATAGATGAATCAGGTTTATAATACCCCGAACACACTGATCAAATGTTAACATCAGTAAAAGAGAGACAAGCAGACATATGCGCCTCCCGATGCAACACAACAGGAAGCACACAGCATCACCTAAGGCTTTAAACCTAATAACCAGTCTACAGGAAACACAGGATAAATGAACATATTAATTGTAATCAAGGCCAAGAGTGGTGGCTTATGCCTTTATTCCCAGCACTTTGGATGGCTGAGGTGGGCAGAGTTCAAAACCAGCCTAGGCAACAAGGTGAGACCCTGTCTTTACAAAAAACAAAAACAAAAACAAAATAACTAGGTGAGGTGGTAGATGCCTGTGGTCCCAGCTACTAGGGAGGCTGAAGTGGGAGGACTGTTTGTGCTTGGGAAGTCAAGGCTGCCATGAGCCGTGACTGTGCCACTCACTCCAGCCTAGGTGATAGAGTAAGACCATATCTTGAAAAAATAAATACATAAATAAGTAAATAAAAATAAATAAATAAATGTAATCACACCACAAAGCTGGAATCAGTCAAATATAGAATGTGGGAAATTCAACAGAATAACCTGGTTTCTTTAACAAATAAACCATAAGTAAATAAATAATAAGTTATTTCAGATTTCAAAAGACTTAAGAGACAAATTAACTAAGTGCAATGTGGGACTTTATTTCCTGATACAAACAAACCAACTGTAAAAATATATTTAGAAAATAATTGGAGAAATGTGATCTGTTACTGTAGAAAGATGTTAGAAAAAGACTGGGGAAATGTGAATGTTACTATGGTAATGTTAAAATGAAAATAGTTCTTATCTTTCAGACTGTTTAAAACAATTTAAAAAACAATTCCAGAACTAGTAGTGAAGAGATACCATTTCACGCCAGTTAGAATGGCGATCATTAAAAAATCTGGAGACAATAGATGCTGGAAAGGATGTGGAGAAATAGGAACACTTTTACACCGTTGGTGGGAGTGTAAATTAGTTCAACCATTGTGGAAGACAGTGTGGCGATTCCTCAAGGACCTAGAAATAGAAATTCCATTTGACCCAGCAATCACATTACTGGGTATATATCCAAAGGATTATAAATCGTTCTATTATAAGGACACATGCACACAAATGTTCACTGCGGCACTGTTTACAATAGCAAAGACTTGGAACCAACCCAAATGCCCATCGATGGTAGACTGGACAGGGAAAATGTAGCACATATACACCATGGAATACTATGCCTTCATAAAAAACGATGAGTTTGTGTCCTTTGTAGGGACATGGATGAACCTGGAAACCATCATTCTCAGCAAACTGACACAAGAACAGAAAATCAAACACCGCATGTTCTCACTCATAGGTGGGTGTTGAACAATGAGAACACATGGACACAGGGAGGGGGAGCAGCACACACTGAGGTCTGTGGGGGGGGGAAACTAGAGGAGGGACAGTGGGGGGGGTGGGGAGTTGGGGAGGGATAGCATGGGGAGAAATGCCAGATATAGGTGATGGGGAGGAAGGCAGCAAACCACATTGCCATGTATGTACCTATGCAACAATCTTGCATGTTCTTCACATGTACCCCAAAACCTAAAACACAATAAAATATATATTCAAAAAAAAAGAAAGAAAAAGAAAAAGACATGAATATTTTTGCTCACCTCTTCAATGAGTAAGAGTAATGACTGCAAAGAGGGGGAGTAGTCTGATGACAAAAGTTTCAAAGGAGCTAGAGTTTTTTAGGGTACCTCAGAGGTTATAGTGGTCTCGAATCAGCAAGGAGTAAGGAAGACATCTATCCAGATCCAGTGATATGTGGCACATCAAAGAAAAACACTTCTACTTAAGAAGGCTGGAGGAAAAACACTGCTCTCAGTATTCAGCTGCTGTTAATTAGAACAAGAATGCTTTCAGCGAAAGGGCTGAGCTTTGCAAGGCCACAGCTATATGACTGCAGGTTGTGTACTGCACAACTCTGGGTCTATGTGAATGGTGCCCTCTGGAATTGAGCAGGCCGCTCACTGCAGGTGGTGTCATGTGAGCCTCTCTTCAAATTTCCTAGGCCTACAACTCCACATATGAAACCCCATGTAGCAGTGGGCTGTAGATTTTTTAGGTCACCTTTCAGGATGAAGAGAAGGAAGCTACCTCATAGACCCCCCCAGGCTCCGATTTCAAACAGAAACCTGGATCTAGTCCCTTGTCCCACTTCAAGTATTAACACTTTCAGTTTCCTTAGCCAGCAGGAGCTACTCTCCTCACTGCCTTTGCCTGCCTGCTTCTGGACCTTAAGTAGGTCTGAGACTCCACACTGCATTTTTGTTCTGTTTCTAGTCCAGAGAGATCTTTATCTTGTTTTTGAGTCCAGATAAGTCTTTTAAATACATATCTATAAATATTTTTTAATCTTTGGGAGCAAAAAGTATGTCTTTTTCTTGTATGTATGAACTAACACCATTTTCACAAGAAGTCTGAGCTCCCAGAGATTTTTTTTTTAATATCCAAATACCATCGTTTTCTAGAAACAGTTTAAAGCTAATAGAATGATATAAAAATTTTAAAGGGAAGTTACATGTTATTGTCTTTATAGCAACATGCTATCTAGTCAAACTGCCTGCAAACTTTCCTAAACAGGTTTAAGAAAATTCAACATTTAAAAATTCAATTGTATAGGCCTCTAACATTATTAAAATTATAGATAGATTTCTTAAGATCCGTATTTGTCTAAAGTTTCACCTGGGGGACGCACCTCTTTGTGAATCTGGTACACTAGAACCAAACCAGAATAAAGCATCCTAGCCATAATAACAAAACTAAAGACACTCTAGTAATTGCTGTTATAGTTTCAAAACTATGGCAAATTTCACATCAGAAACGTTCTGTGCTGAATTTTAAAATATACCTATTACTCTGTTCAATTCAGGGCAGCTCCAGGAGTAATCTCCTGATATTCAGACCACCTAATTCTTCTACGTGATCACAATATTTAGACTCCTCAGACTGACATAATTCTAAACATTCTGTTTGCACATTTGCAAAACACTCATTTAGTCCTATACATAGCTATAATCATAATAGCAATAGCTATCATTTATTTTTATTGTTTATACATTATCTCATTTCACCCTCAAAATTATTATTAGCTCTTATTTTTGCAAGACATAAAAGTGTCCTGTAAATTAGACACTTTTGAACTTTGACGACTATTAAAAGCCAAATTTGTGCTCTATCCTAAAGTTAGAATGGCAGGAAAGAAACAAAGGTAATTTCTGAGACACCAGAAATGCCTCACCCTTTGCACACTTTCCCACCTAGGTAGGCACTTCCTTCTACCAAATATATCAATGATCTCTTTTGGAAAGAATTATCCACTGGGCTGCTTCCTGGTGGCAAGAGGCAGATTAAGAAACTTTTTCACTCCAGCTATTGTGCCCCACAAAAGACAGTAGGGCAAAGAAGTCTATTGTAGGAAAACAGCACCAGCCAGTCAAGGGGTAGATTTAACAATCATGACTCAACACGATCTCTGGTTTCTGAGTTAATGAAACACAGATAAACCAAAGGCCAACTAAGCCTCTAAAGAAACTGTAAAATTCTAAATGGGGCAAACAAAAAAATTGTGACTGTTTAGTCTCACTGAAATCCTGTGACTCCACCTTGCAACAAAAGTGAGCTGCTAAAAAGTACAACCCTCAGAGAGGGAATCCTCCAAAATATCCAGGGATATCTTCCCAGAAAGGCAAACTAGAGTTAACAAACTGACCAAGCAACTGCTTTATTGCTAAGAGAGTTAACAGGATATTCTTGGTGTAAAACCAAAGAAAACGACTGGAGGCGAGTCTCAATCAATTTATAGGTTTATTTTGCCTAGGTTGGGGATGTGCCCAGGAAAAAGGAACACAAAAATCACAGGAACATCTGTGATCCATGCTTTTTCCAAAAAGGGTTTGGAGAGCTTCAATATTTAAAGTGGGGGGAAAAGCAGGCAGGAGAGGAAAAGGGAGAAAGAAAGCATAAAGAGGGAGGGTATGGTCATATTCTTGTGAGGCTTCAATTAGAGCTCACTGAATCCACATGTTGCAAGTGAAAACAGGTACAGGGATAGTCAACTATGTATTCCCCTTGAAGTGAATCTGAATTTTTTTATAAGATAAACACAGAGCAGAAGAAGCAGTGAAATATGCATTGTCTCAGGTGAGCAGAGGGATGACTTCTAGTCTTGTCTTTCCCACATCTGTGAAGATAAGCTGTTAATTTACATTGTCAGGGTGAAACTCAGCAGAACTCTGTTTTAGGGTAAAGATCTTGGGGTCCACAGGGAATTTACTTATGAGCATATTCTGAGGAAAGCCCTCTGCAGAGGTATGTGTTCTTTTATCTTTGCAGCTATCTACTTAGGAACAAAATGGGAGGCAGTTTTGCATGACTCAGCTCTCAGGCTTACCCTTTCCCTTTGAGATAGTGAGGTTGGGGTCTCAAGATTTTTATTTTTCTTTCACACTCACCAGCTGGATTTTAGCTATAAACTGGTAATCACTGTGTGTTGTTTTCCTTTCTCTCCTTTTCCAAATTGTTTTCATTGCAGCCACCCTCTTTTCCCTTTGCCATTGTAAACTGGGAATATGGAGAGTGGGAGGGGAGGGGAGAAGAATTAAAATACATACTTATGTATAGTTTTCCAAAGCAGAGAATTGGAGCTGGATGCAATAACCGGAGAGTCTAGGTTATCTTTTTTTAGAAAGGGTATGGGTTTGTTTTCAATCATATATTAAATAGCTGCATGATAAAGTAGTATATTTCTGAATCATATATATAAGAGTAGGTTGAATATATATTCATATATATGAATAAAGGCATTGCAAGGTGACTCCCAATGATCCCTGCCTCCTGGTATTTACACGTGTGCAAACCTCTCCATATAGTGTGGACTGGACCTAATAGCTTGCTTCTAGTGAACAGAATATGGCAAAAGTGATGAGATGTCACTTCTGAGCTCGGGTTATAAAAACTGACTTTTGAGAGGCCAAGGTAGGCAGATCACAAGGTCAGGAGATCGAGACCATCCAGGCCAACATGGTGAAACCCCGTCCCTACTAAAAATGCAAAAAAATTAGCTGAGCATGGTGGCGCATGTCTGTAGTCCCAGCTACCTGGGAGACTGAGGCAGGAGAACTGCTTGAACCCAGAAGGCGGAGACTACAGTGAGCCGAGTTCGCGCCACTGCACTACAGCCTGAGCGACAGTGTGAGACTCCATCTCAAAAAATAAAAATAAAAAAACAAGAACTGTGACTTATGTCTTGCTTACACTATCTCTGGCCCTTCTTGCTTGCTCTAATAAAGCAAATCACCAAGTTGTGAGCTTCGCTATTAAGAGGCCACATGCAAAGAACTGAAGGAGACCTCCAGTCAATAGTCAAGAAAAAACTGAGGCCCTCAGTGCAAAAGACACTGATGAACTGAATTTTGCAACAATCATGTCAGTGAGCTTGAAAGCAAATCTTTCCCCAGTTGAGCCTTCAGATAAGACTAAAGTCCTGTCCAACACCTTGTTTGGAGCCTTGTGAGACTGTGAAACAGGGGACCCAGCTAAGCCATGCTTGGGTTCCTGACCCACAGAAAATGAGTGATAACAACTGTTGCTGTTGAAGCCACTATGTTTAGGGTTATTTATTATGCAGCAATAAGTAACTAACACAGTATAGCTGCTAAGCAGCTCAAAAATAGACTATAGCATATATCTATCATTTTTTGTCTGCCCAGAATCAAATGACATATTTTCTTGTAAATATACATTTATTTTCCTTTAAGAAACCATTCCTTCCTCTATTCTCAGTGACTGGCTAGATGGGATTGACTCATCTTCCTCTGCCTCTCCCTGACTAAATACATTTGACTCAGGCTCAGCATATAAAATCCAAGGCTGAGATTTCTCCTGGAATTACTGGGAAAAAAGCACTCTTTCTGCTGAACTTGAAGTTGGTAGAATGTCAGCCTGGAACTACCAAGGCCACAAAATAGAATCTTTCTGAAAACTAAGACAATTACAGAGAAAAAGAGAGTTGAGGAAGAGAAAAAGATGAAGTCCTCTTGGCATTATTTAAGCCTCTGAACTAGTAAGGTCTCTCACGTCAGTCTATCTCTTAACTTCAGATGAATCAATAAATTTCCTTTTTTCCTTCATTTTTCACTTTACATCAATTTCAGCTGAATTTACCAAAAAAACATTTTCAAGGTACTAATCTAGGAGGTCCATAAAAACAAGGACCAAGTCTGTCTTATTCACTACTGTATTCCTCATTGCGTAGCCCAACCCCTGGCAAGTAGGGATCACTCAATAGATATCCATTGAATGAGTGAATACAATCATTCAAAGAAGAAACAGTGAATAGGCCTAACTCAGCAAAAATGCAGTCAAATGTTTTATAATCATGGAGAAAGTAAAACCTCTTTAAAAAAATAAAAATAATGTTCTAGTTTAAAACTTTACATATTTATTTATAAATATTATTTTAAACACAAAGATAATTTAGATTAGATAAGCCAGTTAAGCATTTCCACAGTTCATTTTATTTCACATAAAAATCCTCTAATTGCTAGGATAATTCCTTTTTATTATAAAAGAAGAACTCCTATGTCTAGATATATTCTCATGTTGGGGCACTTCTGTAATTAAGGCCAGAACTTATTTTAGCAATACTATATTAGCTATAAATATAATATTATACCCCAATTAGTTTATTAGAACTCAAAATGGATTCTACGTGATATATAGAATATTATAATGTTTTAGATGCCAGGTTAATTAGAAGAAATATATATTTACACCATCATCTAGATCCTAAATCCTTCTTTAAGGAAATACAGAAGATAGAGGGGCGTGTCAAATCATTCCATGGAGATACAATGAGCCACGTCCAGACTGAGAAACTCTACCAGACAAATTACTTGGTTCTTCAACAGAAAAACTGCAGGGCAAGAAACAGAGATAGAAAGGGAATTTACAGTAATCTACAGATTAAAAGAGACTTAAAAGATACATCGGCTGGACACAGTGGCTCACACCTGTAATCCTAGCACTTTGGGAGGCTGAGGCGGGCAAATCACCTGAGGTCAGGAGCTCGAGACCAGTCTGGCCAACACAGTGAAGCCCCATCTCTACTAAAAATACAAAAAATTAGCTGGGTGTGGTGGCAGGCACCTGTAAACCCAGCTACTCGGGAGGCTGAGGCAGAGTAATTGCTTAAACCCAAGAGGCGGAGGTTGCAGTGAGCCAAGATTGCACCATTGCACTCCAGCCTGGGCAACAGAGGGAGACTCCATCTCAAAAAAAAAAAAAAAAAGATACATCAACCAATTGCAATTTGTAAACCTGGATCCTGATTCAAACAAAGTTTTGCAGCATGTAGGAAACAACTGGACATTTAAACACTTTGTGGATATTTGATAATGTTAAGAAATTATTTTTATATGGTATGATAATGGTAGTGTGATTTTGTTAAAACAGAGTCCTTATCTTTTAGTCATATATACTAAAATATTTACAAATGAAATACAATGTCTGAATTTGGGGAACAGGCAATGTAGACAGGACATGGACCAGGCAGGCTTAAGCATGAATTGATGATTTTTGGGGCTGAGTACATGGTGATTCATTATACTACTCTGTGTGTGTTTTATATTCTCTAAATTAAAAGTTTTACAATTTTAAAATAAATAAACAGAACAAAGGAAAGTATAATATATCTAATTATTAGGAATCTAGTGACAATATTATCCAAATTTTAAAATCTGGATACCTGGGCTAACAGAATATTTGAATAGGCCTGCACAAGAAATCACATGATATATGCTTCTAAATTTTTATAGTAATAATATGAATTATCAATAATGAAGAAAGAGGCAACTGATACAGACAAAAGGAAGAGGAGGAAGGTCGAGCCTTCTTTTTCAGAGGATTTGCGTCGGCACATTGTACTTTGGTCTTCTCCTTGTATCTTTCTTCAACTAATTATTAATATATTAAGTTCAAGGCACTGGGCTAGAGGCCCTGAAGGAGAGATAAAGATGAGCCATGAGGATACTTGTGTCCTCTCACTGATGTCCTGTGACCTGTAAAACATCTCCCCCGACTTCCCATTGCCACATTCCAACCTTCCCATATTAATCTACAAAATATTTCACTTCAAAATGTTCTTCTGATGAGATTGAGGATACACTATTCTAAAATATGGCACTATGCCATACTGAATAAGCTAAAGGAATTGATAAAAATAGAGCAGCAGGAGATCACTCTGACCTTCCCCTACTCTTCTTCCCAACACAGGTCATAAAACCTACGAAGGATTTTCTGACCTTTCCCTGAAGCAGGTCATAAGACTCTCATATGAAAGGTGCCCTCCCTATACCCAGAGGAAAGTTACATTCTTATTTCTGAAGACACAGGGACACAGAGAAGAATATAAACACACAGGCCTTGCTAAATTTCCCCCAGCTTATTACCACTAGATCATATCTTTTTTGCCCTATTGTGTATCGCCACAACTGTCTACTCTTCATCAAACCTAGCATAAAAGCACACAGGTTTAACTGTTTCTTCAGGTCTTCATTTCCTCAAGAAGGTTCTGGTACCATGTAAAACTCACATGGAATCAGTTAATATGCTTTTTTCTTGTTAATATGTCTTTTGTTATAGGGACCTCAGTCATGAACCTATGATGGGTAGAGAGATTTTTCTTCCCCTACACTTCCTAATTCCCAATAAGAACTTCCTATACCATTTTCCCATTTTGACTCTCCTTAGGTAATTCTTAAAAGAAAAAAAATTGTTTTAAATCAGGTTAAATAAGTTATCCAATTACAAATAAGTAAAACAATTAACCCTGTCAGTAACTGGCACATTAGGCCTGCCTTGGAGTCAGCTCCAGGAGTTAAATCCAATACATTCCTATTTGTTACAACTTCTTCTCTCCTTCCCTCACTGAATCCACATATTTCCTCAAGGTTTCCAATTTCATTGTCTTTGTCCAAAACGTATAACGGAAGAGCTTGGGGCATTCCAGTTCTATATCTGTGAAAGGTTCTTATGTCAGAGAAAAGCAACTAATGGCACAGTTAAAATATTTCTAATGTGACTGAACTTTTATAAGCTTGACTAAATAAATTATGAAGATAACTCCATATTCTGTACAGTTAACTAATACAAAAAGAAGTAGGTTTAATCAACCTTGGAACATAATCATACCTGCATGGTCCTTCTTTTAGTTAATGTTACTTGAAAATTTTTCCACTCCCAATGTTGTTCCACCACATGTGCAAAAACAACATGTCCATTTCCCACAGGCTCCAGCAATCTGAGTGCCATCAATAGACCACGCAATATTAAATATGCTGCCAGTGTTGGGTTTTTCTAATGCGTATGACCACTGGGGAAGAAAAAACAAGAAAAAAATTAACATTGAAAAAAAAAATTTTAGGAAGTTTTAAATCAGGCACATGACAACATATTAGGTCATTTTTAAAAGAATATCTGTTTATTCTGGAATTATGAAACACTATATGAATACTATTTTAAATATTATTGGAATTTTTCTCAATAAAATTATATTGTACTGAAGAGAAAATACAGATATAATTGTGAAAGTCCACAGTAAGAACATCATGATAAACCGGTGTATGAAATATCTCAAGAACTGTAAAAAACCCACATCATTTTAATGTACATTATTACTTTTAAGTAATAACACTTAATAAGTAAACACAAAGATTCTGTAGAAAAAACAAAGACATCTTACTATTCATTCTTAAGGCTGTGTATAGTCTTCACATCTAAAAATTTCTCATTACAATATTTTAAGAATGTCACAAAAAACTGAAACTAAACACACAATGTAACTAAAATAGCTCTACACACATCATGAAATTACATGCAACTGGATCTATTTTTTTTTTTTTAACAGACTACAGTAAGTATAACCTCTCCTAGAACCTATCTGTCTGTTTGAGAAAGTTATCTAGACATATCAATAAGCATTAAATAGGACAAAAGAGATTCTGGTGCATGTGTATAAGTAAGACATAAAAAAAAAATCCAGACTTTCTGATACATGATATTATGTGTACTCGTTTCATTTTTTCAGATGCAACATATGTTATTTGCCAGGATGATTAATTTGACTAAACTTATATACATATTCTCTTTCCATTCTTCCAGCCTTATAGCCTGTAGTCACAGTCTTGATTTTGTTGTTGTTGCTCTTGGCTGGAGATATATATATATATATATGTTTGTTTGTTTTACATTTTTTTCCCAGAAATACTCATTATTAGCTACAGGCTCACTTTGACAACAAATTTGGAAGAAATGGAAAAATATAGATAAAGATTTACTAATTGATGCTATTACAAATCAAGACTTTAAAATTCCTAACAAAAGTTCACACATAACATAAAAATACTGAAAGGCTCTTTGACCACTCACTGACACTTTTTTTCAGCTCTCACCACTCTCCAACTTTGCAGGTACTAACTGTTGCTTTAATGGCTTAAGTAAAGGCCTAATAACAAAGTTATCAAGAAGAAGATAATGAACAAACCATAACCTTTGCTTCATCAGTAGTATGAAAATGCCAGAAACTTTCTTTTTGAAAATTATGAAGAATAAATTTTTTAAAATATACGTAATATTTGAAGTCATCTTTTGAAAATAACTATAGAAGACCAGGAACTCCAAAGATACTAATGATCTGCTTTGGGCGATAAAATGAAATTAATTCACTTGTGTCTGACAAACAAGAATTATGAAACACTACATGAATACTATATTTTACATAAAGATTAAAAGTGGTTGATAATGGCAAATGAGACTTGATTTATTAACATATAAGCTTACGGCATAGCTCTCTTTTTCTAAATCAAGTCTGTACTCATGGTTCAGAAGAAACAGAGATCTTAGTTTAATTTGTATTTTAAAAGCATATATTCATATAATAGTCCCCCCTTAACCATGGGGATAAGTCCCAGGATCCCCAGTGGAAGCCTAAAACTATGGATAATACCAAAGCCTATACATTCTATGTTTTATCTACACATATATACCTATGTTAAAGTTTAATTTATAAATTAAGGAAAGTAAGAGGTTAACAGTGTCTAATAACGCAATAGAACAATTATAAAAATATACCATAGTAAAAGTTATGTGAATGTAGTATCTATTTCTGGAAATTTCCATTTTGGACTGCAGTTGACACAGGGTAACTGAACTCACAGAAAAAGGAAATGCAAAAAAGGGAGGACTACTGTATATAAAGTACGGTTTTAAAACACTCGAAGAACCAAATCAGCCAGAAAAAAAGTCTTACTAAAATTAAACAGAAATATTTATCTAAGAACTTATAGATGCATGATCCTAAGAGGAGACAATGAAAAGAAATGCTAAGATAATAGTATATCATCATCCTATATTCAACTGACTTCCTTTATAGTCCACGTGAGCCAACAAAAATAAAATCTGCAACATGCAACTTATCCCTGAAAACACATTTCAAGGAATACAGATTAAGTATCCTTTACTAGAAATGCTTGGGGGGACAGAAGTGAATTTTGGATTTTTTCAGATTTTGAAATATTTGCATACACATAATGAGATATCTGGAGAATGAGACCCAAATCTAAACAGGAAATTCACTTATGTTTCATATACAGGTTATACACATAGCATGAAGGTAATTTTTTATATATTTCTTATAATTTTGTGCATGAAACAAAGTTTTGTAATTGTTTTGGTTGTGGTCTGTCACATGAAGTTAAGTGTTGAAATTTTCCACTTGTGGCATCATGTTGGTGCTCAAAAAGTTTTAGATTTTGGAGTATTTTGGCTTTTGAATTTTTCAGATTAGGAATGCTCAACCTGTATAACAGTATTATAACAGTAAAGTTAAATTAAGTTCTTACATTAAAATTTTTTTAAATTTACAATTTAAAAATTATTTTAAATGTAAGCATTAAAAATTAAAATTTTATCACCCAGGTATTAAGCCTAGTGCCCATTAATTATAACAAACCCCCATGATACAAGGTTATCTATATAACAAACCTGCACATGTACCCCTGAACTCAAAATGAAAGTTAAAAAAATAAATGATTTCTCTCTTTTCGATTACTCTAGTAATAAAACCATATAATCAAAACCTAATCACCAAAACCTAAAATGCAATGCAATAAAAAATAATAATAATAATAATAAACCTAATCAGCAGAGAGTAAGTCTTTAATAGTTACTAAAATTGGGGAGACATACTGGAACTATTCCAAAAAACTGAAAAGGAGGCATTCCTCCCTAACTCATTCTATGAGGCATCCTGAAACCAACATCCTGGCAGAGATACAACAACAAAAAAGAAAACTTCAGGCCAATATCTTTGATGAACATCAGTGCAATAATCCTCAACAAAATACTGGCAAAGTGAATCCAGCAGCACATCAAAGAGCTTACCCACCATGATCAAGTAGGCTTCACCCCCAGATGCAAGACTAGTTCAACATATGTGAATCAATAAATGTAATTCATTACATAAACAAAACTAAAGACAAACCACGATCATCTCAGCAGATGCAGAAAAGGCTTCTGATAAAATTCAACATCCCTTCATGTTAACAACTCTCAATAAACTAAGTATTGAAGAAACATGCTTCAAAATAATAAGAACCATATATGACAAATTCACAGCCAATATCACACTGAAAGGGCAAACCAGCACAGGACAAGGATGCCCTCTCTCACCACTCCTATTCAATACAGTATTGGAAGCTCTGGCCAGGGTAATCAGGCAAGGAGAAATAATAAGGGTATTCAAATAAGAAGAGAGGAAGTCAAACTATCCCTGTTTGCAGATGACATTATCCTATTACATATCTAGAAAACTCTATCATCTCGGTCCAAAAGCTTCCTAAGCTTATAAGCAACTTGAGCAAAGTTTCAGGATACAAAATTGATGTGCAAAAATCACTAGCATTCCTATACACCAAAAACAGAGAAGCAGAGAGCCCAATCACGAATGAACTCCCATTCACAACTGTCACAAAAAGAATAAAATACCTAGGAATACAGCTAACAACGGAAGTGAAAAACCTCTACAAGGAGAACCACAAACCACTGCTCAAAGAAATCAGAGGTGACACAAATGGAAAAACATTCCATGCTCAGGAATAGGAAGAATCAATATTGTGAAAATAGAGGTCAGCGTGGTGGCTCACAACTGTAATCCCAGCACTTTGGGAGGCCAAGGCAGGTGGATCACGAGGTCAGGAGATTGAGACCATCCTGGTCAACATGGTGAAACCCCCCTCTCTACTAAAATAGAAAATAATTAGCCGGGCATGATGTGCACACCTGTAGTCCCAGCTGCTCAGGAGGCTGAGGCAGGGGAATCGCTTGAACCTGTGTGGCGGAGGATGCCGTGAGCCACGATCGTGCTACCACACTACAGCCTAGGCAACAGAGTAAGACTTTGTGTCAAAAAATATATATATATTGTGAAAATGGCCATACTGTCCAAAGCAATGTATGAATTCAATGCTATTTTCATTTAACTAGCATTGATATTCTTCACAGAACTAGAAAACAACTATTTTAAAATTCATATGGAGCCAAAAAAGAGCCCAAATAGCCAAGACAATTCTAAGCAAAAAGAACAAAGCTGGAGGCAATATATTACTTGAATTCAAACTGTACTACAGGGCTACAGTAACCAAAACAGCGTGGTACTGGTATAAGTACAGACACAAAGACCAATGAAACAGAATAGAGAACCCAGAAATAGGACTGCACACTTAGAACTATCTAACCTTCGACAAATCTGACAAAGCAAGCAATGGGGGAAAGGATTCCCTATTTAATAAATGGTGTTGGGGCAGGGCGCAGTGGCTCATGCCTATAATCCCAGCACTTTGGGAGGCCGAGGCAGGCAGATCACCTGAGGTCACGAGTTCAAGAGCATCCTGACCAACATGGAGAAACCGCATCTCTACTACAAGTACAAAATTAGCTGGGTGTGGTGGTGCATGCCTGTAATCCCAGCTACTCAGGATGCTGAGGCAGGAGAATTGCTTGAACCCAGGAGGCGGAGGTTGCGATGAGCTGAGATCGTGCCATTGCATTCCAGCCTGGGCAACAAGAGTGAAACTCCATCTCAAAATAAATGAATACATAAAAATAAATAAAAAAATAAAAATAAATGGTGTTGGGATAACTGGCCAGCCATATGAAGGAAACTGAAACTGGACCCCTTCCTTAAACCATATACAAAAATTAACTCAAGATGGATTAAAGACAAACATAAAGCACAAAACTATAAAAATCCTACAAGAAAACCTAGGCAATACCACTCAGGGCATAGGCATGGGTACAGATTTCATGATGAAGATGACAAAAGTAATTGCAAAAAAGACAAACATTGACAAATAGGATCTAATTAAAGAATTTCTGTACAGCAAAATAAACCATCAACAGAGTAAAGAGACAACCTACAGAATGGGAGAAAATTTTTGCAAACTATGCATCTGACAAAGGTCTAATATCCAGTATCTCTTAGGAACGTAAACAAATTTACAAGAAAACAACCCCATTAAAAAGTGGGCAAAGGACATGAAAAGACACTTCTCAAAAGAAGATATACATGTGGCCTACAGTCATATGAAAGAAAGCTCAACATCACTAATCATTGGAGAAATGCAAATCAAAACCACAGTGAGATACCATCTCACACCAGTCAGAATGGCTATTACTCAAAAGTCAGGCCAAGCACAGTAGCTCACACCTGTAATCCCAGCACTTCAGGAGGCTGAGGTAGGTGGATCACTTGATGTCAGTAGTTCAAGACCAGCCTGGCTAACATAGTGAAACCCTGTCCCTAATGAAAATACAAAAATTAGCCAGGCACGGTGGTGGGCTCCTATAGTCCTAGCTACTTGGGAGGTTGAGGCAGGAGACTCACTTGAACCCATGAGGTGGAGGTTGCAGTGAGCTGAGATCATGCCAGTGCATTCCCCAGCCTGGGTGACAAAGGGAGACTCCATCTCAAAAAAAAAAAAAAAAAAAAAAAGTAAAAAAATAACAGATGCTGGAGAGCTTGTGAAGAAAAAGAAATGCTTTTACACTGTTGGTGGGAGTGCAAATTAGTTCATTGTGGATGAGAGTGTGGCGATTCCTCAAAGAGCTAAAAACAGAACTACCATTCAGCCCATCAATTCATTACTGGGTATATACCCAAAGGAATATAAATTGTTTTATTATAAAGACATACGCAGCCATATGTTCATTGTAGCACAATATCGAAGACATGGAATCAACCTAAATGCCCATCAATTATAGACTTGATAAAGAAATGCGGTACTTATATGCCATGGAACTCTAGGTAGCCATAAAAAGGAATGAGATTATGTCCTTTACTGAGACATGGATGGAGCTGCAGGGACAGTAATTATCCTTAGCAAACTAACACAGAAGCAGAAAACCAAATACCACGTTATCATTTATAAGTGGGAGCTAAATGATGAACACACGGACACATGAGGGGAACAACACACACTGGGTCCTACTGTGGGGTGGAAGGTGGGAAGAAGGAGAGGATCAAGAAAAATAACGAGTGGATACTAGCCTTAATGCCTGGGTGATGAAATAATCTGTACAACAAACTACCATGACACACATCTATCTACGTAACAAATCTGCACATCCTGCACGTGTACCCCTGAACTTAAAAGTTAAAATAAAATAAAACTGGGGAGACAGGGTTATATTTTTCCAGTGAGTACGTTGAATAATTTTTATTGGTAAATAAAAAAATGCATTTATCATCTGTGCTTTTTAAAGAGATCTTTTTAACACTCTAATTCTCTTTTCTTCCCCAAATATGCTATGAAATACTTGATTCACATTTGTATTACTACCCTCTAAAAGGGAATGAGACAGCTGTCCTGGGTATAATTTAGTGGTACTGACAGTGAGAACCCTGGCAGATGAATTTTAAATATCCCTCTTGATGGGGCTCAGAACACACTACCTCCAAAGTATGGCACATTGACATAGAAAACACAGCAGAAGCAGGCATGTTATTCTCTAACCTTCTTCCACCCTTCTCCCAGGGCAGGTCAGTTCATCAAGGGGAGAGGTACCTTCCCTGTACTGGGAGAAGAGACATCCTTAGCTCTAAAGACACAGGGACATAGAGAAAAAGAATTTGAACAGAAAGGCTTTGCTAAATTTTCCCCAGTTTATTACCATTAGATCATATCCTCTTTGTCCAATTATGGACACTTTTCCATGACTGTTCATTTGTCGTAAAACCTAAGCATAAAAATACACAGGTTTCTCTGTTTCTTGGGGGGGAGGTCTTCATTTCTGAAGGCTTCCATGTTATATAAAGTTTGTATTAAATAAAACTGTATGCTTTTTTTTTCTTGTTCATCTGTCTTTTGTTACAGGGTCCTCATACATGAACCTAAGATGGGAAGAAGAGATATTTCTTTTTCTCCCCCCTACACTCTTACTTACCTTAGGTATCTCCTTCTTAACCAGACTATCTCTTACTTTAAGATGTTACTCAAAGTGTGCAAGCCAGCAGCATCTGTATCACGTGTGAGCTTATTAGAAACGCAAATTCATGAACCCTACCCCCAAGCTATTGAATCTGAATCTCTGGGGAGAAGAGACACGAAGCTTTTAACAAGCTCTTGAGATAATTCTTATGCACATAAAGTTAGGATACTTGTTCTCAATACTAGCTGCACATTATAATCATCTTAGAAACTTTTCTAAAAAAACAACCAAAATCTTGGCTCTGATCCAACCAATTAAATCCAGAATCTCCTGGGGGGTAGGTCTGGATATGCGTTTAAAAGTTCTCTAGGTAATTTTAATAAACAGCCATTGTTTCAAGAGAAGAGCAAAACTTGTGATTTGGTTTATCATTAGCAGCTGGCTCTCTGACGGTACCTTACCAATTCATCTGCTAACTATTAAGACAATTAGACAACCTTGTCTTAGCCTCGAAACCAGCTTCTCCTAGCTATGTGTACATTTGGTTTCTTATATTCATAACCCATTTTTTTTTCTTTTGCACTTTTTATTTGAATTTCAAACATGAATTTAAATAGGAAGAATAACACAAAGCAGTGGTTTTCAAACCTTAGTGTGCATTAGAGTTACCTAGAAGGATTATGAAAATGGATTCCTGGGCCCCACCCCAGAGTGTCTGATTTAGTAGATGTGGGCTGGGGTCAAATAATTTGCATTTCTAACAAGCTCCCAGAGGGTGCTGAAGCTACTCGGCCAGTGACCAGTGACTTTGAGAATGACTGGCACAACAGACCCCCATTTACCTGTTACCCAGTTTCCAATAATTATCAACTAATGGCTAATTCTCATCTCTGTACCACCACCCACTTCTCCATGGCCCAGATTATTTGAAGCAAATCCCTGACATATCATTTCATCAATAAATATTTCAGTATACAGTAGTCACTTTTTATACACAGGGATAAGTTCCAAGACCCCCAGTGGATGCCAGAATCCAGATAGTACTGTACTTTCTATATAATACTAGGAACAGATTTTCTTTTCCTTCTTCACAATTTCATGGATAGAAAATTCATTTTTACCACAGAGCTTAACAACCTCAGCATACCATTTTTTTCTTATTGAGAACTTCCACGTTTTCACTTAAAGGAAGCACTTTATGGCTTCTCTTTGGCACATTGAATTGCTAGCATTCCTACTCTTGTGCTTTGGGGCCATTATTAGTAAACTAAGGGTTACTTGAACACAAGCACTGAAATACTGTGACAGTTGATCTGATAATTAAGCCAGCTACTAAGTGACTTACAGGTGGGTAATGTATACAGAGTGAATATGCTGGACAAAGGAATGATTCATGTCCTGGGAAAACAAAGTAGGATGGCTTGAGATTTCATCATGCTGCTCAGAACAGTGCACAATATAAAACGTAGGAATTCTTTATTTCTAGAATTTTCCATGTAGTATTTTCAGATCATGGTTGACCACAGGTAACTGAAAAATCATGAAAGCAAAACCACAGACAAGGAGGAACTATTATGTATCACCAAAAACACAGATTTTTAAAACCCAACTTCAATAAAATCATTAAGTCACTGTCCAAAGTTTCCCAATTGTCATTTTTTTCCAGTTTGTTTCAATCAAGATGCAAATAAGGTAAAACCACTGTTGATGGGTAAGTCTTTTAGATATCTTTTGATCTATATGTTCTCCTTCCACATATTTTTACCCTTGTATGTTTTGTTTGTTTTGAGACAGTGTCTTGCTTTGTCATCCATGCTGGAGTGCAGCGACATGACAATAGCTTACTGCAGCCTCAATCTCGGGGCTCAAATGATCCTCCCACCTGAGCCTCCTGAGTAGCTGGAACCACAGGTGCATGCCAACACACTGGGGTTTTCATATGTAGTAGAGATAAGGGCTCACTCTGTTGCCCAGACTGCTCTTGAACTCTTGAGCTCAAGTGATCCTCCTGCCTTGGCCTCCCAAAGTGCTGGGATTACAGGCATGAGCTACCACGCCTAGCCTCCCCCTTGTAATTTAGCGGCTGTTGAAGAAACTGAGTTGTGTGTCCTATAAAATTTCTCACAGTTTGGATTTTGCCTTCTGCATTCTCAACGTGTTGTTTAACATTTCTTCTGTTCCCTTTATTTCCTGTAAATTAGTAGTTAGATTTAGAGTCTTGATCGGATTCAGGTTCCATATTTTTGGTAATGTTGTATATTGTTGTGATTTGTTAAGTGAGGTATTTAAGTTATGTATTTAAGTTAGGTGATGTTGTATACTGCTGTGATTTGTTAAGTGAGGTATTTAAGTTAGGTTTTGTGTGGCACAGTGAAGAATATTCAGACTGGAGTGGTGGAAAGATTAGGTTTATTACTCATAGATTTAAGAAAGAAGGCAGTGGGGGTGTCATCGAGAACATGAATGCTCAACCAGCAGATGGGGAGCAAGATTTAAGAGAGAAGGTGTGGGGTGTCATCGAGAACACGAAGGCTCAACCAGCAGATGGGGAGCAAGATTTAAGAGAGAAGGTGTGGGGTGTCATCGAGAACACGAAGCCTCAACCAGCAGATGGGGAGCAAGATTTAAGAGAGAAGGTGTGGGGTGTCATCGAGAACACGAGGCTCAACCAGCAGATGGGGAGCAAGATTTAAGAGAGAAGGTGTGGGGTGTCATCGAGAACACGAAGCCTCAACCAGCAGATGGGGAGCAAGATTTAAGAGAGAAGGTGTGGGGGTGTCATCGAGAACACGAAGCCTCAACCAGCAGATGGGGAGCAAGATTTAAGAGAGAAGGTGTGGGGTGTCATCGAGAACACGAAGCCTCAACCAGCAGATGGGGAGCAAGAGAGAGGCTGAGACCTTTGGGCAGAGGCCTTCATTGGTGTCCAAGGTGTTACCTAGGTGGGTTTCCCCCTGACAACCCCTAGGTGGGGTTGTTTGAAGGGAGCACAAGTTTAAGCACGGGAACTTGGGGATTACATTACCAGGTTCATAACACAAAAGTAGAAGGTGGTCTAACAGTTCAGGGTATGGGGCCTTATCTATCTAGAAGATGAAATGCTAACTAGGTGGAGACTATCTCAAAATAGGTAGGTCAAAAGTAACAAGTCAGGGACAAGACAAGATAAATGCTGAGACAGCATTACATGAATAAGAGTTATAACATGTACTTCCAGTAGGAAGCATTTAATGCCTGTTGCCTCTCTTCTTATGCTTTTAGTAAACGACGATCATTGCCTACATCTACTGATTCGGTAGGGTTGCAAAATGGGTAATCTTCTAATCTTTTCTTCACTTACTAACTGCAATAGTTTTACAAAACGAAATATCTCCTCATCACCTATTTGGTTACTCTGGGGTATATATATCAAAGGCAGGATACATTCTTGATTATTTCCAGTTAGTTGTGATCATGTGTTGCTTAATGAAGGGGATGCATTCTGAGAAATGCACTATCAGGCGATTTCATCATGTGAACATCACAGCATGTACTTACACAAACATAGATGATACAACACCTAGACTATATGGTATAGCCTATTGCTCCTAAGCTACAAACCTATCAAGCACGGTACTGTTTATAAACACACACATTAGCCTAGGCCTACACAAGGTCAGAATCATCAATATCACGTCTTCCACCTCTACATCTTGTCCCAATGGAAGGTCTTCCAGGGCAATAACATGCATGAGGCTGTCACCTCTTATGATAACAATGTCTTCTTCTGCTATATCTCCTGAAGGACCTACGTGAGGCTGTTTTACAGTTAACTTCTTTTTTAAGTTGGAGTACACACTAAAAAAGAATAGTGTAAGAAATACATAAACCAGTAACACAGTCATCTATTATCAGTATCAAGTATTACGTATTATACATAATTGTATGTGCTGTACTTTCACATGACTGACACCTCAGTGGTATGTTTACACCAGCATCACCACAAACACATAAGTAATGTGTTATATGATAATAGGATGGCTGTGACATCACTAGGCAATAGGAATTTTTCAACTCCATTATAATCTTATGGGACTACTGTCATACATGCAGTCTGTCACTGACCAAAATGTTGTTATGTGGTACAAGATAGCATCACTTTTCAAAAATATAAAATTGAATAGTGACTGGATATTTAAAAATATAAAATTGAATAGTGACTGGATATTTAAAAATTACTGTTAATTGTTTTCAGATTTAATTTCAGTATTGAGGTTAGGTTAACAATAGACTTTGTGTTTTCAGTGATACATACTGAAATATTTAGTGATGGAATGACAGGATGCCAGAGATTTGTTTAAGTGGGTGGTGATACAGATGAGATATGCATTAGCTGACAATTGTTGGAAATTGAGTAATGGGTAAATAGGGGTTCATCATACCAGTTAGTACATACACATTTGATGTGTTTCAATAAATATGATACTCAAATTGGCTCACTTTCAGCCAGTGAGATCTCTTTCAAGTTGGGTTTGTTTTTTAGTCTTCTTGACAGGATCTCATAGCTTTCTTTAAAAAGTCACTTTCCTTGTTTTCTACTATGACAAGATGTCCACATTCACATTTTACATTTCTTGACTCACCCAGGGAATTCTCAGTGAGCTCTGGTTCATTTTATAAAAATGTGGAAAATATTACTTAGAGAATGCCCACAAGTGCTGGGATACTCACTATTACTGAGTTGATCATTGCTCTTCTAGGCCTTTTTAGTGGACAGAAACAGGTAATTTTTTTCAAGATAAAAAACAAACTCTAATACTTTCCATTCAAATCCAGGAACTACCAGATTTCTACTTAGCCTCACCAATCTTACCTCAGGATCTCCTTTAATTAACCAAAAAAAATCTCCTTTTTTTTTTTTTCTGTTGAGACAGAGTCTCACTATGTTTTCCAGACTGATGATGTCAAACTTGGTTTGGCAGAAAAATCACAATTTTGGTTTTTTTTGAGACGAAATCTTGTTCTGTCACCTAGGCTTGAGTGTAGTGGCATGATCTTGGCTCACTGCAACCTTTGCCTCCCGGGTTCAAGAAATTCAGCCTCCTAAGTAGCTGGAACTACAGGTGCCGCCACCATGCCCAGCTAAATTTTCTATTTTTAGTTGAGACAGGGTTTTGCCATGTTGGCCAGGCTGGTCTTGAACTGCTGACCTCAGGTGATCCACCCACCTCGGCCTCTCAAAGTGCTGGGACTACAGGCATGAGCCACCACGCCCAGCCCTAAAAATCCCAATTCTTAAGACATCAGTATAGATACTCAGAATAACACTATTAATACCACAAACAAATGATTATAAAAGAGTTTAAAGCATCTTTTTGCATTCTATTTTTCCCTTAGGCCAATTTTCTTTTAAGCAACATCTTTCTTCAATACTTGTGTATGTGTGTGTATCCCTAGCAATATGTCCCAGAGATCATCTGTTGTAATACATGGAGATATACTCTCCTATATAGCTATTGACAGTCTGATCAATATGTTTCACTTCAACTCTATCATTTTATGTAATATGTATGTCCATACACGTGTGGCTTTCAAACAGCCTTTGTAGGTGGTCTATTTTATTTGCTCTCTCCTTTTCTTTGGGATATACTTTAGTATACAGGAAAGTTTCTATTTTTAACCTAATGATTACATTTATGCTAATTACTTTTATAAAAATACCCTATCCCCATGCCATACATTTTTCAGGGCAATTTTCTATTTGTTCTCCACTATAAGCAAGATGAAAATTAAAAAACAGCCTTCCCCCTCTTCTCCTTTTCTCCATACCTGATTTTAAGTAGTATCATTTTATTACCAATTAATATCTACAAGCCAATTGACAAATTTATTCTACTTTTCTATACTCTTTTTCATTCTCTTCCTAGTTTTGCAATGTTGGTGTCTACAGTCAATATACATACACTATACTGTATCTTTTGTGTCCACCATTTTATCTTAGTTGTACAGATGAATATAAAATGCTCAAAATCAGTCCTGATTTTACTATGTCTCTAGTTGTATTGTTTATCTGAATCTGGTTGATTCCTCAAAACATTTATAGAAACATTTATAAAAACATCTGTGAGTTTTTACCTGTTTATAGTAGTTTGCTTATGACCTTTATATTTAAAGGTAAGAATGGGCCAGGTGCAGTGGCTCACACCTGTAATCCCAGCACTTTGGGAGGATGAGGTGGGTGGATCACGAGGTCAGGAGGTAAAGACCAGCCTGGCCAAGATGGTGAAACCCCATCTCTACTAAAAATACAAAAAAAAGATTAGCCAGGTGTGGTGGCAGGCACCTGTAATCCCAGCTACTCGGGAGGCTGAGGCAGACAACTGCTTGAACCTGGGAGATCGCTCCACTGCACTCCATCCTGTATACAGCGAGACTCTGTCTCAAAAAAAAAAAAAAGGTAAGAATGGTTCTATGTAAAATCTTTGGCTTGCATATTTTTTGAGACATAGTTATTATATTAACCTATTGTCTTCTGACATGAAGTGTTGCTGTCAAAGTCTGATGATGTTCTGATTTTCTTCTTTATGAGTGACTTGGTCGTTTCTTTAGATGGCCAAAGTATTTTCTTCTCTTTCTCTAAATTTTTATAGTTTTCTTAGCATCTATCTGGGTGTTAGCCATCTGGGTCAATTTTCCTAGTTATCTGGTATGCCTTTTCAATATCAATGTCAAATCCCTTATTTTGAGGAAATATTCATTGAATGGTAGCTTTTAATATTTCTTCTATTCATTGCTTTGGGCTTCATCTTTGAAGACTCCTATTATATGTACTTTGGATCTTCTCTGCCTAAATTCTCTATCACTTAGTATTAAAACATTTTATCTCTTGAGACTTCAGGTTCTAAAATGTTAGCATAGAAATAAGGTGGCTTCAACCACACCCCTCACCCCAGAAAACCAAAAACAAATATACAGCACCAAGATTATCACCTTCAATATCCTAGAACTCAAATATAAAGATGAGATAGTTCCTAGGGCCACAGGTAAATGAAAAAACTCTTGAGCAGAGAGTAAGAGAATGGACTTCCGTATCTGTGGCACCCTTTCCCCCCATCTGCTTGGCACCAACTACACAGAAAAATTTGCCCCCAGGCTGGTTGCAGTGGCTCAGGTCTGCAATCCCAGCATTTAGGGAGGCCAAGGGAGGAAGATCACTTTCATCTAGGAATTTGAGACCAGCCTGGGCAACATAGTGAGACCCTGTCACTACAAAAAATTAAAAATTAGCTGAGCATGGTGGTATGTGCCTGTATTCCCAGCTACTCTGGAAGCTGAGGCAGGAGGATTGCTTGAGCCTGAGAGGCTGAGGCTGCAGTAAGCCATCACTGTGCCACTGCACTCCAGCCTGCGCAACCAAGTGAGACCTTGTCACAAAAAAAAAGAGACCTGAAAGAGATGAGTGAGTGAACCCATGTGTATATCTGGGGAAGGGCATAGTGACATGGAGAAGAACATGGCCCTGGGATAAGAGCATTCTCTGAACCTTGTTGACCACTGCTCTTTGAAAAATCTCTCAGACTGTATAATACCACCCTCTTCTGGTTCCTGTTCTCCTTTCTAAACGCTGCTTCTTTCTTTCTCTCTCTTTTTTCCCTATATTCTGCTCCCTAGACAATGTTGGAGAAGAAATATAATTTCTCCTCAACCTTTGTAAGTTTATTGCTGGGATAAACCAGTCTAACAAAAGATAGATTAAAAGAGAAAAACAAGCAAGTTTACTAACGTGTGCAGTGTATACATCATGCAGGAGAAATCTCAATGAAAGGTAATTCAAAACAGAGCTTTGCAACTCCAGCTTACCTAGCATCTTCAAGATGCTATGTTTCTGGAATACTGATAATGTTCTATGGATGGTGGTTCCTTGGATATTTACATATGTAAAAAATTACTGAGCTGTACACACAAGTTACTGTATATAATATCTCAATTAAAAACAACAACATGCTGCCTCTGCCATTATCTTTCCCTTCAATCTATTTTTATAGAAATTATAGTCAGGCCTCGCTTTCACAGTTTAAGAGTATTGTGAGGCTATAACATAATACTGAGCTAAAATAAGTATATCAATACCAAAATGTAAAAAACGTCCACTCAAAGACAAAAACCTGGAAGGTATACAAAAACATTAAAATATTTTGTTATGATTATGGGTACTATTTTTTCTAGCTTTTTGTTATACTAATTTTTTGTCATAAATGTTTCCAAAATATAAGTTTATCCTATATATCTAATTAACCACTTACCACAATTTTTGTCTCCAAAATAGTAGTAAGGTTTTCTATTTTCCCCTAATTCTATAGAGCAAATTGCAGCTAACACAGTTTTCTTAGGTTACAGAATATGAAAAAGTAAATGAAGATTATTTTTGGCTTTGTTTGATACAAACAATTTCTAAAAGCAAAAAGTAGGTAAGCAAAAAATAGAAAAAAATACAGTAATTATAAAAGATATTTATAGGACACAAAAGTGATCTGTATTAACAATATGATATCCAACTAAAAAACTAATGTTATTTTGAGCTGCTTATGAAGAAGCACTATATCACTGAACATGAACACAACAATCAACTGCTGTTAGCTTTTGAAAGATTCAGCAACGTATTTTTGTCTGAAAGCAGGGCAGTCTTGAAAAAGTATGAGGCTGACCAATTTGGTTTTTAGCTCTGGGCAAATATCACTGGCATTTCCCCCAAATATCCAGTACCTTGATGGTGTTCTACAACTAGCCAAAATCTCTCCATAAAGGGCCATCTCCTGGGCAAAAAGATTCTATGCCTCTCTTAGCATACTATAAAGTCTGTTCTCAGCTACACAAGTTACTTAGAAAAGGACCTGATAAAAATAACTTTATGTGTTACTCCCATGATACTCTTACATTTTAAGAAATAATTTCTTAAATCAAAGCAATAAAGCTAATGAGATATATATTTTTTTTATCAGTAAGAAGAGGGTAAAATCCTTCCCACGTTATCTATCTACATGACTCATTGCTAACACTGGTCCTAAAATGGAGTTACAAAGATATAGTTTGTATCTTTGCAGATATATCTGCAGTGTTCTATTACTGCTGTAACAAATTATCACAAATTTAGAGGCTTAGAAAAACACAAATTGATTATCTTGTAGTTCTCTAAGTCATAAACCCAACATAATTTCACTGAGCTAAAATCAGTGTGCTAACAGGGCTGTGTTCTTTTCTGGAGGCTCTGGGAGAGGGTCCATTTCCTTGATCATTCAGGTTGTTGGCAGAATTGTTTCTTGCCACTGTATGACTGAGGGCCCCGCTTCCTTGCCCCTTCCTCTAGGGCTTGCATAGCTCCTAGAGGCCACCTACATTCCTCGGCTTGTGATCCACTTCCTCCACCTTTAAAGCCAGCAACAGCAGGTGGAGCTGCTCTTACTTTGAATCTGTCCTCCTCCTTCACCCATTAACCCCTAGCTAGGAAAGGTGCTCTGCTTTTAAGAACTCATGTGATTATATTAGATGACTGGATAATCCAGGATAATTTTACCATCTAAAGGTCCCTACCCTTAACCACATCTGCAAAGTTCCTTTTGTCACATTAGGTAACACATTCACAGGTTCTGGGGATTAGCACATGGGTATCTTTGGAGGCCTATATTATTCAGACAGTCATGAAATTACATTAAGAAGAATACAGCAGTTAATTTGGGGATTTAAAATTGTATTCCTTTTTTCTAAAGATTCATATTTAGAGGCCGGGCGCGGTGGCTCAAGCCTGTAATCCCAGCACTTTGGGAGGCCAAGGTGGGCGGATCACAAGGTCAAGAGATCAAGACTATCCTGGCCAACATGGTGAAACCCTGTCTCTACTAAAACTACAAAAATTAGCTAGGCATGGTGGCGCACGCCTGTAGTCCCAGCTACTCAGGAGGCTGAGGCAGGAGAATTGCTTGAACCTGGGAGGCGGAGGTTGCAGTGAGCCGAGATTGTGCTACTGCACTCCAGCCTGGAGCCTGGTGACAGAGTGAGACTCTGTCTCAAAAAAAAAAAAAAAAGAGTCATATTTAGATATGAGCATGAACACATAAAATAATATTTTTATTCCTTTTTTTTTTTTTTTTTTGAGACAGGTTCTCACTCTGTTGCCCGGGCTGGACTGCAGTGGTATGATCATGGCTTACCGCAGCCTCAACCTCCTGGGCTCAGGCAATCCTCCCACTTCAGCCTCCTGAGTAGCTGCAGCTACAGGTACCTGCCACCATGCCTGCCTAATTCTTTTTTGGTATTTTTGGTAGAGATGGGGGGTCTCACCATGTGGCCCAGGCTGGTCTTGAACTCCAGGGATCAAGCAATCCTCCTACCTCGGCCTGTCAAAATCTTACCACTTTTTAAACGTAGTTTGTGATTTGTGGTTTTGGCTTTCAAGGACTTATTCACAATGATTAAAAAAAAAAAGCCTAAATAACAATTTTACCATGTGATCATGTTGTCACCAAGTGGTGGTAGGAACTTGGCATATGGTACTGGATTACTAAAGATATCCAAAAGAAAGTATTTTAAATTATTGAAGTTGCTTTTAAAAAGAAAAAAAGAACCAAAATAGGTATACTACCCCAACCTGCCTAGACACAATTCATTAGACCAGGCATGTATACCAAACCTAAGCTAAGTCAGTGATCCCTTCCCTGAGAGAGTGTTTAAAATTGGGACTAAGATGCTTGTCTCTGCCTGACTACTCTCTCAAATAGAAAACTGTACACTTGAGAGTTGTTAACACTGGTCACTTTACAGCACATAAACGGAGGGTGATTAAAAAAAGGTCAATCCACTGGAAAAGAAAAAGGGACCTGGATATACAGACAGAATCAGAGACAAAAGACACGAAGAAAACAGACACTTTCTGTGTTCTCCTAGCACTCCAGTTCCTGTTTCCTGAGGTCTGGCTACATCCTTTCCCTGGCTTCAGGAAGATATCTCTATATCCTTATAACCAATCCTTTTTGCTTAATGATTTCTTCTACTTGCATCAACTAAAGTAAAACACAGAGTAAATCTGAAGTCATAAGATCAGCCACGCTTCTCCAGCACTGCTTGTGTTTTTCTCAATTCTGGCATATCATTGCAGTGTTGCCTCTTCCTATATAATAACTTTATATTAAAAAACAAAGAAACAAACAACACACTAATACTTATAAGAGGAAGCAAGCAGGATATCCAATGCGCATGGAAAAGTTATCACAGAATCCTGGAGTTGAAAAGAGAAAGGTAATCATTTAGCTTAGACAATTTATTTTGTAGATGAGAAATGTCAAGACCCAGAAGAGGACTCTGACTTTGTAAACTCGTCACTGGAGTCTTGACTCTAGGCGCCACAAACATGCTAATGCTACTCTTACATTTAAACAAAGTAAACAATCATACTAAACAGCACAATAGAGAGAACAATAATTGAGAATGTTTTTATAAAGTGTTGATATATCAAAAAATGATACATTCCTTTGAGGAAGGAGACTACTTTTCCTTCTGTATTCTGCCAAATTGCTTAGGCATGCAGGTTATTTCCCAACAGGGAAATAAATATTTAAACTAAAAGCATGACTTGACTATAAGGACTTTGAAAAGTACCTCCTCAATGCCAACCTCACCCTTCTCTTTACTACTCCTGTATAAATATATTACATTGAAAGAATCCTCAAAAGTATAACCTTTGGCTCTTTCTGCCATCTTGGAGCCTGTGGAGGCCTGCTGGGAACAGGATGTCTAAAAGGGAAATATGTCTGGAAGGCTGTGGTACAAGATCATGTTTGCTTGCTCTAACTGGGGACTCCAGAACCAAAGGGAGGATGCAGCTCTTCTTAAAGTAGAAGGTGTTTACGTTTGAGATAAAACTGAAATTCTATTTGCGCAAGAGATATGCTTATGTATATAAGAACGCTTATGTATATAAAGAATAACATAGTGACTCCTGGTGGCAAACCAAACAAAACTAGATTAATCTGGGGAAAGATAACTTGGGCCAATGGTAACAGTAGCATGGTTGGTGCCAAAATCCGACGCAATCTTCCAGCTAAGGACATTGGACACAGAATCTGTGTGATGCTGTACTCCTTAAGGATTTAAGCTAATGAAAAGTAAATAAAAGTAGATTTGTGTTTTGGGGGGAAAAAAAGCATAAACTTTGGCCAAGTCCAATGAATTCAATTCATAAAATTGTATACTCACAAAGTAAGTTTCAGTGGAAGAGAAAATAGATGCAGAGTTTCTTACATTCTATTTAGGGTACAATAACTGATGTTTGGGACCAGTTACTGCAGATGATAAGTCTCTCTGTTCATCTATTCATTGAAATTATTTTAACTGAATAGATGAACAGAGAGATGCCTTTTATTACAATGCCTAAACGAATATTCAAAGACAAAGAAAATGAGAATCACAAAAAAAGTTATCTCTTACACAAGCAACAGCACCACCTGCTGATAAATAAAAGCAACAATGTCAATTAATTAAAAACGAGGCCAAGTATTTTTTATATTTAGATCTTTCCCCTTGAACGCTATTGTTTAATAGTATAATTCATTAATATAGTGTATAATTTACTTACTTATAATAAATATGTTAATTTAAACATTTGTCCCTTACAATTGGAACCAAGCATTCCTTTAAAATCAAAGGTAAAAATAAAATTTATTATGTAACAAAGAAAACATTATGGTACTATGACTTTTCATTTTTATCCCAAAGGTAATTTACTTGTACCATATTTATTTTACTTACCATCCAGTACATTTAGTTTCTACATTTGTTTTTATATTCTCTGATCATTTCACTTAAAATCATGCCATCTCCTTTTCCCAGCTTAATTTCTACAGCACTCATTGCCATTTAACATATATTACTTTTACTTTTTTGTTTATAGTCGTTCCTCTGATGGAATAAAAACTCTCAACAACATAGAATTTATTTTATTTACTGATTTTCTTTAACAGCTAGGGCAAGTGTCTGGTATGTAACAGACTCTCAATAATTATTTGTAAAAGAATTAATAAATATGAAAATAAATGAACAAATTAATATGCAATGCATTTTTGAAATTTTTTTTTTTTTGAGACAGAGTTTCACTCTTGTTGCCCAGGCTGGAGTGCAATGGCGTGATCTCGGCTCACTGCTACCTCTGCCTCTTGGGTTCAAGCAACTCTCCTGCCTCAGTCTCCCAAGTAGCTGGGATTACAGGCGTGCACCACCATGCCCAGCTAAATTTTGTATGTTTAGTAGAGACGAGGTTTCTCCATGTTGGTCAGGCTGGTCTCAAACTCCCGACCTCAGGTGATCCGCCCACCTCGACCTCCTAAAGTGCTGGGATTATAGGCGTGAGCCACCACTCCCAGCCCACAGTGCATTTTTATACTTCCTTGAAGTAATGGCTATATCAAAAGTTCAAAGCTCCTGATAGATTTTGCTAAATTATCCTTGAGAAAAGCTGTACCAGTTAATGTTCCCATCAATGTTCCATAAAGAGGCCCATTTTCCCATTTTCTAATAAGTGGGAATGGCATAACATTGTGATTTTTATTTTCATGAAACTCACTGATAAAGAGACAACATATTTTCGATTTCTGGGGATATTACCCTTCTTTTATCCTTTGCTCACTTTTTTCCAATTCCAGAATTTCTATTACATTCCTTTTGTATAATTTCTATTTTTTATTGGTATTTTCTATTTGTTCAGACTGTATTGTTTTCCTTTGGCTCTTTGAGCATATTTAAGATCACTGATTTAAAGACTTTGTCCAGTGTCTTCAATAAATGGTGCTGGGAAGACTGGATACTTACATGGAGAAGAATGACCCCTATCTCTCACCATATACAAAAATCAAGTCAAAATGGATTAAAGCCTTAAATTGAAGACCTTAAACTACGAAACTACTATAAGAAAGCATTAGGGAAACTCTCCAGGATGTCGGTCTGGGCAAAAATTTCTTGAGTAATACTCCACAAGCACAGACACCAAAGCAAAAATAGACAAATGGGATTACATCAAGTTAAAAAGCTTCTGGATAGCAGAGGAAACGATCAACACAGTGAACAGACAACTCACAGAACTGGAGAAGATATTTGTAAACTACTCATCTGACAAAAAGGATTAGTAACCAGAATATACAAGGAGACCAAACAACTCCACAGGAAAAAATCTAATAATCCGATCAAAAAATGGGCAAAAAATCTGAATAGACATTTCTCAAAAGAAGTCATACAAATGGCAAATGGGTATATGAAAAGGTGCTCAATATCACTGAGCATCAGAGAAATGCAAATCAAAACTGCAATGAGATATCATCTCACTGCAGTTAAAATGGCTTATATCCAAAAGACAGACAGTAACAAATGCTGGTAAGGATGTGGAGGGAATGGAGTACTAGTACACCACTGGTGAGAAAGTAAATTTGTACAACCACTTTGGAGAACAGTTTAGAGGTTCCTCAAAAAACTGAAAATAGAGCTATCATATGAGCCAGCAATCCCACTGGCTAGTATATACCTAAAAGAAAGGAATCAGTATATAAAGAGCTATCTCCATGTTTGCTGCAGCTCTGTTCACAATGGGCAAGATGTAGAAGCAAACTAAGTGTCCATCAACAGATGAATGGATAAAGAAAATGTGGTACATATACACAATGGAGTACTATTCAGCGATAAAAATGAATGAGATCCTGTTATTTGTAATAACATGTATGGAAAGGGAGACCATTATGTTAAGTGAAATAAGCCAGGTACAGAATATCACATGTTCTCACTTACTTGTGGGACTTAAAAATCAAAACAATTGAACTCAGAGAGTAGAAAGATGATGCCTGTAATCCCAGCACTTTGGGAGGCAAAGGCAGGCGGATCACTTGAGGTCAAGAGTTCAAAACAAGCCTAGCCAACATGGTGAAAGCCAGTCTCTACCAAAAAAATACAAAAAATTATCCAGGCATGGTGGCAGCCATCCCAGCTACTTGGGAGGCTGAGGCAAGAGAATCGCTTGAACCTGGGAGGCAGAGGTTGCAGTGAGCCAAAACTATTCCACTGCACACCAGTCTTAGTGACAGAGCGAGACTCTGTCTCAAAAAACAAACAAACAAAAAGAGTAGGAGGATGGTTATCAGAGGCTGGGAAGGGCTGTGGGTTGGGGGTGGAGGGGAGGTGGGAATAGTTAATAGGTATTTAAAAAATCAAAAAGAATGGATAAAATAAGGTCTATTATTTGACAGTACAACAGAGTGACTGTAGTCAAGAATAATTTAATTGCATATTTAAAAATAACTAAAAGAGTATATTGGATTGTTTGTAACACAAAGGATAAATGCTTGAGGGAATAGATACCCCATTCTCTGTGATATGATTATTATACATTGCACGCCTGCATCAAAACATCTCATATATGCCATAAACATCTGCATCTATTGTGTATCTACAAAAATCAAAATTAAATAAATAAAAAAATCAAATCTATAGAAGTAGAGAGTAAAATGGTGATTACCAGGTGGTATGTAGTGGGGAATGGAGAAATGCTGATTAAAGGGTATAAACTTTCAGTTAGACAGGAGAGAAAGCTTTCAAAATCTATTGCATAGCATGGTTAATAATAATATTGTTCATTTCAAAATTGCTAAGATTTTAAATGTTATCACTACAAAAAAATGTTATATAAGGCAATAATATGTTCATTAGTTTGATAAAATCCTTCCAAAATGTATACATATATCAAAACATCACACTGTACCTGTACCTCATAAGTATTTACAATTATTATTTGTTAATTGACAATAAAATTTTGAAAAAAAAATAAAGTCTTTGTCTGGTAAGTCCAATGCTGGGCATTCTCAGGGATGGTTTCTATTAATTTCTTTTCCTGTGAATGGACCATAATTTCCTGCTTCTTGTATGCCTTGTAATTTTTGGTTGAAAATTGAATGTTTTTAATATCATAATGTGGTAACTCTGGAAATCAGAATCTCTCCCCAACAAGGCTTGTATTGTTGCTTGTTGAGGGCTGCAATCATCTATCTATTTACTGACTTTTCCAAACTATTTTCGCAGACTGCTTTTTGTGTGTGGTCACTGAAGTCTCCATTCCGTTATCTCAGCGGTCAGCCAGACAAAGCCAAAAAGAAAGAAAAAAAATACTCTCCTACTGTCTGCCAACTGGTTCTGACCTAGGCACTCCTTTAACACATAGCCAGACCACCTACGACTCTGCTTTACCTTTCACTCCTTGTTCATTCATAGATCAAAGATCTTCCAGTGATACAAGCCTCACATCCTCTGGTCTTTTCTGAGCATGTGTCTGGCCCCGGGCATGTATGCTACATTCTAGATACCTCAGGATATGTGAGAACCCTCCAAAGTCCTTATTCTTTGATGCCACTCCAGCTCTGAGAGATTTCTAAGGGGTCAAAATAAAGACAAAACTCTATGCCAGTCCTTCAGGGAACTGACAGGTCAAAAAGTGCAATTTGTGAGAACCACAACTTTTTTGAGGACACTGTCCATATTGCATCCCCTGCCCTACCTCCACTGCACCACCAAGTATACGCACACCAGCAAGCCACACCAGAACCCAGGCTGCCATCATTTTAGCTGCTGCCAGGCTGGGAGTGGGGGAATGATAGGCAGGTAAGCAAAAATGCCACAATGCTTTCTTACCAAAATTTAGCAGTATTTTTAAAAATTAAGCACTCCTCTGGTTGCTAGCGGTTTTTTATTAGATCCCAGAGCTCTGAAAAAGTTGATTCTGACATTTTTTGCCAGCTTAATGGCTGCTTCAGTGGAGGCACCAACTTTTAGGGCTGCCTACTCCATCATTTTCTGTGACATCATGCTTCCTCTGCTCATTTTTACTGAAGAAAGTTTTAAAACCTTTATTCCATCTGCATAACTGATATAGAGTCAGAAAGAAAGGCTCACACTATACAAAATCATCTAAGGAGGAAGAAAAAGATGACCCAAATATACTATCCGACAACAATGAGTATACCTAGCCATAGAGTTAGAGATACGGGCACACAATTTTACTTAAGTGGGATCATAGAATAACACGCTGTCCTACAATCCAGTTTTTTTACTAAATAACGTCATGGGTATCTTTCCAGGTCATTAAACATGATCCTTCTTCTCCATTTTTAATGAGTCACAGTATTGCACTTAAGGTATATGGAAAAATAACCAATCAGTCTCCTGCTCATGGACATTTATTTTTAATTTTTACTATTAATACTGTGATGAAAACTGACATGCATGTATCTTTGTGTACTTATACAATGATCTCTTTAAAGAAAATTGCAAGAGAGATCCCTGAGTCAAAGGATATGTACATCTGACATTTGGATACGTATTATCAAACTACCCTCCAAAAAGTCAAATCACTCTATATTTCCACTAATACTGTATAAATGAAGGAGCTCATCTCCTCCTGCTCAAGTGAAACTCAGGTCATTCTCAATCTTTTCAACTTATTGGGTAAAATATATCATTTTATTTATTTACTTCTTTATGTATTAAATTGAACATCCTTTCATGTCTTTATTGGCCATTTACATTTGTCTATGAACTATTCATGCCTTTTGGCTATTTTCCTGGACAATTTCTTGAACGATGAAATTCAAACAGGTAGCTTTTCCACTCTACTCCACTGTGAGAATCACTGCAGTAGTTTAGCATAGCTCTAAAATGTACAAAGCTGATTTTTACAAACTTATGTTCAATTACTTAAAATAAACTTTTGGTATGTAAGGAATGACAATAGCAGAACAGCTGCTATCAGATCTGCCTTCTCACAGATAACACCTATACACTCCAGACAAAATACAAAACAAGAATTTGAAGTCTGGAAAGCAATCAAAAGTAGGCAGACAGCCAGTTTGGAAAACAATTTGGCAAGTCCTCAAAGAATTAAACATAGGGTTACATTTGTTGCAGCAATTCTACTAAGTATACACCCAAGAAAAATTAAAATATGTCCACACAAAAATAAAAATGTGCTCACACATTCATAGCAGCATTATTTCTAACAACCAAATTTTGAAGCCACCTAAATGTCTATTAACTGATGAATAGATAAACAAAATGTGTTATAAACATATGATGAAATATTATTTGTCTATAAAAAATAAAGTACTGATACATGGATGAATCTTGAAAACATGCTAACTCAAAGAAGCCAGTCAAAAAAGGCCACATATGAATTATTTCATTTATATAAAATGTCTAAACTTGACGAATCCATAGAAAAAAAGTAAATTAGTGGTTGCCAGGGACTAGGAGTGGAGTAGGGAAAATAGGGATTGACAGTTAATGGGTACACAATTCCTTTTAGAGGAGAGAAAAATGTTCTAAAATTAGAGTTTGATAATGGTTGCACAACCCTATGAATACAGTAAAAAAAACTGACTTGTACATTTTAAATGGGTAAAATGTGTCATATACAAATTGTATCCTGATAAATTTGTTTTTTTAAAAAGCGGCAAGAAGCTTGAGAGAAGTCAATGGTTGAAAAAAGGGAACAGTATTGAATGAATTTCCATTTTTTAAACAATCTTTTACCAGAGAGCAGATCCTACTTGATGTCAAGCATGATAGCTCAACCTCAAATAGAAACCTACAGTTTCTACAGTTTACTGGTAGAAAGATTAAGAGGGCAGAGTTCTGGTGACCACCATAGATGGGGGAAGATCCGGGAAAGAATAAAGTCACAGAGATCTAATCTTCTGACTACCACATAGGAGTTCAATGCCTGATTCCTGACATAGGAGACAGTTTGAGGTTCAAACAAGTTAAGTCCCTGTTAACAGACACCAAAAAATTAGCACTCTTTAGAGAAACACAACAGAATCCAGTCTCTACTATGCATTATACACAATGTTTGGAGTACAACCCAAAACTACTAGTCATACAAAGACACAGGAAAACCAATACAATGGAAAAGGTAATCAATGACAAGATGTTAGAATTAGCAGATGATGATTTTAAGACAGCTATTATAACCAAAGCCTTAGTGAAAAATAAGTCCCTGAACATGTAGTAACAGTGAAAATCTCGGCAGAGAAATAGGAACTGTGAAAGAATAACCATATGGAAATTCTAGAATTAAAAAATACAATATCTGAAATGAGTTCACTGGATAGGCATATGAGAAGAGTTGACCAAGGAAAGAGTTAATAAACAAAGATAGATCAAGAAAAATTATCCAAATGGAAAAACTGAGAGAAAAAAACGAAATCGAGACTTGTTGACCTGTGGAACAACATTAAAAGGTCTAAAAGTTCTGAACTTCCAAAGGGAAGGAAAGAGAGAATAACATAGAAAAATTATTTGAAAAAGCAACAGCCCCAAATTTCCCAAGTTTTGTGAAATAGTAAGTTTACATTTTCCAGAAGTATAGAGAAACCCAAACAAGACAAACTTGAAGAAAGTCATATGCTGCCAAACTGCTAGAAACCAAAGACAAAGAGGAAGTCTGCAAAGGAGCCAGAGACAAATGCCATTTACATTTGGAACAATGATACAAATAATCACTTTCTCATCAAAAACAGTAGACCAAAGGACAGTGGGGACAATATCCTTAAAGTGCTGAAGAAAGAAGAAAAGAAAAACAAAACAACCTGTCAACCCAGAATTCAGTGGTAGCACTCCTCCCCTTCCCCACATGGTGCTTCAGAGACAGTGAGGTAGAGAGCCCTGTCAGACCATTCCAGTTTTGCAATAATAATGCAGTGGCTGTCCCCAGTGAGCTCCGTAAAGACTGTGTAGTACATCCTTGCCTACTATCCCAAGTCTGCACTAACAACAGCAAAGAGGCAATATACAACCCCTTCTCAACAAGAGAGTTAGGGAATGATTATGGAGAGAAGGGAGCTGGGGAAATAGATTCTTTAAACCAAAGTATGAAAGCCTTGGAGTACTAGTAAGCAGCCCATACATGAAACTGACTAGAACCAACACAGTAAAACTGATAATTGAACTACAGTGTGAAATGCTACCTAGGTTTCAAATTTGCCTCTGGGTTGAAAAGAAGCAGGGCAGATCAGAATAGTACTGCAATGGCTTTGAAAACTAAATTGATATTTGAACCACAGTCCACAAAAGTGAGCCAGAAAATGAGTTCTGAAGCAATACAAGTAAATGCCTGCTCAAATAGAAGACGTAAACAGGAACTGGAGTCTCCTCAGCTTAGTGATTATCTTTTTTGACCAAAGGAAATACTTGAAAGTTGATGGGAAAATTGGATTTACTATATAACAATGGAGTTGGAGTAATGTGCCTATAAAAAAATAAGAATTTCTGCTTTTTCAAATATTCCTATCATAAATCCAGTTACACACTTGAATATTAAGAAATGCATTCATGAGGACGAGTGTGGTGGCTCACATCCGTAATCACAGCACTTTGGGAGGCCAAAGCAGGCGGATCACTTGAAGTCAGGAGTTTGAGACCAGCCTGCCCAGCATGGTGAAAACGGGTTTCTACTAAAAGTAACAAAAATTAACCGGGTGTGGTGGCTCGTACCTGTAATCCCAGCTACTCAGGTGGCTGAGGCAGGAGAATCGCTTGAACTGGAGAGGCAGGGGTTGCAGTGAGCCAAGATTGCACCACAGCACTCCTTGGGAACAGAGTGAGACTCTGTCTCCAAAACAAATAACAAAAAAAAAAAAAACCAAAGAAATAAACAAAAAATGCATTCATTCTAGCCACTGACGGGAAAAATGCATTCAAACCAAAACTTAATCTATTATTAATATTAACAGCCTAGAAGTACTCAAGCGTTTTCTCCCCACTGGAAATATTTCTTAAAAAACATTTTAAAAGGCCAGGCACAGTGGCTCATGCCTGTAATCCCAGCACTTTGGGAGGCTGAGGCAAGCGGATCACGAGGTCAAGAGATTGAGACCATCCTGGCCAACATGGTGAAACCCTGTCTCTACTAAAACTACAAAAATTAGCCGGGCATGGTGGTGGGCGCCTGTAGTACCAGGTACTCAGGAGGCTGAGGCAGGAGACTTGCTTGAACCTGGGAGGCAGAGGTTGCAGTGAGCCAAGATAACACTACTGCACTCCAGCCTGGTGATAGAGCAAGACTCCATCCCCCCCAAAAAAAAAAAAAAAAGAAAGAAAAAAAATGCTCACAAAAAAATCACATTTTTCTAGGCTTAATATTTGCACAGATAACCTGGAAGTTCACACGAATGTCATTCTTTTAAGCTAATATTATAAATTCCTCTTCAATTTCTGTCAAGGAAGCCTAGATAAGAACTTTTAACAAAATGTTAAGAAACACTGCACTCAACTAAAAATTTGTGAAGAGCTCTCAAACACTAAATAGAAATTTGATAAATCTGTGGAAAATCTGAGGATTAGATTCTTATAATATGTAACATTGAAAGTCTTTCACAAAATCTGGCCCTGGATAAATGATTACTACATTATTTAGACATACATTCATTATACCACTTTAATTTACAGATTATGAAACAAAAAGAAAGAAGGGGCTACATTTAAGGGTAACATTTCAAAATTAAAGAAAATACATACTTTTTAAAAGAAGTCTAGGAAGTTTTCTTCTCCGAGAGAGAAAACATTGTGTGAGAAAAGCAGCTAGCACCAGCTGACTTACATTTTCAGGTCTAAATTGACACTGTTAAGAGTAAGCTGGGTCAACTTACTCTAAGTTGACACCAGCAGTTACTGATCTACTTACTTAATAAGCAGAAAGGAGAAGAGCCTCAATAAGTGTTGCCCTTCTTACCTTTTCATCACACTAACCTGCCTTGATCCTCCAGACATATTAGTTCTCACTAAGAGCAGCCTGTTCCTGTTTTTAAAATGTACTACAACTATAATTAAGTAACTGAGTGTATAATGATTTAATATATGTCTTATCAACAAAAAAGTAAGCTTTATAAAGGCAATGTCTGCTTGGCATTCGTAAAAAGATATGCAGGGGCCAGGCATGGTGGCTCACGCCTGTAATCCTAGCACTTTGGGAGGCCAAGGTGGGTGGATCACCTGCGCTCAGGAGTTTGAGACTAGCCTGGGCAACGTGGTGAAACCCCGTCTCTACTAAAAATACAAAAAATTAGCTAGGTGTGGTGGCGTACACCTGTAGTCCCAGCTACTCGGGAGGCTGAGGCATGAGAATCACCTGAACCCAGGAGGCAGAGATTGCTGTGAGCCAAGATTGCGCCACTGCACTCCAGCCTGGGCGACAGAGTGAAACTCTGTTTAAAAAAAAAAATGCATAAAATATTCAGATAATTTTTTAACTCAAAATGCTCATAGCATTTATATCTTAGAATTATTCCCCCAATGAAAATGGATGTCACCAGGCCAGGCGCGGTGGCTCACGCCTGTAATTCCAGAAATTTGGGAGGCAGAGGCAGGTGGATCATGAGGTCAAGAGATGGAGACCATCCTGGCCAACATGGTGAAACCCCGTCTCTACTAAAAATACAAAAATTAGCTCGGTGTAGTGGCGCACATTTGTAGTCCCAGCTACTCGGGAGGCTGAGGCAGGAGAATCGCTTGAATCCGGGCGGCAGAGGTTGCAGTGAGCAGAGATCATGCCACTGCACTCCAGCCTGGCAACAGAGCAAGACTCTGTCTCAAAAAAAAAAAAAATGATGTTACCTTAAAAATAATTTCCCATGTTTTAACTAATACATAGTTCTAAAATAAACTGGATAGCTTCAAAAAATAATAATTTTTTAAAAGAGAAAGGCTGAATTACATGATTAGAGAATCTAGTGAAAACTAAAGAATAAAGCTATTTTTTCCCTTTTCAAAAACTGTACATTTTATCTGAAAATGTACATTTAGAAAATGCAGATATGCAAAAAAGAAGAAAAATCACTATCACCACCTGTGATCAAACTTTAGACATACCATTGTTAAAATTTGTTGTGTCAGATTATTTTTCTGTTCATTTATACAGATATGTACTAATAAGATCATGATATGCATAAAGTCTGTAACTATTTTTTCTTGTGGTCATATATTTTAAAACATTTTCATGCTATTATAAAAGTAATTATCATTTTTAATAACTATATAATAATTTATTATAAGGCTTATATTCTATAATTAAATAATATCTTGCTGTTAGAGATTTAGATTGCTTTTCATTTGTTAAATTATAAATAGTGCTCCACTAAGCATTCTTTACCTTATTGTTACCTTAGGATAAATCCTAGAACTGGAATTGCTGGGTTAAAGTGTATGTATATTTCCTGAGTTTTTAATATATAATGTCAATATATCCTCCAGAAAGATTTGAACAAATATATAGAGTATGTATATACATATATATGCATACACACTCAGATAAATAACACATGAAGTCATAAAAATCTAAATATTAAGTAACTCATAAAAATCTAAATGATAACTGTATATGTTACAGGATTAATAAAAACCCTGCAAAAAATAAAAGAAATGATTGCATAAATGAATTCCAAATACTTCTGTGGAAATACACAAGGCAGAAAATGAAACAAAAAAAAATCCATTGATAATTCAATTAATGAAAGTTAAGCGTTTGAATAGTATTTACAACTAGTTATTCTGAAAGAATCAGTCTAGAATATTAAGATAATATCATCACACATATGATTCATATACTATAAACACTTTTGCTGCAGCAAAATGGCAGACATAACCCAACAGTAATTTTAAATGAAGAACATGCTTAGAACAAATCAGAAGAATAAATTACCTGAGATTTTAAAGAAATGTATTTTTTCCTATTATACTATTCTTTTTTTGGTATCACCTGAATTACAGTTTACTATTTCATCTCCAAATTCAAGGTATTTTTTTCTGCAATAGAGTAAGCAAAGCTCCTTTCAGAACTCAAAAGGAATATCAAACATCTCACTAAGTCTTCTTTCAAGTGCCCTCTAAGGACAACCTGCATAAAGACAACTAGGAAACTTCCTAAAAGTATCACTTCACAGAGACTCATTCTCGGAGATTTTGATTCTCCATATTGTAAACAGTGCCCAAGAATGTGTATTTTTGTAATACCCAGGTGATGCTTATGAATGCTGAAATTTAGGTAACTTGGTTTACTATTGTAATGATTAAACAGGGCATTACATCATGAAAGGGCATTATTCTCAGGCCAACCTCCAAACAGTAAGGTACTTGAATGGATACTCAGGTAATTATTCTTGACTCTTTCTACTTATACACCAAGGATTTATCTCCTGAACCTGTCTATTTCTTTCCATCTCCACCACTTCCCTATTATTCAGGCCAACGTCATCATTTTCTTGTACTACAATAGCTCCTAATTAGCCATCCTGCCTCTAGTGTACCTTTTATCTATCCTCTATGATGATCTTAGAGTATGCTTCCCCAAAACCGCCAAATCTAATAAGGTAATTATCAAAAATGGATCGGTGACTCACCATTGCCCCTAAGATAAACTCCAAACTATTGTAGCCATACTAAACTTTTAATTTTTCTAATAAACTATGATTCCTTACCTTTATTTATTCCCTCTCTTGAATCACTGTTCCTTTGACCTCAAAGCAGTATTTCCAACATTTAAATACTATCATGTGACTACACACAATGCACGGCTCTCTACTGACTAATATACTCAATTTCCAACTTCACTATTTCAGCTGTTCAAAGAAAATCTTATACTAGATGCTCAAACAGTTTAACTGGAGCTGCTCTGGTTGCAGGTAGTGAAAGAGATCAGGAGCTCAATTCCCTCACCTCTTTTCCACCCCACAGCAGCCCCAAAGGAGCCCCCCACAGAACATAATTAGATTTTAAAAGACTGAAATCTGGATTCTGTTACATGGCAAACACTTTAGTCCATCCATCTTTTCTGAATTACCTCCTGGTATTATGCCATGAAAATTTTACAGATATTGCACAAAAAGCACTATACTGTTCTATACTTTGATTCACAAGAGGTTTCTTTTGCCTGCAACTCTCTTCCCTCAACTTTGTCTCCTTGGAGAATTACTAATTCTTCAAGTCTCTGCTCTTGAAGAAATGTCCCACAGACTGAGTTAGGCTCTGCCACATATTTGCAGTGCTTATATGAAAAAACCTCTTGTATAGCACTTATCATACTTACTATAAGTCTTTTAGTCTAATTCTCCACTAGACTGTCAACAACTTGGGTGAAAGTCTTTATATCTTTTTCTTATTTATAACCCCAGTTTCTATAACACTGTCTGATGAGTAGTATATATTTAATGTCTATTGAATAAAAGATAGATGTTATTAACATCCTAAATAAAAAGACTTGGTGCTTAATGAGGTAAATATTTAATTCTAGTTTTTAAAATTTTTAAATATTTTAATCAAAATGACAAAGTAAAATTATGTTTAAATTGACTTATTAATAAATTGTTGAATATCTATTGTGTTGTACAGATAATAGAGAATTACTGAACTATGGGATTTTATAGACAAGGGAGTAAAAAATAATATACATGAAACTATTTTGACAATGTAAGAACATAATACATTGTGAAAATGAGACTACGCATTCTATAGATTTACAATCACTGATAGGGAAAATCAGAGGTAAGAGCTTCTTCAGTGATTAGATGGGATGATTTAACATCCTGATGTTGTAATTGAGAAAGAGGGACCTAGCAGAAAAGAAATTAGAAAATTATGCAAACAAACTTTGGAGTCAATGGAAAGCATGTTCAAAGGAAGTCAAACATGAGACAGGTCTTTAACAATGGGTGGAACTCACTATGGTCTAAGACAAAAATCAAAGTATTTCATGAAACGAGAAAATGAGTGGGGATATTAGTAAGAGGCAGGAAAGGTTCGAGAGCCAGTATTCAATGTGATTTGAACACAGAGAGTTGTGGGGGAAAAGACTGAATGGATTTTACGGCACCAGGTTTCAAAGAGCTTCGAAAGCCAGGTAGAGGACTTCATATTTTACGTGATAGAAAACAAGTAACCAGAAATCTTAACAGATTAAAAGCTCTAAAAATTCTGTCTTTTTCTGCATTAGAGGCAAATTAGCCACAGAACAATTATATGATTTCCTCAATTAGGAATAGTATAAAACAGCCCCACTCAAACTCTTTTTACCACATAATGCTGCTGCTATGGCAGTACTTCAATGAACAATTCATTCAAGTACAATGAGTAAATGCTGCTGAGCTTGGCTATTTCCTAGGTTCTAAACAGAATTTGTATGAAGGAGGGCATATTCTCTTGTGAGGAAAAATTCTTGCATGTATTCAAATATGAATTCTTGACAAAGAAAACTATGTCCTTGGGATATTTATTTATTTAGAGACTGGGTCTAATTCTCACTCGGGCTGGAGTACAGTAGCATGATTACAGCTCACTGCAGCCTCCACCTCCTGGGCTCTAGTGAGCCTCCCATTTCAGTCTTCCCAGTAGCTGGTACCACAGGTATGTGCCATCATGCCTGGCTAATTTTTTTATTTTTTTGTAGAGACAGAGTTTCACTCTGTTACCCAGGCTGGTCTCAAACTCCTGGGCTCAAGCAATCCTCCCTCCTTGGACTGCAAAAGTGCTGGGATTACAGGCATGAAACACCACATCCAGCCATGTCCTCTGGTCTTAAAATGACAATTTTTCAAATGCACTATTAATTCCTTACAAAAAGTATGCAAGCGAGATTTCATATGAAGCATATTGACAGCAAAAAAAAAAGTTTATGAGCTTCAAGTCAGTGAAAGCTCAGAAAAAAAAGTTTAAACCTGAATTCTCCATGTTGAATGGGCATAAATTTCAATACTTTACCTCCATCACAGTCATGCTCAAAATAAATATTCCCAGAAAAAAAAATAGTAGAGAATGTGCTCCATTCTTCAAACTTAAACAGAATTTGGTCCCATATATCTGGAATTGATTGAACCAACATATTAAGAAGACAAATTAGAAAGATTCAACCAAATGCATCCATTGAAAGTGTTTTTTAAAGATTGAGAACCATGTGTGTTGTGCATTACCACATTTATGACAGCACATCTGTGATTACTCACCACTATAACTTACCCCAGTTTTATCACACAAGCGTAAAGTATGAAATGATCCAACAGCAAATAACTCTCCATCTGGAGCCCAGGCAACTGAAGTAATAGGATGCTCATGAGGTTGTGAATTATACAGTAGGCGGCCATAACTATCCCATACCTACAAAAGCAATTTTTAAAAATCTTTTATAATATCAGGGAGAAGTTTGCCAAAACTGAAAGAAAAATAAATAAAATAAAAATATTTTATAACAGACACCATAGAAAAACAAATTTGTCTTCCAGTAAGGTAGCAAATAAAAATTTAGAAATCAGCACCTTATTTATTAGCAATTAAACATCTTTACTATCACACGAGGGGGAAAACAAAGCTGTATTCCTTGAAGCCTAAATATCTCAAAAAGAAACTATTTTATAACATTGTCAAAATTTTCAGATTTTACTTAATCTCTCAACATAAAATCTATCCATTTTAAATCCTTTTAAATTTAATAGTACATTTCGACAGGTATATGCTGCCACGCTTGACTAATTTTTTAATTTTTGTAGAAACGGAGTCTTGTTATATTGCCTCGGCTGTTCTCCAACTTCTGGCCTCAAGTAACCCTACTGCCTTGCCCTCTTAAAGCACTGGGGTTACAGGTTTGAGCTACCATACCTAGCTTGCTTTGGATTTTGCTTAAATTTTTTTCACCCTGTAAGGGCTCTACCTACTTTCTCTAAACATATGTACTTCAATTTAATTGCCTCTAACTCTAGTTATTTATATATTAAACATTATTCTTCTCTACAAATTATTTTGACCTGAAATTAATCAATATTTAGTAAACCAGCAGGGTTGATTTTTAAAAACGCACTGAATTGACTTAAATTGAGTCACAGTAAAATTAGGGGCTATGCTGATATTGTTACTTATTAAATATCCAACTCTATAGATCAATGAGATAGTCTCTTTCTCTTTTTTTTTTTTTGAGAGAGAGGTTTCACTGTGTTGCCCCAGCTAGAATGCAATGGCACAATTATGGCTCACTGCAGCCTCAACCACCTGTGCTCAAGTGATCCACTTACCTCAGCCTCCCACGTAGCTGGGACCACAGTGTGCCCCACCACACCTGGCTAATTTTTTTTTTTTTTTTTAGAGATAGGGTCTCACTATATTGTCCAGGCTAATGAGAGTCTTTATGAAGTCCGTGCTTTTAAATACCACTTAACATTATAAAATAATTTGCTAAATTACTGGAGTATAAAGACATGGCTAAAGTAAAAGAACATTCTTATATACTAAATACTTTTCATATAAATTTGATTATTTCAGTCAAGTGATAAATCTAAACATTGCATACCTTATATTTACAGTCTTCACCAGCAGATAAAATAAGATCATTGACTGAGTTCCAATCTACTTTTAGAATAATACCATCATGAGCTTTCCACTGTGAGAAAAAAAATAAGATATTAATTATAACTTTAAAAGCATTTACGTTTTTTTCTATAAGAAAATATACTTTGCCTCTTTTTAAGGACTCCCTTGTCATCTTCTCAGGGATCCCTATATTCCTTTTATAGCTATTGCACAATATCTCATTTGCTTGTTTCATTTGTAATTTACACTAATGTTAGCACCTATAACATCCACTATATAGCTTCCAACCTATGAATTTCCTGAGTTGCCTGGACTCCAGATGGAAAAATCACTTGCTGCTGAACTATTTCAAGCTTGACATTTGTGCAATAACACTGAATGAATATGTTATGTATTCCAAAAATATCAACTGAATCCAAATCTTGCTGTCTCCTTCATATAGCAGATCCCATTACTGCTATTGCCTTCATGCTTGTTTACTTTTTTTTTTTTTCAGATGGGGTCTCACTGTCACGCAGGCTGGAGTTCAATGGTATGATCAGGGCTAACAGTGGTCTCAACCTCCCATGCTCAAGCAATCCTCTCGCCTCAGCTTCCTGAGTAGCTGGGACTACAAGCGTGTGCCAACACACCCAGCTAATTTTTTTTTTTTTTTTTTTTTTCATTTTTAGTAGAGAAGTCTTGCTGTGTTGCCTGAGCTAGTCTCAAACTCCTGGGCTCAAGCAATTCTCCTGCCTTGGCCTCCCAGAGTGCTGGGATTACAGGTGTGAGCCACCATGTCTAGCCCCCAACCTTTTTTTAAAAAACTTTCTGCACAAACATCTTTCATACTCTCTTCATTTCATTCTGTTTGTCATATTCTTCTAAGTTTCATTCACTTTACCTTCGTGTGTCTGGTTCACAACTGGACTACTCTGAGAAACTTCTGCTGTATTTACCATGTAACAAAAAGATGTTTTCATGTTTTCCATAGACAAGTATATATTCTATGTATACAGTCATTCTTTGGTATCTGTGGGGGGACTGATTCCAGGACCTCTCACTGATATGAAAATCGCAAGTTCCTAATATAAAATGGCATAGTATTTGCATATAACCTATGCATATCCTCCCATATACTTTAAATCATCTCTAGATTACTTATTATATGAATAAAATGGCAATACTATGTAAACAGTTGTATTGTTTAGGGAATAATGACAAGAAAGTCTATACACGTTCAGTACAGAGGCAATTTTTTAAAAATATTTTTGATTCATGGTTAATCTATCAGTGCAGAACCCATGGTTACACTGACTATACATACAATGCATAGACATGGGTGTTTTTAAGTCGTGAAGAAACAGGCAATCTAGAAAGTAAACATGAATGCCTCGCTCTCAAACATGGAGGTCTTGCTCTTAAATGTAATTAATGGGCCCATTTAGCTATTATGTCACATGTAATTAAATGTTACCATAGGCAAAATAATGTAACTAAATAGAATTAACTGGCCTAGGTGGCACATACCTATAATCCCAGTACTTTGGGAGGCCGAGACGGGCAGATCATAAGGTCAATAGATGGAGACCATCCTGGCCAATATGGTGAAACCATGTCTCTACTAAAAATACAAAAATTAGCTGGGTGTGGTGGCACATGCCTGTAGTCCCAGCTACTCAGAGTCTGAGGCAGGACAATCACTTGAACCCAGGAGGCGGAGGTTGCAGTGAGCCAATTGTGCCACTGCACTCCAGCCTGGTGACAGAGCGAGATGAGATTGTCTCAAAAAAAAAAGAACTATATTTGAAGACTATTAAGTTGTATTTTAATGTCTGAGTCAATTAACTCCATTTCAAAGCATGGCAGATTTTAAGGGCTTTTCCCTCAGGCCCTGCTCAATCTATTGTTCTTAAGGTATACAGTACAAGGTATTGAATGTGAGCCAAATAAGCTCTAAGAATAAGCAACAATTCATAACTTGGCTTATTCAAAATATACAAAAATACACATTTTCAAAACAAACGTTTTGATAATACATGTTGAAAAGCAACAGTTCTTACAATTAACTGTCAAATTAATCCAATATCCTGAAATACACTTCAAGGACAAATATAACAATATATACAGCTACACATATACATACAAATTCTTTTTTTTTTTTTTTTACGGAGTCTCACTCTGTCGCCCAGGCTGGAGTGCAATGGTGCAATCTCGTCTCACTGCAATCTCCGCCTCCCAGGTTCAAGCGATTCTCATGTCTCAGCCTCCCGAGTAGCTGGGATTACAGGTGCCTGCCACCATGCCCAGCTAATTTTTGTATTTTTAGTAGAGATGGGGTTTTGCCATGTCGGTCAGGTTGGTCTCGAACTCCTGACCCAGATGATCCACCTGCCTCGGCCTCCCAAAGTGTCAGGATTACAGGCATGAGCTACTGCGCCTAGCCATAGACTCTTAAGAGTTTCATTTTAAAGGAACAAAATAAATATTTGTCTATTCAAGATCTATGAACAAAATATGATTTAAATTTTCCTTACATTGTAATTTAGGATATCAACATATATTACAGATAATAGCATATTGTTATGCATATAATTTTTATTTATTAATTTATTAGGCATTTTGTAAAATTCCTTTGAACAACAAGCTCCTTGAAAGCAGAAACTATGTCCTGTTTCATTTTGACTATCTGATACCACAGTGCCTGGTATATAATAAGTATGCACTGCATTTTTATTCAATGAACAAATAAAAATGTCCTCACTATAAAGCCAAGTTCTGGGTGTCGAGAAGGTCTTAAAGGAAATGAGGTATATACATCTGAACTACATTCCACAAGCAAGAATTAATTAAGCACACTTTTTTGTGGACAATTCTAATTTGAATATGTTTTTATGTTCAAGAAGAATTGCAGCTGCTTTAGTCTCCCAAAAGGAACAGATAATTTGCATGAAGTTACTAATTATACTTTAACTCCTGTTTCTCTCTAGCTGAATTTTGGCTTTGGATACTTTCCTTCTCTCCACTACCTCCTAGCCCACAGGTTTACTGAACCATTAAAGCATATTTTACTTGACCAATGGTGATATAATCAGCTTCCTGAGTTTCATTTATACAAACCTAATTACAGATACCTAAACCAATTCACATAACTATAAACTAAAGGTATAAACTCAAAGATTCAACTTGCCTATTTTGCTGTATAAATTTCATAGCACATTTTCAGCATAGGTAATTAGCATGGAAGAACTCTGACGAAGGGCCATCAGAACTAGTCCTCTTTCCCCAGCTTCTTCCCTTTGCCCAAATTCTTTACTTTAGGTCCTTAAGGACAGGGGCTTGTATGTTATATTCTTGCATGACCCTATAGTTCCTAGAAGAGTGTTCTGCACACTGTAAAAATGTACATGTATGTGGACTGTGTAAATACATATAGCATAATCTATACAGATGTTATTAATATGGAACCTCAAAGTCATCTCTATGTCCTTATTCCCTGAAATCTACATTTACTCAACTGTTAAAACACTTCTATACCTGCTGTAGCCTGTTAATGTCTACCAACAAATCTCTTACTCAAGTCCTAGTCATTCTACAATGTTTTCCTGGCCTCCTTGGTTGACTAAAAGGTAGAAATGGCATAATAACTTATAATAGCATAATAATACAGATAATAACAGATATTCTATATTGAGTGCTTACTGTATGCCAGGAATTGTCCTTTGCACTTTGCAATTTAACTCATTTAATCCTCACAGCAACCCTGTTAAACTGATATTAGTGTCACTAACAGATGAGAAGGCTCACGTTCAACGATATTTTATAACCTGACTAAGATTTGAACCCAAGTGGCTAACTCCAAAGTCTGTTCTTATTAGTAAAACTACATTGTATCATTATCAAAATTAGCTGGAATAAGGGAAAAACAAACTTTGTTGGAAATATAAAGATATTCCTTGTTCTGTAATAAAGCCTGATTAAACCATATACTTAAAGACCAGACTGTTAAAAAGACCACCCAGAAGAGACTCCTAAACAAGTGCCCTCTAGTTTAGCAGTCAGGCAGATCCTGATAACAATTTACAAATGACTGAGAAGTACCTGTAAAACTTTAGCATTTGGTTGAAGAGGTTTAATGATTAGTTGCTTGCCTGCTGTATAAAGAACTTTTTCTGAATCAGGGCCCCATGCTACTGAGTACACTGGTGTTCCTGTAAGATGAAAAAAAAAAAAGGCTGATAAACTTTAATTCTTGTGTCTTATAAAAAGAGAGATTGTTAAGAGGATCAAAAAGCCATTTGAGGGGTCATTTCATTTCTTCTCTTTTCGAACTAGCGTACAGTCAAATGTTGAAATGTAGACTGGATTAATATTGACCTTGAAAATCTACCATGAGGAACTGACATACTAAATTTTTAACTAATTAGGATCTAGCTGAGAAAATATGGAGTTTTTAGAAATTCCATAGAGTGTGCTATTGAAATACATAAGATAAAATTAAATATACTTCATTTTTAATATATAAAGGAATAGCAGAAAAGTCATGGTTTATCATTTCCCATCATTGACAGCCATCAGTATATATTTATTTATTGGCAGCAAATGTTTTTACATTTATTTGCAACTAGTTCAACAAATGATGTTGGTTTAAACAGCAGTCTTGGGGCTTAGCTGCACATTGTAATCACCTAGAGAGCTTTTTTAAAATTTTTATTTTTAATTTTTGTGACTACATGGTATATATATTTACGGGGTACATGAGATGTTTTGATACAGGCATGCAATGCATAATAATCAAATGATGAAAAATGGGGTATCCATCCCCTCAAGCATTTTTCCTTTGTGTTACGAACAATCCAATTATATTCTCACCCTGTTGTGTTATCAAATACTAGGCCTTATTCATTCATTCATTCAATTTCTGGTACCCATTAACCACTCCACATCCCCCACAACCCCCCTCACTACCTTTCCCAGCATCTTGTTACCATCCTTCTACTATCTCCATGGGTTCCATAGTTTTGAGTTTTATATCCCACAGATAAGTGGGAACACGCAATGTTTATCTTTCTGTGCCTGGCTCATTTCACTCAGCATAATGAATATACTACAGTTCCATTCATGTTGTAGCAAATGATTGAACCTCATTCTTTTTTATGGCTGAATAGTACTCCACTGTATACAAGTACCACATTTTCTTTATCCATTCATCTGTTGATGGACACTTAGGTTACCTCCAAATCTTGGTATTGTGAACAGAGTTGCAACAAACACAAAAGTGCAGCTATCTCATTAATAAATTGATTTCTTTTCTTTGGGCATATATCCAGCAATGGAGTTATAGCCATCAGTATTTAAACTGACTCAACAAATAAAGTAACTGAAATTTTCCGTATTAAAATACAAATGGCATACTCACCTTATAGATTAATTCTCACACCTGATACTGTAACAGGCAACAAGAACTTCCCCTCACATGCTGCTTACGTAGCAGACTAATAGAAATAACTGCATCCCAAAATAATCTAATAATCTACTACTCATGAATTCACTAACGGCAAATTCTTTTAATATCAGATTAGGGAAAGTTTTGCTATCTATTAGGTTTGGCTTTAGTCTGAAAGCTTGGCTAAAAAAAGGTCCAATATCTTATAACTAGCATAAAGTTTACTTCCAGAGGAAAAACACAAGTTTGATTTACTCTACAAACTACATTACACTTGATACTGTTTTCAGCTGCCAATAGGAATTTAGAGATGGTATTTTTAAAATCAATTACATTTAAGTATAGTATTTCTTAACTTACTTTCTAGATTACCTAATGTCTTCTGGAAAACTATATGTAAGCCTAGTTCTAAAGAATGACTATCATATTTGTTGAAAGCATTGGATATATGGCAGTAAATAATCTGTATTCCACTTGCCTGGTTCAGCTACTTATTCATTAGGCAAGTGAATCAAGGTTATGTAGTTAATCTATTAAATAGTAACCCATTTATATTTACAAAACCAAGCTTTTAAAAATTGTCTAGGACTCCTAAATCAGACTATTATAGTAATTGACTTTCTGTGAATAAATGAACCAATGAATAAATGAATGAATCTTTCAGGAATTTACATTCTTAGTAGAATGAAATCTGAATTTGAGGATTTATGGGCAATCAGTAAGATTTAATTGTTTATTTAAATGAAAAGCCCAACTGATGCTATCTATAATCAACAGGGGATAAATTTCAGTAAGACAAATGCTTTTATTTAAGAGGTACTCTACCTTTTTTGTGACATTTTCTCCCTAATAAAAACACATTTCGATTGTGAGCAAGTCCCAGTGGTTTATAGAGGTTAGAAAGTCTAGTCTAGAACCAGTCCAAAAAAAAAACAAAAAAAAAACCCTGAAACATGTCCTCCACAGTTTAGGTGTTATAAAGTATCTAAAATATCCCATTTAGTCAATGACATCTGGGATTGCTCTGTATCAAAGGAACCCACAGAAATTCTTCCTGATGAGATGATGACACATCTCAAAAGGTACTCCTCCTTCTTCTGTACTTGGTAAGCATATTTTCTGGGAATATTCTCTGTAGTAGTCAGTAGCTGACCTGTGCTTCAAAAGTAAATCTCCAAATGAATGAAGTTCAACCCTAATAAACTCCCACAAAAATATAAGTCAAAATTTCAGATATTTCAAATGTAGTTCCTGGTGAGGACTAGAGAGTAGTGACAGGGACTTACTTGTTTTTTTTTTTTTTTTTTTTAGTTATCCAATACTCATTTTTGTCCTGTAAGGGACTTACTTGTTAAGGTGGTAGAATTACAGATGCTATCTTTATTTCCATTATCATGGTTATAATTTTTGTACTAAAAAGTAAATTAATATGTTTTAATTTATAGGCTATCAAATCTTCATGAATACACTTAGTAAAATTATGCTTTCCTGGAGTATATACTAAACTATGATAAACATCTACCCTCAAGGAAATAATTAAGTAAATACAACTCCCATTGAGTTATACAGGATGTGACTTTAAGGCTTTAGTTGTGGTAAAGGCACGGTTGGGGTATAGAATGAGGAACTAGGGACTCTTTAGTCCTCTTAACTTTAATTTGTGGCCCCATTAAGTCAGCTATGACACCATTTCCTTGTTTATGAACCTTTCTTCATAGTATTTATCTTCCCTTTTTGGACAAAGAGATAATTCATTTCCTGCTTATAAAACAAATTTGTAATCAATAATAATGTTAAAGAAACTGGTATAACTTATATAGCAAAAGAAAATAAGCTTATAAAGAAAAAGTTAAGTAATTCCTTTGTTACAACACGTGGTTTTTAACCACATTTCCTTCAATCAAAATACAAGCAATGGAAACAAATACGGAACTCTTTATGATAAATAAGCAAGGTCAATAGCTAGAACTCATTAGTTCAACTCTCCTTAACCACTAAAAATTCAAAATGGATATGACATCAAAAACTTTGATCTTTAGTGTAATCATTCCTTTCATTTAAAATAAAATATTAAGCATGAAACTACTGCATATGTGAACATTTTCTTTTCTAACAGGAGATAAACTACTTAGCTATACAACTTTCAATTTGGGTGGTTCTAATAAAGATCATTATTAAAAGTGAAAGAGCTTCACAAAGAAAATAATTTCTATTATTATGAAATCCATCCACCAGCATTTAAAAAATCTAGAATATTTCAAAAAAGTTTACATATACTTATTAAAGCCTGAATGATTCCCAGTGCTACACTTCACTTTGCAAAGTCAGCATGGAAATAACAAATTTAGCCTTTGGATTGAATTGCTTTAAAACAAAGAGTTTAGCAAATTATGTAACAAGATGTTATTATTTCATCACTAACAAAAATGGACAAAAAAACAAAAAATAGCTTTATAATAATTAAATAGTTTTTGCTTTTTATATTGGAAATCTTAATTTATGCTCCATTTCTGCTAAGACACTCAAAAAGATCTTGTTTTTCTAACTTTGTACACTAAAATCATGTGACCTTTTTGACATTTTTTAAGAAACCACATGCACCTGGGGTTGTGTTAAATGTCAGACCCTTATCTCTCCATAAAACAAATTATCTAAATTCTTTCAACCTGTTGAAGGCATTTCAAACCACAGAAGAGGAGACAAAAATGTACTTCAATTGTTTTAAGGAAGTACATGGTCAAATATACCATGTTTTTCACATTCATACTATAAAAGTATCCCCTAAAAACTTTGTTTTTGTATGTTTTTAAGAATGCCTTTGAAACAAACTGTTCACTACTATAATAAAGCATAAGCTATCTTGCCTTGAATGCAGTATCAGTCTATACTGAGTGACTAGAAGTAAAGAGCTTGGAATATAGTCTGGCACTATATAGCACTATCCTGTTTACTACTACTACTATAAATTATTTTGTAATGTAATAAACAACCATTTGCTTACTGCATTGTTCATAGTAGTAGGCATTTGATTTTTTTTTTTTCCTGTTTTGGCCAAATCATTGGAATTCAAAAAATCAAGAATGATTTCCTTTTCATTCTATTTGTAGAAGACATGGGCTAACAACAGTTAATCAAGTGGGATTTATTTTAAAAACTCCCATGCTAATTTATGTCACTGAATCAATACAAGAAAAAGTTTAAATAAAGGATTTTTGTTGTTTTTTTTTTCAGTTTCTATCTTCAACCACCTCTCCCTTGGGGGTCTCAACTTCCCCCATAGCTTCATTTTTCACCTTAATATAAACTGACTCCCAAAATAATATTTTACCCTTTACCTCTGACCTCCAACACATTTCTACTTGATCCAAGACATCTCCATCACAGAGCTTCAAATTCTACATATCCAAAACCATCATCCCTCCATGTATATTTCCTAATTTATCCCTCTTTGAAGTCTTCACCCTTACAGGGTATCCATGCCTCTCAGTCCCTGAGAACTATTCATTTTTCCAACTACTGTTGTCACTGCCTCTATTCAAGCCTTAATCACTGCCTTTGTTCAAGTGTTCATTAGCACTAGCATAAACAATTTCAAACCTCACTGCCCACCTCCATTTAATCTCTACCTCCTCTAATTTACCCTTATTATTACTGCAACGAGAATCTTTCTACAAGATTGGCACTATCTTTCACTTTCCTGATCAATTTTTTAAAGGTTTTGTATGCTTATGGAATAAATGCCAAACCCCTTCCTTTAGGATCCAGGACCGTCAGTGTTTTGGTCCCCTGGACAGTACTATCCTTCACACAATCTACACTCTGGCCCAAGAGTTAGCTCTCACTCACCTGACTTCTATGTTTCACACTCTTCTGCCTCTAAGCCTCTTACAATGCTAAGCTTCTTAACAGCTTCACTCCAATGCCAACAAGCCCATTTCCTTACCTAATTTCTTCACTCTTCAAAGCCCAGTTCAAAAGGTGCCACAATACTTGCCAGGAAGTCTTTTCAATACCTTCACTTTCCCCAGAGCATTAACCTCTGACTTCCAGTCCACTCCCACCTGCCAGTGACAGCACCTTAAGCATATTCCCTTGTATTACAAGTGTATATTTATTTATTCTTATTGATTGATTTTTTTTTTTTTTGAGAAAGGGTCTTACTCTGGCGCCCAAGGCTGGAGTGCAGTGGCATGATCACAGCTCACTGTAGCCTCAATGCCCACAGGCTCAGGTGATCCTCCCACCTCAGCCATGCACCACCATGCCCAGCTAAGTTTTGTATTTTTTACAGAGACAGGGTTTTGCCATGTTGCCCAGGTTGATCTCCACCTCCTGGGCTCAAGTGATCTGCCCACCTCAGTCTCTCAAGTGTTGAGATTACAGGTGTGAGCCACCGTGCCCAGCCACAATTATTTATATTTACAGTTCACCTCCTTTACTAATTCATTATAGACAAGTTCCATGTTTTGTTGTTCTATTCCTCCACTTGAAAATAGTGTGGGGAAAAATGTCCTTAAAGGTTTGCAGAATTACTTTATATATTTTAATTAGATATTAAAACTAGAACAATGACACAAAAGATATGGCCTAAGTATAATTATCTCTGGTATACATATTTTTTTCCTCTAATAAGGAACAATAAACTCCCCATAAATATCAGTAAGAATCATTTTTAAACTAAGTCAAATCCCCCCACCCAAAATTGAGACTAAAGATTAGAAGAGAAGTTAATGACTATGGCTTTTTCTATCTGAACATCTGGCTCTAATAGTCAAGAAATGAATTCAGGAATTAATCTGTATTCATCAAGAAATAAGCATAATTAACACACATAAAGTCACATGGATGCTGTCAACACTGCTTCCAGAATTCCAAATTTTATGATAATTCAGGTTTATATTATTTCATTTTTGTGTCAAAATTTAGTTTCCCCTTCAACGGAGGCAGTAGTCTTGCACCCCCAGCTGCCTTGGCCTTCTCATTTGAGCCATTAGCATACAGCTCTGAGTAGTTCAGATTTACAATTACTCTCAAAACTTGTAGTCTCTAATAGATCAAAGAAACTTTACAAGTAATTAGGGACTTTTCCTCGTGGGTTAGTGTCAATTATAACAACTTAACTGCTCTACTGATTTTTCTGGAGATGAAAAAGGAAAAGTCTATGCCTTATTAGGAAACTGTACTTGGCACCAATGATTAAAAACTCAAAAATTAGATGCACAGTTCTATAGTAAGTGTAATTCTTAATCCAGAGAAGATATCAGATTACTCTGTTGAATAAAATGGGAATATTTATCTAATTTAATTCTGCTTATTAATCTCATAATTAACATAAACTTTGAATGAGAACAATAAGATTAAAATAAGATAAAGATGATAGTTATTTCAAAGTCGTTTGATGTTAAGGAAAACATATTTTAAAAGTTGATGGGTAAAATCATTACATGATATGATGAATACATAACAAAATCACCTGTATTATATGGTATAATCTGTATTTTAGCTTTTAAAAAAATCTTGCTTACCCATCTACGGGAAGGCAGTGAGGGGGAAGAACATCACCATCCCTCCCCAAAATAAATACCGCACATAAAAACTAACTCAAAATGGATCATAGACCAGAATGTAAGCATTGAAATATAGGTGAAATTTTTATGACATGGGATTAGGCAATAGTTTCGTAGCTATAATACCAAAAGCAGAAGCAAATTTTGTATTTTTTGTAGAGATGGGGTTTTGCCATGGTGCCCAAGCTGGTCTCAAACTCCTGAGCTCAAGTGATCCACCGACATTATATAATTATATAATAATATATAATTAACATAACTGGCCTCTCAAAGTGCTGGAATTACAGGAGTGAGCCATCATGCCTGGCCAGAATGTCCTGATTTTTAATATTGGGCCTCCACCACGCTAGTAGGTCAGATTAAATCCAGAGGCCATCTATTTGCATCTCCAATTTTCTTCATTTATCAACATGTGCTTCCAAACAGCCTTTCCAAGCCTGGAGACTCTGAATGCATTCTCCCCCATGAGAATAAAATAAGTAGCAATTTGGTTTCCAGACACATTATATAGGAAAACTATAGCACTAAACGACTAGCACTATTATTACCTAAACCAGCGATTCCCCCAAGTTTTTGGCACCAGGGACCCGTTGTGTGGAAGACAATTTTTCCAAGGACCAGGTGAGGGGTGGTTTCAGGATGATTCAAGTGCATTACAGTTATTGTGCACATTATTTCTATTACTACACTGTAATATATAATGAAATAATTATACAACTCACCATAATATAGAATCAGTGGGGAGCCCTGAGGTTGTTTTCCTGCAACTAGATGATCCTATCTGGGGGTGATGGGAGACACCAACAGATCATCAGGCATTAGATTCTCATAAGGAGTGCACAACCCATATCCCTTATATACACAGTTCACAATAGGGTTTGCTCTTCTCTGAGAATCTAATGCCACCACTGATCTGACAGGAGCAAGTGATAGGGAGCAGCTGTAAATACAGATAAAGCTATACTTGCTTGCCCACCCACTGCTCATCTCCTGCTGTGCTGCCCAGCTCCTAACAGACCACAGACAGCTGCTGATCTGTGGCCCAAGGATTGGGGACCTCTAACCTAGACTAAACAATTGACAATGTTTTTATTAAACAACTTATTCCAAGTTTCCATTTTAGACTCTGGAACACCTAAAGTGGTGAATCCGGAGGTAGTAAATAGGAAGGAGATAACAGAAAAATTTAAGGAAGTGGAAGAGGCATTGGGAGGGCACTGGTGAAGGATCTTGAGAAAGAAATCAACTCTTCAGACCGGCACAGTGGCTCACACCTGTAATCCCAACACTTTGGGAGGCTGAAGCAGGAAGATCACTTGAGCCCAGGAGTTCAAGGCCAGCCTGGGAACATGGCAAAATCCCCAACTCTACCAGAAAAAAAAATCTATATATATAACAAATAAGCCAGGTGAGGTGGCACACACATGTACTCCTAGCTACTTGGGAAGGTGAGGTAGCAAGATCGATTGAGCCCAGGAGGTGGAGGTTACAGTGAGCCGAGATCATGCCACTGTACTCCAGTCAGGTGATAGAGCAAGACCCTGTCTGAAAAAAAAGGAAAAAATCTTCCATGGTGGATAGTGGGATGGGCTTTTAGAATTTCTCTGAAGATCTGTGTCATCCACAGGCAACAAATTGATAAAAGAAAGAGAAAAGAAAGGAAAAATGGATATAGCATTTCAGTTTCTGCACACTGTCTCAGCAGTAGCAGCGGCTGAAATTCTTGTAGTTCTTCCAAGAGGCCAGTGATCTCTGGAAGAATTCTGTCAATTACTCATAAGTCATTCATCACAAAATGAGAATGTCAAATAACTAGCCTTAAAACAAAAATCTATGAAGCCAAAAGTAAATCCATCTGCCTATTAGAAGATTAAAGTAAGATTTATGTTCTAAAGGTACATTTTATTACTGAAGTAACAATAAGTTGCCTTTTGCTGTTAACTGAAATTAACCCATGACTACTACTATGAACTCTGAATTTTCTACTCATGAATAAATATTCTACCTTGAGATTATCCATAGCAAACATTTAAGCTCAGAAAAGAAATATTACCTAGTATTTCTGGTTACCTTTGCTAACATTCAGTTAACGTACAGCTGAAGAAATGCGTTGAATGTTATCCTAAAAGTAAACATGATTTTTAAAATAAAATTTGGAAATTTTTAGAAGTCAGTTATTGAAAATGTTTCACAGTATGACTTTATCACATAGTTCTGAGGAATAGTCTACAAGTTTTTGGCAACCTGAAGATTAGCTGATACATGCTCAGGTAAACATTAAAACTGCTTTACTGTTCCTACATAACTAATTAAGAAAATTAATTTGTTACACAGAAAAAAATCATATATGTTATCTAACTCCCAACAGGAAGGACCACTGGATTGTCTTTATGGCCACTCCTTTCTATTAACATAGAAAATTAACATGCTCCTCTAAATAGTGTGGTTTACCAAATTTCAGATTCTTAATGTGTCTGTTCCCCTCCATTAGTATAGAAATCAAACATACAACTTAATTTGGAAAAGGTGTTTATATTATGAAGTTATTGGAGGTTTTTAAGTAAGGAGATATTCAATGTCTTTTTGTACTAGACACCCAATTCTATTCTATATAAAATATGCTTCAAATGTTTCACAATTATTTTTTGAAAATATTTAGCTTGTAACTGCCTTCACAGAGATTCACTAATATAAAGAAAAAGTCCTTGAGTATTTCTTCTATTTCTTGGCTTGAAATAATAGTTACCACGGTACATCAGATACCAAGGAAAGCAAGACAAAACAGTGTATAAGAGATAATAGGTTTTGAACTCAAACAAAGTCAGTCTCAACCATCACATCAGATTGCTTCTAAAGGAAAACTTTAAGGCATTTTTATATTGTATAATTTGCAAAAATGAAATTGTCAATTATAAAACATACCTTGCTGAGCTAAAGTTGATCTAAGCATCCCAGTCTTTGACCAGATTTTTATTTGTCCATCTTCTCCAACTATACAGGGAAAAGAATTTAATCAGTGTTTTTACCTACAGAAAATAAATTTAAACATTAAATTGGAATATAAAAATCAACAGTACCTATAAGACTGCATATTCTTTTTATTCTAGGCTCCCTCAAATCATGGGATATTACCACATATTTAAAATTCAGATACAGTTTAATTAAATGACAGAGTACTTTATAACTGTATCAGTTAATAGAAATTACTTTGAGATGATTTTATCAAAGTAGCTTAACTTTCATAATTAAAAATTTTATTTTATTTCCTTTAATCTTAGAAGACTTATATTACTCGAATAATGTTTCCTTTGTCACTGCAATCTCCATCTTAGAATTCTAAGAAAAGTGTTTCCAATGTAATAAGATATGCAGCCAAATTCCAGTGAGTTGGGGACTGAATGAAGTAATAAACTACTCTTTTGAACAGCTTGGCTGAAAAAGGGAGAAAGAAAACAGTTGCAGGTACAGAAAGCTGTTTATTAAGAGAGAGATTTTTATTTCTTCTTAATTTTTAAAAGGAGTGACATCTGCACATATTTACATGTTGACAAAGAAACCACTGGACAAGGAGACGTTAAAGATACAAGTAAGAGAAGGGACAATTCACTGAGGAAAGTCCTAGAGAAAGTCCAGAGTATAGGTATGGTGGTTTTAAAACATATCTTCAAATTCTGTTATTCTTCCCTTCAAAAGGCACAGTTTAATTTCCCTCTCTTCCAGTGTGGGCTGTACTAAGTGACTTGCTAAGTCAACAGAATATAATTGAAACAGAGTACGATTTCTGAGGATGCATTACAAAAGATAATGTAGCTTCTACCTGGCTCTCTTTTGGATCACTGGGAGACACCAGCTGCCATGTTGTAAAAACACTTAAGCAGCCCTATGGAGATGCTCCTGTGGCAAAGAATTAATTAAGGTCTTCTGTCAAAGCCAGAGAAGAACTAAGGCCTCATGCCAACAACCATGTGAGTAAGACATCTTGGAAGTAGATCCTCCAGCCCCAGACAAGCCTTCATATGACTGCAGCCCCATCCAACAACTTGACTAGAACCTCATAAGGGGCTCTTAGTCAGACAGAACCACCCACCCAAACTACTCCCTGACCTACAGAAACTATCAGGTACTATATGCTTATTATTTTAAGTCACTAACTATTGGAGTAATTTGTTATGAGCAATTGATAACTAATGTAATAGGTGAAGATAAGAATCCTTAGTGTAGGGCAGGAGATGAGAAAGAGACAGAAGGGAGATAAAGATCAGTTAAATGAGAATATTTAGAATTTTCAAATTTTAAAGAATTACAACTTTTATTTATCTTATACTTGACCATTTCAAAAACCTTCTTTGACAGAACAGTCTCCAAAAGTCACATAAGAAAACGATTAATATAACATTCTGCATTATAACATGTATATAGCAGTGTAGAACAACACTATGCCAATTATTTCCTATTAGACAACGAAGACACTATTGCTAAATGAAAATATTGTTTCTTTCGAAATTTTTCTTTAAAAAATTCATTTCAAATGTCATTTTTACAGACAACTTACCTGTAACTAATGCTGTTCCTTCGTAATTCCATCTTCCTGCAAGTACTGCTCCACAGTGAGCTTCTACACTTTTTTCCACTCTTCCTAACTTGGAAATCAGATGAAATTTACCTAAAAGAAATTACATTTGAAAAATCTATTTTATTAATTTATTCAATCAACAAAGCACCTACTACTAGACTAGGTAATAGGCACTGGAGGCATAAAGGCAAATATTAACAATATAATTATTCTTAATCTCACATATAAATCTATCAGAAAACAGGCACAAAAACAAAATTATTTAAATATTGTAAAATATTTTTAAATAAATTGAAAATGCATATGCTTACTTGGTTGAAAATAATTATATATGTTCATAATAGGAAAAAATCAAAATTCATAAACATTTTGATTTAGTTAACATAATTTAAATACCTGTGGTCTGGGTATATATCTATGCGTCAGAACTAACATGCCAATAAATATATCACACCTATGGTTGGGAAAGTGTTTTAAATTACCAGCTGTATATGATTAAATTTAATAATCACTCAGAAACCACACTGATCCTTCCTTTCTTGGCTTCTTGTATCACTTATTCTTTGCACTGTTGATTTGTCTCTCTGACATCTCTTATATAATTAGCTTATGTCCTTCAGAGTTACACTGTTTTTATTTTTTGCCAATATATGTACATACTTCTGCAACTAAGTGGCTTGCTTTTGTCTACCTGGTGCCTGACACAGTATAAAATTACATAAGGCAAGTATTTTAAAACTTGGGATTATTCATTTTACTATTTGGTTCCTCTCCTTTATGCCTTTTCCAGCATTTTTATAGACTGTTTAAAAAAAAAAGTCAAGACTGCAAAACTGTGCTTAAACACAAGACTTTCTTGACATTTCTCTTGACCCTCCCTTGGCCACATCACAGCATAGTTTTATGTCCCTCTGATTTATCATAGCACTATATACATATGTCTATTATGTCACTTGTTTCAAGGTTTTATATTCACAGTTCTTAGCTCTATCTACTGAAAGGGCCTTGAAGCAAATATACCCCACTGGAATGAGCAGAGCTAGCACTGTTATCTTGTTTTTTAAAATACCATTAACCACCAGAAAAAAGAACAGGTCTCTGTGGAAAATGGCTGATTTGGGGGCTGGGACTAAGAAAGTACAAGATAAGCCTGGAACATCTTGTGCCAGCAAGGAAGGCTCAAAAAATGATGAAGACACATACAAAATTTTTTTAAAAATCACTGTAGCTGGCTTGATGGGGCTCCCACTGGCCAAATCTGGGGCACTTTTAACATCAAAATTTAAAAATGATAATAATATTTACGAAATAAAATAAGAATCTACAAGTCTAATCTGACCTCAGAAAAACAAATAAATATATGGACATGGGACAGGAAGCTCTTCCTTGGCATAGAATACCAACTAATCAATATGGAAGGAATTATGGAGTTGGAAAAATCACCATTTGGCAAACCATCTTAGTAATAAGTGATTCAGCCAAGAGTCATCAACAGATGCTAACAGAGTGGGAGGAAGTTTGATGAGGAAGAGAATATTTTTACATAGTGTCAAAGTACCTTTTCACAAATTATTAAAAGGAGTAAATAGTAACTTTACAGAGATTAACTTAATGAATATGAACTTATTAACTTATAATTAAGGTTAACACAACCAATAATGGGTCAAACCAACATCATAAATCTCCTAATCTGCTGCTCTGAGTATCCTGCTAAGGACGTATAAATTGAATCTAATCATGAGGAAACATCAGACAAAAATAAATAGAAGAACTATAAAATAACAGGCATATATTCTTCCAAACTGTCAAGATCATAAAAGAAAGACTGAAGAGTTGTTCCAGATTAAAGGAAGCTAAAGAGACACAATAAAAGCAATGTATTATCCTGTACCAGCAAAAACAAATTTCTATGGAAAATTAGAACAATTGTTAAAATTTAAATATAAACTATAGATTAGATAATAGTACTGCTAAATGTCCTGATTTTTATCAATGTATTGTGGCAATGTAACAGAAAATTCTTATTCTTAGGAAATGCATTGAAGTATTTATGGTTAAAAGTACACGTAAGCAAATTACTCTCACACCTTTCAGAAAAAGTGTGTGTGTGTGTATGTGTGTGTGTGTGTGTGTGTGTGTGTATGTAGAAGAAACAGAGCCAATACTTTGTACCAACGTATATGGGACAAAATGTGAAACTGGTGAATCTGGATAAACGACATGAAGGAATTATTTGTACAATTCTTAAAACTTTTCTGTAAATGTGAAATTACATCAAAGTTATTTTTTAAGTCAATGGCTCACTTCATCATCTGAGGTAAACTAAATTCTAGCTGTGGTTCATCTTCTAAGTGCCAGGCACTCTACCAAGTGATTTTACACATGTATCTCATTTAATCAAGTTTGCAAAAAACAAAGCTTTTAAAAAACGACCACAAGTCTCTCTGTAAAAGAGGTATAATCTGAGATTCCTAACAGCCTTTCCCTCTTCTGGTAACAAAAGCACTCTTCTTTCTCTTCCCCTTTGCATGTGGATGGCCTGAGGCTGGATATACTCCATCAGTGTCCCATTGTCTTTTTTTTTTTTTTTTTTTTTGAGACAGAGTCTCTGCCACCAAGGATGGAGTGCACTGGTTGATGTCGGCTCACTGTAACCTCTGCCTCTCAGGTTCAAGCAATTCTCCTGCCTCAGCCTTCCAAGTAGCTGGGACTACAGGCATTCACCACCACGCCCAGCCAATTTTTTTGTATTTTCAGTAGAGACGGGGGTTTCACCATGTTACTCAGGCTGGTCTCGAACTCCTGACCTCAAATGATCTGTCCCAGGCTCCCAAAGTCCATTCTCTTGACTAAACTGATTGACTCAGTGATGGGCACATGACCCAAGTTCATTTAGGGTCCCTCTGCAACCTGTCTACATGAGAGACACTGAGGAAGAAGCAGTCTTATGAAGTATGATGAGCCTTGGCTACTGGGCGCATCATATTCACCATCATGTTGACCCTGTGGACAGAGCCTACCCAAGAGATGGTAAGAACAGGGGCCTGATGCAAGTAGTGCTTGATCTACTCCTAGAGCTGGGTGAACCAAAAAAAACTCCATTTGTGCTTAAGTTAGCCCAGAAAGTTTCTGTTACTTTGAATAAATGTGCTCCTAACTAAAATAGTAGGTAAAATATAACACAGAAGAAAACAGTTCAAGTATTTCTAAGAAAACAAATATAAAAACAAACCCTTAAAAAGTGAAAAAAAAATCATACTTTCTATGCAGCAATAGAAAGCTGTGGTCAAATTATATAACTCTTCAACTCTGTAACTGAAAATTAACATGTACTGGAAAATAAAGGATATATTTAACAGATACCTTACTAAATGAGTATGTATCTCTTTTCATTGTGATTATATTAAGTTAAATTTGAAGAATTTAGAAACTAAAATTATGAGAACAGCTTAACCCGTAAGAGTACTAAAAAAGTAAAGCCAGTTGGGCATGGTGGTTCATCCCCATAATCCCAGCACTTTGGGAGGCCAAGGCAGGAGGATTACTTGAGGCCAGGAGTATGAGACTAGCCTGGGCAACAAGATGAGAACCTGTCTCTACAAAAAAATTGTTTTAATTAACCAGATGTGATAATGTGCACCTGCAGTCCCAGCTACTCAAGAGGCTGAGGCAGGAAGATTGCTTGAGCCCAGGACTTTGAAGCTACAGTGAGCTATGATCACATCACTGCACTCTGGCCTAGGCAATGGAGTGAGACCCTCGTCTCTAAAAAAATGTATATGTAATAAAGCCAAAGGCCCATATTCAATCCTAGCATATGCCAGTTAGTTTAACTTTCTTCCATGACAATAGTCTCATAGCCTATACACAAACCAAGTGACTATTTAGAAAAGATATACAATGTGTGGATAAAAGTATGCAGATCCACCAATACCAGTTTTGTAAAACAACTCAAAGCACAAATAATACTGTTAAGTCTTTTAAATACAATGGTGAGCATATAATGTTTATTAAATACTTACCATCAGAACTTGTGAGGACAAAGCTTTCTGCCTGGGTTTGTTTCTTTACACCCAAACTTTTTGGAAACCAGTGAAAATCTATAGGGTAAATATCATCAGGAAGCTTTACTATTTGAGTTGTTTCACTAGTTAACAAGTTCCACTTCACTATCTGGTGATCATCACTACATGAATACAGCTCTTCAGCAGTAGTCCAGCCCACACAGCTTACTAATTCTTGATGTGTCACCATGTTAAGGAGATACAAAACATACAAAAGTCTTAAATCTTAATGAATAATTCACAGATGCAGATTATAAGGTGTAAGTAAAATAGGGTCAAATGTTTCCAAGCTTCTAAATGTATTTTCCATTTTGTAATTGGTACTTTTTCTATATAAAAGAAAATAAGCATCTGTTAAAACAGTTGTAAGAATGCAAAGCAAGAAAGAAATCCAGATGACAAAAGAAGGGGAAGAAAAGATAGGACCACATGAAAATTTACAACTTGTGTTATACAATATTCTACAAACAAAGCCAAAAAGTACACAAAAGAAACCTAGTAGATCAAAAGGTATCAAAGGATCTACATGTAACTGTTGGGGGATAGGTAGGGAGCAAAGGGAACTATACTTTTTCTTTATATATATCTGTGTCATTTAAGTTATTAAAATAAGCATGTATTCTTTTGCTAAGAAAAAAAAATCAAGTGTCAAAAGAAGACTGAAATCTAACAGTAAGATATCCTTTTAAATCACATATTATCATAACAATTCACCTAGGAAAGAACCTATGACTTAACAGCTGAAACTATAATCTTACCAAACTTTTTTTTCATTTTTCAATTTTTCATTTGTTTTTCATTGACAATACCAAACTTTCTTACATTAAAATTAGGAAATAATTCAATTATGATTTACTTCACTTATAAGATGCATAGTGCTGGACGAGATATGATTCCAAAAATTTTTACTTTATTTAACCCATTTTTTTCAGTCTCTAATTTATCAGAATTTCTATGTAAGTTGAGATGCTCAAGTAGCCCTCACTTCCTCCATCAGGACAGAATGCTTACCATAGCAGAATTGTAGTACCTAAAGGTATTTCAGTTTGTTATTTACAAAGAATGTTTTCTTTTGCTACATCTGGATGTCTATATTGCCAGATTGAGTTGTTCGTTCTTGTTATGATATAATCCTTTTATTTCCTTCATTTCTCACCAGTACTTTTATTGTCTTATCTGAGTAATAGTTTGATTGTGTTTTCCAAGGAAACAGAGACAATGTGCCATAATTATTCTAGGATGTTCCAAGATTTTTTAATACTTCGAAATATGACATATTAAGCAGAAACCAAAAATAAAAAAGAGATTACAGAAAGATCTTAAGAGTCTGCACAAAAAGGTAATAAAGAAACAGTTGAATACTCAGAACTCAAAACACAATCTAAACAAAAGGACACTTGACCGTTCCTGAAAAAATTGTTCTATTAAAATTGCTGTCGCCTAAACAATGTTAGGTAAAACCTAAAATGGGAGAAGCTTAGGTAAAACTTAGGAAAGGAGAAAACTCACACAAACAAACATGCACACATCCCAAACAAAAAATCATTAGCTTATCCTTATATAAATTGCTACAAGCACATGCCAGACATCCATGACATTATCTTCAAACTAACAGGTCAATTAAAATTATGGGAGAAATGAGAGGACTGCCAGATCAAAAAAGTCTAAAAACGTTGTTATTCCTTGGCTTGAAAGGTAAAAGCAGATAGTAGACACGGTTTCAAAATCTATAACATTGTGTATGGCATGAACTCTTGAAAGCACACTTTTTGAAAAGACAGTAAAAATGATTTAAGGAGAAACAAACATAATTATACCTTCACTTAATAGTTAAATAAGCAGACAAGAAAACATAAAATGAAAACACCAACTTAAAAGGTCTGACCAAATGTTTAAATCAGTGCTTTCCTGGTTCTTATGAACGACCAGATTTTTTTTTTTTATTTTGAATCCATTGCAGATGGTTATTTTGTAAGATATAATAAAAATGAAATACTAGAAAATTTGGACATTATAACAATATCAAATTGCTACAAAAATTTCTCAGCCCTTACTTTCAATTTCTTTTATTCCTTCACAGACCTGCAATAAAGTCTACAAAAGATACTTTGAATAGATTAGTCTAAATGTCTAAAAATGATGATAGTGGGGCCTGTCATATCTCCTTGACACATAACTGGGGACTCTTGCTGATAAAATATAGGGTCATGTGTTTAAGAAAATATTACTAATTGCCACCTTCCCATGTGAAATAATGAGGATTTGACTGCTCAGATTTCCCCAACTTGTCCTTCACTTTATCATGAATGTTAAGAAACAGAGCACAGTTGAATTTAATCAATGCTAGATCACACTAGCAAAGAAACTATTTGGTTTAAAAAAAAAAAAAAAAAAAAAAAAACCTGCTTTTTTGGCCAGGCATGGTTGCTCATGCCTGTAATCCCAGCACTTTGGGAGGCTGAGGCAGGCAGATCACCTAAAATCGAGTTCGAGACCAGCCTTGCCAACATGATGAAACCCTGGCTCTACAAAAAACACAAAATTACAAAAATTAGCCGGATGTATTGGCAGTCCCTGTAGCACCTGTAGCACCTGTAGTCCCAGCTGCTCAGGAGGCTGAGGCAGGAGAATCACTAGAGCCTGGGAGGTGGAGGTTGCAGTGAGCTGAGATCACACCACTGCACTCCAGCCTGGGTGACAGAGCAAGACTCCATCTCAAAAAAAAAAAAGCTTCTTTTTAAGATCCTGTTAAAGTAAACAAAAACTGCTGTTTAAGTATTTAAGTATAGTACTTAAGTAGAGTAAGAAAAATGTCAATAAGAATTTGAAAGTAAGATTTATAGCAAATAGTTCACTTTGGAGAATTACCTACAACACATGATCTTAAATATTTTAAAACAATTTAGGTAAACAGCCACTAAAGGAATGAAAAAAAAAATCTATTCTTCAACTAGAATATAAAATAGAGGAAAGTTTTAACAATAGTGTAATTAAGAAAATCACAGTAAGATTAATAAGCATTAAAAGGATATGCTTTGGTTCTTTTAAAAGAGATATCTTCAGTCTCATGACTCCACTTCTAGCAAAAATTTCAGATGCCACTTGATTGTATTTTCTGTAAAAATAAAAGGAGAGAAAATATAAAGTCAGCATGAAAAACAAATGTATGTATACACACAAAAAAAGCAAACAAAACATCTTTGCACCCCAAGGAACACCTTCAATCCTTCTGACATCAAGTGCATGGAAAGAGAAAGAAAACTAGTGGGTGTGCCAATCTCCAATGGATGATGGAGAGCCTTGGGTCAAACCCCAGGAGTCCTCTACAACCTGTGTGAGACAGTCCTATGCAGAACACCACTAGGTAAATCTGGTCAGGTAAAGAATTTCCATGTCCTGAGGCCAAATCAAAAGATTCCACAAACTGGGAACTATTCAATTTTGGTCCTGTCTACTGGATATAAATTAAATATACAAGGTCTGATTGAGGACTAAGCTATAATTCTAGAATCCATGCAGAAAAATATAACATCATAAACTTAGGGGCCCAATCAGGGGTTGACATCCTGCAGGGGGGGGCAGATATACTGCCCAACAGTTATGGTTACCACAGTGACAATGTAAAAAATAAAATGACTTATTTAAGGAAGAGGTAATAAAACACTTATGAAAGTTATGTAAAAATCACAGTGTAATTGCCAAATAAAAACTTAGAAAAAGAAGAGTAACATTCCCCAAATAGCCATATCAAGACACAAATCATTGCTATGAATATGTTGCTGTAGAAAAAAAAAGACAGAAATCAAGAAAATGCTAAATTGCCTGAGTCCGATTTTACATTTACAGAATTCTTTCTGAGTAACATCACTAACCTAAATAGGTAATATAAATCAGATGAAAGTGTAATTAATGGGAAAAAATCTTCTTTACCAAGTTGAAAATTACTGCTAACGACATCAAAGGTCCTGACTATAGATAACAATTCAGTAGGCCTCCCTTAGATAATTTCTCATTCTCCTGAATCCAAGAAACTTTAGATCAGCAAGGTGCTAAATAAAGCTGTATTTCAAAGCACTCTTTTCACTTCTTTCTCTTTCAGTTTTCTTAGGGTGATTTCTGTTGAACTTCAAAGGTATGAAACTATGTGTAGCACAGCCAGAGCTAGATTACAATGTCTCCCAGGCACACTTCCTAGGTTCACTTTTTTGGTCTTTAGGAGTTCTCTACCTTCCTCCAAACTCCCTCTTCCATCAGGCCCCCTCCAATTAGAAAGGGGAAAAAAGACTAATAACATTTTATGAAATGCTGCTTTTTCACAATAATTGAAATTTACTCAGCTTATAAGGATTTTAAAAGAAGAAAGGTAGATAAATATTTGCTTCTGGAAATGCAACACAATCGACAACAAAATACACATAAAAGCTGAATATACTATTACAATCAGAAACTTAAAAGACATGATGTATGCTACATCAGAAAACCTAAAACTGCCAAAATCCATAATAATTAAAATAATTCCTCACGAGAATAAATCATAATCCCCTACAAATAGTTGAAGCAGTATGGTTTTTGTTTTGTTTTGTTTTTGAGATGGAGTCTTGCTCTGTCACCAGGCTGGAGTGCAGTGGCATGATCTCAGCTCACTGTAACCTCCTCTTCCCGGGTTTAAGCAATTCCTCTGCCTCAGCCTCCCAAGTAGCTGGGATTACAGGCGTGCGCCACCATGCTGGGCTGATTTTTTGTATTTTAGTAGAGACAGAGTTTCACCATGTGGACCAGGATGGTCTCTATCTCCTGACCTCGTGATCCACCTGCCTCAGCCTCCCAAAGTGCTGGGATGATAGGTATGAGCCACCACATCCAGCAGAAGAAAGGAATCACTAACCATTCAGAAACATCATGCCAAGGAGTCAGAGAAAGAAGATGATGGCATTCTAACACTGGGAAGATGTTCCCTTACTCAGAAAGATCTTCCCCACCCATTCCATTTATCTGAGATCATCTGTATGAATGATATGTGTACTTTGATGTGAGATTGAATAGGGGAATAACAGAAAAAGTAATATTAAAACATAGCCAATTTGGGGAAGTGCACATGTGCCTGAATGCTGCACTGAGGTGTTTTTATCTGCCTAAGCGCATTGATCATGAGGCTCTGACTATCCAGTGGTATTGGGGCAGGGGTTGGATTTAGATAATAGAAAATTTTGAGGGTACAGGTAACTTTGCAAGTTTACACAGGGAGCAAGTAGCAGCAACCATGTCTTTGCTACTAAAAATCATTTAAAAGTTGTTTTTGGTCCAGTGTGGGTCAACATTTATGAGGCTTGAGAGGAAAAAATGTGCCCAACAAAATGTGACAATCAAACTACTAAAATATACAACAAATCTGGTCATTTCTCAGACTTCCTCATAGTCCAAAGTCACCATCATCCTCTGCCTCAATTATTGCAGTGGTCTCAAAACGCATCTTCCTATTCCTATTCTTACCCCTAAAAACTATTCTAAATACACCAGCCAGTAATTATTTTAAAGCTAAGTCAGAATATGAAGGCCAGTATGCCTAAAATAAAATGAGTAAAGGACTGGCAGAAAATTAGGGAAGAAGAGGGTGGGACACATCATACAGAGCCTTGGAAAGTCATAATAAAAGCTTTAGTTTTCTTCTGAATGAGCCAAGAAGCCAGTGGAGAGGTTATGAGCAAATAAGCAATATAAGCTGACTTACATTTTAAATGGATGCTATGTGTGGTATACAAAAAAGAGCCTATCAGGAGAAAATGAATAAGACTGGAAGCAGTAAGACCAGTCAAGATTTCAATAATCCAGAAGAAAAATTAAAGTGACTTAGATAAAGAAGGACACGGAAGGCAGTAGTACAAGTAGCATGAAGTAGTCATATTCTAAATATATTTTGAAAAAAGATTTCAGAAGATTTGCTGATGAATTGGGTTTAAGAAAAACAGTAGTAAAAAATAACTGTAAAGTTTCAATAGGTAGAATGAAGTTGCCGTTTATTGAAATGAAGAACATTGAGAAACAGGTTGGAAGGGGTGATATCAAACATTCTGTTTTGAATATGGTAAGTATAAGATGTCTATTAGACAACCCACTGGCAAAGCCAAAGAGAAATCAGATATAATACAGTAAGTCTGGAGTCAAGCGGGAAGTTGGAGTTGCAGATACCAATTAGATACTGATATCAATTTGAGGGTTGTCAGCAAAAGATCATATTCAAAGCCATGGAATAAGATGAAACTACCAAAGAGAACATGAAAAAGTGGTAGATTTAATGGCCTGGAAATCCTACTGAAGTCTTTAGAATTGTTAGCATTAAGATTCCAGAGGGCGTTAACTAGCAAAAACAAGTGGAGATAGACAATGGGATACTTAAAACAGATTTTAGAGCCAGTATAAATACTGGTAATGATAAGATAGGTTATGACTGTGAAAGTGGGTGGCCCAGGTCAAGGAATCGACAGGCCAGGCAAGACTAGACTTATTTGTGGATATTTAAATCACTGAAGATAATGACAAGAATAGTATTGGAGACAGAGACAGCAAGATGCTAAAATACTCATTGAATGAGGACAGAGCAAAGAGTTCTGCAAATGACTGCATAAAAGCATAGCAGAGAATGGTTTAATCTGGTAGGACTTGTTTTAAACGGACCAGGAGATTTTAGACAGGAAGGAGAAAGAGAATCAACTGTCCAGATATAGTAATGAGAGATAAGACTCTGACATATTGGAGTTTGGGAGGCAAAATAGCCTCTACTTAAGAGATCTATAAGAAAAGCAGTTTCTCCTTAGGAAACAACCAGATTTAAGTTAGACTTCGAGAGTAAAGGGATCATTCAGAATAAAGGCTGAGGACACTGATTTGGCTAATGACACACCATGAGTTCCAAAAAAATTTAGATGAAGAACTTATGGTTTAAGATACATGGAGATGGTAGAAACAGCTGGCTATCCCACAATATCCATTCATCCCCTGCTTCTGTGGTATAGGAATTTGAAGTTTTGCTGTACATCTGGCCTCCTAGAATGAAGACTATGTTTCCTAGCTGCCCTTGAAACCAGGTGTGGCCACACAGGGTATTAACAAATACTGAAACCGACAGTGGATATTATAATATCATCAACCTACTGGCCCAATCTGGCTTTTATATTCTGTGAGGTGTAGAAATGAAGTAAGAGGCAGGACTCAACTCTGGAGGGGGAGCTCCAACAGGACCAGACTGGGGACTGGCTAAAACACAGAATAGGTGAAATCACCTCTCTGTTAGACACGTCCATCAGTGTGCCATGTCAGTTTACCATTGCCACAGTAACACCAGGAAGGTACCTGTTTCTCTAGAAATTTCTGCATAACTCACCTCTTAATTTGCATATAGTTAAAAGTGGGCAAAAATATGACTGCAGAACTGCCTTTAAGCTGCTCCTCTGGGCACACTGCCTATGGGGTAGCCCTGCTCCACATGGAACAGTACCTTTGCTGCTACTGTACACTGCTGCTTCAATTAAAGTTTCCATATAACATTACCGCTCACTCTTCAATTCTTTCTTGGGCCATGTCAAGAACCTTCCTGAGGTAAGCCTCAGTTTTGGAGCTTGCCTGCCCTGCATCAGATACACTGCCCAACAGTAATACTACCTAAGTTCATATTGCCTAATTTCAGAGTGGCAATGTGAAAAGTGAGTTATCTGAGAACCCCATTTCATTAGCTCTTATAAAAGTTATATAAAATCACAGCATAATTGGCAAATTAAAAAACTTGGAAGAGTGGCACTCCCCATGCCATGCCATCAAGGCCATGTATAACACAGCAAGATAAAAAGAGCCAAGATTCCTGACCTTACGGAAGTCACATCAATCCTGTACCGTTGAAGTTTAAAGTGATAGAGAATAGTTTTATTTAAGTTACTGTCATCAACAGCTAAGCCTAAGAACAAACTAATGCAGGGAATTAAGACTCTTAAATGTGGAGACTGAGGTAAACAGGGATGCAAGGTATGACAGAGTAGTCCCATATGCCTCGAGAAACAGTGGCTAATCAATTTAAACTGTAGCCTTCTTGGAACTGCTCTCTTAAGCAGTGTTGATACAGACTTTTGTAAGGGAAAAAGGGACAGCCTTCTAGCAGCATAAGAAACTGTGGAATTTCTTTTCAGTCTTGATAAGAAATTTCTTCCCAAGTCCTAACTACTTGGGAAGGCTGAGGCAGGAGGATTGTTTGAGCACAGGAGGTTAAAGTTACAGTGAGCTATGTTCATGCCACTGAACTCCAGCCTGGCCAATACAGTGGGACCCTGTCTCTAAAAAAAAATAAATTAGATTAAACCATGGTACTTTTCTGCTCAACACTCTTTAGATGGCTTCCTTATCACACCCGGAGTGAAACAAAGTTTTTACGATGTTGTCCAAGGTCCTTATTACTCTGGATTTCCATTGTGATGGTTAATTTTATGTGACAACTTGGCTAGATTATGGTGCACAGTTGTTTGGGCAAACACTAATCTAAATGTTGCTGTAAAGTTATTTTTTCACAGGTGAGTGTAACATTTTCAACCAGTTAACTTTAAATAAAGCATATTACTCTGCATAATGTAGGTAGGCTTCATCTAATCACCTGAAGGCCTTAACAAAGACCAAGGTTTCCCCCCTCAAAAAAGGAATTCTGCCTCCAGACTACAACACAGAAATTCGGCCTGAGTTTCAAGCCTTTGGACTCAAAACTGCAACATCAACTCATACCTGAATTTCCAACCTACTGGACAGGCTACAGATTTTAGCCTTGCCAGCTCCCCACAATCACGAGACAATTCCCTAAACTCTCCCTCTATATATAGACAGATACATCTATGTATATATGTATCTATGACTATATATGGATAATATAGAGAGAGACACAGGTATATCTTACTTTATTGTGCTTTATTACACTTCACAGATATTGAAATTTTTTTTTTTTTTTACAAATTGAAGGTTTGTGGTCACCCTGCCTTGCGCAAGTCTATCAACCATTTTTCCAACAGCATGTGCTCACTTAATGTCTCTGTATCACATTTTGGTAATTCTTACCATATTTCAGACGTTTTCATTATTATTATATCTCCCACGGTGATCTGTGATCAGTGATTTTTGATGTTACTATTTTAATTGTCTGGGGGCACTGCAAAGCATGACTGTGTAAAATGGCAAACTTAAAGCATAAATGTTGTGTGTGTTCTGACTATTCCACCCACCAGTCGTTTCCCCATCTCTCCTCTCCTCAGGCTCCCCTATTCTCTCAGGCACAACAATATTGAAACTAGGTGAATAAACCCACAATGGCCTCTAAGTATTCAAGAGAAAGGTCTATCACTTTAAATCAAAAGCTAGAAATGACTAAGCTTAGAGAAGAAGGCATGTTGAAAGCCCAGGTAAGCCAAAGCTAGGCCTCTTGTGCCAAACAGCCAAGTTGTAAATGCAAAGAGAAAGTTCTTGAAAAAAATTAAAAGTGCTACTCCAATGAAAACACGAATGATAAGAAAGTAAAACTGCCTTATTGCTGATATAGAGAAAGTTTTAGTGGTCAGAACAGACTATCAAAGTAGCCACAACATTCCCTTAAGCCAAAGCCTAATCCAGAGGAAGGCCCTAATTCTCTTTCATTCTATGAAGGCTGAGAAATCTCAGTGAGGAAGCTGCAGAAGAAAAGTCTGAAGCTAGCAGGGTTTGGTTAATGAGATTTAAGGAGACAAGCCTTCTCCATAACATGAAGGTGAAAAGTGAAGCACCAAGTGCTAACTTAGATGCTACAACAAGTTATCTAGATCTAGCTAAGATAATTCATGAAATCAGGTGGCTCCACTAAACAACAGATTCTCAATGTAGATGAAACAGCCAAGATGATGCCATCTAGGACTTTGATAATTAGAAAGGAGAAGTTAATGCCTGGCTTCAAAGCTTCAAATGACACCCTGACTCTCTTGTTAGGTGTTAATGCAGCTGGTGACTTTAAGATGAAGCCAATGCTCATTTGCCATTCCAAAAATCCTAGGGCCATTAAGAATTAAACTAAATCTACTCTGCCTGTGCTCTATAAGTAGAACTACAAAGCCTGAATCATAGCACATATGTATACAGCATGGTTTACTGACTATTTTAAGCCAACTTTTGAAACATACTCCTCCAAAACAAAAAATTTTTTTTCCTTCAAAAGATGACTGCTCATTGATAATGCACCTAATTACCCAAGAGCTCTGATGGAGGTGTACAAGGAGATTAACGTTTCCATGCCTGCTAACGACAACATCCTTTCTATAGCCCATGGAGGAAGAAGTCATTTTGGCTTTCAAATCTTATTAAGAAGTAACATATTGCTTTACAAATTGCAAGAGAACTAGAAATGGAGCCTAAAAATGGGACTAAATTACTGTAATCTCATGATAAAACTTGAACAGAGGAAGGGTTTCTCTTATGGATTAACAAAGAAAGTAGTTTCTTGAGATAGAATCTACTCCTGATGAAGATGCTGTGAACCGTGTTGAAATGATAACAAAAGATTTAGAATATTACATAAACTTATTTGATAAAGCAGCAGTAGAGTTGGAGAGAACTCGCTTCAATTTTGAAAGAAGTTCTGCCCTGGGTAAAATGCTACCAGATAGCATCACATGCTAGAAAGAAATCTTTCACGAAGGCAATAGTCAATCAATGCAGAAAACTTTTTTGTTGTCTTATTTTAAGAAACTGCCACAGCCACCCCAACCTTCAGCAACCACCACCCTCATCAGTCAGCAGCCATCGACATCCAGGCAACATCCTCAACCAACAAAAACATGTTAACTCACTAAAGGCTTATGATGAGTATCAACATTTTTTTTTAGCAATAAAGTAGTTTTTACTTAAGCTATGTATACTCTTTTCTTAGATATTACTACTGCACACCTAATAGACTACCATATGGTATAAATATGACTTTTATATGCAGTGGGAAACCAAAAAATTCATGGGACTCACTTTATTGCAATATTAGCTATATTGTGGTGGTCTGGAACCCAACCTGCAATATCTCTGAGGTATGCTTGTATACATCCCATGTTGGTTCTGTTTCTCTGGAGAGCCCTGAGTAATAATATACCCATTATTTCTCTGACCATATCCTCTGCCTCTCTCCTCTTTCACTAGAACTGCTCCAGCCACAATGGCTTCTGTACTTTTCTTTCAAGCATGCTCCTGCCTCAGGGCCTTTGTGCTTACTGTACCCTGCCTGGAATCCCTATCCCCTGAGACTTGTATGGCTTACTTTCCTTTCCTTCTTTACACATTTGCCCAAAAATCACTTTTTCAGTAAAGCCTTCTCTGTATTCCCTATTATATGTGTCTGTCATACTATGTATTTTATTTACTTACTATTGCCCCTTTCTAAGATGTAAGCTCCATGAAGGCAGAAATTTTTGTCTGTTTTGTGCACTCAAAAATCCCCTGCAACTAGAACTGTGCCTTCCTTACAGTAAGTGCTCAGTAAACATCTGTCCAATGCACAAATGGAGAAAATATGAAGCCAGTAGGCACAGTTCATAAGTGTAGAGGTGAAAGGTACATAAGTGTAGATAGATGTAGTATATGTGTATTAATATACTGTATATATATATGTGTGTGTGTGTGTGTGTGTGTGTGTGTGTGTGTGAAAATTACGTAAGTATAGGAGTTAAAGGAAAGAAATACAGCTGTAGCTATGAAGGGCAGTCAGTATGTTTGGAAGCAAAGGACAAGTTTGGAAGCAAAGGACCCAGTGAACAGGGATAGATTAGCAATACCATGGAAACAGAGGAAAACTAAGAGAGCACAGTCCCCCTAGAAATCATTTGATCAAGGGCACTGATAATGGGCTAGCTTCCATTTTTTAAAATGTACAGGTTCATAGAAACATAAAGATGGTTAATGGGCAATCAGAAACATGAAACAATGACCAGCCTCAATTATAATTAAAGAAATGAAAATTAAAACAACCAGATACATTGTTCTGTTCTCCAAGTGGCCAAATGCAACATACTCAAAATCCAGTTGGCCAGTAGAGAGAAACAGATACTTCCGTACATTATTGAACAGTAGGTAAACTGGTGCTGCATTTCCTATGTTTGGGGAATTCCCTGTCTTATGAGTCCTTCTTCCCATTATACAAATCAAACTATTTCCTCTAGCCTTACTTATAGCTAAAACACAGATAAATATTAATAAAACTTAGGCTCTGCCAAATCTACAATCTGAGCTATATTTTGAACTGGAAGCTACTGATGCAAAGGAGGTGGTATCATATAAGGAATATACTCTGGGAAGAATTCCTAGTCATAGGAATTCACCCTACACATACGAATGTACACCAAGATACACAGATGCTCCTCAACAATTTACAAAGGGGTTACATCCAATAAACCCGTCATAAGTGGAAAATATCATTAAGTCAAAAATACATTTAACACACCTAACATATCAAACATCATAGCTTAGTCTAGTCTACCTTAAATATGCTTAGAACACTTACATTAGCCTACAGTTGTATACTGTAGCTTATCATTTGTTTACCCTTATGATCATGTAGTTGACTAGGAGTTGCAGCAGGCTGCCCACTGCCAAGCATCCCAAGCGAGCATTGTGTCATGTATTGCTAGCCCAATAAAAGATTAAAAATCAAAATCTGAAGTAATGTTTCTACTGTAAAGTACATCCCTTTCACACCACCATAAAGTCAATAAAAATCATGTCAAACCATCATAGTCTGAGACTGTATATACAAATCTGTTCATTACAGAGCTCTGTAAGTACTACGAAAAATTAGAAATTTAAATGTTCATAGATTTTACATCTCTGTGTGGATATGTGTGTTTATAATATGGAACAGAGTTAGAATCAAGAAAATACAATGAAGAGTTAGACCTAAGTAAGCATTATGCTAATTGAAAAAAGCCAGTCACAAAAAGACAAATACTGTATGATTCCACTTATATAAGTTACCTAGAGTAGTCAAATTTACAGAAATAAAGAGTAGTATGATGGCTGCCAGGGGCTAGGGGAAGGAGGAATAGGAAGTTATTGTTCAATAGGTACACCTTCAGTTCGGCAAGATGAAAAGAGTTCTGTGGATGGATGGATGAATGAATGGATATGATAGTGGCACAACTGTGGATATACTTAATGCCACTGAACTACACACTTAAAAAAAAGATTTTTTTTTTTGAAAAGAGAAAAAAGAATTAGATTTAGGAAATAAAACTAAGAGGTAAAGCACTAACAATAAGAAAAATTTTAAGTGATAAACAGGGAGGCCATGACTTGTCAACAAGAATGTACCTATAGGTAAGAAGTGGCAGAAAAATCTCGAGTAGTAAACAAAAATGTGAAGGATAGATAAGAAATTCAAGAGCTAGATCACAAGCATATTTATACCAAGTTTTCTCTGAGTCACTTGCTTACTAGTTAATAGAGACAGCAGGCTGGCTTATTACTATCCAAGGTCCTATTAAAAAAGAAGTACAGTTTTTATCAACAGTCCCCTAAATTGATAGCTCTGACCAAACTCCTGTGAGAGTACAAAAAGGAGAAAGGCAAGTCTTTTACAGATTGGTGCCATCATAAAACTCGAAGACTTGAGAGGAGATCTCTTGTACGATAGAAAAGAAAGAGAGGCAGGCCCACCATTTCCAGGCACAGACACAAAGACTTAACCACAGGAAACAGTAAGGCAGTATAGTTCATCAAGGGTGTCCAATCTTTTGACTTCCCTGAGCCACACTGGAAGAATTGTCTTGGGCCACACAGTATACATTAAGATATACTAACATTAATGATAGCTGATGAGCTAAAGAAAAAAAAAATCACAAAAAAATCTCATAATGTTTTAAGAAAGTTTACAAATTTGTGTTGGGCAGCATTCAAAACTGTCCTGGGCCTCATGTGGCCTGTGGGTTGTGGGTTGGACAAGCGTGGTTTAATTAGAAAAGACCTCTATCTTCCACCCCATCCCGATTTCTGTATGCATTTGCTAAAGTGTATGTGTACGCTGTGGTATTTATGTTTCCTTGCAATTCTAGCTATGATTAATAGCCATACTTCAACATTATTCTGATTGGCTATAATTATAATTCTTCTGTGGGGGTGGTCTAATAAATTCTAACAAATAAACCATGTGATTCACAAACTTAAAAATATGTAGTCAACCTTTAACACACATGTTTAATTCAACTAACATTTTTTAAACCACATAACTGATATAATTGAATGTTGTGTTTTAAAACTATTTTTAAAATGAGATGAATCCATACATGTTGATATAAAAAGACGTCCATGTTAAATGACAAAAGCAAAGTATACAGCTGTATTATAGAATTCAATCCCTTTTGTGAAAATAAAAAGTGAGATATATATTTAAGCTGGTGGATACCAAAACATTTTTCTGGGAAGATATGCAAGACACTTAATAATGGAGACCTCTGGAGGACAGGGGCACTGGAATGAGAAGAAAAGCTTTAAATTCTAATTTTATATGTTTCTGTACTGTTTGACGTTTGTAACAATGCTCACAGTATTTTTTAATCAATCCATTATATATTTAATACAGGATTATCTAAGTGTAGGATTATGACCCTTTTTTATACATTTCTGCATTTCTATAAAACCCTAAAAAATAATATTTTTATAAGATCACCATTCTCCACACTTGAAACCCTTCTTTATTGAAACACTCACCTGGCTTATCTTCCTGAAGATACTATACTTTGTTTTCTTATGTAAATGAGGCAAATATATGCCTACTTGGCAAGTTAGTTATAATGATTAAATGAGATAAAGTATCTAAAGTGTCCAGTAGAGTACCCAATACATAGTAAGCACTTAATAAATGTTAGTATCTCCAGTGAAAATTGTTTTTTCACCCTGCACATATATATTCACTCTTTTCCTACCTAAAAAGAATTTCTCTTTCGAACAACCACGTTCTCACTGTTAGCCTATGTGGCATGAGGCCCAGACTTAAGCCAATTAGAGCATTCCATTCCCTTTGCACAGACTGTTTCACAGGTGGCCCAGGACTTTCATTCAAATCAATGCTGGGGAAAAGAAACTCTCATTCCCCTTGGATTTTAATTTTAGAAGATATGTGGCTGGAGTTTCTGTAGCTATCTTACCACAGCAAAGGAGAGCCTAAAGGTGCTAAAGGCCATCATATGGAACCTGAAAATAATGCCAAGACAATGGAATTCAAAGCAAGGAAAGAAACCAAATCCTTGTGTCTTTATATGAACCCTTAATCCAGTTATAGTCACCTGACTTTTTAGTAATGGGAGACAATATTTTTTTCAAGACAATTTGGACTGAGTTTTCTGTCACTTGTAATCAAGAGGTTCCTACCCTAGACGTTACTGTAATTACTTCCTCTTCTTACATTCTAAAAATGAACATTTTCTCAATATCCTTGGTCTGATGCTAGCTTCTCTCTACTTACAATCTTAAAAACCTAACCTATTTTTAGTGTTCCAGTTATTCTTATAACACTACCCATTTTATTTTCTCTCTTAAGCCATACTCTCTACCTCTACTGCTTGTTGAATAGATCTTTCCAGAATTCCAACCTACAGAAATAAAAACATACTTATCTTTCAAAATGATATTTGCAAAAAGAGCTCTTCTGCCTTCCAGCTTCCTGGGTTTTTGATGATAAGTTATATGTGTTTCAGTAATATTAATACACCAAAGGGCTTATATCAGGAGGAATATTCACTTCCATCTGTACTGTGTCTATATCTAATTTATTATAATCTTGAACAATATTTTCTAAATATTTCTACAATACTTAAATTCACATTTACTTTATTAGTTAATATCTAATTTATCTAAATATTTACAATTATAAACTTAATCTTTTAAAATACTTATAAATCTAATTTCAGCCTTTCTGAAATGTTATGACATTAGAAAGCAAACAAAACACATATTATTAAAATGATGACAAAACTTTGCACTTAAAGAACTGAACACTTAATTCTAATTCCAATTTTTCTCTTGAACTTATTCTTATGTCTTCATGTGGGGTATAATTTTACTTTTCTAAAGTAAAAAGTGAGGTTTTCTTTCTAAGACTGCCTGAAGTTGCAGGTAAAGATTACTGGCAGATCATTTTAGACTAGGAAGATAAGACCTGGTTATATTAATACTTTCCAAAATGATTGTAACCCAGTCTTTTTCCGGTAGACCAACTTTTCTTTGTAATTAAACTCTGTTAATTTCATGAGACATGTCCAAAATAATGGCAACAATCAATCAAAAGGCTTTATTTCTTGTGACCCTAATATCTTCTCAAAAATTATACTTATTCTCGGCTGGGCATGGTGGCTCACACTTGTAATCCTAGCACTTTAGGAGGCCAAGGTGGGTGGATCACCTGAGGTCAGGAGTTCAAGACCAGTCTGGCCATCAGGGTGAAACCCCATCTTAATAAATAAATAAATAAATAAAAGAAAAAAAATATGCTTATTCTCAATGTCTTATATTTTGTGGTACGTATACATCTCCCAGATTTAACTCTACTCTGTAGCTGTTTATGTTTTCTCATTATACAACCTGGTTTATGCCACTTTTGAAAATATTTCTTCTGGCCAGGTGCGGTGGCTCACGCCTGTAATCCCAGCACTTTGGGAGGCCAAGGCGGGTGGATCACGAGGTCAAGAGATCGAGAACATTCTGGTCAACAAGGTGAAACCCCATCTCTACTAAAAATACAAAATTAGCCGGGCGTGGTGGTGCATGCCTGTAATCCCAGTTACTCAGGAGGCTGAGGCAGGAGAATTGCTTGAACCCGGGAGGTGGAGGTTGCGGTGAGCCGAGATCAGGCCATTGCACTCCAGCCTGGGTAACAAAAGCGAAACTCCATCTCGAAAAAAAAGAAAGAAAATATTTCTTCTGTGTAGGCAATGGTTAGGTTCAATTAAATTTAAGGCCATCAGTCAGTTTATTCATCAAAACTATATTTCTATATATTATCATTCTTCCTATACCCTTATCAATAATTCAAGGATTCACAAAGAATAGTATATGACTGACTTCAAGGGTTTATGCACGACCATCACAATCTACAAAAGCTATAGATTTTTCTCCCCCAAAATGACTTCAGATTTTTTTCCATCCTACTTTGTAGGCACTTCTCACTTACTGTTATCTAGTAACAATCTTAACGAAAGCCTAGGCTGATCTCAGTTTCCTTCCCCTTTAACACATTCCACATAACTACTGTTAATTATTCTTCCTATATTTACCATGTCATTCCTCAGCTCAGAATTGTTCCAAAAGTTGTTTCCTCCACATCACATCTAATATCCTTGATTTGGTTTTCAAGACCCTTCAAAAGTTACCCTTCCTCTAACTTGATATCCCATTATTCATCCTTAGCACACTCTAATAAGTTCAATGTCATAAACACAGCAAATCAAATCTTTATGGAATGTGTGCTAGATGAATAATCATAAACAGTACAATGAGACAGGTATTATACGCTAGTTTCATAAATAAATACTCTCAAGATTGACAAAGTGAGGAAACTGTCAAGCATATACCTCAAAAATGATGGAACTTGGGACTCTGTTTTCTATATTACGTTTTTCCACTACATTGTGCTGTTTGAGCACACCACTCGATTTGGTCTATTCTTTATTTTCTTCATAGTTGATACCTCTCTAACTCAGGTTTTGTCGTGTTCTACAACTTTTGAAAATGCAAAACTTCCAGAAGCCCTCAGAGATAATCCCTGTATCTCTTGGTATGCTTACCGGCCAAAAAACTTTTTTTCATTGAGCTTTACTTTCTATAGTTTGTTTTATGAGAAAACAATTATTTTTTAACTTCAAACATAAAGATATATCATGATATTGAGTCTATGCTTATTCAAAACACACCAGTCTCCCAACCTCACCGAATTCCTACAATTGGTTGGCGGAGGGTGGCTCTCCACCCCTTTTTGAGAATCACTGAACCTGACTTCATGCTCTTCGATGGAAGAACCATAATATATTTAAAATGACCATGTAAATTCATTCAAAAAGCAGATTTATTGATGCTTTAATACGCCAGACCCTAAGTAAGCAAAAGTTAAAGAAAAAAAAGGAGGCTAGTTCTTAATGTCAAGTACTTAAAAGTTGTTGCATAAATACTGGAGATAATCAAATGAGCTGGTAGTTCTTTAACAATGCAGGGAATAGGGGCCAAGTATGAGATTCTGATGAAAGTTGTAGGACCCTAACTCTCCAGAAAAATGCACATAGAATTATGTATACAATTTTAGGGGAGTTATGAACTCTGAAGCCCAATCACCTACCACCAGATCCACAGACCCCAGGTTAAAAACCCACAAAACTAACTTCTCAGGAAATAGTAATTGCCAAACTTACTTACTAATCCTAATTATAACTTATTCAGTGCAATGTATATAAAAGCTACTTAAGGAATATTTGCTGATCGATAATAACCTCATAAAAATAGAACACTGGTAAGTCGTTTTTTACCATTACAGAGCCTTTTAGTAAAATTATTTTAAAAGTCTGAAACCTTTCACTAATAACACCAATGATCTAAAACCAGTAACTCGAAAATCGTTATTGTGCTACTCACATGTGGACTAAGCTATCACTAATCCAGGTCTTCTAATTGTCTCTCTACTCCCTTCAAACTCAGGGGCTTCCTCCTTCGCATCCCGAAAGCTACACCCAGAGCCCCCGCTGCCGCCAGCAAAGACAAAAAATGATGCTCCACGAAGCACACACCTTCAAAACAGGAAAGATGGGGATCCAGTGACGGCTACAATTTCCAAACTCTTTTCTCAGCACGTCCAGAGTTGACGAGATTTACCTTAAGTTCCAGGAAAGCGGTGGCAATTGCTCACAAATAGTTGGTAACAGTTACCAAGAAGCCTCCGGATCTCCCCCGTCACCATAGAGACTTCTAAGAGTTACGCTCCCTTCGTCTTCCCGCGATACTTCTACGCGCACGTCATCCGAGTGGGGCCGAGACCCCGCCTCTCAGCGAGCACGCCCTCTTCTGAAGAGGCGTTTCTGGGCCACTGAGCCCGGTCTCCTGCTGTGAGCAGAACGCTACCCGTTTTTAAAAATCTTTTCCAAAACTTGCCAGGTTGTTTTTCCAAATATTTTTAATAATAGTGCCGCCACTGTAGACCACAAAGAAAACAATCCCTCGCTGCTTTCACTTAGTAGAAACTTCCATCGCCTAGGTCCCGCCAGGAGTTCGCGCATGCGCAGGAACGACCATAAGATGGCGGTGTTAATCGCCGCACTTTTTTTCAAATTAGTGGATCCCAGAAATCATTGCGCGCATTTGTAACGAATTTCCGTTCGAGTTTGTATTTTAGGCGCCATTTTCGAGTGAAGGACCCGGAGCCGAAACACCGGTAGGAGCGGGGGAGTGGGGGTACTACACAACCGTCTCCAGCTTTGGTCTGAGTGGACGGTCCCGCAGGTAAAGTACTTCTCTTCCTGGTCAGTTTGTCACGCTCTTACTTCCTGTCTTGTCCGCGGGCGCCTGGAAAATAGAGGCCTTGAGCCGGAGCAGCGAAGTCCGGGGTGAGGCTGCCGCTGGGAGATTTCGCTTGCTGTCACCCCTCCCCCCTCAGCCGCTCCCCGGCCGCCCGGGCTCCCGCGCGCTGCTCCCGGGCGCCACTTTTCCGAGCTACTCAAACGTCTCTCGGGGGAGGCCCGAGCCTCGCAGACCTGCTCTAAAAAAATACTGGTCTCTATCTGGGAAAGGGCGTCACCCCCTACCCCTCTGTCTTCTGCCAAGGGGCTAGTTACCGGATCTCAGCCTTCGCTGGTGACCTTTCATGGTTTACTGTCCAACGGGAGGGACTCCGCCCGGGGGAGCAGGAGAGAGAAACTCCTGCCACCCCAAAATTAGTGAGCAGACGCAGCCAGTGTCCGACTTGAAGTTGCTAGTGGTTGGTCCCAGCCTTCGCCCTTCGCGGTCGGACTGCGGAGAGTAGGGAGACCTTGTTATGTCTTGGGCCGTCCACGGCGCCAGGAGCTAAAGGGCGGGCAGAGGAAAGCGGGCGGCGAGTCGCCGGTTAGTCTTCACTGCTCTAGAGAGAGTTGCTCGCCACTGGATCCTGACCCTGACACGAACTCGTCTCTCCAAGTCGGATCGTTTGCATCCCTGGCTCCGAGAGCGTGGGAATGTCAGGAAATGCCGGCGTATTGGAGTTTCTCCGTTAGAAATACGTTAGCGAGTATTACACGCTTGTACTGTGGGCGGACGGTTGGGGGGGCCTTAAAAAAAAAACCTAAGCAGTTGCTCAATTATTGATTGATCCTCAGGCACGTCTAGGTTTTCCCACTTACATAGGTCTTGTTAAGAAACCAGTCCTACCTTCTTGCCACTTGAGTCTTTCGGTGGCGCCTTCACGAAGTCCCGCTGAGTAGGATGTTAAACGGGGCTCTCGGAAGCCGGTGGACAAGTTTCCCCGGGTGGGACGGGCGGTGCAGCGTTTCCCCGGGTGGGACGGGCGGTGCAGCGGCCCGCGGGCTGACTTGCTCCCGGCTCTCCATTGGCCCCAGCGACCATGCCCCGTAAAGGCACCCAGCTCTCCACGGTCCGGCGCAAGAGGAAGGGCCGCCACCGTCCCCTGACGGCACAAGCAGCGACACGGAGCCCGAACCGCCGTCCGGCCGCGCGGAGAGCCCACCTACCGCCGCAGGTGAGTGACCCGTCGCGGCTCGGCAGGAACGCGCGCAGGGGGACTGGCAGGCATACGCGCCCAGCCCGAGGCTGGCTGAGGTTATTGAGCACCGGCAAGAGGCTGCGGGGTTGACGTCTAAAGGTCCGGTGTCTGTCCCGTAGAGCAGCTCAGGAAAGCCATTTGGTGACTTTGAGATAGGACTCCTGTGCAATTTTGGTGTAACGGCGTTGGAAGCCATGGGGACAAGCAAACGGGTTCAGTTGTGAATTTTTGTGACCTTTTGGAATGGTACATCTTTATTGTAGTTCTGCTAAAATCGAGACGGTCAGTCAAGAGCAAGTGGACTATTTTTCCAGAGAAAATCAGTATGACTATGTGAGCATAATGAAAAGTTGATTGACCCTAACCTCACCTCCATGGTCTTAGATTGCCTTTAAAGAGAAGACGATAATTTATTTGAAACCAGTGTAGCTTTTGTGAATCCAGGAGTTACGTGACATTATGAAACCCCTATGGCAGTGCCCCTGAAGTTCATGCGTTTCCAAAATGAAGGTTCCAGGTGCTCAGCGGTACGGAGAATTGGATCTAGAGCCTTAGGCTTAATCTCCTGTTTAGGATAGCAGGAAATTAGCTTGTTACAGTTTTCCCAGATTTGCTCTGTGATGTAGTGTTTTGACTCTTCCCAGGTATAGGTATATAGAATTTTGTGACTGGTGGCATTTCTTTCAAGAATTTCTTTTTTAATGGAAACCAAGCTGAAGGTTTAGATTCTCACCCCCGTGAGTTTAAGAAAATAACATATCTAAGTGGAAAATATAGACTACTAAATTTCATAAACAACATCCCTCAATCCCCTACTTTAAAGATGGGCAGTCATTAGTTCTCCAAACTAATTTCACTAATGCAGGCTTTTCCCCCCCGCTTTGCCTTCCTTTTTCTTTCCTTCACTGACTTAGAGACTGCAAGTGAGGAACTTGATAATAGAAGTTTAGAAGAGATTTTGAATAGCATCTCCTCCTCCCCGCCTCCAGCAATGACCAATGAAGCTGGAGCTCCTCGGCTTATGATAACTCATATTGTAAACCAGAACTTCAAATCCTATGCTGGGGAGAAAATTCTGGGACCTTTCCATAAGGTATTCGTATGGAAATAACTATTTTATAACTTCTAAATAACTATTGTAGGGTAATACGTCTTTACAAAGTGTTTCAGTTTTGTAACTATCCTCCCTATACTGATAGTCATATTCATTCTGTCTGTGTCTCTGTCTGTCTCACACACACGATCTGTTTCATGTGATTTTAACAACTGAAATTATCTTTTGTTTATCTGGTTATCTTTGGCACCTCTAGCTATAAAGTTTTCCATTGAATGGAGTTGGTGAGTTTTTGTTTGAAAGAGTATTTTTCTTTAGATAATTTCTTTTTCCTGAATAAATCCTTTATTGGAACCGTTAGGTAATTTATTACAATGAGTTTTCTAAAAAGTCTGCGTTAGCATTATAGCATTCTTAATTGAATGTTGAAGCTTGTAAGAGAGAACATGATGTAAGAAAACTCAAGTTGTATGCCTGTGATTAGAAATGACTTTTAAATACTTGTAGTTTTACTACAAGTAAACAATCTAACAGTTTAAGTTAAAATCAGTAGTATTAGCATGACCTTATGCCTTTTCGTGTTTTTCGTTTTGTTTTTTTTATGCAGCGCTTTTCCTGTATTATTGGGCCAAATGGCAGTGGCAAATCCAATGTTATTGATTCTATGCTTTTTGTGTTTGGCTATCGAGCACAAAAAATAAGATCTAAAAAACTCTCAGTATTAATACATAATTCTGATGAACACAAGGACATTCAGAGTTGTACAGTAGAAGTTCATTTTCAAAAGATAATTGATAAGGTAAGGGTTTTTTACTATTTAGTTATTGGCAAGTTCAAGGAAAATGGACTTAGATGCATTGTATATTTTATTATTTTTGGCTTAAATTGGCTTTAAGAAATTTTTATGTCATTATAGCACAAAGTATTGGTTTCATACCGCTATGATCATATTTTATTTTTGGGGAGTGATGATGCCTGTTAAAATATTATTTTTTTTTAGCTAAAGAAATGAATAACAAATAGTTCATAGTAATCCTTTAAGGAATAAAAGCATTCAACAGTTTTAGGATCCTGAGTACTATATAGGCATTATTGTACTGTAAATACTGGGTTCATTTTTAAAGCGATATTTTGGTTGCTTTAAAACAAATTAGCTAAACTTGAAAATGTAGCAGTTGGCTGGTTTTACTGTCTTCATTATTTTAATGCGTTTTAACTTTAATGTTGGTGGCCCCTGAGTATCTGGTGATATGAAAGAGCTTTGCCTCAGTTTGACTACTATTGTGATTAAGTCCTTTTGAAATTGGGGAAGGGCAAGCTAATGTTTTTTTTCTAGAAATAGAGACAATAATAGGTAAAGTGTCTAGATTATTTACATAGTTCTGTTGATACTTTTTCTCTTCTGTTTAATAATACGGGAAATTGTTCAAAAATGACTCGAAACTATATGACTATTTTTCTAAAAATATAGAAAACTACATAATGAAATTGGGAGGTGATTTGGCTTTTGAATTTTGTTTCCTTTTTTTTAATATAAAGTGCTTTAATTACACAGAATTATCTATTTTAATTTGGTTTCTTTTGTGCTTTCTATTGTACAAGTTGGGTTGGAAAATAGATTGCCAGGAATTTTATTTCATTGCCTATTAATTACATTTGATTTATCTAAATTTTAAAAGCCATTGCTTCAGTATGACAGAACTTTTAAGGATAAGGGAAAGTGAGTGTTAAAGTAGATTTGCACTTGATTTTTTAAAAAATCTGTTTAAAAGAAAATCTGGGGAATTTAGTTATTTCTTTGTGATTCTTTTTACTTTAAATTAATGGCACACTCTTTACCCTCCCACACAAAAAAACTAAACCATATCACCCGGTTACTACCTTCCTTTCTTTTTATTTGAATCATCATTTGAAAAGCTGCAGCGTTTTAAATCTGTCAACATGTTAATAATTTGTGTGGGTTTTGGATATGGTGGAAATCTTATCTACCTTAATCAACTCTTTTCAGTCAAATATGTTTTTAGGCTTGTTTAGAGGTGGGTTTTTGTTGTTGGCTGGTTGGTTTGGCTTCTTGGTTTTTGTGATCTATGAGAAAGGGCCACAAACAACATGGAAAAGTATCAGTTATTTGCTAAGCTTGGTTATTACTGAGAACTACTGGCAGTTTATGTGTTTCAATCGAAGTTTTTAATCCATAGAATTAGTTTCAATATGAAATGAGTAAATTTTGAAGTAGGCCTGTGACTTAATACCAACAGTTGTTTTCTGGCTTTGTTTTTCCTCAAAACAGGAAGGGGATGATTATGAAGTCATTCCTAACAGTAATTTCTATGTATCCAGAACGGCCTACAGAGATAATACTTCTGTCTATCACATAAGTGGAAAGAAAAAGACATTTAAGGATGTTGGAAATCTTCTTCGAAGCCATGGAATTGACTTGGACCATAATAGATTTTTAATTTTACAGGTAAGTTTATTAAAGACTTCAGAGATTCTCTTGTTCTTGTTACTTTTTTTTCTAGAAAGCTAGGTTGGATGAATCCTGTGTTTTTGAGGCCTTAAAGTACTGTAGCAGCACATCATGGTTTACATACTACAGTCAAGATGCGAATCATTATTTGCTGCTCTAGAAATTTAAGGAAATTCATTCAAAACTATGTTTTCATCATCAGATGTTCATTTTATGTTTGGATGAACTGACATTCTTGTTCCACTCTAGCAGCACGTAAATATTGGCGTAGTGAAATATATATTAAACACCAATATTACTGTGCTGCTTTAGTGTGATAGGGATATAGCAACTATTTATCAATAGTTTGTATTTCCCTTTAAGGTAACATTTTAAATGTATTATATTTTAATAGTCGATACTTTTCCTTTGTTTTTGTTCTTATTTTTCCTGTTATATAACCCAAAAAACGAAAAAATCTGTACACTTAGTGTTTGAGTTACCTAAGCACCTAATTAATTGAATCTTTGTAACACTTTGGATGGTTAACTGAACCTTTACTCAAATTGGCTTTTGTTTTGTTGAAAATGACTTAAACTTGGTGGAACCATTACTACTGAAAGAAAAATTTTGATATTACATTCTTAAGTATCACAGCTGTTAGAGAACAAGTCCTTTTAAAGAGATGTAAAAATTAAGTACCTGGTGCCGAGTTTATTTTTATTAGAAACCTGTATTCTTTTAAGTAAAAATATATTCCACCAGCATGGCTTGGTAAGAAAATCCTGTATCTTTTTTTCCCTTTCCTCAAAATTCAGAATTAAAAAAAAAAAATCAGGGTAAAACCATGGCTTGTCAAGTTCCTGTTTGATTCGAGGATATCTTCTTTTCCTGTGTTCTATCCAGGATCACCAAAGCATAATAATAAAAGCAAAAATCTATTTTGTGATGCAGAAATGACTGAAATAAGTAGGGAATTTTGATTTGATACTGAAAGTTTTGTTAGGATGACTGGATGTTCCTAGTAACAAACATAAACTGTTAACCTCTGTTTCCATTTTAGTCTTTATTCTTCAATTATTTTTAAAAATTATTACTTTTAGACATTCATAGCACACAAGGTAAATCAATATCATTCTAGTATAACCTTTTTTAGTATCTTTTATTACCAGGCACAATACATTTGCAATACTTCAATCTAAACTTATTTAAAATGAATGTTGAGGAAATTCATTGCAGATATATTTCTAAACGATATTTGAATTTATAGAATGTGGCATTAAAGCATTTTGTGTGTTTTTAAAATCAAATTGAACTGTTTCCTTGTCTTTTATATTCTGGGACTTGGTTTGATTAATTATGGATAAAAAGTTATGTCCCTATATAATAAGTTTGATGATGATACCAATTTGCAGGAAATTATGTTTATTTTTTGTTTATTCTTCTAAACAACCATCATCCTGGGATAATCGAATTTTTACATTTATGCAAAGATTCATCAAGTACACTGAATTTTAACCCTCTTAAGGATAATTTTTTTCTCTGTGCATCATCTCTGTACATAATTCAGTAATAAAGGAAGCTAATATAATGTCCCAAGGGGGTAAATAATTTATAAATTGTCATTTATATTAAATATATGCTTCTGAAGTATGTGGGATGCTAAAGCCATTCATCCACATGATAATCTGAACCTTTTTATGTGATCTTTACAATTATTTAAAACGTTTCTTCTCAAATAATACCAAGGTAAATGTTCCAAGTTAACAGATTCAGTTTGACTCAATTAAATTTACAGATAAGGACCTTAGGAACTCACCTGTTAGGAAGAAGAAACAGAGATTGGACTAGGGTAGAACTAATAGTGCCCAATTAAAACTTTGAGGGAAAGTGGCAGTGGTTTCTGTGTTTAGTCACTTATGAAAATCTCAGACTCTTAACTGGCAATTTAAAGCATTTGAAGGTAAGTAAAAATGTGTTTTTTATTACCTTCTCTCCTACTGGATAACATCTATCTTAAAAACTGATTTGGGAGGCTGAGAAATTGGAAACAGCATCATAGTGTCAAACAAGGCCTAAAGGATTACTTGGAATAAAACGTATAGACTATTTGGCCAGTAATAGTGTTTAACAGTAAAGGTAATCTAAATTTAGTAAAAGAAAAAAATTATTTTTAAGATTAAAAACCAAATGTTTAGAAGTTTAAAATTTTTCAGTGTTAATATATTGGTTTAGCAAATTTTTCAAGTAGGCATTTTTATTAATTACTTGCATCCCTTAAAAATTTCATTAATTGGCCATTCAAATGAATTCCTGTTAAGGACACTATGCTAAGATGCTATAAATAATATAAAAATGGCTAAACCTTGTTTCTTGTCCTTAAAGACACATGCTTGCCCTCAAAAAGTTTTAGATTATGATTAACCATTGTATTTTTTTATAATTAATACATTTCCTTTTGTATATACCTTCTTTGGGAGCCTTTGTCCCATTGTAATAACTATAAGTCCATACAATGAGAGTTTTATTAGCTCTGTATAAGCATTTCTTGGTTAACTATGACTTATAAATTAGGGGTGCTTTTGCTCCATTCAAGATTAGAAGAATGGTTAATGCTTTTACTAAAAAGTTATATTAATGATTGCTGCCTTAGGAATATTTTTGTAAACTCCTCAAAAGCTACAACTATTAGCCCAACTTTAATTTTGTCAAAATTTTCAACTTCATATGCTCTTGTTTTCATATTACAAAATCTAAAGTTTGAAACAAGAACCGGGCAGGGTGTGGTAGCTCACACCTATAATCTCAGCACTTTGGGAGGTCCGGCAGGCAGACCACTTGATCCTAGGAGTTTGAGACCAGCCTAGGCAACATGGTGAAACCCTGACTATAGAAAATACAAAAATTAGTTGGGTGTGGTGACACATACCTATGGTCCCAACTACTCAGGAGGCTGAGGTGGGAGGGCTGCGTGAACCCAGCAGGCAGAGGTGGCAGTGAGCCGAGATTTTGAGACGGAGTCTTGCTCTATCACCCAGGCTGGAGTGCAGTGGCGTGATCTCAGCTCACTGCAGCCTCTGCCTCCTGGGTTCAGGCAGTTCTCCTGCCTCAGCCTCCTGAATAGCTGGGACTACAGGCACACACCACCATGCCTGGCTCTAATTTTTGTATTTTTAGTAGAGACGGGATTTCACCATGTTGGTCAGGCTGGTCTCAAACTCCTGACCTTGTGACCCGCCCACCTCAGCCTCCCAAAGTGCTGGGATTACAGGGGTGAGCCACAGCACCTGGCCTAATAACCAAGGTTTTTTTAAAAATGTAATTTGGAGATATGATTAACCTAGATCTGAGTTGTTGCCTGGCCATCTCTTCTTTTTTCCAATGTACTTCTCCTAAGCTTGTCTCGTAAACTACTTGGGTTCCAGTCTCTTAGTCTGTAGAAATGAGCCTATGCTATAATATCTAGAGAAACTTTTAGTTTTTTCAGTAATACCTCAGTTTTCCAAAGGTGTCTGATTCAGTATCCACAACTGTTTGGGGAGGTGGAGAGCAGAAAGGAAGCTACCTCCAACCAACCAGAAGTAGACATCAAGAAGTTCAACTACTAACAATTACTCTGTGTTTATGTGCTTATTTTAGAAAGATACTTAACCTTGGTGATGTAGTTTCTTGGCCTCTGGTAGCTTACAAAGATCAAATTAGAGTAAAATGTGTTAGAGAAAGATAAAGAACAATAATTTGTGGTATAGTATAATAAAAGATGGAGAAAATAAAAGGATGATCAAAATAAAATAAAAACTTGAAGTCTAGTAATTTTAGGCCATTTAATTTTTATGCAAACCCCCCGTATTTGCCATTAAGATTCATTGACGCCTTCCTTCATCGTAATTGTAAGTAAAAATGAAAGAATAATTGAGGCCTTACTAGGAAAAAAAAACTTTGTTATAGCTATGTACTATTTAAGTTTTCTGTAGTTTATGCATGCTAAAATTTGGATTACATTTGAGTAAGGATAAAGGGCATCATAACCTATTCATTCCTCTTAGATTTTTAAGCTGTATTTCTGTAAATTAGATTCTCAAAGAGTGGTAAAACTGGATCATAATATCCTTGTGTGCCACTCAACAAAGTCTTCCACAAATTAAGATTTAAGCCCTTGATAGGGTAAATGCACTCTTGAGGCATGTTTGCTGTTTTTGTGTGACTCCTAAAAACCATACTTTATCTTTTCCACAGTTGCTTAATGTCCCTAATACAGTAGGAATGTAATTTAAAATATAGGAAGTTTGTAGTAAATAACAGTGGGGGTGAAAAAGCGTTTAAGACCTCGTTTCATATGCTTTAAGCTATAGCAAGAAGAGATCGCACTGGGAGCATATGAAACTTTGTCAGCATCAGATAATAGTATCATAGCAACTTGAAACATCTTTTGTGTGTAATTGTGCTAATCATGATTTGTGATTTGGATTAAGCCTTGATACGACTTTAAATTCAGGTTGATATTTTAAAATTTTTTCTGAAATATATTGAGTTTGTTGCCTTACATTAAAACCATATTCTGTAATTTTATATGAGTTCGGTAAGTTTTCTAAAGAAATAAGGAAGAGTCCTTTAGGTGCAGACTGTCATTCCACAGATTACATAAGAGATGGCACAAATGGAAAAAGAAGGAAGAAAGGAAATGGTAGCAAGTGGTAGGGCAGGCAAAAGACCTGAAAAAACAGGGCAACAAGAAAAGTTCCAGGTTATCATTGGAATACCACAGTAGTCTTAATAGTCAAAGGACAAGTAAAGACAGTCTTAAGACTGAATGTTATGTGGGATTTGAGATGGAACTATTTTGCTTTGTAAATATCCTGTCTTGATGTTAAAAAAAAAAAAAAAACTGGTCAACTTTAAGAGTAAGAGGATATCATAGCTGTATCTTTCATTTTATTTGGAGAGAGAGGAACAACCAGAAATAAGCAACCATTGTTATTTACCCAAAGCTAAGCTGTTTCTTAATAGCTGTACTCTGTCTCTTCAATAAGTAATTTGCTAGGAGAAATACGATGTTTTTAAGGAATATATATTTTGTCTTTTTTTGTTGAGATGGATTCTCGCTCACACTGTCACCCAGGCTGGAATGCAGTGGTATGATCTCGGCTCACTGCAACCTCCGCCTCCTGAGTTCAAACGATTTTCCTGCCTCAGCCTCCCGAGTAGCTGGGATTACAGGTGCCCACCACCATGCCCAGCTAATTTTTTGTATTTTTAGTAGAGACAGGGTTCCACCATGTTGGCCAGGCTGGTCTCAAACTCCTGACCTCATGATTCACTCACCTCAGCCTCCCAGAGTGCTGGGATTACAGGCGTGAGCCCCTGTGCCTGGCCAGAAGATTTTTATCAGTGTAAACGGTTATACTGAATCCCAACTTTTAGCTGTCTGAAAAATGTATACTTAAATAATACTTTATGGCCATTTGACTCAAATGTAAGTTCTCTTGGGATGGTTTTTCATTTTCTTAAAATAAGTGTTCACATATTCACCTTGAATGGGGCAAAATATTAGTTGTCAGATATTGTTTGTTATTTGGATTATAAACACTAACCCACAGGAGTTAAACTATAGCTTCTAGACTAGGCATGGTGGCTCATGCCCTTTATCCCAGCATTTTGGAAGGTTGAGGCAAAAGGATGGCTTGAGCCCAGGAGCTCAAGACCAGCCTGGGCAATATAGGGGGTTCACCATCTGTACAAAAACAATTTTTTTAAAGATTAGCTGGGTGTGGTGGTGTGCACCTGTAGTCCCAGCTACTTGGGATGCTGATGTAAGCGGATTGCTTGAGCCTGGAAGTTAAGGCTGCAGTGAGCTGAGCGTGCACCACTGTACTCCAGCCTAGGTGACAGAGTGAGACCCTGTCTCAAAAAAATAATAAATGAATGAAAAAACAAACTGCAGCCTCTACTCTAGATCAGTGGTTCTCAACTGGCAGTAATTCTGCGCTCTTGCTCATACGATATTCAGCAATATCTGGAGACAGTTTGGTGTCCAGTTGGTGAAGGTGAGTGATGCTAGTAAGGCATCTTATAATGGCCAGCATAGCTCTCCACACAACAAAGAATATCCAGCCCAAAATGTCAGTAGTGCCACTGTTGTTAAACCCTACGTAGATACACACTTTGAATAAGACTCTTGGCTTCCTCAGTGACTAATGTTCATCCTGTTGTAATCTAAAGGTTTGGACATTTTTCCAGGCTTTAATCCTGTCTAAAACTGAAACTTGCTGCAGACGTTTAGAGAGAACTAACATTTGAAAGCAGAATAAAATATTTCATATAAATATCTACATATTTTCATCTATATACTGATTCATACATAATATAATGAATGTTATGGAAAATAACTTTTGGGTAACAGTTTTACTTTATATTTGATAATCATTGTGCTAATAGATTGTCAAAAGTATGGAAAAGTGATGTATACAAATAAAATTAGGCCTTAATAAGTAGATTTTCAAATAAGCTGTTTTATCTTGTGCTCTGTTATTAAATTGTCTACTTTTTGTAATTATGTTGAGGCTTTTGGTGAATATAATACTCTCATTAGTAAGTTTTGTCCCAGATTTTTAAGGTTCACTTGTATTCACTTAGGAAATGAGAATCACTAAGATATTTAAATAGGGAATTATATACTATTTTTAATGTGTAATTTTTTTGTTGACTTTTTTCATCTTAGCTATTTTGCTGAAAACAAGAGGTATATCTTTTTCACTTGCCTATACCTATTCTTCCATTATAATAGTCTGGAGTAAAAACAGGCTACTTCTATAAAGTAGCAGCATTTGGCCTGAACATATTCAGATACAATTTTCTCTCCACTATAAAACTAAATGGCTGCCTGGCAGTCAGCCTTGATGGTTACTTATTATGGATTTTTTTTTTCTCTTTCTCTTCACAGGTAAACTGCATAAATGCAAATATGTAAAGTTAATCTAAGATTTTGATTACAATTCAAAGTTGTTATATTAGTGCTTACAAACTAAAAGTTTTCTGATGTCTTATGTATCAGTACCATTAGTTTTCTTTAGTCAAGGTGGTCAGTTTGATTTCTGTTATTACTGTGAGAAATAGGTGATATCCTTTTCTGTTGAAGGCTGTTGTTTTTAGAAAATTAAACATTTAAGTTTTTCACTACCTTTGAAAACCATTACTTGTTAAGGAACTCATAATAACAAGGTTTAGAGAGAAAGTTAGTAATACTATTTTGGGACCGGGTTCCTAGCACGTTTAATGATGCACGTGTTTTTGAAAATTCTTTATTTTAGAACAGGAACTTCAGTTGTGTTGACAATTGATAATGTTGCCACTATAATCAGATTGCAGATTTAGTGAATGCTTTCCTAAATTTTACTTAAAGAAACAAGTTTTATTTATTTATATTGAACATTCTAGATGGGGAAATGAGTGTGTATTACACTTTTATAAGGATTTATCTAAGGGAATTTAAATTCATGTTTTGTATCTCTGTATGTAAAATTAAAACTCTTAAGAATACCAGTGAAAATAACATTTTTATTTATACTTTATTAAATCTTTGCACTACTTACTGTATGTTTTTACATGTTTATTACTCTTGACTTTGTTATTTAACTGCTCCTAATTCTCACTTAAGATTGATTTAGCTAAACATATACAGTAAGTATGAAATGTAACTTTTTTTAAAGGGTGAAGTTGAACAAATTGCTATGATGAAACCAAAAGGCCAGACTGAACACGATGAGGGTATGCTTGAATATTTAGAAGATATAATTGGTTGTGGACGGCTAAATGAACCTATTAAAGTCTTGTGTCGGAGAGTTGAAATATTAAATGAACACAGAGGAGAGAAGGTGAATCTTCTGTAGACTTTCATTATAAATCAGTGTTTCCTTTATGATTTGACAAATTATACTAAGATATTCATAATACTTTATATCTTATATTCAAATGTATGTACTAACATTTAAGGTGAACATTCTCCTTGTTAATTGTTTTTATCTAATGATGGCATATTTTAAGTTCATATTGTACATATGAAGTGTGTACTCAGTCTTTAAACTTTTAATTTCTATAGTTAAACAGGGTAAAGATGGTGGAAAAGGAAAAGGATGCCTTAGAAGGAGAGAAAAACATAGCTATCGAGTTTCTTACCTTGGAAAATGAAATATTTAGGAAAAAGAATCATGTTTGTCAATATTATATGTAAGTGCCTTAATTTATAAGTTTTTAACCATTAAGTCAAAGCCCTTCTCTTTTCCTAAAGAAACATGAAGACTGAAGTGAAAAAATCTCTAAACATTGTTTTATGTGACTGGACATGGTAGCTTATGCTTGTAATTCCATTACTTTGGGAGGCAAGGGCAGGACGATCACTTGAGGCCAGGAGTTCAAGACCAGCCTGGGCAATATGGCAAGACCCTATCTCTACAAAAAAAATTAGGTGGTGAATTTATCAGATGTGAGGGGTGGCATACCTGTCACCCCATTGATCACCAGGGTTGAATTTATTTAATTAGGCTTATTTATCAGTTCATTTAAGTTGACTTTTTAGTATCCTACATTAAGTTGAAAGGTGAGTTCGCAGGTATTTATTACTATAGTTAGTATTTTTACATCTGTACTTTTAAAAATTCATGTAATAGCACAGATCTAAATTTTTTTCTGCTTACAATGAACTTTTTTGAGACAGGGTCTTGCCCTGTCACCCAGTGTAGAGTGCAGTATGTGATCACAGCTCACTGCAATCTCAACCTTTCTGACTCAGTTGATCCTCCCACCTCCACTTCATGAGTGGCTGGGACTATAGGGCACACAACACCTGGCTTATTATTATTGTTGCTGGGTTTTTTGTTTTTTCTTTTTTGGTAGAGATGGGGTTTCGCCATTTTGCCCAAGCTGGTCTCAAAACTCCTGCGTTCAGGCAGTCTGCCTGCCTCAGCCTCCTAAAATGCTGGGATTACAGGTGGCAGCCATGTCATTGATGGAATGAAACCTATTTTTGTTCCTAAATTCTAGCCTTGACCCAGGGGGATTTTACCCTCCATAGCCTAGATAGTCACATGTTGACTGTAGTTAATAATATTTTAGGAACAGCTAATTTTACTAAAATTGTTACACAGTTTTAGAAATGGCATTTTTGGAGCTTCAATTACTTTTTGTTTTCCTCCCTCTAGTTATGATTTGCAGAAACGAATTGCTGAAATGGAAACTCAAAAGGAGAAAATTCATGAAGACACCAAAGAAATTAATGAGAAGAGCAATATACTATCAAATGAAATGAAAGCTAAGAATAAAGATGTAAAAGATACAGAAAAGTAATAATATTTTGGAAAGTACTAAAAGTATTTAGATTTAGTTAATTTTATTACGTGTATTTATATATAAACTTATTGCCAACACATGAGTGTAAGACGTTTGCCAGCATATCAAGTGGTGGCCCCCTTGAAGGGGGGGGGACTTGCCTTGCATCCAGTTCATTATTACAGATCAAATGCCCAACTCTGAAGTCTTAGAACTATGGGGATGCTACCCCCTAGTGGTGTAGCACAGTAACAAACTATAAAAATAAGCATTTGACTTGACAGGATAGTCTTTTAATAATCCACAAATCCGATAGAGGGGTAGGATTTGGGTTTTTCTAGATCAATTTTTAAGGATTTTATTATGTCCCTACTTTATGCCATTTTTCAATGATACTAGTATCTCTAATTTAAAGAATAAAAAATTTGTATAGTAAGTTTATTGTATAGTAACTTGGAAGTATATTCATAAAAGTTTTAAAAAAAAATTTCTGTGGTAAGATTTTTATATACCTAGACATTGTGGTCACTAGAAAATGTGGTATTTTCCCTCCAACTTAGAAGGGCAAAATAGCTCTCATCATCACAAATATAGGCGCTTCTTCAACTATGGGGAGAGGGATCATTTTAGAATAGGGAGGTTTAGGATCCTGCCTTATTAAGAGCCTGGACATATTTATAAAGGAAGTGTTACAGGTAGGAAATATAACATGGCTTTAAAATATCTGAACATTCAAAATAATGACTAATAATAATACACTTGCTTTGCTAGGAAACTGAATAAAATTACAAAATTTATTGAGGAGAATAAAGAAAAATTTACACAGCTAGATTTGGAAGATGTTCAAGTTGGAGAAAAATTAAAACATGCAAAGAGTAAAGCCAAAAAACTGGAGAAGCAACTTCAAAAAGATAAAGAAAAGGTAGGCGTTAGGAAAAAAAAGTCTTAAAATTTCATGTGTGAATATCATATCTAGTTTTCATAGATGTGTTTGCCCCTTATTGCCTAAGAGAATGAATTAATGTTCTAAATGTTGTTACAAGATTTGTCTCTCAACATGATTCTACCCCACCAAGGGAAACCTTGCTTCCATTGACTTTGTTTTGCAGGAGGTTTTTTGCTTGGTTTTGGAGTTTTGTAGAGATGGAGTCTCAGTCTGTTTTCCAGGCTAGAGTGCAGTGATATGATTGTAGTCTTGAATGCCTGGGTTTAAGCAATCCTCCTACCTCAGCCTCCCAAAGTAACTTGGACTGCAGGTGTCAGCCATTGCTCCCAGGTAGACTGAGTTTTATTATAATAAAACTCAAGTTTACATTACAATAATATATGTTATTACGAAAACATTTACCAAATCAGCAATTCTATTTTGGTGTTAATTTTCTTTTTCCTAAAGTGGTAGTTTTTAAAGATCTTTAGGTTAGGTATCACAGACTTAAAAATATTGCCTGTCTTCTACAAAAACTAAGCTAACAGGATCAGAACAGGATTTTTCCCATAAGAATTACCAATGTTGGCCTTTCAGCTGGAACCGCCGTCTTCCAGCAATTCTCCAAAATGACGAACAGAAAGGGAAAGATGAGAGGCACCCCATATATGTTTTTTAGGCATTTTAGAAAACATGGAGTTGTTCCTTTGGCCACATATATGTGAATCTATAAGAAAGGTGATATTGTAGACATGGTGACAATTGTTACCATGGCAAAACTGGAAGAGTCTACAATGTTACCCAGCATACTATTGGCATTGTTGTAAACAAACAAGTTGAGGGCAAGATTCTTGCCAAGAGAGTTAATGTGCGTATCGAGCACATTAAGCATTCCCGAGATAGCTTCCTGAAACTCCTGAAGGAAAATGATGAGAAAAAGAAAGAAGCCAATGAAAAAGATACTTGAGTTCAGCTGAAATGCCAGCCTGCTCCACCCAGAGAAACACACTTAATGAGAACCAATGGGAAAGAGCCTGAGTTGCTGGAATCTATTCCTCATGCGTTCATGGCATAATAGGTGTTAAAAAAAAAAAAAAAGACCTCTAGACTGTTTAAAAAACACACACACACACAAGCACAAAACCAATGTTGGTCAGGCATAATGACTTACACCTGTGTTCCTGGTGCTTTGGGAGGTCAAGGTTGGAGAATTGCTTGATGCCAGGAGTTTAAGACCACTTGGGTAAGATAATAAGATCCCATCTCTACAAAAATAATAAAAATTAGCCAGGTGTGATAGAATATGCCTGTAAGTCCTTCCTAGTCAGGAGACTGAAGCACAGCATCCCTTGAGTTCAAGGTTGCAGTGAACAGTGATCAAGCCACCACATCCAGCCTAGGTGACAAAGTGAGACACTGTATGTTAAAAAAAAGGAGAGATAGGAAAACTCATAATTTGGAGTCTGAAGCTATGTTCATGTTTATAGCTCTATCATATATAAATAGGTAGGACACCTTAATCTCAGCCCCTCAAAAAAAAGCTTTGTTCCATATGGTTACAGAATAATTATAGATTAGGCTCTGCTTTATGCTGGAAGCATTTTCTAAATGTATTTGTTCACAAAATACTTTCTGCTTAGCACAGCTGATAAATATGTTGTCGGTGTTTAAGGAAACGGCATTTTGGGAATTGCTGAACTTCACTGAAACTAGATGCTCAGAGTAAACAAAATAACGAGGTGCTTTGGGGGTGGGACAGACTTAGCTGAGTGTAACTGTTACAAAGTCATTAGCCTTTGGGCATAGAATGGGATTATCATCAGAAGATGTTAATGGAATGAAATACTAGCCCTACATTGTGACTCTGGAAGAGTAAAGTTGTGAAAGATTTTAGGACTGGGGGAGATGGTAAATATAATTTGTGGTAAGTTGGGATATACCAGGAAGGATAGTTCAGAAAATTCTGTGTAGTCATAGCTAAAGAAGAACAATTACAACCTGAAATCAGGAGAGAAGGATGACAGACCTAAGGCCCTGCCAGAGAGAATTTTCCTTTATAAGAAATTAGGTGTTTTTAAAAGCAGTTTTACCATTAGATTGAGAGAATATAGAAATTATAGTAAATGGTCGGGAAAATAGATTAAAGTTAGCTGATTTAACTCTGATTATAAAGAAAACAACTAGAGGGCCCTGAGAAATGCCTTTGAATAAGTCAATATTGATAGTATTGGGTAGCATAAAGATGTAGGCTCCTATAACTTGTTTTTTAATCTCAGGTTGAAGAATTTAAAAGTATACCTGCCAAGAGTAAGAATATCATAAATGAAACAACAACCAGAAACAATGCCCTTGAGAAGGAAAAAGAGAAAGAAGAAAAAAGATTAAAGGAAGTTATGGATAGCCTTAAACAAGAAACACAAGGACTTCAGAAAGAAAAAGAAGTAAGATTCTTTTTATTAATCAGTGTTTATTTTGGTGGCCTTTTTATTTTTAACTTAAAGATTATTTTTGGTTGAATGCTGTGGCTCATGGCTATAATCCCAGCATTTTGGGAAGCTGAGGCTGGTGGATCACAAAGACAGGAGTTCAAAAACAGCCTGGCCAAGATGGTGAAACCCGCTCTCTACTAAAAATACAAAAATTAGCCGGGCATGGTGGCAGGGGCCTGTAATCCCAGCTACTCAGGAGGCTGAGGCAGAGAATCACTTGAACCCGGGAGGCAGAGGTTGCAGTGAGCCAAGACCGTGCCGCTGTACTCCAGTCTGGGCGACAGGGCAAGACTCTGTCTCAAAAAAAAAAAAAAGTACTGAAATCTGAACTGGTAAGTTTGGACTTTTAATATCCAACATTCCTAAAACTACTCAACCTAGACTTAGACTACTCTTTTAGTTCCTGCTGTCCTGTTTTGCTTTTTTTTTTTTAAGAAAAAAAAAGAATTTGTAGTAGTAGTAGCAGAAGATGTGATGTCAAATACAGTACCTTGATTATTATATATGCCACTCCTAAGCAAGTTGAATCAGCATCCTGTTTTGTTGCCAACTGTGAAAGTGTAAAGCTTCTATAGCTCTTGTGTAATAGTTAAAAGCTGTGGCTCTTGTTTTAGTTTGTGGTTCAAAGCCTAGCTCAATCACTTACTGCCTCTGTTCTTGTCCTGATTGTTATAGCTCCAAGTCATCTTCCTTAAAATGAGGGAGAATATATCTACTTTGTGAAAATAAAGAATAAATATATAAGTACCAAGAAAGAAAATAAATGTTAGCTATAATCTTAGCACTTTATTAATAAAACAATAGAGTGTGAAGTTGTCACATGCATATGTATTATCTATCCCAACAAGAGTAAAGATAAAATTAGCTATCTTTGTTTATATGTACCACAGCATTTTGACAGTGCTGAGCATGTTAAATACATATTTGAATGGATAATAGTAGTTGACTGCATTAAAAAGTCATGGACTTTAAATAGAGTCTGCTTTGGAGTATGGACATGTTCTAATGTCATACTAGAAAACTTTACAAGTAGAATACCTGTGTGATAAAGTAGCAATGGATAATGCAGTAGCTTTCATGATGGAATACTTTATGGTTAGTGGATTTTCACTGTTTGTTCACTTAATATGTATTGAATACACATGTGCCCTGCACCCATATTAATGACAAAACTAGGCCTCAAATGTCTTCATTCCTCAGCATAATAATCTACCTCACGAAGCTCTTGTGAGCTCAATTGGGAAAAGACTGTGTATAGTGAATATTGACAAGTAGGCAAAAACTAAATCTAGTCCACTTGTAAGACTTTTTTATATCTATATACTATGCTCGTAGAATCTCCTTTCTTAAAATGAACATAAAATATATGGTTTTATTTCAGTTTAGGTTTAAAAGTACATATCTGTCCAGATTTAATGAACTCATATTTTAACAGAGTCGAGAGAAAGAACTTATGGGTTTCAGCAAATCGGTAAATGAAGCACGTTCAAAGATGGATGTAGCCCAATCAGAACTTGATATCTATCTCAGTCGTCATAATACTGCAGTGTCTCAATTAACTAAAGCCAAGGAAGCTCTAATTGCAGCTTCTGAGACTCTCAAAGAAAGGAAAGCTGCAATCAGAGATATAGAAGGAAAACTCCCTCAAACTGAACAAGAATTAAAGGAGGTAAGTCTTTGCTTCTCTATTGCATCAGAACATCTTTCGTCAGCTTTAGTTTTATACATGTTTGTTGTTTTTAATCTCAGCATCTAAGGTGACTAGTGATAGATAAATTTTCTTTGTTTTGTATAATCTCAAAAGAATGAGGTCAGCATTTCAGTATTCCATATGCGAATTAAGAGTATCAAGAAACTAACTATATTCTCCCCAGAAGCATCATACAGTAAATCACCCTCACCACCCCACTGTGGAAATCATTTAAACAAAAGAAAGTTTGTGTTTCTTTAAATCTTAAGTATAGACAATTTATTTAAAGATAAATAAAAAATATAAGTGTGTATATACGTATACATATACAAACTACTATCTTAGTATGTTTTTGGTTTTGAATTTATGGATGTAGTTTCTTTACTGGCATTCCAAAATGTTATAAATTAACCAAGATAAGTAGCTTAGCTCATCAGTGCCCTTCCCCCATCCTTGAGTGAATTAGATGTTTAAGGAATTTCATAAACTTTAATCTCCAAAGCCTCAGTAGGCAAGGTGGCAATAAAAAAAATTCTGTTTAAAGTGAAATTGTACAGAAAATAAATATGAGTCTTTTTTCATTTTAGTAAATGCATGCCATTTGGTCATCAGGGAATTTCATGACCATGTAGAATTCAAATGTAAATTAAGTTAGATCCAGTGACTACTTCTATCTTCCTGGTGACTCAGTTTCTTTTGGGATGAATTTTGTCAGTAACTTGGTTTAAACTTTATGCCAGTGCAGTGAGTAATACAAATCATTTAAATCTAGTGGATGGAGGAGAATACCAGTTACAAAAGATGGCTGCTGCTAAGTTGAAGATTGAGAAGCTGAGAGGTTGTGTTTATGTATGCATGTGTGTGGTTCCTCTCTTGTTGGGAGCCTGGCATTTTTGTATAGCAATAGGACTGTCCAGTCATCTTTCTCCCATTCGTTTCAGAGGTGTGCCTTTTCTCCTCCCCCTTATTTAGCTAAAATCAAAGCACAGCATAACCATAGTCTTGCCCAGTCATTCATACTTTGGATCCTGTTTCTAGGTCTACTTTTAATTAGGGCAGAGCTAAGAATTAGGGCACACTTATGTATGACTATGTACTGTCAAACTGGGATTTCCACAGCCCCAGCTCTACTTTCTCTATCAGAATGAACTGCTCCTGGAGCAATATTACATTTATATGTTTTCTTTTATTGACCCAAGTAATTTATGCTTCTTTTAAACCCATCCATATTTTCCACAACCAAACCACAATTCCAGTATAGCTGCTCAGTTTGGGTTCAAGTTTTTATTGTTGGTCTTTTTTTTCTTTCTTGTTATTAAAGCATTACAACTAATTCAGTGCTATGATTGGTCATATTTACGAGTTAATGCTTGTGGATTTTATTTTCACTTTTAGAAAGAAAAAGAACTTCAAAAACTTACACAAGAAGAAATAAACTTTAAAAGTTTGGTTCATGATCTCTTCCAAAAAGTTGAAGAAGCAAAGAGCTCATTAGCAGTGAATCGAAGTAGGGGGAAGGTCCTTGATGCAATAATTCAAGAAAAAAAATCTGGCAGGATTCCAGGAATATATGGAAGATTGGTAAAGTAGATTTTTGGGGGGCATGGCTTTACATTTTTTTTTAAGCAAGTGTAACTTATTTTTTTGCCTTGACTTAAACAACTGTATTTCAGGTGTCACTATATATAAAATAACATTCATTTTGTTTTCAGGCACATTTATTTTTAAACATTTTGCTCTTACAGCTTTTTGTTCACTTAGCTTTAGATAAATACAATTATTTCATACATATCTAGAAAAATAATAGTAATGACACACAAACTTAAAACCACTTTATCCTTTTTTAAAAAATGAGAATTTAGCCAGTCACAGTGGTGTGTGCCTGTAGTTCCAGCTGTTGGGTAGGCTGAGGCAGAAGGATCACTTGAGCCTTGGAGTTCAGGTCCATCCCGGGCTCCTTCAAGACTCTGTTTTTTAAAAAATGAAAATTAAAAAATAAGAATTTGATATATTTGGGGTTTCATAACATTTTACTTAGGTTTTGGCTTGCATTTAGGGATATAACAAGGGATAATGTAAAAATCCAAGGCTAGCAATAGTGAGGACCATTACTGCTCCTGAGCCATGAGGGAAGGGAGTTGTGTTCCAGAGGAAATGGGGAAAATAGATACCTTAACCCCACCCATTTTCTGTCCTCCAGTTTTAGCTGAAACCTCACATTGGCTGAAGCTGGAGAGTCAAAGGAGCCAGTTTATGCAGTCCTTAAATCAGGCTTTGGAGAAGGGAACACAGAGTGATTTAGAAAGACAAATAAAAAATTACCCAACATGATTGCTTCTACATCTTGTGTCAAGAGAGTTCCACCTTATTTTCTTGAAGATAAACACAGTTGGATCCTATTCATTTGCTCTCAAAGAAAGCCCAAACCAGTAAATGTTGCTAGATAGCTGTGTAATAGATTGATAAACAGATAAATGTTTCATCAGGATTTATATAATTTTAGATGCTTTTCAATAATTAAGTTTTCTGAGTTTTTCGGCTTACAGTCCATTTAGGTTTCATAGCTTCACGTTGTTTTCATAAAATGAAAACAGTTTTTTCATTTTGTGCTCATTAGAAATTCAAGCTTCATATTCACAAACTTCTGCATATTTTGTTGTGTACCCTTTTGTGCCCTTTAAAACCACATATACATAGTTTTTCAATTAAAAGAACTTTTTAAAACTTTTTTGTTGTGTACCCTTTTGTGCCCTTTAAAACCACATATACGGCCGGGCGTGGTGTCTCACGCCTGTAATCCCAGCACTTTGGGAGGCCGAGGCAGGCGGATCATCTGAGGTCAGGAGTTCGAGACCAGCCTGGCCAACACGGTGAAACCCTGTCTCTATAAAAATAAAAATAAAAATAAATAAATAAAACCACATATACATAGTTTTTCAATTAAAAGAACTTTTTAAAACTTTGTTGTTGTGTACCCTTTTGTGTCCTTTAAAACCACATATACGTAGTTTTTCAATTAAAATAACTTTTTAAAACTTGATGAAAGAAATGGTCCTGTGCTTTTTGCCTAACTCTTTTTTCCCCCCTCCTCTTAATTATTAGGGAGATTTAGGAGCCATTGATGAAAAATATGATGTGGCTATATCATCCTGTTGTCATGCATTAGACTACATTGTCGTTGATTCTATTGATACAGCCCAAGAATGTGTAAACTTCCTTAAAAGACAAAATATTGGAGTTGCAACCTTTATAGGTTTAGATAAGGTGGGTATTCATAATAATCTACCTATAATTGAATTTTTAAGTGCTAAGTGTTTTTTTCTTTCTGGATTCTAGCTCTTTCTTAATGGTTACTCGGTGAACACCTAATGGGTTTTAGGATTATTTTATGTTCTGGGGTTATATGATTATAAAAAATTGTTTGACATATTACAGTGTCTCCACTAAAGGAATGTACATTCCAGAGTTAAAAGGAAAACCTTTACTGAGATAATTTACCTCCAATAAAATTTATCATTTTAGGCTAGGTGCAGTGGCTTACGCCTGTAATCCCAACACTTTGGGAGGCCAAGGTGGGCGGATCACCTGAGGTCAGGCGTTTGAGACCAGCCTGGCCAACATGGCGAAACCCCATCTCTACTACAAATACAAAAATTAGCCAGGCATGGTGGCAGGCGCCTGTAATCTCAGCTACTCGGGAGGCTGAGGCAGGAGAAGTGCTTAAACCTGGGAGGTGGAGGTTGCAGTGAACCTAGATTATGCCACTGAACTCCAGTCTGGGCGACAGTGAGACTCAAAATACAAACTAATCATTTTAAAGTATGCAATTCAGTGGGTTTTAGTATATTCACATTGTTGTTCACCCATGACCACTGTCTGATTTCAGAATATTTTTATCACTCCCAGAAAGAAACCCCATAGACAGTAACAGTCACTCCCTACACCCCTTCCCCCACCAAACACTAATCTACTTTTTTGTCTCTATAGATTTAGCTACGTATAAATGGAATCATACAGTATGTGGCCTTTTTATACAGTTACATTTACTTAGCAGGTTTTCAGGTTCATCTATGTTGTAGCACATATCAGTACTCATTCCCTTTTATTGCCAAATGGTATTCTGTTGGATGAGTATACATCATTTTGTATAATCATTTTTCAGTTGATGGACGTTAGTGTTTTCACTTTTTGGCTGCTTTGGCAATACTTCTGTTATGAACATTTGTGTATAGGTTTTTGAGTGAACATGTATTTTCAATGCTCTTGGGTATATACCTAGGGTAGAACCACTGGGTCATACGGTAATTCTATGTTTAACTTTCTGAAGAACTATCAAGACTCCACAGTGGCTGTACCATTTCCCACAAACATGTGTAAGGGTTCTATTTCTTTACATCCTCGTTAACACTTGTTATGGTATATCTTTTTTATTATAGTCATCTTAGTGAATATGAAGTGTATCTCATGGTTTTGATTGGGATTTTCCTCATGACTTATGATAGTAAACGTTCTTTCATGTGCTTGGTCGTTTGTTTATCTTCCTTGGAGAAATATCTTTTCAAATCCTTTGCCCGTTTTTTAATTGGTTTTTCTTTTTTTTATTGTTGAGTTGTAGGATTTGTTTATTCTGAATACAAGTCTTTTGTGAGATATGATTTACAGATATTTTACCCCATTCCTTGGATTGTATTTACGCTTTCTTGATGGTATCCTTTGAGGCACAAAAGTTTTTAATTTTGATAAATTTCAATTTATCTTTTTTTCCTTTGGTTGCTTGTGTTTGGGGTATCATATCTAAAAAACTACTGCCTTAGCCAAGATCACAGTGATTTACTAAGAGTTTTATAGTTTTAGCTTTATGTTTAGGTTTTCATTTATTTTAATTTTTTTATGTGATATAAAATGGGGATTCAACTACTCTTTCCATGTGGCTATCCAGTTATTTCAGCACCATTTGTTAGAAAGATTATGCTTTACCCCATTGAATTTTCTTGGCATCCTTATTGAAACCACCCAACCATTAATGTAAAGGTTTATTTCTGGGCTTTCAGTTGTATTACTTGTGCTGGTATAGCATACTGTCTTGATTATTGTAGCATTGTAATAAGTTTTAAAATCAGGAAGCTTGAGTCCTCTAATTTTGTTCTTTATCGTATTGGCTGGCTGTTCTGGGTCCCTGGAATTTGTATATGTGAATTTTAAGATCCAAATGGTCAATTACTGCCACAAAAAACGGGGATGTATAACTGGGATTTTGATACAGGTTGTATTGAATCTGCATATCCATTTAGATGATATTGCCATCTTAATAATATTAAATCTTTGGATCCACAAACATGGGATGTCTTCCATTTATTTAGGTCTAATTTTGTAACCTTTTGTGTACAATTCTTGTGTCTTTTGTTAAATTATTCCTATGGTGTTTTTTTGTTTTGTTTTGTTTTGTTTTTTGAGTTTTCTTTTTTGTTTTTTGTTTTTTTTACTTTTAGATGGCTGTATGGGCAAAAAAAATGACCGAAATTCAGACTCCTGAAAATACTTCTCGTTTATTTGATTTAGTAAAAGTAAAAGATGAGAAAATTCGCCAAGCTTTTTATTTTGCTTTACGAGATACTTTAGTAGCTGACAACTTGGATCAAGCCACAAGAGTAGCGTATCAAAAAGACAGAAGATGGAGAGTGGTAACTTTACAGGGACAAATCATAGAACAGTCAGGTAATACGTGTTTTTGTTTTTTGGTTGGTTTTTTTTCTCCCAGCATTGACTTGAATCTTGTTGGGGGAAACATCTAAAGCTGACTTCTCTCCCCCCTGTTTTCCAGGTACAATGACTGGTGGTGGAAGCAAAGTAATGAAAGGAAGAATGGGTTCCTCACTTGTCATTGAAATCTCTGAAGAAGAGGTCAGCATTTAAAAAAAAAAAATAGCTTTACTGAGGTGTATACGTACTACGAAATTTGGCCATTTTATGTATGGCGTACTCAAACTTTAATAGACTGAATTTTCTATAAATTACTAGGGATTTTTCATGTAAAGCCCTTTAAAGTTCTATAAAACAAAATATTAAATTAGCAAATATATGTTCAAAATATATTTTTTAATTAGTACATTTGGATCATATGGATATTCCATAATTATTTCTGATTTACATTTAATGTATTGGTTTTTTTGCATTATCGCTATATTACATAATTTAGTTCAGAAAATTCTTTATAGCAAAGACTTCTTGATGCACATCTCAACTTCAAAGTATTTTATACTTTTTTCCTCCTCAAAAACATGTTCTTAGATGTCCTGTGTAGTTTTCCAAAGTATTGTACTTAGATTCCCCCTTCCCATATTTTGAAAGTATGAGTTTATATCCTTGCACTCAAGTATTTGAATGCTATAGCTTCACTGAAATAATAGGTGACTGTACAACACTTAGTTACCTTTCCACCTGATTATTTGATCAAGAAATTACTTGATCATCTCCTGAACTTTTGATTGGGATTAGAACTGGGTGGTTTGATTTTTTTTCTAGTAGTTAAGATCAAAAGTTTTAGGCCAGGCATGGTGCTCACGCCCGTAATCCCAACACTTTGGGAGGCCAAGGTGGTTCAATCACAAGATCAGGAGTTCAAGACCAGCCCGACCAACATAGTGAAACCCTGTTTCTACTAAAAACACAAAAATTAGCTGGGTGTGGTGGCACGCACCTGTAGTGTCATCTACTCAGGAGGCTGAGGCAGGAAGATCGCTTGGACCCAGGAGGCAGAGGTTGCAGTGAGTTGAGTCCGTGCCATTGCATTCCAGCCTGGGAAACTGAGTGAGACTCTGTCGCTCAAAAAAAAAAGAAAAGAAAAAGATCAGAAGTTTTAGTTTTCTTTGTAAGTTGACTTTCCTGTCAATCTGAAATGGCTCTTAGGGAAAACTTTCTTTGTAGGTAAACAAAATGGAATCACAGTTGCAAAACGACTCTAAGAAAGCAATGCAAATCCAAGAACAGAAAGTACAACTTGAAGAAAGAGTAGTTAAATTACGGCATAGTGAACGAGAAATGAGGAACACGCTAGAAAAATTTACTGCAAGCATCCAGGTGCGTGTGCGTGTGTGTATTAACTGAAAACTATTGGGATTCAATAGGAGTTTATCAGAACTATTTGGTATTTGCTTACAATTTACAATATATATAAGGGAGGGAGGGAGGAGGATCTGTAGGCAGATCTAACTCTTGATGATTTTATTTCCCTGAATACTGATAATGCTCTGTCACAGTGTTGCTCCAGACACAGCTATTCCTGTTTTCCATTTGTACTCCATAGAAACGTGACTTACCTTAACTATATGACCCTTTATTTTTATTCTCTTTTCAAAGTGGAATGTTTTCTTAATTATGAAAAAGCAATGCATGCCCACTGTTTTTTTAATAAGTTTTCAGAAAATACCCAAATGATCATCACCTTCAATTTTGATGTATGTTCTTCAACTTTTCTAATACCTAGTTTGCACGTAATATATATATATGTGGTAGATATGTGTATATATATAAAGTATGCATATGGCTTTTTTTAATGTCTTATTAACTTTTTAAATAAATGATGGTTTTCTTACCAAGCCAGTATAAATTAACTTTGTTCTTAATTGCTTTAGAGCATTTTATTTGTACCACAATTTGACAAATGTTTTTCTGTATTATTATGTACATGGCTATGTTAAAAAAAAAATCCTTGTGGGTATACATTGATACATTGATTCAGTTATTTCCTTAGATTTCAAAAATTACAGGTATCATACCATATGTGTACAACATTTAAGGCATTTGTTACATAATGCCAGATTATTTTCAAAAAAGGTTATAATTCATGCACTACTAAGAGCATATTCAAATAATTATTTTTCCAAGTCTTTGAAGCTAGGGCAGTCTAAATAAGTTTGCTACCTTGGAAACAGAAATGTGGCATTCTAACTTGTCTTTATAATTTTGTTTGTTGGGCCATTTTCATGTTTTATATCAATGGCGCATGTCTTTTGCCCTTTTCCTATTAGTGTTTGTCTTTTTCTTGAAGATTTTAAGTGCCCTTTTTAAAAATTCACAATGTTTAAAGCAAATGTTAAAATATTGACCTTAAATGTTAAAACTTCTCTCTAGCGTTTAATAGAGCAAGAAGAATATTTAAATGTCCAAGTTAAGGAACTTGAAGCCAATGTACTTGCTACAGCCCCTGACAAAAAAAGCAGAAATTATTAGAAGAAAACGTTAATGCTTTCAAAACAGGTATGTTCAGACTTTTTTTTTTTGTCAAAACAGCTTTTTAAAGCTTGCGATGTTTAAGTAGCAGAAGCTAAGTATATGCAAGTCATTGCACTATTTTATGGTTTTTATTATTATAAAGTAAGTTCTATTAGTCTCATTTGACAAATAAGGAAACTGAGGCATGGTTTGTTTTTTTTTAATATAATTTGCCTAAGATCACATAGCACGTGGTAGTAATAGAAATAGGTGATACAGTCTGATTTTTGAGCCCATGCTTTTAATTTCACACTTTGTATACTTTGTCCCTGATCTTTCCAAAACCCTTTCAAGATAGTAGTTACAGATGTAGAAAAACTAATCACTCCAATAACACGGGGAATAAGTGGTATGCATTCGAAGAAAAACAACGCTTAGTTGAAAACTTAAAATATATATATTTTCTTTCTTTCATAACTTCTTGTGCACATATAGACATGTAAGTGTTCTACCAAAATAGAATCTTTAAGCAGGAAAAGGAATTCATAGGCAAAAACGGTTTTGTAGCTTTAATTGAAATCCCCTGATCACATACCTGAGCGGCTGTGCTTGTCTTTCCATGTTGGTTTCAATCAAACATAGATGTACATCTTACTGAGAGAGAGGAGATGGTGGGTCATGCCACAGTCCCCTTCCAGGCTTACAGAATCTTAGCTAGTGACTCCAGCAGACACAGCAAGCTTCATTTTATTCTTAGGAAAGCTTCATTTTATTCTTAAGGACTCCTGTTGCAGTTTGCTTCATGAGCCAAGGAAGGCAAATACTGATTAACCATCCCAAAGAACCAATGACAGTGGAACTGGAGTAATTATCCAACTGCTCCAAAAATGAGGGGATTTTCTTCCAAAAGAAAAAGATTTTAAAATGTTTACACATTTCTACAATACATATCAAATTTCATTTATACTCAATTTGTATGTGTATATCTATCTATATATCTAATACTGGCCAGGCTTTGTTTAAGGTCATATTGATAGAGCGGTAAACAAAAATAAAAGTTTCTCTTTCCAAGGAGCACACATGTAAGATGGTACATATTTGAATGGAGACCCAAAGAAAGTGTGAGTGGTAAACTGTGTATTTGAGAGAAAAGCATTCCAAGAAGAGTGTAAAGGAGCAAAGGCTGAGGCAGGAGTATACTGGTAATACAAACCATTGTGGCTGGAAGGACAGAGGAACCCAGATCCTCTGGGGGCCTTCAACCACAATCCCCTTTCCCTACAAGTACCCACAAGGACAGCCTCTCAACAGTCGAGAAGCCAAAATGTTTATCTGTGCCATTAATGGGAACATTTTCATGGAGAGACTGCAAGAATCTGTTTCATCCTTACTTGAAAAGGAATCCTTGACTTTATTGGGAGCTCTATATATCTTTCTCTTAGAAATGCTGTATATTATCAGTAGACTCTGTTAATGTCTCATGTGGAGGGTCCATTTGTGTGAGCATATCTTTAAGATTCAATATTTTCTTTTCCATTCATTGAGGTTTTAAAAGTATATTACTCTGGCTAATGACAGAGCAAGTGGGGCCAAGGTAGAAGCAGGGAAATTGAGATGCCATTGCAGTAATTCAGGCAAGATGTGACTTACAGCATACTTTTTAACTCTTTTTTTTTTTTTTTTTTTTTTTTTTTTTTCTTTTTCTTCTTTTTTTTTTTTTCTTTTTTTTTTTCTTTCTTTACTTTTTAACTCTTAAACATATTCGTATTTTTAAATAAACAGGCTACAGTAAACCTTTATGTCTAAATCTGTGCAAACATTTTATATTTAAGATAAATATAAAATGGGCTGGGCATGGTGGCTTATGCCTGTAATCCCAGCACTTTGGGAGGCTGAGGCGGACGGATCACTTGGGGTCAGGAGTTTGAGACCAGCCTGGCCAATATGGTGAAACCCCATCTCTACTAAAAATACAAAAATAATTAGCCAGGTGTGGTTGGTGGCACACACTTCTAATCCCAGCTACATGACAGGGTGAGCTTGGAGAATGGCTTGAACCTGGGAGATGGAAGTTGCAGTGAGCCAGTATCACACCACTGCACTCCAACCTGGGCCGCAGAGCGAGACTCCATCTCACAAAAAAGATAAATTATTAAATATAGAAGAGTGACATCAGAATTGTAGGCTACACATGCCACAGCTTTTCCTTTCTAATTCTAGTAGACATACTACTATAGGTATTAAAAAAGAAATGCACTGCAGGTACTTGAAAACAAGAAGGAAAATACTCTGTTGAATTTCTTTTGGAAGGATATTCAGGAATAGAAGCCTTCCTAGCTGCATGCCTGATCCCGTAATCACTGTGAGTGGTGCTGCTGGCTGCCACAGCAGCTGATGCTGTATCCTACAAGTGAGCCAAGCACACAGGCACAGCCTAACAGAATTTCAGCCACGAAGAACATCATTACCATGAGCAACTTAATCCCATCAACAAATGGAGTAACTTAGACCTGAAAGAAGTGATTACCAGTGTTAGCAATATATAGGACTTTTAAATGTATATGTTTAATATTCTTAAGAAAGTAAGGAGCCATCCATAAGCCCCCCAAAAAGTATGGGTTTTTTTTGCTTTTGTCTTGTTTTTAGAGCCAAATGGTGATTTCAGATACTTGAAAAATAGAGCTACTGGAATTAAACTCAATAAATGGGATAAAAAATCTGGCTAAAGAATTACCTGGTAATATAGTACAAAAAGATAAAGAAATTCCAACATTAGCCTAAACAGGAGAGCAAGGACAAAGGAAGCAGTAGTTATATCTATCCAATCCTTTTCTCTCAGCAAATCCTACGTGCCTAATACCCATGTACCAATAGGAGCTTTATGGGAATCTCCACCAGTCATCTCAGCATTTTTTATTGCCTTTCTGTATTCTTGATAGCTTGAATTTCCTACCTTTTTGCTACCTTTTCATTGTTCCTGTATTGTATAGCGATTCAGATTCAAGTATGGAGAACAGAACCCACTATGACTAGGATAGGATTTGTGTGGTGGGTGGGTGTGATGGGGAGGGACAGGGTAATACATTGTCTACAGTCATTGGGATGTCTAAAGAGAGTTTCTAGATTGAACAAGAATACTTTATTATTAAGAAATAAAAAATTTCTCTATATTTGGAAAGTAATCTCTCAAATTTGGAAGATGCCACTACAAGTACCAACAGCAGAAGTACATTGTACCTATTATAATCCATACCATCATAGTCGATGCCACTGCCTGTTAATATTCACAAAGCTATCGACTGGACGCCAGACCCCTCTGACTTCATTACGGAAAATCCAGACTTCTGTGTGACTGCTTGCCAGAAGAAACATGTCCAATTTGTTTATGCCTTCCAAATTACGCAAGTACTTTTGATTGAATTGACCTAAATTACATCTAAACCCTAGCTACAGGGGAATCTGGGAAGTGTTAACTTTGACCCTTCGTTGTCACAGGGAGAAATGCTAATTGATCTTACATCCTCCACTTGGTTACAATATGGAGAACTGCAAAGTTATGTTAGCAGAAGAAAATAACCACAATTTCTTCACTGTGGCGCAAGTGAATACTGAGTTAGGCACATAGTGTGTCTAAGGCTAAAAATCATTGTGAACTTAGTCAAGGAAGTGCCCTAAGAAAAGCTGAAAAGATACTTTAAAAGAAGCTGAGAACATGAAGCCATTAAGAAATGGTATTATTTACAGCTAAGCCAGAGAATTTAACCTGTGTGTTACTATAACACCCATTTGTTTTGATATGGGATATTGTTTTTTTAAGGGTGCTTTTTCCCATGTCTAAAATTTGTTTTAATGCATCATGTATAGTCATACTGACTGAAGAAGTATACATCTAACAAATGATGTTCATTATCATAGAAACACAAATTAGGTTCTTTATTTTTAAATTTCAGAATATGATGCTGTGGCTGAGAAAGCTGGTAAAGTAGAAGCTGAGGTTAAACGCTTACACAATATCATTGTAGAAATCAATAATCATAAACTCAAGGCCCAACAAGACAAACTTGATAAAATAAATAAGCAATTAGATGAATGTGCTTCAGCTATTACTAAAGCCCAAGTAGCAATCAAGACTGCTGACAGGTAGAGTATGCATGTTACCTAACCTGTTTTCCCTTTCCCTACCTTTACATTGGAAAGGAGGTTACTATTTAAAATATCATAAAATGTTTCTCTTACTGTTAACTTATTAAACCTATCTGACACATTACCTAATAGGACTTTCATGACAGAAAACCTATAATGAACATTTATCCTATGGCCAAGTCAAAAAGCTGGTAAACAGATATGCCATAGGAGAGTGCAGTTACTTTATTCTATGCCCCACTGTTGTGAGAGCATAGAAATCAGTTTTGTTTCTCTGGTCTATGAATAGAAAAAATGTCACATTAAATGTTGTGAAAAGTAAAGTTTTTAGAAACAATAACAAATCACGTTACCGCATTTTTGATGCATCATTTTCCTTCTTTAGAAACCTTAAAAAGGCACAAGACTCTGTCTTTCGTACAGAGAAAGAAATAAAAGATACTGAGAAAGAGGTGGATGACCTAACAGCAGAGCTGAAAAGTATTGAGGACAAAGCAGCAGAGGTCATAAAAAATACAAATGCTGCAGAGGTAAGATTTGCTTTGTATTGAAGAGGGGGATGATACTGGAACCAATTTAAAGAGCTGGATATGGTTTCCGCGCTTGACCCCTCCCCAGGACTCGTGATGCCAAGGCCGCTGCGAGGTGGCTACGAAGAGTCGGGGTTGAGCCCCAGCTGAGCCGAGGGCTCGGCACTCTTCTGGTCTCCCCAGGCCCGCCCCACCTAAAGAAATGAGTGGTGGATTGGCTCCAAGTAAGAGCACAGTGTATGTATCCAACTTGCCTTTTTCCCTGACAAACAATGACTTTACCGGATATTTTCCAAGTATGGCAAAGTTGTAAAGGTTACCATAATGAAAGATAAAGATACCAGGAAGAGTAAAGGGGTTGCATTTATTTTATTTTTGGATAAAGACTCTGCACAAAACTGTACCAGGGCAATAAACAACAAACAGTTATTTGGTAGAGTGATAAAAGCAAGCATTGCTATTGACAATGGAAGAGCAGCTGAGTTCATCCGAAGGCGAAACTACTTTGATAAATCTAAGTGTTATGAATGTGGGGAAAGTGGACACTTAAGTTATGCCTGTCCGAAAAATATGCTTGGAGAACGTGAGCCGCCAAAGAAGAAAGAAAAAAAGAAAAAAAAGAAAGCTCCTGAACCAGAAGAAGAAATTGAGGAAGTAGAAGAAAGTGAAGATGAAGGGGAGGATCCTGCTCTTGACAGCCTCAGTCAGGCCATAGCGTTCCAGCAAGCCAAAATTGAAGAAGAACAAAAAAAATGGAAACCCAAATTCAGGAGGCCCCTCAACATCAGATGATTCAAGACGCCCAAGGATAAAGAAAAGCACGTATTTCAGTGATGAGGAAGAACTTAGTGATTAAAATCTTACCCTAGCACAGTAATAAAAATCAAGACTTGTTAGTAACAATCTTGAAGAGCTAATTTTAATAAAAATAAGAAAAGTTAATACTATCATGTTAATACTATTGTCATCTTAAGAAAAGGTATTTTAAAAATTTATTTGAAAAGTTCATCATAAGGGCTTTATTAATATCTGATGTGTTTATATGAGGACTTCTGAAATTTAATCCTTAAAAACTTCTTGAAGACTGAAAAGTTGAATGATTTATTGTTACTTATGTTAATAAACTTTTAGAGAGAAAAAAAAAAAAAGAGCTGGATATATGACATCAGTGCCTAGAATGTAGTAAGCACTCATAGATTGAAAGTTTTATAACTATAAATTTTTATTTGTACAGTAAGAATGTTATAATTTGTGAATTTAAATGCTTAAACGATTTTAAAATGGAAGGGGCATGGGGAGAGATTGGCAATTCCTTCATCTTCGTAATGTGAAAATGATTGCTCTATTTGGGAACATTCTATCTAGCAGTTCTTTTTTGTGTTTAGAAATCCTTACCAGAGATCCAGAAGGAATATCGCAATCTTCTTCAAGAATTAAAAGTTATTCAAGAAAATGAACATGCTCTTCAAAAAGATGCACTTAGTATTAAGTTGAAACTTGAACAAATAGATGGTCACATTGCTGAACATAATTCTAAAATAAAATATTGGCAAAAGAGGTGAGACTGTTACCATTTAGTTTAAACATTATTTTAAAAAAAGGGTTTGGGGAGGATTGTAGGGTTGGGTTCTTAAATTTTGTTGGTTTTGTTTGTGAGCTATGTTGTGATTGTTAATTCTGTGATCACTTCTCAGGTTTATACGGGACATAATGAACAATATAAATTGTTATATACAGAAAAGTCTGAGTTGATTGTTAGACAACTACCCTTTCACTGTAGGACTGATCTGGACATTTAAGAAAAGATTACATGAACACTTTTGAGTGTTAAAACTATTTTTCTTAAAGTCAGTCCTTCGAAAAATAATGGACACACAAATCAAGTCACAAATCCTATTGTTTTAATAGCTGTGTAATTTGTCATTTTTTTCAAACAACGAATTGTAATCTTGTGCCTTCTAACTCTCCCCTAAATTGAACTTTTAGATTTCAAAAATATCATTGCATCCTATAGAAGATAATCCTGTTCAACAGATTTCAGTTCTAAGCCCAGAGGATCTTGAAGCAATCAAGAATCCAGATTCTATAACAAATCAAATTGCACTTTTGGAAGCCCGGTGTCATGAAATGAAACCAAACCTCGGGTGCTGTTGCAGAGTATAAAAAGAAGGTATGAGAGAACAGTTTACGTATACTACCTGGAATTCTTTTAGTCCTTAGTGTAAATTAACAATGCTGTCGGCCAGGCGTGGTGGCTCCCAGCACTTTGGAAGGCTGAGGCAGGTGGGTCATGAGGTCAGGAGTTTGAGACCAGACTGGCCAGCATGGTGAAACCCCGTCTCTACAAAAGATACAAAAAATTAGCCAGGCATGGTGATGCGTGCCTGTAGTCCCAGCTACTCGGGAGGCTGAGGCAGGAGAATCACTTGAACCTGGGAGGCGGAGGTTGCAGTGAGCCGAGATCGCACCGTTGCACTCCAACCTAGGCAACTGGGCAAGACTTCGTCTCAAAAAATAATAATTAACAATGCTAAGTCTCATATCAAATTTATCTGAGTAGATTTTTCCTATCATAACATTCTTTTCACAGGAAGAATTGTATTTGCAACGGGTAGCAGAATTGGACAAAATTACTCATGAAAGAGATAATTTTAGACAAGCATATGAAGATCTTCGGAAACAAAGGCTTAATGAATTTATGGCAGGTTTTTATATAATAACCAATAAATTAAAGGAAAATTACCAAATGCTTACTTTGGGAGGAGACGCTGAACTGGAGCTTGTAGACAGCTTGGATCCTTTCTCTGAAGGAATCATGTTCAGGTTTGTAATCCCACTGTTAACCTATTTCTACGTATTCTCCAAACTCAATATTTCTTGGAGGTAGGATGTGAAGGCACGTATTCTCCAAACTCTGTATTTCTTGGAGGTAGGATGTGAAGGTAAAGTCTACAGCTTGTTTTATTTGATGATAAATACTAATTTGTTTCCATGCTGTTTATGCTTGCAGTTCACAGGAGCAAACAGCCAGTATTGACAAAATATTTGTCTAGTTCATCTTTTAAATTTTCAAGCCATTTTAACATCAGGATTGAGAAATTTTATTTGGTAAGGGGAAAGAATAGCAAGAAGTATAAGTACTTACCTCGCTCTTTAAATCTTAAAATTTTGATATGTGTTCCTATGTATTCATCCTCCAGTGTTTTTATAAAATAACAAAAAAAGAGTTCATCTTTGCGAAAAGCAAAGCACATATTCCTAAGAGAAATATGGCATAAGGCAATTAATGGAAAACAAATCACGAGGTCTTAACTTTAGCTATACATGACTAAGATTTTCTTTTTGTTTTTTTTTTGACTAAGATTTTCTCAATCATTTCAGTGTTCGACCACCTAAGAAAAGTTGGAAAAAGATCTTCAACCTTTCAGGAGGAGAGAAAACACTTAGTTCATTGGCTTTGGTATTTGCTCTTCATCACTACAAGCCCACTCCTCTTTACTTCATGGATGAGATTGATGCAGCCCTTGATTTTAAAAATGTGTCCATTGTTGCATTTTATATATATGTAAGTAAGCATTTCGGGATTTCATTCCAGAAACTTACAGGGGTACCCTAAACATTACACACTGAACTCTTTATTTCTTACTATTGAGCTTTTCTTTATTCTCTAACTCCATCTCCTCTGATATCACTGGAGACTATATTATTTTTTATTTGAACCAAATATTTCCATTTTGGAGGATTAAAATATAAATTAAAAATGCAAATTAATCGCAGAATCACAGCTAGAGTCCATTTTTTCCACTAGAAGTCAAAATAACCACATTCCTTTCAAACTCAAATACTGTTTTATGAATTATTCCTGCCATCATTTCTTTACATGTTATCAATGTAATGTTTATTGTCCAAAAAATATTTGAGGTTACATGTTTGTGTGATTTACCTGTTACTACTTAACATTTCTTACTCTTTCCTTCTTTTTAGGAACAAACAAAAAATGCACAGTTCATAATAATTTCTCTTCGAAATAATATGTTTGAGATTTCAGATAGACTTATTGGAATCTACAAGACATACAACATAACAAAAAGCGTTGCAGTAAATCCAAAAGAAATTGCATCTAAAGGACTTTGTTGAACTTGTTTATACTGAAGATTCTTCAAGTTGATTCAGTGTATTACTGATTTTTTCTAAATTATGAATTGTATAAAATACATACTCCTTAGACTAGATCACGAAACTGGTTTCTATTTTATGCAGTTCAGTCATTTATAAGGTCTAATAAAATATTCTCTGTTTCTAGATTACAAAAATACGACCATTTTGTAAGTAGCAGACAGTGGAGAAAAATGAGATACCTGGAGGGTCACATAACTTGCCCTTAGTTCCAAGTTGCTGCCAGCAAAGTAAAAAAGTATGTTAGTTGAGGCAAAGTCCTAAACTAGCTTACGCTATCAAGGCTCAGCATACCTTCGTGGGCCTTTGACTTACCTACACTGGAAAAGCCTGCCAACTAATCTTGGATCGATTCTTTAAGGCATTCCAGTTAGCTTGCCAGTTTAGACAGACAATCACCAGTTATTACCCAAATACTAGGAACATATTTTTGTAAACCAGTCATTCTGAATTATAGTGAGGAGAATTTAAGTATATGCTTTTCTAAAATTTGATGTGTTTGACCACTTATGTACTTAAGACAGCCAGTAAATTAAGATAGTGTCTCAACAAGCCTAGGCTATCTCATAAGTTGAAAAACATCCCACTGTAGTTGCTTGATGAGTATGAAGTAAGATGGCCTGACTTACACTGGTTCGACTTACAAATTGTCAACTTTATGAAATGTTTATCAGGGTACTCAAATGCATTTCAACTTGATAGTTTCAACTTACGATGGATGGGTTTACCAGGATGTAGCCCCATTGTTGGAGCATCTGTATTTGAGTAATCTTTGCCTATAAATTTGTCAGGGTATTTTTACACTATTGGCTCAAGAATGTTATAATGCTACTGGACCTAAGTTGGCAACCACTTGTTTTTTGGAAGGAATTTCAGTATTGAACTAGAAGTCTGCCCTAGCTGTTTAATTCCTGGGTATTTATCCTAAGGAATTAGAGTTGTTTCTTTCTTCTGTGGACCATTGTTTTTGATATTAAAAAAAAATACAACAGTTTGTATCATGTAACTGTAAAAATGTAAACACATTTGTAGCATGGACTTTTAAATAAAGCAAGATCTGAAATTCAAGTATGGTAATTTGTTCTAAATCAAGAATACATAAGGGAAAATGTTTAAAATGCTAGAATTATAATCAAGTGTTTTCACTTGGTGGCAGAAGTGAATAGAATTTAATACTTCATTATTTTTTGGGGGGAGGGTGTCTCAGTTACCCAGGGTGGAGTGCTGAGGCAAGATCTTGGCTCAATGCAACCCCACCTCACAGGTTCAAGGGAGTCTCTTGCCTCAACACCTGTATAGGCTGGGTCTACAGATGCACACCACAGTGCCCAGCTAATTTCTGTATTTTTGGTAGAGATGGGATTTTGCCATGTTGGCCAACCTGGTCTCAAACTCCTGGCCTCGAGTGATCTGCCTGCCTCAGCCTCCCAAAGTGCTGGGACTACAGGGATGAGCCACTGCACCCTGCCTGCAGTACTAAGTTTCAAAGAATTAGAAGTACTTAGAACCTATATGAAAATCCCATAGCTATCACTCCTGAGTGGAACTCTGATTAAGCCACTCAGTGCAAATATCAAAAGGAGTTTATTAAAATATTACACATAAAACTTAGTATTTTAAGATTTATATACGTTAACTTTTGCAATCTTCCTCCTGGTAAAAATACAAAGCAGCAGCATAAGAACCAGTTACTCATATACTTAACTATATTTATACATAACAAAATGAAAAATTTTACTAAAAACTGGCAAGATACAATGTTAATAATATAGATACATAATTTTGTGTTTAGCTATAATTCCTACAGATTATAAACCCTTATTAATCTTGGCCTACTTCTTTAAAATTCAGTGATAGCATGAACTCTGAAGATAATGTATGGGTTCTCTCACACAGCTATATGGCCTTCAGCAAGTCACTTTTGTCAGTTCCCTCTACAAAAAGTGGGGATTAAAAATATTCACATCACAAAAATGAGAGATTAAATGGCACACATTTCATTGCTTACGTGTATTTTAAACTACCGGGCACTTCTATGGTGTGACTAGTATTTAATGAATGCAACTTAACATTCTTATCTCTACCTTAATAACTGAATATGTCTCTCCTTACCTCTACTAAGCCCTTTAAATGTTCTTGACCCACACAACAGTTAACTGTGCTTGGTGTAAGTCTGATTCTAATCATAAATTGACTTAATACAGTCATCTTAATGTTAAGATTTGTTCTCAGCAGATAAGAACTTAAGTTTTACGACTAGTTCCTGAAAAAGCTGTATTTATTTACGATAGTTTATATGCAATCTGTAGAGCCAGGAACATTGTCTAATCTGACCCAAAACATCTTTTTGAACTAGATAAAGAGCAGCCCATTTGGGATTTCTGGAAAGCAAATCAACTTGCATTTAGGGTTGCATGGACAGTGGGCCAAAAGTCAAAACATATGCATCATAACTCCAGTCTCTGTTAAAGGGAACTACAAGGTTTTGATTTAATAAGCCCTCTTAAGCAAAGCTAAGAATATAAAATTAAGTCATTAGTACTTTTGCATTAGCTTTAGGGAATGTGATGGAAAATTTAAATTTTTTTTTTTTTTTTTTTTTTTTTTTTTTTGAGGCAGAGTCTCACTCAGTCACCAGGCGCCAGGCTGGAGTGCAGTGGCGCGACCTTGGCTCACTGCAACCTCCGCTGCCCGGGTTCAAGCATTCTCCTGCCTCAGCCTCCCGAGTAGCTGGGACTACAGGCGCGCGCCACCACGCCCAGCTAATTTTTTTGTATTTTTAGTAGAGACGGGGTTTCACCTTGTTGATCAGGACGGTCTCGATCTCTTGACCTCGTGATCCGCCCGCCTCGGCCTCCCAAAGTGCTGGGATTACAGGCGTGAGCCACCGCGCCCGGCCCTAAATTAGTTTTTAATATGAATAAAGTCTACATGATGCCATCAAAACCTGTTGCAGAGCAGTTCACAAACATGAACCTGTTCTAGTAAGAATGAGGGTTTTCAGTTTTTTGAGACGGAGTCTTGCTGTCACCCAGGCTGGAGTGCAGTGATGCAATCTCGGCTCACTGCAACCTCTGCCTCCCAGGTTCAAGCAGTTCTGCCTCAGCCTCCCAAGTAGTTGCAACTACAGGCACATGCCACAATGCCCAGCTCATTTTCTTTGTATTTTTAGTAGAGATGGGGTTTCATCGTGTTAGCCAGGATGGTCTCCATCTGACCTCATGATCCGCCCGCGTGGGCCTCCCAAAGTGCTGGAATTACAGGTGTGAGCCACCACAGCCCGCCAAAAATGAATTTTTTATCAAAAAACTTATTTGGCGAGTAGAAAAGTTAAATACAATCTTAAATTTACACGAACTATATATGACAAGTATTAGAAAATGCTGACCCCAGGCACAATGGCTTACATCTGTAATGCCAGCACTTTGGGAGGCTAAGGTGGGGGATCTCTTGAGCCCAGGAGTTTAAGACCAACCTGGGCAATACGGCAAAAAACATTTCTACAAAAAAATATTTTTTTTAATTAGCCAGGCATGGGAGCATGTGCCTTGTCCCAGCTACTCCAGAGGCAGAGGTAGGAGGATCAATTGAGCCTGGGTGGTCGAAACTGCAGCTAATGATGGCCAGACCACTGCACTCCAGCCTGGGCAAAAAAGTGAGACCTCTTCTCAAAAAGTTTTTTTTTAAAAAGCCACTGTTCCCTAACAGTTATCCAAAAGCAATAGCTTTATTAGGAGTGAATCCTAATAAACATTTAGAGCTCTTAAATCTATCTAAAACACAGGTACGTTTGATCAAAAGATCTTTAAGCAGTGCCTTATCACTTTAAGATTTTGTTGCTTGATTTTAAAACCTCTTTATCATCCTTATTCACCCATTCAAAAGCTTCAAGCCACATCAAAACAAAGGTATATGTACTTTCAGATTTTGCTATATATAAAGAACTATAAAGCCAATTAACTGCAGTATATAATAATAGTAAAAGACAATATTGGCACAAGAATGTTTAAATGTCACAGCAACATTATGTTAACCTTCACAAAGTCAATAAAAATGGGATAATTACTAATTTTCAAAGTAGTTACTAGATTTTATTTCCCAATGATTTGAGTATTTCAGGTATCTCATTTCTAACTTTGACATATCATTGCTAACCAAAAGAAGCAACAAATATAAACACTATTTCTATTAGCTGCAGCACTAATAAAGCTCAGTTTGCTATTTTTTTCATTTAGCAATGGTTAATCTCTGCTGCACAGAAGAAGCCCATTTAAACAATTCAGATTGACGTTTTCAATGAGAAACTATTTTCCACATGAATTCCTTCAATAAATAGAAAATGTGATAGAGTATATTCTTTACATCATGCAGACTGTTAGATAAACTTTGGTAAATACATAGAGAGACTTCAGAAAACCATACTAAAGTAATTTCATTTAAAAAGGTTATGATGTGTTGGTTGAAAAAGAGTATCAACATCAGTATCACTGAAATTAATGTAACTATAACAACGTTTAAAATTTTTAAAAATTCAATTCCCTTTTCATCCTTATCAGGCCAGGAACATGGCATCCTTTTTGGAGAAATTTTCATTTTGGGAATGAGAACTTTATTAATTTGTCCAATTTCTGTTCTGTTCCATTCTTCTTTCAATACTTTGCTTACTCGAGGATAAATTTCAACATGTAGAACCTCAGGAAGTGGTCTTTGTTTCAAGATCTGTACACGCTGTCGTACATCATCAACTTTTTCAAGAAAATTAAGTGGAGACTCTTCTTGTAAAGATGTTGTCAGTGTCATTAATTCAAGCTGCTGCTCTCTTATTTCTTTCATTCTTTCAATTTGTGGAGTATATTCTTGATTAATCAGATGGCTAACATCATAGAGAGCTGTTAGGAAATTTTTTTTTTTCTGTTCTAATGTATCATTAAGCTCCTTAAAATACTGGAGAACAAATTCCTTTTCACCTTGGACCATTTTCTCAGAATGAGATTTTTGTCTTCCAGCTTTTCAATAAGATGGGTAAGATCTGTCCAGTGTGTGTCAGTCAACTGTTCAAGCAGTTTTTGAGGAGTGTCCTTTTCTTTCAAATAGGCACTTTGAAGGTCATCTATAGGATGACCATGATGTTCACCTATGGTAAGGCAATGACCACAAACTAATTTTTTGTCTAGTAGACAGTAAACATTTAACGGTTGCCTGTAATGTTCAGGGCAGGTGACAATATCTGGATGGTCTTCTTGCTGGTACTTTTCAATAATAGCCCTTAAAGCAAAATTAACAGGTAAAGATTCAATGCCAGTTGGAGCAATTTCAATAATACTTCTGCAATTAGGGCACTTGAGTGGAATTCGTAAAGGTCTCCATATATAAAAGTTAACAGATGCCTGAAGAACATTTTCCAAACAATTTCTACAAAATGTATGGGAGCATGGCAGTACACGAGGATCTTCAAAAATACTGTAACATATGGGACAAGTTAACTCTTCCTCAAAATTGTGCATTTCCTGTCAAGAGGAAAAAGTATTTTAAGTTTACATAGAGACACCTGTACATATTAACATTCTAGGCATTAACCTCCAAATTGTTACTATACTGTTTGTCATTTAAAAGAGAACAAGGTATTTTTAGCTGGGCGCAGTGGCTCATGCCTATAATCCCAGCACTTTGGGAGGCTGAGGCGGGTGGATCACGAGGTCAGGAGTTCGAGACCAGCCTGGCCAATATGCTGAAACCCCATCTCTACTAAAAATACAAAACATTAGCTGGGCAGGGTGGCATGCACCTGTAATCCCAGCTGCTCAGGAGGCTGAGCAGAATTGCTTGAACCCAGGAGGTAGAAGTTGCAGTAAGCCAAGATCTCGCCACTGAACTCCAGCCTGGGCAACAGAGCAAGACTCTTTCTTAAAAAAAAAAAAAGAAAAAAAGAAAACGTATTTTTAAAATGAAGCTTTCTTAGTAATTCAATTCCTAGTATATATAGTGAATGACTGATCACAATGAAGAGTTTATTCTGGCCAGGCACAGTGGCTCACGCCTGTAATCCCAGCACTTTGGGAAGCCGAGGTGGGTGGATCACGAGGTCAAGAGATCGAGACCATCCTGGTCAACATGGTGAAACCCCGTCTCTACTAAAAATAGAAAAAAATTAGCTGGGCATGGTGGCACGCGCCTGTAGTCCCAGCTACTCAGCAGGCTGAGGCAGGAGAATTGCTTGAACCCGGGCGGTGGAGTTTGTGGTGAGCCGAGGTCGCACCACTGCACTCTAGCCTGGCGCCTGGTGACGGAGTGAGACTCTGTCTCAAAAATATAAAAAAGGTTTATTCCTTAGGGACCAAAATCATCCCAAATAAAGCAATTATCATTAATTTGTAGTAAAATGTTTCAAATTAATGTTATTTAAATTTGTTGCTATGTGCTATGGTTTGGCTGTGTCTCCACCCAAATCTCATCTTGAGTTGTAGCTCCCTTAATTCCCACAGGTTGTGGGAGGGGCCCGGTGGGAGATAACTGAATCACAGGGTCGGTTCCCCCATACTGTTCTTGTGGTAGTGAATAAGTATCATGAGATCTGATGGTTTTATAAGAAGAAACCCTTTTGCTTGGCTCACATCCTCCCTTCTTGTTTGCCACCATGTGAGACGTGCCTTTCACCTTCCGCCATGATTGTGAGGTCTCCCCAGCCATGTGGAATTGTGAGTCCATTAAACCTCTTTTTCCTTATAAATTACCCGGTCTCAGGTATGTCTTTATCAGCAGCATGAAAACAGACTAATACAATATGTAATAAAGACTAAGTAAAATTCAAAGTGTTCTGTGAAAGTCTACTTAGTGATTACAAATATTCTGTGCAACGTTTTAATATTTAAGATGATAAAATCAAAACCAAGCACATAAAATGAGTAGACAAGACTATTTCTATTATAACAAGCTAGGCTTATCAAAAGTATATTCTTTAATACAAAAGGAGGAAACATGTACCAGTTGGCTCAATCATGGTTTCTAAAGCAAATTATTAAATTTCTCTATAGTAACTGTTACTACCATAAATTTTTTAGCTTCTTGAATTAGAATACAAGTATGCTTAAAACCCAGGATCAGCATAGTGTAATTTTCTAAGGCAATAATTTTAACCTAGAGATCTAGAAGGCAGAAAAATTTTGAATTAATCCTTATAATAAAAATCAGTTTGAAAGATAAGAGTTAACTATGGTAACTGTGAATTATTGCCTTAATTTTTTAAGTGAAAAACTAGAGCACTAAATGGTTAAGAATATAAAGGAGACCATTAGTCATCTTTCCTTCATGAAAAAGTCCCTTGATAAGTATTTCTCTGAAACAGAAAAAGAAACCCAGCAATAGTTCAGAGACTGTCTCTGACACAAGTAGCTTGACCTCTTGGCAAGCTATTATTGATATTTCCAATAACAAAAGCCTGATCGTTTTGCATCCTACCACCTCTTACTGTTTTCCTTTATACCTACCCTCAATGCAAGCCACAATTGTAAAGACTGGCTTCCTCCTTGATAGAGAAAAATCAAGTTACACCATTGCTGAAAGTACCTTAAGCAAAACTTAAAAACCCAAGTGCCATTCATGTAAAATATAAAGGTTATGAAATCACATGCTATAAAACTAACTTTCAAGATTAAAAATCTGTGAAAACAGCATCTAAAAGTAACTAATTGCATTTTTAATAAAATGCAAACTTGGCCCCTTATCTTTACCAACTGTTAAACTCTTCTTTTTGAGTCTGATCTTATTTATTTGTTACTCAAAAAATCTTATTTCTGACTGGATTCAGACTTAGAAGTAGAAGCTCGCAGAGACAAAAGTCTGCGTCTCTTCGCAGTTTGTTCCTGGAGCTTCTCTTTAGCCTCCTTCATTCTCTTGGCCAAAAGTTTAGCATATTCTGCAGCCTCTTCCTCATTGTTCTTAGTAGGCTGCTTCTTCAGAGCAATACTCCGCCGTTTGTGCTGCAGGACGTGTGGAGTAACAAGATGCTGAATCTTGGGTGCTTTGGTCCTAGGTTTCTTACCTTCTTTGTTTAAGGGCTTTCTTACAACACACTGGCGGACATCATCTTCTTTAGAAAGACTTGAAAAGTTTGCGGATTCTGCTAGCTCTTTTGGGCCCCAGGTGACGAGGCATGGTGGTATCAGTTAGTCCAGGAATTTCCCTCTCTCCTTTTTTTTTTTACAATAACCAAGTTGAGAACGCTCAGATTAGCATCCACAATGCAACCACGAACTCATTTTCTCTTTCTTTCTCCAGTTCTCCTTGGTCTGTAACAGGAATGCCCCTTACTCAGTAGCAGGCGGACACGGCCATGGGTCAAGACACCCTGCTTCATGGGGAAACCTTGTTTGTCATTCCCACCACTGATTCGGACCACATAACCCTCCCATTCTTCACCCAGTGCATCAGCAGCAACTTCTGTTGCCATACGCTTCTCATAAAAAGTACGAAGTTTGCATTTATCGTCCACTTCAATGAGTTTCTGGCAGCCAGTGGCTGGGAAGGAGATGTTCCGCTTCACCTTGAAGCAGCTATATATACTCCTTCGAGGAGCCACGGAAAAGAGGCTACCAACTGTCAAACTCTTACTCTTCCTTCAAGCCTCAACTTGAGCTTGCCTTTTCCCCAGATTAGGTCCCCTGTCATTCTCATTAAACACTGCACTTCTACTTCATAGCATTTTAACAGCATGTTATTTAAAACAATTCTGCAACTCTTCTGTATACATTAGAATGTAGGCCTCCTGTAAGGGCAGGAATTGTGTCTAAACTATGGTTATATTTCTGCAATTTAGGCGAAAATTTTAACACAGTAGGCGTTTACTTGTTATTGGTTCAATGAACAAATGCCTTTTCAGAAACCAGTGGCTAATACAGACTTTTGTTTTTTGGGGTTTTTTTAATAGCAAAACCTCTGCTTAGGAAAAGGTGTAAAAGGCAAATCTCTCAAAAAATACTCCATTCAGACTGACAACATTCAGATCCCAAGTGAGCCAAAGTGTGTCACAGAGACTAAGCTTGAACTGTGAAGCATTCCAGCAAACTAAGGTAATTGAGCAACAGTAAAGAAGATGACATTCACTGCAGATAAATTCAAGTGAGAGCATGTTGGCAAGACTCTACAACTTTACCCTACACCTACAGAAAGCTCTGAAGTCATATAGAAACCACCCAAGAAAAAACAACGGTTTTTCACAGTATTTCAGTGATGTCAGAATTCACAATGAAGGAATAAACAGAATAACATTTTGCAGGAAATAAAATTTGAGCAGTGGACATACATTTAATCTAGATTTAATATTACTGGAGCTATTAAATTGTTTAAGTAGCAAAATTAGTCCTAAAACACAATCTAACTTTTCTCTCCAAATCCCATCCTGTATTTGCAAAAAGCTAGGAAACAACTCTGAGAATGCATTTAGGGGCCAAAAGCTCAACTTTCTTTAGAATGAGAATATTCACAACATTGTAAACAAAATGTCTTTCCTAATCTTATATAAAACAGAAGCAGGCCAAGGCAGGTGGATCACTCTGGCCAGGAGTTTGAGACCAGCTTGGCCAACATGGTAAAACCCTGTATCTACTAAAAATACAAAAATTAGCCAGGCATGGTGGCGTCCACCAGTAATCCCAGCTACTCAGGAGGCTAAGGCACAAGATGGCGTGACTACACTCCAGCCTAAGTGACAGAGCAAGACTCTGTCTCAAAAAAAAAAAAAAAAAAGGAAGCAAAAGTCATGGTCGGTCTCAAAGTTACTGCTATCATATGTATACTTTTCAGACAAAAATTTGTGGATAACTTAAAGATCACAGAAGTCAAAACCTACTCTCAGACTACCCTTTTCTCACTAATTTATTTATTAAAAACTTATTTTAGGCAATAGATTCAAGAGAAACCAGAACTGAAAAATAACTTTGTAAGGCCAGGGACTTTCTGACTCTGGTTGCTGCCTGAGAAGTAAACTACATAGGTGGGCCAGGTGCGGTGGCTCACACCTGTAATTCCGGCACTTTGGGAGGCCGAGGTGGGAGGATCACTTGAAGCCAGGAGTTCAAGACCAACCTGGGCAACACTGTGAGACCCCATCTCTACAAAAAATTAAACATTAGTAGGGCACAGTGATAACGCCTATAGTCCCAGCTACTCAGGAGATTAAGGCAGGAGGGTCACTTGAGACCAAGAAATTGAGACTGCAGTGAGCCACAACTGTGCCACTGTACTCCAGCCTAGGCAACAGAGCAAAGACCCTGTCTTTTAAGAAAAGAGAAAAAGAAAAAGAAAAAACAAGATATACGTGGCTATCATGCTTAGAGGCTAGTACTTTCAGAAACCAGTATGAAATTTTATGCAGCAGAAATTTTCCACAACCAGTCTAGGCTTCTGAGGGGGAAGAAAAAGAGCAAAAACTTTACCTATGCATATTTTCTAGAATGAACATCTTGGATTTAGCTATGCTGTATGTAGGTTTCCAAACAGTAAAAACATCAATAATACTGGAAACTACAAGACAATGAAAGCAATGTCTTTGATATTCTCAGGGGAAAAAAAAATGGCTTCCAAAATGGAAAATAGAATTCTATACTAGGAAAAAAAAAATCAATCCGTTTTAATAAAAAAACAGTTTGACATATAAGGTCTCAAAAATGGAACAACCTTCTGCCAACTCTTTCTAAAGAAGCTACTGCAGGGAGAAAAGAAAAGCAAGAATGTTCACCAGCATAATGGTGAAGTAAAGTCCAGGACAACTGTGAAAGCCTAGAGAAGAATCGCTCCAGAACAGGAAGACAGATCCAGAAGACAGATCTTTAAGTAAATAAATGGAACTGACAGAATATTTCATGTGTCTGAAACATATTGAGCAGTAACTAAATTTAGGGGAAAAAAGTGATAGAATCATGAAAGAGAGGAAAGATTAATATAGTATATGACTCAGCTGTTATAGTAATATTCATAATATTGTAAATATCAAATACTGACTTTACCAAAGAGTGACAAAATTATATTGAGGGGGAAAATAAGAGAAGGAAACAGTTTAAGAACTAAAACTTAATCTTTCCTTACAAGAAAGTCAATACATACTTAAAAAATAAAGAAATCACAAAAAATAAGTATCTAGAAATATAGAAGAAATGCCATAAGAAATGTTAAAAAAGATAAAAGTGACTGCTTCTAGAGAGCAATAATCTGTTTTTCATTATAAATTATGGTTTTATTTAACTATTAAGCAATTAAAAATATAATAAAATTTTAAAGAACTAAAGATAATCCTACAAGAATCCACATAGAAAAGAAGGATGAAAAAAGGAAAACAAAACCAAAGGTCTCAGAATTCTCCTTTGGGAGACTCATTTCCAAAATTGGAATGGCCACAATAATTATCTCCCACATGTGCTGTCCTGTAATGTGAGTTTGCTGCTACTCCCTGTGCATGAAGAGATGAAATCAATTCTCCCCCTATTAGAATGTGTGTGGGCCATGTGACTGCTTTGACCAACAGGATATAGTATAACTGATGCGGTGAGTTCTGGGTATAGCCCTTAACTAACTTGGAAGGTTGCTGCCTCAGAGCCACAAACTGCTATGTAGGAAGTCCAGACTACTTTGCTGAAGAGACAGGCCAAGTAGAAGGGCAAGGAGTTGCCAGACAGATGAGTGAAAAAGATATCTTGAACATCAGGCCAGCCGAACTTTCAGATGTTTGTTACACAGCAGGAAATAACAAGAACATCACCTGCAACAAGGAATGCTAGAAGACAATGCAGCAATGTCCACAAGGTCTAGAAGGACAGGATATGAGCTGAGAATTCTGTACACAACCAAGACACAATTTATTCATGTGAAACAACAGAAATACTCTCAGTAAAATCTGCAGAGTTAAAAAAAAAAAAATGATATGGGCAGAGCTGACACCATACACTTTCCTCACCAAACCAAAAAGAATATAAAAATGAGAATTCAACTTTTAAAAGGGAAAAAAATGGGGAAAAGTGGAAAAAGAATAAAGATAGGCCTGATGTGGTGACTCACACCTGTAATCCCAGCACTTTGGAAGGCCAAAGGGGGAGGATCATTTGAGCCCAGCAGTTTGAGACCAGCCCTGGCAACACAGTGAAACCCCATCTCTACAAAAAATAAAGAACTTAGCTAAGCATAGTGGCACATGCCTATTAGTCCTAGCTACTCTGGAGGCTGAGGAGGGTGGATTGCTTGAGCCTGGGAGGTCCAGGCTGCAATAAGCCTTGAGCCATGGTCGTACCACTGCATTCCAGCCTAAACTACAGAGCCAGATTTTGTCTTTAAAAAAAGAAGAAGAAGAAAGATAGAAAAATGGAAGATGATAATTAACTAGAAAACTTAAATTGCTAAAACTGGCCGGGCGTGGTGGCTCACGCCTGTAATTCCAGCACTTTGGGAGGCCGAGGCAGGTGGATCACGAGGTCAAGAGATCGAGACCATCCTGGCCAACATGGTGAAACCCCATCTCTACTAAAAACACAAAAATTAGCTAGGCATGGTAGTGCATGCCTATAATCCCAGCTACTGGGGAGGATGGGGCAGGAAACCACTTGAACCCGGGAAGCAGAGGTTACAGGGGGACAAGATCACACCATTGTACTCCAGCCTAGGCCACAGAGCAAGACTCTGTATCAAAAAAAAAAAAAAAAAAAAAAAAAAAATTGCTAGAACTGATAAATCCAAAAGATGGCTCTTTTTGAGACAGTCTTGCTCTGTCACCAGGGCTAGAATGCAGTGGCGTGACGAAGGCTCACTGCAGCCTCAACTTCCCAGGCTCAAACAATCCTCCCAGCTCAGTCTTCCAAGTAGCTGGAACTACAGGTGCATGTCAACACACGTGCCTAATGTTTTTATGCTTTGTAGAGATAGGGTCTCACCACAGGCTGATCTCAAAATCCTGGTCTCAAGAGATTCTCCCGCCTCAGCCTCCCAAAGTGCTAAGAATATAGCTGTGAGCCACCATGACTGGTCTAAGAGTTGGTTCTTTAAGTAAATAAACAAGCCATTAGCTCATCTGTGATAAGCAGCCTCTAAAATGGTCCCCAATGACCTACACTTCCTGGATACTCTTGAAATCTCCTCTCCCTTAAAGTGTGGACTAGACTCTACTCAACTGATCCAGAATACAAATATGAAAAGTTTGCTAATTGTTTTGAAGACAGTATAACACGATTTCAAAACCTGAGATAATACAAATTAAAAATGGACAAATTTCAAAAATGGACACTGATGTAAAATTCTAAACACAATGTTAGCAAAAATACAGGAGTACATTAAAAAAAAACACTGTACCATGACTAAGGTTCTTTACAGAAATATAAAGTTAATTCACTAACAGAAAATCTATTAATATAATTCACTCAGTTCAATGGGAAAAAAATTTACAATCACATATATGTGAAAAAGCATATAATATCAAAACCAATAAGCAGTCCACAAAGACAGAAAGTAAAATGGTAGTTGCTAAGGCTTGAGAGCAGGGAAGATGCTGAGTTACTGTTTAATGCAGGGGTCCCCAAACTATCCCTACCCCACTCCACACCCCCACCATGGTGGCGGGCGCCTGAAGTCCACCTCCTGCCAGATCAGTGGCAGCATTAGATTCTCATAAGAGTGTGAACCCTACTGTAAACTACGCATGCAAGGGATCTAGGTTGTGGACTCATTGTGAGACTCTAACTAATGCCTGACGATATGGAGTGGAACAGTTTTATACCAAAAACCATCCACCACCCACCTGACCTCTGTCCACGGAAAAACTGTTTTCCACAAGACTGGTCCCTGGTGCCAAGAGGTTGAGGACTGCTGGTTTAATGGGTACACAGTTTTCAGTTTTGGGAAGATGAAAAAGTTCTGGAGATAGTGGTGATAGTTACAAAACAATCTGAATGTATTTAATACCACCAAACTGCATTCTTATAAAGATTACAATGCAGTGGCTCATGCTTGTAATCCCAGCACTTTGGGAGGCCGAGGCGGGCGGATCACAAGGTCAGGAGTTTGAGACCAGCCTGGCCAACATGAAGAAACCCCGTCTCTACTAAAAATACAAAAATTAGCTGGGCGTGGTGCCGCGCGCCTGTAGTCCCAGCTACTTGGGAGGCTAAGGCAGAAGAATTGCTTGAACCCAGGAGGCAGAGGTTGCAGTGAGCAGAGATCGTGCTACTGCACTCCAGCCTGGCGCCTGGCAACGGAACGAGACTCTGTCTCAAAAATAAAAAAGATTACAATGGTAAATTTTATGTTAAGTATATTTTACACAATAAAAAAAAAAACTTTAAAAAAATTTTAAGTATCTTCCCTATTATCCAATCTTTCTTTTGCTAAATGAATTTCATCAATTTATACTATTTTGTCTTTAAAAAGCAAAAAAGCAAAATAATCTATGTAAAATGTATTTTCCTCTAGTGAGTACTAAGCCCGTGTGAAAACCAGCACTTCAAGATTTCCTGCTTCTAAGTCACCAAGAAATATGAATATAAAAAAATGAATCTTCTCAGAAAGAAACCTGACTAAATCACTCTACTTATAAATTATTTCACTAATGTCTAGTGTGTTTAAGTGTCAAAAACAAATACATTTCTGAATTTCCAAACTTTTTATTAAGTCTTTCTCCAGAGGGCCAATTCACCAGGAAGCCTCCATGATGTCTAACTGGCATATTAGGCAACAAATAGTATAACAGATGATGAATTAAATAGCACCAAAAATATAATTACCCAGTCTCCTGTATAAACCAGTTTTTAAGTTTTAATTCACTAATGATTTCCTGCCTTTCAGCTCTAAACATGAACGGCTATAAAACGTTCATTACATTTTACAACCTCTGAAAAGAAAACATATTTACTACAGTATAGAATTCGATGACTTGCCCAAAGACTTCTAGTGAGTCAGCTTTAAGCACAGGAAAATTCAAGTGGTGCCACCACCCAAACTGGGGCTCACATCTTTGTGGCCCTGATAAAGAAATACATTTCATGCAATTCAAGCCTTACTTAAGAAATAACTACAACTGCACCACTGATATACATATATAGGATTTTTTTTAACATTGTCCCGGAAAGTCTGAGAAACAAGATTTTACAAAAATAATCTTGTCACATATAAATATACAAATATGAGAGGACACCAAAACTTTTTCAAATTTAAAAAAAAAAAAAAAACTATGGCCAGCTGATTTTAACTATTAATTCAATTTAACCAGGAATTCACTTGAGAAGTTGAGGCTTTAATTGCTTTTGTTATACCTTTCAAAGTAAAAATATATCCAGTGGAAAATATTCAGCAACCAGTGTTTGGTGAAAGGCAATGTCAAAACTAACATTACCTAAACTCAAAATTTCGTCTTGCCAAATTAAATGGCTACCTACTCTACCAACAAAATGTTTTTTCAAGACTTTTAAATTTCACCTAATAGTTTAAATCATACACTCTGTAAGAACTTAATTAAAATGTTTTCCATAGTCACTTAATCTCTCAGAACTTACCTACTTTGCCGATCTCCTGCTTTGGGGACTGAATGCACTATCTTCTCTAACTCTTCCAGAATCTTTTATTCTTATTCTAAAATTAAAACAATGTTATATTTAATGTTTTCAATTTATTGTCTCATGTCATAAAAATCGTTGTTAGTTCACTGTCTTTGATATTTATCTTCACTGTGTCTCACTGTTTTCAGAAAAGTCACAAATACCAACAGTTGCTGGAGCTGAAGTGGAGGTATCGCTAGTACCTTGAAAATCCCAACTCTATGACCTAACAGACTGTCACGAAGGACCTCTTTTCGCAATGTCAAATAGCTTATGAGCTCTCGACAATATTAACCAACAATGGTGATGGCAGAACCAATACTCATGGTCATTTTAGAGTGCTTAAAATTAACTGCAAGATAAAAGCATCCATAGGAGTAAAAGACTTTGCCAGCTCAAAATTAAAACTGATTTAATATAGTCTGCTCATCTCTCTGTTCTGCCATTTCAATGCTGTGGGACCCTGGGTCAGGTGTACCTAATACACCTCAAAAGTGAGGCTTCACATCTGTAAAATGGGCATAACTGCACCTAACCCAGTTAAGTCCCGCGAGCACCTCGCACAAAGGGGCTCAAAATGGCAGTACTCTCCCTTCCCCTTCTCGAAGCTCCACTCTCCCAGGCCTCCCTCCTAACACGTCTCCGCCTCGGCGCCCGCCCGCCCCCAACACCCGCGGGGCGGACCGACTGGCAGCGTCCGCTCATCTCACCCTCGCCACCAGAGAGGCCTCCTCCCTCACAGGAACCCAGCTCCAGAGTGGAGGGGCGAGAAAGTGGTTCCCCAAACTCCCCTGTGGGACAAGACGGAATGAGTGCAGGACCCAAGCAACCCCCTCCATCGTCACGCCCCCAGGATTCCCGGCCAAACACACTGGGCACACCAGCCTGTGCTCCAGGTAAAGAAAAAGACTCAGAGCCGCCTTCTCGGATCCGAATAAAAGGTCCTGAGACTCACCGCGGGTAGGAGGCGGTCCACGCGACACCACAGCACCGAAACAGCGCCAAAAGCTCCCGGCAGATGCTGAAAGCCGCCCCGAGGCCCCGCCCTCCTCCGCCCCGATGGGCTTCAGGTGCCCATACGGGGCGGGGCCTCGCGGCGCAGGCGCAGGCTGCAGGCAACATTCAACTGTGTGGCATCGGCCAATGGGAACGATTGCTGGGCTTGTTCGAAAGTAAACGGCGGACGGCGCGGCCCGAGGCAGGTGGAGGGGGTCGGCTAGAGACTGGCGCCCAGCTTTCCGCGCCTGCGTGCTAGGCGCAGGCCGCCTCTCGGAAACGCGTAGGCGCCTCGCAGCAGCGGCTCTGTAGCCCGTGGGGAGCTTGGCCGGCGGGCTTCTTGAGCTGGGGTTCCGCCTAGGGAATCCGGGGTGGCACCGATGGTCGGGGCGAGACACGGGATCTAGCGCGGGCCAACGCACAGCGCCGGCGGCCGACGGTTTCTGGGAAACTTCTACTTGGAGCCACATGGGCATGGCCTGCTGCTAGGCTGTGGAGCGCAGGGTCTTCCATCGTAGCCTCACAGACCTGCTGCCCTGGGAAGTCGCCACGCGTCCTTGGGGGCACACCCACACCTGTCTCCAGCACCCTCCGCCGCTCAGCTGTTTGCGTTTGTTACGAGTTTCAGAGACCTGACCCACCTGAGCACTCGGCTGAGTACAAGAGAAGGGGCTTGGGAGCGCTCTTTGTACTCAAAGAACTCCAAGAGCGAGTGGGAAACCTCGGACTGGGCTGGGTGGATCCCTGCGTCTCTTCCCAGCCTTCCTCCTCTTCTCACGTTTTTCCACTTTATGAAAGTATTGTCTAGAGATGAGAGCTGTCCAACTCAACACTTCCAACTTCAAGTTCCTACTTCACCTCTCTGACTCCCTAGAGTTAGAAAACAACGTACAGCTCAGTGGTCCCTTTCCCTTTTTTTTTTTTTTTAGAAACTTTATTCAGCTTTATCTCAAGACATCACCGCTTCCCCTCTCCTGTCAACCTTAAATAGTGAGGTTCAGGAAATACGATTAAGTATAGAGTTTATTCCAGCGTCAGGCTTGCGGGTAGCCATCCAGGAGACACCAGCTCCAAATGGGGTCAGCATTCCAAAGTGAAGTTAAGGTTTCACTTAGGTGGGCAGAGACAAATTTTAGCAGGATTTCATTTTCATAACAGACCAGTGCATACTTACAGCTATTTGGTAGGTTACAGATTGCTATATTCCAAGAAAGGGTACTCTGTTATTCCGTGAGGAGGGGTCGTGATCTCGGGGTTTTATCTCTGGTATGGTTTGGTCCTCCTATTATAATTATTTACAGAAACAAAAGGCAGATGCCTGCTGCTTGACTCAGGCTTTAGCTGCATTCCTCTCAAGGCTCAAAATAAAGCTCCAACAGCTTTAAGTTTGAATTATTGAATTTCACATAACTATACTTAAGTCATTTTGTTTACTAATGTGCTACATAAAGATACAGGTTCTAAACCAGGTGCGGTGGCTCACGCCTGTAATCCCAGCACTTTGGGAGGCCGAAGCCGGTGGATCACCTGAGGTCAGGAGTTCGAGACCAGCGTGGCCAACACGGCGAAACCCCGTCTCTTCTAAAAATACAAAAATAAATTAGCCGGTCGTGGTGGTAGGCACCTGTAATCCCAGCTACTTGGGAGGATGAGGCGGGAGAATTGTTTGAACCCGGGACGCGGAGGTTGCAGTGAGCCAAGATCACGCCACTGCATTCCAGCCAAAAAAAAAAAAAAAAAAAAAAAAAGCTATGGGCTCTATATACTGCATATTGCAGTACATTCAGGTCTTAGGTTTTATTCAGTAAATTACAGAAAATATTAAACAAGGATATAAAGCAGAAAGTAAGGCAATATTAGTGAGGCCTTAGTCAATCTCAGATATCTTCACCCATTCAGCTCCTAAAAAGTTGCTTATGAAGTGTGAATTGTAGTGATAGCTACTGTTTCGTGGTGGTGAATATTTGCTTTGGCTTTATGTATATTTTCTATTTAAACACTGGAGTCATCCTGATAGACATCTTTCTAACTTCCTGTCAAAACAACATGTGGCACAGGTATGGTGGCTCATGTCTGTAATCCCAGCACTTTGAGAGGCCAAAATGGAAGAATTACTTGAGCCTAAGAATTTGAGAGCAGTCTGGGTCACAAAGTGAGAACCCATCTCTACAAAAAATAAAATAATTAGCCGGAGTGGTAGTTCACACCTGTAGTCCCAGCTGCTTGGGAGATTGAGGCAAGAGGATTGCTTGAGCCTGGGAAATCAGGGCACAGTGAGTTATGATCACACCACTGCACTCTAGCCTGAGCAGCAGAGTGAGACCCTGTCTCAAAAACAAATAAACAAAAAACCCAACTTATTGTGAATTATCTTTATCTTTAGAAATAGCAGTAAATGTACTGTATTTCTATAAAATTATTGTCTTTAAAAATGTAATTGCTTCTAGAATTGAATTAATGGCTGAAAATGTTTTTGAGCTATAATATTTTTTCACCTCTTTTCCCCTCTGCTTTCTTACCTCAAGACAGTTATGTATGTAGCAAGAAAGCAGAAGAACCTCTCACTAGGCTTACTAGACTTACTGGCTGTAGTTCCCAAAAAGCCTGAGCCAGAGAGGAAAATAATATTTGAAGGAAGAGGTCGAATGCTTGAGAGAAGCAGAAATATGTTACCCAAAAATAGAGATGACTTGGGTCCTGGTGGGGGAAACTATGACACCAAAAGGAAAGGGTTATATCTGTGCCTCCAGGGGAGTCTGGTTTAGAGGCCCATGGGTTCCCAACCCTGCCAAAGGTTCAAGATTTCTGTAGCCCAGCATGAATTTGGGGGTTGAGGAGGCTGGAATGGTGTAGAGAACCACGGGAGCCTACAAAAACAATGGTGGCCTCAGTGGTGGCAGTCAACTTGACATAGTTGATTTTGTGGACTGTAATTAACATATTCTACAAAAGATAATGTTTTCCTGGGAAGGTGGGACGGGGGAACTAACATTCAAAGGCAGGAGTACATGCTTCAAATCTATAAGCCTAAAACTCAGGTAAGAAGTTGCTCAGCCACCCAAAAAAAGGTGAGGACAGTTCAGCTGCTTGGGGTCTTTTTTTTTTTTTTGAGACCGAGTCTTGCTCTGTCGCCCAGGCTGGAGTACAGTGGAGCGATCTCAGCTTACTACAACCTCCGCCTCCCAGGTTCAAGCGATTCTCCTGCCTCAGCCTCCCAAGTAGCTGGGATTACAGGCGTGTACCAGTTCACCCAGCTAATTTTTGTATTTTTAGTAGAGATGGGGTTTCACCATCTTGGCCAGATTGGTCTTGAACTCCTGACCTCAAGTGATCCGCCCACCTCCGCCTCCCAAAGTGCTGGGATTACAGGCTTGAGCCATCACACCCAGCCTTACTTCCAGTAATTTTTTGATAGAATGTTGGAAAGGGATAAAGATGATGAAGATTTGCAATTATTACCAGGTGTAGAAGAGGAGGTAATATAACATTAATTTTATGACAACCAGGCGGAGCATGGTGGCTCACACCTGTTATCCCAGCACTTTGGGAGACGGAGGCAGGTGGATCACTTGAGCTCAGGAGTTTGAGATCAGCCATGGGCAACATAGCGAGTCCCCGTCTCTACAAAGAATTTTTTTTTTTTTTTTTTTTTTTTTTTTTTGTAGACAGAGTCTCACTCAGTCACCAGGCGCCAGGCTGGAGTGCAGTGGCACGACCTTGGCTCACTGCAACCTCCGCTGCCCGGGTTCAAGCATTCTCCTGCCTCAGCCTCCCGAGTAGCTGGGACTACAGGCGCGCGCCACCACGCCCAGCTAATTTTTTTGTATTTTTAGTAGAGACGGGGTTTCACCTTGTTGATCAGGACGGTCTCGATCTCTTGACCTCGTGATCTGCCCGCCTCGGCCTCCCAAAGTGCTGGGATTACAGGAGAATTTTTTTTTTAATTGTAACAACCTTTTGGTGCTCAGGTCAGACTTTTTGCTTCTAGGCGTCCTCTGTCTCAATTGCTAAAACAGGAGACATCAGTAATAGAGAAGTGTCCTGTATGCAAGCTAAAACACTTTGATTACGGGTGTTAAGAGCTACAGAGTTTAAATACTCTGCTCTTGTCTCCCCATCACATTAGCCTCAGCAAGATTATAATAAAGATAACACATGATTTTCCAAAGTTAGAAACCTCCTATATTTCATTTCTAGGACTTCACAGAAAATGCAGCAGCTCTTATCTGGAGCCTGGAGTGCAAAGAAAACAAAACAAAATGCAGCAGCAGCTGGCACCAGGATTACAGTGCAAACGAACCTGACAATGAGCTAGGAGAATCTACCTAACAGTTGAGAGAAGGTCATTTTATCTGGAAAAAAGCACACAGCTAGATGATGCAGTGGAGTTTATAGACTCAGAGATCTGGAGTTCGGGGGGGGGATTTCGGAGGCAATCTGGAAAAACCTCATTTTTACAGGAGAGAAACCTATCAACCATGTTGGTGTTGCTGTCAACTGAGTTTGAGCTCATTTGCATATTACTACCTAAAAATACATAAACTACACAATTTTAAAAACTAGAACATATTATACAGAATTCATTTTCACACAGCCCTTTATAGCTGTATCTCTGAATGCAACTTGGAAGACTCCAAGGATGATTCTGTCACCCCATATATGCAATTGAGGGATCTAGACTGTGTGCCCCTTATGAGAATCTAATGCCTGATGACCTGGCATTGTCTCCCATCACCCCCAGATGGGACCATTTAGTTGCAGGAAAACAAACTCAGGGCTCCCGCTGATTCTACATTGTGGTGAGTTGTATGATTAATTCATTATATATTACAATGTAATAATAATAGATATAAAGCACACAATAAATGTAATTCACTTGAGTCATCCTGAAATCATCCTCTGCACCCTTCAGTCCTGATCTGTGGACAAATTATTGCCCATGAAACTGGTCTTTGTTGCCAAAAAGGTTGGGGACTGCTGTGTTAATAAACTGTTTATGTCATTGGTAAGTTATTATTAGTCAAGTTCTGGGGGAGTCAAAACTTATATGTGTGGATTTCTTACTGCATGGGGGAGTCGTCACCCCTAACCTCCACATTGTTCCAGAGTCAACTGTGGTTCCTTTTGTTTTCCTTTTCAGGATGCCCCTTCTTGTTCATCATAATCAGAATTTGCCTTTTTAAAAAATTTAGGCAGACTTGTGGTATACCATGTACCCTGCCTCATCTTTAAGATGATCCTAGCAATGTATGAGTAAACATCAAGTAAGTTTTAGAGATAGCATTCAAAAGGAAAGAGATTGTCACCCCATATATGCAATAACCTTAAATACAATGACGAATGTTTATGCAGCACTTGTTATAAACCAGGCACTGTAGTAAGTCATTCATTATCTTCCGTAATCCTTACAAATGCACTAGAAAATAGTTACTATCTTTTAAGCTTTAAATTAAGTATAGAAAAGAAACAGTGGTCTCTATTTTCATCCTTGTTTTACAAAGGAGCAAACTAAATGCTAGCAAGGTTAACTAATGCCCGCCAGGCTGCCTGATGTTGTCCTCTAGTAGGATTGTGTGCTCCTATTTTCTTCCTCACCTTCTGCTATGAGTTTTTTAGGGCTATTGTAACAACTGACGACAAACTTGGTGGCCTGGAGCAACAGAAATTTATTCTTTCACAGTTTTGGAGGCCAAGTCCAACTTAGGTATAAGCAAGGCTGTGCTCCCCCTGAAGGCTCTAGGGGACAATCTGATCTTGCCTCCTTCAGCTTCTGGTGGCTCCAGGCATTCCTTGGCTTAGGGTTACATAATGCTGCTTCTGCCTCTGCCTTCACATGGGCTTCTGCTCTGTATGCCTTCTTTTCTGTCTGTTATTAAGTGTGACATGGTAAAAAGCCCCATAAACCTGCATACCTCAACCATACCTCGGCTTTCTGTTGAAACTGCTCTCTATAGCCCAAATATGAATAAGTAATTAAGGACTGTGATTGCCACCCTACCCAGACAATGTGTAAACAAATGCCAATCTTAACTTTTTTGTGAATCACTTAGTTCCCTGGCCCTCGGAATGTCCAAAACCCCTCACCCCCCACCCCCGCCCCCTCACCCTCATCTCCGCCCTGAAGGTGATTTACAGAATCCACTAGCCCTCAGAATGTCTGAAGCCCCTCACCCCACCCCCTGCCTCTCACCCTGACTCCCAAAGTGATTTTTATGGGTATAAAAGGTCTTAACACCCTCCATTGGGGGCCACGGGTTGGAGAGACGCGAGTCCTCCGTGGTCGCCGGCTTAATAAACCCTGCTATTTGGCATACTTTTGTCTTGGTGTTGGTCCCTTAATCTCGCCTCAAATATAACATAAGGACATTTGTTACTGGATTTAGTCCTACCTGGGTAATCCTGGATGATCTCATCTGAAGATTCTTTCCTCTCTCAACTACATCTGCAAAGATCCTTTTTCCAAATAAGGTCACATTCATAGGTTTTGAGGGTTAAGATGTGGACATAGCTTTTGCAGGACCATTAACCTACCACACCTTCCTAATGTGATCCCTATGGGTTGGAGTTGTCATTTATACAATGTTGAAAGCTTAACAGACTCATAGAATACTAAGTAGAGAGTGAATCCCAGAGATCATATCCACATTTTCAACAGGATAAACTTCCAAAGGAGAGGTGCCTGACTCGTGATATAACACAGCAAGGTCACAGCAGATTCAAGACCATGCTTAAACTTCCTGATGCCCTACCCAATGGCATTTCACACTATCAGAGAATGATTGATATTACTGTGTGACTAAGAATGTTTTCCATCTCATAGTGTTTTTCATCTGCCAAAAATCATGGTAAAAACAATTATCAGTATGTCTCTGTGACAAATTTCTCTTAGATCTCAAGCCCTTAAAAAGGTTTTTTTTTCACTGATGGGCTGTTTCACATGGCTAGGAAAGCTACATAATTATCTCTCTCTGTGGCCAGCTGCTAAGGGATTAGGTCCAAATCTTAGAATCTCATCAATTCCCTGCTTTCCAGGCCAAATACATTACTTTTCCTTGGATGGCTTTTATGTTAGAAATTTTTGCTGCAACTTCAAGATACAGGCTATCAAATGTCAAAGTGAGCTGTGAGGCAGACAGACCTCTGGGGAACATACACAACATAGGGGCTTGAGAATTGTTCTGGGGGAGCCACAGCTTCCTACCCTCAGAGAGGGTATGCAAGGGCTGGGGAGGGGATTTGTGAGAACTCCCTTGGAAAGAGCTGTGGGGGTGCTTCAGTCCTACCTTCTGACCTAGTGTCTGCCCCTCACCTCAAGCCTAGGGGGAAGGGCTCAGCTATGTCTACTCTGCATTGGAGGGACTGAGAGCCTGGCATTTACTAAATCCTTGGGGAACCAGAGACAGAGATAGCTGCCTACCCTGGTGGCCAGAGTGAGGCAGAGTTGCTGCTGCATTCCCAGAGTTGGCGGGTGCTGAGAACGTCTGAGTGCTCCCAAGGGTCAGATGAGCAGGTGTGGGGTTGCCAAAAGACCTGCCTAATTGTTCCAAGTAGAGGGGCAAACAGGCCTCAGCAGAGAAATAAACTAAAAGTATCACAGCACTCCCAGGGGATGGAGAAAGAGTAAGCAGTGAGCCTGAGGGAGCAAATCCACCAGGTCAAGCAAACTGCAGTGAGAAGTCCCCAGTAAAATGCTTTAAAGAACCCCCCCAGTAAAATGCTTTAAAGAACCCATGAGAGAACTCCCAGAGTCCCCAAATAACCACAGAAGATCCTCCACAACAAGAGAGTCAGCTTGAAACCTCACCTCTGCCCAGAGAATGTGAGCTGGGCTTTCCGCAGCTCCAGCCAGGTAAGAACTCTCCTGCTTCACCTCCCTCTCCTCCACCCTCTGCTCCAATGCAGGAAGGATGAGAAATGAGAAGGTCAGTTGGGGGAAGTGCGGTGGGGTGGAAAGGAGGTAATTTAGAAAGAAGCATCCAATCCTGTATGTTACCCAGAAGTCAACAACCCCCCTGGAATAGGCCTTATCTGAGGGAGAGAGTGTAACTAGGTGTAACTGTAGTTTCAAATAAAGTCTCTTTGAGACTTTATTTCCAAGTCTCAAAGTCAAAGTTCCAAGCTTTGACAAAGGAACTAATTTCTGAAATGAGACTGTTTTGCAATTTAAAGGGGCCTCAGGATTTTGTGTTAGCAAACAGTGACTAGAATAATCATGAGCCTACTGATCACTTCCATCCAGGGTCAGAGGAAGAACTTTCTTCACTGAGTAAATTTTAAAGGGACAGCTGAAGAACAAAACTAAACTCTCTGCGTAGTTGATAAGTTCTTGTTGAAATCAGCAGTTACACTGTGTTGAAAACAAAAGCCACAATCTCAAACACCTGTCCGTGAACAATTGGAGATCTATCACTCTTAAACAAAACGATGTTTGTTATTAGGGGACAATGCTGGCAGAGCTGGGTTTCATCTTGTGATGACTTCAGTGGACTGCCACTATTCACCACACACTGCCATACCCTCCCTTTAGTTCCCTGGACTTCTCTTACAGTAACCCTCTCTCAGGAGCAAAACACAGTCTATTCACTTTTCCTTATAAAGCAGGTTAGCCATGTCTTATTATGTAAGCTTCTGACTTCCATACTCACAGGGTCAAGTTGGTTTTCCTAATAATAATAATAATGATAATTCCTTCTCTAATAATAATTCTGATGTCAACAAAAGAGACTGTTTCTCATCCCCCACTGCACTTGATAGTAACCAAAAATGAGCTTCCCGTATTGTACATTTATAAAGATAATCTTTTCTCTTCAGTAAAAATTACACAGCTGTCAAAACCAAGAAACTCACATACATGGTGAGGCTTTGCTTGGCTACCGTTCAATGTTTCTGGTTCCTAGTGGTTATTAAAGAGTTATAAGCTTCATATTCACTCAAGCCTCTGAATTCTTATTCATCAAGTCTGCTTAATCCAACTATAGGATTGACAAAAGTAAGGAGTGCCAAATTAGTGGCCACGTTATTGGCAATGATGTGACGACATTTCCAACAGGATGAGGGTCTGGATGTCATAAAACTGGCAGCTTTCTACTATTTAAAACCATTCAGCTGAAGAATGTTCTGGCAAATAAGAGATGATTGACAGGATTTTTAAAATAACTCATGATCTTAGACTGTGAAGAATTACACATCATTTGCAATTGACAAGACATTTGTTGCAGGAAAAAAATTACATACTGATTGTAATATCCTAAAATATTTCTAATTTCTCAAAGGTTATTATAACATTTAAAAACATCTTCTCAGCGGGCCAGGCGCGGTGGCTCACGCCTGTAATCCCAGCACTTTGGGAGGCTGAGGCAGGCGGATCTCGAGGTCAATAGATCGAGACCATCCTGGCCAACATGGTGAAACCCCGTCTCTACTAAAAATACAAAAAAATTAGCTGGGCGTGGTGGCGCGCGCCTGTAGTCCCAGCTACTGGGGAGGCTGAGGCAGGAGAATTGCTTGAACCCGGGAGGCGGAGGTTGCAGTGAGCCAAGGTTGCGCCATGCACTCCAGCCTGGCGGCTGGTGATGGAGTGAGACTCTATCTCAAAAAAAAAAAAAAAAAAAAATCTTCTCAGCATAATTTCTATTTGCTTCAGTTTTTAAAATATGCATGTAAAAGTTATAACCATAAGGTAAGCTGTATGATTTTAACTTTATAAAAGTCCATACCAGATGGATTTGTATCAGTGATATGCCTCTAAGTTGTAACACATTAGGAGACTCAAATAATCACTAACATTGCTCAAGGCACTTCTGGAACGTGTCTTTGGAATTATCTTTAGAGTTGATCTGTGAACCAGACCAGAAAACAGACAAAGCAAAAAGTCATATTATTTCGTAGATCTACCTTATATTAGTTTTTAAAAAGAATGAACAGATTACAAGGGGGGGGAAACTAGCCCAACCAGACATGAAAACATACTGAAAAGCCTCTGTAACTAAAACAATGAGTTACTGGTGCAAAAAGAAATGAGTGGAATAATCTACAGCAGGGATTAGCAAGCCATGGTTCAAGGTTATTTATTTTTGTAAATAAAGTGCTATCGGAACACAGCCATGTCTACTCATTTACAAATTGCTTATGATTGCTTTTGCCCTTTAACAGCAGAGATCTTGTGGCCTGCAGTCCTAAATATTTACTGTGTGGCCCTTTAAAAAAAGTTCACCAACTCCTGGACTAGAGTGTCCTGAAATACATTCAAGCGCATATAAAAATTCAGCATGTAATAAAGTTGGCATCTTTATCCAACTCAACTTTATACCAACTACTTAACCCAGTAGTTGGCATCTACTGGGACAAAGATAGAATTTTAAATAAATGATGCTGAGACAAATAATTCACTATTTGAAAAAAGATAAAATTAGATCCATTCTTCACAACCATACACAGGAATAAATTCCAATGGGTCAAGATTCTAAATGAAAGGAAATTAAATCATACAAGTATTACACAAAAACATGGATGGAATACTTCTCAAATCTCTGTGTAAGGAAAGACTTTCTAATTATGACTCAAAATCTCGAGGCAATGAAAGAAAATATTGGTAAATTTTACTACATAAAAATGAAAAAAATAACGTGCAAACCCACCATAAACAGACACACACACACACACACACACACACACACACACACCTGAAAATTTGAAAGAAAATATTTGCAACGTGTGTCAAAGGTAAAGGGCTAATATCTTTAATATGTAAAGAACTCTTAAAAACTGAGGAACAAAGAACTACAAATCTCTTTTTAAAAATTGGGAAAAGAAATCGGCAATTCACACAAAAGATATAAAAATGGCTCTTAAATGGGCCGGGTGCGGTGGCTCATGCCTGTAATTCCAGCACTTTGGGAGGCCGAGGCAGGTGGATCACGAGGTCCCGGAGTTCGAGACCAGCCTGACTCACATGGTGAAACCCCGTCTCTACTAAAAAGACAACAATTAGCCGGGCGTCATGGTGCATGCCTATAATCCCAGCTACTCAGGAGGCTGAGGCAAGAGAATCACTTGAACCTAGAAACAGAGATTGCAGTGAGCCGAGATCACAGCACTGCCCTTCAGCCTGGGTGACAGAGTGAGACTCTGTCTCAAAAAAAAAAAAAATGGCCCTTAAACATATGAAAAGATACCCAAACTCACTCATACTTAGAGAAATGCAAATTAAAACATCATTCTAGGTGCCATTTCTCACCTATAGTATTGATGAAAATTGCAAATTAAAAATTATGACAACATATTCTGAGGCTCTGGGGAAATGGCAGTCTCATTTATACATTGCTGATGGGAACGCAAACCTTTCTGGGGCAGAATATGGCAATATCTAACAAGATATATTACCAGTCTTCCTCCAAGTCCTGGATAATAAAGAGAACTCAAATTTAAGATCGTATCATAAAGTCAGTTTTTCCTTTGTTCTCACTCTAGCACTTCATCCCTGTGATTAGGCCCAGGTTTTGTGTTCCTGTTTTCTTTACCTTGCCAGTCCTGCCCTGAGTTCCAGTGACCTGAAGTCCATATGTGGGTTGTACAGATAAACCACCATCAAGAAGGGAAGTCTATATACCCCCACAGCCACATTCATCACAAGTTTCTGTTGGAAGCTTGTTAAACTCATTACAAGACAGATTAGTTCAGTTCAGTATCAAATGCACATTTACAAGATGATCATCTCTATCTGCTAAGTATCAATACAGTAAAGTTAATTTTTATTTGTTTTATCTTTATGATAAACTTGTTTTATCCTTTTCCCCTCTTCAAGTGAAAAACAATCTCTAAGTTCATGAAACAGTTGAAAACTAGAGTATGAAATAAAATCTGCTTTTAGTCGGGTGTGGTGGCTCACGCCTGTAATTGGAGTTTGAGACCAGCCTGGGCAACATGGTGAAACTACGCCTCTATAAAAAGTACAAAAATTAGCCAGGTGTGGTGGCACATTCCTGTAGTTCCAGCTACCCAGGAGGCCAAGGTGGGAGAATCACCTGAGCCTGAAAGGTCAAGGCTGCAGTGAGCTGTGATTATCCTACTGCACTCCAGCATGGGTGACAGAGTGGTATTCCTTCTTCTTCTTGCTATCATGCTGTCTCAGGAAAAAAAGAAAAGAAAGAAGGAAGGAAGGAAGGAAGGAAGGATCTGCTTTCTAAAAGTATTTTGATTGCCAAAGTAATGAAACTCTCTGTTTAAAAAAAATCTTCAGTACAGAAATGAAGAAAGTGAAAAATGTAATTACCCCATTCAGCACTGTTAACAGTGCAGTATATATAGCAACTGGCTGAGTGTGGTGGCTCACACCTGAAATCCCAGAACTTTGGGAGGCCAAGGTGGGGGGATCATGAGGTCAAGAGATTGAGACCATCCTGGCCAACATGGTGAAACCCCATCTTTACTAAAAATAGAAAATTAGCTGGGCGTGGTGGTGCACGCCTGTAGTCCTAGCTACTCAGGAGGCTGAGGCAGGAGAATTGCTTGAACCCAGGAGGCAGAGGTTGTAGAGAGCCGAGATTGCACCACTGCACTTCACCCTGGCAACAGAGCAAGACTCCATCTAAAAAAAAAAAAAAAGAAGAAAATAAATTTCCTCTACTTATGATCTTTTATAAGTGGAAATGTGTGGAAAAGTTACACTTTTAGTGAAGTACTTGAAAATTTTCTCAGGTGGTAGAAATTGAGAATGGTGGGTAGTTTAGAGAAAAATCAAGGGATGAAGTGGGGTTTGTGTACCTCAGCTGACCTCAACAGTACATGCCATCTAGGAAGAAGTATTTGTTGGAGAGAAAGAAAGGTTCCAGGAAAAGAAAACATTCTACAGCATAGACCATTCTGGCCAACATGGTGAAACCCCATCTCTATTAAAATACAAAAAGCCCAGATTCTTCTCTTCAATTATTCAGGTATTGTCTTCTTCCTTGAAAGTCAATGTTCTCAAAATTTGGTTTCTGAACCTGCAGCATTAGCACCCCTGAGGAGTGTGTTAGAAATGCAAACTCTCAGCCGGGCATGGTGGCTCACGCCTGTAATCCCAGCACTGTGGGAGGCCGAGGCGGGTGGATCATCTAAGGTCAGGAGTTCGAGACCAGCGTGGCCAACATGGCAAAACCCTGTCTCTACTAAAAATACAAAAATTAGCCTTGTGTGTTGGCGAGTGCCTGTAATCCCAGCTACTCAGGAGGCTGAGACAGGAGATTCACTTGAACCCGGGAGGTGGAGGTTGCAGTGAGCCAGGATTGCACCACTGCACTCCAGCCTTGGTGACAAGAGGGAAACTCCATCTCAAAAAAAAAAAAAGATTGTCCTGATTTTCCCAGGCCACAGTCATCAGACAAAAAGCTTTAGTCATCATGAGGAAAATGAGTTGTATTACTGCTACACTTTATACTGGGTAGTAACTCTAACTGAAAATGATGCTAATAAATGTTCCAACTCAAGAAGAAAGAGAAATGTCGATCTGCCCACAGAAGAGAACATAAGAAACTCAGTCACTGTTAAGGACCTTTCATCTTGAAATTCTGTTGATGTGTTTAGGATTAAAACCAAGCCTCAAATCAAAGTGATTGCTACTAATAGGGTTTCTGCCAGGTAGAAATTGTACAGTTCAAAGGCCTTGCTAATAGCTGCTCATCATAATAATGTTAGCCATCAAATGTTGAACCATTGAGTTACTGTGTCCTTTGTGAGCCAATGAAGCCTATGCTATAGTATTCTTTCTCATGTATATATTTGTTCTTTAGTTTGAAGGAAAGTATCATCATAGTAACCACATATACACATACACACACACATATATATATACATAACCAGTCTTCTTACATATAATATAAATCTAGGCTGGATGTGTTTGCTCGTGCCTGTAATCCCAGCACTTTGGGAGGCCAAGGTTAGTGGATTGCTTGAGCCCAGGAGTTCAAGACGAGTCTGGGCAACATGATGAAACCCTGTTTCTACAATAAATACAAAAAATTAGCCAGGTACAGTGGCATGTGCCTGTAGTCCCAGCTACCTGGAAGGCTCAGGTGGAAGAATCACCTGAGCCTGGGAGGTCGTGGTCTAGGGTAAGTTTTCAGCCCTGGTTAGCAGCTGTCTGGAATAGACTCAGTGCTGCTTTGGGGCACAATTCTTTTTATTTATGTTGACATTTTGTTTCATTTCACAAAGGGTTTAAGCCAAACCACCTTTTTTTTTTTTTTTAGAAAGAGTCTTGCTCTGTTGCCCAGGCTGGAGTGCAGTGGCATGATCTCAGCTCACTGCAACCTCTGCCTCCCAGGTTCAAGTGATTCTCTTGCCTCAGCCTCCTGAGTAGCTGGGTTTACAGGCGTGCACCACCACATCAGCTAATTTTTGTATTTTTAGTAGAGACAGGGTTTCACCATATTGGCCAGGCTGGTCTCGAACTCCTGACCTCAACTGATCCACCTGCCTCTGCCTCTGCCTCCCAAAGTGCCGGTATTACAGGTGTGAGCCACCAAACCCAGCCCAAACCACCATCCTTAATGCACAATTTAAAAACCAATTCTTGAAAAATGCATAAGGGATGAAAAAATTATCTGTGAAACAATTTAAAAAGTTGAACTATCTAGTGACCCATATATTCCCCACCTTCTGGTGTTCACTCCCTTGTATAGTCCCCTCACCTGAGTGTGAGTGGGGCCTGTGACTTGCTTGTAACTAATACATTACGGCAAAGGTGATGGGATGTCATTCCTGTAATCACATTACGTTTATAAAACTTCCTCTTGCCAGCAGTCTTGTTTTCAGTCTCCTGCTGGCTTTGAAGAATCAAATACCCATGCTGTAAACTGCTTATGAAGGGACCCACATGGCAAGGACCAGCATAGAGTTTATAGGAGGTGGGGGCCTACAGCTTCAAGGGAATGAAGTCTGCCAACAAACTGAGTGGACCCCAAAGTGGACACTTGCTCAGTCAAATTGTAAGATAAGAATGACATTCAGCCTACACCCTGGTGGCAGCCTGAAGCAGGGACCCTGAAGCAGAGAACCCAGCTAAACCATGCCTGGACTCTTGCCCCACAGAAACTCTGAGATAAATATATGTTATTTTAAGCTGCTAAATAACGTTAAAAGTTTTAACTATGCGGCACTATTTTTCAGCAACTCTATATGTAGAAAGATTTTCTTCCTCACCCAATTTCCCCAAAACATTAAGGCCTATGCTGCTCAAAAGGGGGTAGGCAGCTTTAATAAGGGAAGTCAAATGGCAAATAAATAGAAGATAAGTTTAGCAGTAATATTTGAGACATAAAGAAGACAGAACTTGCTAGAAGAGGCATTTTGTGAGATGACTAACCATGGTCATTTTTGATAGCCATCTGGACATTTTTCTTTTCTCCTTTTTCTCTCCTGCTTCTCTTTCTCCTCTTCTTCCTTTGCCTCTTTATGTTCCGGAAAATTTGCTTAGCACTTTGTATACTACCTCATTTAATCCTCCCATGACACAGAGCACATGATGTATTTTCCTCAGGTAGAGAAACTGAGGCTCAGACTGATTAGGTAGTTGTTCTTGTCTAACAAATTAGCTAGGATAAATAATATGTGGAGGTAGGATTCACACTCAGGCCTGCTGAAAACAGAGGCCCATGTTCTTTCCACCACACTGAGGTCTAAGAAGGAAACCAGTCTGAGTCTCCCCAAGTACAGAGATTTGGTGGACGATCTATATTTTATTTGAAGATCTCCAGCCCCCCTACTTTTTTCTACTACCTATAACACTTTATAAGAATTTTGTCTTCAGTTTAAGTGTGTTGAAATATTGTTTATTTTATTTTTTGAGAGGGAGTCTCACTCTGTCACTTAAGCTGGAGTGCAGTGGCGCGATCTCAGCTCACTGCAACCTCTGCCTTCCCGGTTCAAGCAATTCTCTTGCCGCAGCCTCTGAGTAGCTGGAATTACAGGTGTCCGCCACGACACATGGCTAATTTTTTGTATTTTTAGTAGAGATGGGGTTTCACCATGTTGGCCAGGCTGGTCTCGAACTCCTGACCTCAAGTGATGCAACCGCCGCACCCTCCCAAAGGGCTCGGATTACAGGTGTGAGCTGTTCACTTAATTTCTCCCGGTGCTACTGGTATTCAAGGCTGAAGTCTGAGGCTGGCGTGAATGTGAATGGAGGTTGGGCTATCTCACCTTGGCAATGCTCCCAATGATGTTCCCCTGGCTGCCTGGCTGTCTTCTGACTCCTGGTGGTGGCAGGCCCCTGAGTCTCTGCAATACCTTCTCTCTCCAGTCTTTGAGCCTTTGTCTCCACTTAGCCTCTGAGTGCAGGTGAATCACCTTGCTCTGCCTCACTGAGTCTCAGGGCAGATGTGCTACTACTAATTCAGTGTTGGCACTGCTGGGAAGCTGTGGGTGTGTCAGGGAAGCTAAATATGAAGACCTCCTTCTGTTGAACCATGTCACTACATTGGTTTGGCAGCTTTCTTGTTGTGTAGGGCAGCCTGAGTTGTCAGGAGCCTGAACAAAGTTGTATCTATTCCTCCTTCCTATTTCCATTCTGTTTCTACTTGAAAGATTTAGGGGAGCTGAGGTGAGTGGATCACCTGAGGTCAGGAGTTCAAGACCAGCCTAGCCAACATGGTGAAACCCTGTCTCTAATAAAAATATAAAAAGGAGCTGGGCAGGGTGGTGGGCACCTGCAGTCATGACTACTCAGAAGGCTGAGGCAGGAGAATTGCATGAACCCAGGAGACAGAGGTTGCAGTGAGCCCAGATCACGCCACTCACTGCACTCTAGCCTGGGTGACAGAGGAAGACTCCATCCCCCTACCCCCCCCCCCGCAAAAAACCAAAAAGATTTAGGGGAAAGCAGGAATAATAAAGACCATTTAGAGAAGCCAAGATAGTCTATTTTTGTTCTCAGTAGTCCCTACAGAGCCTTTAGGCAAACTGCAAGGAAAGAATGTTTAGGAGTCTTAATTACTGTCTTCTAATCAAACCCAAGACACCACAGACCTTGATAGAGCAATGTAAATAGTAGCTGGAAAATAAGAGCTGCAGTTGCAATGAAAGGTCTATGGGAATAAGATGGAACATGAGAGAGGCAAGCAGGTCCTGAGGTGGCGCTACCCTTCACATTATCCCCTTGACATTTATGGCAAATTCAGAACAGCAGGAAGGAAGGACTGCAACCGCCAGTGCAAACGGTGATCCTATGCGGACCTTGAGTTCTTCCTCCGACCCTTGCACACCCTTTGGCCTGGACTTAGAGTTGCAACTGTAATGCCCAAAGCAAAATTTATCTGTAGTCCTTTGTTGCAATCAGCTATAATATAAGCTCCACGAGAGGAGGATCTTTGTCTTATTTACTACTAAATACTCCTAGGGACTAGGGCCTAGCACAGCAGTCAGTAAACTTAGAAACCTCAAGCAATATGTGCGACCTGATTAACTGATTATTTTATAAATTGTGTGCTATGTTGAAACTTTTTTATCAGCATGTTCTATGTTGAAGGCAATAATTCTATAGTGTATTAGCTTACTTATTTTTTTAATGTAATAGTTACCATTATTATTATTTTTTGTCAAAGGGCCTTGTTCTGTCACCTAGGCTGGAGTGCAGTGGCACACTCATGGCTCACTTCAGTTTCAACTTCCTGGACTGAAGTGATCCGCCTGCCTTAGCCTCTGGAGTAGCTGGGACTACAGATGTGTGCCACCATGCCTGGCCAATTTTTTTTCTTGCATTTTTAGTAGAGATGAGGTCTGGCTTATGTTGCCTAGGCTGGTCTTGGACTCCTGGGCTCAAACAATTCTCCCACCAAAATTCTGGGATTACAACCAACAGCCACTGCAGCTGGTCATACATTTTGAGTTATGTGTTAGATATATAACAATTTTTTTAAAAAAATCACAATGCTAGTTCCATTAAAAGATGATTTTGGCCGGGCATGGTGGCTCACGCCTGTAATCCAAGCACTTTGGAGGCCAAGGCAGGTGGATCACCTGAGGTCGGGACTTCAAGACCAGCCTGACCAACATGGTGAAAGCCCGTCTTAAAAAAAAAAAAAAAAGATGATTTTACAGAATTTTTTTGTTTTTCATCAAAAGACATAATCCCACAATTATGGCAAAAACATATATGTCATTGCTATAGTTTGGATATTTGAGCCTCCAAATCTCATGTTGAAATCTGATCTTTAATGTTGGAGGCGGGGCCTAACAGGAGTGTCTGTGCTGTGAGGGTGGATCCTTCCTAGACAGTTTGGTGCCTCCTCGAAGAAATGAGTGAGTTCTTGCTCTATTAGTTCCTGCAGGAGTTTCCCTGAGAGCTGTTTGTTAAAAGAGAGCCTGGCACCTTCCACCTCTCTCTTCTTTCCTCTCCTGCCATATGATCTCTGTGGGGCCAGCTCCCCTTCACCTTCCACTAAGGGAAGCAGCTGAAGCTTTACCAGAAGCAGATGCTGGCGCCATGCTTCTTGTACAGAGTGCAGAACCGTGAGCCACATAAACCCCTTTTCTTATAAATTACTCAGCTTCAGATATTCCTTGATAGTAATGCAAACTGACTAAGACAGTCACATTGCAAATATCAAATAAGGCTTTAATTTGAGAACAAAGTTACTAATATTGGTTTCGTCTACTATTAGATTATTTTGATGCCATTCAATTTGTCAAGTATTCATAAAGTATCAATTGTGAAATATTTCACATTACTTTGAATATTTCAACATTACTGAAATATTTCACATTCATAAGGTATGAACCCAGTCCTCTCTTCCTGGGATGCCAGGAAGCTGCCCATATCCTTAGGAAAGAGCTAAGTAATAATACAGTGAATATATAACTAATATGCTCAAATGAGGGATATCAATGGTAAATGCTCTGGGAATGTGAAAGGCAAGGGTGAGGTCAATATGAACCATAAGAGACAAGGGAGGCTTCAGGAAGAAGTGGGAATAGCTCTGCCCGGAACCCCTTCTTAGAGGGCCCGGCTCTGGCCCTTCTCTGGCCACAGTCCAACACCAGAGTGAGGCGTCCCTGAGGAAACGCCCACCAGAGCCTGCATGCCGTCTTCCAGACCACACTCTGTGTACTGGGAACCTAGAATTCTGGCCAAACACCATGAGTCCACTTCTAAGGCCTGTATAAGGCCTCTTAATCTGGCAACCACAGCAGGCGAAGCAATGTGCTAAAAGTAGAAAAGAAACTAGGTGGGCCACAGGCCTGAGGCAGAGGGCCAAGGGCTGGCTCTTCCTGCCCCACTACATTTAGGCACAGAACAATAATTAAAACTTAGGACCCCCCTTCCAGGTTATTTATGAAGCATATTGGTCAAGGTAGGAAGATAGTGCACATCGTCTCTTTCAAGTTTTTAGGTTAATTTGTATGATTAAAATATTTAGATACAAGTAACATTGGCCCAAATTTGTACTTTTGCCCCATACCCAACAAATGTTATGAACAAGCCTGATCTGAAAGGATGAGGAAAGGGAAGGAATGGTATGGAATGAGAACAGAACAGCTAGGAGAAATGCTGTGTGCTCCATTCAGGTGTTGAAAGTGGATCTCTCCCAGTGCTTGGGATGATGGATAGTAGACGGAATATTCTTTTAATGAATAAGAAAAGAAAAGCTCTTACCTGAACTTGTGCATGTAGGATTTTGTGAGCTAACCACTTTCCTTTCAGTAAATTCCTTTGCAGCTTAAACAGAGTATATTTAAAAATATATATTTTTCAGTTTTTAAAATTGAGACACATTTTTACTCCTGTCATCCAGGCTGGAGTACAGTGGCATAATCACTGCTTACTGCAGCCTTGAATTCCCCAGCTCAGGTGATTCTCCTACCTCAGCCTCCCAAGTAACTGGAATTTCAGGCACATGCCACCACGCCTGGCTAATTTTTTGTATTTTTTTGTACAGACAGGGTTTCTCTGTGTTGCCCAGGCTGGTCTTGAACTCCTGGGCTCAAGTGACCCAACTGCCTCAGCCTCCCGATGTACTAGGAGTACAGGTGTGAGCCACTGCGCCCAGCCCAAAGTCCATTCTGAATTGCAATTAAGACAGATATCACAAGCATACCAGAGAACTCAGGGATAATAGAAGTGTTCTATAATAACAAACTAGGCCGGGCGCGGTGGCTTACACCTGTAATCCCAGTACTTTGGGAGGCTGAAGCAGATGGATCAAAATGTCAGGAGTTCAAGACCAGCCTGGCCAAGATGGTGAAACCCTGTCTCTACTAAAAATACAAAAATGAGCCGGGCGTGGTGCACATGCCTATAATCCCAGCTACGTGGGAGGCCGAGGCAGGAGAATCTCTTGAACCAGGGAGGCAGAGGTTGTGGTGAGCTGAGACTGCGCCATTGCACTCCAGCCTGGGCAACAAGAATAAAACTCTATCTCAAAAACAAAAACAAACAAAAAAAACAAAGAAATTGAGACCAAGCAAAATGTCCAACAGGAGAATAACAGGTAAACTGTGACCAATTCAGATAATGAAATACTGTGTAGCTTTAAAAACCGTGTTGAAAAAGATCATTTTGTGACTTGGGAAATTGTTCACAATATTAGTAAAAAGAGTAGTATACAAAATTGCACATAATAAAATAATATCGTTTGTTTTTAAAAATACACCATAAACATAGTGAAAAGGCTGAAAATATACTGTAATGTTAACAGTAATTATTTGTTTGGTGGATTACAGACTTCTTTATTTCTCCATATTTCCAAATTTTATACAAGAATATATATTACTTTTGTCATCAGAAGATCAACAACTGTTATAAACACAAACACACACATCTGAGGGACAAAGATCTGAGTGAAGAAAAAGCAGAACTAGGAGTTATCTCCAGAGGATTCCAGTTCAGTACAGTGAAGAAACATTTATGTTTTCTCTATTCGCTCAGGAGAACCTGATGAAGTAAGTATGACTACACAGAAGAACAAAAAGGAATAAACGCTTACCAGTGAGGGCTGAACCCTTAGATGAGAGGTATCAAATGACTTCAGGAAAATGAGAAGATGGGAGCTTGTGGAAGGCTTGATCAGAGTAGAGGAAGCCCGTAACACAAGCCTAAGTAAGGAAGAAGCTAAAGTGGAGGTGAGAGCTTAGCTTAATGATGGAAAGCTGAGGAGGCTCTAGACCAGGGGTGGGCCGCTACGCAGAGAGAAGAAAGGGGTCTCCAGCTGGGCGCAGTGGCTCACACCTATAATCCCAGCACTTTGGGAGGCCAAGGTGGGCAGGTCATGAGGGCAGGAGTTCAAGATCAGCCTGACCAACATCGTGAAACCCCACCTGTACTAAAAATACAAAAATTAGCTGGGGGTGGGGCGTGCACCTGTAATCCCAGCTACTTGAGAGGCTGAGGCAGGAGAATTGCTTGCACCTGGGAGGCGGAGGTTGCAGTGACCCAAGATCATGCCACTGCTGAGGCAGGAGAATCACTTGAACCTGGGAAACGAAGGTTGCAGTGAGCCAAGATCGCACCACTGCACTCCAGGCTGGGCGACAGAGCAAGTCTCCGTCTCAAAAAAAAAAAAAAAAGAAAGAAAGGGTTTTCAACATAATACAATGAAGGTTAACATCTGGCCTCTTAAACTCCCCTCCCTTCTCACATGTACATTACTGTAAAACAATCTACATTTATCCCAAGGGGAAAAAAGCGAAAGGAAAAAAGAAACAAGTGTGCTCTTACCAAAAGAAAATCATCTGGTTAGAGGAAACTCAGGCTTCCTTCCTCTTTTATTCTGACATTTTGAGGCTTCCAGTCTGAGGCTCGGCGTCAGGTTCACACACTTGATTTAATTAATTAATTTGTTTATTTATTTTTGAGACGGAGTCTCACTCTGCTGCCCAGGCTGCAGTGCAATGGCACAATCTCAGCTCACTGCCACCTCCACCTCCTAGGTTCAAGTGATACTCCTGACTCAGCCTCCTGAGTAGCTGGGATTACAGGTGTGTGTCACCAGGCCCAGCTAATTTTTGTATTTTGAGTACAGTAGAGATGGGGTTTCTCCATCTTGGCAGGGGCTCACACCTGTAATCCCAGCACTTTGGGAGGCCGAGACGGGTGGATCACAAGGTCAGGAGTTTGAGACCACGTCCACACACTTTAAAGCAAAGTATGCAGTTAACATGTACTGGCCAATCATGCAGAATTCCCTGTCTTCCCAGTCTAAGGGGACGTCTCTTGGGTAAAGAAACTGACAATCCAACAGCAGAGAAAACTAGCTCGAGCTACCTGGAATAATCAGTCTGGTCTTCCTCCCAAAGTGTTGGGATTACAGATGTGAGCCACCGTGTCTGGCAAAAATGCTTTTCTATTATTATCTTTTTCTTACCATGGGCCTGTAGTGCTTTAATTAAAGCAAAACCAAAATAAAATAGACTATGATCACAAAACTACAGAAATAAAACATATTTACATGACTCCTAAAATACAATATCTTATATGAAAATACATTTTATCTATTTTCAATCCCCAGTTAGAGCCTTGAAAATTATAGGCCCAATACAAAAATTTCTGCCTTGAGACAACTTTCAAAGTACTCCTCTTTTATAAAGACGTTAACACTGCCACCTCGTGGCAGCAAAAGCACTCTTACTTATGTAAAAAGTTATGTGTTTACTTTTATTATTCATGTGGTTCAAAATTCAGTATTTTTAAAACATCATGTGATAAAGTGTCCCTCCAACCCCATCCTTTCCATAGAGAATACAATGTTAATAATTTTTGTGTATATTCTTCCAGAGATGTCTTAAGCACAAACAAAAATGTATTTTTAATACAAACGCTAAAATACTACATTGCTACATATTTTGCTTTTTCAGTCTTTTAATAATATTTTGGAGATTTTTCTGTAGCAACACATAAAAAATCTTATTTTAAAAATAGTGTAAAATTGTTCACTATATTGATGTCTGATTGATTTAACCAGCACATTAATGATGATTAGTTCCAGTCCTTTTTTTTTTTCTGAGACAGAGTCTCACTCTGTTGCCCAGGCTGGAGTGCAGTGGCATGATCTTGGCTCACTGGTTCAAGCTATTCTCATGCCTCAGCCTCCCCAGTAGCTGGGGTTATAGGCACGCACCACCATGCCTGGCTAATTTTTGTGTTTTTAGTAGAGATGGGGTTTCGCCATGTTGGCCAGGCTGGTCTCGAACTCCTGGCCTCAAGTGATCCAACCACCTTGGCCTCCCGAAGTGCTGAGATCACAGGCGTGAGCCACTGTGCCCAGCCAATTCCAGTCTTTTCATTTTCCAAATGATGCGCCAATAAATACATTTGTATGTCATTTCACACATTTTAGGAAGAGTACATGTATTTATAATTTTGACACATTTTATCAAATTTACCTCTCCTGAGTTTGTACCAGTTTGCACTCCAAACAGCAAGATACGAGGGTACTGTTGTCTCATATCAATGACATTCTGTTTTCCAGACTCTTTTGATCTTTAGCAATTTCATTAGAACAAAAAGGGTTTCTTGCAGTTTTAATGTGGATTTCATTTACTATAGGGTAGGCCGAGTAAATTTTCATATGTTTAAGAGCCTATATTAGTTTGCTAGGGCTGCTGTAGCAAAGTACCACAAACTGGGTATGGTTTTAAATAACAGAAATACATTGTCACAGTCTGGAGGCTGAAACTCTGAGACTGAGGTGTCTTGTGGGTTTGTTCCCTCTGAGGGCTGTGAGGAAGGATCTGTTCCATGCCTCTGCCCTATCTTCCAATAGGTTGCTGGTAGTTGCTGGCATTCTTTGGCTTGTAGAACCATCACTCTGATTATTGCTTTCATCTTCATGTGGCCTTCCCCCCACTGTGTGTGTGTCCAGATTTCCTCTTTTATATTTATTTTTTACACCTTTCTTTAAAGACCAGTCATATTGGATTAGGGCCCTCCCTACTGACTTCATTTTAACTAGATTACTTCTCTAAAGACTCTATTTCCAAATAAGGTCACATTCGGAGGTACTGGGAGCTAGGACTTAGACATATGAATTTTAGGGGGAACACAATTCAACCCATAACAGAGCCATTTATATTTTGTTAAATTTTCTGTTGACATAATTTATCTATTGAGCCTTTTAAAATTGGCCAGGCATGGCGGCTCACGCCTGTAATCTCAGCACTTTGGGAGGCCAAGGGGAGAATTTCTTGAGCTCAGGAGTTTGAGACCAGTCTGGGCAATATGGTGAAACCCTGTCTATACAAAAAATGTATATATTCTTGCAGGGCTTTCCACTAGTACTTTTATAGCATTAGTGTTTGCTTTTACTTTTATTCATTTGGATTTTTTTTTTTTCTGGTAGGATGTGTGAGGTATAAAGCCAATTTTCCTTCTGGGTGTCTATTCAGTTTTCCATTAATATTTATTGAATAATTCATGTTGCCCCAGTTATTTCAGACGCTATCATTAATACAACGTATATTTCTATGCTGGGTCTAATCTGCATTTTTTTTTTTTTAAGACAGAGTCTCACTCTATCGTCAGGCTGGAGTGCAGTGGCACGATCCTGGCTCACTGCAACTTCCGTTTGCCGGTTTCAAGCAATTCTCCTGCCTCAGCCTCCCGAGTAGCTGGGACTACAGGCACGTACCACCACGCCTGGCTAATTTTTTGTACTTTTAGTAGAGACGGGGTTTCACCATGTTGGCCAGGATGGTCTCGATCTCTTGACCTCGTGATCCGCCTGCCTCGGCCTCCCGAAGTGCTGGGATTACAGCAAAATTAAAAATTTACAGCCAAATTAAAAATTTGGCTCTAGTGAACTATTTATTAATGAGCCAGTTCTATGCTATTTTAATTATTGAGAATTTAACATTTGACAAAGCTAGTCCCCTTTTTAAGAATATTCATGAATATTTCTTGATATTTTTTCCTTTTAAAAGATCAGCTTAGGATAACTGACATTTTATGTCTTTTTATTTGAGAAAATCATACAACTTTTGATTCAAATCTCCATTTGTGTTGAACAGTAGCATATAAAAAATTAAGCTGGGTGTGGTGGTTCATGCCTGTAATCCCAGCACTTTGGGAGCCTCAGGTGGGAGGATAGCTTTAGCCCAGGAATTTGAGACCAGCCTGGGCAACATAGCAAGACCCTGTCTCTACAAAAAATTTAAAGAAATAGCTGGGTGTGGAGGAACACATCTGTAGCACCAGCTACTTGGGAGGCTGAGATAGGAAGATCACTTGAGTCCAGGAGGTCGTGGCTGCAATAAGCTGTCATCACATCACCGCACTCCAGCCTGGGTAACTAAGTGAGATCCTGTCTAAAAAAAAAAAATTAAGTCAGGCAGGGTGGCTAGTGCTTGTAATCCCAACACTTTGGGAGACAGAGTGAGACCTCATCTCTATAAAATACACACACACACACACACACACACACACACACAACATAAACATCCTTCTTTACAGTTCTATGAATTTTGAAAAATGAATATGTAACCACCACAATCAATATATAGGATTTGTCCATCACCCCCAAAATTCCCCTTGGGCCTCTTTATAGGCAATCTCTCCCCTTCCTAGTACATGGTAACCACTGATGGAATGTTCTATCCTTACAGTTTTCCCTGATTCAGATTGTCATATAAATGGAATCATACAGTATGAAGTCTTTGAATTTGGGTTCTTTCATTAGCATTATGCACTTGAAATCTATCCATGTTGTATGCATCAGTTTTTTTATTGATAAGTAATAATCCATTACATGGATGTACCAGTTTATCCATTCACCAACTAAAGGAACTTTGTCATTTCCAGTTTGAGATTATGAATAATACAGCTATAAACATTCACATACAGATTTAATGTAGACAAAATTTTTACTCCACCTGAGTAAATACCTAGAAGTGGGATTGCTGGTTGTAGGGTACAGTGCATGCTTACTTAAGAAACTGCAAAACTGTTTTCCAAAGAGAATGGACCATTTTGCACACCCATCAGGAATGTATGAGAGTTCCAGTTGCTTTGTATCTTCGTCAGCACTTGGTATTGTCAGTTTTTAAAATTTTAGCAATATGTGTGTAATGGTATCTTGTAGTTTTTATTTGCATTTCTCTCATGATTAATGATGTTAAACATCTTTTCGTATGTTTATTTACCATCCACATATCTTTTGTGAAGCATCTGTGCAAATTTTTGCTCATTTAAAATTAGGTTGTTTTGTTTGTTTTTTGAGACGGAGTTTCGCTCTTGTTGACCAGGCTGGAGTGCAATGGCACGAACTCGGCTCACTGCAACCTCTGCCTCCTGGGTTTAAGCTATTCTTCTGCCTCAGTCTCCTGAGTAGCTGGGATTACAGGCTAGGTTGTTTTCTTAACTGAGTTTTGAGAGTTTATATATTGACGTTGAATTGATTGCCTGCAGTATTAAAGTTTTCTTCTTAATCCGGTACTTTTTTTCCTTGCTATGTTGCCCATGCTGGTCTCAAACTCCTGGCATCAAGTAATCCTTCTGCCTTAGCTTTGTTGGGATTACAGGCATCAGCTTCCTTGTACAACAACTTCTTATAAAGTTTATTCCTTGGATGAAATTCCTACAGTAAATACATTTTCAATTCTTCTATACAACACATACATACATACATTGCTGTGGAAGTGGCTTGCTGTGGAAGCATCTGCCATTGAGAGAGCATGGCCTAAAAGCACAGTAGGAGCTGGTACCTGAGGACAACTGGGCTCCATTGGTGAATAGTAGAAATGGACAACAGGAACTGGGAAGTGTTTTCCTGCCCCACTATAGTCTGTGGTGTTACCCTAGTGCTCTCTGTTGACAAAACTTGACTGTGCCAGCTGGTAAAAGAAAAATATTTACACAGTTCAGCTCCAGTGTCAAAAAGTCAGGCAAAGAAGAGTGGATTTGGAGCTGGTGGGACGATAAACTGAAAATGGACACACCTCTACACATATTTTTTTGTCATTCCCTTTTCTATTTCAACTATTTCAACCCCTATTCAGGACCACTATCTCACGCCCAATTGCTCTAAAAGCTTCCTAATCCATCTTCCTCTATTCTTACAATCTTTCCACAATCCATCTTCAACAAAGATCACAGTGATTTATTTAAGAGTCCAATTTTGACAATGATACTCTCATACTTAAAATCCTAAGTCCCTCTTTCTAAACAAAGCGTATTATGTGTTGGTCTGCCACCTTCCCATTATTGCCTGCTGTGAACTTTTAGACTAAAAACGATTCCATTTTTCTCTTCCCTGACATTGCTCACAGAGGAATGCTCTTCATTTTGTTAAGTCCTGAGTCACTCAGGAGCTCCTACCTCCCCTAAGTCTGGGCTAAGTATCCATCCTCTTTCTCACCATAAATCCATTTATGAATCATCTAAAGAATATTTGTGCTCTATGTTCCAAGCAATGTGCTATATAGTTCCTGTTATAATCTAGTAACGTAAGAATTTTAGTTGTGAACTTCAATGTGCTCTGAAGAAAAGGAATGGAATTCTGAAACTGTATTAAATGAGGAAGAGCTGAAAAGCCAGTGCAGTTGAAACACAGAGTAGTATGTATGAGAAGTAGCTAGAGAAGTAGGCAGGGGCCAGAAAATGAAAGACCATAACGATGTTAATGATTTTTACTTAAATCAAGGATATATGAACACAAGTTATTTGTATTAAGGAACCGTTAATTTTTAAAAGGGTTGATAATAGTACTGTAGTTATGCTTAAACATTTTTTTTAGAGATACATAATGTATGGGATTTGCTTCAAAATAATCCTAGGGAGACAAGAATGGTGAGTGGGCTGGTGATGAAACAAACTGGACCACGTGTTGATGATTGTGGAAACTGGGTGATGCATACAAGGGGATTATCTTATTCTAATTTTGCACTTACTTGCAATTTCCAATAATTTAATCAAGAGAAAAATAGATGGTTTTTATTCTAAAAATGGTGAAAAGATACCAACAGTAAGAATGATCTGAACACTCAGATTTGATTTCAGAAAGATCACGCTGTCTTCATTGCAGACATCAGAGGAAGGGGGTCAAAGTGGCTGTGAGAGACCATCTTAATAGACTTAAATGATTCAAGAAAAGAAATGGTCAGACTAAGGAGGTGAAAATGGAAATAAGTGAAGGAATGCAAGAGCCATTTTGGAGAACTTTAGGGTTAGGGCAGGTGACATTCACTGAGACAGGAAACAATGCAAGAGGATCATGTTTGGGGGTGGAAGAGAAAGACATGAGCTTAATCTTGGATAGAGTTGTGGTTGCCTTTCAGATAAGTGAACATTTCAAGGAGGCAATATGGAGATTTCAGAGAAAGCCAGTACTCAATTAGGGATCAGTAGTATGTCACAGATCATCTTCAAAGTGTGGTCATCATAGAATAAAAGGAGTTTGAGAAGAGAAACTGGGTTGAGGCTTGAAAAACTAATATTTAATGACCAGGATAAAGATGTGCTAGAAAGGAGACAAAATTGCTGGACAGAGGTCTGAGGGCATAGAGAGGTGGCAGTGATTGGAGGAAAAACAATGTGGTGGTGTGAAAATCTGGAAGGGAGTGGTGAAATGCCTAGTGTTTGAGTCAAGACAAAGACAAAAACTGCTCATTTAATTTAGTAACACATAGGCTGGTGATTTTTCCAGGGCTTTATGGAGTGATGGGGCCAAATCACAAAGACTGGAATGCGTTGAGAAGCGAATGGAATTTGAGCAACTGGAGAGAGCAAGCAAACTTACATGAACTTCTGGCTGTGATTGTAAGGGGAGGATGTAGCAGCTGGGTGTTGAGCTTTCTTAAGATAACACAAAAATTTCAGCATGTTTAAGTGTTAATGGGTACACTCACATTGAAGGGGCATAGTTGAATATAAAAGGGAAAATTCATAATTCACAGTGTGAGACTCCTAAGTAGCAGGAGATAGGATGCAAGATAGGAAGACTACCTTGGTTATGAGGAAAGCTCTTGCAATGGAACAGAAAGGAGTGGAAGAGTGGTATCTAAGTGAGTTTCTAAGCTGGACGTGAACTAAGGAGTTCCTTTCATATAGTTTCTCTTTGCCACTGCCCCCCCACCGAAATAGGAAAGGTCATCTATTAAGAGTGAGGGGGAGCAAGGAGTTACAGGCTTGAAAAAATTGTCTAAAGAGTTGAAGAAAGTTTAAATTTGGAGGTAGTGAATTTAGAGATATCAAGTCTAAATTTTGTGTGTGCTCCATCACATACTCTGATGCAGTACCAAAGCAGAAGAGTTTGCCTAATGTATCATGTACATTGCTTTTATTATGCTTTCATTTACCATTTATCATTGCTTTTTATTTGCCTATTTATGACCGTGTCTCTCCCAGCAAACTAAATTGAGAGCGCTTGAAACATTTAATCAGTTTGGTATCCCTAAGTCCTGGTTTACTGCCTCACCCAATGTAGGTTCTCAGATATTTGTCAAAGGTGGAAATGAGTAACATTTCTGCCTTTACTTGCAACAAACTTTAAAAGGAAGGGAATTTCCCCTAGATTCTATAAATGACTGTTTATTATCTACCTATAATTATTTTGTATACTTTACATGAATTAACTTATTTAAGCCATACGAGTAGGTACTATTACTATTTTCCATTTTTCAGATGAAGAAACTGAAGCATAGGGATAACTTCACATACATAAATAAACCAAAGCATTCTAACAATTTCTTACTGCAACTGACTGACCAAAACAGCAATCAATTAACTTTGTTTGGATAATTTCTTTGTAAAAAATCTTATTATAATAAACTTATTTCAATAAGTGACCCATACAGTATTTCCAAAAAATAATTAATAGTGTTAGATGATATTAGGTTACCTCTGTTTCACAGTATATAAAACTGGTATTTGAAAACCACATGAAGATCCATTTCAATATCCTATGGATGTCAGATATTCACACCAGACACTGGGTAAAATACCAAAAGTGAGAAAAAGTAAATAAGGGAATGGGCATTCATCTGACAAGTGATGAAGTATCTTTCCTTTCTATAGAACGCTTTCTAAAACTCAGATGCAATGAGGCAAATGTAAAAACTGCAGATTGAAGGCTTTTAGAGGTAGTCACTACAATGAGTTCATCTGAGAAGTTGCATCATTATCACAAGCATTTATTGAGGGCCCATAGAACTCATGGTACCTTCAGTGTGTTTACAGAACTTTGCTTATATGCCGACCTTGCCCTTAAGGAGCTTACAATCTAGTGGAAAGAAAGATGGAGAAACTCGGATGTGATGGAGCAATGAATGAACAGATACTACAGACTGAAAAATTATCATAAATGTAAAACACATACTGAAAAATGAGGGTTAATGGGGATGGCAAGGATGGTAGGTAGTCCTGGATATACTCCTGACTTCTTGAAGGAGACAAGTATCTAGAATATTCAAGGACGTAAAGTGCGGTTGAGAAAGCCAGGATGCAAACAAACACTTCCTATCTGTTGCCCGCAGCTGAGAATTGCAAAATCAATACAGGGATAGAGATAATGGGGAAAGAAACTTTTTAGTATTCTTTTAGCACTTCTGATTCTGACTCAGACTGGAGCAAAGTCACCATTTACGTAACTGAACTATCCTAGATCATCTAAACTGGTTCAAAGGAAAAAGATTTTAAAAATTAGTTTGTCTGTATGAGTTCTATATACAATTTAACTAAAAGGTTAGGATGAGTAGCACTGCCACTATGCTAAAGACTGCTGAACTGAATGTAATACAGACATGGCAGAAGTGCGAACTGCATCAGTGATACACATTGTGTACTGCAATGGGGGCTTACTAGATTTGTGGCAGAATATACCCGTTTATGAAAGCAGCACATTGGCAAGTAAAAACGGAAATGGAGGTAGAAAATAAATACCTAGAATACGTGATGTTTTATGCAGCTGAACAGGAGGACAACCCTGAAGAGATAAGAATTATAGTAATAACATAGTGACTAAGGTTATCTTGATTTCCCCCACCACAGTTATGAATCAAAATATGGACTTTTTTTTTTTTTGGAAAGGGCAATACCCTCTTCTAGCTGAGTCCAACAGTTTGGATATTACTGTACCTAAAAATAGTAAAATGGTGGCCAAGGGCGGTGGCTCACACCTGTAATCCCAACACTATGGGAGGCCGAGGCAGGCGTATACCATCTGAGGTCAGGAGTTCGAGACTATCCTGGGCACCATGGTGAAACCTTGTCTCTATCAAAAATACAAAAATTAGCTGGGTGTGGTGGTGCGCACCTGCAGTCCCAGCTACTCAGGAGGCTGAGGCAGGAGAATCGCTTGAACCCCAGAGGTGGAGGTTGGAGAGGTGAGATCGTGCCACTGCACTACTCCAGCTTGGGCAACAAGAATAAAGTGGTAACTATGTACAAAGAATGGGGAAAGGTAGCTCACCGGGATCAACATCAGAGGAGTGGAGAGGACAGGACAATGAGGGGTAACTGGATTGAGCACCACAAGAAGCATGTAGATTTAAGCAGATTATGAGACATTATAAACAGCTGTTTCAAAGTAAGAGTAAAAACAGGCTGGAAGAAATCTTGGGTAACATTAGAGTAACATAGTCTAGGAATCCATCAGTTATGGAGATAAGTAAGATATAGTCAGGGAAAGTAGGATTCATGCTTGAAGTGTAATAGAAAGAAAAACCTAAGTGAAATAGATTATTACAAATTTCTTTATAAAGAATAAAACTGGAAGAACTGATAGTCTAGAAAGGTGAAGTAATCTGGAGTAGGCAGCATATTTAGAGCTACAAAAGGTACAAAGTTTGTGAAGGCAAAAATTGGGGCAGAAAATATACATGTCAAGGGAGTACTGCAGTCTTCTGGTGGGAGGTAGAACACAAAGAATCCGTAGCACCACTGACTTTTCTTTAGTCAGCTGCTCTTACACCCAGAACAGTAGCTGTCAAGTCAATTTTATTGACAACACAGCCTGACTTGGACATCCTGAGTGAAACTGCTGTCACCTAAAGAGCCTGGATTTAGAAGGAATATTTAAAATTATTCGAACTTCTACACTAAGTCTTTAGGGGAAAAAATGTTAAATCTACTTTTCTTATACATGATCTATGTGCTTAGTTTTTATCAATCTGACACTACAGTCCAGATTTGCTTCTGATCACAATGGAATATAGGTTTTACCATGTTCATTTTTTTTTCTCCAACTTCCTTTAAGAATTAAGACTGGTTGGGCGCAGTGGCTCACGCCTATAATCCCAGCACTTTGGGAGGCTGAGGTGGGCAGATTACATGAGGTCAGGAGTTTGAGATTAGCCTGGCCAATACAGTGAAACCCTGTTTCTACTTAAAATACAATAATTAGCCAGGTGTGGTAGCGTGTGCCTGTAATTCTTGCTACTCAGGAGGCTGAGGCAGTAGAACTGCTTGAACCCTTGGGGCAGAGGTTGCAGTGAGCCGAGGTTGCACCACTGCACTCCAGTCTGGGCTACAGAGCAAGGCTGTCTCAAGGAAAAAAAAATAATAGACTGCACTAACACCATCAACATGCATATTGATTAGAAGGCATCTTGCAGCAACTTTAAAAAATTACTGTCTACATATTATAAAAACATACTTTATTAATGTGCTTATTAAAAAGTTTAGGGAAAACTTCTTTAAGTGTTCAAAATGCCAAGTTGGTCAGGTATCAATTTGCTAGTAGTGTTTGGGAATATTGTATCAGATGTCTAGGCAAAATTTTTTCCTCCCTTAATATTAAACTACTGGCTGACATTTAATGATTTTTGCCAATTAGTAAAATAATCAAGGAGTTTAAAAAAGTGTAAGTTACTCACATATCTTGGCCTTCAAAACAGTCAACCATAAATCTTGAAATTTTATACATAAAATGGTAAATCCACCAAATCCGAGGAATTAACAATTGGTATTTTCTTTTGATTAAAGTTGGTCTATTTATAGTTAACTTGAATAGCTACAATGGAAGATTCAATTTTGAATACTCAAAAAGGTCAACTAATTTCAAAACTCTTAGGCAAGCTTCTATAACAATGTTACCCTACTTTCTTAGTATACAAAAAAGATCCAAAAAGCTTCATTCATTTTTTTGCAGTTTCACAAACTTAAATGAATTTAGATTACTTTTAGAATAGTAATTAGAAGCTCTGAGCAGTATGCGAGTTGAGATGTGGGCCTTATTTGGCCCTTGGTAGCTGTGTGAGCTTGGGCAAATCACCCTCAGCAACTCTTATCATCTAAACGGGAGGGCTGGGACAGACTAATTCATGGACTCTTACGAATCCCCTTAAACTGTATGGAAAAACTGCATGTATATGCACTTTCAGCGGAAGCCAGTTTAAAGTTCTCATTAGTTCTCAGAGGCAACCTTGATCCCCAAATAAGCTTGCACTATATAAGGTTATCATTTCTCAACTGTTAAAGTTCTAAATAATTTTCTTGTCAGAGGCAGAACTGTAAGATGGCTCCCAAGATTCCCTGGTACACATACTCCTTATAAACCCTTCCCTTGACTGTGATCAGGATCTTTGAATATGATGGATATCACCTGTGACTGGACTACAATGCAGGGCAGGCAAAGGTGAAGGGATTCTGCAGGTGTAATGAAGGAACCTCATCAGTTTGGCTTTGGGTTAATCAAAAGAGAGATCATCTGGGTGGGTAGGTGGCCTGATATAATCAGGTGAGACCTTTAAAAGAGTGATTAAAGCCTTCCCTGAGACCAGAGATTCTCTTGCTGGCCTTGAAGAAGTTGCCACGCATTCTTCAGTTGCTAGGCAATGGATTTTGCCATATGTGCATAGAAGAGGATCCCCTAGCTTCAGATAAGACTGCAGTGCTGGCTGACACCTTTATTGCAGCTTTGTGAGACCCTGAGCAGAAGACCATAACTGTATTCTTCACCAACAGAAACTGTCAAGTAACGTATGTTGTGTTTTAAGACACCAAGTTTATGGTAATTATACCACAATTATACAGCAATTAGTCTCTAAAGCCAAAATTTAGCTTAATCTCTGTAACTTTCTCCTTGAAGAAACTGAGGCAATGGAGAATCCAAAAAGGGTGCCCATAAATTAATGTTACAATAAACCCAGTCATTTTACAATGCAGTTATACTTTTAAAGAAACAAAAAACTCCTCACCCTATAAAGTGCCGCTGAGGTAAGCCTAAACTAAAAGATCCATTCCCTCGCCCCTAAATTCTTCCAGATGCATTTTTAATGACTCATAGCTTTAATTATAGAAATGCTCCAGGTTTGGTCCAGAGCAATGTGGAAGGTATTATTTCCGCCATAAGACACGATTACTGAAGTCTTTGAAAATTACAAAGGAATTTAAAGATAAGATTTTAGACTAGGGCATCTCACACACCTCTAGTATAATATTCTTATTTTTATAGCACTTGAAGTGGTCTCAAATCTCAAAAAGACAGTTTAATACATGAAACATCAAGAACATTTAGCTTATTAGGCATATTATTCCATGCGGCCATCCCCCATCAGAAATAAGCCTGTTAAAAATGAATCCATTTCCTAGATCACTGGAGAATTAAAAAAAAAGTGTTAAAATCAGGTAACCATTAACTGTCAACTGTACTGAAGCAATTTCAGAGACAGAAAAGCCCTTCCTAGAATTTCTATTAGAAAAATCAATGTTCTATATGAGACTATAGGTGGAAATAAAATATTTAAACTATAAGGTAGTCCTTATACCCAGAGATATTAATATCACCCTTACCTATTTTCCATATCACTATTCTATACAATAATTTGTATATAAAATTTGTATACAAGCTCATTGGCTTAGTTTGAATCCAATATTTTAACTAAAAAACAGAAATTATGTGAAATATTGCTATGTTCACCTTCCAATTACTGAAACCTTCTGTAAAACCTATGCTTTGTATGCAATCCATCATTTAGAGCTCTATGTTGAAGATACAGCAATACTCAAAATACAGTTCAAGTTTTCTCAGTCTATTTTACTGGGAGAATGAAGGAAAAGTAAAACCTTGGTTTGGATAGGGAGAAACAGAAGCACAGATGGTGTCAACTGGACAAATTCAGTGGGCTAAAATATGAATATGTCCATACTGAAATGACAGAACTGAAGAGATTTCTTGTTATGCTGGTTCTAGGTAAAAAGACAAGAAGCTAATGTAAGCCACTGAGTTATACTCTAACACAAAAAAAAAATCCACACACCACACACACACACCCCATGTAAAACATTGCTTTAAGTTTTAATGTTTATTTCCCCCAAGACAGCCTAGCCTGCACTCTACTTGGATAAATTTTACAAGCTAGTTTTCTGCTGCTTCTAGTTTTAAACTTTAACCATGTTTCTGATGACAAGGAATGCTGCAAAAATACTCTAGTTCAACAAAGAGTTATGATCACAAAATAATTTTTATCCATTCTACAGTGTTTCAGAATTACCAGTTGATTTTTAAACACAAAGTAGATATAGATGCTAATGGTGGCTAATCTGGTATGTTTCTTATAGCAAACTGTTGTTCATGCAACACTTGTGCTCAAAGGGGAAGGCACAGGATTTCCTACAATGAGCCACCTTATAAAGAGTTCTTTTTGTACAAATTAATTTATGTCACATTTAATTTAGTGTGCATAACCTCAAAACTGAGGTATTATTCCAATTTATAAAAACCACTTGCATAACTTTTATGCAAGTTTTAAAAATACAAAGTTTTCTCCCTAAAGTGGCTCAAAATAGATTGTTCATGGCTGCCTACATCTAAGATAAAAAGATTCTAAAACAATTGAACAGATTAGGCATATTATTAAAGGTGTTCAAACCATTACTTGATTTGTACATCTACTCAAACCTCTTCATCGGTCTTTATTCAGCAGTACATATGCACCAAATTCCATTTTAGAAGTTTCCATATCATTTTCATAGAAAACAAAGTTTGAAAACAAGTAACATTTAAACACAGCACGGTATTCTACCACAACTGAAACTTTTTTCTTCTTCTTCTTTACAGGACTCAACAAAATCTAAAAATGAACTCTATGCTGTAGATTTACCTCATGCAAAGATCTTTATGTTATCTCTGAAAATGAAAAGGATGGCCTTTTAAGCACATTTTACTGTTTTATACTATTATGGCAACTTGTGTACTGCAACACAGTCTATTTTGAGGGAAATTTATGATTTTTTTCATGCAAAAATCTACACAAATTAGTTTTGATGATATGGAAAGCTTTTCATAGCATCAAACATTCATCTGGTGCAAATGCACAGGGAAACCTTCCTGAAAAGTTTTCTGACTTGAGAAGCAACTAAAAAAAGGCATACTAGGTAAAGTAAATAAAAACGTAAAAAAAAAAAAAGGAGTGGGGTGGGGGAGGAGGTGGGAAAGGAGGAAATAGAAAACACAGGCTGCAGAGTAAACTAATGTCTGCTGCTAAACCAGTCTTTGTTTTCATGTCCAGTGTACATTAACACTTATGATCTCATTATTCTGATGATTTACTAGGTTTGTTATCAGCCCCCTGAAGGTGAATCAAGCTTGCATGCGTTCACATACAGCACCACAACCACACTCTCGTACACAGTCACTCCAGGACTAGGAGTCTGCTTCATGAGTGAAGAGCCTTAGATTTCAAAGATGAACCTGGCTCTCCATCACTGAGCCAGACATTCATTCAATACTGTCCATTCACACACTGCTTCATAGCAAGGCCTGGGCTCATCTTCCTCTGACTTATATGGGCAGCCTATTCTCTTTTATGCTTACAAGGCTTGGAGATGACAGTAACTGCACTTTCCCCCTCAATTGATAAAGAGTAAGTCAATGTTCTTTCTCAGGCACTGACAATCTGTGACCTGTAGCCCTTTTTACTTTGAACAACCTAAATAAGCATTCATGTAAAGTTTTCATTACATTTTGCCACTCATTCTCACTCGCACCCACTCGCCATCTTGACCTCATTTGGGCATTTTCTGTGATTCCAAATGAAATCTTCACATTTTCTTTCCTGATTTAATGCAGCAGCAGATCCCATGAGCCAAGCCTGATGGATCAAACCTTTTTTATATATATGTATATATATATATATAGACAGATATATATATATATATATCTCAGTGCTGCATTGTACCTAACTTCCACAACATCTTTCTAAAACTGGAACCCTTCTGTTGGTACATTGGCAGATGAATTGAAACCAAATGTTCCGCCTTGAATTGCCTCTGGAACAAGGCTAGGGTCTTCATCAATCTAGGTGAAAAAAGAAAAGAACGTGATAATTAGTTTTAAAATATGTATAAACAGTATTATAGTACTAATCCCATTACCCTTAAAAAAAAGTCTGGAGAGATGATGAGTGTCAACACTTTAGAAAGTTGAAACACTTAATAAAAGGTTTAATAAACACTTAATAAAATCCTTTAGAAAGTTGAAATACAAAAGGTTTTTTTCTTTCTTTCTTTTTTGAGATGGCATCTCACTCTGTTGCCCAGGCTGGAGGTCAGGGGCACAAACATGGCCCATCGCAGCCTCAACCTCTCGAGCTCAAGTGATCCTCCCACCTCAGCCTCCTGAGTAGCTGAGGCTACAGGTGTGTTCCACCATACCTGGCTAATTTTTGCATTTTTTGTAGAGATGGGGTTTCACCATATTACCCAGGCTGGTCTGAAACTCCTAAGCTCAAGCAATCTGCCTGCCTTGGCCTCCCAAAGTGTTGAGATTATAGGTGTGAGCCACTGTGCCCAGCCCAAGGCTTTTTCTTAAGGGATGCTAAAATGAGAACAAACTTAAGAGTATATGTAAGATGGGCATTTTCCAAAAGAATGAAGGAACAGTAATGATGGCCCTAAGTCTCAAACAGAGGACACACAATTTGATACTCATTACAGTTTCCTTTAATCCTGGGCAAGTATGGCGGGGCATGGTGGCTCATACCTGTAATCCCAGCACTTTGGGAGGCCAAGGCGGGTGGATCACCTGAGGTCAGAAGTTGAAGGCCAGCCTGGCCAACATGGCAAAACCCTGTCTCTACTTAAAATACAAAAATTAGCTGGGCATGGTAGCGTGTGCCTGTAATCCCAGCTACTTGGGAGGGTGAGGCAGGAGAACTGCTTGAACCTGGGAGGCAGAGGTTGCAATGAGTAGAGACTGTGCCACTGCCCTGCAGTCTAGGTGACTCCATCTCAAACAAAACAAACAAAAAAACCTGGGCAAGTATATAAAGTCAATCACATTAAAAAAAATTAATGCTACCACTCTTGGAAAGTAAGTGAATCTTTGGTACATCTTTCAATAGCAATTGGAGACAAACGGTATTTGGGCTTAAAATAGTAAAATACAGATTGAGTATCCCTAATCTGAAAGTTCAAAATCAAAAATACTCCAAAATCTGAAACTTTTTGGGTGTCAATATAATGCTCAAAGGAAATGTTCATTGGAACATTTTGAATTTCAGATGCTCAAGTGGTACAAATAATTCAAATATTCTAAAATTCAAAAAAATCCAAAATCCAAAACTCTTCTGGTCCCATGCATTTCAGATAAGGGACACTCAACCTATTAACAGTTCTGCTAATAACAGCTATTATATATATTATTCTATATGCTTTACATCTGAAGTTTCCTTTTTGAAATTCCGCAATATTACAAACCTGTAGTGTACTTCCTATAAACATGTATATCATCTGAATTATTCTTTTCACAATCTAAGACAAGAACAAAAACTACATGTTGAGGCATTAGAAATTATAAGGTGATTACAATTAGTCACCAAATTGCAAATTATGATTTTCAAAAATCCAACTTTAAGACATATGATCAAAGTTACCCTTAAAAGAAAATGCCAGGCTGGGTGCGGTGGCTCATGCCTGTAACCCCAGCACCTTGGAAGGCCAAGATGGGAGGATTGTTTGATTCCAGGAGTTCCGAGATCAGCCAGGGCAACATAGAGAGACCTTATCTATACAAAAGACTTAACAAATTATCCAGGCATAGTGGCATGCACTTATAATCCCAGCTATTTGGAGGCTGAGGTGGGAGGATCACCTGAGCCCAGGAGGGGGAGGTTGCAGTGAGCTGTGACTGTGCCACTGCACTCTAGCCTGGGCCCTATCTTAAAAAAAAAAAAAAAAAAAGCCTTTTCTGAATTTTATTTCTGGTTTATTTAACTGGCATTATATTCTAAATAGGACTAAGCTTAGACAACTTAATAGTCTACAATTTTCTAGTATTGTCTTTGTTAATGTTCAAACTATACATGCTTAACAAATGTTTAAGAACATTCCATTCTTTTCAATAATGTGGAAAGGCATGTAGTAAAAGACTTATTCTTTGAAAAGTTGAGAAATCATTCAAGAAATCCTCTGGTGGCTGCATTGAACAACTATACAATTTTCTAAGGAGCAATTGCTTTAATTTTAGATTTACTTTTCCAAAGAGAAAATACTAAAAATAAGTTCATACTTTAATTTTCACTACTATTACTAACAATCTGAAGATACTTTGTATACTATACCTTACATTATATAGTCCCTTATCTTTTTATTTCCATCTTATTTATTTTCACATTTGTTTTTGGTCATGAAATAAAAATAACAGTGACAACCCATTCAAGTGTGGATTAACTATGGTCATAAAAAACTTATTATAGGATATACTAGTATCACTGTTTTGTTTATAAATATGGTATGCTATTAACAATTTTTAAAAATGAGAAGTATAAAGATACCAAGTGAAAATAACGTCTGATACATCTAGTTTGGTCAAAAAAGTCCTTCTCTTCTTGCCATTAGAGTTAACATGCCCTGAAGGGATCTTAAAATATTGAAATATTTATATTTCCAAAGCAGGTGACATTACTGTCATACATCTATTTAAATCCATTCCCAAAAAATACATACATGTATATTCCCCTAGCTTACTATACATATTACTTCATCCAGATCTGTTTATATATAAAACTAAGAAAACTACAAAATTATTAAATACATCATCTGAAGAGAAGAACTGATCGATGATCTCATAAGCCAATTTGTAGATGTCTTCATTTTCATGATTTTGAAGTTGTTCAATTTTCTCCAGCCCTGCAAGAAATTTTGTAATGTGAAACAACAGTAACATTTATAATGACAAGTTAGAATAATTTTTGGAACACATAATCCAATTTCTGAATTGTAAATTATTTGAATTACAATTTTTGGGAATTTAAAGATGAATCTTAAATATAAAAAAATGCACAAAGATACGCATATTTATCTTAAAATTAATAACCTGAGTGTCTAACTGCACGTAAATGTATAAATAAGTAACGAGACATCTACCTATTCATCAGAATATATAACCAATGTTTTTAACCAGGAACAATATGTAAAATTCCATTTGTTAAAGTAAAAAGCAGAATATTCCTACTTTCCAGCACCTGCCAAGTTTTTCTAGTGAGGATATATGAAAAAAAATTTAAAAATCTGGTGATTAATAAATATGACGCTTTCAGATACCTGTTAAGTTTACTGGAAAATGTTCAAGATCTAACACAGTATATTTCAGTGGAAAAGAGAATTTTCTCTGTAAACATTAATGAGTTTACTAAATTATAGACAGAAACATTAAAAAGTATATACTTAACCTCTTGAAATGCAAATTGGATCTTGTTTTAGAGGAAAAACAATTTTAAAGTCTTTGAAAAAAGTGAAATTGCCCCTTCATGAGTGTCTTCCTCTAACCATTTCTTAAATGGACGAAGTTATCTTGGATTCATTTCTTACCTACACACTCATTTTGGTGATCTTCCCATTAAAAAATTTAGCTACTATATATAGGCTGAGGACTTGTAAATCTATGGCTTCATTTCTTTTCTGAGCTTCAAATGCATAAAATTCAAATGCTGGTGTAATTCTACCAGGAAATTTCATGGGTACCAAAACTCAAACTGTCCACAACACAATTTGTTATTTGCCTTCCTCATTTAAACGGTTTGTCCTACAACTGTATTCTTACTTGGTGATAATCAACAATAGTTTGAAATCTAAGAGAAAGCCCAAGATCCCCTTTCCCTCAATATCCCACAATCAAATCTCAAAAACTTGAAAGTCCATACACTTCTTAAATTTCATCTCCCCTTTGTCTCTATTATTACTGCCTTCATTTATTGTGGCCTAGCCACTATATATTTTTCTTTTATTTTTTTTGAGACAGAGCCTCGTTCTGTTGCCCAGGCTGGAGTGCAGTGGTGTGATCTTGGCTCACTGCAACCTCTGCCTCCTGGGTTCAAATGATTCTTGTGCCTGGGTTCAAATGATCACTTGAGGTCACAAGTAGCTAGGATTACAGGTGTGTGCCCTCATGCCTGGCTAATTTTTTGTATATTTATTAGAGACAGGGTTTCATATTGACCAGGCTGGTCTTGAACTCCTGACCTCAGGAGATCTTCCTACCTCAGCTTCCCAAAGTGCTGGAGATCACAGGCATCAGCCACCATGCCTGGCCATATACACTTTCTTAACTGGTCTCTTCCTGCTTCCTGTTTCCAAAGGCTTCATTCCCAAGATATCCATGTTCCATCTGAACATACCCATCCCCTAGATGAATCTCACCAATGGCTTGTGACGTCCTATGACACAATCCACTGGGGATTCCTAGGTCTTACCTCTAGTGAGGTAGGTAATGTTCAAGAACTTAATATTTTTATTTGAATGTATGAAGATATTTTAGTAATTAAAATCTTTATAAGTTAAAAAAAAGTAGTAAAAATAATTAAGTATGCCTATTGTTATTTTTTTCTGTTACTTCATCCCTAATTAGTTTTGTAACACTATTCCCCATCTCCTGTTCCTAACTCGATAGTTATGCATTTTTTTTTATTGTTGTTGTTCTAACAGTCACTTTAGTAACTTTAAATATACCTATTTCTTATTACATTAATTTTGAAGCCTCTCAACATTCTCACTTAGTTGAAGTTATAGGTTCTCCTACTTTTCCATTACCTCTCTTTTCATTCACTTTTCAACTTATCCAGATAACATTTACATCTGTTCCACAGCCACATGTGAAACTTTCATGTTCTCTCTATACATTAACTCTAAGACTTGAAAGCTAATACGCATTGTTTACATTTCAGGAGGCTCTGGTACATGGCCAGATTTGGAAACTACTGCCCTAAAGAATAAAGCATCTGCTGTTCCATAAAGCTTGTTAAGACTTCACAGGAGGTCAGGTGCGGTGGCTCATGCCTGTAATCCCATCACTCTGGGAGGCCGAGGTGGGCTGATCACTTGAGGTCAGGAGTTCAAGACCAGCCTGACCAACATGGTGAAACCCTGTCTCTACTAGAAACGCAAAAATTAGCTGGACACGGTGGTGAAAGCCTATAGACCCAGCTACTCAGGAAGCTGAGGCAGAAGGGAGGCAGAGGTTGCAGGGAGCTGAAATTGTGCCATTGCACTCTAGCCTGGGTGACAGAGGAAGACTGTCTAAAAAAAAAAAAGACTTCACAGGAGGGTGGTTAATTCTCCAGTTTTGTCTCTTGGTAGTTTCTACTCCATACTGTGTGATTCAGCAACACTGAACTAGTTATAATTTGCTGAACACTATTTCTCACCTCAGACTTTGCTCATGGTGTTATCTCTGCCTGGAACACCTTTCATCCCTTTTTACTTTATTAATCCTTATTCATCTCTCAAAATCCAGCTCAGGTGCACTTCCTGCTTCTTCAAGAATGGATTAGGCATCCCATTTTGTTGTACATTTCTATTAGGGTAATTAGCACATTAAATCAGCTCATATTTATCAAGACTAGACTACATGCCTTGAGGGCAAGGGCTGTGTCTTGTTTACCACTGTCTTCCCAATAACTTATCACACTGCCTGTTCAATATATGGCAGCAATTCAATAATCTAAGCATATGCAAGAGGCTGAGCAGGACTGCACATATAGAATATAATATTTACTTTATTCTGTTACTTGAATATCTAAGACAGAAAAATACAGATATGCTATATTACTCAGCAAGTAGAAACTTCAAAGAGAACATTAAAATGTGGAACAAAAGCTTATAATAAACTTACCTCCACATTCTTCTATAAGATTGCCTATGGTTTCTGCCTCATCTTCAGCCATTTTTAATATATTACTTAGTCCATCAAGTACTACTTGCACAACTTGTGCATCTTTTACAGTCAGCAAGTTGCAAAAAGGTGGGATAACATTTTGCTGGATAAGGTAAGCCACCTGAAGAATAAAAACAACATAAAATAATGCAATATAGGTAAACTGTGCCATGTTATCTCACTGAAATAATTTTGATTTTGAAATTTCAAGTATAGAAATATGACCTCATCTCTCTCATGTTAAGTGTGTCTACATTGTTAATCTAACCTCCTTTTCTTTTAGTATCTTTTTTCCTGAACTTAGAAAAAAACAATGTAAAATGAAAATAAAGGAATCACTCAACTGCTTATTAAACATTTCTTTGCCTTAAGAAATAATTCCTTCAAAGATCTTTTTCCCTTTAAGAGTAAGAAATTATGAAATCAATTAAGGAGGCTGTTAATGGAGGCTGTATACTATTTTTATTTATTTAATATATAGAGTCGAGGTCTCACTATGTTGCCCAGGGCTGGTCTTGAACTCCTGAGCTCAAGAGATCCTCCTGCCTTGGCCTCCCAAGATGCTAGGATTACATGCACAGGCCACTGCACCCAGCCTGGATGCTAGCTTCAAAAAACTACAATGGTTCAGTGTGACAGCATCCAGTGGCTCTCATATGCCTGGCTATCTCTCAATTCACTAGTCTATTGATTTCATAATATTTTCCAATGATTTCAGTATTTCATTAGTTATTTCCATGCATTATATTAATATTTCTATTCTGCTCTGTATTTAGGCTTTTTTGTTACAGTTATCACTTTATTCCTATTCAGCTCTAAATTTGTTCTTTTTACTTACTCTGAAACAGATCTAAGCTCTTTAAAACTATTTTTCCTTTGCCAGTTGGTACAAGGTTAATCTTTGTCACCCGCATGACCTGAGAGTGGGTGCCTCTTTCCTAGGCATCGCACATTCCTCATCATAGTTCTTAAGTCCTAGCCATCTGGTTGAGTTTAATTCCTTGTTTGGTTTGCTGCTGATTAATTTGTTATTGTTGCTGTCTTTTTACTTTTTTTTTGAGACAGTCTCGCTCTGTCGCCAGGCTGGAGTGCAATGGCGCCATCTTGGCTCACTGCAACCTCCACCTGCCAGTTTCAAGTGATTCTCCTGCCTCAGCCTCCCGAGTAGCTGGGACTACAGGTGCGTGCCACCACATCCAGCTAATTTTTGTATTTTCAGTAGAGATGGGATTTCACCATATTGGCCAGGATGGTCTCTATCTCCTGACTTCATGATCTGCCTACCTTGGCCTCCCAAAGTGCTGGGACTACAGGTGTGAGCCACTATGCCTGGTCCCTTTTTACTTATTTTTGTTGTTGTTCATTTGTCAGGAGAATCTGTGATGCAGTTTCTTTCCTCCATATTAACTTAAGAAGTCTGTTCATTCCTAATACTGTTAAAAAATCAAAACAAAAAACTCCTGACTACAGTGGCCTCAATTTTACCATGGATTAAAAAATTCTTGTAGGCCAACAAATGGGAAAAAGAACACTTCTCTTCTAGGAAGGATGACTAAAGGAAGTCAAGGCGATACTTCTATGTGAAAAAGTTACATACCTGTTATATAAAAGTTAGTACCTGTTATCTTGCTCTTATTTTATTTTATTTTTTAATAGAGATGGGGTCTCACTGTATTGCCCAGGCCAGTCACAAACTCCTGGCCTCAAGTGATCCTCCAGCCTTGGCCTCAAGAAGTATTGCTATTATTTTAAATTACAACTTACTCAATTCTAAATCAAAATTATCTGTACTTTTACTTTACCAGTTTTGAGAAATAAATGTTAAAAAGCTCAACTTACTTGATCTTTCCTTCCACTAATTGTTAAGTTACTTATGGCCCAAGCGGCTTCTTTCTGAGTGCCAAAATCCCCCTGTAAAAAAGCAAAGCAAAAGGTTATAAAAATTGCAACACAGAGTAAACTGGAAAAAATGTTTGCTGTGATGATTTTTCAACTGCTTATTTCCTAAGGTCTCCTTTTAGCCTTTCTGTATACATCATTTTTTCTTATTTGCAATCTTATAGACAAGTCTACCCCAAATACACGGAGACTCCTTTCTGTGAACTCTCCTGGAAACAAACTGAATTGATATTACTATTTAATAATATCAAATTAAATGAAGTTGATGATAAAATGAAATAAAAATAGTAAAGAAAAATTTAAAAAATCTACAATTTTGGCCAGGTGGGGTGGCTCACGCCTGTAATTTCAGCACTTTGGGAGGCTGAGGAGGTTGGACACGATGTCAGGAGTTTAAGACCAGCCTGGCCAACATGGTGAAATCCCATCTCTACTAAAAATACAAAATCAGCTGGGTGCGTGGCAGGTGCCTGTAATCCCAGCTACTTGGGAGGCTGAGGCAGGAGAATCGCTTAAACCTCGGGGGTAGAGGTTGCAGTGAGCCGAGATCGTGCCACTGCGCTACAGCTGGGGCGACAATTCGAGACTCCGTCTGAAAAAAAAACCTACAATTTCACTAAAAAGAGTCAAATAAAATAACAAATTCTTTTAACACAAAGCTTTTACACACAAAAGTGTTACCCATCATTAATGAAACCATGATAAAGATGTTATACATTGCCTATCAAATACAAAATACATTTGTCATTAAAAATTAATATATATAAACTCATGTATTTTTGAGAATTTACCCAGAAAATAATACAAAGCAAAGTAATAATACCTTTCTTTATATTGTTATAGCAGCACCATAATAACCAAAAAAGCAACTAAAATTCTCAATAAGCATAACTGTCTAGAGTAAATCTACTGAATAAGCAGCTACTAAATATTAAGACAACCTGAAAGAATGCTTATAATGTATTAAAAAAACATATAAATAAAAGAAATGCAAATTAAAATATCCATGATATCTCCTCTCATATTTATCAGAATAAGAAAATCTAAATATTTGTGTGTGTGAGGCTGGCAGGAGTATAAAATGGTATAATTCTTATAGAGGGGAATCTGCTCTATAACAGAAAAATTTACGTATATATTTTTCTGTAGATCTAGTAATCCTAAATATAATCGGGCAAAGACATTAAAAAAACTTACAAGCTATTCTTTTTTTTTTTTTTTTTTGAGACAGGGTCTTGCTCTGTTGCCTAGGCTGGAGTGCAGTGGTGCAATCTCAGCTCATTATAACCTCCACTTCCAGGGTTCAAGTTATTCTCCCACCTCAGCCTCCTGAGTAGCTGGGACTACAGGCATGTACTGCCACGCCTAACTAATTTTTGTATTTTTTGGTATAGACAGGGTTTCACCATGTTGGCCAGGCTGGTCTTGAACTACTGACCTCAAATGATCTCTCCACCTCAGTCTCCCAAAGTGCTGGGATTACAGGTGTGAACCTCTGCACTAGGCCACAAGCTATTCTTTAAAGAACTATTTAACAAAAAAACACTGAAGACATCTCCAGTGTCATCAATAATAGATTGATACTATGTAGCTATGAAAGGAATAAGAAAAACAAGGAATAAGTAAAAAAGGAATAAGGAAGCTCTTATATAGTACTAAGGGAGTGACATTATTTTTAAGTACATTATGATGAAATATATTCTAAAGACAAAAAAAGTCAAAGAAAAAAGTACATTCAGTAGTCATGTTGTCAGGGGCAATATGACTTTATTTTGATATATGTATATCAAAATATGTATATATTTGCATCTCTTTTGTCTTATGCTGAAAAGCAGGAGAGTTTTTTTTGGTCTTTAGGATATATGTCATCAATGATGTACTTAAAAATAATGTATATTGACATATATCCACAAATTTATACATATCAATATATAAGGAAAGTAAATAATGTTTTCAGGAAGATTTTCAGCACAAAAGAGATGTAAACATAAAATCAGAGGAATAAAAATAAAAAACCCTGTTATCTTAAATATCTAATATTTGATAGCTTTCTTTCATTCATGATTCATTTTTTATGAACTCTCATGTTCTTGAACTCATCATCTTTCACTTTCTACAACAATGCCTACCATTTTTGTTTACTCAGGCCTAGAAAAAAAATTTAAGAATGATCATCTTTATATTTGAACTATGATCCTTAAATACCATTCTCTACAAAACAAAATCAAGATACCATAGAAAAACAGTTAATTCTAGTTCTAGATCAGAAAACATGTAAGACAGGCCTGGGAATCATGTCATATCCAAAAGGTGTAGTTCTCAAAAACTATTAGTGATGTAAAAGATACTCAAAGAGGTTCCTGTTGGTCAGGGACAAACAGCATGTCAAAAAGAGTAACAACTGAAATGAATTAAAACTTGCAAAATATATTTCAAAATTTCGTAATTTCCAAATGACACTAAAAAAAAAAATCTACTCTGGTCTGCTTTCAAGGTTATTAGGGAACATGTCATTCTAAAAATGACTGATAAGGACAAAGAACCAAACATTTATCTTCCCTTTCCTAAATGAACTATATTTCAAAGTATTAATAAACAATAGCTGATAAAAAAATGTTCTTGGCCGGGCGTGGATGGCTCACATCTGTAATCCCAGCACTTTGGAAGGTTGAGGTGGGTGGATCACTTGAGGTCAAGGGTTGGAGACCAGGCTGGCCAACATGGTGGAAACTTGTCTCTACTAAAAATACAAAAATTAGCCAGGTATGGTGGCATGAACCTGTAGTCCCAGCTACTTTAGAGGCTGAGGCATGGGAATCGCCTAAACTCGGGAGGTGGAGATTGCAGTGAGCCGAGATCATGCCACTGCACTCCAACCTGGGTGACAGTGAGACTGTCTGAAAAAATCCACAACAAGACAAGTTCTTTCCTAAAGAATCATGGCCAATACATAAACTATGACAGAATTAGAAAGTCACTATTTTGCAATTCCTAGTAAAACAAGGGATCCCAACAAGGATCATCAATGGCTACCTAAACACCACAGGTGAAAGATAAATGGATAACTTTATAACCATCAGTTGGAATAGGCTGATAAAACCTGAGATCACTCATCAATCACTACATGTAAGACAGATAGTGTGCATCTCCGTATGTGAATCATTAGGAAATAGAGTTGTGCATGACATATTCTTGCCTAAAAAACTGAACTGGATTTACAGGAAACACAGAGAAACAGATTTATCTTCTCTTTACTTACTATCAGTGTTCAGAACTCGTATGCTGTGACTGTTTCTTCTACTTTCTTTGTTTTGAAACAAGGTCTTGCTCCATCACCCAGGCTAGAATGCAGTGGCATGACTGTGGTTCACCACAGCCTCAACCTCCCGGGTTCAAATGATCCTCCCACTATAGCCTCCTGAGTAGCTAGAACCACAGGTGCATGCTACCACACCTGGCTAATTTCTTTTTAAAAAAAAACATTTTGTAGAGATAGAGTCCCCCTGTGCTGCCCGGGCCGGTCTTGAACTCCTGGACTCAAGTGATCCTCCCGCTTTGGCCTCCCAGACTGCTGGGATTACAGGCATGAGCCACTGCACCCAGCCTCATACTGTAATTGTGATAAATTGTTTTTCCCAAATGCTAATATGAGCATGAGAGATGATATGGCATACAATTAATAGCACACTTATTTGCTTTTTGATTTTGGACAATTTTATTTGTCTATACTATGTTTCTTCATATATCAAGTGGGGATAATCCTTAACCTTATAGGCTTAATCTCATTAAATGAGGTAATGTATATAAAGTGCTTAGAATACTATGTAGCATTTATTATCGACAGTAACAATATGAAATTTTAGTATGGCCCAGGAAAATGGCAATTTTGGCAAAAGAATGATACTGAGAAAGGGCTGGGATTTGCCACCACCCAAAAAAAAGTTTCTTGTATATAAAAACTGCTAGGTTCAAAAGTTGTAATATTAATATTACCTTACTGTATTCATGCCACTGTATAGCTTCTAATTAAACAGAAAAGTATAAATTCACATGATGTCTTAGACTTAAATCCCCTCCCCCTTATAGCAGATACATAATACACACAATGTCATTTTCTTACCTTATCCAAAAGGTGTATTATCATTGGTACAAGATTGGCATCAATTACTGCCTGTACCTGCTGCTGATTTCCTGCAGTGATGTTAGAGAGGAACCACACTGCTTCCTGTAGAACAAGACCCTTTTAATATTTCTCATTAAAAAATAAAATCTGCAACTGAACTAAGAAAAAAACAATTCACTACACTGTCCCAGTGGTTTTACTGTAAAATGAGCTCCATAATAAAAATCTTAGGAATCCCAATTCCTTTACACCCCTTTCCATATTTTCTTTGGACAAACAGCTAATGGACCTAATTCAAGTCACAATGAACTAATTCTTCTAAAGAATTCTTGAAAGTAATGCTCCCAAACAGTGTAACTCAAAAGAAGCTTGGCTGAACAAATTTGAATGAGCAAATATGAAATAATAAATTGATGAGCATAATACAAATACAAATCCTAAACAGCTGTAAATAAGATTCAGTGCCCTTCCCTCACATAAAGTGCTTTATTCTCTATTCTATTCACATGAAGAATCTTAGCCAAAGTAGATAAATATCAATTATCCACAATAATGGAGACATAAAAAACAAAATATTGCACTGTTTTAGTATACGTATTTGTAATAGTCACTCACTGCACCATTTCTCTCAAGGAATAGTGAAACCAGATGTCTGATTGCTTTATTGGCCTAATCAATGATCTTTTTATTTTGCCCTTTACATCAAAGTAGTGCTACTTTTGACAAGATAATGGTAGCCTTAAGTGTTATAATCATATATAATAAGTTTTACTTTCAAAAAAATTAGTATTAGCTAATGTATACTAGGCTCTTTTGGATCAGATCACAGGACCACTTTAATGAACCTGTTAGAGATTTTAGGGTGCCGGGCTAGTTAGGTGAGCTGTTCTTGGGTTATAATCATCGGGCAATGTTGTAATCAACAACCCATGCTATTTCTACAACAGCCTCAGATGCACTCCAATATCAGCATCACCAGTCAGTGCCCCCTTTCCATAGCCACCACAAGCACACACACATGCATACACACTCTCTAATAAGTACCTATAAAATACTAAACTTAGAAGAATTACTTAATATACATATTAAAAATTTCCAGTCATACAACATTCAACACCCAATTATCTCTATTTCATCATTTCCAAGAGAGTCAAAATAGCACTTTTTATAACTGGTTTTATATATGAAAAAATCATTTATTAATGCCTGTTATAAGGAGTAAAATTTTTATTTTCTTTTGATGTCTAAATGACATTTTGTATTAAGAAGCAATATTATAGAAACTTCTAAGAATCTAGTTTTACAAATAAAAACTATTGACATTTTAAATGCTATTTATTACATAGTATTTAATAGTACTTACTTTATTAATTTTCTCTTTGGGATGTGTCAGGAGTGCTGGGAAGTGTGAAAGAGCATCACAGTTCAAAACTACTTGTGTCTGCTCATCAGTTCCAGTAACAATGTTGCCCACAGCTCTAAGTGCAGCAGTCTGAAATGCACAATGAGATGATGTTCTTTGTGAAATACATATATATATATATATTTGACAGAGGGTCTTGCTCTGTCACCTAGGGTGGAGTCCAGTGGTGCAATCTCAGCTCACTATACCTCTGCCTCTCAGGCTCAAGTGATCCTCCCACCCCAGCCTCCACAGTAGCTGGGACTATAGCAGTGCATGACCCTGCTTGTCTAATTTTTGTATTTTTTGTAGACACAGAGTTTCACCAAGTTGCGCAGGTTGGTCTTGAACTCCTAGGCTCAAGTGATCTGTCCACCTCGGCCTCCCAAAGTGCTGGGATTATAGGCATGAACCATTATGCCTAGCCGAAATACTCCTTATTAAAAGGTATGTTAGCACCTTATAAAAGATAAATGCATTCATTCACTCATTCTTTCTTCCAACAAACCTATTCTTTTTTGAGACAGGGTCTTACTCTGTCGCCCAAGCTGGAAAACAGTGGCTCGATCTTGCCTCACTGCAACCTCCACCTCCCGGATTCAAATAATTCTCCTGCCTCAGCCTCCTGAGTAGCTGGGATTACAGGTGCATGCCACCATGCCTGGCTAATTCTTTTATTTTTAATAGAGATGGGTTTTGCCATGTTGGCCAGGCTAGTCTCGAACTCCTGACTTTAGGTGATCCGCCTGCCTTGGCCTCCCAAAGTACTGGGATTACAGGCGTGAGCTACTGCACCCAGCTACAACAAACCTATTCTTTTTGGGTACTTAGTGTCAGGCACTGATGCAGGAACAGAGATGTGAAGACAGACACATGTTCCAGCTCTTACAGAGCCTGTATTATTGTAAGAGAAGAGAGTCAATAAACAATTAAGAAGGATAATTTTAGACGGTGCCATAAAAAAATAAGACAGAACTTCAGATTTAGTGCTGAAAAAATAAGAACAGCTAGGTGCGGTGGCTCATGCCTGTAATTCCAGCACTTTGGAAGGCTGAGGTGAGTGGAACACTTAAGCCCAGGAGTTTGACACCAGCCTGGGCAACATGACAAAACCCTGTCTCTACAAAAAATTAGCCAAGTGGTGGCAGGAACCTGTAGTCCTAGCTACTTGGGAGACTGAGGTGGGAGGATTGCTTGAGCCTGGGAGGTCCAGGCTGAAGTGAGCTGTGATCACATCACTGCACTCCAGCCTGGACAACAGAGTAGGACCCTGTCAAAAACAAAAAGACAAAAAAACACTGCCTTTCTGAAGGAAAGCAGACACCTGTTTAATATGAGATTTCAATATGGTATGAATTTGAATTATCAATATTTTTCTGTGGTTGCATGAGGTCATTTTCTGTTAAGTAAAACTTATTTTACTCCTCTGATTTTCCCTTCTACATGACGAATGATCCAGGTTTTTGAAAAAATTATATAATTAATATAAAATTTACCATTTCAAAGTGTACAATTCAGTAGTTCTTAGTATATTCAGAATTGTTTAACTATTACTAGTATCTAATTCCAGAACACTTTGATCATCCCAAAAATAACAACCATATCCATTAGTGGTCCTCCCACACTGCCTTCATCCCTAGGTCCCTGGAAGACACTATGCCTGTCTCTAAGATTTTGGCTATCTTGGACACTTCATATTAACAAAATTAACCATATTTGGTCTTTTATGTCTAGCTTTTTTCCATTTTGCATAATGTTGTCAAAGTTCATGTTACATCATGCATCAGTACTTTGTCCCTTTCATGACCAAATAATATTTCACTGTGTGAACATATCATATTTTATTTAACCATTCATTAGCTGACATTTAGATTGTTTTCATTTTTTGGCTATTATAAATAATGCTGCTGTGAATGTTTGCGTACAAATTTTTGTGTGGATATGCATTTTCATTTCTCTTGTGTATGTACCTGAGAGTAATTAATTGCCAGTTCATATTGTAACCTTATGTTTAACATTTTCAGGCACTGTCAAACTGTATTTCAAAGCAGCTGTACCATTTTATATTATCACCAGCAATATGTAAGAATTCCAATTTCTCATCCTCACCAAAAGTTTGGTATTGTCTTCCTAACTATAGCCATCCTGGTGGCTTTAATTTGCATTTCCTTAGTGACTAATGTTGTTGAGCTTCTTTTCATGTGCTTATTATCTTCTTTAGAAACCTGTTTATTCAAATATTTTGCCCATTTAAAAATAGAGTTGTCTATTTTCAAGTTGTAACAGTTCTTTGCATATTAAATACTTTAGATGTAAGTCCCTTTGCTGACACATAATTTGCTAATACCTATTCTCTTCTATTCTATGGATTGTCTTTTCACTTTCTTGATGGTGTTTTAGAAGCACAAGTTTTTAATTTTTGTGAAGACTGATTTATCAATTCTTTTTCTTTGGTTGCTCGTGGTGTCATATTTTAGAAACTACTGTCCAATTCGAGGGTCATAAAAATTTATGCCTGTATTTTCTTCTAACAGGTTTACATTTTTAGATTTTACATGTAGGTGTTTGATCCATTCTGAGTTTTTGCATATAGTATGAAGTAAGAGTTTTTGCATATAGTATGAAGTAAGGGTCCAACTTCATTATTTTACTTGTGGATACCCAGTCGTTCTTGCTCATTTGTTGAAAAGGTTTTTCTTTCCCCAATGAACTGGCTTGGCATCCTTATTGAAAATCAACTGGCTGGGTGTGGTGGCTCATGCCTGTAATCCCAGCACTTTGGGAGGCCGAGGCGGGTGGATCACCTGAGGTCAGGAATTCAAGACCAGCCTGGCCAACACAGTGAAACCCCATCTCTACTAAAAATACAAAAAATTAGCCGGGTGTGGTGGCAGGCACCTGTAATCCCAGCTACTTTAGAGGCTGAGGCAGGAGAATTTCTTGAACCCGGGAGGCAGAGATTGTAATGAGCCGAGATCACGCCACTACACCCATACTCCAGCATGGGTGACAGAGCAAGACTGTCTCACAAAAAAGGAGAAAAGAAAATTGTGTAAGTTTATTTCTGAACTCTTGATTCTATTTCATGGATCTGTATGTCTATATTTATGCCAGTATCACAAAATTTTATTTACTATAGCTCTGTAGTGTTTTGAAAATGAGAAGTCCTCAAACTTTGTTGGTCATCCTAACAGTATTAGACAATCCATGAACATGAACTGTTTTTCCATTTATTTAGGTCTTCTTTAATGTCTTCCAAAAATGTTTTGTAGTAACCCAGTTTCTTTAACAAATCAATTGAAAAGAGGAAAGATAAAGGACAAGAAAGTTACACAGTAACAGAGGCTTAAAATACATAGTAAGCAGATGCAATGTGTGGTCTTTGTCTGGATATTGATTTGGTAAAATTGTGAAAAAATAATGAAGCAGTAAATAAAATCCAGATATCAATTGAATATTTAACACTAAGGTTTTAAAAAGTATACTAATGGTATTGTGGTTATTTAAAAAAAATAGGATTAAATTTTAGAGATGCAAGCTGCGTAAAATGGTATCTGGAATTTGTATCAAAATAATTTGGGGGAGTGAGTAGAGGTACAAAGAAAAAAGCTACATGGGGTTTCATTACACTATTTTATTTTATGAAATTATGGCATGAAAAGTTGTAAGGTGTTAAGAAAATCCCTGTAAGGTGTCAGGTAGAGTAGAACATTTCCTTGAGCACTGGCTAAATTTAGGTAAATTCAAGCCCTATATTCTTAATGAAGTCCAGTATGAAAACTGAAGATACATTCTGGAAAAACAAGAACAAAATACAAACCAAAATCTGTACCAAGACATAAGTACCATACAAAATAAAACTTAAGAATAAACATATGGCAAGAATATTTAAGATAATTCATAAATGCCCTTAAATGACAAGTTATTATAGTCATTCTTTTTTTTTTTTTTTTGAGACGGAGTCTTGCTCTGTTGCCACGCTGGAGTGCAGTGGTGCAATCTCGGCTCACTGCAACCTCCACCTCCCTGGTTCAAGCGATTCCCCCTGCCTTAGCCTCCCAAGTAGCTGGGACTACTACAGGTGCGTGCCACCATGCGCAGCTAATTTTTTTTTTTTTTTTTTAAATTTCAGTAGAGACAGGGTTTTACCATGTTGGTCAGGATGGTCTTGATCTCCTGACCTCGTGATCCGCCCACCTTGGCCTCCCAAAGTGCTGGGATTATAGGTGTGAGCCACCATGCCTGGCCAAATTATTGTATTAATTCTTTCTTATTTTAGCTACGTGTTCTTTCTTTAAAGTGCTTTGATTTTAAGGTGCTAGGGTCTCTAATCTAAGTATCAGTGTCACCTGAAGAGTGTTTTAAAGCTCGAGTTTCTAAGAAAAATCCCAAATGAAACGGAATCTCCAGGAGTTGAGCAAGAGAAATTAAAAACATATTCTTTAAGCTCCACACAGTTGATTTTGATGTTCAGGCATAAAGACTTAGGCTACAGGTTGACAATTTTTCTTATGCGATTATTGTATTTTATAGATTCTAAGCCATCAGCAGATGAAAATATACTATTTATCTCAAAAAGGTAGGGAGAGCTTGCTACATCTCCCCCCATTAGCACTGCAGCTTGACAGCTACTGCTTATATCTCTGAGAACTTTTCTCACTCTGTTTTTGGCTCTTTCTAGATGCAAGTTCTTTGGGATAAATACTATGTGATAATTTAAACAATAAAAAACAAATTTAAATAACTGAAAAGGAACAATTTAGAAAGCCCCTAAACAGTACATGTCAGTACAGTGCCTTTATTTCAGCATCAATGAAGCTAAGAGTTAACTAAAGTTGCCAGGTGAGTAAAAAAAGGATGGCTGGCAAGGGGAAAAAAAAAAGTAGGGAAGTTAAAGAGGAAGAACAAAAAAGAGTAGGAAAAATAAGTCTCTCAATACTTATTTCAGATGCCACGCATGTTGCTATAATGAATTTCCCTGGTCTACATTAAAAATCAGTAATCAGGCCGGGCATGGTAGTTCACACCCATCATCCCAGCACTTTGGGAGTCTGGGGTGGGTGGATAATTTGAGGCCAGGAGTTCAAGAACAGCTTGGCCAACATGGCCAAACCCTGACTCTATCAAAAATAGAAAAAAATTAGCTAGGCATGATGGTGTGCGCCTGTGATCCCACCCACTCAGGAGGCTGAGCTGGGAGAATGACTTGAACCTGGGAAGTGGAGGTTGCAGTGAGCGGAGATCACGCCCCCACACTCCAGCCTGGGTGACAGAGTGAGACCACATCTCAAAGAGAAAATCAGTAATCTACAATGGAGTCTTATTATTTATTTTCCTCTTTAAAATGGTGGTAAAATAACTCACTCTTTGAATCACAGATTTGTTGTTACGCTAAGAATATACTTTAAACTTAAAGCAATTAGTGGTAAGAAATATCTATAATTTTACTAGGAAGAAACTTACCTGAACTTTAACTTCCTGGTGGCTGAGAAGAGGAACCAAATGAGGAACTATTCCAGAGTCTATTACCATCTGTATTTGTTCATTGCCAGCATCAGTAAGGTAAGAGAGGGCCCAGACTGTATCTACCAATATCTAATGAATAAAATAAAAATTCAAACACCTTTTAAATATTTTCTCACTTTAGTAATTCTTGACCAAACAACTATTTTAAGATTGTTCTACTACCTTCTTCCTTTTTTTCCTCTCAGTTCGATTCATTGGAATCTGCTCGCTATTGTATTAAACATGATTATCTATAATGTCTGTCTGTATTAAGATGTACGTATTTTAGCCACAGTCAGAATTCTGATGCCAGATTAGTATCCAATCTTAATTCACTAAGATATACACGCACACTACACAGGACATAAAACAGGAGAAAAAGACATTCTGTTTCCCAAAGGTTGAGGGATAATAGGTCTAAAAACATTGTGGCTCATGTATAGAGCTGGAAAGACTATATGTATCCAACATGCACAGCTGTTCAAAACATCTGGACTACATGAATATATTCAAGGAGTTCTCTAGTAATATAAGTACCATGTAGATATGCCTGAAGCCAATAACCCAAGTATTTGTATTACATTATAATAGTTTAATCTTTTCCAATCAGTTTGTTTGGCCTTACAGAACTGGAGGCAACATCTTAAATAGTGGAAGTCCCCTACAGCTGCAGATTATTAAATCATCACAGGTCAATCTGTGAGATCTATAATTAAAACAAAAAATACATACTTCACTACAGCTGCTACTTATCCCCCCAAAAAAAGTGCAGTCTGTGTAATCAACTTCTACTAAGTAGCCAGTCATTTTTTAATGATTATATCTTAAGTACAACAGGCCATGTGTTTGATCTTTCCTAGTATGTTAGATCCTAATCAGAAGTTATGACCAAAGGGCAGTATGACAAACAACTGTAACTGCTGCAAATAAATACACAAATTATTGACAAAGACATGGGAATAGTAATTGTGCCTAAAACTACTTCCAAAGTCTTTCTGGAATATGAACTCTGTGTCGAGACAAGCTGGAGAAGTGTAAAACCTTTAAAACTGTAAACCAGGCAGGGAGGGATGGCTCATGCCTGTAATCCCAGCACTTTGGGAGACGAAGGCAGGTGGACTGCTTGAGCCCAGGAGTTTGAGACTAGCTTGGGCAACATGGTGAAACCCAGTAACTATGAAAACCACAAAAAATTAGCCAGGCATTGTTTTTTTTTTTTTTGTTTTAAAACCCTGACTTAAAACAAACAACCCCCTCCCCAAAACCAAAAACCAATGTTATACTTAAGAGAAAATAAAAAATACCATTAAAAAAAAAATGGACACGTAAAAATTCCTAAAAGGAGAAAACAGCACTTTGCCATTGTTTCTTAGGAAATTCAAGAAAGCTCCAAGAATATTTCTAATGTAAAAAGAAGACATCAAATGAGAGTTCACACAGGCCAGGTGCAGTGACTCACACCTGTAATTCCAGCACTTTGGGAGAATGAGGTGGGTGGATCCTGAGGTCAGGAGTTCAAGACCAGCCTGGCCAACATAGTGAATCCCTGTCTCTACTAAAAAATAAAAAAAATTAGGTGGGCATAGTGGCAGGCGCCTGTAATCCCAGCTACTTGGGAGGCTGAGGCAGGAGAATTGCTGGAACCCAGGAGGCGGAGATCACACCACTGCATTCCAGCCAGGATGACAGTGCAAGATTCTGTCCAACAAAAAAAAAACAACAAAAAAAGAGTTCACACAAAAGTGGTATCAACATATGTGGAAAAAAAAAAAATTTCAATTTGTAAATGTAACTGAGTTTCTTTTCTGGAATATCAACATATGCTAAAATTTGTTGACATAGGTCAAAAGTTTCAAGTTATTTGCTCGTAACTGTATATAAAAGCTAGATACATGTTTTTTAAAGGCCCAATGCTAAACATGTCACTAATATGCTCAGATCAAAATCGTAATTGAAATCAACCTTCTAAAACATTATTATTTATTAATCAACATTATTTATCGTGTGACTAAAAAGAACAATGCCAACAGGCCTGAGAAATTCTTCAAGATACATCAAAAGCAAGAAAATGGTTCACAATCTCACCTAGATTGGAGTCAATAGGTGGAAAGAATACAATATATCTCTGAATAAAGTCAACCAAAATGTCTTGTTTTCCAGTAGAGGTAAAAACTTTGAAGTTAATCTTTCTTGCAAATCTTTTTTTTTTTTTTTTTTTTTAGACAGGGTCTTGCTCTATTACCCAGGCTACAGCAATGTCATGATCACACCTCACTGCAGCCTTGATCTCCCAAACTCAGGTGATCCTCCTGCCTCAGACACTGAGTAGCTGAGACTACAGGTGCACGCCACTATGCCTGGCTAATTTTTTTGGATTTTTTTTTAACAGAGACAGGGTTTCGTCATGTTGCCCAGGCTGATCTCAAACTCCTGGGCTCAAGTGATCCTGCCTCAGCCTCCTAAAGTGCTGGGACTATAGGTATAAGCCACCACGCCTGGCCTCTTGCAAATCTTTCAAAGCAAAACATTAAAATTTATAATTTAATCAAATAACTTGGCTATTAAGGAGACAAAACCAAAAATTACTTACACATTTTTTAAGATCCTAAACTATCTGGGACTAAAAACAAACAGAAACTACCTCAGAGATCATGTTCATCTAATGAATTTTATATATTATGTCACTGCTTGATACAGTATAATTCTAATTTTAATTTGTTCCATACAAATTAAATTCTGGCCAAAATTCAATTAGATTCTAGCCAAAAGGTATAGGCCTATAAATAGAAATGAAGCAGCTTGTCCAACACTGGTTACCATGCCAAACTGTTTTTAAAGAACCACATGAGTTCCTGATTGTTGCTGAACATTTCATTCATGTGTTTTCCCTTACCCATTATATTCCTGGTTTCTCTAACACACCAAAGGCTGGTCTGGCTTTTACAAGCACCCAGGGCAGTTTTCCACCTCATTCATACTCCCTGAGTTGCTTTTTCCTCTGCCATCTGTGTTAGTAAAAATAAGCAAAATATTTTTGCTATGTTTAAAATCTTGCCTGCACTGATTTTTTTTTCCTTGATGTTTGGATAATCAAGAGTTATCTTGATAAATGAAGCCACTGCCAGTCACTGTAACTGGAGAAATAGAATAAAAATGGAATTAAAGGGCAATTGATGTCCATGGTTTGGTATATGAATACAAATCCATGCACAAACATTTTTCCTTTTCATCTTTCAGAAAAACAAAAATAGCACTATTTGTGTGTGCTCTCATTGGCCAAACTGTCAAAACGAGCGTCCATAAAAAGCACATGAACAATTAAAGACACGATCTTAGTAAGAGAAATCACCAACTGGCAACTTTAAAAACTTTCAATGTGAGTTTTTACAACACTAATATATATACATACATACATTATTGACCACACCAAAGTAACAGTTATGCCTGATTTCTTAACCGGCATTATATATTGTGATATAGGTAAACAGAGTAAATATAAAAATATCTATTATAACTCTTGAAATGGAAAAATCTGATAGTATGCTGACACAATGTCTTAGTATAATATTTCCCCCCTGTGTCACAGGGGGAGCCCTAGAAATACATACATATATAAATATATAATGGGACACATTTACTCACATTTACGTCTGTGTGATGAATTAAAACACAAAGGGCTGGAAGAATCTGAAGAGAGAAATATGTAGATCTTAAAACACACAGATAAAAACATACATAATGGTTATCTCTTTTAACTTTTTTTAAAGTGTTTACCTCCTGAATGGTTTCCATTGGTGGTGGTGGGTCTTTGTGGCGACATAAGTTGACCATAACCCAAGTAACATTTCTTAAGAATGTTATAGGAATATTTGGACTTATGAAGGAAAGTAAAGGTTTCACAACTCCAAGACTTATGACATAATCTCTACATTGGGGCCCATCACCTGCAGAAAAAAGGATTAATTAACTCAATAAAGGATATTGACAGTAACCATTTTCAGAAAACACAAAGCACTGGGAATATGCTGCTACATGTATTTTAACCAGATACACTGTTCAGTTTTAGATAAAAGTTTTAAACAATAATAAACAGGCTCACATTCAAGGTCTCTAAGCCAAGAGAAGCAACATAAGGTGATAAGGTATTCTTTTGCACATTACTCCCAGCTTCAGCTTTAGAAGCTGCTTACTTAATTAAAATGCTGCTTTTAATTTCTCTCTCAATGATACTCTCAGTTTAACAAACTTTCATGTGATATAAAAGATGTATCAGCTGGGCGTGGTGGCTCACGCCTGTAATCCAAGCACTTTGGAGGCCAAGGTGGGCGGATTACCTGAGGTCGGGACTTCAAGACCAGCCTGACCAACATGGTGAAACCCCATCTTAAAAAAAATAATAAAATAAAAGATGTATCAAGAAAATATTTGTAAAATTTGTACTCCTGATCCAGTATCAGAGCATCAAGGTTATGAACTATAAATTACTCTATACACTTAGAAAACTATGTCAGAAAAAAAGGGTGAACCAGTACTAGAATAGTGGTTCCCAATGTGATTATTGGGCTCTATGAAGCAAAAACTCTATGGGTCTGAAATTCTGTGTTTTAACAAGCACCCCATGTAGTTCTCATTGCATGCTAAGGTTTGAGAACTACTGCTGCAGAGAACTGCCAAGTTTAATTTCTGTATGTAGAACATCACTGCAGTTTCTAATATGAAGCCATGCTCAAGTGTTACGTAAGTGAAAACATTTTCCCTTGCACTATAATATTTGGAGATAAAATGTTCTTTTTGCATCCATATATTAATTACAGAATGTCACTGGAATAAAAAACTTAAAGATCAAGATGCTATACAATAGTTCCAAATCTAACATTTGGTATGAAAGCAAAAGAGTGAGGGCCTCTGGATATAGAAATAATAGCATTCCTAATAGTATACCCTATGTCAAGAATGGTTTACAGAGAAATTCTCCCTTAAAAACTCCTAACCACTCCCTACTTCCATGTTGGCCCTGTAAAAGGGCAATAAAGAGGCGACATATCAAAGCAACAATGATTATTTCCATGCAAGAATGAAGAATTTGGCAAAAATAATCTTTAGAATCGTTCTCCTTCACTGTATTAGTGAGACCTCTACAGACAGTACCTCAGCCCCCACTCATAATAGCAAGGTCTCTGAACTCTACTGGGGCACAATACAATTCAGATTTTTTCCATCCTTTACTGGAGGAAAATTCTTTGAATTTTTGAGTTTAGGTTAAGTTAGGCTCTAGTTAAAAAAACAAATCTTGAAATATCAGAATTGTCTTTATTCTCCTTACAATTACTTATCAGAGAGAACCTGAAAGTTATGGTAATCATGGTGTTAAATATTTAACTAGACTGTCAAAAGGCTATAGTTACCTCTTGTTGACTCATGGTGACAGAAAACAGTGTTATCATATTTTATACATTACTAAATTCTAATGTACTAAAGTCTGCAAGAGAGAAAAAATTTCATTTTCAATTCTTCTCAAAACTGTCATTATGGAGAAAAATTATTGGTTTAAGTTTTGCCTCCTTGTTTCTTATTACTTTCTTTGATGGAGAAAGCTGAGAAATAAAAATGGACCCCACTGATCAACAAAGGGAGATAGGGTGAGAAAAAATGGACTCTAGTATGAGATAGAAGGTCTAATTTGCATATACATTGCATAACTATTCAAATAATTAAGAGCTGACTATATAAAAAAATGGTATCTTAAGCAACAAAAATTCTATTTACTAGGACTTTATGCTTTTACAGTAACACAGTTCAAATTTCTGTAAGTTATTTCACAAAAACTAGTACTGAAGGCAAATTTTTTCCTTTTGGATTACTAGTAGCTATTTTTATTACTTAGTATATAGTAACAATTTTTGGATTAGTATCTTAAGTTTTATACAAACCTATGATATTTCCCAATGCCCACACTGCTTGCTCACAGACATTCTGATGGGGTGAATGGAGAAGCCTCAGGAAAAGTGGCACAGCATCTGATGGAAGAAAAGATAACAATACTTAAGGTTGAAGATACTATAAACCAAGAATCAATCTTGATTTTTTTTTTTTTGCTGAGACCTCAAAAAAAAGGGAACCTATAAAAATATATTTAAAATATAACCTCATTAAATGAATTTTATTGGAATAGCACTATTGGAAAAATTGTGACCAGCGACTATTTACTCAGTATCAAAATGAGTTATATACACAAATGTTAAATTAGGGTTGTGAAATTTCATTAACAATTAAACCTGGAATTAATTTCAATTTAAGATTAATTCCTTATAGATTAAGTATTATCTCTAATTTGAAAAAAAAAAAGTACATTATTGAAGTAACTTTTTTTGTTTTGAGATGGAGTCTTACTCTGTCATCTAGGCTGGAGTGCAGCGGTGCAATCTTGGCACACTGCAACCTCTGCCTCCCAGACTTCAGCGATTTTCCTGCCTCACCCTCCCAAGTAGTTAGGACTATTGGTGTGAGCCACTAGGACTGGCTAATTTTTTTGTATTTTTAGTACAGACAGGGTTTCACCATATTGGCCAGCCTGGTCTCAAACACCTGACCTCAAGTCATCTGCCTGCCTTGGCCTCCCAAAAGTGCTGGGATTACAGGCGTTGAGCCACTGCACCCAGCCTGAAGTTACTTTTGAACACAAATTTATGTTAACAACATGTGGGTCTTTAGACAGGCCAGTGATTCCTGGGCCACATGAGATCTTCCAAATCAGAAAGTGATTTTGTTACTCAATAGCATGGGAAACAGAGACAGGTTTGTATCTGAACAAAATACTGCACTGAACAAATGATTCTTCTTCCTTTTGATATTACTTTAAAAAGCACTATTTAAGTATATGTAGCTCAATCATGCTTGGAAGATAATACAAATTCACTTATGGGTTTGTTTGTTTTTCAGACAGTGCCTCACTCTGCTGCCCAGGCTGGAGTTCAGTGGTGCCATCACAGATCACTGCAGCCTTGACCTCACCAGGCTAAAGTGATCCTCCTACCTCAGCCTCCTGGGTTGTTGGGACTACAGGTGCATGCCACCAACTCGACTAATTTTTTTCCTGCATTTTGTAGAGGTGGGGTTTTACCATGTGGCCCAGTCTGGTCTCTAGCTCCTGGGCTCCAGTGATCCACCTGCCTCGGCCTCCCTAAGTGCTGAAATTACAGGCATGAGCCACCATGCCCAGCCTCATTTCTCTATTATTTTTGGTATATTAAAGCAGACTAGCAGGGTCAAAAAAAATTCTAAGCCTCTTTCTAATCTTTAAAGAGCATACAAAACAGAATAGAAAAAGTGTGAGAGGGAATAAAACATTGTTATGAAAACATAAAATTTACCTAACAGTTATACAAAACCAAAAAACCACAACAGAAACCACCTGAACCCAAAACTAAACCAGTTTTAATAGGATGTGAGGTAATTATCTTTTTAAAATAATATTACAACACAAGTGTCTACAATAAAATGATTACTTAGATAACATCTTTGTTCCCGTTCAAAATGTAGAAATTTGTGTTTACATTTTTAACAAGCTCAGACAAGTACACTGCTTACATATTTAAAGAGGATTTTAAAAGTATCTCCTTTAAAATTATTAATTTCTTTGTTTTGTAGAAGAATCAAATAGTATTCATGAAAACAATACACTCAGTTTATTACTTCCAACAGTAATTTTCCACTTACATCTCCTGAAATTAAAAAAAAGCAATCCTATAATAATAACAATAAAAATATTCAAGCCATTCTTTTAATTAGGACTACTTTATAGAAGATTTCTTTAAGATATATGATAAAAATCTCATTAGAGAGGCTGAAGCCGGTGTGGTGGCTTCATGCCTATAAACCCAGTACACTGGGAGGCCAATGCAGGTTGATCACTTGGGCCCAGAGTCAGAGACCAGCCTGGGCAACATGGCAAAAACCCCGTCTCTACAAAAAACACAAAAATTAGCTGGGCACAGTGGCACATGCCTGTAGTCCCAGCTACTTGGTAGACTGATGTGGAAGGATCTCTTGAGCCCAGGAGGTCGAGGCTACAGTGAGCCAAGATTGTGCCATTGCATTCCAGCCTGGGCAAAAGAGTAAGATCTTGTCTGAAAAAGAAAAACAACAACAAAAAAAAAAACAAAAAAAGAGAGGCAGAGAGGCAATGTGGCAAAAGGAAAAATTCCTTTATTTCTACTGATGTCCTACAAATAAGGTGTAACAACAATGTAATCTACTATAACTAGGAAACAGTCTCATATTTATAAAGGAATATAGTGAATTTTTGGAAATAAAAAATGTGAGTTACCAGAATAAGAAGATTAAAGTAACATACTTAAGTTGACCTATTTCAATAACTACTTAGTAGCTATTATTTTATAATTTAAATTGCCATACTCTTTTGGGAAAATCACTATTTTTTACTGACTTAATTTTTTAAATTATAATTAATAACCAACTTACTGGACTGAACTACTGCTTGAGTTTGTTCAGAAGTTCCAGATGCAATGTTTGTCAAAGCCCATGCAGCTTCAAACTGTAAAGAAGGACTACAAAAAACAAGTATTTTTAAACAGCAGGGATTTTTTACATTGGGCCAAATATCTACTAACCATTCTTCCCCTCTGCCATTTAAAATGCATTAAATATTCTGTTTCAAAAGACAACTATCCAGCATATTTTTTTTAACCCTCAACAACTGTTTAAAACATCTCTTCAGTATAAAAAGCCTGCAACCTCCTCCAGTGTCCTTATTTTTAGTAAGAAATCTTTTTAAAGATACTTGCACACTACTCCCCAAACAGTTTTCTCAAGTACCTATCTGGTCAAACTAGTTCTTGCCAATTTTCAAAGTTTAAAAGTTAAATTTATCATTCTCAAGTTACCTTTTGGGTATTACCTTCATCTCATGGTGTTAACAAACCTTGCACTGTTTTTCACTTTGACTTTTCAACTTTATCCCATAGCACTTTTCTTTTTCCTTAAAGATCAAACTAATTACTAGAAAAGTCTTATCTTCTCCAAAGGATACATTCTAAATTTAAAATAAAATACTCACTTGTCATCTCTTTCAAGACAATGGACTAAAATGGGCAATATTCCAGATTTTATTAAGTCATCGATTGGTGGATTTCGATCACTGGACAAAAGCTTCCTATAAGAGATAAAAACGCCCTTGTGAAACTTCATAAAATACAACATTATGATTAAATTTAAATTCATATTTGATAAATATTAACATAAATCTGAATATTTGGTACATGTGTCCTCTCTGAAATTATATTAACAATTTATATAATGGAACCTTTTCTCTAAATTTATAAAAAAAAATTACAAATTAAATGTACAAAGATGACAAATAATTAGAAAAATAAAATACAGACCTGAATCACTTTACTACCTTTTTTTTTTTTTTTGAGACAGAGTCTCACTCTGTTGCCCAGGCTAGAGTGCAGTAGTGCAATCTTGACTCACTGAAACCTCCACTTCCTGGGTTCCAGCAATTCTCCTGCCTCAGCCTCCCAAGTAGCTGGGATCACAGGCGTGCACCATCATACCCAGCTCTTTTTGTAATTTTAGTAGAGACGGGGTTTCATTATGTTGGCCAGGCTGGTCTTGAACTCCTGACCTCACGTGATCCCTGTCTTGGCCTCCCAAAGTGCTGGGATTACAGGCATGAGCCATGGAGCCCAGCCACTTTACTACTTTTAATGGTACAATAATATTATTCCCTCAGTAAAGTCCTGATTGTGACTTATAAAAAGAAAACTGTTTTTAAAAAATATGTTACTTTTGCATGTAATTTTGAGTTCAGAGAAAAATCGGTAGATTTCTTCAACACAGCATTTACCTTGGCAAGAAAGGAATTAAGAGGTCACCAAAATATCCAAAATTATTCATACTAGGTCACAATAGAGTCAAATGACAAAAGCAGGTATGCTGCTGGAATATGTTTATAGCTAATATTAGTGCCCAATTCTTCATTTCACTTTACACACCAAATTAAAGGTCGTAAGAGTCCAACAACATTTTCATCTCAGCAACTAAAGAGAATTGGAATAAGTATAGCAACAGACAGGAAAACAACCAGAGAGACGCTGGAGATACTGAGGTAAAAAAGACAGACACATCACTGCTCTCAAGGAGCTTACAAAATAAAAACCAAACAAAATCTAGTGCCTATTTTCACATGTGGGAGACTACAGGTTTAGCTGGTAAGTCCTCAGTGTGGCCTAATCATACCTTTACCCCCCTGGAACACCCTGCATTACTATAAAAAGGCAATGTTTAAGAAAGCTTAACCAAATCATCTTCCTATATAAACTATGTGATGGCTGCTTATTTACTTTTTTTTTAAGATAATACTTATTTACCTTTATCAATGTAAACTCTTTGCTCTAGCTTTAGATGCTTCACAAGTTGGCTCCATCTTACCTAACTAATCTTATTCCCTGTAACTCAACAATAGGTCAGTTGTCTGTCAAATCATTTCAATTTTCTTTCCAGGCCCTTCATACCTTACACCCCTCACTTGAAATGCCCTGTGTTCTATGTATTCAAACTCTGTTCAAAGTCCATTTTAAGTTCTATGTTTTACATAATAACATCTTTGAATTTCCAGAGGATTTATACAGCATAGTCCTACGTTTGCTGTTATCACTATGTTTTTTTTTTTTTTAGACAGGGTCTCAGTCTGTCACCCAGGTTGGACTGCAGTGGTGCCACCTTGGCTCACTGCAACCTCCACTTCCCAGGTTCAAGCAATTTTCCTACCTCAGCCTCCCAAGTAGCTGGGATTACAGACATGTGCCACCACACCCAGCCAGTTTTTATATTTTTAGTAGAGATGGGGATTTCACCATCCTGGCCAGGCTGGTCTCAAACTCCTGACCTCAAGTGATCCTCAAGTGATCCCCCCCGTCTCAGCCACCCAAATTGCTGGGATTACAGGCATGAGCCACCACATCCAGCTGCCTATTTTTTAAAATACAGTTTTGCCTTTCCAATTAGCTTATAAAGTTCTTAAAGAGAAAGAATTATACCACATGCCATTTCCACAATACATGACACAGTGCTTAGTATAAGTGGAAATTAAAAAAAAACAAAAAACAAAAAACAGAACACTCAGAAAAAGTCTTAACCCAGACTTCTCAAACAAGGTCTCTTGAGATCAAGGGTCAAAATTTAATTAAAGAAAAAATGTTTTTACACTTCGTTGAGAATATTTTAAAAGAGAAATTGCTTTTATTCTTTACATAATGGTGAGGAATACAATTTCTACAAAATATAATATAAAACCAGTTTGGTGTCACTGTCTTGATTTGTACTAAGGAGCCTACAATTGTACCCACGGTTGCTTTGCAGTATCAACGTAAACATTAACATAGTGAAAAAAAGGCAAATAAAGTCTTAAAATTATTGTGAAAATCAGTTTGTTCTTGCATACCCATGAAATTGTCTTGGAATCTCCCCAGTGATCCACAGATCATACTTTGAAAACCTCTTAGGTTACACTGGGCTTTAATTTTCTTGCAGAATGCATACTGAGAAGAACTGCCCCCAAACTATCAAATATTCAACTCTAACGGTAAGCATAATAAATTTCTTAATCATTCTTCCTATAAACATTAATTTGCCATTTTGACATGTGAATGGTTCTGTGATTTTTCTGCCTACATAATGAATTCCTCTCTAAGAAGTTCTTTTACCTCTGGTACACAATATTGTAAAATTTTATGATTTCCCTACCAGTTCTAAGTTATTTAAGGTGGATAAACAAACATTGGGAAAGTCTAATAAACAGAAAACAGATTCGTGCACTGGATAAGGTATTGGATGGTCCTATAAACTTTTTCCACTTTGAAATTCTGTAACTAGGATCAATTTCTTACTTGTCTCTTTCCTACTGATAAACGCAACATAGGGTATTATTCTTATATTCACAAATATACAAAGCAACCTAAATTGCATTATGATGCAACCACGTCTTCCCCAACGTATTTATTAATACAAAGGTCTCAGTAATAGATTTTTCTGCCTCTTCCCTTAAAATATGAGAGCATAGATTTCACAATAGAAATGTGCAAAACAACTTGGTATTTCCCGTGTGGAAAGACACTGGGTGTATATGCAGTCATTAATCTTAATAATCTACTTGTCTATGTAGACTGACATAGTAAGACTATAATTCTGGATTTATTGTTTGATCAATATGAAGATTGTGAGAAGAAGAATTAGGTATCTGGTAAGGATCTGAAGAATCTGACTTTATACAACTTTCCCTAGCATCTGTATGCATTATGTATATTAAAGCTTCAGTGTACACACTTTGAGCTAAAAATAAAAATTATGAGTTAAAAAAACTGTCACCAATTTTAATACTCTAAACCAGAGAACTTTTTAAAAAAAATAAATTTAGTTCATCTATGACTATTTACTATTGTTTGTTATCAAAGTTAAATATGATTAACAGGGACCACTACATAGCAAAAATTCAACATAGAAACACTATGTAAGTTATAAAATCTAAACATGTCTTCAAAATTTAACTTACCTAGCAGCTTGAACTGCACTTAATTGAATTCCTTGGTTATCACTTGAAGCATTCTATAAAAAATAAAATAATGTATGATGTAAATATATTAACGATTAGCTCTTGAGGACAAGAAATACAAATGAAGAAAGGGAAAAAATCCAACTTACTTGAACAATAGCTTCTAGAGAGGTATTTTGCTGGGAAAAAAGTTAAAAAGAAAACTGAGTTAAAAAGTCACCTTAAAATTCTTTATTAATGTGAAATCTTTCACTGGTACTTTTAAGTTACCAGAATAACAATAACTTACCACTCTATAATCACCATCTATATCAGAGTCTTCACAGATATCTTCATGTGGTACATTCCTTCTCTTTAAGAGATGTTCATCTCTTTTATTCTTAAAAAAAAATCAAAGAATGAGTTAAAAAGAAAATCTGAATACTTTCATACAAAGCTCAACCCTGTGCCTACAAACTGAAATATGAAGTGCCTTTTAAAGTAAAATTCAAATGTAAAAAATTAAAAACCAAATTGTAAATTAAACACTCATGCAACACTAATTTGAGTCCCATTTCCCAAATATTACATTTTTAATGAACCGTGAACTATGTAAAAACAAACAAAACAAAAACAAAAGTTTGACTAAAAAATATAGTGTACAGTTTAAGCCAGAACCAAACACAAATATTTATTTAAAAGTACTAAACCATTTTATACATGATCTGGGAGCTCCTCTTTATCACCTAAAAGCAAAGTCAAAGCAAAAGTTGGGCAGTTCAAAGTTAGACAAAAACCAACAATGCCTTACAAAAATCAAAGGCCTTTTCAACTTCACTTAAAATGCTTGGGGCAAATTTATTAATATATTCTCAACTATAATACTTAAAAGTTGAAGAGGTTTGCAACAAGTTCTTTTCAGGGCCTTACTACTGCCCATTAATAGCAGAACTATTTAATGTAACTGTATCTCAATGACTTCAAGTTCTTTATATTTGTTTTTGCATAACAAACAAGTTGTACCCTTCAACTTCAAAAGATTGTCAAATTCAGTCAAACTCTCTCCTTTAAAAAGTCGAATCCAATTCAGTAAAATTTAGTTATATAATAGGTTACACATTTTACATAAAAATATAATATATATTTGGCATCTTGTATATAATGCTACAATGTTGTTAGAATTATGCTTAGAAATACCCAATCAGACTCACCTTCCTTAATTCAACTACAACTTCATTTCGTTGTCTTCTCATAGTCTACAAAAAAATTAAAGGAAAATACTTTTAACATCACCTCAAATTCCATTATCTAGAGAAAACCACTATTAACATTTCAATATACACTTCTAATATTTTCTTCTAGCCATAGAGATATAAAGTCAAATCTTACTCATAATAAAAATCAAACTATGTAGATTATTTTCAATCTTCATTTCCCATTCATATTGCAAAACATGAAAAATTTCTTTGAAATAATTAATAGATCTACATTATATATATCATAATTTAAAAAACTATAACATAAGGTTTATAAAAATACAGAGGTAAAAAGAATAAAAAAGCCCATAATCTCACCCCTCATATGAACCAACAATATTACAAAAAACAACACATGTACAAGATTAAGATTGGTAAATTCAACTGCTTAAAAAAAAAAAAAGCAAAAAAAAGCCAAGGAGCCTTCCTGCTCACCCACAGTTTCCTTCTCTCAAACACTGTTAGATTTATTATGATTCTGACACACATCTATCCTGTTCTTTACCTTGTTTTGGTTTACTTTGTTTATAGACCTTAGAGATATTCCATGGTGGCGTATAAAGACCTATTTCATTATTTTTCATGGCCACACAGTTATTCTATGACACACTGAGGCCATTCTTTTATTTTTAAACATATTTCTCTCATTTTTTAAGTGTCTTACTACAGGGATGTGTGCTTACTATAAAACATTCAAATGTTCAGAAACAATGTAAGTTCAAGCTTGTTTTACATATAGGTTCACCTTATTCTTTCTAATGACTGTGTATTACGTAGAGGTAACAACTCAGAAAGTCATACTGAGATGTCTAATAAATATCATAAACTTAAACCCAAAACTGAGCTTTTGATCTTTAACATACGCCACTCGCCATCTCAGCAAATGGCAATTCCAGCCTTGCAGCCGCATAGACCAAAAAACCTTGGAGCCATCCTTGATTCTTTTTCTCTCACATTATATATTCAATCTGTTAGCAAATCCTGCTGGTTCAGCCTTCAAAACATACAATCCAAACACATATCACTGCCTCCTCTGCTACTATTCTGGGCCAAGTTGCCATTATCTCTCAACTAGATAACTGCAAAAAACTCCTAACTTGTAGCCCCCCTGCTCTTGCCCTCTATCTTCCTCCCCCAGTCTATTATAATCACAGCAACCAGAGTAATCCTCACAAGGAATCTTAATGTTTATGTGCCATGGACTCCTCTGGCAGTCTGGTATAATCAATGGACACCTTCTCAGTGTTTTAAAATACATATATAGTTACAAAGGAAACATCTTGATAAATAAATGTAAAAAAAGAGCTATAAATATAAAAAACAAAGTGTAATGTTAAGTGCTTCTTTATTATCACATTAAATGGGATCTAGCAGTGGGTCTAATAACTACTATAATTTCAAAGTAACGATGACCATAAATGCGAGAATGAGGTGATTTTTATGGTGGTAACAAAGTCACAGGTAATTCTAATATTACTATGATCAACTGGCTACATCATTAAGTGAAGGAAATATTGTTTCTTAGTGAAAATAAAGATGTAATTTTTTTCTAAATTCCAGGGGCCCTCCTGCATTCTACTCATAGACTCCAAGAAAGGAAAGGTCCAAGGACTCAGTAAAAAAATATTTTCTAAAAAGTCAGATCATATCACTCTCCTGTTCAAAACTATCCAAAGGCTCTCACACTCACCACTTCGGCCTTAGAAGCCCAGTCTTTACAGTGGCTTACATACAGTCAAATCTTCCCACCTCATTCCCTCCCCAATTACCACAACTCAGACCTTAGCTCCTACCATTATCTTCATTCATTCTGCTGTACTCACACCAATTTTGTAACTTCTTGAACACATTGGAAAGTCTCTTGCTGCAAGGCCTTAACTAATATACTATATAGTAACTTCTCAGAAGATGGACTTGAGTTAAACTGCCTGAGTTCAACTTTTTTAGCCATACTACTTACTAGCTCTCTGTACTTCAGTTTCCTTATCTATAAAATTGGGATAGTAAAAACACCCTCTTCATAGGACTGCTGTAAGGATTAGATCAGCTAAAATATGTAAAGTACTTAAACTGTACACGGTAGTGTGTTACCTATTACTGTTGCTGCTATTGTCTCAGGTTGGAATGCCGTTCCCCCACCACGTGCAGTGCTCAGTCCCTTTTCTCTGAGAGAAGCCTTTCCCCTTCCTGACCATTTGCCAACTCTCCATTTGGGTATCTCTCTCTCTTCCCTGCCTTATTTATCACCATACCACTTATCACATTCTAATACACCATATAACTTTATTTGGTACAGATAAAGATTTTTAAAACACCCAAAAGTCAATTTTAAAATAAAATAGGCTGTAAAATGAATAAAAGTAATTAGCTAAATACTACAATAAATTTGAACATCCACTATCTCATTTAATCATTATAGCCTTATGAAGTAAGAAGAAAATAATCGTTTATTTCTTTTTACAAATAAGGAAACTGAGGCTTAGAGAAGTTAAATTGCTTCTCCAAAGCTGGCTAGGATTAGAACACAGTCTCACACAAAGCCACTTAACCACTAAGCCATATTGTTTTCCACACTTCTTGAAGTCAGAGTTCAAGTGAATTGGAGAGCCAATGGTTCACATTAAAGCAAAAGTACTATTACCAACACAATAAGTTTTACATAGTATCACAATATGAAATAAGCAATTCTAATAATAAGTAACAGAAAACTATGATCTATGTCTCATGCACAGAAAATAATATCTGTAGAATGTATTACTTAACACTGTTCAGTAAGTTAAATGAGGTTGACTTCTGAGGGACAGGGGTATTTCCAGTCTAAGGAAAGTTTTTATTAGCAATCTCTTCATCTAAAGTAGCAGGATTAAGGTATAATGAGCTTTAACTTCTTTTCATTAGAGCAAACTATTAAATAAATCCAAACAACTACATACTGCAATTTACATAAATGTTTTGTTTACTCCAAAAAGTTTTCTCCCATTATTTTACATCTTATTTATTAAATCCAAAGATTTAAGAAAAATTTTCTTTGTACTTGATACTCATTTGTTATAACAAAATCTGGAGCTTTTTTTGATAATTTGAAACTACCAATAAAGGATTTATCAAACCATTTTAGCACTGTAATGACAACATAAGACCACGCTATTACTACTTTCACAGAAACTCTTTGCAAAATAAGTGGTATGACAATCCCTTCATTATAGAGCAAGAAAGAGTTTTCCTTTCCTCTCCAAGGTAGAGAATGAATGAACTGTTAGAAGACACCCTATGCACCACAGCCTGGCAGCATTTGGCCATGTTTTTTACTGCAAACAACAACAAAAAAAGACTGAAAAGTGGTATTGGATATTTAGGCAGTTTCAAATCACAGTCCCATCTCAAATCAAGAAAAACATTTATTTCTTTGACACCGCATGAAAGGGGGTATATAAGACTTCTAAGCCTGTCCTTCAAGAGCAGGCTTTGTGTACTACATGAAAATATAATAGTTGTGAATTCACATGACTTACACTGATCCAGTAAGCAGTGCTGTCAATTAGAATTCCAAAAAGCTGCCAAACTGGCCAAAGGCTTATTTATAGGCCAAAGAGCTATCTAAAGGACAAAGACTGTAAGTGAGGAAGGTGGAAGACTGCTGCTGCTATTTCCTCAGAGGAGGTGGGTAGAGTTTAGGCAGATCACTCAGATATTTTATATTTCTTTGCTTGTCATACAGTTACAAAATTATAAATTCAGGCAAAAGTGGATAAGAAATTGACAAAAAAAATTCAAATAAGTCAAAACAGAATGCCATCTCTATTTACAAGGAATGCAGTTTGTGTACTTAATAAATATTTACTATGTGTCCAACACTGTGTTAGGCACTAGGGATTAAACACTTTCCCTGCTTTAATGAGGTATAGATTCTAGTATTTTCTTCCCATTTAAATTGCTACTGAATTTCAAATTAGTGGCTACTTTATTCCTGCTAATTTTCAAGTCAGTTTTACCAAAGCATAGTTTTTCTTTAAAGCTCTAAAAATTATTTTAAAATATGATATAGTAACTGTACAATTTTGGATATTTTAAATTTTCTTGAGAAAATGTAGTTAGGACTCAATCTCACTAGAGAAAAAGTTTAAAGAAAATTCTTTCTAAATAATACAAGGGTAAGAAATATAATGGTTTAATTTTATTTCATCCAGCCTGACTTTCATTGACACCTTAGGAAGGTTAATACTTGGGCAACAGCACTACAAAAAAAAAAAAAATAAGAAGAATAAAAAAATTTACACAGGCACGAGAGATCTTTTGTGTGGGGACTAGGACATATTATAAAATAGCACTGTGATCATGGTTGCACAATGACAAAAATCTAAATGTCATTAAAGTCTATACTTAAAATTGGTGAATTTTATGATAGGTAATAAAGTGGTTTTTTTTAAGTTAGATACACACACACACACACACACACACACACACACACACACACACCTTCCTCCCCCAACATGAGTTAATAGGAAGTATATTACTAATTTAGAGCCTCCTGGAAAGCATTCATTCAAACATTTATTAATCACTTATTTGCCAAGCATCAGAAATATAAAGATGGACCAGACACTGCATATCTATGACCTTAAGGAGGTAGCAGTCTTATGACACAGAAATATAATGTAGTAAAATAGTAATAAGGCCCAAACTTAGCAAATAGCAGGTGCCAAACACCATTCTAAACATGTTACTTGACTGTACTTATTTTATACATGTATTTTTTTTTGAGATGGAGTCTTACACTGTCGCCCAAGGCTGTAGTGCAGGGGCATGATCTCGGCTCACTGCAATCTCCGCCTCCTGGGTTCAAGCAATTCTCCTGCCTCAGCCTCCTAAGTAGCTGGGACTACAGGCATGCACCACTATGCCCAGATAATTTTTTTTTCTTTTTTTTTTTTTTTTTTTTAGTAGAGACGGGGTTTCACCATGTTGGTCAGGATGGTCTCGATCTCCTGAACTCGTGATCCATCCGACTTGGCCTCCCAAACTGCTGGGATTACATGCATGAGCCACCACGCCCGGCCAATACATGTATTAATAACATGCACACAAGGTGCTCTGACAGTAGAGAAAGTAATTACTAAAGATAACAGCGTAAGCTTAATTTTCAAGACTAAATGGCAATCCATTTAGAGAAAGGCATTCCAGTTAGAAAATATAGCATGTACAAAACTAGAGAACTATGAAAGATGGCATATATGGAATCTGATGAAGAATATCAGAAGCCAGAAATGAACAGGTAGGCAAGAAGACAAATCAATCACATCACATAAAACTAAGCTACACTTTTCAGAGAAAAGTGAGTCACTGGTGATTTCAACCCAAATTATCATCACAACCCAAACACATCTGGTAGGTAAAACAGTTATTCAACCCTATTATACGGTAAACCAAAAGCTAAAACAGCGTAACTAGAAAAGTATGTTTTCCTATTCCTTTCTTATTTCTCCACTTGCTGATCTCTTCAGCAGCAGCCATCATGGTGCTTATTCATGCTTTTGTCAAATAGTATTTATGTTGGCAAACTGTACATAATTAGCAAATAAATTACATTATGACAATAAAAGGGAAATTTTAAATGCCTAACAGTGTTAAATGCTTACTCCAGTGGGTCAATAATTAGTATCTTCTAAGGATGAAAACTCATTATTATAATCCTTCATTTAGAAAAGTTCTTTAAGCAGTAAGTTTAGCTCAAATTTGCAATCTGTAGATTTCTCAGAGGTATCACTTATTAACAATAGTATTAAAGGCCTGAAGTTCTACTAGTGATGGGCAAAAGTCTTCTCAAGCAGAATCAAGTTCTTATCTCCTTAAGAAGTGATAAGATGAATGGACACTGAGTATAAGTGAAGAGGAATTTGAAAATAAAGTGAGTACAGGAGGCCAGACTTAATCTAGGCAAGCTATTAGAGCAATATTAAGAAATAATTCGTCTACAGATACCATCCTTTAAAATGATCCATATCTGAACTGTAAGCATTGAAAATTTATTAGAACATAAATGTAATTTTTAAAAATTGCCAAAATGTAAGAAACTGTTAGGTGTTAACGTCAAGGAATGGGATTAGAGTTTCACTATCTCTTCAACATTCAAACAATAGGAAAATGAATTTCCAGAGTTCTCTATATTCATCTGTCTTTTGCAAGAAGTTACATATGATGGAAGAGAAAGTAAATGCATGTATCTCCTCCCAAGATGGTTTCCTAGTATATGGTTGTATTACTCTACTAGTATATGGTTACCAGTCCCAGTTCTACCTTTAATGAAATCATAGGCAAGTTACCACCTTTACAGACATTAATTCCTTCATCTGTAAAGAGAACTCAACAGATCTCTAAGATCTTTATGCCTCAAAACTGTATCAATTTTTTTTTTCCCCGAGACAGAATCTCAGGGAAATTCTGAGACTGCAGTGTCGTGATCTTGGCTCACTGCAACCTCAGTCTCCTGGGTTCAAGTGATCTTCCTGCCTCAGCCTCTGGAATAGCTAGTACTAGCATGGCTCAAACAAACTGTGTGTGTGTGTGTGTGTGTGTGTGTGTGTGTGTTTTTAACACGCAGGTGTGCATACTGGCAAAGAGATGGTGTTTGACAGGGAGAGAAAAAAGGTTAGAAATGACCACATGCTTGGTGAGACACATATAACCTCTCAGGGATGGGAAATACTGCAAGATAAACTTTCAGAATCATTTATCGAAGGCGACTTGAGGACAACCTATAAAGAATCGATTCTAGTAAACAAACACATAGTTTTATATGAGCACAAGGGAAGGTACTCTAGGATGAATGGGTTATAAAGGAATTGATCAAATGCCACCAAGAATGATTGCTTCTCTTCTAACTCCCTGCCAAGATCATGCCAATACACTCCAGCTTGGATGACAGAGTGAGACTTTATCTCAAAAAACAAATACTTAGAATCCTTAACAGAAGAAATGAAACTTCACAAATTGAGTGACTTGAAGAAAACTCAACTCATGGAAAAAGACACTGGGAAAAATTACTGAGGAAGAGTAAGAGAAGAAATGAGATATAACCAAATTAAGAAGGGCAATGGAACCCAAGCTTTTATATCACTGCTTGAAGGAATCTGGTATCTCTGCTGATTTGGTGCATTCTCAGATGAGAAATATAGTTTTTTTTCCATTTACAAAACAATACGAAATATGAAAAGAGAGACTGAGGAACATTTTCCTTCTATGTTATAAGAACACAATAAACTCAAACTCATGGTTTTCTAACGGAAAAATGTAAACAACTAGTATAGGATTTTGTAACTGGAAAGAATAGAAATCATTTAAACTATTTCATTTTAATGGGGAAAGGAACTATGGCCCAGTGACTTAAACAATACCAAAGCTTAGATATCCTGGAACCAGTCCAACGTTATTTACACTACATCATATTACTTTTTCATTCTAGGTCTACTTCTGTTACATATTCCTTCAAATAAGCTATTTTTCCTTCTCTTTTTCTCCTCAGTGTTTACTTTCAAAATATTCTTTAATTTTTCTTTGTGAACTTATGTTCAAAGACTTTAAATTTAGCAACAGAAAAATCCTCTTTGAAAGGTAAATTACTGAATTACTTTGCCAAAGCACTATTTAAAAAGTCCTCTAGTTATGTTCATATACTAAACAGATGTGTACATGTGCAAAGAAAACCATTCATTCATCCAACATCTTTACTGACCGTCTACTATATATGCCACAAACTGTTCTGAGTGTTTGAAAAAAAAAAAAACAGGGAACAAAATGACAAAATCTCTGTCTTCATAGTATTTATTACAGTTTAGTGTGAGAGATAGTAAATAAAGTTAAAATATATAGTGTTTTGTTGGTATTAGACAGAAAAATATAAAGCCAGGAAGGACATTTTTAAATAAAGACCTCGAGAAGAGTGATCAAGCCAGGTGGGTGGCTGACATGCAATGAACAAACAGGAGTAGGAAATGGAGGCTGGCCACTGCACAGATTTTGGCATTTACTCTAAGTAAGCTAGGAAGCCACTGTAAGGTTTTGAGCAAAGGAGAGAGGAAACACACGTTCTGACTTAAAAGAGAGTTATTCCAGCGGCTGTGTTGGCAATATACTACAAGTGCAGTAATCCTAGCAAGAGATAATACCTTGGATCAGTGGGGTTCATAAAACATAATGAGCCTGAATATACTTTGAAGACAGAACCTACAAAATTTGCTAATAGAGTGGATAGAACTGTCAAAGAGAGGAGACAATGATTTCAAGGTTTTTGGTCTAAACAACTGAAGGATGGTTCCATTTACTGAGATGGGGCAGACTGACTTGATTAGCAAGTTTGGCGGGGGGCAGGGGGACACACATCACTTTTAGATATGCTAAGTTTAAGATACTTGTAATGAATTAAAATGAGATGTCAAGTAGTCAGCTGAATCTTGAGTTCAAGAAAGAGGTTGAGACTAAAAATATTAATTTGGGAAGTTGCCAGTGTTGAAATAGTATTTAAAAACAGATCACCAGATGAGATTACCTATGAAACGAGCATAACGTGAGGCACTACAAAATAAGAGGTAAAGACTAAGAAGTGAAATCAGTGAGATAGAAGGCAGTCAAGAATGTGTGAGGCCAGGCATGGCGGCTCATCCCTGTAATTCCAGCACTTTGGGAGGCTGAGGCTGGTGGATCTCTTGAGGTCAGGAGTTCAAGACCAGCCTGAGCAACATGGTGAAACCCCAACTCTACTAAAAATACAAAAATTAGCTGGACATGGTGGTGTAGCCTGTAGTCCCAGCTACTCAGGAGGCGGAGGCGGAGGCGGAGGCAGAGGCAGAGGCAGAAGAATTGCTTGAACTCAGGAGGTGGAGGTTGCACTGAGGTGAGATGGTGCCACTGCACTCCAGCCTGGGTGATAAAGCAAGACTCCATCTCAAAAAAAAAAAAAAAAAAAAAAAAATCTGTGTGACTCTGGAACCAAGTGAAAATACTATTTTTTAAGGAAAACAATCAACTACATTCAATGTTGGGAACAGGTCAAATAAGATGAGGATTACTAAATGTACAATTTACTTGATAAACTAATGTGGTTAATCACCAACCTTTGGATAAACAAAGGTCCCAATATCACCCCGTAACCCCTATCTACTGAATTCTGGTCTGTTTCTGTACCATTTATTCCCATCCCTGCACACTATTTAATATGCTTAAAATACTACTCAAGACTTAGCATTTCTAACCCACATCTCATTTATTGTGGTACAGTACTGAACTGAGTAAGTTACAAAACTAAAACTGAGCCCTGGTATCTACAATACATTAAATTTTCTCAAAATGGAAACAAAAACTCACTCTCCAGTCCTTCTCTGGTCTCTTAAGCCACACTGCAAAGTGATTCCCATTTCTGGTGATGTTCCCAGGGCGAGCTTTTGACTAAATCTCTGTAAACTGACCATAATGGTTCCCTTCTACCAACTAATCAGTGGAGCAAGTAGGCGACATTTGCAGTCCCAAATTAACAAATTCTATAAGATGAATTAAAAAAAATTTCAACTACGAAATATAAAATATACAAAAAAATTCATGACATCCAATGTATTATCTTGTCATGTTTGCCTTTTTTTGAAGTAAAAATCTTATAGTGTTATGAACACTAAAATCTCACTCTATCCACAATCCTCTCTTCCCCTTACTTTTCTCTGCCTCGATGCAACCGTTTTCCTGATTAATTACTTGCCTGATTAGACTCTCATGGGTGTTCTGGTGTTTTTACTGCATATCACCAATTTTATATATATTTAAAATATTTACATGAATGATATCATGCCATACAAAAGACTACTTTTTTTTTTTTTTTTTTTTTTTGAGACGGAGTCTTGCTCTGTCACCCAGGCTGGAGGGTGGTGGCACAATCTCGGCTCACTGCAACCTCCGCCTCCTGGGTTCAAGCAATTCTCCTGCCTCAGTCTCCTGAGTAGCTGGGATTACAGTTACCTGCCACCACGCCCAGCTAATTTTTTTATTTTAGTAGAGACGGCGTTTCACCATGTTGGCCAGGCTGGTCTCGATCTCCTGACCTCAGGTGATCCACCCTCCTCGGCCTCCCAAAGTGCTGGGATTATAGGCATGAGTCACCTCACCCGGCACAAAAGGCTACTTTTCAAGCAGTTTTAGGTTTATAGGAAACAGTAAAAAGTATGGATAGTTCCCATGTATTCCCTGCCCCCACACAGGCAGAGCCACCCCCTACAACAACATCCTGTTACCAGAGTGGTACATTTGTTACAAGTGATGAGCCTACATGGACTACCATTATCACCCACAGTCCACAATTTATATAAGGGTTCACTCTTGGCATCGCATATGCTATGGGTTTTAACAAATGTATAACAATACATATCCATTAGTATCAGTGTTTTCACTGCCCTAAAATCTTCTGTGCTCTCTTTATTTATCTCCCTCACCCTCAATCCCTGGCAACTACTGATCTTTTTACTGTCTCTATAGTTTTGCCTTTTAAAGAATGTCAATTAGTTGGAAGTACATAATATAAAGTCTTTCAGATTGTCTTCTTTCTTTTAGTAATATGCATTTAAGATTCTCCATGTCTTTTCATGGCTTAATAGCTCATTTCTTCTCAGCACTGACTAATATGCCATTGTCTGGATATGTCACAGTTTATTTATCCATTTACTACTGAAGGACATCTTAGTTGCTGCCAAGTTTTGGCAATTATGAATACTACTACTCTGTGTGGACGTAAGTTTTGAATTCATTTGGGTAATTACCAAGAAGTGCCATTGCTGGGTCATATAGTAAGAATATGTTCAGTTTTATACTGCCTCTCAAAGTGGCTGTACGATTTTGCTTTCCCAATCAACAATGAATCAGAGTTCCTGTTGCTCCACATCCTCCCCGGCATGTGGTGTTGTTAGTGTTCTGGGTTTCTTTTTGTTGCTGGTGATAAAATATATGTAACAATAAAATTTATTATCTTAACCACTTTAAATTTTAAGAAAAATTATAGTACAAAACACATAAGCGTTACCATTTTAACTATTTTTAAGTGAGTTCAGTAGTATTAAGAATGTTCACAGTCGTGCATCAAATCTCCCAAAACTATCTTCATCTTATAAAACTGAAACACTATATCCATTAAACAACTCCCTATCTCCTTGGCAAGCATCATTCCACTTTCTGTTTCTATGCATTTGTCTATTCTAGGTACCTTGTATAAGCGGAATCATATCAGTGTTTGTTTTTTTGTGACTGGCTTATTTTGCTTGGCATAATGCTTATGGTTAATCCATGTTGTAATGTGTCAGAATTTCCTTCCTTTTAAAGTCTACATAATAGTTTACTGTATGTACATATACATTTTATTTATCTATTTTATAGATCAAATAATCTTTTGTTTCTACCTTTTGGATATTGCGAATGCTGCTACTATGAAACAAGACTGTACAACTATCTTAGTTCCTGTTTTCAATTCATCTGGATATATATCCAGAAGTGGAACTGCTGGATCATATAATTCTATTTTTCACTTTTTGGGAGCCACCATTCTGTTTTTCATAGTAGCTTCACCGTTTTACATTCTTGTCAGTAATGCACAGGATTCCAAATTCGCCACATCTTCACCAACAGTTACTCTGTTTTTGTTGTTTTTAAAGTAGTCATCTTAATGGATGGGAGGTGGTATTGTTGTTTTGATCTGCATTTCCCTAATGATTACTGTTGTTGAGCATCTTTTCATGTGCTTATTGGCTATTTTGTATGTCTTCCTTAGAGAAATATCTTTCAAGCCTTTCGTGCCTTTTAAAATAGGGTTGTTAGTTCTTGCTCTTGAGTTTTAAGAGTTCTTTATATATTCTGGATATTAACCCTGTAACAGATATATCATTTGCAAATATTTTCTCACATTCTGCAGGTTGCTTTTCACTATTGATTGTTTCCTTGGCTGCACATCAACTTTTTAGTTTGATGTTGTTCCACTTGTCTATTTTTGTTTTTATAGCTTTGTTTTTAAGTGTCTTATCCAAGAAATCAGTGTCAAGACTGAAGTTATAAAGCCTTCTCTATTTTCTTCTAGTTTTAGTTTCAGATCTTATATTTAAGTATTTTATCCATTTTGAGTTGACTTTTTGTATATAATATAAAGGTCCAGTTTCAGTCTTTTGCATGGTGGATATCAAGTTTTCCTGGCAGCATTTGTTAAAGGACTATCCTTTCTCCAATGTGTAGTCTTGGCATCTTTGTCAAAGATCATTTGACCGAATATGACGGGGTTTATCTCTGGGCTCTCTATTCTGCTCCACTGTTTATGTCTTTATGCCAGTACCATGCTGATTTGACTACAGTGGCTTTGTAATATGTCTTTCAGTCAGGAAGCATGAGGTATCCTGGCTTGTTCTTTCTCAAGATTGTTCTCGGTATTCAGACTCCCTGTGGTACCTTACCAATTTTAACGCTGCTTTTCTATTTTTGCAAAAAATGCTGCCATGATTTTGACAGGGCTTGCAATGGAATATTTAGGTTGCTTTGGGTATCATGGACAGTTGAACAATATTAAGTTTTCCATGAACACTGAATTTTTTTCCATTTATTTGTGTCTTCTTTCAGCAATGTTCTGAATACAAGTCTTTCATTTATTTGGTTAGGTTTATTCCTAAGTATTTTTTTTTTTTGACACTACTGGAAATGAGATTTTCTTAATTCCCTTTTCAGATTGTTCATTGTTAGTGTATAGAAACATTGCTGTTTTTTTATACGTTGATTTGGTATCCTGCAACTTTGCTGAATTTATTAGTTCTAATAGTTTTTGTGGAATCTTCAGGGTGACTGTGTCATCTGTGAACAGAGATAATTTTACATCTTTGTTATAGATTTGGATGTCTTTCATTTCTTTTTCTTGCCCAACTGTTCTAGCTAGGGCTTCCAGTACTATGTTGAAGAGAAGTGCCATGGGTGAGCATCCTTGTTTTGTTCTGAGTGTTACTCTGTTGCCCAGGCTGTAATGCAGTGGCAGTCACTTCATTGACTTTTGAGTCACTTCAGTCTCAAAATCCTGGGCTCAAGCAATCCTCCCTCCTCAGCCTTCCAAGCAGATGGGACTCCATGTGCATGCCAGCATGCCTGGATAGTTACTATCATTTTTTCTTTGTAGAGACAGGGTCTTGCTATATTGCCCAGGCTGCTCTGGAACTCCTGGACTCAAGTGATACTCCCACCTAGGCCTCCTTCCAAAGCACTGCAATTATATGCATGAGCCAGTACATACTGTCACTGCCTTATTTCTGATCTTACAGGAAAAGCATTCAGGTTTTCATCAATGAGTATGTCATTTACTGTGGGCTTTTCATATATGGCCTTGATTATGTTGAGATAATTTCCTTGTATTCCTAGTTTGAGTGTTTTTTATCATGAAAGGGCACTGAATTTTGTCAAAGTTTGGCACGGAACTTTTCCTGCATCAACTGGTACGATTGTGTCATTTTTGTCCTTCACTCAGTTAATGTGGTGTATCGTATTGATTTTCATATGTTGAACCATTCTTGAACCCCAGGCATAAATTCCACTTGATCATGGTATGCGATCCTTTTAATGTGCTATTGAATTTGGTACACTGGTAGTTTGTTGAGGATTTTTACATCCATTTTCCTCAAGGATATTGGCCTGTAGTTTTTTTCTTATAATGTTTTTTTCTGGCCTTAGTATCAGAGTAAGGCTGGCCTCATAGCATGAGTTTGGAACTCTTCCATTTTTTGAAAGAGTCTGAGGAGAACTGGTATAATTCTTCTTTAAATGTTTGGTAGAATTCACCAGTGAAGCCAATGATCCCAGGCTTTTCTTTGTTGGGAGATTTTAAAATTACTGTTTCAATCTCCTTAACAGTTACAAGTCTATTCAGATTTACTATTTCTTTGTGATTCAGTATTGACAGGTTATGTGATTTAGGAATTTATCCATTTCATCTAGGTTATCCAAGTTGCTGGCATACAAGCCATACATATCCTTTTGCAATAATCTTTTCTCTACAAAAACACATGACAAGTAAAAACACTGTCTTACAGGAGAAAATACCAAAATATAGGTACATAAATAACTGCTCTAAGAGTTCAGTAAAGGGAAGATTCATATGAATTGATGTGATTAGTGAAAACTTAACTGAGTTGTGGAGGGTTTAAGTTCAAACTGGAAGCATAAATAAGAAACGGCAAGGTAAAGGAGACACTTGAAGGTGTTTCCAGGAGAGACCCAACAAAAGCAAATATAGAAAAAGCAGAACTGAATGTTAAATGTGAGGTGGGTTCACTTGCCTGAGGTAAAGAGTCAGAGATGAAGTTAGTTGGATGTGGGAGTTATAAACTAAAAAGGTAAGAATAATTTGGTCAAATAATTTCACATGTATACCTTTACTAGCATCTATGCATCAAACACTCATATATCTGTTAAACCAAATCAAGAGCCTGAAATGCTTAGCTAATTAAGAACTTTTCATCCTATAGTGCACAGGACACTCCCCCAATCCCAACAAATTATCTGGCCCAAAACATCAATAGTGTCAAAGATGAAAACCTTTGCTGTATTCTAATATGAGTTACTTTCATGAGAATTCAAATTAAGTTCAAATATGTTTGAAAAAAACTACACATGAAAAAGGAAACAATTCAAAAGACTAACAGTAGTGAGAATATGAAAGATGATTTTTATTTTTCCAAATTGTTTTTATAATGATCATGTATTTCTTCTATCAAGGGAAAAAATAAAACTGACTTAAAAGTTCCAATTTAATCACTGCACAATCTATACATGTAACAAAACTGTACTTGTACTCCATAAATTTATATATAAATACATAAAATAACTTTAAAAATATTCTAATTTAGTTACTAATTCTAATCAGAATACATTCCTCTTTTCTTTTTTAAAAATTTTCATTTAATTCTCTCAAATACTTACTTAAATGTGACTACATACCAGGCTCTGTGATGAGACTTAAGAATATAGTGGTGTACAAAATAGATAAGGTTCAGGCAGCTTATTGTCTGATGGGAGACACTAACGTGGTGTAAATACACAAATTATCATCAGTGTTCTTAAGGAAAACAGGAGGGTTTAACTTTCAACTAACTTTTTCAGGGATGGCCTCTGTGAGTAAATGACTTTGCAGTTGAGATTCAAAGGATGAGAAATAATCATATAAATGAAGGAAAGGGAAGGGAAGGGGATTGAAAGGGCAGAGAAAACATTCTCAGACAGAGCAGCACGTGTGCTAGACTGAAGAGGAGAACACTGCTGATGTGATAGTGGAATTAAAAGAAGATAAATGAATGAGAGTGTTAAGTAACTAAGGGAGATAGTAGAGTGAGAGGTAGGAGAAAGACAAGGACCAAATTTGGTATGGCCTTGAAGGTCTCAGCAAGGAGTATGGAAGCTAAATGTGGTGAAAGGCTAATGAAGCAGGGGAGGTGTGATTTGATTTACTTTACTTAAAAAAAAGTCATGCTGGTTATTTTATGAACTGGAGAAAGGCAAATAGCAGAAATAAGGTAACCACTTTTTGGAGATGAGACAATAATGATTTGCCCCAGATTATGACAGTGAGTAGAAAGTTGACAGGAAAGGAAGAATGGAGGTGGACATTAACTAAAGTAATGTCACATTACTTGTCTAAAAGAAACCACTCTTTCCAGGGATGCTCCTGAAGAGGAGTCAAAAGATATGACTTCTCATGTGATACCCCTATACTCCTCATACCACAGCAGACTGGTTTTGGGAGTTGGAAGAAAGCACCTGACTCAGGAAAAGCCAATCCATAAGCAGGCCAGCAGTAAAAACAATCTGCTTCAGCTTGGGCAGAGCTTATTAGCTCAGTCAGATTACCTCTCTTAGTAATTTAACATAGCATTACATAAAGACTAGGACCGTCAGTAGCTAGGAAAAATAAAACTTAGTAGCTGACTTAGCAGCTGGCAGAGCAGAACTTTGAAAATCCAGGAATACCTACCACGAAGACAATCCTACCTGATGTGTCTTGAATAATATGAGAATTGGTCCCTGAACTTTCCTAACATCCCATCCTATTTGACCTAGTCTGAATAAGGAAGTGTTCCTTACATTCTTAAAAGCCTAATGCAAAACAAGTCTCCACATGCCGGTGCCTAGACGGCATGGAAACTCGGTGCCCCTTCCCAAATACCACATCTGGCTGTTTATCTGTATTCTTTGTAATATCATTTATTAAAAAAAAATCAGTAAACACAAGGAAAGTGTTTCCCTGAGTTCTATGAGCCACTCTAGCAAACTAATTGAAATCAAGGAGTGGGCAGCACGAACTCTGATTTATAGCCAGTCAGTCAGAGGCACAAGCCATAACCTGTGCTTGGACTGCAAGAGAAGTGGGGGACACTCCCATGGGACTGAGCTCTCAACCTGAAATCTGATGTTATCTCCATGAAGACAGTGTCAGAATTAAATTGAATCAGTGGACACCCAGCAGGTGTCCACTGCATAACTGATTGCTTAGCTGTTGTGTGGGGGAAAACCCCCATACATCTGGTGTCAGTATTGTGTTGAGTGACTGTGTGAAAGGACAGTGTAGGAAAAGGAGTTTATTTATTTACTATATCCTCTCAAATACAAATGGAATTATAGAATGTGATCTTTTGTGACTAGCTTATTTCAGGCAGTGACTTTTTTCAGGCAGTGTAACTTTTTCAAGGTTCATCCATACTGCTGTGTGTGTCAGTACAACAGTCTCCCCTTATCTGCAGGGGATGTGTTCCAAGATGGCCAGTAGGTACCTTAAGCTGCAGATAGTACCGAACTCCATATGTAGTATGTTTTTTCCTATGCCTACGTAGCTACAATAAATCTTACTTTATAAATTAGGCTCAGTAAGAGATTAGTAATTAATAATAAAATGGCACAATTATAACAATATAAGAAAAGTCATGTGAATGTGGGCTCTCTCTCAAATATTAATATCTTATTGTATCATATAAACCTAGTTTCTGATCACAGTTGACTGCAGGTAACTGGAATTGCAGATAAGGAAGGACTATTATACTTCATTTTTATAGCGGAACAATACTCCATTGTGTGGATGGATATACTATATTTTGTTTATGCATTCATCAGTTAATGGGTATTTGGGTTATTTTCTTCTTTTAGTTAGTACGGATAATGCTGCTATGAACACTCATGTACAAGTTTTTGTGCAGACATATGTTTTCAATTCTCCTGGATTTACATCAAGGAGTAGAACTGCTGGGTCACATGTTAACTGTTTAACTTTTTGATGAACTGCCAAACTGCATTCCAAAGCAGCCGTACCATTTTATATTCCCATCAGCCACGTATGAGGGTTCCACATTCTCCACATCCTCACCAACACCTGTTATTGTCTATCTTTTTATATACTGCTATTATAGTGGGTGTGAAGTAGTATCTCATCATGCTTTTGAGCTGTGTTGCCCTAACGACTAAAGGGGCTGATCCTATTTTTTATTTGTGTATTGGTCTTAATTAAGCTTTCCATCATTTAAAGATAATACAGGAGCTGGGTGTGGTGGCTCACACCTGTAATCCCAGGACTTTGGGAGGCCGAGGCAGGCGGATCATGAGGTCAGGAGTTTGAGACCAGCCTGACCAACATAGCAAAACTCCATCTCTACTAAAAATACAAAAATTAGCCAGGTGTCATGGCGTGCGCCTGTAATCCCAGCTACTCAGGAGGCTGAGGCAGGAGAATTGCTTGAACTGGGGAGCTGGAGGTTGCAGTGAGCCAAAATCGTGCCACTTCACCTCAGCTTGGGTGACAGAGCGAGACTCTATCTCAAAAAAAAAAAAAAGATAATATAGGTGAGTATCCCTTATGTGAAATGCTAGGGAACAGAAGTGTTTCAGATTTTGGATTTTTTGGGATTTCAGAATGTTTGCATAATACTTAAGAGACTGAGCATCTCTAATCCAAAATCTGGTGTACTCCAATGAACATTTCCTTTAAGCGCCATACAGGTGTTTAAAAAGTTTCAGACTTTGGAGAAGTGTGGATTTCAGATATTTGGATTTGGATGCTCTACCTGTACTGTCATTGTTTTAAAGCTGGAGAATAAAAACGGGATTGGGAAAAATTATTCACGATATTAAGAGAAAGAATGTGAACAAATTTAAGGTGTTCAATAAAACAGCTGATCAACAATGAACCCAATTCTATAGATATACTTGTAATAAAATGAACATCTCCACATATTAAAAAGTGAAACAAGGAACCAAACCCTCTGTACTATTCTAAAGAGAGCCGGAAAATATTTCATACCTACTAAAGAACCAGAACGACGTAACAATTATTTGAAAATCTTAAGATACTATTTTGCTTGTTTTTCTGGACTAGTAACAGCTTAGAGTGGCCAAAAAGCCAGTGTGAAGAGGCAGGACAGGTGGCAAACAGGACAGGGCCATTTAATACAACCAAGCAGAGACCACTTAATGTAGGTCATTCAGGAAAAAACTACTCAACTAAATAAATTTACAAAACACCTACCTTGAGGAGGCAGAAACATATACTATAAAAAACATAATGAGTAGGTATGGGCAAACTAAAGTTTTCATTAAAGAACAGGACACTTAGACTATGATTTACTTTCTAATATTATAGATAATATGTCCATCACTGAAACACATTATCTTAGGATTCTGACTTTTGTTACTAAAAAAATTCATGAAATTCCAAGTTTGTCAAAATGCATCATTAATTAAAATGTAATTTACACTAAGTTTAACATCAATAAAAATTTAGGGCAAAAATGACAGATGACCAAATTCTGTCCAAATAGAGAATAAACAGTAATAGAAAAGAAGTCAGCATTTAAAAATTTCTATCTATTTATTTGAGACGATATTTTATTTATTTATCTGTCACCCAGGCTGGAATGCAGCGGCATGGTCACAGTTCATTGCAGCCTCCACTTCCTGGGCTCAAGTGATCCTCCTGCCTCAGCCTCCTAAATAGGTAGGACTACAGGTGTGTGCCACCACGTCCAGCTGATTTTATTTTTATTTTTTTGTATAGACAAGGTCTGTCGATATTACCTAGGATGGTCTCAAACTCCCAGCCTCAGCAATCTTCCTACCTCAGCCTCCCAAAGCAATGGGATTACAGGCATGAGCCACTGTGCATGGCAAAGTTTAGCATTTTTAATAATCAACTTAATCTTATATTACCAACAAATATCTATTACCTTAAATCATTTTCATTCTGGGTACTAAGTAGAGTGAATTACAGTTGTTTTCTAATTATATTTACAATCTTTTGAGAAAACAGTTACAAAATCTACATAAAGCATTTACTAACCCACTTACAATACAGGATTAAACAAATGAAGTCATAAACTATTACTTATGTGATAATTTGGCTGAAGTATGTGGGAGAAAGCAGGCTTTCAGGTGATCGTTAAATAAGGGGATTAGGAAGCCTTCCCCAATTTGTGTGATGTGGTTTGGATTATGACACACAGTGGTACAAGAGGAATTTTGCAAGCAAAATGTTACCCTGTCATGGAACATAGGGGTTTACTTGGATGCAATGTATGACTAAGTAGGCTGGCAGAAATAGTAAGAGGTTCCATTTACTCTGCATGTACTTTATGCTAGGCACTGTTAAGCATTTCAAAGGCTTACAGAGATTAAGTGAGCCTCCATAATTATTAAATGGAGAAACCAGAGTTCAAACCCAGGCCTAAGTGACTCCACAGTTCATGTTCTTTTAACTCCTATACTATGAGGCTTTTCATGAGCCTGTATTAATTAAAAGTGACACTCTTTTATAAAAGAAACAATGATAAACTAAGAGTAGCACTCCAAGTGTGGTCCATGGGCCCCTATGTGGGCCCTAAGAGCTTTACAGAGAGTCCACAGTATCAAAACTATTTTCCTAATAATAACATTAACACTTACTGAAAAAAATTGTACTAACATTTAAATTGATAGGGGTAAGACTGCTGGTGCTTTGGAATGAATTAACACAATGACACCAAGATGCAATAGTAGTCATTGTATTTCACAACTAAAATTTTTTTTAAAAAGCTCACTTAAAAATGTCCTTGATAAAACAGTTAAAAAATGATCAACTTTATTAACTATTGGCCTTTTCTAATCGTGTGAAAAAAACGGAGATTACATATAAAACACTTCTGGAACATACCAATTTCTACTGTAGGACAACTGTCTCAAGGAAAAAGTACTTGTGCAACTGAGTTGTGGATGGAACTAGCCACTTTTTTCATGGAACACTATTTTTACTTGAAAAAAACTGACAGACAAATTATTGTTATTCAGACTTAGGGGCTGGAAGATGTTTTCACAAAAATGAGCAAAGTGAGTCTATGGCTTCAAGGATAACAATTCATAGCATTTATTGCTAATGATAAAATTTCAGCTTCCTCTGAACTTGTCCCAGAAGCATGGTAAAAAAGAAAAATGAGCTTCCGAAAGAAAGTTAGAATTTTAGAAAACCTGTATCCATTACTGTGAACTTGACAGATTCTCAATACTTAAAGTTCTTCTGAGCTGCATGGTTAACAATAATCACGAATTTCCTATTGAATAATAAAATATGCTAGCATTTCGAAGATCTGCATAACTCAATGACATGTTCTCCAAATGATCCAATGCATGATGTTACAAAAAGCATCAGTAAAAGATGGGTAAAAGTTACATCTGAAATGCAAGACAGACCAATAGATTTTAATGTAACAGTGTAAGAAAAGTTCACTCATTTGGCTTCAGGTTCTACATTGCAACTAATCTCTAAGAAACTACCTCTTGTGAAGTTATGGTGTAGTATCACATAACCTCCATGATGACCCTGAAAAGCCTATGAAAACACACATACCTTCCTTTTTCAACTGCCTATCTGTGATATTCTTCACATACTGTGACCAAGCTTATCACAAAAGACTGAATGCAGAAATAGATGAGAATTCAGCTGTCTTAAGTCAAACATTAAGACTTGAAATAAACGTTCAACATGGCCATTCTTCTCACTGTGTATTTTAGATTTTGAAAATGTCCTTATTTTATAGGTGCCAATATAAAGATAGTTCTCATGTTAACTATACAAAAAGGGAGACTCCAACCCTGTCTCTTTATCAAACCTAAAGGAAAGCACAGAAAACAAACTGTGTTTTCTAGTGTTTAAAAGTCCACAAGTGATACACAATTTCCAAAAACCTCTCTGAGAAAAAAGAAAACATTTACTGAATACCTATTATACCCCATGGACTATGCTAGGTGCTTTCACCTGAAACCTTTAGGCATTAAGGCTGAAAGAAGTTAAATGAAGGAAATACGGTATAGTACAAAAGAACAGACTCTGACACACCTGAATTAAAATCATTCCCTTGAATGTTATCCTACTAAATCGAAAGCACAAGAGTTTTTTCTTTAAGATTAACTTAATAATTGCTATTTACACGATTGAGAGAAATGTGAATACAGTTAAAAGCATATACGGTAGGTGCTCAAAAAGTTCCCTTCAATCATATTCCTCTTTTCTGTTCCAAAACTAAATCAGGAAGTATCAAAATAAGCGATCAAGGTTAAATTTGATGATATGCTCTTCCTTCATTCATTATTATAAGTCTCAGATAGATGAATGTTGCTCCAGAAAACATTTAAAAATATTTTAAGGCCCCACATTCACTATCAGTATTAGAAATCAATGTTTAAAAAACATCTATGCATTTTTTTTCTAAAGTAACTTCATTCTTGAAATCTAAATCACTCCTACAATTATTCCCAATCTTGTATACTCATCTGACATACTTAGTGACTATGAATCTAAGGGCATCTTGGTGTCTCCAAGAAAACTATCAATGAAGCAATTCTGAAACTGGCTACCTTGTAAACCAGGAAAGCTGGCAGGAAGCACAAAAACAATCATTTAATTTCTAACTATATTTCTATCAGATATTTCATATTGTCACATGCTTGGACTATTATGCAAAAAATTAGACAGTAGTTATTTTAAGTATAGTAAATATGTTCCAAGATTTGTGGTGAGAGAGATCAGTCTCTAAAAGTTAACAAGACTTAATACCTTAACAATGCTTTTCACTCTGTACACTTTAACAAATCACCAAGGCTCTTTCAAAACAACGAAACAGCTGATCAATTTATTAAACTCTTCCCAACCAAGCACCATTTTTTAAGTCCAAATTGACTTCATATTTTATGTTTGTGTGGATAATCACGTTTCCAATTATGTAGCATTTTAATATTCTTTTATATTTAGGGTAAGTTGTATTTTTAAAAGATCTAGTTGTATTTTATGCTCTATTTGAACCTAGACACTCAGAACTTGCAGGTTTCAAGTATGCAGGTTTATTAGGAAATCTACGAGAAAATTCCCCCTCTACTTTTAAAAACATAAACTGTATGAGTTTAATCTACTTTATCCTGACAAATTTTTTATTTGAAGTCTGGTCACTATCCATTTCTTGTGTTGCACTGTATATCCTCTTTTCTATGATTACTATTCTCAAACTAACACTGGGGATCTTCTACCACAGTGTAACAAGCAGCCATGCCTTGGTGGATATCATCTGACAGTCCCTGAAAATTATTTTAAATGGATACTCAACAAATGCCTTCTTTGACGCTTTTGTATTTCAAGAAACTTAACATGACCACATTTTAGAGGAGCCAGAATGGTAGAGAATGGTAGGAACAAATAACAGATTGAAATCTATGAGTAACTTTCAACTCTAACATTCAGAAATTATAGCTTTAAAAGGATCAATAATTTGGTGTGTCTAAACTGTCCTTCAATGAGCAATTACAGCTCTCTGTATTAAAACCTTTCCCTATTAATTGTTCAATGTAACCAGTTATACACCAGAGAGAAAAAACAGCCACTGCAAATAAAGGAGTAATAGAATCAATTATACTGAATCCTATTAAATCCCTTCCCTCCTCACAAACAGAAAAGCTTGGAGGTGATAAAACACTCAGAGAATTGCCAGGCATCTTCCTAACATTACCTACTAATCTTCACAACACTCATGAAGCAGATGTCAAATACCTCTAGTTTTACAGATGAAAGACCCATAAGACTAAGCGATTTCCCCCAAGGTCATACACAAAGTTAGTGATCAAATTAAACTAAACTCTAGGACTTTGTACTCTTCATCATTTCTAATCAAATAAACTGTTAGATCAAAATATGTGACAATTACCTCTCCCTAAATGCTGTTCTCTGTACATGGGCTGTTCCAATAAGGTAGCTCCTAGCCACATGTGGCTACTAATCATTTGAAATGCAGCTAGTCCAAGTGGAGGTATGCCATAACTGTAAAATTATGGATTTTGAAGTATAAAAGGAATAATATAAAACGTGTCAATTATTTTACACAAATTAGATGTTGCAATGGTATTTTGGATATACTGGATTAAGTTAAATTCATTGGACAGCACTGGTCCATACTTCTTTCCAAAGACCTCCCATGGAATAGATGTCATCATGAGATCTAAATCAAAAAGCAATTATTTTCTTAGAATTTGCTGTATTCTACATACATTAGGTAACACAATGTAGTAAGCATACCAAAAGGGTGATAAGTGTTTAGAGAGATACCGGCATATATGTAAGTAACAAATACACAAAATAGATCACTCTAGTGCTCTCCAAGTATTAAAAAGGATGCTTCTATCTCATTACAAGTGTATGTGATTTTGAGTAGGTCACAGTGTGGACAATGTAGGACTTTCCATTAGAGTCATATATTATTTCCTTAGGTGGAAAAGTGAAAATATTCCTACTCGTAATGTACACACAAGGATATCAAAGTCACCGGAGGACAACCATAAGGCACTATGAATTTCTAAAAAACAAACAAACATAAAAAACAAACCTGGCTAATGTCAATATATACTTATTTTTTTAAAGTCACACACCACAATATTTGTCTAATACAGACTCGACACTTAATCTGATTTTGACTAAAGTGCTGACAGATATGCGGTAAGAGGAAACATCAGTTTAAAAAATAAGCATAACTTCAGAAAGCCTAGCGATTCCATAAAAGGTTGAACGTAAGTTTCCATATGATCTAGCAATTCTATTCCTAAGTATATAGCTAAGAGAAATAAAACATACGTCCACACAAAAATGTTCTTAGCAGTATCATGTAAAATAGCTAAATAAGTGGAAACAATGAAAATGTCCATTAACTGATGAATGGATAAGTAAAATGTGGTATATCCATGAGCTGGAGGATCATTCGGCCGTAAGAAGGAATGAAACACTGATACATTCTTGTTACAACATGGATACAGCTTGAAAACATTACACTATCTGAAAGAAGCCAGTTACAAAAAAGTACAAATTGTACAATCCCATTTATATATAATGTCCAGGATAGGCAAATCTAAAAAGACAGAAACTGGTTGCCTTGGGGCTTGGGGTAGTTGGGAATTGGAGACTGACTGTTAATGAGTACAGGTTTCTTTTTGGGGTGGTGATAATGGTCTAAGATTGATTGTGGTGATGGTTGCAAAACTATATGAATACACTAAAAAGCCACGTTAGGTGGGTGAATTGTATTGTATGCAAATTACATCTCAATGAAGCTGCTAGAAAAATGAAGGCAGAAATGTAGAGGAAAAAAGGGTTATAGGGATCTGCCAAGCACCTAACTGCTATTTTTCTGGATTCTGTAATTTTGTGGTACTTATTAGTTTTTAAGTTTCATCATTTGTGATTTTTTCTCATTCGAAGTAAATATTCATAATAGAAAACATTTTCACCACATTCTTTCATAACCAAGTAAATTTACTGAAAATCACTGTTATTTAAGGAGCTCATTTTTATGGCATGCGAATTATCTCAATAAAAAAGTTATACTTTTGCATTAAAAAAACGGGATCACGACGATAATGGTAACCTTAAAAGAATTACAGAATTAGCAGCCCTGGACACTTAGTAGTCCCTCAAATTATGAAACCCACTAAAACAGCAAAAACTACTTTCAAGATAATATTAACAGGTTTGTGAAAAGCCCAAAAAATATCTTAGTCAAGCAAATGCTCATGTTCAAACATGCCATGGGAAGTTGAAGATTTCACTACGAAAACGTACCGAGGAACAGCATAAAAAATACTGCTTGACCACTTTCCCTAAAAGCTAAACTTGTGATTAAGATGCAGAAAGGAAGTAGTTAAAAAAAAAATCTATTTACCTAAACTCTTAAAGCTGAAGGGAAGAAGTCTTCTATCAAACATTTCAGTGGGGTGTGTGGGTATGCTTGTGTGCACGTGTGTATTTAACCCATACACCTTATGTAGACTGAGAATCTCGGGAGCAGCTGTATCTAAGACAATGAAGCTTTTTTTTCTTTTTAAATAATCAAACGTGATGGTGCCATTCCTTAGCCCACCCCATCCCCCCACTACCACCACCAGCAGGTGGAGGGGGAAAGGATACTGTAGACTTAGAGGATGACAGCTTTGTATAACCCTTTAGACTTTATATGTAAGAATGCAGCTGGTAGTCTCCTCTCAGGAGGGGGCAAAGAGATTTGTGGACAAGCTGAAATAAGGGGTATCCTTTGCCTGGAAGAGGGCACACCGTGAGCCACATCTTGAATCAGCTATATCCAGAGTAAAACACAGGCCGCTGGAAGGCACTGTAAGCATCACCAGGATGGCCTCTCACGCCGGGGGTGTTTTTTTCAACGGAGAAGTTGACTCCTGTAGTTTGGATATTGGGGGGGAGGCAGGGGTAAAGCGGGAGTCGGGAAGACCAGAAAAAATGCCTTTAAGTGGAGACGCCTCGGGCCTCGCTGAGGAAGTTCAGAGCCCCACTCGGTAGCCACACGCTCACCCTCCCACCCCCATCGCCCTCCTTCCCGCGGCGCCAGACGTCGGTGCCCTAGTGAGAGCAGGAATCTCCGCCGCTGCCGGGGAGGGGGCCGCGGCCCGGCTGGGGCAGCGCCGGCCGCACACGCACGCCTCCTCCGCACGCGCCGCGCCGCGCCCGGCCTCCCCGCCGCGCGGCCCAGCCCGGCCCCTCACACCCGCGCCGGGCCGGCTCCGCCGGGCAGGCCTAGGCCGCGACGGCCGTACCCGGGCACCTCGCTTCCCGGCAGAGGCAGAGCAGGCCCAACATAAACTTCCCGGCGCGTTAGCAGAGGCGTCACGGACGGGCCGGCCCCCCAGCGCCATTCCCCGAGGCCCGGAGGCGGCTCCGCCCCTACTCCCCCACACGCGGGGTCCCGGCGGAGACCGGCCCCAGGCCCACGGCCCCCACCCCTCCGGCGTCGTCCCCCGAGTTTACCTCTAAGTCACGGCCTTTGTTCTTGAAATTCTTGAGCCGTTGGTTGTCCAGTTTCTCGTTGTCCGCCATGGCCGGGCCGGCGACTCCTTCCCCCGCCCGGGCCCCGCGGGATCCGCCCCAACCACCGCGCCGCACCGACACTCCCAGGAACCGGGCCGCCGCCTGAGCTGCCGTGCCCGCCGCGCCTCCGCTTCCTTCCTCCGCTCACCTGCCTCCGCCGCGGCCTTCTCCTCTCCCCGCCCGCCCCCCCCGCCCTAACCCCAGCGCGACTGCAGCTCCGGCAAAGACAACTGTGGGGCCGGGCGGCGGCAACGGCGGCGGAATGTGCTGCCGGCTGAGAGGGGGAGGAAGCCTCGCTCTCAGGGCCCCGGCGCTGCGGCCACGCCCATTGCCTCCAGCCCAGCTCGCCCATTGGCCAACCAGGCTCCGGTGCGTTCGGCCAATCAGAAAGGGTGATGGAAAACCGGGGGCGGGAAAGAGCGAACGGAAAGGGGAAGCGAACGACGCTAGGAGGAGCCGGCTCTGGGCCGGGAGGGGGTGCGGTGGGGGCAGGCCGGGAAGGACCACGTGCCTTCGGAGAGGCGGGGAGGAAGCGACGGAGAAGTAGACTTTAGGGGAAACCGGCAAGGGGAAGGAGAGGCCCGGGAACGCGGCAGGGCGAGTTGTTTTGATCCACGTGGCCGGGCAGCCCTAGATGCCAGGGATCCAGGGTCGACGCCGCGTTAAAGTAACGTTCTTTTCCTCCCCGGGTGTGCCCTCTTTTCCTGGGCATTCCTTGCTCTCTCCGTTCGCTTTGCAGAGAGTAGATCTGATCTTCGCTCTCTCCTGAGTTGGACACTCGCAGCTCGGTTCCCAGGCAGGGACTCCCTGCAGTCCTGGGCGGGGTCTGGGGGCCGGGACCTGCTGGGATGACTCGAGTTGAGGAGGCTCAGCGGAAAGCAACAGGGACAGTGGGTGGAAAAGAAAGGGGCCCATTAGACGAATCTGATTCATCTTCTCTGACTAAGCGCCCGCAGCAGGTAGGAATTTAGCAGAGCTGGTGATCCTGGGACAATAGCACTTCTAGATAATTCGTCTTAGAAAGTTAAAGAAGCTGCTTGACCACAAAGTACGAACTTCTGGAGGGCGGGGCCCGTAGCAGCTGACAGGGAACATTGTGACTGTTGAAAAAGGAAATGCACTCCAAGGATACCAGGGACATCATTAGCAGGGGCAGAAATCATGAAATACAAAAGAACGTATTCAAAAATTTCAGAAAACAGAAATGGAAAATTATTTTAAAATATATTTAAATATCAACGAATAACACCTCCAATGTACAGGGATATGTAAAGAAGCTACTTGGGTCGGAAGCAAGGAATCGAGGCGTTGGGTGTGTTTAAACTTGGCGAGATAGGGAGAAGACACCCTGATACAAACTCCTTCAGAGTCTTTGACTCCCGGTCCTTTCTAGTATTCAGTAGAACAACGTGCAGAGATAAATGTTTAAAATGCAGATACTCCTTAAGGAAACACTTTTTAAGCCTAAAGAGGGGATTTTTTAAAAATTAAAATGGAAGAAGTCAGTGGGTTTAACAGATATAAACAACTGTAGTTTCCTTTGGGGGAGAGGCAATGAAAAGAGCTGGAATACTTTAGGAATCACTTTGGAGAGGATATTGTAGTGGGGGAAAGGAAGGTAAAAACTTAGGAAGCAGAGTGGAAACTTTTTTATATGCCATCAACTGGGCTGTGGCAAACAAGCTGTGCCTGAAAATAACTCACACTGAAGGTTGACTTGAATATAAATTCAGTACAGATCTTAAATACAAATGATGACATTTCATTAGAAACTGTTATCCCTCAAAGACTCATTTAACTGAAGTAACATTGTATTTGCAAACCAGAGCACTAATGTTTTTCAAAATGAGTTTAGGATAAGAAAATTCTCTTGAAAAGCTGGAATATGTGTGTATTATGCGCCACCATAGATTTTATCATAAGCAGTGTTCAAGAAAACAAATTACCAGTGAATTCCCACCTTATGAATAAATGTTATCTTGTCAACATATCAATAGATGAATATTTTGTACTTCTTGGAATAAATTTCATGGTAGCTTTCATGATGAAGTTTATAGAAGTATCTGTTATATGTCTTCATGTCTCCAGCTACACGCGGAAGACTCCTAGAAAATGGTTGTGATTAGTTACCAACTGAGAGATGCAATATAAATAGGAAATAACCGCAATTTATAATTTTATTTGTTTATCTAAAATCTGCATTCCTCCCTAGACAGTAAGCTCTCTAAAGTCAAGAACCATACTTGTTTTGTTCACTACTGTATACCCAGCACCTAATAGTACTTGGCACATAAGTACTCAGGGACTATTTGTCAAATGCAAGAGTGTATACCCCTAAAGAGGTATACATGAAGCTGGAGACATGAAGACATATAACAGGAAAATCAGAAAAAAAAATGCCTTTAAGTATTATAGAAATGCCGCAGGCCTCCACTTAAATTGAAAAATAAGCTATCACCTCTTGATAAAAATGTGGATTGAGACCAGGAAGCAGGTTCTCCCCCTCCTTCTGGAATGTCTGCCTGGTTCAGCCCGCCTGCCTCCACCTCCTGCCTCCCCCATGTCCATTAAGGTGACCCAGAAGTCCTACAAGGTGTCCACCTCTGGCCCCTGGGCCTTCAGCAGTGCCTGCTACATGAGCAGGCCCAGTGCCTACATTAGCTCCTGGAGCTTCTGAGTGGGCAGCAGCAGCTTCTGGGGTAGCCTGGAAAGAGGCTATGGTGGGCCCGGCAGCATGGGAGGCATCTCCACCGTCATGGTCAGCCAGAGCCTGCTGAGCCCCCTTAACCTGGAGGTGGACCCCAGTATCCAGGCTGTGTGCACCCAGGAGAAGGAGTAGATCGAGACCCTCAACAACAAGTTTGCCTCCTTCATAGATAAACTATGGTTCCTGGAGCAGCAGAACAAGATGCTGGAGACCAAGTGGAGCCTCCTGCAGCAGCAGAACACGGCTCAGAGCAACATAGAACATGTTTGAGAGCTACATCAACAACCTTAGGGGGCAGCTGGAGACTCTGGGCCAGGAGAAGCTGAAGCTGGAGGTGGAGCTTGACAATATGCAGGTGCTGGTGGAGGACTTCAGGAACAAGTATGAGGATGAGATCAATAGAGTACAGAGATGGAGAATGAATCTGTCTTCATCAAGAAGGATGTGGATGAAGCTTACATGAACAAGGTAGAGCTGGAGCCTCTCCTGGAAGGGCTGACCGACGAGATCAACTTCCTCAGGCGTCTGTATGAAGAGGAGAGTGGGGAGCTGCAGTCCCAGATCTCAGGCACGTCTGTGGTGCTGTCCATGGACAACAGCCACTCCCTGGACATGGACAGCATCATCGCTGAGGTCAAGGTGCAGTACAAGGAGATTGCCAACCGCAGCTGGGCTGAGGCTGAGAGCATGTACCAGATCAAGTATGAGGAGCTGCAGACTTGAAGCTGGCTGGGAAGCGTGGGGATAACCTGTAGCATACGAAGACTGAGATCTCTGGAACATCAGCTGGCTGAGATTGAGGACCTCAAAGGCCAGAGGGGTTCCCTGAAGGCCACCATTGCCAATGCCGAGCAGCATGGGGAGCTGGCCATTAAGGATGCCAACGTGAAGCTGTCTCAGCTGGAGGCCGCTCTGCAGCCAGCCAAGCAGGACATGGTGCGGCAGCTGTGTGAGTACCAGGAGCTGATGAACATCAAGCTGGCCCTGGACATCAAAATTGCCACCTACAGGAAGCTGCTGGAGGGTGAGGAGAGCCAGCTGGAGTCTGGGATGCAGAACATGAGTATCCATATGAAGACCACCAGCGGCTATGCAGGTGGTCTGAGCTCGGCCTCAGCTATGGCCTGGGCTCCAGCTCCTTCAGCCTCACCAGTTCCACCAGGGCCATGGTTGTGAAGAAGATTGAGGCCCCCAATGGGAAGCCGGTGTCCTAGTCCTCTGACATCCTGCCCAAGTGAACAGCTGCAGCAGCCCCTCCTAGCTTGCCCCTTCTGTGGCTGCCCCAGACACCCGGAGGGAGGCAGCTGTGCAGGGGAGCACAGAGAGTGGGAGACCCACCTGAGGCTCAGCCCTAGCCCTCAGCCCACCCTCGGTGGAGTTTACTGCCTGGTCAACCCCCTTACCCATGCCTCTAGCTACAAAACAATTCAACTGCCTTTTTTTTTTGGTCCAAAATAAAGCCTCAGCTAGCTCTGCCAGTAAAAAAAATGTGGATTCAGTCGTTATTGCTTCTAGTTTATTGAGTTCCTTCTATTTATATAAATTCTTGATTTGGTATCATGCTCATTCTGAGGTGAAAGTTTAGGGAATAAATCAAACATACATTTCAGGGCAAAACTCCCTATGTATTTAAAAGTAATTATGACACACTTTGTTAAACAATTATCCTGAATTATAATTCTTAGTCTATTGGCTTAAATTTGTTACTTGAAATTGTCACTGCTCATTTGCCAAGTTTACATGTTTAGTGTCTGTTCTTCCCGGTTCTTCCCAGATGGAAGATACGTAATATATCAAATGGGCAAAGAAGTCTTTCAGGGAGTTGGTAATAGCTCTACATGCTGACTTGTAACTGAATTAGCAAGGTGTGGTAGATCTAACTGGTTAGGAGATTTCAATTTAACTTGCTGAACTAAGGAAGTAATAAAATGCAGAATTATTAATAAACATTTCAATATTAATTTGGGCTGTTATAATAAATTACCACAGAGTGGCTTAAACAATAAACATTTACTTCTCACAGTTAGGGAGGACGTGGAGTCCATTATTAAGGCAGATCTGGTATCTGGTGAGAACTCACTTCCTGGTTTGGAGATGGCTATCTACTCATTGTATCCTTGTATGTTGGATAGTAGCCAGAGAGCAAGCTCTCATTTCTCTTATACAGACACTAATCCCATTTATGAGGGCTTCATCCTCATGACCTAATTACCTCCCTAAAACCTCACTCTTAATGCCATCATATTGGGGGTTAAGATTTCAACATAAATTTTGGGGGAACACAAACATTTAGTAAATAACTAATACAGACCATTTAACAAAAATGCTTTTTTTGTGTATATGAAGTATAGCCGTTATAACCAAACACCAGAAAACCTATTCTGTATCTGAGATCTGTTTTCCAAAAGGCTATTTGGTGTTAGGTAATGATATCTTGACTTGTAATGACTCTTAATATTGGGAAAGCCTAAAATACTATGGAGATACTTGCTTTCAGTGTGCCATGAAATTCTCTTACAGTCACTTTCTGAATAAAGAAACCCTCTCTGTTCTGAAACAGGTATTTGTGAAGACTTACGCAGGACTTGGGTTGATCAAATGCAATCTCAAAAATAATTATAATTGTTAATTAATTAGTTTATTCTCATGATCTATGCATTAAACTGGATTATAGAATCTTTCTTTATAATATGTATCCTATGGTTTCTGTTACTGTTTGGGGGGAATACCTTAGATTATGTTTGATTTCTGGAGCAAAAGCCTGGGTAGTATTGGCTGAAAAAGAAGGATTTTCTTTTTCTTTTTCTTTTTTTTTTTATTTGAGACAGGGTCTCACTCTGTTGCCCAGGCTGGGGTGCAGTGGCGCAATCTCAGCTCACTGCAACCTCCGCTTCCTGGGTTCAAGCAATTCTTCTGCCTCAGCCTCCCAAGTAGCTGGGATTACAGGCATTCGCTACCATGCCCAGCTAATTTTTGTATTTTTAGTAGAGACGGGGTTTCACTATGTTGGTCAGGCTGGTCTTGAACTCCTGACCTTGTGATCCGTCTGCCTTGGCCTCCCAAAGTGCTGGGATTACAGGCGTGAGCCACTGCACCCGGCCTCAGGAATTCCATATGTTGCTAAATCTTACTAAAATATAATTGTTTTGTTACAGTTGGGCTGCTGCTTTTTTGAGAGAAAAATATTGAGCCTTTGGTAATATACCTTTATTTTCTCTGGAGAACAAAGTTGATCAGGTGGTAGGGACTTCATTCATTTTCATTGCCAGACTTTTCTGACTTACAACTTGGGGAGCCTGGAGAGACAACTGTTACCAAATATTGAGCACCTACCATATTCTAGGTCTAGGTGTTTTATCTATTTAAAGTGCTTTATTATTATTATTATTGTTATTTGTATTTCTGCTCTTATAGGCAGAAAATTTTGACTGTAGCCCCTGGTAAAAGATAATGAATTAAAAGGCTACACATTGATGTTACTTACTTTTTTGTGTGTGTGAGACAGAGTCTTACTCTGTTGCCCAGGCTGGAGTGCCCAGGTGTGATCTCTGCTCACTGCAACCTCTGTCTCTCAGGTTCAAGTGATTCTCCTGTCTCAGCCTCCTGAGTAGCTGGGATTACAGGCGCCTGCCACCACGACTGGCTAACTCTTTTGTATTTTTGGTGGAGGCAGGGTTTCACCGTGTTGGCCAGGCTGGTTTCGAACTCTTGACCTCAAGTGATCCGCCTGCGTTGGCCTCCCAAAGTGCTAGTATTACAGGCGTGAGCCACACCTGGAGTAACCATTGATGTTAATTTGATTGAGAGAGATGAGTCATCCAGTTTTTCTTTAGCTTAGTTTTTTTTGTTTGTTTGTTTGTTTTGAGACAGAGTTTCATTCTTGTTGCCCAGGCTGGAGTGCAATGGCCCGATCTCGGCTCACTGTAACTTCCGTCTGCCGGGTTCAAGCAATTCTCCTGCCTCAGCCTCCCAGCACTACAGGCATGTGTCACCACGTCTGGCTAATTGTTTTTTTTTTTTGAGACGGAGTCTCACTCCGTCACCCAGGCTGGAGTGCAGTGGCGTGGTCTCAGCTCACTGCAACCTCCACCTCCCGGGTTCAAGAGATTCTCCTGCCTCAGTCTTCTGAGTAGCTGGGACTACAGGCATGTGCCACCACACCCGGGTAGTTTTAATATTTTTGGTAGAGATGGGGTGTCACTATGTTGGCCAAGCTGGTCTCGAACTCCTAACTAATGATCTGCCTGCCTCAGTGTCCCAAAGTGCTGAGATTACAGGCGTGAGCCACTGCACCCGGTTATGCCTGGCTAATTTTTTTTGGATTTTCGTAGAGACAGGGTTTCACCATGTTAGTTAGGTTGGTCTCGAACTCCTGAACTCAGGTGATCCACCTGCCTTGGCCTCCCAAACTGCTGGGATTACAGGTGTGAGCCACTGTGCCCGGCCATTTTTTTTTTTTTTTAAATATATACTTAGTTTTAACTATTTAATTGGGAAAAAACAGAATTATGAGCCCAGCCTCCAGGCCCAGTAGTTTTCATTTTAGGCAAGCTCCCTTTTTTGTTGTTTAAACTTTTTATTTTAAACTAATTACAGATTCACAGGAGTTCCAAAACAATGTATCAGGGGATCCCATATGTCCTTTACTCAGCCTCTCCCAATGGTATCATCTTGTATAACTGTAGTACACTATAAAAACAAGGCAACTAATATTGATATAATCCACACAGGTTATTCAGAGGGGATGCAAGACATTAGAATGTAGAGAATATGTGAAAGTATGAGGCAATGCCCATGTATCGGAACCTTTTATAACCTTATACTTTACAGGAAAAATTTCTATGACAGTGATGACAGTTGTTACCAAATATGGAGCACCTACTGTATTCTAGGTCTAGGTGTTTTGTCTATGTAAAGTATTTTATCACTATTGTTATTTGCATTTCTTTTGTATTTCTGCCATTATAGGCAGGTAATAGTAATTGAGCACTTATGTGGTGGTCAGTTGTTTTTTTGAGATGGAGTCTTTTTCTGTTGCCCAGGCTGGAGTGGAGTGGCGATATTTTGGCTCACTGCAACCTCCGCCTCCCGGGTTCAAGTGATTTGCCTCCTGCCTCAGCCTCCCGAGTAGCTGGGATTACAGGCAGGAGCCACCACGACCAGCTAATTTTTGTATTTTTAGTAGAGAAAGGGTTTCACCATGTTTGCCAGGCTGGTTTCGGACTCCTGATCTCAAATGATCCACCTGCCTTGGCCTCCCAGAGCACCAGGATTACAGGCGTGAGCCACCACGCCCGGCCAGGCAGTCAGTCTTTTAAGCAATATATGTATGTTAACTCATTGAATCCTCACAACCACTCTATGAGTTGAGTATACTCACTTTACAGATGAGAAAATTGAAATACAAAGAAGTTCAGTAATTTGCCCAAGATCACACAGTAGCTGCTATTTGAAATGGGCATGACACTAGAGCTGGCACTTCTAATTACCATGGTGGTACATATACTTCACTGTGCATGGCAACCTTTAAAGGCAGGCATTTCCGTTTTCTGTTTGAGGAATCTGAGGTTCAAAGAAGCGAAGTAATTTGCTCAAAACTCCACACAACTAACAGGTGCTAGAACCCTAGTTGGATTCCAGCCCTGCCTAGCTGTAAACTCCCGCTGTTTCTAGTTGACCATTCTAGATAGACCCTGGCCTATCACACTGATCTCAGCTGGATCTGTGAAGAGGTGGACTTCTGAAATGCCCAAGGGAATGGTTCGCAAACTTCAGAATGCATTTGAATCACCTGGAAGGTTAAAAACCAGATTGGTGGCCTCCATCTCCAGGGTTTCTGTTTCAGTAGGTTTGGGATAGCCTCTGAAAATGTGAATTTCTAACAAGAGCTCAGGTGATGCTAATGATGTTTCAGTTCCCAGAATATGCTTTGACAACTACTAGATCTGGCCCAACAGAGCTCATTATAAGGTGGTTTCAGCATTAAGGTAAGAAAAGAATTAAAGGTTAATTAGGCATCACAGTAGTAGATCATATGTCATGCAACACTTCAAAGTAATGCAAGTCAGCTGGGCATGGTGGCTCACAACTGTAATCCCAGCAATTTGGGAGGCTGAAGCAGGTGGATTGCTTGGGCCCAGGAGTTTGAGACCAGCCTGTGCAACATGGTGAAACCCTGTCTCAACAAAAAAAAAAAAAATAGAAAAAATTAGCCAGGCATGGTGTCATGCACCTGTAGTCCCATCTACTTGGGAGGTGGAGGTGGGAGAATCACTTGGGCCTGGGAAGTCGAGGCTGCAGTGAGCCATGATCGCACCACTGCACTCCAGCCTAGGTGACAGGAGTAAGACCCTGTGTCAAAAAAAGGAAAAAAAAAAAAGGAATGAGTGTGTAAATTCATTATTATACATCTCTTACTAAAAAAAAAGTACCAAATAATTAGTGTTTCAAGGACGGCATTTAACAAGCCAATAATATCCAGTTCCATATTACTCTGAGTAGATTTATGTACTACTTTGCTGGGATTCTCTCTGCTTCTAGTTTTCCTCTTGAGTTTTCTCAAATTCTATTTTCTTTATGACATTCTTCACTAAGACTGGCTCCGCTGAGCATGCAAAGTGTATTCTGAGTCTTTTGGTGTTAACTTAAATTTCATATACTCTGCCACTGCCTTCTCTAGATCCTTGAAGGATCGAGCCTGTCCTTGTTCTTGAATCAATTCTCAAAGAGGTAGACTGTCTTCATTAACTATTCTTTCTCTGTTCCTGAATTGTAGCCTATTTGCCAGATATTCTGTTTCCCCTTCTACTAGCCTCCTTCTCAGGGCCCTACCCCTAGAGGTCCAGTCAGGAGGACTGGAGCTCCTGCCCCATCTGGACTGACCTTTTGGAACTATCTCTGACACCAACAAACAGAGCTACTAGGTTAGCTTCTCTGTTTTTAATCACCCAGTTCGGGGGGGGATTCCTCTACAATCAAAACAAGGGAAAAAAAAAGAAAACTGTTCATTCTTAATCCTTTTTCTTTATGCTAGTGGTGCTACTCAGTTACTCAAGCTGAAAACATTAAGTAACTTTGATTTTTCATCCTTTTCTTTTGCATCCCACGCTCAATCGGCGCCAAATTGTAATGATTAAGTATCTTCAGAGTCTCTCACATTTGCCTACTTTTCATTCCCAATGCCTCTGCCCTGTTCAAGAGTTGTAAGAATTGTTTCATACTCATGGTATCTCAGATGGGAAAAAGTATAAATATTACTTAGATCAACCATCTGTTTTGTGCTTGAATTTTCCCTTCAATATTCCCATCAGGTGATTTTTCCAACCTCAAACTTTTTTGAGTCGTAGCCCATTCAGTCTTCGGAGGATACTGCTACAAAGTTTTTCTTGTAAGAAACATGTGCATCTAATCATTTAAAATAAAAAGTAATTGTAATATTTAGGGTAAAAGCAATTAAGTATTTATGGAAATAACAAAGGACAAATGCATTAAATAGAACTCTTTTTTGTATTTGTGAAAATGACATAATTCTATCTTCAGTAATACTACACACCTGGATCATCTGTTTTGAAATGTGAGAATAGTAGTGCTAATCAAACTGGCAAAAATTAATTCTCATGAATATAAGTGTCTTTAATCATTTTAATGAAGACAGACTGATGTCCTAAAACAGAAGAGTGCCTTGGGTAATCGCACATAAGTAGGACTCTGAAGCATTTATCAGTTGTTTTTCTTTATTGCTGAGCATAGATTATATGTGACATGGTACCATGTATACACACATGATTATATTGGGTAACATGAATTAAAAAACAGTGTAAGATTGACCCTTTTAAGGCATGGGATTTAGTCTTAAAATACACACCTCATAGGATTTATCAGATTTCTATTTATAGTCTGTCACCATGTTACACAAAACCCTGAAGTCTTTTGGAGAACTTCTCAAATAGGATTTCAATAGATTCTCCAGATGCCTATGAAGTAAAAGATTTATAGCCCCTTGTGTTCTATTTACACTTAGTTACCACTGGTTACCTTATGATGGACTTCAGAAAAAATCTTTAACAACAAATCTTTTAATGTTTTTCTTCCTCCTTCCCCCACTCTGTTGAATCCTGGAAACACTTGTCTTTCACCTACATGCTTATCCCAACACTTTCATTAGGGGCTGTTAAAGGTTGCTGTTCATGTAACTAATGAGAATAAGAGCCCGGTAAGTGTTAGATCATCTTTAGAGCCCATTAGATTTTAGAATGTCTTGTGCCCTTGCTTTTTGACTACATCTCTAAGATCTGCCTAATCAAACCTCTGATGTTCTACATGGCAGAACATAGCTACCATAGTGATCCCAAATTAGACTTCCCAGGTTTTTAGTTCTACTTATAAATAGAAGCATCAGAGGAAACGTTTAACTTGTAGACAGATTAAGTCAATTAACAACTAGTAACACTACTATTTGGTTAAGTCAAGCATGTCATAGGATCATTTAGAGCAGTAGAAAAATATCAGTACCCAAGTGACCTAGAAGAGCTATTTAATTTCTAGAGATAAGAAATACCTGTTGTTTTACATTTATCTTCTTACTTTTTTTTAATGCTTCTACTTGTGACATGAAAAGAGGAAAAAATTAACCTGCATTTATTGTCGAGATACTCATAGCATGGAAAACTAAAGAGGAATTAAATTTTGCTACAAAACTCTTTAGTAATACCACACACCAGGATTCCAGGTTCTGTTCTGAAACATGAGTGGAGCCACACACATCTCTGTTTCCTCGTTGGACTTCCGTCAGTCTTCTTGGAGGCACTCTTGTGGCATTGAAGTGATCCAAACGGTACTCTGGCAAATTGCTGATCTTGGCACCCTTAAAATGATAACTCCCTTTAGGGATAATTTAAATACAATTTGTATTGCCTTTATTACAGTACCCAAGGTAGTAACAAGGGAAGAAAGGGAAGGATAAACCACACGTGTGTTTCTACCCACCACTCATATATAACCCCTTACTGTATGTAGTGTATATCTTAGTATATACCGAGTGTAATTTATAGTGTAGTATATAATACAGCATATACCTAAGGGTACAGTGTTGCGTATAGTTAGGCTTGGTTTTATGGACATGTGACTCATACAGCCAAACAGAGCTCCATGCATGGCTTAAAACTCTGCTGTCACCATCTTGGAAATTCTGTTTTTAAATTGGGGGCTCCATATTTTCATTTTGCACTGGTCCTTACAAATATGTAGTCTGCCATAGTTAGTGTAGCATATCTATTTTGTACTCCTTACCTACCCACAATTCTTTTTTTTGGCATGCATTCCTTCCATTTTTTTCTTAAAACTATCTATTTCCAGTTTAAATGTAAACAAGTGATATGATTTGGCTCTGTGTCCCTACCCAGATCTTATCTTGCAGCTCCCATAATTCCCACGTTGTGGGAGGGACCCAGTCGGAGATGATTGAATCATGTCTTTCCCATGCTGTTCTTGTGATAGTGAATGGGTCTCACAAGATCTGATGGTTTAAAAAATAGGAGTTTCAGCCGGGAATGGTGGCTCACAGCTGTAATCCCAGCACGTTGGGAGGCCGAGGCAGGCAGATCACAAGGTCAAGAGATCGAAATCATCCTGGCCAACATGGTGAAACCCTGTCTCTACTAAAAATACAAAAAATTAGCTGGGTGTAGTGTCATGTACCTGTAGTCCCAGCTACTCGGGAGGCTGAGGCAGGAGAATCACTTGAACCCAGGAGGCAGAGGTTGCAGTGAGCCGAGATCATGCCACAGCACTCCAGCCTGGCAACAGAGCGAGACTGTGTCTCAAAAAAATAAAATAAAAACTAGGAGTTTCTCTGCACAAGCTCTCTCTTTGCCTGCTGACATCCATGTAAGATGTCACTTGCTCCTCCTTGCCTTCTGCCATGATTGTGACGCCTCCCCACCTGTGTAAAACTGTAAGTCCAATAAACTTCTTTCTTTTGTAAATTGCCCAGTCTCAGGTGTGCCTCTATTAGTAGCATGAAAACGGACTAATATAACAAGTAAAGTAAATGTAAATACAATCATACTACATGTGAAAAACCTGTTTTTTCATTTAACATATTAGAGACATTGCTTTCTGTTAATTTATCTATACTTTGTGATTTCTGAAGAATATTGTCTTGTATAGATAAACCGTAATTTATTTAATCAGTCTCTTACTGATGGACGTATATTGTTTCCTGTTCTTTGCTGTGACAAACAGTGAATATATCTGAATATACCTGTTTGTGCACTTACCCTATTATTTCCTTACAATAAGTTTCTAGAAGTGGAATTGTTGAGTCAAAGGGTAAGAACATTCTATGAACATTTTAAAATGTGATAATACTACCAGGTTGCTCCTCAGAATGATTATACCAGATTGTACCAATCTAAATCCCACCAATAGTGTACAAGCATGTTTGCTGCCCCACATGCTAACTGAGCATAATAACTCAATTTCATCTCTGCTAATCTGACAGCCCCTACAATTTTCAATGGCTCTGGCCTGTGTTATTAGCTCACTGGGATATCACTGATTCTGCTCATATGGAATGGCAGTTTATTGAATTAAACATCAGTGTACCTATCAAAGTGAGTACCTTTTAGGTAGTAATTTTTGATTGGCCTTTTTAGGCAAACGTGAGGTGCTCTAAGCCCCCAACTTTTCTTTTAAGCTAATAAGGTTTTTGCTTTCCATGTGTACCATTTAGGGATTCTGTAAGTGCTCAAAGAGATCCTCGGGACACTGACCTTACTTTCTTCTCCTAATCCCTAACTATTTAAAAAAAGATTTAAAACAATTTCAGACTTTCACTAAAGTTGTAAAAGAATAGTACAAAGAATTCTCATATATCTTTCATACAGATTACCCAAATGTTAACATTTTGCAAATTTGCTCTTGCTTCCTCTCTCTCTCTTTCTTTGAACTCTGAGAGTAAGTTGCAGACATGATGTTTCTTCCCCAAGTGCTTCAAGTTCATGTTCTTTCATAATCACAGTCTAATTATGTTAGTCAGGAAAATTGACATAAAATTCTTATCTATAGACATTACTTAAATTTCATCAATTTTCCACAAAATATTCATTATAGAAAAAGAAGAAAAAAATTGGGTTCAGGATTCAAACCAGCATCATACATTGCATTTAGTTGTCATAAGTACCTCCTTTCTCTTTTGATATTTTTTTCCAGACAAATCCTAGAATGATGTAGATAAATACTTTTTGGCAACATAAATACTAAAAATATGGTTGGTTAGTTTTTTTGTATCTGGATGTTCTAAAGCAGAGAAGCGTTGCTTAAAAAGGAAAAGACAAGCCAGGTACAGTGGGTCATGCCTGTACTCCCAGCACTTTGGGAGGCTAAGATGGGCAGATCACCTGAGGTCAGGAGTTTGAGACCAGCTTGGCCAATAAGGTGAAACCCCATCTCTACTAAAAATACAAAAATTAGCCAGGTGTAGTGGTGCACACCTGTAATCCCAGCTACTTGGGAGGCTAAGACAGGAGAATTGCTTGAACCCAGGAGGCAGAGGTTGCAGTGAGCAGAGATGGAGCCACTGCACTCCAGCCTGGGTGACAAGACTCTTTCTCAAAAAAAAAAAAAAAAAAAAAAAAAAGGAAAAGACAAGATCAAACAGGTTATCGAAGTGGTGTATTCTGACCACAGATAATAGAAATTTGCTGCATTAAATCATAAGTTGTAAAAAATTAAAATTTCAAAATCCTTTAACAATACTCTGAACCTAAAGAAAAGATTTTCCAGAGGCTTTCTTTGTGGTTTGTTTATTTGTTTTTTGAGATGGAGTCTCGCTCTGTCACCCAGGCTGGAGTGCAGTGCTGCAATCTTGGCTCACTGAAACCTCTGCCTCCCAGGTTCAAGCGATTCTCCTGCGTTAGTCTCCTGAATATTTGGGATTACAGGCATACACCACTATGCCCAGCAAATTTTTATATTTTTAGTAGCGACAGGGTTTCACCATGTTAGTCAGGTTGGTCTCAAACTCCTGACCTTGTAATCTGCCCACCTCAGCCTCCCAAAGTGCTGGGATTACAGGCATGAGCTACTGTGCATGGCTTTCCAGAGACTGTCTAAATGGATTGTTTGCCACCTTTGCTAGTGGTATCAGCTGTTGAAAAGTTTTATTTGATTATATGCAAATAAAGTTACCTCCAAGTCCCTAGAAAGCCTAGGGAAAAGGGAAAATTAAACAGATATAATGAGAAATACTTTTTTCCCACTCAACACTGTAAATGAAGAGCATTTGTGTTCTTCATAAGATAATGCTAAACAGCTTTCCTTTCTCTTGAATCTTTTATTAAAGACCAAAATAACATGTAGATCCAAAATGGTGGCATAGCAGCAAGCTGGCGTCACTCTCCTACACAGAAAACTAAAAACAAACATACAGCACCAAGATTATCACCAGCAATATCCCAGAACTCAAATATGAAGAAGAGACAGTTACTGGGCCCACAGCAAAGTGAAAAAACTGAGAAGACAGAGAATCGGACTTCCACATCCATCATGTCCTTCCCCCACACTTGGCCCAGCAATCAGGGTGGGAAAATTCTTCCCCCAACACAGTTTCTACACTGGAAAAGGTGAGATTGAAGTGGACAACCAGCTTCTCTACCAATTTGGGTTCCCTCGCAGAAGACTTGTGCCTGCCTTAACCACAGGAAGCATCGTGAGTGCTTAAAGGGAGAAATGTCCCTGAGAGTAGGCAGAGACAAAGGCAGGAGGCATTACTACCAGGTAGCTCTGAAACTTACTCTGCTCTGTAACTCAGCTAAAGGGGACATCAAATGAGAATGATTGCTCAGCAGCAACATGCTGTAGAAGATTTGTTCCACAGGTCCCCTGGGCACAAACCACTAGCCAGCCTTCCACACTGCCAAAATATCTTCTTTAGGATTTCCCCAATTTAGGAAGGGCAGTGATATGATTGTTTACTACAACTGAGGTGAAGCTGGGCTTAAGGAGCCACTTAGAACTGAAAAGGAGGCAGCAAACTAGTGGTTAAGAACCTCTAAGCAAATATATCTAATAAAAACCAAAATAAGCTAGTCAAAGAAGACTGGAATAAATAATCCTTCAATGCAAAGACACAGAGGTACATCCATAAGAAACAACAGCAAATAGGGAAAGATGATCTCCTCAAATGGACAAAGCAAGGAACCAGTAACTGACCCCAATAAGACGGTAGTGTGTGAACTCTCTGACCAACAATTTAAAATGGCATTCTTATGGAACTCAGTGATTTTGAAGATAACACAGAAAAGCAATTCAGAAGTTTATCAGGGAAATTTAACAAAGAGATTGAAACAATAAAAAAAATCAAACAGAAATCTTGGAGCTGAGAGAAACATTTGCTGAACTGAAATTAGAGGCCCTCAACGGCAGAATGGATCAAGCAGAGAAAAAAAATAAATCAGTGCTCTGAAAGACAAGCTATTTGAAAATACATAATGAAAGGAGAAAAAAAAGGAAACCAACAAAGATCAGTTACAAGATATAGGAAATGGCCTCAAAAGACCAAATCTAAGAATTATTGGTGTTCCAGAGGGAGTTGAGCAAGAGCATGGGGAAGAAAGCTTATTCAAAGAAATAATAAAATAAAACTTTCCAAAACTTGAGAAAGATGTAAATATTCAGGTACAGGAAGGTCAGAGAACACCAAACAGATTTGATTCGAATAAAACTAGTCCAAGGTATATAATAACACTCAAAGGACAAGGACAAAGGAAAGATGCTAAAAGCGGCATGATAAAATAAGCAGATAACATAAAGAAGCTCCAGTTCATCTGGCAACAGACTTCTCAATGGAGGCCACACAGGCCAGCAGGGAGTGGAATAACATTTTTAAAGTGAGGGAATTTTTAAAATTGCCATCCAAGAATACTGTCTCCAGCAAATTTATCCTTCAACTATGAAGGTGTCAAAAGTCTTTCCCAGACAAACAAAAGCTAGAGAATTTACCATCATCAGATTTACCTTACTAGACATATGAAATGGAGCTCATCAAAGAAAAAAATCCTAATGTGCAAAACAAAAATAAAAGAAAACTAAAAAACCATTTGAAGTTATAAAATCCACTGGTAAATCTAAGTACATGGACAAACTCAGAATACTTTCATACTGTAATTGTTGGCTGCAATCTACTCATAATTCGAGTATGAAGCCCAAAAGACAAATCTATCTAAAACGATAATAGCTACAGTAACCTGGCAAGAGATAGGTAATTTAAAACACATAAATTGAGACAACTAAAAGCCAAAATGGGGAGCAGAGTGGAGTTAACACGTAATTTTTTTTTTACAAAGAAATAAAAACAAAGAAAAATTGTTTTTATTCTATTTTTTGTGATCTAAGTTGCCATCTCTATAAAATAATTTCTTATATCTGTAAGATGCTTTTTATAATTCTCAAAGTAACCACAACACAAAAACCTATAATAGATACACTAAAAATAAAAAGCAATGAATTAAAAATACTACCAGAGAAAACCACACTTAACCATGAAGGAGGACAGTAACAAAGGAAGCAAGAAGAACAAGGTACAAAACAACCAGAAAATAAGATACAAAATGCCAGTAGTAAGTCTTTACTTACCAATAATAACACCGAATATAAATGGACTCACTTCTCTGATTAAAAGGCAGAGGGTGGCTGAATGGAGAAAGGAACAAGACTCAGCTACATACTACCTACAAGAAACCGATTTTACCTATAATGATACATATGGACTGAAAGTGAAGAGGTGGAAAAAGAGATACTATGCAACTGAAAAGAGCAAGAGTAGCTATACTTATCTCAGATAAAATAGACTACAAATTAAAGACTATAAGAAGAGACAAAGCAGGTCACTATATAATAACAAAGGAGTCAAACTGGCAAGAGGATTTAACAATTATAAATATCTATGCACCCAAAACAGGAGCTCCCACGTATATAAAACAAACAATAATAAATCTAAAGGGAGAGACAGATCACCATACAATAATAGTAGGGGACTTTAATACCCTACTGTGAGTAATGGACAGATTATCCAGACAGAAAATCAACAAAGAAACATTGGAGTTAAACTACACACTAGACCTAATAGGTCAAACTTATTTACAGAATGTTTTACCCAACTGCTGCAGAATACATATTCTGTTTAACAGCACATGGAACATTCTCCAGAACAGACCATATCTTAGGCCACAAAATAAGTCTGAACAAATTTTAAACAGTAGAAATCATATCAAGTATCTTTTCTGGCCAGGTGTGGCAGCTCATCCCTGTAATCCCAATACTGTGGGAACCTGAGATGGGAGGATCACTTGAGCCCAGGGGTTTGAAAGCAGCCTGGGCAACATAGTGAGACCTCATCTCTACAAAAAATAAACAAAATTAACCAGGCAAGGTGGCATCTGCCTGTAATCCCAGCTACTTCAAAGGCTGAAGTGGGTGGATCACTTGAGCTTGGGAGCTTCAGGCAGCAGTGAGCCATGATCATACCACTGCACTCCAGCCTGGGCAACAGAGAAATACCTTGTCTCTAACAAAATAAAATAAAAATAATTTTTAAAAATTACCTTTTCTGGCCACAGTGGAATAAAACTAGAAATCAGTAATAAGAGAAACCTCAAAAGCTTCACAAACAAGTGGAAATTAAACAACATGCTCATGAACGACAACTGGATCAATGAATAAATTTAGAAGGAAATTTAAAAGTTTTTGAAATTAATGAAAAGGAGAATACAATATACCAAAAATCTGTGGGATAAAGCAAATCAATACTAAGGGGGAAGTTTATAGCCATAAACACCGATCTCAAAAGAGTAGAACGGTCTCAAATAAACAACTTTATAATGCACCTCAAGAAACTAGAAAAACAAACACAAAAACAAACCAAAATTAGTAGAAGGAAGGAAATAATAAAGATGAGAGCAGAAATAAATGAAACTGAGACTAAAAAGTATTATGAAAGATCAATTAAATGAAAAAAAATTTTTTTTAAGATAAAATTGCCAAACCATTAGCTAGACTAAGAAGAAAAGAGAGAAGAGCTAAATAAATAACCAGAAACAACAGAGATGGCAGAAATGCAAAGGATCATTAGAGATTATTATAAACAACTATATGCCAACAAATTTGAAAACTTAGAAGAAATGGATAAATTCCTGGATACAGCAACCTACCAAGATTAAACCATAAAAATATAGAAAACCTCAATAAACCAATAATGAGTAATGAGAACAAAGCTGTAATAAAAGTGTACCATCAAAGAACAGCCTAGGACCTCATGGCATCACTATTGAATTCTACCAAACATTTAAAGAAGAACTAATACCAATTCTACTGAAACTCTTTTTAAAAAATGGAAGAGAAGGAAATACTTCCAGACTTATTCCACTAGGCCATCATTTCCCTGATACCAAATCAGAGAAGGACACAACAAAAGAAAACTACAGGTCAATATCCTTTATGAAAATAGATGCAAAAAAGAAAAAATCCTCAAGAAAGTACTTGCAAGTTCTCCTTCCCATCTTGCAAGATGGTAGGTGAAAAAGTTGAGAAGCTGGACACTAAGGAGAAGAAACCTGAAGCCAAGAAGGCTGATGCTAATGGCAAGGTGGAAAAGGGTAGGTAACAAAAAGGACAAGAAAGGAAGCTTCATTGCAGCTGAAATCCTGTCTTTGTCAGAGGAACTGGCAGACATTCTCAATCTGCTATGTATTGCAGAAATATCATGTACAAGAGGAAGTACTCAGCCAGTAAATCAAAGATTGAAAAGAAAAAGGAGGTGTTTGCAACTATTATAATGCAAAATCAGTTGGTGGTGACAAAGTTGAAGGTACTCAGGTGGTTAAACTTTGCAAAATCCATAGATATTATCCTACTGAAGATGTGTCCTGAAAGCTGTTGAGCCACAGCCAAAAATCCTTCAGGCAGCACAGAGAAAACTGCGAGGCAGCATTACTCCCAGGACCATTCTGCCCCTCTTCCCTGGGCGTCACAGAGGCAAGAGGGTGGTTTTCCTGAAGCAGCTGGGCAGTGGCTCCTTACTTGTGACTGGATCTCTAGTTCTCAACTGAGTTCTTCTTTGAAGAACACACAAAGAATTTGTCATTGCCACCTCCACAAAAATTATCAGCAATGTGAAAATCCTAAAACATCTTACTCATACTTACTTCAAGAAGAAGTAGCTGTGGAAGCCCAGACGCTGGGAAGGTGAGATCTTCAACAAAGAAGAAAAGAAAAAAAAGGAGATGACAGAGCAGTGCAAGGTTGACCAGAAAGCTGTGGACTTGCAAATTTTACTAAAAATCAAAGAGATTCCTCAGCTCCAGGGGCTGCTCGTGATCTTTGTTTTCCCTGATAAATAAAATTTATCTTCAGAAATTGGTGATGCAAATATCTTAAGAATAATCTAATTAATTTTTTGATGTGTTGTTGAATTTGGCTTTCTAGTTTATTTTTGAAAATGTATTTGTAAATACACGAAAAAAAAACCAACAACACATCAAAAAGATCATTCACCATTACTAAGTGGGATTATTCATCCCATGGATGCATGGATGGCTCAACATACACAAATCAATAAATGTGACATGTCACATTAACAGAACCAAGAACAAAAGCCATATGATTATTTCAATAAATGCTGAAAAAGTATTTGATAAAATTCAACGTTTCTTTATAACAAAAGCCCTCATCAAATTGGGCATAGAAGAAACATAACTAAAAATAATAGAGGTCATATATGACAAACCTACAGATAACATTATTCTGGTAAAAACTGAAGGCCTTTCCTCTAAGATCTGGAGTAAGACAAGGATCGCCCACTTTCACTGCTTTTATTCAACCTTATACTGGAAGTCCTGGCCAGATCAATAGGCAAGAGAAACAAATAAAGAGCATCTAGATTGGAAAGGAAGAAGTCAAATTACTCTTGTTCACAGATAACATAATCTTACACTTAGAGAAAACTCAAGATTCCACCAAAAGCCTGTTAGAACTTACTTAAAAAACTCAATAAAGTTGTAGGATAGAAAATCAACATACAAAAATCAGTAGCATTTATATACACCAATGGTGAACAATCTGAAAAAGAAATCAAGTAAGCAATCCCATTTAAAATAGCTACAAAGAATATAAAATACCTAAGAATCAACTTAACCAAAGAAATAAAAGATCTATACAAAGAAAACTATAAAACACTTATAAAAACAGTTGAAGAGGACACAAACAAAAGATATTCCATGCTTGTGGATTGGAAGAATTAATATTGTTAAAATGACAATACTACCCAAAACAATTTATAGATTCAATGCGATCTCTATCAAAATACCAGTGACATTCTTCACAAAATACAAAAAACTTCTAAAATTTATATGGAACCACAAAACACCCCAAATAGCCAAAACACTCCTGAGCAAAAATAACAAAACTAGAGGCATCACACATCTGACTCTAACACTTACTACAGGCAGAGGGGTGGAGTAAGATGGCAGAATAGAAGGCTGCACTATTTGTCTTCCCCCACCCCCCATAGGAACATCAAATTTAACATCTACATACACACACACAGACACACACACACACACACACACACACACACACACACACACACACACACACACCTTTCATGAAAACCAAAAGCTAGGTGAGCTCTCACAGTACCTTGTATTAACTTCACATTACTGAAAGAGGCACTCAAAAGGTCAGGAAAGACAGTTTTTAATTGCTGTTTCCTGGTCCCCCCAGTAGTGGTTGTGTGGTATGGAGAATCTGTGTGCCTGGGGGAGGGAGAACACAGTGATTGTGAAACTTTTCATTGAACCCAGTTCTGGCGAGCCTTGTCACTGAGTGCTCTGGAGTTCTAAATAAACTTGAAAGGCATTCTACACAAAGACTACAACTCCTAGGTGGGTCTTAGTGCTGAGCTGGGCTCAGAGCCAGTGGACTGGGTGGGGGCACATAACCTACTGAGACACCAGCCAGGGCAGCTAATGGAGTGCTTGTGCCACTCCTCCTCCAACCCTAGGCTGCACAGCTTGCAGGTCTGAGAGAGATCCCTCCTTTCCGCTTGAGGAAAGGAGAGGGGAGAGCAAAGAGGACGTTGTCTTACATCTTGAATACCAGCAGCCACAGTAGGATGGAGTACTGGGCATAGTCATGAGGGTCCCATTCCAGGCCCTAGCTCCTGGACAGCATTTCTAGACACACCCTGGGACAGAATGGAACCTGCTGCCTTGAAGGGAAGGAGCTAGCCATGGAAGGACCCATCATTACTTGCTGACTAAAGAGCACTTGGTCCCTGAATAATTAGTAGCAATATCCAGGTATTCTGAGCTCTGGTTGAGACTCTGAGAATTGCCAGCTTCAGGTGAGACACAGCACATTCCCAGCTGTAGTGGCTGTAATGAGAGACTCCCTCTGCTTGAGAAAAGCAGAGGGAAAAGCAAAAAGAGAACTTTGTCTTGTACCTTAGATACCAGGTGGGCCACAGGAGGGTAAAGCACCAGGAAGGCTCTTGGGGTCTTTAATTCCAGGTGTGGCTCTTGGATGGCATTTCTGGTCTGACGTGTGCCATAGGGGAGCCTAATTCCCTGAAGGGTGAGTCTCAGGCTTGGCAACATTTACCATAAGCTCACTGAAGAGCCTTTGGGCCTTAAGTGAACATTGGTGAAAGCCTGGTAGTACTTCCTATGGGCCTGTGGTGGTAATGACCACAGAGTGAGACTCCTCTGCCTATAGAAAGCAGAGGGAAGAGTGGGAAGGGCTCTGTCTCATGGTTTGAGAGACACAAGCCTGTCTGATTCACCACCTGTTGACTGCATGGCTCTAGGCCCTTGAGCAAACATAGGTGTTAGCCAGGTAATGGTAACAGCAGATCTTGAGCAAGATCCAGTGCTGTCCTGGCTTCAGGTCTGAACCAGCACAGTTCCAGTGGTGGTGGCCACAGGGGTTTCTTGTGTCACCCTACCCCCAGCTCCAGGAGGCTCGGCACAGAGAGAGACTCTGTTTGGGAGCAAGTAAGAGAAGAGGAACAAGAGTCTTTGCCTGGTAATCCAGATAATTCTTCCAGATCTTATTCAAGACCACCAAGGTGGTACCTCTAAAAATGTGCAAGAACCACAGCATTACTGGGCTGTGAGTGCCCCCTAATACAGATACGACTTAGATCACCACACCCAACTCCTTCAAATACATAGAAAGCTTTCCAAGAAGGACAGGCATATTTTGGAAAATATACAAATATATGGAAATTAAACAATATGCTCCTAATGATCAGTGGGTCAATGAAGAAGTTTAGAAGGAAATTGAAAAATTTCTTGAAGCAAATGATAATGAAAACACAACATACCTATGGGATACAGTGAAAGGAGTACTAAAAGGGCAGTGTCTACATCAAAAAAGAACAAAAACTTAAACAACCTAAAAATGCATCTCAAGAAACTAGAGAAGCAAGAGTAAACCAAATTCAAAATTAGTGCAAGAAGAGAAATAATAAAGATCAGAGTAGAAATAAATGAAATTGAAGAAAACAATACAAAAATAAATGAAACAGCCTTTTAATACAAAAAGGAAACTTTTATGAAAATTTGTCAACAAAATTGGCAAATCTTTAGCCAGACTATGAAAAAAAGCAGACTCCCCCCAAAAAAAATCAGAGATGAAAAAGGAGATATTACAATGAATACTACAGAAATTCCGAGGATCATTAATGGCTACTATGAGCAACTATATGCCAATACACTGGAAAATCTAGAAGAAATACGTAAATTCCTACACACACGCAACCTACCAAGATTGAAACATGAAGAAATCCAAAACCTGAAGAGATCAATAAAAAGTAAGGAGATTGAAGCCATAATAAAAAGTCTTTAAGCAAAGAAAATTCCAGGACCCAATGGTTTCACTTACGAATTCTACTAAACATTTAAAGAATAACTAGTACCAATCCTACTCAAACTATTGCAAAAAAAATAGAGGAGGAGGGAATACTTCCAAACACATTCCTCAAGGCTAGTATTACCCTGATAGCAAAACCAAAGGCACATCAAAAAAGAAAACTGCAGTTCAATATCTCTGATGAATATTGACGCAAAAGTCTTCAAAATATTAGCAAACTGAATTCAACAACATTGAATTAAAACAATTGGACTCATAAAGTTAGAGAGTCGGAGGATGGTTACCAGAAGCTGGGAAAGGTAGTAAGAAGGGATGGGAGGAAAATGGAGTTGGTTTATGGGTACAAAAATAGTTAAAAAGAATGAATAAGACCTGATATTTGCTGGCACAAACAGGTAACTAAAGTAAAAATAATTTAATAGTACATTTAAAAATAACTACATATAATCTGATTTTTTGAAACACAAGGGATAAACGCTTTAGGTGGTGGATACCCTATTTATCCTGATGTGATTATTACAGATTGCATACCTATATCAAGATATCTCAAGTATTAACCTATAAATATATACACCTACAATGTACCCACAAAAATTAAAAATGAAAAAGAAACTTACTACAAAGCTATCCTAACCAAATCAGCATAGTACTGGCATAAAAACAGGCACAGAGATTAATGGAACAGAATAAAGAACCAGATATAAATCCACATCTTTACAGCCAACTCATCTTTGACAAAGGTGCCAAGAACACACAATGGGGAAAGGACTCTTTTCAATAAATGGTGCTGGGAAAACTTGGTAACAATATGCAGAAGAATAAAATTATATCCCTAACTCTCAACATGCACAAAAATCAAATCCATATAAAGACTTAAATCTAAGAGCTGAAACCATAAAACTACTAGAAGAAAGCTTTGGGGAAATGCTGCAGGACCATTGGTCTGCGCAAAGATTTTTGGGGTAAGACCTCAAAAGCATAGGCAACCAAAGCAAAAATAGACAAGATTTCTTGTTTTATTTATTTATTTATTTATTTATTTATTTATTTTTATTTCCAAGTTTTGTTTTAAGTTCAGAGGTACATGTGCAGAATGTGCAGGTTACATAGGTAAACATGTGCCGTGGTGGTTTGCTGCACAGATTATCCCATCACTCAAGTATTAATCCCAGCATTCACTGGTTATTCTTCCTGATTCTCTCCCTCCTCCCATCCCCATCCTCTGGCATGCCCCAGTATGTGTTGTTACCTGCCATGTGTGTCTATGTATTCTCATCATTTAGCTCCCCTTTATCAGTGAGAATATGTGGAATTTGGTTTTCTGTTTGTGCATTAGTTTGCTAAGGATAATGGCCTCCAGCTCCATCCATGTCCCTGCAAAGGACATAATCTCATTTCTTTTTATGGCTGCATAGTATTCCATGGTGTATATGTACTACGTTTTCTTTATTCAGTGTATCATTGATGGGCATTTATGTTGATTCCACATCTTTGTGATTGTGAATAGTGCTGCAATAAACACACACATGCACGTGTCTTTATAATAGAACAATTTGTATTTCTTTGGGTATATACCCAGTAATGGAATTGCTGGGTCGAATGATATTTCTAGTTCTAGGTCTTTGAGGAATTGCCACACTGTCTTCCACAATGGTTGAACTAATTTACACTCCCACCAACAGTGTAAAAGTGTTTCTTTTTCTCCACAATCTTGCCAGCATCTGTCGTTTTTTGACTTTTTAATAATTGCCATTCTGACTGGTATGAGATGGTATCTCATTGTGGTTTTCATTTGCATTTCTCTAATGACCAGTGATGTTGAGCTTTTTTCATGTGCTTGTTGGCAGAATGTATGTCTTCTTTTGAGAAGTGTCTGTTCCTGTCCTTTGACCACTTTTTAATGGGGTTGTTTTTTTAAGTTACTTATAGATGCTGGATATTAGATTTTTGTCAGACACATAGATTGCAGAAGTTTTCTCTCATTCTGTAGGTTGCATGTTTACTCTGTTGATAGTTTCTTTTGCTGTGCAGAAACTTTTAAATTCGATTAGATTGACAAATTTAAGATTGACAAATTAAATTAGAAAATTGACAAATTTCTTCAAGCTAAAAAGCTTCTGCACAGCAAAGAAAGCAATCATCAAAGTGAAGAGACAATACACAGAAAAGGAGAAAATATTTGCAAACCACCATCTGACAAGACATTAATAATCAAAATACATAAGGAGCTTAAACAACTTACTAGCAAAAATCTAAATAATCTGATTGAAAAATGAGCTAAAGATCTGAAAAGACATTTCTCCAAAGAAAGCATACAAATGGCCAACAGGCATATGAAAAAATACTCAACATCACTATTAATTAAGGAAATGCAATCCAAAACCACAATGAGATAACATCTCACCCCACTTAAAAAGGCTTTTATCCAAAAGACAGGGAATAACGGGTGTTGGTGAAGATGTGGAGAAAGGGGAACCTATATACATTGTTGGTGGGAATGTAAATTGGTACAGCCACTATGGAAGACAGTATAGAGGTTCCCCCAAAAACTAAAAATAGAACTACTATATTATCCAGCAATTCCACTACTGGGTGTATATCCAAAAGAAAGGAGATCAATATAATAAAGAGACATCTGCACTCCCATGTTTATGGCAGCCTAAGTGCCCATCAATGGATAAATGGATAAAGAAAATGTGCTATATATACACAATGGGATATTATTCAGTCATAAAAGCGAAATCCTTTTATCTGCAGCAACATGGATGGAACTGTAGTTTATTATGTTAAGGGAAATAAGCCAAGAACAGAAAGACAAATATTGCATGTGGTCACTCATATGTCAGAGCTAAAAAAATGGGATCTCACGAAGATAGAGAGTAGACTCATGGTTACTAGACACTGGGAAGGGTAATGGGAGGATGAAGAGAAGTTGATCAATGGTAAAACTGTACAAATATATGGTTTGATAGAAGAAATAAGACCTACTATTAGATACATCAGTAGGGTGACTATAGTTTATAGTAATCTATTGTATATTTCAAAATAGCTAGAAAAGAATAATTTGAATGTTTCTAGAATAAAGACAAATATTTAAAATGATCAGTATCCCAAGTACACTGATATGATCTTTACAAACTATATGAATGTGTTAAATTACCACATGGACACTCAAACTATGTACATCTGTTATGCATCAATAAAACAAAAAAAAATACATATTGTGCCTATAGTAAACAATACTATATCATACACTTACATTTTGCTATTCTTAATAAAACAAACAAAAATAAAAAACATATAAATAAAAAACACCCACACACCCACATAGTCCCAATCTCTAGCCTCAATCTCACAGTATGGTACAAAAAATAATCCCCCCAAATAATGTGAAATATGTTGATAGGGTAAATTAAAGCTGTATGGCTAACACCTGAATAGGCTCCTTGAGGCACTGAGGAGGCAGATGGTTGGGATCAGTTTACCTGAGAGCTTCTACAACTTCCAGGTGAATTAGCAGATAATAATTAGATAAATATTTTATTTATTAAACTAACCTTCAGAAAGTGCTCACTTAATGTGAACAATGTTTTAAGCACCTTAAATGAAAATTCATTATCTTATTATTTGATCTCCATTTTACAAATGAGGAAATAGAGGCCCAGAGAGGTAGAACAATTTTTCCAAGGTCACATAGTTAGTGGATGGAAGAGCTAGGAAACTGGGGGAATCTTCAGGGAAGGCCTATAGGATCCTGAGTGGCTTAATCTCATTAACTTTGGAAACTGGCCCACTGGTCTCACTTCCAGGATACAGTCTCATAGTGAGAAGAAATGGCTGAGATTGCAGTCAAAATGCAGCAATACAGGAACAATGGAGAAGGAAAGAGAAGACGCCGACTAAAGTGGGAGAGGGGGAATAGAGTCAGGGAATCTCTGACAGTGAGCTGCCATACTTTTAACAATCAAGGTTATAAAAGCTATTTGAATCAACCTTCCTTCTTAAAGTTCTGGAAAACTAAATTCACATGAAAATGAGCAACAGAAAAATACTGACGTTGGATGCCATACAAAGTTCTTAAGGTTGAGTATGTCTTATTGAAAATGCTTGGAATTAGAAGTGTTTCAGATTAAGGATTTTGTTGGATTTTGTAATATTTGCATATACATAATGAGATGTCTTGGGAATGGGACCCAAGTTTCAACACAAAATTAATTTATGTATCATATATACCTTAGGCACATGACCAAAAAGTGATTTTAAACAATATTTTAAATAATTTTGTGCATGAAACAGTTTGTGTTAAGCACTTACGTGTGGAATTTTCTACTGTGGCATCATGTTGGCACACAAAAAGTTCTGGATATTGGAGCATTTTGGATTTCAGATTTTTGGATTAGGGATATACAAGAAAAAAGAGAATGAAGAGTAAAATAACATCTATACAGACAATAAAAGGATGCCAAAAAAAATACTCAAAAAACAGGTCCAGTGTACTGCATTATTTCAAAATGAAGTAAAAGACATTAAGAAAATTATATAAGGAATGAAAGAACAAAATTAATTGAAATTCAAAAATGAAGTGACAGAAATCAAGAACAAATTAAAAATTACAGTAGCAGAGTTTGGGTTCCCAATTTTAAGGGCTGGCTCTACTGAGAACCACACCTCAGGCTCTTCTGGAGCTGCCTCCCGTGTTATTAATGAAGGAGCTGGGTTTCTTTACTTTTAAAAGTGGCTTTAAAATATTTTAAAATAATAAGTATTGTTGAGTGATTGTAGTAAAGATGACTAACTAAAATATGAAAAGTTCATTTTAGAATGTTGTGGCTGCTTCAGTAGAAAATTAAAATTTAAATCTCAAGTACTGTACTTTTAATCCAAAGACTGTGGCACCTTACTACATTAAATGTGATTTGGCAAAAATTGAATAAAATTTTTTGGAAGCCAAAACCAAAAAAGTGAATTTAATATGTGACAGCAAATGTCACAATACATTATGGAGACATACTTATGTAGAAACTTACCCCAAATTTATTAGACAGAACAATCTTTTGTAATGTCACATATACATTATAAATCGGAATTTTGCCATCATAAAGATGTGGGAAATATGTTAAGAAAAGGATGCTGTTAGTAGGCCAGGCATAGTGACTCATGTCTGTAATCCCAGCACTTTGGGAGGCCAACGCAGGTGGATCGCTTGAGCTCAGGAGTTTGAGACCAGCCTGGGCAACATGGTGAAACACGGTTCTCTACAAAAAATACAAAAATTAGCTGGGTATGGTGTAATCCCAGTTACTCGGGAGGCTGAGGTGGGAGAATAGCTTGAGCTTGGAAAGCAGAGGTTGCAGTGAGTGGAGATCATGCCATGGCACTCCAGCTTGGGTGACAGATTGAGACCACCAAAAAAAAAAAAAAGGTAAAGGTAACGGATGCTGTTAGCAGAACTGAATGACAAACATAACAAATCATTCTCAAGGTGAGAAAACGTGTAATTTTAAAAAAGCCTATTCAATATGACTTGTTTTACAAACTAAGAAAATTGAGCTTGGCTAGGCATGGTACTTATGCCTGTATGTAATTCAAGCACTTTCGGAGGCGGAGTGGGAGGATTGCTTGAGGCCGAGAGTTTGAGAACAGCCTGGGCAACATAGTGAGACCCATTTCTACAAAATATTTAAGAAATTAGCTGGGCTTGGTTGGCACATAACTGTAATCCCAGCTACTCTTGAGGCTGAGGTGGGAGGATTGCTTGAGCCCAGGAATTTGAGGCTGCAGTGAGCCAGGATGGCACCACTGCACTCCAGCCTGGGTAACAGAAAAGAAGATCCTATCTTGACCTTTTCAGGGAATAAAGTCAAGCTTGATAAAGTCTGTTCAGTGGTAGATATGTTATTCTATTGTGAGAAGGCACTACAATGGAATAGGATAAAACCTGAGATATGGTAACATAAATCCTTAGTGTGTGTGTGTCTGTGAGTATGCACACTGCAGATGAATAGGTGCAGACTCCATGTATTCAAGTCACTGTGGCAGATTTTCCAAACTATAGTGCTCAGGCCAAACCTATCCAACCCTGGTTGAAAGCCACAAATATGTAATATTAAGGCCAATCGGAGGGAGATTTGAGCTATGTGCAGAGGCTGTGCTTTCTGCTATGGATAGTCTTGAAAACTCTCCTATCCCTAAAATTTTTTGCAGAAAATATCAAGTTAAATGAATGCTGAAAAGTCTTAAAGGGAAAAGGGTGGCTTTGTCAGCAAGTTGTTAGTAAGTTGTTTTAAAATTCTCCGTAACTTGTGCCATTTCTTTGAACCAACGTCAAGCTGACGGAGAGAACATTTTTAAACCAGATTTTGATGGCTGCGTTAAGTCCTCGGTCCTGATTCAGACTTCTTCAAAACAATTTCTGATCTGGACTTTAGAATCCTAAGGTGGACCTACCTCACCAAGAAAGGAAATGTAGGTGACCTAGATCTGTTTGCTTATTATTCGTTAATAAGGTAATTTGCTAGTATAAAGGACGGAGCCACAGATGAGTGCAGATAGCATTAACCAATTTGTCTGAGGCTTGTTTCTGGGTGAATTTGGACTCTAGACCCAGGGTGAATTTTGCCTGCTTTGTTTCCTAACACCTTAACTTCAGCATTGCACATAGACTGTCCTTTCTTACCTGGTGACTTAATCCTTTCATGACTTGTTAGATTCTTTGCTTTTTAAAAAAGATGCATTTTCCCAACTCATGGCACATTCTTTGGAGTTCTGAGATGAGAAAATAAGAGACAATTTAACTCAGCCCATTTTATCTTTTGTTAGCAGTATGAACAAAGAGTTGTTAGGGTGGAATCAAAACTTTTGATTAAAAAGAGATCTGGACTTTGGAGAGTTTAGTTTATTTTTAGCATCACAACCCTGGGAATGCAAAGAATTAACTTGTTCCTATTGACTATATGGACATAAAACTTTGTTTTTAGATGATATAACAGATAATTTTATAGTTAGAATATCCGTACATTCTGTAGAACTTTGGAAAAAACACAGACTATATCCAAGGGAGATATAAAAAACTACTTATGTAATTTTGGATGTTTTTCATGTAACTAACTCTGTTGTTATTGTTTTAAAATTGTGATTTATGGTGATTATAAGGTAATATTTGCATGTGGTAAAAATAAATACATAAAGAAAATTAAACAGGCCAGGCATGGTGGCTCATGCCTGTAATCTCAGCACTTTGGGAGGTGGAGGTGGGTGGATCACTTGAGGTCAGGAGTTTGAGACCAGCCTGGCCAACACGGTGAAACCCCATCTCTACTAAGAATACAAAAATTAGCCTGGCATGATGGCATGCTATAATCCTAGCTATTCGGGAGGCTCAGGCAGGAGAATTGCTTGAACCCGGGAGGTGGAAGTTGCAGTGAGCTGAGATCGCATCACTGCACTCCAGCCTGGTGGACAGAATAAGAATTCATTTCAAAAAAGAGAAAAAGAAAAAAAAAGAAAAAGAAAAAAATTAAACAGTATGAGATTATCCAATGAAAAATAAATCTTCCTTTCAGACCTATTTCTAAATCTGCAAGTTTCCTTCTGAAAGAGACTATCTCAGTTTCTGTGGCTAAGGTTGATAAGCAGGTGATGAATTAATCCTTTTTGCAACTCAATGTTTGTCTTTAAAGATTAAAAAACAAAACAAAACAAAAACAACAACAACAACAACAAACAAATTGGGCTATAAACCTCTGCCTGTTGGAAAGGGCCACATAGCATTGGTTTCCTAAGAGTCATCACTGGTGTTGCATGTAAAATGGATAGAATCCAAGGTTTAGAAATGATTGCACAATAAAAATTAGAATTCTCTGTTGTGGATCATTGAATAGGTACCACTAAGGTTACAATTTAACCAAGCTAAAGAAACCAAACTATGGAAACAAATGGTAATAAGTATAATAATCATCAGAGATTTGAAACAATTTGAATTTAATTTATGGTTTATGGAATATTCCTTTTCCCTCAATGTCATATAATTTGAATGACTGTTTAAAGTAATTATCTTTGGTTAAATAGGATTTTTCAGAGATAGATGTATTACCAGAGAAATTCATTTCCTAGTTTTATAAACCTAATTGTAAATGTTTACCTTTGTATTCACTGTTATCTGATTTTTTTCATATAAGAAATTCCTTGTCTTCTCATGGTCAATACCCACTTGTCTTTGATATGTGAATACTAAATTCTAAAATCAATCTTCCTTTATAATTCATTGCATTAAGCTACTATCTTAGAACATAGACTAGATATTTTTTGTGAAAAAGTTATTTATATTCTAGATTATTTTTGGTTGTATTTGAATAGTTCAGAACCCAATATTTTATTAGTGTGATCTGAATTATTTTCTTCCAATTCATTTATCTTCACATATTTATATTGAATTAATCTGTCTAATTTTTGCATTTTTAGAGTCATTGTTGATCTCAATAGTTGTTTACAATTCACAAAATAAACATTCATTTCTCTAACCAGCAAATATTTAATGACTATCCACTACAGGTCAAAGGTGGATAGGACACAACACGGTTTCTTACAGCCTTATAGTGTTAGATCTGAGAGGCCAACCAACATGGAAAAGCAAACAAACAAACAAACAAACAAACAAAAAACTGGACAAATCAGTTTTATGAAATGTTAATACAGAAAATACATAAAAAAAAAAAAAAAAGAAAATACATTTATAATCTGAACACCCCCTTGATGGTAAAATATTGCAATGATAACATTGACAGAATAAGCTTTATTCTTGCATAGAAAAACAGTTGCCTGTTACCCACAGGTATTAATAATTGGACAGGAGTTCAGAATGTTTAGTCGTTTATGACTTTAATTTGTGTTCTACAGACTCTAAGAGGTGTTTGGTCCTGGTACCAAAGGTTTTACTTTTTGGTAGCTACTGAATCAGTAGGGGTAAGATTGGTCAACTGAGAATGCTTGGTTTGCTTAGCAGGAACGTGCTGGAATTGATTATGAGGGAACATTGCTCAACTAAATTGGTGTCATTAGCATTTTCATTCATAAGTAGTATGAAAAGTCCAAAGCTAGCCCTGTAACATCTTGATCTGTTTTTGTAGCAAATATATTCTACCTCCTAATATTTGATATGTATTTTTATGGAAAAACAAAGGTCATATAGTTCTATTATTATCTAATTACAACATTCTTTTATTACTATAAGCAAGAGAAAGAAGCACCTTTCATCTTTTAACTGAAGTCTCTTGAACTTCTCCTCAAATCTATTCCCATCTACTTTTTCCTTTTTTCAATAAATGGTAACTGTCCCCCAGTTGTTCATGCCTGAAACCTGGTTGTCATCCTTGAAAATTCCATCTCCCTATGAAAGGTACTTCACATCCAATCAATGACCTTTCTACCTTAAAAATATTTATTAAATGTATCCACTTCTCTTTATCTTCATTGGCATTTGCCTAATCCAAACTAGCATCGTATCTCTCTGGATGACTGAAAACTTTACTGGCTGTTCTGTGTTCACAGTTGCCCTTTCTTCAGTCCAATCCCCAATAACTACGAGAATGACAGTTTAAAGGAAACATCATATTATGTCATTTCTCTGCTTAAAACTTTCAGTGGCTTCTCAGTGCTCTTAAAAGAAATTCAAACATGGTTGTGATTGCTACCGTCATTTTGAGCCCTTGCTCTCCATGCCCCAGCCATGTCACCCTCCCTCCTCCTTCAGTGCACCTCAAACTCTTTCCTCTTGGGGTCTTCCAACATGTTGTTTCCTCTGCTGGCATCTGCTTTCCCCTCTGGGCAGAAAACTCATCCTTCAAGTTTTAGCTGGAATGTCACTGTGCCTTCAGTACTGATCCTGCATGCTAGATTGGATCTCCCTATTATGTTTTCCTCAAAGCAGTGTATTCTCATCTTTTTATAATACTTACCAGTAATAATTATGTGGTTATTTGTATAATTATGCATCCAATGTCCATCTTTCCCATTACTATAAGCTCTGTGAGAGCAGAGACCTCACCTGTTTTTGCTCATGCTGTATTCCAAGCATCTAATGGGTTTCCTAGCATAATAACTGCTCAATAAATAATTGTTGAAAGCAAATGAGGTCAGCTATTCACTAAAACACAGAATGGTTTGGTTTTAATGTGTGATATCTTGGGTGTCAAAAATATCTTTAATTAATTTAGAACCTGTAAAAAATTAATTGGTTATCTTTTCTGAGCATTGACACCATATACTATGGTTTAGCAAGATTTTCTCTCTCTTTTAAGAGAGTCACAGAGTCTATATATATTCTCTGGTCTTTCACTGGAAGGCTTTTTAAATCTCTGTAAGAAGAGAACCTTTACCATGTACTCACTTTCCTTTTGTTGCAGCGCTGGCCAGCGTGTTTTTCTCTGCTATTGTTAAACTCCATTGCATAGCATTTCCTGAATGCCCCCAGTCCCTGATGCTGCTGAAGGGAGGTACCTTGTCTTGCCCTTTGACTCCACCAAGACGGTAGTGTAGCTCTTGTTATTGCTTCTGTGTGTTGGTTCTCAGACATAAGTTCACTTGCCGCTTGTCAATGATGTTGCTACTGCCACTGCTCATGATTTCCATTGACCAGTCTTTGCTTCTTTCCATTGTCACATTTCGCTCTTTAGAAAATTATTTCTGTTGGAAAACTGGGAAATCTTGTTATTTTTCTTCTCCTCCAATCATTTGAAAAATATTAGTTAAAATGGTCCTAACACAGATACTTTGGCACCACTGTGACATCTCTTCCTAATTTGTATCCCTAAGCCAGTTCTCTATTGTGTAGGACAGACCCTAGGGGGCCTCAGTTTCTATACCCCCTGGCCTTCACACTCTTGTGTAATCCCCTTCCCTTGAGTATGTGTGTGTGACCTGTGACTTGCTTTTAACCAATAAAATACAGAAAGGTGATAGGATATACTTGGTTACATGCAAGTGATTGTGTTAATTAGGACTGTAACATCCTCCTTGCTGAGAGGCTTTCTCTCTTGCTGTCTTAAATAGGCAAGCTGCTGTGTTGTGAGCTTCCCTATGGAGAGGACATGTAGCAAGGAAACTGAGGGCAGCCTCCAGCTAACATCTAGTAAAAAACTGAGAATCTTAGTCTGGCATCCTAAAAAGAACTAATACTGCCAATAACCACGTGCGCATGGAAGTGGATCTTTCCCCAGTCAAACTCAGATGACAATCCAGCCCTAGCCAACATCTTGATTTTAGTCTTACAGAGAACTCGAGCTGAGCTGTATTTGAATGCTTGACTCACAGAAACCGAGATAATAAATGTGTGGTGTTATAAGTCAGTAAGTTTATAGTAATATTATTATGCAGCAACAGATAACTAAAGCATCTATTCTTAACTGAAGTACTTTTCTCTCACACTCTTTTCCCACCCATTTATGGATGAGAAAACTTTCAGCACAAAACTTGGTCAAAGCTTTGTGAAAAAGTAGATATTATGGCATCCTCTTCTTACAGGTAATTATTTACCCACATAAAAATCTAATCAAGTATGACTTTTCTCTTAAGAATCCTTATGATTATCTCTTCTACCTCCAGGGATCATATGTATTTACACATTCAGAAGTAAGAACTTTTATAATTAATTCCCTCAGTTCCTGGCTAGGGAAATACAGCTACAACTATTTCTTCCTTGACAAAACCTCTCTCATGAATAGGATGTCTACTATTCTAGCACAGGGTAATCTAACACAATGTCATCTGTTAATACTGTAATATCTAAGTATATTTCTCTAAAAAAATGTTGTCTGAATGTTCAGTTCCACACCATGTATATCATATCAGAAGTATGTCTGAAATGGAATGTATCTGATCCTAAAATGTCTAAGTGTGGAGGGAAAGCTCTACAGATAAAAATATAATGCAAGTTACATTTTTACAAATTTTCTAGAAGCTACATTAAAAAAATCAAAAACCCAGATGAGATGGATTTTAGTCATATACTTTATTTAATTGAAGATACTTAAAATAATTTCAACATGTAATCAATGTAATAAAATTAATGAGATATTTTCCCTTTTCCCCGAGTCTTCAAAATCCTATTTTTTTTACACTTACAGCATACCTTGATTTAGATTAGCCATGTCTCACGTGCTCAGTAACCATATGTGGCTTACTGACTAGTGCAGTGGACAGTAGACCTTTAGATAGTTACATGAGCATGTTAAACCACAGACATGAAATAATCCACAAAAAACTCTGCCTGAGGCGGCTGATTGAAAATGCATATCACAAATACACATGTAAATAGAAGATCTGAGTACCTAGGCAGGTGTGGATCAAAGAAGGAAGCTCTATTAGGATTCTCCAGAGAAATAGAACAAATAGTATACACATAGATATATAGAAGGAAATTTATTATGAGGGATTGACTTATAATTATGAAGGCTGAGAAGTCCCATAATCTGCTAATTGCAAATTGGAGGTCCAGGAAAGCTGGTGGGGCTCCATCTAAGAAACCTGAAAGCCAGGGAAGTCAATGGCACAAGTCTCAGTCGGAGTCCAAAGGCCCAGTGTCCAAGGACAGGAGAAGATGGATGTTCCAGCTAAAGAAGAAAGTGAGTTTGTTCTACCTCTCCTTTTCTTTAAAAAAATTTTTTTTTAGAGACAGGTTTTCACTCTGTCACTGGGATTGAAGTGCAATGGCATGATCATAGCTCACTGCACTCCTGGACTCTAGCAATCCCAAGTAGCTATTTTTATTTTTTTGTAGAGGCAGGGGTCTCTTTATGTTGCTCATATTAGTCTTGAACTCTGGCCTCAAGCAATAGTCCTGCCTTGGCCTCCTAAAGCATTGGGACTATAAGTGAGCATGAGACACCGGGCCCAGTCTAATATCTCTGCCTTTTTGTTCTATTTGAGCCCTCAACAGATTGGGTGATAGCTGCTCACATTGGTGAGTGTGGATCTTTCTTACTCAATCCACCGATTCTAATGCCCTTCTTCCAGAAATCCTCACAGATACATCTAGAAATGTTTTACCAGCTATCTGGGTGTCCCTTAGCCCAGTCAAATTGACTTAACCATGACATTAAATTAACCATACAGAAGCCATGATAGGTACTATGATTTAATAAAGGCACAATGAATCCTTGACATATGCAGATTTTACATCTGTAGTACCACCTGCCCAAAGGATCTTGACATGTAGGTGTTGTAACCATGCTGTGGTGTGAATTTGAAGCAGCCTTCTACAGGAACAGTGCCTTGGCTGATTTGAAAGCCTGTCTGACCTCCCTGTGTCTGTACATCTACACTTATCTCATAGTGGTAATGTTCACTAAAAGCCTGAAGGAGCCACTTGATTTTTTAATTTATATTTGTGGCATCTTATGGGGGGAAATCACATGCATGGCAAAATACACAGACTGCAGTCACTGAGACTGAATCATTTGCCAATGTCAGATTTTTTTTTCTTTTTTGAGACAGAGTTTCGTTCTGTGGCTCAGGCTACAGTGCAGAGGCATGATCTCAGCTCACTGCAACCTCTGCCTTCTGCTTCAAGCGGTTCTCCTGCCTTAGCCTCCCAAGTAGCTGGGATTACAGGCGCACACCACCGTGCCTGGATAATTTTTATATGTTTAGTAGAGATGGAGTTTCATCATTTTGGCCGTGCTGGTCTCGAACTCCTGACCTCAAGTGACTGACCCGCCTCGGCCTCCCAAAGTCTGGGATTTCAGGCGTGAGCTACCACACCCGGCCCAATGTCAGATTTTGATGGAGCTATGAGAGGCTTGTAAAAGTAGACAGTTCTCCTGTCTGCTTCCATTTAATTAAAGACTATGGAGTCCCTATGAAGTGTTAAGTCCCATTTACTGAAAGCTTTTATCATATAATACTTCAATTTTTCTTCCTTTCCCAGATATAATGCTATCTTAATGATATTTGTTAATATTGTTGTTTAATGAGCCTAATAGAAAATTCTTACTCTTAATTTAACAAATAATTCCTTTCAGAAAATTTGCATTTTAAGTTTCTGTGAAGGAGAAATGAATGATCTTTACCTGAGGATATGTAAGTACTCTTCCATCAGATACAATTGATTCTGTCACAGAGGGCTGGAGTGCTTCTCAAGGATTATCTGGACTCACAGCTCTGTCTCTTTCTCCTTGATGTAAAAGAACTATGTTATCAATATGCATTAAATTTTGGTGGTAAGTATGTAGGTGTCTGTTTATTATATTGCAAATATATTTTAAATAAGTTTTAAATAATTAAAAAATTATTGGTCTGGATGCAGTGGCTCATGCCTGTAATCCCAGCACTTTGGGAGGCTGAGGCAGGTGAATTATTTGAGCTTGGGAGTTTCACACCAGCCTAGACGATGTGGCAAAACCCTGTCTCTACAAAAATATACAAAAACTTAGTTGGACGGGGTGGTGTGTGCCTATAGTCCCAGCTACTCTGGAGGCTGAGGTGAGAGGGCTGCTTGGGTGCAGGAGGAGGAGGTTACAGTGAGCCAAGATTGAGCCACTGAACTGCAGCCTGGGCAACAGAGTGAGACCTTGTCTCAAAAAAAAAAAAATTTCCTAAGGAAAGAAAGGTCATATAACTTGTTCTCTGATCTCTTTCCACTTATATTCTCAATCTTGGTACTACTGCCATTTTTGGCTGGGTAATTCCTTGTTGTTGAGGGCTGTCCTATATATTGCGGGATCCCTAGTTCTGTCCACTAGATGCCAATATCTTGTGGTTGTTCTCTTATTTCTATTCCCACAGTCATTATTTATTTTGGGCCCTCAACACTTCTCACCAAGACTCCACATCAGTCCATGGAATAGCCTGTGCACTCAATCTCTTACCTTGGTAATACACCCTCCATATTGCCATAAAAGAGTGATGCCTATAATTTATTCAGCATCTACTATGTGTTGTTTGAGTATTGATTACTTTCATTTGTCAACTCTAGTCTGACCTGATGAAATTAAGAAACAAACAAGTTAAGTGACTTGCCCCAAATGACACTGCTAGCGGGTACAAGAAAAGGTTAAAATTTAGGTATGCTTAATTTCAAAGCCTGTGATCTTAATGTCATCATACTACCTAAAACATGACATTGTCCTGAAAGATAAGTGGAAGTTGTTCCTTTCTTTTCACAAGCTTTCAGTGTTTTCCCAGTACATGCTTCACTCTTCAAGGCTGTATGATTCATCCATTCCTTTCTGGCATCCTTTCCCACAACTATTTCCATGCACACTGCATTCTTATCTCACTGGACAGTGACCATCTTCCCAAACTTGCTGCAATGCTTATATCTCCCCAAAATTCATATATAAAAATCCTAACCCTCTAGGTGATCGTATTAGGAGGTGGGAACTTTGAGGGCGTGATTAGGTCATGAAGATAGAGCCCTCATGATTGGGATTAGTGCCCTTAAAGAAAAGACCCCACAGAGCTAGACACCCTTTTCGCCATGTGAGGATACAGTGAAAGATGTCTTCTATGAATAAGAAAGTAAGCCCTCATCAGACTCCAAATCTACCAGTGTTTTGATCTTGGATTTCCCAGTCTCTAGAACTGTGAGAAATATATTTCTGTTGATTATGAGCCACTCAGTCTATGGTGTTTTCTTATAGCACCCTGAACAGATTCAGGCACTTGTCATGCGTTTTCATGCCTTTGCCCATGCTGTTTCCTCAATGCAACATGCACTTTCCATCTTGTTCTCTTCTCTAAAATTCTAATCATCCTTCAAAGCTTAATTCAGATGCCTTTTTGTCCAGTGAAACATTTCCTGATATGCACAGGATTGTTTCTTCCTCTGACTCCCATAGCACATTGCTAGTTGCATATAGCTTTTAAATCATTCTGTTTTATTAGGTTCTTTTCTATATATCTGTCTGTAAATACCTGGAAGGCAGGAATCATTCCTTATTTACACTCTGCTTCCTTCAAAAGAAACCAAGGCAACTAGAGGCTTTCTCTTTTTAGCTCTGTATTTTCTAGAACACAGCACATATGAATTTCTATAACACATCCACACACAACACTGAATAAAATTTGGTCAAATACATGAGAAGATGAATGAACAAACACACGACAAAAGATTTATGATGAATTTTCCCTGACTATGTGCATCATAGAGAGTTTGGAAAATACAAGGAAAAAAATAAGCAATCTGTATTCTCACCATAGGCATTTTGGTAAATATCTTTCTGGTTAGCTGATGTTGAGCAAATGGTTTAGAAAATCACCAGTTAGGTGTCATTTGGTGTAGGTATAGGGCAGATCACAGTTGCATAGAGCCTTGCCCTGTCAGCACCTGGCAGAGGGGTGTACTTGTGGGTAAAGCAGGACACATCAAGGGGCTTGTTATAGGCATTATTTTATTATTTATAGGCATTTTTATGTATAGGCATAAAATTCAAGTTACAAAGGGGTATTTAGTGAAAGTAATCTCCTTCCACTCTTGTCCTAGTCACTTAGTTTCCCTCCCTACAGGCAACTATTATTATCAAATGACTTTATTGATTTTGTAAGTTAATTGGTATGGTCTGAATAAATAACATGTTGAAACTTAATCACCAACATGATAGTATTAAAACGTGGAGCCTTTAGGGGCTGATTAAGTCATAAGGGCAGAGCCCTCATGGATGTGACTGGGGCCCTGTGAAAGGGCTTGAGGGAGTGGGTTTGTTCTCATCCACTCTTTGGTGATAGGACAACACCTAGACAGCGCCATCTATGAGGAACCGTCTTTCACCAGATAGCGATCCTGCCAGCTTCTTGATCTTGTGCCTCTCAGTCTCCAGAATTGTGAGGAAATAAATTTTCTAAAAATAAATGACCCATCCTTAGGCAATTTGTTATAGCAGCACAAACAGGCTAAGATAGTGATTATTCCAAATAGTACTTACTTGGAAAAATAATTTTATACATTACTATTATGCCTTAGATAAATATGAATTTCTGCTATTAAAAATCTAATATATAAATAATAACTTTGATTTAGCTACAATTACCAGTAAATTGATTTGTAAATGAGTGATTATTTTTAAACACAGGCGAATGACTAGTCTTGAGGTTGCAATAAGCACGTTGCATTTGTTCATTGTGGTGGTTTTTGTGTCTTCAGTAGGCTTCTGGAGAAAATTAGATAACCACATAATTTGGCATCTTCAAAACTGCCCCCTAATCCTTTCTTTGTTTTCCAAATCAACCGCTCTCATGAGAGGTGAATTTAAACCTGAATTCTCAAATCTCTGATCCTGTCATCTTCCTGTTCACTTCCAGCAGATGACCATGCTTCCTCTTTGCAAGAAAAAGAAATCGTTGTAAGGGTTTTCTCACAGAACAAGCTCTGGTAAGCAGATGCACATGTGCGCTTTGGAAGGAACATCTTGTGGTAGATTTTGTATGGAAGGAGATGGTCTGAGGTATGGATTTATATTGATTCATGGGCTAAGTCAGGTCATGGAAAGAACAAGACTGAAAGATTGTGACAAGAAGATATGGGTGAAGAAGAGCCTACATAGACACTTTTAAATTGTGCCCAGAGTATGAAAGTAACAGGGTACCATGGGGATACTTGTCAAATGACTCCTTCAGTAGAAGAGATTCTCAATGACTAAGTGGACAAAAGGGCTCATTTAAAAAGTTCATACAGTAACAGGGAAGGAGTTTATGCATAGACTCAACATTGACTTCCCCCTACGGGGGCTTATTTGGCTAATTCAACTCCTGAGTACCTATTACAACTGCTGCAGTGACCAATATCTGAGGCTCTGGTCCGACCCCAAGCCCTGGAATGTCAACCAGCCATCTAGTGGCAGGTTGATTACACAGGTCTGCTTCTGTCATGGAGAGGGCAGCAGTTTTTTCTCACTGCAACATGTGTGTACTATAGATACAGGTTTATTTTCCCTGCATGCAAAATTCTTACCTGCATCATTATCCATATCTTAACTAACTAATTCACTGATGTCCCATTAACGATTGCTTCTGACCTGGGAATTTGTTTATTGGCAAATGAAGTAAAGCATTGAGATAATTAATTATGTTGAAATTCACCAGTCTCACCATGTATCCCATCACCCAGAAGTGGAAAGGCATTTAGAAAGATAGAAGGTAAATTGGGAGACCTAGTTTAGGTACCAGCTGGGCAATATGAACTTGCAGGGTTGTAGTGCTACCTTTCAGGATGCAATAAATGCATATCATCTTCCATGGTCACAATACATTGGTTCAGGAACAAATGGATGTGAAGTGGGAGTGACATCTCCCACTAAATTTAATGACCCAGTCCTCAAATTCTTGTTTCCTGTTCCTGTAACTTTTAATTCTGCTTGTCCTTCTAACATTTTTATTTTTCAAGGGAAGAATGGGTCCATCAGGAGACACTAAAGTGGTTACACTGAACTGGGGGTGGAGACGCACACCTGATCCTTTTGGACTCCTCATGTTTCATGAACAAGAGAAAGAAAAGTTGCATATATTGGCTGGGGTGCTTGATTCTTGTTTAAAAGGGGAAGAGTTTCTACCAGACAATGAATGCCAGGAGGAGTATATTTGGAATCTAGGGCATCATTTGCCTTCTGCTACTACCACGTCTAGTGGCAGAAGCCAATGCAAAATCTTAGGAATCTATATGTCAGAGTCATAAAAGGCCTTTTAGGTAGGAAATTTATATAATCTCATCAGGTAAATGATTCATTTAAGCTTCTGGTTGAAGGCAAGGGGAGCACAGAACGAGTAGTTGAGGAAGTTATAAATCCCAGCTATGGTCTGATGATCTGTAGTATCTACCCTTATTTTCTTCCTTGCTATGTTCTTTTTTTCCTTTGCTCTTTTCATTTGTGTTTAACTTTACAATTTGGTCTATAGATTTCAGATTATCAACACTGAGTTGTGATTTATCATGAAAAGGAAAAAAAATACACAAAGATACATGGAGTAATTGATGAGATTCTGTATCTCAAAGGGAGACAATGAATGTAGCTTTTTTTGTGTAAGAAATAATTGCATTATGAAAGACAAGAATGTGTTGTTGCAATTTGTGGTTTGAAATTTTAACATGGGAAGAAGGGTGAATGGATGGTGAGTCAAAGGGATGGACAGCAGCAAATATTACTGGTTGGCTCATTCCACACCTTTCCAATTCCATTGTTACGTGGCTTCCTGGGCTTCAGAAGCTGGAAAACTAGACTATATTTCTAAGATTTTCTCTTCTATTTAGGGTTGTTCATGGTTTCTGCTGGCAGACCTCCCATCCCCCAACAGACTTGGCAGGCAGAAGTAAATATCACAAGGCAGAGGCCACATGGTTCTTCTGGCAGGCACAGTCATAGAGGCTTTTTTCTACTGCAGCTGTTGGAGAGGTTCTGGTGACCAGATCCTGGATTCATAGGTATCAAGCAGCAGGTGGTGTCAGCAGGAACATATCTGCTGGAAAGTTCCCATGATGTGTGGCTGATCATGTCTTCTGGCTGTGTTGTCAATGGCTATGCAGCATTCAAGCTTGGTTCCTGGGCTCCCTCAGACATGCTGTAAACTAACCAATACCCTGTAATAAATCCCTTTCCACTTAAACTAGTGAGAATGTACTCTGTCTAAAACTAGGACTCTAATTAATATGTTTCTAAAGTAATCAACATCAAGGGGAATAAGGCTCCCCAGTTTTGAGGTGGGCAGGAGTGGATGTTTTACAGTCAGATCACCCCGACCTTCCATTCAGTCCTTAGCCTCTCAAATCTGGCATAGACGTTCTCTGCTACTGCTCTTGTGAAGACTTTCCCTGTGTAACCTCTTGGTAGAATTTGATCCTGTTGCCCACCTAATCCTTTTTTTTTTAAGCGCTCTCTTCCTTTAGCTTCTATGTACATAGTCTTTTGGTTTCCTTCATTCTCTGTGTTTCTCCTCAGTATTCTTTGAGGGACCCTCTTTCTCCACTGCTGATCATTTAATGATGAGGATTCCTCAGTGGTCTGTAATTAATCTGCTTCTCTTCTTACTCTACATATTATTCAGGGTGATTTTAGATTTTCTCTACTTACATGGCTTTAATTAATGCCTGCACAATGCCGACTTCCAAATTTACTTCTTTAGGATAGTCACCTCTCCTAAGCACCAGCTGCAGTCTGAATATCTCTAACTCGATGTTGCCCAAACACTTTAAACACAGCATGGATAAAACAGAACTCATCAGCTTCCTACTCTATCTCCTCAAAATATCTCAAATTAGCAAACTTCTCTTTCATTGTATTTCCTGTACTGGTGAATGGCACCACTGTCCACAGGGTTGCTCAAGCCAGAAACTGGACATCAACTGTCAATCTCTTTTTTTGCTTAGTCAAACAGTCTTTGAGCCCTACTGTTTCTACTTTCAAACTATTGATATGTCTTAATTGTTCTCTACTGTCTTAGTTTTAGATGCTGTTGTCTCCAGTCTAGCTTCCTGCAGCAGCCTGCCAGCCAATCTTTATTCCTTCCGTCTTGCCTCCATTTCATTCTTCACACTGAAGACAGACGAATACATCCAGATCTGATGTTGAGTCGTGTCTTTCCACTGTCCATGGAATGCCTTTACCGTTTTCACAGGGCGTGCGGTGTCTTCAATGGGCTGCCTTCTCTAGCATCATTTATGGTGCTCCTTGCTCCCTCTCCAAAATGCTTTATGTCCACCATATTGAACTTCTCTCAAGTCCTAGAAGATGCCATGTTCTCTTGAGTCTGTGGAATAGTGTGCCATAAAATTACACACTCTCTCTCTCCTAAAGGTACTGATTTTAACTTGGATATTATTTTCTTCAGCAAGTCTTTTTCTTCTGGGTTTTTGTTGCTGTTCGTCTAATAGCAGGCAAGGTACCTTCCACTCTCCCTATAATGCATTTGTGACATGCAATTGTGACGCCTGATTTACTTTTCTATCTTGCCTCAATGGACCTAGTACTGTGGAGGCAACAGCTATGACTATTTCGTGCATTGTTAATGGTCCCATCACCTAGCAGAGTACTTGGTGCTTAACTATTTGTAAAATGAGTGAACAGTTTACTCAATTAATAGAGTAGTATATGATAGGGAGTAATAGTTAAATAATTGTTCACTAATTGCTGCCCAGTAGCCCTAATTGTAACAATTAGCTAAAATGAAACAGTTGAATAAATCTAAATCATTATCCAGCAATGTGTTTCTTTATACCATTATCAAATTTAAAAAAAGCCTTATTAAGGTACAACTTACAATAAGAAGTATACATCTTAAATCTAAATCTTCATTGATTTTTGCTTATGTATATGCCTATATAACCCCCCACTCAGCTCAATGTATAGAACACTTCCAGCACCACAGAAGGCTCCCTTGCCCCCTCTTCCAATGAGTATCCTCCCAAAGGTAATCTTTATTTTGACCTCTATCAAGCAGCACAGTTTGTTTGCCTGATTCTGAACTCTACATAACGGAATTATAAAATATGCCATTTTTGGTGCTTTATTCTTTTACTCAACATCACTTTGGTGATACTTGTTCTTTTTCATGGCTATGTTTATTCCATTGTATGAATACATTATACTTTATCCATTTTACTGTAAAAGGACATTTTGGTTGTTTCCCTTTATGAATAATTTCACTTATTATAAATAAAGCTATTAAAAACATTTTTATATATGTCTTTTGGTAGATGTAAGCACTAATTTCTTTTGGGTTGGTAGCAAGAAGAGAATTTGCTTTATCATAGGCTATGCACATGTTTCGCTTAAGTGGATATACTGCCAAATGTTTTACCAAAGTCATTACACCAATTTATACTCCTGTTGATAAATGTATGAGAGTTCTAAATGTTCTATATCCTTGACATTGCTTCCTATTGGCTTTTGCCAACTTACAAAAATGGACGCAATTATCCAAGATGAAAACTGAAATTACAAGTTACTATGATACTATAAAAGCATTCAAATAGGCTTCCTGAGGTTGCTGAGTTTCCAGGGGTAAAATAGTAAGAATAGCTAACATTGATTGAGCATTTGCTGCTTGCTGGGCATATTCTAGGCACTTTCCCAAGGTTACCTTATTTAATTATCACTACAGCTCTATAAAGTAGGTACTGTTATCCTTGTTTTACAGATGAGGAATTTGAGGCATAGAGAGACAAATCATTAATTCATAGAGTTTTAAAGAGCTGACCTATATAGATCAGTGAATGCAAACCCTCATTACTGACAAAAAAGCCAGCCTGGAAAGCAAGCTGCATCTTATGAAAGGAAGACCACTTAGTTTGTTAGAGATAGAATCTGGATTAGAATCCAGATCTCCTACGTTCTCATCCAGCATTGATAATAAATCAACAGTGTACAACCTAGATAATATTAACAGCAACCCAAACAAACCTTTTTTAAAAGTGCTTCATTCCCTTCAGAATTTAGTTACATAACTTGGTTTGTGGAATAGTTTCACCAAGTTCTAAAGCCATTTAAAAAGTGTCAGGCAAGATAACAGAGGAAAAGGATTCATGTTTTGCAGGACCAAAAGCTTATACAATTTGGGCAAGACACTTGTTAAAAAAAATATTATAGAAATATCTTACTCTTGCAAATGTTACAAAAACATATGACCATGTGCTCCAGCCTCCAATTATAAAGATTTTCCCCAATTGTCCCTCTCCTGATATTCTTGCCCTTGTATGGTTCTTCTTCCATATTGTATTGCAGTTGGTCTGTGAGACCACTGGAATATAGTAGAAGTGATGATATGTCACTTCTGAGGCTAGGTTATAAAAGACATGATGGCTTCGACCTCTCCTGAATCATTCACTCTGGGAGAACACAGCTAACATGTTGTTAGAACCCTCAGACAGCACTGAAGAGAAGCCTGTGTGGTGAAAAACAGAGGCTTTCAGGTTACAACCAAGTCAGTGAACAATTTTGGAAGCAGATCCTCCAGCCCTGGTCAGACCTTCAGATAACTGCAGCCCTGGCTGACAACCTGACTGTAACCTCTTGAGATATCCTCAGCCAGAGCCACTCAGATAAGTTGCTCCCAGATTAATGACTCAGAAACAGTGTGAGATAATACATTTATTGCTCTAAGCTGGTATGTTTAGAGTAATTTGTTATATAAATATTGGTAACTAATACAGACCCCTCACAGGCCCTTGGAAGAGACCCCTATAAGTGAGAGGCCCTGAAGTTTAAGTTTCATAAGCTTTATGATAAATTGATTTCTGCCTATGTTAATAGCCAAATTTATTAGATTATTATAGCAGAGACAGCTAGTTCTCCATCAAAATTTGTGCTTTCTTCCACTGCAGCTGTAACTAGTCTGTCAAACCATGAGCCACACTGGCCAGCTTGCTTTGCAGCTAAATGTTTCATGTGACTCAGCTCTTGCTAATGGAATGTGAACAGAAATAATACATGCCCTTCTAAACAGTGCTTTCAAGAGACTGGGCATTGTGCTCCTTTTTTCCTCATGGGCCGGGATGGTAACTAAGTGACCTCAGAAGCCACATATTGAGATGGCATAACCCCTATCTGGTTGTGTCCCTGAACAACTTCATGGAGCACAGCCTCTCTCCCTCTAGTTTGGATACCTACTCCAAACCATTTTGTTAGAGAGAAATAAGCCTGTATTCTATTTGAGTGATCATTTATCAAAATGGGTTAGCCTAATAACTGATTACAGTTATGTTCTTCAAATTTTACATACTTGATTTTTTTCTCCCAGAGTCTATTCTTGGTATTATTTACTTCTTCATTTGTTTGTTAATTTATTAACTTTTTATTCTGTAAGTTTTCAATGCTACAAAAGTGGAGGAAATCACAGTAGAGGAAGCCTGATCTTCCTATCATTTGGCTGAAGCATTTATGTTATAAGGCCATTCCCATATCTTATGTATATATGCCATATCTACTTACATGCGGCCATCCCTGTTTCACTGGTAACCCTTTCTTCCTCTGCTCCCTCATGGATTATTTTAAAGCAAATCTCACAGTCTCAAACATTATATCACTTTGGGGGGAAAGTTTTAAATATCACATAAGAGACCTCCTCCACCTGGAGGAATTCCAGCACCTGGAACTCAGTGCTTTTTGTAAACGGAGTGTTTTTTGTAAAGTTGCAAAAAAGGTCAATTCCCATTGCTTGACAACACATGATGACAGAGAGAGCTGTAAAGTTAAGCTCGCCTGCTGGTGGGAAAGGCACAACCTATTCCCACAATCTACCTTCATCCTATTCAAGCTGGATTTTGAGCTTATAAAGGTACCTGACAGTGCTGGGCAGGCTGAAAGTATGAAGTGACCAGCATGAAAGCCAGGTGGAGTGGCAGGTAGTGTCAGGAACTGAGGCTGGTTAACCTGGGTTATCTAGTTGTATGCTCTTTAACCATTTACTGAATTACTCAGTTCTTCACACCTTCTCATTTATAAAATGGAAATAATATCTATTCTATCTGTCTCACTGGCCTGATATAATCAAATCAGCTAAAGTATTTTTAAATTAAGGTTTTATATGATTATTGTTTTCAAATGTGGAAGTAAATGTGAGCGATGTTTTTAATTCTTATTTAATGTTTGCCTTGGATTTGTAGTCACTTAAGCCACAGGGATCTATTAAAATCAGTGTTAACAGTGGGAATAATTATTTTTCCCAGGTAGGTTTTGGATATGAATCAGCACCACCATCCGTGAAGGGAAAAATTATGCTGTAAATTTGTATATTTCTAATTACCTTTCATCTGAGATAATTGGACAGCACCATGGTGAGCCGCTGAAGGAGGAAGGGGCAAATAGAATCTTGCCAGAACTTTTCCCCTGAGTGGCTTAGCTTTTCTCCACTCACCAATGGCCAGGTTTTGATCCACGCAGTTCTGGATAACCTGGGCTACGGAGAGGAAGTAGACACCACATTTCCAGATTTTAATGACTTCCCTGCTACATAAAAATGTCTCTTTCTGGATCACTGAGCTCGTGCCAACTGGGTTACAGTGTTGGGCAAGGTCGGTGTTGACAGAGAAGGAGGCTGAGCAGGTTGTTTGCTCAGCCCCACTGTGGGTTCCCTGAGCTTGCTGTGCCTGCTCGGCAGCCCTGAACCCTCATGCTGGCGTCTTCAGCCTTCACACCAATCTCTGGCTGTGCCTCTCACCCTCTTTTACCTCTCTATCTTCTTTGCTCATTTACTATATTTAAGTAATGCCATCACAGAACTATTCTTAAAAAGGAAGTTTATCGTAATTAATGTGAAAAATAAGCAATATGTATTTTCTTCTCTCCTATGAAACCTGTGGAAACATTTCTCCTTGCTAGTTTCTGTCTTTTTAATGATACAAGCACCTGGTAAGTTTGAGCCTTTTCATTTTTTTTTTTTTTACAGTAGTTTTAGATTTACAAGAAAGTTGCAAAGAAAATACCAAGTGTTCTCATATAACTTTCACCTAGTTTTCCCTCTTGGGTAATGTTAACATCTTACATTACCAAAGTACATTTGTCACAACTAAGAAACCAGCATTGATTGGTACATTGCTATTAACTCCAATCTCTATTTGGATTTCACTAGTTTTTCCCCAAGTGTCCTGTTTCTGTTCTGGACCTTGTCTAGGATATCGCATTACATTTAGTAGTCATGCCTCCTCAGCCTGCTTTTATCTGGGTTTTCCTTATGTTTCATGACCTTGACAGTTTTGAGGAGTAATGGTGAGGTATTTTGTAGAATGTCCCTCAATTTGATTTTTCCTCTGGTTAGACTGGGGAGATAGGTTTTGGGGAGGATGACCACAGAGATGAAGTATCATCCTTGTCATATCATATCATGAATAAATATTACCAATTCAATTCAACACTGGTTGTGTTAACTTTGGTCACTTGGTTAACGTAGTGTCTGTCCAATTTCTCCACTGTAAAGTAACTCTCCTTCCTTGTCCCTACTCCATTCTTTAGAAGCAAATTACTAAATTCAGCCCACACTTAAGGGGGAAAAACGGATTCAGCTTCGCCTCTTAGAAGAAAAGCATCTATAAAAATTGTTTGGAATTCCAATGGATGGAGGAGTTATATCTTCTCCCTTGTTTATTTATTTATTTAATCATTTTTTAAACCGGCATGGACTCCTGAACATTTATTCTATACTTTGGGCTATAATCCAGCACTGTGTTATTCTATTTATTTATTTTTCTTTTTTTTGAGACGGAGTATCGCTCTGTCGCCCAGGCTGGAGTGCAGTGGCGCGATCTAGGCTCACTGCAACCTCCACCTCCTGGGTTCAAGCGATTCTCCTGCCTCAGCCTACTGAGTGGATGGGATTACAGGCAAGTGCCACAATGACCTGCTAATTTTTGTATTTTTCGTAGAGATGGAGTTTCACCATGTTGGTCAGGCTGGTCTTGCCCTCAAATCTTTTCAGGTTTGTTTTGGGAGCACTTTCAGACTGGCTCCCATATCTCTTTGAATGCCCTCATACTTTTGTTTTTTGAGCATTATAGGATGCTCTATCTCACATTTTCCCTGCCCCAGCCCTAGAATCAGCCATTTCTCTAAGGAGCCCTGATTCTATTTATTACAGAATGGTATTAGAAATCAAAATTTGGGCATTGAGTGTGCTCATTATTACTGGGAGAAGCATTTAAAAAAATACATATATATATATATTTAGAAATTGTATTTATTTCAGTACCAGCCATTTTTCTGTGCCCTATAAACTTGATGGAATCCTATATATTTTACTCTATGGGTTAAAATCTGTGTAGATTACACTGTTAATCTGTGTAGTATTTATCTGTTAAATGAATTTTCCATTTAAAAAAAACGAACTGAGGTAGATAACCTAGCAAGTTTAGATTTTAAAAAATCTAGCCTTACAAAAAAAGTAAATATGACAGGATAATTTATTTATATGAACAAAAAGCTTTTTGTTCCATTAAAATGTCTTAAGCAGAAAATCCCTTTATGTGCACTTAAAATATAATTCAATTTAACAAAATTTAATTTGAGCATACCTTTTCAGAACACACGTTGTTTTAGCCGAGGTTCCTGAGAAAACAAAATCTGAGGCAAACTTTACCTGCTAAAAGTTTACTGAAAGTGTAATCCCAGGGCAGCAAAGGTGAGAGAAAATAGAAATGAGGCAAAGAAGGAAGGAAAGAAAATACAATGTGGTGTGTTATCAAGCTGGCCACAAACTCACAAAGAACACAACTTGCTCAGTTACATGGAACTTCTCTGGATAAGCCATAGAAAATCTTTGGGGCCCAGGACAGACCACGGCAGGAGGAGAAGAAATTTATCTGTTGGATCCTTCTGCTGGAGACTGTGCTGAGGTTCAACCCTCTTTCCCAGGGAAGCCTGAATAAGTAGTGTTAAGAGACAGGAGATGGTAGTTCAAGTAGCAGAGGTAGGGAGTGGAAGGTGGGGCCATGCAAATCTACTGAGGTGCATAAGTGAGTCTAGTACACACACATGGAGCAAAGCAAGTTACCTAGATTTATTATGCATAAAAAACAGAAGTGGCCAGGCATGGTGGCTTATGCCTACAATCTCAGCACCTTGGGAGGCCGAGGCAGGAGGATGCTTGAGTCCAGAATTTCAAGACCAGCCTGAGCAATATAGCAAGATTTTGTCTCTACAGAAACAAAAAATAATAATAAATAATTAGCTGGGTGCAGTGGAAAATGCCTGTAGTCCTAACTATTTGGGAGGCTGAGTCTAGAGTATTGCTTGAGCCCAGGAGTTAGAGGTGACAGTGACGTATAATCGTGCCACTGCACTCACTCCAGTCTGGGTGACAGAGTGAGACCATGTCTCTCAAAATAAATAAATAAGCAGCCAGAAGCAAAATATATTTGAAATTATCTTCTTAGAGGACTGTCACTTCCATATTAGTACTACCAATAATAATAATTTCTTACTTTTGTACAGGCATGTCAGTTTCCAAGGGGTTATATCTGGCTCAACGGTTAGTCTCAGTTTCAAATAATGAAATAAGGTATAGAAAGGTCTGGTGTTGAGAGGTCCCATCTTGTTTCCCTAATTGCCATTGATTACATCTTTTGTATTTATAGTACAACATCAAAGCCAGGGGAACTGCTATGGGTACTATGCATGTGCAGGATTCTATATCATTTCATCACATGTAGATTCACATAACCACTGCCACAGTCAAAACACAGGACTATTCTATTGCCACGCCTGTGTAGTCACTCTTCCTCCTCCACCTCTACCAGCCCTAACTCCTGTCAACTGCTAATTTGTTCTCTATCTAATTTTGTTATTTCAAGAATACTATATAAATGAACTCATACAATATGTGACCTTTTGAAATTGGCCTTTTTCTCAGATGCACTTAGTTTTACATCCTTGCACCACCACTACTAGCTATGTGATTAGGATAATAACTTATCTGAGCGTCAGTCTTCCCATCTATAAAATGGGGGAAATAATATCTTCCTCATAGCCTGTTGTGAGGATTAGTGAGATAATATTTATACAACATTGCCTGGCACATAGAAAGGACTTAAAAACTGTCAGCAATTTTTATTATAATAATTATTTTTAGAATTAATGCTATCTGTGAAGCTGTTGCACACTGGACAAAGCATGAGATGTGGAGATTCAAAGCCTGGGTTCAAATCCTAACTCACTTTTATATTCTCTGACCTTAGATAAGTTAACTTATCTGGTCTTTGTCTTAGACCGTTATCTGTATTGTTGTGAGAATTAAATGCGATAATATATATGGAAAACACAGCACACCCAGGTGCCCTAAATACTTCATTTTTAAAATTCCAAGCCTACTAAGGAACGCTGTAAGCCAGACACACAGCAAGTTTAAAAAGATGTTTGTTTTACATTCCTAGGACAGGGGATGGTTGAGTTTCCAGACAGAACATGACAGGAGAGCCTAGGTTGAGCAAGAGAGGAGGATGGACACAGAAATGTTTCCAACAATTTTTCTGTTTTTTTTTTTTAATAATGAAAATCCAGTGTGTCCTACAAGCGAATGTTTGAGTTATTCTGAATTAAATTGGGAGGATATGATGATTATCTCTAGTTTGGTGGGCTTAATCTATCTTTTCTTTTGGGGAACTCCTACTGCATTCCTTTGGCCCTTGAGAGTTCTCAGTTACAATGCTCCATTTCACTCCTCTCTCCCCCTCAGAGAGCAGAGGTGACCACATGACCAGGAAGGTCAATAAGCATTTTCTTCTCTACATGGAAGAAAACCTGCCTGCAGTAGAAGAGACTGAGACAGGCAGCTGTGAGAGAGAACATGAGGACTTTGCCTAAGCTCCTGGATTCATCTGTTGCTGAAGCTGGACTATGCCCCAGACTTCCAAGTTGTATAAACCAATATAGTCCCTTTCATTGCTTATACCTATTCAAGTTGGGTTTCTGTAGCTAAAAGTGTCCTGGCTAATACAGGAACTTTTGCAAAATGCGCAAGCTTGGGCTCCAAGTCTGGAGTTTCTAACGTGGTAGGTGTGAAATATATCTGAAGCATGTGTATTCTCTTTAAACTTCTCTAAGCTCTATTTCCTGGCCCAAATTGAGAACCATTGCCCCCTCACCCCGATTTTTTTTTTCCTTTTTGGACTTCAAATTCACGGGAGAGATTTGATCATATTCAGTTCATGGTATGTTGTCATTATTGGTTCATGCAATGTCAACGTTCCCCTCTTATTTTGCTAATTACATTGTATTGCCATACTCCACTCCCATTACCACTTCCTCAAAGACCACAATTCTAGTATGTTTAATGAATAACTTCTTTTTGTATGTGTTTTTGTAAAATGTGTTTTGTTGTTTTCTGTGCATGTCTTTCTCAGTTATAAAAATAGCATTTTGTTATATAGCTCATTCTGTTCTTTACTTTTTTTAAAAATTAATATTTATATTTTAGTGCAGTTTTAGGTTTACAGAAAAATTGAGCAGAAAGCACAGAAGGATCCTATACAATATATCACCCTGCCCCCTCTGGCAATTTGCCTCATTGTTAACATCTTGCATTAGTGTGGTGTATTTGTCATAGCTGATGAAGCTATATTGATAAATTATCATTAGCTAAGGTCCATAGTTTACATTAGGGTTCACTGTTTGTGTTGTTTAGTTCTATGGGTTTCAACAAATGTTATGCCTTGTATTTACCATCAAAGTATAATACAGAATAGTTTAGCAGCCCTAAAATTTCCCTGTTGTTCCACTTATTCATCTCTCTTCCCTCCCTCCCAAAGCCCTAGCAACCACTAATCTTTTTATTGTCTCCATAGTTTTGCCTTTTGCAGAATGTTGTATACAGTAAGTCCTCACTTAATGTTGTCAAGAGGCTCTTGCAAACTGTGACTTTAAGCAAAATGACCTATAACAAAACCAAATTTTACCATAGGGTAATTGATATTTAGAGTTAAGTTCCTAAGGCATATTTCTGGTCACAAAAGAATCACTAAACTTCTAAATAAAGACTCCAAATACTTCTATTATTAAATATAGAAATAAACGTGAGCTATACATACACTTATGAAAGAGTAATAAAAACAAGTAAGATAATTATTTATCCAATTTTGGTGAATCAGTGAGTGATGGCAGTTTTAAAAGAATTGAGAATTATTTTAAATGGCTTGTAAGAAAGCAATCATTCTTGGGCAAACTGATATGGGACAAGAACAGAGTGTGTTACTTCAAGGAGGGTCAGTAAAGCCTGGATAATCTAGGAAGTGAAATCCAGTGAAGAAGAGAAACATTTCCTAAAACTTTCCACCACTTCTTTTGTGAAGAGACAATGGAATGACACCAGAATGCCTCTGCGCAGTGTTTGTTGCAGTATTAGGCGTGGGTATAATTCCTGAACTTCATAGGTTTTCTTTTATACTGTGGTTCAGCCAGTTTCAAGTGGCCCTTGAATTACTTTTATAAATTCCCAAGTGAAGAACTCCAATATTGTTATAGATAACAATCAAAGCTGAATGGACCCACATTGACAGTCGCAGTCAGTTGCCCAGATGAGGTGACCAGATGGACTGTGGCCCTGGCAGCATGGCACCTGGGTGTTCTGTCTGGGGTGCTGCTTGTTACAATGGCACTGGCCAAGAAATGATGTTCACCATGGTGACTGGCCCCATGAGAAAGGAGCACTTTATGTTTAGCACATTCTGTTCCAGAAGGTAAGGAAGTATGTAATTTATTATAGAAATAGTGTTATATTACAAGTACTTTTTAAGGGAAGTTCCAGTGCTCAAAAGCAGTGATTCTCTAACATTACTGCACATCTTAATCACTTAGAGTACTATTAAAACAGACGGCTGGGTTCCATCCAGACTTTCTGATTTAGTAGGTGTGGAATGGGGACTTGCGAAGTTGCATGTTTCCATTATCTGGAACATCACGTGGTAAGTTTCTTATTTTTCATAATTCTGAACACTTAAGATATATTGCTAAAAAGCTGGAAGAATTCCCCTTGAAAACCAGCACAAGATAAGGATGCCTTCTCTCACCACTCCTATTCAACATAGTATTGGAAGTTCTGGCCAGGGCAATAAGGGAAGAGAAAAAAATAAAGAGTATTCTTTAGGAAGAGAAGTCAAACTGTCTCTCTTTGCAGATGACATGATCCAATATCTAGAAAACCCCATTATCTCAGCCCAAAACCTTCTTAAGCTGGTAAAAAAACTTCAGCATAGTCTCAGGATACAAAATCAATGTGCAAAAATCACAAACATTCCTATATATCAATAATAGAAAGCAGAGAGACAAATCATGAACCTCCATTCACAGTTGCTACAAAGAGGGTAAAATACCTAGGAATACAGCTAACAATGGAAGTGAAGGACCTTTTCAAGGAGAACTACAAACCACTGCTCAAGGAAATTGGAGAGGACACAAACAAATGGAAAAACATTCCAGGCGTATGGATAGGAAGAATCAGTATCAGGAAAATGGCCACACTGCCCAAAGTAATTTATAGATTCAATGCTATTCCCATTAAACTACCATTAACAGGAACTTAAACAAATTTACAAAAAAAATCCATTTACAAAAAAATCCATTAAAAAGTGAGCAAAAAACATAAACAGTCACTTCTCAAAAGAACACATTTATGTGGCCAAAAAACATATGAAAAAAGCCCAACGTCACTGATTATTAAAGAAATGCAAATCAAAATCACAATGAGATTCCATCTCACACCAGTCAGAATGGCGATTATTAAAAAGTAAAAAAACAACAGATGCTGGCGAGGCTGTGGAGAAACATGAACACTTTTACACTGTTGGTGGGAATGTAAATTAGTTCACTCATTGTGGAAGACAGTGTGATGATTCCTCAACGATCTAGAACCAGAAATGTAACTGCCCAATGGGTTCACCTTGCCTGCTGCCTAGACAGAACCAATTTATCAAGACAGGGGAATTGCAGTGGAGAAAGGGTAATTCACACAGAGCCGCTGTGCAGGAGACAGGAGTTTTATTACTACTCAAATGTGTCTCCCTGAGCATTCGGGGATCAGAGTTTTTAAAGATAATTTGGTGGGTAGGGGGTTGGGAAGTGGGGAGTGCTGATTGGTCGGGTTGGAGATGAAATCATAGGCGTTTGAAGAGAGTTTTTCTTGCTGTCTTCTGTTTTTGGGTGGGATTGCAGAACTGGTTGAGTTAGATTCCTGGTCTGGGTCTAACTCAACCAGTTAGATTACTTGTTGAGTTAGATTACTGATCCATCGAGTACAGGGTCTACAAAATATCTCAAGTACTGATCTTAGGTTTTACAATAGTGATGTTCTTTCCATTTGGGGAGCTTCAGACTCTTGCAGCCAGAGGTTGCATAACCCCTAAACTGCAATATCTAATCTTGTAGCTAATTTGTTAGTCCTGCAAAGGCAGAGTGGTCCCCAGGCAAGAAGGGGGTCTTTTTGGGAAAGGACTGTTATCAATTTTGTTTCAGAGTCAAACCATGAACTGAATTCCTTCCCAAAGTTAGTTTGGCCTATGCCTAGAAATAAACAAGGACAGCTTACAGGTTAGAAGCAAGATGGATTTGGTTAGGTCTGATTTCCTTCACTGGCATAATTTCCTCAGTTATAATATTGTGAAGGCAGTTTCAGAAATACCATTTGACTCAGCAATTCTATTACCTTGTATAAACCCTAAGGAATATAAATAAATTATTCTATTATAAAGATACATGCACGTATATGTCCACTGCAGCACTATTCACAATAGCAAAGACAAGGAATCAACCCAAATGCCCATCAATGATAGACTGGATAAAGAAAATGTGGTACACACACATCATGGAATACTACACAGCCATAAAAAGGAGTGGGATCATGCCCTTTGCAGAGACATGGATGGAGCTCAAAGCTATTATCCTTAGCAAATGAACACAGGAACAGAAAACTAAACACCACATGTTCTCACCTGTAAGTAGGAGGGGAACAATGAGAACACATGGACACAGGGAGGGGAACAACACACACCGGGGCCTGTTTTGGGGGCACAGGGGTAGAGAGAGCATCAGAATAAATAGCTAATACCTAGGTGATGGGGCTTAATACCTAGGTGGTAGGTTGACAGGTGCAGCAAAACACCATGGCACATGTTTACCTATGTAAGAAACCTGCATATGGGGACCCCAGGGCTTAGATCCTTCACAGAACCCTTAGGGTGTCTGCTTCAGAGGGTGCCTTTCTAGCTCCTCGCATCCTCATTTTCCCCTCCTGATGTTAGCCATGTGGCTCCCCTTGCCCTGTACATATATCCCAAAACTTAAAATTAAATTAAATTTAAAAAATCAATAAAAATAAAAAGGGCAATAAAAATAAAAATGACCTGAATAGACATTTCAATAAGAAGACATACAGATATATTAAAAAATGCTCAAAATCATGAATCATCAGAGAAACCACAATGAAATATCACCTTGTACCTGTAACAATGGATACTGTCAAAAGATGAAAGAAAACAAGTGTTGGCAAGGATATGGAGAAAAAGGAACCCTTGTACACTGTTGGTGAGAATGTAAATTAGTACAGCCATTATAAAAAACTGGATGGAGGCTACTCGAAACACTCAAAACAGAATTACCATATGATCCCACAATCTCACTTCTGAGTATTTATCCCCCAAATTTAAAGTCAGCTAGTCAAAGAAATATCTGCACTCCCATGTTCATTGTAGCGTTATTCATTTGGCTAGAATTGCAGAACATTATGCTAAGTGAAATAAGCCAAGCACAGGAAGATAAATATCTCATGTTCTTATTTTATGTGGCACCCAAAATAACTGAACTCACAGAAGTGACAATAAAATGGTAGTTAACAGAGTCTAGGGCAACCACCTTTCTACTTTCTATCTCTGTGAATCTGACTACTCTAGATACTTCATGTAAGTGAAAGAGTACAGTATTTGCCTTTTTTTGTGATTGGCTTATTTCACTTAGTCAAATGTCCTCCAGGTTCGCCCACGTTGTAGCATGAAAGCAACACCCATTTATTATCTCACATAGTTCAGAAGTTTTCTGAAGGTCAGAAGTTTTCTGTAGGTCAGAAGTGCAGACACAGTGCAGCTGGTGTGGAGGAGGTTGTACGTGTGTCAGGGAAATGGGTATATGAGAGCTCTCTGTACTGTCCACTCAATTTTGCTCTGACCCTAAAACTGGCATTAAAAAAATCTATTAAAAAATGTATTGCTAACTGACATGGGAAGCAGGGTGCTCATTACAACCAACCCTACTTCCTTTCCTGCACCCAAGGCTCCCAGGACAGCTCTGCTGTGCTTCCTCTATCCTTCCAGCAGCACCTACCTCCAAACTGGAATCTAAAGTGGGAGTTCCCTCTTGACTTTCTCTGCTCTTTCTTAATTTCTTTCTTCTCTTTTTAAATTTCTTTCTTCTTTTCTTTTATTTCCTGGCACTAATACATGTAAAGCAATTATGAATAATACATGACAATAGAATTGAGCAATTGGGTTTTAGGAGTTAACAGAAAGGAACAATTAGGAAAGGCTCATGGTGGAACTAAACTATAAGCTCAATCCCGGTAGAAGGATGACATTTGACTAATCAGAGAGAAGATGGCATACATGTCAGACACAGGCAGCATCTTGGGCAAAGGTCCAGAGGCAGGACACTGGAGAGGCAGGCCTGAAAAAGAGGTACTGGGGAGTATTAAGACAGAGGTTTGAATAGGAAGGATGGGGCTGAAGAGCCAGGCAGCGTTCAGAGTTGACTTAGTAAGACATGGGAAGGTGCAGAAGGTTTTATAGTGATTAAAAACTTGTTTCAAGCAGATTAGGTAGACGATGGAGTGACAGGGTGGCTTGACAGGGGAGGCCACCTAGCAGGCTGTTCTGGAAATTCAACCTGTACGAGCCAGCACTAGTCTCCTTCTTAACAACCTGAAATGTGTCTGATCTGTGACCCAAGACATCCCTAGATAATGATTTCCTGTTTGTCTGGGTAAGCTGGGCCACATCATGTTCTGCTCAGTTTCTTAAACTTTCTAAAAATCACTTTCACTTGCAGTATTGCATGCCATTCATTGTTCAAACTGGTACACATATATGTATCTCAAAGCATTATCCTTTCTCTCTTTTTTTCCTGCCTCAATATCTTTTCTCCTTATTTGATAATCTAAACATATACCATCTTCACGTTCTCCTTCTACCTGGCTTAGTTTAGAGGTGAGGATTTCTGTTGCCTGATCATTAAACTCTCTACAATATACAGTGACAGATGGTTTTTCCTTCCCAACACTTAATTTATGTCATATCTGATTCATAGATCATCTCAGAATAAAAACAGGATATTTTCCTCATTTGAATAAGAGAATAAAACATTGTCCTTTATGTTATCTGACTGACCCACATTTTGCTGGGCCATCACGACAAAATAACAGTGTGTGGCTCTGTCTTTATTAGTAAAATATGGAGACCCCAGGCCTCAGATCCTTCAAAGAACCCTTAGGGTGTCTGCTTCAGAGGGTGTCTTCTAGCTCCTGGTATCCTCATTTTCTCTTCTGGTATCAGCCATGTGGTTCCCCCTGCCCTGACATCCCAACACTGGCACATGCATGGTTGCTTCTTAATTGCATTCTCAAAGGCTTTCCTGCCACTCTTCTCTCCCAGCTTGCCCTCTTCCTGAGCCCTGAAGCACATGTTTCTTGTTCTCTGTGGTTTACAGGGGCTCTGTTCTTTATTGCCCCTTTCCAGGAAGACAACACGAGCCCCAAGACGGGATTGACTGTAGTCATAGGGACACCTCGCTGTGCTGCCTCACCACGCTGCCTCATGACCCAGAGGAATGTATACTTTGGATACATTCTTCCAATGCACCCAGATTAAGCATGTGCACCTTAACTCTCATCTCAGGGAACAAACAGAATCATGAATTACTTTGAGTGATTCATATAGCTTATTCCATAAGCTTTGGACATTTTAAAATAGTTTCTACAGCTACAAAACCCTATCTTTGAGAAATGTGAAAACATTTCCCCAACCTTCCTATTTCTTACACCCTCCCTAGATGCTATACTTACGGCCTCAATGCATCCTGGAATGTGAACCAAAACCATCAGCTCTGTCAGCACCAAATACCATCAAAATATCCGGATGTCCAATGTACAAATATTAACTCTCATTCATTCATTCAAAATTATATTTTTAGCATCTCCTCTGTGCTAGGCATTGTTCTCAGCACTGGGGTTATAGTAGCAAACAGGACAGACAAAATCTCTGTTCTCAGAAAATGTATGTTTTCATAGAAGAGAGTTAACAAATAATTTCAGAGAGTAATATGTACTATGAAGAAAATAATACAAGCTAATATGATAGACAGTGATAAGGATGATGAAGGAGGCCTCCTTGAAGAGGTTTTACCTGAGACCTCCATGATAAGAGAGCGGCAGTCAGGAGAAGTCCTAGGCAGAGAATACTCCAAGCAGGAGAAAGGTTAAGTTAAAGACCTTGGAAGAGTTGGAAGTAGTAGCACCAGTGAGCCTGCAATGTAATGTAAATGGGGGACAGATAGTGAGGGGAATGATGGGGGGTGACATAGAAGAGGTAAAAATCATATTACCTAGGGACTTGTAAGGTAAGGAGATTGAATTTTATTTGAGTATTACAGGATGCTATTGAAAAGTTTAACCAGTGGAATATCATGATCTGATTTAAGTCTTTTAAAAAAGTGAGGTATACTTCACATAACATAAACTTTAGTATTTTAAAGTGTACATTTCATTGGTTCTTAGCATTTCACAATGCATGCGTATACGTCATCACAAATTCCAGAACATTTTCATCATTCCCCCACAAAAACACCATACCTCTTAACAGTTACTCTCCCTCCTACCTTCCCCTCAGCCCCTGGCAACCACTAATTTAGTTTTGGTCTCTGTGGATTTGCCTATACTGGACATTTCATAAATAAACATACAGTCTATTTTATCTATTTTCTTTCATTTATCATGTTTTCAAGGTTTATTCACGTTGCAGCATGTAACCGTAATTTATTTCTTTTCTATGACAGAGTAATATTTCACTGTGTGTATATACCACATTTTGTTTACCCATTCATCAGTTAATGAGCATTTGGGCTGTTCCACTTTCTGGCTATTATGAATAATACTTCTACAAGTATTCATATATAAGTTTTTATATAAACATATGCTTTCATTTCTCTTGGGCATATAACTAGGGCTGGAATTGCTCAGTTATATGGTAACTTTACATTTAACTTTTTGAGGAACTGCCAAACTCTTTTCCAAAGTGGTTGCACCATCTGATATTCCCAGCAGCAACATATGATGGTTCCAGTGTCTCCACATCATGGACAACACTGTTGTTTTCTGTTTATAGCCATCCTAGTAGGTGTGAAGTGCTATCTCATTTTAGTTTTAATTTGCATTTCCCTAATGACTAAGGATGTTGAGAATTATTTCATGTGCTTTCTGTTTATATGTATGTCTTCTTTGAAGATATTTCTATCCAAGTCCTTTCCCCACTTTAAAGTGGAGTTGTCTTTTTTATTCCTGAGTTGTAGGAGTTCTTTATGTATTGAGCATACTTGGCCCTTACCAGATACATGATTTATAAAACTTTTCTCTCATTCTGTGAGTTGCCTTTTCACTTTCTTGTTAGCATCCTTTCACCTTATGTAAGTTTTTAAAAGATCACTATATAGCAGCTATGTAGAAGATGGACTGTTGAGACAAGAAGAGAAACAGGGAGATGAATTAGAAACTATCGTGATGATCCAGACTAGAAGATAATGGCTTGGATGGTAGACAAGGTTCTGGCTTTACATTATTACGGACAGCTCTAGGTAGGCAGTGTTAAGTTAGCTGTCTGAAACTTTATGTCACTTTATATTGTTCTGAGTACAAGAGAGAAAATTGTGGCACAACTATTTGTGAGGCTTGTCTATAGACTCAAGGGTTAGCCCCATCATGTGGTCTTAAGCGGTTCTGGATTTGTTTTATAAATTTTGACCATGGCCTTAGATTTTAGAGAACCAGATTGCAAATCCCACTCACAAAAGATGGCAAATTTTATTAGTAAATTTATTAATAAATGAATGGAATGGAATGGGCAAGAATGGAAACTCTCAAGGTAAAGAGAATATGCCATTTTCTTGGGTTGAGGCAGAAAAACAACTCAAAGGCCTGTGCCTGGATAATTCATCCCAAGTAATGAAGTTTCCTCAGGAAAGCGAGGAGGAATTGGGTTGATTTGAAACTTCTACTTCAGTCTGACTATAAGAGCAGAGAAAGTGGGAAAATAAAAACAAAATAAAAGAAGACAAGATGATTAGCTGGAAGGAGAATAAACTTTTCTTGGGAAACAGAGTGAGTTCTTAGCTGGAGATGAATCATCTAGGAAGGTCAATATGAGCCCTTGGAGGTCAGGATGGTATACCACCCAAAAGTAGCAGGAGGTGTGAACAGGTCTAATTGTTCATAAAGAGGAATTTAGAAAAGGTGAAGATGTTTCAACTATTACTAGCTCAGGAATAGTGACTGGGCCCAATGCAAACAAATGAAAAGAGATAAGATCTCTGGGTGAAGCCCCCTTGCCTGCAAGAAGCCAAATTCGGAAACAAACTGGGAGGCTCTCCTGAAAGGTATGGATGAAGAATCCATAGTAAGAGCAATTGGAACAATCTTTTGACTACTGGTGTGGCTATACCATGTGGTCACAAATAATTTAGGGAGATTTGAGTGGGGAAGACCAGGCAGATATGCAAAAAATATTCAAATAGTTGCCAAATGGTTAGATTCAGAGACAGACAGTTAATGCAGATGGTGCCTGTTCCATGAGGGCATCTCTCAGAGAAATTTATAAAGTTGGCATTTTAAGAGAAGGCGCAGTAGATACGAAAAATACAAATGGAGAGCCAGACAGAACAATAATCAGCCAAGTCTAGGCCTAGATTGGATATTGCTTTGTTGGGATAATATCTCCCAGGGGGATCTTTCCAACAAGGGTGGGAGAAAGTTGCTAACATTTTGTTTGAATAGTGTAGCTTTTGGTAGCCCTAGACTTTACTGATTTCATATCTCTCACTAAGGTGGAGCCCTACACATCAAACCTAGAGGAATATGTTAGAAAAACCATTTTCTGGGCCAGAAGGCAAAGAGAAAATAGAGAGGAAGGAAGCCCCTTAATCTCAGCCCTACATGTGTTAGAAAAGGAATCAAAGCAATTAAGAAGTGGTTTAAATTTTTAGAAATTCAACTGTGTCTTTCTGGAAAGGAAAGAGTAACAACAGAGGGAATGAAGCACCAGAGGCATATGCTAGTACTTCACTTAAAGATTCACCAGACAGCAATGCTACCTAAGGCCTGAAATATTAAAAAAATGGAGGAAAGATGGTAAATCAAGAAGCCCATTGGAGAGGAACTGATCTTCATAAACCACTGCAAACAAACTCTGAAGCATCAAGAGTCATTCAGTTTGGAAATCTGCTAAGGTTGATTCTTCAACTGAATCAAATGTGATGACTAGGCAAAAAGCCCTTCCCTAAACAGATGTTATAGCCCTAAGCAATTTCATGACAAGTGGAAAGGGAAGCACTTTTGAGGCTCAGGCCTGAAAAGTTCTGCTCACAGGTTGTTGATGAGGCTCACATTTAGTTCTGCCCTGGAGTGCCAGAAACATGGGATTCAAAGGAAAAATGTAAAATTAGATTATGAATAGGTAGAATAGAAAGGTGAGGGTGTCTGTGATGATTAATACTGAGTGTCAACTTGATTGGATTGAAGGATGCCAAGTATTGATCCTGGGTGTGTCTGTGAGGCTGTGGCCAAAGGAGATGAACATTTGAGTCAGTGGGCTGGGAAAGGCAGAGCCACCCTCAATCTGGGTGGACACCATCTAATCACTTGCCAGTGTGGCTAGAATATAAAGCAGGGAGAAAAATGTGAAAAGGTTAAAGTGGCTTAGCCCACAGCCTACATCTTTCTCCCATGCTGGATGCTTCCTGCCCTCAAATATTGGACTTCAAGTTCTTCAGCTTTGGGACTCAGACTGGCTTCCTTGCTCTTCAGCTTGCAGACAGCCTATGTGGGAACTTGTGATTGTGCGAGTTTAATAATCATTAATAAACTCCCTTTGATATATATATCTATCCTATTAGTTCTTTCCCTTTAGAGAACCTTAATGAATACATGCCTCAAATAAAGCCTGGTGATTTGGGCTGACACCAGTTAAAGTTTCTAACTTTGCAAGAAGATTGTGATGTCTCAAATGTTACTATCTTGGAAAGAAGGCTATTTGCAGAGTCCCCCACCACCTTCCCCCAGCATCATACCCGATATGGAGATATATGGTATCAAAACTAACTAATAAATGAGAGGTTGATCCTACGATTCACTGTAAATTCAGACTGTGAACTTCAGATAACTATCCCAGAATGACTTGCATAATGGAGAGGTTAAACCAACTTATTTTTTTGGTCTGACCTGTTTCCAACCAGTGCCAATGAATCTCTGCTAGAGTCTTTGACAATCCTAACTCTGGGCTCTGGAAATTTTTATTGTATGATAGCAAGATTGGCTTGCTTTCTGGATTTGGTGGGTCAGGGCCCATGCTGGGATAGTCTTCAGCATTCGAGTAAATCTTGGAGCCTTTAAACACAGGACATAGTAGAGATGCATTCAACTTCTAAAGTCCTAAAGGACCTACATTTATTCCATAGAATATAACCCAGGTTGCAGCTGCCTACTCCCCACCCCCCACCCCAGGCCCTCCTAGCTGAGACTAGGCAAAGTATTAATAAGAAATTGGGGAGGATAAAATTTAAACTTCAATTTCTTTGGTTTTTAACTCCCAAGTTCATGAGAATGTGATTTTGGACTTTGGTTCTTTTGACCTCTAAAATCCTTGGACTAATTTGCATGGAGATTTAATTTTTAACTTTAATTTCCTCCCAGGAAAATCCATCTTAGAAGGCAATTAATATTCAAATCCGGGACTTTGTTTGTTGTTGCCAGTTTTATTATTGGAGCATTTTTATGCTGTTATTTTAATCATTGCCAAACCTTATATTAGACAATGTGGCTGGACATAGTTTGGGAAAGGAAATTAGAGAAATAATTTTCAGTTTGGATGCAGGTTTTAGAAGTAATTTAATCAATGTGCTATTCTGATCCATTTTAGAGTCCATGGGGTTAAAAATAAAACACTGCCCACCAGCATCTCAGAACAGCTGTGGTTGGTGTTGGAGGGATAATTTTTTGAAGATGGGATGACGATTGCCCGAGTAGATTTTTAATCTTGTCCCCCATGGAGGTCAGCCACACCACTAGTTAATGGTTAAGCCAAAGGGAGTAAGAGAACAAAAATTGGGGGGAATTATAGACGAGGGAAATCTTCTTTCCTGTGACTTGCTTATAACCTTCCTGCCTCTTTACTCATCATCACTCACTCCTCCCAGAACTTGTCAGACTTACAGCCCATACAGGCAATGCTGGACAATGCCAGCATGCTCCTCCCACCACCTCCCTCCTCAAGATCTGTCTGCCTGCATCCAAAAATGTGTAGCCTGCTCTATTCCTCTGCTGCAAGTATTACAGGAGCAGGCACTCTCTGCCCTGCACAGTTAAGTCTGTGGTGGTTCATGCCATCTGGGGCTGAGTAGGAAGCCTGTCTAGCCATGAGTTCACTATTAGAAAGCCTTCTTACCTGCAGACAGAGGAATGTGCTGTCCATATTAGCTCTAATACTGATAAAGGTAATACTTTGACCTCCATTTGTCTCCATTTGTCTGACTTTTGTGTCTATTTTCAGTTGGTTCTTAACTGGAGATGGGAATATAAGTGTTAAGTATTAGGCCCTCTTTAACTCTATTAGGATTACTATACATTTTTTGAGATAGAGCTGATAGGGCTTGCCAAGTTAGAATTAATTTGAGCTAGTTACTTAGAATTAATTAGAGTTAATTCAGTGTGGGTCATGAAGAAAAATGACAAATCAAAGATGATTTCTAGGTTTTTTATTTAAGTGACTAAGTAAATAGTGGTTCTGTTTAATGATGTAAAAGCCCTAATTCTGAGATTAGAGGTGACATGTGGTGAGAATGATGTGCATGTGTCAGGGGAGGGTATATATATATGGTGAGTCATTTTTGGGGAGGAGGGTATATAAATACAGTGACAATGGCTTAGTAGGGATGAGATGGCTTGGGGGCAGGGAGAGTGAGCAGGAGAGCATTGATTTAGTTCCACGTAAGAGATAAGGGTTTTAAGTAGGGTACTGGAAATAGAGAAAGGAGATTTAAGGTTGGAGATATTTAGAAGGCAGAATTTATAGAACTTGGTGATCAGTTGGATATGGGTAGAGGGATGTGAAGAGGGAGCTGAGAGAGAATCCAAGGTTTCAAGTTATGGGCTTTCTCACTTAAAGTCCATTAGATAGTTAAACATTACATAGTTACATAAAGCTGTTCATTTGATAGATTGTGCCATTTTGAATATGACAATTCTTTTAGCCACTATAAAAACAGCAGGGTATAGAGGAAGGAATATGGAAGGATAAACTTCTCTAGAGCCTAAGTCTTTTGTTCAAGAGAAAACAAAAATCCCACAACTATTCAAAACCTCTGAAAGCAGCAGCTAAGGGGGATCTTTTGGTTGTGGTGGTCTTGATTTTGTTAATAGACATGATTCACTATATCAGGGATTGGTAAACTTTTCTGTAAGGAACCAGATAGTAAATATCTTAGGTTTTGTGGAATGTGGTCACTGTTGCAACTACCCTACTTTGTTATTTTAGTGCAAAAGCAGTCATAGTCAACAGGGTAATGAATGGGCATAACTGAATTCCAATGAAACTTTTCTCATGAAACAGTCAGTGGGCTGGATTTGGCTCACAGGCCATAACCACAGTTTGCTAACCTTCATAACAATACCTTATATGAGTGATGAGGTTGCCTTTCTCTCAACCCTACTAGAAGGCAATGGCTAGTCCCAAAACTAGTTAATAAAAGGAAGCCTTGCAATGTTATACAAGGTTGGAGAGAACTGGTGCTCTTTTGATTGACCAGTTATAGCAGCAAGGGGAATATGACTCCCATACATGGACCTGTTGAAAGCTGTTGGCAGGAGATTAACTCTCTTGTGCAAGACCTTTTTAATGGGCTGGACAAAGAAGAAAGGGGGAAGAAAAAAAAGAAAACAAATTTATCCAGGTAGTGTTTTTCTGACCACATCTCTATTTTCAGGATATAAATCTTCCCTCTCCTCTCATCCAGCAGCAGGAACAAGTGGAAGAATGGTTGTGACTCCTAGCCTGTGCCAGGGACTGACAGGATTTCCAGGCCACAGGAGGAGGCCAAAGGCTTGCCTAATGCTGGAGAAGGGTCACTTTTGAAGAGGGACGGTAGGGATAACATAGGGGAAGGGAGAAGAAGTGAAAGCACTGAGGGCAGGGGAGAAGAGGGTAGTGTGATGAGAGAGGAAGTGTCTGGAAGAACACTTTCTATTGCCCAGGGAACATCCATGGGGGGAATACTATCAAGTTCTGATCAGTGAGGTCTGTGCTCACAGATCATGCTCAGAGATGAAGCAGTTCAATGAGGGCAATGGTGAACTTCTTTCCACTACCAGATTCATACAGATTGGAATTTGTCTCTGATAGTTCTTAAGAACTGTTTGACCCTAGTGTGTTTGTGTGTGTTAACTTGACCTGAGAAGGGGCTTAGACCCCTAGCCCCACCAGTCAATAGCTAGAGACAGTAAATGATATAAATGAAAACAAGAGAAGCTGAGAAAATGTGGATGTGACACTAGTCACAATTATAAAACCACAGAACTGGAAAGGACTGTAAGAGAGTATCTGACCTAGTCTTATGCCTTTAGAAAAGTTACTCTTTCTTAATGATGTGCCTGACAAAAGACCAGGCATTCTTTTTCAATAATTCATTCTGATATTTTCACTCTGGAAGCCTGTAAACCCTTCTTTATATCCAACAGAAATCTCTCCTACTTTACTTTCATTTTCTCTTATTCTATATGTGATATAGATAAAACCAAACCAAACCATCTTTTTCAAGAATACTTTATAGTCATTCGGATGCAGTAAAGTGTCATTTACTAAGATGTTTGAACACCCTTTGTTTGAATACAAGCCAAACAACAGACTTGTAATGATGTTTCCCTCTGCCAGTGTTGGCCCAGCACTGCAGATCACACTGTGCAGACAAGGTGGGACAGATTATAACGGACAAATAGAAAATAACCTTATCAGTAGCTATTCCAAATGGAAAAAACGTTTCATACATTAAAAAAAAAAAAGATCATTTAATACTGAGCAAAAACTCACTGCTGTGCAGGCCAAAACAGACATTCAAAAAGGACAAAGACTACAAAAGCAAACAGACATTGATGAATCTGTTCAAATGAATGTTGCGTTCACCTCTCCTTTAGTTTTGCTAGAAGCAATTTCAACAAATTGTGTTAGCAATTTTCTCATACTTCTCTCTGCAGACAACAATTTCACACTAAATAAAACTGGTTTACTTTTTGTATTATTGCATACTTCTTTTGGGGGGGTGTTGTTTTAAGGAAACTAATATGCATTATGAATTCTTTTTTTAGTGTGAAAACTGAAAAGCATGATCTTTATGTTGTTTTTGACATCATTCAGTATTTAGGAGTTTTCATAATGTGCCACATTTTTTTTGTTGCTGTTGATGTTGCCTTCAAGTAAGCTGCATATCTTTGCTTAATGCAAAACGACAATAAATCCTTAATTCATGTTTTATATGATTTACTTTTGGTGTTGCTGTTGTTAGAGATAGGATCTCACTCTGTTGTCCAGGCTGGAGTGCAGTGGCACAATCATAGCTCACTGTAACCTCAACCTTCTGGGCTCAAGAGAGCCTCCTGGTTTAGCCTCCCCGAGTAGCTAGGACTACAGGCACATTCCACCATTCCTGGCTAATTTTTATTTTTTATTTTATTTTTTTTTGTAGAGACAGGGTCTTGCTTTGTTACCCAGCTTGGTCTCAAACTCCTAGGCTCAAGTGATCCTCCTGCCTCGGCTTCCCAAAGTGCTGGCATTTACTTTTACTGAATAAAATGGTCTTTAAGACATACAAGGTATTAAACTTTAAATACATATTTATTTATTTAGATTGCTAAAAACATTCTGTTTTAGATGCCATTGTGTATTAATCAGGCCATGCTAGACTATGCCATATAACAAATTGTCCCCCAAATCTCTGGCCTAACATAACTGAGGTTTATTTCTTGTTCATATTACATATTATTTGTATCAGAAGGAGGTTGTCATCCCACACAGTCTTTCAAGGACCAGGGCTGGTGGATCTCTGACGCTTTATAGCTGCGTCATCTGGAACAGGAGGACTTCATGGTGGCTGCAGCAGCAGAAGTGAGAGCCTACAGAGTCATACTCTTAAATGCTTCGGTTTGGACGTGACACTCATGGCATCTGCTCACTGAAAGATCTTTTATTTTGAAAATGTCCCTTTGCAGTTAAGATAAAGTCTCAATATTCACTTAATCTAGAATCTTGTGTTTGAATGATCTTCTCTTTCATAATGTCATCCCTCATTCACCTTTTCTTAGGCAAATCCCAGTGTTGTTAGCCTTTCTATCTATCAGCATTTTTAGTTGCAGACAGAAAACTCAACTCTGGCTCATTTATATGGGAAGGGGCTTGATAAAGGAGACTAGAAAGCCTGGTAATCATTGGAAAGGTTAAAAGAACGGGCCTAGACTGAGCCAGAACCAAACCATCGTTGTTGCAATGGGGAAGCTACTGCTCTCACCCTGACCCCAGAACCATGACCTTGGAACCACCTGGGCCAGCAGAATAGATGTCTAGACTCTGCCTATTTTTCAGGTAGTTTTTAATCGAGTGCAACTAGGAGCCAGAAACTAAGTGATAGGACCTAATTCTTGACTCTAGAGGCTAGAAAGATTAGGAAATGTTAACTTTTAAGAATTTACATTGGGGGCCGCGGGCCGTGGCTCACGCCTGTAATCCCAACACTTTGGGAGGCCCAGATGGGCGGATCACAAGGTTAAGAGATCCAGACCATCCTGGCCAACTTGGTGAAACCCCATCTCTACTAAAAATACAAAAATTAGCCAGGTGTAGTGGTGGGCGCCTGTAATCCCAGCTACTAAGGAGTCTGAGGCAGGAGAATCGCTTGAACCCAGGAGGTGGAGGTTGCAGTGGGCTGCTATCACACCACTGCACTCCAGCCTGTAGAACAGAGTGGGACTCAGTCTCAAAAAAAAAGAATTTACATTGGGAAGACAAGATACACAATGATGTGGAGAATTATCAAAATATGGGGTGGTTTCTTAAAAGATTTGGGCTGCCATGAATAACAGATGTTCACTAGACTTTTTTTTTATAGAACTCATTTTACTTATGAAAACTTTTTTTTTTTCTGTTGCAGAAGTAATATAGCTAAAGATAAGAAAGAAGCGCTCACATCATCCTAACCAGGCTACTATTATTATTTTGATATATTCCCTTTTTGCCCTTTTTCTGTGCAGAATTCTTTTATTAAATAGATAAAACCACATGACAATAAATAGTGATTTTCTAGTGAGATATTAGAATAGAAACATTTCCCCCATGTTATTACGTTATGTTTAAAATAATAAATTTTAGTGTTTGTACAATACTGTGGCAGTTGGAATGGTTATTTTGTAATTATAATAATGTGATGCAAGTCAATGGGTATAACTTCTCTGATTAAAATTGTACGTTTATCCTTTCAGTTGTGCTATAATTAAGCCAACATTTTGTAATTACCTTATTTTCCAGTTTTTGTCAGGATATGTGACCTTCCAGAGACACAGTTCAACACTGAAATGTAAATAAGGAAAAGAAGATGTGAAAATTTCAGGCAATTGTTTTATAAGTACCAAAGCACGATCAGATTCCACTCATTTGAGACACCCAGGATAGTCAAATCATGGATAGAGAAAGCAGTGGTTGTCAGAGGCTGGGGGAGGAAAAGAGGAATGATAGTTACTATTTAATGTTTATTGGGAGGATAAAAAGTTCTGAAGACGGATGGTGATGATGGCAGCACAATATTGCGAATGTACTTAATACCACTGAACTCTACACTTAAAAGTGGTTAAAGCGGTAAATTTTAAGTGATCTGTATTTTACCACAATAAAAATTTAAATAAAGAAGTCATAGGCAGAAAGACAAGCAAAGCTTAAAAAAGCCTTCATTTTTTTGAAAAAGGAAATTTAGTATGTATCATCCATGTTGGCAGTTAGCCTCCCTTTATATAATGTCAGATAATTTTTTAAAATTCCAGATTCATTTACTTATGTCATCATAAACTTAGTTTCTAATAATTACGTAAAGCAAAATTCCATTTTGTTAAGTTATACCAAAAAGGAAGAAAAGAATCACACAAACTATAGCCTTAAGAAAAATCTATTCATTCATTTGAAATATATGTATTGAGCACTCACTATGTCAAAGAATGCCAGGCCCTGTGTGAACACAAAGATGTATAGCATATGATTCTCCTAAGGAGGAGACATTTAAATTCTCTTATCAGGATTTTTAAAAAAAGCGGCAGTATGTTGGACTGCCTTTTAAGTCTTATTTTAAGGTACTAAAAGAATACTGAGTTAGTAGTTAATAGACGTGAGTTTCATTCACAATTCTAGCACTGTGTGATTTTGAACAAGTTACCCAAATTCTCTTGGCCTGCATTTCCTCATCTATAAGAAGTTATTAGACTAGGGTGAGAGCTCAGATGTTTTCATCGTGAACATCCTAAAAGTACATGAAATATCCCACAGAATGTCTGTCAGTGTTTCTATGTCAAAGAGGAATAAACACACACACACACACACACACACACACACAACACACACACACACAAGAGAGAGCATATATACATACACACAACAATGATATTTTCATTGAGAAAACTTGTAAAATGGGTATCCTACATAAAATTCATGAAATACTAATATAATCTTAAAAACTATGATGAAAAGAACAATTATTCCTTAAGAGTTATCTTTAACACTTATAGTCTTGATCTGCTAGAGTCTTTCAAGTGTTAATTAACCATTGGACAAGATTTTTTCAAATAGGATCATTTCATCTTACAATTAGGTAATGAATTCAGTTAAAAGAGAACAGTTACTATTTTTGTGCTTAATGGACAGCCAGGCTCTGAACAAAGCACTCTTCAAATGTAATCTCATTTAATCCTCACAGCAACCCGATGAAGAAGGTATTATCTTGTTTTACAGGTGAGGAAATGGAAACTTAAGGGTTAAGTAATTTGTCAAAAGCCATATAGCTCTCAAGTGGCAGAGCCAGTTTTCCAACCCAAGTCTCTCTGACTCCAGAGGCCAGTGCTTTCCATCACAACCTGTTTTGTAGATCTTTCTCTGCATTTAATTAATATTCGTTTTCCTCTTATAATAATCATATCTTATTTGAACTAATTTCTTATAACCTGGTTATTATTTTTGGGTGTGGCTGAAACCAGGAAAACATGCAAGTAACCCAGGTGATTTTCGAAATAATTGAAGTTTAGGCCAGGTGTGGTGGCTTAAATCTGTAATCCCAGCACTTTTGGAGGCCAGGTATAAAAGGAGGGTTACTTGAGCCCAGGAGTTTGAGACCAGGCTGGGCAACATGGTGTGACATGGTAAAAAGCCCCATAAACCTGCATACCTCAACCATACCTTGGGTTTCTGTTGAAACTGCTCTCTATAGCCCAAATATGAATAAGTAATTAAGGACTGTAATTGCCACCCTACCCAGACAATGTGTAAGCAAATGCTAATCTTGACTTTTGTGGACCACTTAAGTAGCAATCAGAATGTCAAAAAGTTCCCTGGCCCTCAGATGTCCGGAACCCCTCACCCCCACCCCCGCCCCTCGCCCTCATCTCTGCCCTGAAGGTGATTTACAGAATCCACTGGCCCTCGGAATGTCTGAAGCCCCTCACCCCCACCGCCGCCCCTCACCTTCACTCTCAAGGTGATTTTTAGAGGTATAAAAGTTCTTGACACCCTCCTTCGGGGCCACGGGTTGGAGAGACGCGAGTCCCTCCGTGGCCGCCGGCAGTAAAGACCCTGCAATTTGGCATACTTTTGTCTTGGTGTTGACTTTCTATGTTTGGGCCAGTATAACAATGGTGAGACCCCAGCTCTACAAAAAATTTAAAAAAATTAGCTGGGCATGGTGGCATACACCTTTGGTCCCAGCTACTTGGGAGGCTGAGGTGGGAGGATCACTTGAGCCCAGGAGTTCGAGGTTTCAGTGAGCCATGTTTGCACCACTGCACTCCAGCCCAGGCAACAGAGCGAGTACCTATCTCAAAATCAAAAACTTAAAATACCTTCTTAATTAAATTATTTGGATATTTTGGGCAAATCTTTTTTTTTTAATCAAAACTTCTAGTAAAAATAGTAATCTTGCCTATTAAAAAATATATGCATATACAAATATATGCAAATATATAGAGAGCATCATTATTTCAGTTATAAATAATTTCCTCTATATTCTATAACTTTCCATATTTCTTTCTAAAATAAGGAAAAGAAGAGCTTTCCCACCATCCACTAGTTGCTCAAGAACATTTAAGCCAAAGTTTCTTTTCTGAGTCTCAATCATTCTCAGATATATCCTAAAGTAGTTTCTTTTTTTTTTCTCTTCCAGGTTTCTTCAGAAGGATATCTCTATTATTTATGAAAAGATGGGGTCTTGCTATGTTGGCCAGGCTATCATGAACTCCTGACCTCAAGAAATCCTCCTGCCTTTGTCTACCAAAATGCTGGGATTACAGGTGTGAGCCACTACATTCAGCCAGATCTCCCATTTTTAGTCGTTATTATTTAGCATGCAACTACAACATCAGGCTTGAAAGCCTTTTGCAATTATTATCCAATAAATTCTTCTAGCAGCTTCTGGGGGAGACCAACATTTTACAGAAAAGCAAAATGAGATGTAGATATATTAATTTATTTGGCCAGAGTGAAATAGTGCCTTTCCGCAGACATAGCCAAGGGACAGCTGAAGCAGTCGTGGATTATGAAGACAGAAATTTTGCTCCTGGAATGATAACATTTAATGTTGTATTGGTTTTATAATTGCAGAACAGCCCACTTTACCTTGCAAATGAGCCAGTGGTAGGGGTGTCTTAAGAAAAAAATAGACAGTTCCCAATTTGCTACCCAGAATTGATTTATCTGATTTTCCAGTGATTTTTAAGTGTTTGCCCTTAAGTAAACTGATTAAAGGTTGCTTTTGCTCTTCATTCTTCTTTTAAATTTTTGTACTGACTTCAAAATGATATACACAATGCTGTTTTGTGTACAGTAGGTTTCCTTGCCACCATTTTAGCTTCCTCTTTCAATTCTTGTATTAACATGAGGCTTGATGCTAATTGGAAGTATGAGAGAGAAGTGGAAGCTCTCCCCATAAATGGATGTCCTCCTGTATCTGACTTCTAGCCATATCCACCTAAGCATAGGTCCCTGCTATTAAATCAGTATTTTCTGATTCACTTTACTGTTCTCTCTTGGCAAGAGGACTTCCGTCTTTAACCTTTCTGATGACGAAACTGAATGTGTCTTTGGTTTGGATGAATAATTATACAGCTAAATGAAGGTAGTAAATCTTTGCTATAAGGCTAATAAATAATACTGTGGTATTTTATATTTGATTTCTTGATGCTTCAAATTTAGAGTTAATAAGCAGGCTCTCCAGCATCATATTACAAATAAAATGCCAACTTTATTTAAAATATTACTGGCTGGGCGCGGTGGCTCATGGCTGTAATCCCAGCACTTTGGGAGGCCAAGGCAGGTGGATCACGAGGTCAAAAGATCGAGACCATCCTGGCCAACATGGTGAAACCCTGTCTTACTAAAAATACAAAAAAATTAGCTGGGCGTGGTGGCACACACCAGTAGTCCCAGCTACTTGGGAGGCTGAGGCAGGAGAATTGCTTGAACCCAGGAGGCGGAGGTTACAGCGAGCCGAGGTGCTGCCACTGCACTCCAGCCTGGCGCCTGGTGACGGAGTGAGACTCTGTCTCAAAACAAAAAAAAAAATTATTATGTTAGGCCATATGATAATTTGACAATAATTTTGAATAGCAACAAAGGAAATGAAACACCGGCAGAATCTATTTCAGAAGCTGTGTCATCCTGTACATTTAGAATTAAAAACATAAAACTCCAGGAACAGAAGAACTAATCTGTTTTATTAGGTAAAATCTGAACCATATAGTCTTCAGAGGGATTCAATGGTAATTTTAAAGATGGGGTATGTACTAATTTTTCTGAAGTATAATTTAGAAATTTTGAAAAATGGATAATTAAAATTACTTAGCAACTATTGACAGTCCCCTTTGTAATTAATTTTTCTTCAAACTATCCTTTAAGGATGTTTTTCTGAAAATTAATTAGGTTGTATTATTTAATTCATTTAATTTAATATTTTGAATTAAATTACCTCTTTAAAAACATTCACATAAGGTCAGGCTTCTTGGAAAATTCAGATTAAATGGCAATAAATTTATGCAGCTGAGATATTTAACATATATGTTATATATATGTGTGTATATACATATATACATATATATATATAAAAAACAATATGAATTCAAACACTTCTGTTTGACCACTGTAGTGTGATATACTTTAGTCTTTATAAAATTAATTGGGAAAGAAAAGGAATTAGTAAATTGATGTTTCTGCCACTAGATTAGTCAGTTGACTCATTTCTTGGCAGAGGAAGTCAGGCTGCCCACATGAAGCAGTCACTGGACTAGGAACCTAGAACGTCTGGGTTCAAATCCTGGCTCTGTTGCTGATGAGGTTACTTAATGTCTGTGCATCAGATCCCACCCATAAAATGTTATAATGCTATTTTTCGACTTAGGTAGATTGTGAAGGATATTTTATCAAGTGCTTATAAAATGCTTTGAAGTCTACAAGTCCTGAATGTTATTAGATCACAATATTCGGGATAGGTAGAATATTAAAAAGCTGCTTTCTCATTATCATCATATGTGAAGGGATTTCTTAGGATTGGGAAACCTACTTAGCTAAATATAGAGCCCAGGTGCTGGTGTTTGGAGGAAAAACTGCTATGTTGGACTCACTGAGCAATAGTATGTCAGTCTCTAATGAAGCTTGGGTATAGACTTATATGCCCTACTTGACTTTATTTATTTTAGTTTTCTAGAGATTTCATAATCAAATTACAAACTTCAAAATTTTTAATTTCAACCTATTTATTTTACTATTACTTTGGTACTGTCCAGTCCTTAAAGGCAGGGAGATATTTGCTTGAACCCAACCACAGAAATGTAAATGGCTTCATTACATATTGTTTTAGTGATGGCTCTTTTATTACCAATGCTGTGATGACTGTATCACTGACTGTTGGGAGCTGTAGGTTTTTAGTTGATCTGGATACATGGATTTTACCATTTTTCCCCAACAGGTGACAGTCCCGGGAATGATTTTTCCTCTCGAAAACATGGTTACAGAGGTATTTTCCTTAATAGTCCTCTAAGAATCTCCAAGGTAAAACAAACAAAATGACTAACACAAACTCAAACTCCTCGGTATTAGTATGCTCATAAAATTATATGATTATTGAAGTCACTTCTAGTAACAAAGTGCTATAATTCTACAATATAAAGTTGGAAAAATAAAAAACCCTCCTGGTAGTTTCCTCTGCTCCCCCACACCGGTAGATAATAACCAGGGTTGCTCTGCTGCACTGTGGTATCTGCAGCGTTCTGCCAGGACATGCTCATTAAGGTGAGACTGGGATGCTGGGGAACAATGACAGATCACAGGAGGGCTCAAGGGCTGGAAGAATTTTTCTTTCCAGGTAGGAGACACCCAAGCTAGGGTGAGGCGAGTGAGGCACCTTGGGTGCAAAATTAAAGGAGACATTCACTCTCAGGGGCAGCTTGAGAGTGAGTGCTCCCTTAAACTTTGTTCCCCAGAAGCTTCCTCCCCTGGGAAAAGTCTTAACAAGGCTTGTGCCAGGGAGTAGGCAACCAGCCACAACCTAGGAGTTTTGAAGTAGCGAGTGTGAGTTGGAGAAGCCAATCAAATCAAATGAAGAGCTAGGTGAAGTTCTTTATTTTTTGCTGTGTACTGTTTCTGACCTTGGGGCACTAAAGTCCAGCATCTTCACAGCCCACATGGCCTCCCATTATCTCCCACTCTCTCAGGGCACCCATGAAGAGGGAAGGAAAATTCTAGGAGTCAATATGGAGACAGCAGAGAAGAATTAAGGCATAGCGAGAAAAAGTAAGATCAGAATGAATACTGTACACAGAGGCTTGGCCCCAGGGTTCCTCCTAGGTCAGTAATCTTTCTGCTTGCCTGAGCGTGGGTCCTTGAAGGAGTCCACCCTGCCAGGTGGCTTTAAAGCCCCTGCTCTTGGAGGAACCTTTTCATGCTGTTGGTAGTTACTGCTCCCTTTGCACAAATCTGGGGTAGCCAGACTTATGTTTTCAATTCACAAAACTCAACTTAAAAATCTATTACTGAACTTTAAATGTCTATTTCAATCTTCCATTCTGTCCGATAATGTAGTTCAGTAGACTACAGGTAATCTTACTTCTGTTTTTTTAAAGAATAACTTCTGATAAACTCCATCAATTCAGAATTTCCCCCTTCCCCTTCATCTCCCTAGGTAGCATCTAAGTTCCGGGAGATGTGTGGTGAAGTGTTGGGTTCCTGACCCTCAGTGCCCCTCCTGGCTGGCATTTGCTGCTAATGTCCCCCATTGTCCAGTTATCAGTCCTAGTGCCTGTAGCTCCCTTATCCTGACTGTGGTGGTTCTCCCTGAGCCATGTCCTCACCCTTCTTTGGAAAATGCGAAGCTGTTGCGTGTTCTCTTGTGCCCCTGTGGAGCTATGGAGTTTTAGGGGCTGCCTTAGACATATCTGGTTGCCCTTTCTTCTCCTCTTTACTGTTTACCCTGGTCCTACCTGAGAAGTGGTGACTCCTCCCCCTCAACTGCCCACCCTGGGGCCTCAGCCAAATCTTGGAGTCACTCTCTCATTTGACCCTTCCCTCTCTTCAGCTTGGAGGATTATCTAACACTTCACTGTTCAATATAGTAGCCACTAGTTGCATGTGACTGCTGAGCTCTTGAAATGTGGATTAGCCCAGATTGAGATGTACTGAAAGTGAGAATGCACATCAATTTCAAAGACTTAGTATGAAGAACAGATTGTAAAATATTGATAATTTTAGTATAGCTTTCATGTTGAGATAATATTTTAGACATGTTGAATTAAATAAAGTATAGCATTACAATTTCACTTATTTATTTTTACTTTTAAAAAAATGTGGTCACTACAAAAATTTAAATGACGCTGTATTGCTTTTGGACAGAGCTGATCTGACAAGTATAAGGAAGTCATATGGACTGGATTGTGTCTCTCCCCCACCCATCCAATTCATATGTTGAAATCCTAACCCCCTATATGACTGTATTTGGAGAAAGGACCTGTGAGGAGGTAATTAAAGTTAACTGAACACGCAAGGGTGGGACCCTAATCCACAGGACTGTCATCCTTATGAGAAGAGGAAGGGATACCAGGAGCCCATGGTGTGTACAGGAAAACCCATGTGAGGACACAGCAGTGACACATCTGTCTGCAAGTCAGGAAGAGAAGCCTCATCAAAAACCAACACTGCTGACACCTTAACCTTGGACTCCCAGGCTTCAGAATTGAGAGAAAGTAAATTTCTGTTGTTGAAGCCACCTAGTGTCTGGTATTCTGTTGTGGCAGCCCTAGCAGACTAATACAGGAAGGAAAACTCACTCTGGTATTATGCTGTTTCCCAAAATTAAATGTTTATAGCATTAATTTTAGCTTGTCTTCCTCAAAAACCCATTCTTAATTTATTGTCTGTGCCAGGAATTTAAAAAATCTATTTTGAAATTCAAAAGCAGAGTGAAAATGGACTCTGTCGTTCTCTGTTGTCTGTTGTGACCTTCCTTTTCCAAGGATTTAGAAGCAGCTACCCTCTGCTGTCTGAAGTTGAGGGAGGAGTCACATAGCAAAAGGGAAATATGGTGAGTGAAAAACACATTGGCTAATATCAAAATATTCCTCAGCGATAGCAACACGTTTTGCCTTACCCCATACTATTAAAAATCAGGAGGATCTGATTTCATTTGTTATTCATTAGTTTGTTATGTATTTATTGCCTGCAGAATGATTTTGTATATTTTAGTGTGAATAGCTTTTGGACAGCATCTGCACGTCTGAAAATTTCAGGTCTTTAATTTCATAATGAAAGATATTTCTGTGAAAGGAATTGAAGGTATCATAGAAACTGTGTGGTGGTGGTAGAGAGGTGGTTGAAGGTACTAAAACCCTGTTGTTCGTATCATTATAGTTCAGAACGTTTTGTTAACTATGGAAGAGACCTTGTTGTCCACCCTCAGCACAGATTCTGCTTTGCCAGAAGTCCTATAGTTCTTGATGTAATGCATATGGCACACACAGTCAGTCTTGGCTTCCAGTCAAGACAGTATACAAGGCGGTCCCTGGGGGGACAGCAGAGGGCCAGAAAGGCAAGTGTTGCACTTAGAAGAACATGGCCAGTTCATCTCATCCTTTGTACTTCTCTGATGCACCAGGTATTCATGTTTGTTTACTTCTCTATGAACCTCTAGAGGGCAGGGAAATACAACTTTCATTTCTGAATATTCCTTTGGACAATGCCTAGCATATAGTAAGTACATGATAAAAGTGTTTGGAATTTTATAAAATGAATACATGAATCCAACAACTTCTGCTCTCAAATCCTCACTTCAGATGTTCTCCTACCACTTATCCCTGTTGGCCTGGGTACTGCAGATAATCTTACTTCTGTTCTTTTAAAAATCATTTCTGATAAACTCTATGAATTCAGAATTTCCCTGTTTTATTTGGTTTCCCTGACTGGTATCTAAGTTCTGGGAGGCATGGAGTGAATTGTTGGGTTCTTGACCTCCTCCAGGTCCAGCAGCCTTCTCTAGCTCCTTTAATCCTAACCAACTTATTATCTTATTTATACAAACAAATTCTTTTAAAAAAAGTATTTAGGAGGGGAAGAGCAAGATGGGGGAATAGAAGCCTACACCATTTTATCCCCCAAACCTGGCTGGAACACCAAATTTTAACAACTATCTGTATACAAAAAAGCACTGTCACAAGAACCAAAAATCAGATATCAGGTATCAGTTCAGCCACCGTGGGGTAGAACTACAAGCAAGCTCTTGGGGGTCACTGAGTCCAGGTCTAGGTTCTTGGATAGCATTTCTGGACCTGCCCTGGGTGAGGAGGTGGGTGCCCACTGTTCTGAAGTATGAGTCCCAGGGCTAGCAGCATTCATCACAAGCTGACGGAAGGGCCCTTGGGCTTTAAGTGAACATCAGTAATGGTCTGGCAGAACTCCCCATGGACTGATGGTGGTGAGGGCTACGGGGGAGAGGCTCCTCTAACTGTAGAAAGGGGAAGGAAGAGCAGGAAGAACTTTGTATTGTGGTTTGAGTGCCAGCTTAGCCACAGTAGAATAGAACATCAGGTAAACTGCCGAGGTCTTGAACTCCAATTCCTGGCTCCCAGACAGCATCTCTGGACATGCCCAGGGCCTGGGGGAACATTCCACCCTGAAGGGAAAGGCTTTGGACAAGGACTAGTGCTGTACTGCCTCTAGGTCTGACCTAGTGCAGTCCCAGTGGTGGTGGTCTCAGGAGTGCTTGCATCATGACATCCCCTGTTCCCAGTGGCTCAGTACAGAGAGAGACTTTGTTTGGGAGAAAGTAAGGAAAAAGAACAAGAGCCTCAGCTTGGTAATCCAGAAAATTCTTCAGGATCTTATCCAAGACCACCAAAGCAGTACCTCTACAAGTCTGCAAAACCCATAGTGTTATTAGGCTTAGGTCCCAAGTCCTTTTGAATAACCGGAAAGCCTTCCCAAAAAGACAGGCACAAACAAGCCCAGACTGTGAAGATAACAATAAATGCCTAATTCCTCAAAGTCAGACACCAAAGAACATCTGCAAACATCATCACCACCCAGGAAAACAGGTTCACCAAAAAAACAAAACAAAACAAAAAACAACAACAACAACAAAACATAATCTCACCAAATGTATTAAATAAGGCACCAGGGAGCAGTCCTGGAGAAAAAGAGATATATGACTTTTCAGACAGAGAATTTAAAATACTGTTTTGAGGAAACTCAAAAGACATTCAAGATAATGCAGAGAAGAAACTCAGAATTTTATCAGTCCAATTTAACAAAAAGACTGAAATAATTAAAAAGAATCAAGCAGAAATTCTAAAGTTGAAAAATGCAATTGACATGCTGAAGAAAGTATCAGCCTCTTAATAGAACTGATCACGCAGAAGAAAGAAATATTGAACTTGAAGACAGGCTATTTGAAAATACACAGAGGAGACAAAAGAAAGAAATAGTAAAAAACACTGCAACACACCTACAGGATTTAGGAAATAGCCTCAAAAGGGTAAATATAAGAGTGATTGGCTTTAAAGAGGAGGTGGAGAAAGAGATAGGGGTAGAAAGTATATTTAAAGGAATAATATCAGAGAACTTCCCAAACCTAGAAAAATACATCAATATTCAAGTACAAGAAGGTTATAGAACACCAAGCAGATTTAACCCAAAGAAGACTATCTCAAGACATTTAATAATCAAACTCTCAAAGGTCAAGGATAAAGAAAGGATTTTAAAAGCAGTAAGAGAAAAGAAACAAATAACATATAATGGAGCTCCAGTACATTTGGCAGCAGAGCTTTTAATGGAAACCTTACAGGCCAGGAGAGAGTGGCATGACATATTTAAAATGTTGAATGATAAAAAACTTTTACTAGAATGTACTAGAATAATACATTTGGTGAAAATATCCTTCAAAGATGAAAAAGAAATAAAGACCTTCCCAGACAAACAAAAATTGAGGGATTTTATCAAAACTAGACCTGTCCTAGAAGGCATACTAAAGGGAGTTTTGAATCAGAAAGAAAAGAATGTTAGAGGAAAAGAAAATCATCTGAAGGTGCAAAAATCACTGATAATAGCACACAGAAAAACACAGAATATTATAACACTGTAATTGTAGTGTGTCACCTTCTCCTGACTTACATAGAAAGACTAAATGATGAACCAATAAAAAATAATGGCTACAATAATTTTTCAAAACACAGCACAATAAGATATAAACAGAAACAACAAAAAGTTGAAAAGTGGGGGACAAAGTTAAAGTATAGAGGTTTCTGTTGCTGTTGTTGTTGTTTGTTTGTTTTGATTCGGAGTCTCATTCTGTCACCAGGCTGGAGTGTAGTGGCTTGATCTCGGCTTACTGCAACCTCTGCCTCAAACGATCCTCCTGCCTCAGCCTCCGGAGTAGCTGAGACTGCAGGCACATGCCCAGCTAATTTTTTGTTTTTTTAGTAGAGACGGGGTTTCACCATGTTGGCCAGGATGGTCCCGATCTCTTGACCTCATGAGCTACCCGTCTTGGCCTCCCAAAGTGCTGGGATTACAGGTGTGAGCCACCGCACTGGCCCAAGTATTGAGTTTTTATTGTTTTTTTTTTTTTTACATGTTTGTTTCCTTGTTTGTTTATACAATCAGTGTTAAGTTGTTACCGCTTTAAAATAATGGATTATAAAATAGCATTTGTATGCCTTATGGTAAGCTCGGATCAAAAAACATACCAACAGATACACACAAAAAATAAAAAGCAAGAAATTAAAGTGTACTACCAGAGAAAATAAAAACAATCAAACTCATAGAGACAGAGAATAGAAGGATGGTTACCAGAGGCTGGGAAGGGTAGTGGAGGAGGGCATGGATAATGGGTACAAAAAAAATAGAAAGAATGAATAGGATCTAGTATCTGATAGCACAACAGGGGGACTGTCATCAATAATAACTTAATTGTACATTTAAAAATAACTTTGAAAGTATAATTGGATTATTTGTAGCATAAAGGATAAATGCTTGAGGGGATAGATACCCAGTTTTCCATGATGTGATTATGTACTGCATGCTTATACAAAAATATCTCATGTACCCCATAAATATATATACTTACTCTGTATCCACAAAAATTTAAAATAAAAATTTTAAAATTGGCCAGGTGCAGTGGCTCACACATATAATCACAGCACTTTAAGAGGCCAAGGCAGGCAGATCACCTGAGGTCAGGAGTTTGAGACCAGCCTGGCCAACATGGTAAAACCCCATCTCTACCAAAAATACAAAAAAACAAACAAACAAACAAACAAAATAGCCAGGCATGGGTGGTGGGCACCTGTAATCCCAGCTACTCAGGAGGCTGAGGCAGGAGAATTGCTTGAACCCAGGAGACGTAGGTTGCAATGAGCTGAGATTGTGCCATTGCAGACTGGGTTACAAAAGCAAAACTCTGCCTCAGAAATAATAATAATAATAATAATTTAATCAAAGAAAAAATCATTTAATTACCCAAGATCTAAATGAAGGTATTCTCATTGTAACATAAAATGCTACAAAAAATTTTTAAACCTTATTACCAATTCGTGGCAATCTCCACCATTGCATAGTATGAGAATAGCCTTCCAAGCCTCCCCCTCTGCATGCATTTTCATATATTTATTATATATCTGTTAAAATAGATATGTGTCAGTGTGTGTGTGTATGTGTGTGCGCATAATAGACACACAAAAGAAATATCATTTAGGTTAAACATGTACATATACTCAACCTAAATGATTTCATACTGTTATGTACTGTTCTGCACCTTGCTTTTTTTTTTTTTTTACATAATAAGATACCTCCTTTTTTTCCTTTTTCAACTTTTATTTTTGGTTCAGGGGGTACATGTGCAGGTTTGTTACCTGGGTATATTATGTGATGTTGAGGTTTGGGGTACTAATGATCCCATCACCCAGATACTGAGCATAGTACTCAACAGTTTATTCAGCTTACCCCGCTTTCACGCTCCTCCATATAATAGTCCCCAGTATCTATTGTTGCTATCTTTATGTCCATGAGTACCTGATGTTTAGCTCCACTTATAAGTGAGAACATGCAGTATTTGGTTTTCTCTTCCTGTATTAATTTGCTGCATCCATGTTCCTGCAAAGGATATCCATATTGCTATAAAGGACATGATGTTGTACTTTTTTTGGGCTGTGTAGTATTCCCTGTTGTATATGTACTATTTTTTTTAATCCAATCCACCACTGATGAGTACCTTGGTTAATACCATCTTTTTGCTATTGTGAATAGTGCTGTGATGAACATGCCAGTACATGTGTCTTTTTGGTAGAACAATTTGTTTTCTTTTGAATATAAATCCAGCAATGGGATTGCTGGGTCAAATGGTAGTTCTGTCTTAAGTTCTTTAAGAAATCTCCAAACTGCTTTTCACAGTGGTTGAACTAATGTACATTCCCACCAACAGTGTAACCATGTTCCCTTTTCTCCGAAGCCTCACCAATATCTGTCTTTGACTTTTTAGTAATAACCATTCTGATTATGTAAGATGGTATTCCACTGTGGTTTTCATTTGACTGCTTGTACATCTTTTTTTTTTTTTTTTTTTAGTAATGTCTGTTTATGCCTTTTTCCCATTTTGCAATGGGGTTATTTGATTTTTGCTTGTTTAATTGTTTAAGTTCCTTTAAGATTCTGAACATCAGGCTTTTGTCAGATACATAGTTTGTGAACATTTTCTTTCATTCTGTAAGTTGTGTGTTTACTCTGATGATAGTTTCTTTTGCTGTGCAGAAGCTCTTTCGTTTAATTAGGTCCCACTTGTCAATTTTTTGTTATTGAAATTGCTTTTGAGGACTTAGTCATAAATTCTTTCCCAAGGCTCATGACCAGAATGATATTTCCTAGGTTTTCTTCTAGGATTTTTTATGTCTTTTTTTTATGTCACTACTCATACATCTCCCTCATTCTCTTTTTAGCTATTGCAAAGTATTCCATAGCACAGAGAAATGAAAATATATTTCAAACATAAGTAACTTTTCCTTGATTGATGGTTACACAGGTTGTTTCAGAATTTTACAGTTAGAAACAATAAAGCATGAATGTCCATCTTTGTATGTGCTTCTTTTAGACACGCACAAATTTTTTTTTATGATAGACTCTTACAGGTTGACTTATTGGGTTAAAAAGTACATATAGGTGCTGGCGGCAATCTTGAGGAAGGGCTTTCTTGGTCATTTGTCACATGATCCCTTCTTATTTGTAAACCAAATGGATTTACTAAACTGTGCTAGGGAAGAATGGCACAGCAAGACTTAGATTATTCATGTTCAAGGGGTAATTTATATGTTTTATGACCATAAGATGAACATATGACCTCCTCTAACATCTCTAGCAATCTTTTCCACTGGATAGCAGAACAGACAGTATTCTTCCAAGCCCTTTGCCATGTATTTGTATTATGTCATAAGGATTTTTGCATGCCTACTACTTTGTAATACCTCTGTCAGTAAATAAGAAGGAGCCACCTTCAGTACTCCAAATGAGAAAGAAAATGGTGTTATTAATTACCATAATCTCATTCAAAAAGGGAGAGATGGATCATATCAAAAGAATCAGTGACCATGTCATACTCAAGGTGATAGACCTCATGATATCCATCTGCTCCATGGACACAGTTCACCAGTTAAAGAGGAGAATCACCTCATTATCTGAGTGCTAAGGAACCAGAGGGGGTAGTATCTGAAAACTTAGTGTTATCTTGATAATATGGTTTGAATGTGTCCCCCCAAGTTCATGTGTTAGCAAATTAATCCCTAATGCAACAGTATTGGGAGATGGGGGTCTAATGGGAGGTTTTTATTTCATGAGGCCTCACCATTGTGAATGAATTAATGCCAATTATAAAAGGTATGAGGCAACAAGTTCAGTCTTTTGCTCTCTTGCCGTCTTGCTCTCACTTTTTCTTGCCCTCTACCTTCTGGCATGAAGGGATGTAGTAAGAAGACCCTTGCTAGACTCCAGCACCATGCTCTTAGACTTTCCAGCCTCCAGAACCATGAGCCAATAAATTTCTGTTCTTTTTTTTTAATACATATATTTTATTGCACTTTAGGTTCTGGGGTACATGTGAAGAACATGCAGGATTGTTGTATAGGTACATACATGGCAATGTGGTTTGCTGCCTCCATCTCCATTACCTATAACTGGCATTTATCCCCCACGTTATCGCTCCCCAACTCCCTACCCCCAGTTGTCCCTCCCCTACTCTCCCCTAACAGACCCCAGTGTGTGATGATCCCCTCCCTGTGTCCATATGTTCTCATTGTTCAACACCCACCTATGAGTGAGAACATGTGGTGTTTGATTTTCTGTTCTTGTGTCAGTTTGCTGAGAATGATGGTTTCCAGGTTTGTCCATGTCCCTACAAAGGACATGAACTCATCATTTTTTATGGCTGCATAGTATTCCATGGTGTATATGTGCCACATTTTCCTTGTCCAGTCTATCATTGATGGGCATTTGTGTTGGTTCTAGGTCTTTGCTATTATAAACAGTGCCACAATGAACATACACGTGCATGTGTCTTTATAATAGAACGCTTTATAATCCTTTGGATATATACCCAGTAATGGGATTGCTGGGTCAAATGGAATTTCTATTTCTAGGTCCTTGAGGAATCACCACACCGTCTTCCACAATGGTTGAACTAATTTACACTCCCACCAACAGTGTAAAAGCGTTCCTATTTCTCCACATCCTCTCCAGCATCTGTTGTCTCCAGATTTTTTTAATGATCGCCATTCTAACTGGCATGAGATGGTATCTCAATGTAGTTTTGATTTGCATTTCTCTAATGACCAGTGATGATGAGCATTTTTTCATATGTTTGTTGGCCTCATATATGCCTTCTTTTGTAAAGTGTCTGTTCATATCCTTCGCCCACTTTTGAATGGGCTTGTTTGTTTTTTTCTTGTAAATCTGTTTTAGTTCTTTGTAGATTCTGGATATTAGCCCTTTGTCAGATGGGTAGATTGCAAAGAGTTTTTCCCATTCTGTTGGTTGCTGGTTCACTCTAATGATTGTTTCTTTTGCTGTGCAGAAAGGGCAGACTTGTTAGCTTATCTCAAAAAAAGCTGCTAATGAGTAATAATTGGCCACTGCCTTATTTATCACAAAACTAATGTCTCATGACTTTTTTATGTGTATCATACTTTAATAGATCTCATACACCAGAATTCAGATCATGAATGCCTGGCAGAATATTTTGTTGGGCAGTGCTAATTTAAAATTAAGAATGGTTTGTGGTTAAATGAATATGTTCAGTTTTTGAATTTTAATAGTAATTCCAATTCAGTAAATGCTATCACTGTTTACCCCTTCTAAAGATTCGACTAGACTTTGTTAGTAATGTTAAACTTTTCAGAAAGATGGTGAGTGCTATTTAAAACTTACTGGAGATTGGTTTTACATTTAAATTTGTATAACTGGTTATGTGGATATATTTAAATACTGGGGAAATTTATTCACTGTCTCAGAACCAAGCAAGATTCCCCTGTGTTTTGTGTTCATTTGCCTCTTAAAGGCAAGGGTTGGAGATAAATAAGGTAGCAATGTCTACTTTATATTTTTGGCCTTAACTATGCCAATCTAATTAGAATTCTCTGTATTTAAAATGGCTCCTTTTACTTATTGAAAGGCAATTTAGTGTGATTTATATGTAATATCAAAGATTATTTAACACTTCTCACATATTCTAGGTGATCTGTAAGGTCACATGCTTTTAAAATAGTAGCAACTTAAAACTTCACTCTTGAGTTCTTTGTAGTCTAAGTCAAACTAAGTTATAATTTAGGATTGTCTTTAAACAGCCATTCAGAAACATTAAACTGTAGAACTGCTGTGTATTTGTGATTGGGAATGGTGTTTTGCCAACTTTAAAGGATTAAAGTAGAGGAGATATACACACATTTTAAAATTACGTGTGATCATAAGACTTAATTAAAAAGAAAACTACAGGGAAAAAATGTGGTATGAATATTAAGGTAAACAAACAAGCAAAAACCCAATAAAACCTTTTTTTTTGATGTCGGCCTGAGGCTGAGCTGGTGGGAAATTAAGGGACTTTTTCAGAGGCCAGGAAAAAAATAAAAATAAAATATGTTAGGTGGAGCCCTGAGTAGGTTTATGAGCTCTTTAGTGGTCACTGGCCTGTGTTTTAGTGGGACCATTGTATCAGGAATGAAGATAAAGCCTGGGCCTCAGGCAAGACAGAAGCTCAAATAGGGTACCTTGAAGGATGATGCTTTCAGTGAGTGTGACAATTAATTCTATGGGTCAGCTTGACCATTCTGATATCCTGATGTCAGATTTCCAGCTCCAAAACAGAGAGAAATAAATTTCTGTTGTTTATAAGCCACCCAGTCTATGGTACTTCATTATAGCAGCCTGAATTGACTAAGACACTAAGGTTACTGGGTATGAGATCAATATTCAAAAGTCTTTTGCTTTTTTACACAACAGCCTAAAAAGTAAGAAATTTTAATTTAAGAAAAATATATGATACTGTATTTGTTTGCTATTACTTCATAACAAATTACCCTAAAAGTTAGTTGTATAAAATAATAACAACAATTTATCATCTCATACAGGGCCAGGAATTCAGGAATGGCTTAGCTGGCTTGTCTGGTTCAGGGTCTCTCATAAGATGTCAGCTCAGGCTGTCGTCATCTGATAGCTTGACTGAGACTAGAGGATCAGCTTCTAGGATGGATCATATACCTGGCTGGCAAATGAATCCTGGCTGTTCATGGGAGGCCCCAATTCCTTCCCTCATGGACTTCTTTGTAGGGTAGCCTAAGTGTCCTTATAATGCAGCAGCTGGCTTTCCCCAGAGCAAGGGATCCAAGAGAGAACAAAGCAGAAACCACAGTTTCTTTTATGGCTTAGGCTTAGCAGTCACACTCTGTCATTTCCATGGTTACACAGGTCAGCCCTATTCAGTGTGAGAGGAGACTTACCAGTGTGAATACCAGGGGGCAAGGATCACTGGGAGCTATTTTGGAGGCTGACTACTACAGATGCACAATAGCAACAAAAATGTAAAGATTGCCAGAAATTTAAAAAACGTTTGAAAGACATTGGGGGAAGAATCTTAAAACTATCACAATATATTAAATGAAGATAATTATATTGTAAAACATTTTGTATTTTAAGAAGAATATAACAAAGTAAGTGGAGAAACATATCATGTATAGGAGTCATCAATATTATAAAGATTCTTCCCAATTAATCTATGGATTCAATGGAAACTTAATCCAAATCCTAACCATTTTTGTTTTAGTGGAAATGGACTATTTTGCTCTAAAATTTTCATGAACAAGTGAAAGGCTGAGAAGAAAATACTACTAAAGAAAAATAAGAGTAGTGGGGTTTTTAGTGCAGATACCAAGAATTATATTCAGTTAGCCAATATGCTATTCATACAGTATGCTATTCATACAGGGATAGACAGACTCATAGAACAGACTTATAGACATAGATTCATGCATACGAGGAAATTTGATATAGAACAGAAGTGGCATTGCAGATGAATGGAGAAAGATATTAATAAAATTGATTTTCCACAGAAAAATTCAAAGTCAATTCCAACTTCACTCACACCATGCACACAATTAGGTTGGTTTAAATGTGAAAGCAAATTTTAAAAACTTGTAGAAGAAGAGCCAGGAGAATATCTTTATGGCCTTAGGGTAGGGATGGATTTCTATAAAGAAATCATAAAAGAAGGCTGGATAAATTTGAATTCATTAAAATTAATAATTTTGTCATTCAAAGATACCATAAAAGCAGTGAAATGACAAGTTACAAACTGAAAGGATATCTGAAACATAACCAACAAAGGACTAGTATTTAACACACACACAGACACAGACACACACACATGCACATTGATGACTCACATACATCAATACTAAAACAAGAAAGAATCTAACAGAAAAATGGACTAAAGACAGGAAAAGATATTTCACAGAGGGGAAATATGAGTGGTCAGTAAATCTTTAAAAAATTCTCAGCTTCAATTAGTAATCAGGAAAATTCAAACTAAAACCAAAATATATCATATAATTTCACATCCATTAGGATGGCAACAATTTAAAAGTTTGACAATACCATGTACTGATGAAAATATGAAGCAAGGGAACTTTTTATACATTGCTTTAGAATATAACTTAGCACAGCCTTTTTGGAAGGCAGTTGGGATTACCTAGGAAAATTGGGTAAGTATACACCCTCTGACCCAGCATCCCCTCCTGGATGTGTGTATATAATAAAGAAATTTGAAAATGTGTAGTAGGGTACATGTACAAGAATATTCAAAACAGCATTATTCAGAACAGCAAAACATCTGGAAAGGATCTAAATATTCATTAACACTAGGATTACTAAATAATGAAATAATATTCTAAAGTAAAAATGAATACCTAAATCTACATGCAATATTAGGGATTAGCAAGAGAAATGCACTTTTGAATCAAAAAAGGAATTGTAAATGAATTCACTTATATAAATTTAAAAAGTCAAGTAATATATTGCATAAGAGAGTGTGTGTGTGTGTGTGTGTGTGTGTGTTTCCTATACAAAAACACTAAAACCAAGAGCAAGAAATAAGTAACACTAACTTCAGGTCAGTGGTTATCTCTCAGGGAAAAAGAAAGGGATGCTATAATTTAAGGCCATGGAAAGGTCATCAGTGGTACTGGTGATGTTCTATTTCTTCATCTGGTTGGTAGATATACACTTGTGATTATTTAAAGTTTTATTTCTCTTCTTTAAAATGTATATATATTTTATATAATTTCATATGTGTAATATTTTGCTTTTTTTTTAAGTTAAAAAATTCAAAGAATACAGATAAATAAAAAAATCTTCTTTTCACCAAACCTCCCCTAGTGGTAGCCATTCTTACCCGTTTTATGTGTACCTTTCTAGATTAGCTCTATGCATTAACATACATATATCTGGCTGGGCGTGGTGGCTCACGCCTGTAATCTCAGCACTCTGGGAGGCTGAGGGGGGCGGATCACCTGAGGTCAGGAGTTCGAGACCAGCCTGGCCAACACGGCAAAACCCCGTCTCTACTAAAAATACAAAAATTAGCCCTACGTGGTGGTGGACACCTATAATCTCAACTACTCAGGAGGCTGAGGCAGGAGAATCACTTGAACCCAGGAGGCAGAGGTTGCAGTGAGTCGAGATTGCACCACTGCTCTCCAGCCTTGGCAACAAGACGAAATTCCACCTCAAAAAAACAAAACAAAAAACCTATACATATATCTGTAGAAGTATATAGTTTGTTTTGTGAGATGGGAGTTAACATAAATGGTATTAGACCAACAGTCTTATTTTTGAATTTGCTTTTTTCCCCCCCTTAATAATGCCTCTTAGCATGCTTTCCACATGCGTACATGGCTATCTATCTCATTATTTTTATCTGCTGCACAGCATTATATGATTTGGGGACATTATTTTACCTGACTCTGGGCTGGTGCAATAGTAACAGGCAAACTTAGAGCCTTGGTAGTTCATAACAAGAACTGTTTATTTTTATGCTCATGCTGCCTGTCCACTGTGAGTTGACTAAAAGGTCTGCATCATGTTTCCTTACTCTGGGACCCAGGCTGATGGAGCAGCCACTACAACAAACATTCCTGGTCACTGTGGTGTAAAGGAAAGAGGGCTCTGAAGCGTCTTACATGGGCAGTTAAATGCTCTGTGTTGCAAGTGTATCTACCACTTCCACTCACAACTCATTGGCCAGAACCAGCTGCAGGACACCATCTAGCCACAAGGAGGTAGGAAATGCAGTCCCACTGTGTGCCTAGAAAGGAGCAAGCCAGATGTATTTGGTAAGTAGTACTGATGACTAGTAGTCACCTCCCCCTGTCGATGGCCTGGTAATTTTTTTCTTTCTGTCTTCTTAGGTTTAGATCTTTAACCTCTCCAGAATTTTTAAATGAACATTTAGATTTTAAATGGTCTGGTTCCAAATGCATAGTAAGTCTTCCCAACAATTTTGACTTAGAAGTTCCCTATTTGTTAAGAATTTTGTTTGTTTTTAAGCAATAAGGATTTTAAAAAAACCCAATGTGTTAAACAAATTAGGGGTTTTATTTGTTCTTACATGAAGAATCTAAGGGGACACAGTGTAGGGATGGTGCTGTGATGTCATTAAAAACCAGCCTTCTCTTGCCTTGTTGCTCAACCATCCTTAAGATAGGGCTGTCTCTACCTAAAGGAAAGCTGGAGAGATAATTCCTTTAAAACATAAAAATGAAAAGGACATATTGCCATTACCAGAAAATATGTTTGTATGCGTAATTGTGTATGTATGTGTATGTATATGCTTGTTCTGCACTTCTTACTCTGCTCTATTTTTTTATTGCTTATTTTTCATGATTGTTTTTAGTTTTTTTTTCATTTTGTTTTTGTCAAATTTCAAACAACTTGTCAAGTTTTATTAAAGAACTAAGTTTAACTATGACTTTTCTCCTTGAAGTCCTCTTCTCCCTCTTCTCAGCAAATGGCATCACCATCCTCCCAACTGTTTAGTCAAAAATCCCTGTGAATTACCTTGAGCTCTATCTCTCACTTTCATTTAATCCATTAGCAAGTCCTGTGGCTGCTGCCTCCAAATTACATCTTGAATCTGATCAATTCTGACTGCCTCTTCCTCTGCTACGTTAGTTCAAGCTGCTATCATACCGATAGGACTACTTCGAGAGTCTTCTAACCAGTACCCCTTCCTCCACATTTCCTACCCTCTCTCCCACCAGCCCATTTGCCACACAGCAGCCTAAATGGTCCTCAGATGATGTCATTTCCCTACTTACAACTGTCCAAGGGCTTCACGATTAAATCTAGAATCATACCCCTCACCATGGCCTAGAATCTCTACACAGCCCTGCTAATCTACTTTATCTTCCCCCAATGCTCTCCTTTTCCACTAGATTCCAACCATAGACCCTTTATTCTGTCTCTTTAGCTGGCTATTATGGTTAATTCAGGGCCCTTGCTCTTCCTGTTGCTTGGAATGGCGGGGCTTCCCAGATATTTGCATGATTGACCCGTTTGCATAATTCAGGTTTGACCTTACATGTCACCTGTTCTGGGAGGCTTTCTCTGATTCACTCTAGTTAAAATAGAGTCCCATCCCCTACCCCCACTGCAGTGCTTTTGTCAGTCTCCATCGAGTATCTATTCTCCATAACACATTATCATCTGAAATTATCTTGTTTTTTATATACTTCTCTTCTTTCTCCTCCCTTGTATTAGAATGTGAACTTGAGAGCAGGGACTCTGTGCTATTCACCACCATATCTCCAATGCTTAGCAACTGACTCATAATTAAATGTTACATAACTATTTGTTACCAACTGCTTTTGATTGGCCCTGAATTTAACTTATAGATTAAATTAGGAGTGAATTGGCATTTTGTAATGCTATATGTCTTCCTTTATTTGGTTATTTATTTAAGACCAGCAGTAGAAATTTATTATTTTCTTCATACAGAAACTGTGCATATACTGTTAAGTTTATTCCTAGATATTTTGTAGTTTTATTGCTACTGAGAATGGGCTCTTTCTCAGTGATTTTTCTCTAAGAGAAATGCTATTTATCTTTGTATGCTGTTCTTGCAGCTGGCCGCAATGCAAATCTTAGTTTGTCATCCTAGTCTCTGGGTTTCTCCTTTGATAATCATGTCATCTGCACATTTTCTTGCCTTTCCCTCTGACTTGGGACTCTAGGATGACTGTCTTATATTTTTGAACTCACTGGATGTTACTTAAGTTAATATTTAGTGAAATCATTACACTATAAATGTACTTAATTGGTGTTCCGGATTACAACTAAGAAGCGAAGTCATTCCTCTTTTCTTAGGGGAAATCATGTTTTCTTTTAGTAGGCTATGTCAGATATGGGCTACTGTGAACCTGTAATGATAGGATTCTGGAGAGTACTTGTGAGTGGGTGGGGGTTAAGATTATCAGTAAACATCTGGGAAAATGAAAGGAGCTAATAATTTAAACTGGGGAGAAGCTTAGCAAGGTCATCAAACTGGCTGATGTTGGCCAGGTAGCCCCTGCACATGATCTAAGAAATGAAGGAACTCTTCTAAACAGAAATGGGAACACTGTAGTTGAAACAGAGTAGGTATCAAGACTCTTCAGGGTCCTTCCTGCCCAAACTCCTAGGGAAGAAGCACATCAAGGAGGAATATTCTGAAGGAAAAGAAAGCTGCAGCCTCCATGAAGGGCTCCCATCATCTGGACTCTGACAAAGGTCCAAATCTTCCTGGAGGATAATGTGCCACTCCTTGCCCCAGATCAGCATGACTCACCAGGCCCAGAATCAGCACCAGTGAAACCTCCCTGGAAAGTCTCTCTTGACCTGAGACTGAGTCAGATTCTTCCACTGGACTTTCTAAGTAGCCTACTACCCTCCCAATGCCTACTATCCTCCTAGTACCTGGCACAGGCTAGCTCATGGCAATTAATAAATATTTGCCTAACTGATGGCATAAAGACATTTTCTGAGTGGATAAATTTGATTTCTGTCAACCCATGGAATTAAAAGATAAAAATTTTCAATACTGGATTCAAGAGAAACTTGCATGATATCTTCCTGTTAACTTTAGACCATTCTTGTTTCTAGGTATTTATACTTCATACTGAGATTTCTGCGATATTTTCATGCAAAGTTATATGTATATTTTTGACTTAGCAAGTATTTCGTTAAAGGTTGGTGTACAACAAACTGATGGAGAACCAGAGTTTCTCCAACAGTGAGAAACGATAATGAGAAGAGTGAGCAATAATGAGAAGCCCATACTCAACAACCAAGAAGTTTTCAATGGTTAACAGGGATTTATCCTGAAGGTTGGATTTTGAGGGTTAGAGATACTAATTCTGGAAAGCCTATGGCCAATGTGAGATCAGGGTACCTATTTTAGGAAGGTGCTGGAGTGGAAGAAGCCTTGTTACTAGAACTAGGTTTAGCAATAAGGACTGGGACTTAGTAAACAAGGCAATTGTCTAGTTGTTAAAATTAGGATACCATGTTGTGATTGGATTCATAGTTAGGATGACTGTGCTGGGTCTTAGGAAGGAGGATTGGAGCTGCTTAAGTATTTGTTGTCTTAGGTGAGGATTGAGACTACATTTAGCTTCTAAAAGAGGATTGGGTGACCTCAACTATGGGGAGGAGGGATTACAGGCTTGGGAACCATGCTGTGTCTGATACTAGCAATTGAAAATGGCAAATATGGTACTAAGCTCCTTCCTACACTCATAGCAGACATTGTCATTTGAGCATAGTAGTCTTCTCTATGGAGCCAAGAAGCAACTGTAGACTCCCTGCAGACTTTCAAAACAGTTGCTAATAATAAATCTGATTTGGCTTGCAAATATAAACCTACTGCTATTCCTCTGACCAATAATAAAATCATAATAGCTGCCGTTTACTGAGTGCCTAACATAATGCTGTGTACTTGGCTGTGTTATATCTCATTTATTCCTTACAATAACCCTGAGAGATAGATAATATTATTTCCCAATTTATAGATAAAGAACTTGAGTTTTTTTGTTTTTGTTTTTGTTTTTGAGACAGAGTCTCGCTCTGTCACCCAGGCTAGAGTGCAATGGGCAATCTTGGCTCACTGCAACCTCCACCTCCTGGGTTCATGCAATTCTCCTGCCTCAGCCTCTCAAATAGCTGGGATTAAAGGCACACAGTACTACATCTGGCAAATTTTTTTGTATTTTTAGTAGAGACGGGGTTTCACCATGTTGGCCAGGCTGGTCTCGAACTTCTGACCTCGTGATCTGCCCGCCTTGGCCTTCCAAAGTGCTAGGATTACAGGCGTGAGCCACCGTACCTGGCCAAGAAGTTGAGATATTAAATAACTTGCCTAGGTTTATACAGAGAGAAAATAGTACAATTGTGATCAGAAGCCAGGACTTCCAGAGTCTGTGCTTGACCAATTCAACCTGGACAGTTTGGTATAGCAACCATGGTATAGCTTCAAGCCTATACCAAACTAAATTTGAGACTCTGATTTACTTTTGGAATATTTAATCTGTACCCTGAAATGTCTCATGCTAGAATTAATTTTAGCTGTGCATTTGAAATAATTGTGCGCCCAGGTTGCACTATTGGAGGTAAGAGGAATACCAATGAAGAATAAAAGTGCAAGAGCAGAATATCTCGTGGAAGTAATTTTACCTCATCTGACCCTTCATTGGTATTCCTGGAAAGCCAACCCTGAGATCCTGCAGCAATGGGACAGGGCCTGGGAGTCTGGAAGGGCTTCTCTATCTCTTGGGTGGCCTGACTTAGTGTGTTGCTGTCACTTTAAATGTCATAACATTTCTTTTCTCATCCCATTTATCTCTGCTTATTCAAAATTTCCTTTTGAAATTCCTTATCAAAAACATCTGTAATCCCAGAACTTTGGGAGGCAGAGATGGAAGAATCACTTGAGTCCAGGTGTTTGAGACCAGCCCAGGCAACATGACAAAACCCTGTCTCTATGAAAAAAGAAAAAAAAACCAGATGTGGTGGTGTGCCTATAGTCCCAGCTACTTGGGAGGCTGAGGGAGGAGGATCGATTGAGCCCAGAAGTAGAGGCTGCAGTGAGTAATGATCACGCCACTGCACTCCAGTCTGGGTGACAGAGAGAGGCCCTGTCTCAAAAACAAAACCAAACCCAAAACAACAACCTGTCGTCTGGGTATATTAGTACCTGGTTAATTATTTACGCAAGTATTGAGCTTGGTCATGTATTTTGTCATATCCTTTGTGGAAGTGAGAACTGAATCATATCAATCTATTCTTGTCATTATTTTTACTTTCATGCTTATCACACAGGAATGAATTTTTTTAAAGATAAGATATCAAAGAGTAAGGGAATAATTTTTCTGTTTATGTGAGTTCTAGCTTTCACTAAAATAGAATTACTTTTACTTATATACTCCTAACAAATTTAATCAGAATGCATTAAAAATGGCAGATTAACTTTTCTATTATGATCAAATTGACGACCATTATATTTCAAGAAGAAACCTTGAAACTCTGAAGGCTCTTGGTTTATATTTTGATGCTCCTTGACCATGTTGCAAATTTGTACAGAATTGTTTTAATTTTAAAGATAATCAGTGCAAACAGCCAGGAGAAAGTTGATACAAGTTCCATCTACAACCTTGTGATTTGGAGCTGGGGACAGAGATAATAGAGGCTGGTGGGAAGGAACTTGATTGCCCTCAAGAAAAGAATCATCAAATTGTTCATCTGGAAAAGGTTAAGAATCACAGGTATTTAAAAATGTTAGCTAATACACAAAAATTGTGAGAGGAGAGGGAGAAAACTTCCATCAACCATGGGACAGGCTCTGTGACAACTTTTTTTTCATATTTATTTTATATAATTATAACAAGTATTCAGTATTTAGTGAGTGCCAGAGGCTAGCTTTGAACTCACATCCGATGATCTACCAATGTGAAAGTAAGAAAACCTTTGATGATGTGAGTGAAAGTGTTGGTTCAGTCATATGGAAATGGCACTTGGAAAATCTTTGTAGACTGGGATATATTATTCTTTGCAGCTTCAAAGAACCTCAACTAGGACAAAGACTGACTGTTATTTGGGAACAGAGCATATTTCTCACTACTGGGTATGGAAATACTTGAGGTCTTGAATTTTTACTTGCAAAAAAATGGAAAGTTAAAAATTAATCCTGGCTTTAGTGAAGGTTACATGGGTGTTTTCAATTTTTGTTAACTCTTTGAGCTGTACATTTATGATTTTTGCATTTTTCTATATATGTGTTATACTTCAATTTTCCAAACATTTATTTTTTAAAAGATTAAAAAAAAAAGTTATTGTAGAGAAAGTAGGGGATGTTCCAAGTCTCTGTAAGCTAAGCAGTTTACACAATCACATCCTAATTCTTTATTCTTTATCTGTGAAAAATAAAGATAATGGAATAAGTTGCCACTTTCTTCCAAAAGATAACTTTCTGTATTTTCACTTGGTCAGGACATGGTTGAGCTTCTAATTTAGGTCTTTTTGCCTCACACCTCCATGGTAAGAAATTAAAGAAAATGTTTCTTTCATTCCCGTATTTTAAAACAAATTTTCTGTGACACTGCAGAACCTGCCAGTAACTCTCTCACAAGTCTTCCTTTATTTGAGTAATCTTAGAATGATTTACAGAAAACAAATACCGTGCCTTCCCTTGGGTTTGGCTGGGACAAATGAATCCGTAAATGTTTTGGGACAATAAGAAAGGATGTTGAAACATTTGTAGATTCCTTCATGACAATTAGTGTTGAAAAAATTATTTCATTTCTTTTCACAGAAGAGAATCATATTCTTATGTGAATATAATATTTATGCAGAATTTAAGCCCTGGTTGTTTGGAAGAAACTCCTACATATCCATATACAGTTGGTTTTCCATATATATTTTCCCATTTCTGAGACTTTGCTCTTACAGACTATTTCTTTTATATATGCCCTCACTGTGTCTCTACAAGGCCTGGTTCAATGCTTAACCTTCTCCAGGAAGATTTTTCTGAGGGCTTTCATATTAAAAGAGTCTGTGAATATCCAGAATACATTACCCTTTCTTTTCTTGTAGCATTGATAATTTTTGGACTTTGTATTTTATTTGGTCACATGTCTTTTACCTTCTCCCCAATGAAAGCCACCTAAAGGCAAGTCTAGTTGATCTTTGTGACCTCCCTGGCATCTAGCACAGAGTGGGCAATCAATACATTTGTTTCCTGAACAGGTAGATGAATAAATCAATGAAAAAATGAAAATGGTATGTTTGGCCTCTGAGTCCAATTAGTGAGTCGGTTAATAACTTAATTCTTTAAAAAGGATTATAGAATTTCTTTATACGTGTGCTTTCTGTATCTAAAACAGACTTTTTAAAATAAATTTTTAGTTTTAATAAAAAAAACATGTCTATCACATGCCTTGGTATAGCTCTTTTAAAAATCATGATGGTAAGCACTGAGGGAAGTCCTTCAATCTGGCAAGTTCATTATTTAGCTTTGGGAAGTGGTCCCATATTGTTTCTTGACAATTTCCTCTTGTGCATATTTTCTTTCCTCTCTGGAATGAGTCCTGTAAATGAGACTCCTGAGTTGATCGTCCATATTTCTTATCTTTTCTTCCACATTTTCTATCTTCGACTTTCTGAAAGATTCCTTCAACATTGTCTGCCAACCTACAGGTATTACTGACCTTTAAAATTTTTTGAAATTTGCTTTTTTAATTTTTAGGAGTTTTGTTTTTATTCTCTGAGTGGTCTCCTTAATACGATACATATCTTGTCTTATGGATGTAATATCTTCTCAAATCTGTACAAAAACAGTAACTAGAATTTAATGAAAATGTTCTTCTGTTCCCTTCATTAGCTCTGTTTAAATTTTCTTAAAAGTTCTTATTTTTATCTTGGTTTCTCTCTCATTCATATTGAAAGGAGCTAATAATTTAAGCTGGGGAGAAGCTGAGGTAGGTCATTAAACTAGCTGATGTTGGCCAGGTAGCCCCTGCACATGATCTAAGAAATGAAGGAACTCCTTTAAACAGAGATGGGAACTCTATAGTTGAAACAGAGTAGGTATCAAGACTCTTCAGGGTCCTTCCTGCCCAAACTCCTAGGGAGGAAGCACATCAAGAAGGAATATTCTGAAGGAAAACAAAGCTGCAGCCTCCATGAAGGGCTCCCATCATCTGGACTCTGATAAAGGTCCAAATTTTCCTGGAGGATAATGTGTCACTCCTTGCCCCCAATCAGCATGATTCAACAGGCCCAGAATCAGCACCAATGAAACCTCCCTGTGCACTGTAAAGCTGATTAGGAACTCTATGTATGTGAGCAAGTTTGCCAATTGCCAGGTTGGCTATATGTTAATTACATGTTGAATTAGGCATTATGGTCAGAAACTCCCAACTGTCAAAACATGGAGGTCTTTTTTCTGAGATCATTTAATTTCTTTAATAAAGAACTCCTCAGTTTTGCCTGGGAATAAGCATCTAGTTGCTGAAGACACCCAGCAGAGGTGTGTGTGTGTGTGTGTGTGTGTGTGTGTGTGTGTGTGTGTGTGTGTGTGTGTATGTTCTGTTCTTTATTTTGGCTTCTTGTTACCTTCTTTGTTTTTAGTTTCTTTGTTTTACCGCTTCTCTCTGCCATACCTGCCACCTCTTGTCTATCTCCTGTGCATCAGCACTGCAAGCCTTGGCTTTATCCTGCTGTATCAGTTATCACTCATTTTTCCATCTATTTTCTATTTTCCAGAATTTTGTTAAAATCTTTCACGCTTTGATGAACTATCTTTGGGTTATCTTGCTGTTTTGTTATGAACTTATATGTTCTTTTTTTTTTGAGATGGAGTCTTGCTCTGTTGCCCAGGCTGTGACCTCCAACTCCCTGGTTCAAGCGAGTCTCCTGCCTCAGCCTTCTGAGTAGCAGAGATTACAGGCACATGCCACCATACCCAGATAATTTTTTTTGTATTTTTAGTAGAGACGGGGTTTCACGATGTTACCCAGGCTGATCTTGAACTCCTGTGCTCAGATGAGCCACCTGCCTCGGCCTCCCAAAGTGTTGGGATTGCAGGAGTGAGCCACTGCACCTCACCTATATATTCTTTTAATGCCTTTACCATTATTTTGTGGAGTCTTGGGAAGGAGAAGAAATAAATACATGTATTTATTTACCATCTTTAACTGGACTCTTAATGTAAAGTGTTTGTGTTATAAATTCCCCCCTCATATATTTGGTTTTGTGACTGCAGTAGTGTAAATTCTCTGCCTAGAAGATTAAAGAAAGTGATTCTGTATGTGATTATGGAGTAAGGCTCAGATAACTTTGGGTGGTTTAAAGTTTTCTATTGAGTAATCCGGACAAGGGGGATTTAAGATACTGTAGGCAGAGAGTGAGAATAACTCTCTCCTCATGACTTAAGAAGGCTGGTTCCTTATTTACAATTGGGATAAGATGAATGGTTGAATACCTAGAGAAGTTCTACAAAAAGTTACACAAAAAGTTGTTAAATTTAAGTTAAAAGTTAGTTAATTAAAATGAAAAATTTTTATTCTGCTGTTAAACCATGCTCCTTTGCATGCCTGAACCTTCTATTTCCTCTAGATTTCTAGTACCTGAAAGAAAACACAGCTGCAGCGTCAGCCAGACAGGCCTCTCCTAATCTTACTCATTCACAGAAAATTTCCCCTTTGACTTACCACGGCATTGGCTGGTCACTCCCACCACAGCTCCCTCAGGATTGGCTGGGACTGCAAATAATACTGTTTGCCCATAATCAAGTTGATAAGCTACAACATAAATATATGCAGGTTCTTGTTCTTAGAATACAGCATGAAGCATTTGCTTTCTTCTTTCTTCCTAACATTTTCATGCGAGATCCAGAAAGGCCACATTGGCCATTAGAAGAAAGAAAAAAAAGAAAAGAAGGAAGGAGAAAGAAAAAGAAAGAAGGAAAGAAAGAAAGAGAATTTAAAGAGAGGGGAAGAAAGGCTAAAATGGGTTTGCTGAATTCAAAAAATCCCCAAACCAAGCAAGCCCGAATTCTCCTTTTGGGACTTGACTCAGCTGGGAAGTCTACTCTCCTTTATAAATTAAAGCTTGCTGAGGATGTTGCCACCAGTCCTACAATAGGTTTTAATGTGGAGATGCTCGAGTTGGAAAGGAGTCTTTCGCTCACAGTCTGGGATGTTGGAGGACAGGAGAAAATGAGAACTGTTTGGGGCTGTTACTGTGAGAACACCGATGGGCTGCTGTATGTTGTGGACAGTACAGACAAACAGCGACTGGAAGACTCTCGGAGACAGTTTGAGCACATTTTGAAGAATGAACACATTAAAAATGCGCCTGTTGTTCTATTAGCCAACAAACAAGATGTGCCTGGAGCTCTGACTGCAGAGGACATCACCAGAATGTTCAACGTGAAGAAGCTCTGCAGTGACCGGAACTGGTATGTGCAACCCTGTTGTGCCATCACAGGGGCACGGGCTGGCCCAGGGGTTCAGGATATTAACTGAATTTGTGAAAAGCCACACGACATCAAGAGGAGACACTTTGGCATTCTTCAAGCAGAACTGAGGCTTTGAAATGTCCAAGTCTCAAAAGAGACACTGATGAAGTTGAAAGGGTAATTGTTTTTCCATGCCAAGTGAGGAAAGCAAATTATTCAGTTGACAAACTTTTCCTGAGATGTTATTTCACCTATATTTAGTTTAAAAACTTAGAATAATATCTAGAAAATATTTATTTTCAGCCAAGAACTTTAGCAAACTGTGGTAATGATAACTAGGAATCAAAATATATAACGTTCCACAAATTTTTATCACGTTGGATGGCTTTGGGATCAAATAAATTATTGCATTATCAATTTTATATGACTACTAGAACAAAGTTTTAGTAAGCTGTCTGCTAATAGACTCAGAATTCTTCTGGATTGTTTCCAGCTGTAATAGGTATTGCATTTCCACCATGCTCCTATGGTATTACATAGGAGGGTGGTGTAGCTGGCTGGTATAAAAAATGAACTTTATGGAGAGGAAAAAGTCTGATGCTAACATCTTGTAAATTCTTATTCCCTAAATAAACCTTTCTTATTCCCTAAATAAAGCTTGTCTTCTGTATTCCTGCCAGCTTTTTGAAATCTATTGTCGGGAGCTTTCTCCAGTGAATCTTAAACAATGAACTTCAGGCTACTAATTTCTCAGAGGCTGTGTTCTACCGTAGGGAGCAGAAGTGTATAAACTTAAAGGTCTGGTGATCAGGGTAGCACCTCGCAGTTTAGGGGAAGATCTGGGCTCAGGGTTCAGCTCTAGGCTGCAGCCTTGAGTTTTGCTTCCTTGGAATTCAGTTTAACTGTCATTGCTTGGAAACATATATACAGCTCATTACACTGATCAAACAGAAACCAGACCTAGACTTTGCCCTCAGAGACCTACAATTCACAGAGGAAACAACATAAAGCCAGTAGCTAGAGTAGGGCAAGAAGTGCTATGTGCAATTGCAGGAGAGACTCTTTTAACCAGGGAAACAAGAAATGCTTCATGCAGGAGATGGTATTTAGAGGGTCCCTCTCTCCCAGTGACCCTACAAAGGTGCAGGTTAGTCACTGGAAGTTCCCATCACTAGAAAACTTTCCAGAGGCATCAGGGCAGGAGGGCAGGTGAGTGGGCAAAGGAGCTGGAGATTGGAATGAAATTCCCCTGAGAATCTCAGAACTCCCAGGGAGGCCCTGATGCAAACAGACAATACTTTCCTCCTACCCCACCTCCAACAAGGCTCATTTGGGGCTGGAAGCAGAGCTCAAGCGTCCATAGCAGCCCCTAGGACTCCAGATCTTAAGGCCACAGGGGGGAAACAAGGGTATAATCAACCAAGGGTGTCAGCCCTTGGATTCCTCTTATGATTTTCTTCTCTCATCTTAGCTATTATTTGTTCAGCAAAGATCTGAGCACTTCCTTCTGTGCTACATGGTAGAGATTCAAATAAACTAGACATACATAATAATAGCTACTGTGGGCTGAATACCTGTGGGTACCAGGCACTGTGGGCTAAGCACTTTCATACATCTTCTCATTTAATGTTCACAACTGCCCCAAGAGAAATAGGCATTATCTAAATTTTAAAGATGAGTGTATTGAGTCTAAACAAGATTATATGGAGGGATCCAAGATGGCCAATTAGGAGCAGCTCAGGATTGCAGCTCCCAGTGAAAGTACAGAGGGTAAGTGGACGCCGCATTTCCAGACGGATTTTTATTGACCACATACCAGGAGATTCCCAGGTGGAGGAGCCCCACGGGTTGTCAGCACGGTTGTTTTGGCCATCGCAGCTGTTTTGGCTGGCACCCCGGCAGCGGTTCTCCGTACAAAATACACAGGTCCCTGCGCCGTTTTAGCTAGCGATTGGAGCTCCGGGAAGGCAGAGTCGCCAATTCATCTGATTAAAAAGGGGACTGAAACAGGAAGCCAGGCAAGGAGATTCCCGGGCAAAAAAAGCCCCATGAATCTCAGCACTGCTGTTTCAGCTGGCGCAGTGGGTCGCGGTGGGAAATCACACAGATCCAGGTGCCTTTTCAACAGGTGACTGGAACACCTGGGAGACAGTCGACCATTCAACTAAAAAAAAGGCTCTGAAGCAGGGAGCCAGGTGATCAGGCTCAGCTGGCCCCACCTCCACAAAAAAACAGCAATTGGAAATGCTCTGGATTGAGAGTTTCACAGCAAGCACAGCTGAACCCAGGACGGTCCAGCTCTGTGGGGGAGGGGCGTCCACCATTACCGAGGCAGTCCACCACTACGAAGGTAGTTTGCCATTGCCGAGGGAGCCCGCCATTGCCGAGGCAGTTCTAACTACACCCATATAAACAGGACTATAGGGAAGTTCACACGGCAGCTGGGCAGAGCCCAGGGCAGCTCAGCAAAGGCTCTGCAGGCAGACAGTGACTAGGCTGCCTCCTCACTGGGCAAGGCAGCCCTGAGAAAAAGGCAGCAGCACAAGGGAAACTCATAAATAAACCCCTAACCCCAGGACAGAGCACCTGGGGAAAAAAGAGGGCTTATGAGTTCTGCTGCAGCAGACTTAAACGTACCTGCCCAGCAGCTCTGAATGAACAACTGAGCTCACAGCTCAGCACTTGAGCTCCTATAAAGGACAGACTGTCTCCTCAAGCAGCTCCCCTGACCCCCATATATCCAAAGAGTCACCTCATAAAGGAGAGCTCAGACTGACACCTGGCGGGTATCCTTCTGGGGCAAAGATAGCAGAAGAAGAAACTGGCAGCAACCCTTACTGTTCTGCAGCCGCTGCAGGTGATCCCCAGGCAAGCAGGGCCTGGAGTGGACCTCAGCGGTCCTACAGCAGAGGGGCCAGACTGTTAGAAGGAAAACTAAGAAACAGAAGAAATAACTTCATCATCAACAAACTGGACATCCACTCACAGACCCAATCTGAAAGTCAACAACTACAAAGACGACAGGTGGATAAATCCACAAAGATGGGAAGAAACCAGGGCAAAATGGATGAAAACATCCGAAACCAGAATGCCTCTCCTCCTACAAGGGATCACAACTCCTCACCAGCAAGGGAACAAGGCTGGATGGAGAATGAGTGTGATGAATTGACAGAATCAGGCTTCAGAAGGTGGGTAATAAGAAACTTCTGTGAGCTAAAAGAACATATTCTAACCCAATGCAAAGAAACTAAGAACCTTGAAAAAAGATTTGATGAAATGCTAATGAGAATAAACAACTTAGAGAGGAATATAAGTGAATTGATGGAGCTGAAAAACACAACACGAGAACTTTGCAAAGCATACACAAGTTTCAACAGCGGAATTGACCAAGCAGAAGAAAGGATATCAGAGGTCGAAGATCAACTTAATCAAATAAAACAAGAAAGCAAGATTAGAGAAAAAAGGGTAAAAAGGAATGAACAAAGTCTCCAAGAAATATGGGACTATGTGAAAAGACATAATCTACGTTTGATAGGTGTACCTGAATGTGACGGAGAGAATGAATCTAAGCTGGAAAATACTCTTCAGGATATTATCCAGGAAAACTTCCTCAACCTAGCAAGGCAGGCCAATATTCAAGTCCAGGAAATACAGAGAACACCACAAAGATATTCTTCAAGAAGAGCAACCCCAAGGCACATAATCGTCAGATTCAACAGGGTTGAAATGAAGGAGAAAATGCTAAGGACAGCCAGAGAGAAAGGTCAGGTTACTCACAAAGGGAAGCCCATCAAACTCACAGCAGATCTCTCAGCAGAAACCCTACAAGCCAGAAGAGAGTGGGGGCCAATATTCAACATCCTTAAAGAAAAGAACTTTCAACCCAGAATTTCATATCCAGCCAAACTAAGCTTCATAAGTTAAGGAAAAATAAAATCCTTTGTGAACAAGCAAGTACTCAAAGATTTCATCACCACCAGGCCTGCTTTACAAGACCTCCTGAAAGAGGCACTAAACATAGACAGGAACAACCAGTACCAGCCACTCCAAAAACATACCAAACGGTAAAGAGCATCAACACAATGAAGAAACTGCATCAACTAATGGGCAAAACAGCCAGCTACCATCAAAATGGCAGGATCAAATTCACACATAACAATATTAACCCTAAATGTAAATGGGCTAAATGCCCCAATCAAAAGACACAGACTGGCAAATTGGATAAAAAGCCAAAACCAGTCGGTGTGCTGTATCCAGGAAACCCATCTCACATGCAAGGATACACAAAGGCTCAAAATAAAGGGATGGAGGAAGATTTACCAAGCAAATGGAGAGCAAAAAAAAGCAGGAGTTGCAATTCTCGTCTCTGATAAAATAGACTTTAAACCAACAAAGATCAAAAGAGACAAAGAAGGACATTACATAATGGTAAAGGCATCAACGCAACAAGAAGAGCTAACGATCCTAAATATATATGCACCCAATACAGGAGCACCCAGATACATAATGCAAGTTCTTAATGACTTACAAAGAGACTTAGACTCCCACACAATAATAGTGGGAGACTTGAACACCCCATTGTCAATATTAGACAGATCAACGAGACAGAAAATTAACAAGGATATCCAGGACTTGAACTCAGACCTGGACCAAGCAAATCTAATAGACATTTACAGAACTCTCCACCCCAAATCCACAGAATATACATTCTTCTCAGCACCACATCACACCTACTCTAAAATTGACCACATAATTGGAAGTAAATCACTCCTCAGCAAATGCAAAAGAACGGAAATCATAACAAACAGTCTCTCAGACCACAGTGCAATCAAGTTAGAACTCAGAATTCAGAAACCTAACTCAGAACCGCACAGCTTCATGGAAACTGAACAACTGGCTCTTGAATGTTGACTGGCTAAACAATGAAATGGAGGCAGAAATAAAGATGTTCTTCGAAACCAATGAGAACGGAGACACAACATACCAGAATCTCTGGGACACATTTAAAGCAGTGTCTAGAGGAAAATATATAGCAATAAATGCCCACATCAGAAGCAAGGAGAGATCTAAAATTGACACCCTAAAATGGAAAGGGCTAGAGGAGCAAGATCAAAAAAACTCAAAACCTAGCAGAAGACAAGAAATAAAGAAGATTGGAGCAGAACTGAAGGAGATAGAGACAAAAAAAAAAAAAAAACCCTTCAAAAAAATCAATAAATCCAGGAGCTGGTTTTTAGAAAAGATCAACAAAATAGACAGACCACTAGCCAGATTAATAAAAAAGAAAAGAGAGAAAAATCAAATAGATGCAATAAAAAACGATAAAGGGGATATCACCACAGATTCCACAGAAATACAAACCATCATCAGAGATTATTACAAACAACTCTATGCACGTAAACTAGCTAACCTGGAAGAAATGGATAAATTCCTGGACACTTGCATCCTCCCAAGCCTAAACCAGGAAGAAGCTGAAACCCTGAATAGACCGATAACAAGGTCTGAAGTTGAGGCAGAAATTAATAGCTTACCACCCAAAAAAGCCCAGGTCCAGAGGGGTTCACAGCCGAATTCTACCACACATACAAAGAGGAGCTGGTACCATTCCTTCTGAAACTATTCCAAACAATCCAAAAGAGAAATCCTTCCCAAATCATTTTATGAGACCAACATCATCCTGATACCAAAACCCGGCAGAGACTCAACAAGAAAAGAAAACTTCAGGCCAATATCCATGATGAACATAGATTCAAAAATCTTCAATAAAATACTGGCAAACCAATTGCAACAGCACATCAAAAAGCTTATCCACCATGATCAAGTAGGCTTCATACCGGGGATGCAAGGCTGTTTCAACATATGCAAGTCTATAAATGTAATTCACCACATAAACAGAACCAAAGACAAAAACCACATCATTCTCTCAATAGATGCAGAGAAGGCCTTTGACAAAATTCAACAGCCCTTTATGCTAAAAACCCTCAATAACCTAGGTATTGATGGAATGTATCTCAAAATAATAAAAGCTATTTACGACAAATCAACGGCCAATACCACACTGAATGGGCAAAAACTGGAAGCATTCCCTTTGAAATCTGGCACTAGACAAGGATGCCCTCTCTCACCACTCCTATTCAATAGTGTATTGGAAGTTCTAGCCAGAGCAATCAGGCAAGAAAAACAAATGTATTCAATTAGGAAAGGAGGAAGTCAAATTGTCTCTATTTGCAGATGACATGATTGTATATTTAGAAGACCCCATTGTCTCAGCCCAAAATCTCCTGAAACTGATAAGCAACTTCAGCAAAGTCTCAGGATACAAAATCAATGTGCAAAAATCACAAGCATTCCTATACACCAATAACAGACTTAAAGAAAGCCAAATCAAGAATGAACTGCCATTCACAATTGCTACAAAGAAAATAAAATACCTGGGAATAAAACTAACAAGGAACGTAAAGCACCTCTTCAAGGAGAACTACAAACCACTGCTCAACGAAATAAGAGAGGACACAAACAGATGGAGAAACATTCCATGCTCATGGTTAGGAAGAATCAATATCGTGAAAATGGCCATACTGCCCAAAGGAATTTACAGATTCAACGCTATCCCCATCAAGCTACCAATGACCTTCTTCATAGAACTGGAATAAACCACCTTAAACTTCATATGGAACCAAAGAGAGCCCACATAGCCAAGTCAATTCTAAGCAAAAAGAATAAAGTGGGAGGCATCACACTACCGGACTTCAAAGTATACTACAAGTCTACAGTAATCAAAACAGCATGATGCTGGTACCAAAACAGAGATATAGACCAATGGAACAGAACAGAGGCCTCCGAGGCAACACAACACATCTACAACCATCCGATCTTTGACAAACCTGACAAAAACAAGCAATGGGGAAAGGATTCCCTGTTTAATAAATGGTGTTGGGAAAACTGGCTAGCCATGTGCAGAAAGTAGAAACTGGACCCCTTCCTGACACCTTACACTAAAATTAGCTCCAGATGGATTAAAGACTTAAACATAAGACCTAACACCATAAAAACCCTAGAAGAAAATCTAGGCAAAACCATTCAGGACATAGGCGTAGGCAAGGACTTCATGACCAAAACACCAAAAGCATTGGCAACAAAAGCCAAAATAGACAAATGGGACCTAATCAAACTCCAGAGCTTCTGCCAGCAAAAGAAACAGTCATTAGAGTGAATCAGAAAACAACAGAATGGGAAAAAGTTTTTGCAGTCTACCCATCTGACAAAGGGCTGATACCCAGAATCTACAAAGATCTAAAACAGATTTACAAGAAAAAAAACAAACAAGCCCATTCAAAAGTGGGTGAAGGATATGAACAGACACTTTACAAAAGAAGACATACATAAGGCCAACAAACATATGAAAAAATGCTCATCATCACTGGTCATTAGAGAAATGCAAATCAAAACTACATTGAGATACCATCTCACTCCAGTTAGAACGGCGATCATCAAAAAATCTGGAGACAACAGATGCTGGAGAGGATGTGGAGAAATAGGAACACTTTTACACTGTTGGTGGGAGTGTAAATTAGTTCAGTCATTGTGGAAGACAGTGTGGTGATTCCTCAAGGACCTAGAAATAGAAATTCCATTTGACAAAATCACATTACTGGGTATATATCCAAAGGATTATAAATTGTTCTACTATAAGGACATATGCACATGAATGTTCATTGCAGCACTGTTTACAATAGCAAAGACTTGGAACCAACCCAAATGCTCATCGATGATAGACTGGACAGGGAAAATGTGGCACATATACAGCATGGAATACTATGCAGCCATAAAAAACGATGAGTTTGTGTCCTTTGCAGGGACATGGATGAACTTGGAAACCATCATTCTCAGCAAACTGACACAAGAACAGAAAATCAGACACTGCATGTTCTCACTCATAGGCGGGTGTTGAACAAGGAGAACTCATAGATACAGGGAGGGAAGCATCACACACTGGCGTCTGTTGGGGGAGACTAGGGGAGGGACAGCGGGGGGTGGGGAGTTGGGGAGAGAGAGCATGGGGAGAAATGCCAGATATAGGTGATGGGAAAGAAGGCAGCAAATCACACTGCCATGTGTGTAACTATGCAACAATCTTGCATGTTCTTCACATGTACCCCAAAACCTAAAATGCAATGTAAAAAAATGCCTTCTGGTGCTCGTGTTATCTTGGTAATCTGAATTAAGCCAAACCCTTCATGGCCCAGTCTTGGCATGATGTAAAAGTCAAAGAAAACACTCTGTTAAAATACTGAAAGGAATTCAAATCACTTCAGAAAGCCCCTGGGTGTTTGTGTTGGGTGTAGTGGGCAAATACATTCTTCGTGTGGAGCAAAACTTACAAATTAGACTTTTCCTGTCATTTCAACATCTCCCCCCATATAGCAGCTATTCCTTAACACCTCTGCCAATATTCTTCCCCAAACCGGTACCCTCCTCATGCTTTCTTCCTTTCTTCCCTGGGATCCAGTCTATTTTCTTCCATCAGTCACTCGTGCTTGTGTGTGTGTGTGTGTGCGTGTGTCTGTGTGTGAGACAAAGTCTCACTCTGTCACCCAAGCTGAAGTGCAGTGGCATGATCTCGGCTCACCGCAACCTCCACTTCCCGGGTTCAAGCAATTCTCCTGCCTCAGCCTCCTGAGTAGCTAGGACTACAGGTGCGTGCCACCATGCCTGGCTAATTTTTGTACTTCTTAGTAGAGACAGAGTTTCATCATGTTGGCCAGGCTGGTCTCAAAGCTTTCTTTTACGTTAATTTTATCAGTCTTTATTTGGCAATTCCTTCCTGGTCTGTGCAGTATGATCTTGTCTGCCCTCCAACACACACACACACACACACACACACACACACACACCTGTGCACTCTTCACTCTGGTCTACTAATTAAGCCCAAGACTGAGGGATGGGAAAAAAACTACATGGACAATAGCAAAATATTTCTTGGCAGATGAGAGGAAAGAGGCTTGATATTTATTATTATCATACTCTTTTTTTAAATTTTGTGCATTCCTTCCAGGTGTTTATATTTTTATTTTGTGTATTTTTTTAAAACAAAGTTTATTGTGTATATTTGAGGTTTATGTCATAATGTTTTGGGACATATATAGATAGTAAAATGATTACTAGAGTGAAGCAAATTAACATATCTATCATCTCACATAGTGACTTTCTTGTGTGTGACAAGAGTAACTAAAATCTGCTTATTAATATTGAACAGAAATCCCAAATACCATGCAATTTTACCCTGTCATTTATCTGTAACAAGGTCAAACTTTTAATTTATCAAAATACCATACTGCCATGGATTTAATAGCAACAAAAGTGTAACACTTCTGAAATATTCCTTGGCTAAAGGTTTAAAGAATAAATTTTAAATCTTTGAGATTAAAGTAAATACCAGTTAAATATTCTGAAAAGTGAGTATCAGATAAATATTTTTATCTGATTTTCTAAGTGTTATAGATGAAAAAAATCTCTTACAGAGCATAAGAATAAAGAATGGTGAATAAACTAAACAGCCACAGTGACTGATATATATATGTGTGTATATATATATAATATATATTATATATGTATCAGTCATATATATGTATATCAGATACACACACACACACACACACACACACACACACATACACACACATATTAGACAGAGTCTTGCTCTGTCTCTCCAAGGCTGGAGTGCAGTGGTGCCATCTCGGCTCACTGCAGTCTCTACCTCTCAGATTCAAGCAATTCTCCTGTCTCTGCCTCCCAAGTAGCTGGGACTATAGGCCTGTGCCACCACACCTGGCTAATTTTGTATTTGTGGTAGATACAGTGTTTTCACCATGTTGGCCAGGCTGGTCTCAAACTCCTGACCTCAGGTGATCTGCCCTCCTCGGCCTCCCAAAGTACTGAGATTATCGGCATGAGCCACTGCGCCTGCCCATGACTGACATATAGTAAAGTTAACTTGTCAGTTTAAAAAGCTGAACATGACTATGTTCTGATAATCAACAAAATGGGTTTCACCAAACTAAGGAAGACCAGGTATGGAAAGAGCCCTGCAGTTCTAGCTCCTGGTAGGTGGCACTGAGGTGCCGACTGGATTCCCCCAGTGTGTTGACTATGCAGAGGAACCAACCCAAAGAGAGCGACCCTCCGCTGTGATCTGCTCTGCAGACCTAGAGTTGGGCTGCTCTTGCTTGCCTGAGCTCTCTCACCTCAGAGATAGAGACAGAGACACAGAGCGATAGACAGAAATAGAGAGACTTCCTTTGGCAGTGCCAGTAAGTATTTTAACGAAATAACATAACCTAATAATGCCACAGGGATTCCAGACCACCAGATTTTTAGTGCAGTGTTGAATTACTTTAAGCATAAGATACCACATTGTACCTTGAAAGTGTCACATAAATAAAAAACATGGTTATTAGATGACTTAACCACATGAGTAGTATTTTCACAAATATTATCTCATTTCGTTCTCACAAAATCTTATGAGGGAGGCATAACAGATATCAATCCTATTTTAAGGATATGAGGAAACTAAGCAATTACCAAACCTGGTCCTCTGATTTCCAAGATAAAAAAAATGTAAATATTATGATACAATGAATTTAGTTATAATGTGGCACATATAGATTTTACCATTAAATTTCTTTATTTCTAGAAACTAATTGGGTCTAAGGGATACAGTGTTTCTTGGGCCAAAAACCTAAAACATATCTTCCTTTTCCCCTTGTATCCTACATCCACCAGCATATCCTGTCAGTTGGCCCTTCAAAATACCTCTCCCTTCTGACCACTTCTCAATCCCACTACCACAAGACCACCACCAATTCTTGCCTGGATGACTGCATTCTCCACACAGAATTCTGCCAAAAGGTCTTCTAAAAGTGAACATCTGGTCACATCACTCCCCTGCTTTAAACCCCTCCATTCACTTCTTTCCCTAGCTGATGCCCACTTTCTAATTCTCCCAACCCTCTCCCCATCCCAGCCACACCTGCCTCTATGCCCTTCTGTTACTCCTAGCTCGTTATTGCCCCAAAGCAATGAGCTTAAACTTGCTGTCCTCCAACTTAGAATGCATTTTCCTCAGCTCTTCAAATCTTGTAGGTTTCCAACCAAAAGTGTAGAGGGGTGTTTTCTGAATCCTTATATAAATGAGCCTCACACTCCATGCCATTCCCTATCTCTAATTTACTCGTACTTTCTTATTGTTTCTTTCCCGCCCTAGAAGGTATGCTTCAAAGAATAGGGACTTTGTGTCTTGTTCACTGTTGTATCCTAGAATTGTGCTTAAGACATAGAGGCATTTAAAAGATATTTGTAGAACAAATGAAGGAATGTGTCGAACCCTAAAGTGAGGACTTATTAAGACCTGCAGCTGCCTCTTGGTGAAAGAATATGGATCCAACTTGGTGGAAAGTAAAAAGCATGGTAGATTGGGACCTGGGACAGTTCCATTCTAATCTCAGGGTACCATAGGCAAGTCCTTCTTCTCAGGAGCAGTGTGCTATACTAAAACGAATACAGGCTTTGGGATCATAACTGGGTAGGAATGCTGGTTGTCACCTGCTTTGGCTTTTAGGCAGATTACTTCTGAGTCAGTTTTCTCAACTAGAAGAGTGACTTGAACAAGTAAGAAACTTTTATTGTGTTAGCCATGGGGATCTGGGAGTTGTATAACCCCTGCTGTTAAATGATCCTAATGAACTAAATCATGGTCCCTGCTCCTCCTTTGTGCACCTAGACCCTCCTTTCTCCAGTTTTCTCTTCCTTGCAATTCCCCTGTCTCCCTCCACCCATTCTACCTAGCATCCTCATTTGACTCATCCCAGAACAGGCAGGGAAGAGGGAATTTACTTTTTCCTCAACTTTTTATTTTGAAAAATGCCAAACCTTCAAAAAGTTGAAAGAGAGGGTAAAATTAACACCAGTGTATTTTTCACTGAAATTCACCAATCATACAATTTTGCCATATTTGGGTTTCTTTTCTCTTCCTGTTTTTCCCTGTCTCTCTCTCTCCTCCCCTACCTCCCTCTACACACACACACACACACACACACAGTTGCAATCATCCTGACACTTCACATGTAAGTACTTTATCGTGTATCTCCTTAGAATCACCCTTCTCCTAGGGAACAACACTCACTGGGGTAGGTGGTGGGGATGGAGGGGGAGGGACAGCGGGGGGGTGGGGAGGATGCGGAGGGATAACACCAGGAGAAATGCCTGATGTAGGCGAAGGGTGGGGGATGGAGACAGCAAACAACCATGGCATGTATGTACCTATGCAACAATCCTGCAAGATGCAGGATGTGCGCATGTACCCCAGAGCCCAAAGTACAAAAAAGAATCACCCTTCTCCTACATAACCACAGTGCCATTAACTTACACATAAAATTTCAAGCATTAATTAAATATTATCTAACAGTCTATCATCAAATTCCCCCAGGATACCCAATATCATCTATAGAATTTGTTTGATCCAGAATCTATTGCATTTGGTTATGTCACTTTTAATTTCCCCCCCTTTTCCTAGTTTTTCATGTCCTAGAAATTTTTAAGGAGTCCAAGTCAGATAATTTATGCCCCACAGCCTGGATTTGTCCATTTCTTCATGATTAGATTCAGGTTAAACATTTTTGGCAAGAATATTCCACAGATGCTATTGTACTTCCCACTGTATCCATTAGGAAATACATGTATCCATTAGGAAATACATAGTGTCAGTTTGTCCTATTATTGGTGACACTAAATTTATCACTAGCTTTTCCCGTGATAAAAATATAAATGTTTTCCTCTGCTGTTAATAAGTGATTTGATATGTATTTGATAGGATAAATATGATCTTTTGAGAGCTTGTAAATATCCCATTCCTCAGAAGCCCTTCACTGAATGGTTTTGGCCTCCATTGGTGATCTTTACCTTAACTGGTTATCGCATTGGGAACTACAAAATGGTGATTTTTTTTCCCCTAAATCTATAATTCCTTGTACATTTGCTAGCTGGCATTCCTCTATAAATAGGAGCTTTACCACCCCTCTCCATCATTTCTCTCTCTCTCTTTCTCATCACTATGGACTCACAGACACTTTGTGATTTCAAAGTTCTATAATTCAATTCTATTCAAAGTCAGGTCCATGGATCAGCATCACCGGCATTGCCTGCGAGCTGCTTAGAAATGCAAATTCCTGCTCCCTCCCTCCCCCACGACCCTAGACTAATTAATCAGAATCTTGGTCGGGGGGTAGAGGGTATCCAGGAATTTGTGTTGTGACCAACACTGTTATACAGTCTTCACTCAGTATCCATGGAGAATTGGTTCCAAGATCTCCCCAGGATACCAAAATCTGATGATACTCAAATCCTTGATATAAATGGCATAGTATTTGCATGTAACCTACCCACATCCTCCCACACACTTTACATTATTTCTAGATTACTTACAATACCTAATACAATGCAAATGCTATGTAAATAGTTATACTGTATTGTTTAAAGAATAATGACCAAAAAAAGGTCTGTACATGTTCAGAGCAGACATAATGTTTTTTGGAATATTTTCTGAGGTTGCTTGAAATCACAAATATGGAGGGCCGCTTTAATTCATTTCTAGCATTATTCTTTTTGATGCTCGAATTGTTCCAAACTTTCCAGGGAGAAGCCCTTTCAAGCCAGTTACTATGTTCTATTGACATGTCCCCCACTAGTTTTGAGTACTTCCTTGTTTGGGGGAATACTGAGCTTTTCCAGATTTACCTTTCACTTTCCCTACTTGGCCACCTCAGACCTGGAATTAACCATTCCTCTAGGGGGAGCCCTGGTTCCTTTTATTGGGGAATGGTGTTTAGAAATCAAGTAAATGTTAACTGTGTTCATTGTAACTGAGGTGTCACTGCATTAGAGAAAAACAGGAGAAAAAGGAAAAGTGGAAAAAATATACGTATTATATGTACTTTTAAATATACCTATTTAAACTGGGCATGGTGGCATGTGCCTGGAGTCCCAGCTACTTGGGAGGCTGAGGCAGAGGATTGCTTGAGCCCAGGAGTTCAAGGCCGCAGTGAACTATGTTCAAGCCACTGTACTTCAGCCTGTGTGACAGAGCAAGACTCTGTCTCAAAAATAAAACAAACAAATATATTTTATATGTATGTTTAAAGATATATATATATATATATATATATATATATATATATATATTTAAAGATACTACTAATACCTCCAAATTGAATCTACACTATAGGATTTCTTCTTATCTTTCCCTGTTTCTTATTTGTATTCTTCTTTTACAAAGAACTCTGATTCCCCAAAGCACGAATAAATTTGCTAATTTGTTCTATCCCACAAGACAACAAAATATTTTCAGACTTGCTATACGAATATCACCACCTCTAATAAACCCACTCAGGAAAGTTTAAGATTTCTTCTTAATTCTTTTTGTCCTTATTTAGAGTGCTATGTTCAAAAATTACTTGAATTAATTTATTGTGCTTTTACATTTCTATGCTGTTGATTTTAGATATTTGTATTTTAAAGTTTGATTCTTCTTTATTTGAGTTAATCATTTTTATTTTGAGTCTGTATATTATTTACATGTCTGAAAAGTCAAAACTATCTAAAAAGAAATATTGAGAGAAATCTTGCTTACATCCCTTGCCATTCTATCTATCCCCAACCCATAAGCACTTCCATTCATTTCTTGTTTTTCCTTCCTTTATCTTTGCAAAAATAAGCAAGTACATATAACCATATTCTTATTTTCCCTTCCTTATTATACAAAAGGCCACATTTTATATACACAGAAGGAATAACTTTAAAATATTTATATTATTATATTAAAGAACAAGAAAGCCTTCTTATACATCAAACTGATTCTTATACATCTCTCCTAAAGTTATACATAAGGTATAATAAAATACAACACTGTACTTGTAAGTCAGATTAGACTTTCTTGCACTTTAAAGCATTTTTCTACTCCAGTTTAATGTACCTACTTTAGTTGCCTATGAATGAGGAACATGAGAGACTGTGAGGATGATACCAGCTTCTGTTTACAAGGGGTAACCCCTAGTTGCCTCATAGTTTTATTTCTGCTCTTGCTTTAATAATGTATTTTACATATACTCTAAAATTTAGTATAACGTAAAAACGTACAGATCCCAATTTGTAAAAATCCCTATATAGAATATATAAAATACATAAAATAGGTAGTTGTATGTACGTGACTAGAATTCTGTATAGTTCTCAATATTTTCCAAAGTTTCTACAGTGAGCATGTGTTACTTTTACATTCAGGGATAACACACTTTTAAAGGAGCTGTTTAATCTTCATAGGGTACATAAAACACGAGTGGACAATGCATATATGGTCTTAGAACTGTCATTCAAATGCATCAATCTAAAGTATTAAGAAGTCCTTTTAAAGACCAGAAGTACTGCAATGTACAGACACATGGGGGCACTGTAACCAAGAATTAATAATTAAAGAAAAATCCAATAACCAAAACAGTCAACATGTATTGAAAATTCACCATAGTCCAGGTTCTGTTCTTAGCATTTATATGTATAATCTCTTTGAATCCTCACATTCAATCTGTGGAGGACCCTTATTATCCCCTTTAGTACAGTGAAGAGACCTGAGGCTCAAAGCTACGCAGCCACCTAAACTTGTGAAAAGCATTTATCGTGGTCTTTTATACATAATCAAGCTTCCACTCTCAGTTGTTTGGTAAGAATTCTATACTGCACTTCTATGCAAAGGTTTAGTTCTCTCTTAAGCTATGGCCTGCTTCATATTATCAAATGCTTTCTCAGCAGGCGCAGTGGCGCACACCTGTAATCCCAGCACTTTGGGAGCCCAAGGCAGACGGATCACTTGAGGTCAGGAGTTTGAGACCAGCCTGGCCAATATGGTGAAACCCCATCTCTACCAAAAGTACAAAAATTAGCTGGACACAGTGGTGTGCACCTATAGTCCAGCTACTCAGGAAACTTAGGCAGGAGAATCACTTGAACCAAGGAGGCGAAGGTTGTGGTGAGCTGAGGTCGCAACACTGCATTCCCACCTGGGGAACAAGAGTGAAACTCCATCTCAAAAAAACAAAAAAACAAAAACAAAAAACCAATAAAACCAAATACTTTCTCTATTGCTCTACTCAAAGTCTAAGAACAGCTACAGAGCAGAGAATGGATATTTAATAAAATTTGTTTTCTATCAGAACTATATAATAAACTTACAGAAAATTAGAAAAATGGTTAAATATAACTATTAGCATTTTGCTGCATTTTCTTGCAGTCCTTATTCTTCTTTAATGTGTATATGTTCAATGTATCACTTAAAATTGTATTTATTTCTTAACAGGTAAATAAATATTGCATATATTTATGATGTCAATGTGATGTTTTGAAATATACATACAGTTTGGAATGGCTAAATTAATATATACATTACCTTACATACTTATTTTTTTTGTGGTGAGAACACAAAATCTACTCTGTTAGTGATGTTCAGTTATACAACACATTGTTATAAACAATAATCACCATGAGCTCTTGAACTCATTCCTCCTGAGTAAAATTTTGTATTCTTTGACTGATACCTACCTGCACCAGCCCTGGTAATCACCATTCTACTCACTACTTCTATGAGTTCAACTTTTTAAGATTCCACATTTATGTGAGAGCATGTAGTATTTGTCTCAATATATCATTTTTGATAATTTGGTAATTCGATTTTTTTCTTCTATCATCACATTCACATATTATGTACCTTTACTGTGTTATATATCTTTTAGAACCATCAATTTTCAGTGTTTTATTGGTTTTTTGGTTTTTTTTGAGATGGAGTTTCATGAGGGTTGGAATCAACTTCTTCCAAACTCCTGTTAATGTCGACATTTTACTTTTAGGTCTTGTTATTTAAGAAATACATTTTGTAAAACTATAGCTGCCATAGACACTGATTTCTCTGATGAATCTGGGCAAAGTACATTGAAAGGCTTCTGGAAAGGGTTCACCGCTCTAGGTGCCATTAAGAACATTTGTGATTAGTGGAGATTAAAATGTCAACATTAACAGGAGTTTGGAAGACGTTGATTCCAACCCTCATGAATGACTTTGAGGGAGTTAAAGACTTCAGTGGAGGGTATCACTGCAGATGTGGGAGAAATAGCAAGAGAACCAGAATTAGAAGTGGAGCCTGAAGTTGTGACTGAATCCTGCAATCTCATGATCAAATTTGAATGGATGTGGGGTTGCTTCTTATACATGAGCAAAGAAAGCGGTTTCTTGAGACAGAATCTATTGAAATTTCCTTCTTGGGAGAGGAGGAAAAGAGAACTCTAGAGCTCCTCAGAGTGGCAACTAAATGCTGTATCTGAAAGCAAAAGAGTGGCGTGGGTCACATCTACTCAAACACCTCACTGCTCGGGGCCAGGAAGCATTATCGCATTATGTGCTGGGTAAAGGTAAAATTGGAAATATTTGGTGAACTGGAAAATTGGAAATATTTGGAAAATATTGGAAAATTGGAAATATTTGGTAAAATGACTATTAAGCATAAATAATATTTATTAATTGAACTAAGGAAACAACTTGAGTAAGTTAGAGGTCATTTAAGGAGGACTTACCTAAGAAAAACAGAGAATAAGGAAGGAATAGGAGCTGGTGTCAGTGACTAATTGGGCGTGGCAGGCATGAAGGAGCAGAATGACAGCACATTTTCAGCCTGGATGATTATAGGAAGGGTGATGCCAATAAAAAGACAAGGTGAGAGGTGCAAGCTTGGTTGTGTGCCTATGTGTGTGCTTGTCAGGATGCAGGTGAGACAGCTATATTTGGCGTTAACTTTTGCTTGATAAGATCTATTATCTTAGCTTCAGGACTTTTGCTCAGTATACTGTTTCTCCTTTGACTTACTAGAGACCCAGTGAGAAATCAGAATAGGTCCCTGCTCTGGGATGGATGGATAGACTCCATAGACAAAAAGCATACTCAGGAATTTTAAGGATATGTAAGGTGTTTTATGTACATTACTTAATTTAATCTTCAAAATATCTCATGAGTAAAATATGATTGTTTCTCTTAAAGAAAAAGAATTATTAGACTATCTAGAATTCAGCTCTGATGTGTAATCTTGTGCAAGTTAGTTCACCCCTCTGAGCCTTTGCTGTCTCAATTTTAAAAGGTGAATACTCCCTACACTGATGGTCATGAGGACTACGGTGTTGTGAAAGGGCCAGAGAGTCCACCAGCACACCGCACTGAGGTCCTCTCACCCTACCAGGGCCTATGATCCAGAGAAAGGGGAGAGGGGCATCTAGCCCCACCCCTGGCCCTTGTAGCCAGGTGATGTCACGCCCCTCACCCTCCACACACTTGGGGCTGCCCTTGAGCCTCGGCCTACAGAGCAATGATTAGACCCCACTCCTGGCCCACACTGATGTCATGCCCTACCAGCTGCTGCTGCACACTGATGCTATCACCCTGTGGGTGTTCTTACCCTCGAGGACCCAGAAACTAGTTTTCTAGAAGGAGAGGCAGGCTCCAAGAGCAGTGGGGCTTGTGTGAAGTCGATGGGACATCAGCCTAGTGACCAAGAGTTCTGGCCAACTTATAGGGCCATATCTAAACCTTGGGGGTTCCTTGTCTGATGGTTGCACTGAGATTGTATGCAATAGGGATTGGTTATTTCCACAGAACAATATACAGGCTGCCTCTCTAGAGGGGTAATGGAAGAACAACTTGACCTCTAGTCTAAAGTTTTAAAAAGAGTTGTATACGTGTGTTGCCTCTACTCATTTCCTACTCACTCCTTAACCCATTCCAAGTGTTAAATATTATTTCTAAAAGGTAAAATCTGAAACCTATGCAAATATACAAACATAAACATGTGTCAATTAATGAGTTAATTAATAAAGGAACCAGTTGTGAATCTAAAATAAACAGTAGAGAGACTGACTCTCCAAAACAGAGTTAACTCGAGAATAGCAAGGAATTATAATTTGGGATATGGGTTCTATGTCAGACCACAGATGCATCCAAAGGGGTTTGGGTAAGAGCAGGCTTTTAAAAGAAGAAAGAATTACAGGTAACCTGCTTTGAAACAAAGCCATTGGTTACAGGGGCTTGTTGCAGGAGTTGGCATTAGCTTACTGATGGAGACAGCCATTGTTAGGCAAGTGTCCTTGTGCAAGTGGCTTATCTGGAATACTGTGATTTTAAGGAATTTCTTGCAATAATTTCTGTTCCAAACATAGGTGCCTCAGGGTTTCTTCTCCATGGCCTCCTGGCTCCATCTTATTAGAGTTTGACATAAGTGACTCTGTTTTGACACTGATAACTTCATACAGTAAGACATTATGACTGTCTTAAAGAATCTTAAGAAGTGCATAAATAGGGAGTAGTATTCTAGAATGAATTTCCTTCCCCATCCTCTCTCTCCATCCAATGAATGAACAAGATCTTCTGACTCAGCTTCCAAATTGGATTAATATTTTCTCCAGCTTCACAAACACCATCTTAGTCTGAGAAAAATCATCTGTGGATCCGACTATTGCCTTCCAATTGGCCTCACTTCTGCCCCCCCAAATCTGTTTACTAGAGTTTCCAAAGTGATCTTCTTTAAAAAAAAAAAAGAAAAAGAACAACACTAAATTAGATCATGTTGCTTCCCTTTGGAAAATCTTCCAAGGACTTCTCTGCTTGGAGATTAAAATCCACTTTGTGCTTGCTTACAAGGAAATACGTGATCTATCTGTGCCTCTTCTCCAACATCATGTACCACTCTGTCTCCCCATGGTGCTCTAGGGCCTTCTGCTTAGAATGTTCTTCCTCCTGAATTTTCCACTGTCATCTCCTTTTCATTTTCAGATTTCAGCTTGAATATTGCCTTCTCAGGCCTTTTCAGACCCTCCATTCTAAAGTGGCCACTCAATCATTCTTAAAACTTGAAATATCTGATCACTTTGATACAAGGTTTGTGTATTATCCATCTCTCCAACCCCAAATAAAATGAAAGTGCATAAATTCAGCAAGAAAAAGCTCTGACTTATGCTGCTCACCAACGTCTTCTCAGCTCACAGGACACTTAATTGAGTTCAGCATGTTATCTATTCATGAGTTGGGGTTTTATCACTTAAGTGAAGCAATTACTATGAATATTCTTGCTGTTCTGATTTTGTAATAGTCAGGACAGGTAAAACATTCCCAGTATTAAGACTATGCATGTATCCTAGACCTAGTTATTTCCCCAGGTCTGGTTTTATAAATGCTGGTGATAAACCAGGTCTGATTTGTTATATGATCATTTTGTGTGATCACATAATGGCCGTGATTCTAGGTTATCTTTGGTCAACGTTAAAAAAAAATGACAGTACAGCTAACATAATAACTTTTGCAAAAAAATCAGTGGTAACTTGCAGACTGTTGTCTAAAGAAGGGATAACCAAAGTAAAGAAATTTGATGGTAGCAGTTGCTATTACGTGAACTGTAAAAATTACTGTGTATAAAAATAAAAAATAAGCAGTTAATTGTCATAACAAAAGGTCTAATTATTTAAAATAAGTACTACCTGAGACACATTTACAAACTATATTTGATTATTTTATGTGAAAAATACTTTGGATTAAAGAAAAACAGTGTTAAAAATATTTTCCGTGCTTGATTTTTGAAGGATATTATCGAAGATAATCTTTTCAATGATGCTAATAGTTCTTTTTCTCTTTTAATTGCTTAGATCATAATCTAGAAAAAGAATTTTAGGTTAATAATTCAATCTAAATTTCTTAGAATGGAACTTAAAAACTCACTATTTAGCAGACATTTTTTGCTCCATCTCTGGCCAATCTCCATGTTGAATCAGAGAGGATTCCACATAAGACCTGGTAAAGGTGACATTTTAGAGTGGAAATGGAAGTAGGTGAAAAGCAGAGAAGCTGGTACTTTAGCCAAAGATATGAATTCAGGTCTTGTTCTGGAGACAGAACATAAATGAGATTAGCTGGAAGGGTTGGTGGGAGCCAAATCATTAAAGGCTGTAAAGCTGAGCAGTTTGGATCTTACTCTGTGTGGGAAGCCAACAGATTTTAGACTGAGTACCATGGTCCTCTGTTGTTCTTGTTGTTGTAATGGATAAGATGGTGACTGACTGTGCAACATTAGCTAAGTAATGGACAAAAATAGACCTCACATACTTAATCAAAATCAATGGGGGCCAGGTACTAGTGGTGATTATCAACAAAAGGAGTTTCCAGTAGATCTTGGAATTACACATTAGAGCTAAAGGACATATAAAAAAAAGATTTATTCATTTATCTTTCAGTAGTTATTTATAGGGCACTAAACATGACTCAGGCACACGGGGAGACCTCCAGGCTTTTTTCAGTATGTCAAAAGACCTAAAAGAAAATTGTCTATTTCCCCCTCAACAGGCTGAGTAGAGTGATTCAAATTTCTTGTTTGTTTGCTTTGGGTTGGAATTTATGGGAATTCACTATGGGAACACTGATAATCTCAGGCTGACCAGAAGCTCTGATGAGATGATAATTGGTATTTGTTTTTTTAAAAAGAGAGAATGAACTGAAATTTATTTATTTATTTATTTAGAGATGGAGTTTCACTCTTGTTGCCCAGGTTGGAGTGCAATGGCACAATCTTGGCTCAACGCAACCTCTGCCTCCTGGATTCAAGCGATTCTCCTGCCTCAGCTTCCTGAGTAGCTGGGATTACAGGCATGTGCCACCACGCCCAGCTAATTTTTTGTGTATTTAATAGAGACAGGGTTTCTCCATGTTGCCAGGCTGGTCTCGAACTCCCAACCTCAGGTGATCCACCCGCCTCGGCCTCCTAAAGTGCTGGGACTACAGGCATGAGCCACTACACCTGGCCTAAAATATCACCATTCTTTCAGATTGTCTTTTTATTTTTATTTTTTTTTTAAGACCGAGTCTCTGTCGCCCAGGCTGGAGTGCAGTGGTGCAATCTCGGCTCACTGCAACCTCTGCCTCCTGGGTTCAAGCGATTCTCCTGCCTCAGCCTCCTGAGTAGCTAGGATTACAGGCTCCTGCCACCACGCCTGGCTAATTTTTGTATTTTTAGTAGAGACGGGGGTTCCACTATGTTGGCTAGGCTGGTCTCGAACTCCTGACCTCAGGGGATCCCCCACCGCCTGGGCCTCCCAAAGTGCTGGGATTACAGGCATGAGCCACCATGCTCAGCCCTGAACTGAAATTTAATGTAGTTTGCTAGGTAAAATTATTCAGAATGTGGAAAAGCTGATGCAGGAAAGGAGAATATTCAGGAGACAAAAGTAATGAAATTCAGATTCCCACCTTTACACAGTCTCTTTATATAAAAGCCAACCTACTTCTCCTTCCCTAATTTCCACCTCAGCAAAGGCCCCCACAGTTTTTCCAGCTAGAAAACCCAGAGGCCTGGCCATTCTTCTCAAGTGGTACTTCCATTTATTTCTTCCATCAAATCACAAACCAAACTATTGACTCTATCTCTGAAACTTTTCTAGAATCTTACCTTCTTTATTCACACTATTCCAGCCTTCGTTGGTGTTACAAGAGACACTCTTCTTCCACCATACTATGGCTTTTTCCTTTGTTTTGCAGAGTAGGTGGAATTCACAAACTAACTGTTGGGCAAACCAAGGTCTGTGTGACCTTGCCCAGAAAGACTAATTATGCATAATGCAACAGGGAATAAAATATGTCACAGTTGTCAAATTCTTCTGAGATATCCTTCTATTTCCAGAAGCTGTGCTTGCTAGTTATTGGGTTTTTATGAGAAAAGAAGGAGGAATGTGTCCTTCAGTGTCCTGAATGAGCTAGAAAGTTGTGATTGGGTATCATAATCTAATCTGCCTTAATTGAGATAAGTAAGGAATGATGAGTTGTTACTGCAGGCTCATCATTCCTGCTCAAGGAAAAAGTTGTAACTATGAGCACCTCTCCTCTTGGGCAGCTGGGCCTGGTGTGTGCATGCAGAAAGGAAGGTGATAACTATTGCTTAGCATTGTCTTGAATAAATCATAAAAGTAAAGTTAAAAGAAATTTAACAAACCACTTTCAGTGTATTCCATGTTCTGAAACTATTATCTCCATAATAAAAGTAAAGTTAAAAGAAATTTAACAAACCACTTTCAGTGTATTCCATGTTCTGAAACTATTATCTCTTTGCACCTAGGAAAAACAAAGTAAAACCTAGCCTAGTGAGGTACAAATTGTAATCACTTGTCCAGCAGCCATTTTTCCTCTTTTGCTTACCATATTTGACACATACATATACTTTAAAAAATTTGTCATTTATTTTAAATTCAACTGGCAATTCTGTAAGTTTTAGCAATCCTAATATTCATGAACTCAGCAGTCACATTCCTTGGTAGCATATACTTATATGAGTATGTCGAGACTGGCCAAAAAAAATTATTTTTACAATGATAATTTTTCCTCTCTCTAGGGTTCCTCTTCTCATAGTTTCAAATGAGTAATTAAAAGCCATACCAGCAGTATCAAATTTTTAAAAACAAATATAAATGATATACTGTGAACAAAGAATTAAATATCCTGACTTAACAGTCAGAAAAATTTATGGAAGACTCTGAAATGGCAAAAAAAGATTACTGAGTCTTCTGTCTTGTGTGTCCTTGTGGGGTATCTCCTCCTTTGATTTTATTTGAGCTATGTACAACTTTGTAGATGATAGAGTCTGCAGATGACTCTCGTCCATAATGTGCAAATGAATTGTGTCCAAGTGAAGGGACAACTGATTCCTTCCATATCCTTGTGGAAAAAGCCAGTTTTGCATCTATTTGTAAATTCATTTCAGCATTCCTTATCTCTCTTTCTCTCTCTCTTTTTGAATTCGCCTTTGAACCAGTTATATCTTTTACACATTCTCTCATTAATTAATGAATTAAATAAAACCTTTGACACATGGCCATTTTACATTTTATAAGAATGTAATATATATATTAATATATTATATATATACATTTTATAAGAATGTAAAATATATATAATATATATATATATTTAGCAGTGCCTTTGGAAAAAAAGTTCACTGACAGTTGAGCAGTTAATGCTAGAATATATTTTCAATTATCTCAGGAGGCTTTTTATGTTTTTCTTAAAGGAATTCCAAAACAAATTATTTCTTACACATATTTTTGGTAATTTTTTTGCTAAGGAGAAATAAAGTATAATAACTTACAAGATAAAATTTGAGGCACTGTTGTCATAGGGAAATTTAGCAAAGTAACTGGAAGATAAGATTGAGGTAGAGGAAGAGAAAGAGAATGATAATGACTTTTTAATAGTAAAGCAAACAAATGAACAAACAAACAAAACCCATAGCTCTTGTGCTAAATCCTTAGAGAGATGGACAATCTTTTAGCATCTGGACCAACTAATAGCCTTACTCTTAAGCAGTTTTTACCCAATATGAGGACGAATTCTTTGGGGGAAGGAAGAAGGATGGAAATGGAGAAGAAAGCCTACAACACTTCCCCTTAGAGGCCAACACACCCTTTTTGTTCAGTCTACCCACTTCCAGATATTCCCTCTTCAAAAGCACCCCATTCTCCTGCCATGAGCCCTGCCCTTTCGATGCCCTACTTGTATGTAGGGATTGTATGGAAAGATAATATGAGGAACATTTTAAGAAAAGCAAAGGGAGGGAACAGTGCTTTTGGTGGTGTGTTGTTCTGGGCTAGATCCTTTAGGAAGCGAGGAGCTGGAAGGAGAGGAATAACCACATGGGCATCTGGTGTGGTAGATGTTTGGATCTCTCTGAATACTTAGAAAAACTTTAGCAGGTTTCCAAGTGATGGCCCTTCAAGACTACACAGCAATACCCCAAGCTCCCCCAGCTGTCCTATCAGGAGCCTTCAAAGCAGAACCCCAGTGTGGAGAGGGTTTTGGGGAGAGTGGGGTGGTGTGGGTACAGATTTATTGATCTGACACCAGCAACAGCAGGCTCCTCGCTCCAAACTGAGGTTCACACTTGATAAGGGCAGGGGCATTCCCCACCTCCTGGGCTACCCTAGTAACTCTCCGAGCCCTGAAAATCCTTGGCCCCTATATCTCCAATCCCCAATGAAAGCTGTGGGTGCCAGAAGTACCTCTGGCCCTAAATGATTTTTTCATACCAGGTGAAAATAACTGTTGACCAGGCACAGTAGTTCATGACTGTAATCCTAGCTCTTTGAGAGGCCAAGGCAGAAGGATCACTTGACCCCAGGAATTCGAGACCACCCTGGGCAAAATAGTGCAACCTTGTTGCTATTATTACCAAAAAATTAGTTGAGCATGGAGTATTGCCCAAGCCCAGGCTCCAGTGAGCTATAATTGTACCACTACATCCATCCTGGGCAGCAGAGTGAGACTCTGTCTAAAAAAAAAAATTGTAGTAACTTTTATTTATTAATACTTTATTACATATTGCCATATATCTATTTCTATATCTATAATACCTAATTCTCAAATCAAAATGTGCAAGGCAGCTATTATTAAAAAGGGTCCTGGACAGTATAAACAGCTCATTAGAGGGTGGCTGCATTCTACAGAGCCCCCGCGAGCCACAGAAGTGTCTGCTGCAAAGCTTTGGCTCTTCCCAGCGTCCCCTTGTCCCTACCTGTAGCCTCTGAATGGTTTCTGTTCGTCTCCAGCAGAGGCTTCTATAAGAAGAGATCTTGCCTTTGCCTGCCACATCTAAATGTCCTTCCTAAGACCTGGCCTAGGAGAAGGCAAAGTTTCAGACTTGTGCCAGGAAAATATTAAACCACAGTCCTGATGAATGTGGCCATAGCTGGCTTGTTTGCTAATTACAATCTATTTTCTCACCAATTAGTTTGGTGCAGGGACCATGTACAGCCAAGCCCTAGCAATGTGCCTGGTACAGAGAAGACGTTTAGTAAATATTTGTTAGGGAAAATGAATGCACTGCATGCAATCTTTTACTTTGTTCACATTAGAAAACAAAAGCATGCAATTCTCTTTTAGCATTAATAAGTACTGTATTATTAATGATGGAACAAGTTAGAATGATGAAACAGCAGAATGTTATTAAAGGCCAAGGTAATAAATTCCCTACGTCCTCTAACAGATTCAGATACATATAGGTAGATTCCTTAGTACAATCATAAAATCTTGCAAGTAAAATGAACACAGGTTACATTTATTTTAAAAATTATAAAGTAGTACATGCTCACAGTAAAAAATTCATACTACACAGATGTGTAGCAAAACTAAGAGTCTCCTTCTATATCACCCCCTCCAATCCTACTTCCCTCTCTAGAGAAAAGTGCTGTTTATGACTCAGTATGTATCTATCAAATCTTTTATGCATTTATAAATATGTACAGTGATTCTATGTAAGTATATTATGATCTTCATATTGCTCATGAGTTAATGTTTCATTAATCATCTTTTAACTTCAGTGTAGTTAACTTTGCTGGTTGCACATTGTGGCTATCCCGTAAATTGTTTAATTATTCTCTTACTGGTAGATTTTCAGGTGCTTCCAACATTTCATTCTTAGAACAATTGCTGCGATAAGCATTTATATGTATGTGTCCATTTCTCATATTTGCTTATATTTTTGTAGAATAGATCTCTAGAAATGGCATCACTGGGTGAAATGATATGGGCATATAAAATTTTCAGACACTACCAAATGGGTCTCTAAAAATGTTATATTTCCAAAAATCATGTGTTGATGATACATGATTGATGATTGATATAGATGACTGACATGTTCATCAACTAGATTTGACAGTCCCTTGCGTGCATTCTTACCGATACTGAGTATTTTCATTTTTCTCCATTTTAAACATGAAAAAATTATATCTCCTTGTTATTTTACTTTTTGTTTTCCTGAATACCAGTGAGGGCGGGCAACTTTTCAAATCTTCCTGGTCATTTTTCTTTCACCATATGTGAATTACCTGTGCATGTCCTCAGGAGGTAGAGATCTCTATCCTCTTGTGCAACCAATAAGGCTAACACTGGGGCTGAGAGAATGAGAGCATGTGTAAATTGTTTGGGATTGTTTGCCTGACACCCATCCACTCTGGCTTCCAAAACCTGGAAGATTTGGCTTACAGATACTTCACATGACTGTCAAGAGTACTTTAGTCAACAAATCCAGGCTGGGGAAAAGAAAGGACCTACAAATTGAATTATTGTGTATCTGAAAGCAATCAGGATTCCCATCACTGGAAGTAAGCAGGGTAACACTAACATTTGATGTATTACTACAGTTTTAATATAAGATTAATTGGGATTGGGTAAAGATAGAGGGCAAGCCCCTGTTTCCCTAAATCAGTATAGGGTCCTCATTAATCTTTAGGATTGTGGAGAGTGAGATGATCCCTTATAACCCCATGGAAGGCCTTGGAAAAAGAAAATGATAGGTTTGTGTTATTTAACTGCCAACCCAAGGGATGCTTTTGAAAGCCAGAAAGTTTCTATGGCAGCTCAAAAGTTGACTCATCTCCTGCAGATGTGCTGAAAACTAGGCACAGATCTGATTATAAAGGTGGCAGTGCTGCAAAGGAGACTAGATAGATGCACGGCCTCAGCGAAGCTCCTGCATCAAAGTCAGGGCCCTGATAGAGGAAGAAAGTGACTCTGAGACTGGGTATAAGGAACATATTGGTGGATGAGTCTGAGATTCTTAAATTTCAGATTTACCTGAGCCGTATTACCTGTCAGAAGTAGTTCTTTCCCCTGAAGAAAAGTCTTCCCTTGCATGAAGAATGCACCATAACCTTACATGAAGCACATGCCTCACAAGAGGACGCAGATTCTCCTCAAGAATCCCCCCTCAAGAATCTTCCCCCTTCCCCTGCCCCTTATTTTATAGACTTAAAACCAGAGTCAACTCAAAGCCCAGCCTTAGAAGAGAAATACAAGCCCTATTCTTGGAATAAATGACTTACATACCAAAGGAATTACAGAACCTTGCTAACTAATATGCACAGAAAGAAATAAGGTAAAATATATGATCTCAAAGATGTTTTTCCAGTGGGAAAAGTGTACAACAGGCAGGGGAAGGGAAATTCATTGACATACGAATACTCCCACGACTCAGGGTGCCTGGAATAATTAGTTCTAAGAGTTTTCTGTGATGGCGTGTTGAACCCTGGACGTGAAGAAGGATGATAGTAAATGAAGTGGATCTTCCAGAATTTCCTTGGCATGGTATTAAATTGGTTCTTGGTATAGGAAACATTAGAATGGCTTTAATATGTAAGGTCTAAGAACTCGAAACCTGTGTTCTCCAAGAGGGCCAAACACTGTACTGAGGTAATAAGGAATGCACTGATGAGAAGCCCCTGGTATTTATTGGAAAAGCTTGGTAATCGCTATTTTCTGCAGGTTGGATAATCTCTGTTTCCTGCAGACAGTGAGACAAGCTTTCATGAAAGGGGGCTCCTTGATGTCAGTGGGGATTTTGGGATTCCAGAATGGAGCAGCTAGAAGATAGCACTTTCAAAGGCAAAATGGTGTAGTGTCTGCAGCAAGGCCAGAGTGGCAATCAGAGTGACTCCATTTACAATACCTATGGCAATGGATTAAAAATAGCATGCATCTAGGTGTGACATAAATGAGCATCCAACCAAGATTTTGCTTGATTTTTTGGCATTATTTTTGTTAAAATGACATGTACAAATTGTAAGAAATCCAATGTATATGGAAAATTCCCCCAAAAGTAATATTCTCACCAGAGGACACCAACTTTACCATTTTGGTGACCATTCATTGGGATATCTGTCTCTGCTTGTGCTCATTGTTTTATATAGATGAGATCTGGCTGTATGTGCTGTTTCTTTAAACTGCTTCTTTAGCTCAGTTTTCTGTACGCATCCTTGCTTATCAGTGACAATAGTCAAGAATTTTGACTATACAAGGACAGTATGACATCGTTTTATGAGCCTCGACATTGGGCCAAATTGTCTCAATTCAAATGCCAGGTTTACCAATTTCTAGCTTTGTGAAAATAAACTGAATTCCCTGCACCCCAATTTTCTCACCTCTAAAATTGGTATAATAACCATATATAGTTATTTAGACTCTTGTGAGGATTAAAGGAGAGTTAATATATTGATCAATGCCTGACAAGTGTCACCTATTTATTAGCCATTGCTTTACAGTCTCCTAATAGTGGAAATTTAAGTTTTATTTTTAAAAAAATTTGCATAAACAATGTTGCAGTGAACATCCTTGCCCCTATATCTTCTTATATTTGTAATTATTTTCTTAAGAAAATTCCCAGAAAGAGATCTCCAGAGGAACAGTCATGATCCTTTTTCCTGAATGATATATTTTGTATTTTTCAGAATTTAAAGTTCCTAGCATGTGAATTGTGTCCTCCTGGACTACACATGTAAATATGGATGTGTCCTATTATCTCTTTTTATTATTAAATAGGAATTTGAACTTGGGGGGAGAGGTAGATTAGAAAACAAGAGCTCATATTGACATGTGGTGTTTCATGACTTTTACATTACTTCTAATTCTATCCCCTGCACGTTTTGGCATGAATACAGCAGTACTGAATCTTGACCAGGGTATCATGTTTAGAACAAGTGAGTGAGATCAGTGACCTTGTGCTAATGACCATGATCCTTTGGAAAGTGGTTTCTATAACATGATCTAGTAGCTTAATTGACGATATCTGAGTCTTGAGAAAAAAATTTCATTGATTCATCTCACTTTGGCATCCAGATGCAGCATTTAGATGATTCCCAGTTCTCCCATCCATGACAGTGATCCTCACGGCAGTATTTGCTGGCTGGGTTCCTGTTCCATGGTGCCTTGTCTCTAAGCCTGTGAACCATTGTTAATTTCCCTCTAGAGAAAGGAAGCTTCATTCATTTCACTCCCTATATTCCATCTCTATGTTCTGCTCCTCTAAGGAAAGCTCTACCTTGCCTCTCTGTCTTTTTCCTTAAAATTTAACTTAATCTTTTCCCAAAACATTTTTCCTAACTTAACTTCTCAGTGCCTCTCTCTAGACTAGATTTTCATGTAACAGATCTGTTTTGGCGAGAAGCTCATCCACTCCTTTCTTTGCATGTATTCTAGAATATGGAGCCTGGGAGGTGGTAAAGTCAGGCATTGAAATTGATTAAAACTGGTCTTAATTCATGTTTTTATGAATGTGTTCTTCATTCATGCTTCCATTCAGTTTTTTACATGGGTGTCATTCATTTTTCTTAGTCATTATGCAATCACTCGTGCATGAAATAGATTTATAGTCTATGTGCCTGAATTGAGTTTTCATACATTTATCTCAGTACTCATTCATTCATTCATGCTTTAATTCATTCAGTTATTTAACTCAATCATTCATAACCCATTATCCATGAGGTGCTTATTTCACATTGCATGGCTGTGTCAAAACATCTCATGCACTCCATAAATATATGTACTTACTATGTACCCACAAAACATAAAAATAAAAAAATTAAAAATAATTCAATTATTCATTTGCATAGAATTCATGTATCAATTATTTATTCATTTGTTTCCTCTATATCAGTCAGGAAGCAAGAAACCAACGGCACACTCAAATTTAGATGATTTGAAGGGATTATTTACAAAGGTGAAAGCAGAACATAAGACCACAAGGGTTAGTGTAGCACCCTATGGCCAGCATCAGCTGAGCACTATTACCACCCCTGGGGCTGAAAAACAAGGGAAGGGATAACCTGAAGCCTCATACTGAAGGATGCGTTAGGCCCCTGATGGTCTATATGGGAGGGAATCTGGGTGTAAATATTATGATCTAATACTCCTTCCTCTCCTGCTCATGCCTCCTCACCCCCCAATATTGTTTGAATGGAATTGGAAGTCAGTGTGCAAGAGAGAGATACAGGTGGTTCCCACTGATTAGCCTCCCAGGGCACAGGGCAGGAGAAAGGGGGGTGGAAAGAGGATCTGGAGAAGCAGAGGAAAGATATTCACACACCCTCTGAGGTGCTAAGGATGGGCAGCACTGTGTCTCTCTTTGTCTTTCCTACTGGTGGGAAAGAAACAGCAGAAATGGGCTGGAAAATTCTGTCCAGGAAACTATTTTCACACAAGAAAGCCACATAGAATGGAATCAGCCTGGCTATCCATGAATCTTTGGATTATGCCTCTTTGGGGAAGTCTTTTGGGTTCCTCTACTACTTCCAACCAAGAAGGGCACTCTCTTCTGTGACAATATTTTAACAACATATTGTGTCTGGATGACTGTACTACATATCATGAGGACACAGCGTGTGTCTTACTTGTCTTATGTCCCCGGAGCCTAGCCAGGGCCTGGCACAGAGTAGATGTGGCATGAAAGGATGAATGGATATATGAATGCTTGAATGAAAGGATGCTGAGTATAAGGAGGTAATAGACTCTTGACTTGACTTTCTTTCACAGTCCCACAAGGTGGCAGCAATTACCACGGTCCAATTTTTATGTGTAGAATTCAGATACGCATCTTCATCAAAGGTCTCCTGAATAGGATACGTCTATTTTTAAAATTATTATATCAAGGAGGGAATAAAGGGAAAGAAAGGAAAAAAATTAAATATTTACTACCATGAATATGTAGACATATAATAGATATGGCACTATAGATTTTACTTTAAAAGGCTTAATACCTGGGTGATGGGGTGATCTGTGCAGCAAACCACCACGGCACGTTTACCTCTATAACAAACCTGTACATCCTGCACATGTACTCCTGAACTTAAAATAAAAGTTAATGAAAAAAAAATGAAAGCAGGACTTCAAGGAGATTTGCACACCCATGTTCAGAGCAGTAAGCAATCCAAATGTCCTTTGACAGATGACTGAATAAGCAAAATGTAATGTATGCAAAAAAAAGCATTTAGAAAACATGTGTTACTAAATTTGCAAAAGAAATAAAATCTTCCCTCTGTGAAAACGTTAGATACACGAATTATATTTGCCTTGTGTGGTTTTTATGTTATCTCCAAAAAGTCACTTGCTGAGTTCTTCCTGTACAACTGGTCCTGTTTCTGGACTTCAAAGTTAAAAATTTCACAGACTCTGGTTTCTTGGGTAGCTTGGCTTCTTTCCCATCTTCTCTCTAGCCACAGTCTTTGCAGAGACCATACATTGTTCTTCTTATCCTGGGCTGTAAATTTCTTGAATTCGTCACTGTTTCAGGTCATATTAACTTCCGAAAAAGAGCACCACTTTTTTTAAAAAGTTACTAAATTTTCTTTACAAGCTCAGGGATGATGGTGTCCCAGTGAAGTCAACAGTACCTTACTTTCATTGAAAGTACTTAAAATTCCTGTGTGTCTTAGAAATCAACAGTATCATTTCTTCATTTAAAAAACAATTGTTTTAAGTTGCAGAAATCTTGCTTGGAGTTTTATTACTTTTGCACTGTAGCAAATATTGCTAAAACTGATCTTCAAAGTTATTAGCAATTCTGGATTTAGCATAAATTTTATCTTCTAACTTTAAACAAAGCCATGTCCAAGAGATTAAGAAAAAGAATGCTAAGTAAAAGAAGACTCTTTTTTATGATCAAGAGTTCACGCCGGGTGTGGTGGCTCATGCCTGTAATCCCAGCACTTTGGGAGGCTGAAGAGGGTGGATCACGAGGTCAGGAGATTGAGACCAGCCTGGCCAACATGGTGCAACCCTGTCTCTAAGAAAAATACTGAAAAATTAGCTGGGTGTAGTGGCGAGCACCTGTAATCCTAGCTGCTCAGGAGGCTTAGGCAGGAGAATCGCTTGAACCCAAGAAGCAGAGGTTGCAGTGAGCCAAGATTGCGCCACTGCATTCCAGCCTAGACAACAAGAGCAAAACTCCGTCTTAAAAAAAAAAAAAAAAAAAAGAGAGAGAGAGAGATTACTACAGAAAACCAATAAGAAGCTATGAGGGTGAATGGCCGGACCATGAGTGAATTCTTGAATTAAGATGTCTGTCTTAATAACATATAAGAAAAAGACAAGAATAGGAAGAGAATAAAGGAAAAAAAAAGCACACAACACAATTGCATCAGTGTACATTGGCTTCTTGGCAGTGGATCAAGTCTCTCAGAGGTTGCTTCTCCCAAATGTCTCAGGTTTTTCTTAGCTGCTAAAGGAGCACTCACACTCATTCCACACCTGCTGAATCCCAGGAACCAAATCAATAAATATTGTATCACTTAAGCTTTACAATAGCTCTATGTCAAAGTACAATTTTAAAAAAGTTAAAAACACGACTCTAATACAAAAATTTAATAAACATGTCAAAAATGTACTCAACTCATTGATGAATGAAGGAACTAGTCAACTGGCAGAATTGGCACCCAAGGGCATTTGAGAACAGGCTTATGTAGTGTATCAGGAAAAAAAATAAAAATAAAAAATACCCAAAAGACTTTTAATGTCCTACAGATAGTAAAATTATAACCTTTAGCATTATTTTTTCCTGTTGGACAGAAATCTACAAATTAACATGTAACTTCATAATGGCGCTCTGATCCAATAGCAAATAGCAAAGTCAAACAAAGGTTCATTCTCCTTGGAATCAAATTACCCTTGAGCAGCCCTGCTAAATAATGACCCAGCATGACGCTGAAAAACGAAGTCATCCTTTTTGTTATTTTTAATTTCTTGTTCTACCTCCAGCTTTTTGTCTCTACGGTGACAGTCTGTGGGGTCTGGGGCTGGCTATGTCTGTCTTTTTCACCACTGTGAAAAACATGCAAACATGTAATGTGCAGTGACAAGCAGTACATAAACATTTGTTTAGCTGAATTGAGTTGAGTTTTAGAAAGGTTAGTAACTTGCATAAAATCAAACAGTAGGAAAGTGGCTAATTCCCCGAGACATCTTATAATCTCTCAGTAGGTAGGTATATTAGATTCCTAGGGCTGTTGTAATGAACTATCACAAACTAAGTGCCTCAAAACAACAGAAATTCATTCCTTCATAGTTCCAGAGGATGAGAGTCTGAAATCAAGGTACCGGAAGGGCTGTGATCTCTCTGAAGGTTCTAAAGAATCTTTCCTTGCCTCTTCTAGTTTCAGGAATGCGAAGGTTACCTGCAGTCCTTGGCATTTGTGGCTTGTAGCTGCATCACTCCACTGCCTGCCTCGGTTTTTGCATGGTGTCTTCCCTCTATGTGTGTGTATGTCTCTGCAAAGACCCTATTTTGAATAAGGTCACATTTACAGTACTGGAGGTTAGGACTTGAACATATCTTTATGAGGGACACAACTCAACAGGAGGCTTTGGAGTCAGAAGGTCTTGGGCTTGAATTCCTTTAGACCGTTTAGTCAGATGAGGGTATCTCAGCCTTGTCTTCTTGCTTTCTGCTTCCCCAGGTCCTGAGGGAAACTCCTGTTCTTAGCCAGGTAAAATTCCAGGAGCCCCAGGCACTTATCATGGCGTTTTTGCATCATGACCTTTTGATCTTACAGTTCTAGTTCTAATAATAAATCCTTTTCATGTTCTTGGAAACGAAATCCTTGCCTTTTGTCCAAGTTTTAGTAAGTGGATCTTTATCTTTTCCCTGCCATGTCTGAGATTTTGGTATCTGCCCAGGAGGCCAGTTTTCCTGGGACCAGGTCCATGCCCTGCTCTTGCCAGGGTACCCTGCTCAGTGCCAGGTGAGCAACATGAGTTACTGGAGAACAGGGAGACAGCAGATGCCCCACTCCGACTGGTAAAGAGAAAACTGGCTTGGGTGGCCTGCTCCTTTTGCAGTTGGCCTGGAATTCACGAGGTGTGGTCAACAGATTTCTAAGCCAGATGGCTGTCATGAATCCCATCAAGATCCCAGAGAGCATTTTGGGTCTCAAGGTTCCCAGAGAGGCCTTCTGAAGCTTGGGGGAAGCAGTAGTTCTCAGCAGTTGGTGGTTGTAGAGAGCAGTAGTCTTAAACTTTTTCATTTAAAAAACCTTATAAATTAATTTTGAAAAACTATGAGTCATGTCACATATTTTTAAGTTAGCATCTAGAGTTTTTCACCTTAAATTTAAATAATTATAAAATATAATTTTTGACATTTTATAATCTATTAACATTCTGAAATAAAACTGTTCCATCACTCTTTCAAAAGTGTGCAGTGGAATCTAAATACTATTATGATTTTATATCCATCAGGACATCTTTATATATTATGAACATGTTTTTTAATGCTGGAGTTGTGGTATATTTCTTGTTTCCTCTTTCAGCTCATATTTCATTTTAAATTCTTCCACAAAATTTAACCCTCATGTAATAAATGTTTAAGTATGAAAGCATCTTACTCTGTCCTACTTCTCTGTGAAAACAGTTTAGAAAATCAAATTTTAAAACTGTCTTCTTGACAGTAACCTAAGGTTCTGAGGGTTAACAAATATTTATTTTGGGTTGAGTTACTATAACCATTATTAGTACACAATCAAAATGACAAAGCTAATAAATTTTGATAAACAGTAAATATAAAATGTCAGTTTTTATTGAAAACTCAATTCTTACTGAAATGACTGGCTTTTCCCTCCCCCAGTTAGTTTATGTATCTGTAAATGATGATTAATTATTGATGAAATGAGGTAGAGTTTTCTGTTAATTCTATTACTCTTTTTCATTTTTATAGATAAAAGTGCTAAGAAGGCCAGGCATGGTGGCTCATGCCTGTAATCCCAGCACTTTGGGAACCGAGGCAGGCAGATAACTTAAGGTCAGAAGTTTGAGACCAGCCTGACCAACATGGAGAAACCCCGTCTCTACTACAAATACAAAATTAGCCTGGTGTTGTGGTGGGTGCATATAATTCCAGCTACTCAGGAGGCTGAGGCAGGAGAATTGCTTGAAACCAGGAAGTGGAGATTGCAGTGAGTTGAGATTGTGCCACTGCACTCCAGCCTGGAAAACGAGCAAAACTCCATTATAAAAAAAAAAAGTGCTAAAAAATATTAATCACATAAGTAAATAACAAAAATCGAAGGAGTTATATAATAATGATGCAATTTAATCATATGAGCTCTTTCTAAATTATATACCAAAAATAATGATAATTATTTAAGCTCATTTATTACCTGGTATTTTAACCAGGTCCTTCTACAAATTAATGAAAACAATGAACTGGAAGCCACATGACTTGGAAGATGATTTGTTGCCCACTCATCACAAGGCACTGACTTTCTCAAATTTTGGGGAAATATAACAAAAAGGCTTTACCAAGACTTAACAAATTATTATTAATTATACTTATTACTATCTTGCTTTGAGATATCTTAATTAACTCAATACACTCAACAAGGACAGGAAAGGTTGAAATATTATTTATTCCCTATGCCTTTGCCAAGGTGGTATATTTCATAAAATGTTTTTATCTTATTACATTACTTAAACATATTTTCATTTAAATCTTAGAGCTGAAAATTTTCTTCCTTCAGGTAGTGGAGGGGCTACCTCATCTTTGTTAGTACCATCAGCCCTACTGATGTTTACTGTTCATCAGAAAAAGTCTGGCCTCATTTTTCAATTTAAATACATGTGTTATGCATTTCAAAGAAAGCATAAAAACTACTCAAAGAATGGTGGACAACACATTTTATAAGATAGATTAGTAAAAGCAGTCGAGATTTGAATGATGTAATTTAGCATAATTAATTCATCAATGTTTTAACAAGTTATAAAAAGGTAATAAATCAACACCAAAAGCAATGGTAACAAAAGCCAAAATTGACAAATGGGATCTAATTAAACTAAAGAGCTTCTACACAGCAAAAGAAACTATCATCAGAGTGAACAGGCAATCTACAGAATGGGAGAAAACTGTTGCAATCTATCCATCTGACAAAGGGCTAATATCCAGAATCTACAAAGAACTTAAACAAATTTACAAGAAAAAAACACACAACCCATCAAAAACTGGGTGAAAGATATGAACAGACACTTCTCAAAAGAATACATTTATGTGGCCAACAAACATATGAAAAAATGCTCATCGTCACTGGTCATTAGAGAAATGCAAATCAAAACCACAATAGGATACCATCTCACGCCAGTTAGAATGGCGATCATTACAAAGTCAGGAAAACAAATGCTGGAGAAGATGAGGAGAAACTGTTGGTGGGAGTGTAAACTAGTTCAATCACTGTGGAAGAGAGTGTGGTGATTCCTCAAGGATCTAGAATCAGAAATATCATTTGACCCAGCAATCCCATTACTGGGTATATACCCAAAGGATTATACATCATTCTGCTATAAAGACACATGCACACATATGTTTATTGCAGCACTGTTCACAATAGCAAAGACGTGGAACCAACCCAAATGCCCATCAATGATAGCCTGGATAAGAAAATGTGGCACATAAACACCACACCATGGAATACTATGCAGCCATAAAAAGGATGAGTTCATGTCCTTTTCAGGGACATGGATGAAGCTGGAAACCATCATTTTCAGCAAACTAACACAGGAACAGAAAACCAAACACTGCATGTTCTCACTCATAAGTGGGAATTGAACAATGAGAACATATGGACACAGGGAGGGGAACATCACACACCCAGGCCTGTCAGGGGGTGGGGGATTAGGGGGAGGGGATAGCATTAGGGGAAATACCTAATGTAGATAATGGGTGAATGGGTCCAGCAAACCACCATGGCATGTGTACATCTATGTAACAAACCTGCATGTTCTGCACATGTATCCCAGAACTTAAAAAACAATATCAAAATGCTATTTCTCATTACTTAATTTATAATGATGCAGTATAAGTTGTAGCTTAAAATATTACTTATTTATGAGAAAGAAAGTATGATAGAAACTATGCTCAGATGCTATGTTCAGCCTTTGCGATTAACTAAGGATCATATATAAAAACAGAATTACTCTATTAATTATTTTTAGATATTATAATTGAGCTTTTCAAAAATCCATATAAAGAAAAAGAGATGTAATAGCACTATAAAATAATCAGTTCTCCAGCTAACATATATATATATATATATAATTTATTTATTTATTTATTTTAATTTTTTTTTTTTTTTTTTGAGACAGAGTTTCACTCTTGTTGCCCAAGTTAAAGTTCAATGGTGTGATCTCGGTTCACTGCAACCTCTGCCTCCCAGGTCCAAGCGATTCTCCTGCCTCCGCCTCTCGAGTAGCTGGGATTACAGGCATGTGCCACCACACCTGGCTAATTTTGTAATTTTAGTAGAGATGGGGTTTCTTCATGTTGGTCAGGTTGGTCTTGAACTCCCAACCTCAGGTGATCCACACACCTCGGCCTCCCAAACTGCTGGGATTACAGGCATAAGCCACCACACCTGGCCTCGCGTATATATTTTTAAAAAGTGATAGAAAATACTAAACATTTAATAAGATGAAATAAGATCAGGATTACAACTGCAGTAAATATTTCATTCTATGATTTGATAAAACTAAATTATAACTCTATATTGAAACATATATACCAATTCTTTAAAAGCTTTGTAAAGTGTAATAAATACTTTTTAAAAATTTATATTTATTTATTTTTAATATATATGTATTTGTTTATATTTAATTTATATATATTTTATAAATAATTTTTAGTTAGCCAGGCGTGGTGGCATGGGCATGTAATCCCAGCTACTCAGGAAGCTGAGGCAGGAGAATTGCTTGAACCTGGGAGGTGGAAGTTGATTGCAGTGAGCCAAGATCACACCACTGCACTCCAGCCTGGGCGACAGAGTGAAACTCAGTCTCAAAAAAAAAAAAAAATTATAAAATTTTATAAATTTTATAGATAATGTTTATTCACTAAATTTTGAAAAACTTGGTAGCTCAAGAAAGTATCTGAGTCACATTAAGAGTCAGTTACTAATTGTAGTAGACAATGTCTGAGGTGACTCCACAGGATCCTTGCCACCTGGAGTCCATGCCTTGTGCAATTTCTTCTCTTGGGTTCTAATCAATAGAATATAGCAAAGGTGATGGGAAGTGATCCTGGGATTACTGATGTTATAGAAGACTCTATCTTGCCAGGAAATTCACTATCTTGCTAGAGCCTCTCCCTGCTGGCTTGAAAAAGTAATTGGCCACATTGAAGAAGCTCACGTACGAGGCAAGGAACTACTGATGTCCTCTAAGAGCAACTGGTGGCCTCTAGGAGCTGATCCTGGTCCCACCTAGCAGACAGAAAGTGAGCAGCCAAGGCCCTCAGCCCTGCAACTGCCAGGAAACTAATTCTGTCAATAACTTGGGTGAGATTAGAAGTGGATCCTTCTCCAGTCCAATTTTCAGATGAGAATGCAGCCCAGCTAACACTTTGACGGCAATCTTGTGAGACTCTAAGCAGAAGACTCAGCTAAATTGTGGCTCCCAACCCACAGAAACTGAAATAATAAGTGTTTGTTATTTTAAGCTGCTAAGTTTGTAGTAATATATTATGTAGCAATAGGTAAGTAATATACTAACCTATTCAGCTTTGGCATTTTTGAAGTGCTTTTATTTGCAAATAATTACAAATCCTAGAAATGAATACTAAGAATAGCTGAAAATAATTACTTAAGTATGTGAGAAGGGCTTTTTAAAAAAAGCATTTAATATACCTCATTGACTCTGCTTTGTTCTTGTGGCACTCTTCCAGAGTAATGCCTTTTCTGGGGGTTCAGCAGACAGAAGATAGAAGAGGCAAAGTTTGTAAATGAGAATTTTCATTACTCCCACTACTCAACTACTACATAGCAGAATCCTTAGGTCAAAATGCTCTGTTTGGCTGGGTGTGGTCGCTCACGCCTATAACCCCAGCACTTTGGGAGGCTGAGGTGGGTGGATCACCTGAGGTCAGGAGTTTAAGACCAGCCTGGGCAACATCTCTGCAAACATACAAAAATTAGCTGAGCATGATGGCAGGTGCCTGTAATCCCAGCTATGCGGGAGGCTGAGGTGGGAGAATTGCTTGAACACCTGGGAGGTGGAGGTTGCAGGAAGCTGAGATCACGCCACTGAACTCCAACCTGAGTGACGACAGAGCAAGACTGTCTCAAAAAAAAAAAAAAAAAAAAAAAAAAAAAGCTCTGCTTTTAACACAGCTTTACTCTGACCCAAAATTAATATACAAGTCAAGAAGTTCTAAGGGCTTATTATGTCTTAATTAGTCATTAAAGAAGTCTACCTCTTTGCTTAGTTCCTTGGAGGATTTTATGCTTACAAATGCTCCATTCAAAGACTTAGGATGAGTGAGACATGTGCCTTTATTTTAAAAGGTGGAAGAATGGCTGATGTGAACACAGGCACACTCTGTGGCACACTGGTTTTGAGAAGGAGTTCCTCTGGAAGGCAAGGGTCTGAAAATTGATTCCCTCTACATTCTCCCTGCTGACATACTTTTTGGAAAGTTTTAGGTCTAGGTGATTAATGAGAGACATCTTCAAGAATTTAGGGTGCTGGAGTTTAGAGCCAGGCTTTCATTTTCATGAGAAGGACAAAATTAAGAGAGAAAAAGACTTGACCCTCTTGAAGCTTATAGCCTGGTGGAGAAATACATGAAATAAAATAAGTTACATAGTGTGTTAGGATATGATAAGTGTTTTAGAAGAAAGTAAAGCAATGGGATGGAGGTGATGAGAAGACTGAAATTTACAGAGTTTGTCAGGAAAGTCCTCACTGAGCAGGTTAAATTTGAATGAAGATTTGAAGGAGGTGAGGGCAGGAGCTATGTTAATATCTGGGGGAAGTTTCATACAAAGTTAAGTAAATCTGATTGGTATGGAACTTTTCATCCAGTAACACTACATACTGGAAAACAGTGAATAGAAATGGAATGGATAGCAATACTGGGGATGTAACAGAATATGCCTCACTAGAAACGCAGGAGCTGGAATAGCCAGGAGCCCAGGAGCAAACGTGAGAATGCTTAAGAGAAAGTAAGAATAGTTTCATATTATGTTAATTGTTATACATCAACAAATAAAAGAAAAAAGTTAAATAATCATCACTATGGATGAAAAAATAAATCTTATAAAATTAAGTATTAATTCCTGACTCTTAAAATAAATTTTTAGTAAACTAGAAGACAACTACCTTCATAACATCAAATTTTTGTACCAGAAATGAATAATATACATTGTACTTAAGAGTGAAATTTAAGATTAAAGCTATTTCTGTTAAATTTACTAATAAGACAGGGATAGCTATTATCTTTGCGATTTTTAAAATTCACTGGAGGCCAGGCACGGTGGCTCACTTTGGGAGGCTGAGGTGGGCAGATCACAAGGTCAGGAGACTGAGACCATCCTGGCCAATATGGTGAAAACCTGTGTTTACTAAAAATACAAAAAAATTAGCTGAGTATGGTGGTGCACACCTGTAGTCCCAGCTACTCAGGAGGCTAAGGCAAGAGAATCGCTTGAACTCAGGAGTTCGAGGTTGCAGTGAGCTGAGATCAGGCCACTGCATTCCAGCCTGGCGACAGAGACTCCGTTTCAAAAAAAAAATAATCTAGAATGTTCTAGTCAATGCCGTAAGATAAGAAAAATAAATAAAAGACATACTGTCAGAAAGGAAGACGCAAGTTTATCATCATTTGCAAATGAGATAGTCTAGATACATTGTTGGGAATCTGAAGATAGTTAATTCGTAAACATATTAGACCAATGCGAAGTCAGATGTCCAAATGTTAGAGCAATATATATTTTTTAAAAAATCAGGTTATTCAGAGTATACATATAGACCAAGTAGAGGTTATAGGTAGGCTAGCAGGGATAAACACATCTAATACTCAAGGCTGGCATAATGCAAAACTTGAAGTTTAACATAACAACAGCACTCACATACAGACCACTCTCATTTGTGCAGTAGCTTTTGCTTTAGCTATAATTGGTAAGAAAAAATAATGGAAAAAAATCTCTTCACAATAACAACTTATTAAAAATGTAGGAATAAACTTAAGAAAAAACACAGAGGATGCAGGCTGGACATGGCGGCTCATGCCTGTATCCCAGCACTTTGGGAGGCCGAGACTGGCAGAGGCCAGGAGTTCAATACCACCCTGGTCAAAATGGTGAAACTCCATCTCAACTAAAAATACAAAAATTAGCTGGGTGTGGTGGCACACACCTGTAATCCCAGCTACTTGAGACGCTGAGGCCACAGTGAGCTGAGATCACACCACTGCACTCCAGCCTGCACGACAGAGCAGCCTGTCTCAAAAAAAAAAAAAAAAAAAAAGATCTAGATGCAAATATATTGAATTTAAAAGAAGAATAGTTTGAAAAATATATCCCTGTGTAAGGAGATTCAATATTTCATTTTATTTTAAATGAATATGGACTAAACACTTTATTTAAAAGATAGATTTTCAGATGGGATAAAAAAATTAAGACTTGGCAGGGCGCAGTGGCTCGCACCTGTAATCCCAGCACTTTGGGAGGCCGAGGCAGGTGGATCACCTGAGGTTAGGAGTTCGAGACCAGTCTGACCAACATAGTGAAACCCCATCTCTACTAAAAATACAAAATTAACTGGGCATGATGGTGCATGCCTGTAATTCCAGCTACTTGGGAGGCTGAGGCAGGAGATTTGCTTGAATCTGGGAGGTAAAGGTTACAGTGAGCTGAGATCACACCACTGCACTACAACCTGGGCAACAAGAGTGAAACTCCATCTCAAAAAAACCAAAAAACAAAAAACAAGACTCAAGTATATGATATCTAGAGGAGATACGGTTTAAAGACAAAGAATGGACAATGGTCATACCACCCTGAACACGCCTGATCTCTTCTGATCATAGGGCTAAGCAGGATTGGGCCTGGTTATTACTTGGATGGGAAATTCAATATTTTTAATACAACCATTCTCTGCAATAAATTCAATCCCAATTCAAACCACAACAGAGCTTGATTTGACCCTTGAAAAGTGCATTTTAAAGTTCCTCTGAGAAAATAAATTAATTAAAATCCCCATGAACATTTTGAAGATGAAGATTAAAGATGGGTAACATGTCCCATACCAGCAGTCCCCAAACTTTTTGGCACTGGTTTGTAGAAGATAATTTTTCTACAGAGCAGGGTTGGGGAAGTGGTTTTGGAATAATTCAAATGCATTACATTTGTTGTGAATTTTATTTCCATTATTATTACATTGTAATATATAATGAAATAATTATACAACTCTCCATAATGTAGAATCAGTGGGAGTACTGAGCTTGTTTTCCTGCAACTAGATGGTTCCTTCTGTGGGTAATGGGAGATAGCGGCAGATCATCAGACCTTAGGTTCTCATAAAGAGCATGCAACCTAGATCCCTCGCATGTGCAGTTCATAATAGGATTCATGCTCCTATGAGAATCAAATGCCCTCACTGATCTGACAGCAGGTGGAACTCAGGTGGTCATAGGAGTGACAGGGAGTGGCTATAAATACAGATGAAACTTCACTCACTTGCCCACCACTCACCACTTGCTGTGCAGGCTGGTTCCTAACAGGCCACGGACCAGTACCCTGTCTTACACACTATCAAACATATCATCATACTGTAAATTACAGTTATTAAACTGTGGTACTGATCCAAAGAACAATAAATAAAGTGAAATCTAGAAACAAACACACATGTATGTGTAAATACATATATTTATATGTGTGAAGTAAGCATATAATGAAGATATGATATTTCCAGTTAGTGGGAAAACATACACAGTGTTTGTATAGTGGTGCTGTGATAACTGGAAAGCCATTTCAAATGTATATATTTGATAAATAAATCAATATATTAATAAATATATATGAAATATAGATATTTCATATATATATGAAGGAGATATATATATCTTCTTCACAATGTTAAATAAAATTTATGGGAGGCCATTGATTTGGACTGAGCTCCTATACTAGGCTCCAGCAGGCCAAACCAAAAGGGAGTCATTCATTATAAAGTTTCACATCAGAAGTGGGTCAGAATGGTGGACTAGAAGGAGCTAGCATGTCCCACTGTCACATACAGGAACAAAAGTGGCAAGTAAACACTGACCCTGCAAGCCACTCGTCCAAGAAACCATGTTGGGGATCTATCCAGGGAGCAAGGGGACACTGAGAACAGAAAGAGAAAAGCTAGGTTGCAGCCCATCTGAGGTCAGTGCAGCCAGAAGCTCCCACCACTGGGAAAGGGAGAGTGAGTGAGGGCCTCCTTGGGATCCACACTTCCCACAGGCACCTATTCAATCCTGTGAATGGAAGAATCCTCCAGCCCCAACCTGGGCTTCTACACTGATACAGACAGCCACCCAGAGTTTTTGTGGAGGCAAATACTCAAGTCCACAGGGGCCTCCACAGCCCTTGGACCCTGGAGCAGCTCAGGCCCTGCTGCCATATCCCGTCATGGTGCCCGGGAATACCAGTTAAGGTGCCTGGGAATACCAGTTAAGGTGCCTGGGAGCAGTAAGATTGCTCCACTCCCCCTTACCAGATAAGACTTGGCACCAGCTTCTAGCATAGCAGCCCCACTTCTGCCTGAACTGTACTGAGATACACTGCTCTGTGTTCCCCCAGGAGGAACCTGCATGGTTCATCAGGCGACTCCACCCATCCACACTGCTCATGGCCAGGTAGACCATGCCTGCTGGGGCTTCCGGCACAGTAGGCCTGCTTCTGCCTGAACTCTGCCGGCAGGCACAGCCCCAGGTTTTCCCGGGAAGCACCTGGATGGTGGATTGGGTGATTCCACCCACCCTGGCTCCTCCTGGCCAGGCGAGACACACCAGTTAGGGATTCCAACACAGCAAACCCACCCCTGCCTGAATTCTGCTGGCAAGCACAGGTCTGCATGCTCCTAGGAGGCATGAAGATGGCAGACTGGGTGACTCTACCTGTCTCTGCTACTCCTAGCTGGTTGAGACTTGTCAGCTTGGGCAGCACCCAAGCAGTCAGGAGCCCTCACTCTCAGAAAACAGAGGGGTGATACTCCTGAGTTAATGGGCTGGTTGGAGAGCAGGGTATGTCTCCCTCCACAGGGCTGGCCTGGGAAGGGTATGGCCTATCTGCGGGAATTCACTCACGATGGTGGCAAAATATTAAGAGATAGTTATAGGTTATAGTAACAAACCTCCTTGGAAGCCTGAGGGGTTTGCATCGGCCGAAGGCAGTTGAAACCCCCTCTACATTTAGTTAATGAGAAAAGCAAATAGTTAGGGTATGTGTGGGAGTTTATCTGAATAACTCACTAACTGTGGTGCCAGATGGTCCTCTCAGGGGGAGGTCAAAGGGATATTACCCATTAATGGTGTTTGTTCTGTGCCCAGTAACCAAAAGCTTTTATCATTCATAAATTTTATCATTCTTTTAACCATGTTAATTACCCACAAGCCTGTTGACTTAGAACCTCTGTTATTAAATCTATACTGAATAAATGCAAGGGGGAACAGCAAGTAGGGGTTGGTTAGCTGCAATCGCTCTCTGAGAGCAGCTGAAGACCTCCCTAGCCCACTCAATTCACTGTACTCTGGCATGTTTGAGTGTATTTATTAGTCCGCTGCTGAGTCAGGGTCTGCAGGACAGACCTCCACAAGTGGTCATCAACATCTCAGGTGGTGACCCCGACGTGATCAATGCTGCACTGTCTGCTAGCTGTGGCCCTTGCATGAGGGAGCCCTGCAGATCAGAACACCTAATAAAGGAAATGCAGGCATGGAGTCAGTGATTAGAGCTGCTCCTCCAAGGCCCAGGAGCAGACCAGGTGAGGAGGTCATCTCTCTCCCCTGCCAACTGTGCCAAAATAAAAAAGAACCCGGTGGCTAAGAGCCTATCTACAGGCCAACACTCTTTTTTTATTTTATTTTATTTTATTTTATTTTATTGCATTTTAGGTTTGGGGGTACATGTGAAGAACATGGAAGATTGTTGCATAGGTACACACATGGCAGTGTGATTTGCTGCCTTCCTCCCCCATCACCTATATCTTGGCATTTCTCCCCATGCTATCCCTCCCCCAACTCCCCACCCCCCCACTATCCCTCCCCTTTCCCCCCGACAGACCCCAGTGTGTGATACTCCCCTCCCTGTGTCCATGTGTTCCCATTGTTCAACACCCGCCTATGAGTGAGAACATACGGTGTTTGATTTTCTGTTCTTGTGTCAGTTTGCTGAGAATGATGGTTTCCAGGTTCATCCATGTCCCTACAAAGGACACGAACTCATCGTTTTTGATGGCTGCATAATATTCCATGGTGTATATGTGCCACATTTTCCCTGTCCAGTCTATCATCGATGGGCATTTGGGTTGGTTCCAGGTCTTTGCTATTGTAAACTGTGCTGCAATGAACATTCGTGTGCATGTGTCCTTATAGTAGAACGATTTATAGTCTTTTGGATATATACCCAGTAATGGGATTGCTGGATCAAATGGAATTTCTATTTCTAGGTCCTTGAGGAATCGCCACACTGTCTTCCACAATGGTTGAACTAATTTACACTCCCACCAACAGTGTAAAAGCGTTCCTATTTCTCCACATCCTCTCCAGCATCTGTTGTCTCCAGATTTTTTAATGATCGCCATTCTAACTGGCGTGAGATGGTATCTCAATGTAGTTTTGATTTGCATTTCTCTAATGACCAGTGATGATGAGCATTTTTTCATATGTTTGTTGGCTTCACGTATGTCTTCTTTTGTAAAGTGTCTGTTCATATCCTTCGCCCACTTTTGAATGGGCTTCTTTGTTTTTTCTTGTAAATGTGTTTCAGTTCTTTGTAGATTCTGGTTATCAGCCCTTTGTCAGATGGGTAGACTGCAAAAATTTTTTCCCATTCTGTTGGTTGCCGATTCACTCTAATGACTGTTTCTTTTGCTGTGCAGAAGCTGTGGAGTTTGATTAGGTCCCATTTGTCTATTTTTGGCTTTTGTTGCCACTGCTTTTGGTGTTTTGGTCATGAAGTCCTTGCCTACACCTATGTCCTGAATGGTTTTGCCTAGATTTTCTTCTAGGGTTTTTATGGTGTTAGGTCTTATGTTTAAGTCTTTAATCCATCTGGAGTTAATTTTAGTGTAAGGTGTCAGGAAGGGGTCCAGCTTCTGCTTTCTGCACATGACTAGCCAGTTTTCCCAACACCATTTATTAAACAGGGACTCGCTTCCCACATTGTTTGTTTTTGTCAGGTTTGTCAAAGATCAGGTGGTTGTAGATGTGTTGTGTTGCGTCGGAGGTCTCTGTCCTGTTCCATTGGTCTATATCTCTGTTTTGGTACCAGTACCATGCTGTTTTGATTACTGTAGCTTTGTAGTATAATTTGAAGTCCAGGAGTGTGATGCCTCCAGCTTTGTTCTTTTTTTGCTTAGAATTGACTTGGCTATGCGGGCTCTCTTTTGGTTCCATATGAAGTTTAAGGGTGGTTTTTTCCAGTTCTTCAAAGAAGGTCATTGGTAGCTTGATAGGGATAGCGTTGAATCTGTAAATTACTTTGGGGCAGTATGGCCATTTTGACAATATTGATTCTTCCTAGCCATGAACATGGAATATTTCTCCATCTGTTTGTGTCCTCTCTTATTTCATTGAGCAGTGGTTTGTAGTTCTCCTTGAAGAGGTCCTTTACGTTCCTTGTTAGTTGTATTCCTAGGTATTTTATTCTCTTTGTAGCGATTGTGAATGGCAGTTGGTTCTGATTTGGCTGTCTTTAAGTCTGTTATTGGTGTATAGGAATGCTTGTGATTTTTGCACATTGATTTTATATCCTAGACTTTGCTGAAGTTGCTTATCAGTTTCAGGAGATTTTGGGCTGAGACGATGGGGTCTTCTAGATATACAATCATATCGTCTGCAAATAAAGACAATTTGACTTCCTCCTTTCCTATTTGAATACCCTTTATTTCTTTTTCTTGCCTGATTGCTCTGGCTAGAACTTCCAGTACTATATTGAATAGGAGTGGTGAGAGAGGACATCCTTGTCTAGTGCCAGATTTCAAAGGGAATGCTTCTAGTTTTTGCCCCATTCAGTATGATATTGGCTGTTGGTTTGTCGTAAATAGCTTTTATCGTTTTGAGATACGTTCCATCAATACCTAGTTTATTGAGAGTTTTTAGCATAAAGGGCTGTTGAATTTTGTCAAAGGCCTTCTCTGCATCAATTGAGATAATCATGTGGTTCTTGTCTTTGGTTCTGTTTATGTGGTGGATTATGTTTATAGATTTGCGTATGTTGAACTTAGCCTTGCATCCCCGGGATGAAGCCTACTTGATCATGGTGGATAAGCTTTTTGATGTGCTGTTGCAATCGGTTTGCCAGTATTTTATTGAAGATTTTTGCATCTATGTTCATCATGGATATTGGCCTGAAGTTTTCTTTTCTTGCTGAGTCTCTGCCGGGTTTTGGTATCAGGATGATGTTGGTCTCATAAAATGATTTAGGAAGGATTCCCTCTCTTTGGATTGTTTGGAATAGTTTCAGAAGGAATGGTACCAGCTCCTCTTTGTATGTCTGGTAGAATTCGGCTGTGAATCCATCTGGACCTGGGCTTTTTTTGGGTGGTAGGCTCTTAATTGCTGCCTCAACTTCAGACCTTGTTATTGGTCTATTCAGGGTTTCAACTTCTTCCTGGTTTAGGCTTGGGAGGACGCATGTGTCCAGGAATTTATCCATTTCTTCCAGGTTTACTAGTTTATGTGCATAGAGTTGTTTGTAATAATCTCTGATGATGGTTTGAATTTCTGTGGAATCTGTGGTGATATCCCCCTTTATCGTTTTTTATTGCATTTATTTGATTATTTTCTCTTTTCTTTTTTTATTAATCTGGCTAGTGGTCTGTCTATTTTGTTGACCTTTTCAAAAAACCAGCTCCTGGTTTTGTTGATTTTTTGAAGAGTTTTTCGTGTCTCTATCTCCTTCAGTTCTGCTCTGATCTTAGTTATTTCTTGTCTTCTGCTAGGTTTTGAGTTTTTTTGATCTTGCTCCTCTAGCTCTTTCAATTTTGATGATAGGGGTGTCAATTTTAGATCTCTCCTTGCTTCTCATGTGGGCATTTATTGCTATATACTTTCCTCTAGAGACTGCTTTAAATGTGTCCCAGAGATTCTGGTATGTTGTGTCTTCGTTCTCGTTGGTTTCAAAGAACATCTTTATTTCTGCCTTCATTTCATTGTTTATCCAGTCAACATTCAAGAGCCAGTTGTTCAGTTTCCATGAAGCTGTGTGGTTCTGAGTTAGTTTCTGAATTCTGAGTTCTAACTTGATTGCACTGTGGTCTGAGAGACTGTTTGTTATGATTTCTGTTCTTTTGCATTTGCTGAGGAGTGATTTACTTCCAATTATGTGGTCAATTTTAGAGTAGGTGTGATGTGGTGCTGAGAAGAATGTATATTCTGTGGATTTGGGGTGGAGAGTTCTGTAAATGTCTATTAGGTTTGCTTGATCCAGGTGTGAGTTCAAGTCCTGGATATCCTTGTTAATTTTCTGTCTTGTTGATCTGTCTAACATTGACAACGGGGTGTTCAAGTCTCCCACTATTATTGTGTGGGAATCTAAGTCTCTTTGTAAGTCATTGAGAACTTGCCTTATGTATCTGGGTGCTCCTGTATTGGGTGCGTATATATTTAGGATTGTTAGCTCTTCTTTGTTGCATTGATCCTTTTACCATTATGTAATGTCCTTCTTTGTCTCTTTTGATCTTTGTTGGTTTAAAGTCTATTTTATCAGAGATGAGAATTGCAAATCCTGCTTTTTTTGCTCTCCATTTGCTTGGTAAATCTTCCCCCATCCCTTTATTTTGAGCCTTTGTGTATCTCTGCATGTGAGATGGGTTTCCTGGATACAGCACACAGACGGGTTTAGGCTTTTTATCCAGTTTGCCAGTCTATGTCTTTTTAATTGGGGCATTTAGTCCATTTACATTTAGGGTTAATATTGTTATGTGTGAATTTGATCCTGCCATTTTGATGCTAGGTGGCTGTTTTGCCCTACAGGCCAACACTCTTAAACACCACCTACTGGATTGCAGCCCAAAATACAACACCAAAAATACCCTGCCAGTATACAGCACCTGTATAAGGCAAAAATGCAGCCACGATAATAAAGATTCTGTATGGTAGTGGCCTTCTGAAAACACCCAAATGAAGCCAACTGTTTTCAACTTACATCACAGTTAAGGGAAAATTAGCCCTCACACATGAGAAAGAATCAGCACAAGAACTCTGGCAACTCAGAATATCAGTGTGTACCCCTACTCCAAAAAAATACTAGTTCCCCAGAAATGGTTCTTAACCAGATTGAGATGTCTGAAATGACACACAGAATTCAGAATCTGAATGGCAAGGAAGTTCATTGAGATCCAGGAGAAAATTGAAATCTAATCCAAGGAATCCAGTTAAATTATCCAAGAGCTGAAAGATGAAATAATCCAAGGAATACAGTTAAATTATCCAAGAGCTGAAAGATGAAATAGCCATTTTAAGAAAGAACCAAATTGAAGTTCTTGAACTGAAGAATGTACTACAAGAATTACATAATACAGTCAATGCATTAAGAGCAGAATAGATCAAGATCAGTGCTTGAAGACTGCTTCTTCCAATCAACTCAGTCAGCAAAAAGAAAGAAAAAAGAATTTTTAAAAGACAACAAAATCCCTGAGAAATATATAATAGTACTATGTAAAGAGACCAAGTCTGTGACTCACTGGTATTCCTGAAAGAGAAGGAGAGAGACTAAGCAACTTGGAAAATATGTTTGAGAATATAGTCCATGAAAATTTCCTCAATCTTATTAGAGAAGAAGACATACAAATTCAAGAAATACAGAGAACTCCTGTAAGATACTGTAAGATACTATACAAGATGACCACCCCCAAAAACACATGGTCATCAGATTGACTAATGTCAATGCAAAATAAAAAATCCTAAAGGCAGTTAGAGAGAAAGGTCAGGCCACCTCCAAAGGAAACCCCATCAGGCTAGCATCAGACCTCTCAGCAGCAATCTTACAAGCCAGAAGAGATTGGGGGCATATTTCAACATTCTTAAAGGAGAGAAATTTTAACCAAGAATATCATATTCTACCAAACTAAGCTTCATAAGCAAAGGAGAAATAAAAACCTCCTCAGACAAGCAAGCACTAAGGAAATCTGTTACCATAAGACCAGACTTACAAGAAGTCTTTAAGGGAGTGCTAAACATGGAAACAAATGATCAACACCTGTTATCCCAAAAACACACTCGAGCATATAACCCATGGAGAATCTAAAGCAATTACATAATCAACAGTACAAAACAAACAGCCAACAACATGATGATGGAATCAAAATCTCATATATCAATACTTACCCTGAATGTAAATGGTCTAAATGCCCCAGTTAAAAAGCACAGTGGCAAGCTGGATAAAAAGACAAGACCCATATATTTGCTGTCTTTAAGAGATGCATCTTACATATGGCACACACAGGCTCAAAGTAAAGGGATGGAGAAAGATCTACCATGCAAATGGAAAATGAAAAGCACAAGAGTTCCTATTTTTATATCAGAAAAAAACAAACTTTAAACCAACAACAATCAGGAAGGACAAAGAAGTGCATGACATAATTATAAAGGATTCAATTCAATAAGACTTACCTATCCTAAATAAACAAGCACCCAGCATTGGTGCCCTCCCAGATTCATAAAATCAGTTCTTCTTGACCTACAAAATGACTTAGATGATCACACAATAGTAGCGGGGACTTCAACACCCCATTGACAGTGTTGGATCATTGAGGCAGAAAACTAACAAAGAAATTCTTGACTTAAACTTGACACTTGATGAATTGGACTTAATAGACATCTATAGAATACTCCACCCAACAATCACAGAATACACATTCTTCTCATCAGCACATAGGATATATTTTAAGATTGACCACATGCTCAGCCATAAAGCAAGTGTCAATAAATTCAAAAAAGTATTAGGTGGTTGGTGTAAAAGTAATTGCAGTTTTTGCCATTACTTTTTTTTAAAATTTTACTTTAAGTTCTGGGGTACATGTGCAGATCTTGCAGGACTGTCACATAGGCATACACATGCCATGGTGGTGTGCTGCCTCCATCTCTCCATCACCTACATTAGGTATTTCTCCTAATGTTATCCCTCCCCAATTTCCCCACCCCCTGCTATCCTTCCCTTAGCCTCCCACCCCCCCAACAGACCCCAGTGTGTGATGTTCCCTTCCCTGTGTCCACGTGTTCTCATTGCTCAACACCCACTTATGAGTGAGAGCATGCGGTGTTTGGTTTTCTGTTCTTGTGTTAGTTTGCTGAGAATGATGGTTTCCAGATTCACCCATGTCCCTGCAAAGGACATGAACTCATTTTTTTTTTTTGGCTGCAAAGTATTCCATGGTGTATATATGCCACATTTTCTTTATGCAGTCTATCTTTGATGGGCATTTGGGTTGGTTCAAAGTCTTGCTATTGTAAACAGTGCCACAATGAACATACATGCACATGTGTCTTTATAATAGATCAATTTATAATCTTTGGGTATATACCCAGTAATGGGATTGCTGGGTCAAATGGTATTTCTATTTCTAGATCCGTGAGGAATCGCCACACTGTCTTCCACAGTGGTTGAACTAATTTACACTCTCACTAACAGTGTGAAAGTGTTCTATTTCTCCACATTCTCTAGCATCTGTTGTCTCCAGATTTTTTAATGATCGCCATTCTAACTGGTGTGAGATGGTATCTCAATGTGAGTTTGATTTGCATTTCTCTAATGACCAGTGATGATGAGCATTTTTTCATGTTTGTTGTCCACATAAATGTCTTCTTTTGAAAAGTATCTGTTCATTTTTTTTGCCCACTTTTTGATGGGGTTGTTTGTTTTTTTCTTGTATATTTGTTTTAGTTCTTTGTAGATTCTGGATATTAGCCCTTTGTCAGATGGGTAGCTTGCAAATATTTTTTCCCATTCTGTTGGTTGCTAGTTCACTCTAATGATTGTTTCTTTTGCTATGCAGAAGCTCTTAAGTTTAATTAGATCCCATTTGTCTATTTTGGCTTTTGTTGCCAATGCTTCTAGTGTTTTAGTCAAGAAGTCCTTGCCTATGCCTATGTCCTGAATGGTATTGCCTAGGTTTTCTTCTAGGGTTTTTATGGTGTTAGGTCTTACCTTTAAATCTTTAACCCATCTGGAATTAATTTTTGTATAAGGTGTAAGGAAGGGGTCCAGTTTCAGCTTTCTAAACATGGCTAGCCAGTTTTTCCAACACCAATTATTAAACAGGGAGTCCTTTCCCCATTGCTTGTTTTTGTCAGGTTTGTCAAAGATCAGATGGTTGTAGATGTGTGGCATTACTCCGAGGCTTCTATTCTATTGGTCTATGTCTCTGTTTTGGTACCGGTACCATGCTGTTTTGATTACTGTAGCCTTGTAGTATAGTTTGAAGTCAGGAAGCATGATGCCTCCAGCTTTGTTCTTTTTGCTTAGGATTGTCTTGGCTATGTGGGCTGTCTTTTTGGTTCCATATGAAGTTTAAGGTAGTTTTTTCCAGTTCTGTGAAGGTCAATGGTAGTTTTATGGGGATAGCATTGAATCTATAAATTACTCTGGGCAGCATGGCCATTTTCACCATATTGATTCTTCCTAACCATGAGCATGGAATGTTTTTCCATCTGTTTGTTCCCTCTCTTATTTCCTTGATCAGTGGTTTGTAGTTCTCCTTGAAGAGGTCCTTCACGTCCTTTGTTAGTATTCCTAGGTATTTTATTCTCTTTGTAGCAATAGTGAATAGGACTTTACTCATGATTTGTCTCTTTGTCTGTTATTGGTGTATAGGAATGCTTGTGATTTTTGCACATTGATTTTGTATCCTGAGACTTTGCTGAAGTTGCTTATCATCTTAAGGAGATTTCGGGCTGAGATGATGGGGTCTTCTAAATACACAATCATGTCATCTGCAAACAGAGACAATTTGAATTCCTCTTTTCCTAATTGAATACCCTTTATTTCTTTTTCTTGCCTGATTACTCTGGCTAGAACTTCTAATACTATGTTGAATAGGAATGGTGAGAGAGGGCACCCTTGCCTAGTGTCAGTTTTCAAAGGGAATGCTTCCAGTTTTGCTCATTCAGTATGATATTGGCTGTGGGTTTGTAATAAATAGCTTTTATTATTTTGAGATACATTGCATCGATACCTAGTTTATTAAGAGTTTTTAGCATAAAGGGCTGTTGAATTTTGTCAAAGGCATTCTCTGCATCTATTGAGATAATCATGTGGTTTTTGTCTTTGGTTGTGTTTATGTGATGGATTACGTTTATAGATCTGTGTATGTTGAACTAGCCTTGTATCCCTGGGATGAAGCCTATGTGACCACGATGGAAAAGCTTTTTGATGTCCTGTTGCATTTGGTTTGCCAGTATTTTATTGAAGATTTTTGCATCATGGATAGTGGCCTGAAATTTTCTTTTTCAGTTTTATCTCTGCCAGGTTTTGGTATGAGGGTGATGTTGGTCTCATAAAATGAGTTAGGGAGGATTCCCTCTTTTTGTATTGTTTGGAATAATTCAGAAGGAATGGTACCAGTTCCTCTTTGTATGTCTGGTAGAATTCAGCTGTGAACCCGCCTGGACCTGGACTTTTTTTTGATTGGTAGGCTATTAATTGCTGCCTCTACTTTAGACCTTGTTATTGGTCTATTCAGGGATTCACCTTCTTCCTGGTTTAGTCTCTTGGGAGGGTGTAAATGTCCAGGAATTTGTTCATTTCCTCTAGATTTACTGGTTCCAGGACTTGAACTCAGATCTGGACCAAGTGGACCTAATAGACATCTACAGAACTCTCCACCCCAAATCCAGAGAACATACATTCTTCTCAGCACCACATTGCACTTACTCTAAAATTGACCACATAATTGGAAGTAAATCACTCCTCAGCAAATGCAAAAGAACAGAAATCACAACAACCAGTCTCTCAGACCACAGTGCAATCAAATTAGAACTAAGGATTAAGACTCTCACTCAAAACCCCTCAATACATGGAAACTGAACAACCTGCTCCTGAATGAATAGCGAATAAATAATGAAATGAAGGCAGAAATAAAGATGTTCTTTGAAACCAATGAGAATGAAGACACAACATACCAGAATCTCTGGGACACATTAAAGCAGAGTCTAGAGGGAAATTTATAGCACTAAATGCCCATATGAGAAGCGAGGAAAGATCTAAAATCGACACCCTATCATCCAAATTAAAAGAGCTAGAGGAGCAAGATCAAACAAATTCAAAAGCTAGCAGAAGACAGGAAATAACTAAGACCAGAGCAGGACTGAAGGAGATAGAGACACAAAACACCCTTCAAAAAGTCAATAAATCCAGGATCTGGTTTTTTGAAAAGATCAACAAAATAGACCACTAGCCAGACTAATAAAAAAAGAAAAGAGAGAATAATCAAATAAATGCAATAAAAAATGATAAAGGGGATATCACCACTGATTCCACAGAAATACAAACTACTATCAGAGATTACTACAAACAACTCTGTGCCATTACTTTTAATGGTAAAAAAACCCCCAATTACTTTTGCACCAACCTTATAGAGATCATACCAAGCACACTCTCATACCACAGTGCAATAAAGACAGAAATAAATAACAAGTATATCTCTCAAAACTACACAAAAACATAAAAATTGGTCAACTTGCTTGTGCATAACTCTTGGGTGAACAACAAAATTAAGGCAAAAATAAAAAATTTTTGAAATTAGTGAAAATAGAGGCACAACTTACAAAAACCTTTGGTATGCAGCTAAAGCAGTGTTAAAGGGAAAGTTTGTAGCACTAAACACTTTCAACAAGAGATTAGAAAAATCTCAAATTAACAATCTAACATTGCACTGAGAGGAACTAGGAAAAAAAAGAAGGATGTAACCCACAGCTAGTAGAAGAAAAGAAATAACTAAAATCACAGAAGACCAAATGAAATTGAGAACCAAGTGTCAATACTAAAGATCAGTGAAACTAGGAATTTTTTTTGAAAGAATAAAACAAAAGTTATAGACTGCTATCTAGATTAATAAAGAAAAAAAAGAGAAGATCCAAATAAGTGCAATCAGAAATGGCAAAGATGACATTACAACTGATCTCACAGAAATACAAAAGATCCTCAGAGACTATTATGTACCCCCCCTACGCAAACAAATTAGAAAATATATAGATAATGGATAAATTCCTGGAAACACACAACCTCCCAAGATTAAACCAGGACGAAAGTGAAAATCTGAACAGACCAATACTCTGAACTCTGAACAGTTTAGAAATTGAATCAGTAATAAAAACTTACTGGCTGGATGCAGTGGCTCACATCATCTGTAATCCCAGAATTCTGGGAGGCCGAGGTGGGCAGATGAATTGAGGTCAGCCTGGCCAACATCGTGAAACCCCTGTCTCTACTAAAAATTCAAAGAAATTAGCCAGGTGTGGTGGCAGGTAACTGTAGTCCCAGCTTCTGGGGAGACTGAGGCAGGAGACTCGCTTGAACTGAGGAGGTGGAGGTTGCAGTGAGCTGAGATTGTGCCACTGCACTTCAGCTTGGGCGATGAAGCAATACTCCATCTCAATAAATAAATATATAAAAAAATAAAATTAAGAAATAAAAAACTTACCAACCAAAAAGATCCCTGGACAAGATGGATTCATAGTCAAATTCTACCAGATAAACAAAGAACTGAAACTAAGCATACTCGAGCTATTTCAAAAAATTGAGAAAGAGGGGGCTTCTCCCTAACTCATTGTATGAAGCCAGCATCATTTTGACACCGGAATCTGGTAGAGACACAATAAAAAGAAAACTCCAAGTCAATATCCGTGGTGAACACAGACACAAAAATCCTCAACAAAATACTAGCAAACCATAGCCAGCAGCACCTCAAAAAGTTAATTTACCATGATCAACTAGGCTTTATTCCTGAGATGCAAGGTTCGTTCAACACACACAGGTCAATAAATGTGACTCACCACGTAAACAGAATAAAAGCCCTCAACAGACTAGCCATCAGAGGAACGTACCTCAAAGTAGTAAGAGCCATTTATGACAACCCCACAGCCAACATCATACCAAACAGACAAAAGCTGAAACCAGTCTCTTTGATAACTGCAACAAGACAAGGATGCTCATTCCTACCACTCCTATTCAATATAGTACTGGGCATTCTAGCCAGGGCAATCAGGCAAGAGAAAGAAATAAAAAGCATTCAAACAGAAAAAGAAGAAGTCAAATTATCTTTTTTTGCTGATGATATGATTCTATGCACAGAAAACCCTAAAGACTCTGCCAAAAGGCTCCTGGAACTAATAAACAATTTCAGTAAAGTTTCAGGATACAAAATCAATGTACAAAAATTAGTTGCATTTCTATACACCAGTAATGTCCTAGCCTGAGAACCAGATCAAGAACACAACCTTTTACAATAATCACCAAAAAATGAAATATATAGAAATTTATCTAACCAAGGAGGTGAAAGATCTCTACAAGAAGAACTACAAAACACTGTTGAAAGAAATCAGAGATGATACAAATAAATGGAAAAATATTCCATGCCTATGGACCGGAAGAATCAATATTGTTAAAATAGCCATACTGCCCAAAGCGTTTTACGGATTCAATGCTATCCCTATCAAAATACCAATGTCATTTTTTATACAGTTATAAAAATCTATTCTAAAATTTATTTGGAACTAAAAGGGGGCCTGAATAGCCAAAGCAATCCTAAGCAAAAAGAACAAAGCCAGAGGTATCACATTACTGGACTTCAAACTATATCATAAGGCTACAGTAACCAAAACAGCATGGTACTGATACAAAAACAAATATATAGACCAATGGAACAGAATAGAGGACCCTAAAATAAATCCACACATGTACAACCAACAGATCTTTGAAAAAGTTGACAAAAATAAGCAATGTGAAAAGGACTCTCTATTCAATAAATGGTGCTGGGATAACTGGTTAACCACATGCAGAAGAATGAAACTGGATTCTTATCTCTCAACATATACAAAAATTAACTCAAGATGGATTAAAGGCTTAAATGTAGGACCTCAAACTATAAAAATTCTGAAAGAAAACCTAGAAAATATCTTTCTTGACATCAGTTTTGACAAAGAATTTATGGTTAAGTATCTGAAAGCAATTGCAACAAAACCAAAATTGACAAGTGAGACCTAATTAAACTAAACAGTATCTGCACAGCAAAAGAAATTACAAACAGTAAACAGACTACAGAATGGGAGAAAATATTAGCAAACTCTGCATTTGACAAAGGTCTAATATCCAAAATCTACAAGGAACTTAAGCAAATCAACAAGAAAAAACAAACAATCCTATTAAAAAATGGGCAAAGGACATGAATGGACACATCTCAAAAGAAGCTGTACAAGCAGCCAGCAGACATATGAAAAAATGCTCAACATCACTAATCATCAGAGCAATGCAAATCAAAACCACAATGAGATACCATCTCACATCAGTCAGAATGATACTTGTTAAAAAGTAAAAAAATAACATGCTGGGCAGGCTGTGGAGAAAGGGAATGTTTATTGACTATTGATTAGGAATACAAACTAGTTGAGCCACTCTGGAAAGCAGTTCGGAGATCTCTCAAAGAACCTAAAACAAAAATTTTTTTTTTTGTTAGCAATTTGATGTAGTAATCTCATTACTGGGTCTATATCCAAAAGAAAACAAAAAAACACATGCACTCACATGTTCATGACAGCACTATTCACAATAGCAAAGATACATAATCAACCTAGGTGCCCAACAACAGTGGGTTGGATTTTTAAAAATGTGATACATATACACCATGGAATACTACACAGTCATAAAAAGAATGAAATTATGTTCTTTGCAGCAACATGGATGCAGTTAGAGGCTCTGTGCCTTGAAAAACAAATGTAGAAAGATAGGCATTATTGTTAATAATGGTTCATATCTCAGTAAACGGCAACTCAATTTTACCAGTTGCACAGGCCAAAAACCCAGGGATCATATTTGACTCTTTTTCACCCCACATTTAATCTATCAGGAAATCCTACTGGCTCTATCTTCAAGATATTTACATAATTCGACCACTTTTCACTAATTCTGTTACTACCATGGGCCACTGGATTATTGCAAGCTAATCTTCCTAATTTGCCTCCCCTGATTCCACAACTTGCCCACCTGTACTCTATTCTCAACACAAAAACCAAAAGTTGAATCATACTACTCCCTTGCTTGAAACCTTCCAATGGCTCCCATCTCATTCTGAGTAAAAGCCAAAGTCCTCAAAAAGTGGCTTATATGGCACATGCCTGTAATCCCAGTACTTGGGAGGCTGAGGCAGAAGAATCACTTGAACCTGGAGGTGGAGGTTGCCGTGAGCTGAGATCGCACCATTGCACTCCAGCCTGGGCAACAAGAGCAAAACTCCGTCTAAAAAAAAAAAAAAAGTGGTTTATAATGCCCAAAATGATTCGTCTACTCCTCCCCTACCTTTTTACTGTTCACTCCACCCTCCCTTCCCATACTCATTTCTCTCCATTCATATTGGCTTTCCTGGTGTCTTGTCCAATCTCTGAGTAGACTCTCTCCTCAAGGTCCTTGCACCTGCTATTCCCACTGCTTGGACTACAATTCCTCTACCAGATTTCTCACCATCTGCTTAACTTCTTCCCTCACCTCCTTCACGTCTCTGCTCAAATGTTAGGGATTCAGGAACAGGAATGGGCAGTACTATGAGAAGAGTGGATTTCAGGGAGGTCACAGTGATACTCCTGGGAAGGGGTGAATGGTGGCCTATTGTGATGCCAGTGGAAATGTAAAGTGAGCAGATTCAAGAAATATTGAGGAGGAATGATTCACAGGGGTTATTTGATTGGCTCTGGGGATGGGGTGAGGCATCAAGGAAGAATCCCAACATTTAATAGGAAGTACTGGAGGAGAAAAAGACTTGGACAGACAATAAAGAGAAGGATTGTAAGAAACTTTTACTTTTAATGTATTATATGTGATGGCTGTCTGGAGAGACAGAACTTCATTTTCTTTTAAGCAAGAGAGTTGTCATTCTCTAACAATTTTTGTGCTGTGGACTCCTTAGATAGTCAAATAAAACCTATGGACACTTTCTGACACTAACATTTTTAAGATCATATAATTAAATGCAATTGACTCTGGAATGACATGGGTTTGAACTGCGTAGGTCCACTTACACATGGCTTTTCTTCAACCAAACACGGACCAAAATGTAGTATTCAAGATATGTGAAACCCACGCATAAGGAGAGCTGACTTTTCATTTACTCTGGTTCTGCAGGATCGATTATGCATGAATTTTGTTATACGCTGGTGGTCCTGGAACCAATCCCCTGTGTATACCAAGGGACAATTTGTACATATAGTTTAAAATAAAATTAATTATATATAAATACTGCCAGTCCCTGGATCCAGATTAGAAATTCCTCTATGGAATAGGTCCTCTTTGAGTCTTTCCTCCTTGCCTGAATAGGTCCATTTGGCCACATGTGTGCAAGATGAATGTGCCCATTGCTGAGGAAGGGTTCAGGGATCCAGTAACTTTGTTAAAAGTATAAGGCTGCAAGGACAGCAGACCACCACTTTCACAGCAAGCCTGGGTGGCATCAACAGGAGGATATCTGCCCAAAAGAGGTCAGCTATTCACTGGTGACACTGTCCTGGCATGTGGAAACAGCAGGCCTGAGTATGTCCAAGGTTGCTTGACCAAATGAGGGGGAGGAAGGAGAGGAAGCATCAAGAAGTATATACTGGACTTCCTGCTAGGAGGGGGATATGGGGACCCAAGTGATTAAAGGGAAAATGACAGAGATCTGACTGTAATTGTACCTCTACCAGGTGATGTGGGTCCTATCTATTGCATTCACTTCTAATTGTTTGACTTTTAGAAAATTTTCACAATGATCATGTATAGCTTTTGTGATAGAAAAATGTGTACAGGATTTTCCTTTCATTTCATTAAAGTATTGTCTTATTAATGTCACTTGGATTTAAACATCTCAGGCCTTTTGGCAGATGTGGAATCTAGAAAAGATTGGGCCAAATCTGTGTCAAAAGAAAGGGACAGTGGAAAGTCATAAGTTCTTACCCTTTGGACATACTCTGTGATCCCAACAATGTAAATTGGTAATAAATGCTAGAGTATATTGTCTCAGGAGACTTTATTATTATTGACTTCTGAATTGAGGAATCAACAGGAATAACATATGCCTGGAGACAGATGTCTTCAAGCTGTGCAAGCTCAGAAGAGTTGGGAGCTTGTGGATCTCCCCTCGGGAATTTTAGGCAGTGGAGGGGTTTGGAGCAGAAATGGAGCACAGCTGCTTTATATAGTTTTACATGTTGAACTTCTGCTCATCTTCCGAACAAAGGGATTGGGGCTAAAATAAGTTTGAAAACAACAGCACTGAAACCTATGAGAGAAACTAGTTTAGAATTGAGAGAAATAAGTGCTAGGTGAATGGAACAGATGTTACTCACTCCGACAAGTGTACATATGTCAAACTGTGGCTACTCAAAGTCTGATCAAGCAGTGAGTTTCCTGGGTGCCAGAAGACTCTCACACAGCACTGGATTTTATATATATATATATATATATATGTGTGTGTGTGTGTGTGTGTGTGTGTATGTATTGTGTATATATATATTTCTTCTCCCTATTGCATTTTCAGTTATATATATGTGTGTGTGTATATATATATACTTCTCCCTATTGCACTTTGTTTTATATATATATATATAAATAAATAACTGAAATTATATATATATATATATATATATATATATAACTGAAAAGCCTATTATTGAAACTTCTCTAGGGAGATGACTCTAAGTAGTTGGAAAGTATTCATTTCTTTATTCATTAAATATTCACCAAGAGCTTTCTGTATGCCCAGCATTGTCTGGACACTGGGATAAGCAGCAAACAAAAAGAGCCTCTACTCTCGTAGAGAGTCTATTCTAGTGGGGGGATATAGGCAATAAGGAATAAACATGTAAAAATTCAGGTAGTGACAAGGCTATGAAGAAGAGTATAGCAGATTAAGGGGACAGAGTAATGGGAGAGGAGCATTTTATAGTGTGGAGAGGAAGACTTTTCTGTTAAGGTGAGCAGAGATCTAAAAGAGTGCGGGTGCAATGGGGCAAAATATTCCAGAAAGAGGAAACAGAAACACAAGCAGTGAGGAGCTTTCAGGGGAGTCTGAAGAAAGGAAAGAGGCCAGGGTGGCTGAGGTTGAGGAAGACAGGGGAAGGAGGTGAGCTCAGAACACTTTTTTAAGGCTGTGTGTTTAGGATATGAGACCTCCAAGGAGTAGCAAACCATTGCTAAAATTTGTTCTAAGACGCATAGGTCTGTGTGGTTTGTTTTCTGAGTGGGGCTTTTGTTTCTCTGAGTGGCCTGCGCTGCAGTGCTGGGGCATGCAAATCTGGGGCCTGAGCTGAGCCTCTCAGGGAAGGGACGCCATGCTGATCCCTGTCATCTGGTGCTATACTTCTGGATCCTTTCCGTACATAACTCTCAGCCTCTCTGATAAATGGTGAGTGAATACCAAAGAACAGAGAATGGAAGTACAGTTCACCCTTGTACTGCATGGGTTCACGCATAACGTGGCTTTTTTCAATCAATGTGGATGGAAAATGCAGTATTTGTGGGATGCAAAACCTGTGTATACTGAAGGCCAACTGTACTGTAGTTTGAAATTATCGCCTGCCCAGGTGCCCACTAAATTGTTTTGTCTGAGGACCAGATAAAATGAGAAGGGTCTAAAAACTTAGAAAACGAATTCCTTGGCCCAGGTGTCCTTCCCTCTTCAAAGCCAGCGGTGGCTGGTCAATCCTTTTACACCAGGCTATCTCTCTGGCTCTGACTCTTCTGTCTTCCCATTCCCCATTTAATGACTCATGCTTATATCGGGCCTACCCTGATAATCCAAGATAATCTCCTTATTTTGAGGTCCAATGATTAGTAAATCTAATTCCATCTGCATCCTTAATTCCGTGCTGCCATGTAAAATAATATATTCACAGGTCCTAGGGATTAGGATGTGGACATCTTTGGGGGAATCATTATTCTGCCCACTGCCATCACACTCTAAAAATGTGGTCTCCTTCTTATGGTCTTTATTTTTTATTTCTATGTTAATTTCATTGTATTTATGTTTTTTAGTATAAGCTGCTTCAAACTCTTTTGAAAAAGAGGCAGTTAAAAACGAACCTCTGGAGATACTGGTCTTTTTCCCTGGCTCCTGGCACAAAGCTTCTAAAACCCGAAGACTCTCCTGGATGGTAAGAGCGTCTTTGCTATGCTAACAACTCTTGGTGGAGAAACTCCTAGATAGCTTCCGGATGTGGAGTTTGCCACCAGAAAGACTAAGCCAGAATTAGAAGATTGAAACTCCTAGTCCCACCCCCCATAGGGTGAGAGAGGGGCTAAAGATTGAGCTGATCACCAATGGTCAATGATTTAATCAATCATGTCTTTGTAGTGAAACCTCCATAAAAGCCCCTAAACAACAGGGTTCAAGAGCACTCAGGTTTGTAAACATTTTGAAATGTTGGGAGAGTAGCATGTCCTGAGAGGGATGTCATCTCCCCTCACAAACCTTGCCTTATACCTTCCTTACGTTTAGCTGTTTTTGAGTTGTATTCTTTATAATAAACTGATGATAAGTACTGATAAGTGACTTCCTGAGTTCTGTGAGCTTATTCTAGCAAATTATGGAACCTGAGGAGTGGGTCGTGGGAACCACTGATTTATGGTCTGTCTGTCAAAAGTATGGGTGACCCAGGACCAGTGATTGGCTTCTGAAGTGAGGAAAGTCTTGTGGGACTGAGTCTTTAACTTGAGGGATCTAGCATGAACTCCAGGTAGCATCAGAATTGAACTGAGTTGTAGCATATCTAGTTGGTGTCTGGAGTGTTGGAGTCGTGCCATATTCTACGGATTAGAAGTGAGCCACTGGGTCCAGCCCACACTCAGAGGGAAGAGACTTCATATGGGCACGAATACCAGAAGCAGAGGATTATTGGGATCTATTTTAGATGCTGCCTATTACAGCCACTATCTGGGAAATTTCCTAATTGAAGTATCAATTTAAAATGCCTTTGAGAACTTAAAAAAGAACTACCATTCAACTCAGCAATCCTACTACGGGGTATGTGATATGGCTTGGATCTGTGTCCCTGCCCAAATCTCATGTCAAATTGTAATCTTCAAAGTTGGAAGAGGGGCTGGGTGGGAGGTGATTGGATTTTGGGGGCAGAGTTCTCATGAATGGTTTAGCATCATCCGCCTTGGTAGTGTATAGTGAGTGAATTCTTATGAGATCTGGTCCTTTTAAAGTGTGTGGCACCGCCCCTGCTTCCTTCTGCTCTGGCCATGTAAGACGTACCTGCTTCCCCCTCCCACTTCTACCATGATTGGAGGTCTCCTGAGGCCTCCCCAAAACCAAGCAGATGCCAGCATCATGCCTCCTGTACAGCCAGTGGAACCATGAGCCAATTCAACTTCTTTTCTTTATAAATTATCCAGTCTCAGGTATTTCTCTATAGCAATTCAAGAACAGACAAATGCAGTAGGTATTCAAAAGAAAATAAATCCTTCTACCAAAAAGACACATATACTCTCATATTCATCCTAGCACTATTCACAATATCAAACACATAAAATCAACCTAGATGCCCATTCATGGTGGATTGGGTAAAGAAAATGTGGTGGCTGGGCGAGGTGGCTCTCACCTGTAATCCCAGCACTTTGGGAGGCCAGGGTGGGAGGATCACGAGGTCAGGAGTTCAAGACCAGCCTGACCAACATGGTGGAACCCCGCCTCTACTAAAAATACAAAAAATAGCTGGGCATGGTGGCACACGCCTGTAGTCCCAACTACTTGGGAGGCTGATGTGGGAGAGCTCGCTTGAATCCAGGAGGCAGAGAATGGAGTGACTGAGATCATGCCACTGCACTCCAGCCTGGGCAATAGAGCAAGACTCCGTCTCAAAAAAAAAAAAAAAAAGAAAATGTGGTACACATACACTATGAAATATTTTCTAGTCATAAAAAACAATAAAATCACATCCTGTGCAGCAACATGGATGTGACTGGAGGCTATTATCCTAAGTGAATTAACGCATGAACCAAAAACCAAATACTCCATGTTCTCACTTATATTGGAAGCTAAACACTGGACACTCATGGACATTAAGATGGCAGCTGGGGACTACTGAGTCGGGGGGTGGGCTGGAAAACTACCTACTGGGTACTAGGGTACTATGCTTAGTATCTGGGTGATGGCCTCATTTGTACCCCAATCCTCAGTCTCGTGCAATTTACTCATGTAACAAATCTGTACATCTACCCTCTGAGTCTAAAATAAAAGTTGAAATTATAAAAAGTAAGTAAATAAAATGCCTTTCAAAAAATTCACCTGAGTTTACTACAGCCATTTTGGAATCCATCCAGCACATGTGGACACAAAGAAATATGTATCAATTTAACCCCTATTGAAGAGAGATAAATGCAGAAGAAGTGACACTAGAAAACAATGCACCCAAGGAGCAGAAGTTGCAATATATTATTATTAAAATTTTGATTAACAAATATAAACCAAGTTATATCAAGCAAAGAGAAGCCAAAATATAATTGTTATTACTATAAACCACAATAATTTCTTTATACTTGACTTGTTCGTTTCCCCACAGAGTTTGTAATTGACATTATAAACAGCAAAACAATAGAAAGGCAAGAGATGTGTGTTGAAATAAGTAAAGCTTAAGTGCATGTTATTAGAAAAGTGAAAGTATTAAATATTTAGCCAAAGCCAAATTCTCCACTACTAGAATCCATTCTGGGATAGCAGGAAAACTACCACAGTAATCAAAATAATAGATCTGAAGAAAACTCATATATCAGAACATTCACAGAAACGTACAGTATGTCTTTGATTACTGCTAGAGTGATTAATGCAGAATAAATAATAAGGTATACCAAAGGTAATTTCTATAGTGGCAAACTCATGATATTAAAAACTCAAAAGAAATAATTATTATAAAAATAGCAATATCTCTGAAAGCATGGATATCACTTATATGTGTGTGTGATTTTTATGGTCGCTAGGCATATACAATTTTTGAAAAATAATTATTTTTATTGCTCTCCTTTCTCCAGTTCTGTTTTTCTTTAGTTTAATTTCCTTTTTTTCCCTATCTAATTTTTGCAATTTCTTATATTTGTCATTTTTCAAGTTATTGTTGGTTAAACTTTTCTTCAGGTCTTAAAAGTATCCCAAGTTTCATATTAATATATCTTGAATTACAAATATATGAAACAAATACTTTAGTTACTCTTTGGTCCTCAACTTTTTTTTCCTCTAGAGAAGATACTGAGAAGATATTAAATTCTACATCTGGTACACCTTGCCTGGAAAGCAGGTTAATTGAACAGTCTTTTTTGTTCAACATTTTTGATGTTGAAATCACTGAGTAGAGGACTTTGTGTTTTAATATGAAAACATTGAGCAGGACTTGGCAGTTATGATATCACCATAAATAATTACTTGAATATTTTAATAGTTCTATTAAGGTATGTTTGACATACAATAACCTGAACATAAAAATCTGAATTTTAATGTCACTTTCTTCTTTTCACTATATGATTGCACTTTGAACATTTTCATTGAAAAATGTCTCTCAAGGTAGAATATAAACAGGTTTGTAACAGACCTTTGATGATAACCCTGGTGGATATGACAAACACCGTTAGTTGCCAATCCGGCCTTATTATGAACCCCAGTTTTGCTCAGATTATTAGGTGGCAATGTATACAGTGAAGGTGGGATCTCTCCTGAGTCCCAAAAGATAAATTATGATTTGCCAAATCCTGTTAATTTTTGCCTTTGTTTAGGCAGGTGACCCAGTTCTTGTCAATGAGGCGTGAGGCAGAGTCTGCAAGGCACTTCTGGGAAAAATTTTCCTCCTTGTCAGCCATCTTGTGACTACAAGAGACCAACCCCAACCTACTGAGGACGAAGAGTGGAAAAGGAAGGAATCTAGCTCTTTAATGATATTGTTGAACTGCTAAATTAACCAACCCTGTATCAAGCCTACCTCTGAACTTCTTGTTACATGATTTTATAGTCTTAGCAAAGCCACTGTTTAAGGCGCTTTAAGCTAGATATTCTGCTGTTTGCAGCCAAAAGCATCTAACCTCATAAAATAGAGCAAATAGTAATCTAACCTAATAAAATAGGGCAAATAGGGTTCAAATATTAAGACTGCCTCTGTGTACCAATTTATACCTTGTAAAAGACTATCATTAGAAAGTTTTAAGTTACAAGTAACAGAGGTACAACTCAGATCTAATATAAAAGGAATTCACCGCTTATGTAAATGAGAAGTCCAGAGGAATGGCAAGCTCCACGTGGTTTCACCTAGAAGGCTTTGAGATCATCAGTAATTTGGCTTTTTTCCTCTGTGATTTTCTCAACTCTATCTTCCCCATGTGTTGGCTTCTTCTTCAGGTTGGTTTTCTTCATGATGGCAAAAACATTTACCGTAGTTTCAGGCCTCATATTCCATATCCCAGCTCTCAAATTCTGATTGGGCCATCCGGCTAGCTAGGGAGTCGAAGTGCTACGATTGGCTTAGCCTAAGTCACCTGCACCATCCCAGGAGCAGGGGAGAGGATCAGATTTCCTACAAGCTCATGGGTCCCTAAACGGAAAGGAGAAATAAAATGCTGGGACCCAGTCATAAAGTGTCTACTCCATGGGCTGAGAATTATAATGGAAAGAGACTTTTTAAAATGTGTTTGGAATGTATTTATACTCACTCTCTAGAGAATGTGAGATAGAAGTAACCAATGGTGGTAGGCCCCTGAATTACCAATAAAGCACAAGATCTGTCTGGCTATTTTGGGAACTAAGGATATACCTACTAGGCTATCTGAAAGCCTCTGCTAAGTTGTTTGAATATTTGTGAGATAGGACTTCTGTTTATTTCTAGAACTAGACGTCAAGGCAATCAATAGTGATTGAAAGCAGCTGCTTCAGGAGAAATGTCAAACTCTTTACTCTTTAAAAATGTTAGTGGGAAATTTTAAAATCTGTGAACTCTTTTCAACACCTTTACTTTTATGAAATCCAAAATTACTAGTATAAAAAAATGTAATGCAATTTAGTCAAATCCACAGACACTTCCTGGCACAGCTGTTATTTGCACCAGAAAATGAAGCAAAATTGGCAGGATACACAACTAGCTATTTGCAGAGGCACTTGAAATCCACAGCCTATGTTTGTACAGATTCCTGGCACATGGTGCTCAGTGGCAAACCATGGTCATCCGAGAGCCTGGCTTAGGTACTCATCACCCTATAAACCTTAAATTTATTTCACACCTGCTTTTGAAACCTGAAAATACTGCCAAGTTGTTTTTCCAGATGGATTTGGCAAAAATTCCAATGCACTGTACATTACGATCAGAGTAAATTCACTTCTCAAATTTATTGGACATCTGGAATCTGCTTTTTTAAAAAAAGTGGCCTGGCACAGTGGCTCACACCTGTAATCCCAGCACTTTGGGAGCCTATGCGGGGTGGATTACCTAAGGTCAGGAGTTCAAGAGAAGCCTGATCAACATGGTAAAACCCATCTCTACTAAAAATACAAAAATTAGCTGGGTGTGGTGGTAGGTGCCTGTAATCCCAGCAACTTGGGAGGCTGAGGCAGGAGAATTGCTTGAACACAGGAGGTGGAGGTTGCAGTGAGCCGAGATTGCACCATTGCACTCCAGCCTGGACAACAGAGCAAGACTATGTCTCAAAAATAAAATAAATAAAATAAAATAAAAAGTGATATCTACTTCAGAAAGGAATCTGATGCCCTTAGAGGTCCTTATCACTTTGACCAGACTGACACAAACTAGGAATGGGAGAAGCTGTGGTTCCAGTGTCTGCTTGTCCTGGATTCTTCCCTCGGAAATATTGCTAGTCAGGTGAGGCTACCCATGCCCAAAGCTATAAAGATTTTGCTACTTTCTCTCAGAAAACCATTCTACAAGCTAATTGCTTTTGTTATGGAAATGTATTCCTGAATTGAACTGCAAGGGTGATTTTGAAAATTCAGTGTGGTACGATGTGTATATAAATAAGCTGCTTAGGAGGGGGAGAAAGGAGCCAGCCAATGATAATTCCTTACTAATGCTTTGAGATTGTCTATGATTTAAGCAATTAACCTTTTATTTTTTTTCTTGAATTAAAAAAATGACAATTTGGGCACTTTAAATAACCACAGCGGTGCTATGTTCATGCTATAAGTAGAAAGTGCAAGTAATGGAAGGCATTGAAATTTCTCTGACCATAAACTCCAGCTTTCCACTTTCATGTACTAAAAAGGCTGTATTGGGTAGTTGTTAAGAGCTTGAATCTAGGCCAGACTGCCTGAATTCTGGGCTGAATCCTGGCTCTGCCATTTGCTAACTGGATGACCTTGAGTAAGTTACAAATTTCCCTTGTTTAGAAACCTTGGCATCTTTATCTGTAAAATGGGGATAACAGCAATGCCTGGGCTATTAGAGTTATAGGGTTATAAGGGGGATTACATAAATTAACTTATGTAGAGCATTGACAGCTGCAAGCACAATTTAAGGATTAGCTGTAAGTATTCATGAAGTTTCAGATACATGTACCGGAGGAAGTTTTATTGGAATCTAAGACAACTAAATCAAGATGTACTTTCAAATTGTATTTTTGCAGAGAAAAGTATCTGCTTTGAAAAGTCATTTAATTACCTTATTAAAATATGAATAGCATACTATTAGTTAAAAGTTATTTGGCATATTATATTAGTCTTCAGTCTGTACAAATATTGCAAAACATGTATGCTTTGAAGGTTCTACAATTTATTTAACAAATATTTATTGGGCACCTCCCATGTGTAAGGCAATGTTCTAGCATGGTTGATGGTGTCTGTGTGTGTGTTTGTGTGTGTGTGCACAAAATCTTTGCTTACATGGAGCTTATATCCTTCCAGGAAGACACATACAGTAAATGAACAAACAAGTGATATATCAGATAGTAATGAATTCTATGAAGAAATAGAGAGCAGAGTCAGGGGTAGAGAGAGCTGGAGAGTAGGCACCTCAGAGAGAGGTGACAAGCCCACACATGAGAAATGACCTGAAGCAGTGACGGAAGGAGTCATATGGATATTTGAGGGAAAGGGTGTTTAGGAAGTGGGAACAGTAAGTGCAAAGTGTAAGGCCGGTTGCCTCAGCCCATGCCTCCCAGTGTCTGGGAATTACATCACAACTCCAGCGATCAACATTTAAATCCTCCACATAGCCTCCCCCAACACCCACCCCTGAAGCAAACTCCACACCCAACACCTAGCCCGCCACTGAAAACCCCCTCCCAAAAATTTTCGGAAAGCCCCAACAAACCTTGCCCAATAGCCCTTTCTTGCCCGATAGCACTTTCTTGCCCAATAGCACTTTCTTGCCTGATAGTACTCCCTTGCCCCGATAAGCACTTTGCCCCCGTCAAGGTCATTTTTCCCCAAGGCAGCGCTCACCAAGAATCCCGCCTGCCCACTAGTAATAGCTTGCCTCCTCCACGTCCTGTGTTCCAATATCCAATCAAGTGCCTTATGCTTTGTCTCCTCAGTTCCCAATTAAACACCTTTACTCCTTATAAAACCCCTTGACCTAAAAAGTTAGGCGCGACTTCTCTGGCCCCCTCCCGGACCATAGAACCTCGCCCGGTAGCTGAATAAATTGGTTTTTCATTTTCTTATACTGGTCTCAGTTTCCTTTTAAACTCGGCAATAACCCTTACACAAAGGCCCTGAGATGAGAGAGTGTTTGATGTGTTTAAGGAATGGCAGTGTGGAATTTAAACACAGGAAATCCGATTCCAAAGCTTGCATTCCATATTCCACACTATCTTCTGCACTCTCCTCCATAAACTCTCTGCTTCAGACAGGAAGACTATATGAAACAATGACCATCACAGTGAAATAGAAACTATACCATCTTTCATCTGTGTGTTATGTTGACTTACATATGGATTCCAAAGAATCAGCACAGACAACAAAATTGAATTACCCTTTTCAGTAGCAGCTCAGACTAGGAAGCAAAATATGTTAACTTAAGAATAGCAACTAGGACATTCTCAAACAGACTAGAAAGGTCTTTATCCTAGGGGTTTTGTTTAAAATTATATGTAAAATTTTGCATGCCTATGCCTTCTTCAGAGGCTGGGTCCTTGCCTGTAGAGTCTCTGATTCTATTAAAGGTTAAGAATCACCATGTCAGCTAATAGTATTTTAAATCAGAGAAATATTTTTGGCCTTGTTAAAAAAAAAAATCAAACACGCAAAAATGTAGGAGAAAATAAACATGGTTTTCATTGTTTTAATTCAAAAAGGGAAATATATAAGAAACCACTTGCTTTTTTAAAAAAATGGTTTGTAGGTATGGCACCATTTAGAGAATAATTGCTAATTAGCTGAATTAAAGCAGAGGAACTAAGTTGGAAAGAGCTTATTTTGAGGGTAAATTGTAAAGAGTAGCAGATAACTTCGTAGAAAAGCAGCCACCTGGCTAAAGGAATATTCTGAAGAACATGCACAACTAAGTATTATAAGCTTTCTATTTTTGAGGCAGTGCTAGAAATTCTGAGGAAAGAGAATCTAAATCAGTGGTTCTCAACTTAGAAAGTGTGTTATTTTGGGTTGTCTGAGAATCAGCCACCAAAATGGGATTCGACGTGAAAGGATTTTATTAGGGAAACTACCTCTGCAAGAGAAAATGGGGAGGAAGGCAGACAGGCTGGGAGAGCCATCAAATTGTGATGTAAGTGTGACCTTGAATGAAGGAGACCCAGAAGGAAGGTTAGGTGGGAATATCCTAGATTACTGAGCAGCCTAAGGAAGGTTCAGCAAGGTTTTCAGGGAGTCCTTGAGCCAAAGTCACGAGTTAGAGAAGTCCCATGTCTCCTGGGACTGGGCTTGTTTTGGTACTGAGTGTCCTGTAGCACTCGGTCATTGGCTGGGAACAGCCCGTGAGAATCCTGGCCTCGGCACGAACCCAGAGATGGATTGCAGTGTGTGGCCCTTAGCCAATTATGCTGTAGTTGAAGTTGGAGAGGTGCAGTCTCATGGCCACAGAGTGAGTATAGGAATCACTTAGGGAGCTATCTCTATGCATCTTCCACAACCCCAGCCCTAGTCCTTCTACCTCAACTCAACCTCATGGAGGCCTGCTGCCTACATGAATAGCACTGTCCAGGCAGCCAGAAACCGGTGTGTGTGTATGTGTTAGTATGTATATGTGTGATGTCCCTCACACGTGCTGAGATGGTAAAAGGGGTTGAGACCATGGGAAATAGAAAAATATCTTGTTTTAATGTTTATTTTATAAATGCATTGTTAGGAAAGATATTTTCTAAATGTCTTACTAAGGATTTGTTAAAATGTTACTCAGTAGCTGATAAATTGCTATGCCTGTATCTTTATTTTTCTTCTAAACATTTAGAGGAATAAAGTTGTTCAGTAAAGTGCTCCTGTGGTATATGGACAGAGCCCAGTCTCCAGAGTCCTGAGAACACTTCAGCCAAAGACAAGTTTAAATGCTCGCTGGTGAAAGATAGCTCAATAAAAATTACATTGTGGCTAAAACACAGGGTATTTGAGAATATTTCCCCATTGCACCTCACTCATGCCTCCCCGTGTTCTCCCCATTGGCTTTCTGCTCTTCGTCTTCACTGCAACATTTTCCTATCTGGCTGTTTCAGTAAAGCACTTCCTGCCTACTGCAGTGCACAGGGATGTCTCTTTTTCTACTATGGGATCTGACCTAGAGTCTAGCACTGGATTATATACAGGCATTACCCTTGAAACATGAGTACTTCAGTCCCCAAAATCAGATGTTACATACAACAAACACTTGTGGGTTTCTATTTGTCATTGTTTTAAATGGAAAAAACTGTGATGGTTATTGGTCAATGCTTAGCAATTCCTAAAATGCAATGTAACACAGTAGAAAAGTCTATAATTTAAAACAATGGACATGTTAGAATATAAGTTGCTCACATTATCACTTTCTGATCACCAAAAAGATGAATACAATTATTAACTCTTGCTTTGTATGCAAAAGTGTGCACAGTTTGCATGTCCTATATGGCAGTCACTTAAATTTAGCATTAAAAAACTCTATCATATTGAAAAACAATTGGAAGTTCAAAAATAATTTTGTAATGTGCATAATATTTTCCTTAGATATTACAGCCAAACATAAATTAAATGAATTGAACAAAGAAAAATAAAAGTAAAATTATAAAAACACAAAAACAACTTTTTTAGCTAAAGAAATTTTATTTAAGATGGGACATGGGCTGGGTGTGGTGGCTCACACCTGTAATCTCAGCACTTTGGGAGGCTGAGGTGGGCGGATCACCTGAGGTTGGGAGTTAGAGACCAGACTGACCAACATGGAGAAACCCATCTCTACTAAAAATACAAAATTAGCCAGGCGTTGTGGTGCATGCCTGTAATCCCAGCTACTCCTGAGGCTGAGGCAGGAGAATTCCTTGAACCCGGGAGGCGGAGGTTGCAGTGAGCCAAGATCATGCCATTGCACTCCAGCTTGGGCAACAAGAGCAAAACTCTGCCTCAAAAAAAAAAAAAAAAAAAAAAAAAAGGTGGGACATGGTACATTTCAAGACGGTTTATATGACGTGGGGTAGGGTGTCCTAAAATAAGTCCCTGGGGACTACAACAATTTTAAAGCAGCCGTGTTGACCACAGCATGGGGAATCCTCTCCCTGAGGCCATCCAGTAATCTCACCCATCTGAAGCAGGTCTTGCTTACCTGGCTTTGTGCCCAGGCCTATTCATACTTGGACATACCTTGAGGCAACAAGCATCCTCTGATGGTGGCATCCATTCCTTTTGTCCCAAGTTTGGGCCCAAGAAGACTTTTGGCCTAGGTTCCAAAAGTCATGAATGTGGTGGTCAGTTCTCAGGAATTCGTGTACCCCCCTCCCTTGTCCTGGGTGTTCCTCCTCTCTGAAAACCCTCTGTCCTATTCCCAATTGCATGCTCTTTCTCTTGCATAGGCCCAGACCTTCCAAATCAAAGTGGGATGGCCTGCTGGACAGCCTCAATACCACTGAATAAGCTATTAGTGCCCTCCTGGGGCAAGGGAACCCAGGGATCTACTACCCAAAGAATGGAGGTTTTTCCTCAAAGGGAAGAAGAAGAAGAGAATTATTTTTCCATTTTTGTTTGTTTGCTGCCAAGGATACCAAAGCAAACATTAAAAAAAAATACATTAAAAAAGAATGATTTCTTTTTAACTCAATGTGTTACATTTGTATTTCTAGAAATACAAAGACTAAAAATATCTCCCTCCTTTCGTCCAATTCTCATATACATGCTTTTCTTTCCCCCCTTTCCTTTTACTTCCATAAAAATCATCTGTTTTATTGTTCAGTAATTGTTAATCCTTAGGATGAATTCCAAATGAGAATGTACTCCTCTTTTAAACTACCAAACCACAGAATATAATTCTGTTGTAAGGTTACAGATATTTTAAAATTAAATTCAGACATGTAATCACGGCAATCAGGTCTTCTCGTCAACTTCTGACTGGGTCCCGTGCAGCAAGCATAGATTCTTAACCAAAGACATTTTCACTGAGTAGAGTTTACAATAAAAATAGAGTGATAATTTATACTTACTAACATCTGTCCTAAATACAGTCTCATCATGTTTGTATGCCATAACCTTTGAGACCTACTGTTTCTTAGTGTGTTTATAGATACCAAATTCACATCGGTTTCTTGATTTCCTTGGAATTGTAACTGTTGAGGCACCGAATCCAGATGTGATCAGCTGGTTTCAAAGGAAGACTGCATAAAAGATGGATCTGACACTACTAGTACATGAATAAATGTTGATAAGGCTGATCCTTCTTTCAAAAAGGACCCCAAATTATTGATGAGAAATACTGGTCACCAACAGCAATATAGAAGTTTTTTGAAATTGTAGTAAGAAACAAATATGATTATCTTAACCAGTTTTGTGTACAGTTTAGTAATGTTGCCTATATTCACACTGTTGTGAAATGGATCTCCAGAACTTTTTTTTATCTTGAAGAACCAAAATGTCATACCCATTAAACAACAACTTCTCATTTTCTCCTCTTTCTAGTCTGTGGTAACTAGCCACCATTCTACTTTCTGTTTCTATGAATTTTGTTTCTCTAGATACCTCAAATAAGCTGAATCACACAGTTTTGCTTCGCTTGTATGTGTGACAGCTTATTTCACTTAGCATAATGTTTTCAAGGTTCATCCATGTTGTATTATATGACAGAATTTCCTTCCTTTATAAGGCTGAGAAATACATACATACATTGTACATGTATACCACATTTTGTTTATCCATTCATCCATTGATGAACATTTGGATTGCTTCCACCTGTTGGCCATTGTAAATAGTGTTGCTGTAAACATGAGTGTAAAAATAGAAGGTTTACATTTTGAGGCATCTTTTCCTATAATGTTGTGGATTTGTGTTTATTTAATGATACTCTCTTAGCAAAACTTCTCATTGTGGTGTTCCTCTTTTAAAAATTGCCAGTCTTCCTATACAGCCAATGAAATAATATAAACATGTTATCCAAAGTGCTTCAAGATACAGTGGCAACCGATCAGGCTGGGCATGGTGGCTCATGCCTGTAATCCCAGCACTTTGGGAGGCTGAGGCAGGTGTATCACTCAAGGTCAGATGTTTGAGACCAGCCTGGCCAGCATGGTGAAACCCCGTCTCTACTAAAAATACAAAAATTAGCCCTGTGTGGTGGCGGGTGCCTGTAATCCCAGATACTCAGGAGGCTGAGTGATGCAGGAGAATCACTTGAACCCGAGAGGTGGAGGTTGCAGTGAGCTGAGATCATGCCACTGCACTCCAGCATGGGTGACACAGAGCAAGACTCCATCTCAAAAACAAAACAAAACAATGCCAACTGACCTGCCCTGCTCTATCTCCTGCTAGTCCTCTAGCTTTCCTCTTTTTGAAGTACTAAAAGCAAACAGAATATGTATCATTTTTTCTTTCTGGAAGTCCACTCCTTCTACTCCAAACCTCTGTTTCTGAGGTGAAAATCCTCCCAACCCCTTCTTCATGAAGCCTTCCTGATCTCTCTAACTCAATATGATTTCTTTTTCTGAAAAACTCCCATCATATCTTGGGCCATATATATGGTCCTAACATACTCTGCCCTGTATGTATGAGTTGCCGATAAACTTATTGTATCTATTCACCCCTTCCAACTAATAATAGTTTACTTTAATAGTTGCTTACTATGTGCCATGCATTGTTCTAAGTACTTCATGTATATTAGCTCCATAATTCTTACCATAACCTATGGAATAGGTACAATAATATCCATTTTACAGATGAGAAAATTGAAGTACACAGAGAAGTTAGTTAACTTGCCCAGTCACACACACACTATGTGTGTACGTAAATAAACTTTTTTTAAAGAATAGTTTTAGGTTCATAGCATAATTGAGCAGAAGATACAGAGATTGCCCATTTATCCCCTGCCTCTGTATCTGTACAGCCTCTCCTACTATCAAAATCCCATGCCAGAGTAGTACATTTGTTAGAATCAACGAACCTATATTGAGACATTGTTATCATCTAAAGCCCACAGCTTACATTAGGGTTTACTTTTGGTGTTAGACTTTCTTTATATAATGACATGTATCACACAGAATAATTTCACTGCTCTAAAAATCCTCTGTGTTCCACCTATTGATTCTTCCCTCCTCACTGACCCCTAGTTACCACTGATCCTTTTAATGATTCTGTAGTTTTTCCAGAATGTCATATAGTTGGAATAACATGGTATATAGTCTGTTCAGATTGACTTCTTTCACTTAGTAATATGCATTTACATTTTCTCCACATCTTTACATGACTTGATAGCTCATATCTTTTTGGTGCTGAGTAACATTCCATTCTCTAGATATACCAGTTTATCTATTCACCTACTGAAGGACATCTTGGTTGATTCCATGTTTTGGCAATTAAGACTAAAACTGCTGCAAACACTTGTGCGCAGGTTTTTATATGGACATAAGTTTTCACCTAATTTGGGTAAATACCGAGGAATGTACTTGCTGGATTATGTGGTGTGTTTCGTTTTGTAAGAAACTGCCAAACCGTTTTCCAACATGGCTATTCTATTTTGCCTTCCCACCAGCAATGAATGAGAATTCCTGTTGCTTCACATCCTCTCCAGCATTTGGTGTTACTTGTGTTTGGATTTTGGCCATTCCAATAGGTGGGTAGCGTGTTTTGAGTGATGAAGATGGGTGTATATTCATAATTCTAGGGTGGAAATATAATAATAGAGCAATAGGGTGGGGGAGGTGAACTCTTGTACAGGGAGCCCTAATCCAAGAATGACAATTTCTTCCATTACAGGAGGGCTGCCAACGCCTTCTACCTGATTTAGAATTGGCAAATTGAAACAGTCACCACAGGAATTATATTCTTCATGCTAATATTTTGTTAACAACATTGGTCAGTGTGCAATTGTATATTTATGAATGATTACATGTTAAAGGTCTTTCTTACTGCAAGCTCTGTGAAGACAGGACCTGTGTCTATTTTGCCTGGTTCCTAGTACAGTCCTGACATATAGTAGGTGCTGAGTAAGTGATAAATTTACAAATAGATGAACTGGCAAATGAATGAGTTGTATCCTGCAGTGTCTTGGAAATGGTGAGAAAAATAGCTAGAGGACTGTACCCTTGAGCACAGCAGACTCTCATGTGCACAGAGGCGTGAAAAGCCTACTTGTCTCTTCTAAGCATGATGAATAAGGCACAAATTATGAAAGAATGAAATTGACTTTGTAAAAATAAATATAAACAATAACAATAAATCGAATAAATCTCCTTATATTTCTAATATCATAAATAATGGCAAGGTAAATGACAAGATGGGAAAAATATGTACTACCTGAATGATAGCGTTAGTACATAAAAAGTTTTCACATTTTAGGAAAAAAGACAAACATCTTCGTAGAAAAATAGACAAAGACATCTATTTTGTAAAGATGTTTGTTCTTGCAGAGAATTTCCCTCTGTCTGTAATGTAAGTTTAGTCTTAAGACAAACTGAGCAAGAATGTCAAAATTAGAAATGAAAAAAATCTGTATGGCCTTTAATGTTTTCTGTCTGCTAGTAAAATTAATCCTCAACTATTGATGGGTGACTTAGTCTTTGACTTTTCTTTTTGTTGCTATTCATGATTCAAAATCACACTAATGAGTGTCGCTAATTACTAGCAATGTTGGAGAGACTGAGTGGAGCTGAAATAACGATTTCAGAATAACTACCTTCATTCATTTATGAACATATATTTATAGTGTGTCTACTATATTCCAGGGATTTTATTGCTGCTTGGATTATAATGGAGAGTAAAACAGACACAGTTCCTGCCCTCAAGGAACATATAAACTAGTGAGAATGGGAAAAACGACATTGATTAAAAAAAGTCCTAACAAATACATGTTCACAATTCTGATGAGCACTCTGAAGTAAAAGTAAAGGTTGCCATGAGAAGGGGCAAGAAGGACTTCACTTTGATTGCAGAGGCAGGAAGGGCTCTTGAGAGAATGATGTGTGAGCTAAGATCTGAGGGATAATAGTTAACTAGGAAGAGTGTGAGTGGGAGGGTGGGCTTGGGAAGGCTGATATTCCAGCTATATGGAACTGCATGAATAAAGGCCCTGAGTCAGGAGGGAGTTTGGTGCTTTATAGGAACTGTAAGAAAGCAAATGTGGCTGAAGAGGATGAGCTGAGGTAGGAGGTGGCATGGAATAGGCTGAAGAGAAGTTCACAGTAAAGATTTTTTTGTCTTTATTCTAACAGCAATGAGAAGTCTTCTCAAGTTTTTAAGTAAGATTGTTGCAGGATTAGATTTGTGACTTTAAAAAGTCACAAATTTCTTATTTTTTCTTATTTTTAATGTCATATCCATCCCCCCCTACACCAGATATCTTCTCTGGCTGCTATATGTACAGTGGATTGTAAGAGAGCAAAACAGACTACAGAGAAATAAATGGGAAGGTTGTAGCAGTGGTCTGGGTGGGAAGTGATGGTCAACTGGAGTTATGATAACAGAGGTAAGTAGAAAGCAGTGCACATATTGGTGCTCACAGATTGGCTTTATTGGTGGTAAAATCAACATGGTTTGGTGATTTGGTTATGGAAAATGAGGAAGATGGAGAAATGAAGAGTAACTTAGGTTCCTGGCTAGTGCAAATGGAGATGGGTGGTGCCACTTTCAGAAGAGAGAACACTGGAGGGGGCCATCAGCTTGGTTTTCAATGTGTTGACTTTGAAATTACTTTGGCAGAAACGTTTACTATTTGGATACAGAAGAAGAGAGGTCTGACTATAACAATGTATTTAGGAGTTAATAAAGATTGTAACTGATGTCTTTCTTGGACATAGATGGAAATTTCTAGGGTGACAGAATGAGAGAAAAGGGATTTCAGTGAAATGTGGAGAAAATTCAAAATTTACTAAGGCATGCTTTCTTTTTCCTTCTTTTTTATGTCCTTTTCATTTTTACTTTAAAATTAAAATCATTTTTGTTCTCATAGCTGAGCTAGGTTTTCTTGAAAAATTCTGATTTTCTCTTATTTCTATAATACCACATTCTCTCTACTCCCTGAATATTTTTCTCCTTGAGGTGAGCTAATTCAAAATTAGGCCATTCATTTTTTTTGGTTATTACAGATAGTTTAGTTAATTACCTTTGGTTCTAAATTATTTGCTTAGGTTTGATTCCATCAATTCAAATAAAACAAATCAGTAAATTAATCTGCAAGGTAAGCAAAGAAGAACATTCTATTGCCCATCCATAGCCTTCTTTACATATTGCATTGCTTTAGAGATTTTGCTATTCTCTAAACAGACGTGAGAGACAGTAAAGCATGATGAGCCATCACAGTGTCTATCATCAGACTGTATAGATGATAGTAACCTGAACAAATGCATCATCAGGCATAGAGAGAGCAGAGGAAATGGGATGAGAAGACCAAAGGAATAGCTGAAACAATATATAAAGACTTTTGCCTTCAAGATAATTACATTTACTTTATCTTATTTGAAACAGAAGACTTCTTTCAGTAGCAAAAACTGCTCTGTGGTTAAGAGAAATTTGGCAAGGAGATGTTTTCCCAGCAAGCTAAGGGTTTGCTGCAAAAACAAAATAAAACACATGACTGGAAGGGAGACCTGAATAAAAGGTTAAAATCCATAACGATAAAAGCGATGTGAATAGAAAACAAGTGAAGACTGCATTCTATCTCAGAATAGTATGATTTTCTGTTACCTAGAATCTCTTCCCTCCCCCTCTCCCTGCACCCCAGACAAACTGAAAACAAAACAAAACCAAAGTGGAAAGAGAGATGTAGATTAGTTGTAAGGACTATTTTCTTGTAGAAAAAAGGTGTTAAATATTGTATGTATTGGGCTTATAAAGTCCACAATTTCTTTCTCCAGTTATTCTTAAAAGAAAAAAGCAATTTTGTTTGTCTTTCCCTGAAATATGGCTGCATTCCAGTAGACCAAAGAGGTTGTATAAGGTAAAAACCAACCAAAAAAAAATGACTAGTCATTCTTCACTATCAGGTCTCTGATGTTATAAAAAATAGTAATAACAATAAATACTTTCCTTCTCCCCTGACAAAACTGAGCATTCATTTTCTTGATTCTTTGTAGATCTAATGAAAAAAAATTATAAAGAGTAGTAATTGATTAATGCCACAGCAAAATCTCAGAATGTGAGTGAACTGAAAGTACCATCAGAGAACATTTAGAATGAGAAACTACATAGGCAAACAGACTAACTAGACCTGTGCTGGTGATGATTCTGGTGTTTCCTTTGGATGTTGCAAGAAAGAAACAAGCAGACGACAACAACACACATTATATGAGGGTTTGGTGCAGAAAACAAAAACACATTAGGTTACTGAAGAGGAAAGTTATTCAATATAGAAAATTAGGTACTTACAAAAGCATTGTAAGGCTCCAAGGAGTTGAAGTCAGGGCTGTCATTAGGCAGTGGATCAATTTTCACAAAACTAGAGACTAGAAAGTGGAACCTGGCAGGGTGCCGTGGCTCATGTCTGTAATCCCAGCACGTCGGGAGACCAAGGTGGGTGAATTGCTTGATCCCAGAGTTCTAGATAAGCCTGGATGACATGGTGAAACCTTGTCACTACAAAAAAAAAAAAAAAAAAAAAATTAGCCTGGTGTGGTGCACACCTATAGTGAGGTAGGAGGATCACCTGTGCCTTGGGAGGTTGAGGCTGCAGTGATAAGGTCACTGCACTCCAGCCTGGGTGACAGAATGAGACACCATTTCAAAAAATAATAAATAAATAAATACATAGATACACAAAAGGAAAGAGAACCTGATTTGGCCACTCAAACACTCAGTTTACCAGAGCTTGGCCAGCAGCCAGCAGAGTTGTAGGGAAAATGGTTTCTGTCTTTTTCAGCATTCCAAATCTCACACAAGGTCATCTCATCAGCAGAACCTAAATTACAGTAAAAATTCCAGCTGGAAGGGATTCTGGAAAATGTAGTTTTTGTTCTTCCATTTTCGCGATTGGAAGGGAGGGAATTTAGATGGGGTTAGAAATGGATGTTGAGATTCAATAGACAATATCCAGAACACACATTCCTCCAGCAGAAAAGTGCTAGCAGTCTGTTGTTACAAACTGGCACAATTAGAGAGATCCAAGATGGCTGATCAGCAGCAACTCAGGATTGTAGCTCCCACTGAAAGTGCAGAGAGTGAGTGGACGCCACATTTTCAGACGAATTTTTATTGCCCACAGACCAGGAGATTCCCGGCGGAGGAGCCTCACAGGTCGCCAGCACAACTCTTTTGGCCCGTGCGGCTGTTTTGCAGGTGCCCCGGCGTGGCGGTTCTCAGTCCGGAGTATACGGGACTGAGTGCCCTTTTAGTTGGCATTTGGAGCTCCGGGAAGACAGTCTCCCATTCAGCTGATTGAAAAGCGGACTGAAGTGGGGAACCAGACCAGGAGATTCTCAGGCAGAAAAGCGCCACGAATCTTAACGCTGCTGTTTCAGCTGGCGTAGTGGGTCGCCGCAGGGCAATGCTGGTCCCCCCACCCCCCCAAAAAAAAAAACAAAACAGGAATTGGAACTGCTGAGGATTGAGAGTTTCACAGCAAGTACAGCTGAACCCGGGAAGGTCCAGCTTTGTGGGAGAGAGGCGTCTGCAGAAGGAAAACTAAGAAACAGAAAAAACTTTACCACCAACAAGCGTCCACTCAGAGACCTAATCTGGAAGTCGGCAATTACACAGACGACAAGTGGATAAATCCACAAAGATGGGAAGAAACCAGTGCAAAAAGGCTGAAAACACCCGAAATCAGAATGCCTCTCCTCCTACAGAGGATTGCAGTTCCTCATCACCAAGGGAACAAGGCCTGATGGAGAATGAATGTGAGGAATTGATAGAATCAGGCTTCAGAAGGTGGATAATAAGAAACTTCTGTGAGCTAAAAGAACATGTTCTAACCCAATGCAAAGAAACTAAGAACCTTGAAAAAAGGTTTGACGAAATGCTAACGAGAATAGACAATTTAAAGAGGAACATAAGTGAATTAATGGACCTGAAAAACACAGTATGAGAACTTCCCGAAGTATGCACAAGTTTTAACAGTCGAATTGATCAGGCAAAAGAAAGGATTTCAAAGGTCGAAGACCAACTTAACGAAATAAAACGAGAAGACAAGATTAGAGAAAAGGTAAAAAGGAATGAGCAAAGTCTCCAAGAAATATGGGACTATGTGAAAAGACCTAATCTACGTTTGTTAGTGTACCTGAATGTGACGAAGAGAATGAATCCAAGCTGGAAAATATTCTTCAGGATATTATCCAGGAAAACTTTCCCAACCTAGCAAGGCAGGATAATACTCACCTCCAGGTAATACAGAGAACACCACAAAGATATTCCTCAAAAAGAGCAACCCCAAGGCACATAATCATTAGATTCACCAGGGTTGAAATGAAGGAGAAAATACTAAGGACAGCCAGAGAGAAAGGTCAGGTTACCCACAAGGGGAAGCCTATCAGACTCACAGCAGATCTCTCAGCAGAAACCCTACAAGCCAGAAGAGAGTGGGGGCCAATATTCAACATCCTTAAAGAAAAGAACTTTCAACCCAGAATTTCATATCCAGACAAACTAAGTTTCATAAGTGAAGGAAAAATAAACTTTTTTACAAACAAGCAAGTACTCAGAGATTTCATTACCACCAGGCCTGCTTTACAAGAGCTTCTGAAAGAAGCACTATATACAGAAAGGAACAACTAGTATCAGCCATTCCAAAAAACCCACGGGTAAGCTGCATCCAGACCCATCTCACATGCAAGGATATACAGAGACTCAAAACAAAGGGATGGAGGAAGATTTGCCAACCAAATGGAGAGAGAGAGAAAAAAGCAGGAGTTGCAATTCTTATCTCTGATAAAGTAGACTTTAAAGTAATAGAAACCAAAAGACATAAGAAGGACATTGTTTAATAGTAGAGGGATCAATGTAACGGGAAGAGCTAACGATCCTAAGTCTATGCACACCCAATACAGGAGCACCCAGATACATAGGGCAACTTCTTGGTGACTTACAAAGAGACTTGGACTCCCACACAATAATAGTGGGAGACTTTACATTGTCAATTTTGGACAGATCAATGAGACAGAAGGATAACAAGGATACCCGGGACTTGAACTTAGACCTCCAACAAGTAAATAAACATTGACAGAACTCTCTACTCCAAATCCACAAAACATACATTTTCTTCAGCAACACATCACATCTATTCTAAAAGTGACCACATGGTTGGAAGTAAATCACTCCCCAGCAATTGCATAGCATTTCATAGGTTTAAATGAAATACTGGTTGGCTGTTTGTTTGTTATTTTCCTCCCTTATTCCTTCCTGTCTCCATTGTATAACACAATTATTAGTATAAAAGAGCTTTTCAATACCCATTTTTAGACTGCATTCTAGCTGGGCAATAGAGCAAGATTCCCGTTCTCTCTCCCTCTTTTTCTTCTTTTTCCCTTTCTTTCATTCTCTTTTTTCCTTCTTTCTCTTTCTCTCTTTTTCTTTCTTTCAAAAAAAAAAAAAGACAATTAAATGAACAATACCAAAAAAAAAAAAAAAATGATGACCACTAAGTCTTGTTAGGCAGAGAAGCAGCATCATGAGAACACAAAGCAGAGATATATTTGGCATACCTCTCTTAGGACTATTTCTAAAAAAAAAAAAAAAAGTCACAATTAAAATTAAATTATGTAAATTTATAATTAAGTAAACTATATTAAAAACAAAGGTAATAAATATTCCTCACTATTTTACTACATTTTGATATTGCTTATGCTCTTGATGTTATTTACATCTATCATGTACATTTGATGGAAATGCTGTATAATACTGGGCTACTGAGCAACTATTTCCACCTTCATGCTCAGTGGTATAGTTCGAAATCAGCGATGGTGAGAGGATTTATACCATGGAAAATGGCAAACACAACAGAGCTGAATCTTTACCTTCTCTTCCTAGTGGGCAGGTGGTTAAACATTTACTTGCACACCGTTGGTAAGTATTAGAAGGGTTGTATAAGAAGAAGAAAAATAAAGTAATTAAGAAGTTTTCAGGTAGCTAGGAATAGGAGGGTCAAATGGGAATAATGGTTCATGAAGAAAAAGACTGGGAAATAGAAAGGTGCTTGTAATTAGAATTCAGAGCAGTAAGTGTTATACTTGACCTTCACTAGCACCTGTCAAAGCCTTAGCAATTACAGTATATTTAGTGTCAGGAGCAGGATTTAAGACATCTGGACAACCTCTGAGAGCTCCAAGACCACATATGCTGTAAAGAGTCTTCTCCGTATGTAGGATAGGCATGAGGAGTTTGTGGTGATTAAAATCCTTCACAATTATGACATAATTTGGGAACTATTTGTTGAAGTATAAAAGTTCGGGAGGGAGTGATGTGTGCTTCTAGTAGATGGAGAGAGGCGAGAAGCCTTCTTTTAAGGAGTTCCTCATCAGCACAGGTAAGGCTGGAGACAATGGACTGAACAGTGACTTTGCAAGCAATGCCATGGTGAATTTGGGTTATGGCTATGGTTTAAGAAGCTATCATAGGCAGCTTGGGTTCAGGTAGCAATGAACGAATGTTGGAGGTTACTAAAGCACCATAAGAGCTAGGAAAGAGGAACTCTTTTGAAAGTGCCATGGAAATGGGACATTATGTCTTACCTTTACCTCTTTGTAACCTTAGATCAACAATTTTATTTTGGCGCATAAAAACCTTTACTTCAAGTATCATATATAGAAATCAACTGTCAAGTTAAATCCTGTGTGACTAAAGATTTTCTGGTAGTCCTCCCAAGCATCTTAAGAGGTAAAAAACAGAGAGGTTTTGTGAACACTTTCACATATTGAAACTACTCAGGTTCCCAAATTTAGTGTTTCTAACCGTGCCCCCAACATAAACCAAATGTTTTCTATGGGAACCATTTGGGGAACAGAGAAAAACTGAAGGGAAAGTTTCATCTGCTTATAGTGGAAATCTATGGCTTTTGTAGAAACTTTAGAAAAGTTGTGGAAAATAGACAAAAGTCTAAAGCAGAAAATGAAAGCTGCATATAATCTACTACTGTATGAATGATTAACCACTGGGAACATTTTAGTGTATTTCCTTCCAGGACTTCTTATTTATTATTTTGAGGAAAGGAATGGGGATCATACCAAGGCAGAAGTGTTTGTTGCGGGACAGACACTGGATTGGCTGGGATCAGGCAGCCTCTCTGCTCTCCAGCCCAGCGGACTGGAAGAAGCAGATCAGCACTCTTCTTCCTGGACATGGGTAATAAGAATGAGTATTTTCCTTTAAAGCTCATTGTTTCCGTATTCTAAGTGGAAGCGGACATTGTTCTTTTCTCGTGCTTTCTCACCTTCAAGGCCCACCGACACCTGCCTGCCCACACTTCGAGTTATCCTGGCCGGCTCTTGCAAGCCCGCACTCTTCTCCGCGGCGGCTCCTCTCCGCTCATTCCGATTCCCGCCCCCCACTGCGCCTTCTTCCTGTGATGACCAAGGAGGTGGTAGGAGGCCGCCACTTCTGAGCTTCCAAAGGGCCTTCAAACCTCAACTGCAGAGTCAGAGCCCTCGCCCAGTTGAAGAGTCTGGAGCGCCCCGGAGCCCCCATCGGAAGCTTCGTGCCTCCCCGTGGAAAGGTCGAGAGCAGGGAAGGCCTTCGTGGCCGCTGACTCCCCTGCTGCAGGGGCTGCGGCAGCTCTCATAAAGAGCGGCCCTCTTCGTCCCTCCCGAAGTTATCGTCAGAGTGCACTTCCTTGGGGAAACAGAAGTCATTCTGTTGAGTCCACCCATTCTGCTGCTCTCGGGAGGGACAAGGCTGCTAGACCCCAGGCTCACACCCAGCCTCTCAAGAGATCCGGGCAGGCCTCTGTGGCTGAACGCCGAGACTGCGCCCCGCGGCCCGATAGTCTCCCTGCATCGCTTTGCGAGCCGGGAGAAGTGCGTCCCTTCTCGCTTGCCTTAGGCCGGCGAAGCGGGGGGCCGCACTACCGTGCAGCGGCCGAAGGGGGGGGAACGCGCACGTGCGGCTCTCGGCTTCCCAGGGAGCACCAGAGGCTCCTGGAAAACCAACGCCAACACTACCTGGGTCAGTATTAGCTTGGCTTAGGAGCCGGCACCGGGGGAAGGGACCACCATCCGCAAGAGCTAGGCAGCGGACCTCCCTCTTTTCTCCCCCTAGGCTGGCCTGGACAGCCCGAGGCTGCGAGCGCGCACTGACAGCCGCGGAACTTGCTCAGCCTTTGACAGCTCGGTGGGAACACCTCGGGGTGTCGAGTCCGGACTCAAGGGGCGGGACGGGGCGGGGCGAGCGCGCGCGGGGCGGAGCGCGCGCGAGCCGGGACGCGAGGAGGGAGCGCGCGAGTGAAGCCGAGCCGAGCCGAGTCGAGCCGGAAGGTGCCTGGGAGAGGCTGGCAGAGCCCAGCCGGCCGCCTGCGGCTCAGCGCCTATCGTGCCGCGTCGCCTAGCTCCGCGTACCCCTGCTTCTGCCCAGGCTCCCGCAAAACTTTTATTCTCTGGGGCCCCAGGGGGTGTGTTAAGGAATTGGAGCGTTCGGCCATCTCCGCGCTCCCCAGCGGCGGCGACCGAGGGGACGTGCATCCCTTGTCCGCCGGGCTCTGGAGCCCTGCGCCTCACCTGCTGCTCGTTCCCCGGAGTCTTGAGGGGGCACCCCCGGAGGGGCCGCGCGGGCGCCGGCGCCCCTGAACTCTCCCGCTCACCGCGGCAGACTCGCCTGGCGTAACTTCAACTTGATTCCTCTTGCCCAACCTGGGCACCCGCGGCTGTTGCTGAGGCGGCTGCTGCTACCGCCGCCGCCGCGGTCTCACAAAGGGACTCAGAGAGGGGAGGCGGCGCGGGCGGCAGGGACGGGCCTCCGGGCCGCTGAGGCGGGGGAGACAAAGGGAAGCTGCTTCTGCTCGCGCTGCCCGCTCGGAGCCGCCGGCTCTGCTGCCTCCGACCAGGCTCCGAGAGCCTCCTCCCCCACCCTCGGGCACTGCTCCTCCTCCCTCCCGGCGGGCTGTCCCCGCAGTGCTCCCGGACCCGGTGAGCCTTCAAGGCGCGCGTCGCTGCTGGTGGTTGAGGCTCTAGCGATAATAAATGATAGAGGATACAATGACTTTGCTGTCTCTGCTGGGTCGCATCATGCGCTACTTCTTGCTGAGACCCGAGACGCTTTTCCTGCTGTGCATCAGCTTGGCGCTGTGGAGTTACTTCTTCCACACTGACGAGGTGAAGACCATCGTGAAGTCTAGCCGGGACGCCGTGAAAATGGTGAAGGGCAAGGTAGCCGAGATCATGCAGAACGATCGACTCGGGGGGCTCGATGTGCTGGAGGCCGAGTTTTCCAAGACCTGGGAGTTCAAGAGCCACAACGTGGCGGTGTACTCCATCCAGGGCCGGAGAGACCACATGGAGGACCGCTTCGAAGTTCTCACGGATCTGGCCAACAAGACGCACCCGTCCATCTTCGGGATATTCGACGGGCACGGGGGAGAGGTAGGAGCTCCCCGGGGCTTTGTATTTGTGTCCGTGTATGTCTCGTGTGTGTAAGTGTGTGTAAACAACAGGACGGCGTGTGCGCAGCGGGATAGGATCTGGGTGCGAGGGGCGTGGTGATGACACCACGGTGCCTGTCTGGACAAATTCGGCTCAAGTTGCCAAAAGCACTGCTGAATTCAGACTTCTTGGGACTGAGAGTCCACTTTTGGGACGAGAGACATCCACCATATATTTGTTGCTACTTAATATGAGGTTCCCAAGGCTGGAACGCAGCAAACACTGTGCTAGTTTAGCAAGGAGAATTAATGGTATCCCCAGTGAACTTTGGTCCCAGACCCCACTGCCCTTGTTCTAGGATTTGAGCTGAATTAGGCACAGAGAAGGAAGACAATATCTTTTATGCTTCATTAGGAAAACAGACTATATCTGCAGAGCAAAGTGGGGCTCAGTGAGGGTGAAGGAAGCTGTGATTCCTTCCCGTTCTCTTCGCTCTAGGGAGGAATCCGAGGGGCAGCTCTGCGCTTCTTTCCAACTCTATCAACTTCACAAGTGCAATTGGGCCAATTGACAGGAGTGCCTGGCTGTCCTCTTGTTTTTACCAAGGTCTCAGAGCGGGACCTAGATGCCCCTGGCCTTTGCAGAGGTGGCTACGCCCGCAAAGGAGGCGGTGCCTTGCCCTCACCCTTGCGCTCTGGCGGCTTGGGGGTGCAGACGTTGCCCTGCTTCTAGATTCCTTTGTTTATGGTTCATGTGGAAGCAGGAGATAGCCAGAGGCCAGTTCAGTTCCCTCTCCCACATTTCTGCGGCACCCAGGTTGTGCACTGGGGCCCAGGTTTCCTGGAGGTCAGGCAAGGGTTGGCTCTGGTCCTTTCGCATTGGCCCAGGTAAAGTGAGAGGCAAATGTGGCTCCAGCGTCATGCTCCAAAGAACTCCAGGCCAGTCACTCCATCTCTCAGTTTGGCAGTTTGAAACGGGTTCATTGCTGCATACTCTTTTGTTTTCCGTTTGGCAGCATACTTTTCTTATTTTTAACCTCTTTATGTTTTTGATTACACCCCTTCCCTGCACTCCTATACAAGTCATCCCGCCCCCGCCTGCCCCGCCCCAACTTTCTTCTCTGCCCTCTTGTCTCTGAGCAGGCTGTAGGGAACTGCATGGACTGCCATTCTTTTACAAGCATTTGCTTGTTCCTTGGCCTTTGTTTTGGGTAAACATCGAAAGCTTTCAACTGGATATCTTATCTGCATTCCTCACGCACCACTCTGCTAATCATTTCATGCTACTGTGCCTACCTGCCTTGTAGAACCAACTTTGCCAAGAATGACAAACGTAGTAGGAAAACTCATTTGGTAGAACTGAAATCAATTTTTGCCATTTTCCACCCACCCTAGCTTTTTTTATATTCTGGTTTTCAGAATGCAAGTTTCTCAGTTGTTGTAAATTTGTAACATCTTGGGTAGTGTTGGGATTCCCTCCCCTTGGTCACAGGGTAAGTGAAAGATGTTAAGTTAATTGAGGGAAAGAGGCTGCACACTTGGGCAAAAACATACCTTAATGACACAGTTGCCAGTATAACGTTGATTTGTCTTCTTGGCTTGAGGCAGACTATCTGTATTTTCATTTTTTGTGCCTAACTTCAATGAGGGTGAAGGAAGTTGTGATTTCTTCCTTTGTAAAACATTTAATAAGCTTATATTTATTATATATATTTATATTAAAATTGTTGGCTGATGATAATCTGCTTCTGGTCTTAGAAAGCACAGTTTTAATTTTATTAAAGGTTTGGTTGTAGTAGTAATGTGGTGAATGGGTTGTGATTGTCTGGGTGTGATGCCTTGGCATAGTTTTAGCCTTAGGCTAAAAAAGTATAAGTGATTGGGTGATTTAAATATTTTCTTTTTGTAAGTTGATACTGTAGAACCTCAAAGTTGCAGACCAAAACAGGTTTCAGGTTGAAATATTTCCAGTACTATCTTGTGGTAAATGTACCATCCAGAAAATGGACACGATAAATGCTTTTATTTTACTAAAAGTATTTTACATGTACATGGCTTATTATTAAATTTTTTAACAGTAAATGAGAAGATGATCATTGTTAGCCAGTCCATAAAATGCTTTTCATTGTGCCTTACATTAAAAAGCATACTGTTTGCAAAATAATTGATGATTATCAGTACTCTTAAAAATAGAATAATTGTTCTGTCTATAATCTCTTACTGTGTGTAGCCAGTTAGTTCATTCTGGCTTTGTTTTAGGGCAAAATAAGGAAAGTGCTATGGAAGGAGTTACTTAGTTGCTATTGGGAGTATAATGGTGACAAATAATATTAGGTAATTTCTCTCTTTTCTTTATATATCATTCAAAATCCTACCATCTAATTCTTTTGTGTTGTTTAGCTCCTTCAACATTCACCAGAGGAGGGTGCCAATGTTTGATTTTAGTATAAATGATGGTTAGCTCCTGTCACGAAAGAGGAAGCTTCTTCTGAACTTTCTATTATTTATGTATATTCTATCTATAGAATGGTACAGAAGATAAATGAGGAGTTTAATTTTATTTCTAATAATTCCCACTAATAAGTTAGGCCATCAAAAACTAGGGCCCATCTACAATTGTAGTGCTCTTTAGATGCAGAGGAGACCTTGTATATCCATTTCATCCGTGTATATCAATTTTATCCTCCCCTTTTTTTTTCTTTTAAGCTGAGATGCTGATAGCTGGAGAAGTTGTGACCTTCCTAAGACTATGTGGTTAGCTGGAGGCCTTCAGTTTGTTGATCTCTATATGAAACCACTGGACAAATTGGCTTGAATATTTACCTAGATAGGCAGTGCTCTGGGGATACAAGGGTGAATGAAATATAACCCCTATCCTCAAAAAGTTTCAGTTTAGTGAGAGAGATAGAACTCTGTGTCAAAAATTATAGTCATGGTGTGCTTACAGTGTTATGGGAACACAGAGGAGGGACGTTTAAATCAAACTGGGAGGTAGGAAGGCCCCGGAAAAACACCTTGAAGGTATTGTTTACTTCAAGATTAGAAACATAAGCTTTGACTTGAGATCTGGCTTTGAACCTCTGTTATGCCTTATGCTAGCTGCAACACTGGGCGAGTTGCTGGGACATTATTATCCTTATCTAAAAAATAGGGATAATAATGTATGTCAGGTGCACTCTCATCAGTTGTATTATACCCTGTCTAGAGAAGCACCTAATGGAGAGAAGGATGTAGAAGAAGAAAGGCCAAGAAGACCAAGAAGTCTGCAGTGCTGGGGCAGCAATATTCAAGGAAGAGAGAGACTCTTCCTGTGCGAGCCACAACTTTGATCACTATAAAGATATATGTAGGGCAGGGATAATTTGTCAGGTATCCCTCAAACTCTCTATACCTCAATGTTCTACTTTTCAGTGGACTTATGATTACTAATTCAGGATTTCAGTTATCCAGATATTTGAGAAAATTGTGCCATGGCTTCAGGTGTAAATTTTCTTCCTAGTCAAAAGGAATATTCTCAGTGATTAATACATTGGTATTAGCGTCTTACGATTTGGGTTACCATGAGTTAGTTCTCTTCAGCATATTTAACTGTGAATTCTTTGGCAAAGATAGGTCTCTGGACTTGTTATGCTGAGAACCAGACTCTATAGGGCTGTGGCTTCTTCTAGATGCATGAGATTTAAAGACCCTTATCTCAGTGGTCCTACAGGCCAGCTTCCTCCCTTGATTCTAACCATGATACTGTGTGTGGATGGTTCACTGTATGTGTATGTATCTAAAGCTATGGCAGTGACTGTTGTATAACAAGATTAAAATAAAAAGGTAAAAAAGCTCATTATATAAATTGTTGTAGAAAGATTATTTTTAAGCTAAAAATAATTTTTATCTAGGAAAATGTTTTTGTGCTTGTAATTTTTATTGATAGGCAAAAGATGGTTTTTTTGTTTGTTTGTTTGTTTCTATGTTTTTTTCTTTTTGTACTATCTAGAAGAAATACCACCAAATCCTTTGGCACATCTATCAATGTTCATGGCTGAAGACTAGCTAGAAGAATAGATTGTTTTGTGCTCCATGTGCTCATGGGCATTACTTTATTAAAGGTCTTATGTATTTTGACAGTTGGCACACAGCTTGGCCAGTGGTTAAAGCCTAGAGTTCCACATTTTGCATGAGAGAGAAGCCATACTTCAAGCACTTGTCAGGGGCTGCAGTCTTGAGGCTCAGCACTTCTTAGAAGCTCAGAAAATAAACTGCTTATGGAGGGCTGTGCGAAGAATATATATATAGTCTGATTCTTTAAATCAGTGGTTCTTAACTTTTCTTGAGTCATGCTGGTCTTTGAGAATGTTATGAAACTACAGACATATCCCCCCAGAAAAAAGGACATGTATATCAAATTTTCTTTGTAGTTTCAGAGACAAGTGGATGCATGAAGCCTGTGGATTTCAGGCTAGTCTAGACAGAATAAAATCTGGTTTTGATGTATCTAGATCTGCAAGGAACTGTGTACCTGAACCCCTTGCTTGGCCCTCCTACCTTCCTCTCCATCATTTGCTTTTATTGAATTGTGTGCTGTCATTTGCCTGTGAGGGTTGTTTTGAGGAATAGTCTCCCATGGCTCTGAGAAATCAACTGCAAGAAAGTTGTTGAGGAAATCATTTATTATATTATATAGTATCATCTTAATGAGGACCAAGGGAGAAATAGTACTCTGTTACCTTTTTATCTTAAGGATACTGAATTATGTAACTGATTGGGCCATCTGGGGTTTGTTGGCTGCTACAAGCATTAAGAGCCAAACCTCTGACCTACCTCTAGCAAATGTGCAGACTTTTATGGAATACATTCACCTGGTACATGAACCTCACTCCTAGGACAGCTTATCTTTCCTACACTCAATTTTCCTTTATCCCATTTGTATTAGTCCGTTTTCTCACTGCTGATAAAGACATACCCAAGACTGGGCAATTTACAAAAGAAAGAAGTTTAATGGACTTACATTTCCACGTGGCTGGGGAGGCCTCATGATCATGGCAGAAGGTGAAAGGCACATCTCACATGGCGGCAGACAAGAGAAGAGGGCTTGTGGAGGGAAACTCCCCCTTATATAATCATCAGATCTTGTGAGACTTATTCACTATCATAAGAACAGTACGGGAAAGTCCTGCCCCCATGATTCAATTACCTCTCACCGGATCCCTCCCACAATACATGGGAATTCAAGATGAGATTTGGGTGGGGACACAGCCAAACCATATCACCATTTTTCTCTTTTCTTTTCTTGGTTATTTCATTTTAGCTTGTATTATATGTATTTATGTAAGCTTCATTGGATCCTTCTGAAATAAGATACACTTCTGAATAAATAAATTGTAAGTGGCACAGTGAATTATCTGCTTTTCAGACATTATAGCTGCTGTTAGTAAATATTTCACTTTCACATTATGATGTACAAGAGGCCTAGGGATTTAATGTGGACAAATGCCTTATGGTTTAAGAGAAGATTCTGATTATTTTGATTTAAAATGGCACATTAAAATTTCTGCAAAAAAATTTTTTTTCAGTGAAACCCTCTTTCCTATGCCTGTGCTTAAGAACGTTTTTGTGTGGGAATGTAGGAGCCTGACTGCTGACCTTGCTGCATCTTCTGAACAGGTTGTTAAGAAATTTGGTTCAATTAAGCCAACATTTTCTGTATAGTCTGGCACCTGTGGAAAGCAGTGTTATGTTCTATGTGATGTCTAAAGATGAATTGGTGCATTCTCTGCCCTCAGGGAGCATTCTATCTGCTTGGAGAGATGAGCTTTTTTTTTAAAAAAATAGCCAAGCTACAAGATGCCTGCCACCTACATGTGTGTGATGGCTTCACTGAAGGAGCTCGGGGGAATTTGGGATAATTTTGAAGAGGAACTGACATTTAATTGTATCCTAGCATTTCTGTCTACAGCGATTGGGTGGAGAGAAGGAGAGGAAGATGACATTGTAGGTTGAAGAAAAAATATGGAAATGGTACAGAGGAAATAAAATGCAGGCACTATTGGAAGAAGGCAGATAGCCTTATTTGTCAGGAATAGGCTTTACCCAACGGTAATCATTCTAGAAGCTCATTCATTATTTTTTTCCATATTTGAGTACCTTCTGTGTTTTGATATACTTACTATTATTTTTAAATTAACTGTTTTTTAATGTTAAGCATATTATTTGAAAAAGAAACTTTACATCAGCACTGGAGGTGGAAAATTCATGAAATGAAATTCTTGGCCTTTAACCTGCTGCGATGCTGTCTCCATTTTAATGGAGTAGAATGATTTTAAAAAGATTTATCTTCTAGTCTCTGGTTGTCTTTAAAGTTCCTCTATCCTCCTCCCATTGCTTTTTTATGAGGAGAAAAGGTGGCTTTTAAAATTTAATTGCCAGCCATAATTTGAAGCAAGGCAGCCTGCTTGCTCCCTTTGCAGGTGGAGAGCACCTCCAGTGATGCTACTTTTTGAAGAGCTCTGGTTTAGAGTATCCCTTTCCACTGTGAGTCATGAGACAGAAAAGATTTTATTTGTATTATGCCTCCATGGGAAACACAGATTTATGGGCAATGTTCCACCATAAATTCCATCCCCATTTTTGATGCAGGTAAATGGGAAGAGATTATAGGAATACAACTGATTTTTTTCTAGCTAGTTAAAAAGAAATAATTCACAACTGTGGTACTTGAACCATTATGGATAACAAATTGCTTGTGACATAACTTACAATGACAAAAATATACCAGCATGGTAGGCCCCCCAGTTGAAGAGCCATGGCCTGGGGTTTGGGATACACACAGGTGAGAAGAGTGGGAGATGCTGCTGGAACTATTGTTAGCAGTATTATTGAAGCTGTGCCGAGGAGCCTGGGCCATGTTCTGTAAATATTGGAGAACTACTGTACAGGAATGGCATAAAATCCATGCTTTAGTAATCCTGCTCCTCTAAACTATACAGAGGATTTATGTGAACTAACAAGATAGAAGTATGAGGGGAGAGGGTCAATTGGGAAACCTGAGACAGAGCAGTAGAGATGAAACCCAGGAGTGTGGGCCATGGTTGAAGAGAGGGAGAGGATGTGATGGGAGCAGACAACTCTTGAGGTGGTAAGACTGCTGTCAGGGTTCCATAACTTTTGTTACCATTTTAGTAATTCTACTTAATGAATATTAAAATAAATCGGCAGCAAGTCAAATGTACTTTAAAGTAAACTAATTTTAAAATTATGAAAGTAATATGACTACATGATAGATATTATAGAAAAGAAGAACCGTTCCTCCAAATCTCATTACCCTGTCACATCTACTGTTAGAATTTTGGTGTACTGCTTGCTGGTCTTTTTGTTTGTTTGTTTCTTTTTACTGGGGGGGACAGGATCTGGTTTTGTTGCTGAGGCTGGATTGCAGTGGCTTGATCATAGCTTATTGCAGCCACAAACTCCGGGGCTCAGATGATCCTCCTGTCTCAGCCTCCTGAATAACAGGGACTATAGGCATGTGACACCGTGCCCAGCTTCATCTTTTCTTAAAAAATATGCATTTTAAATATAATTTTACATAGTTATAAAAATATACATATGTAGATTTAAATCTTGTTGTTTTTCTCTGTATAATTCTATAAGCATACTGTCATTTTGCTCTATAATGCTTTATATTAGATTTGATTTTATTTATTTTAATTCTTTTTTTTTTTTTTGAGATGAAGTCTTACTCTGTCACCAGGCTGGAGTGCAGTGGTGTGATTTGGCTCACTGCCACCTTTGCCTCCTGGACTCAAGCGATTCTCCTGCCTCAGCCTCTGGAGTAGCTGGGACTACAGGCATGTGCCACCACGCCCAGCCTAATTTTTATATTTTTAGTAGAGATGAGGTTTCACCATGTTGGCTAGGATGGTCTCTATCTCTTGATTTTGTGATCTGCCTACCTTGGCCTCCCAAAGTGCTGGGATTACAGGCATAAGCCACCGCACCCAGCCTTTTTTTTTTTTTTTTTTTTTAAACTGAGTTTCTCGTCACCCAGGCTAGAGTGCAATGGCGTGATCCTGGCTCACTGCAACCTCCGCTTCCTGGGTTCAAGCAATTCTCCTGTCTCAGCCTCCTGAGTAGCTGGGATTACAAGTGTGCACCACCATGCTGGGCTAATTTTAATATTCTTTAGTTGAGATGGGTTTTACCATGTTGGCCAGGCTGGTCTCCAACTCCTGATCTCAGGCAATCTGCCCACCTTGGCCTCCCAGAGTGCTGGGATTACAGGTGTTCGTCACTGTGCCCAGCCTATTTTAATTCTTTATATTTATATTTTAAATATATTTTTTAGTGATAGAGCAATATTTTATTGAGTAGATATTTGAGAAATTACTCAACTGCTTCCTTACCAGTATGCAGTTAGGCTCCACTAACTTTTTACCATTGTAAATACCATTGTAATAAATATTTTTGTGCTTCTACTGTAGTTTGAATTATTTCTCTAGGGTGGGTTTCCAGAAGTGGGATTTCTTGGTCAAAGGAGGAAAACAAAGAAGCCACCATTATTGACAGTAATAATAAATGCTGACATTTATTGAGTATGTGTACTATGCCTGGCAGTGTTTATAAAGTACTTTATATATGTTATCTAATTTTAATTCTCATAAGAGTTCATGAGGTAGGTACTATATTATCCCCCATTTTGTAGATGTAGAAATTAAGGCACTGAGAGGTTAAGTAATTTGCCCATGGTCTCTCACAGGTCTCTCTGTGTGTCTTGTGGGTGGTGAAAGTAGGATTTGAAACCGTGATTCAGACTTAGAGCTTCCTATCTCCAAAGCCTGTGCCAACAGTTTTTGGTTGAAGCCCTACAGATCTCCTAACTTGGTCAATGAAGTGCTGATAATATTGTTATGTGGACACTGCATAGTCTTCTCGATTTGCTGAGTGGGACTTTGGTTTTCTCATATGACTGTGACAGTTCTGTCTCTGTGACAGGTGGTGGTGTTTTTGAAAACCCTATGCTGCTAACCTTGGTAGGTTGATCTTGTAATTACCTAGAACAGTCCTGTAGTTAAAAAAGATTGGGGTCAGAAGTCAGAGCAGGTGATGCTTCACATTCAAACATCTGTTCTCATCTACCCTGCTTCTTTGCTGGCAGAATCTCTATCCCACTACAGAAAATCTGCAATATTTTTGCCTGTTGGTTCATGAAAGGCTTTCATAGAAATTATAATGGTATTAGCATAACCAGTCACAATAAACAAAAATGATTCGTGTTTTCCTTTACTTGAAAGTACCAAAGAGTTGACTTCAGGATAAATATGTAGGAGTGTATATGTGTTTGCATAATCTTTCTTTATACTTAAGCACTGACTTTGTTTTTCTTTTTCAGGATCAAAACAGTTTCCTATTACATATATTATTGTTAATTTTAAACAGCAAATGTCATTTTCTCATTTGTTTTTAATACTGAGTTGGTATGTTTAGTTCGAGTGGATGCTAATCCTGAGCTTTCATTCTAGAAGGCTATCTAATACATTATTTTCTTAGCCAAACTTAAGTCAGGCCAAGCTTTGGTTATAGCTAGTCATAATCTGTTTTTAATATAAATCTTCAAAGTCAAAGTTTAAACAAACAAAAGAAGCCATCCTTTTCAAAATAGTCAATGTAACGATAATCCCTTTTATAGCTTTCTTTTATAGTTTTAGATCCTCCTTTGAAAAGTACAGAACATTTTGATTAATATTTATGTACGTAAAAATCATGTATATTGATAAACTAATATCCTTTCAATAAAGTTGAAGTCTATGCTATGAAAAACTGCTTAAAAAGTGAAGATATATGATATGGTCTGGCTCTGGGTCCCCACCCAAATCTCATCTTGTTTTGTAATCCCCATATGTTGAGGGAGGCACCTTGTGGGAGGTGATTAGATCATGGGGGCAGTGCCCCCTTGCTGTTCTCCTGATAGTGAATGAGTTCTCATGAGATTTGATGGTTTATAAGGGGCTTTTTCCCCCTTTGCACTTCTCATTCTCTCTCCTGCCACCCTGTGAAGAGGTCATTTCCACCATTATTGTAAGTTTCCTGAGACCTCCCCAGCCATGTGGAACTGTGAGTCAGTTAAACCTTTTTTTAAAATTTTTTAAATAAATTACCCAGTCTCAGGTATTTCTTCATAGCAGCATAAGAACAGACTATTACAATATAATGTTTTACTTCTGAAAAAAAAAAAGAAGCTACAAGCATCGATCACTTGATCTCTCTGGAGTTATTTTTTCTTTTTTCCCTTCTCTTTCTCTGTTTCTCGAGAATAGGGCCCAATTTAATAGAACCTTAGCTGCTTCCAACTTTTCTAGAACGTAGGAGGGCCTTGATACTTGAGTGTGTTAACATTAAGAGTTAACCTACTTTCTTCCATTCCTAGAAGACAAGAGAGTTCCTCCACTGGGCATGGGGCTCTTGAAGGCAAATTTGGGGGCCATTGCATACAATAGTGCAAGATGTATACTGTACAGTGATACTAGGTGGAGAGACATTATTTTCTAAGGGTACAGAACTGTCTGCTCCCCAAGCTAGGCATCTATGGGTCTACAATAACTTGAAAACTTTTCTAGTTTGTACAGAAGTAAAAGGCACCATAGCAGTAGGCTGTATTTCTGAGACTCACAGACTTTTTACCATTCTATCCACCATTAGTGCCCTCCATGTCCTGCTCTTGTGTGAGCAGCTGACAGATGATGATCTGTGTGTCTTAGTTTCTTTCTTCTTTTTCTTTTCTTTCTTTCTGTCTTTCTGTCATTCCTTCCTTCCTTCCTTCCTTCTCCCCCCTCCCCCTGCCCTGTCCCCTCCTCCCCTCTTCCCTCCCCCCTCCAGTCCTTCCCCTTCCCCCCTCCCTCCCCTCCCCTCCCCCCCCTCCAGTCCTTCCCCTTCCCCCTTCTCCCCTTCCCCCCTCCTCCCCCTCCCCTTCACCCTTCCTACCCCTCTTTCTCTTCTCCTTCCCCTCCCCCGCCTCCTCCTCCCCCTTCCCCTCCCCCTACTCCCCTTCCCCTCCCTCTCCCCCTCTCCCCTTCCCTCTCCCCTCCTCTTCCCCCTCCCTTCTCCCCCTCCCCCCTCCTCCTCCTGTCCTCCTCCTCTCCCCGTCCCTCTCTCCTCCCTTCCCCACTCTCCTCCTTTCCCTTCCCCTCCCCCACTCCCCCTCCCATCTCCTTCCTTCTCCTTCCTTCCCTTCCTTTCCTTCTTCTTTCTTTCTTTCTCTGTCACCCATCACGGCAAACTTCACTTACCAGACTCAAGTGTTCCTCCCACTTCAGCCTCCCAAGTAACTGAGACTACAGGCACGTGCCACCATGCCTGGCTAACTTTTTGTATATTTGGTAGAGATGGGGTTTTGCTGTGTTACCCAGGCTGATCTTGAACTCCTGAGCTCAGGTGATCCACCTGCCTTGGCCTCCCAAAGTGCTGGGATTATAGGTTTGAGCCACTGCGCCCAGCCTGTGTGTCTTAGTTTCAAAATCAAAGACCCGTTGTCTATTGCATGTCAGTAAACCTTGTGACTTCTCTAGAGTAGCACTTATTTGAATTTGCTTTTCAACATTAATATTGCAAGTTTTGGTCATTATAAATGTGAGTGGTGATTTAATGCCCTGTAGCACTAAATCTTAAATATTTCAAATTGTGTTTTTAAGAAGAGAGTCTATATTCAGCCCTACTCTTAGACAGAAAGTTTTTAATCTAAAACATGGTATAAGAATGTATTTGTCTTAGTTATGAGATTGCAATAGGGCAGAAACTGTTTTATTCTGATGTGTATACCATTTCTTTTTAATTTAGTAAGTGCTTTCATTTATCTTTTTAATTAAATGAATTAATTTTTTAGTTAAATTAGTCACTGGATATTTTCTGGCCAAATAAGTCTCTTACTGACGCTGTCAGGATTTAATGGAAATTGAGACATAGTAGGATCTTTGATGATAGTGTTTTATCTTTTTGCTCTGTAAACAGTGAAGTGAATTTCCTATAACAACTGGTTTTCATTGGCATATGATAAATATGTTCCAGAGTTTGAGACTGAAAAGTTTTTACTTCTCTTTTATTTTAGCACTTAGATGTTTTTCTAAATTTGTCTTTCTGAGTTTTCTCTCTAGATAGGTCTGACTGGATTTTTGAATTGTCATGTAATCCAAATATAGTGCCTACGGCTTCACAGCTACATGAAATATCTATTTTTAAAGACTTTCATCAAGGAGATTCCACATTTTCCCTGGAGAATTTTTTTCACTGTAATCCTTTCTCTCAAGAAATTCATCTCTGTATGTGAACTAGGTCCCTCTGGTTTAAGACTATTACTTCTAGTCTGGCTTCATCAGAGAGAGATAAATAAAGATTAGATTGTTACCATCTGATAAAACTATGATATTAATAATTATAATTATAATTTTTTCCTCCCCCAAATTAAATAATTTCATTAAATTTATGTGAGAAGTACTTATCTCAAAAAAGGGGAAATTCAATGTAACTTCTACCAAAGACAGAATAGTTTCTAGATAATCAGTAGTGGCTCCTGTTTGTAAACAGCTAGTCTGGCAGTAAGGAAATGTCCTCTTACAGATTGGTTGGTTTTGCCTATTATGACTGTTGTCAGAGACTTACGTTACAGGTGGAGTGAGTTCTAGCTGGCCATCTAGATGGTACATTATTGGGAAGTTTTTGGTTGTAAGTGATAGAAAACACAGGTGGAAGCAGATTAAACACTGGAGACAGTTATTATCTGACATAATAAAAGGCCCAAAAGTGGCTTTTGATCTAGCAGCTCAGTGACTTCAAGGTTCTAGTTCAGCGTCTCAGAAATTCTTTTCAGTTTTCACTCATGGTTGTAAGATGTGATACTCTGAACTGCTGCAGCCGTCTTTGTGTAACTACATCCACAGACATGAGAAAGAAATTATATAGGTCTTGTTCTTCTTTAAGCTTCAGGAAGCCTTTCTAAAGTACTCTTCACATCTTATAGGCCATAGTTCATGTTCTATATGTTCACATGTTCATGCCTGAACCAATGACTTGGTCATGGGAATGTGATCAGCGTGATTAGCCTTGACCCATCATAATTCATTCTGGGTCTGAGGAGAAGCCCAGCCTCTGGAGGATACGACAACTTAGAAAGGTGTACAAAACTGGAACTGTATTAGCTAGAGAAGGAGAAGTGAAAATGGTTGTTGGGTGAGCCACATAGGTGGGAAGGGGTTTTAGAGAACGTTACTTGTTCTGCACATTAGCAACCTCATTGGAGAATGTTGCTGTAAAATGTATAACACTGATGTGGGGGAAAATAGACTTTAGAGGACTTCAGAAAAGAGCAAACCTTCTTATTTTTGGATTGTCTTAGGGATGGTTTTATTTGGGACATAAATTTGGTATTTTAGGGCCCCATCAAATCTTTTTTTTTTTTATCATGGTCCAACAGAAGTTGAAACAGCACCTTCAAGGATTAAAATTTATGACATAAAACCTAATTAATAAAAGTGGTTATGGACACCTCATCTCCACTTAGCAACCCAAAAGTTCTTCGTGTTCCCAAATCTAAAAAAAAAAAATTCATAAAGATGCCTTATGATGAATGACTACAGTAGATGGGCTGCTGAGGCTGCCTCAGCCACATGTTCTGTGTCTTTACGAGCTGTAACTTCCGAGAGAGACCCATTCACTCCCTGCCCGCCATTCTGGAGAGGGCCCTGACCAAGGACTCAGCCTAGACCAGGGTCAGAGCTACCAACACTGCTTCACCTCCTGCAGAGGTGGAGGTAAAGGCAATGTGAGGAGGGGGTCGGGGATATTTTTTAGCTCTTTCTCATCCCCACCCTCATGCCAGTCCCAGCCTCATCTACCATTGAGTCCTATTAAGCCATTCAAGGATAAGTGGATCAAGTTTTTAATCAGGAAAAAATACTTCTGCGCCCCCTGATTTGAGAGTAAGAAATAGAAAATGAGGGTATTGTGAGTGTCATTTCTGATTTCTAGACCTCACCCTGGGGAAAGTGGAAGTGGAAAAAAACTACAAGAAGACAGAGTGGTGGGGATTTGTAAGGCTTAGATGAGATAGTATGTATTAAAGGGAAAACTCAATTACTTTACCCTTAAGTATAATGTTTGCTGTCACCGTTTTGTATCTTTCTCTTTTTAATCAGACTATTGAAGGTGTCCTCTATTCTTATTTTTTATGAGTTTTCTTCTTGTATTGCTTAAATCATGAATGGATGTTAAATTTTATCAAATGTAACTTCTGCCAATATTAACATGATTATTTTTATTCTTTCATTTACAACATTACAAATTAGATTGATGAATTCTTTTTTTTTTCTTAGAAAGAAAAGAAAACAGAGAAAGAAAAAAGGAAGAAAAAGAGGATGAAAGAAAGAGAAAAAGAAAAAGAGGGAGAGAGAACGGGAATCTTGCTCTATTGCCCAGCCTAGAATGCAGTCTAGAAATGGATATTAAAAAGCTCTTTTATACTAATAATTGTGTTATACAATGGAGACAGGAAGAAATAAGGGAGGAAAATAACAAACAAACACCCAACCAATATTTCATTTAAACCTATGAAATGCTACGCAATTGCTGGGGAGTGATTTACTCCCAACCATGTGGTCACTTTTAGAATAAATGTGGTGTGTTACTGAAAAAAAATTTATGCTTTGTGGATTTGGAGTAGAGAGTTCTGTCAATGTTTATTAAGTTTACTTGTTCGAGGTCTAAGTTCAAGTCCTGGGTATCCTTGTTAACCTTCTGTCTCATTAATCTGTCCAGTACTGACAATGTAATGTTAAAGTCTCCCACTATTATTGTGTGGGAGTCCAAGTCTCTTTGTAAGTCACCAAGAAGTTGCCCTATGTATCTGGGTGTTCCTATATTGGGTGCGCATAGACTTAGGATCGTTAGCTCTTCCCGTAACATTAATCCCTCTACTATTATACAATGTCCTTCTTATCTCTTTTGGTTTCTATTACTTTAAAGTCTATTTTATCAGAGATGAGAATTGCAACTCCTGCTTTTTTTTTTTTCTTTCCATTTGGTTGGCAAATCTTCCTCCATCCCTTTGTTTTGAGTCTCTATATATCTTTTCATGTGAGATGGGTCTGTATGTAGCTTACCTATGGGTTTTTTGGAATGGCTGATACTGGTTGTTCCTTTCTGTATATAGTGCTTCTTTCAGAAGCTCTTGTAAAGCAGGCCTGGTGGTAATGAAATCTCTGAGTACTTGCTTGTTTGTAAAAAAGTTTATTTTTCCTTCACTTATGAAACTTAGTTTGTCTGGATATGAAATTCTGGGTTGAAAGTTCTTTTCTTTAAGGATGTTGAATATTGGCCCCCACTCTCTTCTGGCTTGTAGGAATTCTGCTGAGAGTTCTGCTGTGAGTCTGATAGGCTTCCCCTTGTGGGTAACCTGACCTTTCTCTCTGGCTGCCCGTAGTATTTTCTCCTTCGTTTCAACCCTGATGAATCTAATGATTATGTACCTTGGGGGTTGCTCTTTTTGAGGAATATCTGAGTGGTATTCTCTGTATTACCTGGAGTTGGGTATTGTCTTGCCTTGCTAGGTTAGGAAAGTTTTCCTGGATAATATCCCGAAAAATATTTTCCAGCTTGGATTCATTCCTTCGTCACATTCAGGTACACCTATCAAACGTAGATTAGGTCTTTTCACATAGTCCCATATTTCTTGGAGACTGCTCATTCCTTTTTACCTTTTCTCTAATCTTGTCTTCTCGTTTTATTTCGTTAAGTTGGTCTTCGACCTCTGAAATCCCTTCTTCTGCTTGATCAATTCGACTGTTAAAACTTGTGCATACTTCGGGAAGTTCTCATACTGTGTTTTTCAGCTCCATTAATTCACTTATATTCCTTTCTAAATTGTCCATTCTCGTTAACATTTCGTCAAACCTTTTTTCAAGGTTCTTAGTTTCCTTGCATTGGGCTAGAACAGGTTCTTTTAGCTCACAGAAGTTTCTCATTATAGACCTTCTGAAGCCTGATTCTATTGATTCCTCACATTCATTCTCAATCAGGCCTTGTTCAATTGGTGATGAGGCACTGCAGTCCTCTGTAGGAGGAAAGGCATTCTGATTTCGGGCGTTTTCAGCCTTTTTGCGCTGGTTTCTTCCCATCTTTGTGGATTTATCCACCTGTTGTCTGTGTAATTGCTGACTTTCAAATTAGGTCTCTGAGTGGACGTCCGGCTTGTTGGTGATAAAGTTTTTTCTATTTCTAAATTTTCCTTCGGCGGATGCCCCTCCCCCCACAAAGCTGGCCCTTCCGGGGTTCAGCTGTACTTGCTGTGAAACTCTCAGTCCTCAGCAGTTCCAATTGCTGTTTTTTTTTTTGTTGTTGTTGTTTGGCGGGGGGACCAGCCTTCCCCTGCGGCGACCCACTACGCCAGCTGAAACAGCGGCGTTAAGATTCATGGCGCTTTTCTGCCCCGAGAATCTCCCGGTCTGTTCCCCACTTCAGTCCGCTTTTCAATCAGCTGAATGGGAGACTGCCTTCCGGGAGCTCCAAACGCCAACTAAAAGGGCACTCAGTCCCGTATACTCCGGACTAAGAACCGCCGCGCAGGGGCGCCTGCAAAACGGCTGCGCCGGCCAAAAGAGTCGCGCTGGCGACCCGTGGGGCTCCTCCGCCAAGAATCTCTTGATCCGTGTGCAATAAAAATTCGTCTGAAAGTGTGGCGTCCACTCACTCTCTGCGCTTTCAGTGGGAGCTACAATCCTGAGCTGCTGCTAATCGGCCATCTTGGATCTCTCTCCAAATCTTAAGAAACTACTAGTAGGTATTAGGTTGGTGCAAAAGTAATTGCAGTTTTTGCTATTAGTTTTCTAACTCAGGTTTTTTCTCTGCTGTGTGAACTAGCAATCAGGAGGGGTCTGAGTGTTTGGAGAACAACAAGGTGAGTTTTTTTTCCCTCTTAATATGTAACTGTGTATTCACTGTAGTTAATGCTGCTGATGAATGTGGAAATATAGTAGTGTTGGCTATCCATTTTTGCTTTACTATCTCCTGTTTTAGACAATGAATTTTTTGGTCAAATTCAGTAGGATTATTGTTCCTTAGTTATTAGATATTGTAAGTGTTACTTTGTTTTAAAATAGTCAAATCTATTCCAGGCCAAATAGGGGATTCCTGGGAGGGTAGGAGTTTTTTGTACCCATTTTGGAGAGAGACACTTGCAATGGTCTAGGCTATAGTGAGGGGAGAGTATAAAAGGTTTTTCAGTAGGCCAAATGAATGCACTTGGAGTAAATTCTGTGTATAAGGATGAGTACTCATCCTTCTGCTGCTACTGTAAACTGATTACAATGATTCCATCTTTTCATTATGTTTTCTGGTCTGATGATTGCCAATTTATAAAAGGGCTTACTGACTTACCTTCCTATTTAGCTTTAGTAGCATTTCTGGTGATTCATTCTCTCTCTACTTTCTTTTCTTTTTTTTTGTGGTTTTTTTTTTTTTTTTTATAGAAAGATATGCCATCATATTGACTGCAGATAATGTAATTTTGTCTCCTACTTTCTAGATAAGTTATACTTTTTGTTTTTGTTTTCTGCCTCATTGCATTAACTAGAACTAACAGAACATTTATTTTTAATACTGATGATAGTGGTTGTTATCATGTTCCTGTGTTTGAGATTATTTTAAAAATTTGAGATAAAGGGAATGTAAAATGCCTTCAGTTTATGGATAGTGAGGTAAATTTTCTTTGCTATTATAATGAAAGGTGAAAACCAGTAGAAAGTAAGAGCCAAAGAAGAAAGGATATTTAAGGTACAGTAATGTAGAGAATTAATAATCACAGAGTGAATTAGAATTTACGTAGACCCAATGCTAAAAACTAGCAGGCATCAATTACATAACAGAAAAAACAAATACTATTGTTTTTTTCTTTGGGAAAATTATCATTACTGGATCCATCTGAAGGAAATGATGTAGAAAGCATTAGTCTAAACAGTAGGCAGAATATCTGACCGCACAGGATAGTGATTCAGCAGCTTGAAAGACCTAACCAGATATGCCCAGGAATCCTGCCCTCTGAAAAGTGGGAGCTCTGGAGCCATGTTGTCCTGGCACTTCTGCTGGTTTTGGTGAAGGTCATCCTTATTTTTTCTAGGATTTCCTATGCATAAGATTGTTGCCCTATTATCTACTACCTGTCCTGTAAAGAAACTGTGGCTGCTTGCAGAGGAGTCTCATACTGAGTGAGGTTAGGTCCTGAGTTGGTATAAAAGACAAAGCATTTCTAGTCAAACTCTCTTGTGAAAAATCCCTCAAATTGCCCATAAAGAACAGTGTGTGTAATTTTACATATCTTACTTTGTAGAGTAATATGTGATTATAAATGTGTAATATCCAAAGTTAAAATTTATTCCAAAGAATAAAGTATATGCATATAAAATATAGTTTTTTATAGTGTTTTAAATGACAGAGACGAGTATTTTGAATTTGTGTAAATTTGTGAATGGTACCATTTCATTACACCTCCTGTAAAATAATAGAATAAGTAATTAAATAATATTTTGAGATTTTCAGGTAACTTTCAGGAACTTTTCTTTTTTTTTTTGAGACAGGGTCTCACTCTGTCACCCAGGCTGGAGTGCAGTGATGCCATCTTGGCTCACTGCAACCTCTGCCTTCCGGGCTCAAATGATCCTCCACCACAGCCTCCTGACGCACAACCACACCTGGCTAATATTGTATTTTTATTTTTTGTAGAAATAGGGTTTCACCGTGTTGCCCAGGCTGGTCTTGAACTCTTGAGCTCAAGCAGTCTGCCCACCTTGGCCTCCCAAAGGGTGGGAATTATAGTCATGAGCCACCAAACCCGGCCTTTTTTTCATTTTTTTTTTTAAAGAAGAGCGTATTACATCTTTCTATGTGTGATCAGTTTGAAGAAATTTAGTCTCTTAAAGTTTTAAAGATACAAAGCAGAATAAACATGTGACTTGGGAGTTGGTAGTAAGATTAATTCGTTCTGATTATATTTTTATAGTCAGTTTTAGGAAGATAATTGTAATGCCATATTGAATGCTTTATTTTTAATCTAAGTGCCAGCCATAGCTTTGACACCAGATGGGAATATAGAGATGGGCACTCAGCCTGGTAATTTATATTCTAAATACATAGAAAAAGTTTATATTTACTGTTTTTTTTTCTTATCTATGGCTTGAAACCTTGGAGGATTTTATCCTCTAATGATTTCAGAAGAGAGACCAATTGGGGATTCTGACCTTTTCCCTTCTTTTTTGGAACACTTCTGAGATCTGATATGGTACCTTCAGGCCTGAGCTGTTTTATAAATGCCTGGGCCTGGATTTGTCTAAGAGTGAGACTCACAAAGCAGCATTTGGAAAGGAAGCTTATATTTTTAACATGTAGGGGATCTGAGTGTCTGCTGCTGAAGAAGTCATCGGGGTAAAGAACTGGGATCCCGACAGTGGTCGGAGAAACTCTCTTTACCTTCATATTACAGCCACAGGCCCTGCTCTGATTCATGGAACTATACAGAGACAGAAATTGTTTATCCCCAAAGGATTATGTAATGCAAACAGATTTAGACATGAAACAGTATAGGCAGGCGCATACTTGGGAAATATTGCTTAAAAGGGAATTCTCTGGTAAAAAAGACAGCTAGTTTTTATTTTCCTCTCAAAAATATGATGACAACAGGAGTACTTGGCTGGTGTTTTTCTCCTTTACCAAAAAGAGGTCCTCACTCCTTAGCTTCCATGGTGGCTTTATGATATAGGGTTAAGGTCATCTAATACATAGTTCGTATTCAAATTTTGCCCACTTCTCTGACTATTCTTTTAAAAATATCTTTACCGGGGTATGATACATACAATAAACTGTAAATGCTTAATGTATGCAATTGGATCAGTTTTGTATATACCCATGAAACCATTGTTACAATTAAGATACTGAACATATCCATCACCCTCAAAAGTTTCTTCATCTCCTTGGTAATTCCTTTCTTTTGTCATTCTCCTACCCTTCTCCTTCATCTCTAGGCAACCATTAATCTATTTTCTGTCACTATAGACTAGTTTGCATTTTGCAAAATTTTATATAAGTAGAAACATGCTGTATGTAGTCTTTTTGTTTCTGGACTTTTTTTTCCCCCTCAGGACAATTATTTTGAGATTCATGTATGTTGTTCCGCTTACCAGTATTTCATTCATTTTTATTGCTGAGCAGTATCCCATTGTATGGCTGTATATCAAAATTTGTTTGTTCATTTGCTTACTGGACGTTTGAATTGTTTGAGTTTTTGGCTATGAACATTCATGTACAAGCCTTTATATGGACATATGCTTTCGTTTCTCTTGGCTAAATATCCAGCAGAAGAATGGCTGGATTGTGTGGTAGGTGTATGTTAACTTCTTAAGAAACTGCTCAACTGTTTTTCAAAATGTTTTTCCAGTTGTTCCACATCCTCACCAATTTTTTTAATTTTAGCCATCGTAGTAGGTGTGAAGCAGTATCTCAGTGCAGTTTTAGTTTGCATTTTCCTCATAACTAATGATGTTGAGCATATTTTCATGTATATTTTGGAAGATGTCCCTCTTTTGAAGACATAGTTATCAAATGATGATTATCTTGTAAAATCTGACTTTTGTCTTTGCCTCTATAATATGAGTGAAAAGAGAGAAAAAAAGGCAAAAGGGAAAGGGGCGATTGGACATGACTCTCTCTTACTGCAAGGAAAGAGGCTGAGAAGTACAGCCTAGAAATAAGAAGTGTGGAGAGAGGTTGTGCAGGATAACCAGGATATCAGAGGGGAACAAGGAGGGCAGAAAAGAAAAATTAGGGTCTGTGCCACTGTGGACAGTGTGTATTGTCAGATTCTCTTGATTTCTTAAAGCTTGGTTTTCTTGCATTCCAGGTTAAAAATCAGAATGAGACTTTTCCTAGAAAAGTGCTTTGGGAAGCGTGGACTATTTACACACTGACTGCTTTCTTCCTACTTACCTCATTTCCTTTTTCCATCTGACATTTCTTTTGGACTTGGGCTTCTGAAGATCTCTATCTATGAGCCTCATAATTGTCAGATGTGAGCCTGTTTCCAGCTCTTATCTTTAGTTTTTTGTTGGATCTTACTTTCTTGACTACCCTCTTCCAGAGACTCACCTCCTTGGTTTTAATGACACCACCTGTGTTTCTCTACTCCTTCTTTGACTTCTATGAGGGCTTCACTTCCTGCATGAGCCTGGGTTTCAAGGAGAGCTGTGCTCAGTGTGTTGGTCTCATTTTGTTTCTTTGCATCAGAATCGTTGCAGTTCTGTGGATTCAGCCGTCCTTTTCTGAGTGCAGGGCTCCCCTTACTGTCTATGGCCCATATCTTTACAGGCTGACTTCACATTTTTTTTGTGGATATCACATTGGTAACAACCTGCCTGAAATCAAGTTTGCCTCTTTTGTCCCTAATTTCCTCTCCAGAGTTGTCTTTTCCTCTCATGGTGGTGCCTTCATTCTCTCAGTCCGCCACTCCTAAGCTGCTATGTCATCTTTTCCTTCCTTCTTCAAGTCCATGAGACTTTCTGTAATGCCTGTCACTCCTGTTTCCTTCTTGATAGTCACACTGCCACCCTGCTAACTCAGGCTTTCAACACTTTACGCTAGGATTGTGACAGTGGCCTCCTAACTGGTCAGTTTGTCTCTGGCATCTCTCTTCTTCAGTCCACTCAGTGATGTCTCTGATAGATCAATCTTCTATTAATAAACCAACTGGGTTATATATTGTTTCATTTTTTAAAATCTCCAATTTCCGGCAACCATGATTTATTTCTCCGAAATTTGATTTTTGGGTTCTCATAATAGTGTCCGTGGCTCCTTTATCTTATTCAATCTTACCTTCTGTTGTTTGCCTATGCAAAAGTCTGCACTACAGCAAAAATAGTCTCTATTGTTCACTGAATACCTGATGGATACACATGCCTGCTGCTGCTTTGTTAACACATAGCCATGGGGGAAGAGGATCTCTTGCCCTTATTTCAAGGCTTCCCCTCAATTTTCGGCTCTTCCATAAAATCTTGCTTGGTCATGCCAGCTCTCTCCTTTGAATTTATGGTCTGTTATAGGCAATCAAACATTTTGTGTTACTGTTTGTTTTTAATGTACTTTTCCTTCACCTTTCTTGAGTTTCACATCTCTCTAAGTGTGTTCCGGTGATAATGATACCTTGCAATAATTCTAAAAATAATGATGTCTAACAAATGAAAAGGGAATACCAATTTGTCTGATTGCATTTGCTATCACTTATATCTGTTGGAAATGAAAGGGCTTTGCTCATTCTGACTGTTAAGTGCCTAGAGCGTGCCAGATACTTTAAGTGGTGTTCTCTCACAAAATCCTCATGGCTTTTAAGGCAGTGGTTGTTATCCCCCATTTACAGTTGGGGAAACTGAAGCTCAGGCTATTCTGTGCCCAGGGTTACACAACGGCTAAGTGGCAGAGCTGAGATTAAAATATTTCTCATGTTTGTCTAATTTCAAAAGCCATCCTGTTCCTGGTCCCATGTTGTCCTTTGCTGTGTGCCAATAGGCCTGGTTTTTTAAGGCATTCATATAGGGGTTATACCATTAGCACTCGGTTTCTAGCATTGTAAATGATCTGTGGCAAATATTTCAAGGTTATGGGAATGGAATTAAGTTGGGGAGGTAATTTATTTATACCATTCACTCATATTTATTCTCTTTTTTTCTCCTTATTACTTCTCATAGTTCCTGCAATGTGTGGTCTGTCCAAAAGCCCTTTAAATAATGACCAGGGAAAATGTAGATTAAATATGTATATAGGATTCTGAAAGTCATCCTAGGCAAGTGGTTTTCATCAGTTTGACAGGTAACTCTATTTCTAGTGTGAGGCAGGAGATTTGAGAATTGGGGGCTGGCTCCTCAGGGGAAGCTAGGCAGTACTCTCAGATTTAACAGTTTACTATTGAAAAGGTGGTTCAATTATTTGGTTAGGAGTGTTATGGATTACAATACACTAGGCATGCCTCAATTTTCAAACATAAGTGCAAGAACGAGTCCTAAAAAGTTCAAGTTTCCCTCCCCCAAAGGATCATGCAAAATAAAATTAAACATAGTATTTAGTGAATATCAAAAAGTGGGGGAAATGTAAATGAACCATATTAGCTGCCTGGGGGGGCAGAAACAGTGATTTATAGACTTGAGATTTAGAACTCAAACATTCTTGGTTTGTACTTAAGGAAGAGAGTCATTAGATAAGTCGCCTGGAACAAAAAGAGCTTACTGATAATCACCACCTTTATCTGATTTTACTGTCATCTCCCTCTCTCGCTTTATATATGTGTATATATTTGTTTCTTCTACATTAACTACTGAGTTAAAGGAATTACATTTTAGAAAATGTTCATTATGAGGAATTGGTAGAATTGTCACATACAAAATGGACATTTTCTACTTTGTCAAGTTTTATGAATCATATTAAAAATCAGAGTAACTCAGTTTTTAACAAGTAACACCAGCAGCAACCTCTTAGCTCCTCCAACCATGGGAAACAGAAGTTGCTTTGCGTGTGTGTGTGTGTGTTGTGTGTGTATGTGTGTGTTTACTCATGCGGTTATTACTAATCACCATACCAGAGAAAGATGGTCTCATAGGATGAAAGTATGATGTTCCCTTAAGGATTAGATTAAACTTCCTTTGGCAGTGTTGAAGCTAAACTGGAAAACATTTTTGCCTTCCTTAAATTGAGTAGGAGTTATGGCTATGAATGCTTAGACTTACATCATGCCTATGATTTTATAGTTTACTTTCTGTATGTCTACTTTCAGATATACTGTACTACTTTGGTGACTTTTATAGAGTGGGTGCCCTGTAAATGTTTGTCAGATTAATCTCATCATGGAATCAGACAAGATTAATACTAGGAAGGGTCTTTGTTAACCTTTCCATTTCTTTTAGTATGAAAGTTTAAGCTAAATAATTTCCACCGGGCATGATGGCTTATGCCTGTAACCTCAGCACTTTGGGAGGCCAAGATGGGAAGATTGCTTGAAGCCAAGAGTTCAAGACCAGCTTGGGCAACAGAGTGAGACCTCATCTCTTCAAAAAATTAAAAATATTAGTTAGGCATGGTGGTGTACAACTGTAGTCCCAGCTACTCGTGAGGATGACGTGGAGGTTGCTTGAGCCCAGGAATTCGACATTGCAGTGAGCCATGATCACACCACTTCACTCCAGCCTATGTGATAGAGCAAGACCTTATCTACATAAAAAGTTAAATACATAATTTTTGATATGTGTTTTTTTATTTTTAATTGTAAAAATCATATAACAAAATTTATCGTTATAACCATTTTTAAGTGTACAGTTCAGTAGTGTTATGTATATTCACATTGTTATGCAATAGCTATCTAGAAGTTTTTTTATTTTGGAGAACTACAACTCTATACCTATTAAACAATGCCCCATTTTTTCCTCCCCTGTAGCCCCTGGTAATCACTGTTCTACTATTCTATTCTACTGTTTCTGTGAATTTGACTACTATTGCATGTAAGTGGAATCATTCAGTATCTGACTTTTTTGAGACTGGTTTATTTCATGTGGCATAATGTCCTAAAGATTCATCTATCTTGTAACATGTGACAGGATTTCTTTCATTTTTAAGGCCAAATAATATTTCATTATGTGTATATATACCACATTTTGTTTATCCATTTATTCATTGTTAGATATTTGGGTTGCTCTATACCTCTTGGCTATTGTGAATAGTACTGGGAATGTGGGGTGTGCAAACCATGTCTTTGAGATACTACTTTCAATTCTTTTGGGTATATTTATACCTATAAGTAGGATTGCTGGATCATGTGGTAGTTTTATTTTTAATTTTTGAGAAACTGTCATACTGTTTTTCATAGTAGTTGCACCATTTTACACTCCTGCCAACAGTGCACAAAGGAGCCAGTTTCTCAACATCCTTGATAATACTTGATATTTTATATATTTTTTGAGAATAGCCATTTTTAATGGCTGTGATATCTCATTGTGGTTTTGATTTGCATTTCTCTAATGATTAGTGCAGCTGAGCATTTTTTATCTGCTTATTGGCCATCATTTTATATACTAGTTGGCCTTCTATATATCATCTTTGGAGAAATATTGTTCAAGTTTTTTGCCCATTTTAAAATTAGTTGTTTTTGGTCATTGTTGAGTAGTAGTTCTTTATGTAGTCTGGATATTAATCCCTTGTCAGGTAGATGATTTGCTAATACTTGCTCACATATTTCTAATATATTTTATATTGATGTAATTTCAAGCTTAAAAGAAAGTTGCAAGACTAGTACAAGGAACTTCTGTATACCCTTTGTTCAAAGTCCCCACTGTTGTTTTAAGGAGCACCTGGGTACTTGACATTATGTTGAGCCAATCTAAACACACTGAATTACTTGTGGCTGTGGGAGAGATAAAAATACAAAAATGGTCCCTGTCTGAATATGCAAAACAAATAGGAATGTTCATGAAGCAACAAGTACAGATGAGACTGATACAGAATAACTTGAATTATTAGAACTGGAGACCTGCCGTGGTGGTCTCAACATGGCTTCATTTGCCCTTGAAAAGGGGGATTTTTGATAATGCTTGAAGACATATTGGTTGTCACAGCTGTAGGGAGCATGGGGGAAGTTGTCCTACTGGTGTCCAATGTGTAGAGGCCAGAGATGCTACTAAATAACCTATAGTACAAAGAACAGCCCTATGCAACCCAGGAATAGGACTATTTCACAGAAAACCTGTCTCGAGAACTTTAAAGGCTTTGAAACCAGAAGCTCTCTCAAACTCATCCTAAGTGTTGGGTGAAAACTGTGGTTGGTAAAGAATGTGGTATGAAAAACTATTTCTTTTTTACCTTTTTGTGCATAATCCATAATTAGAGGGCTCAGTTGGTCTACTTACTGTAGATTTTCTACAATGAACAATCTAAAAATACTTTGTTTTCCCTGGTATTATCTTGTGTTATAGTCATTGATAGCTAATGTTTTCCTGTTGTCAAAAATTCTTCCTTCCTTCCTTCCCTCCTTCCTTCCTTTATTCTTTCTTTTTCTTTTCTTTCTCTTTCTTTCTTTTTCTTTCTTTCTTTCTTTCCTACTTTCTGCTGTTTAAAAAAAAACTACTATATAAATGCTGAAAAAAGCAAACATCATTAGACAAAGATCTTGAAACATAGAGAAAGAAAGAGGTGGTGTTGGGAGAATGTGACTTAAATGGCTTTTTTTTTTCAATTCTCAGTTTACTGTGGAGAAGCTAAGTGTCAGTTCAGCATTATCACTGTCTCCAGTAGGCAGAGAAGGGGATAAGAAATAGTATGAGCATTGAAATCCTGTAGATGTGGATTTGAATTGAGGCCCATCCATGACTAGCTGTCAGAATTTGAGCAAGTAACTTTTACATCCTGAACTCAGTGTCTTCTTTGCTAGGGGGATAGTGTCTGCTTCACTAAGTGGTGAGGGGCAGTGGAGTGCAGTGGTTAACGATGTGGACTCCCACACCTGATTGCCTGGCTTCTAACCTTCACTCTGCTACCTTTTATTTACCTGCCTTTTGGTAAGCTTTTTAAGTTTTCTAGGCTGAAGTTTCTTCATCTGAAAAAATGAGAATGACTTTTTAGTATGCACCTCATAGGACTGTTAAGACATTACATAAATTCATACATGTAAAGTACTTAAAGTGGTGCTCAGCATGTAGTAGAAACTCGTAAATGTTAGGCTTTTTTTTTTTTTTTTGAACACTGGGTCTCATTCCTTCATTGCCCAGGCTATGGTACAGTGGGATGATCACTTCTCACTGCAGCCTCAAACTCCTGGCCTCAAGTGATCCTCCCGCTTCAGCCTCCTGAGTAGCTGGGACTATGGGCACATGCCACTCTGGCTGGCTAAACCTATTTTCAGGATTAATTTGAGACAAAGGATGTAAGGAGACCCTCAGCATCTAGCAAGTAGAAAGTGCTTGATAAATGATCTCTAGATACTTAAATTTTAGTAGCAGATATTTTGTTATAATATAATGCCATCATAACAAAATTTTATCAGTCCCTGAAAAATTAGTGGCAACCGGTCTTAAGATGTCTTTAGAATGCAAAAAGGAAAGTGGTCATTCTTTCACTTCCTGTTTGTACCTGGCAAAGACTCCATTGGATCCTTATTCAAAAAATGTACTTAACAAATTGCAGGCCTAGCCAGACTTCTGTGGAATTATAAAAGGCTCATAAACAGCTGCTTGAGTGCATGGAGTGGTGAGGAAGGGAAATAGTTATTGGTCTTCTAGTTCAGCTTTCATGAAAGTACTCTTGTTGGTGGGAAAGTGGAGCAGAAGTAAAGAAATAGCATGGAGTTTGACTCCTTTTGAACTCTGTATTCATCCTCGGGATGTGGGTATGTGTCACGGTGGGAGAATGGGCCTTCCTTTCCTTCTTGACAGCATAGGAGATTTAGACTCAATAGTTTATGGTGGGACCAACTATCAGGTTAGACCAGTTCCTGTCAGGCAGATAAGGGGTTATAGACAGACATATTTTTAGGGAACACATGGTTCAGTTCCTTTTTGAAATACAAGAATATAGTGCTTTAAGATAAAATGTATATAAAGGGTTTAGTATAGTGCCTGCCATTGCGGTGCTTTATTAAGAATTAGCTGTCATCATAATTGTTTTCTTCAACTTGATGTTTTATTTTAGTGAAGAAACTAATGAAGTCTTTACTCTTTATTTAGCAACTCTGTTTCCTTTTATTTGTTTTTTACTTTCTATGGAAGTATACATATTTACAGGTATGCACAGGAATATACTGGTATTCTATAACTTGATGAATTTTCACCAACAGAACATAACCTGTATCCCAAAAGCCCCACTCATGTTCTGCTGTGGTCAGTATCCCTTATTTTTCAGAAAAAAATAAAAGGTTTTTCTTTTAGTAATAGAGCCATTTATGGGTCTTTCTAAACTCTTAATAGCTATGGCTGACAGATACAGCTTAGGGATGGCCTTATTATATGCTTTTATTTTCCTTGGCTTTAAAAGCATGTCTCCTGGAAAGGGATTTCAGTCCTGCAGATTGTTACATTTAGACACAGATAGGCTGAGTGATCTTATAGATCTTCCTCTCCAAACAGGTGAGGTATTCTTTGCTTTTATTTATATATACTCTAGGAGTCCATAGAAACCAAAATATTGTCCATTGTATTTTTTAAAAAAGGAAAATGGCGTAGCTGCACAGACCTCTTAGATGTCACCTCTAAAAGCATTTCACGTTCAAAAGAGCTCAGGGCACATGAAAGAAATCCTGTGGTAGAGGAAGGCTGCACAATGGTGGGTGCATTCATTTCCCGCAATAGGACGAGATGATTAGGCTGAAGGACCGGCAACTTCTAGAAGTAATGGACTGCAGTGTGTTTACCCTGCTTTTGTCTGCACATACTTAGAAAACCAGTGGTAAATTTTCAGAACACAGATTCTCAGAGGAAGCCTAGAGATATGGGGATTGAGCTTAGGGCCTTTATATATCTTCTTTTTGAAATAAAAGTGCAGAACATGTTCATTCTGAAACACCCTGGACATGAGCCATAAGCTGTGTGTCTGTTTAACTTCCTGTGCCCAGCAATGGCTCTGCTAAAATACTGTATATGTATTTCAGAATGTTACTACTCATTTTTGGCCAGTGTTTTGTTCTTTAAGATTTATTTATTTTTTTTTTAAATTGAGATATAATTTACATACCATAAAATTCACCCCTTTGAAGTGTACTATTCACTGGCTTTTAATATAGTCATAAGGCTGTACAACCATTACCACTGTCTACTTCTACAGCATTCTCTTCACTCCAAGGAGAAACCCTGTGTCCATTAGCAGTCACTCTCCCTATTCTGTTTGTTTTGTTTTGCCAAATAAATGTTGTCATGATTATCTCTATTACATAGAACCCTGTCTTCCACAGAGTGTCATGATAGTTGTTTGACCTTTCGAGTATAGGTTTGTCGCGTTCACCTTCTGTTCTAAAGTTAATGGTGGGTTGCAGCTTCCAGCACTACCACCAACATCGTGTTGATTGAAATTATTATAGGACATAAAATGACAGTGTGTTACTCACAATCACTTATGAAAAGTTTCAGTGCTTATGAACAACAGAAAACTGAGCATTGTGTAGATTTCTGACTATGTGACAAAGTTGGCCTATGCTTTAAAAGTTTAATGAATAGAGAAGTAAATTTTGGCCTATGTGGAAAGGTTTAGGTTTATGTGTTTCTTACACTAATTAGTTTTTTGAAAAAAAAATGCATAAAATATATTTATACTTATACTTAACTGATTTCTGAAGGACTGGAATTGGGTTGTTCCTACACTAACATGATTGACTTTCTTAAAACATATCATTTATAATTTAAAACTATTTTGAATCTGTATTTTTATTATTCCAGAAGTGATATATGCTAGTTAAATTTTTTTAATGCATAGAGCTTACAAAGGTTGTCAAGTAAAAGAGTTCTTTGTTATTCTACCTTTCACTTTATAGAGTTCATGCTTCAGATTTTTTAAATGCCTAATTCTATAACCTACTTCTTTACTCTGTTTTTAAATCCTTCAAAAATGCTTGTTTATCTCAGTTATTCTACATTTTAATACTATTTGAAGTTGATGAAAAGATTTAAAATTTTTGTCTTTCAAAGTGATAATTGCTAGAAAAACTCCTAGTAATCTTTCTTAAAAATTACTTTGCACTCTTCATGGGCCAGTGGAACTTCTGAGCAACTATAGAAATGTACATATTTCAAGACCTGGATCTGTTTATCATCAGAGAAGGCCAGGTGAGTCCACAGCCCTTAAAAAGGTTTCCTCCCTTAGAGCAGCTTTTATAGAAAGGCATCAGGACCCAATGACTTCCAAGGTCACATCTGCATCTTTCAGGCACAAATGTTTCATCATGATGATGCTGCCTCCTGCAGTTATACTAGCACATAAAAAAAAATGATTATCAGGAAGAGAATGACATTTATCATGTAGTATCTATGGAAATTGATGGGAGGCATCAAAATTCTGTGGTTTAAGGAAAAAAATGCTATGGTTAACTTGATTCACTAACAAAAGTAAGTAGATACCATGTTCCCCCTCGGGATGTTAAGTGCCTCTCTATTTAATCCCCAGCTTTCTGCATTGGCCAAAGGCTCCTTGTAATTATGTCGGGATGCCTGACTTAGAACTGTATTCCAAGGAATCAAGTATTGAACTGAAGAAATATCTGCTAGGTAGAAGAGATGGCTCTAGTAGTAAGATTTTTGAAGATACCAAAATAGTGATTTTGAAGAGAATCCTAGGTTTATTTTAGGTCACAAGTATCTAAAAAGCATATGATGTATGTAAACTGTTTACTTAAAGAAGTTGGATTTCACTGTTGCCTGAATCTAATAATGACTTTAACATCTTTAAAAGTGCAACCATGTTTTCATTCTTCTAGGTTAATTTGTAGCAAGTTAATTTTAGTGTACTTAATGATGCTATACTTGCTTTTTTAAAAAAAGCATACCTATCTGTATTCACAGATATATACAGATACCTATATGTGTATTTATTTTCATTGTATTTTTTAAATGGCTTAATACTGTTCTAGTGTGCCATACTGTTTCATTCACATATACATCATTTACTGGAGTTAGGTGGTTATTGGAATGTGACTTGATACTGATAATGGACTGGAAAAGTTGTAAAGAGCCAAGCAAATAATCTTCTACCATATGAACAGTTAATCAGGAATAAGAGTATCTTGCAGAAAACTGGAGCTTTAATGGATATTAGATAGCACTCACTGTTGAAAGAGAAAATGGAAAAAAAAAAGCCACACAGTATAAAATGAGGTCAGGTTACTCATACTCTGTTTTTGCAATAAAACAGAAAAGAATTTGTAGGTTTGGAAGCTTACCTTGTGAGTTCAACAATCTACAAAAGGCTGGATTTAATACTTAAATGTTTTTTTAAAAAAATGTTTTTGTTTTTTTCTCCCCTACATGCTCTCTCACTCAAAGACAAACCCATTTCCTTATGTAATCACTCTATCAAACATTATCTCAGCATTCCTTATTATGCTCCATAAGCACTGAATTTTGTATAAATCAATGGTCAGTTGGTTACTTGAAAAGGAAAGTACTTTTATTTGTTCCAGATAAACCTTACTTAAGGGAAAGTTGAAGGAGGGAAGGTTGAAGGAAAACTGTAGTGATCAACAAGCTAGGATTGGAAAGACAAAAGTGATGATTGTTTGGCAAAGAGTATGTCAGGAAACTACTCTGACCAGTCTTTCTGGCTCTGTGGTTGTTCTGAGGGTGACTGGAAACTTTCTAACCCTTTGGCACACCCAGTAAGTTGTTGCTTATATCTGAAGACTAGCATTGAGGAGTATGTTTAGTTTTATCCAGTCCCTTTTTTTCTTTATCTCCTTCAACAAGGATTTATACAGTGTTTGCTTACTCTGGTAGCCACTGTGCTAGGTGTTAAACACTTGTGGTTAGACCATTAGAATTGTGCTTCACAGTCTAAATATCCACATTTTTATGGAAAAGAATTTTAAAGTTTACTTCTTAGAACATTTTGAGTTTTGTATACACTTTTAAGTGTTGTGTTGAAAATAGTTTATTATTTAAAAAGAAAAATTGATTTTTTTTAAATAATGTTTTTTTTTTTTTTTTTTAAGACGGGGGTTTCACCATGTTGGTCAGGCTGGTCTTGAACTGTCGACCTCAGGTGATCCGCCCGCCTTGGCCTCCAGAGTGCTGGATTACAGGCATGAGCCACCGTGCCTGGCCAGAAAATTGATTTTTAGTGCCATAAATCTGAAAGCAAAATGAAGGATGTATTACTTTTTATAACTTAAAATGCTCAGACTAAACATTTCAAACAGTATAAAAATATGCTCAATAAAAAACTTAAATTCTCTTCTACTCTAGATCTCTAAAACCCCTCCCCCAAAAGTAACTGTCATTAGCTATTTTCTGTTGCATCCTTTGAATAATATTTTAAGCATGTGCAAATATATCTATGTGATTCTAGCTGCCTTTTCATATGAACAGAAGCACGTTCATGTAAATAGAAACTACTCTTCTGCACCGTGGACTTTTTCACTTAATGTATTTTAGAGATGAGCTTAGACACATTGGCATTCCTTTTACTGGCTGCTCAGTATTCCATTGTATGAGTGAACCATTCATTATGTAACAATCCCTTGCTGATGGACTTGTAAGTTTTCCCTTCATTTTTGTTCTTACAAGACAATGCTGCACTGATTTTTTTTTTTTTTTTTTTAACATGTGTCTTTCCCACGTGTATATATTTTTAGAAGTAAAGTTGCTGGGTGAAAGAGCATGTATAGTTCTAATTTTGGTAGATATTGCCAAACTTCATGTGGCAATATCTATCAAAAAAATCTAAAGGGAGTTGACCAATTTATACTTCCATTAGTGCTATGTGAGAGTTCCTAAATCTCACTTTCAAACCATAGCACTATATCTTTAAACTTTTTGATTTTTTTGAGTTGGATAGATAAAGATGGAATCTCATTTTACTATTTTTTTTTTAAAGACATAGTCTCACTCTGTAGCCCAGGCTGGAGTGCAGTGGCACGATCTTGGCTCACTGCAACCTCCGCCTCTCAAGTTCAAGCGATTGTTGTGCCTCAGCCTCCCAAGTAGCTAGGATTACAGATGTGAGCTACCATGCCCAGCTAATTTTGTATTTTTAGTAGAGACAGGGTTTTACCATGTTGGGCAGGCTGGTCTTGAACTCTTAAGCTCAGGTTATCCACCTGCCTCAGCCTCCCAAAGTGCTGGGATTACAGGCATGAGCCATTGTGTCTGGCCTAATTTTTGTTTTAAATTATGAGTGAAGTTGAACATCTACTTACGGACTGAAAGCCATTTGGGTTTTTTTTTTTTTCCTTCCAACTTTTATTTTAGGTTCAAGGGGTACCTGTATAGGTTTGTTACATGCGTAAATTGCATGTCATAGGGGTTTGGTGTACAGATTATTCTATCACCCAGGTAATGAGCATAGTACCTAATAGGTAGCTTTTGAAATACTCACTCTTCTCCTACCCTCCGTTCTCAAATAGGCCCTGGTGTCTATTGTTCCCTTCTTAGTGTCCACGTGTTCTCGGTGTTTAGCTCCCACTTATAAGTAGACCATGCAGTATTTAGTTTTCTGTTTCTGCGTTAATTTGGTTGGGATAATGGCCTCTAGCTAGATTCATGCAAAGGTCATGATTTTGTAATTTTTTTTTTTTTGATGGCTATGTAGTAGTCCATGGTGTATAGGTACCACATTTTCTTTATCCCATCCACCACTGAAGGGCATCTACGTTGATTCCATGTGTTTGCTATTGTGAATAGTGCTGCAGTTGACACACACATGCATGTGTTTTTATGGTAGAACAATTTATATTCCTTTGGGTATATTCCGAGTAATGGTATTACTGGGTTCAGTGGGAGTACTATGTTAAGTTCTTTGAAAAATCTCCAAACTGCTTTCCACAGTGGTTGAACTAATTTACCTTTCCATCAGCAGTATATAAGAGTTCTCTTTTATTCACAGCCTCACCAGCATCTGTTAATTTTTGACTTTTTAATAATCATATTCTTACTGGTGTGAGATGGTATCTTATTGTGGTTTTGATTTGCATTTCTTTAATGAATAGTGGTGTTGAGCACTTGTTGTATGTTTTTGGCCACATGTATGTGTTCTTTTGAAGTGTCTGTTCATGTCCTTTGACCATTGTTTAATGGGGTTATTTTTTGCTTGTTAATTTATATAAGTTCCTCATAGATTCTGGATATTAGACGTTTTGTTGGATGCATAGTTTGCAAACATTTTCTCCCATTCCATAGGTTGTCTGTTTACTCTGTTGATAGTTTCTTTTGCTGTGTAGAAGCTCTTTGATTTAATTAGATCCCATTTGTCAATTTTTGTTTTTGTTGCAATTGATTTTGGAATCTTTATTATGAAATCTTTGCCAGGACCTATGTCCAGAATGGTGTTCGTAGGTTTTCTTCAAGGGTTTTTATAGTTTTAGATTTTACTTTTAAGTCCTCTATCTTGTTGATATTTGTATATGGTGAAAGGAAGGAGTCCAGTTTTAATCTTCTGCATAAAGCTAGCCAGTTATCTCAGCACCATTTATTGAATAGGAAGTCCTTTCCTCATTGCTTGTTATTGTCCATGTTGTGAAAGATCAGATGGTTGTAGGTGTGTGTGGCTTTATTTCTGGATTCTCTATTCTGTTCCATTTGTCTATGTGTCTGTTTTTGAATCAGTACCATGCTGTTTTGGTTACTGTAGCTTTGTAGTATAGTTTGATCCAGTAGTGTGATGCCTCTGGTTTTGTTCTTTTTGTTTAGGATTGCTTTGGCTATTGGGGCTCTCCCTCTCTCTCTTTTTTTTTGTTCCATAGAATTTTAAAATAGTTTTCTTATGTCTGAAAAATGATGTTGATAGTTTAATGGGAATAGCACTGAATCTGTAAATTGCTTTGGGCAGTATGGCCATTTTAACAATATTGCTTATTTCTATCCATGAGTATGGAATGTTTTTTCATTTGTTTGTGTCATCTATGATTTCTTTCATCTTTCTCATTGTAGAGATCTTTTACCTCCATGGGTATCTGTATTCCTAGGTATTTTATTCCTTTTGTAAAACCACTTGCTAGTATTTTTATTTTGTGAACTTCTGGTTTATGTCTTTTGCCCATTTTCCTATTGCATTGATCTTTTTCTGATGAAGTGTAAGAGTTCTTTCTATAGAAAGAGCATTTGCCCTTTATCATATGTGCTACCAATATATTTTGTAGTTTGTTATTTGTATTTTGACATATGGAATTTTTTTGCAGATTAAAACAAATCTTATGCTATCACATTTAGCAATTTTATTATTTTGGGATTTTGAATCTTAGAAATAACTTTCACATTTAGAAGTGATGAAGTTTATTGATTGTTTTTGTCTAGGATTTTATTGGATTCATTACTTTTACCTTTGATCAATTAGAAATGTAAGAAGTGAGTTATATAGAAATTTAGTTTTATTTTTCCACCTTGCTAGAATAAATCTGTCTTTTCTCTGCTTTTTTGAAATGCAGTTTTATGTATACTAAATTTTTACATATAGGGTCTATTTCTGGACTTTTAAAATTTTATTACTTTTTATGAAGCCAGTGTAAATAATCTGTTTTAATTATTATAAGTTTATGATATTTTAAAATTTAGAATTTTCTTGGCTATTTTAATATACTTTATTTTTTTAGTGACGTTTAGAATCAGCTTATCTGGTTGCAGACAACAAAAGCAACAAGATTCTGTTGGTATTATTGAGATTACGTTACCTTTATCATTTAATTTAGATAAATTGATAATTTTATATACCCAGGAATGGGATACTTCTTTAATTTATTAAAGATTTCTATTATGGATTTATTAGAGTTTTAAAATTTTTCATATAGATATTTTACATTTGTTAATAGACTTATTCACAAGATCTTTTTATTTTAGTTATGCTCTTGGAAATAGATCTTTTGTGGCATAATGTTTTCTAATTGGTTGTTTTTACATACAGAAAAGCTACCATACAGAATTCTCTTACTGTTTATAATTGTTTTTCCAGTCGATATAGATTTTCTTGTTATCTAATCATATTAGTTGTAAATGCTGATAATTTTGCCTCTCCCTTTTTCTATTTGTATCTCTCTTATTATTTCTTTCTTCTAATTTTATTGACTTGTGCTTCTTGAATAATGTAAAATAGTAGTGGCGATACATGTGCATCTTTATTTTGTTCCCAAGCGTAGTGGTTCTGTTTCTAGAATTTCATCATTAATCATGACATAGGTTTTGGACCCATGATATGTATATAATTATACATATGTTAATTATGTTAAGGAATTATATATACTTTTTGTTTTATTAAGAATTTAAAAAAAATTTGTAGTTTATGTTGAAGTTTATCAAATATTTTTTCAAATTTATAAATATTATCAGTTTTTTCCTCCTTGGACCTGCTAATGGGATAAATTACATTGGTAGATCTTATAATATTCAACCATCTTCGTTCTACTAGTATGAATCTCAAACGATCATGTGTCTACAGTCTTCTCTTGGTATCTGTGGGGGTTGGTTCCAGGAGGCCCCTCCCCCTCTGTGTATACCAAAATACATGGATGCTCAATTTTCTAATATAAAATGGCATAGTATTTGCGTATAACCTACACACGTTCTCTTGTATACTTTAAATCATCCCTAGGTTACTTATAATACTTGTAAATTGTATGTAAATAGTTGTTATACTGTATTTTTTAGTGAATAATGACAAGAAAAACAGTTTTGGCCAGGTTCAGTGGCTCATGCCTGTAGTCCCAGCACTTTGGGAGGCCAAGGTGGGCAGATCATCTGAGATCAAGAGTTGGAGACCAGCCTGGCTAACATGGTGAAACCCCGTTTCTACTAAAAATACAAAAAATTAGCTGGGCATGGTGGCGCGCGCCTGTATTCCCCCAGGTACTCAGGAGGCTGAGGCAGGAGAATTGCTTGAACCCAGGAGGTGGAGGTTGCGGTGAGCCAACATTGCGCCATTGCACCCCAGCCTGGGCAACAAGAGCAAAACTCCGTCTCAAAAAAAAAAAAAAAGAAAGAAAGAAAGAAAGAAGAACAATTTTTACATTTTCAGTACATGCAAACATCCATTTTTTTCCCCCAAATATTTTTGATCCATGGTTGGTTGAGTCTAAGGATGCAGAACACACAGATACAAAGGACCGTGAGGTAGGGCTTTGATATCTTTCTTAGTTACATGAGCTGTTATTAACTAATTTTGATGACATTACACTGATAAATGACTTGTTTATTTGATGTTAATTTTGTGAGTTCAGATGATCATTTTTAAGATTTAAATATTTACTAATATTCTTGTTCCTCCATAGCACCTTAGAAAATGAGCATACTTCTTTAACTGTAATGTGTAAAAGTATTTTATCAGGGTAAAAATGTAGTGCAGTTTTGGCAAATATGTTGTATGTAAATATATAACAAACCAAAATAAGTTGGGAAGGCAAACTGGCCTGGCAGAAAAGCAGCAAATTCAGGAGGATGAACATCTTTTTCGGGGGGTCTCTACTAGTAGAGAGGGTCATATTTGGGAATACTGATTTTGGAAAGCAGAGGGACAGGAAGGAGAGCCTGTGATGCAGTGGAGATACTCTAAGGATATGATGTATTAGTGTCATGAAAAATTGACTTGCTGAAGGTTATATACTTAGGAATGCTCTGTGCAATTAGATCTTCTTTTTGAGTGACAGAGTCAGGCTGCAGAGAAGTCACAGAGGGATGGCAGAGATTAGCATGGGAAGACCAGCAATATCTGGGTCATTTCAGGGTCAGCATTTAGATTTATGTGTTGTGCAATTTTCATGTTTTCTCATTCATATCAGTCTCAAAGTATGTGTGTTTGACATGGGAAGGAAATTGTTGAGGATCATGTTAGTGAGGTTTAAGCTGATCTGTACGAGTTATTTTCAGGTTGTATTTGTACAGTGTTCATAGGAGGAGGATTCTGAGGGGCTTTCTTTTCACATCCTCTTTCAGTTTAAAGATAGATCGAGAAGGTCTTTGACTTGTAAACATTCTCACTAGCTCCCAGTGTGTTCATTCATTGTGCCAAACTCGATTAGCACTACTCTATCTTCTGGTCTCTCACTAGTTTTATAAGGCTAAGGTCCCAATGACAGTCACTGCACTAGGCATCCCAGTTTTCATGAGACCATTAAAAGAGAGTCATAACATGAATAAATGGGTTTATATGTCAAAGGAGTGTTAAGGGCATAGGCTTAGAGTCAGTCAGATGCAAAGTGATGTCACTTTTGCCATTGAACTCCCTATTAAACCTTTCCTAGCCTCTATTTATCATCTGAAAATAGTAAATAGGGGCTGGACATGATGGCTCACGCCTGTAATCCCAGCACTTTGGGAGGCTGAGGCGGGTGGATCACCTGAAGTCAGGGGTTCGAGACCAGCCTGCCCAACATGGTGAAACCCCGTCTCTACTAAAAATATAAAAAATTAGCTGGGCCTGGTGGCGCATGCCTGTAATCCCAGCTACTCAGGAGGTTGAGGCAGGAGTATTGCTTGAACCCTGAGGCAGAGGTTGTAGTGAGCTGAGATCATGCTACTGCTCTCCAGCCTAGGCAACAAGAGCGAAACATCGTCTCAAAAAAAAAAAAAAAAAAGAAAGAAAGAAAAAGAAAAAAAAAAAAAAAGAAGGAAAATAGAAAATAGTAAATAGGGATAATAATATGTCCTTTACAGAGTTTTGTAAATCTTTCATGAGATATGTACCCAAAGAACTTGGACTGTAACTAGGACTTAGTAAATTTATTTCTCTTTCTCTTAATAGCTATTTTAGTCTCATTGCATAATTTTCTTTAAATCTAGTTTCATTTTGTCTGTTTGTTCAACCAAAAAAACCATTCACTGAGCACTTACTCTGTGACAGGTATTATTCCAGGTATTGTTCTAGGGGCTGACATTAGTGATCAAGGCAGGCTAGGTCCCTGTGCTTATGAAATTTGTTTTCCAGTGGATAGGTAGAAAGAATGAAAAGCAGATTAAACTAGAACATAATCAGATAATGATTAACAATGTGATAAAAATATAAACAGGAAGAAATAATTAGTGTTAGGAGTGCTTCTTTAGATTGGATGGACAGGAAAGGCTTCTTGGATAAAACGACATTTCACTGAGCCCTGAATAACAAGGAGCCAGCTGTATTAAGATCTGGAGTAAGAACATTCCAGGCAGAGGGACCAGCTACTGCAAAGGTGACATGAGCTTCTTGCTTTATTTTAGAAAGAGAAGGATGGAACTGTTCAGCCAGCGACCAGATCTTGAGGGATCTCATGGGGCAGCGTCTGCAGTTTGGTGTAAGGGGAGTTTGGAGTTTTTCTCATGCCTAAGATAGATGGGTGTGTGTTAGTTTACGGCTGAACTGCTGTGCTGATAGTCTAATGTCAGCATGCACCCAGGTAATGTTCATAATACTATCCTTTGAGAGAGAACAAGAAAGAAAGCCTTACTTTAATGGAGTGAAGTAGGTGGATCCAAAGTCTAAGTGAGGCTAATATACATAACTAATTTTTTGGGTTAGCTAATTAGAGGTGATTAAAGTAATATGCTCTTATAATTAACTTTTAGTTATTTTTCTTAGTGTCATTTAGTTTATGATAAAATTTTGGCTATCATGGTATAATATGAAAAGTTATGACCACTTAAGTAACAACTTAGTACCAAACATTACTTATTTGACTGTGATTTGGTAGCTTAGAATTCAGATAAAGGTGTATTTTTTAAAATAAGCTTTCAATTTTAGAATGGTTTTAGGTTTGCACAGAAGTTGCAAAGATAGTACAGAGTTCCCATATGCTTTACACCCAGTTTCTCCTATTATTAACATCTTACAGTAGTGTATTTGTCACAATTGATGAGCCAATATTGATACACTATTATTAACTAAAGTCCATACTTGCAATGCAATTCTGAAGCAAACTTCAAGTTAGTTCAGACTTCAGAGGCTGAGGGCACAGTCGTCTCTAAGGTTCTTCTTATTTCAGACACCAGCTGCAAACTCTGGGGTTCCCAGACTATCTGTGTTTCTGATCAACTAGCTACAAATTCAGTAATTTGCTAGAATGACTCACAGAACTTAGGGAAGTGCTATACTTATGATTACAGTTTTATTGTAAAGGATACAGCCAATGAAGAGTTACATAGGATGAAATCTGGAAAGGTCCCAAATGAGTAACTTCCTTGTCTTCAGGACACAATCACCCTCCCAGCACATTGATATGTATGATTACCAACCAGCACAGCTCATTGAGGAATGTTCCTCAGTTTGGGTTTGTCAGATGTTTTTATCATTATTAGATTGGGGTTATGGTTTTTTAGAAGGAAGTTCACAGAGGTATATCAAGAATGTGTAACTAATATGATTTATGACTTTTCATGTTAACCTTGATTATCTGGCTGAGGTAGTGTGTTTGTCAGGTTTCTCACCTGTGAGATTACCCTTGCCCAGCTTTTTTTCATACTTCACTATTTGGAAGGAAGTCACTATATGCTGAGCACGCTTAGGTCTCTACCTCCTTGAGAATGTAGAAAGATAAGTGATTCAAAACTTACAGGTTGTTAAAATCTATTAACCTTTCAAATATTAGAAAAATAGAATCGTGGAGTTGGATGAGACCTTTCTTCAGACAAGCAAGTTTGAAAGAGCCATATAGAGACAGAGTTCACTGGTGGTGAGAAGGACTTTGATATTTGAAGTGCTGCATCAACACATTTCTGTGAAGTCGTTATGATCTGTGGCATGTGAGATGACCTATGGTTACTCTGTTGAATAAAAAGGTGCCCCTGTGTCAGGCCTTCTAATGTGTTTTGGGATAAGAAATATGGTGAGAGCTGCACCTTTCTTTATAGAGGATTTAAAATAAGCTCAGTAAAATGTTGTGCATGGTGATTTCTATGAAATATCATTCTTTCAAGGGTTGACTTTTAGAAGGTTAACTTTGGGGGATATGATCAAAAGTTCTCTGAAAAGGAATTTGAAGGAAAGAGACTTTATTTCAATGGACGGTTTGCAAACTGAGGAGAGGCAGCCTTAGCTGTAAAACAAAGGTGCATTCCAGAGAACAGTGACAGGGTTCCAGCAAAAGTTCCTGCCCATGTTCTCAATCAGGTTTGTTTATGCAAACGAAGGATTAAAACTTGCTCAGTTCTAATGAGAACACATGGACACAGGGGAGGGGAACATCACACAGTGGGGTGTGTTGTGGGGTGGGGGGCTAGGAGAGGGATAGCATGGGGTGGGGAGATTGGGGAGGGATAACAGGAGAAATATCTAATGTAGGTGACGGGATGGGGCGGGGATAGAGACAGCAAACCACCATGGCATGTGTATACCTATGTGACAGTCCCGCACAATCTGCACATGTACCCCAGAACTTAAAGTATAATAATAATTTTAAAAACTTGCTCCATTCTGATTTGTCAAGACAGCTGAATCTTGATTGGTTGATACAGCTGAGCTCTGATTGGCTGGGGCAGGTGAGCTCTGGTTGGTTGAGTTTCCAAGCTGGAAACCAGAAGTCTCTGTTAGATGTTTATTTTACAAATAGACTGGGGTGTGGGGTTTCTGGCTGCAGTTTGTCCTGGCACTGAGAGCAGGAACTGGTTTGGCTTGATTGTAGAAAGGGAGGTCCTGTGATATTTTTACATCTCTCTGAGAGTAGAGTACATGACTGCTCCCTCACCCAGCTATGTCTGCCTGGTTCTGTTTTAACTTTGAGCACCTCAGCCACAGGGAGTCCGTTTTATCTGGGGCCTCTTTAACAGAGGTTTTGTTGTTGCTTTTATCTGGGCAGATTCAACTTTGGCTTATGGAAGGATTATTTCAGATAATATATATTCAGGTTCTGTGTTCTGGAATGTCAAATTACTTGTCAACCCACTTAAAGATGATCACTATATTAAATCTGATAGTTGATGAGTGGGGAAAAGGACACTGAGTTGGTTGACGGAATTGAGAACCCTACTGTGATTAGTGTCCCTGTGTCCATTAGCTCTCCTCATGATAAAACTCTAGCTTCCAGTCATATGCAAATAAAATGAAATTTTAGGCAAGAATATTCACTGAAAAGCATTTGGTATGAGAGGAAAAGATGTTCACTTTGTAGTTTGATTTGCATATTTTTATTATTACTTCTTTAAGGGCTCCAAGCAACAAGGAAGTATCATTTGTAACTTCCAAAACACTTAGCCTCTTTGTCCTCATTGTAAAGCACGAAGTTCTTAATGGATTGATTAATCCAAACACCCCCCCTCTGAGAGCAAGATTGTCATCTTCACTTTATATCAGGGGGTGTCCAATCTTTTGGCTTCCCTGGGCCACATTGGATGAAGAATTGTCTTGGGTCACACGTAAAATGCACTAACATGATAGCTGGTGAGCCTAAAATTGCTAAAAAATTCTCAGAATGTTCTAAGAAAGTTTACAAGATTTGTGCTTGGGCCTCATTCAAAGCTGCCCAGTGCTGCATGTGGCCCACAGGTAGAGGGTTGGACAGGCTTGCTTTAGAGAAAGAAGAAACCTGGGGGTTAATGGTGAAATGATCTGATTTGAGGCAGTGGCTGAACCTGGGGGGAAGATAAATCTGGCTTGGCTTGACTGGGCTCATATCTAGCTGAGGAACATAAAAGCTTCTGCTTTAACTTCAGGTGAGCCTCACCCCCATGCAGGGAATAAGATTTCCAGGAAGGAAGAAATGTTACTTAAGGACTGGAAAAGATGAAAATGGGAAAGTGCCACATACATAGAAGATTGTGTAATGTATTAGCATGTCTTTTCTTAAAAATTCCAATCCATCAGTAAGCATTTTTTTCACAATAAGTTTTTGAAGTTTGTTATTTTTATAAAAGACACCTCCCCCACCCCCTTTTTGAAAATAACTCTAGACCAGGGTTTAGATCTGGTCTTAACATGGTTAGCATTTTGGGCTGGATAATGTTTTATTGTCATGGAGGCTGTCTTACATACTCTAGGACGTTTATTTAGTAGCATCCCTGGCTTCTACCCTTTAGATGATGGTAGCAACCAACCTCCCCACCCATGACAAACAAAACTGACTCCAGACATTGCCAAGTACCCTGCTGGGGGCAAAATTGCCCTTGGGTGAGAACTGCTGCCCTAGGATTAGCAAAACAACTCTCAGACCCCAGTTGTGACTGTGATCTTTAAGTTGGGTGCAGTGCCTCATCACCAACCTCATTTTCTCCAGCTGTAAAATGGGAGACTTTATGTGTGCCTTTTTGTCATGTTTCTAGAGCCAGTTTAGAAGATAAAACACTAATGAGTAATCTTACATGACAAATTTATCTTGACACAATATCAAACAATTTTAAAGTAATACAGATTACATTTACACGTTAAGTACATTTCTCCAAGTGAATGTAAACTGCCTTCAGTCACTTGTTTACCTTTTCATTTTGTTAGACATAGTGAACTCCAAGTTTCTCTTCAAAGAATCAGTATGTCACTATGTTCAGCTCTCTTATTCAATTCTCTGTTTTAAAGTTTATCTTCCTTGTGGTTTTAGTAAACAACCTTTTCCACCAGTTTTAATCAGTAGTTCACATCTGTTCCCCTGGTCCTCTACTCCATCCTGACTCATCCCAGTCTCCTGCTCTGGCCACCTGCTCTGTACCTGCTTTGACCTGAGTCACCCCTGGTCACCTGCTCTAACCTGTCCTGTAACTGTCCTTCCCGCCAAACTATCCACCCAGCCACTCTGGCTCATACCCCTGCTTTAAAATAGCCAGTCGGAATTAGCTTAGACTGTGGTCTAACCCTAGCCAATAGGAGAATGACACAGCAGTAGGGGATACCTGTGTTAGGAATAAGAACCCCTTCCCCTCCCTTGTCCAGATGTGTGCTCGCCATTGCTCCATCTGTGAGATGCACCCTTCTATGGAAGTAAATTGCTTTGCTGAGGAAATTTATATTTGAGTGCTACTTCTTTTGTAGCACCAAAAATTTACATATAATAATAACTTTTAGGAAGACTGCAAGCTTCCCCCGCTTACTTCTTTATGAAGCCTCACAGGGCTCCCCCAGGTTTTGTCTGTAGCTCTTTGATCTCAGAGTCGTTTTGCTAACCCGTGCTCAGTGCTAGTGATTTCAATTATTTCCCCAGAGAAAGCCCTAATGAGGCTGATCTTAGGGAAATCCGTTTACTGATTTCCCCAAAATCTGAATCAGGGAACCAACCAGCAACTGGGAACTTCCTCTTCTCAACTTCCTTCTCCTAATTCAAACCTGGGAGCCTAGGAAAACCCTGGTCTGGAAATGCTTAAAAGAATAAATCTCTACTCCTTTCTTTGAACATTTTATGTGTGTTTTAGACAAAAGGTATATGATGTCTGCCCTAATGCCCACATGTAAAATTGGAGTAAAGCAAAGGAAAACCTGTCTCTTGCCTCTATCGTCATCAACTTTTGGATTTGCATATTTGTAGCTCTCTTCTTGGGAGGTTGCTTCTGCAGAGTGCTGGAGGTTGGGTGGGATCTGGGGCAGGGTAGAAGGAGCTGCCTAGTCTTTATGACAGGTATTTCTGTGCTGCATCTCTGCTACCTTTTTTCCTGTCCCAACCATTATCCTCAGTTTTTGAAAGTATCTCTTACATCAGAGAACACATTAAATGTCTTCCTTTGGGTGATCTGAAAAAAAAAGAATCCCTGAGAAGAATGTACACATAGAAGAATCATAAGGGTATTAGCAGTGCAACTTTACTTTGCTCTTTGTGGGACCTCAATTAGTTTGAGTATTTTGCCTGTTATTTTTGGCTATCTCAGCTGTTATCTTTGGCTATCTCAAGGAAGCAGAGGAAAATGACAAAGGGCTTGAACTTTGCAGTAAGAAGGATCAGCATTTAAATTTGATTCTGCTCTTTATTAGCTTTCTCTTGACTTCTCTGAGTTTCATCTGTGAAACAGGTGTACAAATTGGTGTGAAACATCCAATTTATAGGATAAGAATGTGGAAAAAATGAGATATATACAGACTTTATCAGGCACTTAGTAGAAACTCAAGGAAATGTAGTTCCTGTTCTTTCATTCTCCCTTCCTGCCTTTCTTTTCCTTCACTTACTAAAGGCAGTTACTTCCAAATACCTTGGATAATCTAGGGTAAACACAATGACCTCATCTCCTACCACTCTCCCATGCTTACTCTGCCACTTTTCCCTGTTCCTCAGCACTCCAAGTACAGGCACACCTTGTTTCTTTGCACTTGACTGCGTTTCACAGATACTGCAGTTGCTTTTTTTTTTTTTTTTTAAATCGAAGGTTTGTGGCAACCCCATGTTGAGCAAGATTATTGGCACCATTTTTCCAACAGCTTGTGCTTACTTTGTGTCTCTGTCATATTTTGACAGTTTTTTCAATATATCAGACGTTTTCATTATTATTATGTTTGTCATGGTGATCTCCGGTCAGTGATATTTGATGTTACTATTATTGTTTTGGGGCACCATGAATCATGCCCATAGAAGACAATGAACTTAATAAATGCTGTATGTGTTCTGACTCCTCCACTGACTGGCCATTCTTCAGTCTGTCTCCCTCTCCTAGGCCTCCCTATTCCCTGAGACACAACAATATTGAAATTAGGCCAATTAGTAACCCTTCAATAGCCACTAAGTGTTCAAGTGAAAGGAAGAGTCCCATGTCTCTCACTTTAAATCAAAAGCTAGAAATGATTAAGCTTAGCGAGGAAGGCATGTTGAAAGCTCAGACAGGCCAGAAGCTAACCCTCTTGCAACAGACAGCCAAGTTGTGAATGCAAGGAAAAGTTCTTGAAGGAAATCAAAAGTGCTACTCAAGTGAACACAGGAAAGACAACAAAGTAAGATAGCCTTCTTGCTGATGCGGGAAAAGGTTTAGTGGCCTGGATGGAAGAACCAGCCAGCCACAACATTCTCTTCAGCTAAAGCCTAATCCAGAGCAAGGCTCTAACACTCTCGCATTCTGTGAAGCCTGAGAGAGGTGAGGAAGCTGCAGAAAAAAAGTTGGAAGCTAGCAGAGATTGGTTCATTAGGTGTAAGTAAAGAAGCCATCTCTACAACATAAAAGTGCCAGGTAAAGCAGCAAATGCTGATGGAGAAACTGCAGCATGTAATCCAGAAGATATTGCTAAAATAATTGATGAAGGTGACTACACTAAACATCAGATATTCATTGTAGACAAAACAGCCTTCCTGGAGGAAGATACCATCTAAGACTCTCATAGGTAGAGAGTAGTCAATGCCTGGCTTCAAAACTTCAAAGGACAGGCTGACTCTCTTGTTAAGAGCTAATGTAGCTGGTGAGTTTAGGTTGTAGCCAATGCTTATTTACTATTTCAGAAAACCTATGGCCCTAAAAAGTTTTGCTAAATCTACCCTGCTTATGCTCTAGAGGAACAACAAAGCTTGAATGGTAGCACATTTGTTCACAGCATGGTTACTGAATATTTTCAGCCTCGCTATTGAGACTTATTGCTCAGAGAAAAAAGATTTCTTTCAAAATATTACCATTCGTTGGCAGTCACCCAAGAGCTCTAATGGAGACGTACAAGGAAATTAATGTTGTTTTCATGCCTGCTACTACAACATCCATTCTGCAGCCCATGGAGCAAGGAATAATTCTGACTTTTAGGTCTTATTATTTAGGAAATACATTTTGTAAGGCTGTAGCTGCCATAGATAGTGATTCCTCTGATGGATCTGGGCAAAGTACATTCTTTGAAAAGTTTCTGGAAAGGATTCACCATTCTAAATGCCATTAAGAACATTTGTGGATCATGGGAGGTGGTCAGAATATCAACATTAATAGGAATTTGGAAGAAGTTGATTCCAGCCCTCAGGATGACTTTGAGGGGCTCAGGACTTCAGTGTGAAGTCACTGCAGATGTGGTAGAAATAGCAAGAGAACTAGAATTAGAAGTGGAGCCTGAAGATGTAGCTGAATTTCTGTAATATTATGATCAAACTTTAGTAGATGAGGAGTTGCTTCTTATACATGAGCAAAAAAAGTAGTTTCTTGAAATGGGATCTATCCTCCTGAAGATGCTGTGAATATTGTTGAAATGACAACAAAGGATTTAGAACGTTACGTAAACTTTGCTGATAAAGCATTCCAATTTTTAAAGAAGTTCTACTGTGGGAAAAATGCTATCAAACAACATCATATGCTACAGAGAAATCTTTCATGAAAGATGACAAATTTCATTGCAACCTTATTTTAAGAATTGCCACACGTACCTCAGCCTTCAGCAATCATCACCTTCATCAGTCATTGAGGCAAAGCCCTCCACTAGCAAAATTGCTGAAGGCTCAGGTGATTATCAGCATTTTAAAAACAATAAACTAGTTTTAATTAAGGTATGTACATTGTTTTTATTAGACATAATGCTGTTGTACACTTAATAGACTACAGTATAGTATAAACATAACTTTTATGTGCACTAGGAAACTGAAAGTTTGTGTGACTCTCTTCATTGTGATGTTGCTTTATTGTGTTGGTCTGTAACCAAAACCTCAATGTCTTTGAGATATGCCTGTATGTTCTTATCCTGGGCCTTTGCGTTTGCTATTCATTTTGCCTGGAACATGTTCCCCTGCTTATCCATGTGTCTTGCTCCTTTTCTTTCTTTGAGTCTCTGCTTGTATGTCACCCATCAGAGAGGCCTTCTGTGACCACTATATATAAAATAAGACTTCCCTTCTATTTCCTGATACTTCCCAACCCCTTACTGTGCTCAGTTGTTCTCCATGCCCCTCAGTATCTATTGGCCTATTATTTATTTGTTTGTGTATTGTATGTCTCCACTCCCTAGTATATAAGTCTCACAAGGACAGGGAATTTTTGTGAATTGCTGTATCCTCAGTGCCTAGGACACTACTTGGCCTGCATTTGGCACTCAATAAACATTTGTTAAATGTATCAATAAAGGAATATTATTTTTTATTCATGCCACATTTTCCTTCTGCTTTTCAAGGAAAAAAAGTATACATACTGATTTAAAAACAATTATTTAAATTGTCTATTATTGTTATCTCAGGATATTATTCAACTTAGAGGTGACCATTTTTAGCCTTTAGTGTTTCATATTAAAATATGATTTCTTCTGAGGCTTTTTTCCTTTAGACAGTTTTAATTTTAGAGAACTTTTAATTGTATCATTAACATTCCTGTCTGTAGGTCACTGTTATGTGGTGGATTGGGAAAACAGGGAGAGACCTGTGTTCTACTTATATCAATTCTTCGTGACCTTCAGCTATTGTTAAAATCTTTACTACTTTTTTTCCCAAATCCCCTATTCTGAGAAGCATTAGTACTTTTTTTAATGGAGAAATTGAAAATACATGATATATTGAGGTAAATTTTCTTAGTAACCTAAAATGATATCAAGAATGTTTTGGAGCCATAAGCCAGTTGGCTGATGTATGGAAAAAATCTTTTGAGGTTTTTTTTTTTTTTTTTTTTTCTAATTTCTTTGTTTGCTCTGAAAGAATAGCGTGTAATATTTTAACAGCCAAAGTTGTGGTCATTTTTATTTTAACAATTCTGATGATAGCTACACTTGCAAACCAGGTGATTTGTCATATATCTTTAAAACTCTCACCTACGATGCTGTTTTATTTCTGCTCTATTTGGTTCTTCACCTCTGATTCTGCACCTAGGTGCTCTTGGATTAATAATGTACTCTAAGAACTGGAAGGTCTGGCATCCTTATAATTCTGTACTTTTCATGTATTTTCTGTATTTTTCTTTTAGGTAGAAAACGATTAACAATCTAAGCAACATTTAAACACACTTGGATCAGATATATATTTAAAATAGAAGCCAGTTCACATGTTCTGTGATTTTTAAAAATAAGACTGCATAAAGTTTTAATTTTTTATTTATTACTGCATATGAAGTCTGTTCAGCGAGTGTTATGCTTTGCCATAGGTAAGCTTACAGAATTTATTTGAGAAAACATAAACATATAAATAGGTCTATTTTTTCAACAGGGAAATGGTAAGGTTTACTAAATGTTTAGTGATATATGTATATACATAAGGAAATTTTTTGTCCTTTAATATTGATGAGGGAAAAAGCAAAGATATTTGTCATGTTTTTTGCTGTACTTACCTAGATTATCCCAAACATTGGTGATTTCTATCTAGAAGGCTTACCCATTTAAGGGCTGGAGTCAGCCTTTCCTGAATACGAACATAAAACCTTTGCTTTGAAGGACATTTTGCACTTGGGGCAAAGTGAAATTTGTTAAGTAAATGGATTTTATGTGTTGTAGGACTAGAGAAGTAGCCTGGGAAGAGAACACTGTCCAGTTTAAGACTACCAGTCCATGGCCAGTCACAGGATGAAGAATATTTAACGCAGAATCATCTATATTTTCTAAGTTTCGTGCACACCAGTAAATGATTCAGACTATGTTTGTTCCCATGTGCCAGGGAGCTCTTGTGCTGATGTGATGAAACTTGGCATAGCACAGTCCTCCAGCAGAGCAGTGCCTGCCTGTTTATGCTGAGATAACTTGCACTCGCTTGATTTTACTTGGGGGACTTCTGCAGTTTTTTGTTTTGTTTTTAAAATGGTGCCTCTGCCTCTGGTGTATTTACCTTTTAGTATTTTTCCTCTCCCACAGTGTCTCAGCCTGAGGTAATCTGACTGTCATATGGGAGGTTTGGGGTTTATATTATCTACAGATTATGCCTGTTATATAGGTGTCCATGCTTTTGTTTCATACATAGTTTGAACTTATATAGTCATTTCCAGCATTCCTCTCGTTCCTTCTTACTTTTAGCCACTGCATAATCTGCCCTAGAGCTATTTCTATCCATTGCCTTGGTTGTGAAAGCAACAACTCCCCACCCGCAAGTCCTTAGCTTCAGAAGTGCTTTCCTTATGACTTTACAGAGGTATCTTGGTGGCTACGTCGGGTTCTGCCCAGCATCTTCTACTTAGACATCTTGTCCTAGGAATTAACTCTATAATACTCCTCCTCTCTCAACTGCTTCCTTAGATGCGAGAGGCTCATCTTGGTCTTTTTGGTTTCACAGTGTTTCAGAAAGCTGTAGTTTTCTTTCAACTCTGCCCTCATGGTTTTACTTTACTTTCTCTCACCCTTGGTCCCTAACCCTGAACAGGAATCTGTGACAGTACCTGGTCATGTAATTAGGAGAGAGGCATCTGGTCATTATGTAACTAGGTTGTGGAATGCCAGATGAGCAAGTGGCTAGAAACCTACAATCCAGCTTGGAACTGAGGTTTCATGGTGTTGATGTGACCCCATGCAGGTGAGCAATTTACTCCGTGTTAGAACGTTTTCATTTTTAAAAGGTAGACAACAGGGTCTCATATGATCATTAGGAAGAAGACGAATGTTTATTGAGCTCTGGGCTGGGCACTTCATTCTCACTTTCTTTTTCAGTCCTCAGAGCATTCTTGTGGTAGGGCAAGTGAGTGGCAGATGCATTGAGAAAAACATGCATATGGATACATACACATTCATATTTTGTTTATACTGTAAATTTTAAATCTGCCTAATAAAGTTATACTAGGGGACAGTGTGGTATTGTAGAAAGAGCATGGGCTTTGAAAAATTCACAAAGACCTGAGTATCCTAGAAAAAGCAGTAGTCCTCCTGGGGCAATGTAGTTTTTAAAAGATAATTTTTTTTAAAAGAGGTAAATACAGAGTTTGGGTGAACAAACAGATACAATTAAACATTTTTTTTTTAATTAAAATATCTCACTACTCATATCACTGGTGTGGCCGTGCAGACTCTTGGGAGCTAGAACATGGACTCTATTAAGATAGAGACTAGGAAACGTCCCTCATGGATTAACTTCAAGATACCTGGATTCTCCAGAAAGCTCAGTGAGGTGAAAATGGAAGAAACAGTGCTGGCCAGCTGGTCTGGCTGCAGCATTAAGGCGAATCCTAAGGTTGACTCACCATCTCAGTGTAAAATGTGCATAGGGGACATTTAGGGTGCTAACTCAAAAGATAAACCAGGAGCAGTAGAAAGATATGTTCTCCCTTCCCCTAAAAGAAGGCAGTCATATGCTCATACCATTCACTTTCCTTCTTTTCTATGTGGTGTCATTAATCTAATCCTCTCTCTTTGGCAGGACCATCCCTGTTCCAGCATCTGATGATTGTTTAATCAAAATTATTTTCTCTGAATAATAACTTAAGAAATTAAGAACTCATGTCGTATGTTAGAGAGATCACGGATAATTTTTGTACAAATAATTTCTGAAGAAAAAATTAAAATAGTGTGTTAGACAAATTTAGATAAAAGTTAATGAAAAGTGTTCATGGTATTGACATATAATAATATAGACAGGCAGGCCTTATGGCTCCACTTAGGTGACTCTATTTTTTTTTTTTAAACAGTCTCTTCTGATGATTTTTACTGCTGTTATTTCTTTATTTAGCTATTTAATTATGCATGCCAGTTGATGGATAGAGAGCAGTTTTTCAAGTTAAACTTTGAGCCTTCACGTTCAAAGGCATATTTCCTTCTCTGTGTTTAGAAATCTTTTTTGAGTTTGTGTAGTATTTAATTTTTAAAACCTGAGACTGAGAGACGCTTAGCATAGAGATTGTTAAATATAATTTAACTTTTAAAAAACCTCCTCCCTGTCAAAGAAAGGATCATTGTTTTTATTGAATTCTAAATGTTATTGTTTAAGCTTCCAGAGATTTAATATTTCAAAGTTCAGTAACCCATCTTTGAAAGTCAGAATGCCTGAGAGAATCCCATTTCCATATCTAAAATTAGAAACGACATGCAGAGACTACAGGCATTTTTACCAGACGTGGTAATTATATGTTTTCTCTTTTTGAGAAAACCTGAAGAAAAAAAACCAAGCATTAGTTCTCTACTGAATAAATAGTCTTTCTTTGGATAGTACCTCTGTCCCTTTATGTTATTTGAGAATCAGTTGTAGCCATGTATCTGTGATGTTTTGCTTACTATTGCTCATTTTCTTATTTAGAATTTTATTTTTCCCAAACAAATCTGTTAGGTCACAGAAATGTTATGATTTCATAATTTTGTTTTTGGATAACTATGTTTGTGAAATGTACCTTTGTCAGATTTACACAAATGCCTTTTTATATTTTGAGCATCTTCTTCACGTGCTCTGGTTGCCATGCATGGGGGCTAATGTACACTCTAGCTTTGCCTTGTGACTTTAAATGGATTATAGTTTCTTAGAGCGTGTAGAGGATGCACATTTGTGGTTGGCCTCTATAGTACTGGACGACTGATCATCATGTGTAAGGGAGATCTACCTCCTTCCTCACATTTGGGAAACTGACCTTGGGGAGGAGTTTGAGGTGGGACTGAAATGGAGGAAGGGAAGTATTCTCTGGAGACAGTGTGACCTTCTCCTGGCATCTGGGTTCTCCACCTCCTGCTGTTAGACTGCCCTGCTTGGAAGCTGGCTGTGTTCCCAGCCTACAGAGGATTGCTGCTCAGGGCCTAGAGCTGTAGCCCAGCTAGGAGATCATCTGTGATTTTTGATTACTACCTCTGTATTCCACTGGCATATGTAATTCAGTACTGAATGTAATTTATATCACTTTGAAGTCTAATAAGTGTGTTTTTTACATCTGTATCTTAATATTTGTCAAATTGTTTTGTTCTTCTTTTATTAAAAGTAATTATTCCTGTATTGAATTTGAGAAATGAACAACTAGGGGACTAATTTCAGAACAGTGGTACCTTGACTAGGATTACTGGGGAAAACTTTGTACTGTTATGCTTGTCAGATTGTTGTCTGCCACTCTGCTGTTCAACTTCACATTTAAAATGTACTTGAGACTGTGAGCGGTGGCTCATGCCTGTAACCCCAGAACTTTGGGAAGCTGAGGCGGGCAGATCACTTGAGGTCAGGAGTTTAGGACCAGCCTGGCTAACATGGTGGAACCCTGTATCTACTAAAAATACAAAAATTAGCCAGGTGTGGTGGCAGGCGCCTGTAATCCCAGCTACTTGGGAGACTGAGGCAGGAGAATTGCTTGAACCCAGGAGGCGGAGGTTGCAGTGAGCCAAGATCACGCCATTGCACCCCAGCCTGGGCAACACAGTGAGTCTCCACCTCAAAAATAAAATAAAATAAAATAAAATGTACTTGAATCTAAATCAGATACTATCTCTCCTACCTTTAAATCTGTCTGTAATGAAAGGTATAGCCCATACCTGCAGCCTATAGCTGGAATCTGGCCTGCAGACTTATTTGTTCTGCTCAGCATTTAAAAACCTGTAAATTTCACATAAGGACCAGATTCTCAGCATCCCTTGAAAATCTGCAACATATGTCAATATTGAGCCCATATTCTTGCCATGGCTGGAAAAAGCAACAACAAGAACAACGCCCTCCCCCCTCTGACATCCTTGGTTTGACAGTTTGCCATACCAACTGGTGTCTCACGCTCAGTCTGCTTGGCCCATTTGCATTACTAGTCTTAGCTGTCTAAGTACCCTGGAAAACCACTCCAGCCTTATTTCTTTCTTGTGTTCATATCCACTCTCTGCCTTATCTGTAGAACAACTTGCAGAGATCCAAGGTAGGGGCTGTGCTCTCTAGCCTCTGGACCTTTGGACATTCTAAACCTTCTTCTGGAAATGCCTTTCCCCACTTCCTTCTCCTGGTTGAGTCTTACTTAGCTTACAAGACCCAGCTTTATCACAGTGTTTGGGAAGCCATCCCTAATTTTCACTGCCTGGTTGTATAAAGATGCCCTCTGCAGATTACCCTTCACTGCTATCTACATCTCAGTTTTAGCACTTAGCATACTCTGTGTTAACTGTTGTGTTACATATCTTTCTTCCCCTTGGATCTAGGGTCTGGAGGGCAGGGTCTGTGCTACACTTTTTTGTTTATTCAACTAGTCACAATTGTTGGTACACAGTAGCTTTCAATATATACTTTTATTGACATGTCACAATATTGTCTGAGGCAATGAATCCCCACCTTAGCTGCATGTAAGAATCACTCGGACAGCTTTGAAAATCTAAGTAACATCTTGGCACAGTGGCACTCTGTAGACACAGCATCTTGGGAGGCTGAGGTGGGAGGATTGCCCGAGCTCAGAATCTGAATGTAGCTTGGGCAACATAGTGAGATCTCTTGGTCTCTGATAAAGAAAGAGAGAGAGGGAGAGAGAGAGAGAGAAGGGGAGAGAGAAAGGAGGAGAGAAAGAGAGTAGGAGAGACAAAGAGAGACAGAAGGAGAGAGAGAGAGAGAGAGAGAGAGAGGGAGAGAGGGAGAGGAGGGGGAAAATGTCCCTAAAATCTTAAAATCTTACCATCCGGCTGGGCGTGGTGGCTCACACCTGTAATCCCAGCACTTTGGGAAGCCGTGGTGGGCCAATCACGAGGTCGAGAGGTTGAGACCATCCAGGCCAACATGGTGAAACCCCGTCTCTACTAAAAAATACAAAAACTTAGCTGGGCGTTTTGGTGTGCACCTGTAGTTCCAGCTACTCGGGAGGCTGAGGCAGGAGAATTGCTTGAACCCAGGAGGTGGAGGTTGCAGTGAGCCGAGATCGCACCACTGCATTCCAGCCTGGTGCCTAGTGACAGAGTGAGACTCTGTCTCAAAAAAAAAAAAATCTTACCATCCAGGCCACCACACCTCAGACCAGTTACATCAGAATCTCTGAAGATGGGGCCCACGCATCAAGTTTTTAAAACTCCTCTGGTGATTCCAGTGTGCAGCCAAGGTTGAGAGTCACTGGCCTAGGACATTTAGGATTATGTAAAGAAAGGCAGTTTCCCCTGATTCGGTTTGAGATTAAAATATTTGGTGATGATTTTAGGAAAATCACTCAGGATGAACATTTTTTACTTAACTTTGGTAACATATGGGCATTTAAACAAGTAGGCACCCATCTTCAAGAAATCTGTTCCTCCTACAACAGTCAAACAATTCTGGAAGCTACACTGCTGACAAGCTACTAATCAGCAATGTCGTGTGCAATTATTGACTTTTTTTTTTTAATAATTTCGGTAGTTTATGTTGGTATAGCCATGCACCATTTCCTACCTTGTTACATTTTGATTTAAATTTCAAGTGGATTATTTTTCAGGCGCCCTACAAATTAACTTAGGCATTTACTGAGTTTCCAATGCCAATTGATTTTCTTTCTTTCATATTCTTCTTTGTTTTATCTTGGGACAGCTGTTTGGACTAAAGACAAAAACAGAATATTAACTGGTGTCTGATATGGATAACGCACCCGGAAGAAAAGACATTATCACTTGGTGAAAGCTGTCACCAGCAGCATGGTCTAATAAATGATCAGTCCTGAGCTCATTGGAGGAAGTTTCAGGAAAAAAATGAAAATAGTGAAAGAGTTGAGGAAATATTTATGAATTGGGATTGCCTTTATTTTGGAGAATATTAGACTGAGGTGAAAGAATTTCTGTATGGGCACTTTTATTTTTGTGAATGGTAACTTTGTTTCTACTGAGAATGAGGTTAGTAGACATTTGGTTTAGAATTAAGGGAGTTTTCGAAATTTATGTCTAAAGAATAATTGTTTTTGTTTATAAAGACTATAAGATAATAATGTTAATTGTGTGATCTCTTTTCTGGGAGAGTGTTTTGAAGAGGATTGACTACTGTCTGATCAGAAAACTTCTTGGGATTTAACTCTTTGACTGGAAAATCTCTTTCCATTAATCTTTTGTATCTGAACAAGTGATCTTTTTCACATTGCCCATTGATCTTGGTGAGAAAGCTGATTTGTCTACACTAAATTGGCAGCAGTGCCTTGTTGGTGTAGTAATTTAGATTTTCTAAGAATTTTCTGCTTATTCAGCTCTGTTTTCTCCTTTGAGCTAACTGTGAGGCTAAGGGGGAAGAATTTGATTGTTCCAACTGCCCTTTGCCAGGATTTTCATGTGTGTGTTGGGGGTGGGTGGGTGGGTGAGGGAAGCCTGGCTTCATGAGAGCTGCAGTGCAGGTAACATGGTAGAGTCCTGATAGTGGCTGCCTGAGAAGGCCTGGCCTATAGCTAGGGGGCCTTCTTTTCCAACCCCGCTCTTTGACCTCCGCTGGCTCATTTTCAGGCTGGGAGCAGTGGCATCACTTGACCTGGAGGAGAAGCAGCCAGTCCAAAAGAGCCAGACTCAAAGCTCTGCCCAGCCTGGCTGTCACCTTTAGGCACCTGAGGACACTCAGCATGGAATTATGTGCCTCAAGACAGTGGCTTCCCTCACAGAGCAGAGAAGGGACTGATTAATCAGTTAGTGTAGTGCACTCAGCTGGATCTCTCTTGACAGCCTAGTGAATCAGGGGTTGAATTTGGAACTCTTCCCTCCTCCCATCTTTGTGGAGCAGCCTTTCTGAAGAGGAGAAGAAGGTCACTGTGGGGCATTCTACCTTCTTGGTCACCTGTCCCTCTACTCATTGCTCCTGACAGCAGCTGTCTTCCCCCTGCCCCCCATATGATCAGGGAACTGATCAGATGACTTGAGTAAAGAAGTGCTGGCAGTACCCACAGAAGGGTGTGCGTGCTGTCAGCCAGGGCAGGGAAGGGCTGCCAGCTGTTAATGTCAGTGTGCCTGGCACCAGCATGCTTCCCAGAATCTGCGGTCCAGCTCTGCCAGCATGAGGCTGCTGTTTGCAAATATGAAGTTCTGATCTAATTCTGGCAAAATACATATTTTTTTCTTGAATTGCTTAATTATTATCCTGAGTTGCTCTTCCTTTGATTGTGAAGATTTGGCCTGAAGTGAAGGCCGCTAACAGTGCCATGATGGCAGTTTGGTAGATGAAGAAATGCCAAGAAAAGTGATTATATTTGCCACAGCTCTGAAGTAAAAAATTTCCCGTCCCTACCTCACAATTCCTGCCTTTACCTTCCTCTTCTATGGAGTTTCTTTTCTGAAGGCTCAACTTTAGTTTTCAGGCCAATCTGGATAAGCAGTTTCAACCCCTCAGCTGCAGGGGTTCAGAATACATTTCCAGACTGGATTCTCATGGTGCCCACTGAATCTCAGCTCTCCCCACTCTCTACTTTGTGCCCAGACTTCTAGCTTCACTTTGATAGCACTGGGCCTTGGGAGCTGACTTTGTGAAGATTGTTGATGCTGAACTATGACATCATTACAGATATAGCACTTGTGTTCTGGCTTGCTCTTACCATCTCTCCAATAGGACAGTGGAGTCCTGGCTTGAGCTTAGAGCCCGACTTGCTTACCAGTACCACCTGCTTATGTGACTTCTGGTTGTCATTTACTGTATCCTGTGTTTTGGTACTTTTTTGAGGAGAATGAAGCCTGGTAGAATGAACAAGGCAAGTTTGATGCCTGACAGACGTAGCTCTAATGCTATGCCTAGCACATCTTACTTGTAGTCTTAGGTATGTTTCTCTCCAATCCTCAGTTCTTCAGAGGTAAAATGAGGGTACTGTTTCCTATCTTACAAGTTTGTAATGGTTATATAATATACTGTATGTAAAATACCTAGCATGCTGCTGAGCCCTTAGGAGGAATTCACATCTTAATTCCTTTCATTTATCTGCTATCTGTGCTTAGTGTCCTGCATCATGACTGACATTACCATGCCCTTTGCATATAGGAAAGCATTTCCTTGCTTGACTGCACCTCTGTAATTGGCTTTTGCAGTTGGTCACTTTTCTCCCAGTCTCTGCTTAATGTGTGTTAGTAGGTCTTGGGCCAGGTCTTCATCCTGACTGTCCTGTCCCTCAAGAGGTGATTATGCAAATCTAAGAAGGGAACTGCTTTTATTGCTGTCACTCCTGTCTCAATTTGCTAGCTGTTCCTGTGATTAAAATCAGCCTACATGTATTTACCCTTAAGTTGGGCCATGTGGTTCCACATGCAGTATTATGAAATAAGTTACTATCCTTTGGAATCAGGAGTCTTCTGGTTTCCAAATGGTTTAGCTCAGCAATGGGAATAGCATTTGTTGCTATTAAATTGGTCCCTAGTGGCCACTTTCTTTTTCTACTCTGTAGTTACCAAGCAGCTGGGCATGAATCAGCAGAGTTGAAAATATTTTAACCAGAAACATTTGGACTTGGCACCAAAGTCCAAAATTGGTCTGGGTTGTATTGCCCAGACCAAGGCAATACAGAGGTCAGCCAGCCAACTGACGGGGCACATAGCTACTAGTATTTGCTTACGGAAGACCTGTCAGCAAATCCTGGATGCAAGTTTAGTATCTAAAAAGAAAAAGAGGTCATAAATTGTATATGATTTTGCCTTGCATAGCAAAATCTGAATGTTGTTTAAAATGCATCTCATTATACAGTCTCATGTTGATGACCTGGATCCAGTTTGCAACATCTGTTAGGTTGACTTTATGGTTATTGCAGGTTTCAGGGAGTATTCAGAAGCCTGTTTTACAAATGTCATAAAGTGAATGGAAAATATTTTCCATAGTTTCAAATAATAGAACCCCAGAGGCCTTTGATCATATTGAAAGAGCCCATGGTCAGCTTAAATCTCCCTGGGTGTCTATTCATTACGTTATGGCCCTCTGAAGTAATCAGTTCTAATTACACTGAAGAAAGCATTTGATTTTCAGTGACAGATTAATGCCTAAGTTGGAATATGCAAAGGCATGGAAATAGTGGAAACAAATGAAATAAATGCCTGATAGCTTGTCAGACTACTCTAATGAAGGGGTCTAAGTAAGGGGCACTGTTCCTTACACTTAACAACGGAATGTGTGTGAAGTGACTACACTGAATACCAGTCCCCTTCTATCTCCCTCGTTACTCCCCATCCTGAAATGAAAGCACTCTAGTGAATCAAGACATCTGTGAGTAATCAGTACTACAGTTCTCATCCATCAAAATCATTGAGCGTTGCTTGGATTGTGTTTTCTAACACAGGGCTTGGCAAAGTATGGCCTGTGGCCAGTTTTTGTATACCTTATGAGCTACGAATGGTTTTTATGTTTTTAGAGAGTAAGAGAAAACAAAAATGAATATTCAACAGAAAACCTACAAGACTCACAAAGCCTAAAATATTCACTATCCAGCCCTTTACAGAAAAAGTTTCCCAACTCCTGTTTTAATATATTAATGAGATATTTATGAGCTTAAATTAAACATTCTTAATTGTACCCTCAGTGAGGTTAGCACAGTGGAAATGTGGCAAAGGTATGGGCTTCAGAGCTGGACAGATATGGTGACGTCCTGGCTCTGTGATGTTCTACCTGGAGAACCTCAGGAAAGTAACTTAAGCCCTCTAAGCCCCAGCATCTTCAAGGTAACTCAGTACCTTCCCTTCCACTTAGTAGGATCATAGCAAATGATAATTCTTCAGTCAAAAAATAGTAGACCACCTATAATGCCGTGGGCAGCTGCAAAAACATTGCAACAGGCTTGTGTGCAAATGGGCAAAGGGAGAAGCAAGGCTTGGTGAATACCCAGGGCTTGCCAGGACTTGGTGTGGCACTGAGTGGGCATTGTCTTATTATAGCAGTCCCAAAGCAGGTTCCTCTGGACTGTGGCATTGCTATCACTCCTCCAAAGCTGGCTTCTGCTTCAGATTTTGATGAGGGTGCTTTTTTCTCGGCTCATTATGTTGGTGCCTTCCGTACCCTTCAGCTGCCTGAAGATGTTCTTGTCTTTGGGCCTCTGCACTGGATACTTAACCAAATATATGTGAGCCTTTGGCCGTTTGTTGGTGATTTGCTGCCAAGAACTATTCTTTCTACCTTTTCTCACCTTCTTCTTTTCTTTCTTAAATGTAATTGTGCATTAATTGGGTCAAAGAGATTTTGATCCTTCCTAACTGTTCCTTTCCTAAGTTGTCACTGTGATTTCCAAGTAACATTAGACAAGGGATTTAAACCATTGTTCCTTTTTCTTTCTTCATAAATGAAATTGGCAGTATTGCTGCTTTATACCAGAAGGACTCAAAAGCACTGCATTCTGGGGCAAAAAATGTGTAGGTACTTTTCAATGGAGGCTGAAGTTGTGGGTGTGATTTTAGAAACAGTCTTCCTGGAGCTTGCTGTTTTGAAGTGACTGAGCCTAGAAATGTCTTTGGCTATATAGTTACACAGTGCTTGATTTTAGTAGAAAAGGTTTGATAAGAGCATTTTTTTTTGGAGCCTTGCATTCAGTCTATGAGCGTCTGCAAGGCTTTACCAAGAGAGGGCATGCAAAGACAGGCTGTTTCCCCTTTCCCTGGAAAGGTGGGATTGCTTGGCAAGTAGCCGTAGAGGAAGTGTTTAGTGTGTGACATCAGGGAGTGGGGCTGCTGGCCAGGATTTCTAACACTGTGATTACAGGTAGCACATGCTAAATTAGGGTTCTACACCCCTAATACATGGCTGCATTTAGCAGGAAGTGAAGAAGCCTGAATGTGGGAAAGTCCTTGACAACCTTATAATAAAGTAGGTGATGTTTATAATGTGTATTATGTATATAGCATTTGTCCTTTCAGGACAGAATGTCTTGTTAATATGTTACTTAAATATTCTACAGGGATATTCCTTTTGTCCTCTTTGATACTTTTTGTTGTTGTCTAAGGGTCTAATGGCAGGTTTTTTTGAACTAGCTAGAGAAAATCCCGTTTTCTGGATGTCAAATATTTATTTCATATACTTAACGACACTGAACACTTAAAAATGGTTAAGATGGCAAGTTTTATTTAATATCTATTTTATTACAATTTAAAAATTCAATTTTCCATACCTGAAATTATGGAGAGGCGCAATTAACTTGCTGTAGTAAAGAAATTATTTAAATAAAAGATATCTCTAGGTAGTTTTAATTTTTTTTCCTTTGGCTTTTTTGACATTTTCAAGTTTAAAAAATGTGCATTACTTTTTTTTTTTTTTTGAGACAGAGCCTCACTCTGTCATCCAGGCTGGAGTGCAGTGGCACAATCTTGGCTCACTGCAACCTCCTTCTCCTGGGTTCAAGTGATTCTGCTCCTCAGCCTCCTGAGTAGCTGGAAGTAACAGGTGTATGCCACCACACCCAGCTGATTTTTGTATTTTTAGTAGAGACAGGGTTTCACCACGTTGGCCAGGCCGGTCTCAAACTTCTGACCTCAGGCAATCCACCTGCCTCAGCCTCCCAAGGTGCTGGGATTACAGGCGTGGGCCACCGTGCCTGGCCTGCATTACCTTTACAACCAGATAAAATTTCAAAAAATTAGCAATGTTTTGGGAACATTAATCCTCTCATACTTCTAATAATCCTCTCATACTTCTGTAGCAAGTTTCAACCATTGATTTGCCTTTATGCATGCATTTAAGCGATGTTTTTATTTTTGAATTCAAAAATATTATTCTCTGATAACCCTTGCCTCAGCGATTCAGAAGTGAAGGAAATACATTTGATTCAGTGGAACATTCTGCATATGTTTTACATGTACTTTATTCTAGAAAACAATTTTTGTCAACTTGACGGTACAGATCACTGCATCTGAAACAAGTAAAATGGGCAATGGTATGGTCTACACATTTGAGAAATTTTGTTTATAGATACATAGAAAAGTAAAGATCTTTTACTGTTAAGCATTTTATCTTTTAAAAACTGCAACTGATGAGATATATTAACTTACTTAGATCAAAAGAATGTTGAGTTAAGAAAATATCTGGAAGGAGCTTATAACCTTCTATTGCCTAGAAACTGCCTTTCTTTTCCCACCTAACACCTAGCTTCTGAAGAAATATAGGGGAAAAAATCTAGAAAACTATAACTGGAAGAAGTTATGTTTATGCTACTTCTATATTCCTGAATAAATGGACAGCAAGGCATCTTTACCACTCAATGAGGCCTCCATCATAAGATTTGAGAACTGGTTTCGCCTCACTTCTAACCTTATTTTAGAATTGCACTGAGAACCTTGGACACATGGTTATTCCACAACCAAGGTCTCCTTCCTTCTACTTTCCATTCTGTTATGTCTGAGGATTTTTTTATTGGTAATTATTGAGTAGAATAGTGCTCAATAATCTCTTTAGTTGTTGGAGTTACTAGGAATTATAAATTCTTGCTGGTAACATTGGCATAAGGAAGAATGTGGAAAAGACAGTGAGTATAAGAAAGTGGTAGAAAAGAAGAAAAGTTACTAGGAGAAAAACATGTGGAGAGAAAGAGAATGAAAAGGAAGCTGTAGATGCCTTTGGATCTACCAGTTGTCTTCTTGATCTCATACTTGCATGAGTGCTTTCAGTCTGTAAACTGTGAGGATTTATCTGAAATGGAAAGGCTTTCCAAAACCATGAGTGGATTATAAGGTTATATGTCAGGTCAAGTAGTTTGAGGAATCACTAGATTTTTGGCTAAGTGAATGGCTTAATAAATGTGCTTTAGCATGATTAATGTCAGAGGTGGAAGAACAAAATGGGTTGGAAGAGAGGCAAGATTTGTTGAGATGTGAGGTAATGAAAGTGTGAACTACAGCAGTGGTATTGGTGAGTATAGAGGAAGGCATGTCTGTAAAGACAAAAATGGGTAAAGATAATTGGATGTGTATAATAATCAACATCTGAATTTTTGTGCAGCACCTACTTCAAATATTCTGTTTTCAAATCTAGCAACATATGGGAAATCCCAATATTTTAATCTTCAAACTATTTTTCTTTAACTGCTTTTCTATTGTGGTGGCATTTCTTTTTTCTTATTTTTTCAGGTCATGTCCTAATTTTGGCTGCCTAAGTAAAGATTTCAGTGCTTTAATGGACCGAAGGAGACAAAATGGGCAAAGGTGACTGAAGATCTGTGCCTTAGTTACTGAGAAAGTTGTGGTGCCATTGATGGAAGACAGAGATTTGAGAAAGGGAATTGGTTTGATTGAAGGGATGATTTGGAGGAGGCAAGTTCAGTTTTGGGCATATTTAGATTTAGGTGACAGTTGGCCAGATAAGTATTCTCTTTTGATAGTAGACACAGGGACTGGAACCAGAAATTTAAGCGTCAGCTATGTGGAACTGTTGATTAAAATCATGTAATGCAGTCTATTCATCAAGGATTGTGTTTTGTAGAATAACTACATTTAACAGATGAAAGGAAAAGGAGTATTTAGAGAGAGGTAGAATCATAGCACAGGAAAACCCAAAAAGTACCAGTCACGGAAGCTCAAAGAGAAAGGAATTTGAAGAAGTTTAGTATTACCAGATACTGGAAGATGTCAAAGTGAACTAAGCACACTGACTTTGTTGAGAAGTTTGAAGATCTTTAAGAGAAGTACCGAACACACACAAAAAAAGGTTATGAAGCACAGATCAAACTACAGCTTGAGAAAGGTTTGGTGAAATTGTAAACTTAACGAAAAGAATAGTCTTGGACATGGTTTGTGTGAAATTAGCACCCTACTCCGATTGTTAGGACACAATATTTGTTTGAAAACCTTTGTTTAGTATTTGTGGCATCGTCCTAGTAAACTGGAATGCCTTTGATCTGATGGCCAACTGAGTTTTTGAGCTCACTGCCCTACATTTCTTTTAATTCTTAACCCAACTTGGTAGCACTTCTAGTACATCAAAATATTGACTAAAATAACCAGAAGATAGGGTTTAAAACTTTGGAGAATAACATAGCTCACAGAAAAAAGTAGCAGTTGTGCTATTAAAAATCAGATTCCACTTGCTAAGAGTCATTTTCACTGTCCTTGTTTCCCACTTTCATTGGTCTTGTCTGACTGTTTTTCTTCTATTGTCATTTTTTCATTTTTTATTTTATTCATTTATGTAGTTTTTATCAGCACATAATAATTATACTTATGGGGCATAGTGTGATGTTTTGATACATGTATACGCTGTGTGAAAATCAAACCATGGTATTCAGAATATCCATTACTTAATACATCTATCATTTCTTTTTGATATGTTTTGGGACAAGCAAAAACAAGCTGGTCTTTTTTTTGTTTGTTTTTAATTTGTACATGGTTCTAACTTCTGTTGCACTGTCTCTTTTGGTGAGCTGCCAGAAGTCCTGCCTTGATATTTAGTATTTGGTCAAAAGTGATTAATACATTGCTGGTTAGCTTGGTGGTGAAGTTGAGCAGTAGATGAAAGGAAATGGAATGGTATAAACCAATTATCATAATGATGGTAGACAGTAAGCAGTGAGCCTAAAATGATATTCTGGTCTAAGAATTCTAAACCAGGTTTTAATGCCTCTAACTTCAGACAGGTCACTTAATCTCAGTCGGCCTAAATTTCTTCTTTTAAATTATGGAAAACAATTTTAAAGAGTGCAATTTGTGAGGTACCCTGAAATGTGTAGAATGGCATTACCTAGTCTCATTTAATATAACATAAGAAACACAGTAGGCCAAATTATAAAAATCACTTGATGGAGGTCTAGACTGTAGACCTAAGTTTTGCTTTGGATTCCAGCATTGTTGAAGGCAAGATATTTTTGACTTTCCAAAATTCATTTTCCTTTGGACAAGTGAACCCAACTACAGTTACAATAATAATGACGATAACAGTTTCCATTTGTTGAGCACTATTTTGTCATATATTGTTCATTCTTTTATTCAGCAAATATTTGTCAATTACCTACTATGTGTCAGATTGTCTTGTAGGTGTTTTCTAGGTAGTATGATAGGTATTCTACAGCAATGAAAAAATTCTTGCCCTCATGGAGCTTACATTCTAGAGGGGGATAATTGGTCAGTAAACAAAGTAAGTTTTCACTGTTTAATATACTGTATATTTTATGTGTTTATTTTGCTAATTGTACTTCTGTATCTACTAGCATAGCTAGAGGGAATGGATCCATGGGCGAAGCGAGATTAGCTTGGAGAAGTAGGTTGGTACCATTGTTGTTATTATTTTTTAAAAAATAGATCTTAGGTATACAGAATTAGATTAATCATATTTTTTTGCTTCATGACATTCTTTGTCATTTTATTGCTGCTAATAATAGAAGGAAATCCTATGAACCTGTCATTGACTGTGATATCTAGAACATTGGCAAGAATTTTGATCTTTTAAGTTCTCTCATTCATGCCTTATTTTGGCGTCATTTTTTTAAGCCAGGCAGTGGGGGCGATGTGGAGTCCAGACATGAGGTGGGAAGAGAACAGAGACAAGGAGACCAGTTGGAGGTGGTAGATGAGGAGAGGATAATGATCACCTTAGTAGGAGTGGAACGAAGAGCTGGGTGAGATTGGCTTCATGAGAGAATGCAGTATTGCATTGTCATCATGGCATGGAGTTATTAGTCATCAACTCTTTATGCATGTTTGGATAAAGTACATGATGATGAAATCATCCTTGGTTTATTTGCTTTCATGCTTTCAACATGTAGTGCTACAAAGTTAGAGAATCTCAAAATTTTTATTTTAGATTTAAAATTTTGTTGTAAAATAATTAAGACATGAAAGTATATACAAAAGGATGTAAAGTTTAATGCACTAGACCACTGCCTAGCATAAGAAGTTAAATATATTAGCCCTCATATTACCCTTACTGATTTCATTTCTTTGTCTTAAGCCCCAGTAGTAATTCTGCTGTTTAAATATACTGCTTATCATTTTCTTACATAACAATTTTTACTACATTTGTATGTCACTGTAAGATAGCTATTTATAGTATTGTTTTGCATGGTCTTAAACTTTATGTAAATGGTATGCTTTATGTATTGTTTGACACCTCTGTTTAGCTCAAAGTTGTTTATGAGATTCATTCATGTTGATGCATGTAGCATTAGTTCACTCATTTTCATGGCTGCCCATTGTATGAGTATACCATGATCTATTGATCTTTTTCTGTTAATGGATATTTCATTGTTTTTAATGTTTCGGCAATACATTGTTCCTATGTGCCAATGTTCCTATGAACATTTTTGTAAATATTTCCTTGTGTACGTATATGAGTTTTTTAAGGATATATTTTTAAGAGTGGAATTTCTGGGTAATAAGATATACACCCCTTAAACCTTACTAGCTATTACTAAATTGTTCTCCAAATTGTTTGAACCAGTTTATACCCCCATTTGTAGTGCAAGATAGAGAACATTCTTGAACTTTACAGCTGGGAAGAGAGCCTGTATTTTGTAGACTAGTGCTTCTGAACAGGAACAAGGCAGTGTTCGATGGATGAGAATCACCCCTCCTGGCCCTCAAAAGCACACATCTTTTCCTCCCTCTATTCCTCTCTAGGTTTTCATTGCTTGGTGTGTATATGTTTAGATACTGGGAACCAGAACACATAATCATAAAAAAATCTTACTTATTGAGCCTAACTTGCTCTTTGAGGATTGTCAGTTTAGTGGTTAACTGATTTAGTAGTCTATCCTGAAAGCCTTTGTAACTCCATGTTTTCATCAACAACTACTCCTGTCAGTAGCAATACAAGGTTATACGTTTTAACCAGATTTTCTCAGGCCTTTTTTGGATACCTTTAGTAGTTAACTCTCTTTTGTCAAACCTTCCTGTAAATAAGCATCGCGCAACATACAGAACCCTGGGGAATACAGCTGAGGGCACTGCTCACTGTGTATTCATTCCCACAGGCTGCACTGAAATAACCTGGTAAACAATACCCTCCTCCATTTTGCGTCTGTTGTGCTGCTTTGGGGATAGGAAGAGAAACATAAACAACTGTTCTGGTTAACGTTTGTGTCATACAGTTAGTATTGCCAGTGAAATGTTCCTAGACACAAAGAATTGTGCTTTTAATTTCATTTCACCATCTGCCGTTTTTTTTTTTTTTTTTTTTTTGGCGTGGTCTGACCAAAATTCCTTCTCTGCACAGCAGTATAGGCAACATCATATTTGTTTCAAATACACAGTATGGCATTTTGTTTACTTGGCATTTACCAAGAGCAAAGACACTTCTTGGAATGGCTGCAGCAAGGCCCTGTCATTGGCTCTTGAATGTGACTCGTAGGTGATTTCTGTGTTTGCATTCCACTGCTCTGTTCCCTAAGGTCCTTGACTTTCTTCCTAGGAAGACACTTAAAAAGGGACTGAGCATTGCGTCAACCTGTTGCAGTGTTTTTTCATATATGTGTTCACTCTAAAAATGCAAATAAAGACTGTTTCCGTAGAGGGTGCTCATACAATTAAAAAAAATAAAAGAAAAGAAAAAAATTTAAAAATGGTGCCTAACCCTAATCATGTTTTTTAAATTTCTGCAGTTTAAAAAATTGAAATATATTAGAATCATTTTCTCTAATGTCATCAAAATATTTGAAGCAATAGATTGCTGTTTTCATATGTAATCCTTAAAAAAATTTCTTGCTTAGCTGACATTTTAAAGACAGGTATGCTTTAATATAATAAAACCACAAAAAATAAGTAGATCTTTTCGGATAAATTTTGGTTTAAAATGGTACAGCTAACAGTCCTGCAGTGGACCTAGGATTCAGCTTTCTCAGCTCTGCTAGTTTAGTTATGACACACCTACCCGTTTTCCACCTTCTAAAATTTTGTTTTTACTGATTTTTCTCCTTTTTTTCATTATATTTGTGGACTTCTTTATCTTTAATCCCATTATTTTCTAGTAGAACTTTGGGAAGGGACAAGACTAAATATATATTCAATGTGCCTTCTTTTAATTCTTTTTTTTTTTTTTTACTAGTAATGGTATTATTAGTCATTGAGTTCTTCCTGTATATCAGGTACTGCACTAAATATATTATCCATATAATTTCATTTAATTATCTTGATAGTCTAAGGAGCAAAGAGGCAAAGGTGGGATCAGAACTAAAGTCTTCTGGTCGCAAAGCCTGTATTCTTCACACTATAGCATACACCTCTAGGTTTAAAAAAATAAATTGAAAAAGATTTATACTATGTGTAAATGTTTTGTTTTGTACTTTTTTATAGCACTATTTATTAATTTATAAATTATTTAAGATTAAGGGTAAATTATTCAACACAATTGTCATTCTTTTGAAATATTTCCCGTTCAGCTTCTTTGTCTAAAAGCAGACTTCTTGGCAAATCACCAAATGAAATATTCTTTGTATGAAGAAATTAGTGTTTTTAAAAAGACAATATGAGGTCATCCTATGATCCAGAACTCTGTCATTTGAGTAAACCAAAATTTCTCATCTTCTCTTCTCTTTGTTCCTTTAGTTATTGCTGTACTTTGTAGGACACCTCCTATGTTTAGGGTCCTTGAAGAAAAAGTTCCTAAAGATATGTTATGTTTTACATGTATTAGAAAAAATAAATGTATAACAAGAATGTTTCTGGGTACAAAATTTTGATATGTGCATTTGTTATTTAATATTATCTCACTGTCTTTAAGTTCTTTAAAAGTCTCAGTCTTTTAAAAAACATTGCCTATTTATTTTTTCCTAACTTTGTTGAGCATTATGATAGTAAGTTTGCGATTCCAATATAAATTGGAAGGCATATCTCAATTCTGAAATGTTGTCAAATAGAAGTTACCCTACTGTAAGTGGTGATGTATATAGTTACATCATGGTGAAAATGTGTGAGTAGCAATGACAACTAGCATGTATCCATTTGTAAGAATACTGCAAATGGCTGGGCTGACCACCGGTGCTTTGTGACATTTATTTAACAAATAGTAGAGTGTCTCTTACATTCAAGGCAGTGTCCTCGCCCTTGATGCATAAAATTGAATGTGAAATTAAGAAAAGTTGAATGAGAATATCTAAAAGGAAAAGCTAATTAAAAAGGACTATCTGTGAGAAAAATAACATGAGATCAGAAGGGGAAAACATATAAACAAAAACCATGAGACAAAAAAGCAATATGAAAAGTGAATCTTAGAAGACAAAGTAAAAAAAACAAAGGTCCCTACTTGTAAAAAGAAATAACTACCTTCTGTTATCTCAAGAGGAAAAAAAGAAGCGTGCTTTACATAAATTAGTATGCAAAATTTGTAAAGGCATGGGACTCCTGGAAGGTTGCCAGTATAGCTTTTGTTGAGATGAAATTCAGGGGACTTTTTATTTATAGGAAACCAGTTAATGTTGTTTTCTATTCTTTAGTTATTTACTTTCTTTGATTTTTCTTAATGTTCTTCTTGATTACAGATGGCTAGAGTAGTGAATTTTCAAAAATAGTTGATAGATGATGTATTAGTACAAAGTAATACTTTGTATTTCTTAATATATTTTAGAAATCTATTAATTTTTGTTGTTGTTGTGTTGTTGTATTTTTAGTAGAGACGGTTTCGCCATGTTGGCCACGCTGGTCTCAAATTCCTGACCTCAAAGTGATCCGCCCACTTTGACCTCCCAAACTGCTGGCATTAAAGGCATGAACCATTGTGCCCAGCCTAAATGATTATGTTTATACTTTTAATTTATCTTCATGTATAATGATTCTTTATAAATTTCATTTTTCATTTTCCATATTCATTATATCATCGTTAGTATAGAAATGTCCAGAAATAATTAGTATAATACTAATTGTTACCATTTCTTAAACATTTACCATATGCCAAGTATGCTGTGCTTTTTATATATTAGCTTATTTAATTCTGACAAGAATCCTATGAAGCAAGCATGTTGGTACCCCCATTTACAGATGAGGAAAGTGAGGCATAGAAAGGTAATACATTTTATTTAAGACCTTATAGCTACCAAGACTGGGATTTAAATCCAGGCAGTCTTGACCCTAGAGCTCTTGACAAGAATGCCTTTCAGTACTAATGACGAGTTTTGATTTATTCTGTAAACTGGCTTATTTGAATCATTGTGGACATAATATCAAGAGACCAGGACTCCTACTTTTATTATGCATTTCATATCGAGACAAAATTCTCATTGAATTTCAAAAAGAGTTTTAAATTTATGAGTGTGCAGTAGATTGAATATTTGTGTCCCCAAAATACACATGTTGAACTCTAATCCCCAAGGTGATAGTATCTGGAGGTGGAACCCTTAGGACAAAATTAGATCAGGAGTGCGGAACCCTCATGAATGGGATTAGTGTGCCCTGAAAAGAAGAGGGTGGAGAGTTAGTTTACTCTTTTTCCCATGAGAGGATAGAATGAAAAATAGGCAGTCTGCAACATGGAAGAGAGCCCTAACCGAAGCCTGACCATTTTGGCTCCCTGATCTTGGACTTCCAGCCACTAGAACTATAAGAAATCAGTTTCTGTTGTGTATTAGCTACCTGCCTATGGTACTTTTTTTATAGCAGCCTGAACTAAGAGTGCTTATTAAAGTACCGAACCATAAGGTTGATGGCATTTTGAATGCATGTTTTAGCACCATTAGTGTGTGATTAGGGCAGGGAATTCCCTAATGAGGGAAAGGTCAGAGGCTAGAATCCTGTACATGTCTGTTTGCTCATCATATGGCCTAAGTCTGATCTTTTAATCTGGCTCCTCACCTGACAATTGTAGGCCCTCGGTCATAAAGGATGCCATATGAGAGAATATGGATGGATTACTGTACCTCCATCACGAGGATCATGGCCACAAATCAAAGCTTTGTCACTGAAAGCCTCTTTGGAAACTAATAGTTTTGTGCCTGCATGTACTCTGTATAGACTGATGTTTTTCAGAACAAGAGCAGGAGATGGTTCCCTTTTAGTATTATGAGACTAATTAAAAAAAACTCTATCTTCTAAGATTCATGCCTTATATATTTATGTACTTTTTTTAAAGTCTCATATTTTTATACTCTCTTTCCTGCTTTGGGCCTCACTTTATTTCCCTCAGCTTAGTATTTTTGAAATTCTTCCTTTAGGGGTTTCTAAATATTCATATTTTAATTTGACTTTCCTTAATTTGGAATTCCATTTTATGCTCACAGGGCCTCAGACAGTGTCATAAATATGATGATGGCTCAGATGGTTAAACTGTGTGGCAAAAAAATCTGTGGTCAGCTCAGTCACATGTAACATCCTTATATCCTGATGTATGCTGGCTTTCTCTATTCCTGACACATCTTTTTAGAAAGGTAGATAGATAGATAGATAGATAGATGAATAAATAGTCATTTGCAGTGGAGTAATTTCTGTTTGTCTACATTTCCCAGTCTGAAATTTGAGTATTTGGGATCCTAAAATAGAACCATAAGGTGTGAAAAATCTGTCAATAATACTTTTTTTTTTTTTTATGGAGTCTCACTCTGTTGCCCAGTCTGGAATGCAGTGGCATGATCTTGGCTCACTGCAACCTCTGCCTCCCAGGTTCAAGCGATTCTCCTGCCTTAGCCTCCCAAGTAGCTGGTACTACAGGCACATACCACCAAGCTCGGCTAACTTTTTTTGTATTTTTAGTAGAGATGGGGTTTCACTGCGATACCCAGGATGGTCTTCATCTCCTGACCTTGTGATCAGCCCACCTTAGCCTCCCAAAGTGCTGAGATTAGAGGCGTGAGCCACCGTGTCTGGCCAATAATAATATTATTAATAATATTAACAAATTGATAATGATGATTGATAAAAATTTTAGATCAATATGAAATTGCCAATATTAGACCATTTTGACCTAAAAAAGTGTCATTTTCTTATGGTCTCACCTAAAATATGTTAACAGTAGCAACTCACTAGTATTGGTTGCTTATTATACCTGAGGACAGTGCCAAGTGCTTTCATGCGTTGTTGCATCTTCTGATCTCGAGACAAGTATTGCTACCTCCCTTATGTTAAAGACAGTGGAACAGGTTAGAGATGTTCAGTAACTTTTCCAAAGTCACTAGGGGCAGCACTGTTAACTAATGTTTAACTTTGTTGTTATTTTGCCTGGCAGTGCTGATTAAATCAATAGAATATGACAAGATAAGAAGAAAGATAAGAATGGTTGTACTGTTAAAACAGTGTCAGATGTGACACTTTTTTGAGCCAGTGGTATTTGTAGTAATTTTAGCAACAGGAGATAAATGCACAAAGGCTCTTAGCTCCCTTTGCTCTGGCTATTTATGAACCCTCCACACTCATGTCTAGTAACTGCTATAAAATAGGGCAGGATGCAGCCAGCTTCAGCTATATGAGCAGGGATCATTGTCCCTTCTCATTCTGGTTGGTTTTGCCAACTTTGAATTTTCTAGGTGAGAGTTTGTCTTCCTGCTCAGACTTTTGAAACATGGATGTTCCTCGCTGCCTAGCTGATCCGCATGGATCTGATCACTTTCTGCCTAGACTTGTGGTGCCTGCCAGACCTTGCACTGCAAGAAGATACTAATTTTGGGACTCTTGGTTGGCCCGACTACCCATGCCTTGGCATCACAGTCAGGATTCCATTGTTTTCAGACATGACTCCACTGTAGGTAAAAGTAATAGTCTTACCTCTGAGATGAATAAAATGAGGAGGCTTTCATGATAGACATTGTACTGGCGTTTGGGTATTCAAATCTTAATTGTTAAAAGAACATGATAAATTGTAGTTTGGGCTCTAATATGGAATTTGGCCCATGGCTCAGAATGTGGTTTGGGGTCTTTGTTAGACCCTGGCTTAAAGATGCAATTTGTTTTAACTTTTTCTTTTATTATGCTTTCTAAAATCCTTAGAGGCCATTAGAACAATTGGTAAATTGAGTGTAGTAAATGAAATAAGATGTTTAATAAAATTAATGAATATGGAGCTATATTAATAGTAACAAAAATGTCACTGTTAAGCAGATGAATTCCATTCCTGATAGAATCATTATTCAAAGTCCATTTAGACTTATTCTATTATTTTGTCTGTTAAAGTTCATTTTTTAAGGTAATATGGTTTTGGAGTAGGGAGTGAAACAAATTGTGGAAGTGTTACCTGCTGGTACCACTGTCTGGTTTTTCTTATTTAAAAGTACTATCTTCAAAAGAAGATGTACATTTACAACACTCATTGAAACAAATTTACTGGATAGTGGCAGCAGTCCCTGGATGAAAAACAGCATTGCAAAATTTGACTTAGTTTTATCACTACCAAGAATTTTTATTAGATCTCCTGTACAGAATTATCAGCCATAAATAGAAATCAGCTAATTTGATGAAGAGGCTGTAGGCCTGCAGATAATTGAACAAATATATCATGGTTTAAAAAAACACACATGAAATGACAGTAATAGTGAATAGGGCCAAGCGAAGAAAAGAAGGGGAAAAGAAAGGAGAAAAGAAAATATAAAAGAACAGTTATGGATTTGTGTGTGACAAAATGTGGTTCCAATACTGGCCTACTTAACACACTTTCTCACTAGGACACCACTGTTCTTCTCAAACTCTTTTTGCTTGGCTGCTTTCCTTTCCCGTTTAGAAGGAGGATAGCTCACTCTCTCCTGCTGTGGTCCTTTGAGCAGAGACTATTGTTGCTGAGTCCGATGGGGAAGTAATGGAATTTTGCATCTGCAAATGTGGTCACTGGCTTCCAGCAGAAATCCTCCTGTTGTCCTCTGAGATGCTTTTTTACTGGCTGATTTAAAAAAAAAATAATGTAAAGAGGCTTCTCTAGATTGACCAATAATACTTTTCTTGTTACCTTCTCTTTTCCCTCTCTTGTAGCGGTGGCATGCCTTGATTTACAAAATGAACATCGGGGAAGTGTTTTGATATAAATTTGTATGTGTGTGTGGTATAAATTTGTGTGTATGTGTGTGTGTGTGTGTGTGTGTGTGTGTATGTGTATTTTAAGCTCCAAGGGTAGGAGTTACAGAACTGGGGAAAATATGTGTATACTCTAATATCCAGAAAGACTGCTACTTTTTAAAGATGACACTTGGAGAGGTAAGATAGAAAGTATAAAAGTATGTGGCCAAATCATAATGCCTGACAAAGCAATGGCTGTTAAACTGTGTTTTCATGCAGGCCTCTGCATACTCTATCTAATTAACTAATCACTGAAACAGATTAATGTGTGTAGAAACCAGATGGGTCAGTGGGTGTATTAGGCCATTCTTGTGTTGCGATAAAGGAATACCGGAGGCTAGATAATTTATAAAGAAAGAGGTTTAATTGGCTTATAGTTCTGCAGGCTGTACAAGCATGGCACTGTATCTGCTTGGCTCCTAGGGAGGCCTCATGGAATTTTTACTCAAGGTAGAAGGTGAAGTGGGAGTAGACATGTCACATAGTAAGAGCAGGAGCAAGAGAGAGAGGTAGGGGAGAGGCTCCACACACTTTTAAACAAGCAGATCTCACAAGAATTCACTCATTATTTTGAGGACAGTGCCCAGCCTCTGCCATGAGGGATCTACCCCCATGACCCAAACACCTCCCACTAGGCCCCATCTCCAGCATTGGGGATTACATTTCAGCATAAGATTTGGTGGTGGTGGCGGGGGGGGCGGGGGGTCATCCAAGCTCTCGGTGAGTTAGTGTTTTTGATGCTATCTATATAAGGAGAGTGTTTAAGCTTCTTTACAAATAGCAGGTATTAAGCTATTTTACCTGCTACTTTACCATGTATGTATTTCATGCCTTGCTTGACCATATTTACCAAACCTTAAGTCATGACAACTGATCTAAGAATAGGTGTATGGTGTTTATACGGACAGTGTGACAGTGTTTAGAATTGGGACTATCCTATGGAATTCATACATTGGACAAGCATTCACCAAGTCCTTACTGAATGCCTACAATATACCAGGCATTATGTGGGTGCTAAGGATGCAATGGTGACAAAATAGGAAAAATCTTTTATTCTTTAAAACAGAGCAGTAGACAATAAATAAGTAAAAAGTGGTGTTGGTTAGATAGTGTTAGGTAGTAGGGGAGAAAAGGCATAAAAAGGGGCTAGCAAGTATTGCTGGGGGTGGGTAGAGATAGTAATTTTTGGTAGGAAGTGAGCCTTATTCACACCTGGGACACATGGTCATGGTGCCACCTACATGTTCTGCCCAGGCACAGCTCTTGAGTCTCCTGCATTATTTCCGGAGACTCGTAACCTGCTCAGACCTCAAGAAAAGAGAACCTTTCAGCATATAGAAATAGGCAGAGCCACTAAAAGCTAAACCAGAGCAAAACACCCCAAACACATGGGAAGCAAAGTGTATTGGCCTGTCACATAAGCAGAGCTGAAATCCTTAGGGCAGTTGAGAAGACAAGAAGAAATCCCAAAAGCTTCGGCATGATGAATCTTGGCTTTTTGAGCTGAGTTTGTTCTCTGCTTAGACATTTCTTTGAGTATAGTGGTTTTAAAAACAAAGCCTTTTATTTATAATAGGTGGCCGAAAAGCCAAAACTAAGTAGCAAATATCCAGATATTCTGAGAAAATGTATATTTTTTTAAAAGAAAAACTCCTAATTTATACATTTCTACCTGGATCCCTGTACCTCCAATAGGACGGTCATTCTTAACTTAGTAAAGGAGACCAGTGATTAGAAGTAAGCAGTAATTTCAGGGCAAGGAAATCACACGGTGAGAACATGATACATGTTGTCACTGGCACAAGGAAGAGCAAGCAGTGGAAGGCTGTGGTCTCGGTATTCCAGAACGTGCCCTGTACTTGCTGCTTGCCTCTGTCTGTTGTTTCCCCTACCTTTTCCTCGGGTTTCCTTTACCTGGAATGCCCTCCTCCTTGTTTTTGTTTAGCAAAATTCTACCCTAGATAAAAAGACCTAAATAAAAAGGCCTAGATAAGAAACTCCACCCTTGATAAAAAGACCTAGTCTTTTATGCCTGTTTCTGTGGTATATGGCACCAACGAATGCTAAATAAATGTGTAATACGTCAATGAGAGAATCCAGTGAAACAAGGGAGCACAAGTGGCATGTACCTACTTCATTTCTCTGTCCACAAATAGCCATCAGAAGTGACATTTCCAGGCTTTGTCCTTTGTCCCATCTCTGCTTTAGACACTCCCCTGTTTTCACAGTCTTCTGATTAAAACAAAGAAAAACTGTGGTTAAGGAGGCTGGAAGACAACTCACTCAACTAACAGAGAGGGAGGCACTTTTGCCTTGGTGTTTTTGAGTGGACATCAGATACAATTTACTCTTTTCCCATCTACCTTTAAAACATGGCTGATTTTCCCTTATCAGGGCCTTCTGTTTCCTTCTTGCCTCACTGACTCCCTTCTCATCCTGCAGGTAGACAGGCTGGAACAGGATTTCATTTGTAGCCTGTCAGCTCTTCTTGTCAGCTGGCAGAGATAGGGTTGAGCATTAAGAGGGGTTGGGAGGTAAAGTTATTAAGGGAGCAGCAGCTTCGGTTTATCAGGAGGTGGGATGTGGGGGGATGAATACACAGATATTTTCCAGGTCATTAAAGAGAGCAAAAATCCCAAGCTTTGGTCCCATTGGCATGCCTTTTCTGTCCTGTTCTCTAATGCATTAGGGTGACCTTCACACATGCCGCACCTCAACTTGCAAAGGTACAGCCTGGCAGCTGCGTCTCAGCCATGGGAAGCAAAGTGTATTGGCCTGTCACATAAGCAGAGCTGAAATCCTTAGGGAAGTTGAGAAGACAAGAAGAAATCCCAAAAGCTTCGGCATGATGAATCTTGGCTTTTTGAGCTGAGTTTGTTCTCTGCTTAGACATTTCTTTGAGTATAGTGGTTTTAAAAACAAAGCCTAAGGATTTTCTATTGTTACCTTCCTTTTTATCCTTACAGTCTTTGTTATAGCTACTATTACGGAATGCCAACCCTGAACCAGCTGTGGTCCCTGTGCTGTACATGGATTAGCTCATTTAATTCCCTAATAATCTTACCAAGGAAGGGTTGACCCTGAGCTTTTAACCATAATCTAGTACTACATCTGAAAGGAAAAGCACATGAAATTTCCTAGTGGAGTCATGAGTTTGAGGTAGGTTAAAGCCACGAAGGAAAGTCATTTGTAAACTGGAGTATTTTATGTTATTCCCACCATACCCTGAAAATTTAGGATATATTTTTCTAAATGGATTATAGATATTAAGATTAATGGAAGAGAAACAAGTTAAATCATAATTTTGCTTTGTTGCTCTAAAATCTGAGGATTTTCCATTTTTTTGGCAAATTTTATCATCTCAAGATTCATGTGAGGTGATGGGTCAGTGTCTATGCTTAGTCTACTGTTGCACCTGCTGCAGTGGAGAAAACTAAGACCTAAAAATTGTACTCAAAGCTTTTATTTTTCTGTTGGATATTGATGTTGTGTTTTCTCATGTAATTTTAAGACTACTTTAAATAGTTTAAAAGTAGTCTTCTCTGCTACTTGTAAGCATGAATAAGATTACAGCAGTAGTAGACTTAAGAGTATTTAAAAACTATTTAAAGTAGCTTTCTAATTGTCCACTTTAGCACAGATTATAAATCAACAAAAACATTTCCTGAAGTCCATGCCAGGAACTGTGTGAGGTGCTGAAGATGAAATTCAGCTGAACAGTACCAACTGCGGCCTGCACATACCTTGGACAGCAGCCAAGAGGGTTTAATATTGGATGCATTGGAATGCTCTTGTTTATTTATACATGTTTCGTAGTTGCTAGGGAGAACCCAGGGTTTTCATTGGTAGACACATATTTAAAAGTCAACATATGTCTGGTCTGACTTAATTTTTCAACTAAAATCAGTGATGAGTTGGATGTTCCCAACATGAAGAAATGATAAATGTTTGAGATGATGGATATGCTGATTTCCCTGATCTGATCACTATACATGATATGTATCAAAATATCAAAAAGAAATTAGTGATGAGTTGGGACAAGGGAATATTAAGTGTGATTTGAATATGAGCTGATGGCAGTAGAGGCTTTGTTCATATATTTTTTCCTTTTGTCAGTAATCCTTTGTAATACCCCAGTATCATGATTTAATTTGAGTGGAATTAAGCTTAAACAGTTCAAAATTATATAGTTAAGACATTCTATTTCAAATATTATTCCAAGTTAATTTAAGCCAACTAGCATGACCTCTGCTACACAAAGGCTGGTACAAAAAGGATTTTGAGGAGCAGGTGGCCAGGACCCTAATGGGAGCTAATTAGATGTCTCTCCCTCTCACCCCTGACCACTGGGTCCCCCCCTCAATCCTCCCACCCAGTAATCTGTTAGGCCACCTTCTGGAGTTTGAAAGGCTGTTTGTGAGAAGCTCAGGATCTGCATGAAACAATGAGCAGAGGTGTAAGAAATTCAGATTTGAGTGTTAACCGTCTCTTATTTAGCACCTGTGTTATCTTAAGGACTCTTAAGCTCTCTGAGATTTTGTTTTCTCATCAGTAAAATGTATACGATATGCTTGACATGTTCCAGGCATTGTTGGTGGTCTCATTTCAGCCCCTAGCAATCCCCAGCTGTGGAATGGTGCTAGTGTGGGTACCCTGTATTGTTCTACAAGTAGTATTTATGAAGTTAATGATAGTCACTAGTTTTTATATTGATTGCAGTTGGGAATATAGTATTTTCAATACATGTCAGGTGTAATGACTTGTAATGAAAATACGATTGAATTTACTTATTGAATACCACCTATGTAGCAGGCTTTGTGGAATAGATTAGAGATATAAAGATGAGTATATGTTCATTTTATTCAGGGAACTCACAGTTTATTAAGGAAAGGGGATGTTGAGTTAACTATCTAGAGTATGGTGAAATGTTTTACTCTCTGAATGGATACACTGCTATGTACAGTGACAGTGGAGGAGAAGAAATAGGACTCTGCTTATTGGGATGGGGAACTCAGGCCAGGTAAGGCTTTTCCAAGATGTCATTTAGCTGGGCCTTGGGATATGATGGAGTTCAGAGAAAGAAAGGTGGTATGGAAGGACATTCTAGGCAGAAGTGATAGCCTGAGGACAGACATGGAGCTGACAGGGTGCCTGGTGTATTCTTGGAGTTATGGGGAATCCACTGTGGCTGGATTTTAAGGTATTTGGGATTGTACAGATGAGACTGGAAATGTAGTTTGAGACACATACCTTGTTCTTGTTTTTAATTTTATGAGTTCTAAAAATAATGTTAGTGCATTTTTTTTGTTTTGTTTTGAGATGATTGTAAATTCACAGGAAGTTGCAGAAATGGCACATGGAGTCTCTTGAACCCTTCACTAAGCTTCCCCCAATGATAACATTATGAATAATTTCAATAAAAGATTAAAAGTAGATATTAGCGTTGGTACAATAATGTTGACTGGAGTACAGAATTTACATTCACTTTTTACCAGTTTTTAATTATTAATTTTAAGTTCTGAGATACATGTGCAGGATGTGTAGGTTTGTTACATAGGTAAATGTGTGCCATGATGGTTTGCTGTACCTATCAACCCATCACCTAGATATTAAGCCCAGTATGTATTAGCTATTTTTGCTATTCTTCTCCCTCCTTCGACCCCACCTCCCAACAGGCCCCAGTGTGTGTTCTTCCCTTCCCTGTGTCCATATGTTCTTATTGTTGAGCTCCCACTTATAAGTGAGAACATGCACTGTTTGGTTTTCTGTTTCTGCCTTAGTTTGCTGAGTATAATGACTTCCAGCTCCATCCATGTCTCTGCAAAGGACATTATCTCATTCTTTTTTATGGCTGCATAGTATTCCATGGTGTATATATACCACATTTTCTTTATCCAGTCTATCATTGATGGGCATTTGCATTGATCACATGTCTTTGCTGTTGTGAACAGTGCTGCAGTAAACATAAGTATGCACGTATCTTTGTAATAGAATGACTTATATTCCTTTGGGAGTATACCCAGTAATGAAATTGCTGGGTCAAATGGTAGGTATTTCTGGTTCTAGATCTTTGAGGAATCACCACATTGTCTTCCACAATGGTTGAACTAATTTACATTCCCACCAAGCGTTTCTATTTTTCCCACAGTCTCACCAGTATCTGTTGTTTTTTGTCTTTTTAATAATCCCCATTCTGACTGGCATGAGGTGGTATCTCATTGTGGTTTGATTTGCATTTCTCTAATGATCAGTGATGTTGAGCTTTTTTTCAAATATGTGTTGGCCGCATAAATGTCTTCTTTGGAGAAATGTCTGTTCATGTTTTTTGCCCAGTTTTTAATGGGGTTGTTTGTTTTTTTGCCTGTAAATTTGTTTAGTTCCTATAAATTCTGGATATTAGACCTTTGGTAGATAGATTGCAAAAATTTTCTCCCATTTTATAGGTTACCTGTTTGCTCTGATGATGTTTCTTTTGCTGTACAGAAACTCTTTAGTTTAATTAGGTTCCATTTGTCAATTTTTTCTGCAATTGCTTTTGGTGATTTTGTCATGAAATCTTTGCCTGTGCTTATGTTCCGAATGGTATTGCCCAGATTTTCTTCTAGGGTTTTTATAGTTTTGGGTTTTACATTTAAGTCTTTAATCCATCTTGAGTTATTTTTTATATAACGTGTAAGGAAGGGGGTCCAGTTTCAATTTTCGACATATGGCTAGCCAGTTTTCCCAGCACCGTTTATTAAATAAAGAATTCTTTCCCCATTGCTTGTTTTGTCAGGTTTGTTGAAGATCAGATGGTTGTAGAAGTGCAGTCTTATTTCGAAGTTGGTCTATGTTTTACCAGTTTTTGCATGCATTTGTGTGTGTGTGTGTGTGTGTATGTGTGTGGTTGTTTGTAGTTGTATCACCACAAGGGAACTTCCTTGTACTCTCCATTTATATTCATATCTCCCCTCCTCCTGGAAACCACTTATCTTTTCTCCATCTGTATAGTTTTATCATTTTGAGGATGTTATTAATTGCAGTCATACAATATGCACTTAATACTCAGTATGTAACTTTTGAGATTGGCTCTTTTCCCTCCACTAAACGTAATGTTCTTGAGATCCATCTAAGTTTTCTCATGTGTCAGTAGTTTGTTCATTTTCATGTCTGTGTAGTATTCTATTGTATGAATGTGACATAGTACATTTAATCATTCACCTATTGAGAGACATTTGGGATGTTGCCAGTGTTGGGTTATTGTGAATAATGCTGTCATTAACATTCATGTACAGGTTTAGTGTAAACATAGGGTATTTTTTCCTATTGGATAAATGCACAAAAGAACAATTGTTGGATCATAAGGTAAGTAGTTTAGTTTTATGAGAAACTGACAAACTACTTCTTCTTCTTCTTCCTTCTTCGTCTTCTTTCTTTCTTTTTTTTTTTTTTTTTTTTTTGCAGAGTGGGGTTTTGAATGTTTGGGAGGAATACCAAATCCATGATGTGAAGCTATTTGTAGTTTGTTTCAGACATGGATTTGCATCCTGCTCTGAAAGACCATTGCATAGTGGTCAGTTCCTTAGCTCTTAAGCGATGAGTATCCACATCTCACTCTGCTTTTAGTATTTTCTATAATGACTCTTGCTACTTTACTAAGGCTATGATCTGCAGAGCCAGTCATAGGGGTAAGCTATAAAGTATTTTTAGAATAACTCAAATTTTTTACTTGTATTTCTAAAATAACATGAAGGAGATACATAGCTCACCCCAATATTTCATATAAATTCCCCCTGTTTCCTGTCTATTCAGCTGCCCTCACACCTGTGGCTCTTTTATTCCCCTTTAAGATGCTGTACCATCATCCATGCATTTTATTTCTCCTCATCTGCTGTACCTTCTTACCAACTGATCTTTTACCTTGTCCACGTCTCTCCACCACAGACTTCTCCTAAGAATTTCCTCTTTTCATTTTTGTCTTTTTATTTTATTGATCATGTTGCCATTCCTAGCCCCACCACTTAGCCAATTCTGCATCATAGAAGCTAGCTTAACAGCATATTATCGTGGATGTGAATGTATTTTGGAGTAGGGAATATGATGAGGAGTTCTATAGTCTCTTTCCAAAAACATTTTTTAGAGACAAGTCTTTTCTCCTGAATATTTGTTTTGTTTGGAACATCTCTGCTCTTACTCCAAATCACAGTGACGTTATTCAGGGGGTATCTAGGGACACCCTGGATAATCTGCTTTTTGATCACGTCCCGTGACTTCTTATTTTTCTCTGTTCTGGCCAGAAATCATTGTGCCCATTTTTTTTCCAGGCCAGCTAATATTTGAAGACTGGAATATCTTTTCAGGTATCTTATTAGTTAGAAATAAATGATTGGCTCTAACTATGACAGATAGGAATCCGTTGCTCACAAGCAGTCATCCCAAGGAAACAAAGCTCTGAAGGCTCCCAGAAGTATTTTTAAGAAGTAGGAAGCTGCTCTTGAATTTATTGCTTTTGTTTAGAAGGAAAGGATGAGAGAGAGAGAGAGAGAGACAGCTCAGCAGCATGAATACTGGGCAGGGACTTCAGAGCCTTTTGCTCTGTTACTGATCTTGTGACTCTCTAGCAAGATGTCTCTTGTGCCTTTGAGCAGTTCATTTTACCAGATTTCCATCATCTGTAAAATGTAGCAGCTTGATTGAGTTTTTCAGTCTCTAAAATTTTAGTATCAGTGATTCACAGATACAGAGAAAGTAAATGAATTACCTAAAGTTATGTGATGTACCCATGGCAGAGCCAGCACTCACCCCGCTAGGTCCTTGTAGTTCTTGCCTTGTATATGGGTAGTAGATTAGCTGAGTGTAGTTTGGACACTTTCTGTGCTTTCTGAGTGGACTCCTCATTAATCCATCTTTAGTCAATCAAGCACTCATGGTTATTACTTAAAGTGAGGACATTCTAAGAATTTTTAGGTTCTTTAGTTGGTTTCCTTTTTTTGGCCTGTTGGTGAGTTTTTGCCAATCTCATGTGACAAAGATTGTGGAAGTCCTAAATAAAGTTCTCTAAAATCTTAATGCAAATTGGTATTCTACTTCTCTTCATAGAGACATTAGCTCCACTGGAGGAAGAAGACACAAATGCTAATTTCGTCTTAAAAATCAGTTATCTTGCCTTACAAAATAAAGTAGTATTTTCCACTTTAAATTATTCGAGTTTCACCTTGACGTTTTTTCTTCTCTGATTGCCTCACCCCCACTGTTATTTTGTTAATATTTTTCTTTAAATGGACTTAATTTATTTTGCTTAAGTAAAAATTTGATAACTGTGAACTCACAGGTTGATTTATTATGTTGTTTCCAATTCACTTTAGAGTAATAAACTATATATAAAGCTTTCTTGTACCATCTGAAGGCTTCTCATGTGTACATACAATACTTTGGGAAACTTGCATAAGACCATCTGGGTCTGATGGTTGAATGGTAAGAGAAGGGAGGAATAAAAAAATGAGAAACAAAAATGATACTGTTACAAGCTTATAAGTCATATGGGTAATAAATTAGAATGGAAACGTGAGTTTGTAAAGACAGATAAATGAATTTCCTTGACTTCAAGCCCCTGTTAATGTCAAGGTAATGTTGTGCATGTAAAGAAGGAAGTCTAACAAAATGACATTCCCTTCTGGGGCTTAAATGCTTGCCCTTGCTTCTTTTTTATGACTCTTGCTTTATTGAATAGCACTGGGGTCATAAGGCCCCAGTAGATGTAAATGCTGTGCTTTACATCTTGTCAGGAAGGCCAGACTTTGTGTCAGGAGGAGGAATGCTTGTCCTTGTTGCAAGAAGGTAAAACAGGCAGAAGCAAATGAGGTCAGATTTAGATTGCCAAGCCTCGGGTGGGACCCTTGGAGGTCAGAACACAGACAAAGGGTAACAGAAAAGCCTGGTTAAGAGCAAGAGCTGGATAGGGCTAGCTTCATGGACATGTGACGATGTGAACTTGTTGTTGCACAAGTTCCCATGCCTAGAAGGACCCTGATGTTGGCTTAATGCTCTGCTGTCACTGTCTTGAAATTCTTATTAATTTTTAAATGAGGAACCTTGTATTTTTATTTTGCTCTGGGCCCTGCAAATTATGTAGCCAGCCCTTGGTATGGGGTAGACAGATGCTATGGAAGGCTTTGTGGTTTAGGTTCATGGGGTAGATAGAACTAGAAGAGTGATAACTAGATAATAAGTTCCAAAAAAGAAAAAGGTTTCAGCCACTTACTGGTGGTGTCTCTTCTGATTGACCTTAGTTCATAGATTAAAGAATTTAACATTGCACTCCAGGATTCTTTTTGCCTTAAACTCCTAGGCTGCCTGACTAAATTCCTTCCATGGTTATGGAGTAATAGAAGAAATGGCAGATTACATCTGGAGAACATGGGAAATAGAATGAATAGATCTCTGAGAACTTGAAAAAATTGTGTAGTAAGTTTGTTCCTGATGAGTTAAATTGTAAAACCAACTCACAATGGATTAAGTAGGGACTTGCATGTAAATACCCGCAAAGGGTGGCTTTAAGACAACAGAGAGTGATGGGCAGTAGGGTGATGGTGGGCACCCAGGGAAACACAGCATGTTTAAAGGAAAATCTGTATTGAATTTCAGCCTGTTATTGCCAAGTTATGTTCAGTCATGTTATTGTTCCTTATAGCTAAAAACCTTCCAGGATTTTTAGGAGTAGCTGGAAATCTGGATTTTTGACTGTGATATTTTTCAATTATATTAAGAAAACACAACTATGTGGACTATGTCTGAGTTGAATTCATTTTAATCCTTAAGTGGACTTTTTGAAAACTTCTTTTCTGAAGATTAATATAAGAAGTGACCATTCAAATTACTGTTTTAGGGAGGGAGTCATAGCAGTATGAGGCCATCCCTAGTAAGGAGATGGAGTTAGAGTACGAGTTGCCAATGCATATTGCAGATTATGATACAGCAGGAGCTCTAAATTTTCTATATTGGAGAGTCTTGGGGGTTGAAAAGGGGATTGCTTTTGAGAACTTACGCTATGGTTTGAATGTGTCCCCAGATTTCATATAATGGAAATTTAATCCCCAAATTTATATGCTGATGGCATTCGGAAGTGAGGCATTTGGGAGATAATTAGGATTAGATAAAGTCATCAGGGTGGGCCTCCCATGATGGGACTGGTGGCTTTATAAGAAGACGAAGAAAGACCTGAACAGAGCTTGCCTTCTCACCATGGGATGCCCTCCGCTATTTCATGACGTGACAAGAAGGCCCTCACCAGATGCTGGTGCTATGCTCTTTGACTTCCCAGCCTCCAGAACCATTATCTTTATTGTTTATAAATTACCCAGTCTGTGGTATTTGGTTATAGTGACAGAAAACAGACTAAGACAACTTATTTTGGAGTTATGTTTGCATAGCAGACTCATTGTTTTTACTTAGATTATATGATGTAGTCATAAGAAATAGCCAACTTTTCTAGTACATTTTCCCCACACCTTATGTAAGATTGAAAAACCAGCAATTGCCCATCTCAAGGAGTGGCCGGGGGGACTCTCTAGGACTGCTGGAGTTTAAGGGGATATAAAAAAAAAAGTTCTCACACCTTCAGACCAGTTTTTTGCCTACCACTCTTATGGTTTATTGTTAAAACAAGGTCATCAGTATTATGGATACATCAGGCCTTCTTAGCCTGATATCATTAAACATGCAATTTATTTTGTGATTTCCCCATGATTGTGTGCTCACCTTTTTTAATATGATTTGACTTCCCAACTGGATTGGTCAGAGGGAGGGAATGGGTAGGTCCTGCAGTTTAAAATATAGGTGTTTCTGTGACTATTTATTGTTAATTATAACGTAATAAATTGACATTCTAGTGTTGTACAGCAGTCTTGTGACTGTGGTTAGTGAATTTGCCAGTGAAATTTCAAATGTCTTTGGTCAGCTGACACACTCAGTTTGAACTTGGGCAGCTCAGAACCAGACCCTAGACTATAGCAAACTGGTCAAAGTAATGAATATCATTTTGGGAGTCCCCTTGGAAGGCCTTTCCCTAGGTGACATCAAAAATATATCTTGAATGTATGCATCTTTCCTATTTGAATTTCTTTAGTAATAGAGTTGAGACATATGGTTTATAAAAGTCATAGAGTAGAGAGGGATAGCCCCTGGAAGTGTTAATAGGATTTCAGATAATTTTGGAAAATGCTGGTTTAAGTGAAGGTAACTGATTGCTTTATAAGAGGATTTTTCCAGAACATTTAATCTTCTAATGAGTGATCCAGTAGGAACACACAGTCGTTTCTCAACCTCATTTGCTAATGGTACCTTTAAAATGTTTCCTTGGCAACACTTTTGGAAAACATCATGAAATATTTACAAAACACAGCCTTAAGTTGCAGTGAAACTGTGGTATTTCTGGAATTTTCCTGGTGTCTAGTTAGTTTGGGAAATTTGTGCTGAATCCCAGTTTGCACCAGGTTTCATAAGACCTACAAGAGTGTTCTGGAATCCACAATAATGACCATTTGCTCACTAGGTATCTGTATTAGAGTTCTTTGGAGAAACAGAACCAATAGGATATAGATACAGGTATACATATAGGTATAGATATATGAGCAGCGATTTATTAGAGGGACTGGCTAACACAATTATGGAGGTGGAGAAGTCCTACAGTAGGCTGCATGCAAGCTGAAGAACCTGGGAAGCTAGTGGCATGGCTTAGTTCAAGTCCAAAGGCCTGAGAACAAGGGAGAACCAAGGCCTGGTGTAACTCTCAGTCTGTGGCCAAAGGCTTGAGAACCTGGGGGTGCTGTTGGTGCAAGTCTCCAAAGGCTGGAGAACCTGGAGTTCATATGTCCAAGGGCAGGAGAAGATGGGTATTCTATCTCCTGGAGATAGATATCTATCTCCAGGAGATAGATAGAGAGAATTTTCCTTTCTTCTTTTTTGTTCTATCTGGGCTGTCAGCTCATTGGATGGTGCCCACACACTTTGGGTAAGGGAGGATCTTTCTTACTGAGTCTACTGATTCAAATGTTAATCTCTTCTGGAAATACTCACAGACATATGCAGAAATAGTACTTTGCCGGCTCTGTGAGTATCCCTTAATCCAGTCAAGTTGACACTTGAAATTAATCATCACAGTACATGAACCTGGAATTTTTCCAGTGTGGACCCCATGGCAGAAATGGAATTTAGTAATCTAGAATTGGGAATCTGGATCTGCATATTGTGAGTCAGCTTGGAATTGCCAGAGTCCAAGACTTTTTTTTTTATCTGTATATATCTTCTTATAGCTTACTTCTTGAAAAGGAACTTCCCAGGTTGAACATGCAATGCTTAGTAAGACCCATTCCAGAACCCAGCTTCGTTCTCACAGATAGGACTCAATGAGCACAATGGTTAAATCTCTATCTTTATGGAGATTTTTTTTTTTTAGAGGATCAGTGATTAGATTATAGAGCGATATGGTTTTATAGGCATTCATGTTACTTTCTTTGATTCTAGAATAAGGAAAAGGAATGCAAAGCTACATTTCTTAATATGTACTGGTGATTGCCAGTACAGCCCAGCTGTATATTTTCAGTATGTAATGACAACATTGGGAGGAAAATTGATTAGTACTTTTAAACCAGCAGGAAAATTATTTCTGCCCAAACATCGATTAGTCTTTGAATGTGCTTTCTTATAATTCTTTTCTTCCATAGACTGTAGGGTGCAGCACAGTCATATTTTATGCAGAGTCAAGCAGAGAAACCTACTTGCCGCTATTAAACTTATTGCTGCCTTTTTCAACTGGTGCAGATAACTTTGTCCTCAGTAGTTACACGCTCCTGGCTTGATAACACATCAGGAATTCTTTGTTTTATTTTGATTAAAGAGACTAAAGGGACTTTTGTCTTATATGAAATGTGAAAACAGTGAAATACTGAATTTTTTTGATGACATATATTCCTCCCTTTGGCTTATAAATATCAATTTGTTTAGCATCCTTGCATGAGTGCTTTAATATTTATTGGCTGAAGCTTAGGTAATGTTAATTTGTTCCTGGTTAAATGTTATATGAAATATAGGAATAAGAAAACTGAGGTCCTTACCCTCAGGGAACTTATATATTTGAGGAGTTAAGACAGAAATAAGATGAATAGGAAAGTTTATGATGAGCCCTGGATGATTAGCTTGGAATATTACATAACTAGTATAAGGTTTCAGGAGGAGAGAGATTTTGTGTGTGTGCATACTGAAATAAGGAGGACTCATGCAGGAGCTGGAACTTGGAGATAGAATTCATCCAGGTGGAGGAGGGTAGGAGGGATGCTGGTGGCATTGGCAGAGATGGCTAGACCAGAGCATGCCTGCTTTTTCAATAGTGAGTAGATCTGTTTGGCTCTAATAGAGGACTCATGATGGGGTTGGGGGGCGGGTAATGAATAATGGGAAATAAAGCTGGAGAGGTAGTTGAATTCAAACTGGAAAGGGCTTTGAATGTCAGGCAAGGGATTTGGACTTCATTCTGTAAAGAATGGATGAACAGTGAAGGTTCTTAGGAATAAGAAGAAAATTGAAGAAATGGCTTTGTAGTTTAGTGAGAGCAGAATCAACATACAGCTCTGAACCCAAGTGCCTTAGATGGAAGATAAGGGCAAAAGGAACAGTATGCATGCTCTGTCTTCTGCTGAGATACAGGAAGAAGTTAGCTGCTTAATTCTCTTTATTTTTCCTTCTGTCTTTTAAGGCTTGTATTAAACCTCTTTTTCAGTCTTAAAATGCATTAATTCAAATTTGACCTTCCTTACTGCCTGATAGTTGAATACCCAAAGCTATTTTCAGTTGTTCCAGATTGTCACAGGTTTTGATGTCTAGGTGCCAACTGGAAGGGCCAAACCTGGCCTGCGGAGGATTGTTTTTTAAAATCTGATTCTAAATTAAGCACTTTGAGACAGAAAAAATGAGATGTGGCCTAGTTCTAACTCACCATTTAGCTAAATGTATATGTATTTTTTTCTCTGCCTAAATATTTGTCTGACTCTTTTAGACCCAAAAAGCTCAGAGCCAAGAATATTTAGATAACCTTTTACTCTTTCACTTTTCCCAATAGTTTTTGGCTTTTACTATACTTAAAAAGTTATAAAGAAATATCTCCAAATATAATTCTTTTAAGAAATTTTTGTTTTAAATTCTTGGCCCTCCTTTTATCCTATATCTCACAAATTATTAAAATGGAATTGAATTTATTTCTTGAAAGGAGAGCTACTGATAGGATTTAGACTTTTAAATATCTAAAATTAAATTCTAAACAATAGTGCCCTATTAGCAACAGAAATTATAGTCATAGGTTAACAGTATAGTGTAAGCTTTAGAACAAGCCTGTTCAACCCAAGGTCCACAGGCCACATGCAGCCCAGGATTGGCTTGAAATGCGACTCCCAAAAAATTTATAGACTTTCTCAAAACATTATGAGGTTTTTTTTTTTTTGGCAATTTTAAAGAAAAATTCATCAGCTATTGTTAGTGTTTATGTAGTTTATGTGTGGCTCAAGACAATAATTCTTCTTCCATGTGGCCTAGGAAATCAAAAGATTGGACACCCCTACTTTTGAGCCAGAAAAATCTGTTTTAAAATTCTCCCTCTGCCACTCACTACTTAGGTGACCTGAATGTATTACTGTGACTACACATCCTTATTTTGAGTTCCATGGATAGAACTTAAAGCAAGTTCTTTTCTCTTTATATAAGTGGACTCTGTTCTAAGACTTACAGTGGTAGAGTATGGGTAGATACACAAATAGACTTTTAAGGGTATCTTTTAGCCTTCAGACTTTCTGAGACCTGCTGAGATACAGAGGAGAGGAAATGGAGAGATTCCATGGGCAAAAAGGCAGTTGAGGGTTATGGCTCCTCAGGGTCCAGGTTCTTATTCTTTCTCAACCTCGGCTTCTTAATCTCCAAAATAGAGAATAATATCTAACATCTAGAGCTATTATGAAGGTAAAAATAGATAATTTAGCACAATGCTATATATGCATATGTTTTAAATACTTGTATTTTGCCAGATATCTGGTTTGCAAGTCTTTTCTTGCCGTCTCTGGGTTATGTTTCCATCCTCTTCACGTGTCTTCTGCAGAGGAAAAGTTTTTAATTTTAATGATTTCCAGCTTATCAGTTTTTCCTTTTTTCTGGATTAGACTTTCAGTGTCATGTCTGAGAACTCTTTGTCTAGCCCTAGATTATGAAAATTTTTTCTATGTTTTTTAAAAGAGGCTTGTTGAGATATAATTCACATATCATATGATTCACCCATATAAGGTGTACAATTCAGTAATTTTTAGTTAGATTCACAGAGTTATGTAACCATCATTCTAATAAGTTTTAGAACATTTTCATCACCCCAAGCAGAAGCTTTGTACCCATTAGCAGTCATGCTCCATTTCTCCCCCATCTTCCTTGTCCCCCAACCTGGGCAAACACTAATCTACTTTCTGTCTCTGTAGATTTGCCTATTCTGGACATTTTATATAAATGGAATCTGTGGTCTTCTGTCACTGGCTTCTTTCACTTACACAGTGTTTTCAAAGTTCATCCATGTTGTAGCATGTATCAGTATTTCATTCCTTTTTATTGCAGAATAATATTCCATTGTATTAATAGGAATGTATAAGATTTTGTCTATTCATTAGTTGATAGACATTTGGATTGTTCCCACTTTTTGGCTCTTATGAATAATGCTGCTATGAACATTTATGTACAATATTTGTATGGACATATGTTTCTTATATATCCAATATGTACAGAAAAAGAATATGGTATATATATTGGTGCATGGTTGGTAGAAATGTCTATTCAGAGTCTTTGTCCATTTTTTTAGTTTTAATCTTTTTATTATTGAATTGTAAGAGTTTTAAAATATATTCTGGATATAAGTCGTTTATTAGATTTACAATTTGCAAATGTTTTTTTCATTCTTTGAGTCATGTTTTCATCTTCTTGATGGTATCATTTGTAGCACAAACGTTTTAGATCCCGTTGAAGCTCTATTTATTTATTTATTTATTTATTTATTATTCGTCTCTTGTATGCTGTTGTATATAAGAATCCATTGCCTAAGCCAAGGTCACAAATTGACTCCATTGTTTTTACTGATACATTTAGGCCCTATGATACATTTTGAATTGATTTTTGTGTATGATGTAAAAATTTCTTATGCTTTCTTCTAAAAATTATATAGGTTTATGTTTTACATTTAAATCTTCGATCCATTTGAGTTTTTTGTAAAAGGTATGTCAATTATGCCAGTATCATTTGTCAAACTTAAGCTAAATTTTTAGGTTAAAATTTAATTGCCCTATATATAGTCGCACTTCAAGCTGGTTTTTCTTCAGTGAAAGAAGCACATTTGAGAAGGGATCTTCTACTTTATTTAGACTTAAAGAAGAAGAATAAATAGAAAGAAGAAGTATTAAGAAACTAAGAAGTAGGTGTACCACCTTCATTTTTCCAATTGCAAAAAGAAGATAGTTTTTATTAAAGGTGCTTCATAATACCACTTAAAATATATGCAAATAGGGCCCGTGTGGTGACTCACACTTGTAATCCCAGCACTTTGGCAGGCCGAGGCGGGTGGATCACGAGGTCAGGAGTTCAAGACCAGCCTGATCAACATGGTGAAACCCCGGACTCTACTAAAAATACAAAAATTAGCAGGGCATGGTGGCAGGCACCTGTAATGCCAGCTACTCAGGAGGCTGAGGCAGGAGAATTGCTTGAACCCGGGAGGTGGAGGTTGCAGTGAGCCGAGATTGCACTCCAGCCTGGGTGACAGAGCGAGACACTGTCTCAAAAAAAAAAAAAAAAAAAGATTTGCAAATAGAATAATACTTAATAAGATTACCTTCCAATAAAGAAAATGGAAAGGAGATTTCTCACTGAAGACAAAAACACATATTATTATTTTAAAAGTTCTGAAGTCTAAAGCTAAAATAGTGTACCACAATAAAAAAAGACTTGGCTTTTTATATTTCAAGTCTTTTTGTCTGGAATTTTGTTCATTCATGGCTTTTATTAGGTTTGTGAACAGTTGGTCGACATGTGGTGAAGTCACACCTCATTAATAGAATATAAATTTTCCATGTGGTTTTGTTGCCTCTTTATAGTTATTTTGCTTTAAGACAAACTTATATTTCATAGAAGTTTGGCTTTTCTGTCTTGGGAAATCTCTGCAGATACTTTTATATTTGTTTTAAATTACACATTGTCTCTTAAGTTTTACATTCATGCTTTATACTTCATTGTGTTCCTTAAAAATTTTGTATTATTTGGTTGTTTACCTTGAAAGATTATTTCAAAAAATGGTTATTACCTTGAAATGAGCCTTTAAAAGTACAACAGTCTCCTGTTATTTAGACTAGCTGCATAACTGAGGATTAACATAAATATTGAAGATCTGTCACTAGTTAAATTTGTTGGTTAGTTATAAAGTATATATTGACAATGTACATAGTGGTTTGTGATACTCGAAAAAAGTTTTTAATTGACATATAATTTTATAATTCACATACCATAAACTTCACCTTTTAAAGTGTATGTTAGTGCTTCTTTTTAATATGTTCACAAAGTTGTATAACTGTTGCTACTATCTAATTCTACATTGTTATAATACTGTTAACTGCTTATTATTTATTTATTTTTTACTAGTTTTGTATGTGTAGCTTACTTCCAAACATATTTGAGGTAATTTATAGTAAAAGACTCATTATAACAGGGCCAGTGTGATATAAGAGGTGAAAAACATTAGTAGAAAGGAAAGGATACCAAAAACTCAGAACTAATGTAGTAGTGCTATTAGGCAAAGCATATAAATCTAGAACTCTGAATATAGTAGCATTTTTTCCTCTATCATGGTGCCAAATTTATTTTTCCTAAGAACTTGTTTTTCTAAGTCAAATCACACTGCTTCCCTCTTTAAAGTTCCCTCTTGATTCTCACAGCCAAAAGTCATGTTTCATATTAATGTTTGAGACTTATTCAAGGTCACATCTTTTGAAACTGATTGCTAGGTAGGTGTGTTTTGGGGGGGGGCAAAGATGGCACATCTTCTTGTAGTGTCAATTTTTTCTAAAAAATTTAGACAAGAACCAGTATTTTATATTAATTTTAAACATTGCTTAATATAAAAAATAGATATAGAGTGAATAAAGAATTTGCCTGAAACTAATGTAAGACTTCAAAGAAATGTTGTGCTCAGTTGTGATCTCAGTTGATAAGTATGATCTCAGGAACCCTTCTACCCTTCCTAGTGCATATTTTCTCTTTGCCAGTAGTGATGCTGCCTTGGAAAAAACTGCAAACTGCAAAGTTCTGGCTTTCCAAACCCTACACATACATTCAGGACATACCAAAAACAAAACAAAACAAAAAACTCAAAAACAATAAAACCCAACAAATGCCCAAAACTTATTTCCAAATCTTTAGATTGATATTAAATCCCTGAGAATATGCCAAACTCCTCTCAGATTTTGGGACCAATATTGGGCCTTTTCCAGATTCTTCTTGCCTGGAATACCCACTCTGCCTCCTGCCCAGACTATCAGATCCTCACTCCTTCCTCGGGTCTCAGCTATGAAATTTCTGTACAAGTATTCATACTGCTATGCTCCCTAGGCATTTTGTTGCTGACTCTGTCCTCTGTTGCTGGAATTACCACAGTGAATTATAGAATCGAGGGCAGTCTGATTAGGCATAGAGTACAATGGTAATGGATGTATATTCCTCCTCAACTGCAGACACCTCAAAAGCAGGGTTCATCTTTTACTCATCTTTATATCCTTGCTTTATATCAATAGCTTCCTATTGCTCCTGACACATAGTACATATTTAATAAATGTGTTCTTGAATTAATGAATTCTGAATGATAATAATTTGTGGAGTATAGTAATGCAGATAATTTTATTTGGGCTTAGTGTATTTTTTTTTCTTTTTGGTATTTTAGAATAAATGGTTTTTCTCATATTTCTTATTCTCTTTTAGTGCATCCCAGTAAGGCTTCTGGCACCCATCAGTGTACTGAAATTGTTCTTGCTGGGTCGACAACAATCCAGTGTTCAAATGTAGTGGACTTTTCTTTTCCCATTGCTTGCTTTCTGGAGCTTTCTATTGCATTTGACACTATTGTAACTTCTTCATTGTTGAAGCTCCTTACTCTCTTATTTCTGAAATGGTGCCCTCTCTTACATCTCCTTATATCAACTATTACATCTCCACAGGCTATTCTTCTTCTGGCTGCATCTTAAGTGTTTGTTAGTTTCCCTAGGTTCTTTCTTCCACTCCTGTCCTTCTCTACCTTGCGGTGGGGCATCTCCCTCCATACTCTCCCTGTATCTGTTCTGTGACCATAATCCCTCGATGGGGTCCTTAGTTCAGTCCTCTCGTGTGAATATTCTTCTCCTCTCTGCAGCTGCCTTCTTGGCATTGCCACCAGAATAGTCCAAAGCTTCACAAATGTCATTTGTCTAAAATGAAATTCCCCATCTTTTCTGCTAAACTAATTCTTCTATTAATATATTCTCCTTCTCATCTGATGGAAGTATACCATCTACTCAATTATTGAAGCTAGGAATCTGGCAGTCCTCTAGGATCCTTCTTCTTTACTTTCTCCTTCAAATTAACCATGAAAATCTCTCATTTTTCCCCCTATGTATTTTGCAAATTAATTTTATTATCCAAGTGATGGCCTTCTCTCTCCAGTACTGCTGCAGGGTGGAGAGTACATCTGGGGCGTGGAGAAACTGACACTATCTAGCCCAGTGACCTCATTTTGAATCTAGTAATTCAGGACTTATCAGTTATATGGGCATATATTAAACAGTAAATAATCTGTGTTTTCTGGTCCTGGCATTTCCAGAAGCACGCTATCTTTTTCACAACTTCACATGCACTGTTTCTTGGTTTATGCCTCATAGTTTCCCTGCTGGCCTGTACTGCCCTAGGATTCTTTGGACTACCCTAGACCTAGAATGACTTGGGTCTTTTCCAGAACCACATTAGGGAATGTTCTCCAAGACCTCTTTCACATTCAACATTCCCTGCATCCGAGTAGCAGTCAGAGGACCCTGGCATGGCTAGGAGACCGGCATTCTCTTTCTTATTCCTGAGCTTGGGCTGGAATCAGGGGCCGATTAGGTAAAACAAGCCTTGCCTTGTCTTTCATACATGCACACCCAACACTCATACTTCAGTTCTGGCCACTAAAATATGTGGGTGTTTTTCCCACAGAGCCAATCCAGCTGAGTGTCTTGCAATTCAACTCAATTCTGATGCTATCTACCTGGAGACAGCATCAGATCCCACAGGTTAAGGGCTAAGTCCCACAAGATTGCCCTTACTTCAGACACTGATCACAAGTCCAGATTGTCACTTATGTTTTTCACCTACAACTGTCAATCAGAGGTTCCCATGACCCCCCTCCTTAGGTTTGATCATTGCTAGAATGGTGCACAGAACACAGGGAAGCACATATGTTTACCTGTTTAATATAAAGGATACAACCTAAGAACAGCTAAATGAAAGCAATTCATAGAGCAAGGTCCAGGGCAAGCATCTATGCCTCCCTAAGAATACCATCTTCCATGTGTGAGGGAAGTTCTCCAAACCCTGGTTTTTTGTTTTTCTATGAAGGTTTCATTAAATAGTCATGGTTGACAAAGTCATTGGCCATTAGTGATTTAGTCAACCTCCAGTCCTGCCCCTCTCCCCAGGACTTTGGGGATTAAGGCTGAAATCCCAACCCTCTAATCACATGGTTGGTCCCCCTGGCATCCAGCCCCCATCTTGAGACTACCCCGGAGCCTCCAGCCACCAGTTATCCAATTAGTATACAAAAAGAAACATCATTTTGGAGACTTCCAAATGTTTTAGAAGCTGTGCACATGGATACTGGGCAGAGACCAAATATATATTTCTTACTATGTCACAGGGGCAATTACCTTTTATTCCTGCACTGGCAGGGAATAGCTCTGCTTAGCCAGCTCTCAATCTGCAGCTCCACGCCATGACTCTACCATTGATTCCATGGAGGAAGAATCTTATTTCACTTTAAGGATGTTGCTTCTTTTTTTACTTTGGTCATTATTGTTTCTCTCTCTCTTTTTTTTTTGTTTTGAGGCGGAGTTTTGCTTTTGTTGCCCAGGCTGGAGTGCAATGGCATGATTTCGGCTCACTGCAACCTCCACCTCCTGGGTTGAAGCGATTCTCCTGCCTCAGCCTCCCGAGTAGCTGGGATTACGGGCATGCGCCACCATGCCTGGCTAATTTTGTATTTTTAGTAGAGACAGGGTTTATCCATGTTGGTCAGGCCGGTCTCGAACTCCTGACCTCTTTCTTCTTAGCCTTCCTTTGCTTACCTCTGCAACTGCAAGTGATTCTAATGATAAAGGAAAAAAAAAAAAAACACTTTCGGATTGCAGGCATGAGCCACCATGCCTGGCCCTGTTTTTCTCATTGTTTTTTGGTCACTACTGTTTTCCCATACTGGTCAGAGAGTAATTACTGCCCCTCCCCGCCCCACTCGTTTTCTATCTCCTGTCAGTCCCAGTGCTCTCTAAAAGCCTTGTAAATACTGTCATTTTTATACCTTTTAAATTTTCTTCCATCACAAAAGATGTGAAATATTATACAACTCTAAGACCGGATAGATGCTAATTGCACTTATTTTGTAGGCAAGACTCTTTTTTAAACAAAAGTTAAAAAAAATAGGGTGATAGGGTCTCATTGCTTAGAAAACCAGAGGGGTAGCTCCTGTCATCAGTGATGATTAAAAATTAAAGGTAGTAGCTGCTTCTGATTTATCTGTATTTACTTAAGTAGATGTATTTTTGATTGTCTATCACCTAGGGCTTAAAGGGCACCAAAGCATTGATTCTATTATTTTCTTTGAAAAGTTGAGGGCTATGTCCAAACTTGAGGCCAAACTACGTTGAAAATAGATATTTTAAATGCCTGAGTTGTTAGGAGTAAATTACCTCTGCTGGTAGATTCCCTGGCTGCTTGGCAGGGGTAATTTGCTCCATTGCAGTGTTTTCTAGTTGAGGTAAATTACTCCTTTTAGAAAGTTAGATCTTCACAGAGAAAGTAAACATTTCATCTTTGAGAAGGAAGAATAGCTTGTTAAAATATTGAAAGCATTTGTTGAACATCTAACATGAAACTTAGATGGGGGAAGAAAAGAGATACATTTTAGAGAACAAGACTTTTTACCGAGAGTATGTCTTGGGTAAAACACTTAGTAGGAGCATTAGTTAGCTAGAGGGAAAGATCCGATACTTGGGGAATGAAGAGAGAGGCAAGCCAGAAAATGGGAAGGAATAAGGGAGGTGGGAACGTACCCAAGACACTGTTATTCCTTAGAATGACCGTTTCTAAAAACCTATATTTTTCTGAGCCAGACCTTCCATTGTCCTTCAAATATCAGGCCTGGTTTTGCTCTTCATAGTAAATGAGTTCATTGTTGTTTTTGACATCATGTCGATTTTTTCCCCTTAAGGAGTAGATAATTAGAACTTTGATGAAGAAAAGGTCCGATGTTCTGTTTTATACATAATCATTTTCTGAACCATCAAGTGTAATTCAGCTTCAATCTTCAGGGCAAATGAAGATTACTTAGGATGTATTAAACTCTGTGAATTTAATGTTCATGACAAGTGTTTCATAAAGGAAGATGCTGGCTATTATTCCTCCTCGGAAGGAAACTGTTGATAAGAAACCATTCTGAGAAGTAAGATTTATGGCAGCATCAGAGGCTAGAGAAGCTGGAGCAGCTGAGCATCCAGAACGATCAGGACAACTAGGACAACTCAGTTTTTCTTGTGCAGTCTTTTGTGTTACAAAAACAAAAAAACATAAATTTTTATATAGCCTCATTCCAAAAGCAATTAAGGAAAATATTTATTCATTAAAAGAAATGCTGTATTTTAATCAAGCATGTTAATCTTTGATAAAGATAGTTTATTAAAAAGAGATAGCAGTGAGAGAGCTTCCCCCTTTTTATTATATTTCACCTCAAATAAAATCCTTACATTTGAATAATTTATTGATTCAGGACAGAGCGGGTTGGTAATTTTATCTTGATCTCATTCATCCAAAGAAGCATATAACCCAAATACAAAAAGTCAGACCCTTATGCTTCAAAAACCAATGCTATTTAAGTAAGTGAAGTTAATCTAACTCATTCCCTTTAAGCAAACTGACAGGAAGGGTCAACTTTTCAATGATTGTAAAATCAGCAACTATGCTTTTAATATCGTATTTTACCAATTGTAATCTTTGGATGATTGGTCATCCTAAAGGTACTTCAGTTAGTTTACTGTAGAATTTATGTTTATAATATAACACTATATTTTATTTCTTTTTTTATTATACTTTAAGTTCTGGGGTACATGTGTAGAGCATGCAGGTTTGTTACATAGGTATACACGTGCCATGGTGGTTTGCTGCATCCATCACCCTGTTGTCTATGTTAGGTATTTCTCCTAATGCTATCCCTCCCCCTACCTTCTGCTATCCCTCCCCTAGCCTCCCACCACCTGGCGGGCCACCACCCCCCCAACCGGTGATGTTCCCCTTCCTGCATCCCTGTGTTCTCATTGTTCAACACCTACTTATGAGTGAGAACATGTGGTGTTTGGTTTTTTGTTCTTGTGTCAGTTTGCTGCAAATGATGGTTTCCAGCTTTATCCATGTCCCTGCAAAGGACATGAACTCATCCTTTTTTATGGCTGCATAGTGGTGTATATGTGCCACATTTTCTTTATCCAGTCTGTGGATCTTTGATGGGCATTTGGCTTGGTTCCAAGTCTTTGCTATTGTGAACAGTGCCGCAATAAAACATACGTGTGCATGTGTCTTTATAATAGGATGATTTATATTCCTTTGGGTATATACCCAGTAATGGGAATGCTGGGTCAAATGGTATTTCTAGTTCTAGATCCTTGAGGAATCGCCACACTGTCTTCCACAATGGTTGAACTAATTTACACTCCCACCAACAATGTAGAAGTGTTCCATTCCTATTTCTTCACATCCTCTCCAGCATCTGTTATCTCCTGATGTTTTAATGATCACCATTCTAACTGATGTGAGATGGTATCTCAATGTGGTTTTGATTTGCATTTCTCTGATGACCAGTGATGATGAGCATTTTTCATATGTTTGTTGGCTGCATAAATGTCTTCTTTTGAAAAGTGTCTGTTCATATCTTTAGCCCACTTTTTGATGGGGTTGTTTGTTTTTTTATTGTAAGTTTGTTTAAGTTCTTTGTAGATTCTGAATATTAGCTCTTTGTCAGATGGGTAGCTTGCAAAAATGTTTTCCCATTCTGTTGGTTGCTGGTTCACTCTAATGATAGTTTCTTTTGCTGTGCAGAAGCTCTTAAGTTTAATTAGATCCCATTTGTTTATTTTGGCTTTTGTTGCCATTGCTTTCAGTGTTTTAGTCATGAAGTCCTTGCCCCTGGCTGTGTCCTGAATGGTATTGCCTAGGTTTTCTTCAAAGTTTTTATGGTATTAGGTCTTATGTTTAAATATTTAATCCATCTGGAGTTAATTTTTGTATGGGTGTAAGAAAGGGATCCAGTTTCAGCTTTCTGCATATGGCTAGTCAGTTTTCCCAACACCACTTATTAAATAGGGAATATATTTTATTTCTTCTAGAGTTCCCTAGAAACAGTGTCATTTCATCTTTTAACTGAAAACAGATATTCTTTAAGATACTGTATTAGTTTCCTGTGGTTGCTGATATAAATTATCATAAACTTGGTGGCTTCAAACAATGGAAATTTGTTTTCTCGCAGCTCTGGAGCCAAATTTCAAAAATTAGGGTGTTGGCAGGGTCTCACTCCATATGAAAGTTCTGAGGAAGCATCCATTTTCTGCTTCTCCAGCTTCTGGTAGTTTCTGGCATTCCTTGTCTTGTGGCTGCATGATGCCAGTCTCTGCCTCTGTGGTCACATTGCTCCCTTCTCTTTTGTCTGAAAATGCCCTCTGATTGCATTTAGGGCTAAACTTCTCAAGGTCCTTTAATCACTTTTTCTTTTTGGCCGTGAGAGGGAGCATATAAAATAATAATTATAGGTTCTGAAGATTAGGACATATATTGTTTTAAGGGCCACCATTCAGCCTACTACAAATACTTTATTCTTTTTTTATTGCTCCGTAGATTTAGAATGTTCACTCTACCTATCCTACCTGCATTAAAAATATATCATCATAATCTTTCTAAAATCCCAAGTAGATCTAGATAGAGCAGAAAATACAAACTTTTCCCTTTCCCAATAATCAACCTACATTTAATTATTTATGCTATGATGGACTGCATAAATTAAAGAAAAAATAGAAAATCTAAAAGGGAAGATAATGATCCCATTGTTATTCATAGGTGACCATCGTCAACTATAAAAGTATAAAAATACTAAAATTATTAAATATCATTTTTATGATCATTTGTTCACCTGAAGAGTATTGAATAATAAGGGGTACATTTGAGTTGTAGTGAATGGGTGTTGAAAATGATTGAAAATCATTGAAAATAATGTATTTTGGGTTGAAATTTTATCAAATAAATAATCTATAAGGTACATCATACATTATAAGCAAGTTAGCAAGAGTATCTTGATACAAAGTATTTGTAGAAGTAAAGGTAGTTTGCACTGAGTTTGTTTTCAGTTAATTCATTTTTACAGATGTCAGCAAAATCTTTCACCTTTTTATAGTATTCAGGAAGAAGCGAGCATATAAAGTCAAACTTTTACTTTTTTTTGCCTATCTGGACTTTCCCTATACAAATAGGTACTTATATTCTGACCACAGGTCCCCACACATCAGTTGTAGATAGAAATGCCAAGTTACTGCATACCCAGCTACTAAAGTTTACTGGACTTTCAGGTGTTCTTGACATGCCAGGCTGGTGGTACCCAGTTATTTAAAGAGATCTTTCTTTCAGACCTTAGGCATGTCTAAAATTCATATGGAACCAAAAAAAAAAAAAGTCTGAATAGCCAAACAATCCTAAGCAAAAATAACAAAGTCAGAGACATTACATTACTTAATTTCAAACTATACTACAAGGCTACAGTAGCAAAAAAGTATGGTGCTGGTATAAAAAGAAACACATAGACTAGTGGAACAGAATAGAGAACCCAGAAAAAAAAGCTGCACACCTACAACCATATGATCTTCAACAAAGTCAACAAAAACAAGCAATGGGGAAAGGACTTCCTATTCAATAAATGGTGCTGGGATAACTGGCTAGCCCTATGCAGAAGATTGAAAATGGACTCCTTTCTTTTACTATATATAAAAATCAACTCAAGATCAATTAAAGACTTAAATGTAAAACCTAAAGCTATATAAACACTTGAAGAAAACCTAGGAAATACCATTCTGGACATAGGCTCTGGAAAAGATTTCATGATGAAGACACCAAAAGTAATTACAACAAAAACAAAAACTGACAAATGGGAACTAATTAAATTAAAGAACTCTGCACAGTGAGAGAAACTATCCATAGAGTAAACCAACAGCCCACAGCATGGCAGAAAATGTTTGCAAACTGTGCATCTGGCAAAGGTCTAATATCCAGAATCTGTAAAGAACTTAAATTAACAAGCAAAAAACAAACAATTCCATTAAGAAGTAGGCAAAGAACATGAACAGACAAACTTAAATTAACAAGCAAAAAACAACCCTATTAAAAAGTGGGCAAAGAACATGAACAGACATGTTTCAAAGGAAGACATCAACACACGTCCAACAAGTACATGAAAAAATGCTCAACATCACTAATCATTAGATACAAATCAAAATGGCAGTTATTAAAAAGTCAAAAAACAACAGAGGCTGGTGATGTTGCAGAGAAAAGGGAACATTTATACGCTACTGGAGGGAATGGAAGTGTTCCAGCTACTGTGGAAAACAATTTGGTGATTTCTCAAAGAATTTAAAACAGAACTAACATTTGACCCAGCAATCCCATTATTGGGTTGTATTAGTCAGGGTTCTCTAGGACAGAACTAATAGGATAGATGTGTATATTAAGGGGAGTTTATTAAGGAGTATTGGCTCACATGATCACAAGGTGAGGTCCCACAATAGGCTGTCTTCAAGCTGAGAAGTAAGGAAGTTAGTCTGAATCCCAAAGCTAAAGAACTTGGAGTCTAATGTTTGAGTGCAAGAAGCATCCAACATGAGACAAAGATGTAGGCCAGAAGACTAAACCTGTCTAGTCTTTCCATGTCCTTCTGCCTGCTTTTATTATGGCTGCACTGGCAGCTGATTAGATGGTGCCTACCCAGATTGAGAGTGGGTCTGACTTTCCCAGTCCACTGACTTGAATGTTGATCTCCTTTGGCAACACCCTCACAGGCACACCCAAGAATAATACTTTGTATCCTTCGATCCGATCAAATTGACACTTAATATTAACCCATCACATGGGTATATACCCAAAGGAATATTAACTGTTCTATCATAAAGATACATGCATTCATATGCTAATCACAGCACTATTCACAATAGCAAGGACATGTAATCAGCTTAGATGCCCATCAGCCATGGATTGGATAAGAAAATCTGGCATATATACAGCATGGAATACTACACAGGCATAAAAAGAATGAGATCATGTGCTTTGCAGCAGCATGGATGGTGCTGGAGGCCATTATCCTAAGAAAACTAACACAAAAACAGAAAACCAAATACCACATGTTCTCACTTATAAGTGGGAACTAAACACTGAGTACACATGAACACTAAGAAAGGAACAGACACCGTGGCATACTTGAGGGTGGAGAGTGGGAGGAGGGTGAGGATTGAAAAACTACCTATCTGATACCATGCTTATTACCTGGTGATGAACTAATCTGTACACCAAACCTTCATGACACATAATTTACCTATATAGCAAACCTGCACATGTACCCTGAACAACAATAAAAGTTAAAAAAAAAAGAAATTCAGATTTTCTTCTTTCTCTGATCCTCTCCCTCTTATTCAATCCTTCTCCCTATTTATTTCACCTTAGATGCCAGTGGATTTACTTGTTTTTTTGTAGTTGAATGTTTAATAGTATTTTACTTGCTGTAGTTTTAAGCAAATTTCTGAAACTTCTTTCCACAAGAATGTTTTGATATTTGATTCCAAATTTCCTATCCTTTACTTAGCCAAAAGTAACGAACAAAAAACCTCAGATTTTAAATTGTAAGTTTCTACCACTTTAAAAGAAAGAGGTTAATATTCCTGATATTATACTTTTTTTAAAATGCCTTTTATTTCCAGGAAAAATATAGAAAGTTTTTTTGCTTCCAAAAGGTCATGGTTTCTTCTTTCTAATTACATTCTTTAAAATTCTGACAGTGTGGGCTTTGCAAATTATACTACCATAACTCTTGAATGTGCTTTTCATAAAATTCAACACATTTTATTTTAGCCTCCAAAGTCCTTATGACTTAAGCCATTATTCATACAAACTACAGGTTTAGAATCAAGTAAACAACATCCTGCTTTAATATACAACTGCAGTTGTTTTTTTGGTTGTGTTTCTGGTTGTATAATCCAGAACAGACTTTGTGACTAAGAACTGTAAGTAAGATGGCTGATTTAAAATATAATGCAAAAAACAGTCCTTTTTTGTCTTTTTGTCTTACAGCTGGGTCCATATGGTTTTCTGAACTTCTTATGTATAATAGTCCTTTTCTGTGTGGACACCATTCATTTATATTCTATTGTTTATTCATTCTTTCATTTTGAGTATCTATTCTATATCAGTCTTGTGAATACAGAAATGTAAGGCATGATCTGGGCTCTTAAAGAGTTCAAATGCTTATGGGAGAGGCAGGCATATAAGCAAATAATTACAGCCTAAAATAATAAATGCTATTGTAGTGGTAAGACAAAGTCCTTCTTGTGGCTGAAACTCTGTAGCCCACATTCCTAGCTAATTATTTTCTTCTGTGGATTTTCGTCCTTGTCTGTCATCTCTTTTTCAGATATATGCATATCCATATTGCTTACTTAACCTTTTCAGGTTTCCCATTTTGGGTGTGGAAGCCTTTTGCAGTGACTGTCCTGTTAGGACTCTTCCAGCTTTGCCTTTAAATTTTAACAGAGAGAAAAATAACATGTCTCATTCTTTGTGAAACATTTAGACTGTTTAGTTGACATTTGAAATGGCAGAGTCTATTGTTAAAAAGGAAAATTATCTGTACTATACAATATAGACTATTGATAGAATATGGAACCAGGTATGTCTTTTTATGTATTTATGAAAGTAAAGCAGTGCTTCCATTTTAGGACAAATAACTTTCTTAACAAAGTTATTTGAAATTCCCCCTCCTCTCCCCTCTCCTCCCCTCCCCCTTTCTTGATGGAATCTTGCTCTGTCATCCAGGTTGGAGTGCAATGGCATGATCTCGGCTCACTGCAAGCTGCGCCTCCCAGGTTCAAGTAATTCTCCTGCCACTATTCCTGGCTAATTTTTGTATTTTTAGTAGAGACGGGGTTTCACCATGTTGGTCAGGCTGGTCCCGAACTCCTGACCTCAGATGATCCACCTGCCTCAACCTCCCAAAGCAAAAGTTATTCACTTCAAGTGCATTGAATCATAATGTCTTATTTCCTTATTTTTATATTTGTTTTTATAGTGAAAGGACTACATTACCCTCAATAAAAAGGTGGACAGTTTCACTCTTCTTATTAGTTATATTTTGAGTAAAAAATACAAATTTTAATAGAGTATTTATTAAAACAATGAAGCACAGGTAAATAAAATTCAAGAGTATTTATGTGGGTGGTATTAATTTGTCTGTTTAAATTTTGAATGACTTACTGAAAGCTTAAGGTATGGTCCTAACTCTCTGACTTCAGTTTCCTCATCTTATAATAAGGTGGTGGTGTAGCAGACATTTGTTTTGTCTACTCAGCTTTCATTTCTCCCCTGTACTTGAAAGAGTTCCTACTTTCAAGTACTGGGTCCAACCCAGTCTACTCCCTTTCATCCAAGAGTGAGCATACAACCTAGCCAAGGTCAATGAATCTATACCTCCTGGTGGCCACTGGGGTAGTTAGGGGTGGGTAGGCAATTCAGGATGGGTGGATCAGAAGTCAACTTCTGGGCTGTGTCTGGAACTATTAAGGAAGATACTTTTTTCCCCTATAATATTCCTAAGTAAGTAGAATGGAAAGCTGGAATTGTGGGCAGTCCCCACATGGCGGTAACTAGAGATGGAGCCTATATGGAGAAGAGAAGACCCTACTTATGCATGAATCTACTACTCCCTTTTCAGGCGTTTCTCCAGTAAAGGCTGTTTTGATTGTTGTTGTTTTCTTATGCCAGTTTGAGTTGTCCTTTACTATGTCACTTGCAGATGATAGGATCCAGGCTAATTCAGTTAGGTCAGTTAACCTTTAAGGTCTTTCCAGTTTCTATATTCCATGATTCTATGCCTTCTTTTATTTCAAGCAAGTTAGATTACTATGGTTGAGTGAGGTTAGGCGAATAATAACTGCATATTCTCAAGAGAAATGACTTATCTATCTGGGAAATATGAGTATATTTCTCAGGAGTTTTCAAGAGTAATCGTTATACATTTTGATCTCGCTTGTGTTTATTTTATAGCATACTTCACTTTCTTTGACTTTTTCCCACCCTTGGTCTAGCTGTATTCACTCCTACTAGGGCCTATAAAGTTAAAGAAAAGAACGAAATGCAAACATTGCTTGATATTAAAATAAGCAAAATTTATTTCTTTCTGAATTACGTACACAAATGACCCTTTGTGAGCCACCCCTGGGTCAATATGTGTATTTTTTTGTGAGGATGACTTTTTGAGAAAACCATATGAAAATGGAGAAAAAGGAAATACCTGGGACCTGCCTGATAAAACTATATTTGTGAGGTAGTGATGTTGAATAAGAAGAACTTGAATGCGGAAGCCTCTGCTAAGTCCTGGCTCCACCCCTTATTTAGCTGTAATCTTAATCAAGTTCTATAAACTTGCCTCATGTTTCCAATGGTTAGGGTTGTTGTGAGGGAGATGTGATATGAAATGTAAAGGCAGTTTACATATAAAACCTGATGCAGGGCTGAAATTATTTAGGAATGAATGAGCCTAACTGATTTAGTGAGTGTCATTGTTGATTTGTAGAAGCAGCAAGAGACTGGGAAACATTGGGAGATAAGATTACACATGTAGATAGTTTCAGATTTTAAAATCTGGACTGAGGAGTTTAAACTTGTTTGTTTAAAAATAAAAGAGCGAGTTTTAGTCACCACGTCCAGATGCCTTCCTCCAAATCATTTTTAAAACTTTGTTCCTTTCTTTTCATTGCCACAACCAGTACAAACTCCTGACTCACCTTGTAGATTCTAATATATTCCTCAGCTAACATCCTGTTGCCACATTTGTTGTCCTAAAAATAATAGACCCTAATTACATGAAGGAGGCAGCTGAATGTAGTGACTGACAGACTCTAGAGAATGAAACATAGGGATGTGTAAAAATGTATCTGAAAGACTGGGACGATGGTGGTATTATTAACAAAAGGAGACAGATGGTAAGGGACCCACGATGAAGTAATAAGGCACCCAGCTGGAATCATTGCACTGGAAATTGCAGATTTAGGATTAGCACTTAGATAGTGGAGTCCTTGTATAGATTTGGAAGTTACAAAGCCAGGACATTATATCTCAGAGTCCTGCCTTAGGTTGGGCTGTTGTAACGAACCATAGGTGAGTGGCTTAAACAACAGAAATTTATTTCTCACAGATTTGGAGGCTGGGAAGTCCAAGATCGCTGGCAGATCTGGTGTCTGAAGAGGTTCCTCTTCCTAATTTACAGGTGGCTGCCTTCCTGCGGTATTGGTGCAAGGTGGAGAGATACCATTTCTCTGTTGTCTCTTCCTGTAAGGGCTCTAATCCCATTCATGAGGGTTTCATCATCATGACCTAATTTCCTCTCAAAAGCTCCACCTCCAAATACCATCACATTAGGGATTAGGACTTCAACTTATGAATTTTTGGGGGACACAAGCTTTTAATTCATAACAGATCCTTAAGACATTGTTTGGCTTTGACTTTTTCAGGCAAGAGTTTCAAAGTGAAAGAAGTTTTTCATATAAGAGGTTGAAATGTTCAAAGTGGAAGGTCACATAGTGTATCATCAGTAGCGCAGCTGGGAATAAAACCTTTACCTTTATTTGCTGACTCCAAGGTCAGTGTTCTTTCTTTTCCACTGTGCAGCACCTCTGTGGCATTAACCCAAAGACTACAATGGAAGTTGTATAGAGGAAGGATTATAATGAGAAGCAAGTATGTGCTAGGCAGAATATAGTGTAATGTCCTACTGTTGGCTAAATACAACTCTGAAGATACTGATAGCTCTAACAGGAGAAAGCCGAGATGTTAGATCATTTAGATGGGATGGATGATAATAGGGAAAAGCTAGATTATCAAGTGCTTGGCAGCTGATATAAATAAATACTAAATAATTCGTATTCTTATGCTAATTGCTCTTAAAGGCATGATAGTATAATTATTTATTTAGAACATGGATTTTGATGCCAAACAGTACTGTGTTCGATTTCTGGCTCTGTTACTTGCTATCTGAGATGCCTTTGAGCATCAGTTTCGTTATCTGTATAAGCAGGGGACAGTAACTACTACCTCATCGGGTTGTTGTATGCATTGATGATAATATTATTTCCTACTGCTGCTATAAATCACAAAAAAATCAAGTGGCTTAGAACAAGTGGCAAGTTTATTATCATGGTTCTGGAGGTCAGATTTCTGAAAATGCATTTTATGGGACTAACCCAGGTGTCAGCAGGCCTGTGTTCCTTTTGAAGGCTCTGGGGGAGATTTGCTCCTTGCCTTTTCTAGCTTCTAGAGACTGGCCACAGTCTTTGGTGCAGCCACCTTCTAGCAGTGGCATCAGCTTTTGCTTCCATTGTTAGATTTCCTCTGGCTGATATTCCTGCTTCTCTCTCTCATAAAGACCTTTGTGCCCACCTAGTACATTGGGACCACCTAGATAATGGAGGAAAATATTCCCATCGCAAGATTATTACCTTTATAACATTTACAGAGTCTGGTTTGCCATGTAAGGATGTAAGGTTATGTATTCACAGGTGTTAGGGACTAGGGCGTGGATATATTTGAGGGGGGCCATGATTCTGCCTACCACACTGATGATGATGATGCTAATGAAGATGAGGAAGAGTTGCTGCTGTTAATATTTCACTCGCTCCCAAAATTACTTTTAGTATTTTGTCAAAGAAAATAAATTCTATCCCAAAACATGTAACAAGAGCAAGGCTGGCCTGATAAGGAGATTGAGCTTCTGATTTGTTAAAAGCTTCCTCACCCCTTCAGTTGAAATTGTTTTTCTTCAGATAGCTTCCTGGAAACTCCTGGACTGTACACAGTAGTTCCTTTTGATTCAGGCACTGAAATGCCCGCAAAATGCAGGTATGTTTTCTGGAAATCAGCTATCAATCTAGCACAAGTGACTATTAAGAAAATCAAGTGAGTTGCTGTGCGGATGTGGAATAGGACACCTGGGTTCTGATCTAAAGTAAGTTAAAGGAATTGCTTATAGCAGGAGTTAATATTCATATTGGAAATATTGAGCAACCTGTTTGAGTCAGGTCCTGGTGAGAGGACAATCTTACACAGGAGATGTACAGAAAGTTTTAGTCTCCATCCCTAATCCTACACACACACACACACACACACACACACACACACACACACACGATTCTGAAACCCTAATACTGCCAAATCCCCCAGTGAGTTTCAATTTTCAATGAAAACTATGGATAAAAATGGTCATATATAAGAGACTAGGGAAAAAAAAGAGTGGCAGCAGAATAAAATGATAATCAGTTTTTAAAAAGCACTACTGTAAAGAATGCCTCTCACTTTAATTTTTCTTTTAATTTATTATAAATTATAGGTCTGCTTAGGAAAAAAATAAAAAATCAGACTGCCATTTTCTTTAAAAACACCAATCAGACAAATTGTTACACAGCAGGATACTCTGCTTAAGTTTGACAGCCACTCAGTGTATCCGTTTACTGCCTTTCTCTAACACAATACCTGTGTGGCTTTTATTTTCCAGACTTTCCACTGACACATTTTCACATTTTGGGTGTTTTTGTCCCAGACATGTTGTGTATTTTGTCATATATATGATGAATATAAATTGGAATTTTAAAATTTTCAATAAAATACCACATTAAACTAGTAATTTTAAACTGAAACTATAGAATTTTTTAAATACAGACTTGGAGACCACATTGAAAACACTTCATAGCAAATGAGAGGCCCTCAGTTATCTGCTATTACCTCAGCTTTGTAGCCTTCTTCCTCACTTTCTCGGCCCCTGGGGTGCTCAGTGCTGTCTACCAGCCAGCTAAGTTCACTCTTTCCTGCTTAGCACTTGTTATTCCTCTTCTTCTACTAAATGCCTTTAGTTATTAAATTATTATTTCCTATAGAAATTTAACTTCAATTTTTACTGTCTAAAGAAATCTTTGTTCTTATCACTTGGTGGTGAGACAGGTTGACTTTCTCATGAAAGCTCCAACTTTAGGTCTTAGGTTTGATGTAAGTCATGTGCTGCTATGGAAACTGTCTAATGCCTGTACGTGTGATCGGAAGTTACTGGGCTGTGAGGGAGGGCCCTTACAGGTGGGACAGCTATCAAGTATGTTGTGCAGTTTGATCTTTTAACAGTTTAAAATCAATAGTGGGCTCCTTGGTCGCACAAGTAAGCCTATTTCTTCAAGTAAGCTGTTCTTTCTGCCTGAAACCTCAGGTCCCACTATTCTACTTGAGCACTCTTCTCTTCCAGGTATCAACGGCTTAATTCTAGGGGATACATAGTCCCCTGCAAGCCCCTTATGAATCTGAAAATGCGTGTAAGACCTTCATTCTGAGAGTAAGTTACCTAGTGTAATTGAACATCTGAGATGGAAAAAACATTTAGGTGGGTATAGGTAGATGAAGTAACCCTTGGCAGGTAAAGAAGCTGATTTTAGCAGTGCTTGAAAGACTCTCGACAAAATACCTCAGAATCTCTCCTTCCATTACTCAGAAGATTTTATTAGATTTATTACCACTTTGTATTGATCTTCTGGATCTCAGTGACTCCTTTTGTAAAATCATGTCCCAAGAATTTCTTAGAACGTTATTCTTCCTTGTCTGTTTTTCTTTTCTTTTTTCTTTCATTTCTTTTTGAGACAGGGTATCACTCTGTAGCCCAGGTTGCATTGCAACGGTGTGATCACAGCTCACTGTCCGGTGGACTATCACAAAAATAAAATTTTAAAAGTATTATTTTTGTCATAGCTGTAATTTGTTTTTAATGTATCCAGTTTTGATGCCAAATATCAGAAAGCAGAGAGCTGAGGCATTCTGGGAAAGTCAACAATTGAGGCTAAGTGGCTTCAGTATAATGGCTAACCAGGAAGACTGACTTTCTAGAGATAAAGTCTCCAACGAGATGTTACCCAGATTTATGAAATCATGAAGTATGCAAATAGGGTAAATGTGAACTTGTTCATCAAATCCTAGAAACATTTTAAAGCTTTGAAAAACTAATTTTACGGTAGATGGAAGGTCCTAGGAATTATATTTTATTGTTGACCTTAAGGTCTATAATACTATAAACCACTTTAAAAAATATCTTTTGCTGTTATAGTAATTAGCCCCTTTGCATTAGTTTCAAAATTGTTCTGCTTTTTTCTAAAAAAAAAAAAATTACTTGGCCAAGCATGGTGGCTCACACCTGTAATCCCAGAGGCTGAGATGGGGGATCACGAGGTCAAGAGATTGAGACCATCCTGGCCAACATGGTGAAAACTCGTCTCTACAAAAAATACAAAAATAAGCTGGGTGTGGTGTGCGCACCTGTAGTCCCAGCTACTCGGGAGGCTGAGGCAGGAGAATTGCTTGAACCTGGGAGGTGGAGGTTGCAGTGAGCTGAGATTGTGCCACTGCACTTCAGCCTGAAGACAGAGTAAGACTCTGTCTCAAAAAAAACAAAACAAACAAACAAACAAAAAAAACAAAGGGTTATAAGACAAATGGGTATTTTAGCAGATTTTGGATATAAGTAGGAAATTCTTTATTTCAGTGAGTGATATAGGTTTATCCAGTTATCCAGTTAATACTCATTAGGTAGTGGGGGGTATATTCATGGCAGGTTATTAAAAAAACAAGTAATATTAAATATGTATCTCTTAGCCTCAGAAGTTGTCATGGAGAACAATTGTATTTTTACCTTAGAATCTAGTAGTGTGGTGTATCTGTCAAAGACCAAATAATCATGTTGACAATTGACCTTACTCAGTAAGGCCTCTCAGGTTATCCTGAACCATTGAAGCTGCTGCAGTTTTTTGTCCCCCTCTTAGACATAGGGAGTTTTTCTCCTGTCAGTGCTCAGAAAGGTACTTGGCTAATGCTGTTCTGAATTTCAGGAGAGTACAGCATCCTATTTAAAAAATATCTTCTGTATTTAGTACCATACAAAATGGTTGTACAGACACACTTTTAACTTTTAATATTAATGGGGTGGTTTCACTTTATTAGTTTTATAAATTATTAAAGTTATTGCAGCTGTTTGCTAGATTTTACCAGTCTCAAGTAAGGCCATACATAGTCCATGAAAACATAATAAACCTTTACAATTTCATTCTGCTTTGTTGGAAAGATTCATGTCCCATGTAGATTTTATGACTTATTCACATTTCCTTTAGAAATATTCAACTTTTAGGACTTAATTCTTACTATTTTAGATAATATTGTGCTCATGATGAGAATAATAATACTATAAAATATTGATATATATCATCACATAATATAAGCATCAAATGTGTTTGAATTTTGAGATTTTCGGCTTAGAACCACTTTAACAGAGCTCTTAAAAGTCAAATGTGATTTTCATGGGACTGTACTAAGGTGTGATAATTGTAAACCATCTCTCCTAAAATAATTAACTCATTTTCCCGTATGTTTTAGATACTTTATTCATGAAATATTTTGAGCAATTAATATGATATCTGATTACTTCTTTTTATAATTCATAATCTCTTGGACTGATATTTGGACTCAATAATTTTCTTTCATTACCATTTTATTTATTTTTTATTTTTTTGAGACAGAATCTCTCTCTGTCGTCTAGGCTGGAGTGCAGTGGTGCAGTCATGGCTCACTTCAGCCTTGGCTTCCTGGTCTCAAGTGATTCTACCTCAGCCTCTTGAGTAGTTGGGACCATAGGCGCGTGCCACCTCACCCAGCTAATTTTTATTTTTTTGTAGAAACAGGGTCTCACTGTGTTACCCAGTCTGGTTTTGAGCTCCTTATAACTTTTAAAAGAACTGAGAGGAAAGATGATCTCCAAATAATATACAGTTACTGGAAATTATTTTATTGTTTATTGAATTTTTAATGAACTCTTAAAATGACCTGTAGCCTTAGTTGATTTAACAGGAATCTTAAAATCAGACTCCCATTTACTATTTTGGCCTAAGATGAGTTCCATGTTCTATTTTTTTTTTTTTCATTAGAGAAAACAGGCTTGTGAAGTTGTTTATATTACTATCTTTTTTTTTTTCAGATTTTAAGGACATACATGTAAGTGTTCATCTGGGTTCTCTTACCCCCTCCTCTGTACTGTTATGATGTTACTAAAATTTTATTAGTTGCGAGTAACTTTTCTTGACACATTGTTCACATTTCCTGGCTTCCTTTGTTTCTCTCCTTTTTCCTTATATACTTAAATCTGGAGGAAAATTTTGTCCTGAATAAAATATTTTTTTAGTCAATATTGCAAACAGACAACTGTAAACCTCAAGTTTTTGTAAATGAAGTAGTGGAAAATGTGATTTTTTTGGTTACTATGGTTAGGAAATAGCAATAATGTTCTGATGAATGGCTGATGAAATGTAGCAGACACAGTGCAAGTTGGAGGCATGGTGGCATTCTAAAGGTTAAACATCTGTGCTGAAAAGAGTCATTTTCATTTCGTCCTTTTGATTTGGAACTTTTTTGGAGGTGGAATTCCAGGACAGACTGTCTGTGACACTTTAATATATTTAACATATTTTCAAAAACTATCAGAATTCACGTTAAATAACCTAAACCACTTGACTTCATGCTGGGTTACATTTTGCTTGTTGAAAAAAATTAAGTTGTTTTTTAAAAGAACAGGCTGGTCTGCGTAAAGGTGATGAAGAAATATCAGCCTTTGATGGAAGTTGAGAAGTATTATATAAGCTGTAGACTGATATTGTAGAATGGCTTCTAAGACTGAAAAATTGTAGGCATCCTGTTTTAATCCTCTGTAACCCAGCCACATGCATCAAACTGAGCACTCCTAATACCTGATACTTTAAAAGAGAGCAAGAGAGCTGTTTTTCTGTGTACAAATACACAAGTGACACCTGTTACCTATCCCCTCTATTCCCCCAGGCCTGGTCTTAGGGAAGGAAGGAGGGTTTTGGCATTTTCTACCTGGAGAAGTAGGTGGCTGAAAGCAGATGCAACATTGCTGACTTCCTGGACTGTGGCTTGTCTTCAAGGCACCCTGCCAAGACTTCAGTGTTGGGGGAGCTAGAGAATTAGGGTAAAATTTCAGGGCCTCACCTGTACAACATGGTCATAACATTAACACCAGCTGCCCTGATGTCTGTCAGATCATTTATTTAATTAGTATCTCTTTTCTCTGGGCCACCAGAGCCAGGGCTACTGTTCACTGGCCCATCTTCTTTGCATGTATTTCAATAAAAGTTTGGGGGCTATTTTTCATCATCTTGTTTCCACCTAAAACACAGTCTGAGGAATAGGGATCTACTTATTTTTGATGCACATGCTTTATTTTAGTAAAGTGGACAGATTTTAATGACACTTAGGAATTGAGGTTTTTTTTTTTTTTTTTCCAAGTCATGGTTTTACTTGTAGAAAGTTATTTGTATTTTTAAACAAAAAAACACTTAATCTTTGAATTGAAACATATTTAATATGACACTTAATTTCTTCTTTTCCAACGGAGAAGATCACAACAGAACTTTAATAACTCTCCTATGCAACTGGATACAAATATTGTTGATTCATGGACTGTGATGCCTCTGGCATTAATGGTAATACTTAGTGCTTTGAGTTTAAAACTTTAAGGTCTGGCTCCTCATTTTCAGAGAAGCCTCTTGTATCTGAACAGGGTTTCTAGAATTGTGCTTTGATTGGGTGTCTAAGGCCTCTGACCCAGGAATGTGAGCTTTACTATACCTGCTCTGGGAATTTGTTTAAATCACTCAGCTTCTGTAATCCTTGCTTTCCTCATCTGCACAATATTAAGCTCTAGGATTGTTATGAGGCGTCAGTGAATTCACGTTTGTGAAATCTATAAGTACAGTGCCTGGAACAGAGAAGATCCTTTCCTTTTTCCCTTTCTCCAGCCTAAATTAATAACTGGACTTTTAGGGGCATCAGGGTAGAGGTAGGACTATATGCGTATCGTTACAATAATAATAACAAAACTATTTAGATATAAAATTTCCTGCCCCCTCTTTTGTAAATTTCTTATGCACATCATTATCCCTTTTCCCTATTGTTTGCTCATCTTTGGCTTGATTTGGAAAAGCTCCTGGTTATTCAGGGTATAAACCTTATGTTAGGCATGTTATAAGTATTTTTTCCAGTTTTGCTTCTTAACAGTGTATATGATATTTTTTGCCATATGGAAATTTCAAATTTTGTTTCGTGTGTTGTCAGATCTATTGTTTTTTCCAAAAATTGTATGACATATATTGATGTCAGAGATGTTAAAATGTGAAAAAACAGTCTTAGATTCAGTGGAATAGAATAACAATCTTTTATAGTTTCTGCCTTTGGTACTGCGTGTGTGTGTGTGTGTGTGTGTGTGTGTGTGTTTACAAATATTTGTATGTATGTAAATTGGTCTCACTTTTTGTACTCGAAAGATTATTGCAAACATGACTGGGTATGGGAATGTTCTCTCCAGCTAAGAAAACTCTAGGAAGAATGTAGTTGCATAGAGCTTAGAAGCCCTGGCATTTGATTCAGGCATTGCTGTGGGATGCTTTAGTCTTGCCTTGTTTGTTGTTGCTAGAATCCTATACTGCCCTCACTGCTGCTCTTGTCCAGCTGTCACTGTTACTCAAACCCTCCTGATACATATCTCTGTGGTAGCAACAATTCCAAATTTGCCCTGAGGACAGGGTTAGTATTTCTTGCCAGCACCTGCCACTTTCCCTTCCATATCTTGACCACGGGAGAAGTGTGTGGGGGTGGTGGCAGTGGGAGGAGAAGGAGTTATCAAACCCTGCACAGACCTCAAGGTAGAAGGCTAAAATGCCAGGTAAAGGATCATAGGGCAGAGTGCTATAACTACCTCTTCACCACTATGACAAAGTTGTCCCACCCAACCTCCAAGTTAAGGTTGGTCAAAGATCACGAAGCAATTGTCCTCCAGAATATCCCAAGAATATCAGAATATGATAGAAGACTGTTTATTTATGAATAAAGACATTAGAAGTATCCACATTTTTCCAAAAATAATTTTAAATTCCTTATGCATTGAAAAAAATCCAGCCACTGTAATAATGGGAGCCCCTTCTGATGTAGGACATAATAATCTCTAGAAAATCCTTAGTTGATGGCATCACAATAACCTGAGACCCACAATATAGGCAGAGAGGTGGAAACTGTAGGGGATACTTAAAGCAGCACTGCTGTGTCTCCGTGGTAATTCATGAATGACAGTTCCCAGGAATTCATGAATATAACACTTCTTGGTCACTTCTGTGGTTTGGCGGGTACCGTTCGCTTTAAAGCCAGGGAATCAAAGTTTTTAAAGTTGTAATGAATTTTCCTGATGCTGATAATGAGACTTACTGTGATCCTCTCACGTAAGACAGGTCTTTACACACAATTTATAAAAATGGAATAATTAATAGAAAATGATTTCAATTGTCCTCTGTACTATTTCATTGAAACAAATGTTGTAGAATGGTTTTAGCTCTTGGCAAATCATGAAATAATAATAATAAAAGAGAGAAGATGGCTGTGTGGGAAAGAGTGGTTATTTTTAAATCTTGATAGGCAAATGGGACCTGCCCTCTTGTCTATTGAGCACACCTCTGTAATTTCTCAGATATTAAATAGCACGACCCTTTGATTGAATCCAAAACTGGAAATTTAAGTAGGTAACTTAGAAGTAATTGACTTGAAATCCAAGGGTCTATTCTGGGATGCTTTAGAAATTTTTATTCGTTTTTCACCTCAGCTTTAAAATATATATAAATGTCAAGGCTTCAGTTTCAAAGTCAGCTGTTATATTTCTCTAAACTACTATTTTCTTATAATCGGCACTGTTCATATCCTTTTTGGAATAGGATTTGAGCTTGAGTGAGAAGAGAAGATAGTTTGGAAGAATCAAGAAGTATGTAACAGAGAGATCTAAAAACCTAAACAAAAAGAGGTTAAAGGGAGAGATCTGATCTATTTCAGAGGAACAGGAGTAGAAAGGTGATATATTACCAAAATGGTCTTCATGCACGTGAAGTGTTCTATTCCAGACTTTGGGGGTTAGCTGTTCTTCATCTCTGCTAAGGGCAAAATAAAAGGAAATGGTTTTAAGACTGAAGCACAAAGAGATTAAGATTAGCGAAGGAATACTTTAAAAAAGACATGTTTGTTAAACCAAGAATCTCAGCCATCTAAACAAGATTAAATATGCCAATAATTCTACCATCTTAGTCTGATTAGGTTGGGAAATCTTGTGTCTTCCTTGGATAGCTTTTAAACTGAAAACTGATATGGGATGGTTAGGTATGTTTTATGTTATTTCCAATCCTACGAGTTAGTGATTCACTTCATTTTAGCAGGCTCTGTAGGTATTATGACTTGTTTCCATCTGTTTTTTCCTCTGTTGTCTCCTTCCCTTTTTTCTTATTTTTAAAATAATATTTGAGAGTATTTTACATGTAGGTGTCATTTATAATTTTTTTCTTACTAAAGTTTTTTTTTATTATGGTTCACATTGTAATTCAGGTAGCATAATTAGAACATTTTCATTGAGCAGAAAATGTCCACTTTTGTGTTTTAATTAAAGCATATTTTTTTCATTATTTATCTTATCCAGCAGTCACTGAACACTAAAGCTATGTTATGTACAACACAAATTTTCTCTCATTTTACTCAGAACAATCTTTTCCTGAGAAATAAGTCTTTGCCCAAAGCAAGACACTCCTGCAGTGTTGAAAGGTGATATGGGCTTTTAGTGTGCACTGAAGCTAACAGCTGGTAATCACTCAGCAGTTTAAGAAGTACATGTTGGCCATTTTCTGTCACTTTTTGGGAGACAAAGAGAAGAATCATCTAAGTTTTGGAGAGAAGGGTTTAGGGGTTATTTTTATCATCCAGGTAGCCAGAAGAAATGAATGAACAATCCTTGGGTATTACTGACCTAAATATCTTTTCTAAAATAATCCATTACTATTTTCTTTCTTGTTTTTGCTACTTTTTTCTCCCTCTTTCATCTCTTTAAAACTTTGACAACAACAACAACTGATACTCCTGGGCACTTCCACATGCCGCATACTAGGAACTGGGGGATATAGCAGTGAACAAGACAAACAAATCAGGTCCTCTGCCCTCAGGAAGTTTAAATTTTCTCCGTTATTTTGTGCTCACTTATATAACAGGGAACAAACCAGAATTAAATTTTGATTGCATTTTAATTTATCATTAAGTAGTACAAGAAAAACAATAAATATACTATTAGTTTTAGACATTCAAAATTTATATAAAGACATTAGGGCTGGGTATGGTGGCTCACTCGAGTAATCTAAGCATTTTGAAAGGCTGAGGTGGGTGATCATGAGGTCAAGAGTTCAAGACCAGCCCGGCCAACATAATAAAACCCCGTTGCTACTAAAAATACAAAAAAGAAAATTAGCCAGGCGTGGTGGCGGGTGCCTATAGTCCCAGCTACTTGGGAAGCTGAGGCAGGAAAATCGCTTGAACCCGGAGAGGCGGAGGTTCAAAGATAATAGTTATGCTGTTTAGGATTTGGGGAAAATAAAAGTTTGTCAAGTAACTTTGCATTTGGAAGTCTGTGAAGTATTTAGATAGAGTCTTTATCCTAATATGTAGGTAACGTTTAATTTCCATATGAGCAGTTACCTTGGCATGGACTCTTTTTCTTCCCACTGTTACAGGGTGGCTAACTTCCTGCTCCCAGTGAAGCTGAGGCAAAGAGAGTCTTTCTGTTGCCAAGGCTAAGGGAAAGGTATTCTAGGTTCTAATGAGCATGTGGGCATCTCTGTTTTGTAAAAGCCATGATATAAATACCATACTGCTTATATTCTATAAACAATATTAATGGTTAGAATCAGCTGCATACATTTCTGGGCTAATTAGCTGCTTATGTGCTAACCTGGAAATTTAATCATTGTTTGGAAAATGTTGTTCTAAATTCAAAACAGCTGACCTATAGGTAAACTGTGGAATATTACCTGTCCTTGCACTGGGTATATACAAACCCATTCTCTGTGAAGAGAACAAACACATTTCTATTTGTGGGATGTTCATAGTGTTAGAATTGGACCTTGCTCTTGTAGAATTATTATTGTGTGTGTGCGTGGTTTTTTGTTTTGTTTTGTTTTGTTTTTTTGTTTTTTGAGGCAGAGTCTCACTCTGTCACCCAGGTTGGAGTGCAGTGGTGCAGTCTTGGCTCACTCCAGCCTCCACCTCCCGGGTTCAAGTGATTCTCATGCCTTAGCCTCCTGAGTAGCTGGGACTACAGGCACATGTCACCATGCCTGGCTAATTTTTGTATTTTTGTAGAGATAGGGTTTTACCATGTGGGCCAGGCTAGTCTTGAACTCCTGATCTCAAATGATCCGCCCACCTCAGCCTCCCAGAGTTCTAGTAGAATTATGATCCTAATTAATTTAATACATGCCACTATGAGAAAATGGACTTGCATCATGGATTGAGGATTTGGCTTTTATTCCAAATTAAGACCTGATTATTAACCAGGCTCTGGTCTTATCCTTTGCTGACAGAAAATGTTATGGTCTTTTATATCAAAATTGTAGAGGGCTATCAATTTTCTGTCTATATGAGACATTTGCTAGGTTTTTGGCTATGTAGTGTTGGACCTCTGTTTTTATCTGGCATGAATTCTTTGTTGTATTGGTTTTTGTGGGAGGCAGGATTCCTTTTCCAGACGGGGTCAGATCTTTTCGTGTTTAGAAGCTAGGCTGCAGCTATGTGAATTAGGTTCAGCCAATCAGAATTACTCACCCAGAACTTTGAATCTTGAGTGCATAACTCAAAGATGCAGAAATAGTTTATTCTTTTTAGCAGTGGTGGTGTTGAGAGTTCAGCAACTTCATTGTCTAGTCGCAGCAGTGCTAATGAGAAAGGTGTGTTAACCAGACTCTTCTGTGGCTGAGTCCCTCTGTCCTAGTCTCCCTTCAGCCTTCCTTGATTCTGGCTCACTTCCAGATCAGGCTTCTAGCTTTTCCTTCGAGTCTTAGATACTCCAGTATCCTTCAAATATACTTTTTCCCCTTTAAGTCTGCCAAAATTGATTTCTATTGCTTGTAACCAAGAACTCTGACTGATACACTGTGTGAAAACTAAGATAACTGTGGCAGATTATACTTTCCAAAAATTATACCACCAATATATATCCTATCCTATATGCCCTTCTTACAGTGTGGTTTCACATTCCTCTACTGAGAGGCAGAGGGCTGTGTCCGCCCTGCTTAAACCTGTGTGGATGAATAGAATGTGTAGAATTGATAATGATGTGTGAGTTCCAGGACAAGAAGGCAAGGCCCTAAAAGGTGATACAGCCTCCTCCTGGTCCTCTTTCTGTCTTGTGACATGTGCCTTGGAAACTGAGTCCAGGTACCCTGAATATACCATGTTGGAGAGAGCAAATGGAAAGACTCTACAGAATTAAAGGGGTATGCCAGAGGAACCCCAGCTGTTCTAGCCCTCAGTTGTTTGAGTTTTCCCAGTTTAGGCAATAGGACAGACATGTGACCGAGCAAGCTGTCAGATGACTTCTCGGCCCCAGCCTTCCAGCTGGTCCAGCTGACATAGAGTAGAGCAGAAATAAACTCTGAGCGCTTGTCCAAATTGCAGATTCATGAACAAAATAAACATTGTTATTATTTTAAGCCCCTTTGCATTTATTTTGCATCTATTATATGATATATATACATCCAGAATGATGGCTATTATAAATATTCAGACTATAACACCTAAATTGTAATCTCTAGCATACAAGTATGCCTTCAGATTCTTACAAGGCAGGATTATTGATATGGAATATACTTATTTATTTAGTTAGTTTCCCGTTTTTGCATCTTACAGTTTAAGAGAGTGGCATTTGGGCTACTGTAAAATTACTTGGCTGGAATAACATTACAGAACCTTATTGTTGTTAGACTACAAAATATCAAGGCTGTCTTCCATATCAACATGTTTAAAATATTAGCTTCCTGATTATTTATAGTTGTGTTACAGCTAATTCCATTAATTCCAAGATGTTGCTTGGTAGTCCCCTGTGCAAATAAGTCTCTTCATTTCTTTTATTAGGATCCTAACACATCTTTCGGGAAGCAGGATGAAAATTCTACTTTTCTTTTGAATTCGATATTCCACCTAATAGGGGGATTTGGAGGGAGCCTTGGAAATTAAATAAAAATGTCTAGAAGTTACTGAGGATTTACTATGTGCAAGGCACTATGCTAAGTGCCTGCAGGTCTTCTCATTTAATCATTATAACAATCATATGAGGTAGATTTTTATTACTCCTCCTTTTTTATAGGTGAAGAAACACATTTAAGTTAAGTAAAACTTGCCCAGGTCATATCGCCGGTAGCTGGGATTTGTATCACCAGTATATATCCTATCCTATATGCCCTTCTTACAGCATGCCCTTCTTACAGTATGCCCTTCTTCAGGGCTATATGTGACTCCAAGGTCAGTGTGTTCATAACCATCATGCAGAATGGCTATGAGTGATAATTCAGCATTTTATCTTCTACCTTCCTCTGACTTGTCCTGGATGATCCTTAAGACTCTTGACATTCAATGTAGTACACAAACTAGCCTTTTTCACACATTTTCCTTCAGAATCAAGCATGCCTTCTCTTATTTGTTGTAAGTCCTAGTCTTGAAGAGTTTTAAGGGACTCCACCAAATCTATTAGGAAAAGTGTGCAAACATAAGCTTTGTGGGGATTTTGATGACCTTGGTGGAACCTTCTTTCATCAATTCCTTGGATCAAATCTGCTTTTTGTAGGAAGTGTACAAGTTGTACACAAATGATACAAAATAACATCCTTCATGGTGACACCAACTGTTGAGTGTTTAAATTAGAAGATTCCTACTTCTAATACTTCAGATTTGAGTGACATGTGACTAAATCAAGGGTTTGAAAACTTCTGAGAGAAAAACTTGAAGACCATTCTGGTTTTGTATGTATATTTGTGTGTGTGCACTCTCCCTGTCACACTTGTTAGTGTGAAATGATGGCAAACTGTGCTGCCATAGAGTTGTAGAACAAGGAAAACTGTATTGATGTTGAACGAGATCCTGATTACTTCAGTGTTTTATATGTATATCAAGTCTTGCTTCATCAGCATAGATAATTTATAGTAGAAAACTGACAAACAAGATGTTAGAATAAATTAATCTGTGTGCTCCTCAGCAAAACCCAAATCTCTCTAAGAGTGCTCCTGTTACTGCAGACACTGTGCTATTACTATATGAGTGGTACCACTGAATTCTACATTTAGAGGAATTGATTTACTAGCAAACAATGGGGCCCTGGAAACTCAGCACTCCCATATACTCCGCATTGAGTTACTAGAAATCCTTTCAATACAGAGTCTCTGTGTGGACACAACTACAATGTTACAGTAGCTGGAGCACCATATTGAGGGGGGGCCTGTGGGGGGGTGGTCATTTTCCCTGGTGACACAGAAGGGAATGAAGAAAGGCTTCATATTGTTTTAGAGTCTTGCACACAGCAGCCTGAGCCTAGCATGTGACAAAAAGCATTTGCTATTTTTATATCCTTTGGGAATGACTTCTGCATCTAGGCAACCAATCATAGGCTAAGAATCCCCAACAACAAGGAAAAGGATAGTTTTACTAATTAGCCACAGAGAAAGGGACATTGCCACATTCTAGAGAGTCTAGGTTTGCAGGAATCCAGCGAAGGACAGGCTTTGCATTTTTTACAAAGTCTAATATTTGCTTTGGTATTTCATTGCAGAGACCTAGATTTAATTTGAATACTCCTCAAAGGTCTGTTTGTCATTAGCCATGTATGTCATGGTTATAAATATATCTTCAAACTCAGTTCTGTAAGAAATAACAATCAAAAAAACTTTTTTGAATAGTTTGATTTCCTGCAGAGAACCAGGCTGGAGAAAAATTTGGCTTTTGCCATTTTTAGAGTTCTTCTTATCTCCAAGCTCATGGCAAGCTAAGTTTTTCACATCTCCAATTTCATGGCAAGATGTATGCAATTTGTTTCAGCTGAGATGCTTCTTGTCTCAGTGTGGACATCCTCCTCAGATCTGGCAGCTTTCTGTTGCTTTCCAGTTATGCCTGACTCATAGAATAATTTTGTTTTTTAGGGTAGGTACCAGGTGCCCCTAAAGTGGCATGATTGTCTGGTGTAAATACCTGAGGTTTGTTGTCTCATGCCAAGGAAATAGAGTATGCAGACACATAAGAAGTGGGTTTAAGAGTGGAGGTTTAATAGGCAAAAGAAAGAGAAAGGAGAACAACTCTGTCTCCTACAAGAGAGAGGGATTCCCACGTGGGACTTCCGACCCAAAGTGAAGTGTACTGGATTTTATAGACTGACCTGAGGAGGTGGTGTCTGATGTACATAGGATCCAAAGATTAGTTGGACCAGGTGTGATGTTTATATAGTACACGAAGAAGCTGGCCACCCGACCCTAATCTTGTCTGCTCCTTACTGTACAGGTGGTTGGCAAGGAAGAGGGAAGATGGAGCCACCATGTTGAACATGCCTAGCCCCAAGTAGTCTTTTCATATTGGCACAGCTGCCAGCATTCACCCGTGCAAGCTTCCCTGTGTTTGCAGCTCGATTGTACAGGCTACTCTTTGTTAGAGAAGAAATGATTTGGGGGCTGCTTTTCATTAAAAGGGAAACCTTACCAAGGACTTCCTTAATGTCACTATCTGCCTAAATAATTTATTTTTAACTCCTGTAATTATCATCTCCTCCCCCACAGGCCATTGCACATTGGCCCAGTTGGAGTGCATACAGATACTTCAGCTCACACATGCACTGGCATAGTCTTAGCTTTAATAAGGACTTGGGTTCAGAGTTCTACTGAGAAGACATGGAATAGTAGTTCAGGGTTGGTATATTAGTCCTCTTAGGATGCTATAACAAAAAATCATCAACTGGATGGCTTATACAACAGACATTTATTTCTCATGGTTCTGGAGACTGGGAAGTCTAAAATCAAAGTTCTGGCTTATTTAGTTCCTCGTGAGGGCCCTTTTCCTGGCTTGCAGGTGGTTGCTTTCTGGCTGTGTCCTCACATGTTGGGGAGAGAAATCACATAAGAGCAAGTTATCTGGTGGTCTCTTTTTATAAGGGTACTAATCTCATGAGGGCCCACCCTCATGACCTCATCTAAACCTACTTACTTCTCAAAGGCCCCATTTCCAGATACCATCACACTGAAGGTTAGGGTTTCATCATATGAATTTTGGTGGGATGCAGACATTCAGTCCACAACAGGACCCCTTTCAGATTGGCTTGAAAAGCCTACAGATATATTAATTGGAGAAGTGGGAGCCACTTTTAAAAAATATCAGATATAGATTATGGAAGGCACCAGTGATCCTTTCCATCATGATGTAGAATATCTTCACACATTCAGTTTAATAGGATTTGTGCTCAGTGCAAACAGAACACATCTGAACACATTTCATTTATTTATGCCTGATTGAAGAATGCCCCTGTTGTTAGGTCCTCTCTAGGAACCACGACTAAGCTCCAAACATTTATTAAACTCAGAACCTGAATTACTAGCAACTAAGCAACTGGTTCTACTTTGCTTGAGGATAGTGAGGACACCTTGTGTGCAAAGAGAAACATTTGCCTTTTATGCTTTGAATGTAGCAAAGAAAGAGAAGGCAAACAAAACTACATTTTCATGTTAAAAGAGTTTGAAGGTTATATCCTGCCACAGGGGTAACTGAGAAACTTTCCCATGTATGTGACCCCTATTGGGTGCTTCTGAGAAAGAAATACTACCCCCTACCTTTTTTTTTTCCCACTCTTTCTCTGTTCAAAGTCACCAAGCTTTTGGGGGAAATATTTTATACAACTTTTAATTTGTTTTCAGTTGTACTACTCAAATTCTGAAGTTAGCAGTTCCATCCCCAGAATAAAGAATTCTCCCTAAAGACTATAAGGGGAATAGATATCTCAAGTGGATGGAAGTGTCATAGTGAAAAAAGGACTTTCTCCAAAGTCTCCCTCCTCAGTTGCTGTCATTATAAATGCTCATTATGTTTTCTTTTGTTGTTAACTGTACATGAGGTACTGGTAGGTGATGGAAAGCAAAGAGGACAAGGGAAGACAAAGAATTTTGTCTCAAAGGATCTTGTAAATTAGTGAGAATATATATACATTAAAATTTTTAGTAACAATTTCGGTGATATATAATTAAAAGCCAGAATAAATTGACAGATAGTAAATTCCTTTAGGACATTGGTTAATCAAATCAGAATCCCATGGAATGCTTGTTAAAACATAGATTCCTATGTCCCACACCTAGAGTTTCTGATTTTGTAAGTCTAGGGTGTGTGCAACTTGATAATTTGGATTTCTAATAAGTTTTCAGCTGGTGCTGATGCTGTGGATTTGGAGACTACAACTTGGGAACTGCTCCCTGTAGGAGACCATAGACTAGAGAGGTCTCCAGTGTGATTGCTGTGTATTGAGATGGTGCTTCCTTTCATCACTCACCTGCTGCAGTTATCCATGTTTCTCTTTTCTGGCCCCCATTTTATGAGAACAGCTGGTAGCATTCTTTAATATGTCCACTTTTGATATCATAAGCAGAGAGCATACCCTTTTCTATAATTAGGTAATTCTGTACAGAGAGATAAAATTATACCATCTTCTTGGCAGCAGTAGGAAGAGAGGAATAATATTCTCGTTTTTGCTTTGACCATTATTTTTTTTTATCTTTTAACCATTACCCTACAGCATTCATCCCCTACATTCCCTAATGTACATTAAGAATTTTGTCTGTAGCCAAAAGCATATAGGAAACATGAGTTCCAGATTCACAGCCAATAAAGTTAAAATTTAGGGAAATGGAGAGGAGAAAAATTGAGAAATTATATAGGGTGAAGAGTTCAGAAAACAAGCTTCTTGGGAAGGAGTTATTTGGTGCTTTTGAGAAGAATATTTGCTGATCGTGTATATACATTTCTGAAGAAGAAATGCAATACCATTTTCCCATGCTGTGGATGAGACTTTGTCATAATGTTTTACTGCAGTGAAGTGGGAGGTTTCATAGCTGTTAATTCAATAGCAGTCTGAACTATTCTACTCACAAATATGTGTTCCTGCCTATATTGAATTAAATCATATTACTGGTAAAATAGCATTGTGTGTTTAAAAAAAAAAGTCAAGGAATCCTTGCTTAAATTCCTGTTTCTATCAAATACCAGTACGGGCAGAATAAAAACTTTTTAAAAAATATCTGTCCTTTGCTGAAACCAGCCTCTCACCTGCCAAAAGTTTAACATTCACCCAATCAAATTGACTTTCAGCATCTTGAGCAAGGGACAAGTTATTAGAATCTCCTATTTCCACCACTCTCTGCCCAGGTTTTGCCATTACTTATCCTTTTCTCCAGTCTCTCACAGTGATACACATTCAACCCTCTTTCAAATGATATTAGGATATAATAAAATTTAGTGGAGTTTCTGTGATATAGTGAAACTTTATTTCATAGGACAGTAGATCTTTGTTTTACTTTAAGGTAATTTTTTAAATGGTTGCATGTGTGATTCTTGATACAGAGAACAGCTTCTGATTTTTCTCACTTATTCAGCAGCATTTAAAAAATAAAACTCTCTAAGGTAACATTCTTATAACTTAAAGAATATCAATGCATACATATATTTAGGCACCAAGGAGTACTATACTATTATGCTGCAAAGATTTTAACTATGGGGGTTGGGAAATAATCTTGATGTGAAGATATATGTTACGTGATGTCAGTTATTATTGTTTATTGTTACTTCTGAGATTTAGGACTTGTTTCCAAGGGAAGGATATTTCTTTTAAATGTTTTCTTCCTTTTTTTTCGTGATGGAGAGATGGCTGAATTACTGTATTGTCATTTTTTCGAAACTTAAATTACCAGTTTTTTTCTAATTCACCATAGGAACAGGGCTAGGAGAGAGGACAATGTGAGAAAGTATGTTGAGCCTGATTTGTATATAATACTGCTCTTGGCCAATATATTTTAAAAATAATTTTAAATATACATCTTCTTTCTTAAGATGGTGGAAACCTCCAACATAACTCCAATTTTCATTATTTTAACACAAGACTTTTAGTGATTTCAGAATTTGCTTCTGCTTTTGACTGTTCTCCCTGGTGTTTTGAAAATATTTATTTCTCCTTTTCAGAATTCTCGATAGGGTTTTTATGCCATTGACCTCACTTTCTAGTACTGTGTGTCTTATTTCCCAAGATGCTTCTCAGAGTGGTCAAGTAAGAGGTATATATTCCATATCATTAATCTTTGAATAGAGGGAGGGAGAAAGATCTGCCTCATATACATGGTTGAATACCACTTAAAACTTGATCTTAATCTTAATTTCCCAAGATTCATGAATAACATTTTCACAGCTAGTTGATGTAATCTATTTCTTCTGCAATTATTTATTAGAGCAGACATCATTCTAGAGGACAGGAAATACCTAATTTCTGGATGCTCTAGAATCTTTCCCAGGCCACCTCATCTGGGACAGAGTAAGCACTTAGTTGAAGTTTGAATTAATGAAGGAATAAATGAAGTAACATATAAAGCTTTGAGGAGAAGTATGCATATTTAGTTATAGGATCAAGATAGTTATTAAACAGTAATAAAAAGGAATTTTACTTTATTTAGTTTGATTAATTTTTGAGTAGGTTCTACAATCATGTTATGTAAAATAAAAAAGATATTGTATTAGTTTCCTAGGATTGCTAAAATCAGGTGCACTCTAATCCACTGTGGTCTCATCTTCACTGAATTACATCTGCAAAGACTCAATTTCCAAATAAATTCACATTTACAGATATGAAGATCAGGACTTAAACAGATCTCTTTTTGGGAACACAGTTCTCCCCACTGCAGATATAAAAGTATATAAATGAAAAGTTTCCCACTCACTGCTGTCCCCAGGTCAACCAGTTGTCCTCCTCAGATGTCACCAATGTTACTTTATTTTAAATAACTTCAACTAGTCAAAAAATGATGTAAAGGGAAGTGATTCTCACTTTATCCTCTAAGAGCCAGTCTTGTTCTTATCTGTTTCATTCATCAAAACTTTTTGGGTTTTAGTCTTCAAATTTATCCTGTGTCCTCAGCTGGGTTCAGGGATGGGGAAAATTGTGAAATGTTCAAGTAGACACTAAATATAGTAAACGCATATTAATCATTGAGTGAAATATATTCTACATGCACATAACTCCCTCATTAAATGTCAGACATTATGTGGGTAACAATCACTCATTTGCTGGCACAAAGTAGATTGTTGCTAGTTTTAAATCCTAGCAATATTAAGTCTTACAGCATCTTGTTGTCAGATTTTTTACTTAAATACATTTTATTAAATAGTCTGGGAATACATTTGTTGTTATGTATGTATTATGTTGTGAAAATGATGCTGTTAAAATAAAACTTTTTGTTAGGAGATACTGCTATATTAAATTAGATAAAATTTATGAAGTGTAGTTGCATTCCATGATACTTAACAAAATGTGTGTAATATCCTGTGCCTTAAAAATGAAATATGCATACAAAAACTATATATAATGCTGCATAGTAGCAAATTAAATGATCTGAAAAGTCCTGCAGTAAGCAACCAGTATCTGTTTAACTTTGTTTAGCCTACATTTTTCCACAAACTCTTTCTTTAAAAAAAACTACATCCTGTATTACTATTGTTTCCCAGAGTACACTTTGAGAAATGAAGGTCTACAAACTGAAGATAGAGTTAGAACATTGAGTCAGAAGTCAGGCAGTGAATTAGGGCAGAAAAATAGAACTTTTATGTTGCCTACCTCCTGGAGGAGACGACTTAGGTCCTTTTTGTTTCCATAAGATGTGGCACAGGACATGGGGCGAGGGAGAAAGAAGTTAGGGGAAAGAGATTGGGTTTTGGGGCCTGGGCTTTGGGGCTAGGCAGATCGGGGTATAATTCCCATCACTGCCACTGACTAGTAATATGATCTTAGACAAGTTACTACATTTTTCAAAGCCTAAATTGCTTCATCTACCAGGAGTTTGAGACCAGCTAGAGCAACGTAGTGATTAAAAATTTTAAAAGAATTATCCAGGCATGGTGGTGGATGCCTGTGGTCCCAGATACTCTGTAGGCTGAGGTAGGAGGATTTCTTGGGCCCAAGAGTTTGAGCCCTTGAGCTGTGATTGAGCCACTGCAGTCCAGCCTGGAAGACAGAGTGAGCCCCTATCTCAAAAAAATTGTTTTTTCTTCATCTATATAGGGGGAAGACATAGTTCCTATCCCTAAAGAATTTACCATTTAATTGGGAGATGAGATTAGAAGGCCTATGGTAATGTAAAGATAATATGATTATTGCTTTATCTTATTAAGAGATATACAAAGTGATTGGGGGTTTTGACGGAGAGAGAAGCCAGTTAATTGTGAATAATCAAGAAAAGCTTTGTGGAGGAGCTGGCATTTAGGTGTGTAGGTCTCCATGGGTTAGTAAAGCTTCAACATTTGGACACTTGATAGTAGGGAGCACATTCCAGGTATTAATAGATCAAGAAGCAAGAGCAAAGGTATGGAGATGGGAAAGGAAAGACATTTAAAGAATAGCAAGTGGCCGCATTTTTCTGGAGACAGTAGAAATGAAGCAGCCATTAAACTTTGTAGCCTTTGTGCTGTAAGGTACCCAGTGGTACTGATAGTTTAAGCAATGCTGATAGTGGCTTTTGAGTAGACTAGTGTATTTAATAATTGCTTTGCCACCATTGCCAAGTAAACAACCTTGTACTTGAGTAGAATTTAGCTTTTGCTGGATGGTCCCTGTACTGAGGTGCTAGTACACAGATTTTAATCTGGCACAGAGCCCACATATAATGGAATGGGGCCATTTTCATAAATATTTCAGGATTTCTCAATTATCTTTCCCAAACAATGTTGAGGGAAAGCCTAGTAGATGAATAAGATTTTAAGAACCCTAAATAAAATAAAACAAGTTTCTTTACTCATAAACTTCAAAGAAAGTTTGCTATGCTAATGAGTGGTGTGAGTCCCACGGAGGGAGATTTAGTGTGTGGCATTCTCTGAGCTTGTTGGTCCTCAGAACCTTCTGTTGTTCCCTGATCTCATATTAACACCTTCTCAAAAGATGTTCTCTTCTCATGTTTGAACTCAGTGTTCTTATTACCTGTGGAGCTTTTTCGAAAGGCAAATTCTGTAGTTCTTTTCTTTACCCTTGTCCCCTTCAGGCATATCAGCCTCTTGGTGGGTAGGGGAGGGATAGGTACTCAGAAGGACAGGACCTCCCCACTCCCTATCTCTGCCCCTTCACTGACCTGATCTAAGGTGTTAGAAATCATTCTGTCAGTCACATGAACAATTAAGGACCCCTCTCTAAATCCCTAATTGCTCACTTTTTTGGTAAGAAAACCCTTTTTAAAAGCTATGAAGAAAAATATAAATAGTTACGTAAGCAAAGGCAAAGGTTATAGATCACCCTAGAATAATAGCAGATCATTGGAATAGAGTATAACATGCCTAGACTATTATGAATGCATTAGGTAGGCTGTTCTTGTGTTGTTGTAAAGAACTACATGAGGGGGGGCAAGATAAGATGGTCAACTAGAAACAGCGGTGATTGGAGGCTCCCATCAAAAAGAACCATGAATCCTTCACTGGCAACCAAGGTATCCAGGTTCTCTCATCGGAACTGACTAGACTCTGGCTGGCGTGATTGATGGAGAGGAAGGAAGAGAGTATGCTGTGGTGGCCCACCTGAGAGCCACACAGGACAGGGGAGCCCCCCCACCCCACAGCCAAGAAAGGCCGTGAATGAGTGTGCTATTCAGCCGGGGAAACCGTGCTTTTTCCACGAAACTCTGTACCCCACGGATCGGAAGATCCCACTTGCGAACCCATGCCACCATGGCCTAGAATCCCAGCACCAGAGCTCTCAGCTGGAATCTGCTTAAGCCTGCAGAGCTCCCTGGGGAGAGGGGCGACCAGCACCACAGCTGTGGCTGCTTTGTAAGCCATTTGAGCTCCTTGGAGGAGGGGCAGCAGCCAACACTGAGCCTCATAACTGCCTAACACGCTAAGCTCCCTGGGCAGGGGAAGGGTGGCATTCATCTCCATAGCTCCAGGCCACGCTTTTCCCCCTGCTGGAGCCAGTGAGGCTGGATGGCTTGGTCGCAAAAGGTGTCCCCCACAGCCCAACACACCAACTGTGGCAGACTGTAGCCAGAAAGCCTCTTCAGGCCTGACCCTGACTCATACTTCCTCACTGGGCGGGGCTTCCTGCAGGTACTCCAACAACTCCAGCCAGAGGCTCAGTGACAGAACAGGGATCTCCCTGGGCCTGAGCCCCTAGCAGGAGGGAAGGCTGTAGTCTCTGTGGACCAGCAGACTTAGCCTTTCCTCCTGGTAATTCTGAGGAATCTGCACAGCCCAGATGAGTGGGTTTCCCCCCAGCAAAGCACATCCCCCCACCAAGGGACAGTCAAAGTGCTTCATTAAATGGGTCCCGTTCCTTGCCACCTAACTGGGTGAGACCCTCCAACAGGGATTGTCAGACACCTATATAGGAGCAATCCTACTGGCATCAGTTTGGTGCCCCTCGAGTTCAGAGATCCCAGAAGAAGGAGCAGGCACCCAACTTCGCCTGTTCTCCAGCCTCCTTGAGTGACATCTCCAGGTGCAGGAGCAAACCAGATGAATAGGGCCTGAAGTGAATCCCCAGCAAACCTCAGCAGCCCTACAGAAGAGGGATCTGACCATTGAAAGAAAAACAAACAGAAAACAATAACAGCATCATCAACAACAAAAAGTCCCCCACAAAAACCCCATTCAAGGTCAGCAGCCTAAAACATGGAAACTAGACAAACTCACAAAGATGAGAAAAAAATCAAGAAAAAAATGCTGAAAACCCAAAAGGCCAGAGCACCTCTTCCCTTCCAAAAGACTGCAGCGTCACTCCAGCAAGAGCACAGAACTGGATGGAGGATGAGGTGGACAAATTGACAGAAGTAGGCTTCAGAAGGTGGGTAATAAAAAACTACACTGAGCTAAAGGAGCATGTTCTAATTCAGTGCAAAGAAGCTAGTACCTTGATAATAGGTTAGAGGAGCTGCTAACTAGAATAACCAGTTTAGAGAGGAACATAAATGAACTGATGGAGCTGAAAAACATAGCACGAGAGCTTCATGAAGCATATACAAGTATCAATAGCAAACTCAATCAAGCAGAAGAAAGGATATCAGAGTTTTAAGACCACTTTACTGAAATAAGGCATGCAGACAAGATTAGAGAAAAAAGAATGAAAAGGAATGAACAAAGAAAGTCTTTAAGAAATACGAGACTTTGTAAAAAGACTGAAACTGATTGATTGGAGTACCTGAAGGAGACAGGGAGAATGCAAACAAGCTGGAAAACACACTTCAGGATATTATCCAGGAGAATTCCCCAACTTAGCAAGATAGAATAACATGCAAATTGAAGAAATACAGAAAACACCACTAAGATCCTCCCTGAGAAGATCAATCCCAAGACACATAATCATCAGATTCTCCCAAGGTTGAAATGAAGGAAAAAATGTTAAGGACAGCCAGAGAGAAAGGCCAGGTCACCTACAAAGGAAAGCCCATTGGACTAACAGCAGACCTCACAGCAGAAACTCTACAAGCCAGAAGAGATTGGGGGCCAATATTCAACATTCTTAAAGAAAAGAATTTTCAACCCTGAATTTCATATCCTGCCAAACTAAGCTTCATAAGTGAAGGAGAAATAAAATCCTTTCCAGATAAGAAAATGCTGAGGAATTTCATTACCACTAGGCTTGCCTTGCAAGAGCTCCTGAAAGAAGCACTAATATGAAAAGGAAAAACTGGTACCAGCCACAGAAAAAACTCACCAAAAGATAAAGACCGATGACACTATGAAGAAACTGAATCAACTAGTGTGCAAAATAACCAGATAGCACCATGATGACAGGATCAAATTCACACATAACAATAATAACCTTAAATGTAAATGGGCTAAATGCCACAATTAAAAGACACAGCCTGACAAATTGAATACAGAGTCAAGACCCATTGGTGTGCCATATTCAGGAGACTGGTCTCATGTGCAAAGATACATGTAGGCTCAAAATAAAGGGTTGGAGGAAAATTTACCAAGCAAATGGAAAGCAAAAAAAAAAAAAAAAAAAAAAAAAAAAAAGCAGGAGTTGCAATCCTAGTCTCTGATAAAACAGACTTTAAACCAACAAAGATCAAAAGAGACAAAGAAAGGTATTACATAATGGTAAAGGGAACAATTCAACACAGAGCTAACCATCCTAAATATATATTCACCCAATACAGGAGCACCCAGATTCATAAACAAGTTCTTAGAGACCTACAAAGAGACTTAGACTCCCACACAATAATAGTGGGAGTCTAAGTCCCCACTGTCAATATTAGTCAGATAATGAGACAGAAAATTAACAAGGATATTCAGGACTTGAACTCAGCTCTGGATCAAGTGGACCTAATAGACATCTATAGAACTTTCCACCCCAAATCAACAGAATATACATTCTTCCCAGTGCCACATGGTACTTACTCTAAAATTGACCACATAATTGGAAGTAAAGCACTCCTCAGGAAATGCAAAAGAACTGAAATCATAACAGATGGTCTCTCAGACCAAAGTGCAATCCAATTAGACTTCAGAATTAAGAAACTCACCCCAAACCACACAATTACATGGAAATTGAACAAGCTGCTTCTGAATGACTACTAGATAAATAATGAAATTAGGGCAGAAATAAAGATGTTCTTATGAAACCAATGAGAACAAAGAGACAATGTACCAGAATCTCTGGGACATGGCTAAAGCAGTGTTAAGAGGGAAGTTTATAGCACTAAATGCCCACAGCAGAAAGCTAGAAAGATCTTAAATCAACACCCTAACATCACAATTAAAAAAGCTAGAGAGGCAAGAGCAAACTAATCCAACAGCTAGTGGAAGACAAGAAATAACTAAGAGCAAATTGATGGCAAGAGAGACACAAAAACTCTCCAAAAAGTCAATGAATCCAGAAGCTGTTTTTTTGACAAAATAGATAGACAGCTAGTTAAGCTAATAATGAAGAAAAGAGAGAAGACTCAAATAGACTCGATAAAAAAAAATTATAAAGGGGATATCAACATTGACCCCACAGAAATGCAAACTACCATCAGAGAATACTAACACTTCTATGCAAATAAACTAGAAAATCTAGAAGAAATGAATAAATTCCTGGACACATACACACTCCCCAAGACTAAGCCAGAAAGAAGTTTAATCTCTGGATAGTACAATAACAAGTTCTGAAATTGAGGCAGTAATTAATAGCCTACCTTCCAAAAAAGCCAAGGACCAGACAGATTCACAGCTGAATTCTACCAGAGGTACAAAGAGGAGCTGGTACTATTTCTTATGAAACTATTCCAAGCAGTTGAGAAGGAGGGACTCCTCCCTAACTCATTTTATGAAGCCAGCATCATCCTGATACCAAAATCAGGCAGAGACACAACAAAAAAAAGAAAACTTCAGGCCAATATCCCTAATGAATATCAACACGAAAATCCTCGATAAAATACTAGCAAACTGAATCCAGCAGCACATCAAAAAACTTATCCACCATGATCAAGTCGGCTTCATCCCTGGGGTGCAGGGCTGGTTCAACATATGCAAATCAATAAATGTAATGTATCACGTAAACAGAACCAAAGACAAAACCATATGATTATCTCAATAGATGCAGAAAAGGCCTTTGTTAGAATTCAGCATCCCTTCATGTTAAAAACACAATAAACTAGGTATTGATGGAACATATATCAAAATAATAACAGCTATTTATGACAAACCTACAGCCAATATCATATTGAATAGGCAAAAGCTGGAAGCATTGCCTTATGCCCGTTGAAAACTGGTATAAGACAAGGATGACCTCTCTCACTTCTATTCAACATAGTATTTGAAATTTTGGCCAGGGCAATTAGGCAAGAGAAAGAAGTAAAGGGTATTCACATAGGAAAAGAGGAGGTCAAATTGCCTCTATTTGCAGACAACATGATTTTATATTTAGCAAACCGCATCATCTCAGCCCAAAAACTTCTTAAGCTGAGAAGCAACTTCAGCAAAGTCTCAGGATACAAAATCAATGTGCAGAAATCACCAACACTAAGCAGACAGCCAAACCATGAATAAACTTTCATTCACAAATTGTTACAAAGAGAATAAAATACCTAGGAATACAGCTAACAAGAGATGTGAAGGACCTCTTCAAGGAGAACTACATACCACTTGGCTCAAGGAAATAAGAGAGGACACACACAAAAGGAAAAACATTTCATCCTCATGGATATGAAGAATCAATATTTTGAAAATGACCATACTGCTCAAAGTAACTCTTAGATTTAATGTTATTCCTATCAAACTACCATTGACATTCTTCATAGAATTAGAAAAAACTACTTTAAATTTCATGTGGAATCAAAGAAGACCTCATATAGCCAAGATAATCCTAAGCAAAAAGAACAAAGCTGGAAGAATCATGCTACCTCACTTCAAACTATACCACAAGGCTACAGTAACAAAAAGAGCATGGTACTGTTAACAAAACAGACATATAGACCAATGGAACAGAAGAAACTCAGAAATAACACCACACATCTACAACCATCTTAGCTTCGACAAACTTGACAAAAACAAGCAATGGGGAAAGGATCTATTCAATAAATGGTGCTGCGAAAATTGGCTAGTCATATGCAGAAAACTGAAACTGGACTCCTTGCTTACACCTTATACAAAAATTAACTCAGGATGGATTAAAGACTTAAATATAAAACCCAAAACCCTAAAAACCCTAGAACAAAACATAGGCAGTACCATTCAGGACATAGGCCTGGTCAAGACTTCATGATGAAAACGCCAAAAGTAATCGCAACAAAAGCCAAAATTGAGAAATGTGATGTAAATTAAAGAGCTTATGCACAGCAAAAGAATCATCAGAGTGAACAGACAACCTACAGAATGGGAGAAAATGTTTGCAATCTACCCATCTGACAAAGGTCTGATACCCAGAATTTACATGGAACTTAAACAAATCTACAAAGAAAATTTAAAGAAAAAAAAACAATCCCATCAAAAAGTGGGCAAAGGATATGAATAGACACTTCTTAAAAGAAGACATTTATGCAGCCAACAAACTTGAAAAAAAAGCTCAATATCAATGATCATTAGAGAAATGCAAGTCAAAACTACAATGAGATACCATCTCATGACAGAATCGTGATTATTAAAAAGCCAGGAAACAATAGATGCTGGCAAGGCTGTGGAGAAAAAGGAATGCTTTTACACTGTTGGTGGGAATGTAAAGTAGTTCAACCATTATGGAGGACAGAATGGCGATTCCCCAAGGATCTAGAACCAGAAATACCATTTGACCCAGCAATGCCATTACTGGGTATATACCCAAAGGAATATAAATCATTCTGTTATAAAGACACATGCACACGTATATTTACTGCAGCATTATTTACAACAGAAAAGTCATGGAACCAACCCAAATGGCCATGAATGATAGCCTGGATAAAGAAAAGTGGTACATGTATATGATGGAATACTGTGCAGCCATAAAAAGAAATGAGAGTATGTTCTTGGCAAGGACATGGATGAAGCTGGAAGCTATCATCCTCAGCAAACTAATAAAGGAAGAGAAAACCAAACACTGCATGTTCTTACTCATAGTGGGAGTGGAACAATGAGAACACATGGACACAGGAGGAACAGTGCACACCAGGGCCTGTTGTGGGGTGAAGGGCGAGGGCAAAGGGAGAAAACTTAGATGACAGGTTGATGGGTGCAGCAAACCACCATGGCATACATATACCTATGTAACAAACCTGCACGTTCTGCACATGTATCCCAGAACTTAAAATAAAATGAAAGAAAAAAGAAATGTATGAGGCTGGGTGATTTATAAAGAAAAGAAGTTTAATTGGCTCACAGTACTGTAGGCTATACAGGCATGGTACTGGCATCTGCTTGGCTTCTGGGGGAGACCTCAGGGACCTTTTATTCATGGTAAAATGTGAAGAGGGAGCAGGCACATCACATAGTGAGAGCAAGAGCAAGGCTGTGGGAGATGCCACACACTTTTAAATGACCAGATCTTGTGAGGTCTCTGTCACTATTGTGAGGACAGCACCAAGACATGAGGGTTCCACCCCCATGACCCAAACGCCTCCCACCGTGCTTCACCTCCAACACTGGGGATTAAATTTCGCTGTGAGATTTGATCTGGACACATATCCAGACCATGTCAGTGGATATATTTTAAAGTTTACAGGTCTGTTTCTAAGGTTAACTTTGATATGAATATTTTAAACATACATGAGTGTGCCTTCAAACTGAACTATACAATGTGTAGAAGGCCCTTTGTTCCAGATTGGGGTTTGGTATTATGAAATGTAGAAAAAAAAAAGAAAAAGAAATACATTATTTGGCTCAGAATTATGAAGAATCTGCTCTGCAACTAATATTTTTTCACTACACGTTTCTTTTTATTTCTCAGATTCTTAGCACATTTTAAGAGATCAGAGAGAAGATAAAATTAAAATTTTTACTACTTGTTATCATCTCTTGATGCAAGGGAGATTACAATTAATCATTAGATTCCTGGAATTCATTGACAATAGAAATCATTATTATTTTGGCCATATAATAGAATTTCTGTTTCTAATCTAAGTGTTTGGTATTTTTAACAAAGATCTCTATGTTACTTTTTCTTAATAGTTTCAATTAGAATGATATACAGGTCACATATATATAACTGGAATTAGAATGTTAAATTTTACAATCATTGCATATGTAAATGTAAGTCATGTAGTAGACCAAAGAAGGCCATCTGCAGTAATTTTTAGAGCAAAACGTCTTTAATTCCTGATCTAGAACCTTAAAATATGTTGAACTTGCTTTCCTCTCATTATAAAATGCACATATTTCCTGTTAGAAATGATAGCATCTGCTAATTTTTGTGAGGAACAGACATTTTCTCTGTATAGAAGGCAGGGAACCAATACAGGGAAACGCCTAAAGGAATGTGTATAAGTTGCCAGAATTCATACCTCCTAAGATGTTTCTAAAAGCATCATAAATAGTATATAGCATCTTCCCTCCAGCTGAGCTTTTGAAATATCTCACTCAGCATTTTTGTTAAACAATATCCCTGGGACATAAACCAAATAGCATTTCCTATTCAGTCTCATCTGTCATTTTCCTGATTTCACAACCAGCCTCCAGATGTCAAAATATTAAGGTGAAAGTGAATAAAATTGTTTTTCTATCAGAGTTTCCTAAATCAAACAGACCAAGATTATCCTATACTCCCGATGCCCCAATAAATTGATCAGTCATCCAAAAGTAAAAGCTTGACCCCATGATTTTGTAAATCATTTCCAACCTTTATTGTAGTTTAAAACAATAAATTATGCTATATTTGCAAGCCATTTTAGCTGAGTTATAAAATTTGCTTCTATAAATCTTGCCAGAGTAAAATGGGCCTTGGATAATCATTGAAACAAATACAGATAGTCCCTGACTTATGATGATTCAACTTAAAACTTTTTGACTTTGTAATAGTACAAAAGCATTCTGCATTTAGTAGAAACCAAGCTTCAAATTTTGCATTTTGATCTTTTCCTAGGCTAATGGTATGTGGTATGATACTTTTACATGAGATATTCAACACTTTTTAAAAAAATAAAATAGGGTTTATGTTAGATGATCTTGTTCAACTATAGGCTAATGTAAGTGTTCTGAGCACATTTAAGGTAGGCCAGGCTAGACTGTGTTGTTCAGTAGGTTAAGTATATTAAATACATTTTTGACTTACAAAATTTTCTTATCAGGATGTAGCTGCGTCATGAGTTGAGGCATGGCTGTAATCTAAGAACTCTACAAACAACACTGACAGCCTATTGCTATTTCAATATCTCTAGGACTGCCTTCTTATCGTTTCAATATAGATTTAGACCATTGGTTTCTGTTTCTGTTGTAACCCTTATTATATAATATGAATCTGGCTCCTAGGCATGGAAGAAACAGGTAAAAGTGCACTGCGAAACACCGTAGTGCTATGTAACTATTGGCTATATTGGTTTTGTAACGCTTCTCTATTCTTTGTGCATTTTGGGTTTTGAAATACACAAGTTTTATTATATTCTACTGGGGAAAATGGCTTATGTTGTCTTTTGAATGTCCTCTCATATACCCCAAAGCTTGGGAATTCATAGATTCAAGTAATTTTAGGAAAGAAGGACTCCTAAATATTACCTAGTTGAGTTGTTTCTTTTTTCAGAGACCTGGAAAGGTAAGATGCCTTGCCCAAGATCACAAAGCCAGTTAGTGGCAGAGCTGAGATAGGAACCTGTAATTCCCAGGTACTCAGCTTATTATTTATTCTTCAATTTATTCTTTAGGAATCTTTATTAGCAACATCATCAACAATCACAAAGCATGTTTGTTTTGCCCATTTTGGTTGGTGTGTATTCTATGTTACAGTCACATTATTCCTTAAGAATAGAGGTTAGATGTAACCAGGGGCATTACTCTAGTATAGCCTAACCGAATTTCTTCCTCCGTTGGTGAGCTGGTGGGAAAAGCTCTTGATTTGCCACTGGAAGACCTGGCTAAATTCCTGCAGTGCCACTTTTCACCCATCTGTGGGTTTTTTTTGGATACAGGATCTCACTTTGTTACCCAGGCTGGGGTTCAGTGGCATAATAATAGCTCATTGCAGCTTTAAACTCTTGGGCTCAAGCAATCCTCCCACCTCAATCTCCTGAGTAGCTGAAACTACAGGTGTGCACCACCGTGCCTGGTTAATATTTTTGTTTTTTATAGAGACCAGGTCTTGCTATATTGCCCAGGCTGGTCTCAAACTCCTGGCCTCAAGTAATCCTCCCACCTGGGCCTCCCAAAGTACTGGGATTACAGGCATGAACCACCGTGCCCAGCCCACCTGCTGTTTTAATTTGGGTCATCACTAACCCCTCTGAACCATTTTCATGATAGATGGAATGGGAATAATACTTGTCTATTTTGTGTCTTGGAATGTGACCCTCATAGCAATTCTGAGAAATTTATAAAGGAGTACTTTGTGTGTGGTTCTTGATCCTTTGGTTATGTTGTTTTAATAGGGACATCAAGAGTGTCACTCCAAGCCCCCATATCTGTTAGTGAGCAAAAAGATGATGATGGAGAAAATGTTTTGCAAATTGAAAAATGCAGTCTAAAGTGGTCTAATATTGTTACCAAGTACTCCCCAAAAGTTTTCAAATTGTTACCTTGGGATCGAGAAACTGCTTCACTATGCTATTTTCTGTGCTTTCTTTTCTTTCAGAATTTTACCCTTCCGTGAAGACCCCTTTCAAATGCTTGATTTCCCTTTTGTTTTCTCTGATTCACCTTCCCCTTACCCAGCATTAGCTTGGATCTCGTGTTTGTTTATTTTTTACTTAGTCCAGAACTAAAATGATAGCAACTTTAGGGACTGCTCTCATGAAGCATTTAGGAGAAGGCCTTGCATATGGTAGTTACACAGTAATATCTTTTAAAGTGATATTTAGGGAAAATGCATTTTTTTAGTGTTGTTTCTCAATTTCTTCCTCATAATTTTACTTTGAATTACTTATTTAGAGTTTAAATAATAGTGTATGGGATAAAAATCTTAAATACCCTCTAGTATTTATTCTTTTATGGGCTAGGATTTGAATGATTGAAAAAAGTAGGATTTTAGAGGATTAAAGTTTACAAATTAATTTATTGAAACATCTTTTTTGAAAACCTTCATTTAAAAATATTTTCAATTTATATTTTCCTTTTCTCTCTAAGTGATCATATTTAAGTATTGTAAGTTAAGGACCTGGGCAAATAATTCCTCAAAAATTATATTAATTTATATTTAAAAGGAAGGATATTCATTTACTCATAGCAAACCAACTTTAAGTATACAAATGTATTGCCTTAAAGACTGATGACATATTCAAGATGGCAAAAAAGAGTTTTCCTACCCCTTTAAAAAAGTAAATGCAGAAGCCATTGTAGCAGTGATGCTTCATGTTTTCTTTCTAGTAGTAGAGTGTTTTAAAATGATAAGAAGTATTCTTTAAAATATTATGGTCAGAAAGAAAAGATATTTATTGGCTGGGAGACTTGTGCTTCTAATAGCTTTGCCTGGAGTTGTAATGGAAATTTTGAAAGAATCATAACTCAAGTTGACATTAATGGGAATCACTTCCTTATGATTTTGTGTAGCCCAATAAAAAGATCATCTGAAAATGTTAGATAATCAGATGGTCTAGTGACCGAGTAGAAATAGTGCTTTATTTTTTGGGTGTTACAGTGTGTTAATCTCTGGGTGCTTCCACCAAGTGTATATTTAGTGTGTACTCTTCCTTTGACAGTTAACACCTCTTACAGCTATAGTGATTACTAGTTTAGGCACAGTGAATGGCTGACATTTCTATGACTACTGACTTTTTTTTTTTTTTTTTTTTGGAGACAGAGTCTCGCTCTGTCACCAGGTTGGAGTGCAGTGGCACGATCTCGGCTCACTGCAATCTCTGCTTCCTCAGTTCAAGTGATTCTCCTGCCTCAGCCTCCTGAGTAGCTGGGACTACAAGTGCGCGCCATCACACCCAGCTAATTTTTGTATTTTTAGTAGAGATGGGGTTTCACCATGTTGGCCAGGATGGTCTCGATCTCTTGACCTCGTGATCTGCTCGCCTTGGCCTCCCAAAGTGCTGCAATTATAGGCATGAGCCACTGCCCGGATGAATACTGACTCTTGTGAAGGTTTATTACCAGGAGATGATGTTACTTCTGACGTCTCTGACTAGGTGGTCCCCCTTTACTTTTCTTAGTCTTCTTCCATGACCCTTCCTTGTATCTGTATAGTGGAGGTGGTTCACATTAGTTGGTCCTTATCCTTAGTTCTAACATAAATGAATGTGGAATATGGCAAAGAGACCAAGAGAGCTAGCTGTATGCTAGCACTGGCTCTGACAGCTAACAAGCGTTACGCTTTGAGCAAAGAACTCCTCCTCTTCAAATTTCATTTTCCTGATTTGTAATATGTGCATTGGATTATGTGATCTCAGAGATACCTCTACCTTCTAAGATTTTATATTCATCAAAATTCATCTGCCAGAATGGCACTGTGATAATTAGATACACTGCCAGCTGGATGCAGGGAAATAGCAGAGCTAAAAGCTCCAGTCTAAACTATCCCTGGTGAATATTCATTTTTGCATATTTTAATAACAATATTCTCAGTGTCCCACCTCCACCCAAGTCACTCACTTAGCAAGACCCTTTGTTTTCCCTCACATTTTACAACTCTGTAATTTAACAAAATCCATTAGTACCAACAAAATGAAGTAACAATGATATTTTAATATATGGCATGCACCCTTAATATCATTCCTAGTATTTGAGAAACTAAATGAAAGATTTTTAGTTTTGACTTTTAAAGAAGGAAAAAAATTACCTTTCTTTATTTAATGAGGAAAAAAGACCTCCAGTAAAGAATAATGCACCAGAATTGTTATTCACTTCACACTCATTCCTTTTTTGGCTTGCAGAGCCTCATATTTTCTTAAGCATAAAATGCAGGATGACATATAAAATGAAGGGACATTCTGGAAAATAAAGTAGACAAAATGGCTTTACTCTCAAGGATAGTTGTGAAGTAAAAACCAAAATAATAGCTTATTCATAACTATTTGGAGGCATTTCTTAAGTCCAGAAAGGTCAGAGGGAAATTGAATAAATGTCAACACTGTTTGTCAGGTGGGGAGACTCTCAACATCTCCTGAGGAATTTAATTTATATTAATGAGAAGTGAGACCTGCTTAGGGCTCTCTCAGAGATTGCTCTGGTGTCAAATTTTAATGATTTAACTTCATGAAAAGAATTCCTAATAAATTATCCAACAAGATAACCTCACATAAGATTGCTTTTTAATTGTGAGGCCTCAATTACTCTGACCTCAGCAAACCACAGGCACACGCTGGGGCTTCTTGTTACTTGGTATAATCTTTGTAGGCATTGAAAAAGACTGGAAGAAAATACACCAAAAACTTTACAGTACCTATTTTTGGACAGAGGGATTATGGCTGGTTTTGATTGCTGTGTATGAGTTTCTGTATTTCTTAAGTTTTCTAATTTGAAAGACAATAAAACCAAAATCTCAAAACCCTCTGCTTAGAGATTGTAGAAAAAAATGGATAATCAAAGGATCTATCTTTCACTTTATAATGAAAAGATTTTAGGACATTAAAAAATTAATGATTCCAAGTGAACTGAAGGAAAGCTAGAGGTTGGGAAAACTGGACATAGTGTGGATTGCAAGTTATCTACTCTAAGCCAACCCCTCTGAATATGCGGACATTGGACAGTAAATGTGGCATACCATCCAGCGTTCTGAAACAGTGTTTTCAAAGTGTGGTTCCCCCAAAGAGCTGCACCAACATCAGCATAACCGGGGGAACTTTTTAGAAAGGCCAATTCTACTGTGAAGGGAGGGAGGACTTCTTTAAGAAATCTTCCAAGGGAAAAATGGAATCTTCTGTAGACAGCCAAAAGGGGGGGAAAAAAAGTTGTTCTCCAGGTGATTCTTTTCTATAGAAAAGGGTCTTTAACCTGATATTTCATGTCTACACTCTTCCTCTCTGTTATTTGCTTTGTTTGAAAGTCTTTCCTATAAACTTGTTACAGGAAGAGGATATTTCATATCTTTTTACTCTGTCTTGTCTTTGCCACATCTGGGTGAGGTTGCAAAGTAAACTGAGGCATAAAGAACTTAAATGAGCATTCAAGTTAAAAAGTAGCTACTTAAATGAATATTCTACTGCTATGAAGGCAGTGTCAGAAAAGAATCACGTTTTCAAATTCTAGAATCAGAACTCTATGCACAGGAACAATTCATGCTCAGATTTTCCTATAAACAAACTGACAATTTGAAGAAATTAATTGTGGAAGACTTTTGCTAATTTTTCTGTTCCTTTTTCTTTTAATTATTAAAAATTTAATATATTTTGTTGTTTGTATGGTTATATCTCATTGCTGTTTATTCTTAGTTCTAGGTATTCTATACTGGCAAAGCAAACCTTTTGGGGGCCTTGTGGTGAGTGTAGGAAAACCTTTTGGGGGCCTTGTGGTGAGTGGTTATTTTAAAACTGAGCCTCTCCACCTTCTGAGAGCTAAGATGGGCCAGATGCAGTGGCTCACACCTGTAATCCTAGCTTTTTGTGAGGCCAAGGTGGGAGGATCCCTTGAGCCCAGGAGTTTAAGGTTGCAGTGAGCTATGATCACATCACTGCACTCCAGACAGGTGATAGAGCGAGACCACATCTCTTTTTTTTTTTTTTTTTTAATTAAAAATATGGAATGCTTCACGAATTTGCGTGTCATCCTTGCGCAGGGGCCATGCTAATCTCTGTATCGTTCCAATTTTAGTATATGTGCTGCCGAAGCGAGCACGACCACGTCTCTTAAAAACAAACAAGTAAGACAAATTTAGATTAGTGCTTTGAGATCTTTGATTTCATCTTTATTTTCTTTTGAAAGAGGGTTTATTTTCAAGTAACTGTGGTGAAGTGAAAGCTAACAAAAAATCAAGAACTTGGTGTTTAGAGAAAAAAAATTAGTTGAGATTTTTAGAGCAGTACATTGTAGTGGATCAAAAAAATTCTGAAATACATGCCACTTAGAGCAAATAGGTAAGATGGGGCAGTGGAAACTCAGAGTGTCCCAAAAGTTGAAATGAGTAGAAAACTCATCAGCTGAAGCAGTTTGTAAGCCAGGTGAATTTTTTGTTTGTTTGTTTAAGAACAAAATGTATATACAGTGGACCCTTGAACAACCTGGGTTAGGGGCTCACTCCCGCTGCAGTAGAAAATCCAAATACAGCTTTTGGCTTCTGAAAAATGTAACTATTGATAGCCTACTGTTGACTAGAAGCCTTACCAATAAAATAAACAATTAACACATATTTACATGCTGTTCTTACAATAATGTAAGCTAGAGAAAGGAATATATTATTAAGAAAATCATAAGGAAGAGAAAATATATTTGCTACTCAGTTAGTGGAAGTAGATCATCATTAAGGACTTTATTATCATTTTCATTTTGAGTAGGCATTAAATTATATTTTCTAAATTGAAGTGGTTCCGTGATTTGGGATTAAATTGCTCTTTGAATGACAGAAGATAACCAAAAGAAACATGATAATTATTTTTTTTTATCACAATACCTTTTCAAATAGTTTGTTTTTAATTAACTCTCTTATGTGGCATATAAGTTCTGCTCCTTAATATTTCTATAAGTAGAATTTAAATTCTAAACATTTCCCCCTCTTTTCTTCACTTCACTTTTTTTTTTTTTTTTGAGATGGAGTCTTGCTCTGTCACCCAGGTTGGGGTGCAGTGGTGCAATCTTAACTCCGCCTCCCACATTCAAGCGATTCTCTTGTCTCAGTCTCCTGAGTAGCTGGGATTACAGGCGCGTACCACCACACCCGGCTAATTTTTTTTTTTAATTTGTAGTAGAGATGGGGTTTCACCATGTTGGTCAGGCTGGTCTTGAACCCCTGACCTCGTGATCCGCCTGCCTCGGCCTCCAAAAGTGCTGAAATTACAGGCGTGAGCCACTGCGCCCGGCCCCCTTCACTTTTAAATCTACCTTTTACACTTTATTTTTAATTTGATAAGAGAGAAGGTGTTATTTTTAGAGCAGGATAAAATCTCATATAGCCTTACTGGACTTTTTCTCATATAAGCAAATAATCTCAATGTAAACGGATTTTCTGTTTCTGTGTTAGCACAGACCACTGTCCATACTTCAGAAGTGTGTCCTCGGCTGTGAAACTCAGAGTAGACATGATACCTTGGACAGAATTTGATTTAGGGAATTTTGTAGACAGGCATAAGTAGGTAATGAAGCAAGGATGTTGTTTTGATATCTTGGAAATCATTTGCTTCCTATTCTTCCTTACAGAGTAAGGTTTCGAGCTTCACCCTAGCCAGACATTTAATAAATTTTTATCCAGTAACATCATCATCAACAACAACATTTATTTAGAGCTTACAATGTGCTAACCTATACTAGGTGCTTTATTTATATTATCTGATGTATCTCCATAGCAATCCTATTGTAAAAAGGAATATTATTGTCCCCATTTTATAAGGGAAAACAGAAGCTCAGAGAGGCTAGCATCTTGCCTATTGACACAGTTGGAAAATGACAGCTCTGGGATTTGCACCCAGGTCTACCAGAATTCAGAGCCCAAGCTCTTAAGCATTAGGCTTTAACACTTCACAAGAGATTTATTAAAGAACCAGAAAAAACAAAAAACAAAAAACAAAAAAAACCCAGAACACCCCAAACAAACAAAAAAAACCAAACCTTCAAAACATGATGTAGGGGGAAATAGAGCCATGATCCAGAACTGAAAATTATCTTAAACAGCTGACTGTCTAGAATAATGTATTTCTAAAAAGAAAAAGGGAAAAGCTGAGGCCTAGAAGAATTATAGCACATGCTCAGGTTCATGCAACTAATACAGGGTAGAGCTGATCTACAGCCAGTTCTCTTGACTTTTTGAGCAGTGCTGTTCCTATGCCCCTTGATGTGTTTGTCCTCCATGGTAGATGAACACTTGGTATAATCCAAGTGTGGAAGAGGAACAGATGTTAAGAGTGTGGCTGTGGACTCTTGTATTGGGAAGATGAACTCAAGCCAGTCGGTCAAATTCTTATTGACCTTAACTTCTTAATATATCAGTGCCACATTATTGATAGCTGCCCTTATGACTAGACTAGATCTTCTACTATGTTCAGTTGCAGTGACTTATTATCATATGCACATCATATTATGGGGGGAGGAGAGGGGAGAGAGAGAGGGGAGAGGGAGGGAGGGAGTGAAGGAAGGAGAGAGAGAGAGAGAAGAGAGAGAAAATGAAACTATCTTTCATAATATGAGAATCTGTCTTTTACAATATGAGTGGTTCCCTGTGTTATTCCTGGAGCCAGCCTGAAATGTGAGATGTGAACCTGCTGTTTCTCAGTTATATCGGTTGCCTTGTGTATCTCATGTTGTGAGCCTCTTGCCATGCTGAGTGTGATTTTGGTGTTGGAAGATAAATGATTTTGTAAAAGATAATCCAACTTATTCATTTGGTTCACAGCAGAAAAATAAAGATCTGCTCTAGTATTGGAGGAGGGGCTGGCTGAGTTGGACTCATTGAGTGATGTTACAATCTTTGTTTCCATGAACTTTTTTTTTGAGTAATAAAAAAATCCGTGAACTTTTCTAAAGAATATTAAGGGTAATTTTGACTGTGTGATTTGCTAGTCTAACCTCATATATGTTTATTATATGGAATTTATTTTTGCATTTCCCTACCAGTTCCAATATATAAGTGTCTTTCTGAAAAAATGTTCTTCCCATTTCGGCCCTACTTTGATACCACTATCTAATTACAAAGAGCATATTCTGCCAATGGTAATTCTTAATCTCATAATACTCTAATCTGAAACCTATTCATCTTGGAATATTATATTCTTACAGGTGGACAGTGATTTATTGATAAGCTCAGAATATTAACTTTCCAGTCTTTCAAATGCCCATCGAATAGTTCCAAGACATATATTTTATTTAACTGGTTTTTTGGTGAAACTCCCATCATTGATGTTAAGCTTGCATTTAAATCAGTAACTTTTAGGTCTAGAACTATCTTCTTTTAATAGTCATAATCAAACTCACAATCATAATTTATTTATAATTTTTATACATTGTAAGTGCTTTGTTTTAAATGATTATAACAAGTTATTTTAAAGATATTTATGCAGTTTATTTTAATGTACCAAAAGGAAGTCATCAAAATCTACAGACTGAAATATATCTAGTTTTTTATGTTATCTTTTATTAGTTCTTTCCCTTCCTTAGTTTAACACAGTTTTCTGTTCTTAAAATTCTAGTATTGGTGACCCTATTCTCATTTGCTTTTGATGGTAAAAGTAGAACTAGACAAAACATTTTTTAAAAAACTTCTTTTAAAAATCACGTTTTGTTCTAAGATTTTTTTTCTTTCTATTTGAATGCTTTACATTTTAATTGCTCATTTAAACCTTTTAAAATCTTATCCCTAGCTTTCCTTTATTAATTAGTTTTAGCCTTTCATTTCTGTTGTTTCCTTTTGGGCTTCTATTCATTTAACAATTTCTAATTTTCACTAGTTTTCTTTTTTTCTATTTCCTGCTTTTTCTTAACATTATTATTGTTATTTTTAGGAAAGACCATGTGTTCTGATGCTTTAAAATTTTTTATTCTTCCCTTGGTGCCTTTCTATTAGATTCTACAGATTGTTATTTCTATAGGAATATCCATTTTAAAAAACAAGGTGAGGTGTCTGGATCAGTATGTATATTAGGTTATCTATTGCTGCAAAACAACATACTCTAAAAATTAGCAGCTTAAAACAACAAACATTTGTATCATAATTGTGGTAGATTAAGAACTCAGGCACAATTTACCTGGGTGCTTCTGACTCAAGAGCTCTGAGGAGGTTATAGTCAGGATGGTGGCTGTGGCTGATGCTCATCTGAAGGCTTGACAGGGGGCAGATTCACTTTCAAGCACAGTCATGTGGTTGCTGGCAGAATTTAATTCCTTGTGGGATATTGGATTGAGAGCCTGAATTCCTTACTGTTGCTTGGTTTGGGGCCTCCCTACGTTCCTTGCCACACAGGCTTCCAAAGGGCAGCTTGCAACATGGCAGCTGGTTGCCTTCAGAACAAGCAAATGTGAGAGCAAGACAGAGTACTTAAGATGGAAGCCATAGTCTTTTTGTAACTCCAGAATAATCACGTCATCCATGCTCTGTTTGTTAGAGGCAAGTCACTTGGTCTAGCCCATATTCAAGGGTGCAATTACATAAATAGCAGGGGCCCAGATTATTGGGGACTATTTTAGGAGCTGCTTACCATTGTATGTGTTTTAGAAGCAGAACATGATGCATACTTACAGGCAGCAAAAGCAGAGTTCTCATGGAACATGGAAGGCATGGAATATGCAAGGCAGTAGAAATACAAGTTTGAGATGGTATCTCAGACTACAAGAGTAGAACAGTAGCAGGGCTTTGTAAAAATATAGATAGTGAGAAATAAATAGTTTTGGATGAAGGTTAAAGAAGTTTCTTATCAATATTAATTTTGGTCTACGTACTTCCTGTTGATTGAAACTACCTAGCTTTTTGAAAGTAATTAAAACAAATCATATCCAAAACTAAGAATAACTATGCAATTTATGTTCAGGAATTTATCATAACATTATTTTTAAAAACTTATCTGCATACATTTTTCTTTTTTTCTCAAGTTTATTTTTTATTTTCCATGTACTTCTTCATTTCTCTTGGCAATACAGTGTTTTCCCCCTTGTGTATATAAGTGTATTGCTTTTAATTGCTGAGATTTTTATCATAAACTATCTTGCCAAATTTCTTTTTAAGTATTGTCACTATGCTTAATGAATACTAAGGCATGGCAGAGTTAAGGATAATCAAAAAGGGATAGTGAAGTGTTCCTGGGCTAGCAACAGTGGGAAGCTATCACTACCCCAAGCATGTAAGGGCAAGAGGAAGGAGTCATGTCTCTGGAAACTAGCAGGAGCTGAACATATGAGGGAGGGAGTGCCCAGCTGGAGCAGGAATGCAGCCTCTGCTTGTGTTCTGGCAGGGAAGAATCCAAGGAGATGAGTGGCCCAACTTTGCTCTCCTCCTAAAATCCTCTTATCTCTTACTCCCCCTTGGCTGAACCTATGAGAATCCAGAAGGTAAGGGAGCCCAGTTGATGCAGGCCATGCAGATCAGCCTCTCCGGGGCAGAGTGCTGCAGAGAAGAGAAGGGGAGAGAATGATGCTGACAGGGCAAAAGGAGAATATTCTACAAAGAAAGAAGTCTTTTTAATTCTTTGTATTGTCTGTGTTTGGATATTAGCCTATTTGAATGTATCCACTTTATAACTTTAAAAGTTTCAGAGTTTTTGTTAGTCTTTCTACTCGAATGACTCCATAGTGGTTACAATCAAGTCTTCAAGAAACTTGCCTATTGGTTTTCTTTTTTAAGTAGTAGGCTATGTTTATATTATGTTTTATTTATGATCACTGCATGATGGAAGAGTTGTTTTTCCTGTGGAAGTTTGACTTTAAAATGGCCTACAAAGAAGGACTATGCATCCTTGTTACATTTGGAACTATAAACAATAAATACAGTTTTGTTCACACAAACAAATAATTTTTGCTGGATATTTGTTTATCAGTTTCCTGGAGCCTTGTTTTATAAATACTCATAAACTTGGAGAAAAAGGTCTGCTTGAGAGAAACTGAGACTATATGTAGTCTACTTGTTACCACTTTCTTTTTTTTAAAGTATATCTTACATTTAGAAACAGATATTGTAACATAGAAGCAAAGATGACGATGAGATTTTTTGACCAAATATTTACAAATATTTATGGAAGCCTGTCGACTTAATGTGAACACACAGAGATAAACAGTGTAGGCATATGTTGATTACCAAGACAGAGTCCTTGCTCTAAAACAGTTTACCGCCAAGTAGGGTATTTAAGTGCATAAACAAGTAACTGTAATGATGAGTAGTGTCCCATAAATACTCTCTTACAGTGACAGGCAATAGTATAGGAGTGCAGAGAGTGATTTTTGAGAAGCTAGTGTTTGAGGTACACCTTGAGTGGTGAATACAATTATGGTAGAGGAGAGGGGAATTCATTTTGGGCTTGGGAATGACATGAATAAGGCACAACTGAATGAAAATACAAATATGAAGGTGGGGGTGATAATTGTTCAAGACTGAACCTTGGTGAACAACATATACAAGCAATGGCAAGAGTGAAAGGTGTTCAGAAATATGGTAGAAAATTAGGCTGCCAAGAGAGAACAGGGCTAGATTTTCAAGGTCTTGAGTGCTTTGCCAATAATTTTACATTTTCTACATAGACTTTAAAAACTTTTTTGTAAAGGGGGAGATAAATAATGGTATAAAGTAAGGGATCAGCCCAAGATGTAAGAGAATGGGTCAGGGAGACTTTTGGTGGTAGTGTAGGAGGAATGAAGAGGAATTTGCATGAGGAGGAAGAGGATTTGCTTGAAGGCCATGGCATGGGAAGGAAATGGAGAATATAGGTATAAGACATCATAAGTTCTGATAATAGACATGGGGGTTTCTTGATTTCTGTTTGGAGTAATTGGTAGAAGGTGAAGCTGTTACCTAAGAGATAATAGAAAAGAAAGAGCTGGCTCTGGAAGGAAGTTACCAAGTTCAATTTTAGACGTATTAAGTTTGAGGTATTAGCATTGGTCTAATGTAGATGTCCATTTAGATCCACTGGAAATTTGTCTGGAGCTTAGGAGTTGCCTGAGTTCAGGATAGAAATCTGGGAACATCAGCCTGAAGATAATTTTTAAAGCTGGTGAAAATAAGTGAGCTCTCTCTCAAGGAGGGAGTTCAGCATGAAAAAAGGGCCAAACAGGAAACTACCTAAGGAGAGGCTGGGCAAAAGTCCATTTAAAAAGACTGAGAAGAGATTGAAGAACTGAGAGGGAAATCAGGGAACTGCAGTTGTCACAGAAGCCAAGTTTTTAGAAGATTTTTAGAACAATGCGACATTAAGAACTATGTTTATAGCACTTGTAAATTAGTCCTTTCTTTTTCCCCCAGGAGCTTTAAATTCTGCCCATGTGGGTGGGTTGAGGGAGTTTTCAGAGTTTGTAGAAGTAGCTCTGGGTTTCTGAAAAATGTGAAGGTGATGTACTGACCTAGTTAATACCCTTTAATCCTGGGAGGAAGGAAGGGGCTGTGGCTGAAGTATTTATTTCTTGTCATGATAGTTCTTGTCATGAATATTAACCAGTTACTCTTTGAAGTCACAAGTGAAAGAAGGGCCTGGCTGTTCTGTTAAAACACTGAGCATGTAGGAAGAACGATAATGCTTACTATGATGACTTCTAAATCTGGAAATATATTCAGAGCTTGAAGCTATCTTTCTTTCTTTCTTTTTTTTTTTTTTTTTTTTGAGACAGGGTCTCACTCATTACTCAGGCTGGAGTACAGTGGCGCAATCTCAGCTCACTGCAACTTCTGCCTCCCAAGTTCAAGTGATTCTCATGCCTCAGCCTCCCCAGTATCTGGATTAAGGCATGTGCCACCACACCTGGCTAATTTTTGTATTTTTAGTAGAGATGGGGTTTTTCCATGTTGGCCAGCTTCAAGCGAACTTCCGGCCTCAAGTGATCAGCCCACCTTAGCCACCCAAAGTGTTGGGATTACAGGTGTGAACCACTGCACCTGGCCAGAGCCTGAAACCTTCAAGCTTTCTGTTTAATTCCATAGCTTTTTTCCTCCATTTTAAACCCAGTTATTTCCTAAATCTAATTTATTTATTTTTGTGTCTATGTCTTTAGAAGATTTCCTAACAATTACATTTGGTAAATAAGTTCTTATTGTTTCTTTTAGTTCTTGTGCTTTTGTTTATTGAGAGAAATTGAAAAAGCTATTTTTAAATGTTGCATCTTGGTAGCAGGCTGTCACAGGTAATCAAGATGATATGAACCATAGTAAGCAATTTCTTTTGGAACTCTAAGATATTTCTTGAACTCAGGGATTCAGGAACTGAAGTTTGAATTTACTTTACTATCTAAATTACTTTAACATTATAGTACTTTTATACTTCATTTGAAGATTAAAGAGCTAGACCAAACAAGATAGGTTAACATCCAGTCGCCTGTAATGAGGAAAGAGTTAGTTTTCATGTGTGATGCTTTGGGTATCAGTGACATGCATAGCTTTACAAATAACTAGGATTTTCATTGGTATTTTCCTCCCAAAGCTGTACTGTTTTGATATTAATAATCTCATCTTTTTCGTCTCTTAGGTTTGGAAGAATATAAGTAAGAAATCTGAATAAAGGTTAATGTTGTTAAGTGTGTGTAGGGGTTTAATCAGGGTGGCGGGAGAAATTATAAGAGAAGAATTGTAAGAAAAGGATGCAAACCTTCTTGGAAGGCTGGGTGGTTTTTGCAAAAGCCTCTCCTGCCTAATTGCCTCTAGGATTCTGTATTGGGAGAGAAAACCCTTACAAGTAGGGATAAAGATACTAAGAGGTCTTCTTGTCTTTTACTAAGGTCTGAAATACTACCACTTATAGCAGTTGACTTATCTGGGTCCCTTAGGACCTTCTATTAGACTGTGAATATCCATGCAAAAGAGTTATGGGCTCAGATGGAAGTGTGTCAAGTAGAAATTGATCATGAAGGAGTAATTTTAGCAGACTGATTGATAGTTTTATGTATGTACTAATTTATTTGATGTTATTAAGAAATTGTGAAGTTTAGAGCATTGCTGTAATTACCATGAGGATTAAAATGCTGAAAAATAAATGATCATTTCCCCAGAGATATTACAGTGTAGTAGGATACCCTCCAGTGAAGAAAGGGGGAGGTTTTGGAAACAGAATGGCTATAGGAAGTGATGAAGAGAGGTGTAGATAACCCTAAGCTTTCTTTTGTAAAAGTTAGATTTGATAACCACTTTTAGATATTTATTTGGTGGCATTACATACTGTGATGGGGTAAGTTGAATATGAAACAGGTTATCATGGGATAGATAAGATGTTTAATGGGATGTCCTGTGGGCAGAATCCATGAAGGTGGTATATGAGTTTTTGGAAATAGATGAGGTGTTCCTGGGGCCATGATTAAAAGGAAGAAGAACAGAGGCTCAAGTAATACTTCAAAGAATTCTAGGCCCCCTAACAACAAGTAGAGTTGGATTAATGTGTTTTGAAGGAGATAATGCACAAAAAGTTAAATTATGAGTGCACAAAAAGTTAATTATGAGGTCACAAAATAGGTAAATTCTGTGTTCTGCATAACAAGCAGGACATCTAGACCACCTTGAAGTAAACAGTGAACTCTGATGTCAGAGGCCGAAGAAAACATGGTTCGCTAATAGTTTTTAGTTTTGTTAGCATGAATCTACTTTTTAAAGTTAACTTTATTGAGGTATAATTTATCTACAGTAACATAAACCCATTTTAGGTACATTTCAGTGAGTTTTGATGCAATTGTATAGCTGTATAAATACCACCACTATCAAGATCTAGACTTCATTACTCCAAAATGTTCCTATGCTCCTTCCTAGTCATTCTGTACCCTTATTCTTGGCCCCAGGCAATTACTGCCCTCTGTCATTGTAGATGTCACTCTATAATTTCATATTAATGGGATTGTATAATATGTACTCATATATGGTTTTTGGGGGGGATTTAGCATAATATTTTTGAGATTCATCCATGTTGTTTTGTATATCAGTAGTTCATTCCTTTTCATTTCTGACTAGTATTCGATTGAATATACTACAATTTATGTGTTCATTCAGCTATTGATGGACATTTGTTTCCAGTTTTTTGACTACCATTAATTTCCGGTTTTTGACTACCATTAATCAAAGATATACGTACCTTTGAGTACTCAAATATGTACATCTAAGTAGAAATGTTTTCATTTTTCTTGGGTGAATATCTTGGAGTGAGATTGCTAGGTTGTATGTTAAGTATATATTTACCTTTATAACAGACTGACAAACTGTTTTCCAAAATGATTGTACCATTTTTTAAATTCCTACCAGTAGTGTATAAAAGTTCAAGTTCTTCCACATCTTTGCCAACACTTGGCATAGTCATTCTTTTTAATTTTAGCCATTCAAGTAGGCGTGTAGTGGTATATTATTGTGTTTTATTTTTTGTTTCCCTGATGACTACTAATATGCTTGGTGGCCATTTATACATGTATTTTTGTGAAGTGTGTCTGTTCAATTCTTTGATTTTTCTTAGTATTGAGTTGAAGGTGCTCTTATATAGCCTAGATATAATTTTTGACTGCCAGAAATTATTAAAAATCTTGCAATGATAGTGCTTTCAATGCACTACTGAAATAAAAATAATGGTCTAGATGCTAAAATGTGACACATCTGCTATGATATAGCTCCTTTGAGGATAATAGAGAAGTATAGATAAAAATATTTTTTTTGTCATCTTCAACTTGTGTGATCTCAGATTTCAAAAAAGATGCCTGCCTACATATCTCTTCTTCCAGTACACTCTGCAACCTACTTTAAAAATTTTCTTTTAAGATAACTGCTAGATGAGTGCCAGTTTTATATCCCAATTTTTTTTTTCTGGCAACCCTTTGAGAAACATATGTTTCTAACTTAAGTTACTGCTTTTTCTTCCATATGCTTCTTATTCCATTTCTAGGTATCAGAAAGGCGTTTGGGTTGAATATGTGCATGATTAAGACCATGGAGCTTATTGGTAGAGTCAGGCCCTCCAAATAGGAAAGAAAAGAGAACCCGATCACTACCAATTTAAAAGTAACTTAGAAACAAAACATCAAACTCTTTTTTTGCCAATGACTTTAATTTTTAAACTATATAAACACTTGCTCATCAGCTATTTTTTTTTGTGCCATTTTGTGCATTGTTCCTGGGGAAGAAGACAGGCATTACTCTCAAGAGCTCAGAGAACAGGTGCTGGAGGACAGAGAAGGAATTAGGATTCTTGAATGCTTCTTATGCTCTTTGCTTCTGGTCTTCCACAACTTTATGTAATTTATCATCTGCCCTTATTGACTTAGAAGCTTACATGATAGTATTTGGTTCAATGACATTGAGTAAGCATTCTGCAAATGAATTAGTGGGACAAATTTGGTTTCACAATTCCACTACTGCTTAAAGTTACTGAAGAAATCTCTCAATCTGCTAACATTATAAGTGGCCTCTTCTAGCCAGTTATATAGATTCAAAACTTATTTTATTATAGAAACTACAGAGTGTGACAGGTCAGTGAAAGTGTTTCAACTTTTAGAAATTGTTGACTTTCCAGACTTGCATTTCTGGTCTTAATTATCTTGAATATAACAAATCAGTGTACAGTAAGCAAAGTGATCTCTGGATGTCTAAAATAGATATATTTCATATCTCATATGGTTTAGGCACAACAAAATTCCTCCAATATCACTCAGTATGTATTCTTATATTAGGCATGATTTTCATAAGCCTGGTTATTTGTTTTCCATGTCCATAGCTATTAAAAGCCAAAAAGGTGGGAGTTGGGGGAGGTGGTGGTAAAGAGGGACTCTTACATGCAAAAACACTGATAACAGATTAGAGAAGAGAATCATATTAAAAAAACACATGATTTCAAAGGAAGGCCAATTTGGGACCGTTTAGTATATGTATGGCAAAGCCCAATGGACCTTAAGGGCATCCATGTGTCATAGGGTACAGCAACAATGTGATGGCCCTGAATTATAAAGAAGACTTTCAGTTATGATCAATATTCCTTTTGTTCTTTGCTTGTAATAAAACTCTAGATAAATTTCAAACCAAAATGATAAACAAAACTATTATGTGTCAAGATTTAGGGCCTTGACCATCTGGAAAACTTTCTCCTGTTCCTTGCCCTAATGCCTTTGTGCCCTCCCACTCCCCAGCTGCACGTTCACACTTACCCGTGAATCCTTCTCACTCACAGGACTCACCCACTGATATCTAGGAAAAACTGGTTTAGCTGCCCTTCTTTTGAGCTCCCTTTGCTTATACTGTCATGGCACTAACAACCCTGTATGGTGATTACCTATTTACTTGCCCATCTTTCCCACCAGACTGAAAGCTATTTGAGGGCAAGAACCTTGTCTTATTCACCATTATATAAGCCTAACACTTAGGCCAGTAGTACCTGGCACATGGTAGAGAGTTAAAAAATAATTCTTAAATAAAGGAATGGTTGAATGAATGTTGAATGAATCCAGAATAACATCTGAGGAACCAGGATTTGTCTGCACAGTACTTTGGAATAACAGCATGCTAAAACCTTTGGAAAATTTGCACTCTAAAATCTGTTTGGAAATTTCTATTACAAACCATCACAGTGGATAAGAGTTTAGAGTTAGGTGTCTTTCAGTTAGATGTCTTTAAGTTGTGAAAAACAAAACGAGTCTGAAAAATGAAACTATGTATAAATATTCTAACATAATAAAGAAGTTATGGATTGTGTCTTTCCTTAAGAGTTCTTATTTGATATAAAATATCCATAGAAAATTGAAAAACTGAATATGCTATATTTCTATAATTTAAAAAGATATTTTTGAAAATGATTTGGCTGAAAGAGAACCATCAGAAGCATGTTGTTTCATGGATCTAGTAACTAATAAAATACCCTGGCCTGGAATAATTTAAATCCAGAAAAGAAAAAAAGCTCATTACTGACAAGTTTGCTAATGATAAAAAATTAGATGGCAGTAAATAACATTAGGCAATAGCATTACAGTTCAAAATGCCATGTTCAAGTTATTACATTAGGAAGTACAATGATACATACAAATGAAGAGACGACCAGGTTTAAAGTACTGTACCAGGAATAAGACAGAGATTAAAGAGAAGGGTTATTAGACACTGGGATGGTTAATGAAAAAGCTTGTGAAATCTCCTCAGACTAGGATAATGGCTTTGAAATTCTTTTTATATGAATGAGCAAAAATCATTATCATTAATATTATTTAGTTCTAGAATAAATTGGTGAAGCCCACTAAATAAATGAAGAGTTGGATTAGACAGATATTTTAAGGGTCTTTGATTCAGGAGCCTGACTGCTCTACAAGCCTTTTCTGAGAGATTGTTTCTCCTTCTGCCTTTTTCTCTCCATCTGGCCTCTGGGACAACTATGTTCTTCTACTTTTTCCATGTATCTGAGATCATAGTTGGGCTACTTAAGAACTAGGCTTTCTTCCAAAAAAGTATATTTGATTGTGGCCATTTTGACAGTGCTGTCTTAAATATAAAAAGACACACTTAAAAACTTTTCTTTATAACCAGTGGGCATGATAGGCATGCGTGAGCATCATCCTCATGCTGCCTTACAGTACCTGGTGGGCTCATGGATGGAGAAAGGCTCTTGGAGCAAGACAGGATGTCTGTTGAAAATATTGCATTACTGATTATATATGCAAAAGCTAAGAAAGCTTAACAGTTGTTTTAGACTGAAGAAAAATATCCTCCTTTCAGAAAAAGCTACATCAAAACAACATATACCTGTTTTTTTTTCTGTTTTGCATTGGGAAGTTAATAAGCAAGTAGGTGTGTGAATTGCTCTATGAAACCCGAGCTCAATAAAACATTTTGTTTTATTTTTATTATGCAAATCCGTTTTTGAACCCTTCTCTCTGGTGAGATATCTGATGTAATCCGTTATTGGGGTTCCTTCCCCAACTTTCTCCCCCCCAGTGCCCTCACCCCCACAACACTGTATTGCCCTGGACCACCCAAGGCTTTAAATGGGTCCTGGGACCATGGGCAGATGTCTGGTCCTAAGCTATCACTGTGGTCACCATGGCTCCTTCTGTCCACTTTACCAAGTCTGAAATGGCACTTCACTCCTTGGGGGTGGGGGAGCTCTCAAAAGTGCCTTCCCACAGCTTTTGTCTCTGTAGGCAGGCTCCGTAGTGTCAGCCAAGGGCAGATGCTCTGAAGCCAGTCAGTGCCCACACCAGTTTGTGGGTACCCTGCTCAGAAGTCTGCCACCTCTGGGAGCTCTATGGCAATAAGGGATAGGCCTCCAAGACTCGAGGGACCAACTGCACTCCTAGGCTGCCCCTTTCCCTCCCCCAGGCTCCCAGTACCTCAATCCTGGAAGGGCCTTTCTTGGCCTTTTCTTTCACAGTGGGGTTTAATGACCCAACTGGAAGTTCTAAATGGATAAAACCTGAAGACTACCAAAGCCTGTTTACTTTTCCTACACAGAAGAAGGACTTGTTTTTTAGGAATGCAGTATATGGTCTCCCATCTCCCAAGGATAGACAATATATTTCCTTGAGGCAGCTGAAACCCAACAACTGCATTTATATGCATTTAGTTTTTTTTTTTCTCTCTCTCTCTCAGGGTTCCCCTGGCAGCTAAGAAGGTATAGCTACTAGAAGGCCTACATTATAAGATGGCCACACTGTGAGACAGCAGCACAGTAGTGACTATCTCACCATTTTCTTATATTTTTATTCAGTTTTTTTAGGTATCAGAAATTTACAAAACCCTTTTCTCTTTCCATCTTTGCCAAAGACATAGAAATCTTATCAGATTTCACCAGTCAAAACTCATTGAAACTCCTGAAATTTAAGTTAGGCAATTCCCGCTTTTCACTGTAGTATGTTCCTGTAAAGAATAACAGAAAACAAAGAGAGCAAAAAATTGGTATTTAATCTTCCCTCCTGCATAACTGTAGAGTCTGCAGTTACCCTATCACTAGATGACTTCAGCATTACGGCCAGCTGTGGGGACCGGCCAGTCAGCAGGCTGAATATTAGGATGGTGAAGACACAGGTAGTGAGTGATACGAGACTTTTTTTGTTGTCCAGGGTGATTTTTGTATGTGACAAAATGACTATTAATAAGGTTTAATTTTGATTTTAAAAACTGGCATTTACTTTTTTAAAACTGCAAGTTGAAAAGCCTAGTTCTTCTTTAAGCTTTTCAGTCCAGCTTCCAACTCTAGTTTCTTCTTTTTTATGTATAAGTCCGACAGAGATTAGTAATAATTTTAAAGGGCCTTTGAATAATGTTTGGTCTCATTTACAAAACTGATTAAACATCTAAACTGTCCTTAATTTAACATATGCATTTCTTTTTAAGAACTTAAATTGTGTTATTTAAAATGTCACTGGATAATAAATAATAACTTCACATCTAATAAATCAAATCGATAAATATAGTGATCCTCAAATATTCTCACATGTTCCAAATGTATAAAATACCAAAATGGATAGATTTCTGAAAAAGAATTATTTTATTCTTAAAAATCTTTGTATACTTACACTTAACTTTCTAAACTTGTGAGGCATAAAAGACACAACCCCATTTGAGGAAGGCAGTTAAAAATTCAGTTAACTAAGTTTACTTATGAAGAGGGATTTCAGCTGGTATAAGACCTAGAGTTGCAGAGATCCAGGGCACTTCTTCTCATCACCAACTAAGGAAACCACCAAATATCAAGTAATTCAGGGCTATTTCTCAGTATACAGAGGTTACTAATGACCAGAAATTCCTGTCTGGATGCTGATTAATTCCTGCTGACCAGATTCCAGGAGATCTGGATGGTGCTAGTAGAACCCATTTTATAGTTATTTTCTCAGGTATTTCAAAACAGGCATTGAGTCTTATATGTTCCTCTGTCCCTGGGTTTAGATTATTTACACATTACTAAGTCCTCCTGACTGCTCCTATAATTCTACATCATCCACCAGGTTCATCACTTACATCTTTTTGGTTCGCAAGTTATACAAACGACTCATTTAAGTCTAAGGTCTTTTGAACTAGATGGCATTTTATACTCTTTCTTATTCTCAGGACCATACAACTCTAACAGATACTTAAAACAAGATGGATTGGATTTGGATATCTCAGTATCTACTTTGAAGTCACCTGTCATGAAGTAATGGTTCCCACAGCAGTGAAAAGTAAAACAATTTATGCACTTTTGGTATTTGCAGATAAGCAAAATTATGTAATAAAACTTTTGGCTTTTTAAGGAACCATCTGTATGTCAGGTACTGTACTAGGCAAAAGGAATACAATCATAGTTAAGACAGACAGGGGTTCTCTTCTCATAAAGGGTCTGATAAAGTGAAGTTGACCATATCCTAGTATTGAAATTTGGATAATATAAGGACCTGATTTCTAAATATTGGACCTGATTTCTGCCAATGAATAAACTACTAAAGGTACTAAACTTCCTCTTTTCTGGAGTGCAGCTAATGCCTATTCAGCTGGAGTTGCTATCGAATTAACATGGAGATTATTACTAGTGACATAGGTAGAATTTGTGGCAAGTTACGTTAAGAGTGACCCCATGGAACAAAGAAAAAAGTTTACTTTTAAGAGCAATTTATTTATTCCCTATTCACTGATGAGGTTTATTTTTAAATGAAAACTACTCTACCTTTTAGGATCTCACTATAGATACCATAGTAAAGCTTGATCATGAGACTTTGAGCAGCTCCTGTTGAAGCCAGTAAGGAAATTGGAATGAGTCACATGTTATAGAAACCAGTTCATCTAATTCTTGCCTTATTTCCATTTGAAGGTACTTTTTGAATTAATATTTTATTGTTCTGAAGAGCTTCATAAAAACCATATGTGTTATTTCCTGATTCTTAAGAAAGGGCTTTAGAAGTTGTTCTAGTCACTCAAGATAACTTAGAAAATATGGCCTTATTTTAGCAAGTTTTAGGCCATTGAATGGCATATGCAACTGGTTTCTTAAATGGGCTCAACCCATGGCAACACTTGGGAAATAGCTTTATTCTTCTCTCACCATTGCTCTCAAATCACATCACATCAAAGAATATTGAAATAGTGTTCAGAATATTAAATAGAAAAGTAGTTAACCATAAGAAGATATCAGTTTCATCTTCAGTCATCCCTTGCTTTTAAATGAGTAGTGAGGCTGGGTTGGAAGTTCAGACAGTGTATAAGATGCTACTGCATTTGATATGCCCCAAGAATGATTCTCTGCTGGGCAAAATAGTATTTTCAGCAAAGCATGTGGGGGGTGCATTTGAAGCCTTAAGAGTAATAAAGTCCCAGGACAGCCCTCTTCTTGGGCTCTGGGACCCTTGATACCTTCACAAGATGTTTTTTATTTTTCTTCTCTGGGGAAGCAGATGGAATTAACTTCTGTCTATTATCTGCTATTTTTAGGCAAGTTAAACCATCATCTGTGTGCCTCCTTTTGATAAGATGAGCTAATTTAGCAAAAACAAACAAAAACAAATGTAACAAGTGTCCTGTTAAGAATATGTTTTCATTAGAAATTGTATTCACTTGTTTCTGTTTGTTATAGAAAAGAGGTAAAATGATGAAAGAGGGTACGATTGGATGTTGCCATCGAGCCACAATCTCTACCCCAGGGAAATAATTATCCTCTCTGGAACCCTCAATCAGTTGCTCCAACAGAGCTTTGCTATGGGCTGTGAGCAAAACCCAGCTATACCAGCTTGAAACCTAGAAATTATGGATACATTGAAGAATCCAATCTTTTGGAGAGGGTTGGAAGTAGTGTGGTTGATAGCTAAATATTGTATTGGACAGGGATATTAAAAACCTCTGGCTGTTCTCTGTTTTATCTGAAACTTCCAGAATCAAAAGATGTAGCCAAGAAAGGAAGTCATTCCTAATTTTGGCAGGTTCTGTAATAAGAAGAAAGAGGCCGGGCACAGTGGCTCACGCCTGAAATCCCAGCACTTTGGGAGGCTGAGGAGGGTGGATCATGAGGTCAAGAGATCAAGACCATGGTGAAACCCCATCTCTACTAAAAAATACAAAAATTAGCTGGGTGTGGTGGTGTGCACCTGTGGTCCCAGCTACTTGGGAGGCTGAGGCAGGAGAATTGCTTGAACCTGGGAGGTGGAGGTTGTAGTGAACTGAGATCGCACCAGTGCACTCCAGCCTGGCGCCTGGCAACAGAGCAAGACTCTGTCTCAAAACAAACAAACAAAAAAAATAAAATAATAAGAAGAAAGCATCAAGCCTAGCTAGCCGAATCTAGCCTAATAATCAATGGGAAAACTTCCAAATATGGAAGTCAGTACCTACCTACCATTGTTCTCTAGGACAATCTAAAATAGTTTAATAAGCCATCCAACTTAGGTGTTACAAAAATATAGCATCCTTAGTATAGTTGGTGTCTGAAAAACATTTGCCATTTCAAAACTTGATAGAGATACTGGCATATGCCCTCCTCAAGCTAAACGTAATATATAGTGCCTCATGCCTATCAAAGAGAAACTCTAGAGTAAAGGGAGCACTTGTATAATAGGGTATTCTTCTCCATATAGGACAGAGATAGGTCAGTTACAGTGCTTTCGCAAAGTGAACCTGAAATCACAAACTAAATTCTGACTTATATCTAATGATAGGAAATAATTTCCTTTCTGGTATGTTGTGCTTTTGTCAGCTCTTTACTGATATAAAACCTCATTATAAACATGCTAGAGGTTTACTTCTGCCTAGCTTAGCAAAAATATGTAAAACGACTCTTCTATTTGTTTTATATTCCCTTTCAGAATAAACTGCATCTGCCCAAACAAATTCAAATTGTAAAAAGCAGAAAATCAAGAAGCTATTCCTAATCATTGAAATCAGCTTCTAGAATTATAAATATGGAAACTGCCTGTTATTATCAAACAAGAAATGATCATGACCATTTACATTGTAGAGCCAGTGCTCTATGATTCTGATTTACCAATCACTAAAACCCCTGTTTATAAGTGTCACATTTACATGTGCAGAATTGAACTTCTCATTCGAATTTATACTGCCAGTGAGTTTTGGAAATGGGAATCATGAATTTTTGGGAGGTTTTTTATTTATTTAGCATGGTATGTTACAGAGTAAATCGATGGAAATAAAATGTAGTTTTACTTGATATTAGCCATTTAGGTGACCAAAACATCAATTCAGTTGAGTTTAGTATATTGCTCTAATGTGATTATTATTAACAAAATTTCTAGTTTTGGATTTTTACACTAGGTGTAAAGTGTTTAGTGAGTCTTTATATTCTCAGGAGGCTGTTTTGCTGTAAACTAACCTGCCATTACTGGAAATAGAATACCAACTCTTAATTCGTTATCTCAACAAATCATAATAAGGATGAAAATAACTCTGTCAAATGTTTTGAGAAGGCCTTATGGTTTACACTTATTATCTCATGTATAAGAGATGCATGAGATCCTCAGATGAAATCAGTGGTATAAGTAAAACAGATATTTTGGAGGAGGAAAATGAAGTCTAAAGAGTAAGTGACTGGTCCAGAGCTGAAGAACTAGTTAGGGGTAGGGCCAGAGAAAGAACAGAAACCTCCTCTTTCTAGTTCTCCTTATTGTACTCTTATAGGGTGCTGATACTCTTTAAAGGATCTTCTTGAGAGAGTTGATGGTGGTGGATGATTACCCATTCTAGCTGTAATACAAGCTAATCTCACAGCCACAAATCTCTGGATTCAGAATTGTAATACCAAGGAATACTACTGATAGAAGGAGTAGAGGCAGCATTGAGGGCAGCGGAATGAAAGAAGTGGATCTTGTATCTAGGAACTTTGAGACTGGGGTCCTCGCAGAGGGTCTCCTTCAGCAACCTATATAAATACAGCCAAAAAGGCTAGTCATATACCTACCTGCCCCTTTGTCCCTTTCCCCTGGTTTCTTTTTCTCTGTGGATTCGTAATGCAATTCATTTGAAACCCTTTCTTTCTGGAGGGCTTCAGCAGCACCCTCTCTTAATGATTTCTCAGCCTTAATAGGTTGTCCCATTAAGGGACTACATTCTAAAATTCTAATCAAGCATCAAAAATATTTTGATGCTTGATTAGAATTTTAGAATGTGGGAACTGCAGTTTACAGACTATCTGGCTAGGTCCTTGTTTGAATATGAATACAGTGAGAAGACTGCTATGTTTGATATAAAAGCTAATAAATAGTAAAGCTGGAACCAGAACCCCTAATTCAGATCTCTTTCCACTGCATGATTGCTCTTTTGCTTTATTTTGATAAGGCAGTCTGTACACCAAGAATTTAAGCTTTTTGAATCCAAGGACTTCTTAGAACCTTCCCCCTTAATGGCTACCCCATGCTGAATATGTTCCAGGGTAACAAAAGTGCACATTGAATTGACTTTGGAGCAAAAGAATTCTGCTAGCTGTCCTGACTATGGCTACTTCTGATTAAGTAGGGGGATATTTGTCTCAATGTGAGAAATTTCTTTTCTTGGCTCTGCTATGAATATGCTATGCCAGTGGTGGCTGTGGGTGGTGGGTACAAAGTCAAGGTACTAAGCCACAGGACTGCATTCTGACCCAGAATAGATGATCATTATGACAGCTCATTCTCCTGAGCTCTCCTGACTTGCTTGGGTTATTGGATATGTAGAACATGCATTGATAAAGGAACTTCTTTAAGAGGCAAGGCAGTTGTGCTTGTTTAATTTCAAGTATATCCCAAGGAGCTTGTTTAGTCCTGTAAAAAATGATTGATACTCAATGCCTCACAGCATGTATTATTTCTGTTTTGCAGGTGAATCAAGAAAGTCAGGGTAGTTAGATTTTCTACCTAAGGCAAATGTGTTAATACTGTGCAAACAGATGCTCTTAAAGGCAATGGGATAGGAGGCCTTTTTCTGCACCTTTACCTTTGCCAGATGTATGTACAAGGAACATCCCATGACCAAAGATAGAAAACCCTAACCTGTGTTACTTTAATACACCAATATCAACAAAGGCTCAGAATCAAAGCTGGGCTATGTTATCTTTTCTAACCAGAAGCTCTTTCAAGAAGTATAGCTGGAAAAGCAAAGTAATTTCCAGTAGTGTCTTTGAAGTTGTCTGGTGTGATATGATGGATGTTTAAAACATGCTGTGGGTATTTTTAAAATAGGGAGCAATCATAAAATGATAACATAGAGGAACTTTTGAACAACAACATTTAAGTCTAAAAAAAACCCTATGTAACATTTTTTCTTCCTTTACTTTATAGATGTGTCTGTAGTCTGATGCTGATGAATTTTCTTTTTAAACTAAAGGTTATACTTATTGGTGGTGAAACTGTTACATATGATGTGATTTTTATACCATGAAAAACTTATTGGTTTCATGAGATCTATCATTTCCCTGTGTGTGTGTGTGCGCACATACATGCATGTTAGTGGTTAACATGTCTATAAGAAAAGCTATTTGCCTCTGTCCCTCCGGTAGCTGATCAAATGAAACTTGTCACTAATGGCTACTTTTAAGCAGTGACTATATAAATTTATTATACTAATTTTTCTCTTTTTGGTCCGTCAGTTGCTATGTGGTTTTATTGGCTTTGTTTAATATTAGGGCTCCTAGATGAGCAATAATAGCAAGAGAAGAGTGTCTGACACATAGTGTGTAGTAGGTACCCAGTAAATGTGTATTGAATGAATGAATTAAATAGAGAATGAATGACTCCAGATCATATCACAAAGCCTGGACTAAACCAGTTAGTGACCTATGTTAGAATGTTAGAGGTAAGTGAGATTAGAAGTCACTTAATGTAGTTTCCTGTTGGGAGATGCCAAACAAATTAGAACGGTTTGCTCTAGAAAGTATTTTAAAGGAGGGATTTAGGGTATTGGAAAGAATACCAGATTTATAGTTAGATGATCTGGGTTCCATAGGCAGCTAAATTCTTGCTTTTTTATATGACCTTGGATATGTTCCTTAGTTTTTCTCTTCTAGAGTAAGGATAAAATGAGATAATGGATGTAAAATTGTGGGGTTCAAGTATTTAATCTGCCTAGCACCCTTCTTCACTTCTAATAACAGACTACACACCCATCCTCACCACAGGGCCTATGGCCTGGTATCTCACGTCATCTCAACACAGTGATTTAACTCAGGAGGTGGGAACATGATTGAAACAGGGCCAACTAGAGTTTTCCTGTGGGATTCTTCAATGCCAACCTGACAAGCCTTTTTCCCTAGTATGGTATTGCTGTAAGGATCAGCATTTGGAGCTACTGGTAGCCAATTATTACCTTCCAACTCCCCCTGTTAGAGAGAATATGTCTAGCATACAAAAATTATCGGTGCTGTGTTTGCATGTTTATGTACCCTCCAAAGTTTGTGTTGAAATTTAATTCCCAATGCACAGTATTATGAGGTAGGGCCTTTAGGAAGTGATTAAGTCACGAGGCCAGAGCCCTCGAGAATGGTAGTAGTGACCTTATAAAAGGGCTGAGAGAACTAGCTAGGTCTTCTTGTCCTTCTTTCTTTCCTACCATGTAAGGATACCTAGATAGTACCATCTATGAGAATAGGCCTTCACCAGAGGCTGAACTTGCCAATACCTTGATCTTAGACCTCCCAGCTTCCAGAACTGTGAGAAAATAAATTTTCTTTAGAAAATGCTTACTCTGTACTATTTTGTTATAGTAGCACAAATTGATGAAGACAAGCAGGTCTAAGGCAGAGATGCAAGGCAGATGGGGTCTAAGTTTCTGATTTAGTTTTCTTTGAGGCAAACCTAACTTCTATGTTTACAGCAGTTTTTTGTTTTGTTTTGTTTTTAACCTCAAAATTCCCTTTTAGGGGTTAAGGTAGCTTGTCAGGTTTCTATGATTTGCTGACTGAAAGAGTTTCAACTCATCTAGTAACCAGTGAATTGAAAAAAACAAGATTCATAGGGTCTAACCAGAAAGCATCTTTATTTTGTTTCCTATTTTCCAATTAGAGTGTTTTTAGTAGAAGAAGCTCCTCCCTACCCCAAAATGAAAACTTGGGTGGTCCTATGATTTTTCTGTTAAAGTAATATACTTTACTACATGACTTTTAGTAGTGCAGAATGGCCAATTCCATGAGGTAATCAAAACTTCAAAGTTGATTTGAGTTAAATCTTCTCCCCCGTTTCCCTTCCCCAGTTAAGACTTTTGACAGTTAGAAACTCTGTCTACCTTAAGTTTCCACTTGACAGTTACTGATCCTGCCAGGATCTAAGCTGGAAAAGGAAGGAAAAGGAGAGGAAAAGGGGTGGGGCAGGAAAGTGCTTACTTCGCTGATAGTGACACATGGCTTCGTGCTTCAGTGCCTGGTAAATGTTTAAAGCTGGTTCTTTCTGCAGGTCACTGTGAGTTTCTGCCATGCCTACCTTCTTCATTTTATTTACTTATAGTGTATTTAGTACATTTCCCCCATATCCTGGTTTTCAGCAATCTGTTCCGTAAATGCTCCGTTGTGAGATCCTTTCACTACTCCAGACAGTCTTCTGGCAGGATCTAAGCAACTTCAGGCCAGCTCTCTCCCTCTTGTGGCTCGCATCTGTCCACAGGGAGCACTCCCAGACAAGCACTGGGAGTGCAGGCCAGTCTAGCACAGTCCCTGCCACCTTCCCACCTCTCCTGCAGCTCCTGCTTTTCTAGCTTTTTCAGGCAGGAGCCACACATATATCCCCTCCTAACTGCAGGGGCACATGCCAGGCTTCCTGAACAGCCCTTTTGGAGCCCCTCTCTCCTGATTCACCCACATCACCATCACTCATCCTTCTGTGTTACATGAGAAAGGGGGACACTGCTCCCAAGAAACCTTCCTCAGAAACTCTCCCTTAATTTCTGTACTTTAGACTCTCATTTTGAATGTGGGTTAGGGCTTTTTAGAACCACAAAATGGGTCACAAAATGTTTCTTTTACAAATGTGGACATGGGCCTGGAACTTCAAAGTGGAATTTCATGACCATATCTTGGTATCTGTGTTGAAATTTCTAATTTAGCAGTCCTTTTTAAAAAAAGTGTTTTGTAAACCGTGAAGTGAAGCTACACAAATATAGGGAATTAACTCCCTTTGCCCTGAAGAAGTACAAGGACTGAATGAGACAAAGAGAATAAAATGTGGTTGTACTTCTTGAAGAAGCAAACATTTGCAAGAGATTTATGTGGGCTAGTCTGGGTGACTTGGTTTTGTGTCTAGTTAATTCATACTATATTACTAATACACAGCTTCCAATTTGTGCTGCTTGTAACCAAATTCAGGTTCAGCTGCTCCCTACCTAAAAAACCCAATAAATGAGAGATGAGATGTGGTGCAAGGAAAGCAGTTTTATTCAAATACCAACAGTTGAGGAAATGACCAGGCTGAAGCCTCAAAGGAACCATTTCAAATTTTTAGGCAGAGTGAAGGGGTTTAAGAAGGAAGCTTGGTGTGGGAAACACGTGGGAGTGTAGCGTGCTGCAGGTCTGCATGTCACTTTCTGATGGCCATCTTCTCCAATTACTGTACACCTGTAGTGTGAGCTGGTGCCATTTTGGTTGTGGCTGGGTGGTAGATTCACTGCCTTGAGGTAATCTCCAAGTGGGGGAGAATTCCATATCTAAGTCTTCATGCCTGGTCATTTCAAGATTAGCCCTTGAATTTCTAAACAAGAATATGGTTAGATATGTGCAGATTGCCAGCGAGTGGGAAAGGGAGGGAAACAGAGAATTTCAAGGTACATTTTAAGACTATAGTTTAAGACAGGGGAAAAAAGGTTTTAAAATTCATTTCTAAGGTGAGAGGTTCAGTTACATGGTCTTCTAACTAAATGTATAAATGTGACAATAATTAAGACAGTAGGAGACAAACATTTGAAATAAATAAGAGTTGCTCAGGCAGCCAGTATTTCTCTACCTTTTGGTTTAGGCGTAGGAGACAAACATTTGAAATAAATAAAGAGTTGCTCAGGCAGCCAGTATTTCTCTACCTTTTGGTTTAGGCAGCCTGAAGTTTGTACAGACACGTACCACGTCCACATACTCAATGTAGGTTTTTGTGGTGATGGTATTTTGCCTATGTGCACAAGCTGATTGATCATCCTGTACCACACCCAAAGAAGTACTTTCTTCTTTGGGGTTGGAGAAACTGCCAGAGAACAGGAGAGATCTAATGGGAAGCTGCACTCATCACTTGGAATCCACAAGTCCTCATTTATCCATTTACTTCATTCAGTAATTATTTACTGAACACCTACTATGTTTCCAAGGCACTTTGCTAGCCAGTAGGTCTATAGTGGTGAAATAGACAGAGTTTGCAATATAATGGGGGAAACAAGACATCACACATTTATATGCCCAATTATAAATTGTGCTAAGTGGCGAGAAGAAAATGAAAAAGATGAGAGAAGAGCAGGGATCTTCTAACTGGGTTTGGTATGTGTGGGGAAGGCATTCTTGGTAGAGGTAGCATAAGGGGTGGGTCTCACTATTTGTCCATGTTTTTAGTTCACATAGGTTCCTAATTAAAATTAAATACCAGTAGTCAGTATCTAAATATCCTTAGGTTAGGACATAGTATTTTCCAGGGTTATGATGCAAGCCTATTCTTCCAAAACATTTTCTTCTTCAGATGGTGCTTGATACTGTTCTCAAGTAGAGCTAAGAATTTGTTTAAAAAAGACTACTTGGAAAACACCACTGTTTATTGGAATAGAAATTTGTGTATAATACTTTCTCTAAGTAGTCAATTCTGCCTTCTCAGAGCTTCTTTTTATGCCAAACTTGAAGAGCTCTTGCAAAGGAGTCATTCTTTTGTTTTTTGCTCTCATTCTTTATGATCAGTTCTTCCACTTACTTATTTTATTTCAAAGCAGGGATCCAAGGGAACTGAAGGGGGTCAGGAGGAGGAGTGATGAAAACCTTTTTGGCTGTGTATGTTTTCTCAAAAAAAAAAAAATTTACTTAAGGTTTTCTTCAAGAAAGTGAATATGGTTTTGACCTGTTGTGAAGGCAGAGCAATTTGACTTGACTGACATAGGATGGGTTGAAAAAAGCCTGTATTTCCACTGTGATATAATATCTGCTTAAAGTATGGGCTACAGGGAATGCTTGACACCTCTCCAAGCTATCAGAAGTTTTATTTTGATAAAAATGGTTTCCCAAATACTGCATGACATAGGAGAAATAGTGCTGGACAGTGCATTAAGAAACTTTGTTTCTGACTTCTATTTTGTCACCTATAATCTTACTTGAATAAGTTGTTTAGTTGCGGTATGCCTCAGTTTCCTTAGCTACAAGGTGAGGGTGGTAATAATACCTGCCTCATTGCTTCCCAGAATTGTTAGGGGAATACATGAAGTAATCTTACAGTATTAAGACTCCTTTAAATGATCAAAATCTTCACATTTCATGAAGGATTATTGTTGCCATTTGTCTGTTTTTGAGTGTGATATTCATGGCTGATCTTAGTCTATCAAACCATTTTCCCTAAGTTTATCCTTAGACCAAGATTCATGGCCTCTTACCTGTGTGTCTGGCCGGGTAAATGTTTTATGACATGGCTGCCACTAATATAGGTATTCCAGGAGGTCGTCTATATTAAAGAACGTGTCTTTTGAAATAGAAGAAAACTGAATTTGAATTTCAGCCTCATCATTCACTGCTGAACGACCTGGGAGAATTCAGTCTTTTTGTGCTTCAATTTTCTCGTCTGTGAAATGGCTATGAGAATTAAATGATGAACACTATGAAAATGCTTAACACACTGCTGGTTGTTATGGTAGGCTTTTAATACGTGCTAATTCTCTTTCCCTTTAAAACAAGCAGAATGGAACCCAGTACTTGCAACACAGGTTATTTTCTTTATAAAAAGATCCATGAAGGAAGTATGATTAACACAAATTCAGTTTCTATTCACATTTTGCTATAGTTGAGAAAGTGAGGCACATCTGTACTTGTTTTCTAATAAAATCATAATCTATTAGATAAAATTGCTTAGTATTATAGGCCATTTTTAGAGAACTATTTGCTGTTTGTTGATAGAAATAGCACAGAAAGCAATTTGTTGCTTTTATTCTGTTATAATTTGAAATGCTATAATTTGAGTGAATGATTTTTTTTTTTTCTTGTTATTTACTTAGGACTTATATCTACCTATTTCTAGAAGGGTTTTTGAATTGATCACAAAATTAAGCCCAATAGAAAACAAGGCAATTAAAAATGAAATTGAAACAAAAATAACATAAGCATATAGGTATCTTCAGACACCTGATGATAAGTGGTGTAAAATACCTCTAATAGAAGAACAAGAGCTCTTCTTGTTTGTTGCATTTCTTGTTGTTCCATCATTTTTCATTATCCCTCTTTAAGCATCCCCCCACATCCCCTCTCTTCCTTGCCTCCTCATTATTTGGAAGAATGGGAGACATGGGAGCTTGGGAAGTTGGTGGGTAATGAGCCACAGCTGACCAAGAATTTGCAGCATAAAATAGAAAGCATACATTCTTTTTGTTGCCTTGACTTTTTTTTTTTTTTAAATTCACAGCTTCAAATATTGCGTCTGCAAATATATTGTCTCTTGCCTGGGGTATAACCTTTCTTCCTATCTTTATTTGAAATGTTTCTCAGCCAGGAATGGTGGAATGAGTGACTGAGACAATCTGATTACATGAAAAAGGATTTTGATACATAGCTTTCTATTTGTGAGTTTAAAATGACTGAATTTATCTTTAATAAAAGTGCCTCTTGAGAAATGTGTTTAATAGAGGTTTATGCTGGTATGGATATTTCAACCTAATAGTGTAATTACCATATGTCATTAATCCTATTTCTACAGGGAATTTGTCTGCTTTTTTGTTTCAAAGCTAGAGGGTAACAAGAACAAATGTTTTTAACTTTAGTGCATTATTCATTTTAGATGTAAGTTGACAAGTTGAAGATATGAAAATAGGAAATCTGGATGATCAATTTTTTAAAATAGTGTAATTACCATATGTCATTAATCCTATTTCTATAGGGAATTTGTCTGCTTTTTTGTTTCAAAGCTAGAGGGTAACAAGAACAAATGTTTTTAACTTTAGTGCATTATTCATTTTAGATGTAAGTTGACAAGTTGAAGATATGAAAATAGGAAATCTGGATGATCAATTTTTTAAAAAGTGGAAACCATTAAGCTGTGTTCAAAAAGAATGCCTCATGGCATCCCCCTCCTGTGCTGATATTAGTGTAAAACAACTTCTTGCTGAATCTTTTATTTTTAGCTTTTGATTTTCTGTGCTCCCCACCCCCAAATACTTTTTTGGTAGGCTTCCTGCTGTGACCAAAGTCAAATAAGTGGAAATGAGGGAAAGTTAACATTCAAGTGGTAAATTTAAGAGATGATTACACATTCAGTGTTTGCTTGTGTATTCTTCTGAGACAAAGAGGCGATGTGATCTTTTTTTTCTCTTCCCTTATTTTCGTTATTTCCATCCAACATTATGTTGTTATGAAAGCAATATATATTCATTGTAAAAATCTTTAAAAATACAGAAAACTTAGAGAAGGAAAAAAATGCCTCATGTAATTCCTTCACTCCAAAAGAACAACTATTGCTAGAGGTTCTGTAGTGATATACATCCTTATTTTATGTGTATATGGATTCATACTATAGGACAGCTTGGTGAACTTTTTTTTTCCCCAGTTACCAGTATACTATAAATATTTCTTGTCATTGACCAGGTACAGTGGCTCATGCCTGTAATCCCAGCACTTTGTGAGACCGAGGTGGGCAGATCACTTGAGGCTAAGAGTTTGAGACCTGCCTGGGCAACCTGGTGAAACCCTGTCTCCACAAAAAGTACAAAAATTAGCCGGTTGTGATGATGCATTTCTGTAGTCCCAGCTACTTGGGAGGCTGAGGCAGGAGGACCACTTGATCCCAGGAGGTGGGGGTTGCAGTGAACCAGGATTGTGCCATCACACTCCAGCCTGGGCGACAGAGTAACACTCTGTCTCAAAAAAAAAAATCACATTAATAAATCATGTTTTAATGGCTGCGTGATGTTTTCCCTACTATATAAATGTATCTAGATATGGACAAAACTTAGTTATGTGAAAACAAAAGCCTTTAAGCTTCAAACCCTGAAGGTAAGTCACAAATCATATAATTCTGGCATGAGTTGAAGACCTGTGTGTTACTCACCAAAGGCTGAGCTGCCTGGGACCATTCAGAGAGCTTGCAGAACCAAATATGTTGTCTTCAGGGACTGCTCAACTCCTTTTGATTATTAATAATAACTTCTGTTAATTTTATATTGGCAATCATTTAATTCTCTCATCCTGAAGATGTAGTTTAGATGCTGATCTGTTGCTCTATCTCCACTCCAACTTAATCTCCTTTAAAGAATGGCATAATTTGCAACAGCCAGAGTAACCTTTCTGGAGGGGTGGAGGCTAAGAGAGTTACTGGACGTGTACATCTGTATGTGTATATAAATGCCTCCTTCTTGTTTGGTTTAGCATAGTCAAAACAGTGGTGACCATCAGATAGAGTTTGCTGGGCCAGAAATACTGCAGTGCAGCAGAGACCTTGGAAAATGTGAGGATAGCATACACTTAAGCAATACTGCACAAGCGTTGCATAAATGGTGGGTGCTGCGGCTCTCCTGTTTGTTTTTCCCAGATGACTTGTCCCGGGGTCTGAAGCTGTGCAACCCAAAAGGGGTAGTTTCAGTGATGGAGTCCTAATTGTACCAAATCAAAGCTCATTGAGTCAGCCAGGTCATTAACTCGCTGATATTTAATTACTAGCTGCTCCCACTGCTGGAAAATGTCATCAAGCCGTTGTACTAACTCTGCCTTAAAGAATGCATTTTCCTTTTTGAATGGTTCGTGTTTTGTTGCATTGTAGAAAAATCAGAAAAACATCTTAACAATCCAGTAACGCTGGCAGTCCCAGCTGCTGTGGCCTCAGCCATGATTGCTCTCTCAGGCCTGCATCTGATTGTGGGCAAGCCCTGCAGAAGAAACACGTCTGGAGATTCGGCAATAAACTAAGACTCACTTGTGTCCAGGGTGTGGAAGCGCTTTGAAGTGGGTCCTTGATCTAGATGTGTTATCTGTTTGGCTCTCTCCACCTCTGTTACAATTATAAAAGTTATGTGGGAAATTTGGGGAGAATTTTTAATCAAATTTCAGATTAATTCAACCCTAGGTAACAGGCTAATGATGTGAAGAATGTATGTAATAGCTTCTCTAAAACAGCTGTAAGTGGATAGAGTTTCTCAGATGTTTGGTATTCCCAAGGATGTATTTTGAAATATGGTGTCAGCATCAGTAGAATTGTTTCTTAACATACTATTTTGCTTGTGTAATTACACCAGTTAGTTAATGGCAGAAATGTTATAATGCAGAGCAACCTTAAATATGAAGTATTTAAAATAGTTGTGAGATTTTTGTTTTCCAGATGGACTTAATAAATCCTACCTGAGATCTCCTTTTTAGAGAGTTTAATCCATTTGTTGTCATTATAATTATCATATTGATCCTTATCTTTTCAATTACTTTCTTATGTTTTCATCATTTCACACAGGTAGAACCCCATATATATTGATAGTTATGCAATGTTTGATAGAATAATTCTAAAGTAGAATGAATTTCACTTGAGAAAACCAATCTAATGTAAATTTTGTTCAGGCCAAGTGGGTTTCTTTCCCTTTTTGATTTTAATTTAATTGAGAGCATACATCTGTGGTTCTTAGCTTAGTGCCTGTTCTAGAGTAAATGCTCAATAACTACCAGCACTTGTGAACATTTTTATTATATTCACTAAAATATTTCAGTTCATTTTTTTTACCTCTAGTAGTAGCTGTTATGCTTTTGTTTGAAATAATGAAATCTCTCAGTATTTATATTTACATAGTCTCACACAATTAAAAGAAAAGTAAACTCTTTGAATATATTTTAATAAAATATGTTTCCCAGGAGCTAGTTATATAATTTAAATTCTTTTAATAGTCATCTCAGAATTATAACTCTTTTCATTTATCAGCCATTTCATTTAATGATGAAGGAATACAAAACCATGTAAGAGAAATATTTGACCCAGTTGGAATAAAATGGCTGTTGTCTATTTAAAGCATTTCAACACTTTGTACTATTTTTAAAAGTCCATATTCATCAAGGCCCCAAATGTTTTATTGCCTCAAAGCACAATGAATTAACATGAAGAGTCACTAAATGGTAGGAACTGTTGTGCCACAAGTTCAGGATACTTTCTAAGTGTATGTGTTTTAATATTTTTATTATTGTTTTAACATTTTTTTTGCAGGTATGATCTACATAAAATTAAGAGAGTGTCGTTTAAGTTTGATGATACCTAAATTTGTTTTAAAAGACTGACATCGAGTGCTTGTCCTAAAATATTAAGTGTTTTAAAATTCTTGATAGGATGTCTATACAAGTATTTTTCCTGCTTCATCCTGAAATCATTACTTCTTATTATCACCACACTCTTATAATGTTGAATTCATCAGTCACACTTGGTCTCATTTTTGCTGCCTTAGTTAAGGGTCAGCAAGAGAATTGCTATTATTTAATAATTAGATTTGTTCATTGTCACTAATGTGACAGCAGGAATTTGAAGCCATCTGATTTCTTAGCTGGTTCTGTTAATTCATACTGCCAATTGATGGCTGCTAAGTCACCAAAGCTAATGTAGAGGTGTTGGAGAAACTTCTGTTTCAATGATACATGAAAATATGAGCATATTTGTGACCTTCTGAATAATCAATATGCCTTCTGTTCTTTAGGTTTATGCAGTTTAACTTTGCAAGATTACCACTTAATATGATAGCTGCCAAATAGTCATATTAGGAGCCTGTGAACTATTATCTTTACTCTGCTATTCATCTATCAATATTATGGTTAATTCTCAGGATTTCTAGATTATGTAGGCTTTGCAGATTATTTGTAGCCTACCTTAAATTACTCATTAACACCTCCAAAGTACGGTACTATGGTAGAGGGAAATAAATTAAAATTTGTGGAATACAATTTAAGACATCAAGTGATTTTGAAGATCTTCTAATCCAATACCTTCAGCCCACTCCCATGTTTTACAGGTAAGGGGACTGACAGCCAGTGAGGTTAAGGAATGTGTACAGCCACAGAGCTGGCTGATTGCTGTGTGACAGGGAACCCAGATTTCCTAGGCTTGTTCAGGACTCCTTCCAGAAGCTGGAATAACAGAACTTTATTGGCCTGCACTTTACTATGGAACAGAATGAATTGTTCAACAAAAGCATGCCTTACCCACTTCTAAAGACTTCTAAAGGCTGGGCACGGTGGCATATACCTGTAATCCCAGCACTTTGGGAGACCAAGGCGGGCAGATCACGAGGTCAAGAGATCAAGACCATCCTGGCCAACATGGTGAAACCTTGTCTCTACTAAAAGTACAAAAATTAGCTGGGTGTGGTGGCACGCGCCTGAGTCCTAGCTACTCAGGAGGCTGAGGGAGGAGAATTGCTTAAACCCGGGAGGTGGAGGTTGCAGTAAGCAGAGATCGCGCCACTGCACTCCAGCCTGGTAACAGAGCGAGACTCTGTCTCAGAAAAAAAAAAAAAAAAAAAAAAAGACTTTTGAAGCAGATGAGTTGTGGGGAACACCTGTTATTAGAGCAGCTCCAAGGCAAGAACCCAAGGACAGAGCAATGGCAGGGCTCTGAAAAATAGGTATAGAAATAGCACATATGTTTGAGGGTCATAATGAGGAATAAATAAGATAATGCATTTAAGCACTTAGCATAGTATTTGGCATATATAGACTTTTCAATAAATATTAGCTATTCCTATTTATTATCATAGAATTAAAATTCTTAAGTATCCTTACATAGTTCTAGCCTGCTGTTAGTTCAGATCTTCTGCCATTTCCTTTCCCTTTCCCTTCCCCTCCAAACACACATACATACTCTTCCCCTCCAGCTCTATAATATCCATGTTTTTCATGCCTTTATGTGTTTATGTGGAATGTACTCTCTGCCTGGATTGCTACCCAGCCCGTTGTTCTGCTCAGCAACTCTTTACATCCCTCAAAATTTGGCTCACATGTCACTTTGGACATGGTATGATATGGTTTGGCTGTGTCCCCACCCAAATCTCAACTTGAATTGTATCTCCCAGAACTCCCACATGTTATGGGAGGGACCCAGGGAGAGGTAATTGAATCATGGGGGCCGGTCTTTCTCATGCTATTCTTGTGATAGTGAATAAGTCTCATGAGATCTGATGTGTTTATCAGGGGTTTCCACTTTGCTTCTTCCTCATTTTTCTCTTGCCATCAGCATATAAAAAGTGCCTTTCGCCTCCCACCATGATTCTGAGGCCTCCCCAGCCATGTGGAACTCTAAGTCCAATTCAGCCTCTTTTTCTTCCCAGTCTCAGGTATGTTTTTATCAAAAGCATGAAAACAGACTAATACAGTAAATTGGTACCAGTAGAGTGGGGTGTTGCTGAAAAGATACCTCAAAATATGGAAGTGACTTTGGAACTGAGTTACAGGCGCAGATTGGAACAGTTTGGGGAACTCAGAAGAAGACAGAAAAATGTGGGAAAGCGTGGAAGCTCCTAGAGAGTTGTTGAATGGCTTTGACAAAAATGCTGATAGTGATATGAACAATAAGGTCCAGGCTGAGGTGGTCTCAGATGGAGATAAGGAACTTGCTGGGAACTGGAGCAAAGATGACTCTTGTTATGTTTTAGCCAAGAGACTGGTGGCATTTTGCCCCACCCTAGAGATTTGTGAAACTTTGAACTTCAGAAAGATGACTTAGGGTATCTGGTGGAAGAAATTTCTAAGCAGGAAAGCATTCAAGAGGTGACTTGGGTACTGCTAAAAGCATTCAGTTTTGTAAGGGAAGTAGAGCATAGATATTTGGAAAATTTGCAGCCTGACTATGCCATAGAAAGAAAAACTCCTTTTGTGGGGGAGAAATTCAAGCCAGCTGCAGAAATTTGCCTAAGTAGCAAGGAGCCTAATGTTAATCCCAAGACCATGGGGAAAATGTCACCAGGCTATGTCAGAGACCTTCATGCAGCCCCTCCCATCACAGACCTGGAGGTCCAGGAGGAAAAAGTGGTTTTGTGGGCCAGGCACAGGGTCTCTATGCTGTGTGCAGCCTAGGAATTGGTGCCCTGTGTCCCAGCTGTTCCAGCCATGGCTGAAAGGGGCCAATGTACAGCATGGACTGTGGCTTCAGAGGGTGGAAACCCAAAGCCTTGGCAGTTTTCACATGGTGCTGAGCCTGTGTGTGCACAGAAATCAAGAATTGAGGTTTGAGAACCTCTGCCTAGATTTCAGAAGATGTATGGAAACACTGGGATGCCCAGGCAAAAGTTTGCTGCAGGGGCGAGGCCCTCATGGAGAACCAATGCTAGAGCAGAGTGGAAGGGAAATGTGGTGTCAGAGGTTCCATACAAAGTCCCTACTGGGGCATTGCCTACTGGAGCTGTGAGAAGAGGGCCACCATCTTCCAGACCCCAGAATGGTAGATCCACTGACAGCTTGAACCATGTGCCTGGAAAAGCTGCAGACACTCAACACGAGCTCATGGAAGCAGCCAGGAAGGAGGCTATGCCCTGGGGCGGAGCTGCCCAAAACCATGGGACCCCACCTCTTGCATCTGTATGACCTGGATGTGAGACTTGGAGTCAAAGGAGATCATTTTGGAGCTTTAAAATTTGACTGCCCTGCTGGATTTTGGACTTGCATGGGCCCTGTAACCTGTTTGTTTGGCCAATTTCTCTCACTTGGAATGGCTGTATTTGCTGAATACCTGTACCTCCATTGTGTCTAGGAAGTAACTAGCTTGCTTTTGATTTCACAGGCTCATAGGCAGAAGGGACTTGCCTTGTCTTAGATTAGACTTTGGACTGTGGACTTTTGGGTTAATGCTGAAATGAGTTAAGACTTTGGGGGACTGTTGGGAAGGCATGATTGGTTTTGAAATGTGAGGACATGAGATTTGGAGGAGACAGGGGTGGAATGATATGGCTTGGCTGAGTCCCCACCCAAATCTCAACTTGAATTGTATCTCACAGAATTCCCATGTGTTATGGGAGGAACCCCAGGGAGGTGGTTGAATCATGGGGACCTGTCTTTCTCATGCTATTCTCGTGATAGTGAATAAGTCTCATGAGATCTGATGGGTTTATCAGGGGTTCTGCTTTTGGTTCTTCCTTATTTTTCTTTTGCCACTGCCATGTAAGAAGTGCCTTTCACCTCCCATCATGATTCTGAGCCCTCCTCAGCCATGTGGAACTGTAAGTCCAATTAAGCCTCTTTTTCTTCCTAGTCTTGGGTATGTTTTTATCAACAGCATGAAAATGAAGTAATACAGGGCATTTCTGAGGGGCTTCTCAATTACGGGATTTGTTGTATTCTTTTGTAGTTACTCCTTTACAAATTATCTGCTTCCTTAAGTTATAAGCCCTTTGAGGTCAAGAACTCTTTCTTTTAGCTCTGTGTGTTCAGCAAATGCTTGGAGTATGGTAAACACTTGATAAATGTTGAAAGAATGAATGCTTGAATGAATTATTAGACTTACTTTGTAACTAATTTCAGCCAGCCCTCTGCTTTTCATAGCTGTGAATTTTGACAGTTACTGGTTTAGTAGACAGGAGAACAACCACGCTTACTACTTTGTTCACTTTCCCTTTTGATTTTTATAGAAGTTGAGCGTTTCACTTGATTCATTGATGCCATCTGGTGGAGAAAAGGCTAACTACAGATGCATGCTTCAAAACCATGTAGAAGTTAAGATTATTACTGCTCATTAATATGGAAGTTGTCACTGTTTCATGGTGGTTTCCAGAAGTGAAGTCAGGAAAAACTCTTTGCTTTTTTCATTCCTGTACATTGGTTTCTTATTTTTATTTTTATTTCATAGAGATGGGGGATCTTGCTATATTGCCCAGGCTGGTCTTAAACTCCCTGGCTCAAGCAATCCTCCTACCTTGGCCTCCCAAAGTGCTAGGATTACAGATGTGAGCCATCACACCCAGCATTAATTTTAGGAAGTTGGTCATTCATGAATAATATTTGAAAATATTTGCAAAGAAGATGCATGTTATTAAATATTGTTTACTTGTCAGTGTGGCAATTAATGTGATTTAAGGTAAACTGATTATTTAAAGTTTGAGATAGTGAATTCTTAAATGTTTCCATGACACTGAGTTTTTTATTCATTCATTCTCCAAGTGTTTATTGAGCATCTACCTAATGCCTCACATTGTAAAAAGTGCTAAAGAACCGGAAATGAAAGACAGTGTCAGTCTTGGTCCAAAGAATAGTTAGGTAAGAATATAAAGCTACATAACTTTTCATAAGACAAATTATACAAACTTTATTTAGATTATCATAAGAATTCCTTATGTGCATGGATCCCTCCATGTGCATATAAACATCATAAAGTTACAAGTTTTAGTCTTGCCATGTTGATGGATTTTCATAGAGTATATGAATCTAAAGGGAAATTCTTTATGATTTTTTAAATAAAAAGTAGATACTCGTTCAATATTCACATTTCTGTACCGCTTACACTCTACCTATCTGAAGGATAGACCTTTTTTAAAGCCATCTGGAACATTGTAATGAAGCAGGAAGTAAACAAAATGGAACTGAGGGGGGAAAAAACAATCACAAAGCTCATGTACCTTCCTCCAATAAGAAGGTTAAACGTTTTCCAAGTCTTAAGGCTAGATAATTGTGCATAAAGCAGCCTCTTAGAAGCAGGATTATCTGCCAATGGAGGAGAGCCCAGAGCTTCTCACAGAGATCAGGGTGATGTGGTGTGGAAACCAAACTCATATGCAAGAGACATGCACGCCACAACCCTCCCTTTATTTTCCCAGGATAGCCCCAAATCATCAAGAAAATGCTGGATTTCTCCTGTGCATTCTTTCTGAAAAACTTTGAGAAGTGTGTTTTTTTCATTTTGGAAGCATTTTCATCCAAAGAGGTTAAATAATTTTTCATCACTTAGAGTATTAAAGTTGAGTTAAATGGGACATTCACTTATGTGGAACTCTTCATTCCCTGATGGCACTCATTAAATAAGGTATTGTGGAATTTAGCTATCATTTACAGAAATTACATTTGAAAGATTACGTAGGATATACACATAGAAATCCAAAATTAGTTTTCTTTTTAAAATTGAAGAACTGGAAAGGATTCTGAGAATTTACCTAGTTCTGAGGAAGGATACCGTTAAAATATTACATTAAAATGTGTTATATATAAAATTTTGTTTTGTACTGCTCTTGAAGGAAAGATTTCAAACAGAATTGGCAATTCAATTAATTTATAAGTAGAAATTCAATGCGTAAAGGGCCAGCCACCTGTCTTCTGAAGTTCTATTAACCTTCACTATTTAATTGCCTGAAAGTGGACATAGATTCGTGTTAGAAAAGAGAGCTTGGTTTGTTATGTGTGTCTCATAAGTCATGTTGACTTATTTAATGCCTTCTTTATTCTAGGGCACTTATATCAACACAATGTGTTTTGAAGAAGAATCACAGGTACTACCTTGGGAAATATAAGGAAATTAATAATTGAGTTTATCGTAGATGGCAAAGTTTATAATTTTTCTAATCTATTTCCATAATGATTTATGACATCTGGAAATTGCTTGTTACAACAATAAATCTTCAGGTGGATCACCCTTGTCTATGGATTATTTGAGTATAGGACATAAAGATAGGACACTGTCCCACAGCAGATTTTTTTTTCTTGCCGTTTGAGAGACACCAGCTTTCACTAAGCAGTTCATTATTTTCTAAGGTTGGAGCAGCTGTGGATCCCCCATAATTATGGATTTGCTATGTCCCTGCCAATCTACTGTGAATCCTAATTCAAATTTTACATGTCTCTTTGGGGCCTTGTTAATTTTCTCATGATTATGTGGTTCCTGACAAATGACAGTTTTGAGATTCTGAAGTTGCTTAAGTTAGTTTTTTATGAGGTATTGCCAATTGCTCATTGTTTTTAGAATGCTTAATAACCTTTTTCTTTTTAATCTTATGTCCAATAAAGCAACTGCCCTTTATAATGTCTGGCTGTATTTTTATTCATTTATTTCCTCTGAGGACTGCTGCCAGACTACAATTTCTAAGACTCTCTACCTTTTTAGATTATATGGTCGAGTGGAAAGAAATAAAACGCTTAAGAAAAATATCTGGAGTGTTAGAATTTGTAAATCAGAGCTATTTCAAGGTGAGGACAATGATGTGCAGCTTATTTTTGTACACCTAAAATTTAACACAGTGCCCCATACATGAAGGCACATAATAAATGCAAGCTAAACAAAATTAGTTAAACATGTTTATCTCCACTGATTTTGCTCTAGTTTGGCCATCCATCTGTATCAGTGTTTGGCACATGTTTTCTGTAAAAAGCCACGCAGTAACTATCTTAGGCTTTGCATACCATCCATTCCCTGTCTCAGCTGCTCAACTCTACCATTATAGTGCAAAAGCAGCCATAGGCAATACGTAAACAAATGGACAGAGCCATGTTCCAGCAAAACTTTATAAAGATGGATGTTTGGGCTTCAGTTTGCCACCCTGGATTTAGACCAAGGTTCATAAAGAGGTCTCATCTCATGTACTAACTTTGATCGGTGGCTGCCTTAGAATACTGTATTGAGCAGGATTCTCAGGGTCAATCTAGTCTCAGTGGTAAATAATTTATTAATGTCTGCCATAGGCATTGTTTTGATCTTTCCTATAATTTATTTTGAGGACACTGTGACCTGTGCAGATGGTTGCCTTTATTTCTTTCCATTGGACACCAAGAAACTCAGAGTTACTTTTTAATCATCTGTAACAAATAGAGTTGACCCTTGAACAACCTGGGTTTGAACTGCACAGGTCCACTTGTAAGCAGGTTTTCTTCTGCCTCTCTCACTCCTAAGATAGCAAGACCAACTCCTCAGCCTATTCAACGTGAAGGTAACAAGGATGAGACCTTTATGATGATCCACTTCCACTTAATAAATAGTAAATATATTTTCCTTATGAGTTTCTTAATAACATTTTCTTTTCTCTAGCTCACTTTGTTGTAAGAATACAATAGATAATACATATAACATACAAAATACGTATTAATCAACTATGTTATTGGTAAGGCTTTCATTCAATAGGCTATTTGTAGTTACATTTTGGGGAAGTCAAAAGTTATTTGTGGGTTTTCAACTGTGTTGGGGTTGGTACCCCTAACCCCATGTTGTTTAAGGGTCAACTGTAAAAGGAATTATAAAGCACATATTTTGCGTGCAACTTATCCCTAGCTTCATCTCAGTTTTACCATCGTACTTTTCTTAGCCCAGAGTTCCTTAAACTTGACTACATAAAACATTGATGAAACCATAGACTTTACCAAAGAGCAGCAGCTTACTGGGGGTTTGCAAGGACACATCTGTAAAACATTAATAATCATACCTACTTTGCAGGGTTGGTGAAAATTAAATGAAGTAATTAATATTAAATACCAAGCATAGTACCTAGCACACAGTAAGTACTGCATACATGGTAGCTATTAAGTGTATGCCTTCAGAGAGCTCAGCCAACCCACCTAGAAAGGTAAAACACATTATTTCTGATTTCTCTGGCCCTCCTCCCAGGTAGGTGGAAAATACCCCTGAAGATGTAAAAACTCTCTCCCAGATTACCCAGATTTCATCTTGTGGAACTGAGTCTTCCCTGTGGGAAATACTAGGCCACCTTATAACATTCGAGTCTTTTTCTTTTTTACTCCTCTGTTTGTGGGGGAACTTTCTGTGTGGAATAGGACCAAGTATCCACACAGGAAAATAACAAGGTGGGATTTGGGTGGAGAGATCATTGGGCTTCCTTCCTTTCCCTTTGAAGGTGCCACTTTCTTGTCATACTGGGCAATATCCATATAATTCTTAAAAGTTCATTTTAGTTTTATTCCACTGAGTTTTGGGGGCAAGAATTTTACTACTTAGATGAATGATTTGAAGTTACTTGATGCTTATCAGTTGGTGCTATTTTAGCCCACAATTCCCTTCATAAACTATTATCTTTTCTGACTTAAAAATGACTGGTATAAGACACCCAGATATGCTACAACTCTGCATGCTATAGTAAAGAATCAAAATGGTGTACATTCTACACTTGAGAGAAATGTGAAAGGAGAGTTGTCAACACTAAAGGGAAGCAACAGCACGAGTAAGAAAGAGAAAGAATGAAAAATATACAAAGTGGTAACTGGCAAGTCAGGAGCTCACTAGGCCTAACCTTGTTCTTAACTCGGATTCTTCATCATAAACCCATTTTAATGATAAGAAATTCAGAAACTAATTTTTCCCCCACAACAAATAGAAAGTTAGTATTGGTTTTAGCTGGGCAAATATAGTGATATTTTTCCCTTCCTTTTGTTCCTCAACAGTTCCGATGGCCGGTATCTAATACCTCAGAGCAATTTTGAAGTCTTTTCTCCTGTAAAATTACAACTTCTATTCACCCATGGCTCAAATTTATCCACATTTTTGAAAATTCATATCAATAAAATATACTGTCTTTCCTGTCTCTGTTAGCTTCTTCTTGCTCCTTATTCCTGTCTTTGTGAACGTCCTAATCATTTTTTAGATCTTGGCTTAACATGAGTGTCTCAGGAAAACCTCTTCCCTCCATTCCTTCTTCACCCCAACCAGGCTATTTAGGTACTTTGTTGTATCCCCTCAAAGAATCTTGTTCATTTCTGTCTCCCCCACTAGACCATAAGCACCATGAGAGCAGGAACATGTCTGCTTTTCCCCATCACCGTTTATCTCTAGCACCTGGCGCAGTGTCCAGCACATAGTCGACATCCGATAAATATTAAAGGATATACTTCTAGTGCATGACTGTGTGTGACTGCCCATCCAGCTATTGTCTTGTGGAGTTGAAGTTGGAAACAGATGAATTTTTCTCTGTAAGGTTCAAAAACTATATGCCTATCCAAATCTTAAAATATGTCATTTTCTATTTACACAAGCAGGTGCAGTCACTGCTGAAACTATAGCTTTTCCACACAATTAGGTATCTCATTTTCCTCTTGCTAAAATAAGAGACCCTTTAAAACCTTGTTTGCAAAGTTATGCAACACTGCTGGTGATGCTGAGTTCCTTTCCCCTTCTGCTGTATTTTGCTTCAGCTTTCCAGGATTCAAAATTCCACTTGCAGTCCTTGGCAGGGGGGTCAGGTCATTGTTCTTACCATGCCTGCGGATGGTCAAGAGGAAATCATTGTGTTTTCACAATGCTTTGCCACAGGTCATTTTGTGGCCTGTTTCACACAGCTTACTGAGATTTGCCTGATTGCCTACAAGCTGGTGGGAAAGGATTCCAGGTGCTCTCTTGCATTAGAAGTACACAAGGTCGGTTAGTTTGCTTCAGGAAAGGGCTCAGCCTTTCTGAGGCTGAGCAGATTAGTAATTTTATATGATTAAAAAAGCTTGTGGCACTGCGGGTTGAAAGGCCATGTAGGAGTGTCATTGCATATAGTCAAGGTTTTCCCATGAATTAAAAATGTTTACTTGCCAAACTCTGTGTTGGGAAATGCAGAAGGACTATTCTTGTGGAAGGTCTTGTACAACCCTAGATGTACGTCAGAATTTGTTATAAGGCTTTGTAAAAATACACATGCCTAGACCTTAGAAAATCAGAATCTCCAGTGGGTAGAATCTGGTGTTTTTCACTTGTTAGTGAGCCTGTTAAAATACAGCAAAAGTTTAAAAAGCAGATTCTAGAGTCCTACCCTAAGAAAAAAGTTGATTTACTAGCTGGGTGTAGTGGCACATGCCTGGAATCCCAGCTACTTGGGAGGCTGCGGCAGGAGAATTGCTTGAACCCGGGAGGTGGAGGTTGCAGTGAGCTGAGAATGTGCCATTGCACTCCAGAACTGGGCAACAAGAGAGAAACTCCATCTCAAAAAAAAAAAAAAAAAAAAAAGAAAGAAAAGAAAAGAAAAAAAAAGTTGATTTATTAAATGTGGAGCAGGCTCCATGAATGTGCATTTTTAAAGAAGGCAATCCCCTTTTTCTACCCGAGGTGACTTAGAAGCAGTTGGTTGGAATACCAGCCCTGAAGAAACATTGATGAAGCCCAGTGACCTAATTTTGTAGAGAAAACTGAAGCCCTGCCCTAGTGCCCTTTCCTTGCATGGAGCTAATAAGGCTTTACCGTGACCCTGTTTTTGAACTTTATACCTGGATTCCTAAAATGAGACATTAGATCCTGCGTGTGTATTTCTGGGAAGAGGATCTGTTCCTCTCAGAGATTTTTTAGTCGGGTTGAAAATAATACGAAAATATTAGAAAACACATTTTCATCATGAGATACGACAGGCTCTGGCTCTGTCCAAACTAGCAGTCCTTGCAAGTGGGTTCTTATGGTATAAAATAAGGAGTGATGCTCACTCAGCAAGTATAAAATAGTATGACATTTATATGCTTTATGGCAGAGAGGGGCAGATGTCAGAGTGATAGGAAGAAACATGGTAGGCACAGTCCCTTTTATCTTTCTTTGTGGTCATGTAGAGTCATCATTCATAGGATATTAAATTTGGTTTTAAAGCACTCATTCCCCCATCATTTTCTGCCATCATGCCTACGTTGGTCTAAGTGTCAGGGAAACCCACATATGTGAAAAAGCTTCTGTCCTACCTGCTAGTTGCTCATAAATTAGTGGGAGGGCAAAAGGTGACTAGATAGAGATACTTTGAAGTAGTTGAGAGCTGTAACAGAGATCTGAACATAGGACATTGTGGTGACAAGTGACAAAGCAATCGCTTTAATTCTGAGAGACTACTTTTGCAACCAAAGTGATGATTCCTATTTGTACAGAAGTTTTAAAGCTATAGGTATGGAGTAGATGCTACTGAATTTGTTCTTTATTTACCCATGTATGAGATGCAACAAATTAAGTTTGCTTCGTTAGGTTAACCTCAAACAAGCTTTGATGGCAGGTCTCAAAGCAGGAGTCAGAGACAGAGAAGAGTAACTTAAACCTTCAAGGAGCACCGATCTTTGTGTTTTCCCCCACACAAAGTTAAATTTCAGAGTTGACAACATTTGTCCTTCCTTACCTTCACTTTCATACTTTACACTGCATTCCCAGGAGTCTCCTCGGGTGCTTGTCAGTCCACCTCTTTGTAAGTAAAACTCTGACCAACTTGTTCACACTGAGACTAAGTACTTAGTGTACTACTCCTCCTTAAATACTACCTTTGTGTAGGTAAAGAGCTGATGTTAACCAAAGATTGAAGCTATAATGATAGAATTTCAGGCATCAAAAAAAGCCCGAAAGGAAAATGATTTGGGGGTGGGGATCATTTTGGGGCTACTCACATTACGCTAAATAAGGCAGTTATCACCTGGACAAAAAGACCAGCCCTTCTCCATACCCCAGCTGCACATACAGGGACTCTGAATCTAATATTGGTTTTGAAGGCACTTCTTAAAGTCATGTCAGATTGGAGACATCAGCCCAACTGTCATTCGTCTGGAGCTTCCCTGCCACCCTGGCTACACCTGCCTTCTGGAGGTCTACCCTAAAAAGCCTGACAGGTAGCTGCAGGGCAGAAGCCGATTGAGGCCCAGAAGGAGTTCTCTGGTGCTACTATGTAAATAGTGGTTTGGCAGCCAAGAAATATTTTATCTGGTCATGTTTTGGCTACCTCCTAAGCAGCTGCTCTACTGTCATACCTTCAGAGTTCTTTTTGATTAATAACTCATGAGTGTTTTATAATTCACTTCTAACAGTCCCATTGGCTTCCTGGATTCCCAAGGACATTTTCAGTTAGCATTCCATATGGAACTTTCTGGAATACATTTGGATAGCACTAATGGAAGTTAATATTTCTCCAAGCTCTATAGCCCAAGATTTGGAAATGAAAGGGAATTTTATCAGTAAACATAGTTTTCTCTGAAAGATGAAACACAGTTTTCTCTGTAAATAAATACAACTTTGCATTTTTCCTCTATAGATCTCAAGTGTATAGAATGTGAAACAATCTTCTTTCTGTAGCTGCAAAAAAGACAGGAAATCACCCATCACAAAATTTAGCTAGATTGCTTTGACTGAGTGCCACTTGTTTTCTCAAAAGAGTGACGAGAAAGTAGACGTTAGACTGTTTTTATATTGCCATCCCTCAGGGGAACATAGATGTGTATGTGTGCTTAAAAGCAAAGGATCATGAAACCAGTGCAAACTATTCCTGCTGAATCCGTTAACCTATTCCTGGAATATGTGTAATATTGAGGGGCAAAGAATGCATCATCACTGTGGCAGTAGGGAAGTAAGCTCAACTTTTTGTTAGAATGTAAGCAGATACATTTTTAATCATTTAGAGTATGAGGGTAGACTCTGATCGAAATAATAAGATACGGAAAATGGGCCACATAGCTGAACAATGTCTGATAATTTGATGAAATTATATTTTACTCTAATTACAGGGTAAGGATCTAGAAAAGAGAGGCAAGTTAGTTTTTATGTACAAAAGCATCCATCTGTAATTAGGGAAGCCATCATACAGAAAGTGGGATTTGAGTGGTATTTTCACACTCTGGCACGCTTTGTGCTACCACATGAATCTAGTGTCAGATTGAATATGAAGTAGATGACTGATAAAGTTATTTGAGGTTTGTCACATTAGGAATCCCAAAGGAATTGTCTGGGATAATCTATAACTTAGTAGTCCATCACCTTAATGTTTAAACTAAATGGGAACTTTAGTCTTCATAGTCAGTCGGTTAGATGACTTCATAGTGTTATGCCCTCTGCGGTAGTCATTTTACCACATGACTAGCATTTGCACGTCTGCAGCTTTGGTTCTCCAGAACAATCTTAAATCTCTGTAATAGGTGTAAGATTTCATTTTTATGCTTCTGGTTTAAGCCTGTGACTTTTTCCTGATGCCATCTCTCCTGAAGGAATCAAATTTACCTTCTTGAGACAGAATTATGAATTCAGGAGTGCAAGATGGTCATCTCAAAGATACTTTTCTTATTTAAGTAATCTCTCCAGGTTAGAAGTGCCAAAGACTAAAAATGGCAAGAAATGACACTCTTGGCAGGCATGAGAGAAGAATAACTCCCTTGCCTTATGTTCTCTTCCTGGTGGGCAAGGGCACTCACTCTGACTTTGTTTTAAAGTGCCTGGAGCCAAAGAGCAGCTGTCAAAAGTTAATGATGTGTTACCATAAGAAAGATGGATTCCAAGATGAAACTAAGTAAATTAATGTGTGGTCTGTGTGCTGGCTGCTGCCAGGTCAGCAAACAGACATCCTTCTCTTCAAGGGCAGGAAAACCTTGCCTGCAATGAAATATTACTCCCTTTGTTCCTCTTTCTTTCTCTGGTGTGAATTTCAAAGGATTCCCCTGATAATCTCTCTTTTATCTTGTGAATACCTTGTGGACATCCCTGGGTGACCATTTCCCTAAATTCAGCCCTTTTCTACTCAGTACTTGGAGAATTGACTCTCATCTTACTTCCCTTGTATGTCTTCCTCAGTGCCAAAGTCTCCTCCCAGGAGAGGGCCACTGATCAGATGCCCTTAAAGCCAGATTTAGCATCTTATTTTGTTCTTTATCAGTGTTTTAAAATTTATCAGTGTTAAATTTACTGTTGACATGAGTGCAGAGATCAACCCTTTTGCTTTTGTCTCCTTCTTTTCCAGCTGTAGAAGGCTGTGTCCATTCACAGTCAACACATATAATGAAGCAGAAGCCCTGTGTGTTTGTTAGGCATATATGTGGTGTAAACATAAATTGAAAGGCAGTGCCATCAATTATGTGTCCCATTCAGTTTAATGGAGCTTGAGAATTTCTCTCTCTTCAGATTATAATTGTGTGTGTTTGTGGGTGTTAAATAAAATGGAGGGGGAGATGTAATTTATAAAATTGTGAAATTTGAGGGGTATTAAAATTCTGAAACTCTTTATCTTGGCAAAGTACTCTCTAGACCATGCATGAGGCAGAAATCCCTTTTCTTCTTAAGATGCATGTCTCAGGTTTTGAAATCTTAAAATCTCAACTCTTGGTTTTTCAAAGTTACTTGGAAATTGAGTCTCTATATCAGGACCAACATTTACAACATACTTCATAATGATAAATCCATTTCTTGGTTTAAAAAAAATCTTCTAAATAAGAATTTATTGTATATAGAGGCACTTTATTTTTGATTATCATTACCTAAAATTTCATAAAATTGCTTACTGTTCACTAAGTATTGGAATTGGTAATAAAATAGAACATTTGTTGAAAAGTGAAGGAACATAAAATAAAAAACAACTATTACATATAAATTATTGAGTAAAAATTATATGATGAAGCATATTTGCATAGTTAAGGACATCAGAAGCCTGTTTTAAGTCCACTAAAGGTCAAAATGAGTAGTAACTTGAGCTTGACACCTTTTTTCCAGAGAAATGTACTAAAAGTGATTTGAAACATAGGTCTAATTTACTTGTGATCTTTTTCTAATGGTGGCTCAATTAGAATTTAATTACATCCCTTAATAAACCTTTCTTGAAAACAAGCTTTTGCCTCCCTGGAAACTTGCAAGTAAGTTTAATACCGTTTCATCACAGAAGTTTTTTGTTTTTGTTTGTTTGGAGGGGTCGTGGTGATGGTGGTGGATAGTCCCTAAAATATGGAGAGATGAATAGTTTTCAGGCTTACTGTTAAATGTTCAAGAGTAAATTTAATATGTTGTGTAACTTTACTCAGTTTTGCCATTGCTTTTTAATAGCTTTGCCTTCAGCTTTAGCTTCCAGTTACGTGACATTGAAGACACGTTTTTCTTTCCCATCTGTTGGGAAGCTTTGCTCATGTGCTCTTTTGTTCTCTTTTCCTGGGTTTCATCCTAGCCTGGGGTTGCTTTACCTTGTAAAGTAACCACAGTAGGCATTGCCATCTTTGTAAAAAAATTAATATATTTTTTTCTAGTTCAAAAGTGATTTGTGTTTCCTGCTCCAATACTCACTACATAACCAAGGATGAGTTTCTTAACCTCTCTGAGTCTGTTTCTTCATCTGTAAAAGTCTGTTAGGGTGGTTGTAAGGATTAAATATGCTAACACATTTAAAGCATTCAGCACAGTGCTGGCACGTAGAAATATTGTTTTATTTTATAAAATTTGGAAAACTGTACAGAAAAAATAAAAATCACCCAGATTTTTGTTACTCTGAGATAACTAATGATATACATTTATTTAATTCAGCCAATTTTTCCCCCTCATACATAAGGTATACAGACAGCTTTGTAACTCCTTTTTTTTTGAAAGGGTCTCACTCTGTCAGTCAGGCTGGAGTACAATGGCGCAGTCTCAGCACACTGCAACCTCCACCTCCCGAGGTTCAAGCAGTCCTCCCAGCTCATCCTTCTGAGTAGCTGGGACCACAGGTGCATGCCACCATGCCTGGCTGTTTTTTGCATTTTTAGTAGAGACAGGGTCTCGCCATGTTGCCCAGTCTGGTCTTGATCTCCTGAGCTCAAGTGATCTCCCCACCTCAGCCTCCCAAAATGCTAGGATTACAGGGGTGACCCACTATATCCAGCCTTAATCTGCTTTTTATTATGAATATTTTCCTGCATAATTTATTACTCTTTTACAACACAATTTTTTTTTTTTACATTGGTATCATTAGCCTTCTTTTATTTACTTTTTTTTTTTTATTGCATTTTAGGTTTGGGGTACATGTGAAGAACATGGAAGATTGTTGCATAGTTACACACATGGCAGTGTGATTTGCTGCCTTCCTCCCCATCACCTATATCTGGCATTTCTCCCCATGCTATCCCTCCCCAACTCCCCACCCCCCACTATCCCTCCCCTTTTCCCCGACAGACCCCAGTGTGTGATACTCCCTCCCTGTGTCCATGTGTTCGCATTGTTCAACACCTGCCTATGAGTGAGAACATAAGTGTTTGATTTTCTGTTCTTGTGTAGTTTGCTGAGAATGATGGTTTCCAGGTTCATCCATGTCCCTACAAAGGACAGGAACTCATCGTTTTTGATGGCTGCATAATATTCCATGGTGTATATGTGCCACATTTTCCCTGTCCAGTCTATCATCGATGGGCATTTGGGTTGGTTCCAGGTCTTTGCTATTGTAAACTGTGCTGCAATGAACATTCGTGTGCATGTGTCCTTATAGTAGAACGATTTATAGTCTTTGGATATATACCCAGTAATGGGATTGCTGGATCAAATGGAATTTTGTTTCTAGGTCCTTGAGGAATCGCCACACCGTCTTCCACAATGGTTGAACTAATTTACACTCCCACCAACAGTGTAAAAGCGTCCCTATTTCTCCACATCCTCTCCAGCATCTGTTGTCTCCAGATTTTTTAATGATCGCCATTCTAACTGGCGTGAGATGGTATCAATGTAGTTTTGATTTGCATTTCTCTAATGACCAGTGATGATGAGCATTTTTTCATAGGCTTGTTGTCTTCACGTATGTCTTCTTTTGTAAAGTGTCTGTTCATATCCTTCGCCCACTTTTGAATGGGCTTTTTGTTTTTTCTTGTAAATCTTTTAGTTCTTTGTAGATTCTGGTTATGAGCCCTTTGTCAGATGGGTAGACTGCAAAAATTTTTTCCCATTCTGTTGGTTGCCGATTCACTCTAATGACTGTTTCTTTTGCTGTGCAGAAGCTGTGGAGTTTGATTAGGTCCCATTTGTCTATTTTGGCTTTTGTTGCCACTGCTTTTGGTGTTTTGGTCATGAAGTCCTTGCCTACACCTATTTTTAATTGCTTATTCTGTTGATAGTTTCTTTTCCTGTGTGGAAACACTGTAGTTTAATTAAGTCCCATTTGTCTCTTTTTTTATTTTGTTGCTTTTGCTTTGAGGATCTTCTTAATCAATTCTTTGCCTAGGCCAATGTCTAGAAGAATATTTCCTAGGTTTTCTTTTTTAAATTATTTTTTAATTGGTCTTTAAATTCTACCAGAATTAGTTCCTGATTATTTTTCCATGTTCCCCTCCCATCTTAATTTCTCTCCCTAAAGGCTGTTACACCTAACATAACTCATGCATTAAATAAATATATTAATTTATCTCAAGATTCATGCCTATTTTTGCATGCTTTGTAAAATGTATTTTTCTAGTATTTCATGTGTGTTTTGTTTGCATATTAAAATTGCAGGTTCCTTTATGGTAAATGCTTGTTTTCCCAACAGTTGAAGCCTAATGTGCTTTACTCAGCAGACAGTCAATAAATTACAATTGGCCAGCTAACAAGTTTTCTTTTTAAGATGAGTTGTGAAGCATTTAGCAGCTCTTGAAATGTACTTTTGCACCATCCCACCCAAATTCTTTAATATGTATTATTTCTTAAACAATATACCACATAATAGTAAATAGTTTTTTAGCCTAATGACCAGCATCAACATTCTACCTACTACATTTCCAGAATTTAGGTTCTTAATCATTCTGCTTTTTTCATTTATGCTTCTTATCCACTGAGTTCTTTTTATAGAGTCTACTGTAACCCTTTAATGTCTTCCAGACTAAAGTTGGAATGGGTAATATAAATATTACCCATATATAAGTATAAATGTAAATTCTGTAAGAAGGCACATTTGGGACCTTTTATGCCCTGCCTTGTAAGCTTTTAGCTCATCTTTTTACTTTAGCTGTTGCTGAAGCTACCATCTTTTCAGGTCTAATTGGAGGGAACTTGTGAACTTTCTTGCACTTTCTTCCCTGAGGCTTATCTTCCACCATTTAGGATAAGTTTGGCTAAGCATAAAGCTGAAAGTTCAGGGGTAATTAACATCCTATAAAGCTTAAACCTTTAACTCAGGTGTACAGCTCTGATGTACATTATACATGATTCCTCAAAGCGTACCTAGAAGAGTCAAGCCCATTGCCAAATGCAGAAATAAAGGCAAGAATGGAGAAGATCAAATGATTATGGAGAAGAAGGCATTAAATAAAGCTTCATACAGCTTTAAACGTGAAGCACATAATTTACCATTTTGGCATGTGAATGATGATTGGGTTTGAGCTGTTCAATTTTCTAAAATAATGGCATGAAAGAAAACTAAAGACCAAGAATAATTATATTTGCCAGTAGAAAACCAGACTCTTCTGTATCTGAAATTGTGAAAGGAAGATCTGTATGCAAGCAAAGAATTAGAAACTGTCAGAAAGCTTTTTCCCGAGTTATCTGAAAGTGCTTGATTTTTGTATGCTGTCAAAGTATTGAGCTTCTGTGGTACATAGAACCAGAGCATTGAACCAGATGTGGGAGGACACAGTAATGTGTAAGATACAGTCCTTATTTCCACCAGATGGAGGAGCTTAAGTACCTATACCTGTACAAATACAAATAATCAGAAAGGTGTTGGATGCTGTTAGATGTTCAAGTTAGGTAAGGCAATACTAACAGTATATGCATGGCATTTGAGCCAAACTTTGAAGAATATGAAGGATTGGCTAAAACCAATAATTCATCTAATTTTGCTCAAAGTTATGGACATACAGAATGATAAGGGCATAAATTGCATGTAAAAGTATAAAGTATAGCGCAAATGCAAGCTATCGACAGTGGTAACAATAATGTTATTATTTTTGGAATGGTTAGGTTATAAGAATATGAAATTTACGATTTAAACTTCTAGTAGCATTTAACATTGAATCATGATCAATTATTCATTTATCATTTAATATAGTGATCAATTCTTTATTATTTATTCATTTATTATTGAATAGATAAGTAATTCCAGAGTTTCATTTTGTTTTTCACTTCATTTTTAGAATCCCAGTGAAGTTTTAAATCTAAATTGCTCTTTATATTATCTATTACTGTGGCGTAATTGCAATCTCAGTTAATAATGTGTTTTTATCATAAGCTTATATTTGAACATAAGGTTTAACTCCCATTTGAGTATATTTAGAGCATCACCTCAGTGTAGAGATGATTTCTTGAAATATCTCGACAGAATCTAATGTCTTGATTAGAGTTGTTCCCTTCTGTTCCTCTTAAGAATCTTTCTCAATAGCAAGAAGTCTATCCATGACGTTATGCAGTTTTAGAAATGAAATGCCAAAATATAACTCCAGTTTAGTCAAAGATATAGGCCCTGTACAAAGACCTATATTATGATTGTAATTAGAAAAGCAAATTTCATTTCAAACACAATCCGTGGCCACAATTGAAGAAGATATGCGGTGTGCTTTCTTTTTAGTTTTATTTTAAGTTGAGGGGTACAAGTGCAGATTTGTTACATAGGTAAACTTGTGTCACGGGGGTTTGTTATACAGATTATTTCATCACCCAGGTATTAAGCCTAATACCCCTGAGTTGTTTTTCTTGATCCTCTCCTCCTCCCCACCCTCCATCCTCCAAAGGCCCCAGTGTGTGTTGTTCCCCCTCTGTGTGTCCATGTGTTCTTATCATTTAGCTCCCACTTGTAACTGAGAACATGTGGTATTTGGTTTTCTGTTCCTGTGTTACTTTGCTAAGCATAATGGCCTCCAGCTCCATTCATGTCCCTGCAAAGGACATGATCTCATTCTTTTTTATGACTACATAGTATTCCATGGTGTATATGTACTACATTTTCTTTGTGTAGTTTTTCATTGTTGGGCATTTGGGTTGATACCATGTCTTTGCTATTGTGAATAGTGTTGCAATGAGCATATGCGAGCATGTTTCTTTACAATAGAATGATTTCTGTTCCTTTGGGTATATATCCAGTAATGAGATTGCTGAGTTGAATGGCATTTATGTCTATAGGTCTTTGAGGAATCACCACACTGTCTTCCATAATGGAGTGTAAAACTAATTTACACTCCCACCAGCAGTGTAAAAGTGTTCCTTTTCCTCCACAACCTTGCTAGCATCTGTTATTATTTGGCTTTTTAATAATAGCCTTTCTGACTGATGTTAGATGATATCTCATTGTGTTTTGATTTGCATTTCTCTAATGATCATTGATGTTGAGCTTTTTTTCATATGATTGTTGACCGCATGTATGTGTTCTTTTTAAAAGTTATCTGTTCATGTCCTTTGCCCACTTTTTTATGGGTTGTCTTTTTCTTGTAAATTTGTTTAAGTTCCTTATAGATGTTGAATATTAGACCTTTGTCAGGTGCAGAATTTTCAAAAATATTCTCCCATTCTGTAGGTTGTCTGTTTACTCTGATGATAGTTTCTTTTTCTGTGCAGAAGCTCTTTAGATTAATTAGATCCCATCTGTCAAGTTTTGCTTTTGTTGCAATTGCTTTTTGTGTCTTCATCATGAAATCTTTGTCCATGCCCATGTCCTGAATGGTATTGCCTAGGTTATCTTCCAGGGTTTTTATAGTTTTGAGTTTTACATTAAAGTATTTAATCCATCTTGAGTTAATTTTTATATATTGTGTAAGGAAGGGGTCCAGTTTCAGTCGTCTGCTTACGGCTAGCCAGGAATCCGATGCTGTGCTTTCAATAATAGAATACATCAATATTTGTAAAATGTGAATTATGGAACTATTTCCTCTACCTCATGGGTATTTCAAGGAAAAAAATTAATGACAGATATTACACTGAGTAACAAGGTAGTGTGAGTTTTAAAACAGTTACTGTGCAGTGTGTCCATTTTCCAGTGTCAGCGAAACATGTTTTTAAGTTCTAGAATTAAATATATTGCACAAATGTGCTGAGTCCATTTACGTTTTATGGAATAATTTTATTTGTTCTGCACTAGATGGCTGGCAGAGAAATTGAACAATGTTTGATGATGTTAAGGTTATAATTTTATCAGCAACAGAATTAGGAAACATAAATATAAATCTGGAAATAAAACGTGTAGTGTGCTGTCTTTGGCTACTCTAGAGGCTAAAACTACTTCACCACCACTTGCCAGTGGACTTTTCCTTGGAAGTCAGTTATCATCGTTCTGGCAAGTTTCTTTTCATCCTACATTGTGTTAACATTTAAAGGGGAAATCATGAAGGTCATAAAGAAATATATTTTAATGTATCTACCTAAAGGAGAAGAAGTTATTACATGAAAAAGACACATGCACGTGCATGTTTATAGCAGTACAATTTACAATTGCAAAAATATGGAACCAACCTAAATGCCCACCAACCAACAAGTGGATAAAGAAAATTTGGTATATATTCATCATGGTATGCTACTCAGCCATAAAACAGAATGAAATAATGGCATTTGCAGCAACTTAGATGAAGCTGGAGACCATTATTCTATGTGAAGTAATTCAGGAATGGAAAACTAAATATCATAAATTCTCACTTATAAGTGGGAGCTGAGCTATGAGTATGCAAAGGCATAAAAATGATATAATGGACTTTGGGGACATAAGGGGGAGGGTGACAGGGGAATTAGGGATGAAAGACTACATATTGGGTACAGTGTACTCTGCTTGAGTGATGGGTGCACCAAAATCTCAGAAATCATCACTAAATAACTTAGTCATGTAACCAAAACCACCTGTTCCTTAAAAACTATTGAAATAAAATTTTTACAAAACAAATATATTTTAAAGACAGTTTTTAAAAATTATAATAGTAAGAACATGGAAACAATACAAAAATGTGGAATGTATGAAGTATTGGCTGGGCGCAGTGGCTCATGCCTGTAATCCCAGCACTTTGGAAGGCTGAGGCAGGTGGATCATCCGAGGTCAGGAGTTCAAGACCAGCCTGGCCAACATGGTGAAAACCAATATTATATCTCTACTAATAATACAGAAGAAATTAGCTGGGCGTGGTAGCAGGCGCCTGTAGGCCTAGCTACTCCGGAGGCTGAGGCCGGAGAATCGCTTGAACTTGGGTGGTGGAAGTTGCAGTGAGCCAAGATCGTGCCATTGCACTCCAGCCTGGATAACAAGAGTAAAACTCCATCTCTAAATAAATAAATAAATAAATAAATAAAATATCTTCCACAATCGGAATATATTCTTCCATATCTTCTCCTATGCCTATATGCTAATACTAAATACAATATATACATACATGTATGCTATAGGATACACTGTCTCTGATATTCTGTGACTTTGATTCCTAACCTCAACAATGTATCACCTAGTCAGTACATATAGTCCTATCTCATTTTTTTTCCCAAAGGCTATAGAGCACACTACTTTATAAACGGAAAAACTGAACCTCTGTTGATTAGCATGTATCATATATATATATATATATCAGTGTGTGTGTGTTTAATGCATACTTATTTTAAATTATACAGTTATTAGCTGTACAGAATTTTAAAAATTGATACATTGTAACTTTACATATTTATGGGGTAAGGTTTGATGTTTCAATACATGTATATTTTGTATAATGTTCAAATCAAGGTAGTTAGCATGTCCCTTACCTCGTGCATTTATAATTTATTTATGTTGGGAACATTTAGAAGCATTCTTCTAGCTATTTTGTAATAGGTAACACCTTACTGATAACCATAGTCACCCTACTGCACAACAGAACACTATGGGTTTTTTTTTTTTCCCATGCAGACAGGTCTTTGCCTTATTCTAAGCAAAGATTGCCCCAGAAACCATCTTATTTTTTTTCCAGCAGTTTCTTTTTGAAATTTTTTAGTGATTGTGAATATAATTGCGAACAATGTGTGAAGGACTTCGCTGATTTATTTATTAACTTTAGACACTAAGTGAGTAAAGCAGGACTACACTGCAAGGAGATGCTAAACTCTTAACATTCTCAAGAGATAAGTTTTACAAATTTTAGAATTCCCCTGATTTATGCATGCCTCTCTGTCACTTAATTATACTCATAAAATTCTGCTTAACTAGCACTGGGATTCTCAACTTGGAGAGAAAAGAGTAGGCTACCACTGCAGCCTACCAGAAGAAAGTATCAGAATCTTTGGGAAAACCTTTTCAAAATACACATATCTTCCTTCCTACCCCCCAAGTGGAACATGCTTACCTGATTGAAAATCACTGCATGTAATTAGTTGTTACTAATTGGAATGTAACTAGTTGGGAGTGTGTTGTACAGATAGTGTAAAAGCAAACCGCAACAACAAACCTGTCAAAGTTAAGTATTTTATATACACAGGCTTAAGGCATTTAAGTGGTGAAGAGGTTTTTTATTTTTCAGGTTAAGGGACATTGTCTTAAATCTCATTTTCTGTTTATCCCATTATTTCATTATTGGCCCTAGCAGACGACTCTCCTTTATAAAATTCGCTTTACAAGAGTTCTTGTGTAAGCATTAATGAGTATAGACTAACAAAACAAAGTAGGGATGTGGATGCCAAAGCATGGATGGGCTCACTGCTGAGATGAGTGACTGTCTTCTGCGTTGTGGACAAGGGCAAGTCAAATTTGTATCCAGCAAAATCACTATCACGGGGCCTTCAGTTCACTATAATAGTTGAAACTCTGAGCACTAACTCTGTGAATATGTAACCAAATCTATCTTCTTTTGTATCCTTAAGCCTGGTGGAAAACTTTTAGAGGTCTGTGATTCTGTTTATTTGAAGATCACCTTACTGGGTCCCAGTGTATACTAAAAATGACGATGACAAGGGCTTGTCTGGAGGGTTGGTTCCACAATGCTTTGAGCTTTCTCTATAGCACCTGAGGGTCAGTCAAAAGTCTAAGAGGAGAAGTTCTAATGGAGTTCTTTCTCTGACTGTTTCATCTGCAGACTGCAGCTGAATATGTAAAATCTCGACTCCCAGAGGCCCTTAAACAGCATCTTCAGGACTATGAAAAAGACAAAGAAAATAGTGTATTGTCTTACCAGACCATCCTTGAACAGCAGATTTTGTCAATTGACCGAGAAATGCTAGAAAAATTGACTGTATCCTATGATGAAGCAGGTATGTTTGTCTTTAAAACACACAATTTTTTTCTCCTTACAAAAAATTTCATTATAAATATTGGTTAAACTTGGGTCTTTTCTGAGGTAAAAGGTCAGGGGCAAACTGGATTCAAGTAACGTGAACTAATAAATTTCTTCTCTGCAATTTTAGTATCAAGACAAAAGATTCTTAAAAATGGATTTTAAATATCAAATACCTTTACAGTTTTGCTCTTTTTATTGGGATTTTTTTGTGGTTTGTTTTTGGCCTTTTATTAACCGAGTACTCCTAAAGTGTTATTCAACTTTGGATAGCAACTGAAAACTTTTACATCTGATAATCCAAGAAATGTTATTCAATGCAAATACTTAGGTTAATTTTAGATATTTTTTCTAAAGAGGTTATTTTTTTTCTCAAGTTGTTAAGCTAATCATTATTTTCTTTTCCTTACCAACTCAGACACTGCCATATCAGAGACTTCACCTTATTGCCTGCCATATAAGTTCTTCCCATCCAAGGGAGCTTATTAATGAAGTCATGGACAGACCTCCTTATAACATTATTTTAATGTATTATGTAGTCTGTCAGCTAAAACCAAATTTTAATGAAATGAGTATAGTATCACTTGGAATTATTAAAATCTTTAATAAAATTAAACTTAAGCAGCAGAAATACCCTATTAAAATTACTTACCTCTCCATCTCTCCCTCTCAAAAAAAATTGGAGGAAAAAGTACAGGAAAAAGGTTTCTAATGGTCAAATGTTAATGGTATTAATTATTTTATTAATGCCAAAAGCTTCTGTTTTTATTTTTACAAGGATTTTTTAGCATGCATCTTATTCTCTTCATCAGAATCTATGCATGCTCAATATTTGCTTACCATTTGATTTCAAGTTCAAATAGCAAACAGAGGAGCAAATTAATAAAACAAAATGTTATACTACATTATACTTACCACTTAGACAATATTTCTAGTTACTAAGCTGCCTCCATGTATATTCCACCCTCTAACCCTTCACCTCCCTCTCAAGCAGGATCTGTATTTCCAGTTTTGTCCAGGACATGCCTGCTTTCTCTGATTCTTCTTTGCTTTCTTCATTTTCCAGACACATTGGCTTTCTTCTGCCTAGCATTTTTGTTACTTTCAATATTCTTCTTATTGGAATTCCTATTCATCTCTTTTCTCATCCTTAATGGAATAAAGTAAGGTTTTGATCAGTCCCAATCAAAATAATATTTAAATATTCAGAGCATCTTATAGATCATAGAACTCATATAGTCCACCCACTTCTTGCCCCCATGACCATTTTATGGTGAGAAAACAAACTCATAGACTTACCTGAAATAATGCAGTTACTTAGTTGTAAAACTGGGATGCCAACTTCCTAATTATTAATCAAGCTATACAGGTTCTCATTTGCCCAGTAAGCAATTGTTGAATGCATGGCAATATACTAGGCAGTTGGAGAAAGAGAAAAGCAGTGAAGACATGGAAAGGAATCTGAGATGTAGAAGGAGCTCTTGCTTAAAGTCTTGCTGGGGAGCTAAAACATACATGTATGAGCTCTAGAGAAAAACTCCTGAAGAATTTGGGACTACAACCCTGAATATCTTCAAGTTATTAAAGCTAAGCTCAACTGTGGAGTCAAGAAATAGTGGAAATGGCTGAAATTTTCCATGAAATTCTGCAGAGGAGGACATTATTTTAAACCTTGAAGGACAAATGGTGGGCATGTATTTGTGAAGAGAAGAGGGATGCATTCTAGTGGATGAAGGGGCACAAGTAGATGTCAAGGTGAGGATGAACATTAGCTGCAGTCACCCACCACTCAATGTCTTCCCGCTTCAGGAATAATTTTCCACTCTCCTGCATTGTTGTTGAGCAGCTACTGATACACTTGCACATGGCTTTTAGGGGCAAATAGCTTGGCATATAATTAATCTGTCAGTAAGCCTTGTAGCATGTAACAGTGGAAATAAGCACATTATTGAAAGTTACAGGATCTGGGGTCTAGGCCTTCCCGCAGCTTAATTCTGGTGTGATCTTCAGGAAATTAACCTTTTAGAACCTGTGTTTCTTCATCTGCAAAATTGGGCTAATATAATCTCACAGGGCTATTATAATAATAAAATGTTATGTTTGGGGAAGTCCTTAGAGATCATATTGCAAATGCTAATTAATGCCACAAGTGATTAATGAGAACAGATTTGGGCCTTGTCTATTGCTTAAACCAGTGTAAAGTACAGCTGACCCTTGCACAACATGGGGTTTAGGGATGCCAACTCTCCATGCGGTCGAAAATTAACATAAAACTTTTGATTCCCCCAAAATCTTAACTGCCAGTAGCCTACTGTTGACCATAAGCCTTACTGATTACATAAACAGTTAATACATATTTTATATGTTATATGTATTTATACTGTATTCTTACAATTAAGTAAGCTAGGGGAAAAATTGTATGAAATTCATAAGAAAGGGAAAATATGCTTACTATTTATTAAATGGAAGTGGATCATCATAAAGGTCTTCATCCTCATTGTCTTTACTTTGAGTAGGCTGAACAGGCTGCTGAAGAGGAGGAGCTGGTCTTTCTGTCTCAGGGGTATCAGAGACAGAAGAAAATGCACATGTAAGTGGACCCATGCTGTTAAACCTATGTTGTTCAAGGGTCAGCTGTACTCTAACTTAGTCTTTTCTTGACATGTAGTGTTTGGGGAGGCAGAGTGGAAGTTTTTAAAGTGATCTTCAGAAACTTTGAGAGGTCTAGCAACATCTATTTGTTAAAACACCCACTCTGGGCTCAGTTTGCCTTTGATCATCTCTGCATGAGTGTGGTGAAGGGTAGTGGATGAGGGAAGGTAGGCTATGTGTATGCACGAGTGAATGAGTGTCGTGTGTTGTAAAATCAAAAGTCACTACCTCCTCTTCCTGAAGTGTTAATTATTTCAATCAAAGAAAGAGGATAAAATTAGAAAAGACATTACTATTTAGCAGAAAATATTTCATAATAATACAAAAGAATTAGGATAGAGAATTGGTAGTAGTATCCAATATGTGCAGGTATAACCATCTTATACAGAAGCTTCCTGACTTAGGATGTTTTGATTTAGTACTTTTTGACTTTATGATGGTGCAAAAGTGATACACATTCAGTAAAGTCTGTACTTCAAGTACACCCATTCTGTTTTTCATTTTCAGTACAGTATTTACTAAATTACATGAGATTCAACATTTATTCACTTTATTATAAAATGGACTTTGTATTAGATGACGTTGTCCAACTACAGGCTAATGTAGGCGATCTGAGCATATATAAGTTAGGCTAAACTAAGCTATGATATTCAGTAGGTTAGGTGTATTAAACGAATTTTTAACTTGGGTATTTTCAATTTACAATGGGTTTATCAGGATGTAATCTCATTGTAAGTCAAGGAGCATCTGCACTCATTTGCTTCAACTGTTTAGCTTCTTTCTATGCTATCTTAGTTTTGACTTCCTCACATTCTTAATTCAGCTCTCCCAGTTTTAGGAAGTAGTTAATTGTTAGAAGATATCTTGATCTCTAGAGAAGTTAATTTGTCTTTAATGCTCATTCACTGATAAATCAGCCTGAGTGACTTAATGACAATTACTGCTATTTGTGGCGTCTAAACTTCTATTAATAAAAAACCAATTAATGAAAAAAGCCACTTAGATATTTTTCTAAAATTATTGGCTCAGAAGTTTTTCACCCTCTCCTTTTTTTTCTTTCTCTCTCTTCACCTTTAATACATATATACCTTAATGCTTTGCCCATCCACAAAATTCAGCTATCCATCAACCTTGAATTTAGTGAAGAAGTGGGAAGTGAGCAAAAACCATGTGTGTGCAACCCTACCATGTCACAGAATTGTGGACAAGTCCATACAACAGAGGATTTTGATTCTCACTTGGAATCTATATATTTTTATTTTATATAGTTCTGATTAACTAGGTTATATTTTCCAATGTGATATTTCCTTTTATAAAATTCTTTTTCTGACTTAAAGTATTACACTTTAATTACAGAAATAAACAAATATGTAGAGCAGTATAATATGAGAATAATAATTGTCAGTAATCTTACTATGGTAAACACTTTGGTATATTTTCCTCACTCTAAGCATTTTTAAAATGTGGTTGGTATCTGGTAGTTTTATTGTAATTTTATGTCCTGCTTTTTGCATTTAACATTACTACATAAGCACTTCCTCATTTCATTAAAGCCTCTTCATGTGAAGATGATTTTAATGGCTACATCATATTCTAAAGTACCACTCACTAATATTTTCTTATGTTGTACATTTTCATTTTAGTTTCATTATTGTTTTGCTCTGATGATTAATGCTGCAAAGAATATGGAGTTCATTTGTCTGCATTTTATATTACTCTAGAGGATAGACTTCAGAAAACATAAGAGTTTAGAATTAAAATGAGATGATAGGGAAGGGGATGACACTTGGAGCAGTGACACTGAGAACAGTAAGTAATGAGAACAAAGAGTAAGTCCGTAAAAAGCACTTAGCAGATTCCCGACATTACACTACACTCAGAGTCATACTAGCATTCACAGACTGTATTAGAAAAGTGACATTGTTATCTTCATAATGGTGATCTTGATTCACAGAGAAAAGGTTCAATAAAGTTTATTATATTCTGTATATAAGGCAGGAATTATGTAAACCAGTGTATTAATTCAGTCAGCCTGTGATAGAGTTTGGCTGTGTCCCCCACCCAAATTTCATTTTGAATTGTAGTTCTGATAATCCCCTTGTGTTGTGGGAGGGACCAGATGCGAGGTAATTGAATCATGGGATGGGGTTTTTTTTGTGCTGTTTTTGTGGTAGTGAATGTCTCACGAGATGTGCTGGTTTTATAAAGGGAAGTTCCCTTGCACATGCTCTTTTTCTGTGCCGCCATGTAAGACATGTCTTTGCTCTTCTTTCACCTTTTGCCATGATTGTGAGACCTCCCCAGCCATGTGGGACTGTGAATCTATTAAACCTCTTTTTCTTCATAAATTACCCAGTCTTGGGTATTTCTTCATAGCAATATGAAAATGCACTAATACAGCCTGCTATAACAAAATACCATAGACTGGGTGGCTTATACACTACAGAACTTTATTTCTCACAGTTCTGTAGGCTGTGAGGTCTAAGGCCAAGGCACCAGCAGATGTGGTGTCTGATAAGTGCCTAGTTCCTCATAGATGGCTATCTTTTCACTTAACCTTACATGGCAGAAAGGGTGAGAGATTTCTCAGGGGCCTCTTTTATAAGGGCATTAATTCCATTCATGAGGGGCTCACCCCCATGATCTAACACCATCCAAAGCCCCCACCTCATAATACTATCACCATGATTAGTTTTCAATATATGAATTTTGAATTCTGGGGGGGGGACACAAACATTTTGACCCCTTTTCTAAATTAGAATGTTTTTCATTCAAATGGTTTATGTTTTGACAATTTCAAGAATTGATATGTTTTGTGGTATAACTGAAAGAAAACTTTGAACCAAAACGCCCAGATTCTATTTCTAGTCTAGCTCTACTGCCAACGATATATGTGACCTCGAGCAAGTCACAAACCTTCCTAAAGCCCATTTTCCTATAAATTGATGGCATGAACAGGACCTAATAGATGTCTTCTCGTTCTAAAACTATGCTTCTTGTCTATGACAATGGAACATTCAGGTAGCTATAATTTCTGCAAGGCTTCCTGTAGCTATGGATTTTACGCTTTTTCTATTGGCTGTCTTCTTTCTTCTTACACAGCCATATAATTTGTACCTAATTTCTGATCAAAAGAAGACCATCACTCAGCTTTTCATAGCATCTGCTCATGCATATGCCTTTTATTGGTAGGATGGGGAGTGAGACTGAATCAAGCAAAAGTAGATTTTGGAAGAAGAGGCTCTAGGCTATCATTCACGGATCCTCATAAGTTCCTTTAGACCTTTTATTATATTAGCATTTATTAATACTAAGCAAAATCCAGAGTAACAAGTAAGGTGTGGTTTATATTTGATCTATTCATGTTTTTATTTAACTGAAGTACAAGTTTATGTACATTTCAATTGATTGGGTTTAACACAGAGAACTTTTCAAGGAAAGCAGTGGCATAATTTGAGAAGAAGGGATCAAAATAGCATTTTACACTGTCTGAAAGCATCATCATCCTAAATATTTATTATTTGTCATAGTGGGCAAAAGTCGAAGGGTTAAAATACCAAGAGAGGGAGTCTTTTCTCATATTGTTTGTTTATATGCCGGACTATCATTTATGTTTCTGTAACTAATCTCAAATTCTGTTTTTAATTATTTTTGAGTTTGGGCATGAATAAATATTTCCTACATATTCCTTTGTTAAGGATAAAGTAGTATGGTTTGTAATGCCCTGTGTTCGAAGGAATTATGAAGAGAGTAGGCCCATTTATTTAAGAGTGATATTCTCTGTCACAGGCTCAAGAACCCTAAGCCATAGGAGCAGAAGTCTGGAAACAGGAGTTTTTTTCCCTTTGCAGCTGAGTACACCTGCAGTGGGTAGAATGGCCAGTGGTAGCATATAGCTGCAGGCCTCAAGAGAATTGCCTAAGTTGCTGGTTTGATCTCCTTCTCGGAGTTCTCAAACCAGCAAGGGCTTTTTTCTTACAGTTTCACTAGAAACCCATACAGCCTTCCAATGAGCACATGTTTCTGCAATGTGGAAAATGCGCTTACACATAGAAAGTGAACCAGATGGTGCACGAGGGAAAAGAGAGCTCAGCTGACTGTTCCTTGTGTTCTTTGGATATCAGAGTTGGGGGCCTGCATATTCATTTTCAAGTGTTGGGCAGTCACGTACAGCTTTCCCAGAGAAGGCCAGAAAGAAGGAGCAGCTTTAATTTCTCAGCTTTTGCTTTGTGATTCCCTGATGCAGCTCTACCTGTGGGTGAAAGCTACCTGTGGTGAAGACACACCAGGCACTGTAATTTTTGGAAAAGTAGGCTTTTAAAAGGGTAGAGGAATGGGCTCTAAGCAACTTAGGAAGTAGCTGGAGGGTTAACTCCTATTGAGTTTATTTTATTCCTCTTAAAATAGATGGTACCTGAAAGTTACATCTATATTTTAATTGGGCCATTAGTGTCATAATAATCGGCAATCTCAGAAGAAAAGCCATTTACTGTCATGGGAAAATTTTTTTCCAGCAACCAAACCCAGGAAAGAGTGTGAATTATTTAGGGACTTTCCAGGTTTTCTAAGAATATTAAAAAATCTCATAAAAGGCATTTGCAGGAAGTTCTTCACTCCAACAAATAGAGTGAATTTCTCAGTATATTTCTCAAATAGCCCCTAACAGAAGAGGTGACACTAAGGTTTCCTTACTTTATAACTTCAATCAGGACCCCATTTCTTAGCTCAAAAGATATCCTCTCCAGGGACTTTTTGACAAGAATTGGAGAATATGGAAGGAAGACAAAATCAGACACCCAAAAGAAACTTAGAAAGGGAAGTTCAGTATTGACTGCGCAACCTCTGACACCAACTTCTTAGTTTCTGTAAAAAGATTTAGTCTATTTTATTTTTCCATTATAAAAGTAAATAAATATACTTTAGAACATTTTTTAAATATGGAAAAAGGAATAGAAGAAGATCATCTTTAATTCTATCACCTAAACATAACCATTTGATGTATTTACTTCTTTGCCATTTTTCTCTGCTGAGTTTTAATTATTTATGCCAAATTTTGTATCTTTTTTATTTAACACTTTTAATCATATTTTATGCTGTTATAAACTATGCATAAAGGTCACTTGCAATAACTACAGTATTCTGTTGAGTGGATATACCACAGTTATCATTCTCATAACCTTTTAATATTTTTAATATGGTCCCTCTCTTGTGTCCATGTTTCAGTTCTCTTTACCACGTAGAATCCTAGAATTTGGTGATCTGTTTCTTATCTGTGAAAAAATGAGAATGGTAATATAATTAACAAAAACAGAAGGCTTTTGTATTGCAGCTAATTATTAGCCATGTATAATAACAGTGGGAAGAGGGGGAGTAAAATAGATACTCAAAATCCACTAATAAACTGAGAACTTCTTTCTGGCTGATAATATTAATTTTTTTTTTTTTTTTTTTTGAGGCTACATAGGTGACTAATTTACCTATCTTTTTAACCAAGATGATTTTTTTTTTTTTTCGAGATGAAGTCTCTCTCTGTTGCCCAGGCTGGGTGCAGTGGTGCAATCTTGGCTCACTGCAACCTCTGCCTCCCAGGTTCAAGCGATTCTCGTGCCTCAGCCTCCCGAGTAGCCGGGACTACAGGCATGTGCAACCATGCCCAGCTAATTTTTGTATTTTTTCTGGTAGAGATGGGGTTTCACTATGTTGCCCAGGTTGGTCTCAAACTCCTGACCTCAAGCGACCTTGGCCTCCCAAAGTGCCGGGATTATGCTATTGCACCTGGCCTAACCAAGCTGATTTTAATTTCAGTTATAATTCTTACATTTTCCAGTTAGACTGTAGATTTTAAAAGCCAAATTATCTTTTGGTGGTGGGGGAGCAGTAACTAAACAAAGTAACTTTGACATCTGCAAAACAGAAAACTATTTGCCATGGCTGTAAGTACCCAAACACATAATTTACAAGCCCCAGGATAGGGTTTGTCTATGGTGGACATTGCATCTCTCTGCATGGTTTCTTCAACTTTAAAATAGGGGTATTGGATTAGATATTTTCTTAAATCTCTTCCAATCTTAACAATGTATTATTTTTGTCTTCAGTTTATTTAACACTTACTGATTGATTCATTTATTCAGTTTATAAACATTGACTGAACGAGCATCTATGAGCCAGACACAGTGCCCACCAGTGGAAATGCTCAGATGACCATGTGGCCCTTTACTCCAGGAGCACAGTGTATGCCTTTGTGTGTGTGTGCCCATGTGGGAGGGCAGGGAGATAGCCAGTAAAAACGGATAACTTGAGTATAGTGGAATTGGTGCTATAGGGGACGGTAGATGTGCAGAGGAGAAAGAAATTAGGTTTGGAATTGGTAACAAGTTCTTAAATAAATCAGAAAATCATGAGAAAACCCATACATCTTGTGAGCTGTTCGTCTTGAACTTTACTGTCAGTTGCATTTTTAAAGGCAGGCTTTGAGTAATGCTTTAGTTTTCTTCTTTGCTTCTGTAACTGTGGTTATATGTTAGTGCCTTATACAGAACAATTCTTGCCTTCTGCCATAGCAACACCTACCACATTCTTTTTTTTTTTTTTTTAATGTACTGAGACAGGATCTCACTTTGTTGCCCAGGCTGGAGTGCTGTGGCATGATCACAACTCTGCAACCTTGAACTTCTGGGCTCAAGGGACTCTCCAGCCTCAGCCTCCAGAGTAGCTGGGACTACAGGTTTATACCACCATTTCTGGCTAATAGTTATTTGTAAAATTTTTTTGTAGAGAGGCGTTCTTACTATGATGTCCAGGCTGGTCTCAAACTCCTGGCCTCCAGCGATCCTCCCATCTTAGCCTATTAGAGTGCTGGAATTACTGGAATGAGCTACCACTCCCAGACTCACCTACCACATTCTAACTGCTGCTCTCCAACTGATATTAATTAGTTTACTTTAATTAGTTAATATGTTATCAGCATTGCCTGTTTGCTTTTGAGACCTCCAATGTAGAAAAATGATAATTCAGACTTAATCTTGTAAAAGTGGTATGATAGGAAGGTATTTTAAAAAATCACATTCTGCAACTTCATCTTACCTTTCTATTAGAAGACCTAATATCTACTCTGAAAATACATTTATCTAAATTTTATGGTGGCAAAAATTTTAAAAACTTTGCTAAGAATACTGGAAACCACAAAGGAACACTGGGATTTAGAATCAGGAAGTGCCACCTCCGGTGATTAAAACATTTGAAATGGAGCTGTACTTATCTTTCTAATCAAGTTGTCCTTGTTTGCCACAAGGGAAGTAGAGTTATTTCCTGTCTCTGAAGTAGTATTTGATTACAAGGACTAAAGAAAATGTGTATACATCAAAGAAAATAATTGGACCAGGTGGTCACACTTTAGAGTATATTAGCTATCCAGAGACAGGATGCCAGTGCCATCGGTATCTCTTCCTTTTCTGTACTGTCAGGACTTTGTAAACAAGATTTTATAGACCTTGTTGGAATGTTTGCAATAAATTTTAATGAGATACACATTAATAGTAAGACCTTCAGTTTGTAAAGAAAAATAAAATAGTTTTAACGTGCCAGGATTTCTAATGTATTGTGACGGTCCATTTGTTGTATTGAGAGGTAGGTAAAATGCATCCTTGGTTGACTCTCAGACTTTGAAGATATGTAATCATAGACAGCTGGGCTGCTGTTTAATGTCATTTTGCAAATGTTATGTTCAGTCTTTGGGATCTGCTAGATACTTCAAAATTTCATCTGGTAAATTGCCTCCTGAAAGGTGCTGTTTTTAAAGCCTCCTTCTGTTGCCCAGAGGAATTCTCTTTGTGTTTCTTTAGTTGATAAGTTTGTCTCAAGGCTATGTGGCTTAGGCCATTTCTGATGAAGCTGGTTTGATAAGGAGTTTCCTTAGTATGTGCACTGGAGGAGCTCCTGGATGTGCTCTTGTAGTTCTTTAATCAATCCTAGGAAACTCTGAATTGACTGCAGAGAAATTGCTATGACATACACTGTTCATTCAACACAAACATTTACTCTGTGCCAGGTTATGGCTAGGTGCTGAAAGTCTAAGAAATGGGTAAAGAAAAATGAGTTAGAATCTGCTTCCTTTGAATTTATTGTTAATCTGTGACTGCTATCTTTATAAATCTGTTTTCTAGAACGTGTTTTAAAATAACACCTGAACTTAACTTATTCCTTACCTGAGTCACTCTAATTTCCATTCTCCTATCTTACTCTGCCTCATTCAAGGAGAGAATACACAAATTATATTTTTATTATTTATGTCCCACTTCTTCCCTAAAAGTTTGATTTGCCATTCTTACAATAATAATGTTACAATAAAAATAGATCAAAACCATAAATACGTATGAAAGCAAATGTACTATCCATAAAGAATACTAAAGTATAATAATATACTTTAATTGAGCATCTAATTTCTCCTAAGCTTTCTGATAGCCAGAACAAAAAGAGAAACCTAATGAGTTAGAAAGTTTTCACTGTTTTAATAGATAAAATAAAAGATTTTCAATGGAGACAGCTTCTCTTTGGCACTAAAAGTCATAAAGACTTTATCACAAGGCATCCTGTATATGGGACATTGAACAACATTGTCGTAGCCTGGGTTTCTCAAATGTAGAGCATGAAACAAAAGGCTTGCATACAGATGGTTTATTTAGAAATATCATCCCAAGCAACAGCAGTGAGGGGCACTGAATGAAACAGGAAACAAGGAAAGCTAGTATGAAGACACTTACGGAATTGGGCTCTCCTCTGAAGACAACTGCTGCTTAAGCCCAGGTACCTTCTCAGGTAGCTTATGAATAGCATCCCAGACTATTTAGCTACTAGTACCATTCCCACATTAGCCAATGGTAGTTCCACAGACATTAACTTCCCTGCATTTCTGGTTTATGTAGGCCTGAAGGCTGAGTGAGTTCTCTGGGCATCCCCTGCCTTGGCATCAGGGAAGTTCCAGGGGAGGAAGCAAGTGATAAATAGTTCAGTCCAAGGCTGCATCTGGGCTGAACCGGTCTTCAAGTGGTGGCTGGAATAAGAAGTATGGGAGCAAGAGAGTATGAAAGGGTACATAAGAGATGGCCTAGGCAAGCACAACAAATAAAATCTTAAAACAACTTCATAGCAAATGCATGTGAGTCCATCTTATGGTCATTTCTTGCTTAACAACCATCTATAAAAGCTGAGGGCCAGGCACAGCGGCTCATGCCTGTAATCCCAACACTTTGGGAGACTGAAGTGGGAGGATTGCTTGAGCTCAGAAGTTCAAGACCAGACTGGGCAACATGGCAAAACCCCATTTCTGCAAAAATAATAAAAAAGTTAGCCAGGCATGGTGGTGCATGCCCATAGTCCCAGTTACCCAAGAGGCTGAGGCAGGAAGATTGCTTGAGCCCAGGAAGTTGAGGTTGCAGTGAGCTGTATTCATGCCACTGTACTCCAGCCTGGCTAACAGAGCAAGACCCAGGAAAAAAAAAAAGAAAGAAAGAAGGAAGGAGAGAGAGAGGAGAAAAGAAAGAGAGAAAGGAAGAGAGAAAGGAAGGAAGCTGAGGATACATTATGTTTTTTCAAAGCTCTTGTATGGGACAGGAAAATGCATATGAATACTTTCTATATTGGACATACTCTATGTTGGAATACCCTCTATATTGGACACATATAACATAGAGTGTATTTACGTGCATATACAGAAAAATATTGTATATAGCAGAAGATGAAAAAAAAGAGGATGTTTTGTTTGATGTAATGGCTCAACAGGACAACTTCCCAACTCAAACCAAAATAATTAGCTAATCTTCATTTTTGTCACAACTGAACTAAAATACCTGGGCCCTTCAACCTAAGCGGCATAGTAAGATGTAGCATTCAAATTGGGGTTTATTTATTTGACAGTAATTTGTATTCATTTATTCATTCATTCATTCATTTTCCAACCCATTTATTCCAGTTCAGTGTTACAGGTTTCTGGACCCTATTCTGACAGCTCAGGGCACAAGGTGGGAACCCACCCTGGACAGGACACCATCTCATCCCACGGTGCACTCACACACACCCACTCAGACTGAAACCATGTAGACATGCCAGTCACCTAAGGAGCACAAGTTTAAGATGTGGAAAGAAACCAGAGTGCTTTGGGAAAACTCACACAGACATGGGAGAACATACAAATTCCTCATGGACAGTGGCCCCAGCCAGGAAATAATTGTCTTTTCACATCAGTGTTATAGAAAAAGGATGTTAAATGAAATGATGTCATTCAGTGACCTGCTATATGTAAAAATTAATTACCTTCCACAGATAAGAAACTCACAAGAGTGGTTACTTTGGGAAGGAGAAACTGAGGAAGGAGACTTACCTTTTCACTGAGTACTCTTACTATATTGTTTGAATTTTTAACTTTGTCCATGTATTTACTATTTCTTAAAATTTACAAAAATAAAACTAAACAAAACCCTCCTAAGACATTTCCCTTATTTTCAGTGCTAGAAATATAATACAACAGAAAATCATATTTCCTGTTTTCCATGAAACTTTTCATCCTTAAGTCATATATATCTTTGGAGTAAGTCAACAAAGGAACTCAGCAACAAGGCCAGACATCATGGAACTGTAGTGCCAAGGTCAGACAAGGTCAATAATAAGACCTATTTAGTACCATGCCAAGGCATACCTGGACACCAGGGGTTCCACCACAGGTGCTTGGTAGCCTTTCTACCCTAGGCCAGAACTGGTTCCAGAGTCCAGGGTAGGGCTGGCCTTATTGGAAAGAAAATAAAAGTTCACCTGAAAGAGAACAGAATGCATGGGTAGCAGGCTGGTGGGGGATCCAGCAGTTTCTTATGTCAATTTCTGTTGGTTCCCTCTGCTTCACCTCAGAGCTTGATCTTCTTGTGGCTGTCAAGTTACTGGACCTGATGCTTTACTTGGCCTTTTGGTCAGATTTTCTCTCTCCTGAACTATGGCCAAACCTCTATTGCTTTTCTTTCAAGGTGGTGAAGTATAGTGAAAAGAGCCCAACCGGCTTCATAATTCTTTTTGATATTATACTTAATGGGCCTTTTTTATGAAGATTAAAGATAATGAGGCAGGCACAGTGTCTCATGCGTGTAATCCCAGCACTTTGGAGGTGGAGGAGGGAGGATTGCTTGAGCTCGGGAGTCCAAGACGAATCTGGGCAACATGACAAATCTCCATCTCTACAAAAAATATGAAACTTAGCTGGACATGGTAGCATGTGCCTGTAGTCCCAGCCAGGATGACTTGACCCCAGGAGGTTGGGGCTGCAGTGACTGTGATCATGTGATAGCACTCCAGCCTGGGTGATAGAGTGAGACCTTGGAAAGAGAGAGGAGAAGGAGAGGGAGAGAGGGGGGGAGGGGTAAGGGGAGGAGGGAGGGAGGGGAGGGAGGAAAGAAGGAAGGAAGGAGGGAGGAAGGGAAGGAAGGAAGGAGAGAGAAAAGGAAGGGAGGTAGCAAGGAAGGGAGGGAAGAAGGAAGGAAAGATAATGTATGGAAAATGATGAACATGCAGTAAATACTCTACCAATGATAGTCTTTCTCTTGTTTTTGCTGTTACATAACCTAACATGTACTTGATGTGGTATACAGTCCCCTTCATGATAGAGAGGATTACCTATTATACTTGGTATATATTAATTTCCTGTTCAGAGCATGACAGAAACCAGCCAAATGCTGGCTCCATAAGCCTCCTCTTCCTTCCTTGCCCTGTTCTGTATGGAAAAACATTTCCTCAAGTTTAGATTATTTGTATGGGCTTAATATCGTTATCTTTTCTAATATGGTATATTAATTACCTATTGCTGCATAACAAATTACTCCAAAATTTAGCAGCTTAAGACAATAAATGTTTATTAGCTCACATAATTTCTGAGGATCAGGAATCTAGGTTGGTTCTCTCATGAAGTTGCAGTCAAGCTGTCAGCCAGGGAGCAGTCTCTGAAGATTTGACTGGGGATGGAAGTTCTACTTCCAAGCTTACTCATGTGACTCTGGGAAGAAAGCTTCGTTTCCTCTCTACATGAGCTTCTTCATAAAGCTTCTTGCCACATGCCTTCCCTCAGTGTGAGTGATAGAGAGAGAGAGAGCAAGGGAGCACCCAAGACCAGAGCCACAGTCTTTTATAATGTGAATATTGACACATCACAGTTTCTGACATAAGCTGGGATTGGTCAAACAAACCAACCCTAATTTGGTGTGGGAGTATTCGTACTATGCAAGGGTATGAATGTCAGGAAGTGGGGGATCATGGGGGCCTCTTGGAGGCTAACTACAATAGGGTGTATTGCAAAAAAATCACTCTTATTCTTCCAATTCCCTCACTCTCCTTCTAATATCATCACCTTTCCTTCCCATTTTCTTTCCTTTTTTTTTTTTTTTGAGATGGAGTCTCACTTTATCACCCAGGCTGGAGTGCAATGACGCAATCTCGGCTCACTACCACTTCCGCCTCCTGGCTTCAAGTGATTCTCCTGCCTTAGCCTCCCTAGTAGCTGGGATTATAGGCACACGCCACCACGCCCAGCAAATTCTCTTTGTCTTTTTAGTAGAAACAGGGTTTCACCATGTTGGCCAGGTGGTCTCGAACTCCTGACCTGAAGTGATCTGCGCAAATTGGCCTCCCAACGCGCTGGGATTACAGGCATGAGTCACTGCGCCCGGCCCCCTTTCATTTTCTAATCACAACGTGCATCTCATTTCTTGGAAGTCCAAAGCTGGAGTGTTGAGCCCTGCCTCCAGCACCTGGATGGCTTTAGGATTATTTAGACTCAGCATCCTTTCCAGTGATCACAGTGTACATTTCATCTGGCCAGGGTCAATGCCTTTGATGTATTGGATTTTAAATATTTTATCACTTCTGACTCCTCTAATTCAGTAAGATCTTTCTTTCTAGAGCTTCCTAACACTGTGTCTGGGCATCTGGACAGCTTTGAAAGTTCAGATTAGTTTTTAATAGCAGTTTCCTAAATGCTTCAAGATTATGAATCCTAAATGCTTCAAGATTATGGCATGACTCTCTGGATAGTAAAAAAAAAAAAAAAAAAAGTCTCTCTCCTTTATCAGTCCCTCCTCCCTTTTTCTCTTTGTTTCTTTAACTGTGTTCTAAAATTTATCACATTTAAAATTTTCATATCTATTAAATAATTTGATTACTGGTTCTGTTAATTTTTTAAATGGATGAGTAAAGTAACCACATAAATTGCTTTTATATTTCACTTTCAATGTTCGACCCAGCAGTGGCCCCCAGTACAAGTTTCCTGTCCCTTTTCTATTGTTCTTGCTTGTCTTTTGTATTGTGTAGAGAAAAAGGAATGCAGCAAAATGAGGAAGTCACTGAAGAGTTTGTTTTTCTTCCACTTTTTACTATGCCATAATTTCCCTTGCTGTGGTCATCTGCTTTTTCACCAAATCTGCATCTCTGATTCTCTGTTCCTAAAGAAAACAACAGTAAACATGTAAGTCTCTCATTGTGTCTGCATTAGTGGAAGAAGAATGTGATGGAACTACAAGTAACTTTCCTAGAGACTGTTTCACTGTGGGTGGATTTTTAAAAATGTTATCAGGAAAACATTATTTTTTAAAGAACTTGCATTTTAACTTGTTTCTCTTTTCAATTTCCTTTTTTGATCTATGGGAAATTCAATCTGAGTTAAGCATTAAAGAACTAGGGAAATGAAAGTGACTTCACAGAATTAGAGATACATTTGATTTTTGTACTCAAGAATCAGCTTGTGAGAAGTATTGGCCCCTGAAAATAGATATAAACTAAGCCAAATTTGTTTTAGGCCTTGCGTTTTAAAATCACATCTGAAAGTGTTATGAGCCTGATATAATTGCATTTGCAAATTAAATGCAAGAAGGTCTAGGGCTCAGAGTACAATTAGATGTATTAATTTTTTCTTTTTGCTGTAATGACAGTAACTTTAGACCTCTTCAGTTCACTGTATCTCTTTGTAAACCTTCCCCTGCAGAAGAAATCAGCATTCCATAGCCACCAAAGAAAACGAACTTGTCTAAAAATACTTGCCTGTTGACTAGATTTTAGCAGATTTTTTGGGGGGATGGGATGGATGGTGGGTAATATGAAAGCTTTACAAAATGAAATGAGGTCAAATGTGACAGATGTGATCAAATGCACTTCTAATCTGTAAATCCATGACTAGCTGAAGTTGTGCTACTTTTAAAATGTATGCTTTGAAGTTATGCTGAATTTATGACATTCTCAGCATTTTACTATATCTCCAAGCATTTGGGATTACTCTGTTGCATTCTGAGGGTTGACGATCAGCTTATTGTTGTTGGTGCCCACTGGGTGCTACTTACTAGAGTGTCAAATGAGGTCCTGTTTTGCACTGCTTTTATTTGACAGGATCTACTTTCTTACCACCAAAAAATAATAAAATTGATTTACTATGAATTCTTTCCTTTACAAGCAGTGCTTTTTTACCAAGGGCCATATCCACCTCCACCCCCCATGGAACATTTGGCAATGTGGGGAGGCATTTTTAGTTGTCCCAGCTTAGAAGGGGGAATGGGAGGGAGAGTTGGTAGTATCTAGTGGGTAGACCCAACGATGCTGCTAAGTAAGCATTCTATAATGCACAGGACAACCCCCCACAGCAACATTTATCCAACCAAAATGTCAGCAGAGCCAGGGTTATCTTTAGAGCAATAGTTCTCAACCTTTGTGGCATATTAAAATCACCTTGAGAGGCTAATGCCCAGCCTACATCCAGACCAATTACACTAGATTCTCTGAGCAGTGGGACCCAGGCTTCAGTATTTTTATTTTAATTTCAATAGGGTTTTGGGGAACAGGTGGTGTTTTGTTACATGGATACGTTATTTAGTGGTGATTTCTGAGATTTTGGTGTACCCATCACCCAAGCAGTGTACACTGTACCCAATGTGTATTCTCCCCGGTGACTCCATTGCACAGCCAAGATTGAGAACTGCTACTTTAGAGCAAAAAGTTTTAAAGGGTAAGACAAGTTTAGACATCATCACAAATAGTTTCCTTACTAAAGTAGATGAAAGGATCTAATTAACATGTGATTGGATCAATCAGCCAATGTCCTATTATAGTGAGGTTTGAATGAACTTTTAATATTCTCTAAAGCCAGTCTTAACACATGAGAAACTGCTATTCTCGTTGCCATATTGGAAATTTGTTTTCCTTGTTTTTTTCTAATATGTTCTTCTTTTTCCAGGCAAGTGGAGATAAATATTTATTGATAGCTTTAGTCAGTAAAGTTCTTTCAATAACACTTTGAGTATTTTGAGTATTGGTGGTTTGTTTTCCTTGAAGGTGTCTTATGTATCTCTATTACTTGAATAAATATCATCATGTATTTATTTACCTGAATTGATATGCTATGCAAAGGAGCCAAAGTATCCTCTCTAGGAATTTTTTTTCATAATTTCGGCCTTTCATTTCTTTAACCATTTCATCTCACCAAAAATTAAATCTTAAAATTTGTGAACAGTTACTTTAAACAGATAAATATTCTTAAGGTATGATTAATGTATGATTTTTTTTAAAAAAAAGAATACCTTTTTTTTTCTTTTCTTTTTTTTTTTTTTTTTTTTTTGAGACAGAATTTCACTCTTGTTGCCCAGGCTGGAGTGCAATGGTGCGATCTTGGCTCACTGCAACCTCCTCCACCTCCCAGGTTCAAGCAATTCTCCTGTCTCAGCCTCCGGAATAGCTGGGCTTACAGGCTATTACACCACACCTGGCTAATTTTGTATTTTTAGTAGAGACGGGGTTTCTCCATATTGGTCAGGCTGGTCTTGAACTCCCGACCTCAGGTGGTCCACCTGCCTTGGCCTCCCAAAGTGCTGAAATTATGGTGTGAGCCACCGCGCCCAGCCAATGTATGATTTTTTATATTATTATAGATCCCTATATTGATGGCACAGATTCTCAGGGACCACTCCCCTCCACACACCAAAAAAACAAACAAACAAAACCCATAAATGCATCTAAAAGCTTTTGATAGGGTAGATAGTACAATTCTTAATGATATATTATACAGTAAAAACTAGTCCACTTATGAAAACCTGCATAGTAAATAATAAAACTGTCTTCTTTCACATCTCAACGTCTCAGTGAGAGTTCAGGTTGTTAAACTATGGAAGGCATCCAGCTTCTTTGAAGAAATAGAATGAGGTATTACCCATAGAGAGCCATCTGGTATCTCGATTACTAACCTGCTTTTGCTACCCATGCCCACTCTGCTTGTCAAGAGATGCTGGAGAGCAAATGAAAGGAACAGATTGAGGAAGGAAATGGCAGTATTGCAGAGTCCAGAGCCTCCCATGTTGGTAAGAGGTTAGTCAGATTCCTCAGCCAGGGTGGAGACTGGCTTAGGTTTCCTGACACCTGAGGTTTACACAATTTAGAGAACCTTCTTTAGGAAAAAAAATAAATAATGATTTCTTTAGAATGAGAAAAGAAATCACAATAAATTACAAATTTTAAAGAGCTAACCACTATCACTGAACCTAGAAAAATAGCATTTGTATTAATTAATTGCCTGATATATGCTCTAGTCTGACATCTGCTACAGTTTTTCCCACATCTTTTGGCAGCATGTTATTTGGTTACTTCTTCATATAACAGTGAGTTTGTAACATCATCTCCTACAGAGGGGTCTGGGAAGATAATTGAATCTTCCCTTTAGCATGGTTAAGCAAAATATGATTTTATCTTGCTTTGTTTTTTAACTCATACTTCAGAGTCTCTTTCAGCTTTTCATTTTGTTTTTTGTAATGTCATATAAATTTTTAGGCTTGCTGCCAAATCTTAGAAAATTTCTATCAAAGTTTCTTACATATTCTTTCTTCCTTACAATATAAGATTTCAGGTCATTTGAAGTTGCCTTATACAGTTACTAATAAATACTCCTTGAATTTACAACACTCATTAACTGATTTGTCATTGTCGTTGTTGTAATGGGACATAATGAGTTTTATTTATCTTCACTTAATGTCACATTATCCATAGGAACCTGTCTGAGATGTAATGGAGTGAGGCCATTTCAGGTCAAGGGAGAAAGAAAGGTGTGATCTGGCAAAGGCGTGGTGTCCAGTTTGGATGGAATATTATGTACAAGTAGTGTAGTGTGGGCCACAGGACTAGAAAGGTATGCAGGAGCCAGACAGGCAAGTGGGAAGGAGTGTCAAAACTTGGTAGGTGGCTCAGAATAGACTATATGTTGTACCATAAAGTTAAGAAGCCCAAGGTCATTTGTGGACCACCAAGCATATGAAAGGCAGCATGGTGTAATGGTAACATCATTGGCCTTAGAGGCAGTCAGATTCTGGTTTGAATACTACCTTTCCCCCCAACAGGCTTGTGAAGCCTCGCTAACAGGAACTATATGTGAAAATAATGGCAAACTACATCCAAACTTGATGTATACTTAAGTTCCTCTTAGATCCCAGCCAGAGGCCAATTTAGCATCAGTGTATACACAGGGAAATATGACCAAAGGGAGGTAGAAGTGAAGGAACAGTGCTCTTGCCTGATAACTTCTTACTTCTCCAGGTATCTTCTTCCACTTTTCGAAAACATATGACCCAGGCGTTTGAAAGGGCTTGGGGAAGGGAGGGCTCCAAGTTTGAAGCTTCATTAGCTTCAAGTAAATCTGCATGTGGTCTAGGACTTATTCTTCCTCTCCTATATGACTTCAGAATCAGACAGATGAGTTTTAGTGCAATTATTTGGGCAGTTATTGTCATTTCTGATAGTCATGAAGGATATGCTCTGACTGTGCTTTAAACTAAATCATAAATGAGTTTTTAAATAGTCACACTGGCTACTAGCTTCACTGTGTTCCTCAGCGTAAATTCTTGAACTAGGGAAACATTCTATGGATTGGTTCTTCTGGTCTTATCAGCTGTGGCAAAGGGGGACAGGCTTACGTGGTGGAATTTTCTTTTCCTGAACCTGGAAGAGGCAGATTCTCTAAGAAGAGTTAATGATTGAGGAGGAAATAATGAGATCTCTAGGGTAGACACTGTCAAGAGTGGCAATCACATTACTGCCTTTCACAAGAATAGGTGAACCTGGGCAAGAGAGGAAGAATAGGGCAGATGCCACAAGGTGACTGAAGCTCATGGGAGGCACCCCTTGTCAACTTGTAGAAACACTTGGACAGGTTCTGTCAAGAGCATTACATTTACGTTATTAATGTTTATATGACATGCATAGGAAGGTGAGATCTACAAACATTCAGCTTAAGGAGTTAGGAATGATATGAGAAAAGAAAAAAAATTTAACCTTGTTCTTGAAATGAGAACAGACTTGACCTTAAGCAAAATTAAAAACCGATAGAACTACTTCACAGCTGCTATAGATTTTCACCTTCTAAGAGCAGATGCAAAAAATCAGATTTTCTTGGCTTTTGGTCTGTCAGCCTCAGTCAATAATTAACAACACTGAGTAAAACATCTTTCCTCTGAGATCCCCAAGCTGCTTAACTCATCGGCTTAGCTTAACTGAGCATCCTGGGGTAGTAAGCAAAGGGAAAATATGGTTCCAATTTTGGTGTGTGTGCCTCCAGAGCAGGCACTAAAAAAGAAATAGAATGTTCTCTAATCTTCATTTCTGCTTGGAAGATCTAATTCATGGAGAAGTTAAGTGATTTTCTCAGGGTCTTGGAACAACTTACCAGAATAGAACAGCCAGTCTTTAACTATCAAAGCCTTCCTGGGAGCCACCACTTAAACTCTGCTAACCTGCTTCCTCTGTTCAGATAGAATTTATAGTGGTAGTACAGTTAGCAGAAGATGTCTGTATAATTCTTTATGCTTCGGAGGCCAATGTCTATGATTTCATAAACTAGTTCTGTGGTTCCCATGAGCAATAGATTTTAAAGGCTTTAACACCTTCGTAATCAGAACCTGAAGTTGAGAAGATTAGTTGCTATAGAAGGGGGGAAGGCATGAATCTTTTCATGCCTTTGAAGAAATTAAACCATAGCCAGCTGATATAAAACCCAATGTATTGATTAAAGGGAATGTGTTATTTCTGATGTGAAAGGGAGGAAAGGAAGAAATAGAAACAAATGAGACAATCCCTTAGGAAAATCTGAACATGGAAGAATATAAGGACTTCAGTGCTTCACGTTAAAGTCCTGCAAGGATTACAGGCATGAACCACCATGCCCAGCCAATAACTATTTTTTGACATTGTTTTTACCATCCTAAAATGAAATTCATAGATAATATACCTGTCTGTATTCATCATGATTTAAAAATTCAGCAAAATGCCCTACTGCAAAGGGAAAAACAAAAGGACAGTAATATATAATTATATGTATTTCAGTATGTAAATGTTCAGGCACCAGCACATTAGACATCATAATGGAGTCGTCAGATTGTGTATGCAGATGTACAACAGCTACAAATGAAGACTAACAGTTGGATTATTTTGATCACTCCAACACAATAAGTAGCATTGTCACTGAGGAAGTGATTTTTTTTTAAGATAGCAGTTCCTCTTTGTGAAGTTCTAAACAAAACAAAGTGAAAGGTCCCTTAATTTATACAGTAGTTGCATTCCTGGAAAATTCAGTATATACTAAAGTGATTCCCAAAATACTCTTTGTTTACATGTAAAACAAGTTCCAAGTCCATGTGATTATAAACAGATTTTCATCTCTATTATTTGCAAGTTGTATGGGATGTGAGAAAGTCTGTTTTGTAGGACTGACTGTCTGTCACATTGCAGAATCTTTAGTCTCTCTTTCCCTCACTGAGTAAGTCCCAGTTGTACCCACAGTTATTGTGACAACCAAAAATGCCCCCACAAATACCCAGAACACCCTCATTCAGGACCAGTGCTCTGCAGGGGCAATCTTTTGGCTTCCATGGGCCACATTGGAAGAAGAATTGTCTTGGGCCACACATAAAATACACTAATACTAATGATAGCTGATGAGCTTAAAAAAAAAAAATCTCATGGTGTTTTGGGAAGGTTATAAATTTGTGTTGGGCCTCATTCAAAGCTGTCCAGGGCCAGTGGGCCACGGGTTGGACAAGTTTGGCTGGAACACAGGTGAAGAATTAAATTCAGGTAAGAGACATTGAACTCTTTCCCAAACCATTTTGAATGTTTTCGACTCCTTTTCTTTGGATTTGAGATGTTGAGAGCCCCTGTTTCATTTTCAATTACTGGAAACTTAAGACCCCAGGGTATTCTCAAGAAAAAGATGGTGATGGTGTAGTTATAGCACATTAAATTTATGGCTTTCATAAAACTACTTAAGAATCCCTAAGGAGAGTTTAGTTAGGGAAAGAAGACTCCCAATTGCAGATATTGATTCAGACCTAAATACTATCTTAAGAAACCTAGAAAATGGGATCAGTTATACCTTGGGCAATTATGTAACTACTTGATGAAATTTTTAAAAATGTTTTTTCTAGGAGTAATCTAGAGCTACTGTAAGTCTGTTACAGTCTCCCATAAGTCATACTTATTTTCTGTGAAGTCCTTGAACCCTGGGCCTTAATTGTAGTCCTTAGGGCTATGGCCTAAGAAAAAGACCCACTGGAGAAGCTACCCATGTGCCAATGAGAACCCAATCTTTAACTGGTAATTGACCAGCCTAATCTCTACAAGTGTGTCATTGTACTGCATTCTGTATACGTATGATACATCTATAGTAAATTCATGAAGACACCTCAATCTGTTGGTTTCCCTAGGTAACATAATAGATAATAACTAATGATGACAACTAACAATTATTGAACATGTCTGTGTGCTAGATGCTGTTCTAAGCTCTTCATGTGTATTAGCTTTTTAAATTCTCTCAACAACCCTAAGATATAAGTATTATTATCCGCATTTTACATAGGGAAACTAAAGCACAGAGAGGTTAAGTAGCTTGCCGAAGGTTGTATAACTAGCAAAGCCAGAATTTGAACCCAGGAAATCTATATCTCCAGAACCCAAATTCTCAACCATTAAATTATGCACATTTAAGAAATAACAAGGCTTAGTAAAGGATATGGGTGGGTAACTCATAATCCATGAAGAGGATTAAATACCATCCTGCTTCCAGTTCTGATCAAGCTGAATATTTGCGGGTGATAATAGTTGAGAAAATTGGTAGTGCTGTTACAGCTTTATTTTTTTAAGCATCTGCAGTGTTAGATGTGGTATACCAGAGGACATGAACGTCATTATCTATAAAACTGAGATAATGGCAAGTGTAGCTTTCACTCACATCATCAAAATTAGGGCCCAACACTCTCTATCCAACTAACAGAAATTCAATTCAAACTGGCTTATGTGAAATGAAAACAAACAGCAAAAAAGAATGTGAAGTTCAGTGGTTCTATAAGTGAAGAATCCGGAGGATATACTTGATTAGGAATGGTTTGACTGAGGTCTCAAATGATGTCAAAAGTCTTTCTCTTCCTAGCTCTTTTTCTCTTTGCATGTTAACCCTATTCTTGTCATTGCAAACAACTTTATCCTTGGAGCCACAGAATATGTTCACAGTTTACCAATACAGGAAAAGAAAGGAAGAAACTCTCTCTTTCCTGGTATCCACTAGACAGATTTTGGTCCAGTTTGGATCACATGTTCATCCAGTTTGGATCACCAAAACTGTGGCCAAGGAGAAGGAACTCTGATTGGCTAGCCTGAGCCATGTGCTCATCTGCCTTATCCCTCTGAAGGAAGGTGGGCAGGCACCATGGACCTCATGGCTTGGAAGACAGGTGTTTGTCATTGACTTTCTAACTCATAACTGAATTGTTGATCAAGGTACAGTGTACACTGGTGTCACAACAAGGTTTTTTTTTTCTTGGTTTTGTTTTATACACGAGGATATAGAATTATACACAGTGCCGTATATAGGTTAATCTTCCAGTAATTGTTAGCTGATATACGCTAATAAGTAAAAAATGATAATCCTGCTATTATCTTTATAATGAATATCTCAAAAAACAAAACTTGCTGTAGTGTCTGGCAGCCTGAGGTGATGCCCAGCATCAATATTCCAAGGCATATCAACAACTACATGAATTATAGAGCAGCACTTTCTAATCTAGATTAGTCTCAAGTTTGATAAATTATCCTGATTCTCTACAGGAGAGTTGGGAGGGTTGGGGGAAGGAAGTCAGGTAAGAAAATAGGAGAACTGAACTACAATCTTTTATACTAAAGAGGGTCAGAACAGAAATGGTCACAAGGTGGTAAAAAATAGCTTCTTGCCTGCTCAGGTCTGGCCGTTGGAAAACATTGTTCTGGTGGTGCTTCTAAACCATCAGTAGCCCTCTGCCTGCATTGGGTGAATTGGGGAGCTTTATAGAACTAGTATATGGGTCTCAGCCCTAAAAAATGTTTTGGTAAATTCAGAGGCACCCAGATTTCAGACCCAAGATAAGTGTGACATATAGCTAGATATGAGAATTGCAATAATCAACCTCTATAATTTAAAAAGAGAAAACAGATGTCATAGTAAGAACACAGAGTAGCAGTTCAGGCACATCCAAGTTACAAAACCTGAACCTACAAATGGTATCTACAGGTTCATACCCTGTCCCCTCTTTTGATGACAAAGCCATTAGTTCCTTTTTGTTTTTCTCTCCTCAGGGACTGATAGGCAAAGCCTGCTCTCTCCCCCGACTCCCATTTTCCCCTTTTCTTTCATTGCTCAGTAATTTCACTTTGATCCATTTCTTTCTCATATATGTAAATAAATTTATCCTGACACCTTTTCTGGTCTTTTTGCAAATTTTACTCAGTATTTATGGAGGGGGGGCAGATATTACTTATCTTTATTGATTCATGAATAAAAATTACCTTAAATATACCTGATAAATTATTCATCCAAAAAATAGTTATTTGGCATCTATTTGTTGTGCTGACCCTTATCAACTCTAGTGGGGAGGGCACCATGTTGAAGAGGCTGAAGAAAAAACCCAGAGCCAGCAAACAAGACATGGCTTTTCTCAGGGGCTCATGCAGGGGAGGGAGTTCAGTGGCAGTGGGCTTGGCAAGATATCTGCATGGCCCAGTGACAGCAGGCTGGGCAGAAGAATCACAACCAGTTGCAAAGGCATGCAGTTTAATATAGCATTTTCACTTAGCACAATTTCTCCAATGATCTTCACCTGGCAACCTACATTCAACCCAAAACCTGAGGCCTCAGTCCCCCGTACAGCCTGTGTTCCATGGGACAGCCTGGGGGCTCAAATGTTCCTCATAGACAGGGATGAATCTCCAGGTTGGCCATTCCCAAGTTCCCTGGCTCAGAACATATATTCAGGTGTGTCTGCCCTACAGGGTTATTCTCAGGGTATGCTTAAGTTATTGCTGTCAGGGTATGTTTACCATACACTACTATGTACAGGCACAGTACTAAGTTGTGGAAATTCAGCTGTGAACAACTCACATAAGATTCCTGTTATCATGAGATTTCAGTGTAGTGAAGGAGACAAAATAATGAACAAATGACTGTCAGAGTGCCAGATGTTGCTAAGTACTATGGAGAAAAACAAAGCAAGACAAGAGACTAGAGCTTGACAGGATGGGAAATAGGAGAGGCTGAGGCACAGGCAGTCAGAGAAAAGCTATGAACATAGGCTTGAAGGAAGTGAAAAAGTGACCGCTTCTAAGATCTGCAAGAAAAGCATTCCAGGCAAGTGACCAGCAAATGCAAGCACCCTGAGGCAGGTCACGGCAGAGGATGATAGGATGTAAATTTGGAGAAATTATGGGGAAGGTTGTAGGACATTTCAAATGATGTTGTAAACAGTGTTATTAAAAGGTGGTGTAAAATGAAAAGCAAAGTTTGACGACTGGATTTCGCGAGATGGAGGTTTTCAGTGTCCTCAATAAGAGCAGCTATTGTGACGATGTGAGAAAAAAAGCCTCTTTGAAGTAACTTAGGGGAAAAATTATGGAAGGTGAGGAAGTGGAAATTTCAAGTAAATACAAGTTTATTGCTTTGTTTTTTTTCAATCTGCTATGAAGATGAGCAGAGAAATGTACCAGTAGCCAGAGGGTTTGTGATATGCAGGTAGAGATGTTTTTTTTCCTTTTCTTTTTTCTTTTTCTTTTTTTTTTTGAGATGGAGTCTTGCTCTGTCACCCAGGCTGGAGTGCAGTGGCGCGATCTCGGCTCACTACAACCTCTGCCTCCTGGGTTCAAGTGATTCTCCTGCCTCAGCGTCCTAAGTAGCTGGGTTTCAGGCACCCACCACTATACCCAGCTAATTTTTGTATTTTTAGTAGAGGTGGGGTTTCACCAGGTTGGCCAGGCTGGTCTCAAACTCCTGAACTCAGATGATCCACCCACCTCAGCCTCCCAAAGTGCTGGGATTACAGGTGTGAGCCGCCATGCTTGACCCAGCTGGAGGCTTTTTTTAAGATGGTAGAGATGATGGCATATTGATGTGCTAATGAATTATTCTCAAGAATGAGAGAAATTAATGATGTGGGGGGAGAGAAAAATAATTACAAGAGCAAAGCTTTTGAATAGGTGGGAGAAATAGGAACAAGGAGAAAGGAAGGCAAGAGGTTTTGGTTTTGTGGATTGATAAATCGGTCATGGGAAAACACCTCAGTTTTCTAATTGCATCTCTTGGTAAAATAGGTGAGATCTTGCATTAAGAGTGACATAGGGGAAGTGGTATTGGAAGTTTGAGAATAGAAGGAAATATGTGAAAATTCAACTTGGACTGAATTAACCAAGAAGTAGGCTAAGTACATGAATAGGCAGTTCTCAAAAGAAGATGTACAAATGGCCAAGAAGCATATGAAAAAATGCCCAGCATCACTAGTGATCAGGGAAATGCAAATGAAAACCACAATGTGATACTACTTTACTCCTGCAAAAATGGCCATAATCAAAAACAAAAAATAATAGATGTTGATGTGGATGTGGTGAACAGGGAGCACTTCTACACTGCTGGTGGGAATGTAAACTAGTACAACCACTATGGAAAGCAGTGTGGAGATTCCTTAAACTAAAAGTAGAACTACCATTTGATCCAGCAGTCCCACTACTGGGTATCTACCCAGAGGAAAAGAAGTGATTATATGAAAAAGATATTTGCACACGCATGTTTATAGCACCACAATTTACAATTGCAAAAATATGGAACCAGCTCAAATGTCCATTAGTCAATTAGTAGATAAAGAAATTGTGAGATATATATATATATCTATCTCCTGGAATAGTACTCGGCCGTAAAAAAGAATTTAGTAATGACATTTGCAGCAACCTGGATGGAATTGGAGACCATTATTTTAAGTGAAGTAACTCAGGAATGGAAAAGCAAACATTGTGTGTTCTCACTCATAAGTGGGAACTAAGCTATGTGGAAGCATAAGAATGATTCAGTGGACTTTGGGGACTCAGGGGAAAGTATGGGAGGGGGGCAAGGGATAAAAGACTATACATTGGGTATAGTGTATACTGCTCAGGTGATGGATACACCAAAATCTCAGGAATCACCACTAAAGAACTTATTCATGTAACCAAACACCACCTGTTCCCCAAAAGCCTATTGAAATCATTAAAAAAAAATTTAAAAATTAACTAGGAAAATGCAGTAAAATGCAATGATGAATGTCAGAAGAACAATTAGAAAGATTGTGTTCATAGAGCACAGATACAAAGCCAAAAGATGGTTGGATTTAACCGGAGTTGAGGTTGTTCTACAAAAGGCAACAGCAGGAAGGGCAAAGGAGGAATTCAGTGGTGGGCAGGCTAGGAGGGATAGGAGGACTTAAGATGAGTGAGGAACAGTGAAATAGTGGTAGGGCTAATGGATCAGAAGTCCTGTTGGACTGAAGAATTATTGGAGTCCAAATGCCAGTGAGAATGATTTGGAAAGTTAAAAGGTAGTGGTTGGAGAGAGAGATGCTTCAAATAAAGATTTCTGAGGTGGTTCAAGGAATGGATAGTCTATGTGGATTGTGACAATGTTAGTGGTACAGAAAGTGACAGAGGGAATTCCTATTCCTTAAATGAATGAGGAGGTGAAACTAAGGGGACAATAAATGATTGCATTAAGGAGCAAGAGTTGGATAATCTGACTGTACGTGTTTGAAAGGAGCTGGATATGTGCGGGAGGTGGGGAGGTGGACTCTGCCCCTCACCAGTTATTAAATGATGAAGATATCCCTAAATATGCTATCTATCCACTGGAGATAACTTTAGAGTTTTTGACCTTTAGTAAAAGGGAGAAGGATAACGTTTTTGGCAGAAATATGGATGGTGACAGGGGACACCAGAATGGGAAACCATTGGTTGAATTTTTTTACGAGACTCAGGTAGAGTTATTTAAGTATGTCATAAAAAAATTTGACAGTTCCAAGAAGTCACATTGTCGGATGCCAAATGGTCTGGTTTAATGACTAACTTGTTGTCATCTTAAGATGACATCTTAGGATAGGCCTGAATAAGACTAAGAAAATTTCAGGTCTTGGTAACGGGTCTCATTCTGGCTCTAAAAATCTTTTGAAGAGGGGTTGTTGGGGAGGGGTCAGTTGGAAAAGCAGGAAGCACAGAAGCAGGTATAGTCTGCAGTTTTGTTTTTCTAGTTTTATAAATTGCCTCCTTCTAGATTAAATAAGGACAGCTTGTTGCTAACAATCTTAAAATAAAATTGTATATGTCCTGAAGAACCTCCAAAACTTTCAACAGCCAAGAACCACATGAAGCAGGACCCAAGTCTCATACACAAGTAAATAGGTTTGAGGAAAATTTTCAGAAGAGCATATCACAGAACATATTTGGAAAATATAATAGAAGGAAAATAATACAGAACTAAAAGTTCCTATTATATAAATTACTTTGTATATATAAGTAGCTTTTGCATTCAAGACAAATAACATTATTGGAACGATGTCTCTCCATTGGAAGACATTTCCACCTTCCAATTTTCACATTAAAAATGACATAATGAAATTCCCCAAATTGTACTGAAATGACCACAAGCACCATACTTAGGTATAATAGGCTTTCATCTGGACTCACCATTCCAGGTGTTTATAGCCAGCATCTGTTCTAATTGATTAGCACCTGTATCTCACTAGTTGTTAATGTTTTTATTATCACTCTTGCTAGAATATGTATTTACTTGTCAAATAGCAAAAAATTATGTACAGATTAATAGAATAGGAACAAAGCACATAAAAGTTAGTTTATCTGGTATGGTTCTTATCCATGTCATTCTTGTACCTCTCTCTTCCCTCCTTCCTTTTTTTTCCCTTTGCAACAAATCAGAAAGGTGACTTTATCATTATCTTCATCAGGGTCACAGAACTCAAAAGAACTTTCCTCAGGGAGATTTTGATAGGCATCTTTGAAAAGATGTCTAGGGAAATTGAACAAGAATAAATAAATTTATTATCAATATTAAAAAGACTGTTAAAAGTCATTTCTTCGGTGTAAATTTTTGTGAAGCAAGAATAAATATTGACCATTAAGTTATATCACTGTAATACAGGGACTGTTTGTTAATCACTGTGTTTGGAAAATGATATGATCCTGGCAAACCCAGAACTGAGGGGGATGACCTGAAAGTTATTTCATAATTGTATTTATTAATAGTGAGTTACAAAGGTACATGACTTTTTGATAAAGAATTTGACCTGGTAAAGAGAATGGGTTTCAGTTTTTATGAGTCTTAAACAAAAAAAGAAAAGAAAGCTGGTGTTGAAAAGAACCATGTTTTCTCAGTAAAAGGCTACTTAGAAGATAACATAGTTGCTACCTCCTGGCACAATAAATGCAATTTTGGTGCAATGTTGGGGAAAGTACAGAAATACTAATAATAACCTAATTTTTCAGCACATTCTATATGCCTGCACTCTTTTATTCATTCTACATATAGGAACTCATTTAATCCTCACAACCGCCCTATAAAGAAGGAATCATTAATATGTCCGTTTTTATAGATGAAGAGACTGAGGTTAAGTAACTTGCTTAAGGATACACTACTTGAAAATGCCCACGTGTCGTTTCTACTGCAGACAGTCTGATCCCAGAGCCTATAGTCCAATAAAGCTTAAGATCATATTGTGGTTGCACTTAGTAAGCCATATTTCACTGCCCTAATCTGCCTATGACTCATAATATATATTTGTGAATTCAGATGATTGTACCATAGACCCCACCTGGCCACTAGAGGGTAACAGAATCTCTTAAACCCCAGTTATTTCTTCTCAGGGTAAGGCTTTGCTTGTGCTCGGTGTTTTCTTTCCAGCATTCTCACCTTGCTGCTGTGGTTTCTGCTGCCACACTCTTAGGAAGTTACTGCTTTGCTAGGCATAAACATGTTTTGGATGCAGCCACCTTAAAGCTCCTACTCTGACCTCAGTAAGGACATAGCTTCCTGTAATTCCCCAGAGTTCAACTAGATCAACCAGTGACTTTCAGTAGTGCTTCAGCTATGCCAAGTTTACAAGCCAGTATCTCAGTCTGAAGCATCTATAAATTGGGTTATTTTACTGTATTTAGAACTTTACCAGGAACAAAGCAAAAGTGCTTACTTTTGACTCACCAGAGGTGTCCTTCTCAGAATCAAGACAGGACATGCAGCCTAATTCTAATAACGACCCTAAAAGAGACAGTATGCATGCAACACTTAATGTGGTATTATTATGGCTGAAAATCTTGTGTATTTTTATTGTAAGTACTGATTTACAGGTATTTCTCCTTCCGAAGACTCTGAGATACAGCAAAGCTGGAACTGTCATGTTCACCTTTGTATCCACAGAATCCGGCATATAATAGATGTTCAGTAAATGTTTGCTTTGTGAACAGATGATGGCATAAACAGGCCACGGAAAGGAACAGCTCTTTGCTAACACAAGATCCATTTTGGACTTGTCCAGTTTAAGATGGTGCAACATTCAAATACATATGTGCTTTAAGTAATTAGAGGTTAGGTGATGCAAATTTGGTAAGAGCTTAGAACTACAGATACAGGCACTCATATTGCCTATAAAGAATTCGAAGTGGAAGCTATAATTCAAGGTAGGTCTTAAAGAGAAAAGCACCGAAGGATGAGGAAACAGAGTGACTTTTGAAGAGCACACACAGAGTTTGGGAGAGGAATGTGATCCAGCAAAGAAGCCAGTGAAGTAGCATTCAGTGAGGTAGAAGCAATTCAAGAACATGCATATATAGAAGCTAAGAAAAAGTAATTTTCAATAAGTGACCAGTAAAAACAAAAACAAAACACATGACCAGTAAGCAAGGTCAGATAAATAAGAAAGGCCAAGAAAAAACAGGGAGAGAAGGCTGATGAATCTGGAAAAAAGTTATTAGAGACCTTTAAAAGTACATTTTCAATGGAGTAGTTTATGTTTTTCACATTTCTGACTTACTTATATTGATTGCAATGACTTTTATAACAAAAACTATTGCCCAATATCTAGCCTTTCATTTTATAAGATATGCTGGAGAAATTTACCAATTAGAAATAATCATTTGATCCCGAGTTGACTGGAATCATTTTAGAAATTTCTCCTGAGTAGTACTGTATAAAGAAGACATTCCTAGTTGGATTTTCTATAAACACTTTACACAGCTCAAAGACGTATCTGATTAAAACCTCTTTAATCCTTCAGTGACCGTGTTAAAGGCTATGCCGAATGCTTTCTTTCAGGAAACAGTAAGAACACCAGATCACTGAAGAATTAATTTTAATTCCTAAGATCAGTTTACTTCCTAAGATTTTAAACTCTTCCTAGGCATTTGATTTCAAGAATATAACTTGAATCTACTTTAAATTATTGAGATTTAAGATCTATAAATAACTAATATTTCTGATTGAGTCTAGTAACAATAATCACTTGTTTCTGTCAGTCATTCTGTTATTCTAGAAATCACAAACTATTTAAATTTAGCTAACTCTCAGAAGTTAGCTAAATCTATGGGCTAGATTGCAAAAACCAAAACGAAACAAGGAAACACCCAAGGAACTAAAAGTCTATAGTTTTATAAAAAGGAACTAAAAGTCTATAGTCTGTGGTTTTATAAAAGGAACTAAAAGTCTATAGTATGTAGTTTTTTATTTTTTGTTTTTTTGAGACAGAGTCTTGCTCTGTCGCTCCAGCTGGAGTGCAGTGTTGCGATCTTCACTCACTGCAGCCTCTGTGATTCTGGTGCCTCAAGCCCTGAGTAGTTGGGACTACAGGCGTGTGCCACCATGCCCAGCTAATTTTTGTATTTTTAGTAGAGACTGGGTTTTTCAGTGTTGGCCAGGCTGGTCTTGGACTTCTGGCCTCAAGTGATCCACCCCCCAAAAGTGCTGGGATTACAGGCATGAGCCACTGCCACCAGCCTGAAAGGCTACAGATTTAAAGCAAACAAAACTACCTTTTCTCAATGATAAGAAGATATATGAAACTTAATACTATATGTTCATCAGGCCCAACTATTAAAAAATTATTTCATAAATGACACCCCCAGCTCTTTTTTCTTCTATCAAAACTTCACTAGCTACCAGTGCCCTCACGTTCTTTCTTCTTCATCCTGTTAGGATTTAGGATTGCAGAAGATCTATGATCCACTCATAACTAGTATGAATTTAATACAAACCCTCCTTAAGGCATTTACATTTTAAGCATCTTTCTAATTTATTTATTCACCCAGGAACTATTTCTTGGGTTTTCAGTGCAGTGCTAGTTCCTATGAAAAAAACATAAAGTGAGTTATGTATGAAGGCTACCTTTTAAAGTAGCATGAAATGATCTAATTAGCTATGATCTCATTAAAAAGTAATACGTATCATGAGAGGTACAGGTTTTCTGGAGTTTAGGAAAAAGAGATGGCCATCTCAAGGTCTGAATGGGAAGGTGTTGAAGAAGTGGTATTTCATAAGGTACCACAGCATAATGATTAAACACAGAAGCTCTGGAACCAGCCTTGCCTGTGTTTAAATTCTGGCTATCACTTATCGAATGATCTCAGGCAAGTTATTCAGTAAGCTGCCACTCAGTTTTCTCTGTGAAGTCAAACAGTGGTATATACTTTGTGAATCTCTTGTATTAAATGAGTTATAACATGTAAAGCACTTGGAACACAATATAAGTTTTCCACAAAGGTTAGCTATTATTCTTTAGACTGGGCTTTGAAAAACAGGATAAATAGCATTTAGACTTGCAAAAATGAGTCCAAAATTAAATTTGAGAAAGTGCAAAGATTAAAAATGTAAAAAGATTAAACCATAACATTATTAGAAGGAATCTGGATAATTTTTAAATCCCAGGGTGGGGAATGCTTTCCTAAGTATGACTCCAGACCCAGAAGCTATAAATACACAGTTTTAAAAGATGCATTAAAAATCACATAAAAAGCACAGTCTCAAAGAGAAATTTGTTTATGCTCATTGCAGCATTGTTCACAATAGCCATGAGGTGGAAACAGCCCAAGTGTCCATCGACAGATAAACAGAATAAAGAAAACATGGTATATACATACAATGGAATATTATTTAGCCTTAAAAGAAGAAAGAAATCTTGTTAAATGCTGCAACATGGGTAAATCTTGAGGTCATTATGTTGAGTGAAATAAGCTAGTCATAAAAAAACAAATATTGTAGGAGTCTACTGTATGTACAGCAGTCAAAATCATGGAAACAGAAAGTTAAATGGTGGGTGCCAGGGGCTGAGGGGAGGGGTATAGGGAGTTGTTGTTTGATGGGGATTTTGCGAGGTGAAAAAATTCTGAAGATCTGTTACACAACAATGTGCATATAGTTAACCACTACTGAACTGTGCACTTAAAAATGACCGAGAGTAAACTTTATAGATTTTTTTAACACAAAGATAAAAATTTTTTTAAAGTAAACTGAATAATGCTGAAGGTGAGGTGAAGAACTTTTTTTAATAATTGGTTTTCCTCAGAATCTCATTTCTTTTCTCTTTATTCTGGTGTTTAAAGCTTTTATGCCATCAAATACCTTCTGAAAACCTACCCTCTCCAATGTGACTCTTACCTTTATGCCATTAGGAGAATATACCACTTGTAATTACTTCTCTTACCATCCCAGTCATTCGTTCATTTAATATGTATCAAGCACATACTACATGCTAAGTCCTGTTCTAGACAATAGGGATTTAGCAGTGAACAGAATTTCTACATTCTATGACATATTCTAATGGAGGGGGCACATTAAACAACAAGTAAATATAGTCTACCAGATGGTGTCAAGGGCTCCAGAAAAAAATTAAGTGAGGTGAGCGGGGAAAGGAATGCCAAGACATGAGTAGGTTACTGTTGTGTACAGTCTAATCAAGGCAAGCATTGTGTAAGCTGATAGCGTGAGCAAATACCTGAATAAAATGGACCATGAAGTTGGATATACAGGGAAAGAATGTTTTGCATAGAGGGACCACCAAGGGCAGAGCCCCAGAGGCAAGAACAGCTTGATGGGTTTAAGGGAAAGCAAGAAGGCCTGTGTAGCTGGAAGAGAGTGAACAACAGGGAGAGAAATAGAAGTGGGGGAGTTGGTGCTAACTTTGTGGGTGAGTATATAGACCAAGCTTGTCCAGCCTGCGGCCTGGAGTCTGCATGTGGCCCAGGACAGCTTTGAATGCAGCCCAACACAAATTTGTAAACTTTCTTAAAACATTATGATATCTTTTTACTATTTTTTTTTTTTTTTGCTCATCAGCTATCACTGGTGTATTTTATGTGTGTCCCAAGACAATTCTTCTTCTTCCAATGTGGCCCAGGGAAGCCAAAAGATTGGATGCTCCTGAATAGAGTTTGCTTTTTACTATGAGCAAGATGAGAGCCATCAGAGGATGCTGAGCAGAGGATGTGACTTATGATTTAGGTGGTTTCTCTGGCAGCTGGGTGGGTAATAGGAGGGAGAAGATGGAAGTAGAAAGATGAGTCAGGAGAGAGGTGGTGGTGGCTGAGACCAGATGGTGTTGTTGGGGCTCAGGAATGATACCCCAACATGAAGGCTTCCAAAGCAAACATTTCTGTCTGACCTTTACCTGCCCTCCTGGCTCTGGCTCCTCATTCTCCCTGAGCCTAGCCATGGAAAGTAGAATTACTCTTCCCCAAAGCAGTTCTTAGAAACCAGAACTCCTTTTCCCCCAAAGCTAACCATAAAACCTAAAAATATTACTCTAACTTTCCCTCCACATTTCTGTGTAAAAACTGGCCTTAAAGAAATGATCTGACCTTTCTTGTTTGATTGTAGGCCATAAGGCCGCCATTCCAGAGAGGGCCCTGCCCTGTACCCAGGAGGAAGGAATGCTGCACAGAGACCGCCAGGAAAAATCAGACAGGCCTTACAGGGTTTCCCCATTCAGTCTGTTAGAATTAGATCATATCCTTTTTGTCCAATCACATTTCTTCACAGCTGTTTATACTTTGTTGAACCTAAGCATAAAAATGGACAGTTTTCCCTATATCTTTGGGTCTTCATTCTGAAAGCTCCAATGTCACGTAAAACTATGATCAAGGACATTTATGTGCCTTTTCTCCTCTTAATCTGCCTTTTGTCCGTTGGTTTTCAGCAGCCTTCAGAGGGCAAAGGAGCTTTCTCTTAACTCTTACTATAGCAATGGAGGTGTGAGAAGTGGTCAGATTCTAGGTACATTGTAAAGGCTGGTGGAGATTTCTAACAGACTGGATGTGATGTGTAGGAGAAAGAACAGAGTCAAGAATGAGTCCAGAGTTTTTGATCCAAACAGCTATCAGGATGAAGTTTCTGTATACCGAGACAAGGAATGCTACAAGAGGAGCTGATTTGCTGGAATGATATTAGGAGCTTAGTTTGGGTCATGCTAAATCAGACATGCAAAGTTGGGTCAAGTAGGCAATTAGATATATGAGTGTAAAGCTCAGTGGAAAGATCAAAGCTGGGAATAAAAGTTAGGACATCATCAACATATAGTTGGTATTTAAAGCCAGTAGACTAGATGAGACCAGCTAGAGAGTAAATGTAATTAAGAAAGAGTTCTGTGGAAGGAGCCCTGGGGTGCCTTAGGGTGGGGAAAATAAGGAAGAAGCCTCAGAGGGGGACGAACAGCCAGTGCCAGTGATGTGGGAGACTGTTGTTGTCTCAGAAAATATCCCTTTGTGAGTGACTATCAAATAACTTTTTATTTGGTCAATGCTAATATATATTTCAACAGTGATTTCTACAGTGTTTTTAATCAGTTGCCAGAATGCTGTTGACTCCTGGTTACATGAGATGCGTTGATCCTGGATCACTCTTGCATGGTAAGGCTAATGCACTGGATAGCTTGCCCACAGTGTTTTTCCTATAGATGCTTTCAATTTCTTTTTCTTTTTGGAATGGAACACATGTTATTATATACGCTTACATATGAAAGGTTAAGATAATTTATCGAGAAGTTTTTTAAAAATATGTGACCACATTTAGAGATGCAGTGTTTGTTTTATAATAGGACAAAAATCAACTTTCTATAATACTTCATCTCAGTGAAAATAATGTTTAAGAATCCCAGTCCTACTATATTTGTTACCTAATCCCCCTGTTTCATTCATTACTCATCCTCAGCAATCAATAACAGCCTCTCTGCAGCCTCTTAAAATGCAGTGAACCTATTGATTTCACTTGTTATTGCATCGCCCTCCCTTGCCTCTGGCTACAAATTACTCTGAGTCAGAAAAGGTGGTGAGATAATAAGGCTATATATAGACTGTCCTTTTCTGTTCTCTCCAAAAGCTTTTTTTCTATTTAACTAGGAAGTGATAAAAGCAAAGCTCAGAACCACCTGTAAGCTACATGTCCTACAGTTGGAATCTTCTGTGCTTTAAAACCAAACATTTTGACTTGCTCTATGCTATTAATTAAGCACAGGAAGCAATGCTTACTGTGATTTATCTTTTTCTAAAGGTGGATTATAGAAGATACTAAAATACAATATGTCATTCAATGGAAGTAGTTGTTTCAACTCCAAATTGTAAAATATCCATGTTAGTTGTTTTTATGTCTCTATTCTCTAATCTAGGGAATAGATTGACACTGTCAGCTCAAAAGCCAAATATCTCTTTTTTTTTCAGGTCGGGATTTTTTTTTTTGAGATGAAGTCTTACTTCATTGCCAAGGCTGGAGTGCAGTGGTGTGATCTTGGCTCACTGCAACCTCCGCCTCCCAGGTTCAAGCTATTCTCCTGCCTCAGCCTCCTGAGTAGCTGGGATTACAGGCACGCACCACCACACCTGGCTAATTTTTGGTTTTTTTTTAGTAGAAATGGGGTTTCACCATGTTGGTCAGGCTGGTCTCCAACTCCTGACCTGGTGATCCACCTGCCTCAGCCTCCCAAAGTGCTGGGATTACAGGCATGAGCCACCACGCCCAGCCACGATTTTTAATAGTAGTAGAAACTAGTATAAGCACTAATGCTTCAGATTGCTCAGACTTGCCTTTATGTTTTGGTTTGGGATATTTGGGGTTGGGGGGAGTCATATTGTAACACCTCCGAGCAACTGAAATACAACACCTTTGGTGCAAAATCAGTATGCCTGAGTTTCTTTGGTGCGGTGTGCAGGCAATCACTTCCATATACTGGAGCTGGCAAAGAAGAGAGCTCTTACATGGGAAAAGGTCACAGTTGTAAATAAAGGAGCAATAAGTCTTCCAGGTGTGTGTAGGGCAGTTGGTAGGGGGAGCAGCAAGGGAGAGTGAATGGGGAGAAATATTTAATGAATTCTCTTAACACCACTCGCATGCATCAAAGCTTGCTAGTACACATTTCTATTTGGACATATTCTATTTTTAAGTTAGTAATCATGCACTGGATTGTGTTCTGCTTTTCAGGTTTTGGCAGTTTGACCTTAGTATCCCATTGCAGGCCCTGTCTTGTTTGTGAGATAATGCTGGTGAGCCTTCCTTTCCCTAAACCAGCTGGAAAGCTAAGTGGTTATTTACAGGGCACCTCAGTGAAACTAGCAGTAGACTGAAACATGACTGTGCCACTGATATGTGCAGGTTCTTTATAAAACCTCATTGTCAGGGCCTGGAGATAATGCAGTTGTAGTAAAAAAACAATTTGTCAAATGTGATCTGAAATCCTAAAGGGGATTTTCCAGCAGCTGTATTCTGTTAATGCTAGTGCTGACTGAGTTGATCAGAATATGCAAACTGCATCTCTAAACTGGTCATTAATTACATGCTTCAGCTGCACTCACTAACTAAATCCCTGGAGTTATTTCTGACACCTACCACCTGGGACCTATTTCCAGACAAAGGCTTTCCAGTGGCACACAGCTGAGACAGGTCTGGGCCCTTCTGTTTCATGTCAGAATAAATATTTTAGCTGTGAAGCTGTTTGTCTAACTGGATTCGGTGGTTCTCTTGACTTGCTTTATTTCTTTTATCAGGAATCAGTTTACCGAGCTAACTGTTGTTTGGATGGGCTAATTAAAACCTGCTTAGTGTGTGTGCAGGCAGCCTCTAAGCCAAATATTGCCCTGCACAGAACTTGGATAAAAATATGGCATTTGTATTTATTAGAACAGATGGGCTTTGCAACTTACCGCTAGCTAATCTGACTCTAGTGTTTGCTTTTTTCATTGTATGCCTTTGTAAATGTACATCCCACCTTAAAAAGTGAGAAGTGCCCACAATTCCTACTCCTTGAGAAATCCCATGGGAAGAAGAGATGTGGCCTGAGTGTTCCTGAAAACAGTCCTGCTGTTAACTTCATGGGTGGCAGATCACCAAAAGGTGTGTCTGTATCACATATGATATTTGGTCTCATGAGACACTTGGGAATTCATTATTTATACTGTTTTTATCAAGGTTTCATGCAAAGTGGATAACAAGTTATAGACACTTTGTTGATACTGTCATTCTTTTGAGTGGGGGATTTTCTCTAGGCAACTGGTTAAAAGAAGAATCCAAATATTGTTTCAGATAGTTAAGTGCATTAGGCTATGATCTTCATCTACATCAAACATTTATTCATTTCTGCCATATTGCATGGTGCTGTATTCTAGGAGAGGCCTGTCATATTTCCCTAAGGAGCTTGAAGTCTTGTATATGAAACAGATATGCAAGATAATGCTGATAATTATCTTAGAAGATAATATTTGGAGTATTATCTGAAGATATACAAACAAATATTTCTAGTACAATATGATAAATTATCTCTCAGATTTCTAAATTGGTTAAATATATATATAATGATGCCCTAACCAAGATATGGAATGCTGAAGAAGGAACAGGTTGAAGGAGGAGGAGAGAGATGGAGGGAGATATTAAATTGGATTTCACATGCTCACAGGACCCTCAGGCTGAAGTTTCTTGTAGGCAGTTTTAAGTAGGGCTTATAACATAGGTGAGGAACTTTTTCTTGCAAGAAAATGTTATTTCATGATGTTCCTATTAAAGGGGGAGGCATAGTACAAATAGATTTTGATAGGAGAGGTGGACAAACAAAAGATTGAGAGTGGAGTCTACCATGCTAGGACATCAGGTTGGGGAAAAAGTAAGCTTTTCAAGAGCAACTTTCCTAATTCTCAATTTTATTTAGAGTGGACTCTGATTATAACAGTACATCGAGGGTGTGGAAACTTTCTGAGAGATAAAACGGTGAATGAGCCTTTAAGAGAGGAATGCTTGCTCATGAATTGGGTATTTGGAGAAGATTTTGTTTTCCAGTTTCTTAGAAGATAATGTTTGCAGTATTATCTGAACAAAACATAATGCACTTCTTTTTTTTTCTTGTTTATACTTATCTTGCCAAGTCATGAAAGAGCCAATTTTAAATAGTTCAACTGATATTTCTAGCTGGAAAGGAATGGATTTTTGAAATATTTCATGATGTAACTGTGGATACAGATGATTCATAGCCTTCTTTTTTAGAGGTAGCTTTTTAGAAAAAGGGAGTGGGGTATGTCTCCAGTTATCTTAAGAATGAAATTCTCTTCCAAATGATCTCAAATTAAAGAACATTTAAAAATCAGTGCCATGGCGAAATTTGAAGAGGGAAGAAAATGTCACAGAAGACAATAAATAGCAAATTATCAGAACTCCCAGGAATTTGAGGGAGATTAGATATAGAGAAGTGTCATATTTTTGTTTAGACCAATTATGAGGTGTGAGCATCTTGACTCAATTGATTATGCTGATTGACTCTTCAGTAGCATTTTTATTTCTTCACCAAATTTATCTGAAAACCTTCAACTTTTTAGTACCTAGCTGAATAACTACCTACTTTTTGGTACCTTACCAAGGGTCTACAGTGTTCTGTTTTCTGAAGTAAATGCCAATCTCAGAAGTAAGTGCCCATTATGCCTATTGTATTACAAGTTTGCAAAGCCCAGAATTGTCGTGGGAGGTTGAAAACATTTCAGTGGTCAAAGAAAGAGAACAGTTGGCTCATTTAAACCCTCTTCCATGTCCCATTCTATCCTTGGTGCAAAGGTGCCAGCCTGTCTTTATAAGAATAAATCTATTTGACAGATCTGGAGTGGTTATTTTCTGCTGCTAAGGTTTCCACTACAGATAAAAGAAAAAAGTGTTGCCAGGGTTTGATTGGGAAATACAGGAGAAAAATAGAGAATTTTTGCATCCTGAAATAACCTTGTAATCAGTAAAGCACCTGCTTTACTCCAACGAAGTACCTAAAATTTGAGTTTACACTAGAGGTTCTGGAAAATTTCCCTATTACCCTAACCTAACTGAGTATACCTTTAAAGACTTAAAGGTTAAAATTAATAAAAGTAAGCCAATGACTCTTAAAAAAAAAAAAAAAGAATAAATGGAGTATACAGCTTGGCATTATTTCAGCTGTCAATCTTAAAAGATAAATTTGCATTCAGACTCTGTGTGCATGTGTTAGCCTCCTCACAGATTATGTGCTGGCAACCGCATTCTGTGCATCGACTCCTCAGGAAGGGCCATCTTTATAGAATTCTCCATGGTGAATCACAAAGAGAGGATTTGCGTTTACACATAAAAGACCATAACATGTCAATTTTAGAAAGAGCTTCTTTCATTTTACAAATAAATTGGCCCTAAATAAGAATATTTCATGTAGAAATCTTGAAATGTATTTTGTTTATTCAATAGTAATAATATAAAATGGCTTTCATATCTTCTCTCATCTTTCTATGAACATGAAAGGTAGCATAGATATTTTTACAAATGGAATTCCAATATTATTGCTTTGGATTTTTTAAAATTAGTGTTTAAGATACTATAAACTACAATCGATGACAAAGAACATTTAATTAGTTTAGGACTAGAGTTAATTAGCATTTTAATGAATTTGAATCATATCTCTTTAGGAATTTTGTAGCATTTCAGGATTGTGAATTTTTTTGTAGTATAAATATTTGTTACACACTTTCCAATTATTATGAAGCTGATATAAAATTTAAATCTAAGAATAATGTTTCTAACATTATCACTTAATAGAAAAAAATTTAAGAAAACAAATTAACCATGTTATCTGTAGGAAGCTAATGACAAGAATCGAAGCAGAACTGCATGTTTTCCAAGGTGTGTTCCTTGGCATCTAGGCATTCCAGGCATTCTGGAGGGAAAAATAGTTGGGATGTGTTGCATATCATGACTTTCGTTGGAATCCGACATTTGCCAGTATATTAAAGGCTCTGTAAGGCTGATAGTTTAACTGGCTTTAACTTTGAGAACTTGCTATTTCCCCCAACATATTGAGGCATGAATCCTTTTACTAAATAACTTCTATCTATATTCAGCTGAACTGGCAATCCACAGAAACCACTTTGGGAAACATTGAAGTAGAAGATAAGATTATTTGATTAATTGATTATTTTAGAGAATACTATAGATGATGCCCAAAATTGCACCCCAAATTAAGATACTTGTGTTTATTCTGGGTTTGTTGTTATTATCTTTATTTTTTTTTTTTTAGGAACAAGGTCTCATTCTGTCACCCAGGCTAGGGTGCAATATCATGTTCATAGCTCATTGCAGTCTCAAACTCCTGGGCTCAAGTGATTCTCCCACCTCAGCTCTCCTGAGTAGCTGGGACTGTAGGCATGTGCCACCATGCCTAGCTGATTTTTCAAAAATTTTTTTGTAAAGATGGGGTCTCACTATGTTGCTCAGGTTGGTCTCGAACTCCAGATCTCAAGTGATCCTCCTATCTAGGCTTCCAAAAGTGCTGAAATTACAGGCATGAGTCACCATGCCTGGCCTCCAGTTCTTTTTTAACTACTAAGATAAATTCTAGACAGTTTTTGGGCAGGTCAACATCTGGTTTTTAGCTACTACAAAGATGGAAATTTATTCAGAAGTAAAACAGAATCAAAGTACATTTAGCAGTAAGAGTTTTGTATATAGAACAAATTTTCAAATAAATAAATTTGAGGGAGTTTGTGTTACTTGTCACTGCTGCATCATCAGTCAGTCAGCTCAAGTTTGCTGGGCATTTACTGCATGATATATGTCCACTAGGGCCACAGTAATGCATTAACAAGATGATATGTCATATAACGTAAGTTACCTCCTCTAAAATCATAAATGAAGCTAACTATAAAAATGTTGTACTAAGCCTAGAAAAAACAAGACATCTCCTAACTCAATTTTATACTGTAACATATTCTGGCAATTCAAACTATTTGAATGTTTAAGTCCTGAACCCTCATGTTGTCAAATTTGTTATTTATTTCTTCACCAGGACATCTAAAATAATACCGTGTTTCATACCTTTAAACTTATTAACAATTGAGAAATAACACATAGGAGACAGTCAAATAGCAAGCAAAATAACAGCTTTGCTTCCGATAAAGCTGATTGAGGAAACTGACCTTAATGTAAGCAAGCATTTCAGAGAAGAAGGATAGAAATGTCCCTTAAAAAGATGCTAAACCTTATCAACTAACTAGGGAAATGCAAGTAAAATCATCATACCATACCATTTTGCCCATACAATAGAATGAATTGGAAGTGCTCCTTCCTCTTTTGTTTTTTGGAAGAGTTTGTGAAGAATTGGTTGGTATTAATTCTTCATTGCATGTTTGATAGAATTCACTGATGAATCCATCTGGGTCAGGGCTTTTCTTTATGGGAAGCTTTTGATTACTGATTCAATCTCTATGCTTGTTATAGGTCTGTTGGGATCTTCTGTTTCTTCTTGAGTCCGTTTTATTAATTTGTGTCTTTTTAGGAACTTCTAAGTTTCATCTACATTATTTATCTAATTTATTGGTATACATGAAATTGTTCATAGTATTTTCTTATTATTCTTATATTTTATTTATATAAAGTTGATAATGGTGTCCCTTCCTGTATTCCCGAACTTGGTAATTTGAGTCTTCTACCCTTTTTTTCCTTCATCAGTTTAGCCAAAGTTTGGTCAACTTTGGTGATCTTTTCTAAGAATCTACTTTTGTTTTTGTTAATATCTCTATTTTTTTCTATACCATTTATTTTTTCTGTAATCTTTATATTTTCTTTCTTTTTTGAGATTTAGTTTGCTCTTATTTTCTGGTTTCTTAAGGTGGGAGCTTAGGTTTTTTATTTAGGAGCTTTCTTTGTTAATATAGGTGTTTAAAGCTATAAAACACTTTAGTTGTATCCCATAAGTTTGGGGTGTGTGTGTTCATTTTCACTCATCTCAAAGTACTTTCTAATTTCCCTTGTGTTTTCTTTTTTTGATATATTGGTTATTTAGGATTGTGTTCATGACTTCTTTATATATTGTTACATTTTCCAAATTTATTCCTGTTCTTGATTTCTAATTTCATTCCTTTGTGGTCAGAAAAATACTTAGTATGTTTCCAATCCTTTTAAATTTATTAAGTTTTCTTTTATAGCCTAACCTGGAGAATGTCCTATGTATACTTGATAAGAATGTATATTCTGCCTTTGTTGGGTGGCATGTTCTATAGATGTCTGTTAGGTCTAGTGGTTTTCTAGTATTGCTCAAGTCTTTTATTTTCTTTTTAATCTTCTGCCTAGTTATCCTATTACTGAAAGTGGGATTTTGAAGTTACCAGCTATTATTGTTGAACTATTTCACTCTTCATTTCTGTTAGTTTTTGCCTCATGTGTTTTAGAGCTCTGTTGTTAAATGCATATATATTTATCTCCCTTATGTATTCACCCTTTTATTGTTTTAAAATATCCTTTTTTGTCTCTAGTAATAATTTGTCTGAAGTATATTTTGTCTGATATTTGTAAAGGCACTCCAGTTCTCTTCTGGTTTTTTTTAGCAGTATACTTCTTTACTCTTTACTCTTAACCTATTTGTGCCATTGGATCCGAAGTATTTCCTAGAACGCATATAGTTGGATCAAATTTAAAAATCTATTTTGCTAATCTCTGCCTTTTGATTAGAGTTTTTATTTCATTTATATTTAATGTAATTACCTACAAGTTAAAATTTATGTTTACTATTTTATAATTTTTATATGTCTTATGTATTTTGTTCCTTTATTACTTCATTATTGCATACTTTTTCATAACTAGATGTTTTCTGTTTTAATTCCATTTTTTTTTTTTTTACTCGAGTTACTTTTTTAATGGCTGCTTTGGAGACTGTAAGTAACACTTTAGCTTCAAAATATCTAGTTCATATTAATTCTAAACTAATTTCAATTTTATACAAAGACTTTGCTTTAATATAGCACCATTCCCTCTCCCATTCTCTGTGCTGTTGTCAACCAAATTACATGCTTATACATTATAATTTCATCAGCAGTTTTATAATTATTTCTTTATGCATTTATCTTTTAAATTAGATAGAAAAAAGTTACAAATAAGATAACTTAAATTTGGTAATTTTAAAATATATTTTCTCTTTATCGATAGTCTCCATTCAATGAGATATAATCCTTATACTTTCCGTTAGTTCTTTGGACACAGTTTTCTTAGTTCTCTAAACATACTGTGATAGTGGATTTAAAGTTTTTTTTTCTTGAAAGTCTAACATCTGGGCTTATTCAGGGATAGTTTCTACTGAGAGCTTTTTATCCCCATGTGTGGGCCATACTTTCCTGTATCTTTGTATTTCTTATCATTTATTTTTTCACTTCTTGCTTGTGTAGGGCCATAAAGTCAGGTAGATGTAATAAAAAAGGGCCTTTTTAAGTCTTTTCTGCACAGGCACACAGTCTTACACATATACCCCCAGGAATATGTTGGAGCTTTTCAAATTCCACTGTGGACATCCATTCCCGAAGTCTTCCTCTTAAGATTTCTGGGACTGGGCATGGTGGCTCATGCCTGTAATTCCAGCACTTTGGGAGGCAGAGGCAGGCAGATCATTTGAGGTTAGGAATTCGAGGCCAGCCTGACCAACATGGTGAAACCCCATCTCTACTAAAAATACAAAAATTAGCGGGGCATGGTGGCACACATCTGTAGTCCCATCTCCTCAGGAGGCTGAGGCAGGAGAATCACTTGAACCTGGAGGCAAAGGTTGCAGTGAGCCAAGATTGTGCCACTGCACTTCCACCTGGGTGACAGAGCGAGACTCCATCTCAAAAAAAAAGAAAAAAAAAGATTTTTAGATAGTCTTTTGTTTGGCTTTCACCTAACTGCAATGTTAAATAATTGCCACTGATTGCTTTTAACCAATACCCTGGGGATAGAGCTTTCCTATCTAGGAAGCTCTGATCAAATAAGAAGCTCTGCAAATGGGATTTTTCCAGTCAGCTGCCAGACAGGTCAGATGGTGACAGTTTTCTGGGGATGGAGCTCTTTTTCAGAGTTCCAAACCTCCTCATCACCTTTCATGACTGTTAGGCTGCTAATTTTTACAACCACTGTGAATATAAGGCTGCTGGTTTTCAAGGCCACCACAGAGTTGGCTAGAGAGGAATGGGAATAGGGTGAGTTAAAACAACACAGAGTTCACTCTTCTTACCAAGATTCAGCCATTTTCTTCTTAAATAAGCACTCCTTAGGTTGTTGACAGCCTCAAGCTAATTTGTAGAATTCTGAAAAAGTTGATTTTCACAATTTTTTCCAGAGTTCTCATAGCTTTGTGGAAGAGCAGACTTTTTGAAGTCCTTACTCTGCCATTCCAGAAGTCTCATGTATAGGTACTATGGTTTGAATGTGTTCTCACCAAAACTTAGGTATTATCTGTGTGACAGTATCAAGAGGTGGGGCCTTTAAGAGGTGATTAGGCCATGAGAGCTTCTCCTTCATAAATAGGCATAAGGCCCTTATAAAAGGTCCTTCATGCCAGGTACAGCAGCTTGCACCTATAATCCCAACTACTCAGGGAGCTGAGGCAGGAGAATCACTTGAGACCAGGAGTTTGAGATTAGCCTGGACAACATAAGACTTCACTTCTAAGAACCTTAAAAAAAAAAAAAAAAATTACTCAGGCATGATGGCATGTGCCTATAGTCCTAGCTACTCAGGAGGCCTAGGCAGGATGATCCTTTGAGTTAAGGAGTTTGAGGCTGCAGTGACCTATGATCACATCATTGCACCCTAGCCTAGATGACAGAGCAAGATCTCATCTCTATATGGAAAAAAAAAAGTCTTCATGCAGCATTCAGTTGCCCTTCTATCTTCTACCATGTGAGGACTCAGCAAGAAGGCCCTCATCAGATGCTGGTGCCTTGATCTTGGATTTCCCCACCCTCCAGAACTGTGAGAAAATAAATTTCTGTTCCTTATTAATTACCCAGTCAGTGGTATTTTGTTATAGCAGCACAAATCAACTAAGACAATAGGTTAATTAAAATATAATTTAAATATAAGCAAAAACTCTTTGAGATTAAGTTTATTTTGATTTTCTAGGAAATTGATAGTTCCATATATTTTCTTACAACAATATTTTAAAGATCTAAAGCAAATAAAGTGAAATGTTAAAAGTTATTAAAGCTGAGTGGTAGGTATGTGAATATTTGTTATATTTTACATTTTCTAGTTAGGTAAATAATAATAAACATAAATAAAATATTTTTTAAAGAAATATAATTGAGACCAGTTTTGCATATAGTCCTAAGGGGAAGTCCAAAGAAGGAACCCAGAGAGGAGGCAGGAGGTGAGGGCCTAAAAGTGCCATTGGCTGTAGTTTACATTCCAGCATTAACAGGTGGTTATTAACTGCTTCCCAGATTCCATGGTAAGAGTTTGTACTGCCTTTCAGGGGGTCCTCACTGTTTGGTGAAGGGTTAGGCAAGCAAGCAGGTGTACATGGTGTAGTTTCAAAAGACAGTTAAGGGGAATTTCCACAAAAGGAGGGCCTTTAATCCACAATTGGTGAGGAAGAGCTGGGAAGACCTCTTAGAAGAGGTAACATCTCAGCCAAGCTTTATAAAACATGAATAAAATTTGACGGCTGGGCATGGTGGCTCACAGCTGTAATCCCAGCACTTTGAGAGGACAAGGCAGGCAGATCATCTGAGGTCAAGAACTTGAAACCAGCCTGGCCAACATGGTGAAACCCTGTCTCTATTAAAAATGCAAAAAATTAGCTGGGCATAGTGGTGGGCACCTGTAATGCCAGCTACTTGGGAGGCTAAGGCAGGAGAATCGCTTGAACCTGGAAGGCAGAGGTTGCAGTGAGCCGAGATTGTGCCACTGCTCTCCAGCCTGGGAGACCGAGCAAGTTACTTAAAAATAAAAAAAAAAAAGTTGACAAGGAGATAGAAGTGTCTTGTACAGAGGAAAATGTACTTGCCAAACCAGTTTGTAATGGCCAGACTCAACAAAACAAGGTAATGGGTGGTGAACGAAGAACAATTTATATAGGCCGTGCCACTTGTTGGGTTTAAAACCTGGAGACTGTTGCTCTTTGGAAGATTTTAAGGTGGAGAAATGACATGGGAAGAAGGGCAGTGAGTGCATTGGCTCCAGAGATGAGAGCTGGAATCTGGTCTCAAATTCTGGCTCTGAAACTTACTACCTTGGATCTTGGACAAGTTATGTAAGGCCTCTATGCATTGGTTTTTCTCATCTTTAAAATGGAGATAATACTATCTACCTCACAGAACTGTTTCAGCTTTAAATAAGTGAATTGATGTTAAGCACTTAGAGCTTTATCTAACCACATTGTAAATGCTTATCAGCTACTAGGAAATTCAAGCAATTTTTATGTAAAGATTGGATCATGCTTTAGAAAGATGGCCTTGACAGCATTGTGGAGTATGCTAGGATGGGGGTGAGGAGATTGCAAGCCAAGAAACTTTTGGACAATTGGTGCAATCAAGGTGTAGGCCAAGGAGCAGCAGTCAGCATCACCTGGTGTATTAGTCAGTTTTCACGCTGCTGATAAAGACATACCTGACACTGGGTAGTTTATACAAGAAAAGGGTTTAATGGACTTACAGTTAGTTCCCTGTGGCTGGGGAAGCCTCACAATTGTGGAAGAAGGCAAGGAGGAGCAAGTCACATCTTACATGGATGGCAGCAAGCAAAAGGAGAGCTTGTGTAGCATCTTCCCCTCTACTATATCCTTAATATACACACCCCCATAGAATATACACACCTCCTAATAGGACCGTAAGATCCTGTGAGAATTATTCACTGTCACAAAAACAGCGTGGGAAAGACCTGCCCCCATGTTTCAGTTACCTCCCACAGGGTCCCCTCCCACAACATGTGGCAATTCAAGATGAGATTTGTGTGGGGGACACAGCCAAACCATATCACCTGGGAACTTGTTAGAAATGCAAACTTTCTGGAATGGGTCCCGGCAATCTAAGGTTCAATAAAAGTCATTCAGGTGAATCTTACGTACACCTAAGTTTGCAAAGAACTAGTCAAGCTGAGAAGAAATGAGAAACTGAATAAAACCTAACCATATGGAGGGCTTCTCATGGCTCAGGTACTGAACTTTAACTGGCTTAAATAGCAAATCAAAGGTTTTCCTCATTTTACAGATAAAGAAACCAAGGCTTAGAAAACTGTGGCTCAAGTTCTTGCTCAGCCTCATGGCTGGCAAATGGTGACACTAGGAATCAGACCCAAAGCCTGTGCTGTTAACCACTGTGCTCTTTTCATAATCAGAAAGTGATTGAGAAAAAGGGGAATTTCAGAAATCCAAAGTAATAGAGTTAGCAAGACTTACTGGGTGATTTGCTTATGGTCTTGGAAGGGGGAGGTGTCACCGTTGACTACCAAGTCCCTGGATTTGGATAAATGTTGATGACATTCTGTGATTCAGGCTGCATGAATGAAACAGCAAGTGCAAATCTAAGAATTTTTTTTTTAACATTATGAGTTTGAGGTCCCTACAGGGAAACAGAATGCAGAGTCCCTGTGGTTTGGGACACTCAGGCTGGAAATACAAATTTGGTATATAGGTGGATGTGGCTGAAGATGTAGGTGTGGGTGAGATAATCCTGGGCAAGTACAGCAGGAGACAAGAAAGGGGACCAAGGACAGTACCCCGGGGGAATGGGTAGAAGAAGAAGCTTCTGCAAAGTAGGCAGTAAAAAGAACCAAGCAGAGATAGAAAGGGAAAGGACCCAGAAAATCAGGAGGAAATCAGCTCAAAGAGAGACTGGGCCAGCATGATTGTTGCTGAGAATCTCAGCCATACTACAAGACAGAATCAAATTACCATCCCTCTCCTACCACCCCTCCTCCATGAATAAACTGGGATACATGACACCAACAACAAAAAGTCTGACCCCGGTGGTAGAATGTTAGGAAAGGGTACCCTAGGCCTGAGGCAGTCATTAATTAAAAACTTATCAGGGTGCTTACAGAATACCAGTGTACATGCCCTATAAAATTTAAATTAGTGAGATTGCACTTCTTAACATGCAGCCTGGTGTAATAGCAGTAATCTTGATGAACTGTGGCCAGTATGGATTCAGGGAGGTCATCCGTACTAATAAAAGTCTAATTCATCACAGTTAATACACTTCGGGTATTACACTCCCAGTGCCCTTAAGCACTTATGGTGAGCATAATACTTATTATTTTCCACCTCAGTCCTAGTGTTAGAAACAGCACATATACAAACAAAAAAAACTAACTACATGTATATAATCTGATGGCAGCTCAAATATCTGAAAGGGCATATATGGATTTGAAGTCTCACACATAAGGAAACATTTACTGAATGCTCATGGCAGACAACGTTTTACATAGGATTTTTCATTTTATCCTTATGAGCACCCTCTGAGATAGTTACAGAAAGAGCCAGGCTTAGTGAACAAATGAAGTTGAGTTTTACAGTGTTATTGACTAGTCAAGGTCATACACATAGTAACTATGAAGATAAGATTTGAAACCCCTGTTCATCTCACTGCAAGTTCATATTATTTTCATTAATGATGCCAGAATGGAATTGGTATTAAGTCATCCTGCACACTTTATAAGAATGTCACAAAATTCCAATAAATAAGCTGAATGAAACCACTTTTAAACTTTGAAAAGAAAAAAGCTGTATGCAGGCAGGATATTTTTTATTTCCAACATTAATATCAGAAGTAGCATCTGAAAATATAAAAGAGGCTTCAAAATAATATCTAAAAGTACATTCTTATTAATAGCTTCCAAAAAGAAAATCTTAATCTATTTCCATTTTTTCTTGACTTTGCTGTTTATCACTGCCCCTCCAGGAGCTCATATTTATACATACCACTGTATGGAAACCATCTTCCCCTCTACTATACCCTTAATATACACACCCCCCATAGAATTTCTCCTTTCCTTGCTATTCTACTGAGACATAGGACAGGACTGGCAAGAGAAAACAAAAAAGAGCAAGCCTTTAACCTCTCTGCCTCAGTGGCTGTTTTAAAAAATGACATGACTTCTATATTCCTGATATCAGAACAACTCCCTGCCACCACCACCACTCTATGACCTCCCTGAGGTTTTTCATTAACCGTGAAGAAAAGACTGAGCACAAGCTAGGGCATGGAAAGTTGGGAAAGTTTTTTACCTCATGCCTGCAAATGCCGTAGGAATAAACTTTGAACTGTTTCATGCCTGTCTCAGAAAAAATCTGACAGTCTTCTAGTTTCCATTTTAAAATTTCCCAATCAGCAACTGCTATGGTCTTAATGTGCTTCCTCACCTGAATTTATATGTTGAAACTTAATCACAAAAGTTAGTACTAAGAGGTAGGGCCTTTAGGAGATGATTAAGGATTAGTGACCTTATGAAAGAGGTTGAAAGGAGTGCCATAGGGCCTTTTGCTCTTCTAACTCTTTTGCCATGTGAGGACACAGCATTCATCCGTCCTCCTCCCCTTTTTTTATTTTGCCCGTCTGCAGTTTTCACCATTCCATAAGAGAGTGGCACTTACAGATTAGGCCCTCACCAGATACTGAACCTGCCAAGACCTAGATCTTGGACTTCCCAGCCTCTAGAACTGTAAAAAATAATTTTCTGTCATCTGTAAATCACCTAGTCTCAGGTATTTTGTTATAGCAACACAAATGGACTACAACAACCTCCTTTTGTCACTATTATAATAACATCAATTATCAAGAGATGTCAAAGTGGGATTTTAGGTATTTCATCATTTAGAGGACCATCAATTAGAGTCAGACTTCTAGATGAGCTCAGCTTCCCAATATTTTTGCTTCCAAATATGTTTTTCAAAGCCATATATCTCCTTCACCATAGACAGCATCCATACATCAAAATCCTCAGTTATATGAAATAAGAGAAAGAAGGCTTCTGATGTACCTACTATATTCTAATCAAAACACAGGTTATAGAAACTATCTCTGTTGAGAGAAAAAGGAAAGCTTCCAGAAGTTCTTCCTTTGGTATACTCCACCAGATCTTAGAAAAGGAAAGGGATGTCAGAGAAGACTTCTAATCAAAATAAGAGGAGGAAGAAATTTTAGACAAGTAGGCTTGATCTGAAAAACCACACCTACCCTCCCTCTTGAAAAGGGGCCCCAAAATGGTTCACCTCCACTTTCTTTTTATTTTGTAAAATTAAAAATTTTACTTTCCTTTGTAAGCTGCTGTCACAGGCTCCAGAGGACTGGTAGGTTCTCTTCCAGCAGAAATTCAGACAGGTCAGAAGATTGTATTTCTGAGAAGTACTGAGGGCTGGAAGAATCAGATGTCCTTTGTCTGTTTGAGAAAGCAAGAGGTCAGGTGGAATTATGGCAGAAAATTCATGAAGATACCACAGGTGCAAGCTGGAAAGTAGTAGTGGCTTTGTAGATTCCAGTGACATGGAAAGAAAACCACAGGGGAACAAACAATCATTGAGCAACAACTGTGTACCTTGATGTGTATTGCTGAAACCAAAAGAAGTTATGTTATTTGCCTGAGGGCATTTAGCTAGACTATGAAGCTAGGTTATCTGACGCCAAAGCTCATGTTCTTCTCATCACACTCTGTGGCAGAACAGCTCTTCCCTGACCTTGTGAATGGCAACTATGTATTCTGTACATTTTTTTTTTGAGACAGGGTCGCACTCTGTCACCCATACTGGAGTGCAGTGGGGCCATCATAGCTCACTGCAGCTTCAAACTCCTGGGCTCAAAGGGTCCTCCCACTTCAGCCTCCCAAGTAGCTAGGACTACAGGTGCATACTACCATGCCTGGATAATTTTTTTTTTTAATTTATATTTTTGTAGAGACAGGTCTTGCTGTGTTGCCCAGGCTGGTCTCAAACTCCTGGGCTCAAGTGATCCACCCCAGCCTCCCAGCATGCTGGGGTTACAGGCATGAGCCACCACACCAGACCATACTCTGTACCTTGAAGCGGCATCACTAGCAGTCCATGAGGAGGTTTTAGCCAATTTAACTTACGTGCTAATGGTGCTGTTTCTAAACAGCTTTCTATAAGGGCAACTGAGTACAAAATAGGGCAACAAGGGTGCATAGTAGCATCTTTCTCTGCTTAGGGGGAAAAAAAAATGAAAAAGAAAGAGCAGAGTCTAACAAGGCTGACCTTTCACCTTCTTATCTCCTTCCTACATCCCATACTCCTCCAGCCCATTTTATTTTAGGGCTTGAACCCAAGAGACCATTTTAAAATTACTCCTTTGTAGTAGTAGCAGTAGAGAAATAACCAAAGGGCTAAAAAGATTTCACCAAATGATTAAAGTGGAGCCACTTTGTTTTCTATAAGTGCTAGCGATGAAATTGCCTTCATTCTCTACTTCTGTTAGGGTTAGCTATTCAAAGGATATTTCTACCCTCACCTTTGTTCACTTTTCTATCACTCAATAGGTCACCCCTGAATAATTTGTGAACACTCAAAGTAACAAAAAATGTATTACAAGGGCTATCTTTACACATAAATGGAGTTGGCCATCACCTACCTGATGTCCTTTGAAAAGCACAAGGAAGGCTTTCTTACCTACGTGTGTATCTCCTACTAGCATATGACATTTTCTGAAATCCCACCATTGTAGATTCCTGCCCATGTATTAGTAGATCAATTGCTATTATAGAAAGTTGCTGTTATCAAGTGTTCACGTAACACCTAGTATCCTCAAACCAAGGCAACAGGTATACTAATGAGGGGATGGGGGTGAAGAGGAAAGGGGTAGAGGTGGCAGATTTTGAAGGCTTGGAGCATTGCTTGTGAAGAACAAATACAAGCAGAGTGACTCAAAGCAGAAAAGTTTTTTTGTTTTGTTTTGTTTTTTTGAGATAGAGTCTCACTCTGTAGCCCAGGCTGGAGTGCAATGCTGCAATCTTGGCTCACTGCAACCTCTGCCTCCCAGGTTCAAGCGATTCTCCTGCCTCAGCCTCCTGAGTAGCTGGAATGACAGATGTGTGCTACCGCACCCAGCTAATTTTGTAGTTTTTTCTTTCTTTTTTTTTTTCCAGTAGAGATGGGGTTTCACCATGTGAGTCAGGCTGCTCTCAAACTCCTTACCTCAGATGATTCACCTGCCTGAGCCTCCCAAAGCGCTAGGATTACAGGCATGAGCCACCATGCCTGGCCGACAGAAAAGTTTTAAAGTATTGGGTGTTAAGCGATGGATCACATCCAGGGAGGAGATAGGGTATCCTTTGAGATAAGAGTGAACTCCCATTTACAACTGCTACAAAGAGAATAAAATACCTAGGAATACAATTTATAAGAGATGTGAAAGACCTCTTCAAGGAGAACTATAAACCACTGCTCAAGGAAATAAGAGAGGACACAAACAAATGGAAATACATTCCATGCTTATGGATAGGAAGAATCAATATCGTGAAAATGGCCATACTGCCCAAAGTAATTTATAGATTCGATGCTCTTCCTATCAAGCTACCATTGACTTTCTTCACAGAATTAGACAAAAACTACTTTAAATTCCAAAGAACCAAAAAGGAGCCTGTATAGCCAAGACAGTCCTAAGCAAAAAGAACAAAGCTGGAGGCATCATGCTCCCTGACTTCAAACTATACTACAAGGCTACAGTAACCAAAACAGCATGGTACTGGTACCAAAACAGAGATAGAGACTAATGGAACAGAACAGAGGCCTCAGAAATAGCACTACATATCTACACCCACCTGATCTTTGACAAACTGGACAAAAACTAGCAGTGGGGAAAGGATTCCCTGTTTAATAAGTGGTGTTGGGAAAACTGGCTAGCCATATGCAGAAAACTGAAACTGGACCCCTTCCTTACACCTTACACAAAAATTAACTTAAGATGGATTAAAGACACAGAAGACCAAAAATCATAAAAACCCTAAAAGAAAACCTAGGCAATACCATTCAGGATATAGGCATGGACAAAGACTTCATGACTAAAACACCAAAAACAATGGCAACAAAAGCCAAAATTGACAAATGGTATCTAATTCAACTAAAGAGCTTCTGCAAAGAAAAAGAAACTGTCATCAGAGTGAACAGGCAACCTACAGAATGGGAGAAAATTTTTGCAATCTATCCATCTGACAAAGGGCTAATATCCAGAATCTATAAAGAACTTAAACAAATTTACAGGGAAAAAACAACCCCATCAAAAAGTGGGCAAAGGGTATGAACAGACACTTCTCAAAATAAGAAATTTATGCAGACAACAAGCATATGAAAAAAACCTCATCACTGGTCATTAGAGAAATGCAAATCAAAACCACAATGAGATACCATCTCATGCCAGTTAGAATGGTGGTAATTAAAAAGTCAGGAAACAATAGATGCTGGAGAGGATGTGAAGAAATAGGAATCTTTTACCCTGTTGGTGGAAGTGTAAATTAGTTCAGCCATTGTGGAAGACAGTGTGGTGATCCCTCAAGGATTTAGAACTAGAAATACCGTTTGACCCAGCAATTCCATTACTGGTTATATACCCAAAGGATTACAAATCATTCTACTATAAAGACATATGCACACGTATGTTTATTGCAGCACTATTCCCAATAGCAAACACTTGGAATCAATGCAAATGCCCATCACTGATAGACTGGATAAAGAAAATGTGGCACATATATACGATGAAATACCATGCATCCATAAAAAAGGATAAGTTCATGTCCTTTGCAGGGACATGGATGAAGCCAAAAACCATCATTCTCAGCAAACTAACACAGTAACAGAAAACTAAACACTGTTTGTTCTCACTCATAAATGGGAGTTAGACAATGAGAACATGGGCACAGGGAGGGGAACATCACATACCAGGGCCTGTCAGGGGGTAGGGGGCAAGGGGATGGATAGATGACTGGTGGATGTGTGCAGCAAACCACCACAACACATGTATACTTATGTAACAAGCCTGCACATTCTGCACATGTGTCCCAGAACTTAAAAGTATTAAAAAAAAAATTGAAAGAAAATAAAAAAGAAAGAGTGGGCCATCTTGCAGTTTTCCCCTGAGCTTTGTTCTGCTTATTGAATAGGTAACTAACCCAAATGAAAAGAAGTGGTGAGCAATGCAGGAAGTGTACAAGCCTGATGTACAACATGAAAACTTTTTAATTCATGGTTTGTGTGGCACAGGACCCCTCGGCCAAAGAGGAAAGAGCTAATTTTGAGAGAAGTAACCATTGATTTTAATTCTTTAGAAAGTGCTTTTGGCTGTAGACAGACATGCTAAAGGCTGTGCCTCATCGAAGTCAAGATATGTACAACTACTCCTTGTTGTTATTGTAAAAATAGTTGCTGAAAGAATGACTGAAAAGAATAGTAGATGCAAGATTAAAATAACATGAATGGGAGAGGAAGTACAAGACACTTACCTCATGTCAGAGGTAAGATTGCTTTATTTTCCAACTAACTAAAATCAGATCATGTGTGATTATTAATGGAAATTCTTGCCAAGAACATCATAGTTGAAGTAATTTTACAGGTTGCTCCAGTTTTCCCAGTTTCTGGACATTCGTGATAGATGACTTTGCTATTTTCAAGGACATTTATGGCATTTGAACACATTATGCCTTTTTTGCAGTGCTTTTCAGTGTATGATTGAACGTACTCAGGAAGGGTCATGGTTAGTTCAGCCAGCTGATTTTAACATTTGGTGGTTGTCTCTAGTCAATGAGCTATATATATGATGTCCTCTTTTATTTTCACCACCATAAGCCACAGAAAACAGGGGGAAACAGTATACCAGCAAGTCAGCAAGTCCAAATCAAGCCATGACTCAGATTTCCTAAGAAAGAAAAGATCAGAATCTGCTTTGACCTGTTCTATCTTAAATTTTGAAACCACTTTGGGGACATTAATTATCCAAGTCCATGTTGGAGGATAGCACTTCCTCCTTGATCATCCTCTTCGTGTGGTATACTTACTGACTTGATAGATCTTTACTGATAAATTGTTTCCCTCTGGGGAAATGGCTCATTCTAAGTATGTATATAGGGAATAGTAATATAAGAAAAAATCATAAAGATTTGAGGGTAAGTAGAGATCAGGCCCTGTGGAGGTTAATAGCATTGGCCTTGGAAGCAGAGTACCTAGATTCAAGTCCCATCTTCTCTTCTTAATACCTCTGTGACCTTGGACAAATTACTTACCCTTTCTGTGTCTTAGTTCAACCAGCTGCAAGGTGTGGAAATGAGAATATTATTAGTAGATTGATGTGAGGATTATGTGAATTAGTGTGTGTAAAGCACTTAGAACAATGCTTGTTACAGAGTAGGTACTCAATAAATGTGACCTATCATTGTTATCCTTCAGTAATTGGTAAATTTTACATCTAGAGTCATGGAGTTTGGTTCTTAACCCAAGCCAGGGGCCATTCAAGGCATTGCAGAGCTGTTGCACAATGCATATTCCTTCATGCTTATCTAGGTTTTTTTCTACTTTTTAATGTTACCTTTAGTCCTATACTAGTCATTATCAATCTGTGGTCACCAATCAGGGAAGTACATTTGTATTGATTGTTGCAAATTCAAAGGTGCTTTCAGAGCAGAGATCCATGATTTTAAGGAATTCCCATTAAGGTTAAAAAGATGTGACAAGTTCATTTTTCTTGCCAAGAATGTAAGCGGCTTCAATGAAATCTCGTTTACTATATTTTTTGATCTAACAAGTCTCTAGGAAGCTCTCATTTTTGAATCCTAAAAAAGGTCAATATTCAAAGCAAAAATCCTTTAAAAATTTTTTTGGTAATTCTGATCTGTGTGCTTTGCTAGCCCAGATTTTTGTTATCTGACTCTATGGTAACCATAAGCATGGTTTTAAAGGTATGTCCACAGTTATTTGATTCTTCCCTCATTGCCGTGGAACTTAATTCTTCTCCCTTTGAGTGCAGGCTGGACTTTGTGATTCCTTTGTAGTGAATGAATACAGCAGAAGTGTTGGGATAATGCTTCTGAGACTGGGTTATGAAAAGATGGTGGCTTCTGACTTTGGTTTGCTCTTTTGCTCTTTGTCTCCGGAATCACTTGCTCTGGGGGAAATCAGCTGCCAGGACATGATGACACTTGGGCAGCCAGTGGACAGACCTATATGGTGAGGAACTGAGGCCTGCCAGAATCCGTGTGAATGCGCTTGGAAATGTACCCTCCCCCTGTTTGAGCTTTTGACATGACTGATAGCTTGACTGCAAGCTCTTGAGAGATCCTGAGGTAAAACCATCCTACTAAGCCCCTTGAGATTATTGATCCTCAGAAACTGTGAGATAATAAATATTTGTTGTTTTAAGCTGCAGTTATGTTGAATGAATCTATCTTGTGTCCATTTCTTTGGCAAGACTGAGTCACATTGCCTCATAAAAATTTATGACAGAGGGTTGGTTATAAGTTGCAAATATCAATAAATGTAGTTAAGAGTTCCATTTTTCTTGTATTTTTTAGAGACAGGGTCTCTCTCTGTCACCCAGGCTGGAGTAGAGTGGCACAATCATAGCCCACTGCAGTCTTGAACTTCTGGACTCAACTGATTCTCTGACCTCAGCCTCCTGAGCAGCTAGAACTACAAGCATGTGCCATTATGCCTGGCTAATTATTTAGCCAATCTTCAACGTTCTAAACCTCTCTTGGAATTTTATGAAACTCATACCTCATATTTTAAATAGTAACAAATAACTTCTTCCATGTGGCAAATTTAGAGAGAAAGCATTGAACGCACCTGCTTCCCATCTGCTGATCAAACTGGAGCCTGAATCAAATAAACTTCTCCAAATAAATGCTACAATCTGATTTCTGCAAGCCTGTGGACCTTTAAAAGTTGGTGCTCCCATCTCAGGCAACATATACCCTCTTTGGAAACTGGGTATAAATCTACAAGGTTTGGAGCTGAAATGGGTTGGTTATTCATTTGTATGCTCTAAGGCGATGAGAATTTGCCACAGTTCATGATTATAGTGGTCATAGTTTGAACAGTATTAGCTGGCCAAGTGCTGGTGCTTAGTGAAAACATTCTTATATTTTTAGACATCCATTTGCTTTCTTCTTTGACATGAAGACGTTTCTTTCAAGGAGTGACACTTCAGCATTTTTTTTAATTGAAATTTTAAGTAAAATATGTAGTTCGAGCATTCTGGCCTCAGAGATTTAATTCTTAAATAGTGCTAAGACCTCGCCCACATTTTACAAAACACACCTGGATGTCATTCAACCATTGTATCGAGGGACTGATATAACATGTGTTCTTAATTTAAGATCCTTAAGGCTGGGTGTTTTCCATTGCCCTTAGTTAAAATTTGCAAGCAAGAGCAACATGTTCCCTGACTCTCCATAAAGTTAAATATGCGAACTGAAAATAGAATGAGAGAAAATCAAGCATGGTTATTTACTTTCTACAGTGCTGAAACTGGGCACTATAGCATATGGTCAAAACCTTTACTATTAATCACAAAAAAATCCATATGGATGATCTGTGAACATTCTAAAGTCAGAGAGGGAATTTGCTTCTTTTCCATGTTGAGGACTAAGCTCTGCTTTTTTTTTTTTTTTAATCTTGCCCAAATTCCTATCTAAGCGGTCTGGGGAGTCATACCCTACAAACCATAAATTCTTGTCAGATGGGTTTTATTTAACCCTATTATGTCATGAGTTATTTTCCAACCTGACTCTGGCATAACATTACAAGATAAGTAAGAAAAACAAACTATTTTCCCCCAAAACATGTTTTGCAGGGCCATATCTTGAAATGGCCCTGCAAAGCTGTCCTTTGTGGAGTGCAGTTTGCATCTGTAAATAATCTCTGTTAACAAAGCTAGATCTGTTTCTTTTAGGCCCTTCCAATCCTAAAGAGATTACCTAAGAGTCTACCACTTTTTAAAGATCTGAATAGGAAACATTTGTCATCTTTGTCTCTAAGGACAACCACTATATGACTTCAGAGGAACCTTGGTCTCCACAATCTTTTATCCTAACCTGGACATTTTCTTTCCTCAATCCCAGGTCTTTAGACAAACTCAACCAATGACAAACTCAACCAATTGTCAACCAGAAAATGTTTAAATTTACGTATAGCCTGGAAGCGTCCCCCACCCCCACCACCAGCCCTGCCCTGGCTTTGAGTTGTCCCGCCTTTCTGGGCCAAAGCCATGTATTTCTTAAATGTATTTGATTAATGTCTCATGCCTCCCTAAAATGTATAAAACCAAGCTGCACCCCAACCACCTTGGGCACATGTTCTCAGGACCTCCAGATGGCTGTATCATGGGCCATGGTCACTCATATTTGGCTCAGAAAAATATTTTACAGAGTTTGACTCTTTTTATCGATGATGTTTTCTTTCTAAACACAGTTTTCTCAAATGGTGCCTGGATCTCTATTAATATTTGCAATTTGGTAATGTTTAAGAGCTTTGACATTTCTTAATGTCAGAAATTTCCATATTGAGATTTGACATATAATGGAACTCACATTAAATCAGACATACTAGTCATCATTGTTAAAAAATATTTTTAAATCTTTAAGTATGGAAGATAAAAAAAAACCCTTTTCATTCATTTATTTATTCAACTCCCCCACCACCACCACACATACGTATACATACTCATACATGCACACAATTCAAACCTTGGCTACCTCTCCACCACTCTTGGCTAACCCCCCATTCATCAGCCAAAACTCAGCTCAAATAGCTCCTCCTTGTATCATTGCAGGCTGGTTTCTGTGCTTGGTTCTGTCAACTTCAATAGAATTGTTGTTTTTCTATTCTTCCCTCTTTGGCCTCCCATTAAGCTGTCACTTCTTTACCTAGGGCATGCATCTTTTGTTTTTGAGTTCCCAGCACTACCAGAATTCCTGGCATAGCAGAAAGTGCTTGTTAAATGCCTGCTGAATGAATGAATAACTTCAGCTGCCAGGCTAGCTAGCAGATGAGTTCAGAGGATATATAAACAACATTCATAAGCTCAGCCAGAATCTTGTTCTAGCCAGAGTAGCAGAAGTCCAGAAAATCAAGGACAATACCACCCTGGGGTGTATAACTCCTGCAAGGGCCAGACTAACTCAGGAAATGCCCCGAGAAGGTGCCCCTCCCTCCCCCAGTTCCGGGCGGCCTGACCGTTTTTTGCTGTCTGTGGGCTTAGACCAACTCAAAGTGAAGGCGTTCTCCGACCCTTTTGCTTATGAAAGGACTCCGATAAGCAAAATAGGCAGAGACATATTTTCCCTGGTGGAGCCCTAAGCAAAATTCAGTTACATGAATCATACTTTATTTTTAAAAACATTGTGGCTTTTTTCAAGTCAGAGGTTGACTTCATTACATTTGCCTGGAAAATAGAATGGTAACAAGTTAAAAACAACCAGAAGAAGCCAGTTCAACTTAGGGTGGATCCAGAAGGGCAGTAGGGCCGTGAGAAGCTTCATTTCTTAGCAGAAGCTTCATTTCTTAGAGAAGCTTCATTTTCTTAGCTTCATTTCTGGAACCAGAGGGAGTTCCAGGGGTCCCGGGAAGAGGGTTCAGATAAGTGGAAGTTGTGTCCCTTGAACTACTCTTATTTTTCCATTTAAAAGATGCCTTCTGCCATCCACATATTAAGCAGTTGGGGATTTCAACCTACTTAGCGCATAGTCTTCCCTATTTACTCACAGAATCTCCTCATTCTTAACTGACCTGGCCAGCTTCTTTATTATTTTTGTTCACGTAGTACATGCCTCAAGTGTTCATTTAAACCTTTGGGTTTCTAACTGCTAAAGCTCTTTTCACACATGGAAAATATGAGCTTTTGAGTTTTGTTTAGCAGATGCTCAAGCTAGCAGCCTGGAATATACCCCAGTTCCAGGGTGGTGCCCAGAATACTGGACTGAGCAGCTGAAATGCCGCTTAAGTTCTGGTTTCATTGCAAATCAGCCACCAGTGTTGAACTGGTTTCTTAGTCTCTGAGCCTGTTGCCTTATTTGATGAATGAAAATTAGTAATATAATTCAGGACCCTTGGAAGAATGGGCTTGTAACTTCCTTGTTTCTGGACTTCAAGGAAGTCACATACTTATCTTACAGCCCAGCCATGAATTCAAAAAACAATTAAAAATATTTATACCTCATTTGTATGCTGTATCAGAAAGATTTCTTTGACTACCTTATTTATACATTGCCCTGTATTTTTTTTTTAGTGGAAGCAAATATAAGTTGAGCATTGCAAATTCAAAATCTGAAATGTTCCAAAATTCAAAAATTTCTGAGAACCAGCCAGGTGCAGTGGCTCATGCCTGTAATCCCAGCACTTTGGGAGGCTGAGGTAGGCAAATAACTTGAGCGCGGGTGTTTGAGATCTGTCTGGGCAGCATGGTGAGACTTCATCGCTCCAAAAAATGCAAAAATTAGACAGACATGGTGTTATACACCTCTAGTCCCAGCTACACAGGAAGCTGGAGTGAGACGATTACTTGAGCCCAGGAGATCGAAGTTGCAGTGAGCCAAGATTGTGACACTGCATTCTAGACTGGGCAGCAAAGTGAGATCCTCTCTCAAGAAACAAAAAACAGGCCGGGCGTGGTGCCACACGCCTGTAATCCCAGAACTTTGGGAGGCCGAGGTGGGTGCATCATGAGGTCAAGAGATGGAGACCATCCTGGCCAACATGGTGAAACCACGTCTCTACTAAAAGTACAAAAAATTAGTTGGGCGTGGTGGTTCGTGCCTGTTGTCCCAGCTACTCGGGAGGCTGAGGCAGGAGAATTGCTTGAAACTGAAAAACGGAAGTTGCAGTGAGCCGGGATAGCGCCACTGCACTCCAGCCTGGTGATAGAGCGAGACTCTGTCTTAAAAAATAACTAACTTTAACTAAATAAATAAATAAATAAAAATACCCAGAAACAAAAACAAAAAAACTTTCTGAGTATCAACATGATGCTCAAAGGAAATGCTTGTTGGAGCATTTTAGATTTTTGGATTTGGGATGCCCAACCTGCATAAACTTTGAAGAATCCTTAAATAAAGCTATTTGCTGCCCAAACTGCCTGCCTCCTTGCCATACTCCTAATAAGTTTCTACATCTTGGAGAAATTTTTGAAACCCTGATTTAGGGTATCAGACCTGGGTTCAAAATCTTGGTCTTCTACTCAAAAGCAATGTGATATTGGTGAGCTTCTTATTCCATATCTGTGGAATGGGGTAGGGGATGGTAATAATAATCCCATGTACCTTGCAGGATTTTTGTGAAACTGAATGAGATCAGGTATGTGTGAACAGTGAATGGAGTGTCTGGCCCATGTAGCTGTTTAGTTAATAACATTTCCTGTTGTGACTTGACATCTAGTTTGAGATTATGGCATCCTGTGACTCCTCCTTCTCACCAGCCCTGTCCCACATCAGCCTGGTGGCCTGTACACTGTGACACCCACTCAGTAATTGCCCATAGCAGAAACAGACTCACCACCTGTTCTAGAACTGGCTCTCCCTGGTCAAGGCTTCCCATGCAGCAAGTATTTCCTAATCAGCCTGTTCCCACTGCCCTTGACCACTTTTCCCCTGACCTCCCTCGCCATCTCTTGTCTCTTCCTGGGCAACAGCATCTAAACATGTGGTATTGTAACCAGGGGGAGTGTCCCCAGCTTCCAGTTCCGAAGAGGTTCTTGTCCTCTTTACCCTGAAGAATGGGTAAAGGGGCCCTGGAGGCATGGTGAGCTTACCTTCAAATAAATATCATGGACCCAAAGAGTTTTGCGGCAGAGTGATCTGTGAGAGAGAGAGAGAGAGAAAAACACAAAATCTCTCGGGCTTTTTCTGTTCTACAGGGGAAAGCCTCAACCCAGTTTGTGCAGGTATCTACACATACTATCAGATATTGATATCCCTAAGACTTAGGCATGTGAGTAAAGTCCATTTGCCAGTCCTCACCTGGGTAATGACCAGTTCGCTGTTCCCCAGGAGGAATTTTGCAATGTGCCAAAGGATTATTTTTCTGGCATATTTCACATCCTTTGACTATTTGTTGGACAGCCTTGAAGAGACCTTTTTCTGTAATGTTGATTTGGACATTTGATATGTATTCTGTATACCCATATGTAAGGTTTGATGTAGTGTTTTAAGTACTTTCCACTGGCTGGCAGCAGGTAGGAGTACTTTTACCTCCTCAGTAGCTAGCCATCCTGAAGGAAGAAGATTGTGTCCCTGGGAGATTGCCCACTCTACCTCGTCTGATGAGTATTGACGAGGTCTAGTTCCCCTGGAAAGGGTTTTCCCATATTAAAGGTCCTTCTATAAATTCTTGTCTAGCTGCCCTTTTTGCCTCTAGGTCAGCTCGGCAATTGCCCTCCGCTTCCTTCTCATTTCTTCTGGTGACCTCGGCAGTGTAGGACTCCTACCTCTTTGGGTTCTTGGACAGCTTGTAATTAGTCTAAAATTTTCTTAGGATATTTAATAGGAGTTCCTGCCAAGGTCAGGAACTCTCTTTTTTCCATATGGCAGCATAAGCATGCAGAACCAGGTAAGCGTATTTGGAATCTGTGTATATGTTTATTCTCTCTTCTTTTCCTAATTTTAGAGCTCAAGTGAGAGCTACTAGTTCTGCCAGCTGGACGCTAGTTCCAGGCGGAAGGGAATTACTTTCAAGCACTGTTTGATCACTGACTACTGCATATCCTGCCTTTCGAACTCCATTTTCCATAAATGAACTTCTGTCAGTGTATAGGTTAAGGTCAGGATTAGCTAGAGGAGTTTCTAAGAGATCCTCTCAAGCCACATAGTTCTGGGCTATAACCTGCTAACAGTTATGTTCTTTGTCTGCCCCTTCCTCAGGAATAAAAGTAGCTGGATTGAGGGCTGCACATGTGTGCAGCTGAAGTACAGGCCCTTTGAGCATTAAGGCCTGATATTTGAGTAGGCGATTGTCAGACAGCCATAAGCCTCTTTTAGAGGCCAGAATTCCAGCTACATCATGTGAAGTCCATACAGTTAGATCTTTCCCTTGCACTATTTTAACAGCTTCTGAGACCAGTATAGCCACCGCGGCTATGACCCGCAAGCAGTGTGGGCAGCCTTTTGCTACTGCATCAATTTCCTTACTTAGGTATGTCACCGGTTGTGGCGTGGTCCCTCGAGTCTGGGTGAGAACCCCCAGTGCCACTCCTGACTTTTCCATAACATATAAGGAGAAGTTGTTCCCTGTAGGAAGGCTTAGAGCTGGAGCCTGCAGTAGTGTCTGCTTTAGGGTCTGAAAGGCTGCCTCAGCTATCGGGTCCCATTGTATTAGAAGGGTGTTAGCTTTTTGGGTTTTCTTAAGAGTGTATAGGGGTTTGGCTATTTTACCATATCTGGGAATTCAAAGTCGACAGAAACCAGTTATTCCTAAGAATCCCTGCAACTATTTTAAGGTTTTTGGATGGGGGAAGGCCAGTAAGGGTTGGAGATGTTCTCCATCAAGGACCCAAATGCCCTTAGACAAGACAAGCCCTAGGTATTTTACCTGTTGCCTACAAAGTTGGGCTTTTGATTTGGAAACTTTATATCCACAGGTGGCTAGAAAGTTTAGGAGGTCCTGAGTGGCCTGCTGACACTGGGTATCTGAGTTAGCAGTTAAAAGTAAGTCATCTATATATTGAAGAACCAGAGTACCTGGATGTGAAAAATAACTAAAGTCCTGAGCTAGAGCCTGGCCAAACAGGTGGGCGCTATCTCGAAAGCCCTAGGGTAACACTGTCCAGGTGAGCTGAGAATTCTGGTCTAAAGGGTCTTCAAAGGTGAAAAGAAACTGGGAGTCGGGATGTAATGGAAGACAGAAAAAGGCATCCTTAAGGTCCAGAACTGTAAACCATTGTTCCTCTCCTGGTGTTTGAGACACCAAGGTGTATGGGTTGGGTACAGCTGGGTATAAAGGGATCATAGCTTCATTAATAAGCCTGAGATCTAGCACCAGCCTCCATTGTCCATTAGGTTTTTTTACTCCTAAAATTGGAGTATTATAAGGGCTGTTATAGGACCTTACTGGACCCTGAGCTTTTAAGTTTCTTACAATATCCTGTGGCCCCTTTTGGCTTCCAGTCTTAGGGGATACTGTCTTTTGTAAGGAAAAGAGGTGGGATCCTTTAGCCTTATTCGAATTGGGCAGGCATTCTTTGCCCACCCAGATTGTCCATCCATTGCCCAAACATCCTTTCTTTATTATGTGTAATACTCCCTTCTTTAAATAATGGGCAGCAGAGAGGGATTTCCTCCCTGGCGATGTTCATATAGGTAATGGTTCCTCCTTTGGCTAACAGGTCCCACCCTAGTAAGGGAGTGGGACTTTCTGGCATGATGAGGAAAGCATGGGAGAAGAGCATATCTCCCCAGTTACAGCTTAGAGGCTGGGAGAAATAGTGGGAGACTGCTTGTCCTAGAATTTCTCAGACAGTTACAGACTTGGAGGACAACCATCCAGGACAGGAAAGCAAAACTGAGAAGGCCACACCAATGTCCAAGAGAAGATTGACCTCCTAGCCCTCTATGGTTAGCTTTACCCAGGGCTCAATGAGGGTGATGGCTGGTGCTGGTGCTTGCCGGGGCATCCTCAGTCCTGCTGTTGGGTCATCTGTTTAGCCAGCTCAGGCCCTGGGAACAATCTCCTTGGCACAGTGGACAAGGACGAGGAGGTGGTCCATTCCTCTGGGGACAATCTCTTTAAAGTGTCCTAGTAGGCCACAGTCGTAGCAAGCTCTGCCAGACTGGCAGCTAACCCAAGCCTTTCCCTCTTCTGAGCCCCTTGGGTCTGCTTGCCTGAAGGCCATGACTACGGCTGTGGCCTTTCTCTTGTCCCTTCTGTCCCTTTCAGCCTGTTCCTCCTGGTCTTTATTATAGAACACCGAGGTTGCTAGATTTAGTAATGATTCTAGACTCTGTTCTGACTCCAGAGCCAGCTTCTGGAGCTTTCTCCTAATGTCTGCTGCTGATTGCATAATAAAGTTGTCTTTTAGTATTAGCTGACCCTTGATGGAGTCTGGTGACAGGGGAGTATACTTTCTTAAGGCCTCCCGTAACTGGTCAAGGAAGGCTGTTGGGTTTCTTCCTTTCCCTGAGTTATGGTGGATAACATTGCGTAGTTGATGGGCTTTTTCCTAGTTTGCCTTAATCCCTCAAGTATGCAGGTTAATAGGTGCCTACGACTCCAGTCCCCATATTCTGAGTCAGGATCCCAGTGAGGGTCCATGCTAGGGACTGTCTGTCTACCTGTAGGGAATCTGTTCTTCTCCTCTGATGTCATTTGGTCATGTACTTGACTAAGGTACCAGGTGTCCCCAAACTCTTGAGCCACTGCTAGAGCAGCCTCTCTCTCATTGCTGGTTAGGGTCTGAATAAGCAATAACATGATATCTTTTCAATCTAATTCAGAGGTCTGACCCAGGCCCTGCAGAACATCTGTGTACTTGTCCGGGTCATCTGAAAATTTGTCTAAGTCCACCTTGATTTGCTTTAAGTCAGAAATTAAAAAGGGAGTATGTACTTTGGTTGGGCCAAATTCTCCTCCTTCTGCCTGTAGGGGGGCAGAGTTGGGGCACCCTAGTAGCCTGAGGTGCCTGGGCTGTTTTGGCCTTCCCTGACTCCTCCGGGGTTATAGGAACTGAGGGGACCTGGTCAGTATTGGTGGAGGGAGGAGCCACAGGGAGTCCTAAATACAGGGGTAGTCCTCAGGAGGGGCCAGTAGGGCATAGGTTACATAACTGAGGATTATCCCTCAGAGAAAAGAAAACTTGCACATAGGGGACCTCAATCCATTTACCTTCCCTCTTACAGAACAGGTCTAATTGTAGAAGGGTGTTATAATTTATACTTCCCTTAGGAGGCCAGGTTTCTCCACTCAGCAGAGGGTAATGCGGCCATGCTGTTTGGCAGAAAAAATGAGTCACTCTTCTTCAAAGATCGTGGGTCAAATTGTCCCCGTTATCCAGGATACACTTTAAGGGTGATTTTGCCTTGGAAAGAGTAGCACCCATCTGAAATTGAACACAGGGATGCCCACATCCCTGGTTATTCCTTGCAACTGCTAGCCCTGGGGCATCCCCCAGTTATAGCACCTTGCAGTTTCCTTATGCCCTAGATGTGTGATCATCTTCTGGGCCCCCCATGCTGGGTTTAATCATGCTTACCAGCATCATGGGCATACCTTCACTGTCTAAATGTCCTTATGACCACCTTAAGGACATGGGGACTGCTGGGATTAGTGGCCCTGTACCGGTGTGTCCTTGAAGAACTAGGCCAGTGAGGCTTGGGTGATGGTTGCCAATATTCCCCAACAAGAGTTCAATTGACATAAGCCTGACCATAAAACTGCCCTAGGAGGATAAACTCCTTGAGAAGGGCCTCTAACCACAACAATCTTAAAGAAGGCAATGGCTGGCCGCATGGCTGAGGCTGGAACAATGCCCTTGGGACCTGGGCCTTCTCCCCAGCCCCACTCTCCCTTATAGGAATATGCCCTAGGGTTGTGGTACCTGTAATTAACTATCATACCAGGTCTGACTATGGTATTCTAGATGGAGAAGTTCTGCCATATGGAGAGCCAATCCTAGGCAAGACAAATTGTATGTTATCGGATTCTGGCACCACTCAGTTGGATTGGGAAATTGCAGGTGACAAAAAAACAAAATGTCCTATAGCCTCCAGTACCCTCTGATAGACTCTGGCTCTGTTAGGACATAACCTAGCACAGTGGACTAAGGGAACTGGCCCTGTATATTTATCCTATAGGAGGTCCCCATAGGCATAAGCCTGAGGGCACCACAGGCAAGGGTCCCTGGACTGCCACCCCAAGAGCCTGAAGGTCCCAGCAAGAAGGGTAATAGCCTCATATGTAGGAAATATCTTAGAGAAAAAAACGGGGGAAGAAGTTTGCCTTACGGATGTCTGGACCCAGGAGGTTGGGGCCTGAAAGGCTGAGCACCCCCCCTCCCCCCCCCCGCCCCCGCCACCACTGCTCCTAGATGGCTGATGGGTGCTTGGTCTTTACCTCCTTAACAAATTTAAAAGAAGGAAAAGGACACATTAGCAAGCAAAAGAGGTCCAATATCACTCACCACTCTAATGTCAGATGTCTCCTGGCTGGCTTGCCAAAGATGTAACTGGGGGTGTGTCCCCAGCTCCCAGTTCTGAAGAGGTTCTTGGCCTCTCTTATCCCAAAGAATGGAGAAGGGGCCCTGGAGGCGCGGTGAGCTTAGTGTTCGAATAAATATCATGGACCCAAAGAGCTTTGAGGGAGAGTGATTTGTTAGAGAGAGAGAAAAGAGAGAGAGACAGCTCCCATGCTGTTGTGGGAGGGGGAGCCTCAAGGAGGATATCCATTCAGGTAAGGAGCAGCTAAAGTTTTAACCCTTGAGTTATTCCCCTCCTCATTCATGTTCTCATCCAATGAGAGGGGTTCTTTCAAACTTCCTCTGGAGTGATTGATCTTTGACTCTGATACCGGATTGGCTACTTGGTCCACAGCCCTGAGTTACAGAGCCCCCTCCTCCCAGAGCTTTCAGTGGGATTTTTGGAACAAAGGATCCCCCACCTGTCTTTCCCTGCCTCGCCCACTCATGGGAAACTCAGACAAAGAACTTTACATTTGAAACCCCTCTGGTTCCCGGAAGGAGGTGTGGAGCTGGGAAACTCCTGCCTTTGAAACCATGCCCCTTGCAGACCAGGAAGAGAAGTCCCTCAGTATGGTAGTGTCAACTGAGTGTGGTGTCAGCGAACCCAGAGCCTTCCGAGCTTACCCATGACGAGTCTAGGACCTCGTAGTCCCTGTTCCTTCTGATACTGTTTCTTCTTTCTGTGGAACTACATTGGCCAAAACGGAAAACAGGGAGGCAGTAAGGTTTATCAGTATTTCACTTGCATAGCCACTGTCTTAAGTTACTGAAATGATAGGTTGGTCCAATGAGGTAAATCAAACAACTAACAGAAAGTCCAGTCAAGTCATTGTAGACCATGACAAAAGACCCTCTGTAGGAAAGGGAAAAAATGCCTAACACCAAGGAACAGGAAAGTAAAAAGCACTGAATTTGGTAAAAGTAAAGTAATTTCTATAAATGAGTCATATTATATGTAGAAAATTAGGAAAACTTCAGAATTTTTTTAAAAATTCAAGTCAACTTTAAAAGCTGATATTATCCTTTTTTCTTCTAATATCTTTTGTATATATTTATACATACAGTTCAAGTATTTAAATGAATGAAATTGGGATATTTTATATATATCCCAATTCTTTTCTTTTATATATATTTTAGTATATATTATATATATATGTATTATATATATTTATTTTATGTATATATATTCCAATTCCAGTTCTTTTCAAGTAAAAATGCTAATGTAATGTATATTTAAATTTTATAAACTTTTATTTTTTACTTAAAAAATGAGACTTTCTCATGACAATATATATTCTTCAGAAACACTATAATTAATATCCTTATAATGGTTTCTTGTTTGGATATTTAACTTTGTCATGCTATTAATTCATTTTGGCTGTCTTCATTTGTTTTGCCACTTTAAGTAATTCTCTGAGCTTAATCTTTGTACATAAAGCTCTGTTCAAATCTCTGATTATTTCCTTAAGATAAAATTCAAGAATTGGCATTATTAGGTCAAAGAGCATAAACAAGTATTTTTTTCTATTTTTTGTTTTGAAAGCGAATTACACAGAAATCCTCTTTAAAAGTTGTTACTTTCATTTGGTTTTGTTCTACAGATTGCTTCTTTATCTTCTTCTCTGTGCCAAAAACCATATTAAACTGTGAATTCTCCACTCTGTTGCATCTTTAAGAGAGAGTTGGGGTCTCACTTCCTTCCTCCCAGCTATCCTCTCCACCACCGGCCCTCTCCTCCTCAGACTGAGACAAGTTCCCCTCTCTGCTATTGCCCCTACCCATACATCCAGGCTCTCATAGCACTGTCATAGCATTGTCATGCTGAATTCTAAGTGTCTATTTGGTTTTATGTTGGCATTAGACAGTAAGTGCCTTGGGGGTAAGGACTGTATTTTATTCATCTTTATTTCCCCCAGCAGACACCTAGTGCTTTGTACATAGTAGGCACTGAATGAGGGAACAAGGAACAGAACCATTTAGTCAATACACACACACACACCACACACACACACACACACACAGTCCTATATTATCAACTACAGGAGATAGAAGTGTGAGGGAGAAAGAGGGTCATCTTCATGAAATAATATGCTTGTATTTTCTCAGATATAAATGTATAGATGAGTTATCACTTTTTGATATGTGTCCAGATAGGCCAGATATAATTATCAGGATTTTATCAGGTCTTTGGGACTGTAGCCTTCCTGGAAATATAGCTTTAGAGTCAGTTTTATGGTCTGCTGAGCCCATGACAAGCTAGAGAATTAATAATATTATTGGATCAAACTGGCCCAAAATCTGATTGGGGGTTATTTATCCTACATACACATGATAGCACAGTATTTTGTCTCTTTGAGTGAGGTTATCAGTGACTATGTTCTGTTTGCATGGAAAATATCATCTGGAAATAATTTATGAGTAACTGCAGAACCTATTAATAGCATGCTTTACAAGGGCTTATTTCATTCATTTGCAGGTATATTCCATAATTTCCTGATTTTCTCAGATTCTTTTGTGTAAATACCAAATTGACCTTATCTTTTTGTCCCCCCTTTTCCCCAGGGCGATCTAAGTGTCAGGATGGTGTTATTGTCCTGGCATCTGCTGGGGTGACCCAGGGTTTCTATGACCTGTGGTTGGAAGACCCACTCATTGGGGTGCTGAAGCTCCTGAGAGTTGCTGTTCCTCCCTCAGTGGAGCCCAGAGGTTCTCAGCAGTTTTCTTTGCTTCGCACTAAACTGTCCAGTTAGCTTCTCATTCAGCCATTGGCTCTCCATACCGGAGCAAAGGTTTATGATTTATCAAGCGATTCACAGGAAAGCAAGTTCTAAGTCTTCTGTGCTTTGAGCTCCACATAATTCTTAGAGATCCTCACATCAAAGACTCCCTCTTGTTTTCCTCTTTGTCTCCCTTGCGTCCTTCCCTACTCACACCCCTGCTGTCTGGCCAGCCTTACTCATGAGGGAGAGCAGGAAGAGAGGACTCATGGGCAGGAAAACTCACTGTTTGCTCCATCTTCATAGGCCTGGGATGTGGTCCAAAACGTTGGCTGATAAACATGCAAAAAGATTTTTATCTTGAGAATATTGCTGCCTTGTGAATTTCCACAGCCTCCTTTAAACTCAAAAGCTAAGCATAACTATTCATTTTTCTTTGCATTTTGGCCATAGCTAATCGTCCCAAGGACAATGAGTGTCTCAGGCAGAATGGAAGAGGGTCATATACATGCAAGGGGATGGGAACTTAATTAATATTTTTAAATATCATCCTAGCAACACATGTATATGTAAATAGATTATAACTATATGGTCATTTTTATAAGGATGACCTAGTAATATCAAAGGGCAGGTTTGTTTTTAATTAATACTATAGGGAAGAGGGTTGATTCTACACCAAGAACAAAAAGATTAAAGAAAATGTAATTCTCTTTTAAGTACCAGATGATTCAGGCTGTGCCTCTCATTTTCAGCCTTCTTCTCCCCTTTTCCTGTCTTTGCCTTTATCCTCTCTGCCTTTTATTGAAAGGCAAATGCCCCTTGTAATAAAGCTCAATTTCAGAAGTTCCTGTTATACCCCACTCCCATAGCATTCATAAAAAAAGCAGAGACTATACTTATAATTTGCTGGGAACCCTACAAGAGAAGTGAGACAACTCACTGAAGAATCTTCAAATAACATGAAGACATGAAAAAATATGATCAGGGCTTCTCTGGCTTATGTAGGAAGAATCAAAGCAACCATGAAATTAATTTTCTTTACCATTACAACATACTGGACTTAGAATTCAGGTTGTGATTCTGTAATAATAAATTAATTTCAGTAGCCTGGTATAATCTGAATGAAATGCCAGCAGTAGTTATGAGAAGTATGTTAATGAGTATCACAAAAGCTTGTCTGCTTGCTTGTACCTCAAAACAGTCATGCCCAGAGAGTACATATGAAGGCTCCTGCAGCAAGCGGACCTGCCATGGTTTCCTAAGACTCTCCAGTGCATGTGATCAGTTTACTAGGAAGCAGCTTTCTTTAATATGTTCATAATTAACGGAAAAGGAAGGACCAGAAGGGTGTCCATAGGCCGCACCCAAGTGTGAAATAAACATTATTATTACAGCAATTGAAATGTGAAGTTGAAGAACGTTTCAATTTCAAGATAGTACTCATGAGAATCAGATGACACATCTATACTTTAACTCTGGTGAAGTGTGAAAATTAAATGACTTCTCCATCAGATTCTGAAAGCTTGAATTCTGACCCCCACCTCCCTCACTAAAGAGATTGTTTTTCATATTTAGGGTGGCATATCTCATTTGTGGAAAAGATCCTTCTGGCACTCATATACTGTTTCTCAGTTTATTCTAGCCATCTTATTAATCACTGTGTTTGCTGGGGAAGAGCCCAAGTATAGGTAAATCTAGAATTAAACTATATAGCACTAGGATTTAAAATAATAGAATTTGTCATCAGGTTGACTGCCTTGCATTCAGCCAGTGTCAAACTCAATAGTTGATATGTTTGCTTATGCAAAAATATCAGAGAGGAAAAGAAAATCCTGGTTTGTAATGGATCTATTTCTCATAAAATGTTATTCCTGCCATTCTGCTCTTCAGCATGTGATGGGGGAAACTGAGGCAGCCTCTATTGTAAAGGATGACCCAAGGAGGTTCATTTTAGGGGACTTTCCATCTCCACCCAGTGCAGGAGATTCACATGAGCCTCCCTGCATATACGGGTGTGTCCCATCACTGCTTCTGCTTGGAAGCCCACAAAGATGGTTTGCTATTCTAGTATCTCAAGAAGAAGCCTTGGTGTGTTCTTAATTATATCCTTCGCCTCAGATGTTTTGTTGTCAGTGTTTCACTCTTCCCAGTCAGGTTTTAGGGCTGCTACCAGTCTCTCCATGAAATAGAAACCACCTAATGTGCTTCTGCTGAACTTCCTCATTGACTGACCTTGTCCTATGATGTCTTTCTTCCTGGGGTCAGTGGGTACAGGATACAACCTCCAAGCAGAGTTGCCCATGTGGTTGTGTATGTTTGGATTACTCCACAGCTCTGGGAGGCATCATTCACGCTGTGGTCATTGTTGACTTAAATATGTATTACAGCCATTTTATGGAGATAATAGTAAAGGGTCTTGATGAAGAGATACTATTTTTCTGGTTTGCACAAAAAAATTAAACACAAGATAGCAGTAGCCTGACTTGACGTTGAAAACAACACTCTAGTTGGGTTCTGCCCTAGAGTGGGTTCTGCCCCTTACTAGCTGTGTGACCTTGGGCTAGTCACATAATCTCAGTTTTATCATCTGTAAGACGGGAATAATAAAACAGTAGCTCATAGGCTGTTAGGATTAAAGAAATTATGTATGCCAAGGACTAAGTACAGAGCCTGATGCATGGTGAATGCTCAGTATACGGCAGCTGTCACAGTTTGACCCATTCATGTCCTTCCATATAGATAGATTGTTAAATTACCAACCCTCTCACATGAAACAACTTTCAAGCCCATTACTACAAGACATTACAGTGGACCTATGGATCTGTGATTTGAGTCATGATTAGTATTAATTTAATAGCCTCTTGCACAGAGTTAGACTAATGTGTCAGGTGACACAGAGTCTTAGCTCAGCCACACACACTAACATGACTCTGATGAGAGCCTGCCTCTCAGCGAAGTCAGAGCAGGGGTCACAAGGATTCAGGCAATAGACAAGAGAGAAAAGAAAGAAAGATTAAAGCTTATTGTTTGTTTATGATGTTTTCCGGACAAGGTATCATCCCTGACAAGTCTGTCTATGCCATAGCATTGATTATTAGAAGAAAGACTCATAAAAGCTCTAGGCAGGTCAGATTTTGGCAGACTTAAAGATTATGCAGACAGGAATAGGGGTCAGTGAGTGTTATCTGAGAGCTGCCGGGTACTTTATCTGTGTTTCCGGACAGGGCAGATCACAGTGTTGGCTATGGAAGATGGGGGCTGGAAACCTCTGCTGACAGTGATCTTATCATTCCCATGTGATACTTTCATTAATGACTCCCTTCACCTGCTCTTTTTCCAATATGTTGCACTCCAATATAATTCTGTCCGTTATCAGGCCTTGATGTCATCTAGGCCCTGAAATTGTGTTACTGAACTAACATTCATTGTCAAAGCTTTACGAGGTAAACCGATTTTATTTCTCCTCATCCTATAAATGTGTTGATTCTCCCGTGCTGTGTATAATGGACGGCCCTTTGGCTGCTGTAACACCTTCACTGAAATCCTTGAAGTGTGTGCGTGCCGAGCTCTGTCTCGCCCCCTTCTCCTCTTCCCCTGTTACCCCTTGCAGGGGGATGCACCCCATCTCTCACTCTCCCCAGTCTCTCTCTCTCTCTCTCCCCCTAAAGAACAAAAATGGAAATTTCCCTTATTCTCATAGAAAAGACTATATGTCACAGAAGGGAGCTGCTATTAGCATGAGCAGTCTGGCATTGTGTGGGTGAGTGTCCACGTGCATTATCAAGCAAAGCTTATAAAAACCATGTTAATCCCACACAGCTTTCGCTGCCCCATCCAGCTTCCTACCCCTACCCCAACAATATAAAAAGTGGTGTCACTCACTTAAGAAAATGTTGCAGTAAGGTGGATTTTCATAAAATAAGGATTCTCATGACCCCAATTTTTTTTTTTTTTTGAGACAAAGTCTCACTCTGTCGCCCACACTAGAGAGCAGTGGCATGATCTCAGCTCACTATACTCTCCTCATCCTAGGTTCAAGCAATTCTCTGCCTCAGCCTCCCGAGTAGCTGGGACTACAGGTGCCCACCACCATGCTTGGTTAATTTTTTTGTATTTTTAGTAGAGACAGGGTTTCACTATGTTGGCAGGCTGGTCTTGAACTCCTGAGCTCGTGATCCACCAACCTAGGCCTCTCAAAGTGCTGGGATTATAGCTGTGAGCCACCGCGCCTGGCCTCAGTGACCCCAATTTTAAAATCATAACTGTGTGCCTACAGAAAGGTTGGAGGAGGGAAGGGAGTGAGGATCTTGATTGGCACCCAGGGCAGAATGTTTCCTCTGAGGAGAAGAATTGGGTGGCACTGCTTAGAGATGCAGCAAGGCAGTGCAGGGAGAGCCTAAAAGAAGCTGAGGCTCTCATGTCACCCAGACACTGATGGATCATCACTGATACTTGAATCTAAATCTGAATGTGAACTACCAAAAGAGCTCCTGTCATCATTGTCACTGGTATTCCTCGGAGTCCTTTTCCACCTCTACCATCTAACTCTCTGTAACAGGATTGTTAGTTCTATATTTTGTTTTATATCTTGTATACTTTGCTTGATGCAGTAAATGTGCTCCTGAAACATTGTGAATAAGTAAAACTTCACCTTACTACAACATTTAAATAACATTAAATTCATCTGAATGCAGGAAAATATAAAGAAGAAAAACAAAAAAGGTCCCAAATCCTATCACCTAGATAGCCCTGTTAATATGTTTTAAAACAAGAGTATGTGTGTGGACATGGTTAGTGTCTATATTTGCATAGTATAAGGGGTAAATTGTACAAGTAGTACAGTCAGTAGGTGTAAATTGAAAAGCACCCCATTTCTTTCACTCCCTCCCCAATCCTTAGCCTCTCCCCCAGCATTATGAGTCTGTACAGTGTACAAAGCACTCATAAGAATACAGCAATGGGCTGGGCATGGTGGCTCACACCTGTAATCCCAGCAGTTTGGGAGGCCGAGGCAAGCGGATCACCTGAGGTCAGGAGTTCAAGACCAACCTGACCAACCTGGTGAAACCCCGTCTCTACTAAAAATACAAAAATTAGCTGGGCATGGTAGCACACGATTGTAATCCCAGCTACTTGGGAGACTGAGGCAGGAGAATCTCTTGAACCCTGGAGGTGGGTGTTGCAGTGAGCCGAGATCACGCCATTGCACTCCAGCCTGGGCAACAAGAGCAAAACTCTTTATCAAAACAAAACAAAAACAAACAAGAAAAGAATACAGCAATGAATAAGGCATCTCCCTGGCCCTAAAAGGGACTTCCAGTCTAATGGGTCAAAGAATCTTAAATAAGGCATATAAATAGTATGGTATGTGATGTACAGTAAGTTGGCAGCTGGACTGCTATGAGAGGTGATACAAACATTACCCTCAGCTGCAGAACACCGGTGTCTGTTGTCATCCCTTCCCTCCTCTGCCTCACCTAACTAGCCACATGACCTTAAACAGATACCTGAGCTGTTGTCACCCAGTTTATGCAATTTATAAGGTAGATTTGATCATTCCTCCCTATCTGATGAGTTTTGAGAATTGAGTGCCAGAATGGGTAAGAAAATACTTCACGACTCATAAAACAGACCAGGAGTGTAAGGTTTCATTGTCATCTTTATTGTTACACAAATGTGTACTATGAAGAAGCATAGTAATCTTGGGCTTTAATAGAAAGCCTGAGAGCACAGGGTCGCCACAGCTGACCCAGATTTGATCAACAGCTGCCTTTTGCTTGACTTGTACTGTTTTTTAAAATAAAAGGTGCCAGCATTTAAAAATCAGGAGAGTTCATACAAAAACAACCTCCCTTGAAAATTCTGAGGAAATATTCACAGTGGACCTGCATTCCTACATGGCAGCCATTTTTGTCGCTGAGGAACTGATTTCCCCTGAGCACATGTTTTCCGTTTGTCACAAGCCCCCCCCCCCCCCAACTCCCTTTTGTAGCCCCAACACTGAAACCTGATGTCAGTTTCACTTGTCATCATGCTTGCCCTTACTTAGAGCTGAAAATGTTTTAGAACCCAGTTCCTATCAAAAGTAGCAGGGTAATGAAGGCCAAGATTTTTCTTATACCTGACCTGAAAGCATTGGAGTTTGCAATTTCAATTTAAGATCTGCAGAATATTCAAGCTGAAAGGAGCCTAGAGGTTAATTAATCCAACCCTCTTGTTTTTGAGTTCCAGAGAGGTTAAGTATATAATATAAATAAAATGTTTAGCATTATAATAAAATGTTTAAATAGTAGGGTCCATCATTTTTATTATTACCAAAGTAACAATTCTGGATTCCCGGGTTTTTTAGTCATTTAGTCGTTCAGCACATATGCATTGAGCAATGTAATCATGGATAAGACACTTGAGGTTTCATGGATAAGCAACTATTTTTATAATAGTGCTTTGTACAACTGCACAGACTCATAATGCTAGGGGAGTGGCTGAGGATTGGGGTGGGTGTGAAGGATGACATTTGAGGTTTCTGAGTCCCATTTTCCTCATCTGCTTAGAAGGAGAATACCTGCCTTCCCCACCCTGAATGTTTGGAATAAATTGCAATTATGTTTGTGAGCCACTTAGTAGAGTTTATAGTACTGAAAAAATCGTTATTACAACTTTGTTATGAATTTAATTGAGAAAGTCATTATAACTAGGAGTTTAAAAGATATTTGAGATACCCCAAGTTACTTAACCCTCATTAGGATTTACAGTTTTCTCAAGCTCTACTTGTCAAATGAATTGTCTAATATTCAACCAAAATATTTAGCTAAGTTTAGAATAACTTTTTTGTGTACTTTTACTTTGTCTACATTCCAGAAATTAAATCAGAGGGGAGTATGTTGATTTAGAGGAATAGATTGATACATAATTTGCATTTGTGTGTCTTCCGCAAGGAAAACAAGAATTATTAGGCCAACACAAAACGTGCCCATTTTGCAGAAGTACATACTGAGTTCAGAAGCAGACGGATTGTCCTCATAATGACCATTGTGATGCACCTTTATTGCTTTACAAGGTGCCATGGCTTTGGAAGGTGTGGTAAGGATGGAAGCCCTACCCGTGTGTTACTTGCACTGGACCAGAATCCTGGATGGAGGAAAGAACTTGGGACATACCTGGGCCAGAAGTTCTTTCCACCTACCAGGAGTGTGCGTGTGAGCATGTGCTATACACGTACACAGGGGTCATCGTGTTTTCATCAATGTGTCAAGTGTATTTTGCTACATCTGATAGCTCCTTGTATGGCAATAGCTGGACAATGGTGTTGTCCATTGTGGTATTGAACTGGGCTGACCTGTCAGAGCAAGACATTAGGAGCTTAGCATTATGTTAGGTCAGGACATTATGTGTGAATGTTTATTCATTCATCTATTAATTTGTCTATTTAGCAAATATTGGGTGCTTTTGATATTCTAGACATTAGCATTATAGTGGGAAAATCCAAAACTTCTGATATGCTTTGTATCTGTGTCCCTGCCCAAATCTCATGTCAAATTGTAATCCCATTGTTGGAGGTGGGGCCTGGTGGGAGGTGATTGGATCGTGGGGCGGTTTCTCATGAATGAGAAAAAAAGAAAATGATTTTTTCATTTTCTCTTGGGCACAATGTTATCAACGTCCCTCTTGGTGCTGTTCTTGTTATAGTGAGTGCTTGTGAGATCTGGTTGTTTAAAATTGTATTGCACCTCCCCCATCCCCTTCCTCCTGCTCCAGCTGTGTGAAGTGCCTCATGCTCCCTTTGCCTTCTGCCATGATTGGAAGCTTCCTGAGGCCTCCCCAGAAGCAGAAGCCACTATGCTTCCAGTATAGCCTCCAGAATCATGAGCCAATTAAACCCCTTTTCTTTATAAATTACCCAGAATCAGGTATTTTTTATAGCAATGTGAAAATGGACTAATAATATTCCTTGTGAAGTTTATATTCCAAAGGGGAAGACTGACACTAAGTAAATAAATAGTCTAAGTAAATAAGCAACATATCTACATAATTGTGTGTTGTAAGGGGAATAAACAAAACAAAGAAGAAATGCAATCCCTGTCAGAAAAGGCCTCTCTGAAGATGCCACACTTGACCTACAACATCTTCATATGTATCATTCAGCCAATGTCAAGGACAGGGGAACATACAAGGCAGAGAGAACAGTGAGTACAAAAGCCTAGAGATAACAAAAGGTTGGCATATATGGGCAACAGGAGGGAGGTCTTGAGCAAGGAAGGGAGTGGTATGACATGATATTAGACAAATTAGCTAGGGGCCAGGTCTTGCAGGACTTGCCACCATTGTTTCTCACCTGGACCACTGAATAACAAGGGGCTAAAATGACAGTGGTTTGGACTGGAGTCAATGCAATGAGAACAAGAGAACTGGAAGGGTTTAAGATATATTTTAGAGGTAAGAGTAGAAGAACTTAATGATGGATTGAATGTGATGAAAGAGGAAAAGAGAAAAATTGAAGATGATTCTTAGGTTATGGCTTGAGCAACGGAGTGGATTATGGTGCCATTTTCTGAGGCTTAAAAGTCAAATAACTTGCCAGACCTCATTTAGCTAGGACATTGAAGTCTAGTCCATGTGAATTCACTTTGGTTTTTTTTTTTTTAACTTTTTGGGATTTTTTAACCTGTGAGATAAGGTTATTAGGTTAAATTTCCAAGGTCTCTTTCAGATTTGGAATTGAGTTATCATCTAGATTAAATGGTTAATACAGAAATATCCCCTCCAACCTGGACAACAAGAGTGAAACTCCATCTCAAAAAAAATAAAATAAAGAAATATCCTGAGGTTCAGAATTAAGTAACATTATGAAGCCCAGGTATTTTTGATAAATATAGTGCTATGATGGAATAAATATTTTATCTCAGATTTAATAGCCAGAATCTTGCAAGTGTTTTGTCTCAAGCATTAAAAAGAAGATGATTTTTTTCATTTTATCTTGGGTACAATATTTTTTTCTGGAGTTTCCTAGCAACAAGCAGTTTGTTCTGTCAAGTAAGATTAGATTGTAAGCTGTCTGTTATAATCCTGAGCTAAAACTGCAAAGCCCAAACAATACGTTGGTTGTGGTGTCCTGGTTTGTTTCAGATCATTCTTAAGCTCCCCCCCCAGTGCTCAGCACTGCTTTGCACATATTATGTCTCCACAACCACACAGACCTCACTCAGGATAGGGGCAGGTTTCCTCTGTAGAGAGGGGAATGGAGACATTTCAGTAATTCAGAATACTGCCTGTAACTCTTAACCCTGCCATCTGGGGCTCACCCATTTTAGCCAGGTCTAAGATTCTGTTGCTAACGTAGGCAGTATATTCCTGAAAACTTCACCATTAGCTAGATCTTAATTTACCCATAGAAACAGTGGGATTTGTTTTTGACAAGGTCCGATCATAAATCTTAAGTATGTTCAATAGCATGTGAGGACAGTTGGCCCTTCATGTCCATGGGGTCTACATTGTGGATTCAACCAACCACAGATCAAAAATACTGTTTAAAGCAATAAAAAATAATATACAAATAATATAAATCAAAAAACAATATAACAGCTATTTACATAGCATTTACATTGTATGAGGTATTAAAAGTAATCTAGAGATGATTTAAATAAAGTATACAAGAAGATGTATATAGATTATATGCAAATACTAAGCCATTTTATATAAGGGATTTGGCCATCCATGGATTTTGGTATCAGTAGCAGGTGCTAAAACCAATCCCCAGCAGATACCAAAGGACAACTGTGGAGCTAAACAGCCACACTCTAAATCTCTCATCAAATTCAGATATTACAAGGAACCAAAAAAAAAAAAATTCAACTCAGAAAGTCTCAAACAAGGAAGGTATTTATTGTCTCATAGAACAAGGACAGGGCAGTTCTAGGCTGGCTCAGCAGTTCCCTATATCCTCTGGGACTCAGGCGCTTTCCTGTTTACCTCTGTGCTCTACCATCCTGTACTCATTGCACTCATGACCCTGAGGGATATCCCTTCATAGCTGGAAGATGGCTGCCACACTTCTGGGAAACACATAGGCTAACACTAGGCCAAATAAACAGTCATTGCCTGCTCTGTGCCTCTTTTAGTGGAAAAGAAAGCCTTTCTCAGAAGCCCCCAGCAGGCATTTTCTTGAGTCCTTGTCCATGGAATGCCCAGTTTCTCCCATCTAGATATAAGGGTATTATACTAAACTTCTCCCCTTATCTTTTATTCTTCTCAATTTCTATGACCGGTCCATTCTGGCTTTTAAAAACTTGTCATGGGAGCTGGGCAAAGTGACCCATGCCCATAGTCCCAGCCCTGTAGAAGACCAGCAGGAGGATCACTTGAGGCAAGGAGTTCAAAACCAATCTGGGCAATATATTGAGAATCCATCTCTACAAAATAAAAAATAAGAACCCATCACCTATCCTTTATCCCTGTATTTACTACATTAATTCAGATCCTCATTAACCCTACCTGTTTTCACTGCTCCCAATTTATCTGTCTTCTACATTGCCCCTGGAATCATCTTTTAAAACATGAATCTCATTGTGTCACTATTCTGCTTAAAACCCTTCAGTGATTCTTAATCAAATATGGGACTAAATTTTAATTTTTTTTCTAGCTGCAGGAATGACTCCTTGTCCCTTTTTGAAAAAGAAATCTTGCATGACAGCTTACTTGTTAGCTGTTAACAGGTGGATGTAGAGCTGTCCTAGTTGAAATGCGGCTGGGGAAGGGGCCTTTAACTCAGCCAAGTGGATTCCTTCCCATCCCTCTCATGGAGGCCCTAAAGCCTTTCCTTGGATCCCCTGGAGTATAGGCAAATGGAAACACCTACTAGGCAGTTGGTGTAGACCTCAGGAGTGTCAGCCAGGCTAGCTGCATAGACTTAGATTGTGTGGAAGCAAAGGTCAGCGACATGCTCACCCCAGAAAGCACAGCATGAGAAGGGAAGAGGGTCGTATAGAGAGAGACTCCAAGAGTGATGCTGAAGTAATGCCTACAAACCATGTACATTCCCATGAAGCAATCTTTCTATTTTACCTTTCAAACTCTAAGAATGTGCCTTATGAGAATTTAGGCCATGACTGTGTGGGACAATTTAACTCAATCAGATGCTTGAAGACAAAGTAAGGATATGTTGAAGACCAAAATTTCAGTTTCCAATATCGAAAAAACAATATCAAAAACTGAAAACAACAATTTCTAATTGTTTGGATTGTGCTTTTGCTTACATTTTCATTCTTATAGCTTTTAAAAATTGTTTTGATAATCCATGAGATTAGCCGTTTTTCCCCCAAGGTCTTTTGTACTGGAAATCCTGCGTTAACCAACATTTCATGTGTTTCCATATCTGATCAAGGCATTTTTAGTTAAATAAGCTTAAGCATGGAATTTTCAAGCAGAACTATAATAACTGATTCTGATAATTATTTTAATCTCTCTGCTCTTAATATCAACCTATATTTATTCTTCATGTCTATTTAAGAATTCAGTGTTTATTTTCTGTTGTTGGGAGTGTAAATTAGTTCAACCACTGTGGAAGACAGTGTGGTGATTCCTCAAGGATCTAGAACCAGAAATACCATTTGACCCAGCAATTCCTTTACTGAGTATATACCCAAAGGATTATAAATCATTCTGCTATAAAGACACATACACATTTATGTTTATTGCAGCACTAGTGCAAGCAAAGACTTGGAACCAACCCAAATGCCCATCAGTGATAGACTGGATAAAGAAAATGTGACACATCTACACCATAAAAAAGAATGAAAGAGTTTTCCTTTGCAGGAACATGGATGAACCCGGAAGCCATCATTATCAGCAAACTAACACTGGAACAGAAAACCAAACACCGCACGTTCTCACTCATAAGTGGGAATTGAACAATGAGAACATATGGGCACAGGGTGGGGAACATCACACACTGGGGCCTGTTGGGAGTGTGGAGCAAGGGGAGGGAACATTAAGACAGATACCTAGTGCATTCGGGGCTTAAAACCTAGATGAGAGGTTGGTGGGTGCAGCAAACCACCATGGCACATGTATTCCTATGTAACAAACCTGCACATTCTGCACATTGCTCCCAGAACTTAAAGTAAAATTAAAAAAAAAAAAAAGAATTCAATGTTTGTTTTCAAGCCAGCACCATGGCATGTACTTGTAGTCCCAGCTACTCCAGAGGCTGAGGTTGGGTAATTGCTTAAGCCCAGAAATTTGAGGTTTCAGTGAGCTATGATCACACCATTGCTCTCTAGCCTAGATCACAGAGCAAGACCCAGTCTCTTAAAAAAAGAAAAAAATGAGTCTTTTTTGTTGTTCCATGAAAACTTAAGTGCCATTTAGATACAGGTTTTTGTTATGGAATATGACCTTAACAAAGAACAAAATGTTAATGAAGACTAATTAATGCATAATTTTCACAAGTAGGGGGAGATATGTTTGAGGCAAGAAAGCTGAACGGGTTGTGCATTTCAGCAGGTATTTGCATATTGAGTGGCACTGTCAAAAAAGAAGAGGTGAACAGAAAGGAGCTGGAATGAGAAGGCTGCAACTAGACCAGACTGTTCAACTCTGTTTGCTTTTATCCATTCCCATTTTAAAAAGGATTTGAGGAGAGTTTGTCCTTTGCGTCTTGTGTGTGCTTCAGGCAAGCAGGTCTTCAGTCTTGCTTGCTTCTGACTCGGACCACCCTCTCCTTAGGCCTCAGTTCTGTCATCACCAGAGCTTTTCTGCTTCTGTCTTTATGTTCTGCCTCCATCACACCCTGGAGCTGACCTGTTCTGGCCACCAGTCTTTGTTGTCAGACTTTGAATAGGCAAGCTCAACCTGTCCTGACATCAGCAGCTTCTCATGCTCCACAGGATTCAGCTATTGGCATTTCTAGGCCCTCCTAGAAATGAGAAGCCCACCACACCCCCATTCTTCCCATTTCCAACTGGGACTTCACAGAAACTCAGCACCAAGCAGAAGCCTAAAATGTGTATCAACTGACTGAAACGTCAAACTGATTTTGTTTCTCTCCTAATCCTTTTAAATGTGATATGTGTTTAAATTAAGAGTAGCAGAGACAAAATGATTTAGGAAAATTATAATGTTATCCTAGCCTATTTTAGTGACACTCTAACATGGTTAAGAAAATTGACTGTCAGATTTGATCATTGTTGTTGAAGTGAACAGCCATCATTCCCAGAGTGGCTGGAGTCAGATTCTTACCCAGCAGAATCAATTTTAATGACTGAAGAATCAGTTACCACAAGCAGCAATGGAATCTGAATGCACTGCTGACCTCCCACATTGTCTGTCTTCTATTTTTCAGGCACAACATGTTTGATTGCTCTGCTGTCAGATAAAGACCTCACTGTGGCCAACGTGGGTGACTCGCGCGGCGTCCTGTGTGACAAAGATGGGAATGCTATTCCTTTGTCTCATGATCACAAGCCTTACCAATTGAAGGAACGAAAAAGGATAAAGAGGGCAGGTGAGCTTGTGAACATCTCCAAGAAATGTCTACTTTCTTGCTGGTGAACAAGGCAGCCTGCTTGGAGGGTTCCTGGATAAAATGTTCAGTTACCCTGTATTAGATCTATACAGACGCTGCAATTGAGGTAGCTGAGATTGACTTTGTAACGTTGCCTATCAAATAAATGGCCACTAAATCTGCCCTCCTTCATAGCCAAAGATTCCAGAAGAAACTCAAAAGCCCATTTCCAGTTTAAAGGCTAATAAGATATTTGGGCCCCTGGGCTTCACCTTTCTCTAGCCTGTTGCTATACGCTGCTTCCCTCGGGAGCCATACCAAGCTACTAACCATTCCTCAAAAGACCTCTGTGCCTTTCCAAGTGCTGTTCTAGGTGACAATTACTTGTCCTATAAGATTCAGTTTAAGATATTCTTTTGGAAGCCTTTTGTGTCACACTGTGGCAAGGGCCTTTCCAGTCTGTGGTGTATATATCCCTCTGCCTTTCCCCAGCATCCTATGTGGACGTCTTGGGTCACCTCTTAAAATACATCAACATACGTGGCTCTCCTATCTGTCCTGCCTTCCTGTCACCTCTTTAAAGGCAGGAACTTGGTTTTGTTCATCTCTATACCTTGAGCATCTGGCTTAGCGCCTGGTATAAGTAAATATTTCAGAGCAACGTTAGGGGTAGAGGGATCCCTTATTCATTCATTCATGTTTATTCAATATTCTAGGAGCTGGGGACAAAACAAAGCCCATTCCCAAACTTTGATGAAACTTAGATTCTGAAATTGGCATGGCGGTGGGGAATAGAGGAAATAGACATTAACAAAAAGAAAAGAGTAAAAATAAGTGAGTCTTACAGTGTATTACAAGGTGATAACTGCTATGGAAAGACATGAAGCAGGTAAGGGGAGGGAGTGTCGGGGAGTTGCAGGATGTTTTGTTTTGTTTTGTTTTTTGAGACTGACTCTCACTCTGTCACCAGGCTGGACTGCAGTGGTGTGATCTTGGCTCACTGCAACCTCCACCTCCTGGGTTCAAGCTATTCTCCTGCCTCAGCCTCCAGAGTAGCTGAGATTACAGGCATGTGCTACCACACCCAGCTAATTTTTGTATTTTTAGTAAAGACGGGGTTTCACCATGTTGGCCAGGATGGTCTCGATCTGCTGACCTTGTGATCCTCCCACCTTAGCCTCCCAGAGTGCTGGGATAACAGGTGTGAGCCACTGCGCCCAGCCAGGGAGTTGCAGTTTTAAGTAGGGTGGCCTGTGTAGACCTTGCTAGAGTGACATTTGGACAAAGACTCGAAGGATATCAGTTGATTATTACATTTTCATAATTTGATTTCAGAGGATACCTTTATACCTATGGAAGGCAAGAATTCTTTCACTCCTCAGACTGACAGCTGGAGGATGTATGCTCTTTGTGATGTGCCAGGCAGCCGGCCAGTAGTCAGAGGGGGAGCAAGTCGGGTGCTCGTGTACACTAGTCTCTGACCAGAATGGGCCCCTGCTGTCTGGGTTACTCTGCACATTGACTGTCTATCTCTATAGTCAGTTTCTGCCCAATGAATGAATTGAATGAACCTAATCGACATTTGAATTTTCACAGTAGGGAACCATACTGTTAAGTCAAAATGTGTTGAATTTTATTATAACCTCCTGTTTCAGTGACTGCTTGAGTTGCAAAATACTTTTTAAGGAAGGCATTGGTCAGGTTTTCTGTTGATGGGATGGAACAAAGGATATTTTAGGAGTATCTGTCAAGCTTTGATGACCTCCAGACAGTAGGAGCAAAGTTCTCTGGCTTCCTACTTATAAAGACACCATCTCCCTGTAAGAGTCCACTGTGAATTAAGATACAGGTTAGCCCACTCTTGCATCAGCACAGGCAAGGATGTTACACAATACACCTGAAAATGTCATCTTACCATTCAGTGCTCTCTTCTGAATTGTCATGACCGTTTTATCCTTCCTCTTCTTCCCTGCCATACCCACTACTCACGCCTGCACCTTACATTGATTCTTTATAGAAGCAAATTTGGACACCATCTCCAAGGAGGTTAATCTAACCTCTCTGTTCTTTTACATAATTTGATCAAGGGCGTATTTTATAGCAAGGCTTAAGAAACAGTGATTGGTTTTACCATCTTCTTTTTTTGAGACCTCACTCTGTCACCAGGCTCAAGTGTAGTGGCATGATCTCAGCTCACTGCAACCTCTGCCTCCCAAGTCCCAGTTCAGGCGATTCTCTTGCCTTAGCCTCCCGAGTACCTGGGATTACAGGCGCATGCCACCACGCCCAGCTAATTTTTTATATTTTAGTAGATACTGGGTTTCACCCTGTTGGCTAGAATGGTCTTGATCTCTTTACCTCATGATCCACCTCCTCCACTTCCCAAAGTGCTGAGATTATGGGCATGAGCCACTGCGTCCAGCTGGTTTTACCATCTTTATGTGTGTTTTCTCTGGCCTCAGCCTCTTTTCAGGGCATCTTTCCCCCTCCTGCTTAGCATGACAGGCTGGACCAAATACATGTTGGTCTTTCTGTGGCCACTCCTTATACTGTTTCCAACATTAGCTGTCATTTATTGTGTGCTTACCCTGTGCTAGGAGCAAAGCCCAGTACTTTACACATACAATTTCTCTTTGCCTGTCTTAAGAGGCTGATATTATTCTCATTTTGTGGCCAACAAACTGGAACTTCACAGAGGCTTATGTGCCCAAGCACACACAACTAGTGAATAGTGAGACAGGGGTGAAACCCAGAACTGGGTTTTATGCTCTTGCCTACTAGACCATACTTTCTGGAATGTTCTCCGACAGATCCTGCTCATAGATGTTTTACCCATCGCTCAAAGTCCACCTTTAATGTTCACTCTTCCCTCATCATCAGGACTGGAAATTACCCCTCCCTTCTCCATCTGCCTACAACATTTAGCAGACACTGGTCTCCTCCTGAAAGAATACCACTTTGTGCTCATAGTATTTAATATTTGTGACTTAATCTCCTGCCAGGCTGGCTACTTTTTTAAAGGAAGGTCTGTATCTTGTATAATTTCATATCCTGCACATTGCCTTGTATGGAGTATATATTCAGTAAATATCTGACAAATATGTGAATGAAGACAAAAATAATAGATATAATTATTAAGTGCATAATATGTTCTGGGACTATGCCACATGACTTCTGTGGAATGAGACCTTTATTTCTCATCAACCCGATGAAATAGATACTGTCTCTATTTTGTAGCCAGGGAGACTGAGGGTCAGAGAAAGAGTTCCTCATCCAAAATAGGACGTGGCTAGAAGAGACAGAGCCAGGAATTAAATCCAAGTAATCTGACCTGAGCCTTTAATGACTGCACTAGTATGTGCTTTTTCTTAACCTTGATCCTATTTAGGGGGAGAGAGCTGTTTTGAGATCTACATAGGCACACTTAAGGGTGGCCTCAGACCAAATGATGTATACCAGTGGTGTCCTGGTGCCTGTTCACCTGCTTTTCAGCATTCCTTTGCCACTCTCCCTCGAGTCCCTACCCTCATGTTCTTTACTGTCAATCACTGAGCCACCATGGTATTGTTAAAACCAATGCCCTCCCCCCGTATGTATCCCCTACCTTCAGTACTCTTACTGATATATTCTGAAGTTCTTCAAGATACCAGGATGAGGGTATGAAGATCAAGTGGTAGAGTTATGCCATGCAGCAGGTCCCGGGAGTGATGGGGTTCAAAGGAGTGCCCACGACCCAGCTCAAATGAAGTAAGTCACCCTGCTGCCCACAAACCTAGACTATCCCAGGTATGTGAGACATCAGCTGGTTAAACTAATGGGCTCATCCTGTCTTTCTAGGTGGTTTCATCAGTTTCAATGGCTCTTGGAGGGTCCAGGGAATCCTGGCCATGTCTCGGTGCCTGGGGGATTATCCGCTGAAAAATCTCAACGTGGTCATCCCAGACCCAGACATCCTGACCTTTGACCTGGACAAGCTTCAGCCTGAGTTCATGATCTTGGCATCAGATGGCCTCTGGGATGCTTTCAGCAATGAAGAAGCAGTTCGATTCATCAAGGAGCGCTTGGATGAACCTCACTTTGGGGCCAAGAGCATAGTTTTACAGTCATTTTACAGAGGCTGCCCTGACAATATAACGGTCATGGTGGTGAAGTTCAGGAATAGCAGCAAAACAGAAGAGCAGTGAACCCTTCAGGGGTCTCAGCTGCCTTAGACTAAAGGACTTTCAACACACTGGTCTCTTTTAATTTAGTGAAAAGTGTGGGAGTTGTAATTAGGATCATCCATCCCAGACATGGGATCCCCCCCTCCCTGGTGGTCTTAGGTCTATAATGAACTGAGGGTGCCCTTGGCCAATGTAGTTAAGAAGCTGGAAAATGGTTTATGTTTTCCCAACTCTTTCAGTGTCCAAAATATATAAATAAATAGCTGTAGATTCACGCATATGAAATGAGTAGCATATGTGCCATTTAGTCTCCCCTCAAGATTCTTTTCAAGATCCTGTTCAGGGTCCTCCAGGCATCAGCTGTTGTGTCCTCTCTTTGGAACAGTGGACAGGACAGGCCTCCCAGTGCTGCAGGAGACAGGCCACTGTGTCACCTGTGAGTGGTCAGGAGCTGACGTGGCAACACCCTCTGCCAAGAGACGGAGCTGTCCTAAGAATGCTTTGTCCTTCTGAGCCCATGTTTTCTGCTCAGAGGCAGCTTGGAAGCAGATTTGGAATGGTTTATTATTTTGGCTGCTCTTGGAGACTGACAGAAGCAGAAAGGATGGGAGACCAGTGGCAGGTGCCTGCACAGCAGAAATGACCCTTTTCCCCTTGTTTCCTTTCTTAGTTAAACAGACTTTATATACCACCTGACCAGCCTTTGTGTGTTTATCCTAATCATGCATGACCGAAATCTTTTGCTTAGTCCTTACCGTATGTAACAGGTAGCTGTCAAATTCACCAACAGACACCATGATTTTTCATCTTACATGACCAAGAAACTATGTTAGGGGAAATGACAAAAGCAAGCCAAAATGCCACGTTTCCTTCCATTTTCAATGGTAGATGAAGGAAACGATACTGAATGAGTCACCGTGTTCCCTGGCAGGTAAGCTGTTTGCATTGAGGAAGGAGTGAGCTGGTGAGGTTCCCACCCTGAACTGAGCTTCAGTTGCCAGTTTTGTGTGTTTTTCCTTGCCCCTTTCCTAGTGGCTTTCAAGTGTGTTTCAGGGAGTGTTCTGAGAAGCAGCAGCCTAGAACTGTACGTGTGTTCCTTGAAGCCAGGTACAGAGTTCCCAGCTACTGCAGCTTGGAATTTGGTAGGAAACTACTGGGACGAGCTTCTCCTTGACAATGGAAAGGCAGCAGCCTTTATTATTTGGTTGCAAATCTCCATCCACATTGGGTAGCTTTCCCCAGGCAAACAAACCGCCCTCTGTGGCCTGCAGGGAAGGCAGCAGAGGGACCCGGCAATGGCAACACAGCAAGTCGGGAATTCAAGCATGAACCCATATTGACAAGTGGGCCAGAATTATTTTGGGGCCTGGCTTGCTGCTCTCCATTTCCTGTATCACTAATGTATCATTTCTCCAAACATGGTATTTTATAAGTTAATTTAGAGAAAATTAACTTATAAAATACTTCCCAAGACCTGCATTTATTTTACGTGACTCTCTTTACCTGACTGCGTGACTCAAACAATCAAAACAAAACTTTCGTTGGCTCCTACCCCTCTGTATCCACCTGGTTTTGTTCTTTCCCTGTGTGCATTTGTGGTTACAGCTTACCATAGTCCTCATTTACCTGCCACCTCCTTCCCCCTGGAGCCCTGCCCTCTCCCCTCCTGCTGCTGTAGAGCTTTTCCAAACCAGTGTCCAGGAGAGAACTTGAGAGAGATGAAGAGATTGCTTTGTGGTTGCGGAGGGCTGCAATCTGTCTTGATTCCTCCAAGCACTTACTGTTCTTTGACTGCACTGAGATTGCTAATGGTTTCCCATGAGATTTGCTTACTTTTGTATACTGTATTTTCCAGCGTTACGGTTAGAACCTTGGTTATTGTTTTTTAGCTATAGAATCTTCTAGTACAAAATATCCGCCACCATTTTAGATTTAAGCATTTGCCTATGGAAAGACACTGAATATGTGGCTGTGTGTATGAATATTTGGGGTGGGGACGGGGGAAGGGAATGTGGAAAACAAATGCTGGCTGTGAGCAGTGCTGAGACGGCCAGGCCAGGTGCCTGAGTTTGCTTGGAGATTCAGAACATTCTGATGCCTGAGAGTTGCCCCCACTCACCATCGAACTGAAATCAGCACAAATGGTGTCAGCACTTTACAGCCCATGGCCAACTTTCTTTATTTTTAACGTAGCACAAAAGTGTATAATAGCAAGGAAAAGACATTTTTTATTCTGCAGTTATTTTTATTGTCTAAAATGAAAGCAGCAGTGTTTTGATAAAGATGAAAAAGAAAAGCTACTAAATTAGTAAATCAGTGTTTATGGGTCCTGCAAAATTTCTTAATAGATGGTGCTGGGTGCACAAATTACAAACTTTCTCTCTAACTGAGGTTCACAAGGCGTCTTCTAAATTTTGCTTTGTACAATTATTTCTGACGTTAACCAAATAGAGTGTATATATCCTACTCCCTTTACTGCCTCTTTCCCCCTACTGTGGCTTGTAGATTTTCAAAAGATAGAAGTTCTAGGCAAAATTGTAGCAGTTTCATTAATACTTAGTTGTATCTAAAATCAGAATATTTTGTTCCCTTCCTCCTGGACCTCTCTCCCCCTAGCCCTTTTCCAGCTGTTGGGGATTTGTAGATATCACTCCTGGAGTGCCCTGTGGCATACTGGCTGCTCCCCAGGGACCCGGGCATGCTGAATCTAGCCATTAGGGAAATTGATTTGAGATGTTTGCATGTGAAGCTTCCCTAAGCTGCACTGCCAAAGCTTTGGAACTGTCACCCAAGGCTTCCTAGCCTCCCTAGCTAGCTCGAGTTCAAATTGCCAATAGTCCCCTTGGTGCCAAATTTTGGGATGGTTTTACAGTCTTTTAGAAGTTAAGATGGGAATGGCCATGTGCTTATGAGAATGCCAAGCCCAGGTCTCCACTAACACAGTGCTCTGCTGCAGCTCCACTGGCAATTTGTACTCTTAACATGGGTTGGGGGAGGGGCAGCTAGGCAAAATTTTTTGTAATTAATTGTATTTGCAATTCTTTCATCATAGGAACAAACAATACTTATACAGAAAGCTCCAAAACTGTACCCAAGACCTGCATTTATTTTATATGATCAACTTGCCCCAAGGCAATTAGCTCTGAATCGCTGTTCTATTGTGACATACCTGTGTGCATATGTACATATTATTGGTAACCAGTGGCTGCATTTTATTCCTTGCTGTGGATTGAGGTATTAGCTTCTTGAATCTTGTATGTGTCGTAAGAGTATTACACAGAGAGTGTTACAGTGAAGGATGCAGGCTGAATAATTTAGAACAGGCCTTATTTCATACAAGTGTAATTATTACATCATTTTGGGTAAATGGTAAACAGGATTGCATGAGAGTGATGGCATCATCATTTCAATCTAATCTGAAGTGATTCTAGGAAACTGATTCCACTGTTGGATTCTAGGAACTTGATTCCACTTTTTCCTTTGCCAGGTGTATCTTGATTTTCCTGATTTTTTTTTTTCTCTAAGTTGTTGCCAGATCTCTCTTGCAACTGTGTCAATGAAAGGTCTGTGTTTTAAAAAGGCACCATATCATTGTATATTTGAAAGTATAGGAATATATACTTTGTATAAAACTTTTCCAATGATTTCAAAAATTCTTTTTTCGTCCTTTTGACCCACCACTGGACTGTTCATCCCTTAATAGTCCCCAGAATTGCCTTAGCATGTCACACCAGCATTCGTCATCCAGCTCTGGAGAAATGACATGACTGTTAGATACCACACCTGTTTAATCACCTCTGGATTAAATCATTGATACCTAAACTTTTGAGCTAGTTAGTTAGCTGTAGAAATAATAGAATCCAGTGTTTCCCAAAGTGTGTTCCAAAGAACACAAGTTCCAAAGATACTCTTCTAAATATAGGGTTCCAGGATCAAATAAGTTTGGAGAACAAATACCATCTTAGAAAGTTAGTGAACATGAGCTCATCAAAGGCTCTAATTTAATGTCTTGCAGGGGAGAGAAAACACAACAAATATCTACTGTCAGTTAGCCCAGTGTTTTCCAGATTAATTTGACCACAGAAACTTTTTTGAGTAACACCTAGTAACACTGCAAGGAACTGTGTTCTAAAGAACACCCTTTGGGAAATTCTGATATGTTGAAATATTGCTGTGTTTTCATTCACCATGACTCATAGTAGTAGCAGTACAATTTGCAACTTAGATGCATGAGGCTTTCATATAAAAAGCTGACTTGTTAATAAAAGCAATGTTAAGAAGTAGTGTGATTTAATATGACCAACAGCCACCTCATATTGATAGCAGAACAATCCTACTTAAAGCTCTAAACATCGTCTCTTTTATATGAGTAACGAGCAAGAGCCCTGTCATAGCTGGATAAGTCTCAAATTCATTCCAAGATCTTTCCATTGCTTTTTTGCAGTTACCTTTGCTTTTCAGATTGAATCAAAATGACTATTTTTCTATTTCATCACTATGTGATAAAAAATATAAAAAATAACAGAAAAGGAAAAACAAACTTGATTTTAATTCACTTTTGAAATTTTAACTCAATTTTTAAAATGATCTGTTGTATAATAATTGAAATGTAAACTATTAACACTTATTTACTTTCATTCCTCTGTTGTCCTCTCCAGATTCAGTGAAATAATTTGAAATCATTTAGAGGTCATACCTTCTAAAATTCGTGTCCCCTATCATCCTACCTTTCATATTTTCTGTCCATAGTTTAGTTTGGCAAGTTATCTCTTGCCTAAGATGTGAGGCTTTCCTGTAGTTCCATAGTAGTTACTGTTGGCTGCAGAAACAGGTTTGGGAAGCTATGAGAGATTACTCCAAAGTAATGGATGAAACAAATCTAGTCAAAAACATGGTACAGAGTGAATTAAGGCTAAAGTCATTAACTTAAAATTACATCCAATATTTAGGAATAGCTCACCCTCTGCACATTATCCAAAACATTAAAAAACCTGAAAGTAAGATCTCTTAGGCTAGGTGGCAAATTGCAGAGGGCAAGGGGCAGTTGATACCATGAGGCTTTCATTAGATGTGTTTCTAAACACTTTTTATAATATGTAAATTTGTCCTGCTGATCCTTCGTAATGTTAATGCTTTGTCTGTTTGTTAGTTGTACCACTGTTAAGCAGCAAACTGTTGAAGCTAGGGTTGATTATTGATCATTTTTATGTGTTTAGTAATAACCACAGCATCCTATGTACAGTTGCTTTAATAAATCCAAGTTAAGGACTTTGAGGAGAGCAGATAGCAACTATTCATTTTAACAAATCATCACAGACAGTTTCACTGTCCAAAGCTCCACCAGAAAGTAAGCATGCAGCAAAGGTATAGATTGTATTTAGAGATGTGGTTTCATTTATTCTAGAAGTCCTATAACCTGGCATTATTTAACCACAGAATCACATCTAACATTTTCCAGATCCAAATTAAATTCAAAAACCTCCAAGGACATTGAGCACAAGTAGACTGCAGTGAAAGCATGGGTGGCAGATTGTGGTGGACAGAGGGTTGAGTGACCCAGAACAAAACCTGCTTGGGTAAATTGCTGCCACTTCAGGAGAGGGGCTGTGTCAGCTGCACATTCTCTCATCACCTTTTGTCATGAGACAGTTCATAAGTTAAATACAATACCATGCATTATCTCAAAATATTTCTATATTAATTAGGTAATTCATGATGTAAAATGTGTTCATGCAGAAGCAAAGGTGGATATAACAGTAGGTATCAGGGGAAAACCCCTTTAGGATACCCAGACATTAAAAATGTAAAAAGTAGCTTATAAGAAATGTGGATTATCAGATTTTTACCATATATAGGTTGTGTTTACTAGTAATTTCTGACACCTGTACAAAAATCAGGTGAAGGAAGTTATTACTTTTCATCATTCAAAAAACAGGCTTCCCTCTTAGAGTATTAGTTAATGCTTTGCTTATTTGTTAATGAAGACAGTATTTTAATTTTAAAGCCTCCTTTTGTAGGACTGATTAAACAGGCAGAATCACATTTATTTAAAAAAAATGGTTTGGAACACTTTTTAATAAAAAACTGTAAAATCAGTTTCCAGTGTGGTCAAAATTAGAATGTAAAGGATAGCATTTTTAAGAAAATACAGAAGCCCAAATCAAGGGAGAATAATATAAAAGAAAATATTTTAAATTAGGAAAAGGATGTGTTATTGTTTATTACATCAGGAATTATGCCTTCTGTACTTAACGCTCTTAGTGAAGTTAGGGAGATAACACTGAAGTGAGAAAATGAACATTCTCAGTTACTTGTGTAGTAAAACTGCAGTCCCTATTCCATTTTTTTTCTGATGAAAATGGATAAATGAGGTCTCATCTATTGCTGTCCTAAACACCTTGACAGTCCTAGGTTTCGTTCACGTTCCAAATCATGGACATGATTTTATCCTCAATCCTTAGAATTTTTGAAGAGGAAAGACCCCTTTTAGAATTTTGACAGCTACTAAGATCGACTAAATGGTTCCCCTTCCATTTTAAAGTGCTCAAATAAAACTGAAATCAGATAAACATAGCTACAACTGAGAGTGAGTTTTAACATACTAGTAATTTTGCAAATGCCAACATGAACACTAGTGAGTACTCAATTTACAACAGACAATTTCACAAAAACAAACCACAGAGTGATGTGATATTCTTGCTTCTTAGAGAGGTTTTTAATCCATATAACGCAATAGGTCAGGTTACTCATATAATTTTAAAAAATAATCCTGTAGAAATGATGTATTAGACATCTCTAACCCAAGAAAATGATGTCTTTTGTATAAGTTTTAAATTCCCATTTGTCTTAATGTCTCTTAGGACAAATGGTGACTTCTTTGTGTAATAATGAAAAGGTATAAATCCTGCTGCATGGGGAAAAGCTAGAACCATGGGTCATTAAGCAAGAATACTGCTCATATTTAGGCTCTCATATTTAGACTGCAACTAAACAGTCTTTATGTATTTATCATTTTGATTATTGTTTTATCTCAAGCATATACAGTGTGCAGAAAGTAGAATAATGAATAAAATATGACCATGGAGAAAACCCATAACTTTTGCTTCTATTCTAGAAAGCAGTGTTTGATCTTTTTTAATTTATCTGAAATACATGTCCACATTGAAACGTTAACATCTACAGTATTGTATCTCAGTTTACTCTTCAATTATTAAAGTAAATGATTTTGATTTATAGCACTTACACAACTGCAATTCAGGTCATAGAATTGAAATATATTTGATAATGTCTCAGCATTCTCATGGGCAGCCTAGAAAAAAGGAAAAAAAAGAGAGACAAGAGAGACAAATAGAAATTTTAGTGGGTTCAAATGAATGATTATTCTGGCAGTCCTGGAAAATGGTAATTAAACAGTTCATTCCAAAAGACCTCCATGTGACCTCTGCTCACATATATATTTGTGTAAGGAAAATGTGTGAGATTTTTTTCTTAAAAGCATCATTGCATTTATAACAGATTGATCAATCTTATGAACAGATTACATTGGGAAAGTCACTATTACTGCTATAAGTAAGTGTGCTTGTATATTTTATTCTTTCCTTTCTTAATTTCTTTGTGTGTGAGAGCATCTACTATGTGCCAGGCAATGGCTGTGTCTGATTCAGTGTATCCATTGGTGTGCAATCACTGCCCTTTTGGGGCTTACAGCCTAGTGGGGGATATTATAACAGAGATATTATAACACTCAATATTGACTAAGTGGGATGAAAATTGTTATCTTTCATGATTTGTTTCAATGGGCTTACATTTGTTTGGACAGGGGCAGAATTAGAATAATTATTTCTTACATATAATAGTAGGTGATAAGAGATTGGGAGTTTCTTGCCCACACTCAAGCAAACTTCAGTAGGAAATTACTCCATTTTACTAGCTCACCTGGTTTCACAAGGATGGCATGGGAAGTGAGACATGGAGCCTCTGGGGACCAAGATGGGGGTAGGTTGTCTCTCCCTTCAGGATCTTCTGGGGGGAAAAAAAGAATTATAGAAAAGGAGAAATGGGAAGAGCAAGAACATCTCTCCATGTCCTATTTTTATTTTTGTTCCCAACAGACTATATAGCGTAACAACCTTATGCCCCCAAAGAGAGCCCAGGACTGAGAGTATCTTCAGTGTTCCTGAGTGTGTAAATCAGTGAATCTGTTATAAATTTGGCATTTCAGGAGCACAATTATTTCCTGATTTCAAATATGAACTGAAAACTAAATGTCAGATTTTTTTAAATCATAAATTTGGTATCCATAGTTACTTTATATATTCCAGAGTCTAATCATGGAATTTAAGTTTTTTATTTTGAACAAAAATAGCAACATCTGTTTTCTGTATGGCAAAGAAAAACTAAATCCCAGACTTTTATTTTTAACCACAGAAGCTGTCTGTTCTTTCTAAATTATTTGCCTGCCTGCTCATTTCCCCTACACAGCTCTTTCTGTTTATACCAACGGCTTTTTTAAATCCAAATACTAGCTATTGCCAAATTGCCTTAGAATCCTATTGAATTAGAATAATTCATGTACTTCATATACTAGAGAGTAAATGCTTAGCGATGGTAAAGATCTCATTGTGATCAGAAGTACGGTTTTTGTTGTTTTGTTTTTAATCATGAGAACATATAAAAGGAAATTCAAATGAAACAAAGCCAGTTTCTGACTTAGTAACATTAAAACCGTAGGTGGAGCTCAGTTATTAAGGATAGAAAGGAGGAAAGGACAGGGTGGGAAGAGAGAGAGAAAGGGGTAGGAAAAATAACTGAGTAGTGTTTTCTGGGGGAACAGTATGATGTCTCAGAAGTTCTTATCTCTCATCCTGCTGATGTTGAGACAGTGGCTTTGTATAAGCTTTTATTTATACCTATTTCAACATCATGAAAATTTTTCTGTCAGCATTTTCTTTCAACTTTAAAAATCACAAGGGATTGTTTATAAAAAGATACAAGATCTATGATTTATTAGCAATTTTTCTTTTAGGAATCTTCAAATTGTATTTAATAAATAAATCACAGGTCAAAATGACTGTCAAATCAATTGGGCTTTCTGGTAAGTTATTTCCTGACAACTATCCATGATAAATACAACAAGCCTTAGCAAAACCTCATTACTCCTGGAAGTTTTCAGAGGTTATTATACCTACTGTTCTGTATTTGTCTCTAGGAGACATTTGAAACAGTTACCATGTCTATTTGGTGTAGCATTACCTGTAGTAGAGCCGAGAGTATGTGGCAGTGCACGGTCACTCAAGATGCATGGCGTGTCATTTGGGTCGCTTTGATGGGTGCTGGGGTAGAATTAGCCTTGTAGAGACTAATGTGTTCATGCTCTCTCTGATCCTGTGTCGTTGTATAAAAATGAACAGCTAAAAATTTACTCATGGTGACAAGATTAAAGCAAAAATAAACCCATAAAATTGTTAGACTTTAAACATGAGACTGCTGCTATTCTTTTTCTTTAAGTTAAACTCATTTTCCATCCTAGTCTGTTCTTGAATTTTATAATTTATCTATGCTTTTGAGTTGGAGTAACTTGAGTTGGGGTTCTATGTGGAAAGCAAAGAAATAATTCATGGGGAGAGCATAAGACCAAAGCATAATAGAAGCAAGAGGCAGGAGGTATTGAGACTCTGGTGCTTTCATCTGGAATGGGAATAAGCCTGGCTCTGGTTCAGAACAAGGCAATTGATAAACATGTATACAATGTATGCAACAAAAAATGTTTATTGTAAACCTAACGCAACTTATACCCACCTTATAGTAACACGTTGACAAAGCTGATATAGTAATTACCATCAGGTAACAAGGGTTAGATTAGCTATACATTGATGTAGACTCCAGCAACAAAGCCTGACACACCTTGGAGAAAAGTGTTCAAAACAGAAGATCCATCTGCAAAGGTTTTCACAAGATGCAGGAAGAAACACTGTAGGGAGACAGAATGAAATAGAGGTAAACTCTCTCCGGGGATTCTATGATCTGAAGAGGGGTTAGGACTCATAGCTTGGGCCATATTGTAGTGGTGACTTGCACTAACCATGTAGATGGAGTTTGTGGATTAGACAATTCTCAGAATTTTCTAGAAAAGGTTGGGGCTAGACATAGTGGCTCTTGCCTGTAATACTTACATTTTGGGAGGCCAAGGCAGGAGGATCACTTCAGCTCAGGAGTTTGAGACCAGCCTGGTCAACATAGTGGACTCAAGTCTCTGAAAAAGAATAAAATCTCCTTTAAAAAAAAAAAAGGAAAGAAAAGGAGATTGTTAAGTAGGCAAAACAATTGCCTACTTTGCTTTCAAATTTAAGACTGAGAAATATAAAAGCTCATCTCTACATATAAAATGCTTTTTTAAAAAATTACCTTGTTTATATGCTAAGGTTCACTAGAGGAGAAAAAAATCAATGTGCAAGTTTTTAAAGGTACATATAAAAAAGGGATTCAATTCAAAAGTACAGTTAAATTTCTCTCCTAATCCTACTATTCATTGAGCTATGAGATAGAGTTGACTATCACTTGAGTTTTGAACACCAAATTAACCTCTACTTACAGCTTTTCAACGGTTCTTCTCCTTACACCATGAAAACCTTTTAAAAATAATCACAACAGCCTGGAGGGATGGAAGAAGCAGGATCTGTGTCCCGAGAAACAGTCATTTCAATGTGAATTTACCAGAAGTCAGAAATTTTCCACCTTTTCATTTGTGAAGAGGGCAGAGTGAATGTTAACATCAGGCATGGAACCTACTTTGTGCCAGGTTCATGAAGTAAACCTTTCCTGATGCTATTCAACGAGTGAGCAGTAAAAGGCAACAATGTGACCCTGTCCGCTCTTTCTCATCCAAATAGGAAGACTTGGCTCCATACTGTGTTGGCTTCATTAGTGAGAGATATACACTCTTCAGGTTTGTAACTACATTGCTATGCCCCTTTCTGTGTTCCCAGTAGATGGGAATTCAGACTCTGCTGCCTGACATAGAAGGCAACCACTTACTGAGGAGCAAGGAAGAGAAGGCATTTTTTATTTCCTCTATCTCCAATCCATCAGTGTGGGCTGCTCACTCAGGCTGGGCTCCATTCTCCAGCAAGATGTATCCCAGGGCATGGAGCTCCCATATCACAGACCAGCTGCTGTCTGCCCCATAAGAAACTGGGTTTGACTTATCTCTTTACATCAGCCCACTCATCACTGGCCCAGACCCTCAGGGAGAGGAAAACTGTTTCTTACGTTCCTACAATTTGGATGCCCTCCACTGTAACAGACCATACATAGTGGTTAACTCACATATGCAGGGGGGAAGAAGTCTGTGGTCACAGGGTTGGTTGAGTGATTCAATGATGTCATCAAGAGCCAGCCTCTCCACCTCAGCCACTGACCTGGCCTTCAGGCTGTTCTCCTGGGATCCACATGGTTGCTTCAGATACCAGCACTGCAGACATAACATCTGGCCAAAGAAAAGGATACTTTCTCCTTTGTCTTTTTTTTATTAGAAAGGTACATCCACAGAAGCATCTCAGCAGACATCACCTGGGGGCCCACTGGCTGGGACTGGTTCACATGCCAAAGCATGAGGAGCAAGAAAGGCTGGTAAAGACAGCGGCAGCAGCCTGAGCAACATAGTGAGTCCCATCTCTACAAAAAGGTTTCGAAAAATAGCCAGGTATGGTGGCACATGCCTGTAGTCCCAGCTACTTGGGGGGGTGCGAGGTGCGAGGATCACTTGGGCCCACAAGTTCAAGGCTGTAGTAAGCTATGATCGTGCCACTGTATTCCATCCTGAGTGAAGAGCGAGACCCTGTCTCAAACAACAGAAGTGATTGAGGTGGGAGGCAGCCCCTGCCTGCACAGAAGAAAGCAGGAGGGTGGGCACGTGAGGCTGGGGCTTGGTGGCAAACACAGCATTTGGCCCACACCCCAGCAGCCTTTGCTCGTGACACTTTGATGCCACTTTTTGCCTTTACCTAAATTTATTAATATATTTGTTAAAATGTCTGTGTTATAAAAATGATTTTGTTGAGAATGAAATAATAGAAGGTACTTTTAAGGTAGGAAGAAATCCTTGAGAGGCATTTTCTCTTAACATTTTGTTATATTTTCATCCTGCCTGTTTCTGTAGTTTGTACATACGTAGCAAGAAGGGGGAAGAGTGGCATTTAGAACTGTCACTGCAGCTGCTGCAACCTTTTAAGAGAATGGCAACATTTATCTTTAGAGAAGTTGATTTCCTTTTATCTGGGAAATGCCTTGAATGGGCTTTTCTTCCAGGAGAAATGTAAGTAACATTCACCTCTACGTTGCTTCCTATGTGGTCTGAAAGGAGAAAGTGAAACAGAAAGAAAGCTAAGTGAAAAGGAGTTTGGGAAATTGCTCGTTGATAACCTCAAGCAGGGGTAAGGCCCAGCATGTATAGGGGAGGGGCCAGATGTGGGGGAGAGAAGGCTTGGCCCCGGGGCCACAGACAATGGGAAATTTCCCTGGTAAGAAATGTTTTAATTATCATAACAAACCACCCCCAAAGTTGGTAGCATTAGGCAAAATTTTTTATTTCTTATGTTTCTGCAGCTTTAAAGGGAGGTCCTAAATTGGGGTCTCTTGCAGAGTTGTCTGGCATTGTCTTAAAGCTCCAAAATGAATTCTTCACTCACATGCCTCGTGCCTCACCTGGCTCAGCAGGATCTCCCTCTCTTTCTCTCCCTCTCTTCTCTCCTCTCCTCCTCTTCCTCTCTCTCCCTGCTCCTCTCTCTTTCTCTAGGGCAGTATAGATGCATTCATTCCAAAAGAGCAAGGTGGAAACCGCAAGGCTTATTTAACCTGGCCTTGGAAGTCATGCAGCACCATCTCTTCTGTCACATTCAGGTGGTTTTGAGGGGCTTGCCTAGAGTCAGCATAGGCGGGAGCTACACAGGGGCACATGATATATCCATGAGGGACTATCTTTCAAGACCATTACCACAGGAAACGGCTGACAAGTTCCTAGGAGCAGTGAAGTGAATTCGTAAAGGATTCCTAGGAGCACCGGTGAAGTAGTAAAGGATTATCACATCAGAGAGTGAATCTGAAGACCTTCATACCTCCCTCGTAGTGATAATCCTTTACTACTCTCAAACTAAGTGAAATTCTAAAATTCACAGCAACCTTGTGTTAGTGAGGCTTTGGGAGGAAAAAAGAAAAAGGTGGGTGGCATCATCCATGAGAGTATGGGAAGAGATTTCACAGCCACGAGCATCAAGGGCCACAGCCAGGAGAGGGCGGCAGTGGAAAGGCAGGCTGTGGCACGGACTGACTCAGGAGAAGCAGAAGCCAGGTAGACCCCTGGAATCTTCACAGCACGGCAAGGTGGACTCCCCCACAGTATAGTACATGGGGATGCAAACAATTCTATTTGGGTATTTACAGAAGGAAGGATCAAATATTTGGAGGTATCTGGGCATGCATAGTTCATATTACATTATATACACATACACCTCTCAACTTATTTTACATTGATTTTGGCTCCTAACAAATCTTTATAAACATTTTTAATGACTGTATTACAGTCAAACTTATGAAGTCACTGAAATTTATTAATATTCTCTTAATGCCAGACTTTTTTTTTTTAAGTAACACTGCAGGCCAGGCATGGTGGCTCACACCTGTAATCCCAGCACGTTGGGAGGCTGAGGCGGGCAGATCACCTGAGGTCAGGAGTTCAAGACCATCCTGGCCAACATGGTGAAACCCCCATCTCTACTAAAAATACAAAAATTAGCTGGGCATGGTGGTGAGCACCTCTAATCCCAGCTACTCGGGAGGCTGAGGCAGGAGAACCACTTAAACCCGGGAGGTGGAGGTTGCAGTGAATCAAGATCGCACCATTGCACTCCAGCCTGGGCAACAGAGCAAGACTCTGTCTCAAAAAAAAAAAAAAAAGGTAACACTGCAATGAACATTTCTGATCAATTTCTTAGGAATGATTTCTAGCAGAATTTCTGAGTCAAAGAGTACTGGAAAGGCAAACTGCCAAATTGAGGACACACTTCATTTTAAAATGGACATGTAGCAAGCTCTTGATGTCACTAAAGACCCCACGTTCTACTGAGGCCTGGCTGCAGAACCTTGTCATACAAGGAAACTACTGCTAGGCCAGCACCTGCCCACTAGAGTCACCACTGCCTTGGGCTTAAGCCACTGCTGTCCACTGGTGTCTTTCGCTGTGGTTTGTTCCTGGGACTCCCCCAAGACATCTGGTGGCCACAACTTTCCTCTAATCCTTTGGAGACTGCAGCCTGGCACCTGAAAGTTCCTCTAATCCCTGAGTCAAGAGTAATCCCCCCTCTGGAAGTTTTATAATTTCACTGAGGAAAGGAGTTCCTCCTGAGGTGCTCCAAACTAACTCAGGGGCACCCTTACACAGAGCAGTGGGTTTGGGCCTGGAATATTCTAGTCCTGGCTTCACAGTGACCGTGGGTAAGTTAATGGCCCCAATGAACCTTGGTGCCCTCATAGAAAATAACAAGAGTTCCCAAGCCTTTTCTTGGGAAAGATCCCTTCTACTTCCCTTCTCCCCTCCTCAGTGAACCTATGACTCTGCACTGTACTAAATTATATCTTAGTTTCTCCAATAATCAGACAAAATTAACCCACAATCAAGCTTTTTTTTTTTTTTTTTGGAGTAAGTTGATCATGACCTCTGTCTCGGGTGATTAAATTTTGGGGCATTAGAAACATTTTCCTTGGCTTGGACAACCTTATCTTAGGTCAATATATAGATTCCACTTAGCTTTTAGAATATTGAAAACTGTGCATAAACCCCTTTAACCCTTTAATTGTCACAGAGAAGCCGGGAATCAGAGGAAAGATGATTTCTGAGGTCTTTCCCAGCTCCAATCTATGACTCTACCTCTGCCTGTCTTGACCATACCCAGGACTTAAAAACTATCCACATTACAGGTTTTATGCCTCTCTCACTCACCCTAAATATAGGATGATGATGCTCATCTTTGCTGGACCTTTCTTTTTTCTTAAGAGGCCCAGGAGATGGTTTGGGCATAAATTCTGTCAAGGGACTGCCCAATCAACTCCGTTTGCCCCTTGGCTTCCATCTCCTATCAGTATATCCCTATCCGCATAAGCCACCTATTTTGATGGACTTCTTGAAGGTCTGCTCCCATATTAACCACAAATCAGGGAGCTGATGGAAAGTGTGAAGAAGTACCAATGAATCTTCACCTCACAAAAAATCCAGAGGAGTTGGTTTAATATATGGGAGATTAGTTCCTAATGGAATACAAAATACAAGAACCCCATATACTCACCCTTATTCCGCCTCAAAGCTTGCCTCCTTCCTATCTCTCTTTCCCTTTATCTTGCAACAAGGGACTACCAGACCCTAAGGAAATGGGCTTTATCCCCAGGTCATGCTCAGGAATACTCTTCATTATAAACAGCTCCACTCTGGCTGCTCTGCAGCTGGGGGAGTTGATGGGAACATGTTAGTATCATTACCATTTAGGATAGAGCTAAGGAGAGATGAAGCAGGGTGAAAGGGCAACCCTCTCAGGGAAGGGTGAAAAGCCCAAAGCAGCAATACCAAGTGAGTAAAAAAAAAAGTCTAACTACTTGAGCCTGCCTCAGGACTGCAGAACCCTGAGCTCCCTCTCCCTTTGAAACACTGAGTGTGGCAGATGACAGTCCTACTGCACTCAACTTTCACATCCCATTCTGCGGAACAATACATCCCTGCACACTGCAACATCACTTGCAGTTACTTAGTCACTTCCTACAAGAGATGGATACTTCCCTACCTTGGTGACACTGGGCTTGGCAAGGGATTCGTCTCAGCCAGTGGATGTGTTAATATATGCCACTGTGCTTCCACCAGCTTTTCTATTCCTTCTGTAAGAACAGCATGTTCCTGATAGGGGCTGCTCATTAGCCTGGATCCTGGAATGAAAGAGACACATGGAGCAGGGGTGCAGCCAAACACTGCCATGCAATGTGAGTGAAAATATGGCTGCCATCAGGTTCTGAGATTTAGGCGTTACTGTAGCATTTGTGACCCTTAGCAAAGCTAACTAATGTGCTAAAAGTCACAAACTCAACATTTACAGACAAGGAAAGCAAATGAGGCAGAGGGTGTGTGAAACTACGGGGATGGCAGGATTAAGGCAGATGTCACAGAATCAGCCCAAAGGTAAGCCCCAGTAGTAAACATCATTATATGAGTTAACATTTTTAAAGCTGCTGATTTGGTTAAACACCAAGTCATGATTTTAAAAACACAGCTAATACTTACTTCCTGGAAGCTTATTAAGAAATATAGTTAAAAACAAAAAATATAACTACTCAATCTCTTAATGTTTTCCTAATCATTTAACTTTTTAGGTTCTTTAAGGTACCAATCTCTAGTTCAGAAGAGACAATCTTTTGAAACTTGGCAATTATTCATATTTTACTTGTTTGGGTTTTTTTCTTTTTTTTGGTCTTTTCTAAAAGTGAAATTATTTTTTAAGTTAAAAGTTCTCTCAGGAAATGTTTTGAGTTAGCTTCCCCAAACATCGATATACAGAAATGTGGCACTTAGCAATGGAGATATCTTCTCAGAAATGTGTCAGGTGATTTTGTCGTTGTGCAAACATTACAGAGTGTACTGACACAAACCTAGATGGTAGAGCCTATTGCTTCTAGGCTACAAATGTGTACAGCATGTTACTGTACTGAACACTTACTGTTGGAAACTGTCACACAATGGTATTTGTGTATCTAAAATAGAAAACACAGTAAAAAAAAAAAGAACAAACAGTATAAAAGCTAAAAAATCGTACACCTGTATGGGGAGGGCACTCATCAGGAATAGAGCGTGCAGGGGTAGAACTGCTCTGTGTGAGTCAGTGAGTGAGTGGCGGGTGAATGGAAAGGCCTTGGACATTACTGTGCACTACTGTAGACTTCACCAACACTGCACACTTAAAGTGGGCCACACTAAATCCATTAAAAAATTTTCTTCTTCAATAATTAACCTTAGCTCACCGTAGCTTTTTTACTTTACAAACTTAAACTTTGACTCTTCTGTAATAACTAGCTTAAATTTAAAACACAAACATGTAAACTGTACAAAAATATTATTTCTTTATATCCTTATTCTATAAGCTTTTTTCTATTTTTAAATTTTAATTTTTAACTTTTTAAACTTTGTTAAAAACTAAGACACAAACACACACATTAGCCTAGCCCCACAGGGTCAGGATCATCAGTCTCACTGTCTTCTATTGCCACATCTTGTCTCACTGGAAGGTCTTCAGGAGAAATGGCATGAATGGAGCTGTCACCTCCTATGACAGCAATGCTTTCTTCTAGAATACCTTCTGAAGGACCAGCCCACGGCTGTATTAGAGTTAACTTTTTTTTTTTTCAATAAGTAGGAAGAGACCACTCTAAAATAATGATAAAAAGTAAATACACAAACCAGTGTCATTTATTATCAAGTATTACATACTGTACATAACTGAATGTGCTGTATTTTTACACAACTGGCAGTGCAGTAGGTTTGTTTACGCCAGCATCACCACAGACACATGAGTAATGCACTGGGCTATGACATTACGACTGCTATAACACCATGAGGCAACGGATTTTCTGCTCCATTGTAATTTTATGGGACCACTATTGTATATGTCATTATGCAGTACATGACGGTAATCCTCTGCAAAACCAGTCAAATCTAATCATGTCACAAAAATAACTACCACCATCTGTCTTAAAGAAAGTGACTCCTATATGGATGGAGATTAACAAGGGCATAGATTGATTCCCTAGAATATTTCATTTAATTGATTTTATTATAACTGGATTAGGTCAGAGCCCCGGGCAACAGAAATAGCCTTGTTATAGAGAACCACACATTATAGTTTTAACTGAAGTTCTTTTTCATATAAGACAATTATAAATATCTGAGTATTACAAGAGCTGACTACATACTTTCAAGTTTATATTTCCTGACAAAGGATATGATCTTTTCCATCCTGTAATTCAGAGAAAAAAGAACCACCTGCCCTATATAAACTCTAAAAGAAAACTGTGTAATCCCAGGAATAGGGGGCAAGGACTGCTCCTCTTGGACCTACTATTAGCAGGTCCAACAAAAAATATATATATCACCACTTCTATGAAGAAATGCCCTTCTATAAAAGCATGAGATTAAATCAGATATGACTTTACACATTAGGGCTTTTATCTTGATGAGAAACTAGTAACAGCGGCAGCTTCTTTCTATTTATTCACAAACTGATTGTTAAGAGAAAAAACACAGGGCAGATTAATAATGTAACTTAGATCTTCAATCTTCTCTTTCCAACTCAAATGCTGGAATATGACACTCTTTTTATAATATTCCGCCCATGAGGTTCTCTCCCTTCTTTCCTGCCTTCGGAGTACTTTCCAAAATAAAACTACTGCCTGGCATTATACATTATATTTCCAGGTGGAAAAATGAGACAGATTAAGTGACTTCTAAAAATACTAGGGACTATATTTTTAAAAACAAGACAATTCAGATTTTCTTGCTTTAATTCTTCTCTATATTACCACAGTAAAATATTTAACAAAGTCCAAGAGATTACTGATATGCAAATAATGACCTACAACTTTACATTAATGGAGCTATCAATAATAAACTGATCAGTTAAGTAACTGGAACATGTTCAAATGTTAAGAATGATTCACTATCCTATTTATATTGTCCTGAAATCGTCAAAACATTTAAAACACAAAGTTTGAATATTAAATAATAATAACTTTGAAATACTGCAACATCTTGAAGTACCTTCTAAATGACCAAAAACAGGTAAGATTTTGTTCAGTATAACTTCAGTGAAGAAGTTTTTTGACACAGAAATACGTATATTGTTAAACTGGTAATCCACATAAGATATACGCAAAACTTTCAAGTGTCTAAATTGTTCAATAAATAAAACTCCACATTGTTTTGTTTTTATAGCCTAGTGAGCTTATAATTCAGTGACACCCTTTTAAGAAATTCTAGTCTATAGAATGACATGTTCAAATTGTTTGGTCCTATTAATTTCTTTAGCAAAAAACCTCCAATTCCTTTAAGATATTTAATTCCTCCAAATATCATCTTTAAAGGGCCTGACTAATAAATCACAAGTGTAACCCTCCCAGTCTCCAGTCTGTGGGTTCTTCATGAGTTTCAGTTCAGTGTAAGCCAGCACACTGATCTCCCCATGAATTTTCCACAGTGTCGACTTTAACACTTTCCACAAAGTACCCTGTCATTCTAGGCTTTTTGTAGAATGTGAAGTTAATAATGGCATGTGGTGTTCCTTAGCATGACCTGCCAAAAAGTGATGATCTCCTTGGAAGAAAAGCCATGGGCTGCAATCACACGTCTGAGTTGACAGACATCCAAATGGATTCTATATAGAAAGAAAAGATTTGTGTCTTCTGGAATGTGAATGTTTACTTTTAATAAATTCAAACAGATCCCGACATAAACATCTTCAAACTTGATGGGTTTTACGTGACCCATCATTTCATAGATCCTTGGCACCAAATCTCTGGACATTATATAACCCAACCCACTGCAGTATGGAGGGAACACCTTAAAAGGATACTCCTGGTATGAAATATGGGTTTTTTGGTAAAATCCTCTATAGGAATAATTATCAATTAGAGGATAACCTGTGAAAAACTTTTCTGAGTGGTTTACGTTTAAAAGATACTTCACTAAATTGCCAGTATTGATGAAAACATCAGTGTCTGTCTTCATGACGTACTTGGCACTGGGGCAAACTCAGTTACCCACCTGAATGCCATAATGGTTTTCAAGGTCAGGTTATTATATGTGTCTAAAAAATCTTGTCGGATTATGTCGCCATAAAGAAGGTGTTCATCCTCTAAAGACAATGCCAACATTTTGTCTTCCTTTTCAGCCTCTTGGCCTAATAAGAAAAACGTAAGAACTTCATATCCCCACCAGGACTTTTTTTCACCCCAAGTAACTCTAATGGCCTGCCTGGCTTTCACATCTGAGGGGTGAGAAGTCACCAGGATGACCAGAAATGGATTTTGATGAGAGCAGTTTGAATGCTCTCGAAGTGTGAAGCGAAAGTCTTGTCTGTAAATCGGCTCGTACTCATAGAAGTACATCCAGTTCACGCGTTCTATCACATTATAGTGGGGAAGGCTGAGGTACCACATCACGAGGAAACTCAGGAGTGACAGCAGCAGGAGGCTCCATTTGAGGGATCTCAGTGACATCCTACTCGGAAGGACAGTCCAGAGAGCCGGGGCCATCCACAGCAGCTCAGAAGCGGCAAGCCAAAGGTTCTGGAAGAGTTATCACAGATTGGGTTAATATTCCATACACCAAGCACATTTTCAAAAGATATCTAACTATCTACTCAAGGAGAAAGAGTAGGAGAACAAAATCTCCAGAGTAAAACAAAAATCCTGACTTGAATCTACTTCATTTAACTGTAAGCAAATAGATGCCAATAACGAAAAATGTATTTTAGTTTCTTACATCGAGACCAAGGTTAAAACATATCTTTTGATTATTTTGGAGTAGTTATCCTACTCTACCTAAATAACTGTTTACCGTGAAATAAACTATATCCTAGGTGCCTGGAGGGACAGAAAGAGATGGGTAATGGTAGGTTAAAAAATAAATCTACCATAAAAACAAGTAAAATGTATCTCCTCTTTGTAACTATAAAAAAGAAGGATTTTATTGGAGATATTACTATACTATGTATATACTACACTACACTACACTATACTACACCACACCACACCACACCATACCATACTAATTGTGGATATTACTATGGGGATTGAAGGGGATATTACTAGCCACATGCCCAAATAAATGAAGGGTCTTTCTCAGCTGTGTGTTCTCATATGGATTCTAGCAAATCTGGGTAAGAAAAATCCTATAGTGATCATTATTCTATTCTTAGTGACTGCTGATGTAAGGTAGAGATTCTTCACATGAAAGGCGAGTCCTCCAGACACAAATAGGATAATCTCTCTTGAGTTTTCAAACACTAACTGTGAAATAACTTTTACTTGCCCCCAAAACCACTTCTCCCCCTCTTTTTACCTCGTTGGTTAAACTCAATGCTCAGTCCAGATAACAGCTGTTTAAATCAAAGGCCTGTCCTTAGTACTAAGTTTTCACATTTCCCATTCCAGCTTCTTCAGAAATTGCACACCCAATCAGAATCATGGAATGGAAACTTCTAGAACACCTGCTTTTACACAGAAGCTCCAGCTGAGACAAGAGGAGGCACAGAACATTCAGACTATGGAGTGACAGGCAAGGCCTCAGCTCTGTTCCAGAGCTCAAGGCAGAGGGTGGTTTACAATTCGGGGATCCCATAGGGCTTTCCTTGCACCATGAGCATAGACTTCGGTCTAAGGGCATTCATGTATGTGTGTTTACTGGACATCTTCACTTCCAAAGACCAGGCGCTAAGGAGACCAAAGGAAACAGGAGACAAGAGACAGAAGAAATCCCAAGGTGGTGTGTAAACATGGCACCACAGTGCAGTACACACTGTTTACATCTAATGCTAAGGAACTTTAGCATAAGGGACAGATCAACAGCATGAGGAAGGGTGGGCTGAGGAGGCTGCTGGCAGGTGCCCTTTCACCCACAATCACATGGGGGAGGGTTCTTGGGAAGCTGAAATTCACTATGGAGGGTGGACATTGTGAAGGCTGGTCTACCAAGGGTTCTACCCTGGGTCTACTTTAGGGTCTTTGGACATACAGCTCTTCTGTCTCTTACTACATATGAAAATAACAGGATTTTAAGGCTCCTTGTCCTCTTCATCTGGTCATCTCTTACCTGCCCTGATTACGTCTTGCCACAATTATCTTTTCTATATGTAATGCTTTCTGTATTTTAACCCACACAATGCAATGTAATGTTTTAGCAAACTCTCTCCCATTCAGTTCCATGTCTATGTGTCTTGCCTCTCAGCTTACATTCTATGACTTGCTGGCAAAGACACTTTTCTCTCAGGAGTCAAAGTGCAAGACACTTTGGAGTGCAATGGACACTGAAGCTTCATATGCTATCTCCATTTGTAAAAGGATAAAATATAGATTTGTCCATCCACCTCCTATCCTCTCATATCCTCTTTACTAGCCATACACTGCCAATTCGCCCCCCAGTAAAAACCTGAAATTGAACAGTTTGAGAGCAAGAATTATGAAAGTAATTAATACTGCCTTTATATGTTTTCTCCTCACCTGGCTACTGGGCCCTGCACAACCCTTGAGGGCACCATTTACAACTTGTACATTTATTACAACAAATGTCTCATTCTAAGAAATGAGCATATTTTAACAGATTTTGGAAAAACAGAAGGAAAGTGTTGTAAGGGGTGCCATTTATAACTGCATATGGATGATGGAGGCTCTACTACTCTTCAACAATGGGAAGAACTTAAGATGGTAAATATTATAAAAGTTATTTTTACACATTCTATAAGCCATGGTTTCTAAATGTGAGAATGTGCTATGGTTATGATGTCCATCACTTATGGACCCATGAATAAAATAAAGCAACAGCAAAAAGAAGAGAAACTATTTAGTCTGAAAGTGAGGAAAATGGACTCTAAAGAACTAGCCAGAACAGACTTTAGGTCACCTACAACACAGGTGGCTCCAAAGCCAGATGCCAAAGTCAACATTTCAGCTCTGTCATTTACCAACCAGGATGAATGAGTATGTTCTGCATCTCTTGAAGCCTCAGTTTCCTGTCTCTATATTGAAGATATTAATAGAGTACAAATTAGTGGTAATATATGCAAAGCTTCTGGCCTATGTTAGGTATTCAACAAATAGAAGCTGCTATCATCAGCTGTGGTTCTACCCTTGGCATCATTTCCATCCTATTTGTAGTCTCTAAAATGATTCCTACTGTCAAAATAGATTATTCTGAAAAAATAATCTTTACTACTTGAAGAAAAGTATATTTGAAAGCCATAAATATATTTCTACTTCTTACCTTCTTGATTTTCTTCTTCTGAGTAAAAAGACCTTCAGTTTCACCAATGGAACATTCAGCAGGATGCAGCTGTGAGAAATACTGCTTGAAGAGAAATGTTTAAGGTTATATGCCAATTACCCTGATTTGATCATTCATTACACATTGTATATATGCATCAAAATCACACATGCCCCCAAAATACATACAACTATTATACCAATGTTTAAAAATTAAGATAAAAATCATGCTTAGAAATTCCACAAGATCTATAAGAGGCTGGGCGTGGTGGCTCATGCCTGTAATCCCAGCACTTTGGGAGGCTGAGGAGGGTGGATCACAAGGTCAGGAGTTCGAGACCAGCCTGACCAACATGGTGAAACCCCATCTCTACTAAAAATACAAAAAATTAGCTGGGTCTGGTGGCACCCACCCGTAATCCCAGCTACCCAGGAGGCTAAGGGAGGAGAATCACTTGAACCCAGGAGGCAGAGGCTGCAGTGAGCTGAGATCGCACCACTGCATTCCAGCCTGGGTAACAGAGCAAGACTCAAAAAAAAAAAAAAAGATCTCTAAGAAATTTAATAGCATTTATTTATGGGTCAGGGGATTAGAGGTAAAAGAGGAAAAAAAAAAGACCTCCCAATCCCCAATTCCTTTCTAACCTGGGAAACATATGTGAAAATAAGAATAAAAACAACAACAAACTGCTTGTCCAGAGAGTTCATGGCTTATTCATGGGGAGAGGGCACTTGGTATTCAAAAACAGCAGAGATTTAAGAATTACAACATGTATCTAGATTCTCTCATCAACTGGTATCATATGTCACCCTACCACAGTTCCACGTCCCTTGATAAGTAAATCAGAGGTCGCTAAAAAAAAGTAAAACAGAAAACTGCTAATGGAGACTCTGCTGCTACCCTCTCTAATTCTCTGTTCCACACACACTTCACAGACCACAAGCCTGAAGTGTGAATGCCAGCTACCACCCCCCAGCCCACTTCCTTCCTCTCAGCCTCTGTCTCTACTTGTGAATACTCAAGAGACATTAATGAAGTGAAAAACATCTGAGGTACACCTCACTTTCTGCCATGAGTATGTCTGCTCATATCTTGAATTTTCTCACTGGTCAAGTTTGAAAACCAGAGTAGGAAGTGAGAGATACGGAAGCACTGACATATATCACTCCTTATACCAAAAAATACTCCACATGGATTAAAGATGCAGAGGAAAGAAAAACGAACCTGTAAAAACATTAAAAGAAAATATGGATAAACATTTTAATAATCTTGAAGTGAGGAAGACGTTTTAATTACTCCACTGTAGTAGGAAAACAACCCAGAAACCACAAAGGAAATTTTGATCAAATTAAAAAAATCAAAAAATTATTTGACAAGGTTGAAAACACAGACACACGCACGTGTGCACACATGCAAATCAAGGTTGAAAGATGGAAAAAAAAAAACCCAGGGTAAAAATCCTGGAGACACTTATGACAAAAAATTTAAGCCCAATAAAAAACGAGTTCTAAGCTGGGCATGGTGGCATATGCCTATGGTCCCAGGTACTTGGGAGGCTAAAACAAGAGGACCACTTGAGTCCTGGAGGTCAAAGCTGCAGTTAGCCCTGATGGCACCACTGCACTGCAGCTTAGGAGGAAGAGCAAGACCTTGTCCCAAAACCAAAACCAAAACCAGAAGAAAGCAAGTTCTTACTAGGAAAAGGGTGAACACTAAAAGAGAATAAATGGCCAGCCAATTCTCAAGAGAAGTATACACATGGTCTGAAATAAGAACAGATGTTCAAATTCACAATTAAACAGAGATATTCTGACAGAAGTCTCAAACTGCTCACTTTTTTTAAGTGACACTACACAGGAAGTAAAGGGGAAAAGGTGTTTCTGTGGGCATTCACAGGTACTTTCCAGAGAGAAATTTAAAAGAATTTATCAAAGTTTTACATCTGCAATACAAAATCCACACCAATTTAATTTTTTTAAAAATCAGGAAACTGTATATTATTTATAATATAGAGACATTTGATTTAATGTCTATCAATAAATGTTTAAAGAAAATTATGATACATTCCTACAATAGCATCTTTATTCATTATATGCAATGATGCTTACCTATAGTATTGCTAAGTGAAAACTGAAGTTGCAAAACTGCCTGTGTGATATGATTGCTTCTGAAAGATGAAAAGTTAAGTGCTATGAATCCACGTGGCAACATCTGCAAGATGAGATGTCTGGAAGGACGTGTTCCTGTATGTCAATGAGTTTACATTCTCTAGGATTTCTGGAAGATTATTTCTCTTCTCTCTTTCTTTCTGTATCATTTGGATTTTCCATACTATTCGTGTATTGCTTTTGTAAATAAAAACCAAAGTCAAAAAATCTGGATTTTAGGTTTAAATGACTCAAAGTTCCACTACACAGTTGTGACCCTTAGCGATCAGTTAGGATCCCGAGTTTCACCTTATCCTTGCTTTTCTTCAAAAGTGTTTCCACAAACAATTCATGACATTTCTATTAGCTATTATTTTCTATTATTTCAGTAAATATTATCTCAGTACAGTAAGGAATAATTTGAATAATCCATTTAAGATGCAGTAACACTAACAAAAATCAAACAAGATTTATATTAGCTACTGATAATAGCGCGCAGACACACACACACACACACACACACACACACACACACGTCTATCTAACACTTTCTAAAGTGTTTACAACAAATTTTATTTTCCTTCAATAACCAACCTTGTGTGGGAGGTCAGCAGTTTATATTGTACCTATTTCATAGGTGAATTTTAGAGAATTCCTGTGAAATAAAGACACTTTCAAACAGACTAGGAGTTATAAACTCCACAAGCTCTTGGTGAAAAAAGTACCAAAGGAAGTATTTTAATATGAGGAAAAACGAACTTGAGGGGAAGGACTGGAATGCAAGAAATGAAGATAAGGAAGAATATTAATAGTAAAATCTAATAAGTATAGATAGTAAAAAAGAAAAGGAGAGAAGAGTAAAAAAAATTTTCATGTGGTTAAAAAATGTAACTAGAATACTAGGTAAAAATAACATGATGGCTACAAAAAGATGTTTCCTAGGAAAATTTAAATATGCTAACATTCTGAAGGAACAAAGAGATACGGATGAACCCTCACATTTTGCTAAAAAGTTCATTTAAGAATGTACATTAAGCTTTACAGTAACCACTGAAAGAACAAATATAGAACACATATCTTCAAAATTGATTGAGAAATAAAAGTAAGTTATCTGTCTATTCAATGTAAGGTAGGAAAATAGAAAAGAAAAAATGCATGCAAACAGAAAACCCAAAAGATGATGGCAGGAATAAATCTAAATGTGCTGTTAATAAAGGTAAATATAAATGCAAACTTATCTACTAAAAAAAAGACTCTCAAGCTAGGTGTGGTGGCTCATGCCTATAATCCCAGCACTTTGGGAGGCCAAGGCAGGTCGATCACCCGAGGTTAGGAGTTCAGGACCAACTTAGCCAACATGGCAAAACCCCATCTCTACTAAAAACACAAAAATCAGCCGGGCATGGTGGTGCGCACCTGTGGTACCAGCTACTTGGGGGACTGGGGCAGGAGAACTACTTAAACCCGAGAGGCGGAGGTTGCAGTGAGCTGAGATTCTGCCTCTGCACTTCAGCCTGGGCAACAGAGCAGCCAGACTCCGGGGCTTGTCGGGGGTGGGGGTCTAGGGAAGGGATAGCAGTGGGTGGGAGGGGATAGGGGAGGGATAGCATTAGGAAATTCCTAAACTAGATGACGGCAGGGGGATGGATACAGCAAACCTTCCATTGCATGGCCCTCCATCGCTCGGGCCTCCATTGCACATATATACCTATGTAACAAACCTGCACGATCTGTACATGTACCCCAGAACTTCAAGTATAATTAAAAAAACATTAAAAATATTTTAAAAAAAGAAAAAAAATGAATCTTTGGAAGCAGCTTTGTATAAATAATGATTTTTTATAATAAGACTACAGGAAAACATACCATACCCATCAGCAGGAAGAATGAATGGAACATGGTTCAAGGGGAAAAAAGACACTAGCCACAAATACTATACTATAATTAACAGCTGCTAATTCAGGGTGATGAAAATATAGGTGTTCTCTTATATTTGCAGTTTTCTTTGTATTTTATCAAAACAAACAGGGAAGAAAAGCATAATAAAAATGCTTTGGATTTCAGAACCAATCCACCCTAAATCTTGACGGCAACAATGACTAGTTGTATGACCTTTGGCAAGTTAGTTACCTTCTCAAAGGTTTCTTTTTTCAGCTATAAATCAGGTATCACAAAGCTAACTCAACGACTGTGAGGTTTAATGGAAAAAACATGGATTAACCAGTCAGCATAGGGCCTGGCCCAGGACCAAGAGCACTTAATGGTTTCTGAATATTCCCAACATAAAGAAATGATAAATGTTTGAGGTTATAGACATCCTGAATTTGATTTGATCATTACACATTTTATGCATGTATCAAAATATCACATGTACCTTATAAATATGTACAGTGTAAAATAATTTTTGTGTGTGTGTTCAAAGTTTATTTCAAGTCACAGTAAATACACAAACTAAGATAATAAAATGAATTGTTTTGTTCTGAGAGAAGGTGATGGGAGTCCTCCACCTGGCACTGATTTGAGTCATTCAGTGGTTAAGATGCAGGTAATCTTTTTTAATATTTCAACAAAATTATAGAATTAATTTCCAGATTTCTTGTCAGGTATTTTTGAAAACCTATCAAGGTGCTCCAGTGGATTTCTGTATTTGTTTCTTTAAAATTAGGACACTCTGCCTTAGACGCAACATGGCAATCTGGTCTGCAGTCAGTTGTAGAATCTGCATAATCAAAGCAGCCTTCTCATGATCCTGTGGAGTGACTTCGTTCTGCCTAGGACTAAAGCCACCAGGCTGGCCTCCTCCCTGTAAAACTGCTCCTTGCATGCCTGTTCCCTGCATGCCTGGGACCTGTCTGGATCCCTGGGGGACAACCATCCCCATGTTAATTGGACTGGGACCCTGCATTCCACTAGGTATAGGTCCTCCGGGACCAGGCACTGGGCCCCTGGTAACCATGCCTCTGGCCTCCATTTCTCGGACTTCCATTGCATGGGCCTCCATCGCTCGGGCCTCCATTGCACGGGCCTCCATTTCACGGACCTCCAATCCTCTGGCATCTAACCCTGTTGCCTCCATGGCTCAGGCCTCCATCCCTCATGCATCTACTCCTTAGGGATCCTGTCCACCTCTGCCATCCAAGGGTAGACCCCTCTCATCTAACATGGGTCTTCTTGGTTCTGCCATTAGAGGTCTGGTCTCATATAATGGTCCTGCCCTCAGCTCATGTGGGGGTGGTCCTCAGCTCTCATGGCCAGGAACATGGTACATGGGTGGACCCTGATGAGGTGGTCCCAAGTAACCTCTAGGCTCTACATCTCCAGTTACATAAAGTAAAGTGCCTCCCCGTGGATCATTCAGAGCATCTCCCAACAAGCCTCAAGGGGTTGGGATGTTGGCAGGCAAGGATCCCACTGCATAGCTGCTCTGGGTCTTGCATCAGCACTTGTCCCCATTCCATGGACACTGGTCCACTTCCTGGCATTCCAACCTGAGTGTGCATTCCTCCTCCAGGAGCAAAGGAACCAGGGCCAGGTCCTGTAACAGATGCTGGTATTTGCCCTGGTGCTGGAACTCCATACTGCACAGAAGCTTGTGTCAGAGGAGGTGCACCACTGACATGTATTCCACCCCAAAGACTGGACCTGAGGGGCCTAAGGATTCTGCTGGTTCACTGACACACTGAATCCTGAGCCAGGCCCAGCACCATGGACTGTCTGAGGGTTGCCTGCAATCAGCGGTTGGGATATTTGTCTGGCAATGCAGAATTTTCAGGGCAAATTCCAAATCAATAAAAATAAATAAATAAATATATATATTTTAAATGATACTCAGGCATGTAGACAAATAAGGCTCAACTGAAGTGCCCACTGTGTTCACAGCATGTGTGTGTCATAGAAATCAAACAGGCCGGAGACCTTGGATTGGCTCTTTTCCTAATAGTGAGAGCACAGGGCAGCTGGCCTGCCTCCTTAGGACAGCTGAATAGTGGGCTACAAGGACCCTAACACTGTTCTAAATTCCATATCCCAGGGGAGAGACAGAAAGAATGATCAACATCGATGAATAGAAATAGAAAAATATATGAAAAGGCCCAACAGGGAAGTATACCATTATTTTATTACAAACTTCTTAAATAATGCCACACACCATTGTCAAAAAAGAAATTATAATTTAAAAATAATTCCATTTTCTAAAAGATAAACTTGTGCCAAGCACTGTGGTTCACACCTATAATCCTAGCACTTTGGGAGGCCAAGGCAGGAGGATTGCTGGAGGCCAGGAATTCAAGACCAACCTGGGCAGCATAGTGACACCCCGTACCTACAAAAAGAATTTTTTTTAAGATAAACTTGTGCTTATATTAACTACACAGGAATTCACCAACTAGACTATAAGTAATTTCTATTAAGCAAACAGTATCTTATCTGTTCCACCAACCTAAGTGCAATGCTGGGTGAACAGCAGGCCACCACTAATTACTTGTTGATTTAGGGGTTGATCTGCAGCAGCTGAAAAAAACATCTCAAATACTAGAAAAGCTCAGAAAACCTCCAAATATAAAAAAGGTTATCAGCTTCCAGAGTATTAAGTGTACCGATACTTCAACCATCAACAAAAGTACCATCCTCAGAGAGTGGGGAATCAGGAACTCCGTTATTAAACACTGTCGCTTTACAGCAGCCAAAGATGGCTGCCTCCTTCCCGATGCCCCATTACTCACAGGCTGCATCTCTGTCTTACCTACAGCTATCACAGCTGCAAAGGGCTCTGTGGGCCAAAATCAGAAATCATTCAAACAAACTTAAACTACTGTTTTTTTAGTGGAGGACTTCTCAGAGTTTTTAATATGTTAAGGTAGATTCTCTGAGAAGAGGATACAATGTGCAATGTTTCTCAAATTTCTCTGAACAAAGAACCTATTTTAATAGGTTTAATTTTCAGAGCCTCTGTCAGGACTAGTATCCCATACTTTTGGAAATCCCATCCTAGGAGATCTTTGTATTTATTGAATTAAGAGACCAGTTTCTATGAATTATTAAACCCATAGCAATTGTAGCAGTAGTCTGGAGTAAATATAAATTGGTTGAATTACTTCAGAAAACTTTTTAGCATTACTAAAGCTGAACATAATATATACCCACAATACAGCAATCCCACTCTAGGCAGAACACTCACCATTCGTGTGTATGTATGCTAAGGACATCAAGAAATATACAAGCGGGGGCTCAAGTCCTTCTGATGGTGCCCCCCATCAAAAAAGGTACAAGAAAGGTCACTACAGCACACTAGTCATGATAGCCCCAACATGGAAACAATCCAAATATCCACCCACAGTAGCGGAGAGAAACCCATGTAACAGCACATTATCCAAAATGGACAAATTACCATGTCACATGACACCATGGACAGATCTGCCAGCCATAATGTTAAGTGAAAAAAACTAAGCACATAAAGAATAGATACTATGATTCCATTTACACAAAGTTGAAAAGTAGGCAAACTAAGCTCTGGTGTTAGAATTCAGGACACTGTAACCTCTGGGGAAAGGGAGGAAATATAATTAGGAGAGAATCAGGGACTTTCTAGGTGGTAGCCATGTTCTGTTTCTTGGTCTAGATGGTCGCTACAGATGTGTTTACTCTGACAATTCACCTTCTAACTTACGCACTTTCCTTTCTGTATGTCATACTTCATTACAAACATTTTTTAAAAGCTTGTCAGGGGTGTAGTGGCGCACACCTGTAATCCCAGCTATTCGGGAAGCTGAGGCATAAGAATCACTTGAACCTGGGAGGCGGAGGTTGTGGTGAGCCAAGATCGTGCCATTGCACTCCAGCCTCTGGGCAAGAAGAGCAAAACTGCATCTCAAAAAAAAAAAAAAAAATGTTCGGCAGTCCAGTAGGTCATTCTGTGTATCATTGTGTGTACTCAGTGTTAACGGGTATTAAAACTGGTACCCGGAGGGAGCAACAGTAACTGCTTCCAGGCACCAGGTCCTATCATCTTCATGGAGCCTCATGAATTAACGTGCTTTAAAAACCCCTTCTATCCCCTTTCAGTAGGTGAGAAAACTAAGACTTAGGGACAGTCAATATGCTCAGAATCACAGGCTTGTAAGTGGTAGACACAAACTCAAACAAGACTCCAGATCCCACGTTCTTGGCTGCTAGATCCCAGGGAGTGTGCTGCCTGCTGACTATGCTTCCTATGCTAAGGAGCTCTTCTGACCAGAGCTGCTTTGAGTGAGTTTTAATTTCTGGCAACCATTGAACCTCGATTCAAACAGTATAGCAGCATCTCAGCTTTACTATTGTCACAGAGAACAACTCAAAATTCTACCCTTAAAACATGAAATACAATTTTTTAACAAGAATTGTAACTAATTGCTCATACAGACACACCCCTCTTTATTTTGCACCAAAAAATACTGGACACTAGAAAATAAATGGGTCTATCAGTGTTCAAATGCAGAGACTCCAGGAAAACAGACAGAGAAGCTACAATGGCACAATTATTCAAGCCAAAATAACCCGAAACTCTCTCCTGGGGTACAAAAATGGCGGCTATTTCCTGCAAAAAGAAATCAAATTTAACTATTAAAAAATATAATTCTTCTTACTGCAAATGTAATATATGTTCATTAGCGTTACAGAATGCCAAAAAAGCACAGAGACAATAAAAGCTTAAAAATAACAATATTAACATTAAAAAAAAATTAAAGATGTGTCTTGCTATGTTTCCCAGGCTGGAAAGCAGTGGCTACTCACAGACACAATCATTTTGCCCCGCAGCCTCAAACTCCTGGCCCCAAGTGATCCACCCTAGCAGTTGGGACCACAGGTATGTGCCACAATGCCTGGCCACAATGTTCACGTTTTTATGAAGATCTGTCAAGTCTCTGGCTCCATGGGTTTATATAAGCCCTTCTTTCATCTGCTACTGCTACTCCCCTCCTAACCCTATTTCAACCACAATGGCTTCCATTCTTTTTCTCTTTTCCTAATTAAAAAATATGTAGATGTATAGAGATAGGGTCTTGCTATGTTACCCAAGCTGGTCTCGAATGCCTGGACTCAAACCATCCTCCCACCGCAGCCTCCCAAAGTGCTAGGATGATAGGTGGGGGCCACCAAACTCAGTCTGGCTCCCATTCTTATCTCTGAATCTGTCAACTATTTTCCTCCCTTGAGGAGCCTGCACTTACTCTCTCCCTCCACCTGAAAAGCTGGTTCTTGGAAAGTCTGGCTCCTTCTCATGCCTCAGATCTCAGCACAGTGTCACTCAGGAGAGTCCTTCCATGATCCCTAATCTCACGTAGTTTCCTCAGCACTCATGCCTCATTATTCCCTTCCATAAAGTACGTGAATGTGCTTTGGTTAAGGAATAGCCAAAGCGAACACTTGTGCCAAAGGGACTTAGCAAGTTTAGGGCACAGGTGCATACTTTACTTATTAGATAACCTAAGCTTACACTTGGCTTTGAGTTGTTATTGTTTGTAAAAGGTATAACTGCCCTGCTGAGGTTGTGCAAGGGGCTTGGGTTGGCTTGACATGGCTTGGGGGGTGCATTAGTGTCCAGAGAGAGAGTAATGCTACTGATCCTGTAAGGGAGAGCGGATTGCCTTAAAGGAACTAGTCAGCAACTGGCTTGTGCCCAAAGGGAAAAAGTTAAGCTGCTAACCCCCCAAGCTGGTGTTGTAGGTCAGGGAGTACAGCTGCAAGGGGTGGGGGTGGCAGGAGCCACACAGCAGGCTGATAAGAGGAGCCACAAAGCTGAAGCAGACAAGATAAAGGGAAACCGTGTGAAAGAGTAAGTGTAAGTAAGCTGCTGATTAAATAGCTGCTGAATAAAACTACATTTCACCTGCCTACCATCCCATGAGTGTTCTTTCAGCTATTCGCCCACTCACCCACTCCCCTCTAACCTCAGCTGGGACTTAACACTTCTCAACATTTAACCCTATCTAGACTTTTAAAAATCTATCTGTTGATCGACTGTTCCCTTCAAAGGAATGTAAGATTGGAAAGGGGGGAAAACCTGACCCACCTTATTCACTGCCATATAGCCAGCATCTAACACATAGTAGGCTCTCTGTGAGAATATATGCATACTTTGCAAATGGTTTGGTAACATACTTTTATCCACTTAGTAAATATTTTCAAGAATACACTAAATCCAAAAGTCAACTGAATTTGCTGGATTATGCTTTTCTTCAGCTCTCCTCTAAGAACAAAATCTTATTGTAAGAGGCTATGCTGATTCTGATCATGTGCATTTTAAAAGGTCCAGAAAAACAAAAAACAAACGTCTGCTAAACTTTAGGTCCAAGCATGCTAGAGTCAAGATCATCCATGTGCTAACTATTACAGATAATTACAGTCAGTTTTACAACATTCTGACTTTTCTTCTACACAAAAGAAACAATACTGCAAAGGGAGTGGAAATCTTAATTGCCTACAAAAAGGTCCTGTGCCTATTCAGTTTAACTCAAATCATCATTACACACATCAATCATATATATTCCTTATAAAGGAAAACTAACTCACATATCAATTCATATCCTTGAGGAAATTTCCCCAGTACCCATTCAAACTAAACACATTAACTTATAAACAAAGCAATATAAAACTCTACCATTCAATTACACTCGTCAATTAAACACCTAATTATTTTCACAACTCGCTGCTGCTTTGTGTTCGAGGACCTCCACAGATTATATTAGAAATAAACACAACCAATGCTGTCTGATCACTACTTTTTTTCCTCTTCTTTAACCCAGTGGTTCTCACTTTGCTGCACATTACAATCTCCTAGAGAACTTGAAAAACACAGGAAGCCAAGCTGGATCCCAGACCAACTAAATCAGTTTGAGAGGGTGGCAGGGCTCAGGTGGCTGCCACATTTTTAGCATATGCGCTGCCGAAGCAAGCACCAGGTGGCTGTATTTTTAAAGCTCCCAGGTGACTCGAATGTGATGCCCAGACCCTCACTACTCAAAGTGCAGTGTGTTAGGAATGCAAAGCCCCAGGCCCCACCCCAGACCTAGTGAATCAGAAACATTGTTAACAGGTGGCTTGTGGACATACTGAAGTTCGAGAAGCAATGAAATCCACTTGAGCAAATTTCTTAACCTTTTTAAGCTTTAGTTACCTTATCTGTAAAATGGGAGCAATACCTTCCTTGTGGGTTTATTGTGGGGGCAACATGAAACAATACATGTTAAACACCTAGGATAGGGCTGGTACACAGTAAAGGCTAAGTACATGGTATTGCTGTTATTATTAGAGTCCACACTATATGCTTCCTCTACATACATTGTCTACATTTCCTTTATAAATCTTGCTCCTAACTCCCAAATGTCTTACATGGCATGATGTCCTCTATAATGCAATAAAGCATGCAAATAAATCTTAGTGGGTCTACCTTTTCCTTTCAAATCAGTAAGTCTTCTTCGAGTCCAAGGATTCTGTTTCCCCTAGACTCTCCCAGTGCCTGATGTTCTGCTATCCTGCAAATACGAGCCCCCAGGAGCTCCTGGTGGAGGTCCACAAGGCCAAATGCACACTTGTTGGTTCCTCCTCTGCACATATGCTCCCCTCTCCTGGGATCCTTCTTTCTGCCCCAGAGTCTTCCTAAAACTGAACACCACCTTTTCTAGGCACTACTCACACTGTCAAAAGTATCACCATAAGCACTTCTAGCAACTAGAGGAGAAATGAAAAATACAAGGACCTTTTCCAACTGTAGTGCGTGTGATATCCAAGTGGCGTCAGGCTCCTTTGATGATTGTGCACATTTGATATGGTTTACATTTTTCTCCTTACTTTGGAACACACAGCTGGACATACAATAGGAAGTGAAATTTTATTTACTGAATGAATGAATAGCAATTGGTATATTTGCCTAATTTGATAAAAATGAAATATGCTTTACTCTGTCAGGGGAAAGAAAGGCTTACATTGAAAAGAACCTGCTTTTTACTCTATCCAACTTCTACATACTCCCCTCTCTTCAAAATTTTAGCAAAAGTCCTTGCTTGATCCTGGCACGGTAGTAAGCATGGTTTATACTTTGATTACAACAATCTTATGAAGTAGGAACCATTATTATAACATGTATCTTTCACCTAACCAGTCTGAGATTTGGACACTTTCTCATTAGTCAGGGTGTCCGAGCCTGCAGAGCTGCACTGTAAAGTCAGGTATCTTCACCACCCCAAGTGGAGTCTGCAGCCTCTGCACTACAAAGCTTCCCTCCTACCTTGTTTAATCCTATTGGCCTGGTGTCTTCATAGTTTCATAGCGCAGCACCTCTGTTCTTCCTCAGAGGTGAAGAGTTGTCAAAGCTAAACCAGAAACTTTTGGCCGGGCACAGGGCTCAGGCCTGTAATCCCAGCACTTTGGGAGGCTAAGGCAGGCAGATTGCTTGAGACCAGAAGTTCAAGACCAGCCTGGCCAACATCGTGAAACCCTGTCTCTACTAAAAATACAAAAATTAGCCCCAAGTACTAGTGCGTGCCTGCAATCCCAGCTACTCAGGTGGCTAAACCAGAAACTTTAAAAAAAGGGAAGTCTAGGCTGGGCGTGGTAGCTCACGCCTGTAATCCAAGCACTTTGGGAGGCCAAGGCGGGCGGATCACCTGAGGTCAGGAGTTCAAGACCAGCCTGACCAACATGGTGAAACCCCGTCTTAAAAAAAAGAAAAAAAATTAAAAAAAAAAAAAAAAGGAAGTCTAGTTCAATCTCCATGCAAATCATGCTCAGCTCTTCTAAATCCTCACCCAGTTTTCAACAAGTCTTCCCCCAACAAGTTCACTTTTTGGTAAAGGAGAAATTGCTGAAGAGACTAATGTTAATGAATCTGTATTCCAAATAACTCTGAAGAAGTTGCTGAGACTCTGTAAACATTAGTGAAATACTTATGACACAAATGCAACAACCGTCAGGAGCTAGAAGATTCACAGAATGCTGTGTTTGACTAACCTAAGCCCCATTTTCAATAGGGTTCTTCAACAGAAGATCAAGGTTAACTCCTAGACAACACCTAAGAATCAAGCTTCTCTGTAAAGAGAGTGAGGCACTCACAGTCCTTCTGAAAATGGGAAAATGTGAGTAATGATAGTGGCTAGATGGCTCCAAAATGGGCTGATCCATCATAGCCAGTGTATTTTTCATACAGTCATTTGTTCAAGACACATTTCTTGGGCTTCTGCTGGACTCTGAGAATACTGTTACCAAAAGTGCCAGAGACCTGCCCTCCTGCCGATGTTCTAAGGTTGACGGGAGCATCTTTGTCAAACTGGGAAAAAGAAATCACAGGCCTATCTTTAGGCTTTTCTCATTTAATATTTCTAATTAAAGACAAAGGAATGTAGGCTTATTCAATTTTGTAGGTAAGGAAAAAAAACAACAGGAAAAAAATGACAAATTCATTAAAAGATGTAATTAAAATCCAAAAGCTTTTAACAGGTGAGAAAAGGCCAAAGATAGCAAGATGAAATTTGATAGGAACACATTTATTGTCCTATGTCAGAGCTCGAAAAACCAACTGCACAAGAGCAGGATGGGGGCCATTTTAACAGCAGCCTAAATAGACATTACGGTTTAGCTAAGTATGAGTCCAATATGATAAAAGGTGGTGACATAATGGAATAACTGGGTAGTCAGGGAACAAAGGATTCTAGTTCTGGCAGGGAGGCAAGTCATTGAATTTGAGGAGTTATTTCTCAACAGAACTTTAAGGTACTGGGCTAGGATACCTCTCAGGCTACACGCAGCTCTACCAGCATAGAGATGACATTCATTCTTGCACACCACTCTGTCCCCAGCACCTAGCATAGTGCCTGCCACATAGGAAGCACTCCCAAGTACTTGTGAAAGAATGGCAGTGCTAACAGAAACTCTACAAGTTAATACTAGATTATGTCCCCCCTCTCTCTCTCTCTCTCTCACACACACACACACACCCCCAATACACTCCTAGGTTCAAGAAACAGAAAAAGCATCTGGGCTAAAGGGGTCATAATTCCACAGGCACACGTGTTCCATTTCAAAAGGGTCAAAGGGTCATTGACATGTTAAAGTCAGAAGAGGGAACCTCATTTGCTGAACGGTTTTTATCATCTCCCATGAGGACTGCGTGACATGTGGCTGAAGGAACTGGGGATGCTCTGTTCTGGAGACAATAAAAGCTCAGAAGGGCCCTGGTAGATACTTTCAAATTATTTTAAACAATATGTAAGTGAAGGCAAATGAACCAAAGATTAAAAAAAAAATTAGTGGGAGGGATCAATACAGATTACTAGAATGGACTGCTCCTCACCAGTGAAATCTTCAGTGACTGTCAGGTATGTTATAAAGGTTGATTCATCATTGCACTTTAAGTTATTCTAAGAAACTTTGAAGGTCCCTTTTAATGACAAGGTTCCACAACTTTGTTAACGATGTTCAAAATATAGTTCATAGAAAAGGTTTCATTTTGGCATAAATATTTTAAATTGTTCAATTTCTAGGAATGAATTTGAAGTATTTACTGAGTTTAAGAAAAAAGCCCACATGAAGCACTACTCTCTGTGGCTGTCACACAGTTTTAGGTAGACAGTGCAGACAGTGAGTATAAATACCTATACTCCATTACTGTTTCCCAATCCTTCCCTTGAAACCCTGCTGGATGCGGCACCACCACCCTCAGGTATCTTTTAAGATGTATGGGAGAATGTCTTTCATTAAAGCTTCATTAAAATGGAAGCCTGCTGTTTCGGTGTGCTGAGCTAGAAGACATCTGAGTTTTAAAGACACAGGTAAATAAGACATATTATATATAATATTTGCAAACAAACTACTTTCTTGTAGGTAAAACAATCCCTGTATATGGGAATCTCAGATTTCTGGGTTGCGGCACGCAGAATCTTTTATGGATTTCTGGGTTTGGTATGAGAAAAATGAGGAGCAAACAAAAGCAGCAGGACTTGAGGAGGAAAATTCAGCTGCAATCTTCTTTTCGCTTCTGCCCTACCTGCACATTCCAATAAGAACATACAAAATCAATCTTAATAATTTGCAATACATGTTGGGATTTTTAGCAGGGCTTTTTTTTTTCTTTTTAAAGATGCCTGAAGTGGACTTCTGGGTATTATACAAGTTTATAGAGCTTCTAACTACAATTTACAAAGCACATTTCATGACACTGTAAAATGTGTGTTAACATCAATGCCATTTTCCAGGAACAGTGCAGCCCAGGTAGAGGAAGACTTGGAACCCAAACTCGAGCCTTTCAACTCCAAATGCGAAGCTCCTGCCAGGGCACAGTGCCCAAGAGACCAACCTCACACCTAATCCCACAGCCTCCCGAGATTCTCGGGCAGGGAGCAAAGAATGCAGCAGAAGCAGACGCACCTCTACACTCAGGGTGGGTAGCTGGAGAGCACCATGGGACAGAGCAGCCAGTGGCAAGAGCCAACAGGTCAACTAGGTCCAGGGAGCTAGGAAAACTGGAGCAGAGCAAAGATCACGCAAGTGAGACAGAGCAGCAGCAAGACTGCCCTGAAAGCTGGGCTTTGTCTGTTTTGTTACAAACTGCTTTATCCACTGGAGGAAGGGCATCGGGGAGCTGCTCTAGTTAACATTTCTTCCCATTACTACCCTAAATTGGGAATATTACAGATCTTTACCATTCTTGTTAGTTACAACAATCCATCAATTACCATTACCTTTGTCATCTGAGGGTATTTCATTCATTCATGTTCTGGACCCATGTTACAAGTTTCGGCAACAGTGGGGAAGCAGACAAACAAGCCCTGTCCTCAAGTTGCCGACACTTAATGCAGAGCAAGGCGGAAGGCTCACAACTACACATTTCAGACTAAACATCGTGAATGAGGCCCACCTGGGGAACATGGGGAGGCTTCCCAGCTGAAATGTTTCTAAATTAGTGATCAAAGTCCATGGCAGGGAGGTGAGTTTGCGCTCTCAGAATGTTAGTGCCCAATAAAGGCATAAATTATAGAACCTGTATCGGTATAAAGAAATTATTTAATACTTAGAGATGAAAGTTGATGGTAAGTTTTATCTTAGAAAGTGGGTAACTCCATTCTCAACAACAAAGTCTGTAACCAAAACAGCCAAATGTAGTTCCAGATATGAGACATGGTTTGAGCCCTTACTGTCATCCTGCAGGAATGGTGGCTATAGGCCTGTGAAATGTTTTAACAGGAGCAGGACTTCTTTATTCTAACTTTTATGAGCCTGTTCAAAATGCACAGCTTGAGAGTTTAGCAGAAATCCATGTTCCATCCCAGAAGTGGGCAAACTTTTTTTCCCCATAAAAGGCAGATAGCAAATATTTTCTTTGTGGGCCCTGGGGTCTCTGTCTCAGCTACTCCATTCTGCTTTTGCATAGAAAGTGGTAACTCCATTCTTGAAAACAAAGTCTAGAAACAAAATAATAGCTAAATATAGTTCCAGATAGGAGAGACAGAAATAGAAGCCACAGACAATGGAATCCTAGTTACCTACCTGTGTTCAGGATCAGAAATACATGGGGTGGGAAACTGATAATCTACTCTAGCTTTCTTTTAGTTCCTTAATGTCTCAGAGCCTCAAGGAGCACAGGTTATCACTCCAGCCAAATCCTCCAACCTTGAGCCACTTGGAGCCCCACCCTAGGGATGTTCCATGGCTTCATCTTCCTTCCCCATGCTGATGTGCCCCCTACAAACTGCCATATTTCTAGCTCATCCTCTCATCTTCCCCTAGCCTCTAATTCATGATATGCCAAAAGGCCTGGGAACAAAATCAAATCAACATTTATAATATACAATTTTTTATTCATATAAAACCATTGTTCGTAGTCCCAAGAGAGATGTTTGTCAAAGAGCCTACTGTTATATGAACTGTAACTTTTGAGTGCATCTGTTGTGAAGGGCAGTAAAAGTATCCTGTGCCACCCCAAATGCTTGACCCTATCCATGTGGCTACCCACACAGTGGGGAGTCTACCCCACAGTGGGCAACAACGATCCATCCCTGTAAAAGCTTATTCGGTCTGGACATGATAGAGTTGCGAAAGGGACAAAGGCATTTCCTAAAACAGAGTTCTACCTGCATCATCCAATGGTGGACAGAACAAAGCTGGAGTCTGGGCACAAGAAGAAGATAAATCATTCATCCAAAGGGGAAAGAGGAAAGTATTCAATGGAGCATTTTCTTAGGGATAAAGGGAGTTGAGTCAGAACTTGAATATGATCCACCAAATTAAGTTTTTACAGTTATTGGGTTTTCCTGAAGAACCATGGTATTTTAATAATTCAATATTTTAGAAAATATATATGATCAGAGCTGGGTCAGGTGGCACACACCTGAAGTCCTGACTACTCTGCAGGCTGAGGTAGGAGGATCACTTGAGCCCAGGGGTTCCAGTCCAACCTGGGCAACATAAAGAGACCTTGTCTCTATTTTTTAAACAAGAAAAAAGACAGAAAATATATTATCATCTGAAATGCCTTAGTAGAGCTTCACTCTTGAACTCTTCAAATCCTCTGATGAAAGAATCATACTAGAATATACAACAAACTTCGTGGCTGAGTCAACGATACTTAAAACCTTGTAAAGGGCACTATTATGGGCATTTTAATCAATTAGGATAATTTATAAGTTAAAAGTATGATGAACTTACCTGTGGAATTCCAGATGAAATTAAAGCTTTAAGTTTTCTGTTGTTTTCCGTATTCCATGCTTTAATTAGAACACTCAGATCTGCTGTGAACTACTGAACAGAACAGAAAAAGAATATATATGAGTCATAACTTAATATTGGGAACTATGACATCTAAAATCAGTGTTCTATACATAGCAAGTTGTTTTTGGAACAATTTATTATGTATCAACACCTTCATTTTTGGAAAAGCCTTGATCCTCTCTTTTCACTTTCATATTACCTCATGCTCTAATCTGAAATTATATATGGACATCTTTTTTTTTTTTTTTTTGCAACGGAGTCTCACTCTAGTCTCACTCTGTTGCCCAGGCTGGAGTGCAATGGCACAATCTCAGCTGACTGCAACCTCTGCCTCAGCCCCCAGAATATTTGGGATTACAGGCGCGCACCACCAAGCCCAGGTAATTTTGTATATTTAGTAGAGACCGGGTTTCACCATGTTAGCCAGGCTGATCTCAAACTCCGGATCTCAGGTGATCCACCCGCCTCGGCCTCCCAAAGTGCAGGGATTACAGGCGTGAGCCGCCGCCCGGCCCGGACACTGTTTTGCCAAGAGTTTATTTTCAGGTCTGGAGTTATCCAATGGCCATTCATTTGAATGAATATGTTAGTTTATGAGGAAAAATATGTCACAGACTCTTGTCTCTTAACAATACGCAATTCTCTTATCCAGACTGCCACACGTTCGGTAATTTGTGCTTTATCAGGCATCGACACATGCTGAGAGCACAAATTCAGCGCCCTTTTTTCGGTTAAGCCTCTTGGGGGAAGGTAAAAAACCTGTTCCCAGTTGAAACTTGTAAACCCAAATTTTCCTTACCTCTGAAAACAGAAAAAAACACATGATTTGGCAATTCCTTCCTTGATGGTAGCTTTTCCGACAAAGCAGCCACCTTCCAAACGCAGGCACTCTGTGCAAAATGCAAAGGACACAAAATCATGACAGCCCTGCAAATCTCCCTCCTAAATCCAACAGTAAGAAGGTGAACGAATACTGAATTCAATGACTACCCGTGCTTGCGGCTGGGGAAAAGTGAGACTCCGCTGCATCTTTAAGATTCCTTTTAAAATGCCTTGAATGCTCCTTAACCCCCCGGTGGGAATCCTGTAGCCCTAGCCCCGTGGGGTTTCCTTCTCTCTCCCCCAATGTCCATTCTCTTCATTCCCCACTAGTTTCACATTCCTTCCCAATCCCTCTTATAGCTCTGCGCCGGGGCCCTTCCCCAGCGTTCCGGGAAAGCGTTCGCCGCAGGCCTGTTTGATCCACCAAAACCGTAACACCGTTCCCGTCCTCTTCCTCGGCACCGCTGCAAACGCCCCCGGGTCGCTACCGGATCTGACCGTGGCTGGAGGGGGCGCGGGCAACCCAAGGCAGGGATGGCGCCCTGGGGCAAGGCAAGGTGGACAACGTACTGCTGCAGGCGAGGCCTGGGCCCTCCGCGCGCTCCTGCGCTCCTGCGCTCCTCCGCGTCCCCACTGCCCCGCTGGGCCCCTTCTCCCGCGCTCACCGGAGCCGGGGAGCTGCTCGTCACCGAGGCCCGCGCCCCAGAGCGCTGCGGCTCAACCCGGGCCGCGCTCCGGAGAGGACCGGAGGAGTGGGCGGTGCCTCCCCGGCCTCGCCGTCTGGGTCTCGGCGTTCCCGAGGATGGCGCGTTTCGGGAAAGGCAGGCCCGGTGGCCACGCCCGCCACCCAGCCGCAGGTCTCAGCCACCTCGGAGCCCCTGGAGGGCCGTTTTTCTCACTCACCTCCTGCGCACAGCGCGCACCCACCTCGACAGCGGGAGGGCGGCCGGCGCTCCCGCCCTGCGCACACACGCAGCCTTTCCGCAGGCGCACGCACGGTCGAGCGCGCGCAGACCACGCGCCGGGGCCGCGGCCTGAATCCTGGGCCCTCAGCCCTGCACGCTCGCTTGGCGCGCTCTCTGGGTCCTCGCGGTCACCTTGCATTCCGTGCACGGCCGTGTTAGGTATGCCTTTAATTGATGCTTGCCAAGATTAGACAACTTAGTGTGACAGACGTCGGGCTAGGCTATCTGTTTAAGATCCTTTCTTTTTCCGTGGTCGTCTTTCCAAGCTCCTGGGTGCATGGCCTCGAGGTGGCCCTGGATGGATTTTCTTGTTCAACTCCATACAGAACTAATTAGGAAAGAAGAAACCTTAAGAGGAACTGTTTGCTGTCTCAGAAGAAATGCCCATTCTTCTTCTAGAATCGATGGGAAATGAAGTAGGGGTAAGAGAGACACGTTGGATTTCAATGGCCTGTGAATGGATGGGAGTCCCAAGGAGTCGCGTGCTCTTAGGAAGCACCTCCCCAAACTGTCCATTGTTCTGGGCAGTTTAAGGATGGTCTATCCCACTCTGAGACCTCACCATCCAGGGCTGACTGTGAGAAGTGAAGCGCCTTTTAGGCCCGGGAGCTGGCGTTCTATATGGCTTCTAGTCCTACTAGTCTTTGGGCGGATGGAGGTGGTTAAATTAATCAGAAACAATACCCTTGGAATAGGGCCATCTGAAAGCAGTTCTCCATTCTGGTCACTTGGCTGGGAGGCTGTGAACAGCTTGGCCCTGACATCCCTGCATGAAATGTTGAAACAGAGTTCAGTTCATACCCGCATACTGTACATGTCTCTAAGATTAAACAACAATTAACCGTTTACCATAATTGCTCTCAGTATATACTTCAGCCTGCATTTTCTAAGACTAAGGACATTCTTCTACATATCACAATACCATTATCACACCAAAGAAACTTAATAATCTGTTATTACTTAATATCCAGTCCACATTCAAATGTCCCCCACTTGCCAAAAACAAGTCTTATATATTGGTTTGGTAGGAAAAGTCATGCATTGCATTTGTTGTCTTTGTCTCTTTTAATGTACAACAGTCTTCCACCTTGTTTGTTTTCATGGCATTAACTTTTTGGTTTCTCTATTTGTCTTTTTCTTCCCCTGGTGTTACTTAACTTTTCTTTTAGCTCCTGAACTTCCGGTAAGCTGGAAGGAAGGTTTAGAGACTTGATTCGATGGCTAGAATCCTGCATAGGTTACATGGTACCCTTCATGTTGTTTCCCACTAGGTAAAACATAGTCTTAAATAGTAAACACATAAAATCAGTTGTCCAAATATTTATGGTCACTAAGGTAAAGAGGTGACCTCCAAATCTCTCTATTATAAAGAATTAGGAAAACTGTTTCCCTTCTGTGGTTAATAGGTAATCTATCAAATTAATGACTTTGGTACTATTTGGAGGAGAAAGTCTTAGATCTCTACAAAAGAGACAGAGGTTACACAAGACTAATGTACAAAGAAGATAAACGATATTCCCATAAGATGTTACTCATGGTAGTGTCCCTAAGGGGTAATGGATGGACTAACGTGACCAGCCCTGGGTCTGAAAACAGTCTGTAAGACCGTATCTTTGATTCATTCAACTATGTTCCTGTTAGAGGCACCAGGAACAGATGAGTGAACAAGATTGACAAGGACCCTATAAGATTCAAACTCTTAGAGGAAGACAAGTAGGCAAGATCATTTCTGAGGGGTCATAGATGCTGTGAAGCTGATAAGGGGAATCTGACGGAGAATGTGATGCTCTAAAAGCAGATCACGGGCTTGAAATCTCTGAGGAACCATTGACATTGTAAGAAAAATATCACAACAGTAATCAGCTCTGTCCCATCTACTCCACTGGGTGGGTGTGTGCCTTTAATGCAGCGTATTTCAACATCAGCTGTGAACCTTTAAAGACAAATTCATTCACCTCGGTGGACAGATTAATACTAATCTGGATCATTCTGGCACCTGCAACTTCAGATTACCTAGTGGTAGATGCATCATAATGTGTGGTGAAAATTTAGTTGAATACGAGCTTCATTCAAAGAGCAGTGAAGCTATGGTCTCTGTGGTGTGTGGACCACTTTAGAGTTCCTGGTGATAATTCTAGTAAAAGTAGTCGTGCTTTCTACAGGGCCTTGTGATATATATTTGTAAAAGATTTAACAAAATCCAGGAGGAGTTCCCTATATTTACCTGAGCATACCTGACCTAAACTCCCAGCTCCATCTCCTCCAACTCCTTTTACCAAGATGCGCAGTGTTGATTGTACTGGTTCTTTTCTCAAAATCAAGTGTGTCTGAATCATGTATTTAACCACTACCAAGCCCAGCCACAAACACCACCCCTTATTGTAACCCACACATTTGCATCAAGACTGTAAACGTGGCCCACCATTTCTTTTTGTTTACTAACTCATTGGCCTGACTGCTTCTTCCTTATCAAAGCCTTTTTCTGCAAAATCACTTATGATAGTTTGAAGGGTCTCTGAAAATAATAGGGCTGAATATAGGGATCAAAATGGGTATACAACAAAAGTAAATTTAGATAGTAGCAGTGTAAGTCAAGGACTTAGTTGGCACTGCATAAGTAATCAGACCTAAATTATGGTTGAGATTATTTTCCTGGTTCCAGCCCTGGCAGGTAGCTGTGCCTTTTGCAGAGGGTAAAGTGATTGCTGCCCTGCTGCACGCCTTTATCACAGCCATTCTTCACCCCACCTGGGCTGACAGTTCACCTCACTAAGTCAAGGAGATCCATTAATAACAAAACCAGACAGGCTTCACTACAAATAGATTAATATACTGAAAAAAATCGACCTCTTATTTGGAAGAATGCTTTAGGACATTTATATTTTATAAATTCTTTTTTTTTAATTTTAGAAAAGTTATATTTCAATACTCATTTTTAAAATGTTTTGAATGTCCTTTCAGTAACCAGCAGATATATGTGCTCATAGCTGCCAAAACTTCCCTGGAATGCAAAACAGAGCCATGGACAACAGATGGGGATAAGAAATTCTTCTAAATGAAGTAAGTGAGACAAAAAGCTCCAAAACCTTTAAGAGGTTATTTCCTTTTTCTTTGTGTAGCACTTATCAGCTGGTGATTGAGTTATCTATTGCTGCAGCACAAGCTCTCCTGAAATATAGTTGCTTGCAAAAATGTCAGTTTAATATTTCTCACAGTTCTGAGGGTTGGTTGTGTAGTTCCTCTCTGGTTTTGTCTGGGCTCGCTCATATGGATACATTCAGCTGTAGCAGGAGTTGGCCAAATTTTCTCTAAAACAGGATTAGATGGTAAATATTTTAGACATTATCTCTGTCACATATTCTTGTTTATTTATTTTTTACAAACTATTAAAAACCCAAAGCTATTCATAGCTCAAGGGCCATACAAAAGCAGGCTATGGCCTACAGGTTGTTTGCTGATCCCTGAACTGGAGAATCAGCTGAGCTGAAAAGTCCAAGGTGGTCTCACTCATGTGTCTGCTGTCAGCTCTGTGTGGCCTCTCATCCTGCAGTAGGCTATGTTTTTGGTCTGTGGACAACATCCAGAAGAGGGCAGGCAGAAGCTGTAAAACTTCTTAAGGCCTAGGTTTGGGAGTCACACAAGGTTATATAGGTCAAATTCTGCAGAACTAAGCAAATTGTGAGGCCTCTCCAAATCCAAGGGACAGGCAAATGGACTCTGCCTCTTGACAGAAGGAGCTGCAGATAATGTGGCCAGAACTAGCTGAATGAAGTGGCAGGAACCTTATTCAAACAACTTCAAAGTAAATCATCGAAGTTTGAATTTATGATGTCTCTTGGCGGCTACTGTTCTTACTTATCTCCCCCAAACTACCCAAGCCTGTTTATAATTCTGTGAGCACTCACTTATAACTTGGCTCAGGACTTGTTTACAAGTATAAACACATAAACTACCATGAGATTATCAGCAACCTGAGGGAAGAGACAGGCCCTACCACACTGCCTTGCTGTGACATATCTTCAATACATATATAAGGAATTTATTTGGATAGCCTTACTGAGGTTTCAAGTCAGGTTATTTGCTTACTTCACAAAAGCAAAATCCATTTAAGAGTCCTTCACTATCTACAAATTCCAGAAGAAAAGCATTCATCAAAGAGTTACATTTCACACTCAGTTACCATCTAATCAATCACATGGAAAACTTTCCAGCAATTTTCCAAACATATAATCAAGAGTTAGGAAGCAATATGCCTAATGATAAGTTTTAACTAGCAATCACCTTTAAGGATATGTTACATTTTAACCTTAAATTTGTTTGCAGATGAAAATCAAAATGTAACAACAGTTTTTTTGTAATATGTGCTATATATGTTTCAAGGCAGAAATGGTTCTGGACAGGATTTCTAATTTACAGGAGATGCTGCTACTAATTGTTCAGCTGAATTTTTCAGTATGTGTTTTCTCCAAAATCTCACTGTGACTGTCTTCTTCCACTTGATGGAAAGCTTTGACAATTTATTATGCTTAGAAGCAGCTGGGGTATATTTCTAATTGATGATTTGTTATCTTATATTTCTTACTTGACTATCCACATCTTTCATTCTCTTCAGCATTTTCCTCCAGCACTTCTTGTCTTACTGAATTTGATATATGACACTGCCTTTGTGCAAATGCAGAGAGTATCTTCAGCCTTTCTTCTGCCTCCCTCCTTCAGATTACAAATACATGTAAGAGTAATGCTAGTAACATATATACGACACCCTAACGTTAACACAATATATTCACATACACTGTATCACTTGATTATTAATACACCAATACTGTGGAGGTGGATACTGTCATCACCATCATTTGGCAAGCAGAGAAACTGGTGAACAAATGTCTCAGAGATACCTTAAACTTAACATGTCTAGGCCAACCTCAGCACCTTCCCATAAAATCTGCTTATTCTCTTGATTCCTGATTTAGATAAAGCAGCCCCATTTATCACTCATCCAGGTTTGACTCTCACTTCGTCCCTCTCTCTATTCCACATGTCCAGTCAGTTACCAAGTCCCTGTGGATTTTCTGTCTCTCTATCCCTCTCCTCTCTGAGACGCCTGTAGCCAAGAAAGCCTCATTCTTTATCTAGGTTTGTATCAGAGCCTTCAGTCTGCTCACCTGACTTCCAAGTTGCCCATAAGGATCTTCACATTACCACTAGGCTGTCTTCCTCAAACCCAGATCTTGTCATGCATTCCTATTTTAAATTGGTCAGTGACCTCCAATGAAAAGGGCTACAGGGCAGGGCACAATGGAAAGGGCTACAGAACTCTTTGTAATCTGCTTCAGGCTACCAGCTCCTGCTATGCATGCATTTTCATGTACTGTCATTGTGCCCACTGTTCCCTCAGAGTACAGTTTCACTCTCTGAGTTCCTCTATCCCAGAACCACACCCATCTGACTCATCCGAGTCCCCACAACTGCTATAGCAATGCTTCTCAAACCTAAATGTGCATAGGAATCACTGGAGAATCTTATTAAAGGCAGATTCTGATTCAGTAGGTCCTGGATAGGGCTGGAGATTCTGCCTATTAACAAACCAACTGTGCAGGGCACGGTGGCTCATGCCTGTAATCTCAGCACTTTGGGAGGCTGAGGTGGGCGGATTGCTTGAACTCTTGAGTTCAAGACCAGCCTGGGCAACATGCCAAAATACCTGTCTCTACTAAAAATAAAAAATTAGCCCGGCATGGTGGTGTGCACGTGTAGCCCCAGCTACTCAGGAGGCTGAGCTGGGAGGATTGCTTGCGCCTGGGAGGTTGAGGCTGCAGTGAGCTGTGAGTGCACCACTGCACTCCAGCCTGGGTGACAGAGCAAGACCTTGTCTCAAAACAAAAACAAAGACAGACAACTCACCAACTGGTGATAGGATACTGCTGGTTGTTAGACTGCAATTGGAGTAGCAGTAGTCTGGAGATGCACTGTTCAATAGAACTTTCTGCAATGATAAAAATGCTCTTAGGTGTTTTCTGATATTGTAGACACTAACGATATGTAGCTATTGAATACTCAAAATCTACCTAATGAGACTGGGAGCTTAATTTTAACTTTTACTTAAATTTCAGTAGGTACATGTGACTAAGTGGCCACCTCGTTGAATAATGCAGATATATAGGAATCCCTTTTCATCCTTCAAGACTGATTCAGACTTCTGGTTTTCAGTCCAGCATGTTAGGCCTTAGAAGTCACCACTCCATCCTAATAACAAGTAAAAAGCTAAGCAAACTGAAAAATACTTAATTCTTCATATATTTGTTGGAAAAGTGAGATCATGGGGCAAACTGCATCTTCCAAACTGGAGAGACAGACAGGTAGTAGATACAGAGAATTACAGAATTAAAAAGAAAAGAAAGAAAATGACATTTTGAACTGGACAAATAAAAACAAACAACAAAACAAACAGAAAACACAGAGAATTATAACTTACTGGAGCAGAAAACCATGAGCTGAAACCTCTACAGGAACCAATGCTTGGATAAGAAAACCTAAACTGTTAAGTGGTGAATTGCTAGAAGTTCTGTGTGGGCAAGTCTGAGAGTTAAAAACATCAGGGGGACCCAGTCATGGTGGGTGGAGCCCATACTTTTTGTGTGATTTAACTTCTGGAGTTCTACCAGGTTCACAGAGTGAATATCAGAGAAAAATCCCCCCAGTGCTTCTAGCAGGGGGAGGAGAAAAGAAACCATTTTGAATTGTGCCAGAACATTCTGTTCTTAACAAGAGCTGTGCTCAGCAGAAAGTAGCTAAGTGGAATCTAGCCTGCTGGGGTTTTATCAGAGCCTAACTGACCTGGGGGAAGGGAATTACCTAACTTAAAAAATAATAATAATAATTGAGGGAATTTGTTTCCAGTACACTGCTTTGGAAGAAATGTCAAAAAAAATTCCTTTAGAGAGAAGGAAAATAATATAGGTCAGAAATTGGGATCCACATAAAGAAAAGAATAGCAATGGAGAAGGAATAAATGAAGATAAAAACATTGTGACATGGTTTGAATCTGTGTTCCCACTCAAATCTCACTGCTGGAAGTGAGGCCTGGTGGGAGGAAACTGGATCATGGGAGTGGTTTCTTGTGGCTTAACATCATCACCCCCTTGGTGTTGTCATTGCAATAGTGAGTTCTCATGAAATCTGGTCAGTTAATAGTGTGTGGCACCTCTGTCCCCACCCACACCCGCCAACACTTCCTCTTGCTCTGGCCATGTGAAGATTTGGCTTCCCCTTCCCCTTCCACCATAATTGTAAGTTTTTTTGAGGCCTCCCCAGAAACTGAGCAGATGCTGCCATGCTTCCTGCACAGCCTGTGGAACCATGAGCCAATTAAACCTCTTTGCTTTATATATTACCCAGTTTCCGGTATTTCTTTATGGCAGTGTGAGAACCAACTATTATATATATTTTTAAAAATTCTTAATTGATCTGACAGATTACAGTTTGTTCAAAATAGTAATAATGTATTTGATTATGTATGTTTGTGTATGGCTATATATAGCTGAAATGAATGAAAGCAATGACACAAGGATGGGATAGAGAAATGATGATTATTTTGTTATTATAAGGTATTCACACTACCCATGAAGTGGTATAGTGTTATTTGAAAGCTGACTTGAATTTGTTATAAATGTATATTGCAAACTCTAGGGCACCCACGAAAAAAAGTTTTAAAAAATAAATATAACTAATATGCTAAGAAAAGAAAGAAGATAGAGTCATATGAAATGCTCAATTAAAATCATAAGGGGCAGAATATTTGGAGGGCAAAAAATAGGAACAAAGAACAAGGGTGACGGTATAGTTTGGATATTCATCCCCTCCAAATTTCATGTTGAAATTTGATTCCCAATGTTGGAGGTGGGGCCTGGTGGGAGGTATTTGGGTCATGGAAGCAGATCACTTATAAGTGACTTGGTGCCTTCCTGCAGTAGTAAGTGGATTCTCGGCTCTGTTAGTTCGTATAAGAGCTGGTTGTTTAAGAGAACATGACATCCCTCTCCTCTCTCACTTGCTCCCTCTCTTGCCATATGATGCCAGCTCCACTTCCCCTTCCACCATGATTGGAAGCTTCCTGAAGCCCTAATCAGAAGCAGATGCTGGCACCATGCTTCTTGTATAGCCTGCAGAATTGTGAGGCAAATAAATCTCTTTTCTTTACAAATTACCCAGCCTCAGGTATTGTTTTATAGCAATACAAATGGACTACGAAGTGACAAGTAGAAAACAGTAACAAATATGGGCTGGGAGCAGTGGCTCACACCTGTAATCCCAGCACTTTGGGAGGCTAAGGCGGGAGGATCACTTGAGGACAGGAGTTTGAGACCAGCCTGGCCAACATGGTAAAACCCTATCTCTACTAAAAATACAAAAATTAGTCAGGTGTGGTGTTGCACACTTGTAGTCCCAGCTACTTGGGAGGCTGAGGCAGGAGAATCACTTGAACCAGCAGGTGAAGGTTGTACTGAGCCAAGACCACACCCACTGTACTCCAGCTTGGATGACAGAGCAAACTCCATCATAAAAAAGGAAAGAAAGAAAGAGAGAAAGAGAGAGAGAAAGAAAAAGAAAAGAAAGAGGTAACAAATATGGAAGATATTAATCCAGCTATATCAATAATCACTTTGAATGTCCATGGTCTAAATGCACCAATTAAAAGACAGACATTGTCAGAGTCAATCAAAAGATAAGACCCAAGTATGTATTGTTTACAAAAAGCTCATTTTAAATATAAATATATAAATTAAAAGTAGATGGATAGGGAAAGATATACCATGTTAACACTAATTTTAAAAAGCTAGGGTAGCTACAGTAATTTCAGACAGAGCAGACTTCAGAGCAAGGAAAGTTATCAAGGATAAACAATGACATTACATAATGATACAGGGATACATTCTCCAACAAGACATAACAATTCTTAATGTGAATACACTTAAAAACAGAGCATCAAACTATGGGAGACAAAAACTGTTAAGATGACAAGAAGAAATAGATGACTCCACCATTATAGTTGGAGATTTCAACATTCCTCTAACAGATGTGGACACATTCAGCAGGCAGAAAATCAGTAAGACTATAGTGGAACTCAACAACACCATCAATCAACTGGATATAATGGACATCTTAGACTATCGTATCCAGTAACAGGAAAATACACATTTTTCTTAATCTTACATAGAAAATTCTGCAAGATAGGTCACATTCTGGGCCATAAAGCACACCATAACACATTTAAAAGAATAAAAAACATACAATGTCTGCCCTCAGACTACAGTGGAATTAAATTAGAAATCAATGCCAGAAAGATAGCTGGAAAATCCCCCAAATACTTGGAGATTAAGCAACATGCTTCTAAATAAAACATGGGTCAAAATGTAACTCTCAAGATAAATTTTAAAATATTTTCAACTAAATGAAAATAAAAGTACAACTTATCAAACTTCATGGGATACAATGAAAGCAGTGCTTAAAGGGAAATTTATAGTATTGAATGCATATATTAGTAAAGAAGAAAGATCCAAAAATCAATCATATGAGCTTTCATCTTAGGAAACTAGAAAAAGAAGGCCAGATTAAAATCAAAGAAAGATAAAAATTATAGCAAAAATTAATGAAATAAAAACATGAAATCAATAGAAAAAATCAGTGAAGCTAAAAACAGGTTCTTTGAAAAGATCAATAAAATTGATAATTATCTAGCCGTGCTAACTGTATTAGGCCATTCTTGCATTACTGTAAATAATTACCTGAGACTTGGTAATTCATAAAGAAAGGAGGTTAAATTGGCTCATGATTCTGCGGGCTGTACAAGCATATCACTGGCATCTGCTTGACTTTTGCAGAGGCCATAGTGAGCTTTTAGTCAAGGCAGAAGGCAAAGCAAGAGCTGGCAGATCATGGCAAAAGCAGGAGCAAGAGGGAGGTGGAGGAGGTGCCACACACTTTTAAGTTACTAGATCTCATGAGAACCCACTCACTGTCTGTGGACAGCACCAAGCTGTGAGAAATCCACCCTGAGGACCCACACACCTCCCACCAGGCCCCACCTCCAACACTGGGGATTACATCTCAACATGATATTTGGATGAGGACAAATATTCAAACTATATCACTAAGAAAAAAGAGAGAGGACACAACATGCTAATATCAAAAATGAAAAAGGGGACACTAGAGAGCCCAGAGACATTGAAAGGGTAACCAAAAAATATTCTGACAATTCTAGGTCCACAAATTTGATAACCTAGATGAAATGGAAGAACTCTTTAAAAGACATTATTTGCCAAAACTGAAACAAGAAGAAATAGACAATCTAAACACGCCTATATCTGTCAAAAATATTGAATCAATAATTAATAATCTTACAAAATAGAAAGCAGCAGGCTTAGATGTGTTCACTGGTGAATTCTACCAAAAATTAAAGGAAACTTCAGAAGATAGAAGTAAGAGCTTCTGGCTAGCTGACCGCATGAGGGTTCCTGGAGAGGGGGCACACCCAGGGAAGACACAGAAATGCCACGCACCTTCCTCCATATGTCACCCTATGCATCACTTCATCTGTATCCTTTGTAATAAACTTGCAAATTTAAAAAAGAAGAAGATAAAATCAGAGAGAATACTTCTTAAGTTATTCTATGAGGCTAGAATTACTCTAATACCAAAACCAGACAAAGGCATTATGAGAAAACTACAGACAGATACCTTACATGAACATAAATGCAAATATCCTCAACAAAATATTACCAAATCAAATCCAACAATGTTAAAAAGTATTATATGCCACAACTAAGTGAGATTTATTGTATGTAAGTCTGGTTCAACATTCAAAAAAATCATTGAATATAATCTATCACATCACAAGGCTAAAGAAGAAAAATCACATGATATCAATAGATACAGAAAAAGCATTTGACAAAATCCAGCATCCATTAATGGGTAAAATAACAACAATGGCTCAGTAAACAAAAATAGTGAAACTTCCTCATCTTGATTTTTAAAAACCTATTAACAAAACCCTCCCTATCAAAATACTAATGAAATTCTTCATGGAACAATTCTAAAATTTATATGGAAGCTAAAAGACCCAGAATAGCCAAAGCTATCCTAAGCAAAAAGAACAAAACTGGAGGAATCACATTACCTGACATCAAATTATACTATAGTAAAACAGCATGGTACTGGCATAAAAACAGACACATAGGCCAATAAAACAAAACTGAGAACCCAGAAATAAATCCACACACCTACCACGAACTCATTTTTAACAAAGTTGTCAAGAACATACACTGGGCAAAAGACAATCTCTTCAATAAATGGTGCTGGGAAAACTGGATATCCATATGCAGAAGAATGAAACTAGACCCCTATCTCTTGCCATATACAAAGGAATCAAATAAAAATGGATTAAAAACTTAAATATAAGACCTCAAACTATGAAACTACTACAAGAAAACGTTGGGGAAACTCTCCAGGACATTGGTCTGGGCAAAAATCTGTAGAGCAATACCTCACAAGCACAAGCAACCAAAGCAAAAATGGATAAATGGGGTCACATCAAGTTAAAAAGCTTCTGCACGGCAAAGGATGCAATCAAGAAAGTGAAGACACAGCCCACAGGATGAGAAAAAATATTTGCAAACCACTTATCAGGCAAGGGATTAATAAGCAGAATATGTAAAGAGCGCAAATAACTCTATAGGAAAAAAATCTAATGATCCAGAAAATACAGGCAATAGACTTGTATAGACATTTTTCAAATGACATGCAAATGGGAAACAGGCATAGGAAAAGGTGCTCAACATCACTGATCATCAGAGAAATGCAAATCAAAACTACAATGAGATCATCTCACCCCAGTTAAAATGGCTTATATCCAAAAGATAAGCAATAACAAATGCTGGCAAGGATGTGGAGAAAGGAAACCTTCATACACTGTTGGTGGGAATGTAAATTAGTACAGCCATTATGGAGAAGAGTTGGAGATTCTTTCAAAAACTAAAAATTGAGTTACCATATGATCCGGCAATTTCACTGCTGGGTGTATACCCAAAAGAAAGGAAAGAGATATCTGCACTCCTATGTTTGTTGCAGCACTGTTTAAAATAGCTAAGATTTGCAAGCAACCTAAGTGTCCATCAACAGATGAATGGATAAAAAAAGTGTGGCATATATACTCAATGGAGTACTATTCAGTCATAAAAAAATGAGGTCCTGTCATTTGTAACAATAAGAATGGAATTGGAGGTCATTACGTTAAGTGAAATAAGCCAGCCACAGAGAGACAACAAACATTGTGTGTCCTCACTTGTGGGATTTCAAAATGAAAACAATTGAACACATGGACATAGAGGGTAGAGGATGATTACCAGAAGCTGTGAAGGGTAGTGAGGGTTTAGGGGGTAGGTGCAGATAGTTAATGGGTACAAAACAAAATAAAAAGAGTAAATAAGACCTACTATTTGATGGCACAACGGGGTGACTATCATCAGTAACAGTTAGTGGTCTTTCTCAGCAGATGCCACTCCCATGGAGCCCTACAAGCTAAGATCCACTGGCTTGAAATTCTTGCTGCCAGCACAGCAGTCTGAAGTCGACCTGGGATGCCTGAACTTGGTCGGAGGAGGAGTGCCTTAATGTCTAGGAACATTAAGTGAGCACTTATCCTTTGACCCAACAATCCCATTTCTAGGATGTCTCCCAAAGATACACTTGCAAAAATATAAAATTATAGCACAAATCTATTTATGATGACCTTATTTGCTATAGTAGAAAACAAGAAACAATCTAAATATCCAGCTAAAAGGAGTGTTCTAATAAACTTTTAATAAACTGTAGTTATCTATTAAGCAATAGAGAACTATGCAACTGTAAAAACAAATGAGGAACACTTCTATATGCTGGTATGGAACAATTGCCAGGATATATTATTAAGTGAGGTAAAGCAAGATGCAGTACAGTGTTTGTGTGGTGCTACCTTTTGTGTGAAGGAAACAAATATATAAACATTTGTTTATATTTTGAAAAAAGAAACAATGAAATGACATACTAAAAATTGGATGAAAATGGTCTCCTCCATTGGGAGAGAGGGTGTAGGATGAAGAAACAACTACAGAAGGAAACGTTTTGTGGGTGCATCTTTTTATATAGTTTTGGCTTTGGAACCATATAAATGCATTGTGTAATTATACAATGGGAAAGACAAACCCCTGAAATCGAAAACAAACCAAACAGAAACAACTGATTCTAATTATATATCACTTTGGCACTGAAATTGTGTAGAGAAAATCATTCTTTCATTTTAAATTTTAGTAGACCTCTAGTAGGGTATATTCTAAAGGAAAAAGAACCACAAAAAAAACTTACACTGCATTTGGTTGTCTTATTATAGTACTAATAATAACATGATACAGAAAAAGAAAAGCAAATATTTGTTTCAATTCCCTTAGGAACTGAGCTTTTCACAGTAAGAAAAAGAGATCCAAGTATAAAATCAAAGAAGTTACATAAAAATTTAACAGCATAATGACTGTGATGGATTAAAACATCAACTATATACAAATTTATGAGTTCAGTATGATACTTTAAAAAATGCATTGGTTTCCATGGGAGGTTGCTAGATCACTAAGTGACTACTCTAAGCATAAGAAGAAAGAAGTAACAATTTTATTTATGACTCTTTCCTTGCATGAGATAGTTGTACAAGTAGAATAATTTTGTCTTATATATACTATTCACAAAGTTTTAAGACTGCAAATGTCTTGATTTAGATTATATATTTTTGACATAAAAAAACAAATAGAAATAGAACAAAAAGTAACAATAGAAAAATAGAAAACTAACTGTGAAACATGGCTGAAATAGTGTCTGGATGCTGTATTATAAATAAATAATAAACAATAGTTCTGGATCAAATAAGTTTGACAAAACATGGTGAATAATAATGGTAATGGATTATAGTACCTTGAATAAAAAAGAACCCATGAATTCATAGTGATACTCGAAATAAAGGTGGAAGTGAAAGTGAGCCCTTTTCTTTCAAAGACTGCAGCCTACAAAATGTAGAAGAAATTATAGAATTAGAAAAATCACCGTTTTGCAACCAGCACTGGAATAATTCAAGCAAGATCACCTGTAGATGCTAAAATTATTGAATGAAAGTTTTTGAGGATTATTGGGCAATAAGATATTTACAGTATTGTATCTCACCCACAGATTACTTATTTTTTATTTTTATTTATTTATTTATTTATTTTGAGACAGAGTGTCACTCTGTCACCCAGGCTGGAGTGCAGTGGCACAATCATGGCTCACCACAGCCTCAACCTCCCACCTCAGCCTCCTGAGTAGCTAGGGCTATAGGTGCCTGCCACCATGCCTGGCTAATTTTTGTATTTTTTGTAGAGATGGGGTTTTTTCTATGTAATTCAGGCTTGTGTTGATGTCCTAGGCTCAAGCAATCTACCCTCCTAAGCCTCCCAAAGTGCTGGGATTACACCTGGCCCACAGATTACTTTAATTACATAAACCAAATAGTATTTATTTGAGGCAGGTCTCAATTTAGAGGTTTATTTTGCCAAGGTTAAGGAATGACCCATGACATGGCCTAAGGAGGTTCTGAGAACATGTGCCCAAGGTGGGTGGGCCATAGCTTGGCTTTACATATTTTCGGGAGACAGAAGCTGCAGGCAAAGACATAAATCAATACATAGATGGTATATATTTGTTCAGCCTGGAAAAGCAGGACATCTTGAAGTTGAGGGAGGAGTCTTCCAAGTCACAGGTGGATTCGAAGACTTTGTCGTTGGCAATTGGCTGAAAGAGTTAAGCTCTGCCTGTTGAGTTGAAGTCAGAATAAAGAAATGCTTGAGTTAGAGGAATTGTGGAAGCCAAGGTTCTTGTCATGAAGATGAAGCCTCTAGGTAGCAGGCTTCAGAAAGCATAAACATCTCTTATTAGACCTTACTCTCCAGAAAAGACCTAGTAGCAAAGGAAGGAGATTCTCTACAGAATACATATTTCCTTGCTTAATGACTTGTGATGTAGAAAAAAGAAAAAAGCTGATTTCCCCCTACAAGAGATCACTTTGCAGGGCCATACTAAAATATGTCAAAGAAATATATTTTGGGGCCAGTTACGGTGACTCATGCCTGTAATCCCAGCACTTTGGGAGGCTGAGGCAGGAGGATGGCTTGAGGCCAGGAGTTCGAGACCAACCCGAGCAACATAATGAGACGCCCCCCCATTTCTACAAAAATATTTTAAAAATTAATTGAGCATGGTGGCATATGCCTGTATTCCAACTACTCAGGAGGATGAGGTGGGAAGATCTCTTAAGTCAAGGACTTTGAGGGTTCATTGAGCTATGATCATGACACTGCATGTCAGCCGGGGTGACAGAGCAAGATACTGTCTCTAAAAAATAAATAAATAAATGAAAAATAAAATAGCGAAGGAAGGAAGGAAGAAAATACATATGTAGGGCCTGGTGATGTGATGCCATAGAGTGATGCTATAGAGTCAGGTTGGAGTTATCTTATTGCTACAAAGAGTCTGTCTTGTTAGTCTTATGATCTATATTTTTATGTTAATGCTGGTCAGTTGTGCCTTCAAAGGGAGGCAGGTAGTACCGCCCATTCCCATCGTAGCCTGAAATACTTTTCAGCTTCTCTGTGGATCCCCTTGGCCAAGAGTGGATCCATTCAGTCAGCTGTGGGGCTTAAAATTTTATTTTTGGTTTGCAATTACAATATAGTACATACTCACATGCATATGCGTAGGCACACGTGCACAAAATATGTTGAGTTGTATGATCTTTATGAACATGTAAAAGCCCAGAAATGGGAGAAGCTCTTTTTAATGAGATTTTTCAACCATAAATCATCATTGAAAGAACTGACTTCTGTTTGTCTTGAGGATATTGTTTTGGGACACTCCTAACTCTAGAGACCAAAAACTATTGTTAGTGAGAGAAAGTGAAGTCACCAGAGTAGAGATGCTTAGGTTGAGAAGATAAGCCAAGTGCTTTATTTTGTAATGTAAATCCACTGTCTGGCAGCAGCAAAGTCAAGTCCCTGCAGCTTTGTCTTCCACAGAGAAAGGATTATTTTCTATATTTGGATTTTTACTGTGTTTTGGGTTGATTTTTTATTGCTGGAGATGTGTATATGTTCTTTGTGTAGTAAATCACAGAGAATTAGGAGCAGAAGCCCTAAAGCTACTGTAGAGATAGGCATGCCTGATCATCCAATGCGGCTTTTAAAAAGTGACCTGGGCATGGTGCGGTGGCTCACGCCTGTAATCTCAGCACTTTGGGAGGCCAAGGCGGGCAGATCAGGAGGTCAAGAGATCAAGACCATCCTGGCCAACATGGTGAAACCCCGTCTCTACTAAAAATACAAAACTGGGCGTGGTGGCGCACTCCTGTAGTCCCAGGAGGGGACTGAAGCAGGGAGGCTGAAGCAGGAAAATTGCTTGAACTCAGGAGGCGCAGGTTGCATTGAGCCCAGGTGCATCACTGCACTCCAGCCTCGAGACAGAGCAAGACTCCATCTCAAAAAAAAAAAAAAAAAAGCGACCTGAGCTTAGTCCAGTTTAGCACAGCGTGGATTGTGGTTATGCCCACTAAGATTAGATAACCCACAATGTTGTTATTGATTTGGCTGCTGTTATTTGTCATTGTCCTGAGAGGTGGAGCTCAGGATAACCATAGCACCCAGGGTTAGGGTGGGGCATCTTTTGAAAGGAGACATCATTCCACAATCATCCACCTGAATAGTAGTTATAAATTACTGGCATGCAAAAATTGAGAATGGAGGAGAAGAGACCAGAGGGAAAGGAGACTCTTTCTTGTTTAGGTCCTTACTGACAGTCTGGCAAGAACCGTGAGGCATCAAGACAGATGAGAGTCAAACAGGGAGGCAATACTTGAGGTTGGTCTCAAGTACAGAACTGGGGGTCGTGTATCTGAGCGAAGCCACTTTTAACAGCAATTGGAAGTGACTCATTGAGCTGAGCTTCCTGCCAGCCAGTCTCAAATATGCCTGGAAAATTAAGGGATGGGCCTGCTCACGCCTGGGGGACAATGGTAAAGGGCAAAACACTGCCTCCCCTGAGGCCAAGGGGAGAAAGCAGGGATGTCCCCCAGCTATAAAGATATAAAAATAGTTTCCAAAGGGTAGAGGTCATCAGGCATAAATTCTCTGTAAGTCAATTTGTTAACGGAGTATGTAGTCAATCTTCACTTGTCTGTCTCCTCCTTATAATTGGTTCACATTATTGCCTATCAATAATTCTGAAATCCCAATGCTTTTGGAAACTTATTTTTTTCCATAAGTTTGCAACTATCTCATTTGGTGGCAAAACTTGACTGGAACTTGCTTGAGTTTTTTATACTCTTATGTCACTTGAATTCTGAATATTTATGTTTTGCTGCAGAAATATCAATGTGTTTAATAAGGCTCTGCGTCAGAGTTCTCTTAGCATACTAATGGCATGGGCCCAACAGATCTAAAAAGTTGAAAAAGAGAAGAAAATCATATAGAGGGGTTGAATGCCTCCAGTTGAAGAAGGCAAAGTGTTGAGGTGTCTTACTACTAGGGATTGGGAATGCATCTGACTCATGCAGCACCAAAGTCTGTTAGCAGTGGAAGATATTTGTGTCACATGACACCAAAGTACGTTAATGGCAGTGAATCTATATGGGTCTGCAGCAACCTCAGCTCTTGCCTCCTTAGGTGAAAGAATTCTACCAAGGAGCATGAGGCAAAGTGAGAGACTGAATCAAGTTTTAGAGCAGGAATGAAAGTTTATTAAAAAGGTTTAGAGCAGGAATGAAAGGAATGAAAGTACACTTGGAAGAGGGCCAAGTGGACAACTTGAGAGATCAAGTGCATGGTTTAATCTTTGACTTGGGGTTTTATACATCAGCATGCTTCTAGGGGGTTGCATCCCTTCTCCTCTGATTCTTCCCATGCCTGGAATCATCTAGTATAGTAACTAAATAAAACTTCCTTTCAAGACAAAACTCCTCAAAGAGGACAAACTTGTGGGGATAGAATTCAAATTTAAGAGGGCACAGATCATAAAGGCCAAAGAAAAAAACATCTAGATTAAATGTGGGGTGAAGGTAGGAGGGGACAGTCTGAATATTTTAGAATGTAAGCTGCCATAGTCTTGAAAGTTTTGGAAAAATCATCCAAAAAAGAGAGCTCTAAAATAGTAAAGTTTGAATAGAAAGTTATCCAAGTTTGGGTAGAAAGTTAAATGGTAAAATATTATCCAAAACTACATCTCCTTTCTAAAAGCTCAGGAAAACTTTGACATAAACATTGAGCTACAGAAAACATAGAGATCAAACTCTATTAAAGTGTAAGGAAAGAGAATAATATTTCTATAGATAATAAAAACATGCCAAAAAGACATTCTCATACAGCAGATGAAAACTATAGTCTAATATTTCAAAACTAGCTAGTTGACACTAAAAAATGAAATAAGAAATAAAAGAACAAAAAAATCAGAATTTGAGGTGACAGAATTAAGAAAATAATTTAAAAATTTTAAGAAACAGAGAACTGAAATAAAACTAGAAAAAATACAAGATAATATATCAAGAGAAATATAAGTAAAAAGAAGAAAAATTTTAAGAATTTAAAAGAAAAAAGAGAAAGATAAAGAGATTTTTAAAAAAGACTCATAAGGAAAATCCCACATACATATAATAGGAATGCTTAAGGAAAATTTTAGCAATAAAATACTGAAATCTATCATTTGAGAAGCCAAAATAAAATGAGAATTGAAACTAAATATTGAGAGGACACTCAGTTTGTCTGATAAAATTGGCTTGGAATGATCATCACTGAGATATAGTCTAGTAAAATTATTGTACTTTAAAGAAAATAAAAATTATTTAGGAAATTCAAGGAAATATACCAAATCATTCATACAGGAAAGAAAGTCATATTGTCTTCAGACTTTTCAATCTCAAAATTTTATACTTAAAGAAAATTGAGTAACATAAATGCAAAGAAAGAAAATATGAAGCAATGATTTTATATCTATATAAGCTGTTATCAGCATGCAAGAACTCAGGAAATATTATTCTTTTTTTTTTTTTCTTTTCCTGGGATGAAATCTCACTCTCGCTCTGTCGTCCAGGCTAGAGTGTGGTGGTGCTATCTCAGTTCCCTCCACTTCCCGGGTTCAAGTGATTCTTCTGCCTCAGCCTCCCGAGTAGCTGGGATTACAGGCGTATGCCATTGCACCTGGCTAATTTTTTGTGTCTTTAGTAGAGACAGGGTTTCACCATGTTAGCCAGGCTGGTCTTGAACTCCTGACCTCAGGTAATCTGCCCACCTCAGCCTCCCAAAGTGCTAGGATTACAGGTGTGAGTCACCCAGCTGGAATAAATTTTTTATGAATCTACTAGGGAAAGGGATTCAGAAAATCAAAATACATGGGGAACCATTGACAAAATGAGTGATGATGAGCATTGATTATAATTTCTAGCAAAACTAAGATACTAAATGAGAGATATAAAGAAGATAATGTGGTACATAATGGCTGAATGCTCTGACAGTGTGGATACAGTACAATTGTAAAAATGTGGGATGACAATTGGGAGAGCATATGCAAAAGAATTTTTAACTCTTTTGAGTAATTGTACTGATAGTAGTGTTGATACTGTTATTGGCTCCTACTGACTAAAGATGGAGCAACTTGAGCATCGCTAAGTGTAAAAGCAATGGGTCAAAGCATAGCAATTGTACTTAAACCCATGATTTCATCCTGATTTAGAAAAAAATGAATTTTTCATTGTGATGGTTAATTTTATGTGTGTCAACTTGACTGGGTGAGTTGATAGTTTTTATTTCAGGGTGTGTCTTTGAGGAAGGTTTTGTAAGGTATTTGAATCAGTAGACTGAGTAAAACAGATTTGTCCTTATCAATGTGGTCTAGCATTATCCAATTAAAAGGCACAGGAAGAGTGAATTTGCTGTCTGTTCTTGAGCTGGGATATTTACCTTCTCTTGCCCTCAGACAATGGAGCTTCTGGCTCTGGGTTCTTTATATCAGGAGGTACTGATATAAATCTTTGGACTTCAGGATTTATATCAGTACCTCCTGACCCCCCAGGTCTGTGGGCTTTTGGCCTTGGACTGAGAGTTATGCCATTGACTCCCCCTGCATCTTAGGTCTTACGATGCACACTGAATGACACCATTGGCTTTCCTTATTCTCCAGCTTGCAGGCAGCATACTGTGGGACTTCTTGGCCTCCATAATTGTGTGAGTCAATTCCCATAATAAATCTTCCTTATCTATCTATACATATTCTTTTGGCTATTTTTCTAGAGAACCTGACTAACATAATCATCAGGGAAGAGGCCAGAAACCAACATTTTATTTGAAAACTGGCAAATAAAAGAAAACAATCAAGCATTTATCCTGCCTTTTCTATGTAAACTGTGCCACCAAGATACCAAATAGTAGGTGAGGTGAAGTTTCTCTTTATAGAACTTGTCCATCAAATTACTGAAAAAAAAAAATTTTGAATATCAACATTTTTGCAATCCATAGTGAATTACTGGATCTAAGCATTGAGAATCAATGGCTGATAGTATTACAAAAAAATGCAGAAAGCCCAGGCTGGGCATGGTGGGTCACAACTGTAATCCCAGCACTTTGGGAGGCAGAGTGGGAGCAGAGGATGACTTGAGCCCAGGAGTTCAAGATCAGCCTGGGCAACTAAGCAAGACACTGTCTCTTAAAAAAAAAATTACCTGGCCAAACATAAACCCACCTATGAAGTAGTATTGGCAAAACATCATCATCATCATCCCTAAATGTGATTCAGCCTGGAGATCCAGAAAAGTGCTTTATGTTGCAGGATGCAATTCAAATTACTGAGCACTCTATTTTAGTGTTTGAAAAAGCCAACTGCTGCTATATATCAGAGTGAAGCAATTTTAAGTAGTTGGTGACTGTGAAGCAGTAGTCTTATCGAAGAATGTGCCCCAAGTCTTTTTTTAAGTATATTCCCCTAAGAGTATTTAACCAGAAAATGGAAACAAACTCAGCAGCAAAGATTAGATTAAGGGTGTTATCTTCTAATGGTCTAAGGTAGCTACAGGCAAGAGGGATGTAGAATGGAGAGACCCGTATGTAAAGGATAAGCATATATGTTAAAAATTGTGTTCTGTGGCCAGGCACAGTGGCTCATGCCTTTAACCCTAGCACTTTGGGAGGATTGCTTGAGGCCAGGAGTGCAAGACCAGACTGGTCAACACAGTGACCCCCCAGTTTTTTTTCTTTTTTAAAAAATAGGGTAAGATCCCATCTCCATTTTCAAAAAAAAGAAAAAAAAAACTCTCTCTATATAAAATTGTGTCCTCTACTCTTCAGCCCCAGAATCTTAAAAAAAAAAAAAAAAAAAAAAAATTGTGTCTGGATTGAGTGACCTCTGTATTCCAGAGGTGCTAGAGGATGCAGCCTCTACCCCCAACTTCCAATCATCTCCTCCTACCTGCCGTGCATATTTCAGCCCTAGTGATTCATTCTGGAAACTGCATCTTCTCCAAAGTCTTGGAGGTGTGCCTTCCTCACACTGTTTCCCTAAATCATCTTTTTTAAACAAAGGGAAAAAAAATTTTTTTTAAATGTCTGGATAAAGACTTTGGTTATGATTCTTATAGCAGACCAGAAATTTTTGGAAAGATACTATACCAAACATTTCTACATTCTGTAAAGCAGCAGTTTATGAACTTCAACCCTTAAAATAATCCCAGGCCCCAAATCTGTACCAGCAAGAAGTCAATTGCAAGAGTTATGCACCCTAAGGAAGGGCATTCTCCCTAATTAACATCAAATGTAATATTGGAAGATAACAGACCAGGCAAATCCTTCTGACCTAATTTATGAATTTTTAAATTCAGATATTTTATCTACCTTAAATTTGTTTTGGCAAAGGGAATGAGGTTGTTTTAACTCCATCTCTTGATTATTTTCTCCACTCATTTTTGAACTACAACCTTTATAATATATTGAAATCTCATATGATTTGGGTCGCTTCCTGGACTTCATTCTGTTTCATTGATCTATTTGTTAATATAAAACTACATTTTAAAAAATGGCACGATGAGGCTACTGTATTGCATGATATAGAAGAAACTACTGAAAACCTATGTCTCTGGAATTTCAGAAATCAGGAGCTTCAAGGAATAGGAGACCTTCCTCTGGAATTCAGCCATTAAGGTGACTCAGCTTTACCAACTCATGTTCTGTTAGATGTTTATATTTCAAAGAAACATAGTGTTGTGAGCTGAATGGTACTCTAAAAACTGTCTGCTTCACTATACTCACCCACCCTTTTCATACACCTGAAGCTTCCCTGAAGCATGGTGCACCTTTCCCCCCACACAATTGCAGCTACCGCTTCCAACAGGAGAGAGTGCAAACTCATGCTTCTGTATTGATCTAGAAGCAATATCATAAGACTATACAGCTCTAAGCCAAGGATTTCCTACAGAATGCTTACTCTTCCAGTTCTGTCAAAATTTCTTTATATATTCTTCAATTCATGAACTAGCTGGAAAATTTAATTATCATTAACACATCCTAAATAACAGTGATTTACAAACTGGGATGTGAATACATTTATGGATGCATAAAAATGTTCCAAGGGCTACTCTAGCCTGGGAAGTTTTAAAGGAATCAATGTCCAGATCCCCCAGCTTCAATATGGAGTCTTTCTTTGTTACAATTGATCCTCCTGCAATGGGTTTGAGTTAGAGGACTCTTGCCTTTTCTTGCGTTTCCCATCTCCTCTTTCAAAACAGACTTTCCAAGTATACCTCTCCCCCATCCTGGATCTTACTATGGTGCTTTACAAGAGTGTAAAGAGAACAAGCTATTTTAGGTTATTGGTGTTGGAGAAGATGTATTCAATCGAGGTACCATAATCACATGGGAAAGTTTGGTGTCTTTCACTGTCTTACATGTATTTTAGTTAAGGGTAAAGCATGGTTTTAAAATAGTCTATTCTGAAGTCAGATATATTACAAATGGGAGCAGCAAGATAAATGACAACTTTCCTTCGACTATTTAGTCTCTTCTCATTCCCTGACTCTAGTCAAAGAAGTATTCCTTCTGTGAGAAGTTCTCTTGAATGCACAGCAAAGATTATTGGCAGAATATGGAGACTCTGGTACCTTATCTTATCTAGGTGACATACCCATAACAAAGCTCTGGGCCTGGTCTAACTTGAATACTCAAGATTTGAAGAGACCAAGTTGGGAAATAATAATTTGCTAAGAAGAAATCTCTACATGTACACTACTCATGGTTAGCTTGGAGGCTACTTCCACTCATTTGTATCTTGGTGTGTTTCGTTTGTACGTTTTTCAAAATTTCAAGAAAAAGGAAGCAAAAAACTTTCATGTTTACGTTTAAGAGATCCATGTTATATCTTCAAAGAAAAGGAACATATATTGAGGGTGAGTTAGTGTTTTTTACTGACCATTTATTTAGACTGGTAGAAGAATCCTTTTTTGCTGTCTTTTAACAAAAGTTTATTGCTTATTCCAAATCCATATTTATTTTTACTTGGAGCTAAGTCTACTGCTGGCTGTGACTCATTAAGTACTCCTCTGCTTATTTATTTATTTATCATAAAATGTACTAATTAGATATATATTAACTAACTGGGCTATGTTTTGAATTTTATAGCAGTAACGCACTTAGCAATCACTGAAACCCTCTAGATCTGCTTTACTAGTGACCTAACACCTTCTATTTTGTTGTTAATTTGCACAAAACAGAATGTTAATTTGTATAAAATTGAACTGTAGTCTTAGAAACCATAGTTATGACAAATGTTCCACAAATGCAATCAGGACATAATGACCCAAATTAAATATTTTATTTGGTTAAGATTAGTTCTTTTGCAGATGACGACTTGCCTTTCTAATTCTTGTCAAATGCATAATTACAATCTTGTTTTCAGCTCTTAAATGAAATTGCTTATAGATAAATGGAATGGTTATGGACACTGAGTCTATCAAATATTAAAATTCAGTATGAATATTTCTGCAGTTAATAGTTTAAAAATTATAATATGAGATTTCTGATTTTATGGGGTTATTTTAAAATCATTTATATATAATTTTAGCTTGAAATTTAAGATGCTTCTAAATAAAATAAGTGTAATTGGTAGTTATTTGATAAATATTGGTTAAGCTTTTTAGGTGTATCTTCCAGAAATTGTCTAATAATTGGGTTTAAACATTTCTTTGCAAGTCAGAAAAATATTGCAAGTAAGATATTTGTTGCAAAAATATCTTATTTGCAATAAAATTGAAGGAGGACCTAATAGTGTTTTCAATGATCAGATTCTTAAAAATATTTTTGGTTAAGGATTACCACTGTAATTTTTCCGAGCCTCGACTAGCACAGTGCCCAGGCCACCTCCCAGTGGTGGCAAGATGAAGCCAACATGTTTGAGAGCTACATCAACAACCTGAGGCGGCAGCTGGAGACTCTGGGCCAGGAGAAGCTGAAGCTGGAGGCGGAGCTCCTAGCCACTTTCTGCTGCTGCAGGAGGCTCCACTTGGTCTCCAGCATCTTGTTCTGCTGCTCCAGGAACCGTACCTTGTCGATGAAGGAAGCAAACTTGTTGTTGAGGGTCTTGATCTGCTCCTTCTCCTGGGTACGCACGGCCTGGATGTTGGGGTCCACGTCCACCTTAATGGGGTTCAGCAGGCTCTGGTTGATGGTGACGGCAGTGATGCCTCCCATGCCTATGCCACTGGCCCCAGCGTAGCCTGCACCCAGGCCACCCGGGAAGCCACTGGTGCTCACTCGGGGGAAGCTCGGGCTCAAGCGGACACCGGGCCCACTCATGCAGGAGCGGCTGCTGAAGGCCCCGGGGCCAGAGGTGGACACCTTGTAGGACTTCTGGGTCACCATGATGGACATGGTGAAGGTAGGAGTGGAGGCAGGCGGGCTGAACCAGGAAGAGATTCCAGAAGGAGCGGAGAAGCTGATTCTTCAGTTGACACTATTTCTTACTATTTTTGGTATAGTTACTATTGTTCCAACTTTCTAAATGGGGAAAACATGGCATAGGAAATTTATTGTTTTGTTTATTTCAGTTACAATGTGTGTCACGATGAAACTTAAATTATTATGGATCATACCACAGGCCTCTTCCCAGAGTCTGCAAACTGACATGCCTGCAAGACTCAAGTAGGCAACATAAATAAATAAAGTATATCTCATATAACACAGTAGAGGTAACAGGGACCTTGGTCAACTTGAATAATTACACTCTAATTAAAGGAGTTTGGCCAGATAGTAGTCTCTAATTACCATTTCCCACTCACAAAAGGAGGTAGAGATCTTTAGGGAAATAATGGATTCCAGGTCTAGGGCAAAAAATGCCTGTGATAGCTTATGAAGCCAGAAAGCCAGGAAACAAAGAATAACTTGAAGAAGAAGTGATTTTTAGTACAAGGGATTTATTAGAAGGAGTTTGTGAGGATTGAAATGCATCAGATATATAAAAATTCATTTGTTTGAACTAAAACAAAAAGAACACCTCAATGGTTAGCCATTAGAGATTGTTAGGGCATCATCCCATTACCATGAAAATTAAGGGAAATAATCAAACATATATTCTTTTTTTTTTTTTTCTTGAGACTGAATCTTGCTCTGTCCCCCAGGCTGGAATGCAGTGGTACAATCATAGCTCACTGTGACCTTGAACTCCTGGCTCAGATTATTCTCTCACCTCAGCCTCTTGAGTAGCTGGGAGAGTAGGTGTGCACCACCATGCCCAGCTTTGCCCACTTTCTTGGTCTCATCTTCTCACTTCTCCATGTGTACATATTACCAGGCTCAATTACTGGGAGTTCGTCAAACAAGCAATTGTTTTACATCTCCTTTGCATATCTATTCTCTCTATCATTTTTCTTCCCTGTTCACCTGCTGAACTACACATTGATGAAGATTCTGCACAGATATCATCCCTTTATAGAACCTTCCACACCTCTATCTTCTCAGACTCAGATGGCACAGGCAGCAAACAAATGCCTGTAAACAGTTCTGCTTACCTGTTGTCCAAAGCCACCCAAAGGCACCCCTGGCAGATGTGTTGCTTCTACCAAGGTGGCTGGTTATACGCATTTGCCAGAAGAATGGGCAAGCCAGTGCTCTAGCTTTGCGGCAACACCAACAGGCATGTAATCCTGCTGATTCAAAATTTTTAACATGGCATGTGAGTACTTTTAGTGGCTCTCCAAAAGAAAGTACATAGCTACATTTATGCACCTGTGACCAGGTCACTGGTACAGCATCTTCAGACTTTCCAGTCCATGATGCCATCCTATTGCTGGTGAGCATCCTCACTAGAGTGGGCCTGCCTTCCTGCCCTTCCCATCTCTACTCCACAGTGTGTACACTGGATCAGACATTGTGACTGATCATCAAGGAAATTGCCTGGTCCTCAGACATCAGAGCTATCGGCTCCTTGACCACTATCTCGTTTGTTGCTCTCACTCGGGAGTGCACCCTCCTTGTCACTGTCACCACTACTCCCAGACATATCAGCAAAGGATTCGAGAGCAGAGTATCTCCAGCATCTCTGAAACAGATGAATCACTGGAAGTTTCAAAATACTGGCATTGATCTGGTATTAATCAATGCCAATATTTTGGTTCTTTGTGAAAGATGTGAGGGGAATCTGTTGTCTCTTTGGGACCAGGAGGAGAGAAGAAAAAAATGTTTGAAGGCAAGATCTCATTATTTGATGCCTTTTTACTTTCCTGCATAATTATTTTCTTTTTGTTGTTTTTAAAGAATTTGCAAAACATTTTTAAACATGCTGGCTTGTTGTAGCAATGCTAAGTGAACAGAACACAGAAATTGAAGTCAAGTCCGAGTCTTTATGTTTCAAGGCATGTAAACCCAAAGTAGGTTAAGCAATAAAAGGAAGTTAATGGTTTCTTACATGAAAAAATCTGGAGGTGGGGCTAGCTGTAGGTGAGGCTTAACCTGAGTGGTTGGCTATGTCACTAAAAGCCGAGTCTGTGAGGGAGATCCCTGCCCTGACTGGCTGTGGAGAACAGACCACGGTACCACCAGATACAGTCTTTGGTGGCCCACAGTAGCAGGACATCCCATGGTGCCTCACTTGGAGCTGGTTCAGGGCCAGCCACTTTGTGTTAGACCATGAGAATATAGAGGACACCATGTGCTTCCCAGGGCCTTGGCTTTACCGCGTGGCTAAGACATCATGGCGGCATCACATCTCACTGGTGGACCCGCAGCCCGTCTGGGGAATAGATGAGGAGCCCATTTATTTGGGCCCTTCAGGCAGAGACTGAGTTAAATTTTGAGAGGCAGTCTAATTAGTTTGGTTTAGACTATGTTTACAAGATTAAAACAAAATTTGGGTTTTTCTTCTTACCCATTGGGTCGGGAGCTTATAAAAAGATCGAATCAATCACGAAGAAATTTTTAAAACCTTATCTTCATTGCACACCTGACTATAAAATGAGTAAATTTGTGACCACACTGTTAAGCTTATTTTGCCATTAATAAATAATGTGTGTTCATTAAGGAAAATGTGCAGAGTTTAAAAATAAAAGGAAAATATCTCTTGTTAATGACACCTAAACACAATTGTTGTATTTTTATATATTTCCTTCCAGTGTTTTTACTATGAGTACATTTTCATTACATAATCAAAATCATATTATAAATGTGGGATTTTATTTTTTTATTTAATATTATATCAAAGTACTTTTTGATCTCTAGATATATAATGTAAATGAGTGTATATTATTCTATTAATATTCCATTGCATAATGTCCCCAAATTTACTTAACTGATCTTTTGTGGGTTTTTTTGTTGTTGTTTTTTGAGACACAGCCTCACTCTGTTGCCCAGGCTGGAGTACATTGGCCCAATCCCCAGCTCACTGAAACCTCCCGTGCCCAGGTTCAAGTGATTCTCGTGCCTCAGCCTCCAGAGGAGCTGGGACTAAATGTGTGTGCCACCATGCCTAGCTCATTATGTTTTTTTTTTGTTTTTGTTTTTTGTAGAGACAGGGTTTCATCATGTTGGCCAGACTGGTCTCCAACTCCTGGACTCAAGTGATCCACTTGCCTCAGCCTCCCAAAGTGCTGGAATTACAGGCATGAGCCACTGTGCCTGCTACTTAACTGATCTTTTAATACTGTATCATATTTGTTAAAGAAGAGGAAAAAGTAAAAAAAATATGTTTATGGGGAAACATATACTGTACCTAGAAAGGGCAGAATAATTTTGGTTACTTCTTATCCCATATAGATCCTTTCCCCAAATTATATTAAATTTATAATTAATCAACTTGCAATATTGGCCCAAACGACCTAATGGAGCTCTAAAAGTGAAAAGAATTACATGCTTCAGCAACCCAGACCTTATCCATCTGAACAATTTTGACAAAGATCAAATGGGTAAGGGGAGAGTTAGTTAAATTAGGGAAATATCATTACCCACCAGCTTATACAACCATGGATGTTCCACTAATTCTTATATCCAGCATCTTGAGAATGAGTGGACTGAATGTTTGCTCTGCTTTGGTTGTGTAAAACTGGCCAGGTCTCTACTATAACCTTTCAAACTAGCAAACTCAGTAAGGGTTTGGAAAGACTGAAGAATGCTGGAACATTATGTCTTTATTTTCTATTTTTCTTCTTAAAGCACATGCGGCTGGGCGAAGTGGCTCATGCCTGTAATCCCAGCACTTTGGGAGCCTGAGGCAGGCAGATCATGAGGTCAGGAGTTTGAGACCAGCCTGCCCAACATGATGAAACCCTGTCTCTACTAAAAATGCAAAAAATTAGCCGAGTATGGTAGTGTGTGCCTGTGATCCCAACCACTTGGGAGGCTGAGGCAGGAGAATCACCTGAACCTAGGAGGCAGAGGTTGCAATGAGCCAAGATCACACCATTGCACTCCAGCCTGGGCAACAGAGCAAGACTTTGTCTTGAGAGAAAAACAACAACAACACCACCACCACCTACAATCTACTGATCTACCCAGATTGCTTCCATAAGGGAATTCCATAAGGAGATTACACACGCCCCACACACACACACACACACACTCAGTTACAAAATGAATGACATTTCTTAATTTCTTACATAACATCAACTCTTTCAATCTGTACTGGCATCAGATTTCTTGGCTGACTCATTTTCCCCACCAGACAGGAAACTGAGTGGAGAAAAGACTTTATATATATATACATACACATATATATGTCTTAAATGACCTAGACTCTGCATCTCACTCTGCTCTGCATAACTAGCCACACAAATGGGCATATAAAAATAAAATTAAAAGAGGGAAGAGTAGGAATATATTAAGCACAGTCTTTCCTTTTATTTGATGAACCTATCTAGCTATTCTCCAAATATTACTCATTGTGTTAAAGGGCATACATCATTGCACAGGTATTGTGTTAATTTCTGGTTGTACGTGTACATTTAATTGCACATACAAAAAAGGTAATCATTATAAAGTGCAACTGGTACAATATGTTTTTAAATTTTTTTCTAGTAACACAGCCTACATGTTGTATATAAGCGAAATTAAAGTATTTCTTGTTTCAGTACTGACTACTATAAAATTTATTTATTCCAATTCAGGAAAGGATTTCAAAATGGAAATGCCTAAATAATGCTCAAATTTTCCTAGAGGTCAACTCTGATCCAGTATGCTGTGTCCAATTATAACTGGAGCTGTACTTTGGTCCTCATAATAAGGTCAGCAAAGACAGAGTTCTGTACATCTTAATCAAATCTCCTGTGAATGGATTCAGTACATAGGATTGTGCTTATAAATATTTCATAGGTAGCTTTCCAGTAATAGTGCTGATTCGACCAATCAATATCAAGTTAACCTCAAAATTACTCAAAATCTGGAATAAGATATAAAATATTGAATCATTCATTTTTAATAGCGTAGGTAATAAATGTATATTGCTCTGGAGAAATAACTTTTTATTTTTTTCATGTAAAATTCATGACACATTTTGAAATAGTGGGGAAAGTTCAGTCCTATCTCCTCTTCACTGGAGGATAAGCTCAGTGGGAACAACCAGCAGCCCTCATGTAAGAGATATTGGTGTGTTGTATTCTGGAGGCACGGTCTACCTGTGTCTTGTATTGCAGAGGCTGCACAGTAGCAATTCAATTGAGGAAATTCTAGCAAATATAATGTTGTTTAACACTTCAATTTAATAAACATTTAATGAGCAAAGCACAATGCTAGGTGTATTAAGTAGAGATTCTAACTTCAGTTTGCTTATGTGAAGGGCAATGGTACAGAGAAGTCTCATAGAACCTATGGTAGGAAGACAGGCAGGCCTCACAGGAACTGGACAGCTGTCAAACATTCTCTTCCTTCCTGTCCCCTAACCTACACAGCTTCTTCTACTTCTGTTATTCTCTTCGATTACATGGTGTTTGATCTGCCATATTTCTGCTTCATTCTGCTTTCTGTAAGCCTCTGCCTCTGCTCTTTTACCAATTCTGGCTCCTAGGTTTCAATTTTATAGAGGGAACCTGTGTGGTGTGTGTGTGTGTGTGTGTGTGTGTGTGTGTGTGTCATATATAATTTTTTACTTGCTGATGTTTTCTTGTGAAAAGCATAATTTTAGCACAAGATGGATTGTGACAACAGGTACAAAAATAAGTGCTACTGAAGTATGTAGGAGGGAGAGTTTGAGGCAAGGGTCTAGGAAAACTTCCATGGTTGGAGGACACTAAGAATATCAAGAATACTTTGAATGCTGACCTACAGATAAGGAGTATGGAATGAAGTCCAATGTTTTGTGGTGACTGGGGATCATATGTGTTACAGAGATAGGCGTGACTTGAGAGGCAGCTTTTTCTACAATGGAAAATCAGGAGGTTTTTGATTAGGTGAGTCACATGATCAAATCTGTGCTTCATGAAGATGCTTAGGGCATTCTAGTTGGATGAATTGGATGTGGTGAAGGGGCTAGAGCTCCTGTCCTCCTTCAGAAGCAAGGCAGATCAGTGAATCTGCATAAGGGTATTAATGGTCTGAATTAGGAGAAAAGTCATGAAAACAAGTGGACACAAATAACCATTAAATTTAACAAAGATGGTGTAGCTTTGCTGTGGAATGTGTGAATAATAGAGTTTAAAATGTTGGCAAAATATTAAATACTTCTAGTAAAATGCAGCATGGTTTTAAATAGTTAATTTTTAAGTGGAGGAAGGAGGAAGAATATGAAGATGGGGAAGTGTTAAGTTTGTTATTTTTAAATTTTATTTTACTTTAAGTTCTGGAATACATGTGCAGAACATGCAGGTTTGTTACATAGGTAAGCATGTGCCATGGTGGTTTGCTGCACCTGTCAACCCGTCACCTAGATATTAAGCCCCTGCATGCATTAGCTATTTGTCCTCATGCTCTCCCTCCCTCAATACCCCCAATAAGCCCTGGTGTGTGTTGTTCCCCTCCCTGTGTCCATGTGATATAATTGTTCAGCAACTATTTATGAGTAAGAACATTCAGTGTTTGGTTTTCTGTTCCTGTGTTAGTTTGCTGAGGATGATAACTTCCAGCTTCATCCATGTCCCTGCAAAGGTTATGATCACATTCCTTTTTATGGCTGCATAGCATGCCATGGTGTATATGTACCACATTTTTTTAAATCCAGTCTATCATTGATAGGCATTTGGGTTGGTTACATGTCTTTGCCTTTGCTATTGTGAATAGTGCTGCAATAAACATACATGTGCATGTATCTTTATAATAGAATGATTTATATTCCTTTGGGTATATACCCAGTAATGGGATTGCTGAGTCAAGTTGGTTATTTTTAGTTTTAAAAAAATACTTTCTGTCAACTCTGGAGGTCTGCTAGCCCACAGGCCAGTAGTTAGGATGGATTGCTCTGCTAGGTCCAAACTGTGTGTGATGGGGTGACATGGCTGGTGCCTCAGACTAGGGTGAGGAAGAGTGCACTTAGGGATAGAGTTGGTGTGAAAAGAGGTGCTGTGTGGGTCTAGTGTGAGAGAAACAAATTTGAAATCCGGCATTGAAATGCTGGTAAGAGAAGAGGCCCCAAGGACTACTGTTGGGAAAATTCCATAAAACAATAGGGTCCCGTTCTCTAGAAGAGGTTGAAGACAGAAATTGGACTCAAGAGATGCTGGAAGGGGATTATGATATAGAGAAAGACAGGCCTATAAATCTGAAAAGTGTCTTGTACAAATGTCATCTTCTAGGATGACCTGGCCATGGCCATCAGCCTTGTTCTCGGTCATGGAATGTGTTCTTAGTGGGCACTCACCAATTGCAAAGCACCGTTACAAACACCAAGGGGCCTACCATGCCACTGGGGGAGAAGGGGTTAACATTTTTTGAGGATCTACTGTATTCAAGGTACATTGCTAGAGACCATGCAAATGTTATTTGATTTAATTTTTTTTGTTACCATCTGCAACTTTTTAAGCTTGGTCACAATCAGTAGGACTTTTTCTCTATCCAAGCACAGTATTGTCCACTTCCTTACTTTGTGACTCTTGAATAAATCGTTTTCCCCCAGACACACAAAGGGGGCAACTACTTTCCTCCAGAGGTCAATAGTTGAGATGAGGGACTTGCTCTGTCTGCAAATTGGAAATCTCACCCAGCCACGGCTTCTGACTCATCTTTCGTTCCTCCTCATCTGTGAGCTCTTGGCTCTGGCCCATCCCCAGGCCAGTAAGCTCACTCTAAACTGTTGTTGATGCTTCTCCTCAGATAGCTACTTCCTTCTAATCAGAGCGCACAATCTATTTGGGAGCTTTTCCTTCTAAAATCTCCCCTTCCAATGCATGGGAAGCCCTTTTCATCACAAAAGACAATAATTCCAAAAAAAAACTTAAAAAAAAATCCCCTGAAACACAGAATTTAAAAACAAAAAACACCGAGGAAACATACTGTACTACTTTTTCTCTCACACCGCATGGCTTTCTTTCTCATTTCTTTGTTTATTCAAGTAAGAAAAATGTTCATATGAATGACTCTCTGTAATAATTCGTTTCCAATTTACAAGGTAGAAAGTCATTTAAGATTGCAAATAGGTAAAACATGGAAAGAAGGCTAAGGACCAGAAGGATGGGAATCTTTTAAAATAAAAAATAGTTGAGGAGCAATTTAGGGTAAGTTTTTGTGGTTTTAAAGCTTTGCTCTAATGTTACTAGCTTATATTGCAAGTAAATTTCTTACACATAATTTGAGTATAAAATACAAAGCTGGGCTTTTAAAAAACTCACACTAGTGCAGGATTCTCTTCACCTAGTTTTCCATCTAACAGAAGGTGAGTGAGTGCCATAGTAACAACCCAGTTTTTTTTCCCTACATGAAAATTTGTCTGAGTTGCAGCCCTTAGCTTATTCTAAACATTGCATCTGGAACACAATGAATTATGTTGCATAGGGAACTTATTATAACAGTTCAGATAATTTTAGCAATTAATCATTTTTATCTTATTTTTTATCTCTCCATTTCTGAATGAGCAATTACCCTTTTACATGAAAAGTATACACTTGGGGATAAGTGGTGGAAAAAATAAATTAAAAGTATACATAATTATACACAATTATATTAAAAATATCTTCACATATTTAGATTAAATCAATCACATTAAATTATCTATCTGGAATGCCCTCCCTTCATACATACATGAGTTCGAAACTGAAAAAATGCACACACACACACACACACATACAGAAACACACACACACACACACACACATACACTACCTAAGTACATTCTTATTATAAAATTCTATTAATACAGAAGTATATATAAAACAGGCCAGATGTGGTGGCTTGTACCTGTAATCCCAGCACTTTGAGAAGCCAAGGCTTTGAGAGGCCAAGGTGGGTGGATTACCGGAGGTCAGGAGTTCCAGACCAGCCTGGCCAACACAGTAAAACCCTGTCTGTACTAAAAATACAAAACTTAGCCAGGTATGGTGGTGCACACCTGTAGTCTCAGCTACTCAGGAGGCTGAGGCAGGAGAATCACTTGAACCCAGGAGGCAGAGGTTTCAGTCAGTGGAGATTGGACCACTGCACTCCAGCCTGGGTGACAGAGCAAGACTCTGTCTCAAAAAAAAAAAAAAAAGGATATATAAAACATATGTTTTTTTCTCCTTAACATTCAAAAAATGTTGTTTATTTTGGGGATATCACTGTACCAACTATATAGTTAGGTTTCACAAGTTTTCTTGCAGCCACGTATGGCTGTATAACTTAGTTTTGGCCAGTGAGATTAAGTTGAAGTTTTTTGGGAAGGCTTTTAGGAAAGCTACTTTTTCCCTGAGAAAGAGATAAATCCATCTGGCCCACATATTAATATTTTTCTCTTTATCTTTCCATCTTCTTCCTGACTGGAATTTGGAGGCAATGCCTGGAGGTGGAGCAACAACCTTGTGACTATGAATACAAAAAACATAGTGGAAAGATGGTGGGATCAAAGCTAGAATGAGCCTAGAGCCTTGAGATGCCCCCATCTGGACAGCCTTCCTCTGAGTATGTCATGTGAGCAAAAACAAACCTCTTTCTTGCTTACATCAAGGTGTCTGTTCTAAGGAGCTATAAATTAGGGACTTCCAGCCCTTCCAGCCCCATGCCAATGGTAAGCATTTTTAATAATATTTAATGTGTATCTTTTGAGACCTATCTATATTAATATCATATTAAATTTTTATCCCAAAATTTTCCAAAAATGGGGTAACATTTTATGTGTATTATTCTGAGCCTCCGTTTTTGACTTAACAATATCGCCTGGATATCTTTCCATGTTAGTACAAGAAAGTTTATCTCATCCTTTATTTTTTAAAGAAACGAGATTTCCTTTTTTTCTCTTAAAGTGACACTTGCTTGTTCAAGCAATAGAGCAACACTTCAAATGAAAAGCAACAAATATTCCTAAATCCCACTATCTTGAAACAGCCAGTATTACAACTGGTGAATGTTATTTCAATCAGCTCTCTTTGAAAGTACTGGGAGGTATCTCTCTCACTACCACCTGCAGGTTCATGTGTATACACACACACACACGCACACACACAAATATACACAGACACACACAGGAACACATACCCACATATACACAACATACAAACACACACATATACAAATATACATACATATTCACATGGAAGGAGGAGAAAGAAAAGTAACCTTGCAAAATTAAAACCTGTTAAAGATGTTTAATTTTAATTGAATTAAACAGAAGAACTAGTAGAATGCTTTTGAAAGTTAAGACTGGAAATAGTCATAGAAAGCCATGAGAGAGAGATCTGAAATACAAACTAGATACCATTTTAATACCCATAAGAGTTGTAGAACTGCCCAAAGTAATTTGTAGATTCAGTACTATCCCCATCAAGCTACCATTGACTTTCTTCACAGAATTAGAAAAAACTAAAGTCCATGTGGTACTAAAAAAGCCCATATAGCCAAGACAATCCTAAACAAAAAGAACAAAACTGGAGGCATCACACTACCTGACTTCAAACTATACTCTAAGGCTACAGTAACCAAAACAGCATGGTGCTGGTACCAAAACAGATATATAGACCAATGGAACAAAACAGAGGCCTCAGGAGTAACACCACACAGCAACAACCATTGAATATTTGACAAACTTGACAAAAACAAGCAATAAGGAAAGAATTCCCTATTTAATAAATGGTGTTGGGAAAACTGGCTAGCCATATGCAGAAAACTGAAACTGGACCCCTTCCTTACAATTTATACAAAAATTAACTCAAGATGGATTAAAGACTTAAAGGTAAAACCTAAAACCATAGCAATTCTAGATGAAAACCTAGGCAATACCATTTAGGACATAGGCATGTGCAAAGACTTCATGACTAAAACACCAAAAGTAATGGCAACAAAAGCCAAAATTGACTAATGGGATCTAATTAAACTAAAGAGCTTCTGCACAGCAAAAGAAACTATCATCAGAGTAAAGAGGCAACCTACCGAATGGGAGAAAAATTTTGCAATCTATCCATCTGACAAAGGGCTAATATCCAGAATCTACAAGGAACCTAAACCTAAATGCACAAGAAAAAAACAACCCCATCAAAAAGTGGGCAAAGGATATGAACAGACACTTCTTAAAAGAAGGCATTTATGCAGACAACAAACATGAAAAAAAGCTCATCATTACTGGTCATTAGAGAAATGCAAATCAAAACCACAATGAGATACCATCTCACACCAGTTAGAATGGTGATTGTTATAAAGTCAGGAAATAACAGATGCTGGAGAGGATGTGGAGAAATAGTAACACTTTTACACTGTTGGTGGAAGTGTAAATTAGTTCAACCACTGTGGAAGACAGTGTGGCGATTCCTCAAGGACCTAGAAATAGAAATTCCATTTGACCCAGCAATCCCATTACTGGATATATACCCAAAGGATTATAAATCATTCTACTATAAAGACACATGCACATGTATGTTTATTGCAATACTATTCGCAATAGCAAAGACTTGGAACCAAACCAAGTCCCATCGATGATAGAGTTGGTAAAGAAAATGTGGCACATATACAGCATGGAATACTATGCAGCCGTTAAAAACGATGAGTTCATGTCCTTTGCAGGGACATGGATGAAGCTGGACACCATCATTCTCAGCAAACTAACACAGGAACAGAAAACCAAACACTGCATGTTCTCACTCATAAGTGGGAGCTGAACAATGAGAAAATATGGACAGAGAGAAGGGAACATCACACACCAGGGCCTGTCAGGGGTGGGAGGCTAGGGGAGGGATAGCATTAGGAGAAATACGTAATGTAGATGATGGGTTGATGGGTACAACAAACCACCATGACATGTGTTTACCTATGTAACAAACAGGCACATTCTGCACATGTATCCCAGAACTTAAAGTATAATAAAAAATTTAAAAAGAATTGTAGAATTAATAACAGAAATATTTAAGAAAACAAATTATATTAATATTTTCACTTACTAACAAAGCTGTATGCATTTAGTATTATATGCTTGTAACATTAACAACCATTTGGTTTATTAGATTAACAAAATAGCCTTTAGTTACAATTTAAAGGTAGAATTCAGTCACTGATTTATACTCGTGAATTCAAGTAGAAATTTTACTAAATTTATATATAGTATTAGAACATTTAATACACCTTAAGCTTCATCATATTTTTAAGTTTTATTTAATTCATAAGAATTACTGAATTACTCAGAAATGTTTGTCATTCCAACAAAGAATTTTTAAAATTATTAAATTATTTAATTTAATAATTATTTAAAATTATTTATTATTTATTAAAATTACTGTTTTAAAATTATTAAAGAATTTTTAAACATATTAAATTTATAAACCCAGTTTAAAACATTTAAGAGAGTTTACTAAGTTTTAAAATGGAACTAAATGTTAACTGAAGGCCATTAACAGTTTAAATTTGCTAAGCTTATAAATGGAATAGTGAGATTAGTAAACTGAACTTAAATGTTTAAGGAATATTTAAATTAGAATCTGTGAATTAATAAATTAATCTTAATTTAATCTTTTTTTCTTTGAGATGGAGTCTCGCTCTGTTGCCAGGCTGGAGTGCAGTGGTGTGATCTCAGCTCACTGCAACCTCTGCCTCCCGGGTTCAAGCGATTCTCCTGCCTCAGCCTCACGAGTAGCTAGGACTACAGGTGCACGCCACCACACCTAGCTAATTTTTCTATTTTTAGTAGAGAGGGGGTTTCACCATATTAACCAGGATGCTCTCAATCTCTTGACCTCGTGATCTGCCTGCCTCGGCCTCCCAAAGTGATGGGATTACAGGCATGAGCCACCAAGCCCGGGCTAATTTTCAATTTGTAAAACCAAAGTATTCTCTAAATTGTCTTTTCTGTGACCGTAGAAAACTCACATTTATGTAAGAAGAAAAAGAAAACCTGATGTGAAATTTAAAGAACTGTCAACTTTGGATAAATGCTTCTTTACCAATAACAGAGATTGTATCTTAGATCTCCTAAGGTTAACACAAAAGATTATGAAAACCATTAAGGATTTGAAGTCATTATGTCATTACTGTTTTTTTTAAATTACATTTTAATTTAGCATTGAATGTTTTGTTGCTGTGAAAGATTATAGGATTAACACTGGGAGGAAGGGTGACCAACAATCCCAGTTTGCATAGAAGTGAGGATTTCTATTGGATTTGGGAATTTTAGTGCTAAAGCTGGTAGAGTTGGTCCCCCTAGTGGAAAGCATCTTGGTATAGTTGCTAAGACTGTAGATTACAATACCTTCATTTAAGGCTTTGCTCTTCAATGTACTACCTATTTATCATAAGCAAATTACCTATTTTTAGGTCTCTATTTTCTCTTCTATAAAATGAGGATAAAATAGTAACTGTCTAGCCCCAAAGAGTTGTTGTGAAATTAAATGAGTTACTATATGAAAATGTAGTGTGGCAGGTCCCCCACCAGGTTAGTTAAGGGTTTATATCTGCTGCTTGAACCCTTAAGGTTGGGCGATGAGCCAAGGTCTTGGTGCCCAGCCAAAGGGCAGGTGTCCTTGAGAACCCAAACATCCTGGAGCATGGCTGGAAATATAATAGTGGGCAAAGAGCCAGAAAATTAACTTAAAAGCAGTTTAGAGAAGAGCAGTGGGGTGGATCTTGTAGTTGTCCTCTTGCTGCCCAGGAATGCCCTGTGTGTAAGATCTGATGAACGCAGCTACTCACCAAGCCGGACTTGTCCAAGTCATTCTTTGGTCTCTCAACTACTTTCCAGTTTGGAAGAGCATTACAGTCCCAGGCTTTTTTCCCCCCCCAGGTTTTTCTTGTAACACTTAGAACAGTACCTATAATGTAACAAACACCAAATAAATGCCAGCTGTCATTGCTAGGTCCCATCCCTTTTCCCTGATTGTATTTGCTTATATGTTTTTTACTAACCCAGTTTTTGATCCTTCGTTTTATATTTACATAGATTCATTTTTTACTACTTACCCTTCAACTATGTCTTTTCCAATACTGAGTTTTCCAATCTTTAAACAAAATTTTAAAAGTTGATACATAATATTTTACATATTTATGGGGTAATAAAAATAATATGTGATATTTTGTTATATGTATAGAATGTGTAATGATCAAGTCAGGGTATTTATTTGACATGTCTATCACTTTGAGTATTTATCATTTCTATGTTTTGGGAACACTTCAAGACCTCTCTTCCTGCTACTTTGAAATATACAATATATTGTTGTTAACTACAGTAGTCACTCTACTCTACTGTATAACAATAGAACTTACACTTTTCATCTGTGTGTTTATAACTATTAATCTACCTCTCTTCATTTCCCTTCCCACCCATCCACTTTTCCCAGCCTCTAGCATCTATCATATGAGATCAACTTTTTTTTTTTTTTTTTTTGAGATGGAGTCTCTGTCGCCCAGGCTGGAGTGCAGTGGCACGATCTTAGCTCACTGCAACCTCTGCCTCCCGGGTTCACCACCACCACACCCGGCTAATTTTTGTAATTTTAGTAGAGATGGGGTTTCACCATGTTGGTCAGGCTGGTCTGGAACTACTGACTTCGTGATCTGCCCATCTTGGCATCCCAAAGTGCTGGGATTACAAGGATGAGCCACAGCGCCCGGCCGAGATCAACTTCTTTTTTATGAGATCCTTTTTTTTAGCTCCCATATATGAGTGAGAACATGCAATGTTTGTCTTTCTGTGTCTGGCTTATTTCACTTATAATAATTTCCAGTTCCATCCATGTTACTGCAAATGAGTTTTTAAATCTTGATTCATTTCTTGGCTGGCTGAGTTTTATAATCAGGTAAACTTTTCACAGAGAGCTCATAGGTGCTTCTGTTAGAGTGCTGTCGCTGCTATTTTAAAAATACTGCCAGGCTCGGTATAATCCCAGCACTTTGGGAGGCTGAGGTGGCAGATCATCTGAGGTCAGGAGTTCAACACCAGCCTGAACAACATGGTGAAACCCCGTCTCTACAAAAAATACAAAAATTGCCCAGGATAATGGTAGGTGCCTGTAATCCCAGCTACTCGGGAAGCTGAAGCCGGAGAATCGCTTGAACGTGGGAGAATCGCTTGAACGTGGGAAAATTGCTTGAACGCAGGAGGCGGAGGTTGCAGTGAGTCGAGATTGCACCATTGCAGCGACAGAGCAAGACTCTGTCTCAAAACAAACAAACAAACAAAAACGAAAAAAACACAGACTGAGTGGTTTAACAAAAATTATTTTTCTCACAGTTCTGGAGGCCAGAATTCAAGACCAACATGCCATAGAGTTGGGTTTCTGGAGAGGGCTCTCTTTCTGGCTTGAAGATGGCCACCTTCCTGCTATGTCCTCATATGGCCTTTCCTCTGTGCCTCTGTGTGGAGAACACATTCTGGTATCTCTTCCGCTTCTTATAAAAACACTGATTCTATTAATCTCCCCTTTTGACCTCATTTAACCTTAATTACCTACATAAAGGCCCTACCTCCAAATATAGTTACATTTGGGGTTAGGAGTTCAACATATGAATTTTGAGGTGACATAATCCAATTCATAATATTGCTATATTTTATGAGTTCTGTTTTTTTTTTAAAACGCCTGCTGCTTGATTTTATGACTGAATGATATCTTGCAGACATATAATATTCTTGGATCCCCTCTTTTTTTCAGCATTTGATAGATAGTGCTCCATTCATTTCTGTCACTGATGTTTGTCATGCCAAAGTCTGAGGACAGCCTGACTTTTTTTCTCTTATAAATGACTTATTTTGCCTAAATACCTGAATTCTCTTTAAATGTTTTTTAGAATTTTTCTCTCACCTGGTTACTCAGGTACAGTGGCATGATCATAGCTCACTGCAGCTTTAGCCTACTGGTCTCAAGTGATCCTCCTGCCTCAGCCTCCTGAGTAGCTAGGACTACAGGCAAGCACCAACACACCTGGCAATATTTTTAATTTTTGAAGTTCAGTAACTTAACCGCATTGTATCTTGACCTATGTCTTTGTTTTCTTATATAGAATGTGTTCTATCAAATTACAGATTCAGATTTTATTTTTTAGTAACATTTTACTTTCTTCTGTTTTAAAATATGTCTCCTGTTCTGTTTGTTGAACTTTACCTCAGGGACATCAAATATTCTTATGCTGTGTCATCTTTGTTCTTCATTTTATCATGTTCTCTAAAATTGCTTTCATCCCTTTTCTTTTCTTCTCTGTATCCAGCATTATAGCCTCGTCTTTCTTTCACCTCACTTAGCAGACAGTAGTAGTTGCCTACCTGATAATAATTTTTATATTCTTCCTTACTAATAGAACCCCATCTTTTTAGAGAGACAGGGTCTCTCTCTGTTATCCAGGCTAGGGTACAGTGGCATAATCATAGCTTACTATAGCTTCAAACCCCTAGATAGTCTCAAGTAATCCTCCCACATCAGCCTCCCAAGTAGCTAGGACCACAAAGTGCACACCACTATACCCAACTGATTAAAAAATTTATTTTGTAGAGACAGGATCTTGCTATGTTGCCTGGGCTGGTCTTGAACTGTTGGCCACAAGCAGTCATACTGCCTCAGCCTCCCAAAGTGTTGTGATTACAAGCATGAGCCACCATGCCCAGGACCATTTTATTTTTTATGGCAATGTATACAGCTTAAGAACTTGATTTCTTGGTCTCTCTTGCAGCTGAAGTTGGGCATATGACACAACTCTGGACAATGAGATTAAGTCTAATATGTGAGATATTTAGAAAAGCTTTCTAGAAGAGATTCAACTCAGTTGGCACGTGCCTTTTATCTTTCTTCCTTCTCATTATACCTTCTTGAAATATAGACACAAAGTGAAAGAAGGAGCAGCTCTCTTGCTATCATGAAGTATTCATAAGGGCAAAGACTACACACTAGAGATGTTAGAGCAGAAAGCTAACTGGATCTTCGATAGCTGCTTTAAAGAACTGAGAAAAATAACTCACAATATTGTTTAAGTAATTGTTTAGCTTGGTTTCCTGTTGCAATTGAAAATTTTTCCTATTAATACAGATTATTCATTTGATTTTTAGCAATTTAAAAATATGATGTTCTTTAGTAATTTTTTGTCATATTTGGGTTGGTGTCATGTTAATTCAGCTTTTGAGATTTGCTCCAATTTTGATACATGTGCTACTGAATGGAGCAGGATATTAATTTTTCTTTAATGGTGAAAACAAAAGAGAGGAAGCCAGGTCACCAAGAGGAAGCAAATGTTGTCATTCCCAGTGATAATTATATGAGTCAATGGGGGGAACCACAGAAAAGCAGGGGGAGGCTGGCAGTGGCTTGTACTCCTTAGAAGTAACAAGAAATGGACGTTGTATTTTGTCTCTTTCTGCCAGACTTTCAAATTTTTGATGCTGACATGATTTTGAAATTATTTTCTGTTTTCCACTGTTTTATAAAGAATAAGCCAGAGGTTAGAATCCAGAATTCAAAAATGAGCTCGAAATTACATTGATAATGTGCTTATTGAAACAGTAAATTTGGTAATAAAATAATTAAAGCAAGCAAGCATAAAATAGTGCAACCAAGAAAAAGGACCAATATTGGCTTGGGATTTAAAGCAACTCTGTACCTTTTGTTGCTACTGAATTAGAGATGCCTGGTGGCTCTGCCCAGCTGTTAATTAAGCACTGAGGAGGCCAGTCATTAACTCTTTCAGGTCCCCAAGATACTATTTAGTTATTGCTTCAATTTACTGTACTAAGCTCACTAATTGGCAATGCCTTAAAAACACTGAGAATATCTAGTTCCTAATATGTCTAGTCTTCTATGTGATTAGATGAAAAAAACAATTCTAATTTAGTCCTCATTCATTTTAATTTAGATTAGCAGATGTTCTATGTGTACTGCAGTCAACTATTTAATTTGCATTATGTAAGATTGCCTATAATAGCAATTTATCAATTTTTTGTTATACTGTGATTTTAATTTCCTCCAAAATGCTACCATAAAAATAGGATACATTTTATTTTCTAATTCATGTAGAGTATCCCAAGAGCAATATTGGGCTCATAAACTTCAAGCCATATTTTAAAATGAGTTTTGTTTGAAGAGGGGGGTGAGGGAAACAGAAAAAAAAAAGTAAAACAAGAGAAAGAAGGGAAGTAAATTGAACAATGAAGCTCTCAGCTTTCCAAAGATATAAATTCACTGTGAGAACAGTGGTGGTGGATGGTGGAAGTAGTTCACATAGAAAAATTCTCATTTTTAGTATAATGTTGCTATTTGAAAATGATCTCACATATATTACATTCCTTTCATGGATATGTCTATAATGAGTAGGATTTTTCCACAAGGTACCATTTGGATAAATGGTCGGGAATTTAAACTTTGTAATCTCATAGGTTTTCTAAGTATTACTTGGGGTTAATCAGACAACAAATGTTTGTTATTTTAAGCTGCTAAATCCGGGGGTAGTTTTTTATATAGCAATAGATGACTAAAATACAATATACATTATAGGATTGTTTTGGTGATTAAATGAGAGCAAGTGATACATAAATGTTATCACTATTAATTTGACCTTCCAGAACTTTGGTCAGAAAGTTACTTCTTTATATAGATTGTACTTATTCTGTTGCTGAGTTCAATTTTTGATGTTGTGTTTAGTTTCTCTAAGCTTTCCCATCACTTTTAGGTTGAGGGTTACAGACATTTACATTTTTACTTCATGTTGGAAATGTGTGATTGGCAAAAATAGTAAATTCCTAGATGTTCTAATAAAAATAAATAAGTTATGTTGAAAAAGTATACCACTACTCTCTAAAGGCATGTGTATATAGATGAATACAGAAACATTTTCAGCTAGTATGCTAAAGAGTTATTTTAGCAAAATATACATACTCTTTTTAAGGGTTTGATTAAAGAGAGGTTATTGTTATAATCTCCTATATTTAAGCCTGATTTTCAAAGAATATTGGGCCACACCAATAACAACTTTATCTTTACATTTATAGTATTGGTGAATAAAGCTTACAAGATGATGTTTTTATTGTACAAGACCTGGATCTCAAACTCAATGCTTTTAGGGTTGAGCAGGTTAGGGAAAGAATGAAGTGAGCTGGGTGGGTGGGAGCATGAGTCCTGTAGAAGCTGCAGATACTCAGCTCAACCCAATGTTCTCATTCAGGAATTTGAGTTCTTGGTTGCAAGTCTCCAAATTTCCAAGACAAGATGAAAACGGGCTTTTGTTTGTGCTTTTTAAAACTCATTTGAGGGAAAACTCCCCGTATTTGAAAATATTGTTTCAGTTTTTTTAAAAAAATTGCAGATCAAATAAAATACATGTATAAATTAGAGACACATCCTAAGAAGATGAGAAGCTAAGTGTATGACCTAAAGTTATTTGTTTTGTGGACAAAGGCTGTAGCTATTGGAAGAAAGTTTTAAAAGGGTATGTTTTGTACATTTCCAGTTGTTGGATAACCAGTGCAGTTTCTATAAAGAAGCCAGTACTAACAGTGCATCCATCATCAGACAAATGTAGTGTTGAAAGTCTTCTCATCAAAGATTCTTGTTCACACAGACAAAAATAGTTAAAATTTCTAAAAAAGACATTTCCCTGTGTCTATAATCACTTTCTTGTGGATGCATAGTAGCCTACTTTATGACTTGCTGTTTAACCAGCTGCAAAAACAATAAATGGAAACCCATATAGAAAGGGTCATCTGCCAATGGGCTTCACTGATTCATTATAATAAGGGTCAGAAAAACTGGGGGTCTGTCTCATCACCTCACCTAGGTCTACAATTGGTGGGTCTAAAATAAATGTGCTCTACTTTTAACCTTTACTCCTTTTGTTTTCACACTGTTTATTACTTTATTCAGCATGACTGCTCAGGTGAAATGTGTCTATTGTCTTTTAACCATAATCTCAGGAATATCATAAATACAGGAATTACATAGCAGGACTTATCTTTTGAATGTTGGAAAATGAGAAAAGATGACATTTTAAGCCTCTTTTAGGTCAATTCACTTTCTGTTACTCTACCATATATATTGTTCTTACAGCTACTATTTTGGATCCCATTAATTTCTGACTATTGAAAATCCTGAAATAGAACACCTTGTTTTTCTGATAAAGTTTGTTGGGTAAGATTTATTTCATCCTAACTTTTGACCCATAAAATATACTTTTGCAATGAAAATAGCAAAGAGGATGCTTTCATTAATTGCATACATTACTCATTGTATAAGATTTCATTTAAAAACTTATTAAGTGGCCACATTTTCTTAGACTGCTATTGGTGAAAAATGTTGAGTAAGACCCTAAATTAGTTAAGTCAATCCAAGTGGAAGACAACTGAACATTAACAATATTTCATTTTTTACAGTATAATAAAAATTAATGGTTTTAAAAATATCTTTCAGGTCTCTTAAGACAATACATATTTTTCATTAGCCTATTAATAAAAATGAATACAATATTAGTAATTCTTCAAAGAAAATAATTGGGATATTTTATAAAAAAGCAATATTAAGCAATTTCTGTACAGATTTTGATGCTCTACATATTACGTATTCAGTAAGGTTGAATACCTGCAAATGATGAGTCCATTGTCATATTCCTTTTGTCTTCTGAGAGTCATGAGGTAATTGTGAAGTAACTTCTATTAATCCAGTCCTTCTGCATATATGTTAACTGTAAACTCTGGGCAAAGGTGAACAACTACCTGAAAGCACTGGAGACTAGAAGCAGGAAGAATCTGAGTCTACAATTGGAAGAAGAACATTTAACTGAAGGAGTTTCCCATTTTTAAAGCCTTGTGGCTTGAGGACAAGCCCCAGGAAGGGTAGCCAAGATCCCTGTGCACAGAAACCCACACTTTTACTGACTTTAAGAATCAGAGAATGGAGTTGAGAGTGACTAAAACAGCTGGAAAGTAAAGATGGAAATTCTGGAAATGAGAGAGCTAGACAGGGGGAGTTCCAAATTCTCTATATAACCTCTGCCCAAATTGCTGGATGAATTCTAAGCCATATATATATAAGGAAAGGCTCTAAGCAGCCAAGGTAAGGCTAAAATCACTGAATAATGATTTCAGGTGTCTACCTGCTGCAGAGGAGACAAAATTGGAAATTTACTTCCACCCAAGTAAACTGCCTGCTAAAACAACAAGAAAAATCAACACTTTTCAGAGAAATAGGACCAGAACTGGGTTATATGGCCATGTTCTAAGTGCAGTTGAGCTAGGAAGGTGATAATTTGCCATTTTCAATCTCTGTGGGGGGAAGAGGCTCTGCCAAAAAGAGAGAGTCAGAAAGTAGGTAGATTATCTAAAGGGTTTGCCACATTAGGCAAATTGGTAGAGTCTGATTGGGGCAAGAAGTACTTGTCTGTTGAGTTGGACTAGAAACCAAAATTTTAACTTGCAATCTGGTATTTATTCCTGCTGTATATTTTAGTAAGTTTTATTGTAAATACGTCAGGCAAAAATTGATGTTATGAGTCCCCATGTACCCATTACTTGCCTTTGTGAGCCCTGAGAATGTAAGACAGGTCTCAGTTAAGTTAGAAAGTTTATTTTGCCAAGGTTGAGGATGTATGCCCATGACACAGCCTCAGGAGGTCCTGATGACATGTGCCCAAGGGGGTCAGAGCACAGCTTAGTTCTATACATTCTAGGGAGCCATGATATATCAATCAACATATGCAAGATGAACATTGGTTTCGTCTAGAAAGGCAGGACAACTCAAAGCAAAGGTGGGAAAACTCAAAGTGGGGGAGGGAGCTTCCAGGTAATATGTAGATAAGAGACAAATGGGTGCATTGTTTTGAGTTCTTAGCCTCTCCAAAGAAGGCAATCAGGCATGCATTTATCTCAGTGAGCAAAGGGATGATTGAATAGAATGGGAGGCAGGTTTACCCTACGCAGCTCCCAGCTTTACTTTTCTCTTTAGCTAAGTGATTTTGGGGGTCCAAGGTATTTTCCTTTCAGAATTTCCCCTTTTTATTTTTGAAACTCTTTTGGAGAAAGCATTTTAGAAGAAAATGAGTCTGTCTGGTCTCAGGTGTTGTCTGATCTCATGGCTAGGATGGTTTATTCCTACACGAGTGGTCCCAAGTTATTAGAAAAACTCATTTTTAGAAGGTTGTGAGGTCTCGTGTCCTGTAAAGAGAAAATAGGGGGAAGAAGGAAGAAAAACAACAAACAAAAGAACAATCCTGGAAAATTGATATAGGTCAGATTACTCTGAAGTCTGTAAATTACAGGCAAGTATGAAAATGCCTTAGGCATGTAAATAGGTTGCTGTTTTTTTTCCTGAAGTTTAAGTTGTCTAGCTTTAGTTTGCAAGGCTTTATGAAAGCAGAGCTTAGTTACTGGTGACTCCAAATTAGGAAAAATAGAGAAACAAGAAGAAAAAAGACTGAAAACATTTTGAAGACTTGTAGCCAAGATAAATTAGAATTCTGTCCGAACTGCAGAAAATAATAAGAATGGAAAAGCATTAGGCAAGACTAGAATCTAACAACAGGTGTAGTATAGTTTTTGAGACATGATTTTTCTCTCTCCAGTTTTCCATTTTTACTAAAGACAAATCATGATACCACTGATTTGCTTTATTATACTTGGCCTGATTATTTGCATACAATGCAGCAGGAATAATAATTTTTTTAACGTAGGCTTTTAAATTGGCTTTGACGGAACTTTGTTCCACAGAAGGAATCTCAGATAAGACTTTTTTAAAGCTGAGCCCAGCCATGGATTGGTGCCATCAAAGACCTATGAGTTGGGCAAATTCCTCTCCTCTTGAGGTTCCAAAATAAACTTGGGCCTGTCAGAAAGTGACATTCTTTACTTACCACAGTCAGGAACCCTGTACGGCTACTGTGTAGTCAAAGATATGAGGCCAGTTTTTCCAAGGGGCTTTTATTGGCTCCATAAGTCAAGTTTGATTCCTTAAAGGAAAGCACACCATTCCAGTCAAAGTCTTGGTAAAATAACCAGTTTCTCCAATTGTGTCCTGTTACAAATGAAAACAGATTCTTACTGCACTTATGCAAATAACTGTATTGTCATAAGTTAAGAATACTCACAAATTGTTTTTAAATTCTGTAGAAATCAGGTAGAGAGAAACAAATATGATCCAAACATTGTTCATAGGCATATACTCATTCATTAAAAGCTGTAAATAGGTTAAAAGAAAAGTTTCCTTGACTCTGAAAAACAAAACAAAGGACCAGCAATGTTTTTAGCAAAAAGTTAAAAAGATTACTTCAGACTTCTGTTAGTTTAGTCCATGCAGTTAATTCCTGTTATACTTGATATTCATGAACACTTCAGCTCTCCATGAGTCCTGAAAGTTTTCCTCTATTCTGATGTTACAATCTCCAAAGTTATCAGAAACCTGCATTAAAAAGCACCTGTTATTATAAAACCACCTTCTAAAGAGGACCAAAACAAGACAACAATTGTCCATGGACGACAGAGAGTGTTAGGACAGCCACAAAGACACAATTGACAAGGAAATTTGTTACCTCTGTGGCACACAATAATGTAACATAACAATTACAGTTATTACTGATAACATACATTAAGTCATATCGGAATTATAGAAGTTTTTCATAATTTTGGGACACATGCCAATAACATACAAATACAGTCCAAAGAAAACCAAACACCATTTCATATTTGACAATGCTTCCTGTATAATTTTTGTACCAAATAAGGCAAATATGTCATTTTTGGACTTTAGGAAACCTATTAATAATATCTTAAAAGATTAATTAGGTCAGAAAAAGACATGATTTATAATTTGATTTCAGAAGGTTTGTCAGATATCAAAGGTTTAAAACATTCGATATTGCAAAATTGGATCACAGGTCATTGTAAAATAAGTCATTCATTTAAGCAAAGTGATCTCAGCTATAGACTAGCTGAGATTCAAGAAATGAACCTGTTTTTGCTACAGAATACCTGAAGGGCTCAAGTATGAATGACACCAGGGATTAAAGCATGGCACTGAAAGCAGAGGGATCTGCTAGTATACAGAGGGGTTAGAACCCTGTTTCCCTCCTGTGCATCCGGTGACTATCTCCAGGCAGGCAATCATGGGCTTATTTCTGGAGAGACTGAACCAGAGGAGCAGGTCTTAACACACTGCAAGTGATACAGAGTCATGGTGAAATAAAGGGTTGCACACAGGAGGATTAATGAAATTCTAAATACTGCACTTTGGGACCCCCAGATTTCCTTCCCTATCCCTTCTAGAGCATCAGTAGTTTGGTATGTGCTTCCTAGGCAAAATGTTAAAAAACAAAAAATAAAACAATACTGAAAGGTTTTAGAGAAAATATCTCCATAGACTGACTTAAAAGGCTGATAGATTACCAGATCATCCACCATTTGGCAAGTCCTGTCCACAGGGCAGAACTTATAAAATTTTAGGGCATTTAACATGAAAAGATGGCCAAAGATCAATATATTCTTCAGAAATCATTCAACAAAATAAACAAACAGAAAATAGGAACCCAGAGGAAGCAAAGACAACTTAAAAAAAAAATCTATACTAAATATCCTCAGAGAATTAAAATATACAAGTATATTGTAGCCATTAAGCAAAAACAGGATGACCATGGAAAAGAAAAAAAGAAATTTCTTGATTCAGCAAGTCCATTTCTGGATATTTACCCAAAATATTTGAAATCAACATGTGGAAGAGATGTCTGCACTCCCATGCTTATTGTTGCACTTTTCTCAATAGCCAAAATATGAAATTAACCTAAGTATCATCAATGGATGAATGGAGTTTTTAAAATGTCGTGTGTGTGTGTGTGTGTATATATATATAATAACACACACACACACATACATATATGCAATAGAATACTATTCAGCCAAAAAATAATGAAAACTTGTCATTTGCAACAACATGAATAAACCTAGAGACATTATATTAAATGAAATAAGCCAAGCAAAGCACAGGACAGATATTATATTATTTCACTCATATGAGGAATCTAATAAAAACTGATGTCATAGAAGTAGGGAATAGAATACTGGTTGCCAGAAGCTAGAGAAAGTAGAGGGGCAGGGGAGATAGAGAGCGGTTGGTCAACGATTATAAAGTAAGGTACAGTTAGATAGGAGGAATAAGTTCTGTTGTTCTATTGCACAGTAGGACAACTATAGTTAGCAATAATGTATATTTCAAAATAGCTAGAAGAGAGAATTTTTAATGTTTTCACCACAATGAAATGATAATGTTTGAGGTGAGGAATTTGCTAATTACCCTGATATGATCATTACACAATGTATACATGCATGAAACATTGTATTATACTCCTTAAGTATGATTATTATGTCACTTAAAAACAAAATAAAACTAAAGAAGAAATTGCTAAGAGAGTAAATTCCAAATGTTCTCACCACAAAAATAAGTATTTGAGGTGACAGATATGATAATTAGCTGGATTTCATTATTCCACATCGTATTCATAAATCATAACATCCCTGTAGCCCATAAATATACACAATTTGTCGATTTACAATTAAAAATTTAAAAAGAATTGATATTTCCATAAATAAACTAATTAATTCAAAACATTTTAAAAGAAAATTTTCTAGGCATTTAAATATGTTAAATGTTACTTAAAAATTTAAATAGAGTTGGAAGTTGAGGACATTTGGGAAATAAAACAAAAAGATATAAAGAGATTTTAAAAAGGAGAAGCTATTAACAAAAAGAAGAGGAGATTAAGTCTAGGAGGCTCACTTTGTAACTAAAAGAAGATTTAGGAAAGGCCACAGAGAGAACTGAGGGGGAGGAAACTACCAACAATTAATTCAAGAAAATCTCCCAGAATGGACGAATATTAGTCTTCAGATTGAAAGTACCAACAGAATGCGAACACATGGACACAGGGAGGGAATATCACACACTGGGGTCTGTCGGGGGAAAAAGGGGAGGGATAGTGGGGGGGTGGGGGAGTTGGGGAGGGATAGCATGGGGGAGAAATGCTAGACATAGGTGATGGGGAGGAAGGCAGCAAATCACACTGCCATGTGTGTACCTATGCAACAATCTTCCATGTTCTTCACATGTACCCCCAAACCTAAAATGCAATAAAAAAAAAAAAAAGTACCAACAGAGTCCATGCGAAAAGTTGAGAAAATGCCCACACCAAGTTACCTTGTTGTGAAATTGTGGAACGCCAAAGATAAAAAGAATCTTTTTTTAAGTTTGTGGAGAAAGAGAGAGAGAGAAAGAGAGGGAGGTGTGTGAAGGGAGATGGAGAAAATGAGGCACATTGAAAAAAGAGGAAAAAAGAAGAGGATCACGATGACGTCAGCCTTTTTAACATTATCATTGCAAGCTAGAAGAAATGAGAAAATGCCTTTAAAATTCTAGAAAATAATATTCAATCCAAGCCAACATGCAGTGAATGACATCCCCTACAGCTTTTCGGTTTTGGTTCACATTTTTAAAACATGTTGAATAAAAATGTCCCCCTAGAGTTTGGCAGTGCACAATCTTCACAACCATATGCAGCAACTGTATTCAACTCAGTCAAATTTGCAGTCGCATTTGAAGATAGAATACAAACCTCGGAGGACTCAAAATTTACTGATCCATTCTTTTCTCAAGAAGGATATGCTCTACAAAAGTGAATAGATAAGCCAAAAAAAAAAAAAAGAAAAAAGAAAAACCTGCCATTAAGAAATCGCTAATTCTGCCACCAAATATGTGTGGGTTTTCTATAACAATTCTCTATTCAATTCTCCAACACCAGTTAAGTGCCCCCAAATTTAATTCAATTCTGATACTAAGTCCTGGAGTTAGTATGAGAGCCCACAGTTTAATGGCCCAATCCCACAAGACTGCCACCTCTTTGAACCCCAGACACAAATGGGGTGTCTGGGCTATCCACACTTCTGCTTGGACAACTACAAATTTGGGGGTTCCCACAATACCACATCAGGTTTGATAATTTGCCAGATTAACTCACAGAGCTGAAGAAAACACGATTTACCAGTTTATTATAAAGAATATGACTCAGAAACAGCCAAATAGAAGAGATATACAGGGCTAGGTATGGGGGTGGTATAAAACCTCCATGCCCTCTCTGGGTGCCCACTCTCTCAGCGCATGGATGTGTTCACCAACCTGGAAACTCATGGAATCACATTGTTCAAAAGTTTTTATAAAGTTCAATCTCTACCTGACCCCAACACCCCAGAGTTCAGTGAGTGGGGCTGAAAATTCCAACCTTTAAATCACTTAGTCTTTCTGGTGATCAGTCCCATTCTGAGGCTATCTAGGGGTCCTACACTCAGCCATTTGATTAGCGTAAATTCAGGTGTGATCAAAAGGGTCTTTCATACCTGTAATCTCAGCAATTTGGGAGTACTGATTGAGGCCAGGAGTTTGAGACCAACCTGGGCAACACAACACAACCCAATCTCTACAAAAAAAATTTTTTTTAATTAGCTGAGCATGATTGCATATTTTGCAGTTTCAGGTACTCAGCAGGGTAGGGTAGGAGGATCGCTTGAACCCAGTAGTTCAAGACTGTAGTGAGCTATGATTATGCCACTGCACTCTCCAACCTGGGCAACAGAATGAAATCTCATCTCTTAAAATAATAAATAAATAAAGTGGAGAGCCTGCTATGAATAACAAGATAAGACATGTCCATTGATTTTGTATCCTGAGACTTTGCTGAAGTTGCTCATTGGCTTAAGGAGTTTTTAGGCTGAGATGGTAGGGTTTTCTAAATATAGAATTATGTCCTCTGCAGAGACAATTTGACTTCCTCTCTTGGAAGTCACTACAATCAATTTGACTACACTTTATTTCTTTCTCTTGTCTGATTGTGCTGGCTAGAACTTCCAATACTATGTTGAACAGGAGTAGTGAGAGTGGTGGGCATCCTTGTCTTGTACTGGTTTTCAAAGGGAATGTTTCCAGCTATAAAGATAAATGCATACATATGTTTGTTGCAGCACTATTTACAATAGCAAAGTCATGGAACCAACACAAATGTCCAGCAATGATAGACTGGGTAAAGAAAATGTGGTACATGTACACCATGGAATACTATGTAGTCGTAAAAAGGAATGAAATCATGTCCTTTGCAGGAACATGGATGAAGCTAGAAGCCATCATTCTCAGGAGACTAACACAGGAACAGAAAACCAAAAACCATATGTTCTCACTCATAAGTGAGAGTTGAACAATGAGAATACATGGACACAGGGAGGGGAACAACACACACCAAGAACTGTTGGCAGGTGGAGGGTGAGGGGAGGGAACTTAGAGGATGGGTCAATAGGTGCAGCAAACCACCATGGCACACGTATACTTGAGTAACAAACCTACACGTTCTGCACATGTATCCCAGAATGTAAAGTAAAATTAAAAAAAAAAAAAAGACATGCGTATCACTCAGGAAATTACAAGGGGTTTAGAAGTTCTGTGCCAGGAACCAGGGACAAAGACCAACTATTTATTTTTTACTGTACTGTTGTAATCTAACACAGAACATGGTTTTAGAAAGACTGAGGATGATGCGAAAGGGATCTCACAGTAATAGTTATGCAGCAGGCTGTAGAGCAGCCAGCCCAGATCAGAATAAGGATATTTAAGCCTCTGGGATGAGGAGTGGGGTGAAAGGAGATGGAATTGGTAAATTATCTGCTTTGTATGACCATTTGGATAATAATAGCAGTAGGCATTTGACACATCTAATGAAGCATTTAGAAAACGTTAACAATAGATACATAGAAAACTAAAAAAAAAAAAAAAAGGAAAACAAAAGAAACAATTAGCTACAGAAAAAAAGGCTATTCAAAAAAAAAAAAAAAAACCATAATCATAGAAACATATTTGGCCTGTAGTGAACAATATTTGCACTATCATACTAACAACTGAATATTGACTTAATTAGAAATTGTGTTATCATAACTATACCAAAGGGAGGGATGAGAGAAAGTATGCAGAAGGGAGACGTAAGAGAGTGATAATCTTATCCTCCACTGACAGATATGTCTAATTGAAAATAATATTTGACAATACAGCTTATTAGCAGCATGGCATATTATTTGATTTTTGAAATGGTGTCTACATCTTACATTGATTAAACTAGTTTTTTTTTAATTTTTAAATTTTATTTTTACTTATTTTTTCCCACTGTGAGAAATAAGTTTTGTTTTTAGAGACAGGGTCTGGTTCTGTGGTCCAGGCTGGAGTGTAGTGATGCAATAACTGCTCACTGCAGCCTCCGAACTCCTGGGCTCTAGCAATCCTCCTGCCTAGGACTAGGATTAGGACTACAGATGTGAACTACATGTCCAGCCAATTAAAATGGTTTTTTTAGAGGTGGAGTCTCATTATGTTGCCCAGGCTGGTTTTGAACTCCTGGCCTCAAGTGATCCTTCTTCCTAGGCCTCCCAGAGCATTGGGATTACAGGTATGAGACACTACACCTGGTCCCTAAGATAAATTTTATTTTTACAAAAATAAAAAATTATCCAACAAGAGCTGATGAAGCTCAGGTATAAGCCACTGTTAAGTGCAGTTAGAAAGACAGTTGAATTGTGCTAGAGACTTTCCGAGTAGAATGGGTACAAATTAATGTTTCTAAATTATCAAATGATGTACATCATAAGATTATGAAGTCTGCAGATCTGCATAATTTGACTGGAATTTCTATTATCCCTGCTAATCTTTGGTTCATGGTCTTCCCATGCAAGAACAAAATGGAAATAATAATATATACCATAATCCAAGTAATATATCTGCTTGGTATTTTCCAAATATTTCCAAATACCATTCATACATACCTTTCCTTTATATACAGATTACTTACTATCGTCTAGTTAAGCCATCCTTATTTTTACTTCTTCTCCCTCCTTGAACTTATTAGAATTTTAAGTAGTTTTCATTTATAACTAGGACCTCAGAAAGATTTTTAACCTTATTTTCAACTGGATTATTGACAGAAACTTTTGGCAAATGTGTCTAATTTCTGTATCAAAGAGATAATCAGCAATGCTATGTTTCTCCTTGTTAGAGAGTCAGAAATTCGTATTTTTTGTAATTAGTAGGCTCAGGGGAAAGGAGATGTGACCTGTGCCTGGGACCGTGCTCTGGGGAAGAGAGACAGCATCAACAGCAGGACATCTTTACACGTAAATGATTGATCAGAAGCAAAAATTTGGAGTCAGAGCTAAGACAAGGAGAAGTGTAGTCATCTCCCCACCCCAACACACCCACAGCTTAACTTGAGTGGTTGGGGGTCTTCGAATCAAATGACAGGATAAAAGACAAGATTTGTTCACATGGATGGAAGTACACAGTAGGGAGCACCTTGGTGAACAGCTAAGAGTAAGAGCCTATATATCAGCTTAATTAAGGAAAAGCAGGGCTGTTTAGGGCTTCAGTGGGAAAGTATCCAAAGTTCTATTGGATTTTTTTCATCCTGATACAAATGGAAAGTCTCCTTCCTGGTTGGAAATTCCCCAGGGGGGGGGGGAGGTTTATGGCAGCTGAAGTTGCACCTCCCCAAGAGTCAGTCTTCTTCTAAACAGGAAGCCCTCACAGGGAGTCAAATGGAAGTTCTATTTTTGGGAGGCTCTGCTTTAGTGAGCTAAGGGAAGTTCAGAGAAGCTTTTTTCTGCAACTACTGCAACTCACATGTTTTCCATTTAAAGTAATTTTTACACTGGTGAGTTTTAATTTCTTCATCTCTTCACATATGTAGAGATAGAGATATAGACAGACATACAAAGAGAGAATATACATATTTTTCTGAACCATTTTTTCCTGCCACATTTACCCCTAAAACTTCAGTCTATTTTCTAAGAATGGGAGATATCCCTTACATGCCCATAGTGCAGTTATCAACTTTAGTAGACCTAGCATTAATATAATACGTTTTCTTAATCTACCATCCACATTCCAGTTTTGTCAATTGACCCCATAATGTATTTTTTAGTATTTTTCCTCTGTCTAGCACAGGATCTAGTCTAGGATTAGGTTTTATATTTCATTGCCATGTTTCTTTAGTCTCCCTTAATATGGAATATTTCCTTGTCTTTTTTTGTATTTTTTTAAAAATTGTTTTTATATGGGATGAATGAATGGATGTGTGAAAGGAAAATAAATCTTGGGGCCCCCAAATCACTAAGCTAAAGGGAAGTCAGGCTGGGAACTGCTTAGGGCCAACCTGCCTCCCATTCTGTTCAAAGTCACCCCTCTGCTCGCTGACACAGATGCATATCTGATTGTCTCCTTTGGAAAGGCAAATCATAAACTCAAAAGAATGAAACCTTTTGTGCCTCTCCTATCTGTGACCTGGAAGCCTCCTCCTCCCTGCTTCAAGTTGTCTTTGCTTCAAGTTGTCCCACCTTTCCAGACCGAACCAGTGTACTTCTTACATATGTTGATTGATGTCTCATGTCTCCCTAAAATGTATAAAACTAAGCTGTGACTGACCACCTTGGGCACATGTCCTAAGGACTTCCTGAGGCTGTGTCACAGGCACAGCCTCAACCTTGGCATAATAAACTTCCTAAATTAACTGAAAGCTGTTTCAGATTTTCTGGGTTCACACATGGACAAGTAAGTTTTTTTTTTTTTTGGAGACAGGGTCCGCCTTTGTCACCCAGACAAGAGTGCAGTGGCACAATCTCAGCTCACTGCAACCTCTGCCTCCTGGCTCAAGCCATCCTCAGACCTCAGCCTCCAGAGTAGCTAGAGTAACTGAGGCAGGGAGCGGGGGCATCCTGAAGGCACTCCCAGTTCCCCCAATCCGAGGTCCTTGGCCTGTCTTACTGAGAAAAATGGGGAAGAGGTCCCAGAAGTGCGGTGAGCTTACTGTTCAAATAAATATCATGGACCCAAAGAGTTTTGCACAAAAGCAATTTATTGAGAGAGAGAGAGAGAGAGAGAGGAGAGAGAGAGAGCGCACTCCCACGCTGTTCATGCTGTTGTGGGAGGGAAATCCGTATAGGTAAGGAGCAGCGGAGTTTTAACCCTGGAGTTACTCCCCTCTTCATTCATATTTTTGTCCAATGAGGGAATTCTTTCAAACTTCTTCTGCAGTGATTGATCTTTGACTCTGATACCGGATTGGCTGCTTCGTCCACAACAGAGCCCCCTCCTCCCAGAGCTTTCTGGCTGGCTTTTTGGACAAAGAAGCCCACCAGGATTCCTCTACCTAGCCCTTGAGAGGGAAACCTAGACAAAGAACTTTATGTTCCCGGATGGGGGCATGGATGGAGGCTGGTGCTGGGAAACTCTTGCCTTTGAAACCATGCCCGTCATGGACCTGGGAAGATAAGTTTTTTTCCTTAACACAGTCCCTCACTAGGACTACAGATCGTGGCACTGTGCCAGGCTAATATTTTTATATTTTTTGTAGATGTTAGATATAGTGAACCCCAAGTTTCTTTTCAAAGAATCAGTTTGTCAGTATATTCAGCTCTCTTATTCTTTAATTATCCATTTTAAAATTTAACTTCCTTGTAGTTTCGGTAAACAACCTTTTCCATCAGTTCTAATCAGTAGTTCACATCTGTTCCCCCAGTCCCCTGCCCTGTCCTGACTCATTCTGGTCACCTGCTCTGGTCACCTGCTTTGACCCCTGGTTATCTGCTCTGACCTGTCTGTAACTGTCCTTCCTGCCAAACTACCTGCCCTGCCACTCCTGCTTGTACCCCTGCTCCCTTTGAAATAGCCAATCAGAATTGTACCAGACTGTGTGGTTTAACCCTAGCCAATAGGAGAATGACACAACAGTAGGGTGACCTCCATCAGGCATAAGTACCCCTTCCCCTCCCTTGTCCAGGTGTGTGCTCACCATTGTTCCATCTGTGAGCCACACCCTTCTATAGAACTAAATTGCCTTGCTGAGGAAATTTATATTCAAGTGCTACTATTGCAGCACTGAAAATTTATGTATAACATAGAGATGGGGTTTCACCATGTTGCCCAGGCTGGTCTCCAACTCCTGCTCAAGTGATCCACCAGCTCCGGCCTCTCAAAGTGCTGGGATTACAGGTGTGAGTCACCATGCCCAGCCAGCATTTCACTGCCTTTTATGACATCGCTGTTTTTGAAAAAACAGTCCCTTAAAAAAAAAACTACAGTATTTCTTATTTTGAGTTTATCTGACACTTTCTCATGTTTAGTTTCAGAGTATGCATTCTGGCCAGAATAGCACATTAGTGATGTTGTCCTCAGGGAATCACACCTAGAAGCATACAATCTGTGTGTCACCTGACCCTTATTTGTGATTTTAATTTTGATCTGCTGGTCAAGGTATTGTCTGAGCTGTTCACATGATAGTTTTTTCTCTTATTCCTAAGAAGCAATCTGTGGGAAGATATCATAAGATTATGCAAATATCCTGCTCCTCATCAAAAATTTAATAATTTTTGCCCAAATGAATAAATATTTACTGTGTGGGCTGAAAAAAATGAACATTTTCCAGCTCAATTACTCTTTTCACATTTACAAGTCAGCACTTGGCATTCTTGCATAAGCAAGAGCTCTTCTTTCTTTATATATTTATCTGTATGTTATTAGCATGTACTAATGAAAAACTAGTTGTTTTTTCCCCCCCAATGGTTGGTGCTCAAATTGTCCCATATTTGATGAGTGGGAACCCCTTCAAGCTGGCGCCTTTGTTCTTCTCAAAATGCCCAATCATTTTGAGCAGTTCCTTACTCCTTGACATAGTAAGTTGCTTCAGGCTCCCTTTGTACCTTTCCTGGCCCACCCATTTTGTCTAAGAGCCTTTGAAGAAAGGCTCTCTACTAGGGAATGGTGTTAGAAACCAACATCTCAGTTCTAAGTCCTAACAATGTTTTAAGGATAGATTCTTAGGATTATAAATATTTTTTTGGTCAGATTATAGTTTTGGAGATTCTTAATATATATCACCAAACTGCTTCCTGGAAATGTACTGATTTATTCTCCTACCTGCAGTGCATAAAAATGCACTTCTGTCTCTATGCTCACTAACATTACCTTTTTCCTAACTTTTCAAGTAGGAAAGTGTAACATAATTTTTGTTTCCTAGATGATGATTTGAGACAGTCTCACTCTGTCGCCCAGGCTGGAGTGCAGTAGCTCAATCTTGGCTCACTGCAATTTCCACCTCCCCGGCTCTCTGTACATAGGTGCCACAATGCCTTGGCTAATTTTTGTATTTTTTTGCAGAGACGAAATTTCGCCATGTTGCCCAGGCCACTCTTGAAATCCTGGACTCAAGCAATCTGCCTGCCTTGGCTTCCCAAATGTTTCCTAGATTACTAATAAGGTTTGTTCATTTACTAGCTGTTTTCATTTAATTATCTGTTCAAGCAAGGTGCAGCGGCTTATGCCTGTAATTACAGCACTTTGGGAGGCCGAGGCAGGTGGATCACCTGAGGTCAGGAGTTTGAGACCAGCCCAGCCAACATGGTGAAACTCTGTCTCTAATAAAAACACAAAAATTAGCCAGGCATGGTGGCCCACACCTTTAGTGCCAGCTACTCTGGAGGCTGAGACAGGAGAATTGCTTGAACTCGGGAGGTGGAGGTTGCAGTGACCCAAGAACACGCCACTGCACTCCAGCATGGGCAACACAGATTGAGACTCAGTCTCAAAAAACAAACAAAAACAAACAAACAAACAAAAATAACTAAGTTATCTGTTCATGTTGTTCCTACTTCCATCGGAGCTTAGAGTTTTATATCTGTATGAACCGTTCTCATATTTGGGACAATGATTTTTCTAATTTCTTTACATTTTAATTTTCTTTGTACTGTTACTTTACATTAAGTATTTGATGTTTATATTGAGTCAAATCTATCCGTCCTTTGTGAGTTTTTTTTTCCACTGCTGTAATGCTTAGGGTATATTTTTATAGAGCAATAATAAATACTTTAGTGTTAATTATCTTCATGCTGCCCAAATTAAAAGAGGCTTTTTTTGTGTGTGGAAAAGAGTGGAGAAGGAAGGTTGTTGATTCCTTCCAAAGAAAATTTCATAGTAGTAACAGCTATTACTACTGTAACTGTTAAAGAAAAAGGTATTTGTGTGTGTGTGTGTGTGTGTGTGTGTGTGTGTGTGGATGTGTGTTAATATTAAGCACAAATGTTATTTTTACAAAAGACTAAATGGGGTAAAGATGCCCCCTAGTGGAAGGTTAGGTCCTCTCTACAATCAAACTGAAAGCACAGAAAATCTGGTATCCTTCAATTTATAAAATGCTCCACATACTTAATTGTTATGTGGGGCTTTTGCTTTTTTATGAATAATAGCATCAATAGCAGAGTTAAGAAATTAATTTCCTCATAGTTCATATGTTCTTTTTGAAGGGATTTTGTTTACTTTGATTGCTTCCAAGATGCATTATTCTATAAACAGGAACAAACAAATTGTCATGGTCACTGAATTCCATTTTCTATATTCAAAAAAGATATTAGTTATTCAATCTACTCTTTCTGGTAAGCTCACACAAGTAAATATTTGCTTGTTTAATGTATAACCTGAATGTGTTATCAGAATCTGCTTTAATGTTATGAAAAATTGCTTTAAAATTATGAAAGAAAATATTTTGCAAAGTTGTCAAGATAACGAATGTCAAAATAAATATCTCTAAAAGGATGACAGAAATGCTTATTTTATGACTTTCAGAGTTAATGTTCTTGAAAAAGAGATTGCTTTGTAGAGTCTTTTTTTTTTTTTTGCTATACCCTTAGAGGCTACCACAAGATCTTGTTCATAGTGGAAATCAATAAACGTTGCTGGTAGGAGGGGGAGACAAGTTATTTCCTAATCATCTGATGTAAAATCTCTTTTGGACAAATTATTAACATGATTAGAGTGGCAAGATGTCTGTAAAATGCTAAAAGTCATTGTTTCATTTATTAAAAACTATCCTATAAGATTCATACATAGACAGCCCCTTGGTTATGACAAAAGTACAAATAGTACTGAAGAACAATAGTAAAAACATGGCCTTTTCAATAAATTGTTCTGAGGTCAACTGGATATCTATGTGGACAAGAAAGGAACCTTAGCTTCTACCTCACACCATATACAAAAATCAACTCCAGGTGGTTCACAGATCTAACTGTGGAAGGTAAAACAGCAAAGCCTCTGGAAGAAAACATGAACAGCTAGGGGATGACAAATATTTCTCAAACGGGGCACAAAAAGCACTAACCATAAAGGAAAAGATTGCCACATTGGACTTAATTAAAATTGAGAGCTGCTCTACATAAAGAACACTGTTAAGACAGTGAAAAGGCAAATCATTCACTGGGGGAAGATACTAGCAATACATACATTCAACTAAGGACTCTTATTATGAGTATGTAAAGAACTCCTACAAACCAGTAAGAATAAAACAGTAGAAAGATGCCAAAAGACTTAAGAGGGACTTGACAAAAAAAGGCATTCTAGTGACCAATAAACTCAAGAAAATGTGTTCAACTTATTTGACTAATAAAAATAAATTCATATTACAATGTGACCACTACAAATACAGTGGTGCTGGTAAATGTTTAACAATGGGCTTTCCAGAAGGGAAAGAAAGATATGTATGCATGTAGCACAATGTTACAAATAATAATAAAACATACAATACCCTTTATGGTAAATTCCATATAGCCAATAGCCAGTTGATTCCTCTCCTCCTCCTCCTTCTCTTTCTTCTTCCTCTTCTTCCTCTTCTTTTCTTTCTTCTTCTCCTTCTCCTTCCCTTTCCCCTTCCCCTTCCCCCTTCCTCTCCCTCTTCTTCTTCCTTTTTTTTTTTTTTTTTTTTTTTTTGAGACAGGGTCTTGCTCTGTTGCCTAGTCTGGAATGCAGTGGCACCACCATGGCTCACTGCAGCCTCAACCTCCTGGGCTCAGGCAATCCGCCTGCCTTGGCCTTCCCAGAAACTGGGACCACAGGCATGAAGTACCATGTCCAGCACAGGCATCTCACAGTGTTGCCCAGGCTGATCTTAAATTCCTGGATTCAAGTGATCTTCCTGTCTTGGCCTCCCAAACTATTGGGATTACAGGCATGAGTCACAGTGCCCAGCCTGCCAGTTGATTCTTAACAGATGTTTTTGTTGATTTTCGCTGATCTCCTGTATCTGTATCTAAAGTTGCAATTCAACCATGCTTTTATAAATTTTTATTTATGCTAGGCACAACATATCAACTACAAACATGGCACTTTGGAATTTAATCTGCATTATTAACATTTTCTATATCACTTTCTTAAGTGTACGTAAATCAACAAAATAATAAATTAAGCCTTGAAATTAGTAGCTTTTCACAGTTTCCATGGTATAAATACTCCATTGTGGCCATTGTCAAATTAGCCGCATGACATTGCTGGAGCGATGCAGAACAGCACACCATGGTATAGCATTTCCACCATATAGATACAGTTGATGTAAATAACTTTAAGAGCACAGATGATAGACAAATATAGCATGGAGGTGATGAATTTCAAACACTTATTATCTTTGTAATATATAAAATGTAAATAAATTATATATTACTTATATAGTTGTATATATGTGTATATCTATACTATATATTATAACTTATTTAAATTTATATAATTTAATGTTTAATAATATGTTTAACAACCAGCTCACAGAATTCCTGAAAATGTAAGCGTTGGTTCCCGAGAGCCAGTATGAGCCAACTCCCACACGCCATTGAACCTGCCAAAAATGAAAAGATAGCCAATACTAAGTGAGGCCATATGACCTTACAATTCAATTCCTAGATATATATCCAACAGAAACATACAAATATATTCACCAACAACGTGTACAAGAATGTTCATAGCAACACTATTTGTAATAGCCTTGAAATGCAAGCAACCCAGAAGTTCATCAATAATAGAATAGATAAATTATGATCCACTCAAAAACAAGAATGAGCAAACTACTGTCACATGTGCCAATATGAATGAATATCATAAACAAAATGTTGAATGAAATAAGTCAGATCCAAAGGTATACAAGTTGTATGTTCATACTTATATAGAGTTCAAAATAGGCAAAAGTAATCCACAGTGTGAAAGTCAGGGCAGTGGCTTCTCATGGGGTCTGAGTCAAGGGGGAATCCAGTGTCCTGGTTATGTTCATTTTCTTATTTTGATCGTTACAGGTGTTTCTAGTTTGTGAAAATTTATTAAACGGTACAACCTAAGATCTGTGCACTTTTCTGTGGTTGTTACATTTCAGTGGTTTACTTTAAAACACTTAAAGCACCACTGTTTAAATTAAGAAAAATAAAACTGACCTAAATGACAATTCCAGGGTAAAATGTAAGTTAGCTAATTTAATTATATCTGAAGAAGTAGAAAAGTAGAAATCAGTGGATTAAGTAATGGGGTAACATTATTTCACCATGAGACCCAGTAGAAAAAATTTCATTCCTTTCACGACTCTACTGCAAAACAGCAGTATTAGTGGGCTATACAAACCAGGAAATGGTTGAAAAGAAAAATCTTACCAAATATCTGTATTAATCTTAAAACTTTCAGTCCAAAGTTAATGACAGACAAAAGAGAAGAAAAAATGAATCCCAAAATACCTAAACCTTTCATGCATCTAAATTTCATCAGAAAGTAATGTATCTAATCAAATTCTACATTGTCCCCATATGAATTTAATGATAAGAATGAAATAGCCTTTTAAAAAGTTTTCAAAGACATAATGTCTTCATTCTTTTTCTTTTGGCCTGAAGCCACAGACAGAAAACAGCTGCAAGCTAATAAAATGGTGAGGAAAGGAGTGCTTCTTAGTAAAAGTTCCGGGTAAATGGTTAAATGAATGGTAGAAATGGAGTGAGGAACTCATCAACCATAAACCCAGGGGAAGACAAGGAGTAGCTTTCTGCTGAGTAGGAGTTAATTTAACATTATATAGTGCAGATAAAAATATTTTCCCAAGATTATTGACTCCCCTAGATCTAGATCTAGGTTTTCAAATTAGTATCAATTTACTTCTGAAGGGTTTCTCCTTTCATAGAGCAAACCAAAATATTACACACAAAAGGACATTAGCCACTGTTCCCATATAGTGATCTCCTCTTCAGGAAGCTTTACTGCTACAGCACATTTCACATTTCATAAATTTTATGCCTGTTTTGCCCTAGATGTTCCGTCCTCTGTGAGTTACTTAGCAGAACTAAGTTTAAGAATATGTGGAAATGTCTAAAAGAGTAATCATTTTAGGTGGTTATGAAAGAAAGAAAGCTTTTCTTGAAGGTTAGCCTTGCATTTTGGTCAAGGATGAGAATCATTGCTGGACATCAGCTTGGCAATAAATCTACTTATCTCCCTTGAAAGGAGTCTTTAATCAGCAATCAAAGGTCATAGCATTGTGGTAGATATTTGACTCAGAACATCTACCATTTTGACAAATCTGAAAAATTGGCTTAGATGGACTGAACAGCCAGACAAAGACATTACTTGGGCAAATCAAACAAGGTTTACATACCCAAATGTGTGGCATGAAGGAGGAGTTAGGATACGTAGCAGAGAGATCTGCTGTCAATCTCTATCAACAGACAGAAGTGCTTACACTCGAGATCCCTCAGATGGGCCACATCAGCAGACACACAGTTGAGGATGGTAAGTTTGAGCAAGTGAGGCTCACATTAGACCTTTCAAAGGTCAACTGCCCCTTCAGACCCAGTGTTACATACATGATGCTAAAGCAGTCCTGGTACACGCTGATAAAAACTGCACCTGGCCAAGTGTATCTCACTCATCTCAAAGTATACATGATATACAAATACATTTGCTGGAATAGGTAACAGAGTATTCATATGCTTAAATAAACTTCTTATTCTTTACCCTCAACCTCTCCAAGCTAAAGCAGCTTGGGCCAGATATGACCCTGAATTCCATGCTGTGAAGTTACAGCAAACACCTATTCTCCAGATAGCCCTGGGAGTCATGGTAATGCACCCTTGGACCAGCTCTAAGACCTAATCTGCAGGCCTAGATTTACTCATTTTTGGCAACAAATGTGTATGACAATCATGAGTTAGAAAAAGAACAGACTGCAAAATATCTTCCCCAGTCATTGACTGTCCAATTATGTAGTCACTTAGTATAAAAGACAATTCTATATCATTATTTTGTATGCTGTTTTGTTGTTTGTTCTTACCTTCTAAGCCTTTGATTGATATATGAAGATACTTATATCTAGCCATCTTCGATCACTTTAAGGCCTCCTTTCATCAGGTGAAATGCTTATTTGCTTTGGACATTTCCTTCCTTTCAATGCAGTTTTGAATGATTGGGTGCCAAGCTGTGTCTCAGTGAAACCTCAACACTTTGGGCCTATCAATAGCTTAATTCTTAATATTTGAGCTTGAATCATAATGCTAGAAGTTACAGATTTCTGCCTAAAGCTTCGCCTACCTTAACTACTCTTTCACACTGAAGCTCTTCTGCATCCCGGGTCACTCTGCTGAGGCAAAGAGCTGATTTGGATCAGGAGACAGGCTCAAACCCTGGCTTTACCACCTGCTAGCTTTGTAATCTCGGTTAAGTCCCATAGACCTTGAGCTTTGCTTCTTTCATCAGTAAAATGGGATTGAATCTACCTCATGGTTTTATAGTGACAATTGTCAATTGAGATAATGTTTGTAAACTTGTAAAGAACAGTGCCTGACACATAGTCTATGTTCCATAAATATCAACTGAGTCTAAATCTGACAGATGTAGTCTGTTGGAATTTAGCATGTGCAAATATTTATTGTCTATACTCTTTACTGCCAATGATAGGTTTCATTTTTAAAATCTCTAAATTTGAGCAATTAATTGCTAGAATTTTAGAGGATGGATTTGTTGTATCCTGAATAGAAATAAAAATTCTTGCAGCTAAAAGCATTTCCTTGTATGTGAAATTAAGGCTTGCGACTACATGCCAAGCAATTCACAAATAAGTATCTTATTCTTGGACTGCCACTCACCCTCTTGGAAGCTTCTGAGAAAATTAATGAGTTTGTCCAAAAATCCGTGGAACTCAAGTAAATTTTCACTGGACTGTGTGATTGCTCATTCTGTTGGGTGGATTATAGTTTATTGGAGGGGGGGGGCCATAGCTGACCGTGCAGCTGGATGTACCAAGAAGCAGGGAAAGAAAATCACCCCAAATAAGTATTAAGATTTTAATTGGTTTCACAAGGCACTTGGCAGACTCTATTAAGGAGCTAATGATGAGTTTTAAAGAAATACCAAAAGAGTGCCATCATAACCATTTAGAGTTTTCTATTTTACATTTATAAATATTAATTGGACACATTACCACTGTCTAAAAATGGTCTAATAAATATTTACCAAGAACAGCTGGCTATTAGACTTCTTAACCTAGCATTTTCAACTATGTTAATTTTGGCAATGAATGTCCAAATTACTGAGATTGTTTGGGGATTCTAAAGTTGGAAAAACAACTTTTTTTCCACTAAAACCAGTATATTTTTGTTCTACCAGTACTGCATTTAAAAAATGTTAACATTAGAAACAAAGAAACATGATCTTATTTAGCTATTTAATATATTTTAAACCTCTTACAAAAGAAAAGGCCTATAAACAGAATATAGAATTTCTTGAAGTTTAAATAAAGGTTGAAGAATTCCAAAAAGTAAATCCAAGCAATTAATTTAGCAGCCTGGGAGGAGGTTAAAGACACTTAATTATGTTAATACCTGAGTCAGAATCTGGGTTTCCCTTTTTTTCTAGGAACATTTCCTTTGCTAAGTAACAACTTATCTGAGCTTTTTTTTTTTCTTTTTTGAGATGGGGTCTCACTCTGTCACCCAGGCTGGAATACAGTGGAACGATCTCAGCTCACTGCAACCTCCACCTCCCGGGCTCAAGTGATCCTCCCACCTCAGCCTCCCCACCAAGTAGCTGGGACCACAGGCATGCCCACCACACCTGGTTAATTTTTTGCATTTTTTGGTAGAGACAGAGTTTCACTATGTTGCCCGGGCTGGTCTCGAACTCCTGAGCTCAAGCCATCTGCCCACCTCGGCCTCCCAAAATGCTGGTATTACAGGCATGAGCCACTGTGCCCAGCCTTCTCTAAACTTTAGTTATTTCACCTGTCAAGTGGGGGACTGATACCCACTTCTAAGATTGTTGTGAAAATTCAATCATGTGTGTAAGATGTCTGGTATGTGGTAACTCAACAAAACATTTCTTATCTCTTTTTTCACTTTTTAAGCTCCAGTTGGGAAGACAAGCTATAAACCCACGAAGAGGTAATGAAAAATCCAAGAGTTAAGTCACAATTCATATGCACTGAGGTGGCTGGAGAAGATGATCTCTAAAGCCCCTTGCAGCTCTAAACATTGATTATTCTATGACAGTTATATGAGAAGCGTCAGGGGGCAGTGCATGATGAATTGACAATTGTAAGATGTGGATCCAGTAAGTGCTCTTAGGTCCAAAAGGGGAGCTGCTGCCTTGGGCTACAATGGTTTAGGAAAACCGGTAAAAAATTCTGAGCTGTCTGAACTGCAATAAAAGCTGAATTCAATTAGGAGAGTGACTAGCGAGAGTCTGATTATAATACAAATTCAGGCCAAGCTGAGGAGAGTAAGAAACAAAATACTGGAGAGAAAGGGGAAAGGAAAAGGCAGTATCAGCAATTTGGTTTGTGAAACAGACAAAGAATATTAAGTAGCTATCATGCTTCTCATCCTTACAACAGTCTTATAAGGCATTCAAAGTATATTAGCCTTGTTGAGAATCTCCTTTGAGTATCAGCATCTGTTAGAAATGTGTTTGGCAACAAATAATAGAAAACCTGGATGTCAGTGGCTTAAACAAAGTCTTTTTTTTTTTTCTTACCTAGAAAAATCCTAAAGGTAGATGGTCCAGAGTTGGTGCCTCTGCATAATGACATTATCAAGGCTCTTTCTTGCTCTTTCTGGCTAGGCTCTTTCTGGGTCTCTGTCTCATCATTGTTAGAATGACGGCATTTGCACTTATGTTTTGTTGGCTTATGCTCATTTGATGGCTGCTATACCTCTGGGTATCACATTTGCACTCCATCCTAAAGAGACAGAAGGGCAAAGGAACAGAGAGTGTGGGCAGGTGGCATATCCACGAGTCTGAGCCTTTTTATTAAGAGAGTTAAAGCTTTCCTGGAAAGTTGCCTAGGACTTGCAAGACTTTCTCTTGCAATTTTCCTCTGGCCAGAATTGTGTCTCATGGCTGCCCATAGAGGGGGAAAATTTTTTTCTAGAGTGGCTCTACCATTTTACATTCTTGCCAGCAATGAATGAGTGATCCAGTTCTCTGCATTTTTGCCATTTGGTGTTATCAGTATTTTTTATTTTAGCCATTCCAATAAAGAGGCAGTGATATTTTATTGTGCTTTATATTTGTATACCACTTATGACTAATACTGTTGAACATGTATGATTGACTTCTGTATACATTCTTCTGTTGAATGTCTTTATATCTTTTGCCCATTTTCTAATTGGGCTGCTTGATTTTCTACTGTTAAATTTTCAGAGTTATTTATATCTATTCTATTAATAGATACTAGTGCTTCATTGAATACACTTTGCACATATTTCTGCTACTCTTTGGCTTGTCTTTTTATCTTCTTAAGAGGGCCGTTAGCAGAGCAAAAGTTTTTAATTTTGATTAACTCCAATTTGTCAATTTTTCTTTTGTGGATCTTGTTTCTGAAGTCAGGGCTAGAACTCTTTGCTTAGTCCTAGATTGTAAAAATGTTCTTCTATTTTTTTTTCTGAAAGTTTTCTAGTTTTATATTTTGCTTTAAATTCATGATCCATTTTGAGTTAATTTTTATGTAAGGTGTGAGACTTAGGTTTAAGTTTATTATTTTGCCTTTGTATGTCCACTGGCTACAGCTGAAAAGGCTATCTTTACTGACTTGCTTGGCACTTTTGTCAAAATCAGTTGGATATGTTTTTGAAGGGTCTCTTTCTGGGTTCCCTATTCTCTTCCACTGATGTGTTTTTATCCTTTCACCAATTCCACACAATCTTGATTACTGTAGTCCTGTAATAAGTCTTGAAATTAAATTGACTAAAAAATTGTAGCTGTTCTAGTTCCTTTACTTTCCCATATAAATTATAGAATAATCTTCTCTACATTTACAAAAAATCTTGCTAGAATTTTTATAAGAATTGCATTAAAATGACACCAAATTTATAATTGACATCTATGATGGTTAATATTAGGTATGAACTTGATTGGATCGAGGATGCCTAGATGGCTGGTAAAGTGTTGTTTCTGGGTGTGTCTGTGAGGGTGTTGCCGGAGGAGACTGACATTTGAATCAGTGTTGATTCTAAGGGGGATACCCTAATACATCTCCCCCTGCACTGTTCTCCAATATTATCTTCATACCCAAAAATGTGCTATCACATTTGCTAGTGTGAAAAATGTCACACTATGCATTTGAAAGTTCTGTGTAGAATTTCATTGATTAGCAGATGTATTTATTTATTTATTATTTTTTGAGACAAGGTCTCCCTTTGTCACCCAGGCTGGAGTGCAGTAGTGCAATGTAGCTTTGACCTCCTAGGCTCAAGTGATCCTTCTGCCTCAGTGTCCTGAGTAGCTAGGATTACAGGTGCATACCACCATGCCTGGCTAATTTTATTATTTTATATTTATTTTTCATTTTTTAGAGGTGGGAGTCTCTCTATGTTGCCCAGGCTAACCTGGCCTCGGGCAGTCCTCCCACCTTGGCCATCCAAAGTGTTGGGATTACAGGCATGAGCCAGCATGTTCAGCCAGGAATTCCATTTTAATACAATGGTCAAACACATAGAAATGAAGTCTGTAAACATATACTAAGGCTTAGATTTGAATACGGATATGGGAGCTGAAAATAATCTTGCCTATTATTTTCAGGTGAGATTTGAGGATTAAATAAAAAGTGCAAAATAAGTTTCTCTCTGGTATTGTTTGCCAATATTACTCCACTCGGTCCAATCCCTGGCAAGCTCATTCAGGCTCATGGCAGAGGTAACTGAAATCAAGAACTTAATTCTGACATCTGGAAATCTTAGTGGTGGGGGCTGGAAAATGGAGAGAGAAAATATAGGTACCTTCTACTGCATGAGTATTATCAAAAGGTTATGGATAGGAATAGATGGCCTCAGCCTCAGAAGGGCAGGTAGGCTGGTATGGTAAGGGTCTGGGTTCAGGAACAAACTGTATTTCCATTCCCAGTTCTATCACTTATTTGCTATGACTTTGAACAAATTGCCTAATCTAATCTAGCCTCATCTGTAATATGTAAGGTCCATGAGGGCAGGGGCCATGTCTTTGTTGTTTATGATTGTATATCAAGTGCTTAACAAGCCTGGCATTGTGGCATTCAGAGCCAAACCAAATAATTGCTGAAGGAATGTGTTAAAAAATGAACAGTCTTTGACATTTAGAAGCTGGTCTGGTACTCACAGCTATGCCATGATTTTTTCTTTTTTTATTAGACATAAATAATTTCACAGAATACTAAACTCAAACAAGATTACTCTGAAACCATGATGAAATGAGACAAAGCAAGGTCACTTTGTAATTTCATCTAAGCACAGTCCAAAATAAGTTCACGATGCCACCCACAAAATACCAAACATTCTCTTTCTTCAACGAAATGAGTGACTACTTCTTTGCTAATTGCAGCTTTATCCTCCTGCTTCCTTTTGTGTAAATAAGATTTACTGAGACATCCAATCATAGATTCACCCCTGCTTTCTGATAGCATCCAAGCCATAGAAAAACTCCTATTTTCGTAGGGCCTCCCAGAAAACACCCGCCCAAGGCCCCAGTCTTATGATAGGTTTATTCTAAACACCCTCTCACTGAGGTATTTAAAGGGTCTCCATGGTGTGTATTTGTGCTGACTTCAAAGAGTAACGGACACAACCTGCTTAACTACAGCTGTGTTCCTAGTGGTGTTTGGTTGAGGGCATAGACAGTGTGAATAGAAAAAACAGGGAGAAAAACACTGCCTCTTCAGAGTTGTTGTGGGTATTAAATGAACAATCAATTTACCAACATATATTGAGAGTCTGTTTTGTGTCAGCTACTGTGCTACGTGCAGGAAATACCAAGAAGAACAAGACCCGAATTGCTCTCCAGGGTTTTGAAACTGCAGGTCATGCAGAGTAGAAAACTTATATCCAATTCAAAGCACTATTATAGAGGCATATACCTCCTATGAAGGTGTTATCATAGGACCATACATAGAGAAGGAGTATGTAACTCGTCTGGCCCTTAGGGACTGAGGGAGTCAGAAGAAGAGAGGATGTGGGGTGGACAGAATAATGGCTCTGCAAAGATGTCCTATTCCTTGAAATCTGTGAATATATTACCTAATATGGCAAATGAACTTTACAGATATTAAATTTCTTGAGATGGGAAGATTATTCTGGGTTATCTGGTTGGGCTCAATGAAATCACAAGTGTTCTTGTAAGAGGGAGGCAGGAGGGTGAGAGAGAGGAGACCTGATTGCAAAATGATGTGGGACCACAAGCCAAGGAATGTGGGCAGCCTCTAGAAGCTGGAAAGGACCCAGGAATGGATTTTCTCCTAGAGCCTCCAGAGTCAGCCCTCCCCATCTATTTAGACCTGTGACCTCCAGAACCAGAAGAGAACAAATTTGTGTTTTTAAAGCCAACTAAATCTTTGGTAATTTGTTACAGCAGCACTAGGAAATTAATTCAGGCTTAATCTTTAGCGCAGAGTCCCAGAAGAAGCAAAGAAGACTATTTCCTGTGAGGACCTGCCAGTTAGTCTGCATGGCTTGGGGAATGCGTGTGCTTGGGAATAGGACAGGATATGTGGAGATCAGATCCTGAAAGGTCTTTCCATGCAAAGAAATTGGAAATAATGCTGAAGGTAATCTGAGACTACTGAAGGATTAAAAGTAGGGGAGTGTGACAAAATCAGAGTTGCATTTCAGAAGGATGGACTGGAGTCTGCAAGTAGGGAGAACAGATGAGAGGCTACTTAAGTATTCTGGGCAAGAAACGATGAGAGGCTTTCTCTGACCCTCTAAGAAATGCCCTTGCTTATTCCTTGAAATTTGGGATGAGAGGATTTACAAAAAAAAAAAAGGTTGTACTCTTCAAATATTTGAAAGGCTGTCATGAAACACAAAGATTAGACATGGTCTGTGCTGCTTCAAGGTCGAGGGATAAATCAGTCATAAGGAGATATTAAGTGCACTATCAGGAAGCACATTAATAAGTTGTCTAAAAATTGCATAGACTTCTTCACAGATAATTATGCCTTACATTTCATTCTTTCAGGCCTGTATATGATGGTGAACCAAACAGACAAAGGCGCCGGCCCGGGAAGAAGTTTCTTTGCATAAGGTACTGTTTACAGATAATTTTTATATAAAATAATCATTTAACCAAGAAGCAAGGTCACAGTCGGGATGGCTGAAAGAGACTAATATACGGGCGAAGGTGGTTTGGAATGAACCCTGGTCTGGGAAAATTGAGACGAAAACTAAGAAGCAGTCACTGATGGCTAAGGAACCCATGGGACTTCTCTCCGCGCGCTTTCCCGGCCGCCCGGCCGCTCACCTCACCCTTCAGCCCGCCGGTGCCCGCCCCTTTCCCGCCCCTTTCAACACGTCACTCGGGCCGCGGGGATTTCGAGCATTTTCTCTCGCGAGATCTGCACGGTGGCATAGTCCGCCGTGGAGGCAACTGAGGGGACAGTTGGGGTTTTCAGCAACTCCAGGCCTGGTCTTGAGCCGTGAAGTAGGTTCCGGGGCCCGAGACCTGGGCTGTCAGCGGGTGGGGCGGTCTCCCCGGGCTCGAACCGATCTGGGTCCGCGTGCGCGCTGCGAGCCCCGAACCCGTGCGGTCGGTCCCCGGGGTTGGGGGTCGGCGTGGATGGTCTGCGGGCGCCTGGACCGCGTCCAGGGACTCCTGCGGCGTGGGTCTGAGGTGCGGCGGTCCGGTGCAGGCCCTCGGCGGGTGGAGAGCGGGAGGGCCCGGGCGTCCGCAGCCCCGAGCTGACCTCGCCCCAGGTGAGAGTGAGGTTAGCGTCAGAGCTGGTTGTCGCGAGGGTCTTGCACCTGGGAAACTCAGGAAATCCTCTGGTCCTCATCTTAAAGTTCTTTTTTCCGAAGTTACCCAGTGGAGTTGGTTTTCCTTCTTTCGTGGTTTTTCGAAGTTCTGTGAATATGTTAATTATTCAGAGAGGCAGAAGGAAGACGTAAAATGAGGAGACCAAAGTGATTTAAATCCCACCATTCTCATTTTTTTCTTTTTAAACTTAAGGCGTACAGAACGATGGAGTATATGACAGAATCCACCAACCGCAGCCCTGGACACATGTGAGTGCGACACTTCTTCCTTCCGCCTTGAATGTGAAAATCTTCAGTGAGCCTGGGAAACTTACTGTGGGGGAAAGCTTGAGGGTGGGTGGGGGAGGAGCTTCTATTGTCAAAAATGGGAAAAAATAAGTCTCATTTCTGTAGAAAATCGAATTAGTTTCTGGTTATAAAGCTTGTTCTAGTAAATATAACCTCTAAAAGGGTTAAAATATTCACCATGCATCCTTTCAGAACAGCACTGTCCAATATGTAGCCATATGTGGCTCTTTAAATTTACTTTTTGCTGTTTTTTATTGGAGATTACAGTGTAGTAATTTTTAATTTTAAGCAACTTAAAACGTAATTATCAATTTTTAATTTCTTTTTTTTTTTTTTTTTTTTTTTGAGACACAGTCTCACTTTGTTGCCCAGGCTGGAGTGCAGTGGTGTGATCTCACTGCACCCTCAGCCTCCCGAGTTCAAGCAATTCAGCCTCCCGAGTTCAAGCAATTCAGCCTCCCGAGTAGTTGGGACTAACAGACACCACCACGCCCAGCAGATTTTTGTATTTTTAGTAGAGATGGGGTTTCACCATAATGGCCGGGATAGTCTCCATCTCTTGACCTCGTGCTCTGCTCCTGTCTGCCTCCCAGAGTGCTGGGATTACAGGCGTGTGCCACCACATCCAGCTAATTTTTGTATTTTTACATGTTGGTCAGGCTGGTCTTGAACTCCTGACCTCAAGTGATCCACCCGCCTCGGCCTCCCAAAGTGCTGGGATTACAGGCGTGAGCCACCGCGCCTGGGGGAATTTCTTACATTTATGTTCAAATTTGCTCTGCTCTGCTCTGCTTGCTTGCTTGCTTGCTTTTTCTTTCTTTCTTTTCTTTTTTCTTCCTTTCTTCTCTCTCTCTCCTTTTCTGATAAATAGACAGGTTTAATGATACAGTTCTCTTCACAGAGATGACTACAGAGACTTTTAAACGATAATCTGGAATCGTTCAGCACAGACCAATTAGCTAAATCTAAAATAAACTGGCTTCTTACCACAACTACCCTGTAAATATTGCAGTCCTCTGTCTGGAATGACCTTAATCTCACGGGAAAACAGTAACTATGGAGAAACTAGCTTTGTGGCCAAAAGTAAAAACCAAAGGAAAAATAGGAGTTCAGTGGCTAGTTAGTGAAAACAGGAAACATGGCCCCCTTTTGTGTGATGCTTTACTCTTCCCTTGCCCTTCAGTTAGCTCAGAGGATTTGAATAAGCCATCTGAAACTTAAATGTCTTTGGAGCTCAGCATAGTGCTGATCTTCCTTGTTCTGTCAGTAGCTTTTAATAGACACTTGTCTGAGGGCTCAGAGCCCTTCACAGAACCCTTTCTTGGAATGGGTTCAGTTTGACCATTATACTTCTTCAAAATGATGAACACCCTCCCAGACAACCAGCACTCTGGAAGAGCCTGGTTAGCTCTGTCGAGAACTGCTTGCTTTCCAAATGGTACTGCTGGCTCCATTCTGTCAGCATAAGCCCCAAGCAGTTTAAGTTGGAAATTTCCTTAATTAATTTAAATGGAATAAAATTAAATACTTGGTTGCTTGTTTGTACTAGCCATATTGCCACATGTGGCTAGTGGCTACCATTGGACGTGGAAATTATCGAACTTTTCTTTTGGACAGTGTGTTCCTACATTAGTGGTTCTCAAACTTTTTTCTGCCCGCAGTACATCTAGAATTATGATAGTTCTGTTATTTATACCAAGTCTCTAGATGTTGATATACTTTGTATCATGTTAAAAAAAAATTCTGCTCTGGGTAAACATTTATATTTTAGCAGTCCTTACGCTTTTTTTTTAATTGCCTTTGGAGTATATTGCTATCTAATTCTGTTAGAAATGGTTTAGATATTAGTTTCTATTGGTGTAGTCCAGAGATATACTTGAAGAAATGTTTATTAGGGATAGACAACTGAAGTCTTTTAATCTAGTGATGCCATTCTGTTCACCTAAGCTGTGGTCCTCTGTACGCCCTGAATAAATAAATTTTTAAAGGCTTAGTATTTAGAGATGAGGTGGTTGAATTAAAAAGAGATAAACTGATCTTACGTATTTTTGATACAGGGTTTTCGTTTTGGTTTTTGCCATTGACACACTGTTACCTTGTTAATTGATTGTTTCTTGGTTTTCCAATTTTTGACAAGGGATAATGAATAACAGTGCTTCTGAAATTTTTCCCAAGTTTGCTATTACACTTGCAGTTGGGAAGTTTATCTGTTTATATGTGAAAGTGAATGTGAATGTTTGTGTCTGCATAGACAATGTTTGGAACGATATATACAAATTGTTAATAAATGTTACCTTCATGGATAGTCTTGATTGGATGTGGTCAAGAGCCCTTTAAAATTTTTTATTGTATTTAAGTATTTGAAGTTAAAATTAGTGTAAGATTTGCGTTCTTCATCAACGTACCTACATTTGTTTTAATGTGACAATATAGTTTCATTTGCTTTTAATAAAAAAGACTTGTTTAGACCCATATTGGCTATTTAAATGTAAATTTAAATTAAAAAAAATAAAATAAAAAATTGAGTTCTCAGTTGTACTGGTCACTTTTCATGGCCCAGTTGCCATATGTGGCTAGTGGCTACCTTGTACAGACCACAGTAGAACATGTCTATCATGGCATGAAGTTCTTTTGGGCAGTACTGACTCTCTAGAACCTTTAGGACATTGGCCTTATATTGAGGATTTTTAGAATTGTAGCCATTTTTGGTGTTTTCCCCCTGTATTACAAGGTTATTCTTTCTCTACTACATCTTTGAAGATTGCTTTCTTTCTTTTCTCTTTCTTGTTTTGAGACATTGTCTTGCTCTGTCACCCAGGCTGGAGTGCAGTGGTGTGATCTGGCTCAGTGCAACTTCTGCCTCCTGGGTTCAAACAATCTTGTGCCTCAGCCTCCCAAGTAGCTGGGATTACAGGCATGCACCACCATGCCCAGCTAATTTTTGTATTTTTAGTAGAGATGGGGTTTCACCATGTTGTCCAGGCTGGTCTCGAACTTTTTATCTCAGGTGATCCACCTGCCTTGGCCTCCCAAAGTGTTATAATTACAGGCATCAGCCACTGTGCCTGGCCCAGGTTGTTTTGTTTCTGTCATTTTTTAAAAAGGGCAAAGATACTGTGGACTAACTTGAAGGCTTTTGTTTGTTTGGCATCTAAAAAAAAAATTTAGTGTATTTTAAAAACCTAATTTGAAAGACTTGTCTTTTATTTATTAAAGCTTGTGCTGTGAGTGTGGTGTCCCAATAAGTCCAAATCCTGCCAATATTTGTGTGGCCTGTTTGCGAAGTAAGGTGGACATCAGCCAAGGTATTCCGAAACAAGTCTCGATTTCGTTCTGCAAACAATGTCAAAGGTACAGTGTGGTACAATTTTGCTCTTCTTAAAGTTGGAATTTACATTTAGAGAGCCACCGAGATATGCTAAGATTACACGAAGGTACATAGAATAAAGTGCATGCAATTAAGATTTAATTTTTGTGTTGGTGGCACCAAAGATTTTAGAATTTGTAATTTTATGGCGTACTTCTCTAGTGTTCCTGCTAATCTGGTAAAGATAGTGTAAAGGTATTTAAATCTGTTCTTCTCATGTTAAAGGATCTGATAGATTTGATGTATATCGTTAATAGATAGGAGTTGATGTTTGTAAGGGTGAGAGCAGATTATTAAGGACATGTTGTTATGAGATTTTTTTTTCTTTGTTATTAGAAGCTATGTATGATAAAAAGTACCTTATGTTTGGAGTAATTTAGTAATATGTTTGAAAAACTTTTAATGTTCACATATAATTAAAATAACTATGTTGATGGAAAACAAGCTCAGTAAATCCTATCTGAAATGGTCTGAAATGAAGATTTGGTTGGAAGGCAGAAGACTTCTGAAGTTAATGTTTCATTCCTCTTTATTTTCTTTAATTGTTGGCGTAAACAACATATCTATTAAGCCACTGAGTAACACAGAACTGCCTAATGAGTGTAAAATTGTATGCCTGTGATTTCCAAAATGGGTTAAGACTCTACTTTTTGAGTATGTGTCTCTAGTGGGGTGGTTCATGGACTCCTTGAGAATTTGAAAACTGTATCTCTCCTGTAAAATATTTACATATATATGTATACAAACACATGAAACTTTGTTTATTGTTTCAGGGAGTTTACAGTTTATAAGCTTAGCAAGTGTGAGGCTTAATCGTTTAAATACTTGGTATTAAAAGCCTGGTGGAGTTAGACAAGTACTAGATAAAGAACTAAACAGACTTAGTTTGTCTTGGCTTTCTCACAAACTAGCTTTTTGAAACTCTTGGCCATTTATCATCTCAGGGCCTCAATTTCCTCATCAGAATTAATGGTTTTATTAGGTGATATTTCTAACTCTAAAAGTGTACATATAGGCCAGGCACAGTGGCTCATGCCTGTAATCCCAGCACTTGGAGAGGCTGAGGCAGGTGGATCACTTGAGGTCAGGAGTTTGAGACCAGACTGGTCAACATGGTAAAACCGTGTCTCTACTAAAAATACAAAAGTTAGCTGAGCATGGTGGGGCGTGCCTGTAATCCTAGCTACTCTGGAGGCTGAAGTAGGCAAACCACTTGAACCCAAGAGGCGGGGGTTGTAGTAAGCTGAGATTGTACCACTGCACTCCAACCTGGGGGACAGAGCGAGACTCCATCTCAAAAAAAAAAAAAGTACCAATAAATAAATATATAAGTAGTTATAAACAAAGGGGGGATCTGTGTAATGTTTCTGATTGAACCTTGAAAAGTAAAAATGAAAAATTTTTGTTATTTAACAAGTATGGCAAAAGGCATTCACATAACACATTTGGCAGTGTTTTATATTTAACAAACATTTATTGAGCACCTACTATAAGATGTGTCAGGCACTGTACTAAGTCCTGGGTAGGCTGGACGAAAAACCTTAAAGCACATGTGTAAGAGATTTAAGTTTTGTTTTCGTCAGGTTTTACCTAAGATTTTAAACGTCATTTTACAATTTAAAATTTGAAAAGGACTTGAAATAAGATGAGTAGACTGAACTTTTGCTGATTCCTAGTGTTGTGAGGTACTAATTTACCCTTTTATTGTGAGAAATAAGCAGTTTTCAGGCAGTTTAGAAGTACATAATAAACCATTTTAATGCCATGTTGAGGTGATTCACCCCTGTTGTTCAGAGCATAGCTTTAAGGGACTCTTGGACACTTTGCCAGCCTCACTGGAATTGTAGTGGTAATTTGGTGATTGAAGTAATAAGATCACTTTAGTAGGTTATTTCAGATTGACGTTCTCAGTCAGAATTTTACCTTTTTAATTAAAGCTGCTAGTCCAGTTGAAAGTTCTGGAACCATTAAAATATATGTGAGTTAAGTGCTTCATATCAACCTTGGGTTTCATTATGCCTGGTTAATAATTTGGGTTATATCTGTATATTCAGATGGAAATTTCTGTGTTTCCTGAGAGATGTTAGATTTCAGTATGTTACCTTTTCTTTCAGGTATTTTCAGCCACCAGGAACTTGGATACAGTGTGCTTTAGAATCCAGGGAACTTCTTGCTTTGTGTTTGAAAAAATCAAGGCCCCTCTGAGTAAGGTAAGTTAAACAGCTAAAATCAGGATTTATAGGTATGTTTTCATTAAAGCTCTCATTTTCAGAAGATTCTTGTGAGTAGGTTTTTCAGAAGTAACTATTAAATGTTACTGTTGTTACCAGTAGCACCCCCACTACAAACACTTTTTAAAGTTACATATATTCTTTTTATGAAAAGTGAAAATAGAGGGTGAGAAGGGCAGAGTAGTGAGATGATAAGACCACTAGGATTCCTGTGGCTACCATTTTTAGAATGGATGTAAGGGAGATAAAGGTGTAAGTGATTGTAATAATCATGAGAAATGGTGTTTTTGGATCAGCAGTGGAGGTGGTAAGAAGTAGATTTGGATCTATTTTTAAGGTAGTGACATTTACTGATGTAGCTGGATGTGTGTGTAAGAGACAGAAGAGTTAAGGATGCCTTCCACTGTTTATGACCTGAGCAGCCAGCTCACTGGGTAGGGGAGATTGGAGCTCATCTGTAACTGGTATTTCGATGTCTACCAGATGCTTAAGTAGAAATACTGAGTAGGCAGGTTGATAAATAAGCAGATGAGTGGTCCGGTCTAGAGATAATGAATTTGGGATATAGATAATATTTAAGGTCATGAATTAGATTAGGTTACTTCAGGAGTTTACATAGAGAAGGAAAGAAACTGGAGGACTGAATCCTGGAATGATTCCTTTAATGGGTAATGAGGAGGAATCAGCAAAGGAGACTAAAAGGAGCTGCTAGGGAGGTAGGAGGAATATATTAGGTGAATGTGATGTCCTGGGAGGAAAGGTAAGTGTTTTAAGAAGAAAGGAGTGAGTAGCTATGTGATTTGCAGTTGATGGGTCAAGTAATGAGTTCCGTAGCTTTAGCAATGTGGACGACCTTACTAACATGGGCAATTTCTGTTTAGTGGTGATGGTAAACATGTGATTTAAGTAGAAATGAAAATGGGAGAAGGAATTGGAGGTAGCAAGGATAGACAGTTCTTTTAAGATTCGGTATAAAGGAAAACAAAGAAATGGGGCAATGGTTGAAGGGGAAATTTGGGAAGAGACACATGTCTTCATTTTATTTTATTTTTTGGAGATAAGGTCTTTGCTCAGGCTGGAGTGCAGTGGTGCTGTCATGGCTCACTGCAGCCTCAAACTCCTGGGCTCAGGTGATCCTTCTGCCTCAACCTCCCAAGTAGTTGGTACTATATTGTGCACCACCAAGCCTGGCTGCTTTAAAAATATTTTTTTTATTTTTTTATTTTTAGTAGAGATGAGATCTCTGTCTGTCTCTTTTTTTTTTTTTTGGCCTTGTAGAACAGAGATCTCACTATGTTGCCCAGACTGGTCTTGAACTCCTGAGCTCAAGTGATCCTCCTGCCTCAGTCTCCCAAAGTGTTGGGATTACAAGCATGAGCCACTATGCTTGGCCAGGACACATTTCTTAAGATGGGATATATAATTGTATTTGTCAGTTCTCTGGGAGTGTTAGAGTACAGAGGGAAATTTTTGTAAAATTGCAGGGAGACTGAATAATTGGCTGGAGGATGGCCTCAAGAAGTAGAAAAGAGATGAGATATAGCACATAGTGGAAGAATACCTTATTTGTTTATTCATTCATTCAACAAGTATTCAGCACTTACTCTTCGCCAAGTACCATTTTGGGAGGCTGTAATATTTCATGGAACAAAATAAAGATCTTTGCTGTCTAGTGGGGCATTCTAGAGGTTGATCTTGTTAGGAGTATGGACACTTCATCTGTGGTAACAGGAGGGAAGGTGTTGAGTGGGAGCTTCTGGGAATTCTCTGGTTCCTTCTTTTTTAATGGAGAAAACAGAAGCATGGGCATTAGCTGTGTGAGAAGAGCCATTAGACAGATGTTTGAGGAAAGAGTGGAAGATATGAAATGGTCCTCTATGACAGTTGGAGAGAGAATGCACCTGAACAATGTTGGGCAGTGCTGAGGGTTACTGTTACAAATTTAGACTAGTCAGTGTGGTTTGCATCTATTTCTCTAGTTCCATCAGCTACACAGATAAGGCATAGAGCAGACAGAGCACTGGATTTAATCCAGTTTATAATTTAGCCTAGTGACTAAGGTGAAATAAGAGAGGGAACAAGGAAATTGAGTGTGTACATGAGACAACTTCTGATTATTGATTTTGAAGCTAGAGAGGAAGAATGAGGAATAAAGTTGGTAGGATGAATGGATTGTCCATTACATTAACTTGAAAGATTTTTGGTGCCCAGGAACTAGAGGAAATAAGCTGGAAAGATAGGTGGTAGTCAGGGAGTAGGATGTTTGGAATTTGAGATTTTGAAGTGTTTGCAGTTATTGGCAATTAAAGGATAAGAGTGACTGAGATAGGAAGGTGGACAATATTTTGGGAGAAGAATAACTCAAAGAATGGAGAGAGAGGTCAGGGTATTGTGGGGATCATCTGTGTGGATATTGAAATCCCTAGGTATTAATATTACTGGAAAGTGTGATGGTGAGCCAGAAGCTAAAATATTATGAGAAATGAAAACAAATGATACAAAGATGAACAGATTAATAAAGAGAGTAGTGGGTGGTAGAGTCTAATGACTTTAGACTCAGAGCTGGGTATATTTGAGGAGGAGGCAAGGAGAATGGTCTGTAATTAGCAATGAAGAGCAAGGAGGATACCTGTCTGGTGCCTGATTCAGTGATAGGAAGAAAATGGGAGAAATATCAGTCATCACTTCATATAGCTTCAGGGGAGAGAGTTAATCAGGAGATCTAGAAGTTGAAGGGAATGTTCAGCAAAGTTGAGGATTTAGGAGGTTTCATTGTTAGTGAATGTTGAGCTCTAGAGGGCACAGTAGAAGGGTTTTAGGATTCGGGGATGAGCGTTAAATGGGGACAGAATAGGGAATATGCATAACCATATGGAAATTGGAGTATGGGAGATGAGGGGGTGACTGAGGTGTCTGGTACTATGGTAAAGAAGGAAAGGGACTAATAAGGTTGATTAGTCATGGTTGTCTTGAGGACACATAATATAGTGAGGTTGTGTTGGGGGAATGCCAAGCAGGATGTCAAGGAGACTCTCTCCATTCCTGTAGGTGGGGGTTGGAGCTTGAGGGGAAGATCAGTTTTATTCAGTGCCCTTGAGGCTTTTTTATGTTTTGACCACTGCAGGTGGAGATTGAAGGAATCGGAATCTGCCTGTCACCCTCTGTACCTGGCGTTGCTTGTTAACTACAGGGCTTTGCTTTAGGAAGGCCAGTTGTATGAGGGCTTTACTCTGGTGTGTTCCATCTTTGTATCTACACTACAAGTGGCTAGTCTACTTTTCACCAGACAGTACTTGATAAAAGTGTAATCTGTTACCTCTCAAATCTGTTAACTACAGCCCAGATTTTTTTTCATAGATCTTCAGACCAGTAGAATCTAATGTTCACTGAACAGTTCCTCTTGGGCATCTCACAGATACTGTCTTAAACTTAAATGTCTGAAATCAAATGTAACATCTTTTCCTTATTATATCCTTTGTTTATTTGTATCACAAAATTGTACTACCTAGTTGTCTAAGCAGATACTTGAGCATCATTCTAGAGTCTGTTTTCTTCTTCTTTCCCCTATTCAGTTACCATTAAGTGTTACAGATTTTTTTCTATATCACTTGGACTGTACAGATAAATCTTACGGATTTTTATCTCCTAAATAGTCCTTGAATCTGCTTTTGTTATTTCCAGTGCCTCTCAGTTCAGATCATCTACAACCCCTGCCCAAATTATTTCAGCAGCCTGCATTCTTGTTCTCCCACTCACCCCATAACCCGTCTTCCCAAACACCCATTCTGGCCATTCTTGAGTTATATATTCAGATTTTCACGTGTAGTAAACTGGTTTTGGCCTATGCAGATGCCGCAGATTTAGTAGTGAGTTATAATTGTGGATTTAGTATTCAGTTTATGAAACTTCTCTAATGAATATTGATTCTTAAAAAAAGTCACAGACTTAATATAGAGAGACTAATACAAGTGGAAACTTTTGTTCATGAGATTACTAATAGATAATGAGGTCACCAGGTCTTTGCTTTCTTCCAAAAAATATAATTTCCTTTTAAAGGACAGTACTTTTTTTTAAGGGAAAAGAATTTTTTCCCTATACAAATACTTTATTTTTTGCTTAAATTATGTCAGTTGCATTAATATAGTCATTGGATTGTCCTTTGATTTGCTGCTATTGTTGCATAACTGATGATTAATCTTTTTTTATGGTGATGGTGTGTAGTCATGCTGATCACAGATTCCTTAAGCATCTTATGAAATCCATTTATTAATAATTTGTTCTTTTGCCTTTTTTTTTTTTCTCCTCAGGTGAGAACTTAATGTTTCTTTTTGTGTTTTATTGAAGGTACGGCTTGTCGATGCAGGCTTCGTTTGGACTGAGCCTCATTCTAAGAGACTTAAAGTTAAACTGACTATTCAGAAAGAGGTAAGCGGTACATAATTTTCTCAGCATGGTTAAAGTGCAGGTAGTGAAAATGAAGACCTAGTGATAAGTTACTTTATGGCTTGAACAGCTTAAAAGGAAAAGAGTACACTCAATTTTAGCTGTTTGTTTCTTTTTGAGCTTCTGTAGAAATAATTAGGTCACTAGTAAGAGTAGTCATTGTTTATGATTAGCAGACTTACTGATCTTTTCCAGAGTTATTTTTATTAGGAAAATGACTGAAGTAAAAACATGGGCTAAGGTACTGATTCTCAAACTTGGCTAATCATTGTAATGACTCATCATAACTGAAGCAAAAATACTCTGCATTTGAGGCCTGGGAATCTAGGTGTAGGTTGAGTATCCCTTATCTGAAATGCAGATTTTGGATTTTGGAATATTTGCATTATACTCACTGGTTGAGCATCCCTAATTCAAATACAAAATGTTCCAGTGAACCTTTCCTTTGAGTGTCATTTAGAAACCCAAAATGTTTCAGATTTTGGAGCTGAAATTTCAGATTTGGGATTTTTGGATTTGGAATGTTCAATCCATATTTTTAAAAAGCTTCCAATGTGATTTTTGATCAGCTATGTTTGGGAGCAAGAATTTAATGAGCCCTTAATTTAAAGGAATATTTTCTTTTTGAGAAGTTTTCCTTATTTTTTCTTGGATAGTTTCTCTATATAAACATATGCATAGGCTGGGCGCGGTGGCTCACACCTGTGATCTCAGCACTTTGGGAGGCCAAAGGTAGGCAGAACACTTGAGCCCAGGAGTTTGAGACCCCATCTCTACTAAAAACACAAAAATCAGTTGGGCTTGATGGCATGTGCCTGTAGTCCTAGCTACTCGGGAGCCTGAGGTGAAGGATTGCTTGAGTACAGGAGGTGGAGGTTGCAGTGAACCAAGATCGTGCTACTACACTTCAGCCTGGGCGACAGGCAGAGTGAGACCCTGTCTCAAAAAAATTATATATATATGTAAAATATACACAGAATATTCTCACAACCACTTCAGCTAAAGGAAAATTTGAAATGGTAATCTAATAAAAATTAGGAATTAAATCTGTATACCCTTCTTGAAATAGTATAACTTATTTTTGTGACTTTAAATTTGAGGACAGTTGATTGATGTGCTCAAAGCATTAATGGAAAAAGTTTAAATTAAATATTAAAGGTTCTTCTTTTAAAGAAAATATTTGTTATTAAACAAAACCAAACGAATGAAGGAGTGTAATTGTTTTCTTTATCAGGTGATGAATGGTGCTATCCTTCAACAAGTGTTTGTGGTGGATTATGTTGTTCAGTCCCAAATGTGTGGAGATTGCCATAGAGTAGAAGCTAAGGATTTCTGGAAGGCTGTGATTCAAGTGAGGCAAAAGGTAATGATAGAAGATGATGAGTGAGTCCTACATCTTATATTTCATCTATGTCAGTTATGTGACAGCTAGTAAAACCTCCTTCCCTTCTTTCTAAATCCTACGGGTACCAGGGATAATCTAGATCCCTGAAGCATTCACCTTTGGAAACAGATCATTATTACATTTTAGATAATCTTTAAAGATCATTATTGTTTGAAAAATCAGTATGCTATATCTGTAGATGGTATGTGTGTGCTGTACCTATAAATGGCTTTTTGGGGGGGGCAGTTATTGATCAAATAATTTATATTTTAGACTTTGCACAAAAAAACTTTCTACTATCTGGAACAGTTAATTCTGAAATATGGAATGCATCAGAATACACTTCGTATCAAAGAGATTCATGGTGAGTTAAAATTTAAAAGCATTTGAAATGATGTCAGATTTTTATTGCAACTTACCTAAGTAATCTTGTCTTTACTGATAACATCTGGATTAGTACTGTCCGAAAGAATTTTCTGTTGAGTACTTGAAATGTGGCTAGAGCAACTGAGAAACAGAATTTTTAATTTTCTCCTAATGTCAGACGTTTTTTATGTTTCATACCCAAGTATAATTTTTTTGAGGTTTCTGTTTGATATATATGCATACATGCTTCTGTTCAGTCTTGCTCTCAGTTTTGTGAGTGACACTGACAAGAGTTAAAAAACTTGCCTTCTTTCCACCTAGCATTTAATTAACCTTTTGAAGTTTTTTAAGAACTTGACTATTAAGCCATCCAATTTGATATCACTTAAAGGATGTCTTTTCAGTTTCTTTTATGATATTTATCTCTCAGGTATTCTACCCCTTGAGTCAATTTTAACAGCATTTTCCAAGAAAAGCCATTTCTTCTAGCTTTTTAGATTCTTGGCATAAAATAGAACATATCATAATGAATCTCATCCACAACTATAGTTATGTCCTCTTTATTGTTCCTAATGTTTCTCATTTCTCTTTTTCTACTCACCTCCCCTTAGTCAGAATTGCCACTTTTATCTATTATGTTGGTTTTATCAGAAAACTATTTTTAGTTTTATTTTAAACAATCTTATATTTTTCTTTGTCTTAATTTTGTTTTTATCACTGTAATTCCTTCAACTCTCTTTAGTTCTGTTTTGTTTTAATGAATTGATAGGTTAATTTATTTTTAATAAATATACTTAAGGTCATAAATTTTCTTCTGAGTACCGTGTTGGGTCTGTAGCTGGTACTTATAGCTACCTTTTTCCACTGCCCATTGCACATTTTGTTTGCCATCAGCAAGCACCTCAGCTGTTTGATTCTTTTGGATACATACTTAGGTGTGGAATTACTGAGTTCTATGGTAAATTTATGTTTATGTATAAGAAACTGCCAAACTGCTTCAAAGTGGCTGTACCATTTTACATTCCTGCCAGCAATATTTCTCCATATCCTCCTCAACACTTCTTACTATCTTTTTGTTTATAGCCATTCTAGAGGGTGGTATGAAGTGGTATCTCATTTTGGTTTTAATTTCCATTTTGCTAATGACTAAAATGTTGAGCATAGTCTGGATACAAGTCTCTAACTAAATATATGGTTTGCAGGTATTTTCTCCAAAATCTCTAGTGTGTAGGAGAAAATTCACACTAGATATTCTTTTTTTTTTTTTTTTTATTGAATTTTAGGTTTTGGGGTACATGTGAAGAACATGCAAGATTGTTGCATAGGTACACACATGGCAGTGTGATTTGCTGCCTTCCTCCCCCATCACCTGTATCTGGCATTTCTCCCCATGCTATCTCTCCTCAACTCCCCACCCACCACTGTCCCTCCCCTATTTCCCCCTGACAGACCCCAGTGTGTGATGCTTCCCTCCCTGGGTCCATGTATTCTCATTGTTCAACACCCGCCTATGAGTGAGAACATGCGGTGTTTGATTTTCTGTTCTTGTGTCACTTTGGTGAGAATGATGATTTCCAGGTTCATCCATGTCCCTACAAAGAACACAAACTCATCGTTTTTGATGGCTTCATAATATTCCATGGTGCATATGTGCCACATTTTCCCTGTCCAGTCTATCATTGATGGGCATTTGGGTTGGTTCCAGGTCTTTGCTGTTGTAAACTGTGCCACGATGAACGTACGTGTGCATGTGTCCTTATAATAGAATGATTTATAATCCTTTGCATATGTACCCAGTAATGGGATTGCTGGGTCAAATGGAATTTCTATTTCTAGATCCTTGAGGAATCGCCACACCGTCTTCCACAATGGTTGAACTAATTTACACTCCCACCAACAGTGTAAAAGCGTTCCTATTTCTCCACATCCTCTCCAGCATCTGTTGTCTCCAGATTTTTTAATGATCGCCATTCTAAATGGCATGAGATGGTATCTCAATGTAGTTTTGATTTGCATTTCTCTAATGACCAGTGATGATGAGCATTTTTTCATGTTTGTTGGCCTCATGTATGTCTTATTTTGAGAAGTGTCTGTTCATATCCTTCGCCCACTTTTGAATGGGCTTGTTTGTTTTTTTCTTGTAAATCTGTTTTAGTTCTTTGTATATCCTGGATATCAGCCCTTTGTCAGATGGGTAGACTGCAAAAATTTTTTCCCATTCTGTTGGTTGCCGATTCACTCTAATGACTGTTTCTTTTGCTGTGCAAAAACTGTAGAGTTTGCTTAGGTCCCATTTGTCTATTTTGGCTTTTGTTGCCAGTGCTTTTGGTGTTTTGGTCATGAAGTCCTTGCCTATGCTTATGTCCTGAATGGTTTTGCCTAGCTTTTCTTCTAGGGTTTTTATGATGTTAGGTCTTATGTTTAAGTCTTTAATCCATCTGGAGTTAATTTGAGTGTAAGGTGTCAGGAAGGGGTCCAGTTTCTACTTTCTGCACATGGCTAGCCAGTTTTCCCGACACCATTTATTAAACAGGGGAATCCTTTCCCCCATTGCTTGTTTTGTCAGGTTTGTCAAAGATCGGATGGTTGTAGATGTGTTGTGTTGCGTCGGAGGCCTCTGTTCTGTTCCATTGGTCTATATCTCTGTTTTGGTACCAGTACCATGCTGTTTTGATTACTGTAGCCTTGTAGTTTAGTTTGAAGTCCAGTAGTGTGATGCCTCCAGCTTTGTTCTTTTTGCTTAGAATTGACTTGGCTATGCGGACTCTCTTTTGGTTCCATATGAAGTTTAAGGTGGTTTTTTCCAGTTCTGTGAAGAAGGTTATTGGTAGCTTGATGGGAATAGCATTGAATCTGTAAAATACTTTGGGCAGTATGGCCATTTTCACGATACTGATTCTTCCTAACCGTGAACATGGAATGTTTCTCCATCTGTTTGTATCCTCTCTTATTTCGTTGAGCAGTGGTTTGTAGTTCTCCTTGAAGAAGTCCTTTACGTTTCTTGTTAGATTGTATTCCTAGGTATTTTATTCTCTTTGTAGCAATTATGAAGGGCAGTTCGTTCCTGATTTGGCTCTCTTTAAGGTCTGTTATTGGTGTATAGGAATGGTTGTGATTTTTGCCCATTGATTTTTGTATCCTGAGACTTTACTGAAGTTGCTTATCAGTTTCAGGAGATTTTGGGCTGACACGATGAGATCTTCTAGATATACAATTATGTCCTCTGCAAATAGAGATAATTTGACTTCTTCCTTTCCTATTTGAATACCCTTTATTTCTTTTTCTTGCCTGATTGCTCTGGCTAGAACTTCCAGTACTATATTGAATAGGAGTGGTGAGAGAGGGCATCGTTGTCTAGTGCCAGATTTCAAAGGGAATGCTTCCAGTTTTTGCCCATTCAGTATGATATTGGCTGTTGGTTTGTCGTGAATAGCTTTTATTGTTTTGAGATATGTTCTGTCAATACCTAGTTTATTGAGGGTTTTTAGCAAAAAGGGCTGTTGAATTTTGTCAAAGGCCTTCTCTGCATCAATTGAGATAATCGTGGTTTTTGTCTTTGGTTCTGTTTATGTGGTGAATTATGTTTATAGACTTGCGTATATTGAACCAGCCTTGCATCCCCGGGATGAAGACTACTTGATCATGGTGGATAAGCTTTTTGATGTGCTGTTGCAATTGGTTTGCCAGTATTTTATTGAAGATTTTTGCATCTATGTTCATCATGGATATTGGCCTGAAGTTTTCTTTTCTTGTTGAGTCTCTGCCAGGTTTTGGTATCAGGATGATGTTGGTCTCATAAAATGATTTAGGAAGGATTCCCTCTTTTTGGATTGTTTGGAATAGTTTCAGAAGGAATGTTACCAGCTCATCTTTGTATGTCTGGTAGAATTCGGCTGTGAACCCATCTGGACCTGGGCTTTTTTTGGGTGGTAGGCTCTTAATTGCTGCCTCAACTTCAGACCTTGTTATTGGTCTATTCAGGGTTTTGACTTCTTCCTGGTTTAGGCTTGGGAGGATGCAAGTGTCCAGGAATTTATGCATTTCTTCCGGGTTTACTAGTTTATATGCATAGAGTTGTTTGTAATAATCTCTGATAATGGTTTGAATTTCTGTGGAATCTGTGGTGATATCCCCTTTATCGTTTTTTATTGCATCTATTTGATTATTATCTCTTTTCTTTTTTGTTAATCTGGCTAGTGGTCTATTTTGTTGATCTTTTCGAAAAACCAGCTCCTGGATTTATTGATTTTTTTGAAGGATTTTTTGTGTGTCTATCTCCTTCAGTTCTGCTCTGATCTTAGTTATTTCTTGTCTTCTGCTAGGTTTTGAGTTTTTTAATCTTGCTCCTTTAGCTCTTTCAATTTTGACGATAGGGTGTCGATTTTAGATCTCTCCTTGCTTCTCATGTGGGCATTTATTGCTGTATATTTTCCTCTAGAGACTGCTTTAAACGTGTCCCAGAGATTCTGGTACGTTGTGTCTTCATTCTCGTTGGTTTCAAAGAACATCTTTATTTCTGCCTTCATTTCATTGTTTATCCAGTCAACATTCAAGAGCCAATTGTTCAGTTTCCATGAAGCTGTGCGGTTCTGAGTTAGTTTCTGAATTCTGAGTTCTAACTTGATTGCACTGTGTTCTGAGAGACTGTTATGATTTCCATTATTTTGCATTTGCTGAGGAGTGATTTACTTCCAATTATGTGGTCAATTTTAGAGTAGGTGCGATGTGGTGCTGAGAAGAATGTATATTCTGTGGATTTGGGGTGGAGAGTTCTGTAAAATGTCTATTAGGTTTGCTTGGTCCAGGTCTGAGTTCAAGTCCTGTATATCCTTGTTAATTTTCTGTCTTGTTGATCTGTCTAATATTGACAATGGGGTGTTAAAGTCTCCCACTATTATTGTGTGGGAGTCTAAGTCTCTTTGTAAGTCATTAAGAACTTGCCTTATGTATCTGGGTGCTCCTGTATTGGGTGCGTATATATTTAGGATCGTTAGCTCTTCTTGTTGCATTGATCCTTTTACCATTATGTAATGTCCTTCTTTGTCTCTTTTGATCTTTGTTGGTTTAAAGTCTATTTTATCAGAGATGAGAATTGCAACTCCTGCTTTTTTTGCTCTCCATTTGCTTGGTAAATCTTCCTCCATCCCTTTATTTTGAGCCTTTGTGTATCTTTGCATGTGAGATGGGTTTCCTGGATACAGCACACTGATGGGTTTTGGCTTTTTATCCAATTTGCCAGTCTGTGTCTTTTGATTGGGGCATTTAGCCCACTTACATTTAGGGTTAATAATGTTATGTGTGAATTTGATCCTGCCATTTTGATGCTAGCTGGCTGTTTTGCCTGTTAGTTGATGCAGTTTCTTCATTGTGTTGATGCTCTTTACCATTTGGTATGTTTTTGGAGTGGCTGGTACTGGTTGTTCCTTTCTATATTTAGTGCCTCTTTCAGGAGCTCCTGTAAAGCAGGTATGGTGGTGATGAAATCTCTGAGTACTTGCTTGTTCACAAAGGATTTTATTTTTCCTTCACTTATGAAGCTTAGTTTGGCTGGATAAGAAATTCTGGGTTGAAAGTTCTTTTCTTTAAGGATGTTGAATATTGGCCCCCACTCTCTTCTGGCTTGTAGAGTTTCTGCTGAGAGATCTGCTCTGAGTCTGATGGGCTTCCCTTTGTGGGTAACCCAACCTTTCTCTCTGGCTGTCCTTAGCATTTTCTCCTTCATTTCAACCCTGGTGAGTCTGATGATTATATGCCTTGGGGTTGCTCTTCTTGAGGAGTATCTTTGTGGTGTTCTTTGTATTTCCTGGACTTGAATATTGGCCTGCCTTGCTGGGTTGGGGAAGTTTTCCTGGATAATATCCTGAAGAGTATTTTCCAGCTTGGATTCATTCTCTCTGTCACATTCAGGTACACCCATCAAACGTAGATTAGGTCTTTCACATAGCCACATATTTCTTGGAGACTTTGTTCATTCCTTTTTACCCTTTTTTCTCTAATCTTGTCTTCTCGTTTTATTTCATTGAGTTGATCTTCGACCTCTGATACTCTTTCTTCTGCTTGATCAATTCGGCTGTTGAAACTTGTGTATGCTTCGCTAAGTTCTTGTGTTGTGTTTTTCAGCTCCATCAATTCACTTATATTCCTCTCTAAGTTGTTTATTCTCATTAGCATTTCATCAAATCTTTTTTCAAGGTTCTTAGTTTCTTTGCATTGGGTTAGAACATGTTCTTTCAGCTCACAGAAGTTTCTTATTATCCACCTTCTGAAGCCTGATTCAGTCATTTCATCACACTCATTCTCCATCCAGCCTTGTTCCCTTGCTGGTGAGGAGTTGTGATCCCTTGTAGGAGGAGAGGCATTCTGGTTTCGGGTGTTTTCAGCCTTTTTGTGCTGGTTTCTTCCCATCTTTGGATTTATCCACCTGTCGTCTTTGTAGTTGTTGACTTTCAGATTGTGTCTTTGAGTGGACGTCCAGTTTGTTGATGATGAAGTTATTTATTTCTGTTTCTTAGTTTTCCTTCTAACAGTCTGACCCCTCTGCTGTAGGACTGCTGAGGTCCACTCCAGGCCCTGCTTGCCTGGGGATCACCTGCAGTGGCTGCAGAACAGTAAGGGTTGCTGCCAGTTTCTTCTTCTGCTATGTTTGTCCCAGAAGGATACCCGCCAGGTGTCAGTCTGAGCTCTCCTTTATGAGGTGACTCTTTGGATATATGGGGGTCAGGGAGCTGCTTGAGGAGACAGTCTCTCCTTTGTAGGAGCTCAAGTGCTGAGCTGTGAGCTCCATTGTTCATTCAGATCTGCTGGGTAGGTACGTTTAAGTCTGCTGCAGCAGAACTTATAAACACCTTTTTTTCCCCAGGTGCTCTGTCCTGGGGGAGTTAGGGCTTTATTTATGAGTTTCCGTTGTGCTGCTGCCTTTTTTCAGGGCTGCCCTGCCCAGCGAGGAGGCTGCCTAGTCACTGTCTGCCTGCAGAGGCTTTGCTGAGCTGCTGTGGGCTCCGCCCAGCTGCCGTGTGAACTTCCCTGCAGTCCTGTTTATACGGGTGTAGTTAGAACCACCTCGTCAATGGCGGCCCACCTCTATAATGGCGGATTCTCTCTGTAATGGTGGGCTGCCTCAGCAATGGCAAACTACCTCCATAGTGGTGGACTGCCTCGGTTATGGCCGACACCCCTCCCCCACAGAGCTGGACCGTCCCAGGTTCAGCTGTGCTTGCTGTGAAACTCTCAATCCAGAGCGTTACCTATTGCTGTTTTTTGTGGGGGGGTGGGACCAGCTGAGCCTGATCACCTGGCTCCCTGCCTCAGATCCTTTTTTTTAATTGAACAGTCGACTGTCTCCCAGGTGTTCCAGTCGCCTGTTGAGAAGGTGCCGGGATCTGTGTGATTTCCCTTGCAGCGACCCACTGCGCTGGCTGAAACAGCAGCGCTGAGATTCGTGGTGCTTTTTTGCCCGGGAATCTCCTGGCCTGGCTCCCTGTTTCAGTCCCATTTTTAATTAGATGATTGGGCGATTGTGCCTTCCTGGAGCTCCAGTCGCTAGCTAAAATGGCGCCTGGACCCGTGTATTTTGTATGGAGAACCGCCCGCCAGCCAAACCAGCTGCACTGGCGACCCGTGGGGCTCCTCTGCCTGGGAATCTCCTGGTCTGTGGGCAATAAAAATCTGTCTGGAAATGCGGCGTCTACTCACCCTTCGCGCTTTCACTGGGAGCTGCAATCCTGAGCTGCTCCTAATTGGCCGTCTTGGATCCTTCCCCTTCTGGAGTCCTGCATTAGGTATTCTTAATGGTGTCCTTTGAATTGGAAAAGTTTTAAATTTTGATGAAGTCCAATTTATCACCTTTTTTTCTTTTAATTGTGATTTTGGGAGTATGTTTAGGAACTGTTTGTCTAATCAAGTTCACAAAGATTTTCTCCTATGGTTTCTTTCAAATGTTTTATAGTTTTAGGTCTTATATATTTTTGTCTAACTCTTTTGAGTTAATTTTTGTGCAGAGTGTGAGATAAGTGTCTAAATTCATCTTTTTCTATGTGGATATTCTTTATCCCAGTGAAAACTCTGTGCTTTCCTCAGTGAATGCCTTGGGTCTTCTGTCAAAGATCTATTGACTGTAAATGTAATGGTTTATTTCTAGAATCTCAAGTCTATTCCCATTTATCTATGTATCTGTCCTTAGGTTAGTATCATGCTGTCTTGAATGCTTACTAAAGTCAGTGAGTTTTGATATTAAGTGTGTAATGTTCATTTTCTTAATTATTTTGGCTATTCTGGGTAATTTTAGTATTGGCTAGTCTGGTAATTATATTTAGCTGCGTTATTTGCAATAATATCTTTAATATTTCTTAGGTAGGTTTGCTTTGGCTATTCCTTTCTTGATGATTCTTAGTGCTACTGCTTTGTGATGAGATAATGTTGTCTTTAGAATTTCTACTGTTAGGGATTTATTGAAATTGTTTTATTTTTAAAATCTTAGCACATGGTTTGTTTTTTTTCTTTTCTTTTCTTTTCTTTTTTTTTTTTGAGATGGAGTCTCTGTCTCCCAGGCTGGAGTGCAGTGGCACAATCTCAGCTCACTGCCACCTCCGCCTCCCAGGTTCAAGGAATTCTCTTGCCTCAGCCTCCCGAGTAGCTGGGATTAGAGGCGCCCACCACTATGCCTGGCTAATTTTTGTCTTTTTAGTAGAGACGGGTTCTATCATGTTGGCCAGGTTAGGTCTTGAACTCCTGACCTCAGGTGATCTGCCTGACTCAGCCTCCCAAAGTGCTGGGATTACAGGCATGAGCCACTGTGCCCGGCCTGGTACATCATTTTTAAATGAATATTTTATGAATGTTTGAAAAAATATGTATTGTTTCTTAAAACTGTGTTATTTAATCTCAGTTATCTCAGTCTTGATAGTTGGTTATTCAAGTTCTGTGAATTGTTACTATTTTTTGTCAATTTGATCATTTTGGTTTTGAGAGAGTCTTATTACATTCCCTTACAATGATAGTATGTGTTAATATTTGTTAATTTTTTCTTTTTCTAATAGTTTTTGTTTTCTATATCTCAAATCACTTCCTGTTATCTTCTTGCTAGATTATTCCATTTATTACATAAAACAACTTTCCTTGTTCTTTGTTTTTCTCTCCCCCTTGGCCTTGAGTTTTACTTTTTCTAGAATTAAAATTATGACTTCTGTTTTTATTTGCATTTATCAGATTTATTGTCTGTCATTTTGCCAAACAAGTCTTAAGTGCCATCTCTCATCTGTTGTGACTACAATATAATGTTTTCTAATAACTTGATTTTGTTTAAAGTAGATATAATTTATAATATAGTCATATTAGAGGAGAATCCTATTTTTCAGAATTATTTTCGTTTGACTTTTTTTTAAGATGGCCTGGATTTTTATTATTCCTCAAAACAACATGCTCAGAAGATGGTCGAATTTCTTCAGTGTACAGTTCCCTGTAGGTATGTTCTGGACCTGAATGTGACTAAGTCTAAGGACCTGGGAATGGATGTGGGTCACACATATTCTTAAGGCTCAGACAACTTCTTATTTAAAATTGTAGGAGAAATACTTATACAATCAGGAAGCATATACTGGGTTAACCACCTACTCATAGAGGTGGTTAGGACTTGTGCTTCAAAGATGGGGAAATTTTCATAGCTGGAGTTTATATTAAAAGGTACTATTAGTGTGAACAAAGATTTGCAGTGGGCATTAGTGTGACTTTTAATAATGCTCTGTAGAAAGTAGATTGGTCTGAACAATGGCATGTTCTAGAGGTTTTTGGTAGATAAGGTTCAAAACAGGTAAAGCATAGTCAGAATGGTGAAGGTTTTGAAATGCAAGTGGAGGAAACTAGGTTTTACCAGAGCAGGCATTAGGAAGCCATTTTAGATCTTGGACATTGATGGTTTGATTTAAAAAAAATTGATATTCCTGAGTCCATACAAGTTAATGACCTTTGTCTTTATATTACTACTAACTTTTTTCTTAATAGATACAAAGCATCACAAAGACTGATCTCTCAGGATATCCATAGTAACACATACAATTACAAAAGCACTTTTTCTGTGGAAATTGTTCCAATATGCAAGGTACTTTTTTTTTTTTTCATTTAATCCATGTCTGGAAAAGACTACAAGTAATTAGTTGGCTTATATGTAGTTTGTAGCTCCTAGTTTCTCTCTAGGGTTGGTTAAAAATGTAGAATAAGTTCTTTAAGTGATTTCTGACATATTTAACCTTGTTAAAATATATTTTTTAAAAAATTATCCTTATAATTATAAATTGACAAACCTTTTATTTTGGTGTATTAAAATGAAAAGACCTAGGTACAGTTGATGAAAAGCCATATTTCTTAAAATTTGATCCTATGAGCCTATATGATAGTTCAATGAAACTGAATAAAACAAATGATGTTAAAATCAATATTAGTGAACCACTTTGTGGGACATGTACAAACAAGATTTTGGCAAGAAATTAATTAAAGAATATTGTGAAAACGTGATCATAGAATCATGATTTTAAAACATAAGCTGAATAAAACATTTAAAAGGTGTATTATTTCATTTCACTGTACTAAGATAAAACCCTGCTTCAAAAATATATATGAATTAAAATTCAATAAATAGTTATTGAGCATCTATTGTAAAGAAAGCTGTGTACTGAGGATTGTATAACTACAGGTCTCTGCCATTTAAGAACTTTTATGTCAGTATTAAATCACTAAAAATGATAACTGCCGTAATTTATTGTGACCATTCTACATAAAGTTAATCTAGATACTTTAGTGTCTTTCACCTCATTCTTATCTCATAATAACTGAAGTAAGCCATATATACCATTTTAAAGATGAGGAAATTGAAGTTTGAAGAGATTAGACGACTTGCCCAAAGTTACATGATCACAAAATGATAAAGCTAGGATTTGCACCCACATCTGTGTCTCTAAAGCTTCAAGGCCACATTGCTGTTTTATAGTATGTACTAGGGATGAAATGATAGCTTAAAATAGGGTCAGCAAACTTTCTCTGTAAAGGGCCAGATGGCAAATTTTTTAACTTTTAGGCAGAATACTCTTTTGCAGCGACCCCAGCTTTGGTGGTGTTGTGCAAAAGTAGCATGGATAATATGTAAATGAATATGAAAATGACAGCTGTCATTCCACCTCAGCCTCCCAAGTAGCTAGGCCCACAGGCATGCACCACCAACCACCATGTTTAGCTAATTAAAAAAAAAACTGTGGAGACAGGATCTCCATACGTTGTCCAGGCTAGACTTGAACTCCTGAGCTCAAGCAATTCTTTTACACTGTCCTCCCAAATTGCTAGGATTACAGGAGTGAGCCACCACAGGCTCAGCCAGGATTTTTAGAGCATTTTTATTAAGACAAAATGCTGTCATAAGAGAAAATAGATTATTTTCAGTTTCATTAAGGTCTGATTCTCTTTTCTTTAGTCTCTTTGTTGATTGATAGGATTAAAAATAATGTTTTGGTTGGTCAAGTGCAGTTGGATTGAGTTTACATTGATGAGTGTTTATTGGACCATTATTTAGGATATGCCTTATTCTAAATGTTAGTTCTTATGCCTAGGATAATGTTGTCTGTCTGTCTCCAAAACTGGCACAAAGCCTGGGAAATATGAGCCAGATTTGTGTATGTATTCGAGTAACCAGTGCCATTCACCTCATTGATCCAAACACCCTACAAGGTAAATTCTAGAAATGATTTGCCTTGACAATTTTGTTCTATATGCCAAGCAATAATAATAATTCACCCTGTTAATTTTTCAAGCATTCTTTCTAATGTTTTGAAAGGCTAGTTAAAATTTGTGCTATTGTTTAATCCAAAACACTGTGGATTACCAAGCTTTGATTACGCTTACATTTTTCATTTATGGAAACAATTCTGTTAACTTTTATAAATGTACTGATTTATTCCATTAATTTTTACTGAAATAGACTTATTTACCTCATTGAATTTTTGTGACTATTTACTTCAGTCCATTGCCAAAATTTGGTGTCTAGCAGTTACTTTAAATTTTGGAACATTTGACTTTTTGTGGCCTAGTGGAACATTTAGTTTGAATATGAATTTTAACCAATTTTGTCATTATTATAGATCTCTTTTAACATTCTCTTTATGTAATAAGTTATTTTTTTAAGAAGACCACATTTTGGTAGGTATCTTAGTATTTGGATGTACCTCCTACTTAATCTTTTTCATACATTTTCTGTAATATAAGTTTCCTTTGTTAAGAAAATGCGTTTATTTTGATATTTTTCTGGAAAGTCATTTCTTGTCTTTATCAGTTAGGATTCATAAATTAAAGATCTTGCAATATTGGGATGGACAGTCTTTATCTGTTTGGTGGAACTAGTCTTTATTCCCCATAACTAAGCAGCTAAGATGAGATATGTTTCTAAAATGAATTACCAGCACATGAAACAACTGTACCACTGATTGATTGGATCTGATCTTATTTAAAAGGCTCTTAGCCATGTGGCATTCTGATTATAGTAACTATTTAAGATATGTTTGACATCTGATATATTTTTCTTGTGCTTTGAGAAGTTTGGGGTTGGTTTATAGGAATACATGATGACCCTAAGGAGTGAGTTAACACTAGTTCTGTTGATCTGCCGCTTCCTAGTTGGTATCTATGAGTTTCTTCTTAGTTAATACATTTGATGACTCCGAAATATGTAATTTTTCTTATATTTTTGTGTTCTATCCTTATTTTTAGTTGCAGATGTTGATGGGAGCACTTTCTGGAGTCACCCTTTCAACAGTTTATGTCATCCTAAACAGCTAGAGGAGTTTATTGTGATGGATTGCAGCATAGTCCGAGATATAAAACGAGGTGCAGGTGCTGGAATGATATCAAAAAAGGTAAGCTGCATCCTGCCTGCCAGTGTTTTGTTTTTTTTCCCTCAGTTATTGTTTCAGTCCCTCTTTAAAAAAAAAAATGTGTTGGTGATTCCACAGTATGGAATACAAACCTAGCACCACATTAGGAAAAAAAATTATTTTTTTAATTTTGTCTTTTTAACATGTGGTCATTGTGGAAATTATTAGACTTAGACTGTTAATTTATTCTCTTTTGTGTTGGAAAAATCTTTTAAATGTTTACTCCATTATTTAAAAAAAGAAGCATTTCTTTGCATTATTTTTGTAGAGGAGGACCTTTATTTTTGTAGTGGTTATCTTGACTTTTAAAAAGTCCTCACCAAATACTAACTACTTCAGTGTGCATCTCTCACACATAGGAATATTTTTCTACATAATGAAAATATTGTTACCGTACCTATAAAACATACAGTTGATACAGTATTCTCCTCTTATCCATGGGGATACATTCCAAGACTCCTGGTGGATTTTTGAAATCACAATAGTACCAAATTCTGTGTGTATTGTTTTTTCCTATATATACTTACCTATGATAAAGTTTAATTTATAAATTAGGCACGGTAAGAGATGAACAACAATAATAATAAAATAGACCAGTTATAACAGTATACTGTAATAAAAGTTATGTGAATGTGATCTCTTTCTCAAAGTTACCTAATTCTACCCTAGCCCTCTATTTTTGGATAGTGATTAACTGTGGGCAGATAAAACCTTTGAAAGTGAAACTGTGGATAAGGGGGGAATTACCGTATTCAGATTTCCTCATTTGTCCCAAAAGTGTCTTTTATGCTTTGTTCAAACAGGTATTCAATTGGAGACCACATGTTAAATGGGAATATTATACCTTTTACATCTTTTATTTAATAATAGTCCCCTTCTTTTTCTTTTTATTGGTTATGACACCAATTTCCATAGACAACTAGCACATTTATCTTATAGAATACTCCACCTTATAAATCTGTCTTCTTGTCTCCTCATGATGTCACTTAATTTGCTTCTTAATTTCTTGTATTTCCTCTTAACTGGAAAGTTGATCTAAAGGTTTGGTTACATTTAGGTTAAATTTCTCTTGCCAGAATATTTCAGAGATGAAGCTGTGTCCTTTTTATGATACCACATCAAGAGACAAGTAATGTCTGACTGTTTCACTTGTTAATACAGTGATAGTCAGATTCCTCCATTATAATGTTATGATTTTTTTTTCCTACTGACCAGCAAGCCATCTGTGACTGAATACTATAATAATATGCAAGTGTCAAGTGCCTGTTATCTCTTTTTCTTCTGGCTTTAGCATCTGTTGATAATTCTTACCCAAATTATTTTATTTAGGGTTACAAAATGGTGAATTTTCTGTTTCTGTTGTACATGTATTAGCTGTCATTCTTAAGGAAGAGCTTTTCATTATTAACTAAGGGCTATGTAGCTTTCCCGAAATGCTCTTCTGCATACATTCTTTTAATTAATTAATTAATTTTAGGCATGATCTTGCCTTGTTGTCGGGCTGAAGTGTGGTGTGGCTTCATAGCTCACTGCAGCCTCAAATGGCTGAGCTCAAGTGATCCTCCTGCCTCAGCCTCCTATGTAGCTGGGACCACAAGTGTGTGCCACCATGCCCAGCTAATTTTTTTATTTCTTTGTGGAGATGGGGTCTCCATGTTATTCAGGCTGGTCTCAAACTCCTGGGCTCAAGCAATCCTCTTGCCTTGGCCTCCCAGAGTGTTGGGATTACAGGCGTGAGCCAGATCACTTGGACTGTGCATAAATTAATTCTTATAGCAAATATTTTCAGAGTAAAGAGTTGATCTAGGAGTCATTTCCAGTGGTGAAAATTAGTTCAGCTGTGCATTTGGTGGTGTTTCTCTTTGTGATTATCATTATGATCATATGAAGTATATTATATAGTTACTGTATTTTCTTTTCCTCTCTGTCTTTTCCTTTTTTTATTTTTTATTTTAAAGAAACAAGTTCTCACTCTCTCTCTCAGAGCTGGAGTTCATTGGTGTGATCATAGGTCACTGTAACCTTGATCTTACCACCTTAGCTTGCTGCCACACCTGTCTAATTTTTATTTTTTAGTTTTTTGTAGAGTCTTGCTATGTTTTTCAGGTTGATCTCAAACTCCTGGCATTAAGCAATTCTCCCGCCTCCCTTATAGGCATGAGCATGAGTGCCTGGCCTTTCCTTTCTTTTCTTAAAATCCTCATATTGCCCCAAATTTATTCAATGGGAATCTCTTCAGAATGGTTCCTGTGTTCCTTTGATGTGACTTTCCTAGTCTTTGAAAGCGTCCTTGATTTCTGGCACAACACGGAAATTCTGGTGTTCGAAATCACATGTATAGTTTCTAACCCGTATCTGAAATCAAGTTGTTTCTTCACAGATGCAAGTCTGGCTTCTTTTAATGTGAAATAATATCTAGAGACTCCCAGGGTACTGTGTGTGTGTGTGTGTGTGTGTGTGTGTGTGTGTGTGTGTGTGTGTGTGTGTGTGTTTAATAATGCTTCTGGAGGCAAAAATAACTTGTGATACTTGGAAAAAATCAGTGGAAATGGAAGACAGATGACTTTCTACATTTTATTTAAAAATTAAGTTAATATAGTTAAGGACAAACTTTCATTTATGATAAATGTAGAACACAATTCTTCTCAGGCAGATATAAAACCAGATATTATATTTTCTTGTTTTTTCAAAAATAGCTAGAACAGGTTAATAAGTTTACAAGCAGAAGCAGTCTAATAGCTGGAAAATAAATCCTGTTAAATAAAATTTAGTCTCCAGTAATTGACTTTTCTTTTGCAGTTCTTAAATCTGAGACTCGTCTTTTATTTTAGTTTCTCCTTCCACTCGACTTCTTTTTATCTTTTTCATTTCCTTTTCTTTTACCAACTGCAATAAGAAGCATCAATTCTTTTCATAACTTTGAGATCTGTAATTTTATTTATAACTCTTAATATTTGCTCTTGGGCCGGGCGCGGTGGCTCACGCCTGTAATCCTAGCACTTTGGGAGGCCGAGGCGGGCAGATCACGAGGTCAAGAGATCGAGACCGTCCTGGTCAACATGGTGAAACCCCATCTCTACTAAAAATACAAAAAAATTAGCTGGGCGTGGTGGCGCGCGCCTGTAGTCCCAGCTACTCGGGAGGCTGAGGCAGGAGAATGCTTGAACCCGGGCGGCGGAGGTTGCAGTGAGCCAAGGTCGCGCCACTGCACTGCAGCCTGGCGCCTGGTGACTGAGTGAGACTCTGTCTCAAAAAAAAAAAAAAAAAAAAAATATATATATATATATATATATTTGCTCTTGATCTCACTTCACTTCATCTGTCTTTGTTAAAGGTGTTGGTGTTTTGGAAAGCGAATTAATAGTTTTCTAGTTTAAAAAATTCAAACTTGGGATATTGCTTCTGCAACAAATATATATATGAATGATTGCACTTTAGTAAATACCCAAAAAATTAATTTGATAAAGATTTGGCTTCTCTAATGGTTTACTATAGGATTTCTAGGCTGTTTTGTCTGAACCCTGATTTTCTGAACCCTTTGTCAAGCAAGAGTTTGCTTGGAATACTTTCTTGATTTAAGATTCTCCTACCTTTTCAGTTATTTTGTTTAGTCTGTATTGGCCCATCTTCCTGTGAAAACATTTTTTGAAAATTATACATTTTTTTTTTTAGGGACATTGTTAATGTTTTATAAAAGTCTTGAATAAAATCTTAGAAAAAGTCAATGATTTATTTTTATGAATTGCTTGTGAGTCTTTCTATACTCATGATTCAGTACTTTGTTAATTTTGACAGTGTTTCACATATCAGAAAAAATTTTTAAAAAATTTCTCTCTTTAAAAATTAGAAAACCAAAAATCAATGTTGTATTTAACTTTTCTCTGAAATGCTTTTAGAGTTATGCTTAGATTATTGAAGAGTATATTTTCTTTCCTCTTAAGCATACCCTCGGGGAAGTTTGGGTACAGAAGACATCTGAAATGAATACAGATAAACAGTATTTTTGTCGTACTCATTTGGGACATCTTCTAAATCCTGGAGACCTGGTGTTAGGGTTTGTATATTTCATATTTTAAACTGCCAATTAGGATTGCAAATTTTCTTTGGGAACTAGCAAAACTACCTTAAATACTAACATCATTTATTCCAAAAAGATTGAAGGGTTCTTAGGAGCCTTATAACTCATTTTATTGTTGATAACTAAATTAAACTGGATTGGACAGAAGCCCATAGTTACTCCGTTTGGGTCATAATCTTAAAGAGTAATTTGTTCTAAGATTTTGTTAATTGAACCTTGAAGTTGTATGGTTAGATTCATATTTAGAGCTGCTTTTGCAAATTGGATAATTTTTTACTGTGTTTTTGCTACTGCTCAGATAACTCACTTTTAAGATATGGCAACCATGTAGACAAAGGGCTTATAAAGGCATAGATCAGTTCTTTCTGAATCAGAGCTTATCAGTGAGTATGTGATTAAACCCTCAAATATTACTTTTGCTTTTAGGATTTCAGTTTATTAGAGAATGAGGTTTTTTTGTTTGTTTTGTTTAAAATAAACTAGAAGGAAGCATCTAGCTGAATTCTTTAAAGTTGGACTGATATATAAATCTGTTTCACCTCTTTTACAAATGTATGGCAAGGCGGACAATAATTGATTATAAGCGAAACTCAGAGTTCCTTATTATCTTTACCAGCATCTACAGAAGCATGTTTATTGTATAATAAATGACAGAACTTTTAAAGTGGGAAGCATGTTGAATGTTTGATGTTTAGGAAGTTTTAGGTGATATCCATAAAATAAAAAGTTATACACAAAGGGTAAATGGTCGTTAAGTTTTTCATTGTTTACATTTCAGGTTTGATTTGGCCAACTGTAACTTAAATGATGAGCATGTCAACAAAATGAACTCAGATAGAGTTCCAGATGTGGTAAGGCTTTAGATTTTTTAATTTTTTCCTGTGTTAAAGAGGATGAATGTAACTCTTAGGGGTAAGAGGTATCATACTTGGAAAATAACAAATCAATTTAGAGATTTTTGAAACTGCAGGTAAGGCATAATAGCAAAAGTCTTCATTTTTTTTTTTTTTTTTTAAAGAAACAGGAGTCTTGCTCTATTGTCCAGGCTTGTGTGCAGTGTCATTATCATCACTCACTGCAGCCTCAAACTTCTCAGCTCAAGTAATCCTCCCATCTCAGCCTCCTGAGTAGCTGAGACTATAGGCACATGCCACCACTCCCAGCTAATGTTTAAAAAACGTTTTGTAGAGACGGGGTCTTCTTATGTTGCTCAGGCTGCTCTCAAAACCCTGGCTTCAAGTGATCCTCCTACCTCAGCCTCCCGTGTAGCTGGGATTACAGGTGTCACCTGTCATGCCTGGCTTCATTTTAAATAATTTTTCTTCGTGGGGTAAATCCAAGATACATTGTGATTTTTTCGTTGTTGTTGTTCCTCTTCTAATCACATTTTCATTGTCAAAATACCTGATATTATGTGTAGAGCAAAAATAAATTTAGCTGGGTGCAGAGGCTCACACTTGTAATCCTAGCACTCTGGGAGGCTGAGGTGGGTAGCTTGCCTTAGCTCAGGAGTTCGAGACCAACCTGGGCAACACAGTGAAACCTGTCTTTACTAAAATGCAAAAAATTAGCCAGGCGTGATTACATGGACCTGTAGTTCCAGCTACTCAGGAGGCTCAGGCAGGAGAATTGCTTAAACCCAAGGTGGAGGTTGCTGTGAGCCGAGATCACACCACTGTACTCCAGTCTGGGTGACAGAGCGAGACTCTGTCTCAAATAAATAAACAAATAAATAACTAAAAATGATGATATTTAGCATTCAGGTTCATTTTTATTAGGCTGAATTTGCTTCATGTATATTATTCAGTTAAGGCATTCAGAGTTAAGACTGTTATTCAAAGCTGAATATAATATCAGTGAAAAATAATCTTCTCAGTCTCAAGTCTTGGAAAATACTATTACTTCTGAAAAATCTGTTAATTTCTAACACGATGAGGTTAAGAATCATGAGAAACTGTGGCTGAAGTTAGTATGAAAGACCCTGCCTCCTACTTGCTTAATCTTTTAGAATTAACATTGATTTCTTTAGCAGTGATAAAAAAAAAAATAGAGCCATGGCAAATCAAGGATTCTGACCACCTGCCCAGTTGTGCTTTTATTAGTTGATAAATTAGGAATAACAGCATAGTTGGAGTGTAAGTCTAAATAGGTATTTTTAAAAAGGTCATAAGAGGAGATCATGGCAATCTTACAAGATTTTGTGTTTTGTAAAAGTATTTTCATTTATTCATTCCATAATTTAAACGAGTGTTCTAAGATATATTGTTGTGAAAGTTATATATAGTTCTGTAAATGTTTATTGGTGGGAATAAGAGAAAAAGTATCTGCCTGTGATGTTCAGAATGATTTATATGAATGGTAGCTGAAAACTAGGTTTGAGTTAAAAGAAAACTGCAGTTTTTGTTGTTAAGAAAAACAGTATTCAGTCACTGAAAAATGTAGTTAGTAAATTTTAGCAATTATACAAATAATGCTTGATTGCATTCTCATAAAAAGTTAAATACGTGGAGAAAAATTTTAAAAGTCCTCTTAACACTGCCTCTATCCCTACTCCTTTCTCTTGAGGTGTAACCACTGTCATTAGTTTTGTGAATTCTCTGGCATTCCCATAACCTTTCATATTTTAACTTTATTGAATTTTGTGGCCTCGTGGTATAGTTCTCATTCTTTATAACTTTACAAGTATTTCTCTTACAGGTATTAATCAAGAAGAGCTATGACCGGACCAAACGTCAGCGTCGTAGAAACTGGAAATTGAAAGAGCTTGCAAGAGAGAGAGAAAACATGGATACAGATGATGAAAGGTCTCACTTTTCTTTAAATCTCTTATGTTGTCTCAAAGGAAATCTTTATGATAAATACTTTTATGTTGTAAAGAAATAGGCATCACACAATTGATCTTTGCACTCAATATTAATCTTGGATTCAAATCAAGGTATTAATGGAATCGGTATAAGATGCTGTAAAGACATTTAACACAGATTTAATAATTATTTCTTGGTTTATGACCTAATAATTGTAGTGTTAATGTAAAAAATTCATTTGAAAAGCTAAAAGATAGTCATACTTTGCTTAGCAATGGGTCTACCTTCTGAGAAATAATGCATCAGTAGGTGATTTTGTTGTGTTAGCATCATAGAGTATATGGCACATCACTTTATAATAAATAATTACCTTATGAATATCACAAATAGTAAGCGAGTACTTACGGCTTGAGATAAAAAGGAAACAGCTTATTGGTGCCATGTGTGTTATTTCTTAAGTAATTTAAGCAGAAATGAAGACAGTGTTCTAAAACAGTTTATTGGATGATTCAAAAATGGCTTTAATAATGGTGAAGATGCTGATGTCTTAAAAAAAAACAGTGAGAGTTTATATAAAATTGTTTCATGAAATGTGAGTGGGAAACAGCAGTTTACATAGTTCTTAACATGAAGAAAATATAACTGTATATTTTTGGTGATAAAATATTTAAATGTTTATTTTATAGGCAATACCAAGATTTTCTTGAAGATCTTGAAGAAGATGAGACAATTAGAAAAAATGTCAACATTTACAGAGGTTGGGGTTCTAAGAGTATTTAAGTCACTTGTTTTGTATATAAATATAGTTTCCAGTATGAATATTTTGGTATCTTAAGCTTTGATTCTCATAAATGTCTTTAATTTATGCAACCACTCTAGTCAGACTTTTACAAAAAAAACTTGTGAAACAGTAAATAAAACTTAGTAAAATACTGTTTTCTATATTACAGTTAATATTATTTGCATCCTAGCTTGATCCCTTAAGTTGCTCCCTCCTATAGTGGTGGAAGTATATTCATACAGTTATTCAGTTCATTCGTTAAGTGAATATAATTCACATGCCTATTGTACGAGACAAGAGCTTCTGACATAATATAGTTACATAATAATGATAATGAAGAAGGTAGATATTTGTATACTTTCAAAATATACTTATTTAATGTATACATATAAATACTTTGCATTTATTTTATTGTCTTTGTATTTTTCTTAGATTCAACCATCCCCGTGGAAAGTGACACAGATGATGAAGGAGCACCTCGAATTAGTCTGGCTGAGATGCTTGAAGACCTTCATATTTCCCAAGATGCTACTGGTGAAGAAGGTACATCAATGATGACATAATGAGATGTTGTAGACTGTTTCCACATACGTGGGTTTAAGAAGTTGGACAAGATTACCTTAAGTGTCTCTTCCATCTATGCCTCCAGATTTCAAGAGGAAAAATTTAGTTTTAAAACTGAATAAACATGATTGTTTTGATTGCTCACTCAAAGCACTGAAAAGATGGATGGCTTTGAAGTTTTAGATAATAAAAGGTAATGAAGAATGGAATTATTATTAATATTTAGGTTATTTTACATGTGGAATTTTATCACTGCTTTTTTTATATGAGGCATTCGAGTATATTCACATAGTATAGTACTCTGGATGTAAAAGCTTAAAAATTGTGATTCCTTGGACATTCACTAAATCTTCAAGCAAAAATACATTTTTACATTCATCTTTTCATTGTTACTTTAATGAAAGGCCATATGAAGAATGATTTTTAATATTAGCTTGTTACTTTGATCCACTTCACATCATTTTTATGTTCTTGAGGTAGGGAAATTAGGGTTCATTATCACTGGACATTCAGGAGGCAAGTCAATAAAATTAATATCTTCAAAAGCTGTTAAACAGAGGGTTATCTAATTTTTATGGCAGTAGAAAGAAATATATTTAAAATATTTGTAGATTTTGTAGCAAATAGAGGCTCGTTATTTAAAGGTTAAATAACAATTTGTTCTTTTGTTATTTTTGCCAGTTTAGGACAGTAGCTGCTTATGTCATATAAATGTCTTCCTACCACATCAAAAATGTTGCTTTTAAAATTTTTGTTTATAAATTGAGAAGGAAGGAATTTTCTCTCTATGTTTCTGTCATTGAACACATCACCATCAAAAAGAATATTAGAATCCAGCATGAAGATAATGACTAATAAAAATGAGTCACATACTTTATAAAACCATTAATCAGATTTGAATGAGGAATGCTTTCCACATCCTTGAAAGAAAAACTGTGGCTTGGGTTTTAAAGTGTTCTGAGAATGAAATATTAAGAACCTATTTCTACAAGCAAGATCAGACTTAACTAAGTATGCCACAACTAAGAGCTAATTCATTCATTATATGTGTGCCACTAAATAAAGAGATTGAGCAAGTGCCACTGTGTGGAACATTTTTCTTTTTTTAATATTGGACTCCCCAAATTTGAAGTTAGGAAGAAAGGCCTAAATTTTCCATAGAGGTTTCTTTTCTGTCTGCATATTTTGTTAAAATTGTGGATCTAAAAGCCATATCCTATCTTTGGTGGTGGCCTAGTAGGAATGGCTTGTCCTGGTTCTTCAAAGGTAAGCTTGACAAAAGCAAGTTCTCACTGGTGGTCTGTGTTTACCTCTTCTATGTCAAGATATTTTAAAGCATGAAAATAAAACCATTCTTGCCTTTTTCCGTGTGTTTGAAATGGTTGCATCGGTGTCGTATTTATATGAGAAAGTATCTTAGGGAATTTTCCGAAGTAGAATTGTTCATGTTATTTAAGTACTTGTATAATTTTCCCGCTGAAAAATGTAGTTTCCCACTAACCTTATTTAGTCTTATTTATTTAGTCTTACTCATTTTGATGCTCTATAAGTATTGAAACTTCTTGGTTGAAAGATGTGACAAGGTAAATAAATGTAGCTCAGAGAAACACTGTCATCCAAGAGCTTGCACAAAGTTAAATAAACTTGATAAATCTACCATACTATAGTATGGTTCCCATACTCAAGAGACTTCTGGGTCCCCCAGTGTTCTTAATCATGTCCCAAAGTTGTTATGACTTGAGAAGGCTGGTATTAATCAAATGTACAAGAACATGATTTATAACCAATTTATAAATACAACTAATTTACAAGTCAGTATGATCATTATTTTTTTGTAGCCAGATCTGCACTTGAAGCTGCTGATTTAGAGTCGAAAGTTACTGATGGGCCAGGCACAGTAGCTCACTCCTGTAAACCCAGCACTTTGGGAGGCTGAGGAGGGCGGATCACTTGAGGCCAGGAGTTCAAGACCAGCCTGGCCAACATAGCAAAGCCCCATCTCTTAAAATTACAAAAATTAGCTGGGCGTGGTAGTATGCACCTGTAGTCCCAGCTACTTGGAAGGCTGAAGCAGGAGAATCGTTTGAACCCAGGAGGCAGAGGATGCAGTGAGTCAAGATCTCACCACTGCACTCCAGCCTGGGTGACAGAGTGAGACTCTGTCCCCCCACACCCCCAATAAAGTCACTGATGAGCAAGAAAAGTTGAGGGGTAGAATTGCTTGTGTAGTTGAGATGTTTAACAGCATCAAGCTAATTCCTTGCCACAGTAGAACCCAGAAGCTCTGGGCTGTTTGCCAGGAGATGCCTCCCTGGTCAGTACTTAGTACCAGAGTTTTCCTAGACTCTTTAATTTTAGTAAATGCGTTCACATTGAGTCAGTCCTTGCATAACTAGGCATGTTATTTCCAGCCCAAGAAATGTTAAAATGTTTTTTAATTTTTTAATTAAAAATTAAAAAACATTTTTAATTATCCATATTTCAGACTTACAGAAAGGTTGCAAGAATTCCTGTATACCATTTGCCCACATTTGCCAAATGTAAACATTTTACCTCATTTGCTTTCTTTCCCCTTCTCACTAATTATTTTTTCCTAAACCATTTAAGAGTAAAATGCAGACATGATGCGTCTTTATCCTCTAAATATTTCAGTGTTCCCCAAAAAACAAGGAATTCTTGAATAATGATCACTATCAGAAAATTAACATTGACACAAAACTGCTATCTAATTGATAGACCATATTGAGATGTAGTTATCCCAATAAAGTCCTTAATAAAAATAGTAAATCTAAGATTGTGTGTTGCATTAGGTTCTCATATCTCTTCAGCCTTCTTCAATCTGGACCAGTTCTGAGTGTAACGTTTTATGTAATTGACATTTTTGAAGAGTCCAAGCCAGTTATTTTGTAGAGTGACCTCAATTTGGGTTTGTCTGATGCTTTTTCATGATTAATTTTAGGTTATGTCCTTTTGGTAGGACTACGCCAGGAGTGATGGCAAATTCTCAATGCGTAGACTCAGGAAGCGTGTGCTGTTGATTAGTCCAGATGTTCCCAAACTTGGTTATTTGTTGGTTTTCTGTTATAAGGAGGAGCTCTTTTTCGTATATTTACTTATTCATTTGTTTTTCACGTCATTGTGGACTCTTCGAGTTTTTACTTTAATACAATGGATTTAGCCCTTTGCAATTGTTATTTTTACTTGATTTTTTTAAAAAAATTATTTTCAATGTACAGACAGTGAAATGTCTTTTTGATGTACAGATCTATGATTTTTAACACATAGATCATGTAATTACTGCAATCCAATTATAGAACAGTTCTGTCACATACGCCCCCAAAAAATTCCACGTTTTTTTTTTTTTTTCAAATTCTTCCATCCTTAACCCCTGGTAACTTCTGATCTGTTCTCTGACTTCATAGTTGCTTTTTCCACAATATATAAATGAAATCATACAGTATGTAGCCTTTTAAGTTTGGTTTCTTTCACTCAGCATGGTGCACTTGTGATTCATGTAAGGTGATGTGTAAATTCAAAGTGAGTTCCTTTTTATTTCTGAGTAATATTGCATTATGTGTGTGTGTGTGTGTGTGTGTGTGTGTGTATGTGTATATATATTATATATATATGTATAAGTATATACCACAGTTTAGCCATTCCTATGTTAAGGGTATGTTTGAGTTTCTAGTTTTTGCTGATTAGGAGTAAAGCGTCTATGAACATTTCTGTACAGGTTTTTATTTTACTTGGGTAAATAACTAGGAGTGGGATTGTTGGCTCCTATAGTTAAGTGTATATTTAACTTTGTAAAAACCTGCCAAACTGTTTTCCAAAGTGGCTTGTGCCACTGTGCTTTCTCACCAGCAGTGTATGGGAGTTTCACTTACTCTTCTTCCTTGTCATTTTTTGGTGGTGTCAGTTTTAAAAGAAGCCATCCAGATAGGTGGATGGTGTTGTCTTTTTGTGATTTTAATTTGCATTTCCATACTGGCCAATAATGCTGAATACCTTTTCATGTGCGTATTTGTTATGTATATCTTTTTGTCAGTAAAACAGCTGTTCAAATCTTTCATCTATTTTTAAGAATTGGGTTGTGTTTTAGTTGGTGTTGCTATAGCAGAATACCATAGACTAGGTAGCTTAATAAAAAAGCAAACATTTTTTTCACAGTTCTGGAGGCTAGGAAGTCTGAGATCAGGGTGCTAGCTAGCGTGGTCAGATTCTGGTGAGAACCCTCTTCCTGGTTTGCACATATGTGGCTATTTCTTGCCATCTTCTCACATAGCAGAGGGAGAGCTCTCTAGAATCTCTCATCCCTTTGTAAGAGCACTAAGCCCATCAATAAGGGCTCCACTTTCATGACCTAGTTAATTACGTCTTAAAGACTCACCTCCTAATGCCATCACATTAGAGATTAGGGTGTCAACATACCAATTTTGGGGCAACATAAACATCCAGTCCATAGCAGATTGGTTGTTTTCTTGTTGTTTTTATTTTGATTTTAATATTGTTCCAGAATTGGCCAGTGGGTACCCCTTCAAGCCAGAGCTTACGTCCTTTTGACAGGTGCTTCTCTGTATTTGATCTTGTTCATGGATGCTGATAAAAGTCTTTGGGCAGGATTTGAATTTTTCTTGTTCAGGCCTCACATGTAATCTACTACTCTTAGCTTATTTGGCATCATAAGGAACCAATATACTTAAAAATAGGGCAGTTTGAGTTGAGTCATCTGTGATTTAAGGAATCATGAAATGGCTTTATAAAAAAACACTGATGTCAGTGTTATGCGTTCTCAGCTTATCAGTTCTGTCACATGCTGAAATAACTTGATCAGTGGGGGGGTAGTAAGCCTTGATGATGGCAAGAAATCAGTCTAGGTATCTTTCTGTACTTCAAAATAATGTGATAAGAAAAAATCAATTTTAGTTGATTGACTTGATACATTTTGAAAACTGCCTTATTGTCTAGGGAGGATACATGATTCATGGTGTAGTCTGACAAAACAAGTTCTCTAGTAATTAAAGGTTATTTGGAATAGATTGGGCAGCTGCTATGTTTCTGTAGCAATGTTGCTTGTATTGTTTTAACTGATGGCAGTTTTATTTTGTTTTTGTTGGAGTCAGCACTGCTGTGCTGCCTGTCACACATTTTCCTTCTAACACAGTTTCACATAAATATGGTCCTTATCACCTGCTTTACAGCATTGTTGTGAAGTACTTTAAGATAAAATATGTACTAGAACTAGTTTATTAAGTGCTAGATGATTCTTGGGAGGCTGTATGATGAAAATGAAAATGTTTTGGAATCATCTTACCTCTCACTTACTAGCTATATGACTGAAACTTTCTGAACATCTATTTCTTTATTTACTTTTTTAAAAAGGGCATAATACTGTTCACTATGTAAAAGATTGCTAAAATTCTTAGCATAGTCAGTATGTAACAAATCGTAATTCAATAGTATCTGTTTTTAAAATTTATAAACAGTTTTAGTGTTTAGTATTTAAACAAGTTGAGAAATGACTTGTTAACAAGTTGCGAAATGACTTGTTAATTGTTTCATTCTGTATGCATAGACGTTTTAGAGCAGCATAGAGTCATAGAGTTTGTTCTAGAAAATTGATGGTATAGGGAACCATAAAGACAAAACTAGAAATTACCCATAACCTACCACAGGGATTCACTGTTAACATTTTGCCACTATTAACATTTTGATATTTTTGTTTTTTAACACACTTTATTTTCTATTTAATTTTACACTTACAGAAAAATTAAGAAAACAGTATAGAGAATTCCCATATTCTCATGCCCGGTTTTCCCTGTTAACATTTTATATCAGCATGATATAAAACGTAATTATACCTTTGTTATAATTAATGAACCAATGTTGATACATTATTATTAACTAAAATACATATATTTAGAGTTCCTTAGTTATTATCTAATTTTCTTTTCCAGGGCCCCATCCAACATTTAGTTGTCATGTTTCCTCCTGCTCCTCTTGGTATTGGCAGTTTCTTAGATTTCCTTTGTTTTTGATGATCTTAACAGTTTTGAGGAATACTGCTCAGATATTTTATAGGATGCCCTGCTATTGGAATTTGTCTGATGTTTTCTCATGATAAGATGGGTTATAGTTTATTGGAAGAAAATCGACAGAAGCAAAGTACCATTTTCATGACAATTCCGGGTCTTTCCTTGCATGATTTCTCACTATTGATGTTGACCTTGATCACCTGACTGAGGTAGTGCTTGTCAGATTTCTCCACTGTAAAGTTACTCTTTTTCCCTTCCTTTTCCCTACTGTAAACTTTGGAAGGAAGTCACTCTGCACAGCCCACACCTAAGAGGTGGTGAGTTATACTGCCCCTCCTTAACCATGAGGTATCTACATAAATTATTTGAAATTCTCCTGGATGGGAGATTTGTCTCTTTGTAATTTACTAATTATTTCAATCATGTGTAGTCATACAGAGTCATGAATGTTTACTTTATACTTTGTGTTATAATCTGATACTATTTTAATTATTTTGTTTTTTGAATTGTTCCAGCTTTGGCCATTGGGAACTCTTTAAGTTGTCTCTTTTGGGGGTATGGTCCTTGACAAACCCCGATCATTGTGTTATGGTGTGTGTGTGTGTGTTGAGCATTTCCTTACATTCTGGTACTATAAGCTGTTGCAGACTCATCTTGTATATTTATTGCCCAAAAATGCCCTAGGTCATTTTTGCAAGGAGCTCTTTTTATTTTTTTTTAATTGGAGAATGGTTTTAGAAACCAACATCTAGGTGCTAGGTATGCTTGCTGCTACTGAGGGGTCATTTCATTTAGTTCCTCTTAGTTAACAGAATTTTTTAAAATGCTGTTTTACTAACCTATGTATTTATATGTATTTGTAAATACTTCTATATGTAACCAAATATATCTACATTAAAGTAAACATGAAGTCATACTGATGTCTCCAATTATAATTAATTACTCCTTGGATCAGTCTAGCTTCCTATCCTTGTTTATCTGTGAACTCCCACTCCAACACCTGATTTCTATTATCTGCCATCTATTTACTTATTAAATTTCAGTATACAAGTATAGTAGTACAAGAATTACTAACCTGCACCCTGTAAAAAACAACTTTATTAACTACCATAAATGCTTTATGTGTACTTCCCTTTTGCCCCTAGTGTTACTGACTATACTCATTTCCAGAGTTAACTTCAGTCAGCACCTTTTCCCCATTCCCTTTATTGCAATTATTTCATATACTTGCAAAAGAGTTAGTCTACCATAGTCTGCATTTCTTCCTGGGATCACCTGACCCAAATGATTTTGTTAAATTTACTTTTTGTGTTGTAAATTTCTAGGGTTTTGACAGATTGGTAATGTCTTGTATCTGCATTACGGTATTATACAGAATTTTACTGTCCTAAAAATGGCCTGTGCTTCCCCTATTCATCCTGAACCCTAAACTCTTAGCAACCACTAATCATTTTACTGCCTTTATAGTTTTACTGGAGTAAGATGATAACTCATTGTAGTTTTGATTTGCATTTCTCTGATAATCAATGATGTTGAGCACCTTTTCACCTGCTTGCCATTTGTATATGAAATGTATATTGAGAAATGTCTGTTTAACTCTTTTGCTCATGTTTTGATTGGATTATTAGATTTTTTCCTATAGAGTTGTTTGAGCTCCTTGTGTATTCTGGTTATTAATTCCTCATCAGATGGATAGTTTGCAAGTATGTTCTCCCATTCTATGGGTTATGTCTTCACTTTGTTGATTGTTTCCTTTGCTGTGCAGAATCTTTTTAATTTTATGTGATCTTATTTGTCCAGTTTTGCTTTGGTTACCTGTGCTTTTAGGGTATTACTCAAGAAATCCTTGCTCAGACCAACATCCTGGAGAGATTCTCCAATGTTTTCTCTTGTTAGTTTCATAGTTTGAGATCTTAGATTTAAGTCTTTAATTCATTGTTTTAAATTTTTGTATGTGGTAGGAGATGGGTCTAGTTTCATTCTTCTGCATATTGATAATCCAGTTTTCCCAGTACAGTTTATTGGAAGAGACTGTCCTTTCCCCAATGTATGTGCTTGGCACCTTTGTCAAAAATGAGCTCATGGGGGATGTATGGATTTGTTTCTGGGCTCTCCATTCAGTTCTATTGGTCTGTTTCTGTTTCTATGCCAGTACCAGGCTGTTTTGGTTATTATACCTTTGTAGTATAATTTAAAGTCAGGTAATGTGATTCCTCCAGTTTTCTTCTTTTTGCTTCAGATAGCTTTGGCTATTCTGGGTCTTTTGTGGTTTCATTTACATTTTAGGATTTTTTTTTTTCCCATTTCTGTGAAGAATGTCATTGATACTTTGATAGGGATTGCATTGAATCTGTAAATTACTTTGGGTAGTATGGACATTTTAACAATATGATTCTTTTAATTCATTAACATGGGATATCTTTCCGTTTTTTTGTGTCCTCTTCAATTTTGTACATCAGTGTTTTATAGTTTTCGTTGTAGATATCTTCACTTTTTTAAATTCCTAAATATTTAATTTTATTTGTAGCTATTGTAAATGAAATTACTTTATTGATTTCCTTTTCAGATTGTTTATTGTTGGCATATAGAAATGCTACTGATTTTTATATGTTGATTTTGTATTATGCAACTTTACTGAATTTATCAGTTCTAATAGTTTTTTGGTGGTCTTCAGGTTTTTCTAATTAAAAGATCCTATCATTGGCAAACAAGGATAATTTGACTTCTTTCTTTCCAATATGGATGTCCTTTATTTCTTTCTCTTGCCTGATTGCTCTAGCTAGGACTTCTAGTACTATGATGAATAAGAGTGGTGAAAGTGAGCATCTTTGTTGTATTTCAGATCTTAGAGGAAAGGCTTTCAGTTTTTTTTCCCATTCAGCATGGTACTGGCTGTGAGTCTGCATATACGACTTTTATTATGTTGAGGTTTGTTCTTTCTATTCTCAGTGTTTTTGGGGTTTTTATCCAGAACAGATGTTGAGTTTTATCAAATGCTTGTTTTAGCATCAATTGAAATGACCATATTTTTTTTGTCTTTCTTTCTGTTGATAATGGTATATCACATTGATTGATTTGCATATGTTGAACTATTTGCAGCCCTGGGATAAATTCCAGTTGGTCATGATGAATGGTCTTTTTATATGTTGTTGAATTTTGTTTGCTAGTATTTTGTTGAGGATTTTTACATAAATATTCATCAGTGATATTGGCCTATAGTTTTTTTTTTTTTTTTTTTTTTTTTAATATGTGCCTGGTTAATAGAGTAATAATGGCCTCATAGGATGAGTTTGGAAGTATTCCCTCCTTCTTTATTTTTTAGAAGAGTTTGAGTAGGATTGGTATTAGCTCTTCCTTAAATGTTTGCTAAAATTCTGCAGTGAAGCCATCAGGTCCCAGGCTTTTCTTTGCTGGGAGACTTTTTGGCTTTGATCTTGTTATTTTTTATTGCTTTGCTCAGATTTTGGATTTCTTCATGGTTCAGTCTTACTAGGTTTTATGTGTCTAGGAATTTATCCATTTCTTCTAGGTTTTCCCATTTATTGGCATATACTTGCTCCTAGTAGTCTCTAGTGATCCTTCTAATTTCTACAGTATTTGTTGTAATGTTTCCTTTTTCATCTCTGATTTTATTTATTTGGGTCTTTTTTCTTTTTTTCTTAGTCTGACTAAAAGGTCACCAGTTTTGTTTATCTTTTCAGAAAAACCAACCTTTTATTTTGTTGATCTTTTGTATTTTATTTCAATTTCATTTATTTCTGCTCTAATCTTTATTACTTCTTTTCTTCTACTAATTTTTGGTTTGGTTTGCTCTTGCTTTTCTAGTTCTTTAAGATGCATCACGAGATTGTTTTTTCTAATGTCACTTTGTAGTGTCCTTTTACTTTTATTCTGGGCTATGGAGATTAGAATGAGGTGCAGGTTCTGAGCCTAAGCCTCAGAGAGCTTGCATGTTTTCTCTAGGTCCTCTGCCACTGCTGTGAGAACATGCTTAGTTGAATCTGTTAGAGAGGAAGAACAAACCCAGGTTGCCATACCTGAAGCCAGCTAACCCTCAGACATGTGAGCAAGCACAGCTAAGAGTAGAGCTGCCTAGCCAAACCCTAACTCACCCCAGACACATGAGCAATAAACTTGTATGCCCCTGAGGATTTATGATTTTTTTTTCTTTCTTTATTCTGTTTTTTAACCCTCAATATCTGGAGGAAAGAGGATTTATGATTGATACAGAGTATTGTTGTGACATTAGACAATTGATACTCTGACACACCAACACTGACCTGACAATTTTTGTGACTGGGCATTTCCAGGTTTTTTCTTTTTTTTTTTCTGTAAAAATCTGTTACATTTCTCATTCTTTTTCTCAGAACATATATGTTAAGAATGAATTTACTGTGTCAAAGAGCATACAAGAATCTCAGTACATAGAAAAATCCTTTTCAGAAAGGTTGTACCTACCATGTGATGTAGTTTACGAGACTGTCTCTTTTATAATCTTACTGTTCTTGATGTTTGGCATGTTTTCTCTTAATATTTTCTAGGCTCCATTCAGGTGAAGCTCAGTCTATAGTAATCTGTTCGTTGAACCTCTATAGCAGTTACCGTCTGTCCTACATGGTTAGTTTTTATAAACGTCATGAGTTACTACCATTTTTATATGTATGTGTCTTTGTCTCCAGCTAGGCTGTGTATTTCTTTAGGGCAGCATAAATATAGCACAATGCACAGGTCCTCAAGTATGTAGTTAGTACAGTCTGATTTGAGCTACATTTTGAAAAATGAGTGGTCTTCTTGTTTGGATATTGATTTGCTTTAATTCTTTGAGAGTCCATTCATGAGGCAAGAAGTCAAGCAAATTTTTAAGGCTTTGGAAGGGTGGTAAATATAACTTGTGAAGGGAGTTGTTTGTGTTGGTCAAGACTTCATTTTGTTTATAGAAGCCATATCTGCATCTAATACATTGTTAAATTTTATGTGAGTAGTGCTAATTAGTCAACCACAGAAGTGTGATACTGTGGTATTAGCACAGAGTGTTCAGTTTTAACACACAGTAAGTTATTTTCTTCCTCCAGGTAACTTTATTGTATATAATGTCACATATGCTATTTATAAATAATCATGTGAACAGAGAACCACAAATGACCTATACAGAGAAGAAAAGCTATTGGGGAATATTCAAGAACTAGGAAATATGTTGGGTAGTTTTCCTGTGTTTATAGATTTAGATCAGAATCATGCTGACGGGCTGACTACTCAACAAAGGACAAATCAGTGTACATCTGGATTCAAGAGTGTTATATACTAAGAGAGTGCTGTAGAAGTCTCCATGGAATGTTACTAGATTCCTAAGATGATGATACTGAATAGCCTGGAATGTCTTATTCTTCGTCTTAAAAAGAGTCTTCAAAAAGTCCACATTCTGATGGTAGAGTTCCTATTTTGGCATTTTGCCTTTTGTGATAATAGACTTTGACCCTAGGTAAATTTGTGATGGAGCAAAAGTTTATTCTGGGATTGTTCCCTTTACCCCTTACTCTTTGCCCTCCCTAGTCATGTTTTTCCTCTTGCTTTCTTTATGGGAAATGGTCTGATACTCATAGTCAGGGAAAAATAAATAGTTATGGATTAAAGTATTATTCTTGAGAGTATTTCATCTTTGTCAGGGAACAAAGATGCTTATTTGCACTTGTGTTCTTGTCCTTCTACCATCACCACTGGAAAAACATTTCTGGGTAGTCACTGCCTCCCCCAACAGAACTCAGGGTGGAACTTTTGAAGCAGTGTTACCCCAAACAACTCAAATCCAGAAATATGAGAATAAATGATCATTATTTTAAGCCACTGAGTTTTGGGGTGGTTTCTTATGCAGCATTATTGGCAATAGCTAACTGGTACTGTCTACATTTTTACAATTCATTTCACTGTGCAACTTCTGATGGGCAATACTTGGTCTGATTGTAGAATTAGGGCAACCCTCTTCCCTAGACACCTACTAGGGTTAAAGTTCAGATGAGAGTCAATGTACCCTTATAGATTCCTTTAAAGTAGCCTGACTTTTCTGCTACTGTTTCTTGAGTGGGTACAAAAATTACCTTTAGTGAATCCCCATACATCATTTCTACACAGTACATGTTTTACTGGTTTTAATAGTACTCTGGAAGGTGGCTTGAGGTGGAGGAGTGGTATGGTTTGACTCTGTGTCTCCACCCAAATCTCATGTTGAATTATAATTCCCAATGTTGGGGGAGGGACATGGTGGGAGGTGATTGGGTCATGGGGTGATGGTTTTCCCTATGCTGTTCTTGTGATAGTGAGTGAGTTCTCATGAGATCTGATGGACATCAGTGTTTGGCACTTTCCCCCTCTCCCCTTCTCCTGCCACCATGTGAAGAAGGTGCTTGCTTTCTGTTTGCCTTCTGCCATGATTGTAAGTTTCCTGAGGCCTTCCAGTGATGCTTCCTGTTAAGCCTATGTAACTGTGAATCAATTAAACCTCTTTTCTTCATAAATTACCCAGTCTCAGATAGTTCTTTAGAGCATTGTGAAAACAGACTAATATACAAGGAGGGATTGGGGAGGCTAAGAAGTCATAACTCCAAGTGTTCTCAGTCTTACTTCAGGCTGGGCAGCCTCTTACTTTAGATATTCGCTTGTGGCGGTGTCAGTTTCCTAGTTTTTATCCTGTACCATGTTATGTGAGATGTTACCATTGGGGGAGACTTCCCAGTTGACCCTTGAACAACATGGGTTTGAACTGTGAGGGTTCACTTGTAGGTGGATTTTTTTCAGTAAATATATAGGAAAGTATTTTGAAGATTTGCAACAATTTGAAAAAACAGACAAACCATGTAGCCTAGAAATATCAAAAAATTAAGAAAAAATACATGGCATGAATGCATAAAATGTATGCTAGTCTATTTTACCGTTTACTACCATAAAGTATACACAAATGTATTATAGAAAGTTAACATTTATCAAAACTTACACACACAAACACGTCTTATACATGGTGCCATTCACCTTCCAAGAAATGTAAACAGATGTAAAAATGTAGTATTCAGTCATAACTTCATAAAATTAACCGTAGTGACACTGTAGTATTATAATAATTGTAGCCACTTCCTGTTGCTATTGTAGTGAACTCAGGAGTATCCAGTTAAAATGTCATGTGACTCTAATCATCTCTGCATGAGCAGCTCATTTCTCTGGTAATTTGCTTATCACAGTAAAAAGTGATTGATCTGTCTTGGTTCTTGCATGTTTTTCCTTGTGTTCAGTGCAATACTGTAAACTTTAAATAACACCATGTGACCCCCATGAAATGCCACTAGTAATGCTGAAAGTGCTCCCAAGAAGCAGAGAAAAATCATGACAAGAAAACATTGAGTTGCTTGATATGTAGATGGAGGTTTGCAGCTGTGTCCACCATTTCAGATGATTTCACCTTGTAAGCAGATGATGTCAACTTACAGTACTGATAAATACAACATAGTACTGTAAATGTATTTTCTCTTGACTTTCTTATAACATGTTCTTTTCTCTAGCTTACTTTGTTGTAGGAATACAGTATATAATATATATATAACATACAAAATATGTGTTAATTGACTGTTTATGTTATTGTAAAGGCTTCCAGTCCATAGTAGGCTGTTTTTTCTCTAATATTAGCTTATATTACAATACTGTGTTTATATAAAGTTTATAAGGTGAATAATTATATATCTATATTAGCTAATAATAAGCTAATGTTGGAGGAAAAGAAATAATTCTTCCTTTGCTATTAGAGGATTTAGAGAAATGTGAGTGAATATTGACAGTTTTTTGAGCAACCTATTCATCACTGATTTCTGAGATGTTCTTTAGAGAAAAGTTAGTATGACAGAGCGTGTGTATGTTTATTCAGTTCCATCTAATCTATTTTAAAAGAGTTCCACAAAAGGACCCAATTTTTTTTTTTTAAGTTGTTATTGCTAATGTTAGCAAAAGGGAAGAGGATAATATTAGATAAACGAAAGAGAAAAACAGAGCTTCCTTTTATGTGAGGTTATTGCAAATAACAGAGGACTAGCAATTTTTAATTTTGGCAATCCAGAAAGACTTCTGTCTTAAAAATGAAAAGCAACTTATTTTCATTAGGAGTGTTTATCACTGTGAATGTTTGCAGAAATATGCTTGTTTGCTGTCAGATATTTGGAAGCTGAAGCCCATAAAAGTTGGATGAAGACTTACGAGCTTGGGGAATAAAGTATTCTGACAGCTTCTAGATTTGGACTTTAACCTATTTCAGTAATAGTAACATCAGTGTCCTATACTTTTCTCCATGGTTCTGTGGTTTGAGAATGTACAGTGTAAGCAGGAATAAGAGAAATACTTTCTCTTTTTTAAAAGATAATTTTAAAGGGTGTGATATGGCTTTTCTTAGTACTTCTTTTGCTATTTCAAAATACCTTACGATGAAAGAGAATCTAACATGGGAAATAGTGAAACCGTCTTTGAAAAATTACAACTGAGGAAATGATGATAGTAAAAAATCAGACCTAACCAACTCCATCTTGCTTCTAACCTTTAAGCTGTCCTTGTTCATTCCTGGGCATAGGCCGAACTAACTTTGGGAAGGAATTCAGTTCGTGGTTTGATTCTGAAACAAAACTGATAACAATTTTGTTTTCCCAAAAGACCCCTTTATCACCTGGAGACCAGTCTGCCTTTGTAGGACTAACAAATTAGCTACAGGATTAGAAATTACAGTTCAGGGGTCATGCAACTCTGGCTCCAAGAGTCTGAACCTCCCCAAATTGCTCCTGGGGAGAACATGACTGTTGTAAAACCTAAGATCAGTGCTTGAGATATTTTGCAGACCCTGTACTCCGTGGATCAGTGGACACTACTCAGACCCGTAATCTAGCTCAACCAGTTCTGCCATCCCACCCAGGAATAGAAGACAGCAAGAAAAACTCCCTTTGATCCCCCCTATGATTTTATCTCCAACCTGACCAATCAGCACTCCCCCACTTCCCCAGACCCTACCTGCCAAATTATCTTTAAAAACTCTGATCCCATACAGGGAGACTGATTTGAATAATAATAAAACTCTGGTCTCTGGCACAGTGGCTTTGCATGAATTACTCTTTCTCTACCGCAATTCTCCTGTCTTGATAAATTGGCTGTCTAGGCAATGGGGAAGGTGAACCCACTGGGCAGTTAGAATAGGTCTGATAATATCCTCACCTAATCTGGCATGCCCGTCTGACTAAACCTGGGAAAGTTTAGCAGCAGATCTATGGTATGACATATGGAAACTCATTTAATTTTACTTCAGCATATGAAATAATTTATCAAGAAGGAAGGGAGACTGGTTATGTCCCTTTATTTTATAACTCTTTTTTCCACATTTTCCTCTTTCTAAGGAATGAGGATTCAAGATAAACATATTTACTTAAAAGGCCCACAGACATTATTTAGCTATCTTTACCATGCATTTCTTTCCTTTAATATGGCACCATGTGGAAGTGTGTTTTTACTCTACATATACGTGTGTGAAAGAAAGTGTAGAGAATATGATTAAGTGCGTAGGCTGAGAAACCAGATGTCCTGGATACAAATCCCAGCTCTTACTGTGACCCTCAGGCAAGTACCTTCTTTTAACTCAGTTTCCTCATCTGTAAAACAGGAATTTCATTGTTTAAAATTTTGGGGTCTGATTATTCTGAGGTTAATAGTAAAGCAGTATTTTTCAGGTGCTCTGACATAAAAGGGCTGGAAGTGCAAAAAGAAAGACAAATGGGGCTGGACCAGTAAAAAGGAAGATGAAGGGGTGATATTCACGGATCAGAAGTTGGAGATGCCCCTGGGCTGGCTGCTGCACCATTGGAGGCACAGTTAGAGTGAAGCTTGGATTGGCTGAAGAGGTGTCACTTAGCTAAAGGGTTTTGCCTCTGCCTTAGCTGGTTATCTGGATTCACTTCATTCTCAGAGCTGCAAGAGTATCTGCCACCAACTGCCACACATTGGGAGTCAAAAGCCTTTCTCTTTCTTTTTTCAGCCTTCTCAGTTCCCTTAGGTGCCTAACAAGAGAGGCAAGAGAACCTGGAAATGTAGTTTGATACCTCCCAGCCCCAGATGTTCAGAGTATAGAAGGGTAGGTGGGCTGAAAAAGAACAGGTAAATAACCTGTACAAAGACTTCATACATGTGTATATATCTTTTATCGTCAGTAACTGTGGCTATCTGTAGGAAGGAGAACTCAGGGGCTGGAACATAGCCTTGGAGGGATACATTATTTTTACTCCTGGGTTTTGGGCTTTGTTTTTAAGGCCTTTAGATCCATAAAATTGAATTGATTATTCTCAGTTCATTGCACACTGTTTTTGGTCCTTGTAAGTCATTATGCTCATTCCTTTCTCCTGTTGTCACTCATGCCATGGATGTCTACTTCCCATACTTCTGTTTAGATACATTGAAAAAAAAAAAAAATATATATATATATATATATAAACATACATATATAAAAACATATATACATATAAAAAAATCTCCACATTGTTATTTATGGGTTAAATATAAGGAAATACTGTTGTGCTAAGTATTTTATTATTTATTACTTTTTTATACTGACAGCATTAGGTTTTTAAAATGGATCTATGTTGTTGTTTATAAATTTGGTTCACTATTTTTTATTACATAGTATTCTGCCATATGCATATACTACCTTTTCTCTTATCCATTTTCCCATCGTTGGGCATGTCAGTCGTCTGCAATTATCTTGTGCAATGCTGCAATAAAGAGCTCATTTTTTTTTTTTCTTTTATTTTGAGGCCTTGCTAAGAGTTTTTGGGACACATACCCAGTGTGGTAGGCAGCCTCTAAAATGGCTCCCAATGTTTCCCTCCCTCCTGATATTCATGTTCTTGTTTAATGTTTTTCCTTTTAATATGGACTAGGTCTAGTGATTCTTTTCTAACAAACAGAATTGTGTCAAATATAATGTGATGTAACTTCTGAAACTGGTTTTTGGAGAAACTGTGACTTCTGTCTTGTTCACCATTTCTTATTCCCTCTCTTTTGGAGCTCTTGCTCTGGAAGAAGTGAGCTGCTTCCTATGAAGAGGTCCACGTGTAAGGAACTGATGTCCCTGGCCAACAACTGATGTCCCTTAGGGCCTGCAACACTATATGAGTGAGCTTGGAAATGAATCTTCTGAGCTTACCAACAACCACGTTGATCCTTAAACTGGCTATGGTTCCAGGTCCTTGATTGCAGTCTTTCGAAAGATTGTGATTCAGGGCATTCAGGAAAGTCATGTTTGACTTTTTAACCTTTGAGATAATAAGTGTTGTTTTACTAAGTGTTGTTTTATTATTTATTTTTAAGCCACCAAATCATGGAGTAATTTGTTACACAGAAATAGAAAATGAATACATCCAGGAATGTGATTGTTGGGTTGTAGGATGCATATGTAGGGAGACAATAACTCCCATACCTTTGTAATTGGAAAAGACCCCTGTTAAGACAGATTAACAAGAGAAAAACAAGTTTATTAACATGTATATTGTATGGGTACAAGGGAGACACCCAGACAATGAGTAGTTCTCAAAGTGGTAGCTCTGAATTCCAGCTTTTATTTTCAACAAAGAACAGTAAATTTTTAGAGAAGTGACAGCACAAAGGGAAAAGACTTGGGGTCTCTACAAGTAGCAGCTTGTGGGGAAGGCAGACAAATGGCAGATAAAGGTTAGCCAAGCTTGTGAAAATGAATTTCCTCCAGTATCATTTCAAGGCTGAGGGTTTAAAGCCGTCTTCAGTGGTTAACCTTTGCTGTCCATGAGGTAGCAGGATACCCTTTTTCTTATAAATCTGTGTCCTGCTTTCAGGCAAATAGAAGGAGGGCAGAGAGCTCTCCTGCATCTGCTGCTGCTGCTGCTTTTTTTTTTTTCTGGAGCCGGAGTCTCACTCTGTCACCCACGCTGGAGTGCAGTGGCATGATCTCGGCTTACTGCAACCTCCGCCTCCCAGGTTCAAGTGATTCTTGTGCCTCAGCCGCCCAAGTGGCTGGGATTACAGGCGCCCGCCACCACACCCAGCTAATTTTTGTATATTTAGTGGAGATGGGTTTTCATCATGTTAACCAGACTGGTCTCAAACTCCTGACCTCAGGTGATCCGCCTCCTTGGCCTCCCAAAGTGCTGGAATTACAGACGTGGGCCACCGCACCTGGCCCATCTGCTGCTGCTTAATCATCTTTAGCTCAACAATCCTTTATTTAGGGGAGGCATATTCTGGTCTCCCACAGATAGCTAACTATAAGGACTGTCAAATTTCTTTCCTACCAGCAGTACTTGAAGGTTTCTGTTTCCTCATACTTTCACTAACCCTTGATAATATCAGGCTTTCCCCCCTAATTTTTGATAGGTATAAAGTGATGCTTACTCTAATGTTGGTTTTAGACATGGAAAATATATTGTTTGTTGTGGATGGTGTCCTTTGCTAAACAGAAATATTTAACTTTGATGTAGTTATAGCTGTAAGTTTCTTTTTTTCTTTTTTTTGAGACAGGTTCTCATTGTCACCTTGGCTGGAGTGCAGTGGCACCATCACAGGCCACTGTAGCTTTGACCTCCTGGGCTCCAGCGATCCTCTTGCCTAGTAAAGGGAAAAAGCCAGTTCTTTTAAACGATAATTTTAGATTTAATTAAAATGGCCACCAGGTGGTACCAATGCCTGATAAATTCTTTTGAAAATCAGAAACATTGTTCTCATGCTTCAAATCTGTTAAAATAGACAGTATAATTAAGGAGATAATTCTGGTCCCCTCCTAGTTAGTCTTCAAGAAACTCTTTTTAAGCTCCAAGTTGAAGAAGTGTCTTTTCTCTATGATCCTATGGCTAATAGTGCTCACCAACTGCTCTGTAATTGTTTACTTGAGTCTGTTTCTACTCATGGTAGAGATCAGGACATTTTTAGCCTCACTAGGCCCTGAATAATGTGGCTTTTATTTATTTTTCTGGTAAACATTGGGTTATAAGTTAAAGCCAGGTTTGAGAAAAGTAAATTCTAAAATGTAGACTTTCCTATTTAAATAGGTCTTTCAATCCTTATAAAATCTACAGGCTTGGGAAAATAGTGAAAATAAACATTTCATTGTTTAAATTTTGTATTTTGAATTGATAATGAAAAAATAGTCAACACTCTCTCCCTCATTCACTGGGCTGATCCACAAGTCACCTTTCCTTTTGGGAAATGGGCCTAGAGACACTTATGGCCCTTGAAAAGTAAGTTTTATGAATGAATATGTCTAAGGACTCTAAGGCTGACTTCAAAGCAACAGCCTAGACTCCATGTATGAAACTTTTAAAAAACCATTTATTCTGAATAGCACTAATGAGACTCAGGCTGTGTCTGTGATGTCTGAGTATACTAGAAAGTCTCTATCAGCTCCTTCCCGTTTTTTCTTCTTAGAGATGGCATCTTTTCTGTATTGTTGGTGCATTGAGAGATTCAGCCAAGTATCAGGCTTTCCATCATCCATGGAACACGTCTCCAAAACGTTCTAGCTGTTCACTTGTGACAGATAGTATGACCTCACTATTGAATATGCTTTTAAAAATTATTAATACCAACATTTCCAGAAGTGTGATTAGTGACGTGATAGTCCTTTAAGAAACTACCTGTACTTGGGGGAAAAAAGTATCCTATCCTTGTTTCTGTCTTTGCAGCTCATATTATCATATTAAAGACTCTAAAGCTCTTCAGCAGTGGTTCTCAATGGGGTGGTACTACCCCCTAGTGGACATTTTATGAATTTGTGGGAGTGTTTCTGTTGTCACAATAATTGGCCAGAAGCCGTGGATACATGCTAGGTCACATTCAGTACACACAACAATGCTATAGAAGCAAGAATTGTCCTTCAATCCCTGGGACTTTCACTTGAACTGACAATCATGTAGCTAAAAAATCTGTATCTAATTACGCCTACTACTAATTGTGTTTAACATATCAACACAAAGTTATTAGGATTTTATAATAGACACTTGAATTTCTTAGGAATACAGTGACAATACAAATCAAGTAAAGATTGTATCAAAAATAATTTTTTTTTTTTTTTTTTGAGACGGACTCTTGCTCTGTAGCCCAGGCTAGAGTACAGCAGCATGATCTTGGCTCACTGCAACCTTCGCCTCCTGGGTCCTGGTTCAAGCGATTCTCCTGCCTCTGTCTCCCGAGTAGGTGAGATTACAGGCACGTGCCACCCTGCCCAGGTAATTTTTTTATGATTTTAGATGGGGTTTTACCGTGTTGGTTAGGCTGGTCTTGAAATCCTGACCTTGTGATCTGCTCACATTAGCTTCCCAACAAAAATAATTTTTTAAAAAAGACATGGTCTTGAAGCCTTCAGGGGAAGATGGTGAATAGGAGCCAGGACTAACTTGTAGCTCCCACTTGGATGGACAGAACAGCATATGGAGACCACATCGTGAACTTTTGCTCCAAGAACTGCCACAGGAACATACGAGGAAAACAGAAAGAATTCACAGACCCTTTGAAAGAAGTGGCTTGCCACTGCAAATTCCAAGAAACAGTCAAAAAACTGTGAGTGCCCAAAGTGTGAGAGGGTGAAAGCCTCGAAACATACATCCTCACCGGGGGAGCCTGAAAATCTGGATCATGGGAGAAGGCTTTAATTTTACCTAGAGCTGAAATGAATTTAGAGAGCGGAGAGAATTATAAAAGTAGAATAGGAAGCAGGAAGGGCCTGTAGGCACTGCCGGCCTCCAAGGAAGCCCAGGGAACCCATTTCTGACTTTATTTCACAGGGGTCCTTGGGGAGGGCTGCCAGTGGAATTGGGGAAGACCGCAGGAAGAAGGAAAGTTCCAGCTGAACTTTGTAATAATATCGACCAAGTGTAAATTTTCCAAGGCAGAGTCCGGGGTTGGGGGCAAACGGGAAGTGCAGACACAGGCATAGAAGCCACAGCAGGAGGGGCGAAGCCTGAAAGCCCTGCTTGCTTTCTCAGGAGGAGAGGCTGGTAGCCTGGGGCCTGTTCCAAGCCCTGCTCACCAGCTGCCTGGATATAAACTCTGTGTTGTTGGGGGAGCACAGTGGGAGTGAGACCAGCCTTTCTGACTGCCTGGGAGCTGGGTGAAGCCTGTCACTACCGGCTTTCCCTCACTGACCTGGCGACCTATATGATGCAGCAGAGGCAGCCATAATCCCTTTGGCTTGAGAAACACACTCGTGTCTTCCACAGCAGCTGCAGCAAGGCACACCCAAGGAGAGTCTGAGCTCAGACACATCTAATCTTGCCCCCACCTGATGGTCTTTCTCTACCAGCCCTGGTAGCTGAAGACAAAAGACATAAATCTCTAGGGAGTTCTACGGCCCTGCCCACCACCTGAAAAACCTGAATACTTATCCAGGTGACCCTAAAGCAAGCTTGTTTTCTCCTTATACTGCCACAGCTGATGATGTTTTGTAAGTGCCACCTCCTGGCTGTAGGCCAACCAACACAGCAACTTATAAAAGAACAACCCTGCCCTTGAGAAGGAGAAAACAACAGCTAACTCCACTGCCTGTAACATCTTGGCTAACCAGATGTCCCGAGTCTGACCACATGACAACTTTGCTGCCAGCAGAATCAGCATTCAAGAAAAGTAGCGCACTAAACAGAACTACAACCAAAGTCCCACACAGAGTCCACCTTATTCCCCTGCTACCTCCACCAGAGCAGGTGCTGGTATCCACTGCTGATAGACCTGAAGACAGACGACATCACAGGACTCTGCACATACTCCCCCAGTACCAGCCTGGAGCCTGATAGCTCTGCTGGGTAGCTAGCCCAAAAGAGAAATAACAGTCACTGGAGTCCAGCTCTCAGGAAGCCCCATCCTTAGGAAAAGGGGGAGAGTGCCACATCACAGGAACACTCCATGGGACAAAAGGATCTGAAGAGCAGCCCTTGAGCCCCAGATCTTTTCTCTGATATAGTTTACCCAAATGAGAAGGAACCAACACAACAATTCTGGTAATATGACAAAACAGGTTCTTTAGTACCCCAAAAGATCACACTAGCTGACCAGCAGTGGATCCAAACCAATAAGAAATCTTTCAATTGCTAGAAAAATAATTCAGAAAGTCAATTATTAAGCTACTCAAGAAGGCACCAGAGAAAGATCAGTATCAACTTAAATTCAAAAAATTTTTCAGGATATGGATGGGAAATTATCCAGAGAAATAGCACAAATAAAAACAATCACAACTTCAGGAAATGAAAGACACACTTGGAGAAACGCAAAATACACTGGAAAGTCTCAACAATAGAATCAAACAAATTGAAGAAAGAACTTCAGAGCTTGACACAAGGATTTTGAATTAACCCAATCCAACAAAGACAAAAAAAAAAAAATTTAAAAAAATGAACAAAGCCTCCAAGAAGTTTAAGATTATGTTAAATGACCAAACATGAATAATTAGTGTTCCTGAGGAAGAACGGAAAAACAGAAGTTTGGAAAACATATTTGAGGGAATAATTGAGGAAAATTTCCCTGGCCTTGCTAGAGATCTGGGCATTCAAATGCAAGAAGCTTGAAGGACACCCGGAAGTTCATCACAAAAAGATCATTACCTAGGTACATAGTCATCAAGTTATCTAAGGTCAAGATGAAGGAAACAGTCTTAAGAGCTGTGAGGCAAAAGCACCAGGTAACCTATAAAAGAAAACCTATCAGATTAACAGCAGATTTCTCAGCAGGAACCCTGTAAGCTAGAAGGGATTGTGGTCCTAGCATTAGCCTCCTTAAACAAAACAATTATCAGCCAAGAATTTTGTATCCAGCAAAACTAAACTTCATAAATAAAGGAAAGATACAGCCCTTTTTAGGCAAACAAATGCTGAGAGAGTTTGTCACTACCAAGCCAGCACTACAAGAACTAAAAGAAGCTCTACATCTTGAAACAGATCCTCAAAATACACCAAAGTAGAACATTCTTAGAGGGTAATTCTCACATGACCTATAGAACAATAACACAATGTAAAAAAGAAAGGTATTTGGGCAACAACTAGCATAATGAATAGAACAGTACTTCACATCTCAAGACTAATGCTGAATGCAAATGGTCTAAATGCTCTACTTTTTCCTTTTTTTTTTTTTTTTTTGAGACGGAGTTTCACTCTTATTGCCCAGGCTGGAATGCAATGGCAGGATCTCGGCTCACTGCAATCTCCACTTCCTGGGTTCAAGCGATTCTCCTGCCTCGGTCTCCTGAGTAGCTGGGATTACAGGCATGCGCCACCACACCCAGCTAATTTTGTATATTTAGTAGAGATGAGATTTCTCCATGTTGGTCAGGCTGGTCTCGAGCTTTTGACCTCAGGTGATCTGCCCGCCTTGGCCTCCTAAAGTGCTGGGATTACAGGCATGAGCTACCACGCCCGGCCAGATGCTGCAATGAAAAGATACAGAATGGCAGAATTAATAAGAATTCACCAACTGAGTATCTGCTATCTTCAAGACACTCACCTAACACATAAGGACTCACATAAACTTAAGGTAAAGAGGTGGGACTAGACATTCCATGCAAATGAACACCAGAAGTGAACAGAAGTAGCTATTCTTACAACAGACAAAACAGATTTTAAAGTGACAATATCTAAAAAAGACAAAGAGGGACATTATATAATGATAAGAGGTATAGTCCAACAGGAAAATATGACAGTCCTAAATGTATATGCACTTAACACTGAAGCTCCAAAATTTATAAAACAATACTAGACCTAAGGAATGAGACAGATGGTAACACAATAATAGTGGGGGACTTCAGTGCTCCACTGAGAGCACTAGACAGGTCATTAAGACACAGAGTCAGCAAAGAAACAATAGACTTAAACTATACCCTAGAACAAATGGACTTAATAGATAGATAATAGTGATACAACCTATTAAAACCTCTGGGATACAGCAAAAGCAGTGATAAAGGAATATTTATAGCAGTAAAGGCCTACATTAAAAAGTCTGAAAGAGCACAAATGGACAATCTAAGGTCACACCTTAAGGAACTAGAGAAACAAGAATAAATCAAGCCCAAACCTAGCAGAAGGAAGAAATAACAGAGATCAGAGCAGAGCTAAATGAAATTGAAACAAGATACAAAAGGTAAATGAAACAAGAAGCTTATTTGAAAAGATAAAATTGATAGACCATTAGCAAGATTAATCAAAAAAAGAAAAGAGAAGATCCATATAAACTCAATTAGAAACAAAGTGGAAGATATTTACAACTGATACTGCAGAAATACAAGAGATCATTCGAGGCTACTATGAACACCTTTATGTACACAAACTAGGAAACCTAGATAAGATTGATAAATTCCTGAAAATATATAACCTTCCTAGGCTAAACCAGGAAGAAATGGAAACTCTAAAACTCTGTTCTGAGTTGAAAAAATTTGCCAACAATTTTTTTTTTTCTTCATTAAGAAAAAATTTTTTGAGACAGAGTCTTACCCTGTTATGCAGGCTGGAGTGAAGTGGCACAACCTGGCTCACTGCAACCTCCGCCTCTCAGGTTCAAATGATTCTCATGCCTCAGCCTCCCGAGTAGCTGGGATTGCAGGTTCATGCCACCATCCCCTGCTAATTTTTGTATTTTTAGTAGAGAGGGGGTTTCACCATGTTGGACAGGCTGGTCTTGAACTCCTGTCCTCAGATGATCTTCGTGCCTTGGCCTCCCAAAGTGCTGGGATTACAGGTGTGAGCTACTGCGCCTGGCCATGCCAACAATTTTTTTTTTTTTTTCAAAAAAAAAAAGTCTTGTTCTGTTGCCCAGACTGGAGTGCAATGGCACAATCTCAACTTATTGCAATCTCTGCCTCCTGGGTTCAAGTGATTCTCTTGCTTCAGCCTCTCGAATAGCTGGGATTACAGGCACACACCACCACACCTGGCTAATTTTGTGTGTTTTTAGTAGAGATGGAGTTTCACCATGTTGGCTAGGGTGGACTTGAACTCTTGACCTCGTGATCTGCCTGCCTTGGCCTCCCAAAATGTTGGGATTATAGGCATGAGCCACCGCACCTGGCTGCCAGCAATTTTTTTTTTTTTTTTTAGCAAGAATTTACTTAAAATTTTTTTTTGCAGCAAGGTTGAAATGGCAATTTAAAAAAAAGTCAAAAAGAAAAAAAGTCTAGAGTTGAAAGATTCATAACTGAATTCTATCAGATATTCAAAGAAAAATCAGTACCAATCTTGTTGACACTATTCCAAAAGCTAAAGGGGGAATCTTCCCTAAATCATCCTAGGAAACCAATATCACCCTAATACCAAAACAATGAAAGGACATAACCAAAAAGAAAACTACAGACCAATATCCCTGATGACCATACATGCAAAAATTCTCAACAAAATACTAGCTAACCAAATCCAATAGCATAAAGGTAATCTACCATGATCAAGTGTGTTTCATACAAGGCATGCAGGGATGGTTTAACATAAGCAAGTCAATGAATATGATATACCACATAAACAATTAAAAACAAAAATTACTGATCATCTCAATAAATGCAGAAAAAGCATTTGACAAAATCCAGTATCACTTTATGATTAAAACTCTCAGCAAAATCAGCATAGAAAGGATATGCCTTAAGAAAGTAAAAGCCATCTATGACCAACCGACAGCTAACATACTGAAGGAGGAAAAGTTGAGAGCATTCCACCTGAGAACAAGAACAATACAAGGATGCCCACTTTCACTACTTCTATTCAACATAGTACTGGAAGTCCTAGCCAGAGAAATCAAACAAGAAAAAGAAATAAAGGGGATCCAAATTAGCAAAGAAGAAATAAAACTGTCACTGTTGATGGATGATATGATTGTATACCTACAAAACCTTAAGGACTCATCCAAAAAGTTTCTAGAACTGATAAATGAATTCAGTAAAGTTTCAGGATACAAAATGAATGTACACAAATCAGTAGCAGTGCTATATACCAATAGCGACCAAGCTGAGAATCAAATCAAGAACTCAATCCCTTTTGCAATAGGTGCAAAGGAAAAATACTTAGGCATACACTTAACCAAGGAAGTGAAAGATCTGTACAAGGTAAACTACAAAACACTGCTGAAGGAAATCATAGATGACACAAACAAATGGAAACACATCCCATGCTCATCGACTGGTAGAGTCAATATTGTGAAAATGACCATATTGCTAAAAGCAATTTACAAATTCAATTCAATTCCCATGAAAATACCATCATCATTCTTCACAGAACTAGAAAAAAAATCTTAAAATTCATATGGACCAAGAAAGACCCTGCATAGGCAAAGGAAGACTAAGAAAAAGAACAAATTTGGAGGCATCACATTGCCCAACTTCAAACTATACTTATAAGACTGTAGTCACCAAAACAGCATGGGTACTGGCATAAAAATAGGCACATAGACAATTAAACAGAGAATCCAGAAATAAAGCCAAATACTTACAGTCAACTGATCTTCAACAAAGCAAGCAAAAATGTAAAGTGGGGGAAAGGACATCCTGTATTAGTCATGAAGCTCCCAGAGCCCCTGCCAAACCACTGGTGTAAGTCCAAAAGCTGAAGAACTTAGAGTCTGATGTTCAAGGACAGGAAATATTCAGCATGGGAGAAAGGTGGAGACTGGAAGACTCAGCAAGTCCACTCATTCCATCTTCTGTTTGCTTTTCTTGCTGTGCAGGCAGCTGGGGGATGGTGCCCATCCAGATTAAGGGTGGGTCTGCCTGTTCCAGGCCACTGACTCAAATGTTAATCTCCTCTAGCAACACCTCACAGACACACCCAGAAACAACCTTGCATTTTTCAATCCAATCAAGTTGACACTTAATATTAACCATCACAACACCCTATTCAACAAATAGTGTTGGGATAATTGGCAAGCTCCATATAGAAGAATGAAATTGGATCTTCATATCTTACCTTACAGAAAAATCAACTCAAGATGCATCAAAGACTCAAATCCAAGACCTGAAACCATAAAAATTTTAGAAGATAATGTCAGAAAAACCCTTCTAGACATTGGCTTAGGCAAAGACTTAATGACCAAGAACCCAAAAGCAAATGCAACAAAAACAAAGATAAACAGTTGGGATTAAATTAAACTAAAACGATTCTGCACAGCAAAAGAAATAATCAGCAGAGTAGACAACCCACAGAATGGGAGAAAATCTTCACAAACTATGCATTGAGGACTACAGGGAACTCAAACAAATCAGCAAGAAAAAAACCAAACAATCCCATCCAAAAGTGGGCTAAGGACATGAATAGATAATTCTCAAAAGAAGATATACAAATGGCCAACAAACATTTAAAAAATGCTCAACATCACTAATTATCAGGTAAATGCAAATCAAAAGCACAATGAGATACCACCTTACTCCTGCAAGAATGGCCATAATTAAAAAATAATAGATGTTGGCATGAATGTGGTTAAAGAGAACACTTTTACACTGCTGGTGGCAATGTAAACTAGTACAACCACTATGGAAAATAGTATGGAGATTCCTTAAGGTACTAAAAGTAGGCCGGACATGGTGGCTCACTCCTGTAATCCCAGCACTTTGGGAGGCCGAGACAGGCGGATAACTTGAGATCAGGAGTTCAAGACCAGCCTGGCCAACCTGGTGAAACTCTGTTTCTACTAAAAATACAAAAATTAGCCGGGCATAGTGGTGTGCATCTGTAATCCCAGCTACTCAGGAGGCTGAAGCAGGAGAATCACTTGAACCTGGGAGGCAGAGGTTTCAGTGAGCTGAGATCACACCATTGCACTCCAGCCTGGGCAACACAGTGAGACTCTACCAAATAAATGAATGAATGAATGAATGAATGTAGATCTGCCATTTGATCCAGCAGTTCCAATACTGGGTATCTACCCAGAGGAAAAGAAATGATTATGTGAAAAAGACACTTGATCATGCATGTTTATAGTAACACAATTCGCAACTGCAAAAATGTGGAACAAGCTCCAATGCCCATCAATTAAATGGATAAAGAAAATGTGACATATATATATGTATGTTTATATACATACATGCACACACACACACACACACACACATACATCATGGAATACTACTCAGCCAAAAAAGGAACAAAATAAGGTCATTCGCATTCCGGATAGAATTGAAGACCATTATTCTAAGTGAAGTAACTCAGGAATAAAAAACATCATATGTTCTCACTTATAAGTAGGAGCTAAGCTATGAGGATGCAAAGGCATAAAAATGATACAGTGGACTTCAGGGACTTGGGGAAAGTGGGGGCGAGATGAAAGACTACACATTGGGTATGGTGTACACTACTTGGGTGAGGGGTGCACCAAAATCTCAGAAATCACCACCAAAGAACTTATCTATGTAACCAGACATCACCTGTTCCCTAAAAACTACTGAAATAATAATAATAATTTAAAAAGACATGGTTGTGTCATCCAGGCTAAATTGCAATGGTTATTCACAGATGTAATCATAGTGCACTGTGGCCTTGAACTCCAGACCTCAAGTGATCCTCCTGACCTCAAGTGATCCTCCTGCCTCAGCCTCCCAAGTAGCTGGATATATTTTGTTATGTTGGAAACTTTGCCAAAAATTGTTGCTTATTTCAGAAGGGCATGAGGGAATGTGTTAACTTCTCTTCCCCAGGTCCACAAGGGGCATGGTTTCAAAAGCAAGAACTTCTCAGTGACATGGCTGACCTGCCTTCTTTCACATCTCCATCCAGGAGCTTAGAGATCTTTTTCTAACTTTTGCAGGCGTGAAGGTAGACAGCCCAGGTGAACTTCTTTTGTTTAGAAAGCCCGGGGAAAAGCTATGGGATGACTGTGGGTGGAACAACCAATCAGATGTCAAAGTCAAAAAATCAGTCACTCCAGAGGAAGTTTGGAAGAACTCCTCTCACTGGACAAGAACTTGAATGGGGTGGGAGTAACTCCCAGATTAAAAGACCCCTGCCCCTCACCTGTGCAGACTCCACCTCTGGATCCCCTCCCATGACATCTTGGGAGTTCCCTCTGTCTCTTCCTACTTTTTTTTTTTTCTCTCTCTCTCCCAAATAAATCGCTTTTCTGCAAAACTCTTTGGGTATGATATTTACTTGAACGAGCCCATCCACCACCAGGGCCTCTTCCCTCATTCCTGGGGCAGGGGGACCAAGAACCTGAAATCCACGGTAACAGGCATATTGTGAAGAGACAACACCAGTTGTATTTGAGTAGCTGATACAGCACAACTGTGTAGCCTGCATTTGTAGCTGTCACATTCATGGTTATTCTGCATATAGATGCAAGCATCTGACTACTTGTGTTTTTTGATTTATTCATGACCAATCGTTTGCATATTAAAATGCATATTATGTTGTTGTTATTAGTCTTTTTGGAAATTATGTTTATGTAGGAAATATACATGAATTTTGTTTCAGGATGGTAAAGGAGGTGGTGTTACATTTCTGTGCTGTTGCTGCATTGAGAGACCCAAGCAAGTATCAGGCTTTCCATCCTTGGAACACATGTCTCCAGAACCTTCTAGCTGTTCACTTGTGATGGATACTTGGTATGCCTTAACTATTAAATACACTTTTAAAAATGATCAATACCAACATTTCCCAAAGTGTGAAATGTTTACAAAAAAAGTATGTTGTGTTTGTTAGGCTAGAAATTGTTATTCTAAGTAAAGAAGCCTGGAGAATTTTCCTAACCCCCGCTAAATGTATTCGACAACAGAACAGTTTTATTTTATGCTTCTGCTAGGTTTAATTATTTGCTGCGTTTTCCATTTGTCCCTCTGATTTTAGTGCAAACTTATTATCCATCTAAGATGTGGGCCAGTGCTTCTTTTCAACCTTGTACTAACTAGTAATAGAGACCAGAGCTGGAACTTGGTCAGGGCAAAGCTACGAGGAGAACAGTGGTAAAGAAGGGTGGCACATGTCATGTCTTGAGGTAGTGAAGAGCATGTGGGGGAAGTGAGGGGCAGTGAGACGATACTGGAAACGCTGAGGCCAAGTGGGTGTGTGTCGATAGAGGGCCTGCAAGCATAGGATTGGGCACTGGACACTCCCCCATACAACCACTAACAGATTAAAAACTTATATGGTATTCTTCCTGATTACTTAAAATAGGAATATGTGGAATTTTGTATAAGTCTCAGTTGTGATGCATTGTTCCTCAGTTGTGATGAATTGTTTCTACAGTTAGCAAATTTGGATTAGGAATATTTAAAAGCCTGTTATACAATGTACAAAATTCAGTAGTACTTCAATACTTCTTTTCTTTTTTTTTGAGTCAGGGTCTCACTCTGTCACCTAGGCTGGAGTGCAGTGGTGCTATCTTAGTTCACTGCAACCTTTGCCTTCCAGGCTCATGCAATACTCCCTTGTCAGCCTCCCAAGTAGCTGAGACTACAGGCATGCATCACCACGCCCAGCTAATTTTTGTATCTTTTAATAGAGATAGGGTCTCGCCATGTTGCCTAGGCTGGTCTCGAACTCCTGAGCTCAAGCGATCCACCTTTGTCAGCCTCCCAAAGTACTTGGATTACAGGTGTGAGCCGCTGTGCCCTATCAAAAATCAGTGGCACTTCTGTATACCAACAACATCTAAGCTGAGAACCAAATCAAGAATGCAATCCCATTCACAATAGCCACACAAAAAAAGGAAATACCCAGGAATACAGCTAACCAGGGAGCGAGAGGGCTCTACATTGAGAATTACAAAACACTGCTGAAATTAATCAGAGATGACAGAAACAAATGGAAAAATGTTTCATGCTCATGAATAGGAAGAATCAATATTGTTAAAATGGACATATTGTCCAAAGCGATTTACAGATTCAATGTGATTCCTATCGAACCACCATTGACATTCTTTACAGAATTTTAAAAAAGTTTTTTCTAATTTAAAATTCATATAGAACCAGAAAGAGCCTGAATATGCAAAGCAATTCTAAACAAAAAGAACAAAGCTGGAAGCATCACATTACCCAACTTCAAACTATGTTACAAGTCTACAGTAACCAAAACAGCATGCTATTATACAAAAACAGACACATAGACCAATGGAACCAAATAGAGTGCCCAGAAATAAAGCTGCACACTTGCAACCATCTGATCTTCGAGAGTCAACAAAAGCAAGCGATAGGAAAAGGACTCCCTGTTTAATTAATCATGCTGGGATAGCTTGCTCGCCATATGCAGAAGATTGAAACTGGACCCCTACCTTTTACCATAAACAAAAATTAACTCAAGATGGATTAAAGATATACATGTAAAACCTAAAACTATAAAAACTCTTGAAAACCTAGGAAATACCATTCTAGACATAGGCCCTAGCAAAGATTTCATGTTGAAGGTTCCAAAAGCAATTCCAACAGAAACAAAAATTGGCAAATGGGGCCTAGTTAAACTAAAGAGCTTCTGCAGAGCAAAAGAAATGATCAATAGAGTAAACAGATAATCCACAGCATGGACGGAAATATTTGCAAACATGAATCTGACAAAGCCCTAATATTCAGGATCTAAAAGGAACTTAAATTAACAAGCAAACATCAAGCAACCCCATTAAAAAGTGGGCAAAAGGCATGAATGCTTTTCAAAAGAAGACATGACAAATGGCCAACAAACATGAAAAAATGTCCAACATCACTAATCATTAGAGAAATGCAAATCAAAACCACAATAAAATAGATATCATTTCCCACCAGTCAGAATGACTATTATTAAGAGGTCAAAAAATAACAGATGCTGGTGAGGTTGTGGAAAAAAAAGGGAATGCCCATACACTACTGGTGGGAATGTAAATTAGTTCAGCCCCCATGGAAAGCAGTTTGGTGATTTCTCGAAGAGCTTAATACAGAACTACCATTCAACCCAGCAATTCCATTATTGGATATATACCCAAAGGAATATAAATCATTCTGCCATAAAGATGTATGCATGCATATGTTCATTGCCTCACTATTTACAATGGCAAAGACATGGAATCAACCTAGATGCCCATCAACAGTAGACTGAATAAAGAAAATGTGATACATATACATATGGAATACTATGCAGCCATAAAAATGAACAAGATCATGTCCTTTACAGAGACGTGGTTGGAGCTGGAGACCATTATTCTAAGCAAACTAACATAGGAACAAAAAAGCAAATACTGTGTGTTCTCACTTATAAGGGGGAGCTAAAATTGAGTACATATGGACACAAAGAAGAGAACAGTAGGCACTGGGACCTACTTGAGGGTGGAGGGTGGGAAGCAGGTGAAGATAAAAAAACTCTAATATTCAGGTTTTACTATACCATGCTTATTACTGGCTGATGAAATAATCTGTACACCAAACTTCTGCAACACACAATTTACTTGTATTACAAACCTGCACATATACTCCTGAAACTAAAAGTTTTTTTTCTTAAAATTAATATAAGATAGTTTGCTTTACATTCCTCTTACTACATGCAGGGAATATGCATCATAAAGAAAAGAAATAGGCTGGGCTCAGTGGCTCATGACTGTAATCCTGGCACTTTTGGAGGCCGAGGTGGGCAGATTGTTTGAGCCCAGGAGTTTGAGATCAGCCCGGGCAATATGGTGAAACCCTATCTTGACCAAAAAAATACACAAATTAGACAGGCACGGTCATGTGCACCTGTAATCCCAGGTGCTTGGGAGGCTGAGGCATAAGAATCACTTGAACCTGGGAGGTGGAGGCTGCAGTGAGCCTTGATCACTCTACTGTTCTCCAGGCTGGGTGACAGAGCAAGACTTTGTCTCAAGAAAAAAAAAAAAAAGGAAGTGCTTTAAATGCTAAACAGTCAGCTATAGGAATTTGTTACTAAGAAAGTCAAATGGAAGCACCTGACAGATGAAATTTGGAGATGGCTAAATAAAATCAGTGATTGCAGAGCTTTTCCCAGTGACCATACTTGACCAGGATTAGAAGACCTCAGGATCAGGAGTCAGGCTTTCTTGGGCTTGCCTCCTGCTTTGCGATGAAACCTGGGAATGCGGTTAACCTCTCTCTCTTGCCTGTTTTTCTGTCTATCTCAACAGGAATTATGAATAGCATATACAATGACAAATGCTCAAGTATCTTGAAAATGGAAACTTCTGTACTATTTAAGATGTTGTAGTTATTAAATTCTGGTTTATAATGCAGTGTTTAAATAAGGTTAATTTTTTTTTTTGCAAATAGATTATTTCCTCTGTTATAATATTCTATTGATTATATTTATTTAACCAAAATATCATTATTTGTCCTCAGACAAATAGTAACAGTGCTGCTGCTGGTGCCCAGGCAGCCTGATTCCACAACCTGGGGTACTTCCCCAGGGTCTTCAGGTCATCTGAATTCAGTGCTGCCTGGAACCTCACTTCCTCTTTAATTTTGCATAACTAGACTCTTGCCTACTAGTGTTGCTATTATCTCTTCAAAATAGTTTTGAGAGATGACTTATGGCTCTAATGTATTCCCATAGCTTCCTTACTGGTCATAGACTTTTACTTCCCGTATGGGCATAAGTATCTGGGTCTCAGCCTATATCCTAGAGATTATATAGATGGCTGCAAGTAAGAAGGTGTTCTCTAGTTAATGTCTACACCCATTTGTGTAGATTAGCCTGGATCTCCAGGGAAGTTCTTTTTTCTGGTGGCTTTGAGAGCTGGGGAAGTTATCACAAAAGATTTTTGGGAGGCTGTCCCTCAAAGAGTCTTAATTGTGAGGCCAATTTCATTCTTATCATACTTTCCTTTGAAATGCTGCTTCCTATTTCAAGGTCCAGCTCAAATGTCACTTTTTCCCCTGTAGGCTCCCAATCTGAACAGAATACTTGACTCTGTAAAGTGCTGTCTGTGTGTCATAGCATTTTATCTACATCAATAGTGAAACTTAACACACAAGCATCTAAAATGTGTCTGCCTATGTGAATAACACATTTATTGACTTAATTCCCTCAAAAAACTGTATAATGAAGATCAAAGACAGACACTCTATTTCTAATTACTTCCACAAATTTATTGAGAATCTACTGAAAGATTAGACACTGCCATGTCCTGAAGATGCAATTATGAATAAGACACACAGTTCTTGCCTTCAGGGAGCTTTCAGTCTTTTCCACTTTCATATCTTGGTTCCTCGATTCACTTATGCTTTCCCTGATAAATCAAATGTGGCTTCAGGTGATGGTGAGACAAGTTCCTTCTTTCTTATCTGAGAGGTGAATGAGCACCCAGGGGGAAGGGTCTGCTGGTGGTGTGGGAGAAGCAGCTGGTAGCATGGCAGAATTGTGTCTTCTTTCTGACTGCCCTCATGATGATTATAGCATGCCCGGTTTCTTCAGTTCTCCCCAACAGGAATCACAGATTATCTCAGTGGTGGCCCTGTGCATCTGGCTAATGACAGGTTGGGTCTTTGGGTCTTGTGAGTGTAGGCTTGATCTCCTGGAGTAGGTACTCAGTATGGATAGAGCCAGGGGGCAACAGGAGGCCAAACCAAAAAAGCCAAGTCCATTTCAGATCCAATGGGATGAATAGTGAGGGGCAAAATTTTTAAGTTTAGAGGCAGTATTGGACAAGGATGAAGCTTGATGTTGTAGAAGCTGGAGGTTAAGAGTTAGGTAGAGAATGGATCTAAGAGTTTTGTGGTAAAAAAAGAACTGGGATGTCCAGAGCTCTTTGTTCCTGAATTGCTTGGCTTACTTAAAGAGACAGGGCTATGGTCAGGCACGGTGGTTTGTGCTGGTAATTTCAGCACTTTCGAAGGCCAAGGCAGGAGAATTGCTTGCACTCAGGAGTTCAAGCCCAGCCTGGGCAGCATAACAAGACCTGGTCTCCACAAATAATTTTAAAAATTAGCTGGGCATGATGGAATGCACCTGTAGTCCCAGCTACTCAGAAGGCTGAGATAGGAGAATTCCTTGAGCATAGGAGGTCAAGGCAGCAGTAAGCTAATGTCATGCCACTGCACTTCAGCCTGGGTGACAGAGCAAGACTCTGTCTAAAAGAAAAAAAAAAAGATACAAGGCTAGGACAGACAATGATGTGTAGTTCTGCAGGTGCAAAAAAAGAATCATAAAATGTAGTCCCTGCCCCTTAAGGAACCTGTATTCTAGCTGTGAAAGAATAATCACACTTTTAAAAAAAGGAGTAAGATGAGATTACATTTAATCGAGGACTAGAGGACTAGAGTACAGGTGTTTGTGGAAGAGGGTTGGGTCAGTGTGAGCTCAAGGCTTGGGAAGGCTTTGTGAGCCTCAGGGCACAGGCAGGGTTCCGAGATACTGGCTTATTCACAGCCAGCAATCCGTGTCATATAGTCGCCTCCCATGCCAGAAACCACAGTGAAGTCTGTGCCAGGTGACAGTGTGAACAAAGGTAAGGGCAACAGTAGAATGCTCAGAAGAATGCCGTCTTGGCCTTAGTCAATTCAACTTTCTCTTTCTGAAAACCTTATAAAGAAATCTCATTAATCATGAAAATATTCCCAGCTCTCATAGTTGAGTACGGGAAAGCCAAGAGCTCCCCAAACCCTACTGTGTGGCAAGGAGTGGTGGACTAAAATGGTCGCCTCAGATGCAAGGTTGGCATTTTGCCACATTTGGATGGCACAGGTGGATAGGCCTTTAGGTCTGGGCAAGTTTCCCAGCTCCACCTGGGGTCTGACTCACCCTGCCTGCCTGCAATGCCCTTTCTGTGGCATGTTTTCTGTTCTGCTAGATTACTTTTTACTGGTTGAAAGGGCATTGCAGGTAGTTGAAACTACCTCTCGTCACTGAGATTGAAATGTTTGAAAAGATGACATCTCACCACTTGCAGGCATGCATCTCTTGGTACTAGTTGGAGCCCCTTGTCTCCTAAAGTCTCTCAGAGCACACATCTCCCCAGCTTCTGCACATTTCATTCTTGCACTTGTGTTAGGAGGCATGGAATTTTGAGTTGTTTGAGGCATGAAAGAAGATGTACTCATCAATAACTGGCTTTCCTGCCTTTGTTTTGCTAGTAGGAGAGAGCTGGATAATAAAACTTGTGATTTATTTGTAAGGATTAACAATGGCGATTTGATTACCATAATGTTTACCTCTTCTGCATTTTGTCTGTTTCTTCAAGCTGTGCCCCTGCCATAAGTGACTAATAATCACTAATTCTAAACTTGCTTAAAGAATATAAAAGGGGTCGGGCATGGTGGCTCATGCCTGTAATCCCAGCACTTTGGGAATCTGAGGCAGGTGGATCACCACAGGCTGGTCTCTAACACCTTAAAGGAGTTTGAGACCAGCCTGACCAACATAGTAAAACCCTGTCTCTGCTAAAAATACAAAATTAGCTGGGCGAGATGGTGCATGCCTGTAATCCCATCTATTTGGGAGGCTGAAGCAGGAGAATTGCTTGAACCTGGGAGGCGGAGGTTGCAGTGCCCGAGATGTCGCCATTGCACTCCGGCCTGGGCAACAAGAGTGAAACTCCATCTCCAGAAAAAAAGAAAAAAAGTATAAAAGGGTACATGTCACCTAAAATCTGAATGGAATTATGTTTATCATCATATAATTTTGTAAGACTTTCAAAATATTTTCTGAATCATTACCAGAAGGTTGAAAAGTCCAGACAACTTGCTGGTTCATCTATTCACTGACTGACTGGACTTACCCTTGCAAGTCTTTTGAGGGGACCTTGCAATTGTAAAGTGATAAGTTTGTTGATCAATTAATTAATTAATTCATTCATTTAACACGTTTCTTGAGTATCTACTCTGTCATGCTCTGTTCTAGCTGTTGGGAGTAGAGCAGTAAATAAGGCAGAAACCTGCCCTTATTTAAGGGAGGCAGATAAAGATAAAACAAAGGAAGGAGAGTAATTGGTGATTTGAGCATAACAAGTACCGTGGAGAAAAATCAGGGAAGGGGATGTAGGCTGCTTGTTTGGGAAAGCAAGTAGGAAAAACATTTCAGTTTTAAATATTATTGTATGGGAAGGTATTGCTGAGAAAATGACATTAGAGCTGTCAACCTAAATAACAAAGAGAGGCTCTCTAAGAGAGAATGGTATTTATTTGGGAATAGAGCATTGCAATGGGAATACAACTGCCATGGTAAACTATGTGTACATTCAGGGAGATAAAGGCAGACACAGGTTTTTTAAAGAAAAAATGAAGAGGATTACATAATTGTTTTTTGTTTCATTTTTGTTTTTTTGAGACAGAGTCTTACTCTGTTGCCCAGGCTGGAATGCAATGGTGCAGTCTTGCTATTTCTAAAAGGATAACTTATATCCAAACAATTCAGCATCAGTACTGCTGTATTCATCCATCACTCCCCATTTCTAAGTTATCCTTTTAGAAATGGGGAGTGGTGGATGAATACAAACACAATTTAAAAGAAACTGCAGTGTACTTAGCAGCTTGGAACTGGGAAGCAAGTAGCCTTGGCTTTGGAAAAAGCCACCCTCCAGCTTGACCTTGCAAGATGAGGATTCCCATTTCTCCACTCTCCCTGCTGCAGCCCTTTTCCCCTTGCTGTACTCAGGGTTGCCTCTGGAGCTGGTGGAAGAGGAAAGAAGCAGGATTCTCTGAATCCTCAGCCCTGCTACTGCAGCCTATGTGGCCACATAGCATGGTGGTTAGGAGCATGAACTGAGATGAGACAAACAGTTCATACCCTGACCACCATCTATCTGGGGTCTGAGTTCTTAGCTTCATCTGTAAAATGAAGATAAAAATTAGTAGCTACCTATTAAGAGGCATGAGAATTAAGTCGGATAATGTTCACAGATAAAATGCATAGCAAAGAGCTGATACATGTAAACACTATGAAAATCTTGACTGTTATTGTTATTTTTATTATTTGACATTCTTTAATTTAAAAAGACACACTGGACTTGGTTAAGATTTGGCTCTTCATGTGTCTCTTCATTGTCTCCACTCAGATGTCCTGTGGGAACTCTCTGTGGTACTGACCCTACACATCTTGGTTGGATATCGTTTACTGAAAATAAAACCAATATGAATAGTGAATAAATCCAACAACCACAGCTAGCTTTCCACTTCCTAAAAACCTCAGTAATGCTAAGGATGGGGCCACACAGAGATGCAAGGAAGAGAGGACAGTGAGGAGGGAGATGCATGACTAACTACCTCTACTTTGTAAACTGATCCCCCTCCTCCCAATACCTTTGAGCACTTCTTTAAGTTCTGTTAGTAGTAGAAAATGATGTAACTAAAGAGGATTGAAAAGTCCAATTAAATATATTTTACTTAATTGTGTTGAATATAAGAAAGGTTTTTCAAATAGCCCATCTGTTTGATAATTTTTTTTTCACCATATAAACATATTGAACCACTGACCTTTGTGGAGGTGGGAGTGCGGTGTGCAGTGGAGGGAGTGTACAGTGGTGGACTCCCAGGTGCAGGCTGTATACACTTTGGTCAATTCTGAAGTTTCCTCATCTGTAAAATGGGGAGAACATTTTCCTCACAAGGCTGTTGAGAGAATTGAGGCATGTGATGTGTGGGAAGTGTGCTAGCCAAAATAAGCTTTTAATGATGTGAGTCTGATTTTTTTTTTTTTTGAAGCCCTTTCTTCAATTATTTCACATTTTTTTGCCACATCTTTGGAACTGCTTAATTATTCAGGATTTTTATATTGAGTTTATGGATTATGAAAGGGCTTTGCTAATAGGTTTATCTCCTGCTGACTTTTAAAATTGCAATATAACTGCATATCAGCATGTCAATTATGAGAAAGAGCAAACAATTCAGCATCAATACTGCTGAATGCCATAAAAAGGAGTTTGAAAGTATAGTTAAAACTTCCTGTTTTTAATGTTTATTTGACCTATGGATATATTTTGCAATTTGATAGTTTTTCTCATTTTTAAAGTTTTTTTTCTGATAATGCAGTTATTACAAAAATGTGAAGATCAGAATAAAATCACTCATAATCCTATTGCCCAGAAATAACCACTTGTAACTTAATTTTTTCTCTTTGATATGCATAGCTCTTTGTATGACTTTTTCCACTTAAAAGTATATCTTAAGTATTTTCCCAAATTGCTAACATTTAAATTGCTTTCATAATGGATGTACTGTGATCTACATAATTATTTTCCTAATTTAGGCAATAAACTTTGCCTAAGCTTCTTCACAAGAAATGCTCTTGAGTGTGAGCTTTTGTCTGCATTTCTAATTAATACCTGAGCATGAATTCTTAGGAGTAAAATTATTGGGGCAATGTTATTTATCTATTGCAGTGTAACAAACCACTTTAAAACTTAGTCATTGAAAACAACAGTAACAATTCATTTGCTCACAATTTTGCAATTTGGGAAGGGCTCTTTGTGGACAATTCATCTCTGTTCCACATAATGTTAGCTGAGGTGATTTCCCTGGGGCTGGAGATCCACTTACAAGACAGATCATTGATATAGCTGACAAACTGGTGTTGGCTGGTGGCTGGGGACATCGAATGCCCTCCAGATGGGCTTCTCTACTGGGTTCCAGGAGGGAGGAAATGGAAGCTGCTAATTCTCTTCAAGGCTAGGCACAAAACTGGCAGAGTCCCTTCCAACATGCTCCATTGCTCAAAGTGGTCACAGGCCAAATTCTAGAGTGTGGTTATAATAGGCCACACCTCTTCTGGGGGCTATGTCAAAGAATTTTTGGCCATAATGAATTTATTACAGAAAGCATATTGTTGAAGGGTCTTTATACATGTTAGCAAATCACTTTCCAGAAAGGTTGCCCATCATGACACTCAACTACATTAAATATTAAAAATTCTAAAAATCTCTACTTATTCAATAGGTAAAATATAGGATCTCATTGTTTTACTTTGAACTAACCTAGTGTTCTTACACACACTTGATAAAAATTTATATTTCTTCCTTTGTGTAAAGAAGAAATATGTTTTCTCATTTTTGGAGCCAATTTGGTTAAGTGCTAAACAATCTTACAGAATTACAGGAGTTGTTTTTACATATTATTGACATTAAGAACGTGTCATAGTTGTTATAAATATTCCTTTCAGTTTTTTAAATTAAAAATAAAAACCTTTTTCCTCTTAACTGAGAAAAAATTAGACAAAACAATTTCCAATTAAATTCACATGATCTTATGAGCCTGGCTGCCATGGATTGATCTCAAAATGATGTATGTTTTACATTTTAATAGAATATTTTGAGTCAATTTCAGTTTTACTCATCTAACATGTCAACAGAAACCCAGAAATTAGTATGATTTATTAATTATCTTTATTTTGGAAGGACTGAATCCAAAAAGTTTGGATAAGTTTGTCAGAATAAAGATGGAGGGGACAAAACTGTGTCATCATCCCTTAATTTGCTCTTTGTACCTCCTCTAAATCTCCCTGAGTCTCACTTTTTTAAACTGTAAAATAGAATAACAGCAGGGACACTGTGAAACTTAGAGAAGATGTTTTTGAGGAGCCTAGCATGTAATTGTATGTAGTGGGCACCATCATTACTCACCTAAGTTCTCCCCTGTGAACCTAGGATAGGTCTTATTTCCAGAATATCAGAGTAAGTTCTACAGATGGCTTTCCAAGCAGGGATTTGGGTTGTGTGAGTGCTGTTATCCAGCCCACCTCAGTTGGTGTCCATTACTCAGTCGGTGTCAGCAACACATGGTGTGTTGCTCTGGGATGCAAACTTGATGCCTTGTCCAAATGGTACATCACTAATGTCAGGTCACAGCTGGAGCAATTGTCTGTGGGACTGTATGATATACTCCTTGAGAATGACTCTTGAGGAGCTTCTCAGAGGAATTTGATGTCCAATCTTAATATTCTGAGAGTTCCTTGCTAGTATTGTGACTAATAATACCTTATACCAGTTGCATGCCACTTGATAGTTTTCACAGGACTTTATGTATTTTTGTCTTCTTTGATCTTCACAGCCATCCTGGGGAGGCCAGCCATTCAGATATTATTTCCGATTTTTACCCATGAGAAAAATGGGTAAAAGTCAAGGCTCAAATGGGTTATGACTTGCCTGAAGTTACACAGTTTGTAAGTTCCAGGCCTAACACCAGATGGCTCCCACAAGCCCTATCCAGAGTGTTCCTATTTGATTGTATGCTGCCTAACTCTCCACCAAGGACATTGTGACAGATGGCCCTGAAATGAGGAGATCTACAGGATGAATTGTTTTCCTCTTTTGCATTAAAATGGGTTAACAGAGTGCAGTAGTCAGTGTGTACTCTAGAGTCATCTGGATTTATTGTCTGCATTTGGGTGCTGGCTCCATCACTTAACCGTGTACGCTTTCTTGTAAAAGGAACGCAGATAAGACAAATGTAACTTTCTGAAGTTTTAAGACCAGAAGGATCAATTTCTATGTTCATTCAAAAGAAACTTAACCTCTCCATACTTCAGATTCTCCATCTGTAAAATGAGAATAATGCTGGTAGCTAACTTATAGGACAGTTGGGGAATTACATTAGAACATCTATGCAAAGCAAAAGCACAAGGTCCAGCACCAAAGTAAACACTAACTAAAGCCTCTGTTCTTACTTGGTGTGATCTGTGAAACCTTAAAAATGTCTGCTACGGGCCTTTCGCTGTGCTTTGTACTTCAGGCACTGGCTTCAGGAAGGCTCTGTTGTAAGAGAACTGTCCTCCATGAGACAAGAACTGTCCTTTCCATGGGAGAGGCAATCTTGACAAATGTCCTCCAGCACATTAACCCAGTTTATCATATTGGCACTGAAGGAACACTCAGGTAAGTATTGATTGCCTTGAGATTAAAAAAAGAATTCAGCCATTTACCACTCTTAACATTTTGTTGTATTCACTGCCCATCTTATATAGCCATTTAAAATTGGAATCATATTGTATAAATACTTTTTGCAATTTGTTTTTAATTCGTGTTTTTATTATCTTTGCATCTTCTTAGTAACCAAAAATAATAATAATAACAAAGCTTGCTTCATGGTTGCATTGGATTCCATATGCGGAGATACTATTATTTATTACCAATTCGGTATGTGGGACAGTTAGTTTTATTTTCCTGTTATAAGTAATGCTATAGTAAACATCCTTCTACACAAATCTTTAAGATGTTCTCTCACTATATCCTTAGAGTAAATTCCTAGAAGTGGAATAACTAATTCAAAGAATACATAAAGTTTGAGAAATATTGCCGAACTGCCTCCTAGAAAGCTTTAATAATTTACTACTCCCACAAACAGCATAGGTGAGTATTAAGGATCAATTCATTCTAGCCCTTCCACATTCTCTTATAATCAACTGTTCTTCCAGCCCTTCATTCTAAATATAGTCCTATATAAAGCCTCTGTTTTAGATCAGGCCTTGGTTCCAGCTACATTGTTTCATTTAGTGTCTCCTAAACATCCTCCTCTGTGGGCACCCTCTCTAAGCCCTTCTTTCTTTATTTCTTTTGGAAATATCTTCTTCCTCTTATCTCTGCATCATATATCCTTAATTTAAGTCCCAACTCATATGGAAACCTTTCCTGACTGTCTGATTTAGTAAATGACCTCACCCCTGAAATCTCAACCCTACATTGTATTTTGTCTTCATCAGTCATTTGACACTCATCATATACTGCCTTGTCTGTGAATTACCTTTGTATGCATTCCTATACTGGTTTCTGAAGGACTTGTATAGTACAGAATTACGCTTAAAAATCCCTTGTATTGTTACTGAAATGCCAGGAGTTTGTTCTAGGTCCCAGGTCCTCCTGCTCACTGCACAGAAAGCCAATCACTGGGACAATGAGTATTTCCAGGGAAGAAGGCTTGCTGCAGCCAAGGAGATGGGAGAGCAGTATCAAGTTCATCTCCCTGACCAACTAAAATCAGGGGTATATATAGCATGGAAGAAATGTAACTACATGCAGGAAAATGTAAACTCAGGAGGCATAAGGAAGAGGAGTTGATGAAGAGGCAGCAGGTGGTCAGTTAGGCAATCATGATGAGTAAAGGGTCTGGCTTCTCATTATCTGGTTGTGTTGATCTGGTAAGTGTCAGTTCCTTTATACCATCTGGGAGGCCTTATGTTTGGTTTCTTGTGAAAGGAACTCAGATAAGACAAATGTAACTTTCTGGTTTTAAAAACAGAGGGTCAATTTTTACGTTTATTCAAAAGAAACCATAAACATCAGTTCTGTGGGGGACAACTGGGCCCCACAGAATATCCATATCACTCATAACATACATAAATGTGGCTTTGTGTATAACTGCACTGTATTATATATGCATGTATAATGTGTATAATAGAACTCCAATGAGGGATCATAATGAAAACTTAAATTGCCTTTCGGGTAACTGCCCTACCAGATTAGGCACTCCCCCTTGTTCCAGTCACCAACAAAAACAGGTATTCTTGTTAGACCTGTCTCAGACATCTAGAAGGCTTAGATACTCAGTCTCCTTGAACTTATACCTCCAATGTATTATGCTTATCTAAACAAAAAATGATAGAGACTCTTTCACATAGCACTTAGGGAATAGCTGAATTCAATTTTAAATCATAAAATTGTAATAAGAATAATTTGGTCAATGTCTAGAATCAGGAATTAAAGTCCATTTCACAAAGGATATATGAACACAAACAACAAAACTAAATGTCAATCTTAAAAAATATTTAACTTCCAGATATAGGTGATGGGGGGATGAAGGCAGCAAACTGCCTTGCCATGTATGTACCTATGCAGCAATCCTGCATGATCTGCACATGTACCCCAGAACCTAAAGTACAATAAAAAAAAATATTTAACTTGAAAGATATAGGAAATCTTAATACTATTGGTGATCAGAAATGATAGCTCTTTCAAGAAATGCTGAGATTGGGCCAGGTGCAGGGGCTCACACCTGTAATCCCAGCACTTTGGGATGCCGAGGTGGGTGGACCATCTGTAGTCAGGAGTTTGAGACCAGCATGGCCAACACGGGGAAACCCTGTCTCTACTAAAAATCCAAAAAATTAGGCGGGCTTGGTGATGGGTGCCTATAATCCCAGCTACTTGGGAGGCTGAGGCAGAAGAATCACTTGAACCTGGGAGGCGGAGGTTGCAGTGAGCCGAGATCACAGCATTGCGCTCCAGCCTGGGCAAAAACAGTAAAACTCCATCTCAAAAATAAAAATAAATAAAAAAGCTGAGATTGAACAAATGTTCAATAAGTCACTTTATATAAATGTTTATATAAATGAGTAGGTACATAATGCAAACATACCACAATAAGCTAAAAATTCTATAATTCCATGTTGCATTTAGATATAGCAGTTGCTCTTCATCATTGGTTTTAAATGATCTAGTTACTATTACTGTCAATCTTAGAAGATAAGGCATAAGAAAAGGTAGTTATGTGACATTTATAATCTGTTACAGTTTATAGAGTCCATCATCCCACTGGAGTATCATGACCAGGCTTTCAGATAGGCATGAATTATACAAATAAATAATTGAAAACTCAAGGTGGTTAAAAACTGGGTTAAAGCCATGCAACCAATAAGTGGGATCCCCAAGTCTCACACCTGGGTTTGTTTGGCTTTCAATGTAGTGTGCACTCTGCTGTAACCTATGCTTCTACTGCATATTAAGAGCAAGTTTCACGTTCAGAAGCCCTGCCCTGCCTCAGGGTCTTTACACTGGTAGTTCTCTCTTCCTGGACTGTTCAGCATGCAGGTGTATACATACTTGTCTCACTCCCTTACCTCCTTAGTTCTCTGCTCAAATGTTGCTTTATTTGTGAGTTCTTCCTTGACTAGTTACAATACTAATCATTCACGCCTCTCCACACATACTTAAGAATTTCTCCACTTTTTTTCTTGCTTTATTTTTTTCTCAAAGCGCGTATCACCATATGACATATTATATATTTACTTGCTAATGCTAGCATGTAGGATCCATAAGGACATAAATTTTTGTTCTGTGCCCTACTGTATCCCAGCCCTAGAGCAGTGTAAGCATCTAGCAGGCATTCAATAAATATTTGTAGGATATAAACAAGTTAAAAAAATAAATCTATGTACTTTCATGTTTGAATTTGTAGCAGAACATTGGTATTGGTATTGTAATTATGTAAGAATTCACAAATAAAACAGCAATTGAGCAAGGAGCTAAGGAGTTTGAGGGAGTGAGACAAGAGGTAGATGTCTGCGTGATGAACAGTGCAGGCAGAGGGAACTGGCAGTATAAAGACGAGGCTTCTGTGGCAGTGTGGTCTGAACTGCCTGATTTCTATCTCTGAGTTCTTCATCCATTCATTTATTCATTCACCATGCTTTACTTTTCTTCATATCCCTTATCACCACCTAAAACTTGATTTTATATATATATATATATATATATATATATATATATATGCATTCTTATACTTATGTCTTTCTCCTTATTTCATTCTAATATAAGCTCCAAGAGGGAAGGGCTTTGCCTTGTAAAATGCCACATCTTAACATTGAGAACAGTGTGTGGCATAAAATAGGAATCCAATAAATATCTTTTATTAAACAATAATTTATATATTAATTTATAAACATTTGTTGAGCACCTACTATATGCCTGGCATAATCTTTGTCTTTAGTCTCACGAGAAAGAAAAACAAGTCAACAGAAAATTTCAGTGTAGGTAAGATTTGCCATGGAAGGAGGAGGACCTCTATAGGGACTCCTAACCCAGCTGTGAAGGGTCAGGAGAACTTTAAAGGCAGGATTATCCTCAGCCAGGCTTGAAGAATGACAACACATGCAAATGTGCCGAGCCAAGTAAGGACAGGCAAAGTCATGGAAGTGGAAACATTTTGAGATGGTGGGAGCCTGGCACTCAGGATTGGAGGAGAAGTGGCCAGAGGAAGCTGGAAAGCCAAGGGGCTCATATGACATGCAGGCCCATTGGACTTTATTCTGAGCTCAGTGGAGAAGTCTAAGCAGGGATTCGACATGAACAGATTTTCTTTATTATCCCACTGTCAGCATTTGAGAGAAAGGACAAGGTAGCAAAAATCAATCTTCATATCAAGTCCACAAAATCAGCAAATTGTAGGTTTGACACAACAGATGAGCTCTTCAGTTGGTTAGGCACAGGCATGAGATGGGACTTTACTTGCCAATTAGCCTTCAGCCTGGCTGGTGAAGAAACCCAATTATAGGCCCAGCCTTCTGTAAGTGGAGACTGAAATGTGCTATGATCAGGTGTAGATAGCCTAACCCCTGTACAGCTCTTGGTGACAGTTGTGGGTGTCTTTGAAATGCTTGACAGAGGCTTACTCTCTAGTGTAAAAAATGAAATTAAGCAAAGCTGTGAAATGGAAATATCCTTAAAAGCTGGCAATTTATACTCTAAGTAATTCTAGAGAGTAACAGAAAGATAGAACTCCTCCTTTCTTTCTTAAATTATGCATGCAAATATTACATTTAATATTTAGAAAGTTTTTTAAAGCAATAAGGTGGGTAAGCAGAAAATAAAAGTGTTAATATAAATCGACTTTCACCAAAAGTCTAGTTTCTTGAGACCTTATGCCAATTTGTGTCTGCAAAGTCAACCTCTACCTAAATATAATAGAGAGAGAAATATTAGGGGGCCTGTGAATGTATGTTAGGGCAGGGAGATCTGTGCCTATGGAGAAAACTCCAGCACAGTGAGAGAAAAGGTCTGCTGAAGAGTATATATCCAGTTACTCAGTTCACCTTTGGTTGGATGTTGGCCCTATCTGTGAAAAGCACAGTGTTAACCAAATACCATGATAAGGGCTGTGTAGTTGAATAGTTGCATGTATTTGTACATGTAGCTTTTTTTTTTACATTGAATTAATTTTTTTGATTAAGTGCAACTCACATAACATAAAGTTATCATTTTAAAGTGACTAATTCAGTGCCATTTAGAGCATTCACAATGTTGTACAACTGCCATCTCTATTACCAAACACTTTTATTGCCCCAAAGGAAATCCTGTATCTGTTAAGCAGTTGCTTCCTATTCCTCCTTCTCTCCTGACCCTGGTAATCATCATTCCATCTTTATGAATTTACCTATTCTGGGTATTGGTTTGGCTCTGTGTCTCCACCCAAATGTCACCTTGAATTGTAATAATCCTCACATGTCAAGGGCAGGATCTGGTGGAGATAATTGAATCATGGGGCAGTTTCCCCATGATGTTCTTGTGATAGTGAGTGAATTCTCACAAGATCTGATGGCTTTATAAGGGGTTTCCTCCTTCACTGGGCACTCATTCCGCCTCCTGCTGCCCTGTGAAGAGGTAGGTGCCTTCTGCCATGGTTGTAAGTTTCTTGTTGCCTCCCCAGTCCTACAGAACTGTGATTCAATTAAACCCCATTTCTTTATTCCACTGAATGGAATATTTCAATGGCATTTAGTGCATTCACAATGTTGTACAACTGCCATCTCTATTTCTAAACACACTTACCGCCTCAAAGGAAATCCTGTATTTTTTTTTTTTTATGAATTGTGATTTTTTTTTCCATTTTTTTAAATTGCATTTTAGGTTTTGGGGTACATGTGAAGAACATGCAAGATTGTTGCATAGGTACACACATGGCAGTGTGATCTGCTGCCTTCCTCCCCATCACCTATATGTGGCATTTCTCCCCATGCTATCTCTCCCCAACTCCCCACCCCCCGCTGTCCCTCCCCTCATGTCCCCCAACAGACTCTAATGTGTGATGCTCCCCTCCCTGTGTCCATGTGTTCTCATTGTTCAACACCCGCCTATGAGTGGGAACATGTGGTGGTTGATTTTCTGTTCTTGTGTCAATTTGCTGAGAATGATGGTTTCCAGGTTCATCCATGTCCCTACAAAGGACACGAACTCATCGTTTTTGATGGCTGCATAATATTCCATGGTGTATATGTGCCACATTTTCCCTGTCCAGTCTATCATCCATGGACATTTGGGTAGTTCCAGGTCTTTGCTATTGTAAACAGTGTTGCAATGAACATTCGTGTGCATGTGTCCTTATAGCAGAATGAAAATCCTGTATTTTTTAAGCAGTTGCTCCCTATTCCTTCTTCTGTTCTGGTCCTGGTAACCACCAATCATCATTCCATCTCTGTGAATTTACCTATTCTGAATATTTCAGACAAATAGACTTACATAATATGTCACATTTTGTGTCTGGCTGGTTTTCCTTAACATAATGATTTTGAGGTTCATTTACTTTGTAGCATGTATTAATACTTCATTCCTTTTTATGGTTGAAAATATTGCAGTTTATGTCTATACTACAATTTGTTTTTGCATTCACCTGTTGATGGACATACACGCTGTTTCTACTTTTTGGCTATTGTGAATAGTGCCGCTATGAACATATGTGTACATGCACTTGTTCAAGTACCTGTTTACAACTCTTGTCAGAATCTACTGCCCAACTTACTTTTTTTTTTGGCAAAGAAGCATGGAGTATGGAGGGTTTCTTTGGGGTGATGGAACAGTTCTGAGTTCTGATTGTGGTGGCTACATAAATATATACATGAAATGAAATTGCACAGAAATACACATACACACACACACACACAAATAAGTGAGCACATGCAAAAACTGGTGAAATTGAACAAGATCTATAGTCTAGTTAACAGTATTATTCCAAAATCAATTTCATGTTTTTATATTGTATATAGGATGTCACCACTAGGGGGATGCTAGGGAAAGAGTACAATGACTATTTTGCAACTTCCTGAGAATCTATAATAATTTCCAAATAAAAAGTTAAATAGAAACTAAGTGATGCTTGGGTATTATGGCTCACAACTGTAATCCCAGCATTTTGGGAGGCTGAGGTAGGAGTGTTGCTTGAGGCCATGCGTTTGAAATTAGCCTGGGCAATATAGTGAGGCCCTGTCTTTCCAAAAAAAAAAAAAAAAAGCTAGGTGTAATGGGGGCAAACCTGTAATTCTAGCTACTTGAGAGGCTGAGGCAACAGGATTGCTTGAGCCCAGGTTTTCTTTTCTTTTCTTTCTTTCTTCCTTCCTTCCTTCCTTCCTTCCTTCCTTCCCTCCTTCCTTCCTTCCTTTTCTTTCTCTGTCTCTCTGTCTCTCTCTCTTTTCTTTTCTTTTATTTGATGGAGTCTTGCTCTGTTTCCCAGACTGGAGTGCAGTGGCAGGATCTTGGCTCACTGCAACCTCCGCCTCCTGGGTTCGAGTGAATCTCGTGTCTCAGTTTCCCGATTGGCTGGGATTACAGGTGCATGCCACCACACCTGGCTATTTTTTTTTGTGTACTTTTAGTAGAGATGGGGTTTCACCATATTGGCCAGGATGGTCTCAAACTCCTGATATCAAATTATTTGCCCACCTTGGCCTCCCAAAGTGCTGGGATTATAGGCATGAGCCACTATGCCTGGCTAAACCCAGGGGTTTGAGGCTGCAGTGAGCCATAATTGCACTGTTGAACCCCAGCCTGGGTGACAGAATGAGGCCCTATCTCAAAACAAACTAGAAACTAAGTGGTGAGTAAAAGTGCTCTTGATGGTGACTCACACCTGTAATCCCAGCACTTTGGTAGGCTGAGGTGGGCAGATTATTTGAGATCAGGAATTGGAGACTAGCCTGACCAACATGGTGAAACCCCATCTCTACTAAAAATACAAAAATATTAACTGGACATGATGGCATATGCCTGTAGTCCCAGCTACTCGGGAGGCTGAGGCAGGAGAATCACTTGAACCTGGGAGGCCAAGGTTGTAGTGAGCCGAGATTGCAGCACTGCACTCCAGCCTGGGCAACAGAGTGAGACTCCATCTCAACAAGAACAACAAAAAAGAAAAGAAGGAAAGAAAGACAAAAGAAAGAAAGAAAGAGAAAATGCTCATGAAAGTACTAGGATATATCTGTATTTTATCAATACTTTGAATAAAGGCAACAATGATTTTGAACATTAAAATAAAAGTGTGATGTTAGGTTTTGCTGAGCATTCTCAGTAAGAGAAAATCCTTGTCTTTCGGGTGCCTGGAGTAGGGAAGATAATTTGGTAAATGGTACATTGTCTACTGGGAGGTGAGCAGATATAAGCAACCACTTATGATCCCTGAATCAAATGAATTGAGTAATTCCAAGCAAAGTGTGGCAGGAATTTAGAGGAAGAAGATTTTATAGTGGCCTGAATGGCTGGGAAAATATTTCCTGAAGGAGGTGACTTTTGAAGTGACCCTTGAAAAATGGATTTTATTCAGAAGACGAGAAAGAGAATAGGGAAAGTTTCTATGGATATCTTAGATTTTTTTGGTTAGTATTTTCTTAATCAAACTTCTACTTTATCTCAAAGCTTATTCTTGTATGCCTTTAGCCTCTGAAGCTGGCTGGGTTTAGGCATCCAGCTTCAGAGGAGGTATGCAGACATAGCTTGTTTTATTGCACTTCACTTCATAGACATTGTGTTTTTTTTTTAAAGACGGGGTTTCACCATGTTGGTCAGGCTGGTCTTGAACTCCCGACCTCAGGTGATCCGCCCACCTTGGCCTCCAAAGTGCTTGGATTACAGGCGTGAGCCACCACACCCGGCCGACATTGTGTTTTTTACAAATTGAAGTGTTATGGCAAACATCCATTGAGCAAGTCTATTGGTGCCATTTTCCCAAGAGTATGTGCTCACTTTGTGTCAAATTTTTGATAGTATAACTTTATTAATTAATAATATATCATAGTTAATACTTGCCAATTAAGTAAGGAGGACTAAGTAAAATGTAAGTCCATCATTACAACAAATGTTGGAATAAACTGCTTGTGATCAAGGGTCTATTCATATCTGGCATTTAGTTTTTTTTGAATTTGGCTTCTCTGGGCTAGAGCCCAATAATTAAATGCAAGAAAATACAGAATCAAGACTCTATTAACTGCAGATGGTTTGTTGTGTTCCTACTGGGGCAATATTCTTTATTCAAGCATATTTCAAACTTTAAAATTATTATTATATCTGTTATGCTGATCTGTGATCAGTGATCTTAGATGTTACTGTTGTAATGGTTTTAGGGCACCATGAACTGTGACCATATAAGACAGTGAACATAATTGATAAATGTTATGTGTGCTCTGACTTCTCCAGTGATTGGCCCTTCTCCCATCTCTCTTCCTTTCCTCAGGCTTCTCTATTTTCTGAGACAAAACAGCATTGAAATTATAGCCATTAGTAGCCTTACAATGGCTGCTAAGTGTTCAAGTAAAAGGAAGAGTCCCATCTCTAACTTCAAATCAAAAGCTAGAAATGATTACACTTACTGAGGAAGGCATGTTGAAAGCCAAGACAGACGAAAAGCTAGGCCTCTTGAGCCAAAAAGTTAGCTGACTTGTAAATGCAAAGAAAAAATTCTTGGAAATCAAAAGTGCTACTCCAATGAACAAAAATGATAGAAAATAAAATAGCCTGATTGTTGATATGGAGACAGTTTTAGTGGTTTGGTTAGAAGACCAAACTGGTGACAACATTGCCTTAAGCCAAATCCTAATTCAGGGCAAGGCTCAAACTCTCTTCAATTCTATGAAGGTTGAGAGAGGTGAGAAAGTTGAAGAAGGAATGCTTGAAGCTAACAGAGTTTGGTTCAGAAGGTTTAAGGAAAGATGCCATCTTCCTAACATAAAGGTACAAGGTGGAGCAGCAAGTGCTGATGTAGAAGCTGCAGCAAATTACCCAGAAGATCTAGCTAAGATCATTGATGAAGGCAATTACGCAAAACAACAGATTTTTCAAGGTGGACAAAACAGACTTCCATTGGAAAAGATGCTATCTGGGACTTTATAACTGGACAAGAGAAGTCAATGACTGGCTTCAAAACTTCAAAAGACAGGCTGACCCTTGGTAGGGGCTAATGCAGCTGGTGACTTTAAGTTGAAGTCAATGCTCATTTACTATTCTGAAAAACCTAGACCGTTAAGAATTATGCTAAGTCTACTCTGCCTGTGCTCTAAAAATAGAACAACAAAGCCTGGATGACAGCACATCTATTCACAGTGTGATTTACTACATATTTTAAGTCCATTGTTGAGACCTACTACTCAGAAAAGATGATTCCTTTTAAAAGATTATTGCTCATTTGATAATACACCTGGTCATCTATGAGCTCTGATGAAGATATACAAGGAGAAGAATGTTGTTTTCATGCCTGCTAATGTATTTATTCTGCAGTCCATGGATCAAGGACTAATTCAATTTTTGTCTTATTATTTAAGAAATACATTTTGTAAGACTATAGCTGCCATAGATAATGATTCATCTGCTGGATCTGGGCAAAGTACACTGAAAAGCTTCTGGAAAGGATTCACCATTCTAGATGCCATTAAAAACATTTGTGATTCGTGGGAGGAAGTGAAAACATTAACAGGAGTGTGAAAGGAGTTCATTCCAACCCTTATAGATGACTTTGCAGAGTTGAAGATTTCAGTGAAGGAAGTAACTGCTGATGTGGTAGAACTAGCAAGAGAACCAGAATTAGAAATGTAACCTGAAGGTGTGATTGAAGGGCTGTAATCTCATGATCAAACTTTAGTGGATGAAGAATTACTTCTTATAGATGGGCAAAGAAAGTGTTTTTTTTTTTTTTTTTTTTTTTTAGATGAAATCTACTACTGGTGAAGATGCCGTGAGCATTGTTGAAATGACAACAAAGAATTTGGAATAATATATAAACTTGGCTGATAAAGCAGTGGAGGGGTTTGAGATTGACTCCAATTTTGAAAGGAGCTCTATTGTGAGCAAAATGCTATAAACAGCATCACATGCTACAGAGAAATCTTTCATGAAAGGAAGAATCAATCTATGTGGCAAGCTTCATTATTGTCTTATTTTATGAAATTTCCACAGTCACACCAACCTTTAGCAACCATCACCCAGATAGGTCAGCAGCCATCAACATTGAGGCAAGACCCTTCCCCAGCAAAAAGATTGCTACTCAGTGGAGGCTCAGATGATCATTAGCATTTTTTAAGCAATAAATTATCTTTTAATAAAGTATGTACATTGTTGTTTTAGACAGTGCTATTGCACATTTAATAGACTATAATGTAAACATAACTTTTATGTGCTCTGGAAAACACAAAATTTATGTGACTAATTTTGTGACAATATTTACCTTATTGCTGTGGTTCGGAATCAGACTTGCAATATCTTTGGGGTATGCCTGTATAATAAAAATGGACCATGGGGACTGGCTCATCATGTGCTTGTTTTGAAACTGAAAGAGAGTTTAGGCTTAGTTTGTAGTTCTTCCAAGGGAACTTCTCTTTGGGACGGGAGAGTTTGACTTTGAGTCCTACTGCCATTTGCTGGGGAGTAGTAAGCTGAAGTCATATAGCTGAGAACTGTGCCAAAATAATATTATTTCTTCCACTAGAGTTTTTTTTGTCAGGAAGAACTTGAAAAATGAATTGAAACTGAAAGTCAAGTATGACTGACAATAAAAAATATTGCCTCAGTAGGAACACAGCAAACTATTTGCGGTTAATAGAGTCTTGCTTCTGTATTTTCTTGCATTTAATTATTGAGCTCTAGCCCAGAGAAGCCAAATTCAAAAAAAGCTAAATGCCAGATATGAATAGACCCTTGATCACAAGCAGTTTATTCCAACATTTGTTGTAATGATGGACTTACATTTTACTTGGTCCTCATTACTTAATTGGCAAGTATTAACTATAATATATTATTAATTAATAAAGTTATACTATCTTTGTAGACACTAATTCATACTTTAGGAAAATATTTAAATAGTCATTTAAACTGTCTGTGGAGAAAAGATGCCTTCACTGAATCGACTACTTGAGTGCCCTTTCAATTACAGCAAGAATCCCCGTCATTTAGGCTAAAAAGAGCTCTGGGGATTCCTTTATTCAATAGCCTCATTTCACAGGTGAGGAAAACAAGACCAGAAAAAAATGTTCCTCTTTTAGGGAGTAAGTGGTTTTCAAGCTGTTCATTCATTCATTTATTTGTTTGTTGCTTGTTTAATCTGAGCACCTATGAGCCAGATATGTATTGTTCTGACTGCTGGGGATATTGGGACCTGCTCCCATGGGGCTTAGATAGTGAATATGTGGAGGAGGAATTAGAAACTAAAGACTACACTTTTGGATTAACTAGCGATTTTGTCACAGTGGTAAGTGCACTAAAGAAAAGAAGAATAAAGAGAATTCTGATTGGGAGGAAAGGAGTGTTCAGGGAGAACTTTTTCAAAGAGATGACATTTAGGCTGAGGCCTGAATGATGAAAAGTTCTCATCATCTGTGTTACGATAATGGGGGATATTGTCACAGATCGAGGAAGAGCCAAGCCCTCAGGTAGGAGGATGACTGGTCAGTTCAGGGTAGAACACAGCTCAATGTTAGGTGAAGGCTTGGTATGGCAGTTAGTCTGCAGGCCTTGTAGGCTGAGTGAAGACCCTCAGTCTGTGAAAGGTCAATAGAGGAGCCAAGGGAGAACTTTTTTAAATATAAAAAATAATTTGTATTTTTTAAGTGTTTTGTTGAATGTGATGTGGAATGGTGTGTGGAAAAGGAGGCTAGTTATGGGGTCACCACAGCCAGCCCACATGAGAAGGATATGGTCTAGAGTAGAGTTTGTGGCAGGGCTGAGCAAGAGAAGTGAATGTGTTTAGGATATATTTTAAAGACAGAACTGGCAGAACTGTGGTTGGATTGGATGTGGGGGTGAGGGCAAATGAGAGAGTAATTAGAAGGGCAAGCTTTTGGTTTAAGCACATAGGTAGGGCTATTTCCTGAGATGAGAAGTCTTGAGAGGCGCAGGTTGGAGAGGGTACAGTGAAGAATCGAGGGTAATGAAGATATAAATTGGTACCGTACAGAGGTTGGAAAAAATAAGAGTAGGCTTATTTTGATAGGGCAGTCAATGAAGGCCTCACTCAGGAGTTGACATTTAAGGTGAGAACTGAAAGGTGTGAAAAGCCAGGGAAGAACATTTCAGATAGAGGGAACCACAGGTGCAGAGGCTCAGGGGAGGAAGTGGCTTCACAACTCAGAGGGAAACCAAGGGAGAGAGGTAATCAAAGGAGTGGTTTCTGTGCTTCATACTAAAACTTAGATGTGATGGAAGCAATTTGCCTTTTTTTCTCTTTTTAGCTGACCTGATTTTTCTCATATTGAGATTGAAAGAAGGAACCAGGACTTTAAACCTGCCAGTGAATCCACCTCTTTCAAGTGACTCCATCACCTTTGCACCCATGGCTTCCTTTATCTGGAATATTTGGATCAATTGAAAATCTGTCTCTTAGATGTATTCAGTCGAAGAGTTTGTCCCTGGATCTTTGTACTAAAATATACTAAAACCAGAAGTCAAAGCATCATATTAGTTAATAGAAAATTGTTCTGATATGTGAAGTAAAAGGGAATTGAAAGCATTATTTGCAAATTGATTGTGCCACATACATTTGGCTAAATATGAGTCCAACATATCTCAACCAGCTCCAGTCATTGTCTTACACTTTGCTTTACATTTGTTCCAACAGGATTAGATGCTTTGGGTGTGCACACCAAGACGTGACAAAAAATGGAAGTTGGGATCATTATGGTTAACCCGAGCATGTTGGAAACCAGAGAGGCTGAATGCTATCGTACGTAGACTCATGAATCAGAGTAAGTTTGAAGCATTGACAATAATGGGTTGCAGTGTATTTTGAAATAAATTTCTATTCATTGGGCGATTTGAAATGAAATGAAAAAATTATCAAAAATAAAGCTACAAAAAAGATTAAATTTGAATTTGACCTATAGGGATTGATCATAATTGAGGGATTTGCCCTGTAGGGACAAAATCTTCAATTGAAGAATGAATTAAAGAATTTGATCCACAGGAAGATATCAGTCAATTAATCTGAATGTTCTCTCCTGGCTCTTTGCATATCTTAGATCTCACCCTCCTGAGTGAGACTTTCATTTAGGGCTGTATCAAAATGGCTTTTTTTTTTGAGACAAGGTCTCACTATGTTACCCAGGCAGAGAGTACAGTGGTGCAATCATGGCTGACTGTAACCTCCACCTCCTGAGCTCAAGCAGTCCTCCTTCCTCAGCTTCCCAAGTAGCTGGGACTTCAGGCACATGCTGACATGATCTGCTAATTATTATTATTACTATTATTATTATTTGGTAGAGATGAGGTCTTCCTATGTTGCCCAGGCTGGTCTCAAACTCCTGGACTCAAGTGATCCTCATGCCATGGCCTCCCAAAGTTCTGGAATTACAGGTGTGAGCCACCACACCTACCAGGAATATTTGTCTTTCCTGGTCTCCATACCTTTTTTTTTTTTTTTTTAAGACATGGTCTCATTCTGTTCTCCAAGCTGGAATGCAGTGGAGCTGTCATGGCTCACTGCAGCCTCGACCTACTGGGCTCAGGCGATCCTCCTGCCTCAGCCTCTAATGTTGCTGGGACCAAAGGCATACATCACCACATCCGGCTAAGTTTTTAAACTTTTTGCAGAGATGGGGTGTCACTTTATTGCTCAGACTGGTCTTGAATTCCTGGCCTCAAGCATTCCTCCTGCCTCAGCCTCCCAAAGTGTTGGGAATATAGGTGTGAGCCACCATGCCAGGCCTATTTTGTCTAATAAATGAATCCTCACCCCACCTGTACTCTCCCCCAACCTGTTCCTCTCTAGATTTCCCGTCCCAGGAGATAGTCCTACCTACCTGCTCAAGTTCCCTCCTTGGTCGTCTCTTCCTTAGAGAACTTTCAGATTTTATCTCTTCACCTGCTCGTCTCCTAGATGGATTTGGAGGCTCATGTGACCTCAAGGTGGCAGAAAAAGAGGACTAGTTATTCTTTTGCACTCCAGCCCCACCTCTCTCGGTGGCGATGCTCTTGTCTGTCTAGTCAGGTAGTGGAGTTCGGGGGTGCTTTGCTGCCCTGCCTTTGGACAGCAGTCTGTTCTCTGGGCTTAGTCAGCCTGGACTTTCCTTCTGTAGACTCACTTTTTCCTCAGTTTTTTGGTGCTGCTGTTCTTTCTGCCTAAGGTCTGAGGGTTCCTGGGACCCCCAGCTTAAGATTCTCCAGGGTCACCTCACCAATCATGTGTGGCATCTTTGCCAGCAGAAATATCAACTTCTTTTCACCACCTTCATGAGGCAGGCAGGAACGTGTAGGTCTCTTCCATAACACCTGAGAGCCAAAGAAGGCTCTGGGTAAGCAGCCCTCTTACTACCTACCCTTACTGTGTTGCCTATTTTTACCCAATGTGGTGGGTGGTATTTGGAAGTGGGGCCTAGTGGGAGGTGTTTGGGTCACGGGGGCAGATCCCTGCTAAATGTCTTGGTGCTGCTCTCAAAGTAGTGAGTTCTTGCTGTGGCGATATTAGATTAGTTCCTGTGAGAGTGGGTTGCTGTACACACAGGATATTTCTTAGATTTTGCCTTTTCACTCATACCCACTTCCCCTTTGACCTTCCATCATGTTTTGACCTACCTCAAAAGCCCTCGCCAGAAACTGAACAGATACTGGGGCATAATTCTTGAACTTCCCAGCCTACAGAACAATAAGCTAAATAAACCTTTTTTCTTTATAAATTATCTAGTTGCTGATATTTTGACTTAGCAACACAAAACAGATTAAGAAACTGTGCGATGTCAGGTTGAACTAGGAAAGGCCCTGCCATTTCCACCAGTTTCTCTTAGGACTTGCTCTTGGAGCTTTTGGCTCGCATGTGAAGAGTTCAGCTATTCTGAGACTTCCATATGGAGAGACCATGTGGAGAAAGAATAAGACCTGTGGAGTGTGTGCTATTAGCTGTTCAATTGCATCCAGCTCAGGAGTTGATGTGAGCTAAGAATCCTTAAAGATGATGCCAGCTCAGCCACTGTCTGATGGGAACCACAAGAGATATCCTGAGTGAGAACCACCTGGCTAAGTCATTCAGTGCCTAGATTCATGAGCAAAATAAATGCTTGCCCTTGTTTGAAGTCACTCGTTTGGGATGGTTTGCTAATAGGTGACTGAAGCACCTACTCTCCCTAAAGCTCACATTCTTACCATCCTGCTTCATTTCTTCATTTATTTATTTATTTATTTTTGAGACAAAGTCTTACTCTGTCACCCAGGCTGGAGTACAGTGGCACGATCTCAGCTCACTGCAACTTCTGCCTCCCAGGTTCAAGGGATTCTCCTGCCTCAGCCTCCTGATAGCTGGGATTACAGGCATGTGCCACCACACCTGGCTAATTTTGTATTTTTAGTAGAGATGGGGTTTCTCCATGTTGGTCAGGCTGGTCTCGAACTCCCGACCTCAGATGATCTGCCCGCCTCGGCCTTCCAAAGTGCTGGGATTATATGCGTGAGCCACCACACCTGGCCCACTTCATTTCTTAAGTTGTCACTATGCTATGGCTCATTATTAAACCTCCAAGTAGGGTAACCAGTTGCCCTGATTTGCATGGGACTGAGGGAGTTCTCAAAATTTGAGACTTTCATTGATAAAACTGAGACAGTCCTGAGCAAATAAAGATGAGGTGGCCACTCCAACTCCAAGATTTGCTTTTTTTTTTTTTTAATAGGTAGCTGAAAGAATTTAGAAATTTCAGAGTTATTGCGTCACTATAAATTTTTAAAAGAGGTAGTGAAGGGTATAGAGGCTGACCCTTTTTTTCTAAGTAGTATCTGTGCTCCTAAAGGAACAGATGGTATAGTCAATGAGTGGGCTAGCAGAGGCAAAGATAATTATAGAATGTCAAAATATACTTGAAAATATTTCAAAAATATAACATAGAGATGGGGAAATGATCCAGACAGGGTCACTGACTTGCCAAGGACGAACCGCGACAAGGTCATGATTTGGAACGCAGGTATTTGAACTTCAGTCTGGGGTACTTACCTACAAATTATATCATTTCCATTCTTACCAATATTCACCATGGAAGTAGGGTATAATATTCTACCCTAGACAATATTTAGACTGAGGGGAGAGATGTCTTTGCTGTAAGATAGTTCACCACCTTCCCATCTAGGTAGCACAGGTTAGACTGAAATCCAATCTTAACCAGGACTGAATAAACTAAGAAAAGAAAATACATCTTATTTAAAATTCCAAACCAACTTCAGGTCTATTTTTGAAATGGAGGGTTTGACAATTTCATTATAAATGTTAGTGCAAAATTGTGAGCTCTGGTATTGCTGTCTCAGAAGAAGCCCAGTTAACTGTGGGTCCAGATTTTAGGGCTGTTCAAGGAAGTGAAGGACAGGGAGGCTTCCAGCAAGCAGCAAGGCTGGTATAACTGGATACAGGCAAAGGAGACTTCATGGGTGTGGTTTTTTGGCAAAGAAACTCAGACTGCCTTGGCAAATGAATAGGAGGCTGTTAATTAGCTGCGGGAGTGGGAGGAGATGGGTGGAAAGGAGGGCAGGGAAGGAGAACATTACCTTGAGGTCTGATGTGGCAGAAAAGTCTTCTACTACCTGCTTGCCTCACTTTTATTCAGAAAGTGTGTGTGGTGTGTTTGGGTGTGGGTTCTGGGTGTACCTAACAAACAGTTTGGAGCTTTTTTCAAAGAAGCGAAATTGCTTACTGCTATGACTACAATGCCGTGGCTACCCAATCACCAAGCCTATCGCCTCCCAGAAGGCCAGGAGGAAACTGTCTGACCAGCATAGCTAATATGGTGGTGAGGCCATGAGTCAGACACTGATTAGATTCAGCTGACATGTGAATAGCTGTGAGTTGCATTTCATATTATGATTAAAGAAAAATTTCTGTAATTTTACACAACCTTAGGATTCATTAATGCAAAGCTGAAAGTTAAGAAAACAATGAGTGAAAACTCTTGGGGTGGGATAACATTTCAAAATTTTAAACGTTTGCTTTTATTCTGTATTTCCTCCTTTCCTTTCCTTCCATTAAAACAAGCAGTTAAGTCTGTTCTTTGCTTCCATGGATGAATATAGTTGGGGTGGAAAGGAGAAATAGTCTGCATGTCTTTCTGGCATTGGGAGAATAGGTGAGGGGGGTGTGGGCCAGAAAGCACAAAAACAACTTAATGACCAGAAACCCACAAGAGAAAAGATTCCTCTGAGACCAGGGCTGGAAGATTTCCCAGGGCTGGAAGGAGGGAACATAGAAGAACAGAGAGCTCAGAAGTTCTGGGTCAGAGAGGAAACATGCCCTTGTGAAAGTTGTCAGGCTCAAAATGGAGTCACTAATGTTAAAACAGCAATAGCAACAATAACAACTCTGACAAACAGAGCTGGGGATGGCTGTGAGGAGAAGATTCTTTTTTTTTTTTTTTTTTAATTGCATTTTAGGTTTGGGGGTACATGTGAAGAACATGGAAGATTGTTGCATAGGTACACGCATGGCAGTGTGATTTGCTGCCTTCCTCCCCATCACCTATATCTGGCATTTCTCTCCCCATGCTATCCCTCCCCAACTCCCCCACCCCCCCACTATCCCTCCCCTTTTTCCCCCGACAGACCCCAGTGTGTGATACTCCCCGAGGAGAAGATTCTTAAACTTGTTTGCTTGATAACAAAACTATCATGAAAAATTGCAAAAACCTTGCACAAAGGTCATTGCAACCTTACACACACGAAATATTTTTGCAAAGACATCTGCCCAGCAACTGCCTGTTCAACCTTGGGTTGGTATCACCTTTTTGTTTGTTTGTTTGTGTTTTAGAGATGAGGGTCTCACTATGTTGCCCAGGCTAGTCTCAAAATCCTGGGCTCAAGTTATCCTCCTGCCTCAGCCTCCTGAGTAGCTGGGACTACAGGTGTGCACCACTGAGCCCAGCTAATCCTTTGTTATTGATCTTTGTAGACAAGGATACTTTTTTCAAAACAGTTATGTAATCCTCCTCATTTTTTCCTTTAAAAATCTTTGTATTGCTTTACCTCCCTGAATATACACACAGTTTACTACGGCAGAGGTATTTCCATTGCAATTCTCTATTCTCAAATAAACAGCATTTTTTTTTCTAAGAGAGCCTCTCTTAGTTTGTTATTTAGGTTGACACCATGAATCTTTCAACATTCATTCATTCATTCATTCATTTATTCATTCAAATCCTTTTACACCAGGCACTGTTTTAAGAGCAGTGAACAAATAGATAAAATTAGAGGAGAGGAGGCTGCATAGCTGCGCGGAGGAGGCAGGAGTCGGAGTGCGAGCAATAGCTGGATGGGCACCATGGCTGGGATCACCACCATCGAGGCGGTGAAGCGCAAGATCCAGGTTCTGCAGCAGCAGGCAGATGATGCAGAGGAGCGAGCTGAGCGCCTCCAGCGAGAAGTTGAGGGAGAGAGGCGGGCCCGGGAACAGGCTGAGGCTGAGGTGGCCTTCTTGAACCGTAGGATCCAGCTGGTTGAAGAGGAGCTGGACCGTGCTCAGGAGCGCCTGGCCACTGCCCTACAAAAGCTGGAAGAAGCTGAAAAAGCTGCTGATGAGAGTGAGAGAGGTATGAAGGTTATTGAAAACCGGGCCTTAAAAGATGAAGAGAAGTTGGAACTCCAGGAAATCCAACTCAAAGAAGCTAAGCACATTGCAGAAGAGGCAGATAGGAAGTATGAAGAGGTGGCTCATAAGTTGGTGATCATTGAAGGAGACTTGGAACGCACAGAGGAATGAGCTGAGCTGGCAGAGTCCCGTTGCCGAGAGATGGATGAGCAGATCAGACTGATGGACCAGAACCTGAAGTGTCTGAGTGCTGCTGAAGAAAAGTACTCTCAAAAAGAAGACAAATATGAGGAAGAGATCAAGATTCTTACTGATAAACTCAAGGAGGCAGAGACCCGTGCTGAGTTTGCTGAGAGATCGGTAGCCAAGCTGGAAAAGACAATTGATGACTTGGAAGATAAACTGAAATGCACCAAAGAGGAGCACCTCTGTACACAAAGGATGCTGGACCAGACTCTGCTTGACCTGAATGAGATGTAGAACGCCCCAGTCCCACCCTGCTGCTGCTTCTCCCTCTAACCCTGACTCCGCCTGAGGCCAGCCTGACCGAAGCTGACCTTTAACTGAGGGCTGATCTTTAACTGGAAGGCTGCTTTCTCCTTTCGCTGACCCCTCCTCCCCTGTGTCGTATTTGCCAAACTGTCTCTGCCTCTTCCTGGAGATTCCAGCTGGGCTAGAGGCTGAGCACCTTTGGAAACAACATTTAAGGGAATGTGAGCACAATGCATAGTGTCTTTAAAAGCATGTCGTGATATACACATTTTGTAATTACCTTTTTTGTTGTTTTGTAGCAACCATTTGTAAAACATTCCAAATAATTCCACAGCCCTGAAGCAGCAAGCTAATCCCTTTCTCACTTTTGGAAGGTGACTTTTCAGCTTAATGCATATTTCCCTCTCCATAGAGGAGAGGAAAAGGTATAGCCCTGCCTTAGTGAGAGCCAAACAGAGCCCAGGGAAAGACTCCACAAAGGGAAACCTCATTGCTCTGTACAAAGTACCAGCTAAACCAGAAAGGTGATTCCAGGAGGAGTTAGCCAAACAACAACAACAACAACAACAAAATGTGCTGTTCAGGTTTTCAGCTTTAAGATCTCTTTGGACAACATTATTTCTATTTTTTATTTTTTTCATTACAAGTGACCAAATTAAGATGGTAAGATCTCTGAGACCAAATTTTTGTCCCATCTCTACCCCCTCCCAACTGCTTACAGAATGGATCATGGGCCCCTTATGTTGAGATGACCACTTAATTGCTTTCCTGCCTCCTTGAAACAAAGAAGATTATGTTGTTGCCACTGATTTAGCCATATGAAACTCATCTCATTACCCTTTTCTGGGTTTGAAGCTGCTGTTTCTAAAAGTGCCATCTCATTGTGCTTTGTATCAGTCAGTGCTGGAGAAATCTTGAATAGCTTATGTACAAAACTTTTAAAATTTTATATTATTTTGAAACTTTGCTTCCTTGGATTTGTGGCACCTTGGCCACCCCATCTGGCTGTGACAGCCTCTGCAGTCCGTGGGCTGGCAGTTTGCTGATCTTTTAAAGTTTCCCTACCCGGTCCCCATTTTCCGGTAAGGTTTTTAGGAGGTCTGTTAGGTGTACATCCCGCAGCTTATTGGCTTAAAATGTACTCTCCTTTTATGTGGTCTCTTTGGGCCGATTGGGAGAAAGAGAAATCAATAGTGTAACTGTTTTGATACTGAATATTGACAAGTGTCTTTTTGAAAAAAAGGAACCAGTCCCTCCAAAAAAAAAAAAAAATAGATAAAATTAGAACAAATGCCCTCCTGAAGCTTACATTTTAGTGAATATCAAAATGTGTGAGATTCTTATGCCAGACACTATTCTAAACTTGCTATGTTTTCTTCTCACAACAACCCCTTGAGTTAGATACTATATTCCCAGCTTACAAATAAAGAAAGTAAGACATAGAGAGGATACATAATTTGCTGATCTCACAGCTAGTAAGTAGTAGGGCTGGAATTAGAACCCAGATAGACTGGCTTCTTTTCTCTTAACTGCTATGATATTCTTGCTAAACTCTTAGGCAGGGTTTTGGGAGGGTGGCAAGACACTAGAGTTCCGAAACTGCTTGGGGCGGTTTTGCAGTCTTTCGTATCCCAGATAGGTCAGGTAGGAGTGGAAAGACCCTGAAATTCCAGGGGCCTCCACTGTGGATGGTAAATATCACAGAGGCAGTCTACCACTGAATGTCTTCCACTCCCTGAGTCTGGGACAGCAGCTTGACCAGAGGGGGAAGAGCCTTGAGGTCTGAGTTTGTGTTTCTTCTCTGCTTAGCAGGATATACACTCAAAATAGAAATTAGACTGTGCTAAAAGAATAGAGATAATAAAATAGAAAGAATTGTTAAAATAAGATGAAATGGTGGGGCACGGTAACACATACCTATACTTCCAGCTACTCAGGAGGCAGGGGCAGGTGGAGCCCAGGAGTTCGAGTCCAGCCAGGGCAACATGGTGTGAGACTCTACTTTTCTTTTTTTTTTTAAAAAAAGATAAAATAATTTCTTTTTTCAACTGAGTTTGCAGAGTAAGATGCTCTGGGAAGCTATGTGTGGACAGCGGGTGGTCCCAATCTCAGTCTCACATTTCTCCCTCTAGTATTAAGGCATTGTTAAAGGAGGATCTAGGATTTTGATGTTGCTAAAGATGAAATCCTGATCAAATAAGACTATTAACTCATTTTTACAGAGAAATTAGTTAGAATTTACATGAGTGTGGCAGACTCTGTAACTATCAACATTTCACTAAAAAATAAATGTACATATATATGGATGTGGACCAAGATGGTGGACTAGAAAGCTCCACCCATCGCTCCCCCTGCAAGGATACCAAATTAACGACTATCTGCACAGAAAAATCACTTTCATGAGAACCAAAAATTAGATGAGCATTCGTAGTACCTGGTTTTAACTTCATGTCTCTGAAAGAAGCACTGAAGAGGTAGAAAAAACAGCCTTGAATTGCCAACACCAGCCCTACCCCATCCCCTAGCAGTGGCTGCATGGTACTGAAAGCATTTCTGTGAGCTAGGGGAGGGGGGAACACAGCAATTGTGAGGCACTGAACTCAGTCTTGCCCTGTTATAGCAGAGGGAAAAACTGCGCCAAACTCAGATGATATGTACCCATGGAGGAAGCATTTAAACTAGTCATAGCCAGAGAGGAATCATTGATCCCAGCGGTTGGGACTTGAGTTCCATAAGCCTCACCACTGTGGACTAAAGTGTTTTGTGGCTCCACATAAAATGAAAGGCAGTCAAGGACACAAGTATTGCAACACCTAGGCAAGTCCTAGGACTGAACTGAGCCCAGTCAGTGGACTGGTTGAGGGACATGTGACATACTGAGATAACAGCTGGAACAGACAAAGGAGTGCTGGCATTACGCTTCTCCTAACCCCACACTGCATAACTTGCAGCTCCAAAATAAACACCTTTCTTCCACTTGAGGAGAGGAGTGGGAAGAATGAGGAAGACTTGGTCTTGCATCTTGGATACCAGCTCAGCCACAGCAGGATAGGGCACCGGTCAGAGGTGTGAGGTCCCCTTTCCAGGCTGTAGCTCCCTGATGACTTTTCTAGACACACCCTGGGCCAGAAGGAAATCCTTTGCTTTGAAGCAAAGGACTCAGTCATGGCAGGATTCATCACCTGCTAACTGAAGAGCCTATGGGCCCTGAATAACCAGCAGCAATACTCAGATATTATTAATACATCCAGGGCTTTGAATGAGCCTCTGAAACTTGCTGGCTTCAGGTGATACTCAGCACATTCCCAAGTGTGGTGCCTATGGGGTGAGACTCCTTCTGCTTGAGAAAAGTAGAAGGAAAAGTAAAGGGGACTTTGTCTTGTACTTTAGTACCATTTGACCACAGCAGGGTAGAGTACGCAGAGGGCTCTTGAGGACCCTGATTCTAGGATTTGGCTATTGGATGGCATTTCTGGACCTGCCCTGGGCAGAAGGGAGACCACTACCCTGAAAGTTGAGTCTGAGGCCAGGCACTATTCACCACAAGCTGACTGAAGGGCTCTTGGGCCTTAAGGGAACATCAGTGGTAATCTGGCAGTAATCTGTGTGGGCCTGTGGTGGTGGTAGCTATGAGGTAAGGCTCCTCTGCCTTTGGAAAGGAGAGGAAAAAGTGGGAAGGACTGTGTCTTGTGGTTTGAGTACCAGCTTAGCTATAGTACAGTAGAATACCAAATAGATTTCTAAGGTTTTTGACTGTGGTTCCTGGCTCCTGGATGGCACATCTGGACCTTTTCAGGGACTGGGGGAATTTGCTGCCCTGAAGGAAAGGATACAGGCTTAGCTGGCTTTTCCATCATGGATTGTAGAGCCCAAGGGCTTTGAGTGAACATTGGCAGTAGTCAGCAAGTGGCTAGAGTAGGACTTGGGTGAAACCCAGTGCTATGCTGCTTCAAGTCTGACCTAGCACAGTCCTAGTGGTGGTGGCCACAAGGATGCCTGTGTCACTTCACCTCCAGTTTCAAGTGGATCAGAACAGAGAAAGACCCAGTGTCTCTTCTCTTTAAGGGAAGAGAGCAAGAGTCTTTACCTGATGATCCAGAAAATTATTCTGGATCTTTTCTAAGACCATCAAGTTGGTACCTCGACAAATCTGAAAGAACCACAGCATTACTGGACTTAAAGTGTCCCCTAAAGCAGATACAGCTTAGATCACAACACCCAAGTCCTTTCAAATGTCTGGAAAGCCTTCCCTAGAAGGATGGGTATAAACAAGCCCAGAATGTGAAGACTGCAATAAACATCTAACTCTTCAATACCCAGCCACAGGTGGCCATCTGCAAGGATCAGAACCATCCAGGAAAACATGACCTCACCAAATGAATTAAATAAAGCACCAGGGAACCAGTCCTGAAGAAACACATATGTGACCCTTCAGATAGAGAATTTAAAATAGCTGTGTTGAGAAAACTCGAAGAAATTCAAGATAACACAGAGAAGGAATTTAGAATCCTATTAGATAAATTTAACAAAAAGATTGAAACAATTAAAAAGAGGCAGAAATTCTGGAGTTTAAAAATGCAATGGGCATACTGAAGAATGCATCAGAATCCTTTAGTAACATAATTTATCAAGCAGAAGACAGAATTTGTGAGATTGAAGACATCCTAAATAAAAATACATGGAGAAGACAAAAGAAAAAAGAACAAACAATAAAACACACAAGATCTAGAAAATGGCCTTTAAAAAAAATCTAAGAGTTTTCTCCTTAAAGATGAGGTGGAGAAAGAGATAGTATCCCTTTATTCAAAGGGATAATAACAGATAACTTCCAAACCTAGATAAAGATATCAATACTCAAGTACAAGAAGGGTATAGAACACCAAGTAGATTTAACTCAGGGAAGACTACCTCAACGCTTTTAATATTCAAACTCTGAAAAGGTCAAGGATAAAGGAAAGACCCTAAGAGCAGCAAGAGAAAAGAAACAAATAACATGCAAAGAGCTCCAATACATCTGGCAGCAGACTTTAGTGGAAGCCTTACAGGTTAGGAGAGAGTGATATGACATATTTAAAGTGCTGAAGCATAAAAATTTTTCTGTGGAATAGTATATCCAGTAAAAATATCCTTCAAACATGAGGAAATACAGATATTCCCAGACAAACAAAAGCTGTGGGATTTCATCAACACCAGATCTGTCCTACAAGAAATGCTAAAGGGAGTACTCCAATCAGAAAGAAAAGGATATTAATCAGCAATAAGAAATCACCTGAAGGTACAAAACTCACTGGTAATAGTAAGTACACAGAAAAACACATAATATTATAACACTGTAACGGTGGTGTGTAAAGTACTCAAGTAGAAAGGCTAAACAGTGAATCAATAAAAAATAATAACTACAATAACTTTTCAGGACATAGATAGTACAATAAGACACAATAAAAATAACCAAAAGTTAAAAAGTGGGGGAATAAAGTTAAAGCATATAGTTTTTGTTAGCTTAATTTTTGCTTGTTTATGTGAACAGTGTTTAGCTGTTATCAGGTTAAAATAGTAAGTTATAAGACAGTATTTGCAAGCCTCATGGTAAACTCAAGCCAAAAAACACACAAAGAATACAAAGAAAAATGAAAAGCAAGAAACTAAATTATGTCACCAGAGAAATCATCTTTGTTTAAAGGAAAGCAGAAAGAAAAAGTAAAAAGGAAGATAAGACCACAAAACAACAAGAATACAAAAAACAAAATGGCAGGAGCTTACTTATCAATAACATTGAATGCAAATGGACTAAACTCTCCAATCAAAAGACATGGAGTGGCTGAATGGATAATGGATAAACAACAACAACAACCAACAACAAGCAAAAAATAAAACCCAATTACCTGTTGCCTTCAAGAAATACACATCACCTATAAAGACACAAATAGACTGAACATAAAGGAATGGAAAGAGATATTCCATGCAAATGGAAACCAAAAAACAGCAGAAGTAACTATACCTGTATCAAATAAAATCAATTTAAAGAGAAAAATTATATGAAGAGGCAAAGAAGGTTACTATATTTTGATAAAGGGGTGAATTCAGCAAGAAGATATAACAATTATAAATATATATGCACCCAACACTGGAACACCCAGATATATAAAGCAAATTTTATCAGAGTTAAAGAGAGAGATAGACCCTAATACAATAATAGCTGGAGACTTCAATACCCCACTTTCAGCATTGGACAAATCTGCCACACAGAAAATCAACAAAGAAACGTTGGACTTAATCTGTACTATAGACATAATTGATATTTATAGAACACTTTATCCAATGGCTACAGAGTACACATTCTATTCCTCAGCACATAGAACATGCTTCTCTTTAGGAGATGTAACTACTTCTGACTTCAGCAAGTGTTCCAATTACACCCTGTGCATATTTCAAGCACTAAATTTAATTCATGCCATGGTCATTATTTATATGTCTGTCTACCAAACTGGATGTTGGGCTTTTCAGATCATTTTAGTATCTTCTGTCTTTGTATCCACCCAGCAAATATGGTGTCTGAGGCATTGTGAGTCCTTTACAAATATTTGTTACAGATAGTCATTTATTGAAGAAAGAACTCGTGTGGTTTATTTGATCACATAATGGGAGCTTTGTACTACTTTCTGTTTTTCTTTCCTCCTGGCTTGCCAGAAAACTTCAACCCAGATTTTATGCTTTGTGACAATAGCTATCTTATCCTAAGTTTTTAAAAAACTTTTGTTTTTATTTCTCTTTTAATTAAGCTAATTACATATTTTCATCTAAATGATCTCAAATGTGTTTTGGAACTACAAGGAATATAAATTTTAAATAAATACACTTAGCAAATTTTGGCTCATCTCTATGTTGAAGGAAGATCCAATCAATGCATCTTGCTATGATGAAGCATTAAGAAACATCAAAGAGCTTTTCAAAGATGGTGCTGAACGTAAAGAAGGAAGTTCCTGCCCCCTCCTAAAGCCCAAACCAAAGTGAAGGCTTTAAAGGCCAAGAAGGCAGTGTTGAGAGGTGTTCACAGCCAAAAAAAAAAAAAGATTTGCACGTCACCCATTTTCCAATGGCCCAAGACACTGTGACTCCGGAGACAGCCCAAATATTCTCAAGAGCGCTCCCAGCAGGAAAAAGCTTGACCATATGCTATTGTCCAGTTTCCACTGACCACTGAGTCTGCCATGAAGAAGATAGAAGACAACAACACACTTGTGCTTCATTGTGGATGTTAAAGCCAACAAGCACCAGATCAAATAGGCTCTGAAGAAGCTCTATGATATTGATGTGGCCAAGGTCAACAACCTGATTTGGCCTGATGGAGAGAAAGCATATGTTCGACTAGCTCCTGATTACCATGCTTTGGATGTTGCCAACAAAATTGGGATCATGTAAACTGAGTCCAACTGGCTAATTCTAAATATATGTGTATATATATTCTAAATATATGTGTATCTTTTCACCATATACATGCCTCTCTGTCAATTTCTGGTTGGGCTGGGAGGCCATACACAGGCACTGACGTTGTCACAGGGCTTGGGCAAGACTCCTGTTCTACTTATCCTTTGGAAACATTCACCCTGCCACTCCACCACGCTTGATCACTCCAGAGATCTTCATGACTAGAGTTAGTGTCCTAGGAAAATCAGAACTCAGAACTTGCCTCCACGGTTGAGGGTAACAATAAACTTTACAAGAACCCCTTCTTTTATTCCTAAAGAGGTTGTGTGTGAAACCAATGCCCAGAGTTTGAAGTGCATTAGCATCCGTTTCAGGGGGAGTGTGGGTTGGCTGGCTTTCGGGTAGCATTTTGTCCTCACACACCCATCTACTATGACCAACCAGTTTGTCTGCTTCCCCTCACCCCTTGCCCAATAAAGGACAAGGACTTCAAAAAAAAAGAAACATCAAGGAATAACAACTATTAGATAAACAGGCAAAGGTATTATGTATTATGCTTATAAATAGAAAAGGCAAATAGAGATTACTCAAAGAGCAGACTGAAGATTTATAAACTATAAACAGATACATTTACATGGCTAGAGTTGCTGAGATGACTTGGCACTGATGAATATTATGCAGTGAGAAGAATCGTGTTGAAAAAATTCATTTTAGTTATTTATTGGTTGTTTTGCTACTTAGGAGAAAGACAAAAGGACATAGCAAATCCAAACGATTTCTCAGAGTAGAAAGATATAAACCTGGCAAGACAGCTACATAGTGGCCCAGTTATGAGAAAGGCAGAGGTCAGACACAGGTACCAGGGTCAGGCAACAGAGTCCAAAAGGCACACTTCTATCACTATGAGAGAAAAAGAGTATTAGATTTGAGATTAAAGAATCTCAGTTTTCCAGGGAAATTGTCAATTGCCTTGGATAGTTACAGTAACATAAATCCGTAGGAATATTATTTTGTGAAGTAAGGAGCATATTCATTTTGTGAAGTAAGGAGCAATTTACAATATTATTTTGTGAAGTAAGTAGCATATTGTTTTGCTACAGGTTTATGAAAAGGCTGAAGGCTGGAGTGAAATGGGAAGACAGAAAACAATAGGAAAGAAAAGGAAAATCAAAATACATGGTGAGAAGGCAGAGCTTTATTTATTAAAGTTATACTTTGGAAAATTTGAGGAAGTAAAGGAGTTCGGCATTTTCCTGAACTGAAAACGAACCATTGGTATTATAAACAGCACTTTCTAGATGAAAACAAACTACTTAAAGAATGAACAAAGAAGCAGTCATTTCACCATCAAGTGAGTCAGTATTTGCTTTTTATGGTAACCAGAAATATCTGGGTTTGTTTTTTAATCTTAATAGTATAAATTTTAATGACAAAGATTATTTAGCTTTTAGTGAAAAACTGGAAATTCCTACAGTGAAGTTTGCTCTTAGAAATGAACTCGAGTTTTGGAGTGAAAAGTGCCCTCATTTAACACTTATTTGTGTCAAGATTGATGAGACTATCTAGACATTGTGAAGTGGAAAAGGAACATGCCCACAGAAAAGGTGGGCATCTGCACTGGGAAAGGAAACTTAGAGGCTGTTGCTGGGCTTGGCCTGTGGTAGGAGTTCTTTTCCTTGACACCTGCTCACAGAGGCCAAAACACTTTTAGCTTTCGTGAGGCCATTTGGGAAGTCTGAAACTTCCAAATTCATTATTAATATTGAATTGTGAGATTTCATGTAAAAATCCACATTTCTGATTTCTCTTAAAAAAATCAGATAACATTTCAGCATAGCAACTATCAATAGGACTGAATAGAAGCTGCTCACTTGGGACAGAGCCAGGTCATGATTATCCCTTCCCCAACTCCACTGTTTTCGCCAGACGTGGAGGCTGAGTTGCAATCTATCAATATGATTGCACAGCTGTTTGCTTTATTGTAGAATTGATAAGATATTGAAACATTTCTTTTGTTTTTCAATGTTGGTTTTTTTTTTAACGACCACTAGCTGGTTGATGACAAGAGATGTTCACGTGAAGATCTTGCTCTGATTGAAAGCTTTGCCCACAGGCTGGAAGGCCCTATCCCAGGAAAAGTACTCTTGAACCCACATCTGGGTCTTCTCACTTCCAGGATCCAGTTTCCGCCATGTGTATAACTCTTAGTCCACCTGCCAATCCAGACTCAGGCGAAAGGCACTGAGTCACCTGGCCGCTGAAGACCAAGATTCCAGAAATGGAGCTACTATTGTTGGTTCCAAAGAAGATGACATGGGCAAAGATGTTCTTCCTCAGCTTGTCCAGTCACTGGAATATTTCAGTTATGAGGCTGCAACTTTTGAAGGTCTGGGTGAGCTCTTAAGTGATACTCAGAGTACCACTGGGACCAGCCACCCTTAACAGAGTGCTTCCAAAATTATGGCAGTAACACACTGTGTTCTCACTGGAGCACCTGGGTATAAATTCATTCAACACGGCGGCTGAGCAAAGAGGTCCTTGGCCTTGGGCTCAGCAGCTGGTGCCTGCTCACATTCATCCATCTCCTCTTCAGGAGCAAGGGAAGTCACGTTGTTTTTCCTCTTTGTGCTCAGCCTGAGGCTTCTGCTTCTCTTTTCATGAACCTTTTCCCTTCCATGGGTGTCCTTTTTAGTCTGGCTCTCTGCAGAATTTTTAGCGTCAAACTGGGCCACCTCCTCACACAGCTTCACTTCTTCCAAGACAGCTTGGAACTGGGGCTGGTTAATGCAAGTAAGGAGACAGCAGTTGATACTCATAAAGGCTTGGTGGGAAGAAGACTCCAGCACCTGCTTATAGAGCTACAACAAGGTCCAGACAACTGTGATGTCAGCCAGTTACTCATTCACCCTCCAGAAATGTCTTCATCTTCAGGTGAGCATCCAGTAGCCCCAGAATTCACCTCATGTCCTCTTTTGCATTCTTTTATTTTGTTTTACTTTAGGTTCAGGGGTACATGTGCAGGTCATGCAGGGTTGTTGCATAGGTGCATACTATATTCTGCATTTCTCTCCCTGTTATCCCTCCCCACCCTTCCCACACCCCTGCTATCCCCTCCCTTAGCCCCCACCAACTGCCCCCAGGGTGTGCTGCTCCTCTCCCCTGAGTCCAAGTGTTCTTATTGTTCAATACCCGCCTATGAGTGAGAACATGTGGTGTTTAGTTTTCTGTTCTTGTGTCAGTTTGCTGAGAATGATGGTTTCCAGATTCATCCAGGTCCCTACAAAGGACATGAACTCATTGTTTTTTATGGCTGTGTAGTATTCCATGGTATATATGTGCCACATTTTCTTTATCCAGTCTATCATTGATGGGCATTTTAGTGGCCTGTTTGTTGTGGTGCATGATGCCAAAGGTAGGGATAACCAAGTACTGGCTAAGGGCACTATGTTGCTATCAGCAAAGCTCACCCACTGCACCACCTGGGCTTCTGCTTCTGGAGTACTTTCCTGCAGCTCCTTATTGCTCACATGGTAGATAATGACATTACTCTTAAACACACGGACCTCATTGTCACCATTAAATGCTGGAATCTTGCCAGCAGGAAATTTGCAGAGAAATTTAGGGTTGCAGTTGGTTTGGCCAAAGTGGAAGTGGTAATGGTGCAGAGGGTATGCAGACCCGAGCCCTGCTATACTGAGCATTGATGAGGGCTTTGAAGGCCCTCCAGTTTTCAGGGTGTGTGTACAGAATATCAACCATCATGGTGGTTCTTCAGAGAAAGAGAAGGGAAGAAAAACAAATCAAGAATGCGTTTGGCTGCAAGTAACAGAAAGGCTGACCAACTATGACTTAAACATGAAGGGTTTACTTTTCTCATATTACCAAACCTGGGCAATTACTGGCAATTGGTTAAGCTACACAATTGCACCCAGAGTCCAGCCAGTCCTTCATAAGCTGGCTTTTGTCTTCATGGCTATCTCCTCACAAGTACAAAATGGCATTTGCATCTCCCAGATAATTTGTCCACTTCAAAGCAGGAAGAAATGGGAATGATCAAGGACCAAACCAACTGTATGTTCCTTCTACAGGGAAATTTAAAATTCTTCAAGCCAGCAGAGTGTTCTGCCTACATCTTATTGGTCAGAACTGGGTTACATGGCTAAAAAAATAAATAAATAAAGCTGATAAATAAGGAAATGTAAATAAACATTTTAGCATAGACCTGGTTCTAGGCATGTTGCCACCATAAAAAGCTCAGAGTTTTACTGAAAAAAAAAAAAAAAGAAAATAAGACTGTCTCTTGAGGTAGGAAATATTTTATTTAAGCCTCAGGGGTGATCTGTACTCAAGGATGAAATTGTAGATATAAAAACTAAGCTAGAGATCTTAAACCTAAAGGCCACAAGGGGATAAGTGAGTAAAACAGGCAAGTGACTTCTGTAAATCTGTATCTTATATGTATATTAATTTCTAAGATACTCTTCACAAGAAATGTGACTTTTCCCATTGTTCTGGAATCATGGGGCATCTTGGTCCATTTTTATCACACTTGTGTATTTTGCATATCAGTCCCCTGTCAGATGATGGTTCGCAAATATTTTCTCCCATTCTATAGGTTGTCTCATCACTCTGTTTACTGTTTCCTTTGCTATGCAGAAGCTTTCCAATTTAATATAGTCTAATTTGTCTATTTTTGTTTTCATTGTCTGTGCTTTTGGAGTCTTAGCTATAAAGTCTTTGCCTAGGCCAACATCTTGAGCAGTTTCTCTTTGTTTTCTTCTGCTGAAGTTTATAGTTTGGCTTCTTATATTTAAGTGTTTAATCCATCCTAGTTAATTATTTTGTACATGGTGAGAGATAGGGGTCCAGTTTCATTCTTCTTCATATGCTTATCTTGTTTTCCTAGCACCATTTATTGAAGAGATCGTTCTTTCCTCAATGTATGTTATTCATGGCTTTGTCAAAGATCAGTTGCCTGTGAATATGTGTATTTATTTCTGGGTTGTCTATTCTCTTCCATTGGTCTATGTGCCTATTTTTATACCAATACTATGCTATTTGGGTTACTCTAACCTTATAATATATTTTGAAGTCAGATAGTGTGGTGCCTTTAGCTTTGTTCTTTTTGCTCAGGATTGCTTTGACTATTCAGGCTCTTTTGTGGTTCCACATGAATTTTAGGACTGCTTTTTCTATTTCTGAGGAAAATGACATTGGTATTTTGATAGGGATTGTATGAAATCTGCAGATTGCTTTGGGTAGTAGAAAAAAATTTTAATGTGTAGATTTCATTGAAAATATTCATATTCAAAAATAGGTTTGGATTCTAAACACTTAGATTTTACCTAATTAAAATCAGAAGTATTGATTTTATTGTTAGAAGAAACTTTAATTATCTTAACAATTTCTATGTAAACAATGATTTGCCTATACTAAATATCAAATATAAATAGTAGTAGAGCAAGAAAACAATAGACATAAATAATTATTTAACCAGTAGCAATCATCTGGACCACCTTTTAAGGGAATTTTTGGGTTCATGAAAAATGGAAAGATATTGTAATAATATATTGCAGCACACAAAGGCATTTGATCCTAACTCATCACTGTTATTACTCTTTTCTTTTTCAGTAGTGGCGGACCCTCATTATTTCCTATCAGTCTTTAGGTTTATTATATAAACCATACTGCAGGACCATGTGTTCTGCAGGCAGGACAGGTTTTAGATTGCCAACGTCTGTCATGGGTTGTAAGACATAAGACTTAAATGTTTACTTCCTTCACTACCTTAGGCTTTTCTTTTTTTTTTTTTAAGTTCAAGATGGACCAAGTTACCCTGTTGATTTTTTTCTTCAGGAGGAATGGACAAGCATTTAAGGTAGCAAGCACTGCAACTGGTTTCTTGGAAAGACAACAGGCAAGGAAGAGCAACAAGGAAAGCCCATGGACGTTGTGCTTGAGAGGCTGGAAGTGCTTTGGATCACCAAGGCAGCACCTTCCCTTTGCAGGCCATGTGCTCTAGCACATTGCCTCAGTGCCCTTGCCCATAGCAGACATTGCTGCTCCCAGCCCAGCATTTGCTGCCTCAGTCTTAGCTGGCAGGGCCATACTGTTGCCTGTGGTTGTGGTTTGTTAATTTTCACTGCTGTATATCATTCCATTATTGAAACCTGCTATAATTCATCCATATTACTGTTATGGGATTTTCTTTTCTTTCTTTTTTTTTTTTTTTTGTTTGGTGAAGAGCATGCTTTATTGGGAAGCAGAGTGCTGCACAGTGACCAAAAGATGAAGGCCCCTCAGTGGAGCATTTACACATTTTACTCCAAAAAACACACAGGATGTTTTGCTAATAAAAATCAACTGGAAAAGGGATTCCTCTGGGCAACTCCCCAGCCTCATCCCATTCAGGGGTTGAAAAATCTGCCAACCATTTTGTTGATGGCAGCTGTGGTTCATTAAAGATACAGACCCTTGGAAATGCCTTTCTGTTTTTTATAAAGAACATTTTCTTTATATTTTTTGAAGTCTTCATTTGTTACCTTCATTCTGTGGCTCTCCTAAGGCCATCAGACAAGCTTCTGTGCAGATTGCCTTGATGTCAGCACCAGAGAGGTCATCTTAAACTATGATCAAGTCATCCAGGGTTACATCATCAGCCAGCATTATTCTGTTTGCATGAATCTGAAAGATGCTCTTCTTAGTATTTTCATCAGGCAGCGGGGGATCCCGATCTTCCTGTCAAAGCTGCCTGGTCTGCTAAGTGCAGGATCCAAATTTCTATTTGGTTTGCAGCCATGATAACTTTCACATCTCCCCTAGATTCAAATCCATCCACCTGGTTCAACCGTTCCAACATTGTTCGCTGAATTGCTCTCACCACCAGAATTTGTCATACCTTTTTGTGCCAGGGGCATTAATATCATCAGTAAACACAATGGATGGTGCGTGTTCTTCAGCAACTTGAAACAATTTCCATACGAGTTTGTGCCCATCACCTAGGTACTTCTGAATAATTTCAGAGCCAACCACTCTCAAGAAAGTGGCTGAGGTTTGATTTGCTAGCACTTTGGCTAACAGGGTTTTGCCTGTGCCAGGTGGACCATAGAGAATGACTCCTGCAGGAGGCTTTATACCCATCTCTTCATAATATTCAGGTTAGGTTAGAGGAGGCTCCTCAGATTCCTACTGCTATTGGGGTCCCCCCCTCAGATTATCCACTTTTGATCTTTCCTCCTTTGGCTTTTCTTCTAATGGTTTCATTTGTTTCTGATTTCTAGTGAATTCTTCCTCCATGAGAAGACAGACTTAAATTCTCTCTAACTTCAGTAATTTTAACCAGCACTGAGTGTGAGATACGGTACAGGAGATTTGTATTTCTTTTTCTTGTCCTTGTCATCCTTCTTGCCAACTCCAGGACCATAACCTCCACTCTGATTTTCACCCATCTTGCCTTGGCCACTTGAGCTGCCAATTCTTTCTTAATGTTCGTTTTTTCATTAGGCTGTGGCTTCACAAGGTATGCAATAGTTTTGTTTTTGTTTTTTGTTGGATGAATGGATACTGAGTAGATGGTGTAAAGTCATGGTGATGTGAGATAATCCTGGAAAAGCTTAGTTGGGGCTATACTGTGGAGAAATGCAAAGTCTGGTGAGAAGTTTGCACTAATTTGTTAGGCAATGAAGCTTCAGAGTTGAGTGATCAAAAGCACAAACTAGGAACCAGACTATCTATCTGGTTTTCACTGCCAGTCCTACCACTTACTAGCTGTGTAACCTTGGGGTTATTTACCTAATATCTCTGTGTCTCAATTTCCTTACCTAAAAAATTGGATATCATAGGAGGATTGTGAAGATTAAATGAATTCATATTTATAAATTGCTTAGACCAGTACCCAGGAGGATAAGTTCTACAGCAGTGATTATTAAATAAAATGGGTATCCACCACAGGTGTTTGAACAGGGAAGTGGCATTTTTGGAGTAGGGTGAGAGGCAGTAATAAAGGCAGGGACAGTGGTCCAGGCTATAGCTAATGTTATGGTCAGAAGGCTGATTCTTATTGACCCCTGTTGCCTGTAAAAGAAATGCTTATGAGCAACTCACAGGCAGAAAAAAATCTTGACAGTAGGGATTAAGAAAATTATATTTTCAAAAATTTTATCCTTTACCTTCGCAGACAAATTCTGACTGGGTGGTTTGGAGTTGCAACCTGTAATTAGAAAACTTTCATCTTTTATAACCACCAGTGAATGAGTTGTAGTTATCACAGTGGTGGAATTTCAGACTAGCAGGAGAGGGATTTTTTCCATCCCCACTGAAATGGCACAACACAAGATTCTCCCTATGTTGCCTAAGCACGAAGTTGATCTGTTGAAATTTGCAGAAATTTCCACTGGAAGTTTTCCACAGTGAATGTGTCTCTGTAGAGCTGGGTCATCTTACTGAAGCCACACTATGGAACAGTGAATATGTGGGAGTCTAGGAAGAAACAGATGCTACACTCCAACTGGGTACTTTGAAACATTTAAGAAAGGAATCACTTGCTGACTAGGGAAATCAACAAGGTATGATGCAGAACTCTGAAGCTAGCAATCCTGGGGAGGCCTGATCACCCTGGGTCTGAATTGCATACTTAATTTTATTTAATCCTCACATTATCCCCATAGCTAATAGTACTAATACTTTTCAGATAAGGAAAACTGAGGCTTAAAGAAGTTAAGTGAATTGCCCAAGGTCTCACAGCTCATAAGAATCACCTGAATCAAGTTTAGTGCTAGGTATTCTGAAGCTAAAGTCTATGCTCTTTTCACCACTTGAGTAATCTACTGACCTTTTATTTATGCCATCACTTTATTTGTTACCCTATTAGATGAGTATACTTGTATAAAATTCAAACATTACAGATATTATAGAGTAAAAAGTTCAATTCAGTTCTTCTTACCTCTGTCCCTCAAACCACATTTTTTCTCGGAAGTTATCATTATTTAGAGTGGGATGTGGCTTCTTCCAGATACTTTTTCCCCTGTGCATTTACAAACTTAGCACATATATGACTATTCTTACAGAAAAGGTAAACTGAAGCTTAGAGAAGTTAAAGTGATTTGCCCAAGGTCTGCTTCTGCTGGATATCCACTGTAAATAGGGTCATTTTGTCAATAATTTTCTTTAACTTCTTATTACTTTGTACTTTTTTTTCTTTCATTTTGGACCCCTTCCTCCCAGAGTGATTTGAATTATTTCATTATACTGTGGCTTAAATTATACAAATATATATCTCTACAGATATGTAGAGATATATATCTAAACATATCTATATATTTAGGAATGAAACTTCCTGGTGTCTTTATAGTTATACATAACTATAAAACCTGAATAAATTAAGAAACAACATAATTTCAAAATAAAAATTAAATTGTCAATGTTAATGCCATGCAGTTTAATGTAATTTAAATAAAATTGCCAATGGTTGTATTTAATAATAGGAAGACATTTTGTTTACTTCCTGACTTTTGATTTTGAGCATGATAGTCCATTTTTGTCATTATTGGTTTTTTTTTTGCTTTTAAACAATAAATATATGCTCTCCTTTTATCCTATGACCTATCAAAAGGCAATAATGCAAAGTAATAGTGCATACCCAAACAATACTGAAACATTTTTAAAGGACCATTTACTAAAAATATTTTTCAGGTATCTCTACAGCTGTAAGTTCTGGTAATGAAGTTTTGCAATCTGATTAGTACAGAGGTAGATACACACAAAAAAATCCGCATTTCCCAAATGGTACTAACGATCATATCACTGTATCTGAATTAGTGTGTATAAGATAACTCAGTTCTCTTACAAATTGTTCCTTGTTTGAACTATTGGTAAGGTTTTTTTTGCTTAGCATAAAATGAAGCAATTTGGTCTCCAGTGGATGTTGGTTCCTTGTTTCCATTCTGGGTCCACCTCAATTTTTTCTTCATTAACTGTTCCAGTTGGTATACATTACTGCCCCCTGTCATTTTTGTGACACCATATGTAAACCTCGGTTTATTCAGTAACTTAAAAAACTGAAGTTTCAGTCCAAGAAAATGTCTTGTAAATCTATCATTGGAAATTTCAAGATTTGTCATATAATTGATTAAAGTAAACTACAAGTACATTAGCAGACACAGAATGTTGTCATTTAGCTATTAGGATATGCAAGCTCAAATGCATTGAGTTATGTCTCTTAATACATAGAAATGAAATGCTGTTCCTTCATAGGATCAGTTGGTTATAACCTGATTAAAAATAGCAGTACAAAATGCAGGGATTGCATTTTGTGGGTATTAGGTGGTAATTTAGACTGACCCAGAATATGCTTATTTTTTTAAAGAGTATCAATCATATAAGAATAAAAAATTAAAATAGCCTCAAGGTGTTTGTGACACTGTCCCCACCCCAACCCCAACCATAACTCTGGATAAGTGAGAAGTTCCCAGTTTGAGAATTGCTGTGCACTGTGTTCTACTTCCCTGCATGGGGCACAGAGGCAGTAAAATTGGAGGTGGGAGGAGACTGCTGCTGAAGGGAGTGAACACAGACTTATCTTCAAACTCTTATAGGGTTCTGTCTGCTGCTGGCAAGGAAGTTGGCCAAGTTAAGGTGGGATACTGTGGTCTGTGTGGTTTTATGTCTTTCCAGTGCCCAGGCCAGGGAGATGTTTCTCCATTTTGCAGACAGGGTTAGATTAAATTCTTTCTGTGGATGTCCAGACTCTGCCGGATTGATGTCAGCCTTCCATGTTACTTATCTCCTAGATTGTACTAGGGCTTGAAGTCTCTTTTCCTGTTCTAAGATATACTTATTCACTATAAAAGAGAAGAGAAAAAAGCCATAATGGTGGTTCTATGGCGTGTAATGTCCTCATAACTCTTACCCTGGGGTGTAATACATTTAGTATTCAGTTGACATAAGTGCCAGAAGTGTGTTTGTTTCTGGATCTTTCCTGGGAATTCAACATGGGTATCCATTGAAAGGGAAGTGTTCCCTTAAAATACTATTTGCTTCCAAAGTAACTGATAGTTAAGAAAAAAAAAGTTATTTTTTCTTCTTTTTCCCTCCTTCCATCCCTTCTTTAGTTCCTCTTCTTCCTGTCTCTCCTTTTTTCATCAGGTATCCTTTAACCTACCTCCTTTGACTTGGAGATATAAAACAGACATATTTTTGAGTTGATAAAAGCTGGTTTAAGAGCAGAGCTGTGACTGGACAGGGATCCCCAGATGCCTAGGACCGTATTCCCCAAACTAGACATCTGCTGAAGAACAAAAATCAATAATATATTGAGAGTAGAATGGTAGTTATCAGAGGCTGGGAAGGGTAGTGGGGCAGGGGTAGGGGGTGGGGGATGAAGAGAAGTGGGGATGGTTACTGGATACAGAAATATGATTAGATAGAATAAATAAAATATAGTATTTGATGGCACAACAAGGTGACAAAAGTCAGCAATAATTTACTGTAGATTTTAAATTAACTAAAAAGAAATAATAAATAGTTGGGGTGATAGAGACCCCATTTGCCCTGATGTGATTGATTGTTATGCATTGTATGCCTGTATCAAAATACCTTGTGTACCCCATAAATATTTACATGTACTATGTACCTATAAAAATAAAAAATAAAAATAAAATCCCAATATATTAAGAAGCACAGCCTTACAGAAGAATTCCAATTAATAAATGTAAAATAAATGAGGGGAATAAAAAGCCATCATTGGGGAAATACTGCAGTAATAACTTGCAGACAAGACCCAGTGACAGATAAAATTAGTGGGCAAAAGTTTGAGGAGAAACAGGATATCAGCATAGTCCCAAAATCTCTCTCCCAAGGCACTTATCCCTTATAAAGGGAAGAATAATACATTTGCAAGGGAGAAACCCAGCAACACCACAGTAACCAAGTGGTCATGGTTAATGTCACTGGTATTGAGACATAACATCACATACCTGCTGATAGTGGGCCCTGGGAAAGACACAATATCATTTTTGCCATAATCTTTCCAAAAAGGCATAAAGCCTCTATTTACTCATGAGAAAACATTAGATACACTCAAATTGAGGGCCAGTCTACAAAATACCTGATGAGCACTCATTAAAAGTGTCAAGGTCACGAAAAACAAGGAAAGAATGGAACTGTCACAGATTGGAGCAGACCAGGGAGACAATTAAATGTGATGTGGGTCCTGAATTGATTCTTGAAGAGAAAAAGGACATTCAGGGAAAAACTGAAGAAATTCAAATAAGAGCTGTAGTTCAGCCAAGAGTGTTTTAGCAATAGTAATTTCCTGGTTTGTACTATGGTTTTACAATATGTTATTTAAAATATTAGAAGAAGCTGGGTGAAAGGTATATGGAAAGTCTCTAGTTTTTGTAACTTTTTGGCAAATCTAAAATTATTTCAAAATAAAAATGTAAAAAAAGTAAAAGAAACACTTAGGACTAGACTTGTCATAATGAGTTTCCTGTGTAAGAAATTATTTGATCTCAGCCTTGAATCATGGGCAGAATTCCATAGGTAGAATTCCAGATAGGGAGGATTCCAGATAGGGAGGGAACAAATCACCACTTGCTTGATCAATGACAAGAACACAGTGGGCCATGGATGTTGATGTGTGGTTGAATTTGTAGTCGGAAGAGAGGAAACTGGATTATGTGGATTCCTGAAAGCCAGGGCAAGGATATTAGACTACAAACCTGCAGCAGATAAAAAAAGACAGAAGTCTTTACATATCTGAGAATGGGAAGGCTGTTGCGATCATCCAGATGGGACTGGTGGCCTTGTTAAGTTTGTGTGTTGACAGTGAGGATGGAGAATGAAAAGGACGTGAAATATTATAGGAAATGTTCAAGATTTGATGACTATGAGGGAAATGAAGAAGAATCAAAGAGGACTTGATTTTAAGCTCAGGTGGGTGGATGGTGGTATCATTGATAGTAAGAAATTCAGGAGGCAAGAAAATGTGGGGGTGGGGGGAAAGGACATCATATTGGTGTGAAGTTTGAGATGTTGCAAGAGATTCAAATGAAAATGTTTTAGTAATAGTTCTAAGGACAAGATCCCATGATGTGGATCTTATCCTAAACAAGCCTGGGAGGAAACAGACACTGTATGGAGGGTTGCATTCAGGCTGGGATTGCAGGGAGTATGAAAAGCTTTAAGAGCACAATGGGGGACAAATTTTCCCAGTGTTGGGAATATGGGACTACAGGTCAGGCAAATACAGAAGATATGAAAACTTAGGAGTCATTAGCCAAAAATGGTAGTGGAAACCTTGTATGGCTAAGTTCAATTTTAGTAGAAGAAGAAAGGCAAAAGTTCAAGGGGTAGTCCTGTTGAGACTCACCCCAAGAGAATAGTCAAAAGTCACTGACAGAAAGGAAGAAAGTGTTGGAAAAGTTGCAACAGAATCTGTAGTCTTGGAACCACAGACATGGAAGAGAATTTCAAGGAAGTGGGAGTTTGCGAGTTTGGATTTTGAGGGGCTCGTTTAAGTGGAGTGGAAAGGCCAAGAATTGTAGAGAAACTAGAGAGGAAATGAAAGCATGGAGTACTCATTTGAAAAGTATAGTAATGAAAAAAAAATAGGAAGGTAACAGGAGGGGGCACCAAGAGTGCGTGAAGTAGAATCTTCTCCACTCATTCACTCAATTCAACAAATACTACTTTCAGTTGCCAGTCACTGTGATGGGTATTTCATGTTTATTTCTCAGTTAGTCCTCACAACTTTTTGAGTGGGTATTAGCTCTTCAGCAAACATTTTTGGTGGGGAGCCTACTTGGTACCAGTGTTTCAGTTGTTGAGGACACAATAGCGGACAAAAATAGGCAATCCCTGACCTCTTGTCACTATTGACATTAAGCAAATTATGTCACATGTATGAAAAATTGCAAAAGGAAGAATGGAACTTGTGATCATTCATGTAGGGTTGTGCTCAAGTTCACCTTTGTCCTGTAAAAAAAGGGGGGGGGGTTGCTAAACAAATTAATAGAGGAAAGATCATAACATCTTTATGCAAAACATTGCCATTTACAGAGAAGCGTATAAATGGGAATTCTGGGTTTGCTATAACTTTTAGGGCCATTCTAATTGTGGACACTGACTTAAGGTGACTTCAGATAGAAACTTGTTCTGCTGTTCTTTTGAGTCTTTGAACTCACACATGTACCTTGTCCAAGTCCAGAATGGTTCCAGGAGTGTGCTCTGAAAGTGGTGGGGTTGGTATTAACATTGAACCTGGGAAACTGGGTTAGGTTGTCCAAATGCCTCCTCCACCCTAACCCCAAGGGCAGCCAAGAATTTGGAATCTGCAGATGCTCCTTATCTGGAGTGGAAACCATGGAGTTTCCAGGCAACATTCTCAGTGCAGGCTTTGGAGTTTCTCACTTGGTCTTGACACCCCTATTTCTGTTCTCTGAAGCTCCTGATCATTTTCCTTTTTGCCCAGGCCTGGATCTCTGTTTTTAACCTAGTCTGAAACATTGAAATAGTCTCTGATCTGTTTCTTTTTCTTCTAAGTTGGTTTCTTAGAAGGGTAAGGCTTTCACAATTCTGATAAGTTTTATCACTTTCTTCCATGCCCCTCATGCGAGAGGCAGGTAACTTCAAATTTCCAGGCTATGTGATTGTCTTTAGAGCAGACTGATTTTTGAGCTTGGTTTGAGCATCTTATTATGGGAATTAATTAACTCAGACTCATTCTGGTGCACCTTTGCAGAAATGAGAAGCAGTCATGCCCTCCTTGACATTTGTTTTCTGAGCGTCTCAGTGTTTTCAGGTCTTATACGTAAATATGTCTTGCAAGGGTAGTATCTTTGCATGACTATAATGTAAAGTCACCATCATGGTTAACTTAAATAATTATTCATCATTGCAATAAATTTGAAAAATGTAACTATTAAATAAAAGGCAAGATTATAAAAATATTATTCCAATATGGTCCCTTTCTATTCTATCTGGTCACTGTGCTTTCCTGTTGGCCTAACCACCCCCTAAATTAGGTCACAGAGTATATAAGTAGAGCCAGTTTTAATTTGTCTGGAACTCACCAAGATGTGGCATCTTTTTCTTCACATCCTCATGAAGTTAGTGGATCATTACCTTTGATTTATTGGAAAGTCTGAAGCTCTTGACTGAGAGAAGGAACTATTTATCTCACTCTTTTGCCCTGAATTATTTTCTTCTTTCCTAATCAAGAATTTCATTAAATTTTTCTTTACTTTTCTAACAACACAAGAACATCACTTAGAAGTGACATATTAAGACTTTCATATGAAAAGCAAGTTACTCTAATTATAACAGCACTGAGCTTCATTCTTACATATAATATGAAGTTTTCTTTGAGTTTTGGGGAGGCATGGTTAACTCTGTTTACTGAAACATATATTTAGAGGTCCGATTAATATAACCAATTGGCAAGGGAGAATGTTAATATTAGAGAATAAACTGATTTTAATTGCTAATTTTAATGTGGCTAATTGCTGTTTATCCTCTAAGATGTCACTTAGGCATCGCTTCATGTAGGAAGTCTTCTCTAATTTCCTCATCCCCAACCAAAAGCACTAGATGGGCAAACCAGAGTCTATGGGCATCCTATATAATGTTCTGTCTAAATCTCAAAGTGCTTACCACATTGATCAATGTCCTATAATCACACAGAATCAGCAAATGAGAGAATGCAGAAAAAAATGTGGTAAAGGGATGCTTTATGTGGATGTTTAGAAGGTGCTATTTTGTCCAGTGGTTAAACATTTCACCTCTGCAGCTGACTGCTTCAGTTCAAATCTCAGCTCTTTTACTAACTGTGTAACCTTGAGTAAGTCACTTAAACAATCTGTGCCTCAGCTTTCCCATCTGTAGAATGAGGATAATGATATCTACCTAACGGGATTGTCATGAGAGTTAAATGAATTACATATGCAAAATGCTTAGAAGAGCACCTGATGCAAAGTATGTGCCATATAAATATTAGCTATTTATTGTTATGGCATGTAGTTGGCCTAGTAGAAGGGGTAGAATTTGAACTGAAGTTGAAGAATAAGTGTACCTGAGTATATAGAGACATGCCGCCAGTATGTGTGTACACATTTTTATGTGGCTGTAAAGATTAGCAGTTACAGTGTTGTAAGTAGGTGTTTTCATTTTATTTCTACAGGTTTCTAGCCACTGCACTGGGTTAGGAAAGTAATTCCATGGTTTTTGACCCAGTGGAACTGAAAGTCCACTTCCTTTCTCCTGACCTCATGATGGACACTGGTACGTTCATAATGGCATTCTTTACAATGAGCAGGTATAGGGCTTCAAAATTCTTTACAACATGACGTTCTAGGATGGCCCTGCCAGTGATCACAAGAACCAATAACAGAAAAACACATACGCTATTCCCAGAGGAGTCTTTCTTTTCACAGCAGAGAAACTGGATCCCAGAGAAGTGAAGTCACTTGTCCAAGGCCACATACAGGTAGCCAGAGTAAGAAGAACTTGGGTCACTCTACTCTCTGATGGGTGATTATCTTTCCATCATCCATATCACTTGTTTATCTTAGTCTCTAACTAAAATTTTCTGCCAAAATATTTGCAAACTATGCATCTGACAAAGATCTAGTATGTAGAGTCTCTGAGGAACTTAAACAACTCAAGAGAAAAACAAATACCCCATCAACAAGTGGGCAAATGACATAAACAGACATTTCTCAAACGAGGACATACAAATGATCAACAGAAATATGAAAAAATGCTCATCATAACTAATCATCAGAGAAATGCAAATTAAAACCACAGTGAAATACCATCTCACACCAGCTGGAATGGCTATTATTAAAAACTCAAAAAATGACAGATGTTGGTCAGGATAAGGAGAAAGACAATGTTTACACACTGTTGGTGGGAATGAAATTAGTTCAGCCCCTGTGGTATACAGATTGGAGTATTCTCAAAGACCTAAAAATAGAACTGCCATTTGATCCAGCAATCCCATTACTGGGTATGTACTCAAAGGAAAATGAATCATTCTACCAAAAAGACGCATGCACTCGTGTGTGTGTATATATATAACACTGGGTGATATATGTATGTGTGTGTATATATATGTGTGTGTATACAGACACACTCGTGTGTGTGTGTATATATATATCACATTAAATACATATAACTGCAAGTAATTAAAAACAAAAGGAAGCAAGGTACACTCATTCATCCATGAGGTGCCCTATTGTGATATTATTGTGAAATGCATAAAGCTTTACATGCTCTGCAGCAGTGCTGATGGCACTATCTATCTTGCTTAACCAAATTATTGTGACACAATCTTGTACTCAGGTTGGAAATGAAAGCACTTTACCAAGCTCATCAGCAGCAGACTGAGTGTCCTTTAGAACTTCATGCCTGTAAGCGTAAATTGTGATATTTTACTGTTCTTAAATGATGCATGATGAAATGATTGAAGACATCATTATGTGGAACAAAATCCAGCAGGGAGTGGGATGCTAACTATTAAGCACTTCAAGCTCCTATGGGAGTGTTGAGTACTTTTACTGAAAAACAGTAAGGAAGCGTTGTTTGTTATGATCAAGACTGTATCTAGAGAAAGAGTAGTGCCTTGATCATAGTATACACATGTTTGGCAAGTCTGGCAAGTGGAAGGGAGTAAGAGGGGTATCCAGCTTGATGCTGGATTTTAGTGATTTAATCAGGATTCACTAAAAGCTTGTTAAAGTGGTTCTCAGTCTTGGCCACATATTAGAATCATCTGGGGAGTTTTTTGAACGACTATGTTGGGCACTTCCTTCTGGGGGTTTCAATTTAGTTTCTCTGGTCAGGGCCAGGCATTGGTAGTTTTTAAAGCTCCCAGACAATTCTAATGTACATCCAGAGCTGAGAACCAGTGGTCCAGTACTTAAGAAGAAAACAGTTGCAGATCTTTACGGATGCATCAATTAACTTTTTAAATAATTTCCTCCCTTTTAAAAAATGCTTATGTGGGGGATTGCTGTGAGAGTAAACACAGGAGCAGGAGAGAAGGAATAATTGGTAGGAGAATACAAGAGAGGGACAAGGGTCTCTCAAAACCTCCACCAGATGTTTAAAAACTCACCTTAGGTGAGTGACTTTATAAAAATGCTAGTGGCAAATCATGCCTGCAATATGACTCAATGCCTCTACTCTGGAATTGTAAAGGGCTTAATTTGTTCATAAATCCATTCGTTTAGTGAGCTTTTATGAGAATACACAGTGCAAAAAACCATGTGCTATGTTCTCTGTGCTCTTCAGAAGGAATGCCTGCATAATTCTGAGGCAAGCAACACCTGAAAGATACAGAATATGCATCTGTGGGTGATGGACTTCTCATTTTCCCTCTTTGGAGCAAGGTACTTTCTCTGACTCAGGTAAATATAACTCAGGACTGGGAGGAAGGTATTGCCTTTGCGTGATAAGGTGCGAGAGATAAGCAGGGTTTCAGGGGGTTACATTTTGACAGTGTAAAGGCCAAGAGAAAAATGTCCCTTTTGCCCTCTGAAGGTTCACTGAAAAATCAACTGGCAAAAGACAGATTAATGGGAGAAATGGCATACACATTTATTAATGTGCACGGAGAAGAATCATAGAGTGATTACTCCCAACACCCTAGTGGGGGTACCGAAGCTTATATGCCATCTTTAGGTTACGGAAAGAATGGGGGACTTGGATTATGGTCCAAAACAGGTTATGGTGGTAAATCATGCCCCTGTCTCATCCACTCTTACACCATAGCCAATGCCATCACCTTACAGTATAAATGACATCACTTTCCTTCCATATCACCCCCCCTCCTTAGAGTCCTGCAATGAGAGAAGTTTGGATCCTGCTCTACTGCAGGTGGAAGAAATATGTTCCCTTTGCCCCAGGGGCTTCATCATCCCCAACCACCTGTCACTGTCTCTCTAACATTCTAGTGTTTTTCTTTTTTAAACTTTATCACATTTTGTAAATATTGTGCTTGCTTGTATTTTTGTTGTTGTTGTTATCTTGCCTACCAGATAGTATCATTAATAAATCCAGAGATGTTTCTGTTTCTGTCTCATTCATTTTCATTTTCTAGTACTAAGCCCAAAGACTAGCGCATGGTAGGCTTTTATTCACTATGTTTTTAAATAAAAAATTTCAAACATAATGTTAAGAGAATTTTACAATTAATGCCTATATACCTAGCATCTAGTTTCTATTACTATATTTTTATCACATATTTTTTTCATTTTTCCATCCTTCTATCTATCCATTAATACATGGTTGACTTTTAATACATTTATTGAGTGAATGAATGAATGTTACTCTTTTGGTCTGTAGCTGGGACTGTCCATCTTGAGGTTGGCCCAAAATAGACACTGAGCTTCTTTGTTTTTGTGTGGTCACAGTGTAGAGGGAGCTACATAATTCTCTTGGGTGGGAATTTGCTAAGCCCTGTACCAGGGAATTCAGAAATAAGGACAAATCTGCATTCCAAGATCACCCCAGTTAGAGTATCTAAATATATTTGTGATGGAAGAAGAAAAAAATAGAAAATGTGAATTAGTGATTTTTTTTTTACAAACAACTTAATAAAGATTGATTAGTCCCATCTTGATATTAAAACTGCCTCATATCTTGGCATTCTGTGGTTTTTTTGTTGCACAAGTAGATAAAAGTAATTGTTGACTTGGCCAATACCAGGGGAAAGAACACCTTATAATTTCTCATTTGGTGAGTGCCAAATGCAACCTCACCAGAACCATGGAACCTTTGGCCTTTCTTGTTTTTAAAGTTATGTACATGTTATTGAAATATCCAAGTAATGGGAACACAGGAAAAACACATGAAAAGTGTTTCTAATCTGGGCAAACTGTGGTCAAGGTAAAGAATGTCTCTGCCATGTCTCAGAAAATCAACTTAGCAAGCAGGGAAGGTAACGTTTACTCTTCTTTCCCACTATACGCTGATAGTTTTTTTTTCCCCAAACTATTTTTGATTGTTTTTTGAACCCTGTATTTATTATTTTGACTGTGCAGAAGAAATACCTTTGAGGTGACATCCTGGGGCGGTGCTTTGAAATAATTTTTTATTAAGCTTTGCTGTGTCTATTCATGTTTATTTTAACTCTTATTTTTAGAAGGAGGATTTTTAAAGAAGGTCAATGCAGTATCTTTGTGACTGAATTCCAAGAGTACTTAGCAGGGGTCCATGTATATAAGGGTGTTGAATCATTATGAACTGGGAATGCATCCAAGTTGATGCTTAACTGAGAATTCTCTGTTAAATATTTAGAAGCGAAATCAATCTTTCAAAATAGGCATGTGGGCCTTGGAAGCATAAAAATGGGTGAACATAACATCCCAAGTACAGCAGCAAAGGTGACAGCTGGGATCTCAGCTTATCATGCCTCTAACCTGGGCTGTCTCCTTATGCCCTTCCTTTTATTTGATGGAGTTCTACTTTCTGACGTTGGTGACACTCATCCCATCAACTTTCATTTGTTCATTTTGTCCTCCCCTAGGCTTTCATGTGCCAAATATTTGCAGGGCCCAGTGTGGTCCTGACCTGGATTTGCATCCTTGCTATGCTACTAGTAGCTAATCGACCTTGAACAAGAAATGTAACTTTTTCAAGTTCCAGACTCTTTACCTGTAAGTGGGAGACCTTTATACCTACTCCAACATGGAAAATGTGTCCAGCATGGAGAAGTTCCTTGATACATGTTAGCTTATGTTGCCATTTTAAGATCAGTTACCATATTGGATTATTAAAAATGGATAAACTGGGGAGAAATATGCAATGTACCACCTAGATATTTAGTGCAATATGAAAAAAAGTAAATCTGGAAGTAGATATTTACTTACAAAATTAATTTTATTTTGCAAAACTCAACAAATACATGTTCAGATCTGGTTTCTCTTCAAAACATGTGTTTGCTTTTTTAACAAACATGCAAGTTAATTTGGCATGCCAAACATCTTTCTCTCTAGCTCTCCTTGGAAAACTCTTTTTCATAACACAAACAAGGGTGCAAATATTGTTCAAACCTATTTACATTTTTACCCTCTAAAATGACATACATTAATATTTGTTGGGAGGAAAGCAAAACTGCAAAACTGTCTTTGGCATTCTCATTTGCTTCAGCAGTATAATGAAAATCTTATATTTGTTTTAAAGATAAACGCTTTGAAGGAAATTTTAAAAATCTTACTTTGGCTCTGCAAAGGAGCCACTATATCAAAGCACTTAACTGGAACTGTTGAGTTCCTGCTGGTAGAATATTACTTCCAGCCTATTTATTAGCTTTTCTTCCTGTAGCCCAATACATGCTTTTTTTCCCTGTCTAGTGAATAAAAGCACAAAAAGAAAACAATTTCTTTTCTCTTTTTCCCCCAGCATCATGCAAGGCAAGGCAACACCACAAATCACAATATCTGAATTTACTTTGATTATACTTTTGTTTCTTACACTTAAAATTATTTTGTATTATAATACTTACTTGGTTATCTAAAATCAACATTGTTGATTTTAAACGGTTATAAAGCCAGACTTTAAGAAGCATTTAAAACAATTCATGAACAGTGTATGAAGGGGTATAACTGCCTCTAGCTTATTCTTTTGCATTTGAAGTAAAAGAATTTCCAGTATCATCAGTTTACTAGAAAATAAGACTTAGGGGGTCCATATAATTTATTCACATCTTTTTGTACATTGTAAACAAGGATAAGATACTTCTGACAGTAGCCTATAAAGATTTTTAAAAATATATCCTTCGGCATAGAATAAGTATCAAGGGAGCACTTTAAGTATGATTCTGGTAGTTCTGTTATGAGCCTGTTATCCAGAAAAATTTTGTAGGAATTGTTCCGATTTTAAATAAACTAAATTCATAGATTTGTGTTGAGAGAATATGGTATGTGAGGTAAAGTTATTGTATTATCTATGGTCTAATTCACAATGTAGCATGTGTGAAAGAAACTAAAGAGACATCTATTTCAAACTCCAGGCGGAAGGCAGAATATAACAGTGCATAGAGAAGAGAGTGCTTTTCAGGTCAGATAGTGAATGAAGACACAATAGTTACCTAAATCAATGAATTGTAAGCAACATATAAATATGCAATGCCATTTCACAGAATGTGAACAAGATCAATTAGAAATTGTACTGTGATATCCACATATTTTTGAGAAAAATTCCCAAGCCAGGCGAATGTGGATTGGAATAAAGACATAGGCAGTATATACCACCATAGCAATAATGGTTAGTAAGATGGTGTTAAACATAGATCGCTCCCAGGGCTCTAAAACAGCACAGCAGCTAATGATTTGGTATTGATAGTAGAGCCAGGAGAAATATTCCTTCACACGCCTCAAATCCATGGTTGTCTGCTTCAGGCTGCAGTAAGTTTGTCCTGTTAAAGAATGTGACAGATTAGAAGATAAGGAACCAAACACAGAATCTCTTTAAAATTTCATGATCTCAGCATGTTCATATCTTTCAAAGATTTGTTAAATATTGAATAATCAATATATGAATATTCTATAAAATAGTACACAGTATATTAATGATATTATATATATTGTCACCACTACTAATAATTACTAAAATTGGTAGCAATAATAGTAACAGTTACATCTATCTAAAGATGGTAATTGCTAGAAATAACTTTAGTGATAACAGTACCTAAAAATTGAGGTTAGCCTCATTTTCCAGAGCCACGTATACAAAGATAAATAAAAGTGAACTTTTCTATTTCCTACAGCATATATTCTGGCAGAAGATTTTAAAAAATGGTGTGCACAAAAGAAATAGTATAGCAAGCCCAAGGTTACTAATCTTCAGAAGGGCATGCTTGCAAGTTTAGTCCTTGGCTGGCATCTGAGAACTTGGCTTTTGGAATGTTCTCTTCCTTTCCTAATAGATAAGGAAGATTCACTGTACCTAGCCTGTACAAGCAATATAATTTATAGTGAATGGCTATTATATTCTGGTACTCTGGAATTTTGGTAATTGCCAAGCAAAGTGTGCCCACATGACCAGCCCCAGTATAAACTTTGGATGCTGAGTTTCTTTCTAATGGGTCTCCCTGGACAGAAGCTATACATACATTACTGCAGGTTTTGCTGGTAGAGAAAGGAACACTTATGTGGAGAGTGCTCCAGAATCTAGAGAAATCCATGTACATGCTTCTGATGTGCCCATGAATAAATACTGTGTGGATAAATACATGTTGAGTCTCACAAGTCCTTCTGTGAATCATTGGACATGTGGGTGGTCTTATGGTTCCCCAAAACAAATGGGAAGCCCTAAGTGTACATTTGGGTGGTCTTCTGGTTTTTTAGTATAGAACTTATAAAAACCACATTAGTGCTTAATTGGCCTTCAGATATGACCACAGTTATAACCATCAGTAAAACTTCCCAGAAAGAAGTCGTTTCTTAGAAAGCTTCCTGGGGGCTGGGCACAGTGGCTCATGCCTGTAATCCTAGCACTTTGGGAGGCTGAGATGGGCGGATCACTTGAGGCCAGGAGTTTGAGACTAGCCTGACCAACATGGCAAAATCCCATCTCTACTAAAATATACAAAATTAGCTTAGTGTAGTGGCATGCATCTGTAATCCCAGCTATGGGATTACACATGCTTGGGACTGAGGTGGGAGGATGGCTTGAGCCTGGGAGGCCGAGGTTGCAGTGAGCTGAGATTGCACCACTGCACTCCAGCCTGGGCAACAGAGTGAGACTCTGTCTCAAGAAAAAAGAAAAGCTTCCTGGGAGATTTTGGAGACTTTCATAGGCATAGTAGTGGGTGTCTCTGAAAATATAGGCTCATCTTTATGCCTCTTTTGCTTACTCCTAAGAATAACATGGTGCCATATCATCAAAGTCCACTTTGATAACTTTTACTATTCCAAGTACAATTAGGATTTTTAAAGATAATTTCTATCTTCTGACCTGAAAATCTTTCTTTGTTCTTCTGAGGAAAAGCAAGATGCTTTCATACTATAAGACCATGGACTCAGGCTATGGGGAAACCCTCGCTGATCCTTGTATACTGGATGCTGGAACCATGCATATCACCAAGATAGTCATCGGTAAGTATTTGCTGAAGAAATGAGTAAATGAATGAATGACAAGTAATCAACTTAAACAAATAATTATAGAGCACTTATAGTCTCAATCTAAGTAGGATACACTCAGCTATTATTGATTTTCATACAGCTAGGCTTTCATAAGAAGTAATACATTTGACAAGGATTGTTTTCACAAATTTAAAATGGAAAGCCCATGTGTGATCAGATCACAGTTATCTGTAATAATGGCTAAGATAATCCAGTCAGATAGATAATACAAAACTGAAGCATTCTGACTTTCTTATGGAATGAAAAGTCAGCCAGTCTCCCACCTTTCCTAGAAGCCAGAGTAAGAACTAAGTAATTTGATTTAAATTATTTCAATAACTTATATTATGAAACTTAAATTGGTAGGTGGACATCAGTGATAATTTACCTCCAATGTTCTTTTTCTCTCCCAGCTTTGGCTGCACAGAAAGAGCAAAAGTCAATAGGGTTAGGTCTTGGAGGAAATGAATGACAGAAGGAGAGTGTCTTAGTCTGTTTGTGCTGTTATTACAAAATATCCTAGACTGGGAAATTTATAGATAATAGATATTTATTTCCCAGTTCTTCAGGGTGGAAGTTCAAGATCAAAGGCCCAGCAGGTTCAGTGTCAGGTGAGGGCACTACCCTGTCTCTGCTTCTAAGACAGTAACTTGAATGCTATGTACTCACATAGCAGAAGGGATGGAAGGGCAAAAGGCTGACTCTGTGACAAGCCTTCATTTATACAGGCTTTAAGTGCTTTATGGGAAAAATACCGTGTATGAGGGGCTGTGAGAAACCTGAACACAGCTCTGAGGAAGAGACTTTTGAGGTAAGTTCCAAGGGATCTTTATGAGTCAAATGGATATAATAGGCAGAGAAGTGGGGAGAACAGCCAAGACAGAGGGAACAACCTGTGCAAAGGCTGGAGATGGGAAGAAGTAGGTTGGTTTTGAGGGGCCAGGGAGGGAGCAGGGAGTGAGATGACACTAAAGAGGCAGGAATGGCCAGAGTGAGGCCAGGAGCTACAGGGCCTAGTTGGGTAGTTTTTATCTTTAACTTCTGAGTTAGGGTAATGCTGTGGTGGATTTGAGAGGAGGAGGCTTTAAGTTCATGTGGTAACGCTGCATTCCAAAGCCAAGTTGAAATGATTTCAGAAAATCAGTATCTCTACTTTTCCCTTGGGCATTACTCTTTTAGAATCAACAGTATAACGAGAATCTGTTTAAAATACTCTTAATGCTTTTTTCACTTTTGCAAATGAGATAATATTGCTTATTTAGAAATATTAACTTTTTCTCTATATGTTATAGCTATTTATTTATTTTTGAGATGGAGTCTTGCTCTGTCACTTAGTCTGGAAGGTAGTGGTGTGATCTTGGCTCACTGCAACTTCCACCTCTCAGGGTCAAGAGATTCTCCTGCCTCAGACTTCTGAGTAGCTGGGATTACAGGAACATACCACCATGCCCCAATTTTTTTTTTTTTTTTTTTGTATTTTTAGTAGAGGTGGGGTTTCACCATGTTGGCCAGGCTGATCTCAAACTCCTGACCTTGGGTGATCGCCCACCTCAGCCTCCCAAAATGTTAGGATTACAGGCATGAGCCACTGCACCTGGCCTGGTTATGGCTTTTAAAAATGCACTAATTGCTGTGCGTGGTGGCTCACGCTTGTAATCCCAGCACTTTGGGAGGCTGAGGCGGGTGGATCACCTGAGGTCAGGAGTTCGAGACCAGCTTGGCTAACATGGTGAAACCCCGTCTCTACCAAAAATACAAAAAGTTAGCTGGGCATGGTGGCGAGCACCTGTAATCCCAGCTATTTGGGTGGCTGAGGCAGAAGAATTGCTTGAACCTGGGAGGCAGAGGCTGCAGTGAGTTGAGATCTTGCCATTGCACTCCAGCCTGGGCAATAAGAGCAAAATTTCATCTCAAAAACAAACAAACAAACAAACAAAAAATACTAATGAAACCAGGCACAGTGGGACAGGACTGTAGTCTCAGGTACTAGAGAGGCTGAGGCCAGCGTGGGAGGATCCCTTTGGCCTAGGATTTCAAGTCCAGCCTGAGCAACATAGTGAAATTCTGGCAAAGACAAAACAAACTATCCTAAATTAAAAAAAAAAGCATTGATTAATCTCTTGGCTATTGCTTTCTCTATTAAAATTAGAATTCCTTGCTTGGGCAGCCCTAGCCAACACCTTAACCATGGCCTTGAGAAAGACCCTGAACCAGAGCACCCAGCTGATCCGTATGCAGATTCCTGAGCCATAGAAACTTTAAGATAATTGTTGTCTACTGTTTTAATCTGCTAAAAGCCAATCAATCAATCAAACAAAAAAACAACAGATAAAAGCACACCAACATGTATAACACCAACAGTGGATACATGGTCCTTGCCTAACTTCCTTGGTCACAAATACCCCAAATCTGCAATGACTTTAAATCTGGCCATTTAAAATATACTTTTGCACTGCCAACAATTAAAGCAGTTAAGATAAAAAAAAATTTTTTTTTCTTGCCAGTTTCCACAGTCTCAGCCCTCTAAGTAGCCAGATCTGACATGTGGAAAGTGTCTCTTGAAAGTCCTGATTGTCTCTTTTTCTTTGATTCATTTTCCCCTTATTGATGAGAAGCAATTTTAAAGACAGTTTATTTGTCATTTCTTTTATGAGACAGTGAGAAGAGAGAACCTTGGTTATTATTGGTGAACCATCTGCTACAATCTATTGTTAGAATACATACTATTTTTAGGTTCTAGATTTGCTTAGGTAATATGTTTCTACCTTCTGTGAGTCAACTTTCTTATCTCCTATGGGACTATATACAAAATTAAAAGAAAAAAACCACTTTAGACAATTTGATGAGTAATGTGGTTAGGATAATTCATTCATTCAATGAATGAATACATTTTGAATACTACTGTGTGGCTCCTTCTGAATATTAATGGCTTCAGAAAGACTCTATTCTCAAAGGCATTACAGGCAGGAGATGCTCTTCCAGGAAGCAGCAAACTGGACCATGTAACAACATGTAGTGATCTAGGGTCCAGGAATGAGCAATAAGTGGGAAGAAAGGACATGGAATAATGCTAAGAAGAAAGCAAGAAAAGAGGCTGCGTGTGAGGACATAAGATGACAGAAATATCATGAAATTAATTATCCACAGATAACCTAGATGACAGCAAACATTTTAAAGTCCTAAATGTTCACAATGAAATGTGATATTAATCTATCCACTTCCTTAGAGACCTAGTGCTGTATTGCAGCAAAGCTAAACCAAGAACTTGAAATGCTTACTTTATTCAGGCACACCATGCATCTCCTGTTTTTAGTTATGTGCTTTTGAAAAGATAACTTTTGATATATGGAAAAGGAGAGGGTAGTTTATTCTTTTTTAAATTTTTTTTTTCCTCTAAACTTGATGACTTTAAAATTGCTCTTAGAACTTTAATGAGAGTGTGTATTCAAAGGCAGCACTCCTAAGGAGACTGTGATATATCTTCAGGCAGGGGTACATAGATAGGGTCTAGATAGAGTTTAACTCTAACATGCTGAGACTGTGTGATAATACCTGCTGAAGACTGAATGTTTCTGTCTTGGAAGTCCACTAAAAGGTTATTTCATAACTGGGAATGCAGAGTAAATGAGTAGTTCTTATTTCTGATTGTTGCTACTCTTTTATCAATGAGTGACCATTTTCCTCTCATTTTAGATTTGTGTGCAGTGAAGGAGATGAAGTTACATCTCCTCTCAGATGGAGAGGGAGAAGATTCGAGACTTATGACTCATATTACTCAGGGGCAGGACTAGTTCAGGCTTGGATGGAGAATAAAGTGAATAAATGTAACAATTTAAAAAAACACATGTGGTAACACGAACACTGGTGTATGAGTCATGGAATGTGAACACTGTTGAGGGGAGCTTGCAGGAAAAGTGGTGGCTGAGCTTGCTCAGGGAGCTCTTTGTTGTTGTTTTCTGTTTTGAGGAACAGGACTGGCAGGAAGTTAGGCAACTGCAATGAAAGAGGAGTAGCAGATGATTTGGTGCAGTGGCATTTACCTTGGAAGTATTGCAGAAGATGTGATCCTGTAGCCCTCTCTTGCCAAAAACAAAAAAAATACTCCAAGTTATTAAATTTTCTCATTAAGGAATTTCCCATTCAGAAAAGTAGCTATTCTCTTGGGGAAAAAAAGACAATACATTTTGGGTTAAATTTACTTCTAGAACATCAGAATCAGGGACTGAAAAGTCAGAAGGACCTATAGTTGATTTTTGGGTTAACTCCTTCTCATCTCACTTTGGAACTCTACATCAGTCACTCAGCTTCATTTGTGTGTGTGTGTGTGTGTGTGTGTGCACTTCATATTTGGAACCTGAAAATCTGAGAAGTGATACAAGTGTCCTGCCAGTTGCAGAGAGAGATGCTGTATCTAAAAAGAGACTGTTTCTGTAGTCACAGCAGCTTTCTTTGGAAACAGCTTAATATGACATACTCAAGTACAAGCCTTCCTTTAACCGAGTAATTCATTTATTTAAAAAATTAGGAATATAGCGATTTTCTTCCAAAGAATACAACATGGAAAGGGGATAAAAAATGAGTAACTTTACAGTGAAGAAAGCTGAGAAGCCCTGCTTCAGCCAGATGATAAGGCCAACATCAATCATTATTAATCATGTTGATAATATGTCTTCATGATATGATGTCAAAAAAAGACACTTTACCATTGTGGTCTTCTTCCCAATAACCCATACATAGCTCCAGTTTAATCATGACAAAGGTAGCAGACAAATTTCAATAGAGGGGCATTCTACAAGATACCTGACCAGTACTCCTCAAAACTCTCAAGGTCATCAAAAACAAGCCAAGTGTGAAAAATTGTTACAGCAAAGGAGGCTAAGGAGGCATTATGACTAACTGTAATGTGGTATCCCAGATGGAATCCTGGAACAGAAAAGAGACATTAAGTAATAACTAAGGACATATGAGTAAAGTAAGAAATTTAGTTAATATTAGTATATCAATACTGGCTCATTAATTGTAATGAATAAGTTATACTAATGTAAGATTTTAAAAGGGGAAACTGGATGCAAGGTATATGGGAATTCCCTGTATTTTCTTCTTTATTTTTCTGTAAATCTATAACTGCCCTAAACATTGAAGTCTATTCAAAGGAGAAAAGAATAATTATGAAAGTCTTCAAAGGTCCAGAGTTATCCTTACTCTAAACTCCAGTGAACTTTGCTTATGCTTTTCTTCCTATCTAGAAAACTTTTCCCAATAACTATGTACATAGATGAGTAATATCCTTGTATAACAGACTGGCTTTTAAAATTTCTGAAACGCAACGGAGAGCAAAAATACATTTTACATTGTGACCCATGGTGTACACATACACACACACACAAACACACACATACACACAAAGTTTGTGTGTCATATAATTGAAATGAACAATACTTTGCAGTGCATGATGATAGTTTTTATTCTATTCTGTTCTATTTATTCTTGTCTATTCTAGTTAATTCTACCTTATTTTGTTATTTTCTTAATTGCAACCTGCAGTTGGAAAAACCCTACTTTAAGGCTTAAGGGTTAGCTTCTCTAAGATGTCTCTGCATTGTTCAGTATGGCAGCCACTAGTCACACGTGGCAATTTAAATGTCTAGTGTTTAATAGACACTGTGGCTAGTGGCTACCATATTGGAGAGCAGAGATATAGAATATTTTCAACATTGCAGAATATTTTGTTGGATAGTGCTATGGATTCTCCCTATCTGTTGCTTGCACTAATGAAATAGCCTACCTACTTTTCTCTTTTTTACCTTACAATCTTCTAAACTGCTGCTAGAATTAACTGTCCAAACTTAACAGATTCATTTCTCTTCGTGAAAGCTTTCAATGGCTCTCCATTTCCTATGAAATAAAACCTTTGGTTAAGGCCCTTCACAGTTTCATTTCTTCACTTCTCCAGTTAAATCTCTTGACTCTCCTGCTAAATGCCATTCATTCTAAAGCTTCTGTGTTTTCATTCATGCTCTTTTCTTTTCTTGAAATTTTCTTGTGCCCCTTCTCTGCCAGATAAACTCCTATTTTAAGCTATTGTTTAAAGAAGCTATTTTAAGGCACATATTCTATACCCTTTCTTCTATGGAAAATTCTCGCAAGACCCCTGCCCTGCAAAGGAAAATATATTACTCACTTTTATGTGTTACCATTGTAGCAACATTTTTAGTTATGCACAGTCTGTTATCCCAGACTATCACAAGACTATGAGGGCTTTGGGTACTGGGAATGCAGGGCATTCATCTTGTTATCCCCCAGTGCCTGGTTGGTGAGCTGGTCTGCTGGCTGGCTGACTGATTCAGCTGTAAGGTGGTTGAGGGCAGGAACCACACTCGAACTTACTTAATATTCCCATAGCACAATGTGGGGATCATAAAAGGTGCTTCTGCATTCTCATTGTCTGCTTTCAGGCAATGAGTTTTAGACAGATTGTTTTGTGAAAATTCAGTACAATCTGTTTTTTTGAAAGATGGAAGGGAGCTGGTGCTTAATTTTTTAAAAATATGTATAACAAATGCTTTTTTTACTTTCTCATAATGTTAAAAGTTCATGGACCCTGCAGGGGCATAAAAAAGATTTATGATGTAGTTTTAAATCCCATTAAAATGGCTTTTAGAAGTGCTTACTCTAGGTGAGTAATAATTTAAGATTGGTAGGTAGAAAAGTGGTTCTAATGGGAAACACCCCAGGCTGGGAACACCTGGACACTTGAAGACCTGAATTCGATTGCAACTCTTTTCCTCTCTTTCTATTTATTTATTTTACTTGTGTCCTTGGGCAAATTCCAAAATCATTTTGTGTCACAGTTTCTCCATGTGTAACATTAAGATAATTGACTCTAAGCCTGTTTGAGTGATGTAGTAAGGAGAGTTTGAATGGATTTTGGCTCTTTAGAAGTAATAGTAATAGTCACAACAACTGTAGTATCTTGTCATTACTTGTGGATTGGTAAAACTTTAAACCACTTGCAAGATTTCACTAAATTACAAACTCAAAGACTCTGTGAGATACAAATACATGCAGTTATTTATTGTATCAGATACATGAATGTGGTTTAAGTTCATCTGATTAATGGCAAAACCTCATAGTGCTTCTGTGTAAGAATTAGTCATAACCACAGTTTATTGGCTTCTCAGTTTCCAGATACCTTGCTCTACATTTTCTGTGGGTGACCCTAATGTTTTCTGTGCCCCACAGAAAATTCCATCCTTGTTTAAATTTTGGGGGGGGAGAATTTCCTTTTCATCTTAGAACACTCCCCAGCCTTCCTTTGGCAACCAATTCCTCATGTTGACAGCAGAGTGAATACCAGAAGTCAGACTATAAGTGAGGATTTGGAGCCCAAGTTTTTAGAGGGAGCTGAAAAAAACCAACTTAAAAGTTTATGATGAATCAAAGCTAGGGAAGAAAATCAAACAACTATAGGGCAATTAAGGAACTTTCTCTACACATTCATTAGTTGGATAATTTTATAGACCCTCTAGAGAGTAAGAAAAAAACAATTGTAAGTCAAAGCACATTATTGCTTTAGGCAGCAGAGTTACTCTAATTAAACTTTATAATCTTATACTTGGAAGTTTACTGAAATGATATATTAGAAGGAAAAACTCTCACCAACAGTTTAGTCAAGTTGTTGTTGATACAGTATTTTGTGTTATATACAAGAACAGAGTGTTCTGTGGCCACCTGAACTCATCTTATTTTATTTATATATTTATTTTTTATTGAGGCAAGGTCTTGGCTCTGTTACTTAGGCTGGAGTGCAGAGGCATAATCACAGTCAGCAGCCTTGAACCCCTGGGCTCAAGAGATACTCCTGACTCAGCCTCCCAAGTGGCTGGGACTATTGGCCCATGCCACCACATTCAGCTAATTTTTAAAAAGCAGTTTTATAGAGGGCAGGTTGCACTTTGTTGCCCATGCTGGTCTTGGGACTCCTGGGTTCAAGTGATCTTTCCACCTTGACCTCCCATAGTGATGGAATTACAGGTGCGAGCCACCACACCTGGCCTGAACCAACTTTATTGCGTTCCATTTTTATTAACACTAACAAAAGCAAAACAATAAAAAACATGTATTTCTAGTCCAAGTACCAACTCACGCATTTGTGAAATGTGGCATGTGTTGAGCAACTGCAATTTCAGGGCGGTCCTTTTCTTGGTCATCTTCTGATAGATGACAGAGAAATTTATCAATGAAAAACTTCTGGCTGGGAAAGAAAATTTGGAATTTGACTTTAACAAAAATTCTCATGATAATATAGAAAATACTAAATTCAGATTAGATTAATCTCAATATTGTATGGCCATCAAAAGAAGATATATATTTAGGAAATGAAAAGAGTGCCATATACATTGATGCTGAGTAGATATTAGGAGTAGGAAGAGAAATTTGTAACAAGGGAATGGTCTATCTTGTCTTGCTCCTGGTGTCCTTTCACTTCCTAACATAGAAACAGGCCAAGTATCCCTGTTTATTTCTGGCAATACTGAAAGGGAGAGTAGGGCTTCTAGGTCAAGGTTTAGCTACAATGTCATTTCTTAGGATGAGCTTCTTTGTAACTATTTAAAAAGAAAAGAAAAGAAACTTTGTTGTTATATAAAGAAGGACAAGGGAAAATATATAGCTTCTGAGTGGCTTTTTCCTTTTGAATATATTGTTGCCAAGGGATGCCAGGTTGTTTTTAGAAGCAAAAAGTGAACAAACTGCAACACTAACAATGGCCTTAAAGCCACTAAAAGTTATTTGCTAAGTCATTAAAGTGTATCCACATTCACAGAAGCATTATTCACAATAGTCAAAAGGTGGAAGCAATCCAAATGTCCATAGACAAATGGATGGATAAATAAGATGTGGTGTGTACATACAATGGAATATTATTCAGCTTTAGAACACAAGGAAATTCTGGCACATGCTACAACATGGATGAGCCTTTGTTGATAGAGTGGAATAAGCCAGTCACAGAAACTGTATGATTTTACTTATATGGGGGAATCTAGAGTAGTCAAGTCTTAGAAACAGAAGAATGGTGGTTAGCAGGTGCTGGGGAGATGTGGAAATACAGAGTTGTTGTTTAATGGGTATAGAGTTTCAGTTTGGCAAGATGAGAAAGTTCTACAGATTGGTTGAAGATCAATGTAAATATACTTAACACCATTTAACTGTACTCTTAAAAATGGAAGGCCGAGGCGGGTGGATCATGAGGTCAAGAGATCGAGACCATCCTGGCCGACATGGTGAAACCCCATATCTACTAGAAAATACAAAAAGTAGCTGGGCATGGTGGCACGTGCCTGTGGTCCCAGCTACTCGGGAGGCTGAGGCGGAAGAATCGATTGAACCCAGGAGGCAGAGGTTGCAGTGAGCCGAGATTGCGCCACTGCACTCCAGCCTGGCAATAGAGCAAGACTCCGTCTCAAAAAAAAAAAAAAAAATGGCTAAGATGTTAAATTATATGTGTAGTTTACCACAATTAAACATTTAAAAAAATCAGTGAATAACCCTAAAAATTATGAAGGACTGAAATTTTAAAATAAACTTTAAAACAGTCTGAACAATATTTTTAATATTGTTTAATCCAAAGCTGAATAAACAAATAACCCCAAAGGTCTTCAAATAATAATTGTGAGGTCCCAATTGAGGTTCCCTTCTTAGTTTTCAAGACATAAGGGGAAAACTCGGAACTGCCAAACCCCCAAGAACCTTCTTGAGAAGACAGCTTACATATTTAGGTTTATTCTTGGCATTAGTGAAATTCTAATAGCTTAATCTCCTACAGTACTTGTGAGAATTGTGAATTCTATGATATTCTTAACTGTCTTGGGAAAGACTTGCTTGATGTTTTTTTGTAAGGCCTTTGCTTTTCTTAAGAGCTAGAAGTCTGACCTTGAAAAATTAAGCCTTTTTTTCATCTCTACTTATTGTTATTATATTTTATGAATCTTCAGCAACTGAAGACCTTTATCCAATGAATAATTTGAGGGTGAAGAAGGTAAGTTACTACAATATTGATCTGTCAGAAGCACGTCGTTCTCAGAGTTCTGCCAAACAAATCTGGTTGTATAAGGAGCTCGTTAGCCAAGACCTTTCCAATAGTGTTTTCTAATAATAATTGCCTGTTTTCTTTGCACTTTTTTTGGGTAACATTGAACAGATATGTTTATAAAACTTTTTAGAAAACATATTTATCTGTCTCTCCCACTTCTGATTATTATTTCTTATTACACTGTTTGGAAAGCTCTGGTGATGAGGTCAGTGTTTTTCTTATGTTGGTGACTGACAACATTGAACTTTCATAGATGTGATTTTGTGACAACAGTAATCTAGTCTGCTGCCCTTTCATTGCCCTCAGTTGATCTGCTTCTGTATCTCAGTTATTAGTGCTTTTACAGAAAAGAGTGGAGGCTAGGGGTGGTGGCTCATGCCTATAATCCTAGCACTTTGTGGGGCTGAAGTGGGAGGATCACTTGAGCCCAGGATGCTGAGGCTGCAGTGAGCTGTGGTTGCACTACTGCACTTAAGCCTGGGCAACAAAGTAACACTCTGTCTAAAAAGAAAAAAAGAAAAAAAAAAGGAAAAGGAAAGAGTGGAGAGCTAGGCTGATCAGGCCATAGAGACAGACATAGCATTGATAAGGTGCTCTCTTTGCCAAACCCTGAATCAAGGTACATTTCCCTGCTTGGTGGGTTACACTGCTGTATTCCAGGTCAGATGGTTTCAGAGATACACTGGAGACAGAGACAGAGGGGAGGTGGGAGGGAAAGTAGAAGTTTATAGTAAAATTCAGGAGTATTCAGTCAAAACATGTTGCTTTAGGTACCTAAATTACTTAGATTTTATAGTCTTATACTTAGAAGTGAGTTACTGTGATGATATACTAAAGAAGAAAACTCTCATTGACAATTTAGCCAGGTGGATTTCTGATTCTCCTGAGAACAGTGCAGACGTGTTACCACTGACTTCATCCTCCTTCACCTGCTTCCAGCCATACGGCTACCTATATGCTTCCAGTGCAAAGCAGAGGAGTAGTGAGATGAAATGATTTATTCCCTCTGGACAAAGCTGACTTGTTGTCAGGACCAATGCCACAGGGAATCTTCCAACACATAAAAAGACTTATACTGAGATATTGTGTAAGTTGGATAGTAGCCGCCCAAAAGCTGTGTCAATGTATTGGAACCAGTGAATGTGACCTTTGTGGAAGAAGAGTTTTTGTAGTACAAATAAGTTAAGAATCTTGAGAAAAGAACATCCTAGATTACCCAGATTAGCCTTAAATCCAAGGACAGCTGTTTTTAAAAGAGAGAAACAGAGGAGAAGGCCCTGTGAAGACAGAGGCGGAGATCGGAGTTATGTAGCCACAAGCCAAAAAATGCCTGAAGCCACCAGAGCTGGAAGAGGTGAGGAAGAATTCTCCCTTGAGCCCTTGGCAGGAGCACAGCTCTGCCAACACTTTGATTGGAGACTTCTAGCCTTTGGAACTCAGAGAATAAACTTCTGTTGTTTTAAGCCACCAAATCTGTGGTAATTTGTTACAAGAGCCCTAGGAAGCAAATACACAGGTCTTCCTTAGACACGGTAGAATCTTATAATGTGAACCCTTTGCAGGGAATAGAAACTTTTTTTTTTTTTTTTTTTTTTCTGAGATGGAGTTTTCTTATGTTGTCCAGGCTGGTCTGGAACTCCTGGACACAAGTGATCTTCCTCACTTCAGCTTCTCAGGTAGATGGTATGATAGGTGTGCACCACTGCCCCTGGCAAAAACAGCAGTTTTCAGTGCCAGTGTGGTAGGCAATGGCTAGATACCTAACTTAAATTATCTCTGTTTTAAAGATGAAAAAACTGAGGCTCAATGTCTCATGAGGGCCATGTGGGGAGCTAGGTAAGAATCCTGCTAACAGGTGGTATGGTGAAGTGGTTACAAGCTTGGGTTCTGGTCCTGTCTGGGTTCAAATCCCAGCTCTCTTCTTAATAATTTTGTGACCCTGGCCAAGTTACTCAATCACTCTGACCCTCAATTTCTCCAACTGGAGTATAGGAATGATAAGATAACTTCATTCACACAAATTCTGGGATGACTAAAAGGTATAAAATATTTAGAATATCACATAGAAAGAGCTACATGAATGTTAGCTACTATGATTACTACCACACTATGCTAATATGCTATTGCTAGATTATGACTACCAAGCAAAGAATGAAAGAGAATGGGGGATCATTTTTAAGGCAGGGTGTGTAACTTTTTTTGGTTACTAAATTCAAAACCAGTATTAGAGAGGTTATTCTTCAGAATGTTTATTCAATTTTGGTGTGGCTGTCATAAAGGAGACAAAAAGACTTCAGTAACCTCAATGGTAACTGTTCTTTGCTGAGTACCTTACAGTGTTTTACAAATGCCACGCATCCAACAAGTATTTTTGAATTAGTAAAATCAAGTTTTGTTATCAATAATGTTAAGGTAATATTGAGTTTTCCAAAATATTTTGAAATGAAGAAACTATTACCAACCATTTCAGAGTTACAAATTTCCTAAAACACTGTAGCAAAAGGCAGAGGATTAGGAAACAATCATTCATAAGATAAATCTATTTCTTTTTGCACATCCCCTACCCTTGACTGATAGGTCACTTTTACCATAGGTCACTCACTGTAGATTGAATAAAAGTGGGCCAGCAGCTAGTAATATCTAGGTGTTTTTTTTTTAATTCTGTTTCCTTTTATTTCTTTATTTAAAATAAAAGAACCAGAAAGAAAATGAATGTTCTATTATAAACACTAAGCATCTTCATTTTAATTGTTAATATTTTTGTAAAACAGTGTTTTCATTTTACCATATTTTTTTCTTAATTTGTCTGATCTGATTAATTAAAAGCTTATTAAAACATATATTCCTCTCTTGTACCAAAGGTCTTCAAGGATAAGATGCTGTTCCATTTAAATAAAAGATGAAGGATGTCGAAACACAAGCAGGCTTTAACCAGCAGACCCATAAATAAGACAGTAGCTGGTGCTACGCAATTCTAACACTGGCACTTGTACTGGGATTGGCTTCTTCTAGCCTAGGCATTCTTAACCTGGAGGTCAAGGACTTGTGGGGAGAGTCCTATGAACCCCTTGCAATGCATGCAAATTTTGCATAAACATTTTTCTGCATACGTTTCAAAGAAGTTTGCAGTATCCATAAGCTAAGACCACTGTTTCAACATCAAATGACTAAAGCTAATTGCCCCATTTTATTTCTTTGTAACATCTTAAATGCCAATATTATATCTAGTGTATAAATGTTTGCTGGCTGCTTTAAAGATGCCATCTCACAATCAAAAGAGTGAGATTTCTAAAAGCAAAACTCCATGATATAATCAGAATTTACTTGCCTAATAAAGTCCAGGTCTGGGTCTTCAGCCTTGCTCCTTCACGAAATGATTCTGTATGGGTTACTTCTCTCTGGGTTGCTGTTTCCTCATCTGCAAAATAAAGATTTGAATTAAATAAACCAAAAGATGTCCTAAAATTTTAAAACTGTACTGTCCCATGTAAAAGGTCATTAAACCACCTAGATGGATAATCTCTCACAAAAGTCTAGAATGTATTATAAAAACAAGGCACAGCAAGCCAGCCTTATTTGAAAAACTATTTTTAGAAAATGTCACAGTTTGAGGACATGCCATTGGCTAGTGATTCCCCAATTACACTCTGAGGACTATAAAGTGTCACAGGTAGCAGGGTTGAGGGGGAGGCCCAAGGAGGGACAAAGAGAGGGGCTAAGAACACCCCCACCTCACTTCTTTTGGAGCAGACTGCTTTTGATCTGTTTTCTAATTCAGTTTCTGGGTGAGATTTTTGTCTGTAGAAAATATCTCTTGACTTTATTAGTCTCTCTTAATATCCATGGGAGGCACAGTGAAGAGATTAGATTAATCACTATCTATAAAAAAATCTGTCTTTAAAATCACATTGGATATAGTCAGAAGCTTTAAGGCTTATATCTTATTGTGTCATTTATTTGATGTGTCACATCAGGCATGTCATACAGTCTTTCTCAATCTTTTTCCTCACATATAGAACAGTGATACTGTATGCATAGATTAGTTGTGAGAATTAAATGAGAATATGAAAATGTCTTGTAATTTATGAAGTATCATAAAGATGGTTAGTGTGTCTTCAGTAATTAGCCCCAGGGTTTTGCATTTTGCCGTGACTATTTGTAGCATTTTTTTGTCCATATGAATTAAGTTATGGAAAGTACATATGATCAAATTTCCAGGTGATCACGTATTATGGGTAGGGGCATAAGAGATTTAGCAGATTGCAGATTCTGAGGGTAAAAAGGGGAAATAAATAGGTCCTCTTCTTTCATACAAAAAGTCAATTGGCAAGAATAAGACTGGAGAAAATTTGGCTTATAAGGAGTGCAGGTAAAAACACTAAGGAATTTTTATTGACTTCAAGTTCATTTTGAACCTATAGTATTGTGATATGATTGACAAATAAATAAATAAGCAGTCTAGTATTCTTACATAGCTATAGAAGTATAGTGTCACCTATGAGAAAAAAGGTTATGCTTTTTGGCCTTGATTAGCATCCTTCTTCCAGCTGTTAAAATGGTCACTCCTGCAAGCTAAGCATATCCATAGAAATCTAGATGGAGAAATCCTGGAAGGTTTCCTCTGGGAAATGCTGAGAGATTTGTGGGGAGGAATGTGTCATGGAGGTCTCAAAAGATCTAAAAGGTATTAAAGGGTGTTATAGGCTGTTGTGGAGAAGAAGAGTTAGAACTGTTGTGTTGTTTTCAGAGGTGAATCTTAGGAAACACTTTAAACAATAAGAGCTGTCTAAAGGGGAATGGGTTATGTGGTGAGGTAGTGAGAGCTCCATTAAGAAAATTGTTTAAGCAGAGGCTAGACAACAACTTCTAAGGGTAGGAGGCAGTTTTTAAGAAGATATTACTAAAATCTCACCAATTTTAAGATAATATTTCTATAGTATAATTAAATATTCCACTAGAGAATGATTTACTTTGTTAAAAATGTTTTTGCCATATTAAAAAAAAGTGTGGAGTTTGAAATTGGCAAACTGGAGTTTGCTATTGCACAGTATTTGGATATTGTTTAACCTCTTTGAACATTAGTTATGTCATCAGTAACATGGAGATTATTAATTATTTCTGTATTGTTGTGGAGATTAAACAGCACAACATTGGTGAAAGATCCTTAGTAATCACTGGTCTTAATAAGGGCTCAAAGATAGTAACTTTTGTCACAATTATTATTCGTTCCTTCTATTTTCTACATGCATTTTATTTCCTCTTATCTAACAGATTCCTTTTAGGTGATTCCATTGAATCCTTTAGGGTTGTATGATACAAGTGGGTAAAATGATAATTCCATGAGTCTGGGAGAAAGAATTCACCCTGAAGGAAGTTAGAAGATCACAGAGGTACCAAGTCATCTGTTTTGTGTTTGCATTGATGTTTGTTTCCTCCCAAATAGAGGTAACTTGTGGAACAGCTTTTTTTTGTTCTAAACTACAACCTGATTTTCCTGCCCATCAAAACCAGAACTAGGCCAGCCTGATTGATTTCTTTTTTCTTTGTTCAAAGTTTTAGGCAATAAAACAACCTATTAAAATTGTAAGGCCCGAGCTCTTTATAGCAGAGTAGACATGGTATCTGCAAAACTGTTGGGCTCAGTTATGTATGTTTCTATGCCTATTTTTTTCTGTCAATAAAGTGAACTTAAATCAATTTTACTTAAAAATTACTCAATGGGTGAGTTCATAAAGAGAAGCAGTTTACTATTCTTAGAAAAAGATCAAACACGTGAGATCCTGTTCTCTTAAGCATGCTGCCAAATATTAAGTAAGAATCTTCCACTTCAAATGCATTGAACTAAGGGACAAATGTACTGACACCCACCTCCTCCATGACAGTCCTTTGATAAGGAGTTCACATCACATTTTTAAGCTGTTCACTTTGTTTCTTAACTACTTTTTGCTTTTTCTTCTAAAAATCAAATTTGTACTCCACAGCATTAACTGTTCTAGATTCCCCGCCCCCCAGATATTAGAATTGATTTTTTATTAAAAAAGAAATTAGAATCTATAGTTAATCAAAATTGATAACTGCGAGAGTGGGAATGATCAAGGTAAAGCTTGTTACTGCTTAAACAATTGCCTTGTTTATGATGACAAATAATTAGATTAAAAAGCTGCATGACCAGACTATGAAATAACTTATTTAAAGGATTATAAGAGGAACTGGGGCTATTTAACATATATTATTCATAAAGCCCATGAAAATTGAGTAAGCACTTTCCACGATATTTAATTTAATGAGTAGTAGTTATATTATAAATGTAGAGTTTAGGCAACATTTATAAGAAGTTGTTGAATTTTTCTGTTGCAGCTTTGTGCAATATGATAGTAACAGCAATATGCACATATGTATATTTCTTTGTATTATCTATAAACATATATACATGCACTAATATGTATGTATATCATTTCTAAATTTAAAAGTAGCCAAATTAATTTATTTTATAATTTTAAAATAAGGTGTCAATTATGTTCTTAAGAGTTTACAGTTGCTAAATACTAGATTAGAAGATTACTTATTTATTTCTAAATTTTATTTCCATTATGTTGGTTCCACTGTGTTTCACTTAAAAGATTTTAGAGAAGACCAAATGTAAACTTTTTAGGAAAAACATTTCTTTAACTCTTAACTTCACTAGAGAGATATGATTCTATGTTATATGACAAATAATGCTTCTCCATCAATAGTATAATACATTTTAAAAAGTCTCTAGAAATAGTACAGTTAATCAGATTTTCTTGGCTATTTAAGTGACAAATACTGATTTTTGTATATTAAGTTCAATATTAGTGAGGGTAGATCAGATAAAGATAGTAGTTAAGTTAGAAGAATTTGTTGACAACTCTGTCAGAGAAATATTGCTGCTATGCTAATAGACTTTGATTTTTAAGCACAAAGGATAATTTCTTTATTAATAGTTTTTACTATTGTTAAAGCTGTACCTGCTCTTGTAGATATAAAATATCCCCTGAAATATCACAATACAATTATAAAATATTGTATGAAAAATATAGACACCCATAATTTTACCATTTTTATAAAACTTTGTATATTGTTAACATTTTAGAATTTTTTTCTATGTATATTTTTCTGTCACACTTGGTTGTAATGAAAGTATGTATTTCATTCTGTATCCTTATTTTTTCAATTAATTTTGCTCAAAGGTATTTTTAAATATCTTCACGCAGTTTTCTAATCATCTTTCTAATGATTGCATTAGGCTAAATTCCAAGGTACCTGAAGATTTATACCATTCATACCACAAACATTTATTGGTCACTGCTATAAGCTTAGCATTGTCCTAGGCACTTTACAAAAACTTCAACCCCTGTGCATTCTATGGGAAGATGATAGAGGATGTATAGATGGTACATGAAAAAAAAATCCATAAAATCTTGAATTCAGTGCTATTACTTTCCTAGTGTTAAGTATTTCAGTTGTTCATTAGGTTGCTGATTATCAGCCAAGGGAGTAAAAAATATGTGTATATGTTTGTGTAAATCCTGTGCCAGGTTTAAATATATTGAACTTAAACTACTTTTTTTTTTCCATTTCTCTATCTAAACAGATATACAGCAGTCATAGCCTAGTAATAATAATAAAAAATATTTTGAGACTAAAGGAAAGTTCTGCTGGGATGGTTGATCAAAACAGCTTCTATTTCCAGTGGGCTTGGGTCTGTGTGCCAAGCATCACCTGGATATTGACATGCTTTTCTTCCTGTGTGATGGCTCCCAATTCAGAGATCCCACAGTCATCAAAAGTTCCATTCTGAGTAATTAAAACAAAAATGTTTTTGTGACATTTAAAATTTCCTATGAGGATCCCTTTGGTAGGGGAAAAGCCCAAGCATATTCTCTCTGATAGAAGTAGAAGAAAGCAGCAAAGTTACTTGGTTTCCATATGTTGGTCACAGGTTAGCTTTTCATCTCATTTACATGGTAATAGATTACTCCATATGAGGAGGCACTGGGCTAATTTTGATTAAAGGCCATACACAGAAAAAAAATTAGATTTTCAAAAGAAACAAAAAGATAATACAATATCCTTAGGTTTACATAAGACTAAACTTCAAGTAAGATACATCCATATATATATATATATATATACACACACACATATATATATATATATATATATATATATATATTTGTTTTGTTTTATTTGTTTTCTACTTCTTCATCAGTGAACATTCATTGATTCTTACGGGGCACTTCATTCATTACATTTTATTTGGCACAGTAACAATGTTCTAGAACACAAACATGAACTGGTTGGTATTTTGGCTATCTATGGAGAATGTAAGTATGGTATTATTGCCCCAGAAAAGTTGCTTTGAACATGACATATTGAGCTTTTTTACCTTCTTTCTTTTTTTGAATCCTTTTTAACTTTCTTGTTCAATAGGCTACTTACATTTATTCCCAAATTCTCTTTTTAATATTTTTGTAGATCTGGAACTCAAAGTGATAACTTTAGCTTGGAATTACTAATTGTCATCCTTTGATCTTATAATGGAGCTGAAAGAGCAGGGATGCAATACTGAAATGGCAAATTGTCACCTGGAAGCTGCCATTCTATACTGGTAATTTTTTTTTTTAAATTTATTGAGCAACTTATGTTTCAGAATTTTGATAAGCACTTTATATGAATTACTTTATGCAGCTCACTTAACAACAATATAATAGATGCACTGCTTCTATACCTGTTTTAAAAATGAGGAAATTGGGGTACTAGGAAATTTTTAAACTGGCCCAAAGTCTCATGGTGAATGCAGAGCACACAGTCTTAACCACTCTCTCAGGCTGCCTCTCTATATAAGGAGTTCTGATCATAACCTGGCAAATCGTTTATCCATCCTTCCAGCCAGCTGGCCCCTCAATCAAGTATCTAGCAAGGATGTAGGAGGGATGGCATATAAACTGTCAATAAGATAGACATGGTCACTGTCCTCAGGATGCTTTCTAGAGAAGAGAAGGAACTATTAAGCAAGCATCCACACACAGTGTGGTTTATGCTATGATAGGGAAGTGTAAGGTACTCAGGGGCATAGAAGACTCTAATCCAGTCTGGGGGTGTCAGGTCGGCAGGTCAGAAAGTTGCTGTCTTTATTTGCATGTGTTCTTCAGCCATTTTGTAGCAAAAGACATATAAGTATCCTCAGAAGGAAAGGGCTTTGAAATAAGGTCCTCTTCTGTCTTGTTACCCAGATGCCTGCCACATAGTAGCTGCTCAATTAAAATCTGTTGAATAAATAAATGAGAATTCTAATGCTCCATAATAATTCCATTGTGACAGGGGGTCCTTTGACTTATTTTTAACTTTATATTCTGAATATTCTTAAACACTTCTCCTCTAAGCTTGAAATAAATGAATGTATCCTTTTACGAATTCAAGTCTCTGCTCTTTTTTTTTTTTTGAGTGAGTCTTGCTTTGTCGCCAGTCGCCATCTCAGCTCACGGTAACCTCCGCCTCCGGGTTCAAGCGATTCTCCTGCCTCAGCCTCACCAACAGCTGGGATTACAGGTGCGCACCACCATGCCTAGCTAGTTTTTGCATTTTTAGTAGAGATGGGGTTTCACCATGTTGGATAGGATGGTCTCGATGTCCTGACCTCAGTATCCACTCGCCTCGGCCTCCCAAAGTGCTGGGATTACAGGCGTGAGCCACTGCGCCCGGCTTCTGCTCCCTTTTAAGCCATTACTAAAAGCTCTAGTCCAAGAAAGCTCCTGCACCCATTATATTTTACCAGAAAGAGAGCTCCCCAGGTCTCTTTTAAACCAAGTGCCCTGAGTAGGGATTCTGGGACAATCTGGTAAAGTGGAGACTGGTTGCTTTTTCCCCGTTTCGTTTTTTTTTTCAATTGGTCTGTGGATTTGATGCTCTGCTCACTTTCCAGAGTTCTGAAAAACTTGCTCTTCCTTTACCTGGGCATCATGGCCTGGAAATTTCTCTTACCTCACTTTTCCCCAACGCTTTCACTCTTCAAACGGTATTAACTTGGGGAACCAGTTCTTAATTATTTGCCACACAATTTTCTGGAAGACTACAAGAATCCAGGACAAAGCTAGAGGGAGAGACCAAAAGTAAACTGAAAACCTAGGCTAATGATTTCCCTGAGCAAGAATTTTTGTTATTATAATGCAGTATTTTATATAGGTTGTAATTCTCGAGAGCAGGTGGTGGGTTATGTCTTCTATATGCTCACTTGGAATGAATGCCTTTGTGCTAATATACTATTTTCCCTAATGAAACAGCAGCAAATATAGGCAGCAAAATAATGTTGGTGGTTGAAGCTAACACCACGGGGGAAACCAAAGCTTCCCAGGGGAAGAGAGAAGTTAACTGGGAGCTGGTAATCTTTTTGGTGAGTTGCAGTGGCCAGGTTTGTATGTGATTTTACATTTTTCTAATTGCATAGTCTTACTTCCTAGCCTGATCCCAGTATTTAAAATTGTACCTTGTTCTTTTCTCTGTTTTATGATTCTTCAGAGCCCTTAACTTCATTACGTAATTTACTTATTATTATTGTCTGACATCTCAGGAACTTTTGTCTGTTTTATTACTTATCCAGGGCCCAGAAATGACCTGGTACAGGATAGGTGTGCAATAATTCATTTATCTGTTGAATAAATGAGTTATATTAATCCTGATGAAAGCAATATTTAAAAAGTAACTATGATTGAGTTTTTTCCTACATGTACTGATTTTATAAATAACTGGCTGGGCTGGGCACGGCGGCTCACACCTGTAATCCCAGCACTTTGGAAGGCCGAGGTGGGTGGATCACCTGAGGTCAGGAGTTCAAGACCAGCCTGGCCAACATAGTGAAACCCTGTCTCTACTAAAATACAAAAAATATTTAGCCAGGTGTGGTGGTGGACACCTGTAATCCCAGCTACTCGGGAGGCTGAGGCAGGAGAATTGCTTGAACCCGGGAGGTGGAGGTTACAGTGAGCTGAGATCGTGCCATTGCATTCCAGCCTGGCCGAAAGAGTGAAACTCGGTCTCAAAATAAATGAATAAATAAAAATAAAATAAATGGCTGGACATTAAAAAATATTTTATATAAATCTTGTAATTAGACAAAATATTACAGTAGGACCTCTGCAAAAGCTTTGATGGTCAAAACCCACATGGATCCTATTTCTATCAGCATGATATGCTCCTCAAAAACATACACATGGAAGAATAAGCCTGTGCTGATGAGAATGGAAAATCCTTGAGTTTCCTGAAGCAGGTAGACTTGAATCCCTAAAGCTAAGGGCATGATTTGTTTCAGTGTACTCATAACTGTCTGGCAGTAAGGCCAGGGGTGCTTGCTACTCGCATGACACAGTGAGGCTCACTAGTTTTATATTTCCATTTCTGGATGAAGCATTATCATTTGATTTCATCTTAGTACAGGATCAGGCAGCTTGTGGGAACTCAAAACATAAAAGATGAATAGAGGAACATATTAATTATTTGGGAGTGTCTCCTGCATTTGAGGTTGTCATAATCACAGCAGATGCTTTCTGACAATGACACGTTAGTATGCTGTGAAGACTTCAGTGGCTGCTCCAGCTTCTCCTCCTCCCAAGACTCTCTGGCTTTTAGGGCCAATCTAGTATAGGCAAAACTGGGCTAATTTGAGTAGAAGGCAAGTAAACTTTTGGCTGAGATCCAGGTACCTTCCTCTCTCACCCATGCTGGCGTGAACAAACTCAACGGCTGGTCTGAAGCACTGATAAAGGACTAGACATATCTAGTAGTAGGAGGAACGAGTGGCCTCACAGGTTCTGGATTAATATAATGAGTGGATGAGTCCAAAATGATACGGCATTGCAAGCGAATTCTCTCTAGGACTCTTCTTTCTTTTCTTTCTTTCTTTTCTTTCTTCTTTTAGGACTTTTCTTTCTTTCTTTTTTTGTGATAGTCATTCTGGTTGGTGTGAAGTGGTATTGTATTGTGGTTTTGATTTGATTTTCATTTCCCTAACCACTAATGGTTAGCAAAAACTTTCTCTTGTGTAAATTGGCTGTTTGTAGATGCTCTTTGGAGAAATGTCTATTCAAATTTTTTTCCCATTTGAAAATGGGTTGTCTTTTTGTTGTTGAGTTCTTTATTTTCTACCTTAAGAGTGGAGGATGGTTGGAGGAAGAGAGCCTCAGACCTCTCAGTTGCTCTCATCTAGAACAGAGCTCTGCAACACAAAGCTGGGGGTCATGAATAATGCGGCAGCCTGCTTCTCTCAGGGTATACTACAGAGTATGATCTAGGTTGAGAGGGGGCCCTGTGTTACTGGCTGCACCCATCCGTAGTGAAACACCGTCACACTCAACTGGAGGTTGCAGGGAAATGTCTTGTGGTTCAAATACCACAATTGTTTTCAGTTCTTACTGCAATGTAAGAGATTGTCTTGAATAAATATTTTCTTCATGCTGTATGTTCTCAGGACAATTTCCAGGAACTTTTAATGGTTATTTATCTATAATTTTCACCAGTTATTGGTGTTTTTAAGGAATGGGTTTGAAAAGCTCTTTATATCACCATTCTGGAAGTGAGTCCCATTTGGATCTTTTTAAATGAATATTTTGTTACTTTTATATTTGCTGGTAAAATAGTGGTAAAACTGTGCTTCATAATTAGCGTAGTCGATATAAAATTGCTGTACAATTATAAAGGGCAGTTTTTATAAAAGTATTTGCAAATTTACAAACAGTGAATTAAAACCAATGAAAGTTGAAGACTGGTTGACTTTCAACTTCAAATTGACTTGCAACTTCAAATCTAGTCAAATTCTAGAATGACCATGCTTTGGTTTGACAAATAATTTTTAATTTATTGTCATTAAATAGTTGTAAAGAAATATCTGGATAATGAGAGTGACAGTGCATTTCATACTGTAGCTTGTTGGTTTTGGTCTAGTTACCTATGTACAAAGCCATCACAGCCATTGAAACAGTCACCAAAATGACACCTGTTTTAATCAGCATAGGAATAATTCAGATGTGGAAATCAAGTTATTAAAATTCAATATTTTTATATATACATTTTAAAATGTCACTGGCAAAAATGACCACGTATTTCATAATTTTTGTCTAATTCAAAATAAGTACTGCACCACAAAGTCTTTTAGTAAAACAACTTTCCCAACTTTCCTGATACAGTTATTTGGACTTTGGGATCTCTTACATTTAACAATTCTTCAAACTCCTTATCTGATCATGTACTGGGTTCATATGTGAATTGCCAACCAGTTGAATATCACTTTAGTTGAAACAAATCTGGAGTCCCACTCATATTTAAAATGCTTCTCTATACATTTTCCCCACTTTTCCTATCCTTACGGTCAAGTTAACTATTTAGTTAACTCTAGCTAGCTGTCTTTTCGGTGAAGAAGTTTGGTTATTTATAAAGGATCACGTAAGTATCTGTGAGAAAATACATACTGCCTAATATGTATAAGAGAATGTTAAAATATATTCCTTGTTGGAAGTTCTTCACTTTTTGGCAGTTGACTTGTGTGTACTATTGCCTAAAGTACAGCAGTTTAAATAACTTATAGGCAGAGAGGGGTTGTATAAGAGCACGAAACTGGGTAAAGATGAATATTTAAGAAGGAAACCAGGCACCTCCCAGTGATATTTCCCTGAATAGTTAATGGACTACACAAAGGTAAATAGTGAAAATAGCAAAGTAATTTTCTCTTCTTTTGGTTTGGAAAGTTTCAGTGTTAAAGTCTGGCTTCTGTTGAGTGAAGCATCTTAGTTTCCCACATAGTGAAAGGTAAATGGAAAAACCCACCAATTTTGAAAATTGTGATGCAGTTAAATAGTAAACTGATAAATTGCATTAAAGCTCACTATTAATTTTTTCCCCTATAGAGAAAGGAATACTATCCTACTAAAGCTACTTCACAGTTCAAGTAGGTATTTTGGAAGATGCTTACCTCCCGGTTGGGTGTATCTCCCTGCGGCTTAGGTGAGCGCGGAGGGCTTTGGCTCCTCCCCAGCTGCTGCGAGCTTCCCACTGCGCCGGGCGCCTGGGAGCCTCCCGGAGTTAGGTGTTCGGCCCCGCCCTCTGGACTATTGCTAAAACTCCAATTTCTACCAGGCTGATTCCGGTGATTAATTATTGACAAAAGGAAAACACTCCTACGCAAACTTGTGTCCAACCGCACTGCTCCCAGCGACTCCTTCCAGAAGAGAATGCCGGCTGCAGCGCTCCCCCTCCCCCCTTGCTGTATGGTCCCAACTTCTCAGACGCTGCCACTCTCAGTCCTGGGCGATCAGACTGGTCTTCGGAGGAATGCAGCTCAACGACTTCTACGTTTAAAAATTTGGCTTTCTGCAGCTCGTTCGCACTTCTCTTGGGACCAGCCTCTCGGGAGGGGGCGCTTTCCCAATGCAGGGGGAAGCCGGGGCTCCGAGAGCAACAGAGGCAGCTGAGGCGTCGCTGTCACCTCCGGCTGCTGCAGTAAAACCCCAAGCCGAGGCGGGGACGAGGAGGAGGGGGATAGGGAGGCGCCCTCCCCCCGCGCTGGGGCTGGGATCCCCGACACTACTGAAGGGGCACGTCCTTTGGCGGAGGTAGAGGGGCGGGCCGAGGAACAGGAGCTGCGAAGGTGGGAGCTCTGGGGCTTTAGCCCAAGCCACGTTAAAGCGCGCAGGGAAAGCCCGCGCCCAGCATCCCTCGGGCCGCAGACTTCGGCAAGGGGGCGAGAAGCCCGGGTGTCAGCAGGACGGGACTGCGGTCTCATACTCGGCATCAGGCTGCGAAGTGAACCCGGGGCTCGGGCCGGGCGGCAGGCGGCCAAGAAAGCATCCCACCCCGTTTGTTTGTCAAAAACCGAAGAAAGCAAGCCATTTGAGCACCGGCAGCTAATTCTGGTGCCTCTGAACGTGCGAAGCGCCCCTCTCCGCCCCGCTCGCATCCTGCCACCTTGCCCGCGGCAGCTGGGAGGTTAATCGTTAAAAAGGTGGACTCCCTCCGGGGAAACGGATGGAAGGATCGTGCCCGGAGAACTTGTGTATGCCCACTGACAAGTGCAGAGAATTAATCTGGGCCCGGACTGCGGCAGGAGGGCTAACTGGGGAAAGAGGGATGGGAGGCGGCGCGGTGGTGCAGAGACGCGCGGCGCCTGCTCCCGCGGCCCGCGGGGCTGGCGTGCCCTGCGCTGACGCTCCGTGCTCGGATCTCTTCCCTGGAGGGCGCGGGACCGGCGCGAGCACCTTCCCTGGGAGCCCACATCCATCACCAGCGATGGCCTCTCCATCGAGAGCAGGGCTTGGTGAGAGCGGCGGAGGACCCTGAAGGCTCCGCGCTCTGTGTCTCCTTGGCAGAGACGCTTTCTGCCCGAGGCCCAGGAGAGTCCGGGAGCGAAAGCCTCTTCTGATGAATGAGCACTTGGGCAGCATCTGCCCATCAGCCCCCACTACCGAAGGAGGAGACACTGCACATGCTCGGCCAGGGCTGATTGTGCTGAAGCGCGAAATTTAGCTGCTGGCAGGTCTCTGCTCATCCTCACAACGCGCTTTCAGCGGGCTCCGCACTGCCAGGGCTGCGAAGAGGCAGGCTCACGTTATTGGGCAAGAGGGATGATGTCCCCAGAGGAAGCTAAAGGTAGATGGGGGCAGGGAAGGGAACCAATTGAAACAGAGCAACTGCTTGGAGCCCGTGTTTGACATTTTACATGGTTATCATTTCCTTTTTGCTCCCGTGTCTAAATGGCAGCAACCACTGCTAGTGTTTTTTTTCTTTATCACTTTATGTTGGTTACCTTTCCTTATCTCTTGTCTTCTCTCGACACGCCTTGCAATGTTGGCAGGGTAGATATAACCACTCAGGGCACGAACATAAGGAAATAGAAACCCTAAGAAACGACTTGGCTGGGGCCACCAAGCCCATTTGTGGTGAGGGCAATACTATTTACACTAGTTTCTAAATCTTATTTTTCATTATCTATTTTCCCCACTTGGTTGTGCCACTCCACCGTACACGCTGTGATTGCACATTTGTGGAAATATAGAAGTAGATCTTCTTGACAAAGGTTTATGAAATGGATATAAGACCTTGTAACTACTCCAACTGGAGTTTGGGGAAAACAGATACAGCTGGCAGAGGTATTGAGACCATTCAAAATGATCTTAATTTAATTAAAAAAAGATCTGAACATACACCTATTATAACCACACACAGGAATACTTTTATTTATATCTTTATGTATATCTTATGAATACCTTTATATATATACCTTTATGTATATCCAAATGGAGACCAAATACTCCATGTTTTCCCTAAAACCATAGAACATTTTCAAAACTTAACTAGATCACAAACTCTAGGTCAGCACTTTTTTTTTTTCTGTTTGAGACAGGGTCTCACTCTGTTGCCCAGGTTGGAGTGCAGAGGCATAGTCACAGCTCACTGCAGTCTCAGCCTCCTGGGCTCAAGTGATCCTCCTGCCTCAGCCTCCTGTGTAGGTGAGACTACAGGCACGTGCCACCACACCTAGCTAGTTTTTAAATTCCTTGTGGAGATGGGGTCTCATTTTGTTGCCCAGGCTTAGGTCAATGCATTTTAAAAGGCAGAACTCATGCAGACCACATCACCCATCAAAATACAATAAGGACAAAATTAACAACAAAAATTTCTCCTGATTAATATACTATCGGAAATTTAAAGATGTTTTGAATCTGTATTAAAAAGTACGAATAGGAAAATTACAAACTCTAGAAACAGAAGAAAAACAAAAACCCTACATAACAAAATTGAAAGAGTACAGAAAAGCCAAACAATCTATGAAATTATACACTAAATGTATTTATCACAAAACAATGTACAAAGAGACTTAGAAAAAAATGCAAAAGAATTATGTTAACTGATAAAAATAACAGCAGAAAATAATGAAGTAGGAAAGTATAAAAGCAAAAACAAAAACGAAAAAGGAGACTTGATCAATAAAATAAAAAAAGTGAACTCCACAGCTTCTGCACAGCAAAAAAAAACAAACAAACAAAAAAAACAGTCATTAGAGTGAATCAGCAGCCAACAGAATGGGAAAAAATTTTTGCAGTCTACCCATCTGACAAAGGGCTGATATCCAGAATATACAAAGAACTAAAACAGATTTACAAGAAAAAAACAAGCCCATTCAAAAGGGGGTGAAGGATATGAACAGACACTTCTCAAAAGAAGACATACATAAGGCCAACAAACATATGAAAAAATGCTCATCATCACTGGTCATTAGAAAAATGCAAATCAAAACTACATTGAGATACCATCTCACGCCATTTAGAATGGCGATCATTAAAAAATCTGGAGACAACAGATGCTGGAGAGGATGTGGAGAAATAGGAACACTTTTACACTGTTGGGGGGAGTGTAAATTAGTTCAACCATTGTGGTTGAAGATGTCTGGAGACAGATATTGTAGGGAAAGGAATGGGTCCTCTTCGTAAAACTGTGTTTAGGTTTTTGGGGATGTCTCTTGAGTCTACAATATCAAGGACCTAGAAATAGAAATTCCTCAAGGACCTAGAAATAGAAATTCCATTTGACTGAGCAATCCCATTACTGGGTATATATCCAAAGGATTATAAATCGTTCTACTATAAGGTCACATGCACACGAACGTTCATTGCAGCACTGTTTACAATAGCAAAGACCTGGAACCAACCCAAATGCCCATCGATGATAGACTGGACAGGGAAAATGTGGCACATATACACCATGGAATATTATGCAGCCATCAAAAAAGACGAGTTCACATCTTTGTAGGGACATGGATGAACCTGGAAACCATCATTCTCAGCAAACTGACACAAGAACAGAAAATCAAACACCACATGTTCTCACTCATAGATGGGTGTTGAACAATGAGAACACATGGACACGGAGGGGGAGCATCACACACTGGGGTCTGTTGGGGGGAAATAGGGGAGGGACAGCGGGGGGTGGGGAGTTGGGGAGAGATAGCATGGGGAGAAATGCCAGATATAGGTGATGAGGAGGAAGGCAGCAAATCACACTGCCATGTGTGTACCTATGCAACAATCTTCCATGTTCTTCACATGTACCCCAAAACCTAAAATGCAATTAAAAATAAAATAAATAATAAAAATAAAATTTAAAAAGTATTCTCTGGAAAGATCAAGAAATAAATCTAGAAAAGATCAAGAAGCAGAGAAGACACAAATAACATTAGAAAGGGAAGATGGTATATAACCACATATAAGGAAGATCTTAAAAAATTTTAAAAGTTCCTCAATTGATTTTTATTTATTTATTTTATTTATTTATTTTTTTTGCCCATGGGAAGGAATCTTCTTTTGTTCTGATTGCTGGAACTTGTGAGGTAATAATTAACGCTACAGCTTGTGCAGAGCGGAATGAAAGTTGAAGAACCAGGCAGAATTGTTTAGAATATGATAGTGTAAGAACATAAAGTAATGGTAATTGTATCAAATGAACATTTTAACCAGGTCTTTTATCATCAGTATTATAAAGTTCCTATTACATAACTAAAAAACACACTGCTGGAGTAGAAAACTTTCAAAAGTAACCATCACTAGCGTGTACTCCATTAGGTAACCTGAGATGTCTGGAGACAGATACTATAGGGAAAGGAATGGGTCCACTTCGTAAAACTGTGTTTAGGTTTTTGGGGATGTCTTTTGAGTCTACAATATCAGGAAGAAGCAAGGAAGTCTTGGGGAATCCACTTAAAACGACCCATAGTCAACTACCCAATCTTGTATGCATTTGCTGAGGAAGGTCTTACTTTTAGCAGATTAAAATTCAAGCATAAAATGTGAGTTTTTCTCAGGTTTCCAAACCTGACTATGGTGAAAAGAATATGGACTTTGAAGAAAAACAGCTCTGGATTCAAATCCTAGCTCTTTCTACTAATCAGTTCTGTAGTCTGAGACAAATTAGCTATTATCTGTATACTTAGATTTTCCAACTATGAAGTAGGAATAATATTGACTTCAAAGAGTTCTTTTGAAGATTAAAGGAAACATCATTTACAGAGTACTAATCATATGGTTCCTGCTGAACCCGCAACCCCCATTATGCCTTTCCTAAATGCCATCTTTTAGTAATTTATCTTCTGGCCATTCACATTTCTTCTGTTTTGTCACTGGGATCTATCCTTCTTCCCTTCCTTTCAGTGACCCATGCACCTACTCCATGACTTACTAACAATCAGAGAAATCCAAGCATTATTACTGAGTACCCTTGGGATGCCTTGGAAAGATCCTCTTAAATCTAAAAATAACTCGGCCCCTTTCTTACAAGGTGTAAATGGCAAAATCAGGCCTGCTTCTTTATTTCCTTCCTGCCTGCTCCCCCACTTTATTTTTACTTGCCACATTTTTTTGAGTTTCTATGAAGCTATGCATGAGTGACATTCCCCCAACTCACTGATTCCTATTTAACAAGTATGTGTATGCTTAGACTGAAGTCCTTCGCTGGGGAAAGACCCTAACCTTGAAACACTGTAGAATTTAATATTAGTATAAAGATCATATTAATGATAATCAGTAAAGAGAGTCAGTAGTTTATTCTAAAAATTGGGAATAAACCGCATTCCATTAAGGGACTAATGTTGATGTCTGCATTAATCACTAACGAAAGTAAGAGATTTATCAGAATAGGCACAAGTTTTGCCTTTTAATAGCCTTTTCCCATCTAGCACCAGAGAGCTCAGGAGTAGCAATAAGACCAGTTTAACAAAAGATTTTCTGCATCATTTATTCTAAAGCAGACTTTAAAAAACATTATTTTTATATTACATTATTGTTACATGCAATGTCCACTTTGGTGTAGCTATGGCTATTTGGGCAAGACAAAGAAGACAATGGAAAGTCAACTTAGCCAAGAGAAAAGAGTGAGGCTCTACTAATCATGTTAGGTAATATCCCCCCTTAGCAACTCATATCCTCTTTATTGATCTCATTTTCATACGGGAAAAAAGAAATAAAACTAGTAATTGATGAGGATATTTGAAAGTAAAAACAGAAATTTGAGGCAGATTTTATTTACTTCTTTTTTGTTTGCTTTCACAAGGTGCAGATTAACTCTTATTTCTTTTAAACCTTGTTATATTAGCACTGTTTCTTTATTTATTTTTTTTGATGCCATAAAGATACTACTACTCTCCCAGAGTGGAACTCTTCATAACATTCAGTAGAATTTGAAGGGTATTCGAGGGAATTGTCATATGGTAATGGAGTTTACATGTTCTTACAGCAACTAGCTATGCACCTCTGGTGTACTAGCTAACTTCTTAACCATTTTTAAATGTCCAGTGTAGTGGCATTAAATACATTCATAACATTCTGCAACTATTACCACCACCTCTTTCAATAATTCTTATAATCTTATAAAACAAATTCTGTACTCATTAAACAACTCCCCATTCCTCCCGCCACACAGCCCCTGGCAACCACCTATTCTACTTTCTCTCTCTCTCTGATTTTAACTATTCTAACTGTTTCATATAAGTGTGATTATACTGTATTTGTCTCTTTGTGGCTGGCTATTTCACTAGAAAACTGTTCTCAAAGTGTATCCATGTTGTAGCACAGGGGTCCCCCAAGAGATCTAGATTGCATACTCCTTATAAGACTCTAACTAATGACTGAGGATCTGAGGTAGAACAGTTTCATCCTGAAACCATTCCTTCCCTCCCCATCTCCCTGTCTGTGGAAAAGTTGTCTTCCATGAAACAGGTTCCTTGTGCCAAAAAGGTCAGGGATCATTGTTGTAGCATATGTCAAAATTTCCTTTCTTTTTCAGGCTAATATTCCATTATATGTATACCACATTTTGCTTGTCCATTCATCTACTGATGGGCATCATGGTGGACTCTTATGCTCAGTGATGTGTCAGTAAATGAATTGGTTGCCTGGAGTTAGAGGTTGTTCCAGGTACCTACATAACTGGACCATGTCATGGTTAAATCCAGGATCTTGAATAAATTACTGGAATACATTTATCAGTAAAGGAACCAATCTTACTTTCCTTCTGGCTGGTATAAGGAAAGCCCCATTAATAATCTTATAGTTATCCTTTTTTTTTCTCAGAATAAGTGGGCAAAATTATTTCCCTGTAAAATGGAAAATATTTTTCCCCTTCACTGCTGTATTGTTACAAAGATGCATGTGATATCCCTCATTACTATCAATTATTTTGCTTTAGTTTTTCTCTGTCGAAATAGAATTTTATTTTCTTCATTAATTAGTCCTGTTAGGTTAAAATCGTAGTTAAAATGGTAGAAAGAGAAGCAAAACAGGAAAGTGGTAGTGGCTGGAGTGTTTGAACTCTGTCAAGCTCAAAAGAAGATGAATAATAATGATATAGATAATAATGATGATGACTCTCAGCTCTTAAACTACTATCACAAAATTTTCACAAATAATCTCTTACAGCAAGTTCGCAGGGTAGGAGCTTCTTATCTCATTTCGTAGACCAAGAATGAGAGTGGTTGGAACCCTTCTAAGGTGACACAACTTTACGAGTTGGATACCGAAGCCTGTTTTTATTGTATTTGTTTTTGTTTGTTTTTTACCCTTTACTCTGTTAACTCACTCTAAATGATTTCTCCATGACTGCTCATATATCACTTCTCCTGATAATTTTCTCAGAGAAGATGGTTGTGTTGTGCTAGTTAAAAGAATAGATGTTGGAGCCAGACCTACCAGATTTAAATCCTAGCTTGACCACTTAACTGTATGAATGAAGACAACTTACTTCAACTCTTCTCGGCCTCAATTTCCTTATCTGCCATGAAAGATTAAAAACAGTGTTGAATTATTTTAATTAAGATACATAAGGCATGTAGAAGAGTAGCTGGCATTGAGTAAATGTCCTGTAAGTATTCACTACTATTGTTTTGAGAGTTTGAGATAATAATACATGTAAAGCAGTTAGGGCAGTATCTGGCCCCTAGAAAGTGCTTAATGTGGCCAGGCACAGTGGCTCATGCCTATAATCCCAGCACTTTGGGAGGCTGAAGCTGGTGGATCACCTGAGGTCAGGAGTTCGAGACCAGCCTGGCCAACGTGGTGAAACCACATCTCTACTAAAAATACAAAAATCAGCCAAGCGTGATGGAGGGTGCATGTAATCTCAGCTACTCGGGAGGCTGAGGCAGCAGAATTGCTGGAACCCAGGAGGCAGAGGTTGTCGTGAGCCAAGATGGCACCATTGCACTCCAGCGCAGGCGACAACAGAAGACTCCATCTAAAAAAAAAAAAAATTGCTTAATGCATCCATCTTACTTTTAAATGTGTTTTATTCTTATAATAAATAGTTTTAAAGTAGTTTTTCAGGAATACAATCAGCATCTTCTTCCTTCCCTCTCTCCCCTTCCCTTTATCACTCCTTCCTCCCCCTTCTCCTTCCCTTTTGACTTTCCTACCTCCCCTTTGTGACAAGTGACTATGACTTACTCAACTGGTGTGTGTGTGTGTGTGTGTGTGTGTGTGTGTGTGTGTGTGTATTTTTGAGATGGAGTCTTGCCTTGTCGCCCAGGCTGGAGTCAGTGGCACAATCTCGGCTCACTGCAACCTCTGCCTCCCGGGTTCAAGTGATTCTCGTGCCTCAGCCTCCCAAGTAGCTGAGATTACAGGTGCATGCCACCACACCTGGCTAATATTTTTATTTTTAGTAGAGACAGGATTTTACCATGTTGGCTACACAGATCTTGAACCTCTGACCTCAACTAATCAACCTGCCTTGGCCTCCCAAAGTATTGGGATTACAGGCATAGGCCACTGCACCCAACCTGCAGTTGTGTTTTCTGTGAACTATTTTTCAGGGAAATCCATTTATTTTTCTAACGTTCCAGCCCAACAGAAAATATATTTACTTTAATATCACATATTTAGAGAACACGACATTTCCTCATCGCATTAAAAGACCTTTACTAAAAACAGTGGTTGATAAAAAAGAATCTTAAGGTTTTGAAAGTAGAAATTAGTTTAAAAAGAAAAAAAATTCCCAATTTATGAGAAAGCGAGAGAGAGATGAATGATAATGACAGAACTCTCTATATTTGAACTACAGATTGAGGTGAAAGTGGCCACAATTTTGATGATTCAGCCATTTTACTTTGCATTTTGACATGTGATGGCGTCTCTGCCCAGAACAAACTTACTTTGCCTGTCCTTGCTGAAAGATATATTGCTTCATTGAAGACTTTTGATTTAGCAACTATCTTCCTTAACTAGTTTTCTTATCTTGAATGACTCGGAGTAAGACTCTTCAGCTATGATGAATAGCTGTGTAATGAAAAGGAGAGGAAGCCGCCCCATCATTTTATATTTCCACTTAGTGAATTATCACTCACCTCCAGCAAAACATCTTTCTCTCTTATATATTATGAAAATTCACAGCTACCTTAGAGTAGTGACATTTTGCTGTGGAGAATTTGGCATTCGTTGTGAAGGTATTATTTTAATTCCTGTCAAATTAAACTTTCAGGTCAGGGTTGCTATTAAGGATGAAAAGAGCAAACCAGAATGAAAGTAAGAAAATAAGGCAACAAGACAATTCAGATGTAAAGATTAAACAACAGGAAAAGAAGCCCATGGAAACATAGTGGCAACCGGAAATAAAACCATGGTCTCTCTTGGATAGTTCTGTTCCAGTCTTTATCTCATCTAGTGATCTGTACTTTAAATTTATATGGTGTCTTGGTGAAAGGAATTGGGGAGGTTATGGAAGCATCTCACAGGCCACATAATAATCACCTAAGAAGTTTTTCCAGCTGGACTAGACTTTTAAAACCAGGCAGCTCACAACATGCCATCATCTGTGTAAGTTAAAATACAATCACGCCACAACTAGCAGCTCAAAGTTTATATTAATTACATGCTTTTTATTTTGTAAATAGTTGTCGTACTCTCTGCCAGGTGTTTTAAAACAGCATAATTCATAATTTATAACATAATTATTGAGACATAATTCATATATCGTAGAATTCACTTATTCTTAGGATACAATTTAGTGGTTTTAAGTACATTCACAGAGTTGTGCAACCATCATCACTATCTAATTCTGCAACATTTTCATGACCTCAAAAAGAAGCCCCATACTTGTTAGCAGCCACTTTCCATTTCTCTACCCCCCACTGCCAACCCTAGGCAGCCATTAATCTACTTGCTGTCTCTACAGATTTGTCTATTCTGGACATACTCTATAAATTGAATCGTACAATATGCTGCCTTTTGTGACTTTTATTTTACTTAGCATAACATTTTCAAGGTTCATTCATTTTGTAACATGTATCAGTACTTCATTCCTTTTTATTGCTGAATAATATTCTATTGTGTGGCTATCCTACATTTTGTTTATCCATTTCATCAATTGATGGACATTTGGGTTGTTTTCCCTTTGGGGTGATTATGAGTAATGAGGCTAAGAACATTTTGTGTGGACATGTTCCTATTTCTCTTAGGTATATGAGAATGGTAGTGGAATGTCTGGGTCATATAATAACTCTATAACTTCTTGAGGCACTGCCTAGTTATTTTTCAAGGTGGTTGCACCATTCTGCATTCCTACCCATAACGTATGAGGTTCCAGCTTCTTCACATCCTGACCAACACTTGTTATTGTTTGTGATTCTACCCATTCTGATGGGTGTGAAGTGGTACCTCATTGTGGTTTTGATTTATACTTTTCTAATTAATAATTATATTTAGCATCTTTCCATGTGTTCATAGGTCATTTGTACATCTTTGGAGAACTGTCTATTCAAATTATTTACCCATTTTTAAATTGGGTTATTTGTCTTTTTATGTTGAGTTGTAAGAGTTTTTAAAATATATTCTGGATACAAGTCCCTTGTGAGATATATGATTTGCAAAGAGTTTCTCCCATCTTATGGTCTCTTTTCTCACATTCTTGATGGTGTCCTTTGAAACACACAAGTTGTTAATTTTGAAGTCTAACTTATCTCTTTTTTCCTTTGGTCTCTTATTAATTTGGTGTTTATGTAAAAGACTATTGCCTAACGCAAAATTATAATGATTTACTTCTAGTTTCCTCCTTGGAATTTTAGAGTTTTAGCTCTTATATTTAGATGTGTGATGCATTTTCAGTTGGCTTGTGTGTGGTGTCAGGTAGGTATCCAAATTCCTTCTTTTGGATGTGGATATCAAATTGTTCCAACACTGTTTGTTGAAAACAGTGTTCTTTCTCCATTGAATTGTCTTAGTACCCTTACCAAAATCAATTGACCATAAATGTAGGGAATTATTTCTGTCTACTCAATTATAGTCCATTGATCTATATATCTAGCCTTATTCCAGTACCACACTGTTTTGATTACTATAGCTTTATTCTAATAAGTTTTGAAATTTGCGAGTGTTGGTCCTCGATTTTGTTCTTCTTTTTAAAGATTGTTTTGGCTATTCTTGATTTTTTGCATTTTCATGTAAATTTTAGGATCAGCTTGTCAATTTCTGTGAAAAAGGTAGCAGGAATTTTGATAGGTATTGCTATCCTTTAATACAGATTTAATTTATAGATTAATTGAAGGATTAATCTATAAATTAGGTTATAGATTGTATAGGTCAACACCTTAACAATATTAGGTGTTCTGATCCATGAACATGGGAGGTCTTTCCATTTATTGGGACCTTCTTTATTGTCTTTTTCTACAGTATTTTGTTGTTTTCAGTGTACAAGTCTTACATTTCTTTTGTTAAAAGTTTTTTTAAACCCCAAATGTAAATGAAGCTTAGTGATGTCCAGGAACTATGTCTTGGTCAACTGTACCTCCCTCCTACCTAGCTTAGTGTCTGGGTTAGTGTCTTGAATTGTGGTTGACAACCTTTATACTTATCAAAATGAGTTCAAAAAATATCTTTCCTATCTACAGAAAGTTAAAAGTATCATTTCCTCTTTATTACAGCATTCCGTTAAGAAAACAGAACATGTGTTAACACCATTTAATAAGAATGGTAACTTATGGATAATATATTAAGGCCAAGAAGGTTAACAGACACGGCCAAAGATATGCAATCAATGTCAAATATAAAACTAGAGCACAATTCAACATTTCCCCCAGTGATGCACTAATTCTAAAAGCCTTTAAGCCAAGAAAGACATGAGAAAGATAAGGGGAAAAAAAGGGTGGGGGGGTGGAACTAAGTGATTTTTATTGGCTTATATAAAAATGTATATTGTCATATCATCCACCTTTTTTAGGGCTTTTCAACCCACTGAAAAGGGGTTTCAGTTAGGAAATGTGTTTTTTTTCTTGAACTTCTAAATTAGCTAAGTGTTTGAAAAGGAGACTTAAGAATGATCTCCATGCCACATATCAATGGTATTGACATGAATATACCAGAATCTTGACTTAGTGAAAATTAAGGTCAGACTCCCAAAGATGAAGCTAATGATGTAGCAAACTTTCTACACTTACTTTTCCACTTGTGCTTCAAAGGTAGGAATCTCTTTAATGAGTTAACACTTCCAAGGATGTGGTCTGTGCTTCAGGATTTAGGCTGAGCATCCAGTTAAGCATCGGCAGGTTGCTTAATAGAGAAACTCCTGAGGGGATGAAACAGGTGTTAAATTACCATGATTGAAAGGAGGGCAGGGTATGGGTATCTAGTGTTTACTGAGAACACTTACCAACAAGAAAGACATTGTCAAAATGAGGCAATCAAATGGACCAAGAGGAGGGTGCTATACTGGCTAGATATTACTGATTATGCAACTCTCATTAACAGGGAGAAATGAGGCCTGTTGAGAATTTCTTTGATGATGAAAACAGGAGGTACAAGAATAGAGATGCTTATTATCAAGGGTATCAGACATTGTGCCTACAGAAACTGCTGTGGTTGACTGATACCTTTCAGGTCTGAACTGGGTGAATGATGATGACTGCCTGGACTCAAGATGCAGAAATTTTCAATTATAAATGGTTAAAAAAGAAATAACTGAGTGTTCCCAGGAGTGTTCCTTAAGGGAGCCAGGTTAAAACCTTTGGGAAATGTAGGTAGAGGGGCAGAGGACTTCTAAAATGGGAGCAAAACAAAATCTTTCAGATGAGGTGTGAGTTGAACTGATGTTAACTACATATTTATTTTCTTATCAGTTGTCTGAGAGTCAAACCAACGACTTCATCATTAAATGACGAAGGCCTTGAAATAAACTCTTGGCACATGTGGATGTAATGTTTGTGGTTCCACTATACTCAAAGCATTCTAGAGGTCCATTAAATTTAAATTTGTAATTTTGCTGAGATACAAGTTTGATTTCTGAATTTGATGCGAGAATAAGCAAGTTGATTAGTTAGGAAGTCACCTACCTAGTGAGTAAGAAGTAAACTGAAACTAATTTTTCGTTTTTTTTTTTTTTTTTATGGAGTCTTGCTCTGTCTCCAGGCTGGATTGCAGTGGAGCGATCTCGGTTCACTGCAACCTCTGCCTCCAGGGTTCAAGCGATTTCCCTGCCTCAGCCTCCCGAATAACTGGGACTACAGGCATGCACCACCACACCCGGCTAATTTTTTGTATTTTAGTAGAGACAGGGTTTCACCATGTTGGCCAGGGTGGTCTCAATTGCCAGACCTTGTGATCCATCCCCCCTCGGCCTCCCAAAGTTCTGGGATTACCGGTGTGAGCCACAACGCCCGAACTTTCCGTTTGTTTTTAATTTGCCAGCAGCTCTAGTAAAAATTAGCTAGAAGGTAACATGAATATTTACAGTAAAACAGTTCAATTACTTGAGCTTTATTTCACCTTAACACTGTCTCCCATTAACATTGATAATTCAGTTTATTTGAAGGAAATAGAGTGATTTCACATTTTTATTTAGAAGTTTCTGAGAGGTGGCAAATAGTAGAAAGCAAGGCTTTTGTCATGAAGCTGCATTTCCATAGTAGGTATCCAAATTTAATTCAGGAGAAAATTAAATATAAATTGGAAGGGCTTAATTTTTTATCTTAGTTTCAAGTAGGCACATAGCTTCTTGAAAAGAATTAGATCATGTTGTTAAGAAAATTTAGATACAATTTTGAGGAATAAATTACCCAGGCATTTTTCTCAAATCATTAGTGAATAATATCTGATCAATTCCAAGGTGCAGCTTTCAGTTTTCAAGGTGGAAACTATCTTTCTGCAGTGGCTGTTTGGATGCAACACAATTTAGTGGCGGGCATGCTGAGAAGTCTCTTTGAGAGGTTTTTGGAGGCTGTAAGAGTGACAAGACAAATTTAAGTCCTTCTGAGGACTAAGAATAGTTCAAGTTTCAGGAGAACAGAGCCAGAATTATTCTCATGGGATTTAGCAATAAAGGACTTGATTTTGAGGATCAGTCAACAAAAGTTGTGAATTTGGACCCATGGCAGGATCTGATAGTGACCCTGAAGCTGGAAGGAAGCTTGGAGTATAGCTTCTGTTCTTTGATGGTTATAAGCAGAGCAAGTACAGTACATCAACATTTAGGTCCTCCCTTTTGAGGCATTTGGCTGTCTTTCAGTTTAGAAGCTGCAGAGACAAGCAGATGCTATACTTTCCTTCACCCCCACGAGTCCCTACTCCCCCACAGGAAATTTAAAAAATAAATTTGCCTTTTATTTATTTATTTTTAAATTTCTATTTGTTTTTAGATTCCAGGGTACATGTGCAGATTTGCTACAAGGGTATATTGCGTGGGGTTCAGATTTGGGCTTCTATTGGGTACCATGTTCACCTAGATAGTGAACATGGTACCCAATAGGCAGTTTTTCAGCCCTTGTCCCCCTCCTTCTCTCTTGTTGGAGTCTCCAGTGCTTGTTGTTCCCGTCTTTACGTCCATGTGAACCCAAGATTTTGCTCCCCAATTATAAGTGAGAACATGTGACATTTGGTTTTCTGTTTTCCCACAAACATTTGAGGGATAAACAAACAGAAATGGTAAGCCTTCCTTCTGATTTTGAAATCAATAATAACAAAGGAAGGAGTAATTAAGAGATGGATCAATAGCTGAAACAAAATGAGCACTCAGGGGGGAATTTCTGTTTATCTTCGAAAAATGTTCTATATTAAGACAAACTTTTTTAAAAAATTTAAACATTTTTTTTCTTCTTTAGGTTTTTGTTCTTTATGCTGAAACAAGGTAACAGCCTGAGGAAAGAGTCATGTTATATCTCAATGGTAGTGTACTTTATTTGCACCATTTTTTCTGGAGATTTTTCTTTTATACTGTCTTTTTTAAAATTCAGTTACTGGCTTCACAGGTGGCCACCCATTCCTGGATAGATCCCTCTTGCAGTGTGTGCTCCTTCCACAGGTCTGTGAAAAGCATGCTTTTCATGATTCTATCTTACTGTGATCTTTCAGGAAGGGGTAGAGCAAGAGTTATTGGACATAGCAGATTTCAAGACAATTTTATTTATTATAACATTTTGAAGTTTTATACTAGACTGAAACATATAAAAAGCTGAGGCAATCTTGAGAGAGAACTATTAAATTTTCTAATCAACAACTACATAAAAGTGAGAATGTGAATTCTTCATTATGGTCACTAAGAGGGAGAGGGAGGAAGGAAAAGGAAGGAGAAAAAAGAATGTGGGACATCAAAAGACCGCAAGAGATGCAAACAGACCTTTCTTTTTCAGAATGAAAAGAGGAATAAGAATTTGCTTAGCTAGGGAGAGAGACAGGCTAGAGAATAAGAGATGGGAGTGAGTATTTAGTGGCAAATGAGCTGACGTGATACTCTGCTTTTCAATCATGCTGGTAAACATTACATTCTTATTTGAGCCCTCTTTATGCTTTGGGGTAGGGTTTACACTTCCTGACCTTCTGCAAAGAGTGGCATGACTATCCTTACCCTCCCTGTAACCTACTAAAAAGTCACTTGCAGTCCTTTTGGTTGACTTGTGTCCACAAGGAAATACTCATTGTCCTTTGAAATGTCAGTCCTCAAGTTATATCAAACAGTATTCCTGACTAGATGTGGAAATACCCTTCCCACTCCTATCTACTAAAGTCAATGTTTATATTCTCCAGTGTAAATATTTAACACATGTATGAAGTCTTGTGCTAGGTGTTAGAGATTTACTTTTAACTTTATAGCTATTACATCATTTAATTTAAATTTAATAAACAGATTACCAGATTGACTTACTTTTGGTTTCAATAGATATCTAGATATCTAGATTATCTGGATATAGCACCTCTTCAATGTGATGAATCAGGTTGATGCTTGCAAAGGAGCCTTCTCAATTGCCTTGCACATCACAGGTGCTCAGTGGTTATTAGTTTTCTTCTTTAATAGTGAAGTTGATATTGAAAGATTTTAAGTAGTAAAATTGCAATCCAAGATTAAATAAGTTAGCTAAAGTTCCAATTTGCTTTCTGAGTGCATTTCATGTTTGTATATAGAGGGAGCTTTGTTAGGATTCAACTAAAAGTAAAAATTTTAAAATATAGAGAGAGCTTTGTTAAGATTCAACTAAAAGTAAAAATTTAAAGAATTTCACAATACCAATAATTAATGTATCATATTTGCATCTATGGCTTAACATACTTTTAGTTTCTCCTGCTATTTTTGAAGTGTTCCCTTGGTATCGCTATCAAGTATTTTAGGTACAACACACAGTTGCTTATGATCTGAAGCCAAAACTTGTGTCTTTGCAGCCTCATGGGATGCTCAGCAGTAGAACATATTATTTAGGGTAATTCTGGAAAGTTACAAAAATGCTATTATAGCTACAAATTGAGTCTCACTCATTGACTGATTTATCCAGGGGCATTTATTGAGCACTTATGTCCAGCTGTGCTGGCTGTGGCATATAGCGGTGGCAAACACAGGCCCACTTCCTCCCCTTCATGGAGCTTTTATTTTTGTGGTGGTAAATTAATTAGTTACGCAATCTTGTCTCCCTTCAAAGCTGTTTTAGATCCCATCATTTTAAGGGATTCATTTGAAACAACGGTCATGTCACATGAAGAATAGCCAGGTAATGTTACCTTGACAGAAAGAGGTCTTAAAGGTTTGTCTTCATCTCTGTCTGGAAGATTGCATATTTACATCTCCTAAGAACTTTGTGGGAAAAGTTCTTGTAACATATGCTGACAAGAGGTTAAGCCAAGAGATTTCAAAGGACTCTTTCATACTAAGGAGTTGGTAACAAACCAAGGGAGGAAAAAAATCTCTCTTAAAACAACCTCAGAAAAACAGAAACCCCCTAAAAAAGTGATGCCTGACTTGGTAACTGTAGTGAGCTCTAATGAGCAGACAGGCATGGGTTATATCTATCACACTATTGACCTTTGTTCATCCTTTATCATTTTGTACAAAGAAAGCCTGGAGACTAATGGAAAAACATTATGGAGCTTTTATTGATCTCTGCTTCTGACTGTGAACTGTAGCTAGAGACTTGTTAAGCTAAATGAGCTCAACTGAGACTCAGGCTGTCAACATTTGTGCAGAACCTGTACATTAGCTTCTGGGTCTGCAGGGGTTGTCTTCTGATGAGGCATAAACATTGTACATGCACAGTTTTGAATTGAGCTTTCTGATAGTTATATGAAAAGAGCCTGCTTTTAATTTTTAAAAATATTTGTAGCATTTTTGTTGTTTTTATTTCAAAAGTAAACATGTTTAGAATGTATTATTAAAAACTGTGTGTGTGTGTGTCTGTGTGTGTGTTTACTTAACATTTGGCAGTATTCTTCATTGTCAGTGAATGAAATGGTAATTTGCTGTCTTGTTAAGTGGGCAGTGTTAATTTCTCTTCAGTGTCCCTTGTGGTTGGAGATATTGAAGCAGAGACTTGGTAGGGATTAATATTATGGAGCAGTAGTTCCTAACATGTGGGCTCGAGGCTAACAGGACTAGCCTCACCTGGGAACTTGATTGAACTCCTCCTCTTCCAGGTGGTTCTGATGCATGCTGAAGTTTGAGACCCCTGTGATAGGAACATGAGCCTAAAATCAGTAATTCTCTAGAAGGTAAGAAGAAGATGGGGAGTGTCAGCAGCACCTGGGTTTCTTCTTTTCCCAAACTCACAATCTCTTTCCTCCACTCTGCTCCTCCTTCTATACCCATTATTGCACAGTAGCCATTCTTCTGGGACTCTGACACAACCTTTGGGGGTGTTGGGGTAAACCACTGGACTAAATGAATGACATTTTAGAGCTGATCCATCATCATGGAATTATGTCTTGACCTTGTGACATTCTTAGGATACTTGTTAATAAAGATTTGTACATTTTGCTTGTCTTTTCATCTATTCTGGGTAAACTGATGATCTCTAGGAGTTAGACAGAAGTAAGAGAAGTGTATTGTTTTACAATCTAGGAATAGCCTCTGGTTGCAGATCTTTCCTAGGAAATTTGAAAATGTTTTTACTCTTTCATGAAATAAAAATTTTAGTTTTATTGTATAATGCTTTGAAATTTGGGTTTATCTGAAGTAAGCCACCCATTCACTGGCATTGAGAAAAGACTGTGGAATGGTTGTTATGGTCACATGTCTTTTGAATCCAGGTTCCTTGGGCATAGATCCTGGCTCTGCTAAACTATACAGTGACCTTAGGAACTTCCTTTACATCTCTTGGTCAGTTTCTTCATTTGTAAAATCAGGCTAACAATAATGACTACTTCTTAGCTGTTTAAAGCATTTAGTGAGTTATTGAATGTTAAGTGTCTGTCTCTTGCTCAGGACTCAATAAATGTTAGATATTACTATTAGTGACTATTGTGCAGTGAGATAAAATTACCTACAACTGTGAAGATAACTAATTAAAACAACAAGACTGAAAAACATATATTTATTGTATACTATATAAAAACATTCTGTCAAGATAGAATAAAGCTATGAAGTCAGACAGACACGGGTTTGAAAATTTGGTATGTGTCATACGGCAGGTAACTTAGCTGTTCCTGAGCCTTGGTTTTATCTTCAAAATGGAGATAATTCTGCTTTGGAGGGCTGTTGTGAGCAGAAACAAGAACATTTGGAAGAGGCTGGTGTACTCAATACAAATGGCTATTATATTTTTTATTGCTACTTGCTTTTCTTGAACTAAATTTTAAATAGCAGCTCCTCTTTTTTATGGAAATCTAGGGAGTCTGATTTAGAGGAAGTGAGTACATGCTGTAGAATGGCCCATATGCCATTTTGCTATTAGAATATGAGTCATTATTTCTAAACTTAGTATTGCTTTATTTGTATGTTCCTTGCTTTTCTCAGAATCCCTAAGTCAGATCCAACCATAAACTTTGGATCATAAAAGAAAGCAACTTCAATTAAGTGGATTTTTTTGGAGTCACTGCAAGTCACTCATATGAGGCTGTCTGACCAAGCAGTGAGGTAAAGAGGACTAATAGTATTTCAGTGAGTGGCTCTGGCATTTTGTTTGTACAGAGAGCTTCTACTTACAAAAGTTTTAAATTTGTATTATCTTTTGTATTGAGGTACAATTTACATATGGTGAAATGTGTAGATCTTAATTGTGCATTCCCTCAGTCCTGACAGATACATACACTTCTATTAAGATACAGAATATTTCCAGAAAGTGTCCTCATGTCCCTTCTCAGTCAATTCTTTGTCTTCTCCCATGCAACCACTATTCTGATTCCTGTTGCCTTTGGTCAGCTTTTCTTGCTATGGAACTTCACATAAATGGAATCCTGCAGCCTTTTGTGTCTGTACATTTTCCTTACCATAATGCTTTTGAGATTCGGCTGTATTATTATCTGCATCAGTAATTTGTTTATTGTTGTTGGTGAGTAGTATTCCATTGTATGAATATACCACAGTTTGTTTATCCATTTTCTGATTGAGAGACATTTGAGAAATTTCTGTTACTTCTTTTGATCATTATTGTAATGTTGTTGGATGGTCAGAAGATTCTACTATCTTATTCTGTAGATTAGGAAGCTGGGATTCAGAGAAGTGAGACAACTCAAGGTAAATGGGGAAATTGAGAAGAGAACCTGATTTTCTGGATCCAGATTCTCTGCTTCCTTTACTTTCCATTTTCTGAGCCCAGGTTATTTTTGGCCCTGACCAGGAGTTCTGCCCTGTCTGACACCAGGATTTGACCTGACCTGTCTTATCTTTGATGAAGAAAGACCTAGAATATCAAAATTTAGGAATGTAGCCCTAATCTGGGCTAACCCTTGCCTAAGCCTTAGTTTTTCCGCTGCAGTGAATATGAGTAAACTGCAGTGAATATGCAGTGAGGCTGGCTCAAAAGTTGAACAAGTAGAGGATCTGGATGACACTGGTTTAGATTATAGAATGCCTGAAGATATTCTAGGAGAGCTTTGTCTTTCATAGTAGTAAAGGGGAAATAGGATGAACATGGCATAAGATAAGCCTCTCTTAAATCCTAGCTCTGCCACCCATTAGTTGTGTGAGATTGGGTAACTCAACCTCTCTGGGTCTCTTTCTCCATCTGTAGAAGATGTAGTATGATGCTTCCCTCTGAAGTCTCGGCAAGGAAGTTCCTGACACAGCCTGTCCTTTCTGTGCTCAATCAAGGTTGGAATTAAGGGAGCATTATAATATGATGTTGATATTGCTATGGGATTTTCATTGTATGGAAGAACTAATTCGTCCCTTTATCTCTGAAGACAATTCATTATCTATAGAATCTGAATAAAAATAGAAAAGTTTATTTGTCAGTAAAGTCCTCATAAAAATAAAGCAAGGGAGGGGCTAAGAGGAATGTGTTTACTTTAAGACAACTGGAAAAATGAATATAGGTAAATAGGTCCTTTGAAGACATTCTCTTCCTTCTCAGGAAAAAGGCAAACATATTTAGAAGGTTACTCTTTATTCAGGATGCTGATTAGGCTGCGTGGTTAAATAAGGTCTGTAGGAGAACCAAAAGGAAAAAGGGTCTTAAAGGAACCCCATTCCTGCCCCTATTATGGATTTAATGAGGTCTCTGGGTCACAGTTTCTCCATCTGTAATCCCTAAATAGCACTTTTTAATCACATATCTCAGGACTTGATGTGAAATTTAATGTGTTCAATTTTCTCATAATTTATATAGTTGCAAAAATTTTGCATATAAAGAAGAATAGTATTTATGTGTATTTTATGTAATTTAAAGCAAAGTATGCTGTCCAAGAAAACCTTATAGTTTATGAGAAGATTGACATGTGAATGACTTAACAGCAGAATACATTAAATGCCTGTCATAACAAAAATTGGCAGGAGTCTTAGAAGAACCTAGAGTTGGATGATTAGCTTGGTTCATAAAAGCTTCTAAAGGAAATTTCAAAGACTTAATGACATCACTGAGCTTTTCCAACCAATATTGAGAGAAGCTGGTATGAAATGATTCAAGGAGTATTTACTGCTCTGCAAAACAGCTTTGCCTTTAATGTTTCCCAAGAAAAGGACATACTTGTAAAGAGTTAATGCTTGTTGTCCTAGAGAGGAAAAACGATTTCAACAGTCAGGACATCAGAGTGGTGGAAAGTATTCATGCAGGAAACTGAATGATGTACTTTATTTGTGAATTTTCATAATTGGCATTGAAACACTGCTGCTTTCCTGGCTCAGCTTTTTAATGTATCAGATCCTTTGTGTGTAGGAGGAAAGAAGAATAAATGTGTCTCTGAATGTGGGGTGCTCTCTTTTAATTAAGAAACTTGAGAGAAAAGAGATGACAATAGGCAAAGATGAAATAAGTTAAAAGAAGTAGGCAGAAAATAGAGAAAACTGCATCTCATGCAGTTTACGTTTATGAGGCAATTGCTTGATTTTGGACTTTTTGTTGGAGAACATTTTTTTTCAGAATGTATTTTGTGTATCACTCAGAAGTATTGCATAATTTCCATATTTATTTATACTATGGGTCTGTCTCCCCCTTCCAGACATAAAGAAGGACACTTTGAATTTCAGGTGACAATGGAGCATACAATCATAGCAACCATATGATGAAAGTATGATTATTATTTTTATTGTCCCTGTGTTACAGGTGAGGAAACCGAAGGCAAGAAGTTGCCAAGTTTAGACAATTAGTAAGTAACACATGTCAAAGCTATGGTTATATGCTATATACTATATTGAGCTTCTTGATGGTAGAGGTTCCATGTCATACTTTTTGATACTCACTCAGTGTCTGTAATAGAACGGTTGTTGAATAAGCTACAGAATCTAAACATTTTTAAAGGGCCTTTTGCAAAACTACTAGTATCCTTAGATCCTTCCCCCTCCCCCACCCCCATGTACATCATCAAGAGATGGAGATTACTAAGGAAAAATTTGGACTTCCTTTTTGGACATGTTAACTTTGACATTCAAATGTGGATGTTGGTTCAATAATTATATTAATGAAGCCAGAGCTCAGGAGATAAATCAGAGCTGGAGAAATAAATATGGTTGTCATCAATGAATAGAAGCATTTAAAATCATGACTGAGATGAGCACTGTGACTGGGTGGCGTATGAGTGGGAGAGGGGGAAGCTGGAAATGTGAAGAGGGCTGAAGATCTCGCCCTGGGCTGCTATCATTAGCAGCTGAGTAGAGAAAAAAAAAAGTGAGTTGGAAATGGAAAACTAGAGTGAAAAGTCATTGGTGCTAAGAGAATAAGGTGATTTGGCCAGATGAGAGTGGGCAGCTGGGTCAAAATGGTGTCAGAGGTCAGGTTAGATGAAGACAAAGCACTGACTGCTTGGTTTGGTAAGAGTTGATTCATGGGTATGGTGGGGATGAGAGAGGAGCAGAGTGGGTTGGAGAGGGTACAGAAGGTGAAGATTAGTCAATTCCTTAGAGTTTTGCTGTAAAGGGGAGATGAAGGGTGAGCCAGAAGCTGAATGGGGACATGGGGTCAAGAAAGAGTTGTCTTCTTTAAAAATAGATGACATTAAGGCATATTTATGCTCAAGGGAATAATCTGGTGGTGCAGAAGAAACTGAAGATGCAGGAAAAGGAGGGGAGAATTGTTGGAATGTTGTCTTTTTGGAGGCAAAGAGGGGGAGCAGAGGAAGACTTCAGTGCCAGAGGAGAGGGTCCATTGGAGAAGGGACAATTCTTCCCTTGGTCCAGGAGAGAAGGCAAGATATGTGCTGCTGATGAGAAATATTCCTCCCTTACATTCATATTACTAAATTTGCAAGAGTTGATGGATTTTGCATATGACAACTGATACACATTTCTTCCTCTGAATAAATACATACCTACAGTGAAAATATTCAGTCTGAAAGTGCATATAATAATTAGGTAAAATTTAATAGTTTTATGATCAGATCAACATTTTAGGTTGACCTTTAAACTGCTTGCTCTTTCTATGGCTGCTATATGAGGTTAAAGGAAGAAATTTGCCATAAAAATTAATGTAACAAAATCTTTAATAAAATGGCAAAATGTAAAAACTTTTAAACCAGGCATTATATCTGTTTTTACTTAAAGAAATTAAGTCTTTATAGGTATTATAGAAATAATGATGGCTATAATCAATTGTAACTTCTGTGAACTGAACCTATCATGTTCCCAGTACTTTTCAAACATTTGTGCGGATCTTCACAGCAAAACAGAGTAGTTTTATTACAGTTTGACAAGTGAGAACTGGCAGCAAGGTTTAATGATTTGCTCAAAGTCACCCAGCTGGTAAGGTGATGCTTAAATTAAAACTTATTCTAGATTCAGAATTGCTTTTTGAAATGCGCTATCTTGATATATAAATGTTGTGATGTAAATAATGTCCCTATTGAATGCATGAAAAATTTTTGGCTCAAAAAGATGAAGTTGCTCAAATATGTATAGAATTGTATTTATTTGCACAAACTACTCATTTTTTTTTCTAGTCTAGTGTATAAATTCAGCTAGAAGGAAAGAAGGAAGGAAAGAGAGAAGAAAGGAGGGAAGGAGAAGAGGGAGGCTAAGACAGTGTCATTTGTCTGATTTATAGGGTTAGCAAAGTCAGTGACTACTGGTGTGTCTTTTCACCCTAATATATATGCAGAGGGTTACCATGTATTTTCCATTTTGAGTCTGACTTGATTTTTAAGTTATTTTGATCATTGTGATTTCACATTTGTGGGATCTTTATATTTTAAAATGTGGTTAAAACATGTATGTTTTCTGTGTTCTGTCAACTAGTGAGATGAGTATTTGTTGAGTTGTGTTTCTGCTTCTCTGCCTCAGGGCCTGTGTATCGGCTCATTCTCATGCTGCTATAAAGAACTGCCTGAGACTGGGTAATTTATAAGAAAAAAAAAGGAGATTTAAGTGACTAACAGTTCTGCATGGCTATGGAGTCCTCAGGAAACTTACAATCATGGTGGAAGAGGAAGAAGACACATCCTTCTTCACATGGTAGCAGGACAGAGATGTGCAGAACAAGGCCAGTAAAGCCCCTCATAAAACTATCAGATCTTGTGGAAACTCACTCACTATCATGAGAACAGCATGGGGAACCCTCCTACCCTGTGATCTAATCACCTCACATGAGGTACAATTTGTATTACAATTCAAGATGAGATTTGAGGTGGGAACACAGCCTAAGCATATCAGCCTGAGTGCTTCCCACCCCACTACCTTGGTTATAAAAGGTCAACCTCCTCACCTGGTCATTGGCAGCTGAGAGCTCAGTCACATTTCACACCAGAAGCCTCCTTGTCTGGGCTTCCTCTTCCACAGCTTTTTCCTGCTGGATGTCCACCATATTTCCTGGCTGCGTAGCACTCACGGACCTTCCTGGCTATGTTTGGAGACTTTCCAGTTTATGGGTCCCACATTTGCAAGGCAGAATTCAGAAAACGTTCTTCAGCTTTCTTTACAGCTACTCACTCTGTCTCATGACAGCTGGATCAGAAGTGGGCAACTGATGGAGTCTGGATCCATGAGGAGTTCACGTTGCTAGAAAGGGTGGTGACCAAGGCTCCCTATTCTTAGGGGTGGCAGTGATTTCAATGTAAGGCTCCTGGCACAGAAATGGCTTTGATGGTGTGGTGGTGGCAGTGGGGGTAATTTCCTTATCAGGCCAGTTCTATGGCATAGTTTTGAGTGTTTTTCCTAGCAGTTCAGTCTTGAACCTGCTGCTCCCACTCTTCCAATGATTTTGTGAGTGATCTAATGTCCTTCTGAAAAACTGTTGATTCCAAAGAAGATCATCACCAGAGGTACCCCACCCATCTTTCTTCTACAATGAAGCCAGAACAGCCTCTTAGGAACATAAGTCTGACCCTGTGCCACCTAACAACCACATTATTGTCTTAACATTGTTCTCAGAATATCGCATTTTATAGAACAGAGCATTCTATCCTTTGAAAGGCAGTTATTTTGTGAACTACCAGGAAAGAAAATGCTGCTACGTCACATCTTTGATTGTAGCAGGTACCCTGATTTCAGAGCTGTTGAAATGAGGTGGCAGGGGGCGGTGTCTTAGAGTGAGGAAATGTGGTTAACATCTCAAATCTTTGATCTGGCCTTCTAAGGTTGTTAATTGATGTGAGCGGCTCCTCCCCTCTCCTCTTGTGCCCTTTTACTCTTTGCCCTCTCACTAACTCTCACAAGGGTCTTTTCTCCCTCCCTGAAAATGTTATGCTTTCTTACATGTGCTCTCTGTTTCTCTTGCCCACTTCTTAAGATAATTACTGTTCATTTTTAATGCCTTAGCTTAAATGTCGTTTCCTTAGAGAAGTCCTCCCCAAACCCTTGCATTCTTCATTCCTCTAATATTAGTACAATACTTAGTGTTTGTTGAGCATTTACTATGTGCTACACTCAGTGCTAAGCACGTTACATATATTGCCTTGTTTAATCCTCACTACAAACTTGCGAGATAGATGCTTCATAAGAGAAAACTGAAGCTTAGAACTGTGCAGTTACCTGCCCAACATTTCACAACCAGAAAACAAGGAGCACAAGCCAGGATTCACCCATGCTGGGCTTGTCATGCTGCTGGGCTACCTGTCTATTTACTCACATGTGATCAGCAAGTCTGTGATGTAATCTCAGATTGTACAATTGAAATTATTTATTTATTTGTATAAAACAATTATCTGTTAAGGATGTTAAATTGCATGAAGACAGTGACAGTAGATCTTGACCACTCTGGCACATATTAAGTGCCTAAGTTAATCTTCATTTTTTTAAAGTTTAATTGTGGAAATTTAAAAATGCATGTAAAACTAAAAATAATAGTATCACAAGCCCTCATATCTCATGTTCCAGCATCACCAAATACCAATTCCTGGCCAGTCTTGTTTCATCTCTGTCCCCACCTCCTCTCCCTTGCTACTAGATTTTTTTGAAGCAAATCCTAAAGATCATATTATGTCACCCATTAGTATTTCTAAAAGGTAAAAATTATTTTTAGGGATATAACTTTAATACAATTACCACATATTTAAAAATTAACAGTAATTCTTTAGTCAGTATTCAAATCATCCCAAATATTTCATGAATAATTTTTACAATCAGCTCACTCCAATCCAAGCAAAGGCTGCACAGTGTAGCCGGTTGAATAGTTTCTGAAATGTCTCTTAATTGATAGTTTTTGCAGCCTTGTTTTCCCACCGTCTTGCAGTTCATTTGTTATTTGTCCTGTAGACTTTTCATATTCTAGATTTTGCTGATTATATCACGGTGCTTTTGGTTTAGCACGTTTCTTTGACATGGTGTTTCTTGAAAATTGTTGATGCTTTATCAGATTCAGCAGTATGAAAGCAGGCCCATATACCATACAGCTCAGTATTTTAAAGTTATAAAGCTCTGTTCAGACACATGACCATTCCCAGAGCTGAAAGAGTCATGTGCTCCTGGGGAAGAATTAATGCCCCAGTGGTCACCAAGATCTGCTGGGGCACAACAGGGTGAAGTCAGGGACTAGTTTCTGACAAAACAGACTTTAAACAAACAAAGATAAAAAAAAGATAAGGGCATTACATAATGGCAAAGGGAACAATTCAACAAGAGGAGCTAACCGTCTTAAACATATATGCACCCAATACAGGAGAACCCAGATTCATGAGAAAAGTTCCTAGAGGCCTATGAAGAGACTTAGACTCCCACACAGTAATAGTGAGGGAATTTAACACTCCACTCTCAATATTAGACAGATCATTGAGACAGAAGATTAACAAGGATATTCAGGACTTGAACTCAGCTTTTGATCAAGTAGATCTGATAGATATCTACAGAACTCTCCACCCAAAAACAACAGAATGTACATTCTCCTCAGTGCCACATAGCATTTACTCTAAAATCAATCATACAATTGAAAGTAAAACACTCCTCAGCAAATGCAAAATAACTGAAATCATAATTAACAGTCTCTCAGACCACAGCACAATCAAATTAGAACTCAAGATTAAGAAACTCACTCAAAAGCACACAACTACAAGGGAATTGAACAACTTGCTCCTGAATGACTCTTTGGGAAGTAATGAAATTAAGGGAGAAATCAATGAATTATTTGAAACCAATGAAAACAAAGAGACAATGTACCAGAATTTCTGGGATGCAGCTAACACAGTGTTAAGAGAGAAATTTATAGCACAAACCTCCTCATCAAAAGGCTAGAAAGATCTCAAATCAACGAAACACATCCAAACACAACTAAACACTAGCATCATGACTAAGAGAACTGGAAAACCAAGAGCAAACAAACCCCAAAGCTAGCAAAGGACAAAAAATAACCAAAATCAGAATGGAACTGAAGGAGATAAAAACAAAAAAAGTCTTCAAAAAAATAAATAAATCCAGGAGCTGTCCTTTTGAAAAAAAAATTAATAAAATAGATAGGCCACTAGCTAGAATAATAAAGAAGAAAAGAAAGAAGAATCAAATAGACACAATAGAAAATGATAAAGGGGGGAGGAGAATCCAAGATGGCCGAAATGGGAACAGCTCCGAAGTGCAGTTCCCAGTAAGAACAATGCAGAGGGTGAGTGCCCACCACATTTCAAAACAAATTTTCACTGCTCACAGTCCAGGAAATTCCCAGGCCGAAAAGCACCAAGAGTTTTCAGCATGGCAGTTTCAGCCAGTGCCGGGTTGGTGCACAGAAACTCATACAAATCTGGGAGGCCATTTTAATTGGTGCCTGGAATGCCTGGGAGACAGAGATGCCCATTCAACTGAAAGGGAGGGGGCAGAGACAGGGAGCCAGGTGACCTGTCTTGGTGGATAACACCCCCACAAAACAAGCAATCTGAAATGCTCTGGATTGAGAGTTTTGCAGCAAGCACAGCTGAACCCAGGATGGTCCAGCTCACTGCGGGGAAGGGCGACCACCACTACTGAGGCAGTCTGCCACTACCAAGGCAGTTCACACAGCAGCTGGGCAGAGCCTGTGGCAGCTCAGCAATGTGCCTGCTGGCAGACTGTGACTACTCAGTGCAGGGCAGGGCATCTGTGAAAAAAGGCAGCAGCACTACAGGAACTTATAAATAAAGCTGATCTTCCTAGGACAGAGCACCTGGGAAAAGAGGCGGTTATGAGTTCCGCTGCAGCAGACTTAAAAGTACCTGCCCCGCAGCTCTGTATGGAACAACGGAGCTCCCAGCACAGCACTTGACCTCCTATACGGGACAGATTGTCTCCTCAAGCAGCTCCCAACCCCTATATACCCAAAGAGACACCTCATAAAGGAAAGCTCAGGCCAACATCTGGCAGGTACCCTTCTGGGATGAAGATAACAGAAGAATAAACTGGCAGCAACCCTTACTGTTCTGCAGTCCTTGCAGGCGATCCCCAGGCAAGCAGGTCTGGAGTGGACCTCCAGCAGTCCTGCAGCAGTGGGGCCTGTTAGAAAGAAAACTAAGAAACAGAAAGACATAACTTCATCATCAACAGAAAGGACGTCCACTCAGAGACCCCATCTGAAAGTCACCAACTACAAAGACCACAGATAGATAAAGCCACTAAGATGGAAAGAAACTAGTGCATAAAGGATGAAAACACCAAAAACCAGAATGCCTCTCCTACTCCAAAGGATCACAACTCCTCACCAGCTAGGGATCAAAGATAGATGGAGAGTGAATCTGATGAATTGACACAAACAGGCTGCAGAAGGTGGGTAGTAAACTTCTCAGAGCTAAAAGAACATGTGCTAACCCAATGCAAAGAAACTAAGAACCTAGAAAAAAGGTTAGATGAGATGCTAACTAGAATAAACAGCTTAGAGAAGAATATAAATGACCTGATGGAACTGAAAAAAACAGCACGGGAGCTTCAAGAAGCATACACAAGTTACAATAGCCAAATTGACCAAGCAGAAGAAAGGATATCAGAGATTGAAGATCAACTCAATGAAATAAAACAAGAAGGCAAGAATAGAGAAAAAAGTGTGAAAAGAAATGACCAAAGCCTCCAAGAAATATGGGATTATGTGAAAAGACCTAATCTACGTTTGATAGGTGTACCTAATGTGACGGAGAGAATGAATCCAAGCTGGAAAACACTCTTCAGGATATTATCCAGGAGAACTTCACCAACCTAGCAAGCCAGGCCACCATTCAAGTCCAGGAAATACAGAGAACACCACAAAGATATTCCTCAAGAAGAGGAACCCCAAGGCACATAATTGTCAGATTCACCAGGGTTGAAATGAAGGAAAAAATGCTAAGGGAAGCTGAGGTTGCAGTGAGCTGAGATCGTGCCACTGCACTCCAGCCTAGGTGACAGAGTGAGACTCCACCTCAAAAAAAAAAAAAAAAAAAAAAAAAGGAATGAAATACAAAACAAAACACAATTTAATTTCTGTGAATTAATATGAAAACCCAGAGGCAGAGGTTGCAGTGAACTGAGATCGTGCCACTGCACTCCAGCCTGGGTGACAGAGTGAGACTCCATCTCAAAAAAACAAAAACAAAAACAAAATAGAATGAAATACAAAACTAAACACAGTTTAATTTCTGTGAATTAATATGAAAAACATATGTATACAAAATAAAAATATCCATTCGTGAGAACATGAACAGATACATAATAAACATGTTAGAATGACTACCTAGTGACCAGAGAAAGGGATGAAAGTGGGGTATGAGAATAAAAGAGATACCAATCAATCAACTAAGAAAGGGAGCTGGGTCAGCTCCCTTAGGCATTTGAAGAGATAGCAGTAAGTTGCCAAGGCAGCAGAAAAAGATGTGGAAAATCTTGGGTTGCCTCCATTTCTCAATATTCCTTATCATTACATCTTATAATGCCTAACTCATCTATTCTCCATGAAAGCTGGCCCACAAAAATGTAATTAGTTAGAAGAAATCTCCTGATAGTACTTCATTTCCTGCCCAATTTCATGTGAAAATGTCTTTTCCCCTGCATCTTGAGCTTTGATTCTTTCCCGATATTCTGGCCAAACCTGACAATTCTTTGGTGATCTAAATGCTGGTATAGAGTTGATAACATTATTTCTTATTACAAAGAAATTATGGAAAGCAAGCTCACATTTATATTGACAGTGAAGAAATCCCTTGTTTTGTACAGGGTCTGTCTTAATGCTTGTATATGCAGCCGCTTTCTGGGAGTGAGGATGCATTGTCTGTCCTTAACATTCATTCTGGAATTGGAGTTCCAGACCTACTGAAGTTATAGGAAGTAGAGCTAAATTACACTAAATGGAAAAATAGCACAAATAAAGAGAATAAGAAGCATGAGAGATTTAGTCAGGAGGTGAATTGTTTAATGAAAATCCCCTTCTGTAATTTATAATAATGGGAGTTCAACAGCCTATTTCTGTCTCAAGACAATAATTAGAATATTTTATTTTACAGACTTCAAAATTTAAAGGAGGTGTCAAAATGGAGGATAGGGAAAAGGTAAGCTATGTTAACAATATTTAGTATGATTTATGGGTGTTTTAAAAAATTTCCTGTTATAGCAACTAATTAGATATCTTGGATATAAGAGTTCCAGATACTTTTCTTGACTTCTCTTGATTTATATGATTAATTCTTCAAATTCACTAGGATTGCGGTTTCTTTACCAGTAAAGGAAGAAACTAAAGTATAAAAACTTTTCACTCATATTCCAAGATCTTTGAAGAATAATAGTTGTTCTCTTCAAGTATTACCTTCAGGGTCGTCACAACCTCCTTGGGGGAAGACTTCATGTGGATATTGTAAGTATGATTATCATCAGTTTCTATGCTAAAATATCTTGAAAAGTCTTTAGATCTTAGAAAGATCTTTTTCATTCAAGTTTAAATAAGTTGATTTATAAATTTGAAATCTGAGAAGTTGGAATGAGAATGGGAAAAGTAGAAGCTCATGGTATAATGGTAAGAAAATATCAACAGTACTTGAAAAATGTCTTGCCCTCTCCCTGTGGGTCACTGTAAACCATTTTTAAGTCTTTATCCAAAATAAGAATGTTCAACAACATGATAAGCTCTCAGGAAGATTGTGAAAATACCAAAGCTAAATCTCTAGATTAAAGTAAAATGACTATTGATTTGAATAATGTTATGTTTACTCTTTTGAACCTATCATCTTTATTATTTAAAAGTTGTATAGTGTGAGCCAGATTTTCTCATTTCAGTTTAAAAGATCCAAGCCATTCTTATGTCCAGATTCATCTATGGTTACTATGGAGATGCCTCACTTTGTGTGAGGATTTACATTGTCATCCCAAAAGCGAAGGAATTTGGGCTATTGAGTGCTTTGAAGACTCTCTGAGGTGGGGGGGTTGGGCAAATATCAAAAGTTGCTGACATTTGAGTTGAGACTCAGTGATTCATGGGTAGTGAGCGGGTCAGGGAGTGGGAGTTGGTTATGTTCTGCATATAACGGGTGCCCATCTTCACAATTGTATTAACCTTGTACACACCACCGTTAGCTACTCTACAGCCATTCTAGTCATGTCTCTTTGATTTCAGAGAGCTATTGAGTTTATAACCTGTGACCAGTAGGCTTAGAATTGTAAAACCCATGTCAGTCACTGAAAGTAAATGTAGGGAAAATGAAAATGAATTTTAAAAATATATTGGTGCCCAGAAAATCTGAGTTTTGGATCTCACTGAGTGGTCCTGAACTGTTCCTTTCATCCTAAGGCATATGAGCCATTAGATTGGGCTGGATACATCAGGGTTCCCCAAACATTTCTCTGAAGTGCATCCAAGAGTTGGTATATTTATCTTCTTCTCTCTTCTCCCCCAAGTCCCTTTCATAAGCTCCTAAACACCCCGGAACTAAATTTATTTTTATTACCCTATTTAAAATGAAAAATCAGAGTAAAATTTATATTCTACTGCATGATATATTGGTATGTTTTCATATAAACTACTTCAAATGAATAAGTTATCTTAAACTTTCCAGTAAAATAGATGCACCAGAATAACATGTCCTGTTCCCTGTGGCTCTGAGTACAGTACAACATACTGCCTTATATGCCTCGTGGTGCACAAAATTCCATCTGAGCAACAGCTGAAAATTATACTTTAACAGAGCTGTGAAAGACGATTGCCTCTGGTCCTATGTGATGTCTGAAATCCCACCATTTGAAATGATATTCTTTAATCTCTGTGTTCTCCTTGACAATGCAGCTAGAAAAGGATGTGTGATAAATTATTAATGCCTTAGCAGTGGCTAGTGGTAGCTCAAGGACAACATACATTTATAGTAATAATAGTTACTGGTATGGTTTGAATGTTTTTCCCTCCAAAATTCATGTTGAAATTTAATCTCCGATTTGTCACTATTGAGAGAAAGAAAACAATTAAAGGCCCTTCATAGAGGGCCTTTAAGAGGTGATTGGGCCATGAGGGCTCTGGATTAATTCACTCATGGATTAATGGGTTAATAGATTAATGAATTAATGGACTATCATGGGAATGAGGGAGAGAGAGAGAGAGAAAGAGAAAGAGAGAAAGAGAGAGAGGAGAATCCTTATCGGGAGGGAGCAGTGGGGTTTTAACCCTTGAGTTATTCCCCTCCCCTTTCATGTTCTCTCCCAATGAGAGTAGTTCTTTCAAACTTCCTCTGGAGTAATTGATCTTTGACTCCAATACTGGATTGGCTACTTGGTCCACAAGTCTTGAGTTACAGAGCCCCCCTCCTCCCAGAGCCTTCAGGGACTTTTGGGACAAAGGAACCCATGTGGATTTCCCTACCTAGCCCATGCGGGAAACCCAGACAAAGAACTTTACATTTCAAACTCCTCTGGTTTCCAGATGGAGGGGTGGAGCCAGGAAACTTCTGCCTTTGAAAGTATGCCCCTCGCTGAGCTGGGAAGAGAAGTTTTTTCTTTAACACAGTCCCTCAATACCACTGCTGAACCTGGAACCAGGGTTTGAAGTCTCATCTCTACTGCATTTATCCATTATGTGTCCTGTTCCTGTGGCTTTTTCTGTTGTGAGGTCTTTCATATGTCTAAATTTCTTCTGCTTCTGTGGCTCAGGCCCTTTCTGGAGAAGTATACTAGCCTTCCAGCTTTAAATAAAATTTATGGAGGTAATTGTTTTGGACTGAGCTTCTGCACTAGGCCTAAGCAGACCAGACCAAATAAGAATGGGGTCACTCATGGTAAATGCCATGTAATGGGAAACTTAGAAATAGGCCAATTTTCCAAAAAAGCTGGAGATTCAGCAACAACCATTGTAAAGGGGGTTAACCTGAGTCAGCATTACAGAGAAACCATGCTTTAACCCTATAAGGAAAGTAACTTTGAAAAGACAAATTATCTTCTTCCTTGTTTCTGCTTTTTTTTTTTTTTCAAGTTTTTCTGCCTATAAAACCCATGCCTTCTGCTCAGTCCATTGGAGCACATTTCTGTTTTGTAAATGAAATGCTGCCCAATAAAGGCCAATTAGATCTTTAAACTCAAATGTGTTTAAATTTTGTTCTTGACACAGTTGATCTTTCTGCTTTCAAATACTTTCCCCTCCAAATCTTCTGGCAGGTTGTCTCTGAGGACAGTATTACTAATTCACTAATCAATTGTGCTATCCTTGCACAAAAGCCTTTATCGACCACCTGTGACCCATTGAATCCAGTTCAGCTTTTCCCCTTGGCATTGAAAACCGTCTTGATCCTGCCTGACCTACATGTCTGGGCTTATCTACATAGCCACTGACACAAAACCTACATACTTGACAATCTAGTTGTTTTACATTTCCTCAGACGTGGGATTAAAAGTGATGGGCAAAATTGGGAGAGCTGGTGCTAAAGACACATTTGATCTGTTTAAACTTCCTGGAAGGGTCAGATCACCGTGAGCAATCCTGATGTTTGCTGGGTTGGGGGAACAGCAGGCTTGCAGACTTAACATGTGACTGGAAAGAAATGTTGACCAGGGTTTAAACCAGTGTCGAAGAGAGGTCTCAGGTGTGTGGAACCCAGTGAAAACCAGTACACTGTCACAAGGTTGAGAGATGGGAGGGATGAACCAGGCTGATTACCAGCTTTTCTGGGTTGGGGACAAGGGTGCTGCTGTGGTCTGAATGCTCCCCAAAATTCATGAGTTGAAAGTTAATTCTCATTGTGGTTGGGCTAGAGGTGGGGCCCTTTGTGAAGTGATTAAGTCATAAAGATTCCACCCCACCACAATGGATTAGGGAACTAAGAGCTGGAGGAAACTAGCTTGGGCCCCTTTTGTTCTTCTGCTCTTCTGCCATGTGAGAATGTAGGATTTATCTTCTTTTTGTCCTTCCATCTTTCCTAACATGTTTAGGACATCTAGAGTGCCGTCTATGAGGAACAGGCCATCACCTGAAACTGAACCCACCAGCACCTTGATGTTGGACTTCCCAGCCTTCAGACTGTGAGACAATAAAATTTTATTCTTTATAAACTATACAGTTTCAGGTATTTTAAAATAGCAGCACAAATGGACTAAGAAAGATGCCTAACAAACGGCAAAGACAACCTTGGCAGGAGGGATTGCATAAGATTAAGGCCTCATTTTCATGCAAAATTTTATTATGCATGAAGTTACTATTTCCCCAGTGTCTGAGGAATTTTGGCCATTGTTTCCATGTGTGTATGTGTGTGTTTAGCTGGAGCCTAACAAAAGAAGGCTGTGGATGATGCCACCACTTCCTTACTTCCTGTAGCCACACACCAAAGTGCGCTGGGAGAGGGGCCGTTAACTCCAGAGCCACAACCTGGGTCTGGGAAAGCTCTGATTTCAAACACGCTGTCGATTCTTCCCAAAATAGCATTAATTTTTATCATAATGTATGTCTTTATTTTTGCTGCCTACAACATGGCCCTTTTCCTATCACACCATCATTCTCATGGAATGTTCTTTAAATACAAACAGAACCTTTGCTTCCTAAGAACTTTCTTTTGCACTTTGCCAGAGGGTCAACCTTCTGAATGAAATCAAAAGTGAAACTGTGGAGGAGTGTGGGATCCAGAAGCATAAGAATTCTCTTGTTCCTAGTTGTGGGGTTCTCAGCACAATAGTAAGAACCCTTAAAATGATAATTCAAATTTCTCTTGAAAAATTTTCATTTACAGTAGAATAAATATCAGGAGATGTTAAGTGTTTGTTACTAAGAATAGCATATTTCTGAGCTCCACAATTTTTTTGCAAAGCAGATATATACATTTGATACCTACAAGTTTTGAATGTGCAAATATTGACTCAGCAGATGGATGAACCAGGTCTAACATACTTTTTTTTTTTTCCTCAAGGGTTGGGCCTATCATGACTCTGATTAAGGGTTACTGATAACTGATGAATTTTTAGAATGGAATGGTTTCCCCACCCTTTTCTCTAGAATGTATAACATCTGTGTGAAATGCTAACGAGATTTTTCTCATTTTTATGGTTTAGGCTAAATCCATGTTTATACCCCTAAAATTTCTCTAATGACCCTTGCTGATGACTTATATCAAGTCACTAGGGGATTTGCTAGGAATCTCCAAGTTGTTTGATTCATTTGATTTTCAGTATTTTTTATTTTGGGACTGGTTAATAAAAAACTATCTTCAAAGAGGGCAAAGAACCTTGAATAATGGAATTTCAAAATGCTTTCAGAATTAGTTCTGAAGATAAACAAATGAGGAAAAAATGTACATAAAATTCCAAACTCTAAAACAGTTTTATGCAAGCATACTTGCATAAAATCATAAATTTGAAAGCAGTATTAGAAGTTAGTTGTTCTAGAATATGAGGTACAAAGCAAGTGACTCATGGTTGAATCATTTACATCAACAAGTGTTGTCACGAAGTGCTACAATTTAACAGCACCTAAAGTTTCTACCTTTAAAGTGAACAGCAGGCACATTATTAAGTAACTTAACTTGGCACAACATGATTTTCATAAAAATTGATAATATCATCTTAGAAAAGTTAACTACATCATGAGGTATTTTTTAGGTACAAAATTTTAATCTATAATGTATCTACAGTTATTGGCACCAGGTATGTATACAGACTCTCAGTTTCTGGAGACCCACAGGAAAATCCAACACTCCAACACTGAAGGAGCTTGCCCACCCAGGCCCCACTGGTTTTGAGCGATGTTTCAAAGCATCACACATTCCAACATGTGGCCCCTAATCTCTGCTGGGGGGAGCTGCAGTTGAGCAAGGGTTTTCTCAGAAGCCTTGATTTTCTTGTACATATCCGTCTTAGGGTCTCAAGCTGGAGGTTGTTGACTACCTCACGCTTTATGCTTCTAAGCGTATGTTGTCTTGAGAATGTGGATCCAAACAAGTAACCCAACAAACTATTTGAATTAATTGTATGTTTAATCAAATCTTAAAATCTTACATGTGCAAGCCAGGCGTGGTGGTTCACGCCTGTAATCCCAGCACTTTGGGAGGCCGAAGCAGGTAAATCATTTGGGGTCAGGAGTTCGAGACCAGCCTGGCCAACATGGTGAAACCATGTCTCTACAAAAAATACAAAAATTAGCTGGGCATGGTGGTGTGCACCTGTAATCCCAGCTACGTTGGGGCTGAGGTGGGAGGATTACTTCAGCCTGGGAAATGGAGGTTGCAGTGAGCCAAGATCATGCCACTGCACCCCAGCCTGAGTGACAGAATGAGACCCTTTCTCAAAAACAAACAAACAAAAACAACCTTACATCTGCAGACATAGCATTACACTGGGAATTAGCACCTTCCCCTCCATGGTAAACGGTGCAGGTGGGGATTAATGCTGTTTTACAGATGTAAGTGGGCTAGTGTCCTTTTACAAATGTGACCCAAAGAGGCTAAAAGACTTGCCCAAGGTCAAATTTCAGTTATTACATTTCTCATTTATTATGCTATTTAGCTATGATTGTCATGAAAAGGTTTCACACAGCTTGAAATTCCTGGCAGTAATTCTTAAAATCAATTCCTGGAATATTATTTTTGGAGTGAACAACTCAATCTCTGGAAAATTTGGAGGTTAAAGAGAGGAATTAGTTTTCTGAAGGGATGTCTTGCCCATGTAACGAGCCCATGTTGCCCCCTTATGGAACTTTGTATATTTGCAAAATTCTTTGCTGAATTAGTTTTTCACTGAAGTGTGACAAATAAAACAGAATTTACAGCATTAGCCTTTCTCAGGATAACATGTTAGCGTACCATTTTCATATATTAAATCAACTGTTACTGAAATTTAGCCAAATTGAAGGAAAATGTGGTTATGAGGAAGTCTACAGAAAACTTGTTTATATTAATTTTTAACTATACTCACAGCTCCTTTGCCCATATCCTCAGGGCTGATCATTTTGGGAGGCTAAGGTAGGCGGAACACCTGAGGTCAGGAGTTTGAGACCACCCTGGCCAACATGGTGAAATCCCCGTCTCTACTAAAAATACAAAAAATTAGCCGGGCATGGTGGTGCATGCTTGTAATCCCAGCTACTCAGGAGGCTGAGGCAGGAGAATTGCTTGAACTTGGGAGGTGGAGTTTGTAATGAGCCGAGATTGCACCATTGCACTCCAGCTTGGGCCAAAAGAGCGAAACTCCATCTCAAAAAAAAAAAAAAAATGTATCTAATGAAATGGGATGGTGTTCTTAATATTTTACTAAATATTGTGGGTCATTTTAAGTTTCATGCTTGCGAGGCACTTGGGGATTTGGTTAAGTTTTCCTTGTTCAATGGGTTTGAATTTGAGCTCTGCTACTTAGCTACATCACCTCTGGTAGACTCAATTTCTGAGTCTCAGCATCTTCTTCAGTAAAACAGGGAGAATGGCACTGTTTGTGAAGCATTTGAAATGACTCCCCTGTGCAGAGTATACATGCAAAAGTGAAAGCAGTGGTGGTGGTTGTAGCAGTAGTAATCCCTGGATCTCAACTCCTCAATTATCACATGAGGAGATTGTACTAAATGAGCTCTGAGGTCCTCTCAAGTTCTTAGATCTCTGATCCTGTGGATGAATGAAAAGCAGAGGAAGAAGGAGGCACCATGAGCAGTGTTTCCATCCCTGCTGTCCTGGGAAGCTCTTTCCCCTCCTCTCCACAGCACCTGGAAGGAGCAGGTAGTTAGTACTGAGTAATTTGCTGGCAGGGCCTGCTGGTTTCGGCCACAATTTCTGAGTCCTTTGGGGAGTCATATGCAATAGGGGATACATCAGATACCAGAACCTCTCCATGGGTGTGAAAGCATTCTGCCTTTAGGAACCCACTCACCCCGATGGGGCCACTGATCATAGAAAGTCTCAACAGAAAAACGGAAGTGGTACCTAAGGTAGAAGACGGGGCAGTGGATGTAGCAAACCACTGCCATGGCACATGTATACCTAGGTAACAAACCTGCACGATCTGCACATGTACCCCAGAATTTAAAGCATAATAAATAAATTTAAAAATAAAATTAAAATAAAAAAAATGGAAGCAGGTAGTGTGCAATGAAAGTGGATGTAGGGGGGGCTGGAAAGTGGGACACATCGAAGCCTAAGAACTGGACTGGAAGGAGGCACAAAGAAGGGATTGCTGGCAGGGAAATTCCTCCCATTGGCCCAGGGTCTCAATTTCACCCCTTGTCCAAGATAAACACCACAGACATTAAAGTGATGAAAGCACTTTATTCAGTAACTACTGACAGTCAGGGAAAGAGCTGAGCTCCATTCTAATTTATGCAGAGGTGGCTGTGTGTTTTATTGTAATTTTTATTATTCCAATAAGACTTTATTGTTTATGTCTGAAAATTAGCTATAAAACTTATAATATACATTGTTTCATCAATTCTCTCTCTAGTTTTAGCTCTATTGAGGTACGATTGATATACAAAAAAGTTGCACACATTCAATGTATGCATCTTGATGAATCTGGACATATAGGTACACCCATGATGCCATCATCACATAAAACACATTCATCACCTCAGAGGCGGAACTTAGGAGGAAGAGAGAACTGGGGTTCAAATAAAGTTACAAAGGGTTGGTCAGTGTAAATGTGACTAGGTCAGCTGTGTCTGCTAGCTGGCAATGATGGTCCAAAATTAAGATTCTATCCTGACAGTTACCTTTCTAAGAATGATCTTCAGGTCCTTGAGAAGACAATCCTAAATTGCAGGAGATATGTATACATCTCAAAAGGACAGAGTAGGATTCATGATTGTAAGACCTTTTTAGTAAATGCTCTAATAAAAGGAGGCGTAGGGGCCCAGGGGAAACAACTTCTTTGTCCTCTGAAGAGTCACTGAAAGTCAATTGACAAAAGGCAGATTTAATAAGAGGAATAACATCCGTAGGCCAGGCACAGTGGCTTCTTACATTTGCAATCTCAACACTCCAGGAGGCTGAGGCAGGAGGATAGCTTGAGCCCAGAAGTTCAAGACCAGACGGGGCAATACAGTGAGATTCTATCTCTATAAAAATTTAAAAATTATCTGGACATGGTGGTACATACCTGTCGTCCCAGCTACTTGAAAGTCTGTGGTGGGAGGATCATTTGATCTGGAGAGGCGGAGGCTGCAGTGAGCTGAGATCATAACATTGCCCTCCAGCCTGGGTGGCAGAGTGAGACCCTGTCTCAGAACTACTACTACTACTACTATTACTAGAAATGATGTACAAATTTATGTGCATGGGGGAGAATCAGAGTGATTACCCCCACTATGCAGTGGGGCAAAGGTGGTTATATACCCCTTCTTCCTCTTCTTAGGGGAAAGGGGAGTTGGGGAAGTGTGATGATTTTAGGAAGATAGCAAATGATTTTCAGGGGAACTCACTGGGCTTGAAGAACATACAATGGCTTAGAACAAAGTCTGTTGGGCCTGCAGAGCAGACAATGGTTTGTGAAAAAAGTCTGTAAATGTGTGTTGACGTACTTCAGTCTTTCTTCTTGCAATATGAGTTCAGTTAATACAAAGTTAGGGAAAGAACTAGAGGTAAGAGAAAATTGTTTTCTTCTCTGGTGGTTCTGGCATTTAGGCAGATATGGGAACTTCAGAGAACAACTTCATCCTGTGCTTTAGGAGAGACAGAGGATTGAGAAGCAGTAATGAGGGAAGGTCAGAGAGACGTTGAGGCTGATTCCTTGGTTCAGCATGTCAAAGTGTTGTACTTTGGGGTGTTGGTTTTGGAGCCCCAACAGAGGTCTGGGACCTCTGTCCTATCTTTAGGACAAACAGAAAATTGTCCCAGCAGCTCTGGTCTTTCTCAGGCAGGCATGTTAATACAGGGCTGGGGCCATCCTACGGACATGGTCTTCTGCTGCTAGAAGGCAGGCTAGAGTTTGGGGCACTTCTCTTTAGTACAGGGGTTTGGATGAAGTTGTTACATGCTGAAAGTTCTGCAGTTGTTACCACAAGGTCTTCTATGGCGAATCTAACTTCTCACAGGGCCGACTTTTATGTAGAAACCAAGTAGCTTATCCACTCATTCCATAAATATTTGTGGGGGAGCTTTCTACCTGCTGGGCACAGTTTGAGAGCCAGAGAGTCTTAGAATTGTTTGTACTGTTCACTAGTTATTTTATTTGTATTAGTCTCACCTTAACTAAATAGTGAAATTCCTTGAGGTCAGAGACACTATCTTATTCTTCTGTTTTCCATACCATATGGAATTTAAAAGAGCCTATTAGTCACTTGAATTTATTAAATATAGTTGAACCATACAACAAATAAAGAAAAACACGTTGAAACAGAATTTAAGTAACTTGAGAGTTGAATAGAGAAGAAAAAGAAAAAGAAAATATTGAAGTAATGAAAGAGGTTATTTAACTGCCCCTTCACAACCTTTATATCTTTTTTGTGGTCTCCAGAATATTTGGTTTGAAAAAAAATCACTTATTAAAAAGTCTGAAGACCACTGATGAATTTCATAGGTCCAGAGAGGCGAAGTCAAACAACGAGCTTCCCCTAGAAATGATTACACAGGATGATTAAGCCAAAGGGGACATGTTGCTCCAGGCAGCGCCTAATCAGAACACACGTGTTCCCTATCTTAGACCCCAAATCCTTTGAACTCAGAGGAGCAAGTCAAAGGAGGTCTCCAAAACTGTGAGCTTGGAAGAGTTACAGTGTGGAAGATGAGGTTTGAGGAGAAAGCACTGAAGGTGATTCAACTCAAACTTCATAACTGCTCTCTGAACTTCAGAGACTGGGAATTTGATGCCTAAAGAAGTTGTATCCTCACTGGCCTTTTTGACAGGAAGAAGAAACTAAAATTAACCCTAAAAGTTATGCTAACTCCTGTATTTTTGAAATATTCTAAAAAATATTTGCTATTTGCTTTCTTAAGTGTAAGGAAGGAATGAATCTCTGAGGTACATAAAACTACGCTTTTTGGTGTGTCTGATTTAACATTGCTAAAAATAGTCAAAGCTTCTACTAGTTTAACATGTACCCAAAGGCTAAGAATAGATGCAAAGAATTTTATTCTTTCTAGATGCAAGGAATATTCTCAGATCTTGCCAGCTCTGCAGCAAATGGAGGAGGTGGTTCTTGGATGTCAGATTTTGCTGGAGGGAGGCCAGGCTGCGGTAGCCCAGTTGTAATGCTTTCCTCTGAGGTGTTGGCATCAGGGCTTGCTTCCACTTCTGTTTGCCCACAGTGATTTCTAAAGGAAGGCCAAGGTTGGGTAAGGGTCAGGTTGGCACAGAACTGATGTCAGAAGCTGTAAGACATAGGGCTGCTTTTACAAAGATGCATGCATTTTATCTAACAGCCTTTTCCCCTAAAATAGCCTCACTTCTATTTCTGTAGTTCTCAGCAGGGTGAGTTTTGTCTCCCAGGAGGAATTTAGCAGTATCTGGAGACATTTTTCATTGTCATAATTGGGGGAGGTTTGCTACTGGCATCTAGTGGATAAGAGACAGATATGCTGCTAAACATCCTACAATGCACAGGGCAGCAGCCACAACAAAGAAGAATCCAATCCAATATGTCAATTGTGCCAAGGTTGGGAAACCTCATTATGTATTTCAAGACAGGAAAACTAGCTCCTGGCTTAGTGTGCTGACTTAACGCCTTACTGATCGGTGTGGTCTCTAGACACTAGCATCACTTGGGAGTTCCTGAGAAATACAGACTCTCAGTTCCCCCACTTGGGATACTGGATCAGAATCTGCATTTTAACAAGATCCACAGGTGACTTATATGCATCTTTAATATTGAGAAGCACTGATAACCTTCTGTGAGAACTACAAGGGCAAGGCAGTGAGACAAGTGCTTCAGCATGGCTAAGTCAAGAGGAGACAGTTCTGGCCCTACTTAGGCAGCATCTTTAAATTAAAAAGAAAAAACTAACTTTTTCCCTGTTTTGTTTTGTGTTTTTAAATTTCCATTGAAGTTTCCTCTATTTTTTTTTCTATTTTGTCCTTCTTTCCTTCCTTTCTTTTTTGCTCTCTCCTTTCTCTTAAGTTACTCTGCTTCATTATTTCTCTTTATCTCACACATATGTATGCAGTGTTCTTCTAGGCCCTTAATTTTGAGTTACTTGTGATACAAAAAAAAAAAAAAAAAAAAGGCAGATACTTATCTCTTTAATTAAAGGAAATTGTCCTAGTGGGTAGAATCTGGAAGGACAGTCATACTTTCTGAAATGTAATAACACAATTAAATTCTACCCCTCCCTTCAGTGGTAAGATATTAAACAGGAAGGCAATAAAGCTCATCCGATACTAATTTGATCAGAAGCCTGTGCAATCAGTCTCTTTGATATACCTTTTGTCAACACAGCTTTAGGTTTTGAATAGGCAGTCTAAAACCCTGGAAATCTACCATATTGACTTATCAGCAATATTTCTGCTGAACCTAGGTATAATAATAGGACTGATTAAAAATAAAATTTAGTCTGTATACCATGCAATGTAACATAAATTTTAGTTCCATGTTTCTCTATAAAAATACAAGCTAAAATTTTAAATTATTAAAACAACCTTCAGTTTAACTTGCTAAATATTTACTTAGCACCTATTGTTTACAAAATGCTGGAATAAAAATTGTGGAAAATTAGAAAAGATTAAGATATAATTTTTGCCCCGGTTCATAAGCTGGTGTGTGCGTGTGTTTGTGTGTGTATGTGTGTGTGTATTGGAATGGATAGAATATGCAGGGGTCTATTCATGTTAAGTATAGTAACACATATACCAACAAAGAGCTATGGGAGTTTATAGAAGAATATTCATACTTAGTGTTTCTTTGTTATAAAAAAAAAATAGATTTTGAAGTAAAAAGGAAATGACTGAAGAGGTTCCAGTTCCTAAAAAGCTGTGGTTTTCTCAGCGACGTTTTACAACCTGGTTAACAGTTACATTAAGTTTTAGGGAAGTTTAAGTAAGGAGCACAAATAGGCCCGATACTCTCAGTAAAGCACCATTGCTATTTATGCCTGTTTTCCCCAAAATTTCTTTATACTTATATTTTAAAACACATCTTTTCACATCTTCATAGCTTTTTCTTTTTCTCATTTAAAACTACAGTGGTACCAAAGCAGAGAGAGATTTATTCTTTTTGATTGTGGATTAAAGTCAGACATGGAAGACAACGAAACTGTTATGTAAGCATTGAAAAGACTTACCAAAAACCATATGTAATGGGTATTTTTATCAACATAACTGAATAAAATTTATCTTGCTTAGAAATGATTTTTTAAATGTAATGCCTAAAATAGTTATTATGCAAATTTCTTCACCTGGCATCTATTAGAGACTTTAATAATAACACTCTAAAAATGAACTTCAACTTTTCCATGGGATCTAATCAGTATGCAAAAGGACATATGCTATCTGGAAATGACAAGTAATGGGAAAGTTAGTCCTTTTGCTCATACCCTGTGACCTTGCAAATGACTATTTGTGCTAAAAATTACATCAGTATTTGGATGAATTCCTAAATAAATTCAAATTAAATTGAGTCATACTGAAGCTTTATTCAATTAGAAAATAGCATTGAAAGATTCATTTAAAAAAAGCTAGATAGAACTGGCTTTATGTGATAAGTTTGATAGGGCAGGGCTCACCTTTTGAAATTGGAAGATGTGTCTTCACTGTGTGATATTGAAGATCATTGAGGTAATTACAAATGTGTGTTCACTACTATATAAAACAAGTCTACTTCATTAATAATGCTGGCCTCAGATTTTCCAAATATACTTTTATTTTCTCCAAGTTCTAGGCGTAATGTACTCCTCTCTGGTTTCAACCCTGTGCTCACTTCCTCATCCATGGCTTTTCTTTTACTTTTTTTTTTTTTTTTTTGACACAGAGTCTCACTCTGTCACCCAGGCTAGAGTAAAATGGCACGATCTTGGCTCATTGCAACCTCTGGCTCCTCTGTTCAAGCAATTCTCCTGCCTCAGCCTCCCAAGTAGCTGGGATTATAGGTGTCCACCACCACGCCCAGTTAATTTTGTGTGTGTGTGTGTGTGTGTATGTTTTTTTTTTTTTAGTAGAGACAGTTTCACGTGTGTGTGTGTGTGTGTGTGTGTGTGTGTGTGTGTTTTAGTAGAGACAGGGTTTCACCATGTTGGCCAGTCTGGTCTCAAACTCCTGACCTCAGGCGATCCACCCACCTCAGCCTCCCAAAGTGCTGGGATTACAGGCATGAGCCACCGCACCCGGCCCTCATCCATGGCTTTTCTACAGCCTCCAGTCACTTACTGCTGGCTTGCTTTTGGATCCACATCAACATTTTGAGAAGCTAGTTTACATGTTTTTTGTTGTTGGTGGTGTGTTTCCTTTTTAAATGAGATAATGAAAAGGCCTGGTTGGAATGCTGAAGGTGAGCTGGCAACTTAGGGAGTAACAACGGGTAAATAAATTCTTGAAAGGAGTTCAAAAATTCTGCTTCTGAGAAAATAGATGTAAGGGAATTACAATTTAGAAAATACTAAACAGATGCATTTTGTTTTACTCTAGAATAGTTTTATTTTTTTCCTTTAGTCTTTCACCTTTGAGCATAAACCATGAAGTCAAAAGCTTCAGAAAAAAGGAAGATGGGTTCCTTCTGGGCGCAGAGGTCAGTTGTATCCTACCTGACTGAGGATATCACCAATATTTCTCCAGGCAAGTCCTGGACAAGAAGGAAGGTAAAGAGGAGAGCCGTTCTTGTGGCAGGAAGGAGGTAACAGAGGCAGCAGGAGATAACTGATGATACTGGTGGATGAACTTAATGGAAGGAGTAATGTGGGAGTATGTGTGTGTTGGAGGGGAAGTGACACCTAAAACAAGGGTAGGGTGGTCTGGCTGGGCATAGAATAGAAATGGAAGGTCAGGCACCATCAGGGTTGCCCATCTCCTGATCCAGCTGAGAAAGACCTGACAGTTCCTCAGGCCCAGGCCTGAACACTAGTTGCCAGCCAGGTGCTCCAGTGATGAGGCAGGGGAGATGGAGAGTGAAGAATGGTTTGTGTGTTTGTGTCCGAGGCCCACCACCATTCACTCAACTGCTGTTTTGGAGAGGAGCAGAGGAAATGAAGGATATTTAACTTGCTCAGCTTTCTCTGGATCCAGAGCTAACCAAAGATGCTATTTACTTAACGGAGTTTATCAATTGGAATACATTTGTATTTTTTCCTCTCTTGGTAGGGTTCAGGTCCACAAAGAATATCAAGTATTACAGAAAGTAAATCAGCAAAGGGCTTTCTGTGCACAGTAAGTGTAGGATGATAAAATTGGCAAGGCGGCTGTATAGGTGGGGTCCACATTCCCTGGGGCCTATGGATGTCATTTACATAACTGAATTTTAGAGAGCTACAAGAATTTCTAAGTTGTAAAACCATGTAGTAAATATAGAATGGTAGACAAGACCACCATCATTTAACATGGTAGACAAGGCAATAGATCACAATTGTATTATTGCTGTGTTAAAGATTTTTGTAGTAAGAAGCTCTGCTCTGTAATTTTGGGGAATGTAACTTCCTGCGGGGGAGATGTCGGGTGCTGCTGGGGTTTGGAACTCTCTAAATGGAACCTGAGGAGAGCTGGAGAAGGCTGTGGGGGGCTCCTCCTTATTCTTCCACAGTGGACTTGCTGTTTGTCTTCCTCTTTTCACCTCCAAGTTGACTCTTCCCATCTTTTCTGTGCTCTGTGAGCCTTTTGTCCTTGTCAGAACTGCTAAGTGGGTAGACTGAGTGTGGGGGACCCCAGAACAAGGACCTCTCAGAGGCACCTTCTAAATCACAGATAACCACAGCTGTCACTGAAGAGAGCTCAAAGCCACTTCCTGTGAGACGAGGACATTTCTTCTATAACACCTGTTCTGAGTCCAAATAAGGATAACCAAAATCTGAACAAGAAATTTTAATTTGTTCATTTCAGTTTGTTCTTTAATGCTGCATTGCAAAGCAATGTTCTCCATTTTTTGTTTTTCTTTTGGGAAACTACCATTTCTTTCTTTTAAGTGATTTTAGTTTCTTAAGAAGCCTTGTTTAGCCCAAGATAGTTTTCTCCATCTTTGCTCCCTGCGCATTGGCCTCACTTCCCACAAAAGGGAGCATTCATCCATTCTCTAGGCATGAAAATCCCTTTGAAGTGCTGTTTATGCATCTATCATTCTCACTGTCAAGTTTCAGAATGCAAGTACAGTATTTATTCTGGCCCTGGTTGGTCGAGTGGGCCATGGTCTGCAGCATGGAGGGTGCCCCTTGGTCAGATACCCTTCCCTGCTAAATTCCCCAAGCCCTATGCCATGGGCTCCCAGGAATTGGTTAGAAGGCAGGGAGATGATGGGGACCTGGAGTGGTGAAGAGCATAGAGTTTCTATGTATTCCTAGCTTGGCTTCCTCCAGTCTCCCAGTCTTGAAACTGTGAACATTTGGGGCCAGATCACTGTCTGTGCTGGGGCCTGTTCGGTGCACTATGGGATGCTGAGCAGCAACCCTGGCTTCCACTCTCTCAATGCCAGTAGCACCTCCCTCGTTGTGACAACCAAAAATATCTCCAGACAGGGCTGAGTGTTGTCCTCACATGAGAAACTCTGGCCTAGGTGAGCAACTGCTTACCTTGTGTTGTTTTCACGTCTGGAGAAAGGATAATTGCCCCCCATTGTGGGGATCAAGGCAGATGGATAAGGGTCAAAGATGGAGGAAACCCTTGGGCTAAACAAAGCTTTCTAAGAAACTATTGTTAACTCTTTTTAGGTGTCATGGTTATGTTTTGAAGGATCTTGTTGGTTGTGTTTAGATCCTTCATTGCAACAAATGTACTGTGTCTATGTAAGACATTTACAATGGGGGCAACTGGGTGTGGGATGTTGGGAACTGTACTATCTTTACCGCATTTCTATAAACTAGAATTATTCTAAAATAAAATGTTTATGTATAGAAAAAGAAAGTTCTGACCTCCATGGAAGAATTTCAAACAGCATTGAATCTTATGAGAGACTGCTGATGAATTTATGCCACTTAAACTTCACACACTGTCCTTCCATCCCATGAAATACGAGGTGCAGAAGTAGCTGTTTATAGAGCCCAAAGTAACCCAGTGTTAACGAAGTGCTGGGAAAGACCCAGGCAAGAAAGAAAAGGGAGACATGTTGAAAATGCCCCTTTGGAGCTTCATGGGAAAAAGAATCACACATATTTTCCTCTCTTACATAGACACTGATGGCAGTGGGGATATAGATAGTTTTGATAATAAAATATCTTATTGATAAGGATAGCAAAACACATAGAAACAATATGGAGTTCATGAGCCTGTGATTTTTTTTTTTAAATTTCAATAGTTTTTGGGGAACAGGTGGTGTTTGGTTTCATGGATAGGTTGTTTGGTGGTGATTTCTGAGATTTCGGTGTATTCATCACCCAGCAGTGTATACTGTATCCAATGTATAATCTTTTATCCCTCACCTCCCTCCCACCATTCTCCCTGAGTCCCCCACAGTCTATTGCATCATTCTCATGTCTTTGCATCCTTGTAGCTTAGCTCCAACTTATAAGTGAGAACATACGATGTTTGGTTTTCCATTCCTGAGTTACTTCACGCTGAGTAGTATTCCATGGGGTGTGTGTGTGTGTGTATATATATATATATATAACATTATGTATATATATCATATCATATCACATCATATATATCACATTTTCTTATGCACTTCCTGGTTGATGGGCATTTGGGCTGGTTCCATGTTTTTGCAATTGTGAATTGTACTGCTATAACCACTTGTATGCAAGTGTCTTTTTCATATAATGACTTTTCTTCCTTTCTGTAGACCCAGTAGTAGGATTGCTAGATCAAATGGTAGATCTACTTAGTTCTTTAGTTCTTTAAGGAATCTCCATACTGTTTTCCATAGTAGTTGTCCTAGTTTACATTGCCACTAGCAATGTAAAAGTGTTCCCTTTTCACCACATCCATGCCAATATCTATTATTTCTTGATTATTTAATTATGGCCATCCTTGCAGGAGTAAGGTGGTATTGCATTGCTGTTTTCGAGTTGCATTTTCCTGATAATTAGTGATGTTGAGCATTTGTTCATGTTTGTTAGCCATTTGTATATCTTCTTTGGAGAATTGTCTATTCATGTCCTTAGCCCACTTGTTGATGGGATTATTATCTTTCTTTTTTCTTGCTTGTTTGTTTGAGTTCTTTGAAGATTCTTGATATTAGTGCTTTGTTGGATAAATAATTTTTGAAAATTTTCTTCTGCTTTATGGGTTGTCTGTTCACTCTGCCAATCATTTCTTTTGCTGTACAAGGATTTTTAGTTTAATTAAGTACCATTCATTTATCTTTGTTTTTGTTGCATTTGCTTTTGGGTTCTTGGTCATAAAATCTTTGCCTAAGCCAGTGTCTAGAAGGGTTTTTCTGATGTTATCTTCTAGAATTTTTATGGATTCAGGTCTTAAATTTAAGTCTTTGATCCACCTTGAGTTGATTTTTGTATAATATGAGAGCTGAGGGACCCAGTTTCATTCTTCTACATGTTGCTTGCCAATTAACCAGCACCATTTGTTAAATAGGGTGTCCTTTTCCCACTTTATGGGTTTTTTTTTTTTTTTTTTTTTTGCTTTGTTGACGATCAGTTGGCCATAAGTATTTGGCTTTATTTCTGGGTTCTCTCTTCTGTTCCGTTGGTCTATGTGCCTATTTTTATACCAATATCATTGCTGTTTTGATGACTATAGCCTTGTAGTTTGTTTCAAGTTGGGTAATATGATGCCTCCAGGTTTGTCCTTTTTACTTAGTCTTCCTTTGGCTATGCAGGGTCTTTTTTGGTTTCATATTAATTTTAGGATTGGTTTTTCTAGTTCTGTGAAGAATGATGATGGCATTTTAATGAGAACTGCATTGAATTGTAGATTGCTTTGGCAGTGTGGTCATTTTCACAATCTTGACTCTACCCATCCATGAGCATGGGATGTGTTTCCATTTGTTTGTGTTATCCATGATTTAATTCAGCAGAGTTTTGTAGATGTCTTTTTCCTTCTTGGTTGGGAATATTCCTAAGGATTTTACTTTTTTTGTAGCTATTATACAAGGGGTTGAGTTCTTGATTTGATTCTCAGCTTGGTCACTGTTGGTGTATACTAGTGCTATTGATTTGTGTACATTGAAACTTTTGTATCCTGAAACTTTACTGAATTCATTTATCAGATCTAGGAGCTTTTTGGATGAGTCTTTAGGGTTTTCTAGGTATATGATTATATCATTGGCAAACAGTGACAGTTTGACTTCCTCTTAAATGATTTGGAAGACCTTTATTTCTTTCTCTTGTCTGATTGCTCTCTCTCTAGGTCTTCCAGTACTATGGTTAACAGAAGGGGTGAAAGTGGGCATCCTTGTCTTGCTTCAGTTCTCAGGGGGAATGCTTTCAACTTTTCCCCATTCAGTATAATGTTGTCTATGGGTTTGCCATAGATGGCTTTTATTACCTTAAGGTATGTCTCTTCTATGCGGATTTTGCTGAGGGTTTTAATCAGAATGGTTGCTGGATTTTGTCAGATGCTCTCTCTGCATCTATTGAGATGATAATATTATTTTGTTTTGAATTTTGTTTATGTGCTGTATCACATTTATTGACTTGTACATGTTAAGCCATCCTTGTATCCCTTGTATGAAACCCACTTAATCATGGTGGATTATCTTTTTGATATGCTGTTAGATTTGGTTAGCTAAATTTTGTCGAAAATTTTTGTATCTGTGTTCATCAGATATATTGGTCTGTAGTTTTACTTTTTGTTATGTCCTTTCCTGATTTTGGTATTAAGGTGATACTGGCTTCATAGAATAATTTAGGGAAGATTCCCTCTTCCTCTATTTTGTGGAATACTGTCAATAGGGTTGATACCAATTCCTTAGTGTAGGATAGAATTCAGCTGTGAACCCATCTAGTCCTGGACTTTCGTTTATTGGCAACTTTTTATTACTGTGTTAATCTCACTGCCTGTTATTGGTCTGTTCAGAGTTTCTAATTCTTCCTTGTTTAATCTAGGAGGGTTGTATATTTCCAGGAATTTATCTATCTCATCTGGATTTTGTAGCTTGTGCACATAAATGTGTTTATAGTAGCCTTGAATGATCTTTTGTATTTCTGTGGTATTGGTTGTCATATTTCCCATTTCACTTCTAATTGAGCTTATTTGGATCTGCTCTTTTCTTTTGGTTAATCTCAATAATGATCTATCAATTTCATTCATCTTTTCAAAGAACCAGCTTTTCGTTTCATTTATCTTTTGTATTTTTTTTTTTTGTTTCAATTTCATTTAGTTTTACTCTGATCTTTGTTATTTTTTTTCTTCTTTTGCATTTGGTTTGTTCTTATTTCTCTAGTTCCTGGAGGTGTGACCTTAGGTTGTCTATTTGTGCTCTTTTTGACTTTCCAATGTAGGCATTTAATGCTATGAACTTTCCTCTTAGCGCAGCTTTTGCTGTACCTCAGAGGTTTTAATAGGTTGTGTCACTATTATTGTTAATTCAAAGAAGTTTTAAATTTCCATTCTGATTTCATTGTTTAATCAATGATCATCAGGAGCAGATTATTTAGTTTCCATATATTTCCATGGTTTTGTGGATTGCTTTTGGAGTTGATTTCCAATTTCATTCCACTGTGATCTGAGAGGATACTTGATATTATTTTGATTTTCTTAAATTTATTGACACTTGTTTTGTGGGCTGTCATATGGTCTATCTTGGAGAATGTTCCATGTGCTAATGAATAGACTGTATATTCTGCAATTGTTGGGTTGAATGTTCTGTAAATATCTGTTAAGTCCATTTGTTCTAGGGTATAGTTTAAATCCATTGTTTCTTTGTTGACTTTCTGTCTTGATGACCTGTCTAGTTCTGTTAGTGGAGTATTGAAGTCCCCCTTTAGTACTGTGTTGCCATCTATCTCATTTCTTAAGTCTAGTGGTAACTTTTAAAATAAAATTTGGAGCTCTGGTATTAGATGCCATATGTTTTTGAAACAGGAAAGGTCCCTTTGCCCCCCTTGCAGGGCATGCAGTGGGAGTGTGGCTCACTTCTTCAATGCCTTGCTGCTCAAACCTTTAGAGGAGCCTACAGATGGGCAGGCCATGGGGCTCCAACTTCATGGCAGTGTCTAGGGGTGAATGTTTACAGCTGAAACCCCAGTGGGCATGTGTTACAGGGTGCTCTTTTAGTTTAGCCATCCATAGGCAGCTTGTGTTGATCAGCTCAATTAGTAGACTCCTGCCTTATTGCAAGGACATATTGCCCCCTTCCATTATTATTTAAAGGGACCATATCATTTCCCCACTCTGAAGAGGTACATCTAACTGCCGTTAGAATATAGACAATGACCAGTCTTAGCTGCGTCCTGCTAACAGGCAGTGTTGTTTGGGGGAAAACAGCAGTCAGAGTCCTTCCAGAGGTCTATCTAAGGGTTTCTAGCAATGGTGAGCCATCATCTGAGGTTCTGGTTGCCTGATTGCCTGACCATTTGGAGTTTGATGGCTTCCAGACATGAGAGAAAAAAAAGTTTTTTAAGGCTCAGTATGCATGGGTTAAACATGTGTATTATACAAGGAAAGAATTTAGTGCCAAAGATTACAGAGATAACAAGTGAAATATACTAACAACAACATTGTACTCTGAGCTGTCTCATTCTGTTGAAAGGAATTAAACCTTGTATGGGAGCGGATAAACTGTAGAAGAGAGATAACTGTTCTTGTCAGTTAGGATTAAGCTGTCCCTCAACTGAATCAGGAGCTAGAGAGGTGTGCTTTACCAAGGCCTCTCTTAGCCTTTCTAGGAAGGCTGTGGGAATTTCATTAAATCTTTAGTCGATCACGGACAACTTAGTATAATTGAGGGGCTTGGTCTTAGTCCTACATAAGCCTGAAAGTGTCTCCTCTTCCAATTTTCCACCTCATCATTGGGATACCATTTAGGATCATTCACTGGTACTGCTTCTCTTCTAGCTGGATAATATTCTGCCCCTTCCCTGCTGCTATATGTGATACAAAGCTCATCCCCAAATCTCTCTGCTGCTGGCAGAATGGCCTGTTTCTCAGTGCCTATCTGGGTCCTATTAAAAAGTAACACAGTGTCTCTCCAGGAGAGATAAAATATTTGAGTGAAATTCTAGAAAGCCTCTTTATTTCTATCAGGGTCATCTGAAAACTTGCCAAGATCCCCCTTCATTTGCTTTAAGTCCTGTAAGGAGAAGGGGATCTGGACCTTACTGGGCCCAAATTCACTGAGCATCTGCTGGAGGGCAAGAGTGAGACTGGGGCTTATCTAGAATGAGGATTTTTAGGAGGGAACAAGTGAGAGGCTGAAGCTGGAGAGGGAGGTCAGGGTGGACCTCGTAAAGCAGGACTTGAGGGGAGCTGGCTCCTCTGCTGTGGGTGCCTCTGGGAATCTTATCTTTAACTCCCTGGGCTTGTGCCTTGCAACCTTCCGTGAGATGGCAAGCAGGAGGTCTGGATCAATCCTATGTCGTCGGCAAAGGTCTGGAATGCCTTGCAAGGTATAGAAAGCCTGCACATATGGGGCCTCAGACCATGTGTCCTCACATCTATAGAAAAGTTCCAGTTGCCAGAGAGCTTTCTGTATCCCAGGGTTCTTGCCTTGGTGTACCAGAAGAATCAGATCACACGTGGGCTTGGAGAATGAGTGCAAGGTTTTATTGAGTGGAAGTAGCTCTCAGCAGATAGGGGGGCCAGAAGGAGATGATTTTTCCCCTGGAGTCGGGCTCCTCAGCAGCCTGGGCTCTCCTCTGACTGCCCCAGCCAAACTCCACATTGTTCTACTGGTTGGTGGCATGCTGGCAGTGCTGGAGGTTTGTGTCAGTATACCCTTGATGTCCTCTTGAAGTCCAGCGACTTGTTTGTTCTTCCACCAATGTGTTTCCCTCAATATCTAGCCCCCTGTGTGTTCCTCTGCTGATATGCTCCTCTCCACATCTACCTGCCTGTGTACTCCTCCACTGATGTGCTCCTCTCCACATCCAGCTATCTTTGTGTTTGCCTGCTAGGGTCTCAGGGTTTTTATAGGCACAGGATGGGGCATGGTGGGCCAGGGGCAACTTGGGAAATTCAACACTGGGGCAGGAAAACAAAAATGCCTGTCTTCACTTAGGTCCATGGGCACAGGCCTAGGGGTGGAGCTTTAGCCAGGGATCATGCCCTCCTCTACCCAGCACTTCCCCGCCCTCTTTATATCATTTAAAGGAACCATGCATTATATTTAGGATTGTGATATTTTCCTGATGGTCTATTCCTTTTGTTATTATATAATGTCCCTCTGTCTTTTTAAAGTGCTGTTGCTTTAGAGTCTGTTTTGTCTGATAAAAGAATAGCTACTCCTGTTCACTTTTGTGTACATTTGCATGGAATATCTTTTTCCACCCCTTTACCTTAAGTTTATATGGAGTCCTTATGTGTTAAGTGAGTTTTTTGTTTGTTTGTTTTTAGATGGAGTCTTGCTCTGTCACCCAGGCTGGAGTACAGTGGCACAATCTTGGCTCACTGCAACTTCCACCTCCTGAATTCAAGTGATTCTCCTGCATCAGCCTCATGAGTAGCTGGGATTACAGATGCCTGCCATTATGCCAAGCTAATTTTTGTATTTTTAGTAGAGATGGGGTTTTGTCATATTGACTAGGTTGATCTTGAACTCCTGACCTCAAGTGATCTGCCCACCTCAGCCTCCCAAAGTGCTAGGATTACACGTATAAACCATCTCACCCTGCCATGTGAGTGTCTTGAAGGCAGCAGATACTTGATTGGTGAATACTTATCAATTCTGCTATTCTGTATCTTTTAAGTGGAGTATTTAGGTCATTGACATTTAATGTTAGTACTGAGATGTGAGGTACTATTCTATTTATCATGCTAGTTGTTGACTGAATACCTTGTAATTTTATTTCTTTTTGTTATTGTTTTGTAGGTCCTCTGAGATTTATGCTCTAAGAAGGTTCTATTTTGAGGTTTTCTTTAAAGATTTAGAGCTCCTTTTATCAGTTCTCCTAGTACTGGCTTGATAGTGGCAAATTCTCTCAGCTTTTGTTTATCTAAAAATGTCTGTATCTTTCCTTCATTTATGAAGGTTAGTTTTGCTGAATACAAAATTGTCTTGTTTAAGGAGGCTGAAGATATGGCCCCAATCCTTTCTGGCTTGTATAGTTCTGCTGAGAAATCTACCGTTAATCTGATAGGTTTTCCTTCATAGGTTACCTGATGCTTTTGCCTCACAGCTCTTAAGATTTCTTTCATCTTGACTTGAGATAACCCGATGACCATGTGCCTAGGTGATTTTTTTGTGTGTAATAAATTTCCCAAGTGTTCTTGGAGCTCCTTGTATTTGGATGTCTACATCTCTAGCAAGCCCAGGGAAATTTTTCTCAATTATTTCCTCAAATAAATTTTCCAAACTTTTAGATTTCTCTTCTTCCTCAGGAACACCAATTATTCTTAGTTTCGGTTATTTAACATAATCTCAAACTTCTTGGAGGCTTTGTTTATTCATTATTTTATTCTTTTTTCTTTTTGTCTTTGTCAGATTAGGTAAATTTGAAAGACTTGTGTTTGAGCTCTGAAGTTCTTTCTTCTACTTGTTCAGTTCTATTGTTGAAACTTTCCAGTGTATTTTCCATTTCTCCAAGTGCGTCTTTCATTTTCAAAAGTTGTGATTATTATTTATTTATGTTCTATTTCTCTGGAGATTTTTTCATCCATATCCTGTATTATTTTTTTAAATTTCTTTAAGTTGTTTTTCACCTTTCTCTGGTGTCTCCTTGAGTAGCTTAATAGTTGACCACCTGAATTTTTTTTCTGGCAATTGAGAGATTTCTTCTTGGTTTGGATCCATTGCTGGTGAGCTAGTGTGATGTTTTGGAGGTGTTTTGCCATATTACAAGAGTTGTTTTTCTGATTCCTTCTCATTTGGGTAGACTATGTCAGAGGAAAGATCTGGGACTCAAGGGCTGCTGCTCAGATTATTTAGTTCTGTGGGGCGATCCCTTGATGTGGTGCTCTCCCCCTTTCCCTAGAGATAAGGCTTTCTGAGAGCCAGACTACAGATTGTTATTTCTCTTCTGGGTCTGGCTACCCAGCAGAGCTTGCATGCTTTGGGTTTGTACTGGGGACTATCTGCAAAGAGTTTTGTGCAAGCTCCATCTTCAAGTCTCTCAGCTGTGGCTATCAGCACCTGCTCTGGTAGAGGTAGCAGGGGGAATGAGGTGGACTCTGTGGAGGTACTTGGTGGTAGTTTCATTTAGTGTGCTTGTTTCCTCGAATGCTGGTTGTGTTATCACTGAAGTTGTCACATGGACAGACTCAGGACCTCTGGTTAGCCAGGATTTATGGGCAGTGGATTTCCCTGTTTTTTCTCCTTCCTTGGAGCAGGGTTGTTTTGTTATGAGTTGCCATAACATCCTGTGTTGGATGGTCTCCAAGCAGGAAGTGGTGCTTTCAAGAGGGCATCACCTGCAGTAGTACAAGGGGGATACAAGCTTGCCCTCAGGTCACCTAAGTACTCAAGTTTCTCAGGTGGTGGGTGGGGCCATAGAGCTCTCATGAGTTTATGTCTTTTGTCTTTGGCTACCAGGACAGGTAGAGAAAGACCATCAAGTGGAGGCAGGATTAGGTGTGTCTGAGCTCAGACTGTCCTTGGGCAGGGCTTGCTGTAGCCACTGTGGGGGGATGCATAGGTGGTCCTGAGGCCAATGGAGCTATGTCCCAAGGGGGATTATGGCTGCCTCTGCTGCTTTGTACAGGTCACCAAGGAAGTGGGGTAAAGCTTGCAAGGGTTTCAGGCCTCACCTCTCCCTGTCTGTCATGGCTTCCATGCTCATATCTGCGCTTCCCATTTGCCTCCCCTAGATTCTGAACCAAGTTCAGCTGGAAGTCTCCTCCTGGTGGCCTTTCCCAATTCCACTGGCTGTTTTCCCCAAGGATTCCTGTAAGATAAAGTCAGAAATGGCTTCCTTGGGGGACCAGGAGTGTCTACAGGGCTTTTCCCACTGCTTCTTCTACTTTTATATTTCATTTGGCTCTCTAAATTCATTTCAGCTACAGGTAAGGTTAAATTCTTCTCCCATAATCTGGATTTTCAGGTTCCCCCATGAGGATGTGTGTTCAGAGGTGGACTTCTCTCTCTCATACTTTGGGCACTCATGGTTTTTCAGCTGTCTCATGGAGTTTGCAGCAGTAAGCTGCTTCTTTCAAAGGGTGTTAATTCTTCGTTTTCCTGGTATGCTCCTATGGTAGTTCTTGAAGCAAATGTGCATTATGTGAGTCTCCACATGCTGTTCTGTTCATCCAAGTGGGAGCTGCAAGTTAGTCCTGCCTCCTCTCCACCATTTTTTCCCTCCCACTGAGCCTATGATCTTAAAGCATTTCCAGGGGATTATAAAGAGGGTGGACAGATATATATTCAGGAACAGTTGGAGTGAAAGATCCATTTTACATGTTTGTAAATTGTGAGAGATGGGAAAGTTCTTCTTCAAAGTTTATATCTTAGACTACATTATAAGCAGTTACAATCTCTTGCTCTATGGCCATTATATACTATTAGCATAAACATGCACCCATGTATATATATTCTCTAAACCAGCTACATCTTAAATCAGCTACCTTGACTCACTCCAGCATGTCTGAACAGAACTGAGCAAACTCCAAACCCTGGTGTGTGCCATTCCTATAAGGTCTGACCATGCTGTGAACAGCATGGCGACCCCCATGAACTGCAGGTACACCTCTGGAGGGCCACCTGGAATTAGAAAACCTGAAACGGCTGTAAGAACGTAGAAAGAGGAAGAAATGATCAACCCCTGTGGCACCTACTTAGCTCTGAGACATTCTCTATTGTTTCTTATTCCAGCCTCAACTGACAAGGCAATTGGACTTTATAACCAATCTTGGCCAACCTCGTGATGCCACACCCTATGACTCCCTCCCAGCTGGCAAAAAATCGCCAATTGTAAGTTCTGTAACTTTCCACTGCCCACCCCAAACCTATAAAACCCACCGCCCTCTGCTGATGCCCTTTCTGCCTCAGCCCACCTGTACTCAGGTGAATAAACAGCCATGTTGCTCACACAAAGCCTGTTTGGGGGTCTCTTCATTCAGAGCATGTGTTTTAACAATTCCTTATTTGGAAACCCTCCTGACCTCCAGACTAGCCTCCTCTTCTTCCTTGTCTTCTTTCCCCCTTATCTATTCAGGAAATTTCCAGTTTTTGGCTAATCAGGTCAAGCAAAGAATGTGAGGTCCCATTCTGGCCAATGGAAACTGGACCCAGCAGTAGGGCAATTGCGTCAGGTTATGAAAGTTATAAAGGTCCTTGTCTCCTTTGTTCAGGTGTGCTCTCGGGGCAAGACTGCAGGTGAGTTGCATCCTTCCTGCAGGAAGTAAACTAGCCTTGCGGAGTCATCCATTGTGTCAGCATGGACTTTTCCCGATGTTATAAATCCGTTTCCAACATAAATTCTGCCAACAGACTCATCTGTCTTCAGCAAAAGGTAAAAGCAGACTTCTTTATGATTCTGAACAAGAAGAAAGGGATAGCGTTTTTGAGAAGTTAATTAATTTGCAAGATGTTGTCAATAAAGTATAAGGGAAAAGTGAGTATAGAAAAGTTTGTTCCATTGTGGATTAACTTCTGGGTACAAGTCCTGTGCTTGGCACATAGTTATTAAACAAGTAATTGAATCATATTTATAGCATGCAAGAGAATATGTTTCATAAAATAAACATTCAACAGCCACATGATTCGAGGGCTGTCTGATCCTAATTCCAACTCTTCCCGCTATACCATGCTACCTCTTGATTACATTGATTAAGCACCTACGTGGATGTGTTATGTTTGGGATATTTTGTCAACATTTAAAATAGAGTTGCCAAATGAAATTCTGGATGCCTAGTTAAATTTGAATTTCAGGTAAACAACATTTTTCGGGGTATAAGTATATTCCTAATATTATGCGTGTGGTTCCCATCAGCTTCAACATTCCTTTCTTCCTCTTCTGTTAGAATCGATTCACATCAGTGCATTTGCTTAACAAATATTTATTGAGTGGCTTCTCTGCGTGCTATGTTCAAGGTACTGGGAAGAAGAGTAAACAAAACTAGCAATTCCCTGCCCTCACAGCGGAGGAGGAGGAGGAGGCGAGTAAAACAAGTAAACACACACTCCACGGAATTTCAGGAATGGAAAGGGCATCAAAGAAAAAGCAAACAAAGGAAAGAGAATGAGGGGATGGTGGAAACAAAGTGAGGGACGCATAATTCAGTTGCAGAGATGTCTGTGATGAGATGGTGACTTTTCATCAGAAACTGGAATTATGTAAAATGCAAATCACATGGAACTCTGGGCAAGTGTATCTTCCTGTTCAGAGGGAATAGCAAGTAAATCCTGACTCTAATAAAATTCAAAATATTTGAAAGATATTGCCAGTTTTAGAAGTGGTCTCTTTTGGCCCCCACCTGGCAATCATTTTTTCATTGTCCATTTTCTGCAACAAATCAGCAGGGAACGCAGGGGAACTGGGTAGCAGGCCTTGTCTGCTGCAGCAGGAGATATTTGGGGCAAAGCTCTGCTTGTTCTTGTGGGAGATGTTTCCATGAAATCCCCCACTGGATGATAAGAGCCAGTGTCCTCTGAAGCGGGTTTCATCACCCAGTGGGCTCCCCCATGCAAAACTAAGGTCAGGCAGCTGTGGGATGTGCCACCCTTTAAACAATGGAGAGCCCCGCAGTCAGGCTGCTACACAGTTCAACTCAATTAGGTAGGATATTAGCTTTAACATACACAGCTTCTATGAGGCATGTTTCCCCATAAAATACAGAATAAAGAGGCATGGAGTAACAGTGACTTTTCTTTTTCTTTTTGATATTCAAAACATTATCCCATTGCTTTATTAAAAAATAGATATAAATGCAAACAAAACAAACAATAAATACCATTTTGTATCTGTCAAATGAGCAAAAATGTTTTAAAATCTTAATATCTAACACCGGTAACGATGTGCTGAGGCAGGCACTTGTGAAAGTATAGATTTTGTTTTTTGTATTTACTCTTTTAAATTAAAAAATAAAAATTGTGTATGTTTATGTTGTGCAACATGATGTTCTGAAATATGTATACATTGTGGAACATCTAAATGAAATTAACTAACATTGAATGCTCCAGGGCTGGCTCTCATTCCATCTCTATAGTGACTCTGATGCCTTCCAAATTTTGTATTTTCAACCCAGACCTCTCCCCTGAATGCCAGTCTCCCTATTCTGTAGCTCATCAGCACCACCCATGTCATCTGCCCCCAAACTCTTTTCTCTGTCACCATCACCTTGGTCCAAATCACCATAGTTTCTCATGTAGTTAATTGCAGTAACTTACTAACTGATCTCCCTGTCTCTACCTTTGTCCCTGTACAGTCTGTTGTGGAAAGAGTCATCCGAATGATTCTTTTTATGCATGCAGATCACGTCCTGCCTATGCTTAAAATCCCAACTTTTCTCCATCTCATTCTGAGTGAAAGTCCAAGCCCGAGGTTGCCAAGGCCTTCTACCCTCCCTCCTCTTGCTCCTCCCAACTCTGGCTCCTCCGGCTCACTTGTCTCAGCCACACTGGTTTCCTTGCTGTTTCTCACCAGTCAGCTCTTGCAGCTGATGTCCCCTCCCTGCTTGGATTTGTCTTTCTTCAGATCGACATGACCCTCAGCTCCCTAAGCTCTCTGCTTACATGTCATCCAGTGTGAAGCCTCCTTGGCCACTCAATTTAAAATGGTCACATGTATCCAGTGTGCTGTATCCCTCTTCCGGGCTTTATTTACTCCTAACACCCCTGACTCTGCCACACTCCAGTGTGTATATAGGATGCATGGATTTGTTTCTCCTTCCTGTCCCAACCCCGTAACCTGTCAGCTCCCTGAGGTCAAAGATTTCTGTTTTTCTTCACAACAATATCCTTAGCACTCAGAAGAATATGCTGCATATCTTTATTAGACTAGAAAAATAAATTAGGTTTTATCTTGTTATGTGGTCAGCCAAAGGCACGAAATAATTGGAATCAAGAATTAATCTGGCTGCCTTTAAAGAATGACTTTTCAAGAATCAGTTGCTCTTCCTGTTTAAGCTAATGGTTTATGAAGATTCTATTATAAATCATACTGCAAACATCATCCTACAAATAATGATAATTTAAGTAAATAGATTTAATACAGAATGCGAATAAAAGCATGGTTTTCATTTGAAGTACTGATTGTGATTAGAATTACTGAAATTCCATTCGTACATTTTCATGTGTTGAAACAAATTAAATAGAAAATGTATAACAATGTAATTTTTATATAATAATGTGTTACATGCATGATGCAGTATTTAACTTTATCGTCTTTGCGTGTGTTTTTCAGGAAGATTCTTCTAGTGAAAGTAGATTGAAATCTTGAGAGCTGCAGAAGCCAGAGAAATAATAGATGGGCTAATATTGCCCTCTAGTGGAAACATTGAGACATGACAAATTGGAATCATTTATTAAAGAATCCATTCATTTAGCCCAGAGAATGTGCAGGAATTGAATGTTTCCACATTATTATGTGATCTTATAGTGTTGTGTTAGATTTTTTTAATTCAATATTTAAAATCTGAATTATATTAGGTAACAAGGCTTGAATAAGCAATGTACAAAAAATACATGATCAGTCACAGAGTAAGAAAAGACTGATGTGCTGTTTCATCTCTCAAACCAGCAGAAAGTTTGAAAACAAAGTGATAGTGTGAGCAAAAGGGCGTTCACATGGTTTGTAGAGACATAAAATGCCACCGGCTTCTTAATCTGGGGTTGTTTTGGTCGGAGGGCTCCTAAATTGTATAAAAATGTGAACATATTTGCCCTTTTTTTCTGAGAAGAGATGCAAAATCCATCAGATTCTCAAACATTTATTCTCTCAAATGTTAAGAACAAACATTTTAAATTATTTGGGAGAATAATTTGGCAAAATGTGTAAGAAAGTTATGCATATGTGTATTCCAATACTGTTTTGAATGGGTAATCACTATAAACCACCTAAAGATTCAACAGTGGGGCATTTGAAATAAATCACATTCCAGCCCTATGATAGAGTCACTGTGGTTATTAACAATCGTGCTGCAGGATTAATGATATACAAATGTTCCTTATACACGATTAGGTAGCAAAAGCAGTTTGCCATTTAGTACATGTGATGTGAACCTGAGTTTATTGAAATGCAAATATATAATGTGCATGGGAAAATATTTGGGAGTATCCATGAAAAATGCCAGTGCCAGTTATGGGTAACTAAATGCAGTGCATGTGCCTTTATTTTTAAATAACTCTACAATGGATGTATTACTTTTGTAATAAAAAGCATGATAAATATAATACAAAAAGGAATGATTACTTTTCTACATGTTAAAAGATTTGACACAGGAGATTGTTAACTTTTAATTAATCAACTGAACTGAACAGGTACAAATTTGAAAAAGCACTTTAGAGGACCAGAACAATAATCACGTAATACTACACATTGTTTCTATATGCAGAAAGACTTCCTTAATATTTAAAAGCCGTTCAAAAATCTGTAAATTTCTAAGCAAATAGAAAAATCTGAGCTATTCAGGACTTTTACAAGACACTAGAGCCTTAGTAAGTCTTTTCTAGAATAAGATAGAGTGAAATAGAATAAATTAAAATGAAATAATTTAAAAAATTAAAGCATTAGCAAAGGCAAGTAAGCCACTTTAAATATATAAATAAACTCCTAAAATTTTTATTTTTTGTTATTTTTAGGAAAAAATGTTTATACTTCTATCCCTTTTAGGAGTGAAAGGAGCAAAGGAACTAGTAAGAAAGCATAGGCTACTCAGGAGGCTGAGGCACGAGAATTGCTTGAACCCGGGAGGTGGTGGCTCACACCTGTAATCCCAGCACTTTGGAATGCTGAGGTGGGTGGATCACCTGAGATCAGGAGTTTGAGACCAGCCTGGCCAACATAGTTAAACCCCATCGCTACTAAAAATACAAAAAATTAGCCAGGCATGGTGGCAGACACCTGTAATCCCAGCTACTCGGGAGGTTCAGGCAAGAGAATAACTTGAATCCTGGAGGTGGAGGCTGCAGTGAGCCGAGATCATGCCACTGCACTCCAGCCTGGGCAACAACAGCAAAGCTCTATTAAAAAAAAGGAAGGAAGGAAAGAAGGAAGGAAGGAGGGAAGGAAGGAAGGAAGGAGGGAGGGACAGAAAGAAGGAAGGAAGGAAAGAGGGAAGGAAGAAAGGCAGGCAGGCAGGCAGGCAGGCAAGCTTGGTAGAGAAGCAATTCCTAACTGGATTTTTTTTTTCTTTTCAAACTACAAGTGACCAAACAGAACTTCAGCAGTACAATGGTGCCATTGAAAGCCCTGATTTACGTCTGTCTGTCTTTCCATTTGATATTGTATTGCAGGCATGAGCTCTGCCTTCCCCTTGGCAGTGGTGAAGTGATATGGAGCGGGGGCAGGGAGGTGGCGCATCATAGGACTGAGAACACCACGCTCGTTTATACATAAGATTCCTACCCATTGGATCACTTGAGGAAAGGAGTTCAAGACCAGCCTGGCCAATATGGTGAGAACCCGTCTCTACTAAAAATACAAAAGTTAGCCAGGTGTGGTGGGTGCGCCTGTAATCCCAGCTACTCAGGACGCTGAGGCACGAGAATTGCTTGAACCCGGGAGGTGGAGGTTGCAGTGAGCCAAGATCACCCCACTGCACTCCAGCCTGGGTAACAGGGTGAGAGTCTGCCTCAAAACAAACAAACAAATAAACAAAATTCCTACCCAAGAGGACTCTGGAACAAAATGAATGCAGCTGTTATGGTAAGTGAAACAGCTACTGATCTGGCAGGATCTTCAAGATACAAAGTAAAGAGAAGAAAGCCAGGTGCAGGGTAGTCCACTTTCTGTCTTTTGTGTGAGTCTATACCTATCGGTGTTTGTAAATGCAGAGACTAAAGGAATTGGTGGTAGGTAGGCATTGCCTCCAGGGACTGGGTCTGGGTAATTGGGAGGCACAGAGAGAGGTGTACTTTCTTTTCACTGCAAACCTTTTGTGTATCCAGCATTCCACCTTAAAAAAAAAAAAAGATTCGTATATGGATCATTCTTCAAACAACAGAAAAAGGAAACCAAATTAAAAAAATATCTACCCAAAGAAAATTTTTTCATAATAAAAATTGTTCCAAGCCTCAGAGCTTGGCTCCCTTGTTTTGAGCAGGATCAAGTATTCATGTATTCAGCCGAAGCTCATCCTTAGATTTTGGTCAAGCTGTGCCATGTTTTTTATTTCCTTTGATAGGGTTTCTGAACTCCTATCTTGTCAATGAAGTAGTTTTTAGTTGAAATATTAATTGCAATTGATGAAAGTAAACAATGCAAGGCATTAATTGTGGTGTTTCTACTTTAAAAACAATCAGGTAAAATTCCAGAACAAGATTTGCTGTTCAGTAGGAAGGTCAGATTCTTTTCCCCCATACACTCAATGCTACATATTCATGCTCCAGTGCAGACTGCTTGCAATGTAAAGAGGCTGACAACCAGAGTTATAATTAGGTCCTGCTTATTTCCCTTGGAGTTTACAGTCCAGAAAGTTCATGGAAATAATGAGAGTCTTACAACTTTTTGTTATGGGTTGAAATGTATACTCCAACACTCATCTGTTAAAGTCCTAATCTCCAGTACTTTAGAATGTGACCTTATTTGGAAATAAGGTCATTCATTACAGATGTAGGTAAAGATGAGGTCACACTGGAGTAAGGTGGGCTATAATCCAATATGACCATGTCCTTGTAAAAAGGGGAAATATTTACAGAGCCACACACACAGGGAGAACACCATGTGAAGATGAAGACAGAGACCAGACTAATGGTTCTATCCGACGAGGAATGCGGAAGATTGGCAGCAAACTACCAGATGCTAGGAGAGGGTAACGACACAGATTCTTCCTCACAGCCATGAGAAGGAAGGACCCCTGCTAACACTGGGCTCTAGAACTGTGAGACAGTAAGTTCCTGTTGGTGAAGCTGCTTCATTAGTGGTAGTTTGTTGCAGCTGCTCTAGCAAACAACTACAAATTCCAGTCCAAATGGAATCAAGAAGCAGAATAAACTTGGAAAAGAAAAGACAGACCATGACAGGGCAGCTAAATTATCCCCTTCTTTTAGAAATTTACAATCTTTTTTAATTGTAAAAGAACACTCTGTGTGCAAATAGCAAAATCGAGAAGCTCTGGTTCCTAAATAGCCAAGAACCTTAACAGGTGTGATTGATTGAGTATTGACCACAGGTGCCAGGCCTAGTGCTTGGTGCTTGGTGCTTTAACTGGATTATCTTTCCTTCTCACAAATAATGCGCAAGGTTGATACAATTCTCTCCACTTTACTGAGCCTCAGAGAAATAAGCGAAAATCCCAGGGCTGCACAGGTGTTAAGTCATGAGCTCAAGATTTGGGCCCAAATTTGATGGGCACTGTCAAATTAAGAATTGCTAGACTATAAGTTCATCAACTGTAATTTTGAGATGTTTCTCCAATTTTTTTTGAGTATGCAGGATTTAAATTGTTTTTAGAGATAGGCTGTCACTCTGTTGCCCAGGCTGAAGTACAGCAGCACAGTCATAGCTCACTGCAGCCTCAAACTCCTGGGCTCAAGTGATCCTTCCACCTCAGCCTCCGCAGTGCTAGGATTACAGGCATGAGCCACCATTCCCAGACTGAATTTACCACTTTAGATAAAATTTAGAGTGGCAAAGCTGGCATTGGGAACAGGTTGAATGGTGGTACAGTCTTTAGAACCTCAAAAAAAGGGGCTTATTGATGTGTGTGTGAGAGTGTGTGTGTGTGTGTGTGTGTGTGTGTGTGTGTAGTGGACGATGGCAGTCTAAGTTTGTAGTAAATGATAAAAGTTTTCCTAATAAAATTGTTGTTTTGCTATGAGACTCTAAAGAACATGCCAATAATCCTTTAGCCTGTTCTTTATCATTTTAAGAATGGAAGGAAAGTTCTACTCTAGGATAGCCTTAGTGAGATCTGGTGATTTTGTAACCTGAAGTCAATTTATCAGGTCAAACAGATTTTCCTGGGTAGGAAATACTATTTTCTTTTTCATTCACTTGTTGAACAGAGGAACAGAGTCTTCAAGTTATTTGCAATTTCTACTCAGTTTTTTTTTTTTAATAGCAATCAATTTTAAACTCTATAGCTTCCCATAGATTGTTCTATAATGCTAAAATTTATAATTTAATCCACTCCATATATGACATTTGGCCATAAGAAAATGATATGTAAGTTATGATACTTAGTGAATGTTTTGCAGAGTGGACTAAATAGTTCTTCTGGGCACATCTGTTGCCCTCCACAAGGTAAGAGAAAACTTGTTTTCTTCTAACTTGAACATATGCCGTGTTTTAAGGTAAATTTTTATTTAAATGCAAGACATTGTTATTTTAAATATCAAATAAAATGTCATTTGCTTTTATCTTCCCTTATGCATTCTAATTTAATTCTGTAATCTATTGGCTCTTTCCCCTTATTCATGGGAAATTAGTAAAACAACAAAAAGACATATAGATGTTTCATTTAAAATTTTCTCACATCTACATAAATTAAAGTCTAGAAAGTTGTTGTATTTAACAATCCGTAACAGTGGTATATTTTCTCACAATCTTCTCTCATGTAATTTGAGAGATTTGTATTTTTGCTCTAAAGACACAGGCTCTGAGCATTTTTTTTTTTTTTTTTTTGAGATAGTCTATTGCCCAGGCTGGAGTGCAGTGGAGGGATCTTGGCTTACTGCAACTTCCGCTCCCCGGTTCAAGTGATTCTCGTGTCTCGGCCTCCTGAATAGTTGGGACTACAGGCACATGTCACCATGCCTTGCTAATTTTTTTGTATTTTTAGTAGAGACAGGGGGTCTCACCATGCTGGCCGGGCTGGTCTCGAACTCCTGACCTCAGGTGATCTGTCTGCCTCGGCCTTGCAAAGGAGAATTTTTTTTTTCTTTATTTCTGTTATACAACAGCATATGTGAATAACTATGAGAAGCCATTAAAAGTCTTCTCTTTGGAGAATAAAGAGTTTCTTTAAATCACTTTTACAATAGCATTTATTGCCCTGTTTCTTTCAGGTGTGTGATTTCCAATTTACTCATATACGTTCTCTGATGAGCTGCCTAGAGGCCTATAATCCCGTTCCTGTCTTCAGCACTGCCCAAATAGTTGTTGGTCTTGCAGTACAACAAAGCATTTTAGACAAGCCTCCTCTGTTCATCCAGACCCTTTGTATAAAAGAGCTTTGAAGCCGATCCAGGCGCAAATGACCAGGTTTGACCAGTGTTCCCAACCTGTGCAACATCCACCACCACCGCCATTTTCCGTAGTGAGATAGATGGAGTGGAAAATACTATTAATCTTCAAAAGCAGAATTCATGCATTATTTGGTCCCCCAAGAACCAATCATTTTAAAACAATTTACCACCACAAACTGGGTGCCATTTTACAGAAGAATGACCTAGAACAGAAGAAATCTATTTTCTATTGCGTCCACAAAAGGCATTGCATTGAGCAATCCATTTGCTTGTGTTTTAGAAATCCCACCAAACCCTATGGTGCCTTAAAACCAACACAAAGACACCTGGAGAAAACTAGCATTAAGATCCTTTTCTTTTTTAGCCAGTTGTCATTTACTGAGTAAATCATTTCCCAGTTTTTTTTTTTTTTTTTAAACTAAAGCAGGTTACTGTTATTAAATTTTTCAATACAAATAAGAACTGGGTTAAAAATTATTCAATCAATTCTATGAGTTGTTTTTAAATGTCCTGTTTCTAATGATGAAGGCTATGCTTGGCAGCCTTGAACCTTGTCTTAGTTCAGGGTGCCATAAGAAAATATTATTGCTGGGCGTGATGGTTCATCCCTGTAATCCCAGTACTTTGGGGGTCTGAGGCAGGCAAATCACCTGAGGTTGGGAGTTTGAGGCTAGCCTGACCAACGAGGAGAAATCTCGTCTCTACTAACAATACAAAAAATTAGCTACACGTGGTGGCACACACCTGTAATCCCAGCTACTTAGGAGGGTGAGGCAGGAGAATCACTTGAACCTGGAAGGCGGAGGTTGCAGTGAGCCGAGATCATGCCATTGCAATCTAGCCTGGGCAACAAGAGCAAAACTCTTTCTCAAAAAATGTTTTTCTTTTGGTAATTGATAATCAAATATAAATGTGGTATACTTATATATTTGCCTTATAAATGTTAGCAGCAAAGTCTCAAAAATTTACCTTTGTAAATTTTTTCAGTGGTTTCAAGAAACCCAACCCTTAACACAAAATTGTTAGAGAGATTCTAAAGCCATTGCAACAGGTTATAATTCCTTTCTGAATGAATGAATTAATCAACAAAAGAAATCTCATTTATATTCAAACAAAATTGCTCTTCCTCCTTGATTATTTGCTAAGATTTTTTTTTTAAAGTTGGTGCACTGTGTGGTAATTGCATTGAAAGAAATGGTAGTCTGTTTTTTTTTTTTTTTTTTTTTTTTTTTTTTGACGGAGTCTCACTCTGTTGCCCAGGCTGGAGTGCAGTGGCGTGATCTCGGCTCACTACAACCTCCACCTCCCTGGTTCAAGCGATTCCCCTGCCTCAGCCTCCCGAGCAGCTGGGATTACAGGCATGTACCACTGCACCCAGCTAATTTTTGCATTTTTAGTAGAGACAGGGTTTTACCTTGTTGGCCAGACTGGTCTCAAACTGCTGACCTCAGGCAATCTGCCCACCTCGGCCTCCCAAAGTGCTGGGATTACAGGCATGAGCCAACGCGCCTGGCTGGTAGTCTGTTTTAATATCTGCTACCCCAGTGATTATTAGTATTGATCTCTTGATTTGGCTGCATGGGAGAGGAGCCACTCATTTATTAGCAGAGCAAGTTTCGCAGGTGGAGAAAAGCCTTTCTTTGGTTACAGGTACTGGTTTCATGATACTTTTCCTACTTCTGTTTCAAAAATCTAGTGGACGACTTCATTGGGAAACAAATTTTCATGGGTTTCTTGTGCTTCTGCATATTTTGTATCCACTTTTGTTCCCAAATATTTTTCCAAGGATATTTGTATGGTAAACAGTCTTGGAAGATAGCCATAGTGTCTATCTCTAACAGAGAACAGATTTGTTTGCTCTTCAGAATAAAAGGATAATGTCTCCTTCTGGAATAAAGGTTGGGCAAGTTTGGTAGCAGCCCTTTTATAAGACTGAGGGCTTCCTAAGATCAATGGTCTTTAATTGGGATACAAAAACATGGATGTAGTTAGCATCCATGCTGGCCAATGGACAGATCCCGGTAGAACTTGTGTGCATTGGGAGATGGGAAAGGGAACTGAGGTGAGCATGAGGCTCATGCTATCTGCTGTGCCTTGAGTGATAAAGTCCTTATTCTCTGACCCATGAGTTTGAGTTTAGTTTAGTTTTGTTTTGTTTTTTGCCAGCAACCATGAAGCTGTGTCTTAGATGCGTCTCAGTTCTTGATATTTAATCTCAAGGAAAACCTATGTTGTGATTATTATTATTTTTTCTTTTATATGTGTATTTTTTTTGCCTGTATCCTTGTTTGGCAGGAGAACATTTATCCCAAAGACTCCCTTTCCCTCACTTCTGGTGAGTTCTGACAAACACGTAGCTAGTATGATAAATTTTTGGTAAAATAGAGAAAAAAAAGTATCAGAATAATAATCTGGCCACTGTATATAAAAATAAACACTTAGTATTAATTCAAGAAAGGTTTTCTGTGTTGACAATATTCCTTCTGCAGCTATTTAGCAAAGAGATATTTTTCTTTATCCACTATACATTTCTTTACATGTACTACATCAAAAGAGCCCCAAACATCCTACTCCCAAACTGAGAGAAAGGCGTAATGACAGTAGAGTGAAGTGATCATATGAACCTTCCCACAGATAACACTGATAAAATCTGAACAAAATATTTTAAAAACCCACCAACTATGTAGAAGAATGCAAAGTATCCAAAAACAAGCAGAAACAAGAACCTAATATTATTTTTATCTCCCTTTCCCCACCTTTGGATGGCATTTGTAATTTTAATTTACTTTGACTTCTCATGCCTGTCTATGTCACAATGGTATTTGAAGACAATGAAACAATACCAGGCTAACCTTAACTCCCCCAAACCAGCCACTGCTAACCAGCTGTGGAATTCCAATTAAGTGGCCAAAGGCCATTTCGAATGTTAGACATACATAACACTGAAAACTCAACTTTCTATAAAGGAACAATTGGCTCAAGCTTCTGGGTTCTCTTTCCTTGTTGTGATCTGAAGTTAGATGCCAGGCGCATGGATATAGTGCAATGGTGACAAAAAGGGCTGGCTCAGCATAGCCCAGTCTACCAATGTACCATAGCAGAGACTTGAGACTCGTAGCAATGAAACTCCCATTGTACCAAACTTCCTATGAGTCAAGTGTACAAAAGTATAACCTAAGTATCAAAAGGAATTCACGGTCCTAAGATCTAGAAAGGTTTGACTTAGCCTCTATTCCACACTCTGTAGAAAAGTCCAGTGCTGTTCCCAAGATTTCTGTGGACTCTTTAGGGACACACCCTCGGGACATCTCTGAGTCTGATTTCTTCTTTCTTGAGTTCTGGTTCTCCATTCTGTGCTTTGTGACTTTCTTTCCCTCCTCTCTGGCATCAATCTGAGTGTGAAATCAGCTCTTTGTTTTCTTTTAAAACTCCACTCGATGTGTATGGATGTGAAAGGAAACATTATCACAAAATTTCAAACAAAGTAAAACTTGATATTAGGCATCCCTGCTCTGAAAATGGTCTTAGCCACTCTCTCATACTTCTTCTACTCCTCCCTTTCTCCTCCATCCTGTTCTCTCAGTATAAAATAAAACAATCTCCCCCCAACTCATCTTCCAGATCTTCACTCCTTTTAGTTGTCAATCTCTTCAAACACACATCTGGCCTCCCCTTTAGCACAGGACTCAGCAGAAACTCAGAAATCACCCCATTATTCAAGGTTTACAAAATTACTTTCTTAGGTTTGGGTTATAGGATATGCTTTTACTGCTTCACAAAAGATTTGTGTTTGTATGTATGTTTTTACTACAAAATTAATAAACTCCTCTTATTTGACTGACAAGTCATTAAAATCGCTATACATGCTTTTGGCAAATACATAAAAATATTAGGGTTCAGATACAGTTTGGTGCCGAAATTTCACTTCCATTCCTCCTTTATTATAGAGTTTGGGCAGAGGACAATACACAAAGATTGGGAGCTAGAAAGAAAAACAACATGCCTGTTTATTAAATGGTTATAATTACCAATGTACCAGTTATTGTCTGGGAGTACTCAGGCCTATACTTGTCTTGTACCAATGGAGTAGAACTCCTGAGAACTACCTTCCCAAGATCCCCTTGACGGCTGGTTTCCAGCTTGGTTCTTCTAATGGGCTGGACTCCTATATAATGAGAGGGAGATGGTAGAAGTAACTTGAAGGCCCTAGACTTCTGGTCCCAGCTTCAGTGCTGGCATGCACCTGTGAATGCTTGCAAGGTGCCAGTGGCAGCAGCAGTGAATGTGTGCTCTGTGATGGATGCCCATTGCTTAGGGCAGACCAGTGTGGCCTCCTGCAGGTCCTGGTCCCTGAGAGACATTACTTTCCCCTCGTGTCTCCTCTAGGCCTTCCAACAGTGTTGTAGCTTAACTCTCTGGATTAGATTCTTTTCTGTTTTAAATAATTAGAGTGCTTTCTATTTTGCTGATTGAATTCTTGACTGTTATCCCCTATAATATGGCTGTTCTGGCAAGCTGAGTTAGAGGACAGGAAAGCTGTAAGGCCAGAGGCTTGAATAGGCTTTTTCAAAACTAAGATAGCTGGAACTGAAGGGAAGATTTTGAGTAGACTTATCTTCCCAGTCTAGGGAGGAGCTGCTGGAATGCAGAAAATGTTATAAACTTGCTCCAAAGAACCAGAGCCACATACACGTGCTAATTAGACTGAAAAACAGAATAGGAGAGAAACACCAGAACATGGCTCCAAGCCCTTAAGAAAAAGCAGGCTTATCTGCTCATAAAATGCAGGCCAATGATCAATCCATTGATCAGCTTCTCCTCTTACAGGAGGAAGAGTAAGGGGAGTGGGTGGAAGTACCCAACATGCATGGGGAGAGCTGGAACGTCCGCCTCTGAGCTGTGCTGGAAACCTGAGAAGGTAGGAGAAACTGTTTCTACATATAACAGAAAACTGAACTCATTCTATCAGCCTAGCAGGAATGAAAGAGGCTTATGCTTTGTAATTGAGATGCTCACATGGTTAAAAGGATGAAATATGTATTTCATTGGCTTTCTCTTTATCACCAACACAAAAGCTGGCATGATTTCTGTGTGACTGAGTTCTTCCCAGTGGGATCCCAAATCCCAAACAAAACCAAGGAGACCATTCTGACCATTCTGAAATTCATGGGAAAGTATGAATCTTTTTCTTGAAACAAAGACTTGATAGGAAATAGCCAGGATTTTATACACACTTGTATTTGACCCTAAATAAAAGCCTTGACTTGACTGTTAGAATGCTAACTGGGCACCAGGAAAGAAAGAAACTACTCAAAGAGATCTTGATGAAACCATGTGCCCTGGGAGTAGTCAAGCTAGAGGAGCATGGAGCAGGGGGGAGTGAATTGAAGCAGTGTCTTTCCTAAACTACGTCATTCTCTATGTAGCTGTTGACATTTCTCCTAGTGTTTAATGACTGGTATAAAGTCACCAATAGTTTCTTCCAGTGTTTTTCAGTGTAGCCAGCTTCTGTTTATCGTCTGTTGTGTGCATGCTGATGCTATCCATGAAGTCCTATTTTGTGAACCTCTTTTGGAAACTGTAAAGGTTGTCAACAGCTTCAAAATGATGCAGTGCTTCTTAGCCAAACAAAATTTACCTGAAAGAAAAATCTCAATTTCTCGTGTGCAGATGGGACCCCTGTGATGCCTGGCACCACCCTGGGCTTTACTGCTTTGTGATATGTCAGGGTGATTCACTGGTTTTGACATGGGCATGCGTTGGCATCAAAAGCCTTCTCAAAATTTTTGAAGGAAGTTTTTGCTTACTGCTATGAAAAGTGTTACGTTTATAATGGCATCATTTCAAGATGCTTTGTCAAGAGATGGGAGCCAGATACAAAGTTCTCTGTTCCACAGCTTACTGGCGTTCCCAAGAGCAAATCTGTAATAAGTGTTTGAATCTCACATGGAAGTTTCCCTTTCTTGAGAGAAAAAGAAAGTAAATCTATTTTAAAAATAATTTTGGCATGAGAATAGCTCATTTATGGCTTGACTTACACAGCAAATGTTTTTGGTTACATACTAGAGGTAAATCTTTTGATTCAAGGTTTTGCAGTGACAATGGCACTACTGAAAAATTACAGGCTCTTTGACTGAGTTGTTGTTTGCTAGAGGTGGCCAAATATGTGAACTTTTTGGTACTAGATGAAGATATACTTTTGTACTCTGGAAATGGGAAAGCCAAGGAGATAGTGATATATAGATTCCTGGCAATGTGGCAGAGTTCTTTTGAAAGTTATTTTATTCAAACAACCTTAAAATAGGAATCTGGATTTGCAGTTTTTTTACTTGCTAACAAAAATAGCACCAGTAATTCAGGCTTTGCTAAAGATACCCTCATTAATATGAGGACAAAGAGAAGACTCGACTCATATTCAGTTCAAAGTCCTGGAGAATTCTGGTGTTGTTATGCACAAAATTATTCTAACCTGGGAAAATAAGTGATGGGTAGCTCTGATTCCATTTACTGAAGAAAAAATACTATAATATTAAAAGCTGGCCCCCAAATCCCTTTTAGAGAAAAATTTGTCTAGAATCATACTTTGAAAAATGTGTAACTGGGATGAATTTTGTTGCTGCTCAGTTTCTCTCAAATGTGAGAATTGGTGACTTTCCCCTCCAAGACTTCCAACTGTTGCCTGGTTTTAGAATCTCTCTTTCTGGAAAACTTTGGAAAATCCTGGACTTTTAGGGGAAAAAGGCAATGTTTATACAGCGCATTTTGGATGGTATATACCAGATAAACATCCTGCTGATCCGTGGATGACAAGCCATCTTCCATCAGCAATGGGAAGAAACCGACACAGCGCCTCAGTGTGGTCATTGTGTTTCCTGTGACTCCCACTGGAATGGCTGTGGGTGATGGCATTGGCTCAGCTTCCATCAGCCTTTCTGTGGAAGATGTTTTGGCAGCTTGGCTTTCCTTAATGGTGACTCTGTTCTTTCACTTCCTCTCCTTTCCTCTCCCACCACGATTCAGCCCTTCCTCCTACTTCCTCTCAGGTGATGCTCCAGAACACTCTCCCTTTCCTGTCGCCTCCCTGTCCCAGGAACTTTCATCTAGTCACCATGGAGATTCAAGGGTAAATTTTCTGCATCTCCTTCAATTTTCTTTCAAATAAATTATTATGGATCAAATTCCATGTTCCATTTCCCTTAAGGCCTTCCAGCTTTGATACCTAATAACCTATTTTGCATATAAAACAGAAATCAAAAGGTGAACATAAAATGAAAACCCTGCATTATGTTTTTTCTTTGCATGTCTCCCTTTCTAATTCTAATGCTTTTCAAGGCAATATGGATGTCTCAGGTATTCTGGGGGAGGGTCAGTACAAAGAAGTGGTACAACAGCAACAAAAACAAGGCACAAAAATGACTGTTGGGTAAAAGAGGCAGCTCAGAGGTGTCTGGGTCCTAAAGCTTCAAAGATTGGTCATAACTGCTTTGTTTAGTAAAAAGAAAAAAATTAAGAGCCAGCAAAATAATAGAGGTTTTGTTGATGATCAAGAACATTGCTTGATGTGACCTCTCCATGAGAATCCTTCCAAAGATCCAGTCAAATCTATCAATGGTACAAAAGTTTGATATGTGGGAAGGGGCTAAAATGGGGTGAGTGTTGGCTGGTTTGGAGCAGAATGTAAGGATACCAGAGCTTGCAGGTGGAGGAGGCAGGCAGATGCCAGTTGCTGCAGACCTAGCAGAAACCTTCAGGTAGAGCTTTGGCTTTCCATTGGCAATGAAATTACCTAGTATAAGTGATTTTACCTAAAGATCAAGGAGGTAATGCAGCCTCCACCTGTCTAGAGATATAACAATGCACATCTTTGTGATTGAGCACTTATTAGAAACAAGAGATAGAAGTAAAGTATGTTACGTCAAAGATTACTACAATTTTACCTTCTTATCCTCATTAAACACCTTTAGATTTCTTATTTCTGAGTGGATCATTTTCATTTCATGTAAATAATTTTGATTCATTTCAAGTTTTTTAGGAAGTTGCCATTAATTTCTACAAGAAAAAAAATGAAACAAGAAAATTTCTGCAAGAAAGAAATGAAACTGTACCAGTCAGAGTTGATAAAGCAGAAAAGGCTTTTATTAAAATAATATAGGATTGCTCCTAGAGTTCCCAGGAGGGCTGGTGAACAAACCTTGAGAGGCCAGCAGGAACAGTGGCAGGCCGGGCAGCCAGAGCCGTGGCCAAGACTGCACCACAGATCAACCTCGGGGAAGCATATTGCTGCCACTACAGGGATCCAGACACCGCAGTTTCATTACTACCACCAAAGCCACTGAGCACTTGACCCAGCTGCTGCTGCCCTCACCATTGTAATAGATTCTCTACTGGACCTGCTTCTCTGTCCAAATTCACAATGCCAGCCTGCTGCACTTAATTGGCCAGGTCTGTGTGAGTCCCCCATGACTTAAACTGCCAGGGGTGCTGGGGAATAAGCATCAGGGTTTTGGGGCTCCCATGCTGGGAAGTGGGCATAAGCAGTGAATGGAGTTAATAAAGGGATAATATAGCAGGAAGTAAAAAAAAAAAAAAAAAAAAAAAGAAATTACAATCGTCTACAATATTGAGAGAAATGATTTTTATAAAGAGCGGTTTTTCTTCTATGTTGCCTATGTGAAAGCAATAAATATCCAAGGCAATAATATGAGTAGTATATTAAAATTAACATGGGTATTTTAAGACTCCTTTGGGAGGTGAGAGCAGGTCTGTAAGTATATTAGTTTACTAGAGTCCCCAAACAAAACACCACACCCTGAGTGGCTTGAATAACCAAAGTTTAGTGTCTCAGTTCTGGAGGCTAGAAGTCCCAAATCAATGTGTCAGACAGGTTGGTTTATCCTGAGGGCCTCTCTCCTTGGCTCACAGAGATCATCCTCCTGCTGTGCCTTCACCTAGTCTTTCCTCTATATATCTATGTGTCCTAATATTCTTTTCTTATAAGGACAATAGTCATATTCCATTAGAGCCCATTCTAAATGACTTCGTTTTAACTTAATTATCTTTTTAAAGCTACTATCTTCAAATACAGTCACATTATGAGATATGGGGAGTTAGGATTTGAGATTTCAGGGGCCATACTCTGTTAGTGAGGATGTTGGGAAACAGAGTCTTTCTTACATTGCCAATGGGAAGGTAAAGTCTGATCCCTGTGGAGGAAATTTGGCAATATTACATAGCAAAGTTACTCATGCATATTTCTTATAGGAATCTGTCCCAAAGATGTATGCCTAGTTTAAACTCTTCCTCTTGAATGAAAGCACAATCTACAAATATGATAGGCTATCACTGTCATGATTAGGTTACCTTATAGGGTCAAGGTAAAAACATTTTTCAGATGTAATTAAGATCCCTAATCAACTAACTTAGAATTAACCAAAAGGGAGAGTACACTAGGTAGACCTGACCTAATCAGAAAAGAGAGCATCTCTTAATGGGTTTGGAAAAGTAAATAATCATTTTTGAAATACCATTTGACCCGGCAATCCTATTACTGGGTATATACCCAAAGAATTATAAATCATTCTATCATAAAGACACAGGTACACTTATGTTTATTGCAACACTATTCACAATAGCAAAGACTTGGAACCAGCCCAATTGCCCATCAATGATAGACTGGATAAGAAAATGTGGCACATATATACCATGGAATACTATGCAGCCGTAAAAAAGAATGAGCTCATGTCCTTTGCAGGGACATGGGTGAAGCTGGAAACCATCATTCTCAGCAAACTAACACAAGAACAGAAAACCAAACACCACATGTTCTCTCACATAAGTGGGAGTTGAACAATGAGAACACATGAACACAGGGGAGGGGAACATCACACACTGGGGACTGATGGTGGGTTGGGAGACTAGGGGAGGGATAGCATTAGAAGAAATACCTAATAGATGATGGGGTGATGGATGCAGCCAACCATCATGGCACGTGTATACCTATGTAACAAACATGCATGTTCTGCACATGTACCCCAGAACTTAAAGTATGATAATAAATAAATAAAGAGTTATAAAGGAAGACTATGAATAACTGTATGCAACAAATAAGATAACAAATGAAATGGATAAATTTTTCAACACAAATTACTGAAACTGGCATAAGAGAAGATACAAAATCTGTATAGACCTTTAACAAATAAAGATCCTTAACATTCTATTTAATTTCAGCCTGGGAGAAAAAAGATCTTTAACAAAAATTTAGATGAATGAATAAATTTTTAGATACAAACTGCTAGAGCTGACACAAGAGAAAATAGAAAATCTGTATAGACCTTTCACAAATAATGGCAGGAAATTAGTAATAAAAAAACTGTTCATTAAGAAAAAGTCCAGAGACATATGTCTTCACTGGTAAATTTCATGGGACACTTAAAGAAGAATTATGTCAATTCTTCACAAAGTGTCTGAAAACATGGAAGCAGAAGGAACACTACCAACTTAGTCTATGAGGTTAGGAATATCTTAATACCAAAATCAGGCAAAAATATCACAAAAAAAGAAAACTACATGACAACATCTCATAAATATGATGCAAAAATCACCAACGAATTACTAGAAAACTGAACACATAAACATATGAAAACAATGATATGTTATAATCAAATAGGATTTATACCTGGAATACCCAGTTGTTTTCATATCTAAAATTCAGTTATGTATTAATAATTTACAATATTTACAGAATAAAAAACAAAACTAGACCATTGTCTCAATAGATGCTGAAAAAGCATTAGACAAAATCGAACATCTCTTCATGATAAAAATATTCAACAAACTAGGAATAGAGGGAAACTTCTTTAACCCAATAAAGGGCACTTATGAAAAACCCATAGGTTACAAAAAGGCTAAGAGACTAAATACTTTCCTCCAAGATGAGGAAGAATACATGATTGCCCACTTTTGTCACTTCCATTCAATGCTGTACTGGAGTTCCTAGCCAGGAAAATTGGGCAAGAAAAAAGAGAATAACAAAGGCATCCAGATTGTGAAAGAGTAAGTCAAAAAATGTGTATTTAGAGACTATGTGATGTTATATATAGAAAATACTAAAGATAGTATTTAAAAATAGACCCACTGAAAAACTGTTAGACCTAATAAGTTTAGCAAGGCTGCAGGATATAAGATTTATATAAAAAAAAAATCAGTTGATTGGTTGTATTTTATGTAATGGCAATGATTAAACCTAAAATGAAATTAAGAAAATAATTCCATTTATAGTAGTACCAAAAAAATTTAGGAATAATTTTAACAAACAAGTGAAAACTTCTACTCTGAAAAATATAAAGCATTATGAAAAAAATTAAAGGAGAAGTGAAAAGCTTACAATTTCAGGGCCATCTATATCAAAATCCCAGTGCATATTTTGCATAAATTGACAAGCTGACTCTAAAATGCATATGGAAGTTCATATGGAAATGCAAGTACAGCCAAAATGATCTTGAAAAAGAAAAAGTAGTAGGACTTACTCTTCCTGATTTCAAAACTTACTACAAAATTACAATAATCAAGACAGTATGGTACTGGAAGAAGGTTAGCTATATAGATCAGTGGAATAGAATTGAGAGTTCAGAAATAAACCTTTATATTTATAGATAATTGATTTTTGACAAGAATTTCAAGACAATTAGGGAAAGAATCATTTAACAAATGGTGATGAAGCAACTGGACTTATTTACACATAAAAAACAGAATCTGGACCTGTATGTCACACCATTTACAAAAAATAATTCAAAATAGAAATGTAAGAGCTAAAGTGTAAAACTCCTGGAAGAAAACACAGGCATAAGTCTATGAACTTGGACTAGGTAATGGTTTTTCAGATATGACATCTTCAAAGGACACAATCAAGAAAATAAAAAGACAACCAAAAGAATGAGAAAAATTTTCACCAATCATAATGCATCTGACAAGGATTTTTATCCAGAATATATAATAAACTCTTATAACTCAATAATAAAAAGATGATTCCCAATTAAAAATTAGAAAATAATCTGAATAGATATTTTTTCTTAAGAAGATATAAAAATGGTTCATAAGCACATAAATACCCAATACCATCAGCCATCAGAAAAATGCAAATCAAAACTGCTATCAGATAACACTTCACACAAAACATAATCAAAGATGTAGAAACTGGAAACTTCAAAAACTGCTAGTGTATGTCCAGAGTGTAAAATAATGCAACCTCCTTGGAAAACAATCTTGCAGTTTCTCAAAAGATTAACATAAAACTACAGTATGACCCAACAACTCTCCTCCTAGTTATATATGTAAAATAATTAAAAACAGGCCCACATAAACACTTGTATACAAATGTTCATAGCAGCATTATTCATATTAGCCAAACTTTGCAATCAATCCAAATGTCCAGCAATGATAAATGGACAAACAAAATATGACAATTTACACAATGGCATATTATTCATCCATTAAGAGGAATGAAGTACTGACATATACTACAATAAAGATGAACCAGAAAAACAAGTTCAATGAAAGGAGGCAGATGGAAAGATCACATATTGTATGAGTCTATTTATATAAAATGTCTACTGTGGAAACATCTCTAGAGTCAGAAAATAGATTAGTAATTATGTGGGAGAAGTGGGGAGTTCTGTCGGTGGATGTGAGGTTTCCCTTTGGGGTGAGGAGAGTTTTAAAATTCATTATGTGATGGTCACACTCTTCTGTGAATATACTAAAAACCATTGAATTGTATGCTTTAAGTGGGTGAAGTGTGTGATATGTGACTTTAACAAAGTCATGATGAAAGGGCATAGGAGCCAACTAGAAGGGAGCTCCCTCGTGGATGGGACAATGTAAACATCGAAAGGAGTGACTGCATCACATTGAAACACAACACATATATAAAAATCAGTGAGTTTGTAATGACACCAAACCAAAACTAACAAAATATCTCACTATTCACCACTGGAGGTTGCCAGAGCATCAATTATTTCTCTGAAAAAGTGAGCAAGGAAAATAATCAAACTCATCTTCCTTACCTGTATGAATAGTATATGTATGTAATCAAATAACTTATGAGGGAAAATTCTTCTTTATAGAAGACTTATAGCTAATAGATACAGACAGAATAGCAGTATTAGAAATTTACTTATTTTGCAAGTCCTAATGAAATAATGCTTCCAGGCAACATTCATGTATAAATGACAAAAGCATCAGGTATAATGTGGATTAAATAATTTTACAGTGGAGAGGTCAGGCTGATGCAACCTGAACCCTCTGATTTAATATTTGGAAAAATAGTTTTATTGACTAATAATTCACATACAATAAAATTCACCCTTTAAATTATAAAATTCAGTGGTTTTTAGTGTAGTCACAGAGTTGTGCAACCATCACTTCTCTGTCAAAAGACAAAATTAACGACAAATTTAGTTGAAAGATATCAATTGGCTTTTATTTGCAATTTCAGAATTGAACACAACCTCGTTCTGATGAGCTGAGCAGAGAAAGTTGACCTCATAGACAGAAAAGGTCTGAAGAAAGTAAGACCAGGGAACAAAACATGGATTAGTCATTTCAAAGTCACTTTCTCTGTAAAGGTTAAAGCAGAGAGGACTTTCTTATCATGCCAGCTAAAAGTGGCCTGTGTGGGGATTTGACTGTTATCCCTCTCTTCTGATTTCTTGAAGGTCAGATGAACAACTTAGTTTCAGCACAGTAACATGGAACTTCAATACAAGTGATTCCATTTTGGTTAGGTCTGTTGGACTTTGTGCAGGAGCTCAGTCCAAACCAATGGTCTTGTATAAATGTTATTTAACAACTACTTAATTTCTAAACATTTTCATCACTCCAAAAAAGAGTTATTAGCTCCATAGTTATTAGCAGTAATTCACCATTCCTCCCTCCTGCCAGTTTTTGGCAACCACAAATCTACATTTTCTCTCTGTGGATTTGTTTATTCTGGAAATCCGTATAAACAGAATCTTGAACTATGTTTTCTTTCAGTTACTATAATGTTTTCATGTTTGTCCATGTTGTAGCATGTATCTGTATTTCATTCCTTTTAATGGTTAAATAGCATTCCATTGTATGGATGTACCACATTTTGTTTATTCGTTCATTAGCTGATGGACATTTGGGTTGTTTCAATTAATGGCTCTTGTGAAAAATACTTCTAAGAGCATTTAAGTACATATTTTTTTGTGTGGACATGTGTTTTTCTGTTCTCTTGGTTCTATACCTAAGGGTGGAATTGCTGGGTCATATGATAGTTTATGTTTAACTTTAAGAGGTTTCATCTTAGTATTACTAAAAGTGGTGTTACCCCTAAAAAGGAGGCAAATAAGCACTTAGTCAGAAATGGGGGTTGTAACTCACCGAGGTAGCCATCAGAGACTGCAGCACCAGCGAGAGTCAATAGGGCTTTTAGATTACCTGTTTGTCAGATTATTTCACCAGTTCATTAAACAAGGAAGTCTTTAATCATTAGTGAAACAGTGCATTTACATCAGTTAGTCAGGGAAAGCTACACACAGTATGTCCTTAAAGATTGAAGATCAATTTCATTGTCGAGGGCATAGATGTTTGTGAAGGAAATGTTTTTACAGTTTCTTTGTCAGTTTCAAAGTTCATTAGCAATTCAGTGTGGAGTCAGTAGCCCAAGATGGAGTCAGTGATGTCAAGCCTGGAACATTGCTAAGCTCACAGTGGGAAAATCCAGTATTATGCACATTAGAATGAGATGCAAAAAATTGCACAGCATACCTACAAATTATTCTGGCCAAAACAATTGAACTGAATACAATAAAGCATCTAGATCAGGGATCTGCAAGCTGTTTTCTGAAAAGAGTCAGGCAGTAAATATTTTAGGTTTTGTAAAACATACAATCTGTGTCGCATCGTCTCAACTCAGCTAGTGTAGCATGAAAGGAATTACAGACAATATGTAAATAAATGGCATGAATGGCTTTGGCCCAGTAAAACTTTATTTACAAAGCCCACAGCAAGTCAGATTTGGCCCATGGACCATGGTGTGCCAACAGATTTGAAATCTCATAACCATTTGCAGGAAACTGGTGACTTGGTTTCTCCAAAAAATGGTCAATGGCATGAAAAAGGCTTACATTCCACTTCTTCCATAAGTGCTCCCCTTTGTTCTCATGCAACACATTTCTTGATTGGGAAATGAAGAGGAAGCCTGAGTGTACTGGAAAGCACATACTGACTTACAATGTATCTTTTAGTGGCCTCACTGTGTTGCCCCTTCTCCTAGTGATAAAGGGTCCCTCTATCTGGGCCAATTATAGTTCTCCATCCCTATTGCTACAGTAATCACTCACAGATGTGAACATTTGCTCTAAGGTAGACCAATCAGAATTTTTCCCTTAGCACTTTTTTTTTTTTTTTTTTTTTAAAGTGAAGTGCTCTGGTTGTGAGAGCATATGAGAGTATACAAGGTCCAAGATGACTCTCATCAGAGTTTCAGGTTTGAGTGGCCACTGATCTTGAGAAAATAAAGCCAACCTGAAAGAGGAGAGAGGTGTATGCGTGTATGTGTATGTGTTTGTGTTTATGTTTATGTGGGAGAGACAGAGACAGAGACAGACTGAGGCAGAGAAAGGCAGAGACAGACAGGCAGAGAGAGAGAGAGAGAGAGAGAGAGAATGAGAAGTCGGGGGACATGTTATTGGCAACTAAAGAGTTCTATTAATTGTTCACTTCTAAAAATTTTTTGAGAGGTTAAAAAGTAATATGTGTAAAATTCCTGGCATCATGTGTACTAAATCACAAATTGCTTACTCTATCTTCTCTATTAGTTTCTCATGTTTATGTGCCTGGTTTTGCAAGTAGACTGCCAGCTCCATGTAGGTGGGAAACACATTCTACACTTCCTTGCTTTCCACAATATTTAATGTAAGCTAAATTAAATTCTGTGAAAAAGATGCTCTATATTGACATATAAGAATATGAAGTTGTATTATTTGATTAGCAGCAGAATGACCTTTATATCTTCTAATGAAATAGACTCCTTTTCTGTGAATTTATCACAAGTTAGAAGTGATATTTTAATTGAAGGTTTTTTAGAAGTATTATTATTTTTACATTTAATGGAAGAAATATTGTTAAATTCTGAAGAAACTTTTTCTTGGAAGTTCATGAATGAAATGTTATTGTGCATGTAATTTAGACTCTAAAGTTGAATATTTAAGGCATATTTTTAGCTTAATTGCTGGAAAGCAATATCACCACAAGTTGAAATTGTTTTAAAATGCAGAAGACTTAAAATTATAGTGAACATGTCATTTGGAATAATTGGCATTCTAAACAAAGTCTGAAAGAAGTCATTAGAGGTATTAAAACAATTAGTTGATAGTTTTTAAAAGACCCATGTAAGTTGAATTTATTTACTTTATACATTTAATGGCTTTAAATATGTAATACTAAAATTACTGTTCTAGTTTTTAAATAAGTAAATGAAATTCTTCTTTTTTTTTTCTAAAAACCAAATTGCCTAGAACACTAAAATGTCTATTGCTGTTCTAAATATAATGCTTAGTTAGTTACCAAATTTGATGCCAGACCCACATTAAAAAGTTTTAAAGCAAATATATTCTAGTTATAATATCTAAGTAAGGTATAGCCTATAGCTTTCTCTTTATAGTTAATGCTAATTTAAAAAACTCTTTAAAATTTTATTGTGCATAAGTTGACATTTTAAAAACATTATGTTTATTTTTAGTTGACATAAAATTGAACACATTTATGGGGGCAATGTGATGTTTTGATACATGTAAACAATGTGTAATGATAAAATCAGGGTAATTAGTATACCTGTCACCTCAAACATTTATTTCTTTGTGGTGGAAACATTCAAAATCTTCTCTTCTAAATATTTGGAGATACATAATACCTTATTGTTGATTATGGTCACCCTACTTTGAAATAGAACACCAGAACTTATTCTTCCTTTCTAGTTGTAACTTTGTGCAAATAGACCAAACTTTTCCTATCTTCCCTGCTTTCCTACCTGGTAATGCTAGTTTTCTAATTCTCAGAAAACATTGTAATTAAATAAAAATTTGTCACCTCAATAATAGATATTTCCTTATTTGTACTCATGCATAAAATTAATTTTAAAAAGTGTCCTAAGGACATATTTTCTTTTTTTGCTTCATGTGTTTATGAGCGTAATTTGGTTTACAAAAGTTATGGGAAGACAAACCATATTGTGAGTTTGTCGTATATGACCTTTATCGTGTTGAGATATGTTCCTTCTATAACTACTCTGTTGACAATTTTTATGATGAAGAGATGTTAAATTTTATAAAATGTTTCTTCTCCATCTATTGAGATGATTACATAGTTTTTGTTCTTCATTTTGTTGATGTGATAGATCACATTTATTGATTTGTGTATGTTAAATCATCTTTGTATCCCGGGGATAAATCCCATTGACCGTGATGTACAATCTTTCTGTTGTGCTGCTGGAGTCAGTTTACTAACATTTTTTTGGAATTTTTTGAGTCTGTTTTCATTAGGGCTATTGGTCTGCAGTTTTCTTTTTTTGTGTGTCCTTGCCTGTTTTTGGTATTAAGATAATGCTGGCCTCATAGAATGAGTTAGAAAGAATTCCCTCTTCAACTTTTTGGAATAGTTCGAGAGGAATTTGTTTTATTTCTTTCAAAGTTTTGTAGAATCAGTAGTAAATTCATTTGGTTCTGGGCTTTTTAAAAAAAGAAATTGGGAGACTTTTATCACTAATTTAATCTTGTTACTCATTATTGGTAAACTCAGATTTCCTATATCTTACTGGTTCAATCTTTGTAAGTTTTATGTGCCTAGAAATTTATCTATTTCCTCTATGTTTTTCAACTTGTTGACAGTCTTTTCATAAACATCTCTAATGATTCTTTGCATTTCTGTGGCATAAGTTGTTCTTTCTTCTTCTTTTTAATTTTGGATTTTATCTATTTGGTTCTGCTCTCTGATTTTCTTAGTGTAGCTAATTATTTGTCAATTTTGTTTATCTTTACATAAAAACCAGCTTTTTCATTGATGTTTTGTACTGTTTTTTAGTTTCAATTTAAAAAATTCTGCTCTAGGCCGGGTGCAGTGGCTCACGCCTATAATCCCAGCACTTGGGGAGGCTGAGGCAGGCAGATCACGAGGTCAAGAAATTGAGACCATCCTAGCCAACATGGTGAAACTCCATCTCTATTAAAAATACAAAAAATTAGCTGGGTGTGGTGATGGGTGCTAGTAGTCCCAGCTACCCAGGAGGCCAAGGCAGGAGAATCACTTGAACCTAGGAGGCCGAGCTTGTAGTCAGCCAAGATCGTGCCACTGCACTCCAGCCTTGGGACAGAGTAAGTTTCTGTCTCAAAAAAAAAAAAAAAAAAAAAAAAAATGAAATTCTGCTCTAAGTTTGGTTTGTTCTTGCTTTTCTAGTTCCTTCAGCTACATGATTTGGTTATTTGTTTGAGATCTGTCTACTCATTTAATGTAGGTGTTTATTGCTATAACCTTTCCTCTTGGCACTGCTTTGGCTGTATCCCATAGGTTTTGGTATGTTGTGTTTTAATTTTCATTTGTTTCAAGAAATTCTTACATTTCCTTTTTATTTATTAACTTAATAGTCATCCAGGAGGCTGTTTTTAAATTACATATATTTATACAGTTTCCGAAGTTCCTCTTTTTATTGTTTTCTAGATTTTTCCCATTTTGGTCTGAGATGATAGCTGCTATGATTTTGATTAAAAAATTCTTTAAGACTCATTTTTTGCTCTAATGTATGGCCTTTCCAATATTCCATGTGCTGATTAGAAGAATGTGCATTCTGCAACTGTTTGATGAAATGTCCTATAAATGTCTATTAGGTCATACTGGAGTATAGTGCACTTTAAGTTGATGTTTCTATGTTGATTTTTGTCTAGATGACCTGTTCAATGCTGGGAGTAGGATATTGAAATTCTTAACTTTTATTCAACTATAGTTGGGTCTTGTTATTTTTATTCATTCAGCTGGTCTATTTCTTTTGATTGCGGAATTTTTCTTTTTCTAGAGATGGGGGTCTCGGGATGGTACCCAGGCTAAAGTGCAGTGACTATTCACAGGCATGATCCCACTACTGATTCACATGGGAAACACTTTTTAATGTGTTTAAGTATTGTTTAATTTCACAACTGAGAATTTTGCATTTTTATGTTCCAGCCTTCATCCCTTTCTGAAAGGAGAGGATTGAAGGCCAAGGATGGCTGGCTATGGGCACAGAGAAGTCAGCCTATTTTGTGCAAAGGAAACCAGGTTCTGAAGCTTTAGTATTCTGGCTCTTCAACTAAATTTTAATTGTAGATGTAAAAGATCAATACTGGAAGATAACCAGGATTGGAAATGAATGCAATAACGACCAAAATAGGAAAATACCAAAAAGATAAATGAACTATGGTAATAGAAAAAATAGCTAACACTTGTTTTTCCATAGTTTAAAAAATTTCTTCACATACATTATCTCCTTTAATGGATACTTGCTATAGTCCCTGAAAAAAAATAGGTATGCAATAAAAGATTGCTGAATGGAGGAATTAGAATTCTTACCAGTATCCAGCACATGGTAGTCACTCTATGTTTGGAGACAATTCTCCATTTGTCTGTACATTTCTGCATAGTGAACAGAGGAATTGACTTCCTTGTTATGAAATATTTCTTCAAAAATGTGTAGTAAACTGGCTTGGAAGGTAGTGATAGTGTCTCCTCCAGAGCAGTGGGAAGACTTGCTTACTACCAAATATAATAAATGTATCTTCTTTAGGAACAAAAGTCAGACAAGTTTACCTCCTATTATAGAAGATTTGGGATGTTATGCTGAGAGTTTCTCACCTGTAATATACTATACTACACAGAAGGTATCATTTGGCACTCTTGATTTTACATTATAGAAATTAAGCCTTGAGGAACTGGCATGAATGTTGATATTCTGTTATAGGCATTGCTCTGAGCAGTAAACTGTCTGTCTCTGATCCATAAGTTTCATTTTTTCCTACCTGGATCCATTAGACTGTGAAAGGCTAATGTGTTAATTTTTAAGTAGGTTAAAGCCTCAGATCTTTCACAGTTTTTGATTCTTTATACATGCTTTTGCACTAGTTTGCATAATCTCAGAAAAGCTTAAAAAGTCAGAATAAGTAGCAAAATAGATGAACAAAATCTAACAAAAATTACTTCCCTAACTGTGCAGAACAAAGCTACTGTCTTACCTTTTACTGAGGAAAAATAGAAACCGTCTTGCAGTTGGGAAGAATAAGAGAAGTGAAAAAGGTAGAAGGCCAAAGCAATTATAGAAATGAGAAGAAAACATAGACATTGGAAGACAATAGAATTCAAACATGTGAGAAGTTAATTGTAATCTTAAGGAGAGGTTGATTTAGGAAGATTTCAAAGAAATATTGTGCCATTATGCTGGTATTGCTTCTTCATCAATCTCTGGAAAGATTAACAAAATAATACAGAGAGTGGTTGTTTCTGAGAAGGAGGAGAATGGGGTGGGAGACAGAGCGCTACTTTGAGTATTTTAAATTTTGTACCATCTGCAGCTAGATTTATTTTAAAAACATATATATAATTTAATTTAAAAAACCTTTAAATGACCTTTAAAGTAAAGAAACACTAATATTTTTAGATTAAAAAATTATATAACAGAAATATATCTTTTTAAAAGATTTACTGAAGATGCTTCTTTTCAGGGTTTCTGGCAGTTTGGTTTTATGGAGGTAAAGTCATCTTTACCTTTGAAACTGACTACTTTTGTTAAGAAAATTCTTTAGAATAGGCTCTTTCATTCTAAGTATGTAAGACAAGTAAATACCCACCCAAAGCTCTTGGATAGAAGTATAAGGTTACCTTGAATCAGAATGCATGCATTGTGCTCTGTTTAATGATGTCAACTGGATATACATATTTTACTTCTAAAGAGGGGACAGAAGTAGTTTTCCTCAAAGATATTCAATAGGGACTACTAGTGCCCTGTACTGGGTTTGTTTAAGACTTGAATGATTAAGAATTTGAGATGGTTTTGTCAGGAGTATAGTGCTTGCTTGTAGTTGTGCTTTGGGAAGTCAAAGAGGTATAGTTTAGCCAGGCTTAGAGTCATTCATAAGGGAGGCTGGTTTTGGGCACAGAATGTGTCTCTTGCTTGAGTTCCCTGGCCCAGCACCAGGAGAATTGCAACAGCAAATTGGTCTGAATAGCTCTAATGGCCATTGGTGGAAACCAAAGGAGTGGTTGGTTGTCTGAGGAGGCTCAGATAGTAGTCACCAGGAATTAACATTTTAAATTAATTAAACTATGCTGGAGGTCCTTAGGAATATCTCAGGGGAAGAGCCATGAGAAAAAGATGGAGTCTTTTTGCAATCGTAGAAAGGGACTTGGAATTATATTGATAGTGAGAAGACCTTTTTTGGTACTCTACAGTGTTAAAATTGAACATTATGACTATTTATTTAAACATGTTTAGATTTGTTTAAACATTCTCATCCTTTAGTAATTTAACCACTTATGACATTGATAAAGTCAGGACTCCTGCTTGAATCTAAGTGGAATTTGGACATGGCTAGAGTAAAAGTGTGGGTTGAGCTAACAGATGTCTATTTGCAGGGGAGGCTTGAGGAATATTATATGGGGAAGAATGGGTCAGTTTGCTGAAAACACCAACAGTCTTTAGTGAAAAGACTTAGTCATCAGTAAAGGTGGCATACTCAGAATAGAGTGTAGTTGTTATTGGGCTCCTGTTTGAGTCCCATGTCATTCAGAAAAGCTATAGCAAACAGGAAGGACTGTTTCAGGGAAAGTTTGTAAAACATTGAGGTCACCCCAGCAGCTTTGGAATCCTGCTAACAAAAGCAAACACTAAGAGGAGACTGTTTCTCTTCTGCTTTGCATAGGTTAAGTCTGAGAAAGCCAGACAGTTCTACTGTAAGCATCACCAACATGATGAACTCAGTGCAGAGCCTTCTTCCTAAAGATGCTCACTTCCACACTGAAGACTCATTGAGTACACATTATTAGTAGAGACTGGGTCACTTGCCTGAGTCCTAGCTGCAAGGGAGGCTGTTTCCTGGGTTCTGCCTTGACGATGCAGGACTCTTAAGCTTAAACATTTGCCAAACAAAAAGAGAAAAACTTGTCAGTCAGGACATCTACAAATGTCTACAACAACGTGTACCTCTGAAGTTAAGCTGCAAGTGTTTGAAGTTGTGGGGCGAGGTATCAAAGAGCCAGCCTCGGACGTGGTTGGCTTGTGAGTCATAGGGTAGTAAGAGAATTTACCAACACCAGTATAGGTTAGAAAAAGAAGGTTTTATTAGACAGAAAGAATATTGCTGAAGAGTGCAGCGGGTTGCCTCAGCAACAGAGGACTGAGGTCACTGGAGTGGATTTTTCTTGGGAACATTTATGGTCCTTAACATAACCCTGTCTCTACTAAAAATACAAAAATTAACTGGGTGTGGTGGCGCTTACCTGTAGTCCCAGCTACTTGGGAGGCTGAGTCAGGAGAATCCCCTGAACCTGGGAGGCGGAGGTTGCAGTGAGCTGAGATTGTGCCACTGCACTGCAGCCTAGCAACAGAGAGAGACTCCATATCAAAAAAAAAAAAAAAAAAAAAAAGGAGCTTAAGGGTCGTTTGGACCCTGTTAGCCACATAGGTCATGGTAAGTGATTACATGTGTGCGTGTGTAGACATTTGGTACCTTAATGTCAGCAAAGATTGCGCAATGAGTTTCAACATGCATGCATTTGGAGATGTGTAGAAATTCTTGTTACTTAAATGTTTTTAGGAAAGAAGCCTGGTACCAGATGCTGGCTTTAAATAATAAGGAAGTCTAATTACTTCTAAATTCCCCCACATAAGGAGTTTTGCTTCTGGATGGCCTGCTTAATGGTCACCAGGTGATCTTTTTCTCTCCTCAGAAGTTCCTATTTAATATGCAAATATAAATAGTTTTGAAAATGTCTTAGTTATATCTACCTGTTACTAGTTATATGTACCTATTACTTTTGTTGTGGATAATCACCTAGAAGAGGGGTCTTAAATCTAATCAGGATCCAGACGTTTATAGTGTTACTGTGTAGGGGAGAAAATTATTTTGCCTCTATTCTCCATAGTTCTTAGTTGAAACAGGTTCCTGTAATAAAAAGCAAATTAATAAGAGAAAAACAAGCAAATTTTAAAAACATGTCTTATTCTGACTGGGCGAATACAACAAAAATACCTTAGACTGGGCAATTTATAAACAACAGAAATTTATTTCTCACAATTCTGGGAGGCCGGGAAGCCCAAGATCAAGGCATCAGCAGGTCTGGCGTCTGGTGAGGGTCTGTTTCTTGTAGATGGTCCTTCTTCTGTGTGCTCCCATGGTGGAAGGGGTGGATACTGTGTCCTCCTTTCAATCTCTTCAGTAAGGGAACTAATAACCTTCATCAGGGCCCACCGCTTAATACCCATCACAATGCAGATTAGGTTTCAAGATGAATTTTGTAGGAACACAAATTCAGACCATAGCACGTGCACACATCCTATATACATGAGAGATAACTGAGAGAAAGGAGTGAATCTCTAAAGTAGATCTCAAAGGGGTGGTTTAAGCTTCAGGCTTAAATACCATCATTCTCTGAAACAAAGAAAGAAGGATGGAAAGGCCTGGTTAAGATGAGAAGGCTGAGAAAGGAACAAAGCTAAAGGTTGCTATGCATATTTGAGTCAATGCTTTCTGCAATGATTAAGAGTTCTGGGGATTTAGTCATCATTTTCTTCTGGATACAGAGGGGGAGATATCCTTACAAATGGAGGTTTCTATTAGATGTAAATTTCTCTTGCAAAAGGGCAACTTTTCAGAACTGTTCCTGTGTCTGCACTTCCTCAGGGTAACCAACTCAAAATAATTATAATTCCAGAGAGGCATATTTGGGGATGGTATATTCTGATCTCCTACAGTCATATTTTGGGATGGCATGTCCTGGGCCCCCTTATGTAGAAAATGGTGGGTTAACATTGAGGAAAGTGAAGCTGACAAGCATAAGGACTAAGAACCCTCCTGAGAGAGGAATTCATTCTTAAGGTGTAAGTTGCCCCTTAGAAAGGGTAATTTTAATATGTTCATGTTATTTAAATTCATCCCCCAGGCTAGTCTCATTGGACTCATGTGGTACAAGAGAGAGAAATGGAAAATGTTTTTTACTTTGTTAAAAGAAAAACTTTAGAAACATTAAATTTAACAGAGTTTGAGCAAAGACTGATTAATCAATCAGGCAGCCTGCAGAACCAGAACAGGTTCAGAGAAATTCCAAGGCTGTCACATGACCAGATAACATTTATGGACAGGAAAAGGGAAGTGAGGTATAGAAACAGAAATGAGATACAGAAACAGCTGGATTGGTTGCAGCTGGGTCTTTGCCTTACTTGAACTTGCTGTGATTGGCTGAGACTCAGCTACTTTTTATTAGGAGTAGGTTACAGTCTATTTACACATCATATTACATTACAGTTCATTATGGGGAAACCTTTAGGCTGAATCTAAATATGTAAACCTTCAGGCTGAACTTAAATATGTAAATATGAACTTAAATAAATATGTAAATATCTAAGGAGTAGGTTACAGTCTGTTTACACATCAAGTCAGGTTATAGTTCATTATGTACAGAATAATATTTAGGCTGAACTTAAATAAGTAAGGAGGCAGCTTTAGGTCAAACTTAATTTAACAACTTAAATCTCTTGAAGACATCAAGCAAATAAGCAGTTTACACTCAGGCTCCTCCAAAAGGGCCTAACACAAGGGAGAAAAGTACATTTCCAGCTTCACAATGCACCATCATCCTCTATTGCTGGAGGAGCACAGATGGTGTCCAAGACGGATTCAGGGAAGGATGAGATGCGGTAGCCATGTGGGGCCCATGCGATCACCTGGCAAGACAGCCACCAGGAATCCTAGACATAACTGGGGGTCGTCTTAGGACATGCATATAAAAGCAAGGAAAATTTTACAAAATTACTCTTAAGGTGACCTAGAACCTGGAGAAAAATCAATTTATACATGTATTTTATTTTTGATCTATCACTATTTTCTTGGGATTGTTTTGCTGCTAAATAGGATTATTTCCAGATACACAAAGTCACTATTCAGATTGAATTCAAATAACTGCAGAAGGTTTTCATTTTAAATGGAACCTTACCATGTATTTAAAATAAACACTTAGATATTAATGTATATTAGTGATGGATGCATATTAGCAAATATTAATTGGTTTTATAGAGGAAAAGTATACATATGTAAGACTTAAAGCAAATATATGATATAAAAGGATCTATTTTTAGTGATTAAATTGAATTGCTGGCATATTGCAATATTTCAAAGGTCCCTTGTGGGAAATTTGCTTATATTCTGGAACTTTACTTTATTGGAAAAAAAACCCTCAATGTTATAAAACTTGAGTATTTTCAGGAAGCAAAAAGCATTTTCAAATATAAGTTGTTTAAGGAACATTAGGTCTCTTATTGCTTGAATCAATGGGGAAAAAGCTAAATGGTTTTAAAAAAAGGTTTGAAGCAACCAAAAAGATAATCTTTCTTTTCTTCTGGCAGTCAACTTAAATGATGAAGAAGCATAGTGAAATGCCTAGTTGTTAAATTTTGACTTTATTTACACATTAAATTACAAAAATAGAAGGAAACTCTTTGCCATTTAAATTTTCCACTGTGAGGTTTATAACTTTACCAGAGCTGAAAACAAATGAATATTTTTGCAATAAGATTTTCAATAAGAGAGAGAATGAAGCAAAAACTTCACAGCAATTAAAATCTTATAAAGAATAAAATTAATTTCAAACTGCTTGGAACTTTCAGAACTCCATGTTACCAATGAAACTTTAATTTTTAAATAGGTAAGTTTAAGGAAAAAATTATATTCTTAAAAACAAAAGGCTCTGAAAGAGCAAGATTTTCTGTTGTAAGGGAAGCTTTCTCCTTTAATTCCTTTATTTATTGTGTTTGATCAAAGTAGTCAGGGTCAAGTGTACAGAACTGTTACATGAGATACACATCTGGGGAGTAAAGGTCAGTGAAAGATAAAGTGAGCTAAGGTAGAGAGGCTTTCTGGACTGAAGCCCAGGAGGACTGATTTACTTAGAAAGAATGAAAGCTGACAAGCTCCTTCAATTCAGAGTCAGGAACATGATCTACTTGGTGATGCAGCTGTTTTATGAAAGGAGCTTTATTCTGGGCCTTCATTGTTATCTTCCTAATAAATTACTTTGAGTACAAATGCTATCTTGAAGAGCACAAAACACTTTATGAAGTCATTTTGGAGGATATGTGTGTGTGTGTGTGTGTGTGTGTGTGTGTGTATGTATATATATACACACACTTATGATATATATATGTATACACATATGTATATTCTTGAATGATATTCCAGTTCTAATAATTTGAATTTAACCTTGACACACTTTGTTTTCTCAATTTTAATACATGAAATGATGGCCATTGAATAAGAGGTAGTATTTAGAGGCTGTATTAGTGCAAAAATACCAATTTTCAGGTTAAGATGCCCAGTCATAGGGATAGTGCAGTTTACTGCAAAATAAAATCAGAAGTCAGAGGCATAGCTTAGGGTTGAATTTTATTCCAGAGTTCCTGATCTATATCTCCCAGCAGGAATGATAAATTAGGGCAGCTGCAATTGGTTCCAAGTTTTCTAGGATCTTGAATGACTGGAAACCTGGTGGTATTCAAAGAAGCATCTCTTTGTTTAAATCACTTACCTGACTACACACACCCTTTCATCAAGCAAAGTAATTAAGAGTGTTTTCACACCTTTACACCTCCATTAGATTGTGCTTTGTAACACGATTTCTTCAGTGTGGCTTCCTTTGATGTTTTAAAACTGAATTTTTTTCAAAAAAAACTTTGTATTGCATTTAGTGTAAATATTTTCTTTCTTTTACTCTGGAAAATGTCCTCTTTCATCTTTTTGATATTTAAGAAATGTTTTCCTTGACACAGATTGTATTATTTGTCAATCATTCTTTTTCTCCCACGCTTGCTATGGTTCACTGTGGGTACAATATTGATCTTGGGATTGACCACATGTCTTGCTTGGGCTAATGGAATATGGAAAAAACGACTATACAAATTCTAATCTAAGAGACATTGTATATTCTCTCCCTCTTGCATTCTGCCATCTGCTATAAGTTGTGTATGCACTGGAAAGCTTTTAGTTCCAATATGACATATAGATCAGAAATAAACAAGATCTACAGCTTGAAGTAGAATTACCTGGCCAACTTGTAAAATTTTGGGAAATAAATGAATGCTTTTTGTTGCAAGCCACTGAGATTTTTAGACACGTTTGTTATGCAGCAATATCAGAGGAGAATCTGACTAATACATCCTCAGCTTTTAATTCTTCAAAATCTGAACTCCATAGACAAATGAAAGAATAATAGAATGAGTATCTCTATGCTCTTCACTTAATTCAACCATTGTTAACATTGTGTCATTTTTATTCCATCTATCTCTTACTTTTGGGAGACCATTGAAAAATTGTAGGCATCTGATACTTTCATAAATAATTTATAGAATGTCTAAGAATAAGAACTGTCTTAGACAGTATAGTCTGCTATAATAAAAATACATACGGTGGTGGTTTAAACAACAGAAATTTATTTCTTACAGTTCTGAAGGCTGAGAAGTCCAAGATCAAGGTGATGGCCAATTTGGTTCCTGGTGAGGGCCCTGTTCCTCACATGGTGGAGAGAGAGAGGTGTCATCTCTCTTGTATCTTTTCTTATAAGGGCGCTAATGCCCTTATAAGGGACTTAATTACCCCCTCAAAGACACTAGCCTAATACCATTACCATGGGAATTAGGGTTTGGACATAAGAATTTTGGGAGAACACAAAGATTCAGTCCACAGCATAGCATTCTTTACTTTTCATTAGTTTAACTTAATGTAGTTTATAAATGATTAGAAATTATCTTAATTTTATCTTAAAACAAATGCATAAAAATGATCGAAACAAGGTAATCTAATACTATAGAAAAGGTAATAATAGTGTAGGGACATGGTGTATAAAAAGCAACCACAGCCAACCCATAGTGAGTTCAAACTGTCCAACAACTTCTTGGAAAACATTATTTTCAATTTTATTAAATGTAAGTAAAGATAATGATTTATAAATGCAGCTACATGTATTTTATCAGCATTACTGAGGGCTCAGGCAATGAAGTGTTTTAAGCTATCTAAGTTTAGTGGCACATAAATCCATCCAGTGCCAGCATGCTAGGGAGAGTAGAGAATTACAGGCTGGCATGAATTCCTAATGTGACTCAGCATAATGTGTGTTGCCTGCTGAACACTTTCAAATGAATTGATGAAGACTTCCATGGGCCACACTCCTTTAAACTTCATGGTCAAGATTGTTTCTTGTATGTTAGCAATAAAGAACTGAATAAATACCCAGAAAGGAGGAAGGAAAAGAAATCACAGACATGTGTGGTTTAGAAAGGTAAAATAGCATAAAACAAACTTCTGAGCTGGACTTTGGCACCAGATAGACCTGAGTTTTAATGCTAGGTCTATCTAGGTCTATCCTTCCTTTTCTAGTTATCCTTGGCAGTTTTTTTTTTTTTTTTTTTTTTTAGATAGAGTTTTGCTCTTGTTGTCCTGGCTGGAGTGCAATGGTGCAGTCTCGGCTCACTACAACCCCCGCCACCCCCCGGTTTTAATTGATTCTTCTGCCTTGCCCTCCAGGCAGCTGGGGTTACAGGCCCCTGACACTACTTCTGGCTAATTTTTGTATTTTTAGTAGAGACAGGGTTTTACCATGTTGGCCAGGCTAGTCTCAAATTCCTGACCTCAGGTGATCTGCCCGTCTTGGCCTCCCAAAGTGCTGGGATTACACCGCACCCAACAATGGGCCAAATTTTAAACTTCTATATGCTTGGTTTTCTCATCTATAAAATGGGAATAATACCTCAGTAGGTTTCATTTACTAGTAAATTATTAATTAAATACAATTATTAACGTGTTCATATTTACAGCATCCTCTGTAACCTTCCTGGTCCACAGTAGACACGAGCCTTTGCTCATTTAGTTTGCCTTCCTTTCCGCATGTCTAAAAGACAGAGTTTTCAGGCTGATTTGGTAATAACAGAGGAAAAATAAGAGAAAAATCAGTGTCAGAGCAGCATGGTGATCATGCCCCTACAGGAGGCAGTATTCATTAGGGGGACAGAGCTCATCGGGAGGATGATCACAGGGGGTGGGGATGTGGCGGGGGGGGGGGTGAAAAAGACTCTTCTGGGGCACAGCTCAGTTAGAAGGGAAGCACTGTGTCCATGAGCCCTCATATATTTTAGTAGATATAGGTCTGGATTGGAATCTGGATTTAATTGCAAACCACCCCATGTTCTGGACTATGAAAGTTATAGTTTAATAGGAAACATGCGTACAGTCTTAAGGCAGTGTCTTGCACATGGAAGTGGTTGGTAAATGGGCATTTTAGTATATGTTTAGAGACAGTAAGCATCTTAGAGCCACCTAGTCCGGTGGTTCTCCCACTTTAACCGTGAAAAACACTGAAGGTGCTTGTATATATCATGGCTCTCTGGCTCCCACATCCATGGGTTCTGGTTTTGGTCTGAAATGAGACAGAAGCTTCCCTTTTCTTTATTTTTATTTGTTTCTTGCTTTATTCTTAATAAACACTTCTATGATTCTGATTCAGGTGGTCTGTGAACTATAGTTTGAGTCTAGATTCAGATGCTTCTATTTGTTAATTTCTCTTCCTGGAGATTTTCTAGAGAAACTCTCTTTGCAGGCACAATAAAACATATATAAGGATAGTTACTCCAATGTTTTTAGGGGTTAAAAATGGTAAAGAGTCTAACTAGCCCTCAGTTGATGAACAGTTAACAAAAGTGTACTGCATTCATATAATGCAATACTATGCAATAATTAAAAGAGACTAAGGGAGATGTGTATTTTCTGATGTGGAAAAGTCTGTAAGACATATTACTTAGTTAAAGCAAGTTACAGAACAAGATGTACAATGTGAAACTATTAAACACAGAGTGAACAATATTACCAATTTTATGTGTGTGTGTACATATATATACACACACACGGACATATGATATAAATGCTTGAAAGGGTTTGAAAGGGTTGATACATAATAACAGTGTTCATCTTAAGACAGCAGAAGCAGGAGATAGCAATTGAGGTGTTGTTCTCTGTAATGTTCTATATGCTTACAGGAAAAATGTATTCATATATTACTTGTGTAATTTAAAAATTCTATGAATAAAGACCCAGGTCAACTCCTTCATTTTATTAAAATGAAGAAAGTGATATTTGTCTGCCAAATGTCTTGGACAGTGTGGTAAACTCAAAAATACACTTCGTGTGCTTGATTGCTTATAATTGCTTGTAGCCAGTGCAGTAGCTTTCTTCAGCATGCTCAGTTGAGCTAATTAGGCATCTTAGATGAGGATGCAGTAGCCATAGCCATATCGTCAGCATCAGGAGGAGGCAATGAATGTTAAGAAAAGGCCAGCTGGGGCGGGATAGGGATATGCTAGGTAGTGGCTTGAATAAACTTGAGCTTGTCAGTGTCCAGCAGTGATCAGTTCCCCAGAAACACTAAAATGAGGAGGGGATAGATAGCTTCCAGAATGCCCATCAATTTACGGTGAGAAATATAACTGCTTGGGCTACTGTAGTTATATCAGCAAGACCATAACATTCTATCGAAGTGGACAGCTAAGGAGAAAGCCAAGTGATAATTAGAAATCCACTTTGTAACTTACATGAGCAATCACTATATAAAATTATTTGAAGTCCTATGATCAATGCATTCTCTCAGAGGAAAGAATCAGGGAGCACTTGGTGACTGTAGAATCTGAAGGAGAGGATTTATATTAATCAAAATATTTCATGGCATCTGGCTAAATTAATCAGCTGCATCCAGCTCATAATGGAAATCTACTTAATAATGGGAGTTAAATATTTAAGTCTCATTGGCTTATGTTCCTTGGGACTGTCTGGGTGGATGGTAATTCTGTTTATGCCATATACCCTCTTTCTCTATATTTTGATAGTAGTATATTATATGTGTTAATATATTAAATCATATCACCATTTTTCTGCTCCAGGATTTCATTTGGTTATCTTTGTATCTCTGCTCTGATGCTCTTTGTGTTGCTCTTACAGTTCAATGCTAGTTGCCATCTCTGGGTCTCTGCAATTGGAGTGCTCTTACTCCTCTGATTCCTCTTCTAGATGATTCCTTTGTCATTCAGATTGCAGCAGTTTAAAGGTCAGCTTGTTAGAACAGCTTTCCTCAGCACCCAATCTAAAAAAGCCACTCAATCATCCTATTACTTTATTTTAGTTTGTATGTGATGTTTATTCGCCTGTTAATATCCAATATTTACTGTTTATATGTGTGTGTCTTAATTTTTGGTTGTATTTCCCAGCAGGATATAACCTTCACGAAAGCAGGTCTTTGTCAATCTTTCTCTTGCTCTTTGCTCCGCACCAAGAACAGAATGTGGCACTTGGAAGGTTTTCATGACAACTGTTGAATGAATAAATCAGGAGGCCCATAGCCCTTTTGTAATTTACAAGTTTGTACATTGTATCCTCCAATAAAGACAAAGATATCTTTTAAAAATAAACCTGGCCAAGAATCTATATATTTTGGTCAGTTCTCAATGGGTGGCAGCTAATTCAGTAAAGGGGAGGCTGTGAGTGGAGGGGGAAGAGCGTGTGGTTCAGAAAAGTCACCTAGGTGTCTGTTCTGCAGTGAGGGCTTACTCAACAATGGAAGCAGGTGCTTCTGAATGCCTACATGCTGCCCAGATCACAGATTACAATGGACACACTTCAGAAAACTATAGTATTTACTGAACAGGAGAGTTGTTTGACATTATGGTGCCATGAATTTAATGTATTGGGATGAAAGTCCTATAAACCAATGGCGATGGTGGATAAAGTCAGGCCATTGAAGAACTAAGGCTTCAGTATTCCCAAGGTATTTGCATTTCATCAGATTTCAGAGCTTTTCTTTAGACTTTGAAAAGGTTGCCACTCCCTTGATCACAAGGCACTCACTTCTCATTGGGTAGGGGCAAACCTTGAAAGAAATAAAACAGACTACTGTCTAATGGTAAATGAGATTGAATTTTCCAGTGTGCCATCTGGGAGAGGAATTGCTGACAAGGAAACATCCATAAGGTAGGAGATGATTACAAACATTGATTTATCTTCCGCACCTTTTGCAATAAGATCCCAGGCTGAAAAAGGTCATGTTGATATAATTTGCCTCTAGGAAATAAGAATATGAATAGAAATGATAAAACTATGCAATTGATAACGGGTAGTTTTTCCCTCTCTGGTATTAAATCTATTTTTTTGTATTGATTTTTGGAGTATGGAAGTTGTGGCGTGGAGCATAGAATCATTCTTAATTTTAAAGTTACTAAATTTGTGAATATCTGCAAGATAAGTAGAATAAACAAACGCCAAAGAGATAATATGACATATTGGCATTACTGAGGTAGAACGACATATTTTTGATATTATGCAGTAATTAATATCTTTCAGAGATAATGTGCAACAAACATCTTAAAAATCAGATTTTGTTTAGATTATTGGTATATCTTCAGTTAAGATAATACAGGTAGTTGCATAAAAATATATTTCCTCTCGTAACAATGATCAAGTAAAAGAAAAAGATATTTTGCTTTTAAAAACATATTATGCCTCTGGTATTTTACAGAACAATTATAATAAAAATTTAATATGCATTTAGTTTTCTGTGATAGAATTAATGGAATGTTACATTTCTACATATATTTCATTTTCATTTTATTTTCACTCCCTTTTGTAAAAGATTTATAATTCATGAATAAAAATTAACTGCTGGCTTAAACCTGACTTGTGGATTTTTAGGAAAGAAACTAAGGCTTATATGTTATGTTTTTTCTACCAGTATTCAGGGAAAATCATTATGGCCATCTATTTAGATGCTAAATGCAATTTGCATTTTGAAATTTCATAAGAAACTCTGTCATTTATTTTCCATTTTGAAAAGTCAGTTTTTCTAATGATATATCTGCACTAAAAGAAAAAGAAGAAAATGCTATGCTTCTATGAGAATGAAGTCAGACAAGTCATTAAACAGAAGAATTTCATCTAAATATCTTCCTAAGAAACAATTTTTCTCCTGAAATTCACATTTTATCAATTCCTATTCTCTTCTCTCCCCTTACGTTCATTGGCAGAATCCCAAACTAAAACTAAGAGGTATAATTTTGAATATTTAGAAAGCAATTAACTAGAGATATACAAGGTATCAATTAGGCCAAAGGTAACAAAGAAGATATTTAATTAAAACATGACATCCTTTATCCCATTTCCTTTATTGTTGAATAAAGACTAGACACTTGGCTGCTTTTTTCAGTTTCTGGGATTTATGAGATATTAAGCAAGAGTCCGTATTAGAAAAGAAGCTTTATTTTCATTTATGTGATACCTACTGTAGTAATATGACTTTTACTATAATTGAGTCCTACTGGTAGCTTATAAGATTTGAAATCTAAGTGCTTTGCATAATCTCCTTCCAAGTGTTTTAATTGACATTCTGCTATGATGAACCCTACACACCATTACCTGGCTAATTGCTTGAATTACAGTGCTTATACAATGCCATTCTTTGTCCTTGGTCTTTTGGGGTATTAAATAGCAATGCTGTCCTGAAAGAGGAAGTTACTGCTGTTTTTCATGTGATGCATTAACCTCTTGGTAGCTTTGTCAGCGACAGACTCCCTTCTGTTCCTCTCTGGGTGGATCCCAATCCTGATGCTTATCAGAGATGTCTTATTTTCAACTCTCTACGAGAGCCCTTGATTTCTCAAGGGTCTAACAGAGCCACTGCCACAGGCAGAGTTTTCCATGAGCTGACTCCCATCATGGAATGGACCCTGGACCAAGTGACAAAGGGAGAATGTAATGATATTTAATTCTTCAGCACTGACTATGATTAGGCAGGATTTGTTGGAAAAGAATCTTAATACATTAGAAGTAGAAAGGGGTTAGAGCTGGCTCTTCTAGTCTGAATTCATTGTTTTTGCTGTAAGGACACTACTTTCCTCCTGATAAAGGGACTTACCCTAGCCTCAGGAAGCTGTTAGTGACCAAGGCTCAGGGCTCCTTTTTATGAGCCCAGATCCAAGATGAAGTCTTGAAGCCTGATGCCAAATTATGGAGTTTGAACAAAGCAGGAAAGTGCTAGGGTCACCATGCCAACACACCCCAAAAAACTGCTGTGTAGACTATAATCCTCTCGTTTTCGACCTATCTTTGATGTTGATACCAGTCAGTGACAATGGCGTTATGAGTAGTGAAGGGTAATTAGGGGAATTTTCTAGGACTTTTTGAGAACTAGAGACACAGTAAGAACCAACTCTTGTATCTATAAGCTAGATTGACCCTAAATGGACTATTCTTGAAAATTTCTGATTAAAATATAACAGGGTCTGCTCTTTCCTTGACCCATGATGCTAAATGGCTCTGAAACTAGTTCAGATTTCAATGATAGGAGAAAAATGAGTATCTTTTGGAATATGTAATGTCTGTTGACATCTTCGAACTTCTAATTTTTCTGAAGTTTGTTTATAAGATATTTCTGAGTCCTAGAATAGGTTTAGAACTCTCTGGATTGAAAAAAAAGAAGATCTTAAACATTGTGGAAATGAAAGACATATGGGGAGTTGGGTAATTGAAACTAGTTTCGTAATAAAGCATTTATTTAATGCCGTATCTTTAGTAGTTATATTTCATATTTGAGTGCCTTACATGCGAGCATCCAAGTAAACTTATAAAAGGATCGATACAGGCTTTCAACACTGAGAAGCCAGGATGTCAACAGAAAGTAAGCTGTTAGTAATGAAAATTCCATATCTATCACCGTATCTGAAAAACATCTTTTGCTTCAAAGACAAATTCCTTTTATTTAAAGCCCACTCATCTGTTAGGTTCTGTATTCTGAAGCTTCCTCAGAACCTCCCAGTAACTCTGGTTACTTTTGGATAGACTGGATGGAAAAGGAATGAGCTAGCTTCCATTCATTTTGCATAATAATTCCCCTCCTGAGAAACACCCCCACCACAGGCATTCTGCTTGGTCTCTAAAAAGGTGAAGAGGTGAAGAGGTTTGCTTACACTTTTTAATGGATAGATAAATTCTTCATATCAAATAAATAGAAGAGTCTCAGTGAAATTTTACTTCATGGATAATTTCTAACGTGGAACCAGTTTGACTCCATCATGGGTTTTTGTTAACATGACAAAATTTAATGAAAATGTATTATGGACATATGTAAGTTTTCAATTCAGGAGTGCAATAACAACTTTGATAGATTATTAACTGCTGCCAGGACCAGTTTATTAACTGGCAAGTGAACAAATCAATCAACATGTTTGGACCCCATAGCTTTTCTTTTTTAAAATTAATGGACTTTATTTTTTAAGCAGTTTTAGGTTTACTAAAAAATTAAGCAGAAAGAGCAGAGAGTTCCCATATACCACCCTCCCTCACTCTTCACACCCAGCTCCCCATTGCTTTTTTAATCAGTGGAATATATCAGCTTGCAAAGTTTAATTCAAGCTCGTTATCCAGCCACACACCCACAGATGCACACTGTCCCCTTCCCTCACCTCCTTTAGTTCTCTTTTTTTCATAAAATAAGAAAACTACTATAGCAGATATGCTCAGAATCACTGAGAGGGAAATAAAAATGGTGAAACTGAGTAGTAATAATTTTGTTCTTACTTTTGCCTAATCCAATCCTTAAACGTTTTTTTTTAAAGGTTATGGAGACATGGAGCTTTGTTCTGCCCAAATTTAGGCTACATTTTTACCTGTCTTCTCACCCATGCAGGTGACTTCACTTTTCTGTCAACTAGTCACTGAGTTATTACTTGGTCCTGCCCTAGCTTGATTGCTCTGGGAAGTGGAGTTCTTTCTCCATAACCAACCCATATAGGGTTGGTTATGGATATACAAGTCTTGACTGTCACTTGTAATGTTCTGCTTCCTGTCCTACAGCTTTGATTTAAGGCAGGATGAGAGAAGAATAGAGGAGGAACTGAAAAAGTGGTGGTATCCATAGAGGCAAGAAAGTTTCCACATTTGCGGCTGGACTTTTTTTATGGTTTTATATTCTGGACCAAAGCCAAACCCTTTCCATCTGACAGAAAAATGCTGAGAATATCTTACTTTTCTTCATACTTGTTAAATACAAGAAGCATTTAACTTGGTAGAATGCAATGTAATATTCAATGTCCTTAATAAAATTGTAATTGATTCACTTATTTAGACACTTGGGAAGAAACAACCTTCCACTGCACAATAGAAATTATGATGCTCTTGCTGCATCTGTCAACACAAAGGGATGGGTCTGTCTATCAGAGCTGACTTCAGTCACTCTGGAATTGCTCTTAAAAAATAAAGTGGGAAATAGAAATCTGTAGTCATTAAGTTTCTCTTTCTTCCTTTTGATGTGGCAATTTGTGAATGAACTCAAGATTTGAGCTCTAAAGACCTACCTGTCTGAGTTTACTAGAAGAATTGGGGCAGGAGGAAATAACTTATCAGAAATTCTCCCTAATTTATCTTCATGGCTGCATAGCATGGAAGGTGCAATGCTAAGCACCTTAAAAAGGAAAATTGGATTGTGTCATGGATGAAGCTCTGAGGAAGGAGATGTAAGTAGTGGCAGCAACTGTCACTACCCATTTTCCTTCTCCTGATATTCTTGTGTAATATTCTCTTGTCTGAAATAATCTTTCCTTGTCACTCTTTATCAAATACTCCTATTTTCTCTGTAGCACCTAATTATAGTCTGAAATGTTTATTTGTTTACCACATGATATTTATTACTCTCATTGAAAGGTAATCTCTATGAGAGCATATATTTATCCTATGACTCTTGAATATAATTTGGTGCTTGACACAGAGTAGGTTTTAATAAACATTTGTTGACCGAATTTAAGGAAGAGCGAAAAGAAGAAAGAGAAGCATGAGTATGAGAAGAAACACAGCATGAAATATTGCTGCAAATAAAAAGAATGTGAGAAATTAAAAGTAGCTATTCAAATAGTAAAGGAATGCTATAGGCATAATGGCTCATTTTATAATTCCATAGAATATACAGGGTCAGAGGGGGAAGAATGCTTTATATGAAGTTAAGAAGAAAAGGTCACCAGTTTTGCAGCACAAACAATATATGCATACATATCCATTTGCCTAAAACTATTTCAACAGTATTTATATTTATATTAGAATTAGCATTTAAGAATGCAACTGGAATACAGTATTAGCATGGGCAATATATTTGAAGGCTCAGAACACTGTGGGAGTGCTATGGTTTGAATGTATCCCCCAAGGTTCATGTGATAAAAACTTAATTCTCAATGCAACAGTGTTGAGAAGTGACTAGGTAATCACTTGTCAACATTAATGTCATTATTTTTGGGGTGGTTGTTATAAAAGTGAGTCTAGTCCTCTCTTGAGCTGTCTTGCCTTTCTGTGTTCCTCCTTGGAAAGAAGGCCTGGACCAGATTCTGATTCCCTGATATTGGACTTCCCGGCCTCCAGAACTGTGAGAAATATATTTCTTTTCCTTATAAATTACCCAGTTTGTAGCATTCTATTATAGCAACACAAAATGGACTAAAACAGGAAGAAGCTTTTGAAAAACTTTTTGGGACATAATTTGATCCAGGCAGCTTCTAATAGATAAAGATAATGTGGCTGGATGAGAAGTGATTGTGGTAAGAAGAAAGAGAATGTAGAATTCAATATAGGACAGAACAAGGGAGGCAGGATGGGATTTTATAATAAAAGAAATGGAGATAAAATTAAATGGAAAAAAAAACAAACAAAAAAATTAAATGGAGAAGAAGATATGATAACAAGATTTGCTCTAGGCCACTACAGGCATGTTAGGCAGAAAGAGATTTAATGTAGGTAACTGGTGCTTATTTAATCATAGAAGGGGGGAAGAAGCAAAAGGCAAGGATGGCCGTCACTAGCTGTCAGGTTTGCCTCGAGCCTTCAGAGAATCAGGAAGTTGCTACTGCTGTCCATGGCAGGAACTGCAGATACAGTTACCGTTAGTCACATCCACCCATAAGAACCAAGGCAGGAATTTATGTTGGTGTGCCAGAAGCCATTCTAAAACGTCACATCTGCCATGCATTTGCTATCTGCTGTCTGCAGAAGAATGAGGGCTTCTATTTTCTTTCTGTCTCTCCCCAGTCCATGCAAGTGTCTCTCACTGGAAAATACTAAACTGGAACCCTGATGTCCAGAGATTCTGGAAAATTTAGTTCCCAGACTTTGAGGCCCTGAGATCTGGGGGAGCAGATAAAGCAGGATGAGAATAATGTCAAATGCCCAGATGCAATCTCAGTCTGGCACAATTTGAGAATAAGAAAAATTTGTCACTGCTTTAAAATATTTCTGGCCGATTTCGTTAGATCTAATCCTCATTTAAAAAATAGTCAATAATTACTGAGGGCACTATGCTAGGAGCTTTTCATGTATTATCTCATTAAGTTTCACAACCTTACAAGATGAAACTACTATTATTATCTCATTTTAGAAATGAAGAACCAAGACTTAGAGAGGTACAGTATCTTGCTCCAAATCAAACAGTTAAAAAGTAGAAGACTTGAAACTTGATCTCAGGACTGATTTTCTACAAAGTGAATGGCTTTTAGTCCTTATACTATACTACTTAGTAGTTATTAAAATTTATTTATAATTTGTGGCTTTAGCCGCAACATAAAACTTGTCAATCATCTTCCAAATGTGCACTATTATGTCAGTGTGAACATCTTACTTCTACTGGGGAAAAAACTAACGAATCCTCAAAGAATGTTCTCCTAATCTTGAGCACCATCTTTTTAATGGGAGTGAAGAGAACACCATTAGAAGAAACATAATGCCTCCTACATTTAGAATAAAATTTTATAGAATGAGCTAAATTTTATGTATTAATAGAGTGGCCACTGTTACAAAACATCATCACAGAATCTCAGGGAAGGTACATTCAAGATCATAGCATCTGCAAGAGCCCTTCTAACAGCAAGCATCTAAACAAGAGGAGGCCCAGATTCTGCTTGAACACTTTCAATAGGAGAAGCTTCCAGGGTTATGGGGGGCTAATCGATGAGGGTAAGGAGCTCAAAGGATGTCTTCTGTCAGGGAAAGGTAAGATGACATTGTCTGGAGGCTGCTTAGTCAGTTTGATTTCAATGATAAAAATAATGTTAGGCTAGAGGCTGGAACTGTTGGTGTCAGTTAGCTTTTGTGGCCAAATCTTGCTAAAACTCCATGGCTTACAAAGTATAGCTTGTGTATGTAGATTCAAGATGATCAGAAATTGACATGCTTCACATTAAGAAATGAGGTCCATGCCCCTTTCATTTGAGTATGGCTGGCTTCTGAGACTGGTTTGACTAAAAATTTAGTGGTAGTGTCACTATGCCACCTGGCCTTAATAAAGTAGCAGCTTCCATGTTCCTAGAAAAATATCTCTGGGAGCCCTGAGCTATGGTGGAAATTTAAATATCTTGAGATTGGCATGCCAGAGAGATTATGTGATTGAAAGTCCTAACTGAGCCCAAGTATTTTCCATTTCTATCAAGGTATCAGACTTGTAATTAAACCAGCCAACCCAGTAGCTGAACACTCTGAGTGACCTGAGTTCATTCCCTATAGAGCAGAGGAATCACCTAGTTGATCCAGACCTGCATTTCTGACCCACAAAATTGTTAGCTAGGATAAAATGGTTGTTTTTAGACCACCAAGTTTAAAGTACTTTGCAACACAACAGTAGATAACTGAAACATATCTGTGGAATTGGTGAGGGTTGTCTGATATTGACTGGCCTCAGCTGGTCTTACTTGGGGTCACTCACGTGTCTTCAGGTCAGTTGAAGACTGTGCTCTAGGTCATATTTGGCTAGGACAGCCTATCTGTGACAGCTCCACTCTATGTTTTTCTCATCTTCCTCCTGTGATCAGCAAGCTGGGTCATTCATATCCTTTTGATGGCAAGGGCAAAAGTGCAAGAAAGCAAGTGGAAACACCCAAGGGCCCTTGAGACCTAATACCCTGTCACTTCTACTTCATTCTATTGGCTGAAGTCACATGGCTGAACTCAGAGTCAAGGGATTGGAGCCATTTCTTTTGTGTGGGGCAGTGCAAATTCCATTTAGCAAAGGGTGTGAGTACAAGGAGGGATTAAAAAAATTGGGGACAATAATGCAATCTACAACGTTTACTTCATTTCAGTTCAGAGAAACATCTATGGAACACCTATTATTTGCCAAACATTATGCTAGTTTTTGGGAACACGGAAACAAGAGACTTAACTTTTTGCATGAGAAATGTTGCCAGTCTAGGCATTCTTTGGGATAAATAAAAGGGTTTCCTGTACTTGGGTTCTCTAATCAAGGATCCCAACCTCCTATTTTGACTTTTACTTGTAATACTTCTGTTAAGATTTACACTTACTTTAGATTTAGCATTTAAGTTATGCTTTATTGTTTTAGTGACTTAAAATTTGGTCAGGAGTCCTTACTTGCTTCACTCATTGTGGAAATTTTGATTGGCTGGAATTTTATGTTTTTACACAATCATGAAAAATTCTGATTACAACAAATGACATATCTGCATCATCAGTCAGGTTACTACCAACACTTGCTCCACTGTCTTTCGAAGAACTTTATGTTTTCCTCATCTTCAAATTCTTAGGGAGCCTTATCACAGTCAAAGTGTTGCCAGCATTATCATTTAATATCTGTATTTAAATTGGGAAGCAGGAACCCTCAGTGCAAAGGAAACATATGTGAAGACAATCCATGTCCTTCAGTAGGGAAACTGAGCACCTTCCTCCTACCGATGAGCTCTGTTCATTACTTTCTGTAGCTCTTTGGCCTCTTTGCAGATATACTGTCTGTAACTTTGTTTGCCTCACACCAGTAGGTTCTACTGTCAGAGTCAGAATTCTCATCTCTCTCCTTCCTCATTGCTCTTATTAAGTTCCCATTTCCTGTCTGCAGAAAGTCACTTCCTTCTACTGAAAGACCCAGAGTTGAGCTTCACAAAGGGTCCAACTCAGTTCACTACTGCAACATCTTTGATCACTCATTAATTCCCAGGGAGCATGGCACAGTGGGAAGCACATGGGATGACTTTGGGGCCAAGACCTAGATTTTACTCCCCAGCACCCACTACTTACTAACACTGTGATTTTGTGCAGGCTACTTAATCTGCCTGTGCCTCAGTTTTATAATCTATTATAGGGGCACAGATACATTTATCAGGGAAAAAGAAAGGTTATTTTCTCACATGACGTCGCTTGTCTAAGAGAATATAAGAAACATCTTAGAGTATTAACACTCAGCATTTTGCAAACCCTAATTCTTCTTAAAATGGTGAGAGAATGAAAAGTCACCAATATTTCCCTTCGAGCCTTCTGTCAAATCTCTGATTTCTCTGTTGCCCAAATATGTGGGCCTGGTTGTATTTGAATATTTACGGCAAAAAGGATCCCTAGGGATGGCGCTAGGTTTTACTTTTCTTTATATTCTGTGATCCCACACAGACTTTGTAGATGCTCAAATAAATGTTTGTTGAACAAGTGAATATTTTATTGAATGTAATTGTGTAAACCAATGAAAATTTAATTATTTTACATCCAGACAGAATATTTCTGTGTTTTAGTTTTTGCTGGGGCTGGATTTAGCTGGCTGATGCATTGTATCTGTGTTTGATGTCCTCACTCTTGTGGAATAGAGAGTGCATATGTATGTGTGGGGGTCTGCATTTGGGGACAGAAGGGCCTATATTTGGGGACATGCAATGTAATAAGCTGCTTTTCACATTTTCCTCCATTTCCTTTGTTGTGTTTTATCTCTCATTACTAGACTGTAAACTCTCTGAGGACAGTGACCATGCCTTATATTTGTTGTTACCATATATAGTATTTTAGGACTTGTTAACACTGTCAATATTCAATAAGTAATGGTTAAATGGATGAATATGGTAGCAAAGGTAACTCAAAGGAAAGTTAGCATTTTTTATTTTTATATGATTTTTGGAAACAAAGCATCCTATCTTTCTTCATTTTTATTTGCACTGATTTATATTTGTTTTATTCATAGCTTTGTTCCATGGAGCTACCTTTGGATTTATTGTTCTTTAACCTCATCCTTATAAATGCCATATGATTTGTGGAGAAATGTTTAGACTCTAAAATTAAACAGACCTAGATCTATAACTTAAAGGTTGTGTGACTCTGGGCAAGGTACATAACTTCTTGGTACCTGTTACCTCATCTGTGAAGGTGAACAATAGTGTCACCTCCCTGCTGGAGCTGGCTTTGTTTCCCTTAAGGATATTTTCCAACTTTTATTTTAGGTTAGGGGGTATGTGTGCAGATTTTTTACCTGGTACATTGTGTGATGCTGAGGTTTGAGGTACAAATGATCGCATCCCCAGTAGTGAGCATAGTACCCAATAGTTAGTTGTTCAAAACTTGCCTCCATCCCTCTCTAACCCCTCTAGTGGTCTCCAGTTTTTATTGTTGCCATCTTTATGTCCACGACTACCCAATGTTTAGCTTCTACTTATAAGTGAGAACATGTGGTATTTGGTTTTCTGTTCCTGCATTAATTTGCATGGGATAATGGCCTCCACCTGCATTTATGTTACTACAAAGGACATAATCCCATTTTTTTATGGCTATGTAGTATTCCATGGTGTATATGTACTACATATTCTTCATCCAGTCCACTGTTGATAGGTACCTAGATTGATTCCATGTCTTTGCTATTGTGAATAATGCTGCAATGAACATGCTAGTGCATGTATCTTTTTGCAAGAACAATTTGTTTTCTTTTGGATATATATCCAGTAATAGGGTTGCCGGGTCAAATAATAGTTCTGGTTTAAGTTCTTTGAGAAATCTTCAAACTGTTTTCCACAGTGGCTGAATTAATTTACACTCCCATCAACAGTGTACAAGCATTCCCTTTACTCCTCATCCTCACTGAAATCTGTTATTTGTTGACTTTGTAATAGTAGTCTTTTTGACTGGTGTGAGATAGTATCTCATTGTGGTTTTGATTTGCATTTTTCTTTTGATTAGTGATGCTGTGCATTTTTTTATGTTTGTTGTCTGCTTGCATGTCTTCTTTTGAGAAGTGTCTGCTAATGTCACTTGCCCATTTTTAATAAAATTATTATTATTTTTTGCTTGTTGAACTGTTTAAGTTCCTTATAGATTGACTATTAGATCTTTTCAGATGATAGTTTGAGAATATTTTCTTCCATTCTGTAGGTTGTCTGTTTACTCTGTTGAAAGTTTCTTTTGCTGTGCTGAAGCTCTTTAGTTTAATTAGGTCCCACTTTTCAATTTTTCTTTTTGTTGCAGTTGCTTTTAAGGACTTAGTCATAATTTTTTTTCCCCCAAAGCTATTGTCCAAATGACATTTGCTAGGTTTTTGTTTTTGTTGTTTTTCGTTGTGGGGGGGGGTCGGATTTTATAGTTTGAGGTCTTACATTTAATTCTGTAATCCATCATGAGTTAACTTTTGCATAGAGTGAAAGGTAGGGGTCCAGTTTTATTCTCTTCATATAGCCAGCCAGCTATTGCAGCACAATTCACTGAATAGGGAGTCCTTCTGCATTGCTTATATTTGTTGACTTTATCAAAGGTCAGATGGCCATAGGTGTGTGGCTTTATTTCTGGATACTCTATCCTGTTCTACTGGTCTGTGTGTCTGTTTTTGTACCAGTACCATGCTGCTTTGGTTATTGTAGCCTTACAGTACAGTTTGAAACCAGGTAATGTGATGCCTTTGGCATTGTTCTTTTGCTTAGAATTGCTTTGGCTATTAGGGTTCTTTTTTTGGCCCACATGAATTTTATAGTAGTTTTTTCTAGTTATGTGAAAAGTGGCATTGATGGATTGATAGGAATAGTGTTAAATATGTAGATCCCTTTGGGCAGTATGACCACTTTAACAATATTGATTCTTCTAATTCATGAGCATGGTATGTTTTTTCATTTATTTGTGTCATGTCTGATTTATTTCAGCAGTATTTTGTAGTTCTCCTTGTAGTTCTCCAGATCTTTTACTTCCTTGCTTAGACGTACTCTTAGGTATTTTTTTTCATGGCCATTATAAATGGAATTACATTCTTGATTTGACTCTCAGCCTGAATGTTATTGGTGTATAGAAATGCTACTGGTTTTTGTACATTGATCTTGTATCCTGAAACTTTGCTGAAGTCATTTATTGATCACAGGAGCCTTTTGGCAGTGTCTGTAGGGTTTTCTAGATATAGAATCATATTTCTGCAAAAGAGATAGTTTGACTTCTTCTTTTCCTATTTGAATGACATTTATTTCTTTCTCTTGCCTTATTGCTCTCGCTAGCACTTCTAATACTATGTTAAATAGGAGTGGTAAGAGAGCAATCCTTGTCTTGTTCCAGTTCTGAAGGGGAATGGAGAGTTGTTGTGAGACCTGATTAGATTGAATAATGTAAGACATCTACTCAGAGTAGGGGCTGTATAAACAGTAGGCCTTTTTAATGTCTCTATTTCCATTCTCTTTACTCTGTTACTATTTATCCTAATTATGCCCTCCTTCTCCTATCGGGAAATGTGCATTTATAACCCTGGCTATCTGTTAGCAGCCACTAGACTGCTGGGAGTTGATGGGGAATAGAATACTCTGAACTATCAAAATTTCACCTCATTAGAAACCCTACATCATATCACTTTGGACACTGCCAAAGGCCTTTTAAGAATAACCACATTTTGCCCCATTAAAATAATACAAGAATAAATGTGAGTTTCTAGAAAAACTCCCCAAATTACAGAGCAGAGAGGTAGAGAGATAAATGCCATGTGAAGAAGCTAAGGATGTAGCATATATTCAAATTTATTATATTTAATTATGTCTCTCTTCACTTATTAAAATAGATTTTAAAAAATTGCTCTCACAACAGGACCATTCTCCTTAGTAGATTTAAGGACTATGTCACCAGTATTTTTTCTTGAAATAATTAAGTTTGCTGGGATAAACTATTCAACTCAATATTTTTCATCCCTCTAATACAAACGTATTTGATTTCTATAAATCTGAGTGAGATCAGTCAGGAAATTATATGCATTTATCTTCCACAGGGTATATGAGCTATTGAGTCATGTTGTATTTATTATAGATCATGTTTGCTATTTGGCAAGATAATTTGAATTGTTGAGGACAATATATAATACTAAGAAAACAACCAGAAAGACAAATTGAAGTAAAGTGTTGTTTATAATAAATAAGTATATAAAATATTCTGTAGTGATTCAAGCACACATTTACATATAAAATATATTGAAAATATATCATTCTGTATTCTGCATTCTGTTCATTCGTATGGTTCATAAACATATATTTCTTTTATATAAATAATATTTATATCACTTAGTCTTTTAATTTGGACCTCATGTAATATGTATATGTTTTCCTATTATATCTTCTTCCAGCCTCAAATATGTGGATGTTTTCTTGGCTTTGTGCTATTTTAATTATTTTGGCTATTGCTGGTATGAACACAATAGCAAAGACCACACCATATACCAAATTTACCAAGAAATCTGAGGAAAGAAAGATGCCAAAGGGTCTAAAGCCATCCAGTGGCCCACCTCCAGAAGAAGAAGAAACCCTCTTCACAGAAATGGCTGAAATCGCAGAACCAATCACCAAACCCTCAGCCTTGGATTCTGTTTTTGGCACTGCCACTCTCTTTCCCTTTGAAAACTTCACTCTTGACACAGCAGATTTCTTTTTGAATTGTTGTGATTGTTGTTCACCTGTACCCGGGCAGAAAGGAGAACCTGGAGAGACTGGAAAGCCAGGTATTTGAAAACACAGGAAGTCATGTTTCTCATTTGTACATTGGTAGAGTTGAGAGGTAGGTTGTGGGGTGAAATTGCCCCAAGAGTTTCTGCTTTGTCATGCAAATGGAGACAGGTCTAGGTGTCACATTTGTTACAACTGCAAATGGGTGCTGTGTTGCCCAATACGGTAATTAATAAATATTAAAATTGAATAAGGTAAAAAATTCGGTTCATCAGTCACAGTAGCCACAGTTCAAGTACTCAACAGCCACTGTATTGGGCAGCATAAATAGCATTTCCATCATTGCAAACCATTCTACTGGACGGTGCTGGCCAGAGCAAAGTCAGGGATTACCGACCCCAGCGTGGCGTGCTATGGTTCTTCAAGATGCACACGTTCATTACCAGTACCATTGTTTCGTTAGTGGCTGATTTAAAAAGGGTAAATGAAGCTTCTGTTGCCTGGTAAGAATGTGTGCTGACTGATGGATTTTCTGAGTGCTATTTGTAGTTAGGATTAGAAATGGAATGGCCGTGAGGTGGAGAATAAGGCTTAGGATTCCGTTTGTTTCTCATTGAATTTCTGAGGCAGTACTATGTTCTTGCCCAGCAATTTTCTCCATTGAACACCATGGTTATATATGTCAAGATTTCAGATGTCTGTAATATATAATAATGAATATACTCTCAGCTTTATTCTAATACATTTCAGCTTTTACATGTCATATAAAAGAGAATTCAAGGTAAAGTTAAGATCAGATTGTGAATTTCAAATTCACCATTCCCTGAAGAATTTAATGTTATAAACTCAGCAATTATACATCTTCACTAAGTTTTTCATTCATTTCATCCCGTTGTAGGGACCTTTCAGGAAATGTGGTTAGTATTTATGTAGAGCCACGTTAAGGAGTAAAGGAGATGGGCTGTAGCTTGGACACCAAGACGTCAAGATTGTTAAAACATTATTGAAAATTTAACGAGACTGAGAAAATTATATTTACCAGAAGTCTTAGTATCCTATCTGGTTGGCAAGCTGCTTGGGGATGAAATCCCAAGGGCATGGTCAAGTAGATACACTTGGTTGCTGAACTATTTGCTAAGGCTGTGAGTTCTGTAACATTAGGGCTTTTTTTTCACCCAGTGGTGGATTTAGCTGGGCTGTTCTCAGAGTTTGTTCTCTCCTCTAAATATATTTGACAAATAATTTCAAGGTGTGCCAAGTTATTACCCTGCCTGGGGAGCTAATATGTCTTAGTCTGACTGGTTCTGCCACAGAGCATAGTGCTTAAGAGCTCAGAATGCAGAGGCTATCTTAGTCCTACTTAAGGAAGCTCTTCTGCTTTGGGAAATCTTAGTCCATTCTCTGGGTCTTAGCTTAATGCCATTTTCTCAAGGAAGTCTCCGATCTCATCAATTAAGTCCTTTTACTATATATAACCTACAATAAGACCTTCCTATTTTTCTTTCTATTATTAACTACAATGTGACAATTTCTATTTATTCAATGTTTATGTTTCATAGACTCTCAGTTTCACGAGAGTAGGGACTGCTGGAATGTTGATGGCTGCATTGGTAACATCTTGCAGGGTGCTTGGTGTATAGAAGGCCTCAGAAATAGTTAATGAATGAATAAGTGAATGAAAGGGAAATCCAAATGTTCTAGGTGTGTTTTTACTTCCAATCTGAAAGTGTGGTCCACATGAGGTTAAGTGTCAGATTATTATTTTGTTCTTGTTTGATATAGTGTTGCTTCCCTGAATCATTTGATCACTGCCATGAATACAGTGACAAGTACTAATGGGCTCAATTTATCTATTCAGGTAGTACAAAATTGCAAATCAGACAAAAATATTGCCCTTAGAACTCTGTGATGGTTTATTCTCACTCAGATTTTATCATTAGCTCATTGACACTTATTGATCGCAATAAAATGCTTTTTTCCCCTGAACTAATAAACTTCAAAAGAGGAATTTTATGTTCTGATGTGTTTAAAATCCCATTTCTAGGTCCTAAAGGAGAGGCTGGGAATTTGGGGATCCCAGGGCCACCAGGAGTTGTTGGGCCCCAAGGCCCTAAAGGCTACAAAGGTGAGAAAGGTAGGTAATTCATTCTGCGTCATTTATTAGGAGAGCAACTTGCTAAGTAAATACTAGATTCTTAAAGGTGAGTCCGTTTTTAAAAATGTAAATACTTGATAAAGCACATTATATTTGATATAAACATGTTAACTTTGTAAATAGCCTATTGAGATATTTTAAACTTACCTGGGAACATTGCACACATGCATGCACACACACAGATTGTCATACAGCTTTTCTATCTCTCACTGGCCACCTGGCCGACCTAGTGACTAGCAGCCACAGAGTACAGTCTCTGGGGAAGGCTACAGAGATACCCTTCCTGTACATGTGCATGTGAGCCTGCTTCCTTTGGATGCAAATAATTTTGTATTAGATGGAATAAACTAAAGCAGGCAACTCCCTAAATATTCAGTTTAGGTGGAGAGTATGCCTGTGTAGGAGAATTTAACATATCCCTTGGCTCACTCTGAAATTAGAGGCACTGTCAGTGGTGGGAAGACAACTTAATTAAAACAGAAGTAATCAAGCTTACAATAGTGACACTGGGTCAGTCATTTTCTTTCACTTGGAACTTGAGGGAGATGAACTAGATATTTATTTATACCTTGTTTACTAGCAAAGAAGATTTGTAGTTATGAGTGCCTTTATAGTTCTTTTCCAGCTCAGAAATTCTGTAATTCCATAGGTGTATCCATAAAGAAGGCTTTCTGTCCCAGGAAATCCCTGGTTCTGTAAGTGCTTAAAGGTACCAAAGGAAGGCTACAGATTCACTGGGATATTTAGAAATTCCTCAGTGAATACCAGCAGCCTGTAGAAATACCATGTATCCATCAAGTTAAATGTTTTAGCCTCAGTGTCACATGTCAAAAGACCTAATGCCGTCTATACATCACCCTCCACATGGCTCAGGAACTGCCTAACTCATTTCTGGTAGAACATTCAGTGAAGTAATTACTCAAAAAAGATGCTAAGGGAAGCGAGAGCTACTTTACACTTGTCAGTTATGTGATTTTCATTCTTGGAAACATTTAATCCTTTTGTGCCTGAATTATGTTAGCAGAAAACCTTGTGAAATAAAGATGAGTGATGAACCTCCCCAGTGATTCATACATTTTGGAAGCTGGACTTCTGGAAATAGAAGAAAAAATAGGGAAGTGCAATAAAATAAGTTTCTTAAGAGTATACTTTGCTGAAGGATCAAAAGTAGAAATTCATTTGGCTGGTCTTTATAAAGTAGCAACTCTACTTTCCTTTCACTTCCAGACTTAGCCTGGACTCTTGGTTAAGATAGAAAGTTAGAAAAAAAAAATGAGTTGAATGATTGTATTCTAGTTAATCACTACCTGGTCGAGTAAATTAGGGGAAGCAATTAAGCTCTTTAAAGGAACTCTAGAACCAGTACAGCTCTGTGTGGTGAAGGTTGGTATTTGAGTATTGGCAAAAACTAGGAATAGAATTGGCTCTTCACTTCGATTTAGGGCTGGGTTCCCTCAAAATGCATTCAGTTATTTTCTTGATGACCTATGGTTTTATTTCCAAATTTTGCATTTTATGTGGAGTAGCAACTTAGATAACTCTGCTGAATGACCTATGGTGGGATTTCTCTAGTTGGTCTTGTGAAACTGGGAGGAGTCTATTCTTATGACTTTTAATTTGGCTTAAGATTTATTTTTTTTCCCTGACAAAAATAAAACAAAAGATGTTAGTTATATCATAAGCCATATAGATTGCAAATTGATGCCAACCAATGTCACATGTAATTGTATTTGACGCTGTCCAAATTTTTAAATTTTTTCATACCTCAGTTTCTTTTTGTTGATAAAATAAATATAAAAGTATCTGCCCTCCTTTTCTTGAAGGGCAGGTGCTACAGATTTTTGTAAATTTAGAATTTTTCAATTGATTAAATGTGTTATGCTATATGAACCTGTGTTACAGAAGAGTGTTAATGTGTTAATGTCAAGTAAAAATTATATTAAAGGTTGAGTTAAGTAAAAAAAATGTAAGTGCTTCCAACAATATCTGTGCAAAGTAAATGTCTAGTAAAAGTGAGATATTATTAATATTATTATTTTTGTTTCAATCATTTACAGTTGAAATCAATTCAGTGTGACTGAACTATAATAGGATGGGCTTTTAGTAAGGCCCAATATAAAAATATATTTTATGGTAATATGCCAAATATCTGAAAACCCAGATATTTTCCATTTTTTTCACCCATGAGTTCCTACATTTCTATACTTTGTCCAAAATGTACATAAAAATATTCCAACACAAAATGGAAATTGGCTTTTTCTTGATGCTCTATATAAAGAACATTTTTTTCCTCGACTTTTTTTTGGTTATCATTAGTTTTAGCAGGATGTAGTGCCCTGTGTGCCCTGTGTTTAAACTTGTAGGGAGCATGACATTATTTCTTAGGCATTGTGGCCATATAAAGAAGGTATTCTAACTGTTATTCAAAATTCATACTGGGAAAAACATAAATACATACATATATAATACAAGCAGAATGTCATGAGTTTTATGAGAGGTTTGAAGAGCCATGGAAATGCTGAGAGCAAAGATGAATTCCATTTGAAGGGATCACTGCCTCCAGATCTCTTTTAAATAGTTTACCATCAGTTGAAATTAATTATTCCTAATGATCCTCAATACAGTCTTTCTTTCCTTTTTTTTTTTTTTTAAAGACAGAGTCTCACTCTGTCACCCAGGCTGAAGTGCAGTGGCATGATCTTGGCTCACTGCAACCTCCACCTCCCGAGCTCAAGTGATTCTTATGCCTCAGCCTCCCGAGTAGCTGGGATTACAGGTGCACGCCACCACACTCTGCTAATTTTTTGTATTTTTAGTAGTAACGGGGTTTCATCATGTTGGCCAGGCTGGTCTTGAACTCCTGACCTCAGGTGATCCGCCCGCCTCGGCCTCCCACAGTGTTGGGATTACAGGCATGAGCCCCTGCGCCTGTCCTATGTTCTTTTTCCACGCTATTTTACTTTTAACCCATTTTGGTTAAGGAAAACACTGGAATGTGACACGATTGTGAGAAGAATGTTAGATATATCATAAATGATGTAGTTGATAAGTTAATCTTGGTATCATTTTAGGGCTCAAAGGAGAACGTGGGGACCAAGGATTCCAGGATACCCAGGAAAACCTGGAGCACAAGGTAGAGCATGAAATATATCTACTGTGAACAGTCATATGTGCAGTATAGCCCTTCATTCTCTCCTGTTTGTATTTAAAATTATCAGAGAGGTAAGCTGAAAATACAAATTACTATTATCCTTGTAAGAATTCAGTGTACTGACTCGATGAAGGAGCACTGGTCTAGAAATTTGGAGACCAGGTAATAGTATCTGTGCTCTGCTTCCTTCTCTAGCTGCCAATGGAAAATAAAAATCCCTGACTTGTTCTGGATCTGTTTCCTTGCCAATAAGAATTTAGGCTTGAATAGACAATGTGGGGATTTAGGAGAATACCTGGGTTAGGCCAAAATGCAAAGGGTAATGGAATATAATGAACAAACTACAGTCCTAATACTCTTTATTATCTTAAAAGTGAAAAACATAAAGAACTAGATATACGTCATCTGAATATAAGCTACTGTTTCTTAGAAGCATTAACGATTCCCCTTCTAAGAGCATGATATAGTATAAACTGTTCATTGTCAGAGCCTCCTAGGCACAGGTATTACTGAGGCAAGAACCAGGTTTCCAGGTCCTAATTAGTAGTTTTGTTTCTACTTTTTTGAGCTCTGTGGTAATAGCATGCTGTTTATAGCCTATGTGATCCTTAAACATTATTTTAATTTTCCATTTCAGGTGAACTTGGCCCTAAGGGAGATAAAGGAAACATTGGTTTGGCAGGAGTGAAAGGACAAAAAGGCTCCAAGGGAGACACATGTGAGAATTGTACCAAAGGAGAAAAGGAGACCAAGGGGCTATGGGCTCACCGGGCCTGCACGGAGGGCCTGGTGCCAAGGGAGAGAAGGGGGAGACGGGGGATAAAGGCTACTGTGGAGATTCTGGGGAGAGGGGGAGGAAAAGGACAGAAAGGTGAGGCAGGTATAAAGGGAGAAAAAGGTAGCAAAGGGGACAGTGGAATGGAAGGCAAAAGTGGTCACAGTGGTCTGCCTGGGGCCAAAGGTGATCCAGGGGTTAAAGGAGAAATGGGAGAGTTAGGTCCTCCTGGTCTCCTGGGACCTACTGGGCCAAAGGGTGACATTGGCAGTAAAGGTGTCCGAGGCCCTATTGGGAAGAAGGGCTCTCGGGGCTTTAAAGGCTCCAAGGGTGAGATGGCTAGAGTGCCCCAGTCAGCTTTCAGCGCTGCTTTGTCAAAGCCTTTCCCCCTCCTCCAAACATCCCCATCAAATTTGACAGGGTTCTCTATAATGACCAAGGGAGTTATAGTCCTGTCACTGGGAAGTTTAACTGTTCTATTCCTGGGACATATGTTTTTTCCTACCATGTTACTGTGAGGGGCCGAGCTGCTCGAATCAGTCTGGTGGCCCAGAATAAGAAGCAGTTCAAGTCCAGAGAAACTCTGTATGGTCAGGAAATAGACCAGGCATCTCTCCTCATTATCTTGAAATTAAGTGCAGGAGACCAAGTCTGGCTTGAAGTGTCAAAAGATTGGAATGGGGTGTATGTCAGTGCTGAGGATGACAGCATTTTTACTGGGTTCCTTTTGTACCCAGAGGAAACTTCTGGAATTTCACCATAAGTTTGTCTTGAATCGCGTAGTTTAGATTTAGTGAAATAAGTCAGTTAACATAGAATAGTGCTATTAAAAAATAACTTCAATTTTTTCAAGACTATGAAAATAATACAGAATTTTTTTTTTTAAATGTCACTTAGAGTCAATTGTTATTTCTATTTTAAGGCACCTCCTTTAAAAATATTTATATGTATTTCAGAACATATGTCTATTAACTTTGTAGCTAGGCTTTAAAATTTAGCATTATAATATTAGCATTATTCATGCCATTTAAGTATAATATTTGTATACAAAATATGAATGAGATTTATAGTTAATAAATGTGTTCTTACTAAATATCTTCTATATCTCAGATAAATGTATGTCACTTTTTGTGTAAATTGCATGGTATGACAGCAAGTTTTTGACTCTCTTGGATGGGTTGCCTTCTGACAAAATGGAACTCTTCTCATGTTAGTTAAATTCATGGAGATGACACAGAAAGAGTGGCAAAGACTAGCTAAAGGATATTTTAAATTTATCAGTGTGTAAAGGTTTGCTCACAAAACTTGTATTATATGGACTTGCGTGTTGGGTAAAATGTAAGAAAAAGTTGATAATCATAGTGAAGATGAAATCGTTAATCAAATTATTGTGCTTAGAAGAACTGAATGTCCCCAAAAGAATCAACAATAAAATGAAATCATTATTAATCTGAATTTTTGCCTTTTCTTCATGATGGAACATTTAATTAGGATAAATTCTTTGGTATCATTATTATCTCTATAATAATTAATTCTAGTTATTCAGTGATAACATTGCTGGAGCAGGTGGGGATTTGGGAGTTAATTTGCAATGCAAATGTATAATAATTGTGAATATTTTTTGATAATTCAGTGGTTTCATTTTTGTTGTTTCTTTTCTTTTTTTTTGAGACATGAGCTTGCTCTGTCACCCAAGCTAGAGTGCAGTGGAGTGATTCTCGCTCACTGCATCCTCAACCTCCTATGTCCAAGCATTCCTCCCACCTTAGCCTCTCAAGTACCTGGGACCACAGGCCTTTGTCACCATGCTTGGCTAATTTATTTTTATTATTTTATTTTTATATAGACGGAATCTCCCTATGTTACCCAAGCTGGTCTTAAACTCCTGGGCTCAAGCAATCCTCCTGCCTTGTTCTCCCAAAGTGTTGGGATTATAGGTGTGAGCCACTGCACCTGGCTGGTTTCATTTTTTAAAAAGCAAATTTATTGAATCCAAATTGAATTTGGTTCCATGAAGGCATAGTTATGCAGATTTGCAAATCTTGGTGCATCAAGACAGGGAGTGGGTGATAGAAAACTTTCTGGTCTGTGCCTACTTTGTTGCATTGCCTACTTTGGCAAACACTATTCACTTTTGAGGCTGTCACTCATATATATATACACACACACACAAGTATATACACATATATACATATAAATATATACATATATGTATAACACATATATAATGTATGATACCATGTGTATGATATATATGTATGATACATATCATATGTATATGATATATGTATGTATGATACATATAGGTATATGATATATGTATGGATACATATAGGTATATATTTATACATACACACATATAGAATGTACTCACATATACATATACATACATCATGTATCATACACATATATACATGTATGTATGTAGGTATATATGAGTACATATATATGTATATATGAGTATATATACATTTATGATCATGTATCACTCATATACATATGTACATATATATGTATATATGAATGAGAGCTTCAGAAGTGAATGATATTTATATATATATGTTTCTCAAATTATATTCAGAGGAATAGCATTTCTGGAAGTTGTTAGGAAGTATTGGAAAAGAGTGGTTTCTGCATCAAACAAATATTGGAAGTACTATATTCTATCTTCCTGTTGAAGATTTATAAAGCAAATTAGTGTAGACTCGGATGTTCCCACAGAAAATAAGTTCATTTAATTTTGTTTATCCAATGATTCTGTTTATTTTGGATCTAGAACTGATCAAGTAACATACTGTGAAGGGGCATTTTATAGTATATCTGTTTGGAAATGTTGCATTAGTTTCTCATTTAAGGATCCAGTGGGGATAAAGTTAACTCCTGGCATTTCTCCCTTTCTTCAGCAGTTCTTCCCTGTTTAGAATGAAATATTGCTTTAGTTGTGGCTGTGCTTATATTTGTCAGAGGGAGAATAAAATAATTTGCAAGTGATTTAAAAAGTGATGCTTACACTTAAAATTTTTTGTTTTTCCAATTAGCATTGAATAATAATAAAATTCAGGAAGAGTTTTGTCTCTTATTCACATGTTCTTATGTTTATTTTTTTCTTTATGTCATCTCTAAGAGTGGATTGGAGCAGTTTGGGGAAGCTGAGAGACAAGCAGCCTAGGAAGAGAGAAGAAAAAGCCATACTACAGGACATGATACAAAAGAGAACCAGGCAGAGCACCAGTAGGAGTACAACAATGCATGTGTAAGATTTAGGGTATCTATTAGCATCTTACACTAGTGTTTGTGGTAGACATTTCATAGGAAATCTGGAGTTAAGAGCTCAGGGTTAGGCTCCAGGAGTAGTAGTTGATTATGAGTTCTTTTCAGGGCATCCTGAAAGTTCCTATTCTCTGGTAGTGGCTTTGGGAGGGAGGTTCAAGGTTCTTCATACCATTTTCTGCTATGAAGGTGGAGAACTGGACAACTGAGTACTCCCTTCTTTCAACAATAACATATCTCCCATCTTGTCAAAAGTAGAAAAATCAAGGAAAGTAGAAGAAAAGTAGAAAATTCAAATCCCATTGCAAGGATTTGAACGCAATCCCTACTCTTTTTCTACCCTGATGACTACCAAATAAACACACCTGAATGCCAACCCTGAGTACTAAACTGCTGAGAGTGAAATGAACATTCCAAGCTTAACATGGCAAAATCAAGCTGCTCCTCCCGCATCCTACCTTAACTCACGTAATACAAGTTCTGTTCATCTGCTCTGGCCAAAAACCTTGTGACATTTTATTTTTCTCTTTATACTTAAATTTAATCTGTCAGATAATACTTTTGGAGATTTCTTCAGAATGTGTAGAGTTTGAGGAATAGTACCGCTTCACTGCCACATCCTGGGTCAAACTACGGCCAACTATAGCAATAACTTTGTAACTGCATTCCTCTAACATATAAGAGATCCAAGGCTCAAATGCAAGTGGAGCCCAACATACCACGTGTTGAAATATGAAATATTTAAAGCTTATAAATGAAGCCAACAAATGTTTATTTAAAATATCGTCTATCCTTCTACTTTGAAATATAAGCTTTTGTGTTAAAAAAATAAAAAATAAAATTATGGCTTTTTTTGACTTACAGTAAACAAAATATCAAAGGTGACTTAATTACTCTGGTGTATGTCTAGGTGTCCTACTGATAGGCAGGTGATATTTGAATGAGTAATAAGACAAAAAAATTCATTCGTAAATTACTCTATATTTATCCCATAGATGTTATTTTTAAAACTTAATTTCAGAAAAAAAATATGATATGTTTTGTAATCAAGCTTCCCATACGATACATGTTCTGTTGACAGTTTTGTCAAATTTGAGCGCCTTTGTTGAGTCATTGTATTTCTTAGTTAATTTCTGTTTAGAGAGTTTTCTCAGCTGAATTGGCAATAAGACTTGAAAATGCAGTAGTAATTTTATGATTAAGTTTTGGTTCAAAGTGTAAGGTGCGTTGCGTAAGATGCATTATTACTATTGGAGACAATACTGCAAAATATTAAAATTTTATTATATAAACCAATGATCACTTATATTGCCATTTCATCATCTCTTAAAACACTATTTTAGAACCTATATTCATTATAAATTTTCTGTCTAGACCTGCATTAAAACAAATTTGGGTGATATGAATTCTTATCCTTTAGCCATGAAATGTGCAACTTTTGCAGATGCCATGTAATTCATGAGTATCTCAAGAATGGTAAAATGAAACACAAAGAGAAAGCAAGAAAATAAATGCCCAGCACAACTAATATATAACAGCGACCCTTGTCACTGTTATCTATGGTATTTGTGGTCCCCAAAAGGAAGGACTTGATGAGTTAAGATGCATTTCTCTTAATCAAGCCTACCCATTGCTCAATTCTTCCCATGCCATACCCATGATTGCAGCAGTACAGCCCAGTAAACCTGATGGTGTTTGGAGGCGGTCACCTTTTGTTTGATGTACAGAGGGTAGGAAGCACGGAGATGAGTTTCTCAGGGTTCCTGAAGGGTGTTAGTCATAGGAACACATATTTAAGGTTACAGATTGTACCGAGTGAGAAATAAACCCTTATCTCTAATCAAGGTGCTCTGAGTACTGTAATAAATTTATACATTGTGCGCTTGTTTTACGAACTCTTTAAAACATGGGTGTACAGCAGGGCCACTCTGGCATACATCTAAAGGCAGTATTGCCCATTTATGCCTTGAAAAAAAAATTATTAACTTTTATTTTGAGGTGGGGTCCTGCTCTGTCAAGCAGGCTGGAGTGCAGTGGTGCTCACCCGGCTCACTGCAGCCTCACCTCCTAGGCCCAAGTGATCCTTCTGCTTCAGCCTCCTGAGTAGCTGGGAATAAAGATTCCTTCCACCACTCCAGGTTTATTTCCGCTTTTGACCCCTTTGATCAAAGCAATCCTGTTAAAAAAAAAGTGGCTTATCTTACCCCTCTGTGCAGAGCCTCTTGAAGCTCGAATCTCATCCAAAGCAGATGTTAAATCCTCACTGTGGCCAGAAAGGCTCTGTGTGATCTGGCCCCATGCGTCCCCCTCTGTCTTTGCCTCCTGCCTTCTCCTCCACCTTTGCTCTGGACATTGGCCTCAACCCTTTTCAAATTCACCAGGCATTTTTCTACTCAGTACTTCACATGCGCCATTCTATCTAGATGGCTCTGACTCCAGGACATGGCGTATCTGGCTTTTCCTCTTTCAAACTTTTATTCAAATACCTTTTAGGGTGAGGCCTTCTTGGACCATTTGATTTTAAATTGCAATTCCCCTTCCCTGACCCTGTCCCTGCTTTATGATTTCTCTGTAGCAGTCATCACTGTCTATTATGTTATGTATTTCATATATTGTTCTTGTTAATTTTCTGTCTTCTCACTAGAAAGTAAGTTCCACCAGGCCAGGGAGTTTTGCCTGTTTATTGTTCCATCCCAGAGCTGGCATATTAAATATGTGTTCAATGAATCCAGATTGTTAGGGTCCAAACGGATGTGAAGGTTGTAGATACCTCCAGAAGGTGATGCTCACAGATTATTTTTGCTTTTTGTTTCCATTTTAGTTAATAATAAAAACAAACAAGCCCTAAAGCCCTAGTCTGTTACAAAGTAAATAAAATTTGGTGACTTAGATTTCAAAATTAAGAACTGATTTCATAAAATACCATGTTTTATGTTTCAGTGTTTCAGAGAGCTACACTTTTTTTTTCTTGTTGCGACATAGGACTATTGGGCAGTTTTATAGAGTTGCTATGAGAAACTTACAACTTTGGAAGGAGACCATGTCTCCTGTCATCTGGATAAGATGCTCCTGAATGGAGTCCCAGTCCATTTTTATTTCCTTCCCCAGTATAAAATGGGTCATCCTGAGTCCTGGTATAGAATATATTCTATAACTGTAAACCCACTTACAAAAGGGTTTTTAAATGAGACAAGAAGCTAGTGTTTAAGAATGCTGTAATGCTTGGAAAAATGCTTGGAAAAAGGACTCAAGGAGAAGGAAAACTGAGAGCAATACAGCTCTCAGTGACAGGGGTGGGTGGGGTAGGTAGGAGAGAGAGACATTGGAGACTATGGAGCAGTAATAAGTGCTATTTCCTGGGTCCTAACAATGTTTCAGGCAGGGCAATATGTGTTTAAGATGCTCTAAGTGGTATGTAGCACACGGGGAGACTGAAGCATGGATCTGTTCACAATGTGCCAAAGAACATCCATCTGGGAGGTGGTGGGACCATGGGCCCAGACAGTCTGAATCTTGTGCTCACCTTCTTAACCAACGTAGCAGGGCAGAGTTTACTAAAAAGCTTGACTGGTGAAAGACTGGTAAAGTGCTAACCACCTACTTTTTCATGGTTAGTCCTCCAAGTGGGAAAAGGAATCAGAAAGGGGAAAAGAATCCACTGATTATCTCAGCAGCAGATGCCAGAGTGCATCATCTCATGTAAAACTGCAGATGAAACCAATGGGCTTTGCCAATAAGGAAGACGTTAGGTGGACACTTTAATCAGCCTAGTGTACCATCCCTGTGAATTTGGTGGAAAAATTTAGTAGTAGTACTTGATTGTTCTGAGAACTAGAACGAAAGCACATTTCTTTCGTTTGAGATGTAATAATCATGTTGAGTCTTATAGAGATGGCATGAGATATTTACATATATATAGTCCTTCTTTCTGCAGTAGGAAATGGACTGGGTGGCATCTCCCTCGTCCTGAGCTTGTAGGACTGATTATATAGTAGGTCAGAAGATGAAAAATACAATGAAAAAATATGAAGCGGAGGAGGGGGTGGTGGAGAATTGAGAGTAGGGGAAGAGAGAAAGTTTAAAATGAGGATCACAACAAGCCTCATTAAGAATGTAATATTTGAGCCAAGATATGAAGAAAGCAAAGATCAAGTCAAAAGAATATCTGAAAAAGAGACAGAACAGAAGACCAAGGTAGGAGATTGCCTGGCAAGGAGGCAGTGTGTTATTGTCAGTGTGAGCAAAGGCACAGGACGTGGGGGTGAGGTCCAAGGGGTAATGGGGTCAGACTGTGTAGGACTTTTAGGTAACTATAAGGACTTGGGCTCTTACTCTGAGTTTGGTAGATGTGGAGATGACCAGATCCCTCTCAAGGAAAGACTAAATGCCCCATTGTGGAAATGTGGTTGGCAGCAGACTCCAGGTCTTAGTGCCTTTAAGAGCTACCTCAGCTGCAGAGCTGCCTCATTCGACGTTATGCCCTTCCCAGGACAATCCAAATCTGGTAACTCGGCAAGTTGGGTATATAAGGTCTGGCCATTTCGGCTCTTCAAGGTCACTTTGACAGGCCATATTTGCTCTTTGCGGGTTGGCCAACGCTCTGCCAGGCCTTACTGCAGCTCAACTTCTTCCCTGCCTGATACTACCCAATTCTGCCTCCTCTTCTTTCCTTTCACAGGGAATCTGTGAACATTCTGAACTTCAAATGCTATCTCCACATCTGCTTCTGGAGATGCAGCTGGTGACTATGAGATATAAAAGGTAAGAGAAAGTGGTCGAAGGTACAATTTTGTGGACTGCTTGTTTGTTCCCTTCTCCCCTGACCTCTCCTTTGCTCTGCACCAGAGCTGAAAGAATAAATGATACATTAATTTTGTTGGAATCCTGTTGGAAAATTTTGGCCTGATGTTTGGTTCCAAAGAACCTCTGTTGTCTGACGGTAGTGGTTGACACCACAGATTCAAGAACAAGATGTACTTAGCTAGAATTTCATTTACTGGTGATACAAGTTGGGCAAGACACTGAGTTTCTACACCTCAGTTTCTTCACCTATAAAATAAGATTTTAATACAATAAAGGAGTTTATGATTACAAAATTCTTATAATTGTGTCTGGCACATAGTAAGTGCAAGACAGGTGTTTGTTTAATAAATAAGAAAGCTAGCTTTATTCATGTCAAATGTTAGAAAGGAGGCATTTTATATACGGCATTTGTCGAACTATTTTTCAGAGTCAGATATATATGAATTTTTCAGCTGATGGATTTATGATTGTCGGGGGAGGCAAAATCAGGACTGGTTTGGGCTCAGCATAGGATCAAAGGTGATAGTGTTGATTGAATTGTAGCTTTTCATTTAATCAAGGCCTTCCCATAGAACATCTAAATTATATAGACATAAAACTAGTGTGGTTTATAAAGGATACATTAAAATAAAGTGTCACTTCTTTGAAATGAAATTGATATTTACTTGTTCTTCAAAATCACTATTTGTAAGTTTATATACCGAAGTGCATAGATTTGCCTTCATATTTAGGCACCCAGGGTCACTGTCTTGAATTGTCACGCTGACCACGTGCTTTTTAGACACCTGAACAAGACACTGAGAGAGAGCCCACCTAAAGATGGATATTCTGCTGATCTTAAAGGTAATGACAGTGACAAATGAGACCTCCCAGTGGACCATAGCTAGGGTTAGCAGCAGGAAATCGCATCGGCTCAGTGATTAAGGCAACATCAGCAGTCAGAAGACAGCAGCAGGGCAGGTTGCCTTGGTCTTGCTGCTGTCTCATCTGATCCGTCTCACAGGGTGATGAGTCTGAGATGTGTCTGCCTGGCCTGCAAACACAATCTTCTCCTGCTTCCCCCAACCTTTTTTTTTTTTTTTATAAATAAATGAGCAACAAGAAATTTGGAACATCCAGATTATTCAATGTCAGAGCTATTGCCAAAGCAGCACGCCCACTCTCCTCAGATATTGAATGCAAGTTAAAATTGCCTCTGGCAAAAGGTTTCGTGAAGGCCTTCCTCATTCATTTTAATTGAAGAAAAATTAATGAGCACCTACTATGTACCAGGCACTAGGCTTAATGCCAGGGATACGAAGATAAATGAGATAATTTCTTGTCTTCAAGGAAGTCACAGTTGAATGAAAGAGGCAACTAAGTAACAGCAACGGCTGTTCCATCTTTTTTGTCTCATGGATGGACGAGGACCTAAATGCCATGGCAATTATAGAAGAAATTGAGAAAACACTTGATCTAGCAAGTTGGCTGATTGATGTTCTCATTTTAACACCTCCAAGGAGTATTAAGCAAGAATTTATTTCAAAATGTTCTGCCTCAGCAGAAGAAAAATGTTGAATAAAAATTCTAAGAACAACATTTTCACAATTGGATGTTACCATGTGGGACTCTAAATCTTGTTTCTAAGACCTAGGATTGATAAGGGCAGAGAAGACTAAAGAACTCTATGGGGAAATTAGAAGTTGAAACCTGGCAGAGTCAAGGACCAAAGTAGGCAGAGGCATTGTTATAGCTCTCACCTGAGCCTGGAAAAATCTCAATAATCACCTCACCAGCTCCTTTTGAGGGAATCTAAAGCTTGTATTCTGTAACTCAAAATGTGTGGCCCAAGGACCCACAAACCATACCATTCACATTTCCACCAAAGACTCCTGATTTTAAAAATGAAATACATTTTTGGGGACATGAAATATCAACAGAAAAAACACAAGTATTAAATGTACAGCTTGATGACTCTAAATATATGACTATGCCCATTAAACCATGACCATATCATTATATGGCAATTTTCCAGTACCTAGAAGGCTTCTTGTGCCCATTTCCAATTAAATTCCCCACCCCACAAACATAGCCACTACTCTGATTTCTATTACCATAGGTTAATCTTGCATGTTTCTGAACTTTTTATAAAAATGAAATCATGCTCTTTCACATCTGGCTTCTTTCTTCAACATTCTGTCTGGGAGATCATCCATGTTATTGTATGTGTAGATCAATAGTATTTAAGATGTTGAACATCTGATTGGTCATGCTAACTGGCCATTTGTGTATCTTCTTTTTATGAAGTGGCAGCTCAATATTTTGGCTCAATTTTATTGGATTGTCAGTCCCTTTCTTCTTGACGTATAGGAGTTCTTTAGATTACCTCCATACAAGACTCTTGTGTTTTAATTTACTTCTCTTGTTTTCTCCAAATAGCTTAAGTTTGTTCCCTGAATCATGTTCTCCCTTTCATTCATTTCCCTTAAGTTTCCAAAACTTTCAAACTTAAGCTTCTCTGCTGGCTTTCTACCTTTGTATACCCCAAATTTGGATCCAAAAAAGTGAATTAGATGTAATTGACTGAAAATTCTTTTTTAATTTTATCCTCTAATATTTATCTTTCAAAGAGAAATAAAGGCAATAGAGAGAATATCTGATGGTGGAATTTCAGGAGTTAGAAAACTGGTGGGTATTTGTTTTTTTAGGGAGATTAGGAAACAAGAATGGCCAATGAAATGTACATTTTTATACCTCTGAAATCCAACTATGCTGTCATTTCTTAAATTTTTTTAAAATTTGGGATAATTAGCTTTAAGGGATCGGATGTCGAACAAAGAAAAAAATTTATTCATCAATGAGAGATTGCTTCATTAAAAAAGAAAAGATTAAGGGTTACATGGCTATTCCTGCATCATTGGTTTCAGGACTATTTCAAATGACTGACCATTAGTGTCTTACCACCAGTCTGAGAATCTCATGGTGCAATATTCTTGGAAGATTTGTTACCTTAGAAACAGGTGCTAATATTGCAATAACGATTTTCTAGAATATTACAAAGCATGCCTAAGAAGTTAACGAATAATATTAAATTGGGAAGTGGAGCCTAATATCTTTTGGGCAGGAAAATTATTTAAGATGCCCTTGAAAATAAGGGTAAAAACCCCCAGAAAGAATAAGAAAAAACATCAGTGAAGCAATTTATGTGATAAGAGAGAGTCAAATTAGTGGAGAAAAAAGGGAAATTTTCTAGTACCTTCCAGGTGCTTCCATAAGTACCTGGAAGGCTTCTTGTGCTCACTTCCAGTTAAATTACTTCACCCCACAAACGTAGCCACCACTCCACCATAGATTAATTTTTGACATTCTTGAACTTTTTGTAAATGGAGTCATGCAGTTGCTTTCATGTCTGGCCTCTTTCCTTAACATTCTGTTTGAGAGAACTTCCATGTCACGGTGTAGATCATCAGTACTTAAGATGTTGAACGTCTAATTGGTCATATGGATTGGCCAAATCCAAGTAGTTTCTGCTCATCTTCAAGCTGAGACTATGCTTGAAAATAAAACATAGTTCTGAGTCCAGCCTAAGCAAACAGGGTATTAGTCCTCACTCTAAAAGCAGCTCTCAGATTTGTGAATCTCAGTCTGTTTTTGCCACAAATATTTTACTTCTCCAACATTTATTGGTCAATTTCTGGCAGGTGTTATGACAGATCATACAATTTTGTAAAATCATCAATTGAGGTATTTATTAATTATGATACGAGAGCAGAAGGGAGGTTGAAAGCAGTCTAGGAGTATTAGGGAAGCTTTTGTATTTATTTATTTGTCCATATATTAAATATTTATTGAGTGCCTACCGCATGCCAATCATGCCAGATGCTGAAGACACTGCTTTGTACAAGACAGATATGTCTTTGCCTTAATGGAGCTACAATTTCAGTGAGAAAGAGAGGAGATTACATTAAAGGAGATCTTGAAGGATCCATTAACTCCTTATCATGTGAAAAAGCAAGGAGTGTCACTGCCAGTAGAGGTTCTTATAGGAAGAATTACAGAATTTGGAAAGAGGTTGATACATTTAAAGAAACTACAAATAGTGGGATACGGCTGGAATCACGACAAAGAGCAAGCAGAGTAGATTCTTCCCAAAATGTTGCATTTAAAATCTACCACTGGCTAGCTAGCTAAAGCTATCTGTCTATCTGCCTATCTGCCTATCTATCTGCCTATCTATCTGTCTGTCTGTCTATCTATCTGTCTATCTATCTACCTACCTACCTACCTACCTACCTACCTATCTGTCTATCAACTATCTGTCATCTGTCTCACCTGTTCTGTGCATGATACTGAAAAGCACTGGGGGAATTCATAGAGAGAGGAATGTGACAGGGCCTCTATCCTTAAAAGTACGTGTAGTAGGATGTAGAAACCTCATACTCAAATGGTATCATTACGGTGAGAGAAGCTGAGAGATGAATTAAAATGAAAGGAGATAGGTTTAGGGTTCAATTTGGCTCTCTGACATTATGAAAATAGGATTTTGAACTTTTAATAGAGATTTCCCTTCCCTTACCCTCAGGTGTTCAACAACAGTTTTGGGCTATTCAGCTCTACCAAGAAGTGTCAGAACAGAAAAAAAGACAAGCTTGGTAAGATGTCAAGAACAAAATGGCTCTTTGGGTTTCCAACGGACTGTTTTTTGGCCAAATAACCTTTATGTGTTAGGTTCAAAAGGGCCAATGTAGGGTTATATTTATTATACCCTCTTAAATGCCTTTCAGAAGCATTGGGTATATACTAGCTCTTTCTGTCGTAACAAACAACCTTCAAATTGCAATGGCTGACAATGAGAGACATTCTTTCTCACTCATTTGTTTACAAGTTGGTCATAGTTTTGCTCAGCTCTGCTTTGCTCTCCTGGACTGGGCTCTGGGATGTGAAGTGGGGTCAGGTCTGTTTCATGTATCCTTTAATTCTGGTACCTAGGTGGAAGACCTACGTGGCAGAGGGCTGAAGCTTAAGCAAATAGCAGAAACTTGCAAAGCCTCTGAAAGTGTCTGCTTGGACATGATATAAGCCATATTCACTCATATTCCATTTCTAAAACAAGTCTTATGACCAAACCCATAACTGGGCTGAAAAGTATGCCTCTTTTCATGGGTCAAGGGCAAGAGAAAGAAGCATAAATGTTTGCCAATCAGTACAATCTACCATGAAGTATGTATTTATGCACTTGTTTGTAAAATAACTTCTACAAATAAACTATCTCTCAGAAGTGTTGTGATCAAAAGCTATTAGAGAACACTACATTTCAAAGAAAATGTTCTTTCTAAGATTGTCTTTCATGTTACATTGATAGAAGAATTGATAGAAGTTGATACTTAATAATGATATAAAATACTTGACTTGGAGTAAGATTGCTATGGGATGAAAGTCAAATTCGGGCTATGAAAATTTAGAGATATCTATTTGTAAGAACTATTTTTGCAGTTATTCATTAATTTAAAATTGATGTGACAATATTAGTCACTCAGGTATTAGAGTGACCCATGGATCTTTACACATGGAAATACATTTTTTTTGGGGGAGCTGGGATGGGTTGGGGGAGATGGCAAATGTTTTATAATGTAGATACATCTAATTGCTATGTTACTGACACAATCTTTATGTTTGTTTGATTGAACAGTGTGTGTTTCTTACAAGTGCTTTCCCCCTGCAAATTCAGGTGGTATATTGCTGTGATTTGTACTCCAACAAATGACAGAAGTAGTCATCTTCCCTGTGTGTGTGAAAAGTATAAATCAGGCCTTGCAATGGGACTGTCTGATATATGAACATCTAAGTTAAACTTGGTTATAGAATTATGAGTTAAACTTAGAACAATTTAAAGGCAGTGTATTTTGTGTGGATATTTAAGTGGCTGTAGGACATTACATGGCATGATGAAAGCATCACATTTTCTGCTCCTTTTTGTTCTTTTATGCTTTATGCTGATATTAGATGTTGCTTGTAGTGTGCAACGATGATTATTTCATATTATTATTCACACTTCTGCAGCTTCAGTGAGCACTACTTAAAACCAAGCCGTTGAGCAATTTCAATAGACTTTGAGATCACAATGTACTTCTCTAATTAAGAAGTATTACTGTGTACCATGCTTAGATTCAGCACAAGGCAGCTCATCCTGCTATGGGGTTAGATTAATTCTGTTTTTAAATACAGATGATGTAAAACATTCCTGGAGAAAACCACTTTTCAGTATTCTTGGAGCAACTATGAAGTTGGTGAGGGGATAGAATAAAAAAGAATAAGTTTGATCTGCTATCTAATGAGGGAAATTAAAGCCCTCATTAAGAAATTACTAAGAGATCTTTGGGATCCAGCTGCATTTCTTTTTCCATCCTCATTTGGGTTTTGGCTTTTTGTAGTACTTAGAGTCCTTTCAGCTGCAATTAATGAGAAACCTAATTCAGCCAGGAGGAAAATTTATTATCTCCTGTAATAGGTGGTCAAGAGGTGGGATGGAGGGGCCTGTCATGAAGATAGAAAGGGTCTAGCTCTATTTCTCTGCTGTTCTCTTGGTTCTTTGCTTATATCTGTTTTCTCTGTATTCTCAGGCTGACTTATCTCATTGTATTAAGATGGCTGCTAGCAACAGCCAAGGAAAGATGCTTCCTTGATCCTGTCCAGAAGATAATTCTTCCCCAGTATTTCAGAGATGTTAATTGTTACTCCATATTCATTCTTCTTTGTTACAGACTAATAGAAGATTTAGCTGGAAGCATGGCTTTCCAACTGTAGATGGCATTTTTCCAGCCTCTGTTCTATTTGGTTATAGCCAGGAGACTCAATGGGTTCAACTTTTGGTTATACCCTGAAATGGAAGGAGAATCTCTTCCACTTTTCCCTTTTCAACAGATGTTGTTGAAATTAGTCCTTGAGATGGAAATCTGGTAAGGAAAACATGAGCAATAATGTAAAAGGAGCTAGGACAGCAGAACTACCTTGCCAGCTTGAATTTTATACAAGAGACTAATAACCTACGTTTTAATTTCAAATTTTTGTAAGATTCCGAAACCTGTATCCTTACTAATGGGAGTAAAATAAAGCCAGCCTACATTTCAAGCTTTCTTCTTTTTTCAAATTTTATTTTAAGTTTGGGGGTACATGTGCAAGATGTTCAGGTTTGTTACCTAGGTAAAGGTGTGTTACACAGGTCATGGAGGTTTATTATACTACTTGTCTTACATCTACTTCTGAGATGCCTTGACTGTGTCTTTAACTCCTATTCCTATTCTTGTCAACATAAATAGGACCTTCGTTTGATATTTGATCTATTAATAAACCATAATAAAGCATTGTAACTCTTCACTTGGTGAATTGTCAATGCCAGTCAGAATGTGTGATTCCTTGGAAAGGCCAGTCATTAGAACTACTCATTCAAGGACAAAGCTTAATTGCTCTCAAACTACAGTTATTGAAGAAGTCATTGAAAAGAACCCTAATATGACCATAAAAAACAAAAGAAAACTAATCAAAAAACAAATAAAAATTGATGAGGCCAAGTGAAAGGTAAACACAGCCCTTTGGAGAGAATTTTAAAAATTCATGCATTTACCTTTACTCACTGCAAAAACAAGGCAATTACTAGATTTCTTACTTTTTAATTATACTGTTGCCACATATTTTAACTTTAATATTTTGAAGAGTCTTGGATGAAATTGTTTTAATTGAGGCCAACTCACTAATTAGTTATTATTTATAATTAGGTAGAATTTTCCCTTAATGTAATTTTGCTAGAGCCTCCAAAACACCTAAAAGAAAAGCAAGCACTATATGCAATGAATAGTTATTTATACAACTCTATTTTCTCATCTAATGAGCTAAGCAATAAAAAATAAAAGAGAGGAATGAAGCTAATATTCACTGGACCATCACTCTGTGCTAGGTGTCTTGTACACAGAATCTTATTTAACCTCTAAGTAACCTGGTGTGATAGACATTTAATATATTTTGGAGATAATACCTTTTTGAGGTTCAGAAATATTACATATCTTGTCCATGGGCACTAAGAAGGTGCACACTGGAGCCAGGATTTTGGCTTAGAGTTTCTTGAATACAATAGAATCCATCTCTGTCACTGTAAGGTGAAGGCCTTCCCTCCTCAACCTCAAATACCTTCACAGCTAGGCAGCAATGTCAATGCGTGACTTTCAGAGGCAGGTAGCAGAGAATATACGTCATATAGAGGTTAAACTAGAGGATGCATATTTTGCCTAAAAGTATTCAAATTAAATAAATAAAAACCATTTGGCAGCTAAACAAACTTATCTCCCAGCCCTATCAGACATGCATGACGAGAGTTTGCAACCTCTAAAATGTTGAGGATACAGCTATGCATGAGCATAAAAACAAATCAAGGTATGTTTTGCCTTGAAAAAAAGGAAACTGTGGATGTCAATAAATTTGGACCTTATCCCATTGTTTTTCTCAAAACTTAAAACTTAATTCTCTGATTCTTAAAGTTAAACTAGTTCTTAAATCATTTATATAAGCTTCATTCTCAGTACACTTAAAACAAATCCTGTGTAGTTCCACAGACAAGATGTTAGTGGTACGGTAGGGGAGTTAAATCATATTTTTTATCTAAAATACCATAATCTCTTTATATATATGTAAAACTGGTTAGCTCTCTTCTTTTGGTTATTTTGTTCCCAAAGTGCCACTAAAGAATTTACAACTCTAGAATCTTTTAATACAGTTTAGAGCAGAAACTATTAAGGCAGCAAAAATAGGAAAAAAAAAAAAAAGCCCACATCAAGTAATGGAGCAGTAAAGATGTTCTAATCAGAGTTATAATTGTAAATTGAGTGCATGAAGATAACTTAAAATTTTTCTCATCTAGGCATTTTTTGATCTGTATTTTATTTCATTGTACCTGATACTTAAATTTCCATGTCTTGGTGAATCTATGCCAAACCCTAAATAAATTAACAAGGAGTTTTAAAAATGAAGCTTTTTAGAAATACCATAATCAAGATAATAATGAAGGAATTACTTTTATATAGGTCTTTCTGTGCTGGCTGTTACTTCAAAGTGCTATTCAAAATTCTCCTCAAACATAACTTCTCCTTTGATAAAGTAAGTTTCAGCACAACGCAGTAATCCTTTGGGTTAGCCATACTGTTTCCTTTCACAGACCCTTATTATTTTTTTTGAACTCATTTGCCCCCTCCTGACTTCATTTTCATCACTCTTAGTAGATAATTTTGCTACAATGGGGTTTAAGAAAGTAGAAACCTTCTGGAAGCTGCTTTATTACCTTTCTTCCCTTCTATAGTTAAAAACCCATAAACCGTCCCGATCCTTTCTCCCTGTTTTAGTGGGGGAGGTGGCCTCTTTGCCTTCCAGTTCACTTGTTCTTGGCATTCTGTCTCCTCCTCCTTCTCCCTTGCTGACTTCACACCTCACTTTTCCCAACTCTCAAATTTCTGAATGCTCCATGTTTTCCACTGTTTTTGCTGCAGCCTAAAAACATGGCCTTGTATTCTTCATACAAAGAGGAGTCATCGTCACATCTCCCTACCCACTTTGGAAAATGGAAGCTACAACTACCATTTTTCCATTCAAAGCAGGAAAAAGGAAGAATGGAAGATACACCTAGCAGACTTACTCTTTAATTTCTTGACTAGAACTATGACATGTAACCACACCTGACCAGAAGATAGCACTGGAGGAAATGGTTGGGCTGGGGGATAAGCCAGTGACCTCACATGTCTGCCACATCTAAGATATAGTCCAAGAGTGAGCTGATCAGGTCCAGGTATATGTTCTTTTTCAAAAGGATTTTTCCAGTTCATAATGCCATTAGCAGTACACCTTTATCACACTTTACCACAGATTCAACAGAATTCTTTGAATATCAATGAGGTTGAACATTTTCCACATGCTCCTTAATAATTTTTCCTGAAATATTTCCATTTATATTCTTTTTCTTTTTAAATTATGTTCTTCTACACTTAAAGCTCTTTAAAAAGGTATTAACTCTCTTTGTCACATCTATTGCCTGTTTCACTTTTTCCTTTTAGTTTTGTAAGTACTCATCTTAGAGATATTTAAAATTTTGTATACAGTTTCCTTGTTTGGCTAGTTATTCCACAGAGAGTTGGTTTCTAGAGAACTGCTCCTAGTCCGTGAGATTCCTTTGTATGAAACACAAAAAGCCATCTCTTCCATGAGACATTATATTTCCATATGTTAGAAAATTGTCACATCATAATGATTTTGTTAGAGCAAGCCACTTGACTACCATCTTTTAGAAATATTTCCTAATAAATATACAACTCTACAATTTTTGTATATGGATGGTACCTCTGTAGATGTGTCCTCTGAGGTTATGTGTGTAAACTTCCTTCACAGAGCATACACATTTAGTTTCTAAAAAGTCAGAGAAGACTCATGCAAATGATTAAGTTGCACAAAAAGATAATTAAGAATTGGGTTCTGTGTGAGACTAAAAATAAGACATAATTGGCTTCCAAATCAATTAAAGTCATTAAAAAGGTGTCTGTTCAAAGATTCCCTACTTTGAATTAACTAAAGACAAATTTAAGAGTATATTGCAGTTACTGACATTAATAACAGCATATAGGGTTATCAAACTGAGTTTTAAAGGGAAACAAGTAATGTATGCATTGACTTTTGTGTTTTAATTTAAAAGCTTTTTTCAAATTAGGGTAGACATTATTTACCATTGCATTTATAAACTGTATGTCTCAATAAGCGCTGTGAAGGTGTAAAAATATGTATACTAAGCTTTGTTTTTCTTTTTTTTTTGAAAGAAAGAAAAGAAAAAGAGAGAAAGAGAGAAAGAAGGAAAAAAAGAGGATGAAAGAAAGGGAAAAGAAGAAGAAAAAGAGGGAGAGAGAACGGGAATCTTGCTCTATTGCCCAGGCTAGAATGCAGTCTAAAAATGGGTATTGAAAAGCTCTTTTATACTAATAATTGTGTTATACAATGGAGACAGGAAGGAATAAGGGAGGAAAATAACAAACAGCCAACCAATATTTCATTTAAACCTATGAAATGCTATGCAATTGCTGGGGAGTGATTTACTCCCAACCATGTGGTCACTTTTAGAATAGATGTGATGTGTTACTGAAGAAAATGTATGTTTTATGGATTTGGAGTAGAGAGTTCTGTGAATGTTTATTAAGTTTACTTGTTCGAGGTCTACGTTCAAGTCCCGGGTATCCTTGTTAACCTTCTGTCTCATTGATCTGTCCAATATTGACAATGTAGTGTTAAAGTCTCCCACTATTATTGTGTGGGAGTCCGAGTCTCTTTGTAAGTCACCAAGAAGTTGTCCTGTGTATCTGGGTGCTCCTATATTGGGTGTGCGTAGACTTAGGATCGTTAGCTCTTCCTGTTACATTGATCCCTCTACCATTATACAATGTCCTTCTTATCTCTTTTGGTTTCTATTACTTTAAAAAGTCTGTTTTATCAGAGACGAGAATTGCAACTACTGCTTTTTTTTTTTGCTGTCCATTTGGTTGGCAAATCTTCCTCCATCCCTTTGTTTTGAGTCTCTGTATATCCTTGCATGTGAGATGGGTCTGGATGCAGCTTACCAATGGGTTTTTTTGGAATGGCTGATACTGGTTGTTCCTTTCTGTATATAGTGCTTCTTTCAGAAGCTCTTGTAAAGCAGGCCTGGTGGTAATGAAATCTCTGAGTACTTGCTTGTTCATAAAAAATTTTATTTTTCCTTCACTTGCGAAACTTAGTTTGGCTAGATATGAAATTCTGGGTTGAAAGTTCTTTTCTTTAAGGATGTTGAACATTGGCCCCCACTCTCTTCTGGCTTATAGGGTTTCTGCTGAGAGATCTGCTGTGAGTCTGATAGGCTTCCCCTTGTGGGTCACCTGACCTTTCTCTCTGGCTGCCCTTAGTATTTTCTCCTTCATTTCAACCCTGGCGAAACTAATGATTATGTGCCTTGGGGTTGCTCTTTTTGAGGAATATCTTTGTGGTGTTCTCTGTATTACCTGGAGCTGAGTATTGTCCTGCCTTGCTAGGTTGGGAAAGTTTTCCTGGATAATATCCTGAAGAATATTTTCCAGCTTGGATTCATTCTCTTCGTCACATTCAGGTACACCTATCAAACGTAGATTAGGTCTTTTCACATAGTCCCATATTTCTTGGAGACTTTGCTCATTCCTTTTTAACCTTTTTTCTCTAATCTTGTCTTCTCGTTTTATTTCGTTAAGTTGGTCTTCGACCTCTGAAATCCTTTCTTCTGCTTGATCAATTCGACTGTTAAAACTTGTGCATACTTCGTGAAGTTCTCATATTGTGTTTTTTAGCTCCATTAATTCACTTATATTCCTCTCTAAATTGTCCATTCTCGTTAAGATTTCGTCAAACCTTTTTTCAAGGTTCTTAGTTTCCTTGCATTGGGCTAGAACATGTTCTTTTAGCCTGCAGAAGTTTCTCATTATCCACCTTCTGAAGCCTGATTCTGTTGATTCCTCACATTCATTCTCGATCAGGTCTTGTTCAATTGGTGATGAGGAACTGTAATCCTCTGTAGGAGGAGAGGCATTCTAATTTTAGGTGTTTTCAGCCTTTTTGCGCTGGTTTCTTCCCATCTTTGTGGATTTATCCACCTGTCGTCTGTGTAATTGCCGACTCTCAGATTAGGTCTCTGAGTGGACGTCCAGCTTGTTGGTGGTAAAGTTTTTTGTTTCTTAATTTTCCTTCGGCGGACGCCCCTCCCCCCACAAAGCTGGACCTTCCCGGGTTCAGCTGTACTTGCTGTGAAACTCTCAATCCTCAGCAGTTCCAATTGCTGTTTTTTTTTTTGTTTTTTTGTGGTGGGGACCAGCCTTCCCCTGCGGCAACCCACTACGCTGGCTGAAACAGCGGCGTTAAGATTCATGGTGCTTTTCTGCCCGAGAATCTCCTGGTCTGGTTCCCCACTTCAGTCCGCTTTTCAATCAGCTGAATGGGAGACTCTGCCTTCCCGGAGCTCCAACGCCAACTAAAAGGGCACTCAGTCCTGTATACTCCGGACTGAGAACCGCCGCGCCGGGGCGCCTGCAAAACGGCTGCGCCGGCCAAAAGAGTTGCGCTGGCGACCTGTGGGGCTCCTCCGCCAGGAATCTCTTGGTCCGTGGGCAATAAAAATTCGTCTGAAAATGTGGTGTCCACTCAGTCTCTGCGTTTTCAGTGGGAGCTACAATCCTGAGCTGCTGCTAATCGGCCATCTTGGATCTCTCTCCACTAAGCTTTTATTGTGAGTGTTCATTAATAAGTTGTGTTATTTTGGGAAACAATTTCTGTGAGCCTCTGTGTTTCTTCATCTGTAAAATGGAGACAATAATATTCGGATTGTATAGCTTATAAGGGTGTTATAATAATAATTTTTAAGGGATTGAATGAAGTCCAAAGGGCCTAAATATTTTAAATAGGCTCCAAATGGAAAGTATTATTCTTACAATACATTTAACTTTATAGGTATCAAATTTGCTTACTTGGTTTTAAATGATTAAAGAAGAAATAAGAAATACTTTGATTGAAATTAAAAAACAAGAATGTAAAGTGAAGTATAGATCCTTCTGTAGCTGATACATTGAAAGTTCAGTCTGGCATGATGGCATGATTTGGTGAAGAAAGCTTGTTATAAAAGAGGAAAGCTTCTTCTCTAATAGTAACTGTAAGCCGAGTCATTTCAAAAATTAATTTGGCACTAATGTAAAGGACATAAATTCTACAGCCTATTTTCTGTCTGGTTTAGACCTCCAATTTTCTCTCTCTCGTCTTTAGCTATCTCAGACATTACTCATTGATTGGTAGATACGAATATGTAAAAAAAAGATATGATTGAGGCAGCTTGAATTTTTTTTTATTAGACTTTAAGTTCTGGGGTACATGTGCAGAACGTGCAGGACTGTTACATAGGTATACACATGCCATGGTGGTTTACTGCATCCATCCCCCTTGCCATCTACATTAGGTATTTATCCTAATGTTCTCTCTCCCCAATCCCCTCACCCCCCTGCTATCCCTCCCCTTGAATTTTAAGTGTAAGTAGTTTTGTCTGGGTCTATACAGAAAATACTCTTTAAAAAACACTTAGGCCGGGTGCAGTGGCTCACGCCTGTAATCCCAGCAGTTTGGGAGGCCAAGGTGGGCAGATCACAATGTCAGGAGTTGGAGACCAGCCTGGCCAACATGGTGAAACCCCGTCTCTACTACTAAGAAAAAAAAAAATACAAAAAATTAGCCGGGCGTGGTGGCACGCGCCTGTAGTCCCAGCTACCCAGGAGGCTGAGGCAGGAGAATTGCTTGAACTGAGGCGGAGGTTGCAGTGAGCCGAGATTGCTCCACTGCACTCCAACCTGGGCGACAAGAGTGAGACTCCATCTCAAAAAAAAAAAAAAAAAAAAAAAAAAAAAAAAGTAGAATAAGGCCAGGCACTTTGGCTCGCGCCTGTAATCCCAGCACTATGGGAGGCCGAGGTGGGCAGATCTCGAGGTCAGGAGATCTCAGGAGATCGAGATCATCCTGGCCAACATGGTGAAACCCTGTCTCTACTAAAAACATAAAAAAAATTAGCCAGGTATGGTGGCACACGCCTGTAGTCCCAGCTACTCGGGAGGCTGAGGCAGGAGTATCCCTTGAGCCCAGGAGGCAGAGGTTGCAGTGAGCCGAGATTGCACCACTGGACTCCAGCCTGAGCGGCAGAGTGACTCCATCTCAAAATAAATAAATAAATAAATAAATAAAAATAAATAATAAAATAAAAAACAGTAGCTAGATTAAAAAAATATAGAAAATTTATTTATCTAACTTGTTGGCTAGTCAAGGACTTTAATTCTATAGATTTTCTTAAAGACAACCTCTGTTAGTTACTTAAAAGGACAAAAAATACATTTTAGAAACATTTTAAAATTTGCTTTTAGCAGAAATCATTTTAATAACTGTATATACTGTGATGGGCTGAAATTACAGTATAGCTTTAGGTATTTATCTTTTCCATCATTTCTCTGCTATAAAAATTGGTCCAGGTTGTCGCAGCGTTCCATACTTCACAGAGGGAGGAGACTAACATAATCAGAAATGGGGAAAAGTTGGTGGATGCCATCACTGGAAGAAAAAAGTTTAGCCTATAACTGGAGCCCTGTAAGTACCTTACAGAATTTTGCTTTTAAAGGCTATTATCATTATAAATGTATCAGTTGCTTTTAGTTGATATATGTTTAAAAGTTTTACTGTAATTTTTGTTGGAGCAATAATAGTCATTACTGTAGAGATAAACTCTAAGCTGACAAATGATCTGCTTAAAACAAGAGGATCTGATTTATTATCTAGTTCCAAACCACAGTGTGATAATATTTTAGTTTTAGGAGTAGTATTGTTACAGTTTTATTGGTATGGTGTATTGCTTATAATCTTAGCTACTATTTCCCCTTTCTCTCTATGCCTAGCTATTCATCAACTTTTATATGTTATAGTTAAAGAGAGTAAAGAGAGTCCCTTAAACTTGTTATCTATACCTTGCCCATAGCAAGACTTCAATATAGTCAACTCAATATTAGGTAAACAGGATGCTACATTAGAAAATTGAATTTTGTTCTGAGTGAGCCAAGGATACTAAAAAAATCCCCTCGTTTTTATCTTAGATGGGTTGGGATTTAAATGAGAATTACTAAGTTTTATTGTGTCTTTGGAGTACTATCCTGACATTTCTAGTGATCTCCATAAACTTTCATTGCCCTATAACAGTTTATTAAGCTACAGAGTCTTCATAAATATGCAAACTAGCTTAATAAGATCGCCTACCATGATTGTTCATCAATTTGGTATTGAAAGGGCACCAACTTAGTCGATAAAAATGTCTGGCGGTGGAATGGTCTGTAGCATTCTTAGTCTCAATTCTTGGTTCCTTTAAGGGGCTATAAACTGTTAAAATAATAGAATCACATTATTTGTATGAGTGGAATGACTATTATGTTCATTAGGCTTGATAATTTTTGTGTAGCTACATTTCAGAAACCTGTAAACAGTGATTATGAATGTAAATTTTCCTCCTGATAATTTTATTACACAGGCATTTACTGTTTGAGAAATGAATTGTTGGCAAATTAAATGGACAAAAAATTGGTCATAAAATGGATCAAGAAAAATATGTATTTATTGAGAAAACTGTAGAATGAAGAATTTATTCTGAATAGTCTACTTTCCCATAGGGAGAAAGTTTATATTAATATTTTAGAAACAAAGGTGTTTTATTAGTTTTAAAAAACTTTTAATTTGAAATAATTATGGATTCATAGTTGGTTACAAAGAAATGTACAAAGACATCCTGCCAACATTCCACACAACCACAGGGCAATATCAACATTAAGAACAGGACATTGGCACAATCCAGAGTTTATTCAGAGTTCACCAGTTACATATGCGTCATTGCTGGAGGTGTGTGTGTAGCTCTATGCAATTTTGTCACATGTGTAACTTTGTGTAACCATCACCACAATCAAGATACTCAGCGGAGCCATCACTACATGACTCCCTTGTGTCGTGTCCCCTCTTTATGGCCATACCCGTCTCCTTTCCTATTTCTAACCACTGACAACCATTCATCTGTTCTCCATTTCTATACTTGTGCTATTTCATGATTGTTACAGAGATGGAATCTTGCCATAAGAGTCATTTTGAGATTTGCTTTCTTCATGCAGAATGATTTTTTAATTTTAAGTTATTGGATACATGTGTAGAATACGCAGGTTTGTTGCACATGTATACATGTGCCATGGTGGTTTCCTGTACCTATCAACACTTCATCTAGGTTTTAAGCCCCACATGCATGAGGCATTTGTCCTAATGCTTTCCTGTCCCTTTCCCCCGATGCCTTGACAGGCCTCGCTGTGTGATTTTCCCCTCCCTGTGTCCATGTGTCATGCATAAAATAGTTAATGTTAAATTATTTTTTGCTATCAGTGTACATCCCAATAATCCACAAATTTTATTTTTAATGGCCACTAAATGTATAATTTTATAACATATATACTTGCATATCTTGTTCCTAAAAATGTAAGGGGCAATGTCAAAGTATTTTAAAGGTCTGGCTTTTGATATAAAATGAAAGCAAAACCAGAACAAACCAACTCCACTAAAACAACCACTAGGATCACCACCACCACCCACAGCAGCTGCCAACTTTTCATAATGTATGCATGTGTCTGGGGGTGGTACAACGGGAGTTGTTAAGTAGGCAAGAAAGTGCAATTTTACAGCCATTTTGAAAAGTCTAAGTTTGGTAGAAGTTCTTTCTATGACATTTTCTTGGGGCTAAAAGCTGACACTTCATCGTTTTTGATTTGCAGGAGCCCTCAGGCCTCTTGCTTTCACATGTCTTTTATTTCATAGGATTAGCACAAACTCCATTAACCTAACTACCCAGAATAGAAAAGTTTTCTGTTTTTTGGTGAGAGTGTGGTACTGTAGGTAACTCCTGGAAATGTGATCTAGCTGTCAAAGCATAAAAAGTCAGCTAGATACATTGGGAAATGTGTTACATTTCTCTCTGGTGTTAGAAGATTATAAGAGAAATCCTGGGTACTGTTTGTTGACTGTGTCATAAAATTGCATTCCATGGCTCTCTTCTTACCTTTAATCCATTGCTTCCCTATCTCTGTTCTCCTTTTTAGTTTGTGGATCACAGGTGCATGTGGTAGTAATGCAGTCAATTGGTAGTGACAGTTTTATCACTGAAGGAAGAAACTTCTTCATTCTTTACATGGCCACAGATAGTGACTATGATAAGTCATTCATTTGAAAAATGTAGGCTGCTCTCACCAGTAGAAAATGAGAATATAAAGAATTAGCACAAGTCAAGCACCTCTAAAGGGAAAAGTAACAAAATGACTAGGTTAGGTGGATCAGTTTCTTACTAAAGACAACACAACACTATGAGTACAACTTTTCTAATCACACTTTCTCATTCTTTTTGTGTTTTCTTATTCTTTTATTTCTAACTTTTCACAGTGACCTGTTCTCTCTGTAAGTTTCTTCTGAAAAAAAAAAAAAAAGAAAATTTTATGTTTATATTTATTAATTTAAACAGAAAATAAATGAAAAAGCAATTGGGCATCTTTGACATAAATTGGTGAAAACTTTTATTGAATACCATAAGAACAATTTTGGTCCTCTTATTGATAACATGTATTGTGTCATCAATTTAGTTTGCTATCGACTTCTATTCTACTGGTGGTTATGAATTATAACCAGTGATGTAGATGCCTTTAAAATAACCTGATTGTCCTAGTTCAGGCTACTATAACAAGAATTCCATAGACTGAGTTGCTTAAGCAACAAATATTTAATTCTCACTGATCTGGAATTTGGGAAGTCCAAGATCAAGATGCCAGCATTTTCAGTGGTGGGGACCCACTTCCTGGTTCATAGACTGCTGTCTTTTGGATATAACTTCACCTACCACAGGGGCAAAAATGCTTTCTTGGATCTTTTTATTAGAAGGGCACTAATCTCATTCATGAGGGCTCTACTCTTATCACCTAATCATTTCCCAAAGTCCCTATCTCCTAATACCATCATATTGGAGGTTAGGATTTCGACAAATGAATTTTGGAAGAACATAGTTTGTAACACTGGTATTTAGTATCATTGATGACTGTTAGAGGTGACTATAATCTGGTGGTTATAAACTCCGATTTTTCTTCTAACCCAGAGGAAAAGCAATTGATGAATGATCTCTTCAGCTGAAGACAGGAGAGTCTTGATAAAATATTTCGTTAGTACTTTTTAAAGCTGCTATAAGAATGTGACTGCCAGATTTTTACAGACAAAAATGGAAGAACTGAAGTAGAAGTCAGGGTAACTAGGCATAGTTCCTATTTAACTAGATGAGTGACCTTGGGTAGTCATTCAAACTTTCTCTCTTTTTCATCTATAAGATGAGGCTAAAGATACTTGCTCCACTAGTGTCTTCAGATTTTGTTTTACAAAAAAATCATAAGAAAAAGCTGCACTCAGAAATCACCACAAAGAACGTATTCAGGTAACCAAGCACTACCTGTTCCCCCAAAACCCATTTAAATAAATTTTTTTAAAAGCTATAGAAATTTACTTGAAAATTAATTAGAAAGTATCTTACTTGTACAAAATATAGTAGAATAATATCATTGAGAGGAAAACTCAGTGAATCTACTTTTACTGTTACCAATGCTTAATAAGCTCAAGTGGCAGATTTGTATTGTACATTAGAAGATTATTTTGGGAAATACTCCTTTCTTTAATAATGCTCACGAAAGGTAATGAGATATGTTCTAGAAATGAGTATGTTTGTTGTGTAAAAAGATTTATTAAACAGGAAGTCTTTTTTACTTCAAAAATTAATAAAAATACTCCTTTAGAAGTCATTTGTGAAAATATAAAAGGTCAAGTTTTTCTATTTTCTTTCTTTTATAAATGTTACTTTATTACAAAGCCCATTAGAACAATAAGAAATCTGAGGCAAAACTTGCCCACGGAAACCTAATCAATATTTTTATGTTCAAATTGTTTTACTAATCATTGGTGATATCCATTTAAAACTTTTACATACTATAGTAATAAAATATATGTACACATATATATATTTTTGTAGTCCACATTTTTTACTTGATATTATACTATACGTTTTTTCCATTTTATAATCTTTTATTATTTTTACAACTTTTTCTTCTCTTCCTCAAGGCAACTAGTGTTAGCAGCCTGGTACATATCACTTTATCCTTTCTCCATCATGAACCTCTGGAAATCACCAGATACAGATTTTATTTATGCTTTTAAAATACCTTCATGATATTCTGTAATAAGGAATGTATTCTATCACTTCTCTAGTGTTGACATTCACTGTTTCTCTCCTGTATGCTCTGTATGTTCCATGACTTACTATGTGTCAGGTACTATTTTAGGTTTTAGGAAACATCTGTGGATGAAACAAAATCCTAGACCTCATGAGGTTTATGCTGTAGCCAGAGGAGACTCAGCCAGCAAACAGTAAACACAACCAAAAAATGGGATTATAGAATGTGTTTGAAATAAGTGCTATGAAAAAAAAAATGAAATGAGGAACAGAATTTGGGATGCTCAGAGGTTGGAGTGAGTTGAGTTGCAATTTTAATTTGAGTGGTTAGGACAGGCCTTATCGATTAGGAGGAATTTGAGTAAAGATTTGAGGAAGATGAGGGAACTTGCTGGGAAGAGCATTCCAGGCAGAGGGAACAGCCAGTGCAAAAACTGTCAGGTGGAAGTGTGCCTGGTGTATTCAGGGGCATCCAGGAGGACAGTGTGGCTGGTGCATACTGCATAATGAGTAAAGTCAGAGAAGTAATAGTACCAATTCACGTAGGGACTCTAGGCCTTTCAGAATCTTTTGCTGTTTTGAGTAAAACAGGATTTTCTGGGTTTTAAACACAAGGATAAAATTATTTTTTTTATTCAAAACTGTTACGGAGAATTAGTTATAAAGAGTTTTTTTCTATTTAATTGCTGCAGAATATTTCATAATATAATTTGTCACATTTGATTCATCTATAGCCCTAATGGATATTTATACTTTTTAATTTTTGGCCGCTACAGATCTTGCTAATAAAATAATGGTACATATCTCCTTATAAACGTGTCAGAGTTCCTCTAAGATATAGTCTCAAAAGCGCAAATGCTGACTCATTTTGTGTCTGTTTTAAGGATCACTTTTCTAATTTTTTTTTTTTATTATACTTTAAGTTCTGGGGTACATGTGCAGGTCATGCAGGATTGTTACATAGGTCTACACATGCCATGATGGTTTGCTGCATCCATCCTCCCGCCACCTATATTAGGTATTTCTCCTAATGTTATCCCTCCCCAATCCCTCCACCCGCTGCTTTCCCTCCCCTAGTCCCCGACCCACCCCTGAACAGGCCCCAGTGGGTGATGTTCCCCTCCCTGTGTCCATGTGTTTTCATTGTTCAACACCCACTATGAGAGAGAACATGCGGTGTTTGGTTTTCTGTTCTTATGTCAGTTTGCTGAGAATGATGGTTTCTAGATTCATCCATGACCCTGCAAAGAACATGAACTCATCCTTTTTCATGGCTGCATAGTATTCCATGGTGTCTATATGCCACATTTTCTTTATCCAGTTTATCATTGATGGGCATTTGCATTGATTCCAAGTCTTTGCTATTGTAAACAGTGCCGCAATGAACATACATGTCCCTCTGTCTTTATAATAGGACCATGTATAATCCTTTGGATATATACCCGGTAATGGGCTTGCTGGGCCAAATGGTATTTCTATTTCTAGATCCTTAAGGAATCACCACACTGTCTTCCACAATGGTTTAACTAATTTACGTTCCCACCAACAGTGTAAAAACGTTCCTATTTCTCCATAACCTCTCCAACATCTGTTGTCTCCAGATTTTTTAATGATCGCCATTCTGACTGGTGTGGGATGGTATCTCAATGTGGTTTTGATTTGCATATCTCTAATGACCAGTGATAATGAGCATTTTTTCATACAGTTGTTGGCTGCATAAATATTGGGAAAACTGGATAGCCATATGCAGAAAGTTGAAACTGGACCCCTTCCTTACACCTTATACAAAAATTAACTCAAGATGGATTAAAGATTTAAACATAAGACCTAACACCATAAAAACCCTAGAAGAAAATCTAGGCAATACCATTCAGGACATAGGCATAGGCAAGGACTTCATGACTAAAACACCAAAAGCAATGGCAACAAAAGCCAAAATAGACAAATGGGATCTAATTTAACTTAAGAGCTTCTGCACAGCAAAAGAGACAATCATTAGAGTGAGCTGGCAACCACAGAATGGGAAAAAAATTTTGCAATCTAGCCATCTGACAAAGGGCTAATATCCAGAATCTACAAAGAACTAAAACAAATTTACAAGAAAAAAAACAACCAATCCCATCAAAAAGCGGGTGAAGGATATAAATTTTGTAAAATGTATACATATTTTTAAAGAGACAGGGTCCCACTACATTGCCTTGGCTGTCCTTGAACTCCTGGGCTTAAGCAATCTTCTCACCTCAAGTAGCTGGGGCTGTAGGCATGTGTCAGTGTACTCAGGTTAAAGGTTTTGTTAAGACATTTCTTCTTTTTTCCCTAACAGATTTAGAGTTTTGTTTTCTCATTCCAGCAGCCAATGTCTTCAGAATTTAAGTGATGGTGTATGGTGGGGATCTAACTTTAATATCTTTTTCATGGAAAGCTGAATGCTCCAATATGCTTTTTCAATAGTAAATGTGCATGAGTGTATGTGGGTGTGGGCATATAAATATAGTAGGAAGAATAAAGGCCTCCCACAGATATTCATATCCTAACCCTTGGAACCTTTAAACCTTATTTTATCTTACATGGCAAAATGAACTTTGCAGACATGACTAAGTTAAGGGCCTTGAGATGGAGATACTATCCAGGTAGGCTAAGGGTAATCACAGGGGCTCTCATAAGAGGAACGTAGAAGGTAGTTGTCAGGACACAAGCAGAGGTCATATTGACAGAGGGGAACTGGTCATGAGCCAGAAAATGCAGGTGGTCTCCAGAAGCTAAGAAAGGTAAAGAAACTGGCTCTGGAAGTTGGAAGGGACCCTCCAAAAGGAATGCAGCTTTGCTGACATCTTGATTTTAGGACTTTTGACCTCCAGAATTGTATTTGTGTTGTTCTAATAAATTGGTATTGTTCTAAGCAACTATGTTTTTGGTAATTTGTTACAGCAATAAAAAAAAACTAATGCCTTATCTATCTATCTATCTACTCATTGGTGCTTTTATTTTTATAGAGGTAAAATTTCTGGAGCAAAGAAAGTACATATTTATAATGTTAATTAATATTTCCAAATCACTTTCCAAAATTGATATAGCAATTCATACTTCCACTAAAATGTCATACACAGGCATTAAATATTAATATTTTCTTAAATTTTTCTGGTCTGACAGATGAAAAGTAGCACCTCGACTTAGTTTTAATTTTCATAGATCTTTGATGGCTAGTGAAATTGAGCATCTTTTCCAATGTTTAAAGGTCATATGAATTTTCTCTATTTGACTATTCCTAATGTTTGCCCATTTGCATTTTTTTTTTTGCTAAGTTATCCTTTTCTTATAAATTGGTAGAAATTCTTTGAACCTCATAGATAACCCTTAATGTATTATATGGGTTGCAAATATTTTTTTCTGAATATTTCTGCTAATACTATTTTTGATGGTTTTTCTAGAAATTATTTTAGTTTTTATATAATCAAAATGCATATTTTTTCTTTATGATTTTTTGGTCTCCTGCTTCATTTTTACTTTGACATAGAAGAAATCCATCTATCTATCTTTTTCTTTTTTCCCAGAGAGAATCTTGCTCTGTTTTCCACATTAGTGCAGTGGCGTGATCCTAACACACTGGAACCTCTAACTCTTGGGCTGAAGTTATCCTCCTACCTCAGCCTCCAAAGTAGTTAGGATTATAGGCTCTCACCACCGTGGGTGGCAAAGTTTTTATTTTTTTGTAGAAATGGGGTCTCACTATGATGTCCAAGCTGGTCTCAAACTCCTGGTCTCGAGTGATTCTCCCACCTCAGCCTTCCAAAGCACTGGAATTACAGGCATGAGCCACCACACACAACCTTACTTATATTAAGGATCATTCTTAGTTATAAAAAAGTAGGAACAACATTGCTATTAGAGAAATCTTTTGTTAATATGAACAGTAAAGCTTCTTTAATTATTTTCAGACTCCCTCAATGTTCTATTCAGGTTTTACAGTTGTGGGAGAGCATATCTGATTTTAAATGATTGATCTCACAAGTGTCTGAGATCAATGTTGAAGTATTCTGGGAAACTTATGACTATTGCTATTTTTCTTTATGTACAAATAGAATTATCCATTTTTAGTGGCTTTATTAGTCAAACTAGTCAGATGCTAGTCAGATTAGCTACAAACACACAACATAAATTGACCAGTTCAGTCTAATTATTGGTATAACTTTTTCACTAAACTAACTTAGTTTCTTTGCTTTGACACAACTAGTCAAATCATTTGGAGCAATGAAATTGACTTGCTTTGAGTCAAATTTGGTTTTACTATATCTGTTGGGTTACAAATCTGAATAACTCTTTAAAGCAAACTTTGATTGGTGTCTTTCTCTCTTTCCTTTTGCTAAGATGGAATCTCACTCTTGCCCAGGTTGTAGTGCAGTGATGCCATCTTGGCTCACTGCAACCTCTGCTTCCTGGGTTCAAGCGATTCTCCTGCCTCAGGCTCCGGAGTAGCTGGGACTACAGGTATGCGACACCACACCTGGCTAATTTTTTGTATTTTTAGTAGAGATGGGGTTTCACCATATTGGCCAGGCTGGTCTTGAACTCCTGACCTCGTAATCTGCCCACGTCAGCCTCCTACAGTCCTGGGATTACAGGCATGAACCACCCTGCCTGGCTGGTTGGTGTCTTTCTAAAGAGGGTACTATCTCTAGGATTGGATGTTGCTTCTGTTACAATAAAAATGTCTCTTGAACAAACAGTGGTCTAGAAACAGACTTAAACTATGCTAAGTTGTGTGTTAACCATCAAATCTTTATGACATACATTTTCCACTTTACAGTGCTTTGCTTTGGATTTAGATTCTGATTCAAAGTACAGACAATACTGGATTACATTCTGTTCCTTGTAGTTGTGGGAAATTCACTTAACTGTTTTTTGCCTCAGTTTCTTCAGCTTTTTAAAAAAATGTTATTACTTGATCTGCCTACCCTGTCTTACAGAGTTGATATAAATACACAATGGAAAATGAATACAAGATTTCTTTATAAAGAATATTTACAAGAATCTTTTTTGAGTTTTCTGAATTATTTAACTGCTTTTTCTACACAAATATTTAAAATATGTTGGCTTTAGTTCCTCTTGCATTTCTCCCAAATTAGAATTCATTTTTAACATTTTTAATGTAAAATAATACATTTGGGGCTATCAGGATTTAGCATTTTTCAAAAGACTAACAAAAATACATTAGAATGTAGGGTGGTGGTTTATGTGCTGTCCCTAGAGAAACAGCTTTAGGACTGTTTTGGGGGCAACAGCTCTACTATATGCAAAAGTAATAAATAATAAAAATTTAAATAATAGCTGGCACTCACTTATCACTTATCATAACTAATTACTATTTAAAACACTTGCTATAAAAAAACCCATTAAATCTTGCAACAGCTCTATGGAGTAGATAGTATTCTTATCCTCATTTTACAGCTGGGAAACCTGAAACACAGAGAGGTTAAGTAATGTCCTGCAGATCACACAACTCTACAGTGGTAGAACTAGGATCTGTAGGCAGGAAGTCTGGCTCTAGGCTTTGTGCTCTTAACCACTACACTAAACTTTGTTTTGCTAATTTATTTTCCTGTCTCCTTGACAACTTTACTGGATCTGTTTCAATTTTTTTACCATTAGCGAAGAGACTTTTTGGTCAGCATTTTCAGGCAGTTTTTCTATTCAGCCATGGAAAGTAATTTGAAGTTCTTTCTGTGGCAATAAATGTGAAGATTCGGCTGGATTTTGCCTTGCATAAGCTACGTGTGTAATTAAGGACTCGTTCAGATATAGGGGCTCTACCAGTAAGTAGAAGTCAGATTGCCACTGCCAGTACTTCACTGAAAACACAATGAACTCCATTATAACTAGTTTTGCTGCTTTTATTTTGCTAGAAGAATGCGAGATATTAAAACAATTTTAATTGATTTTGTTTCTGGTCAAGAACTAACAGTGATAACACTTTGAGCCATTACTGGGGCACATTTTATTATTCTATTAAATATACTTAAAAAAAATGGAATCTCATTCTGTTGCCCAGGCTGGAGTGCAGTGGTGTAATCTCAGCTCACTGCAACCTCCGCCTCCTGGGTTCAAGCGATTCTCCCGCCTCAGCCTCCCAAGTAGCTGGGATTACAGGTATGCATCACCATGCCTGGTTAATTTATGTTTTATTTTTAGTCGAGATGGGGTTTCACCGTGTTGGCCAGGCCGGTCTCGAACTCCTGACCTCCAGTGATCCCACCTCGGCCTCCCAAAGTGCTGAGATTACAGGTGTGAGCTACCACACCCAGCGTAAAGATACTTTTCTGTGCTTTATGTTTCTATTACACAATGCTGCTCAATCCCATTAGAACTATTTAAAATAATCCTATACATCCTATAAGTGCTATAAATAACCTATTTTTCTGGTCCTTGGTTCTTCAGATCTCTTTCTCTTTAAAATGTGTGTTTGGGTAAGGCAATATTCTCAAGCGGCTCTTTCATCCTGACAGAGCAATGAGACAGATGACTCATCACACACATGTGCTTGGCCATACATGCTACGTTCATACATTCTTCGGCCAGTTGTAGTTTCTTCCAATCCTTTTTCTATGCAACGGGAATTTCTCTTAGCTACATATATTGTATTTTCCTCTTTCTCTTCTCTTTTACTTAAAATCTTTTAAAACAATTTTAAACTCATAATAAAAACTGCAATAATCAAATAACTTTTTTTCCTGAACCCTTTTAGAGTAAGTTGCTGACACAATGCTTCACCATTCTAATACACTTTAGTTTGTATTCCCTACAAAAAGGATATTCTGCTATACCACCATAATATAATCATCAAAGTCAGGAAATTGACATTGATATATTACTCCCATCTGATCCTCTGACCCCATTCAAGCTTTTGCCAATTGTCCTAATAATGTCCTTTATGACAGAGGATTTAGTTTAGAATCCTGTATTGCATTTAGTTGTCATGATTTTTGCCTCCTTTCATCTGGAATCCTCAGTCAGTCCCTGACCTTGACACTTTGCAAGATTACATGCAGATTGTTTTTAAGACTATCCCTCATTTGGACTTTTCTGGTATTTATGAAATGATTCAGTTTATGTATTTTTGGTAGAAATATTGCAGAAGTGCTTCTGTGTTATTTTTATTGCATCCTGTCAGGTGTGTCAAAACTTCTGTTTGCTCATATACTGATAATGTTAAATTTAATCATTCCCAAAACACCATTGAAGTGATCTTTGTCCAGTTTATCCACTGAAGAGTTGCTCTTTTTTTCTTTATAATTACTGTGTATTTTGTGGTACTTTGAGACTTTGTAGATATTCCATTCCTTATTAAATTTCACCTACTAGTTTAGCATTCATTGATGTTTAATCATTAACCTGATTAGTATGATAGTTGCTAAATGATGATTTTTCTAATTCTATTATTCTGTTTATTAGTTGATATTCTATTGTAATAGAAAGTGTTCCCTTATTAATTCATTAAATTATTTATTTACTTACATTAGTATAGACTCCTAGATTTCTGTTATTTAATGGGTTATGATCTATTTCTATCATTATGTATTATGATGTGCACTCTGACTCAGATTGGCCAGTGAAACTCCTTCAAGTTGGCTTCTCTGTTCCTTTAACATCTCCGTCATTTTTAGCCCTTTTTTATTTCTTGGCATAGGATTTCAGAATTATCTTGTACTTTCACTGCTTCATCTATTTCTCCAAGAGATGCTGTTTCCTTTTAGAGGAGAATGGTATTTAGAAACCAAGATCTGGTGCCAGGTACACTCATTGCTTTTGAGGTGTTCCTGCTCACAGACCTGCTCAATGTGTAGAGCTATGGAATGTGTATTTGTGTGTGAGAGAGAATATATACATACATATTTACATGTATATTTAGTTTGGTATTTATCAATAGACTTGAAAACTATGAGTTATACCAACACTTCCAATTCTAATCTAACTTTACAACGTATATTCTAGTTTTGCCTCTTCTACATTTGTAACTCTTTTCTCCAACAGTGAAAAACTTGGCTTCCATTATTCTCAATGTATGTTTTTTATTTGGTCAATCCTCTGTATATAATTGCTCCCCCTGACTCACTGCCACTGCATAAATGTATTTCTTAACTCCACTCAGACTTCAAACCTCTTAGTGGAACTCTGCATTCACCTACTGGGGCATTCACCCACCCTCTGCCAGGGCACATGATTGCCTACCTAACCACGTAGTCTCTGACTCTCTTAGTAGATGAGTAGAGCTATGCCTATCCTCGCTCCACCCTTCTTGTCTCCCACTGCACCCCTGTTCTGCCCCATCTAGTTGTTTTTGAATTAAAATTTTCAGGAAGGAAGGAAGGAAGAAAAGAAGGAAGGAAGGCAGGAAGGCAGGAAGGCAGGCAGGCACACAGGCAGCTATTACATCCTTTTGATATTTATATATTTGATTCCTAAGAGACAGGAGTTACTACCACCTCTTATAGAGATTAAGACTTTGCTCAAATCTGTAGAACCAGTAGCCAGTGGGAGCTCAAGATAAACTTAGGTTGTTCTAGATACCACCTCCAGTGTCTTTTAAGTTAGGATTAACCACAATATCTAAACAAGATCCTCCAGTTTTATCATTAGTGGTTCCTATCAGGAAGCTCAGTAGTAGCTCACCAGCCCAGGCAACCCTTCCTGAAGGATGAATATGCACTTTCAAGTGTTAGGACTACCTCAGCAGCCCTCACCTAGACTTTGTCCCCTCTAAGTCTCAAGAACACAGCCAGGAGTGACATTCAGAATGTTCAACAACTAGTAAGGCACAGAGACTGGCCAATAAGAGTGGATGCTGGATGTAGTGTGAGGGAAGAATCCTATAGCCCCGCAATGTGCCAGGTTTTATTCATTAGGAGGTTCAGGGGCTGTCAGAATAGCAGTGGTAATACTTGTGCTCTTGAATAACCACTCTTTACTAACCAGTATGGAACAGAGTCAATATTTACATAATGAGTGTGCCTTTCCAGTGGTTGGATGGATGGAAATCAGGCTCACATTAATGTGACTCTTTTCACTTGGCAGGATTGAGGAAGGAAAGAAATACACAAATGCTCCTTGAGTACACTCAGGGTAAAACCAATAAACTTGACACCTAAATGAGGGTGTTTAAATATTAACTCATATGGTTTCTGGGGGTCCTTGTTTCTTCTTATCTGAACTGGGAACCACCCATTACCTCTGTTAGAAACATTATGACAGAAACAGAAGGTCTTCAGGGCTCTGAGTGTAAAAGAAATCCAGTTGAAAGTTTTCTTCTTCCTAAGCCCGGATGACATTTTCCCGAATTAAGGAGTCAGAGAATTGGAGAGTAAGAGGTTAGATTCAGTGTGTTTATGAAAGATGAGCTCTGTGCCCTTTTCCATCCCTCCTTAAACCCAGGGTAGCGTAGAGAACAGCAAATCAGGTAGGACTGGGGAATCCTGAGAAGAGTTTTCCCTCATGCCTCAGTGATGGAGAAGCATGGAATAATTTTCTTGTTCCCAAAAGAAGCCCAGAAGAGGTGAATAGCCTCAGACAGCTGCACTGAAATGCCTATAATAGTAACATAATTTTCATACTTCAGAGAGGAAATGGCAATACCTGATGCACAGAGCAATGCCTAAGGGAACAAGGGACAACTCAACAGTGACCACCATGACACACAATAGGGAGGACAATGTCTTAGGGGATGCCAAAGAGTGTAAATGATGACTCAAACACAGTGACTATTCCAGTGCCTTGTTGCAAACAATATATGCAATCTGCTAATAAAATGCAATCACGAGGAAAGTGGGGATCATCTCTCAACTCTCTTCTCTCATCCTTTGGGGGGATCAGAAATTTTAAGAGAAATTGAGCTCAGTTATAGAAAAATAAAATTACATTTCTTACACTCCTAGATTGGTGGACTGCTATTCTTTCTCACTACCCCTGGTACTAAGCAATGTAGATACATCAAGATTTTATACTCTTCTTCCCAACATGGCCCAGAGTAAACTGCCTATGCGTGAAAGAAGCAATTCTGACTCAGCAGTGCTAACAGCCCAAAGATACTCAATGCAGGAAGGAACTTTTGAACTCCACTATTTTGCAAGTGACAGTGACTTGGGGAAATATAATTATCCCAGACACTGTTACCCACATATAGCATCTGTTTTGCAGTCAGCTCCTGCTGTTTGAATACACTTTGGCAGCAGGCTTGACTGAGGCACAAAGGAATCAAGTAGTTTGACCGGGCCATACAGAGAGGTGGCTGCTCAGTCCACCTTGGGATCTGGGAACTCTAGGGCATTCAATTATCGGCTATAAACACTAGGTCTTCCTGCCTTATGAATGCAGCTGCAGTCTCTTGCTGAAAAATTCGCCTCCTTTCACATAGAAGGCATAATTAAGAACACAGCTGCAAATTGGCTCTTCTCAACAATTTTCCCCTGCTGTCCCATAAAATGTGAAAAATACGGGCCAGTACATTGATTAGACAGACTCTCGGGGTAGAATTGTGTGCAATCTACCCACTTCTGGCACTTTGCAATAAGTTTTTGCTCTTCCACTGGAATTTAAGGAAAGGAGTGGAAAATAACAGTGCCTGGATGTTTCTTGGATGGGCACCTCAGCGACACCGAGGGGAAGAATATAATCAGGGCACATCCTCATGTGACTATGTAATACACACACATACACACACACACAGAGTTTTTCTTGATGGCACAGAGTATATTCTTTTTTGGGAAATATTGATCTATTTATCTTTTCTCTGAATTTTTTGAGTGAAGAATCTTTGAAACAGCTAGTCATTTATTTTCAGTCTGCCCATCTCTGTGAGATGAATAGGAAAAGAAAATCTGGGTGGGTGTACGTTAGGAAGAACTTCCTAAGGGTTTCTTCTTCCTATTTCAGCAATATTTTATTGTGTACTAGTTGTACTACATACATTGAAATAAGATGTTCTGGGTTTAATTCCCAGAACCACCACTTAAGCTCTGAGACTTTAAACAATTAATTTAGCTACTAGGAGCTTCTATTTTTCATCTATGGAGTTGGAGTGGATTATTCCTGTCTTATGTAGTTATGAAAATCAATATGGCAAATTTTTGTTGTCTACTATCATGCTTGGCCCATAGCATGGGCTCAATAAATTGTGTGATTGCCCAGATCTTCACTGAGACATAAACAAGTCTGTCAAAGGGAAAGAGAGAAACCTAGCTTTATTTTCATTTAATTATCATTAGCTCCTTGAGAAGAGGCTAATACAGTTCCATAGCACTGACTGAAAAAATCTTGGCCAAGAAATGGCTGAAGAAACAGATTAGTATTTGAAAGTGCTGGATTTATGTTTTATGTTATTAACACAAATATTATTATAATATTTACATGAAATAATTTTTATTAGAACAAGACAAGAAACTCAAGAAGAGAATAGAGAATATTGCTTTAATGTAAGTTCTCTGAACAACCTCAATTCAGGGGAAAAGAAACCAACAGTAAAAACCCTTGTAACCTAATTGTAAAAGAAGGAAGAAAAGGTACTGTGGTGTCAATTTTTAAAGCATGCCACCTATGGAGGACAAGGTACAGTGAAGGCACCATAAAGACATGGGCTACGTTTCCTCGGTCTTTATTCACTTCACTCTGGTTCTTATCCAAATAATGAGCTCAAGAGAGTTCTTGGCAGTTTCACAGCAAGCTCCCAGCTGAATTTTCTCACTCTGATTCTCTAGTTAGCTGCAGACAATGCACAGCTGCTTCCTCTGCGGATTCATCTAGACAAATGACTGGGCTCCCATAGAATACGTGGCCCCATATTGTGGGATAAAACGACTGACAGTGATGGGATGCTTTGTCTTTACATGGCCCCCAAAAGCAGAGGAAAATGGCAAGGGTATAGCAGCAACTTGCGATGGAGGGGAATTTACACTATTCCTACTGGGCTGCTGCCCTACTTTAGCTCCTCAGGAAGATCCAGCAGGAAGAAATGCCAAGGTTCAGCGGTTTGCACAGGCACAGTTAATGCACCTGTATCCTCCCTGCAGATGTAAAGTCAGATTTTAAATCCACAAAGGACACCTCAAATCGGAAAGTAATACATTCCATTAAGTGCTTCTCAGCTTTTTGTACCCTTTCAACCACCCCCTCCAGTCCTGCCCACCACATTTATTCATAAAGAAATGAGGTGCAGAAATAAAAAGACATGCACATAAATAACATTCTTTGTAGAATAAAATGTGTAAATCTCTGCTGGTATGTATTCTAATGAAGAAGATTACATTAATCCTAAGTATTCACCTGTATATAGAAGAGGAGAGCTTTTAAGATGTGAACAAGCACAGATTCCCTGAGGTTAAAAAAAAAAGACCTCTGGATTTGTGATGTCAAGGGCAGTGCTACTCCACAATTTAAGTCCCCACAAATGCCATTCAAAGCCACGGGACTTATACTGGAGACAGAGGAGCGCGGGACACTTGGATGGAGGAGGAGGCATTGTTTAACCTTTGTTCTTCACATCCCTCAGGAGAGCAGACAACACCTCTATTTTCAATGTTTCTTCAGAATGATTTCCCGCCTGGAGGATTGACAGGTACTCTGATTATCTGCCTAAGGAAAATGAAGGGATAAACAGCTGAAAGATGAAGATTGACTTGAAAGGACTACATCAAAGAGTGTGTGTTACACTTGGATAAAGAAGAGTATAAAAAGGGGACAGGCAGAGAAATGTCAGATTAGCACCTAAATATATTTTGAAGAGAGACATAGCATTTTGCCAAAATGATCTTTACTTGAATAGTAACAATTCCAGATTGTCACTGCCACAAGCCTAGAGATTTATTTGAGGAAGATAAATGCCCTTTTCTTTTTACCATCTAGAACAGGGTTTTGCAATGGAGGTCTTGAGCCATCTCATTCAGTGATCTAAAGGAGAAACCAGGGATCTTTATTTGAAAGTTTTCTCCTTATGAGTGAATCTGATAGAAGCCAGGGTGAGGAATACTTTTAGTATTGTTTACTTTTAGTAAGTAATAAGGTGTTCACCTGTTGGTACATCATCCCAAACCCACACTCTCTGTTTGTTTGAGGAATCTGGACCAACTTTCCCCAGTCCCACTGTTTAAAATGCCCTTCTCATACTGCTAATCTATTTAAACCAGAGGGGTTGCTAGATGCCTGTTTGAATACCATGTTTGATTCCCCCACTGCACTAAATCGTCTTGCCCGACATTATCCAAGAGATCCATTATACTTCTCACCCTTAACTCAAGTTTAGATGATTTTTAGGGCAGATATCATGTAGCTGAATATCATCCCCTAATAATAGTATTTATTCCAGATGAATACTCAACTGACCAGGGGTAGACCTAGAGACAAAGGAGATGGTGTTAGAAACAAAAGGCTATTTCCTACCCAACCTTCTAGTTCCAACAGATTCTTTTTTTTTTTCTCCCCCTAGGCGGAGTCTTGTTCTGTCTCCCAGGCTGGAGTGCAATGACACAATCTCGGCTCACTGCAACCTCTGCCTCCTGGGTTCAAGCAATTCTCCTGCCTCAGCCTCCCGAGTACCTGGGATTACAGGCATCTACCACCATACCTGGCTATTTTTTGTATTTTTAGTAGAGACGGGGTTTCACCATGTTGGTCAGGCTGGTCTCGAACTCCTGACCTCGTGATCCACCTGCCTAAGCCTCCCAAAATGCTGGGATTACAGGCATGAGCCACCACACCTGGCCTCTCTCAGGTTCTTTTTAACAGTATAAGACTGACTTGTTTTTTTCTTGAAGAGAACAGTGTTAAAGGTGTTTTCTAATGCAATTTTAGCATTTTTGAAAGGAAAACATAAGAGAGCTGAGGAAAGGAATACTACGACCATGGCAACCAAAAAAAAGAGAGCAGCAAAAGCAGGTGATTGATGGCTACATAAAATCAATGTTTATCTGTTCTGTTTTAATCTCATCGAGTTCAATGATCTGGTGGGCTGCAGGAGAATTTTCTGTCAAAACTAGTTGCAGAAGTGAGTGATGAAGCCTTTGAAACATCCCTATATTATCCCCCTCTCACTGGATTAGAAAACAGAGCCATGGGCAAAGGCTATTTTTATGACCTTTCAGCAGTGCAATGTCTGCATCTCCCCGCTATGTCAAGGCCCAGGCATGCAGGGAAATTCATCTGTGGTCTGGACAAATGTGGTCATTGGGCCTTTATCTCTTGATCCTTGGCCATGACTTGCACTGCTTCAATCCCCATGCTCACATTGCCTCTGAGGTGGGGCATCATTCTTGTCATTAAAAGCCTGTACACTTTTGGGTATGTTTGTCTACGTATGCATTCTCCTAGCTCACACTTCACTTTAAAAAAAAAAATTTTTTTAAAAACTAAAACACTGAGTCCTTGTTGACAGGATATGAAAAATGCTCTGGGTAGGCTTCGCTTCTGAATCTGTGACACAGCTGTGTTTCCATCTATCCTAGTACTATGGCCATGTCCCTCCCTTTGTGGGGCAGGATGAGGCAGATCAGCTTGTGGCTGTGAGGAAAGCACAGCTCTGGATGGAACAGGAACTCCCATGCACTTGATCTCCAGCCTTAAGGGGCACATTCATCCTTTCCCTGGCCCTGTTCACTCTAACAGTCTGCTAAGTTAATTTATGTATTTTTTCTTTGCAATTCTCTGCGCTCCCCATCTCTTCTGCAGGGAACAGGGTCGTCTTGTCATTTTTGCTATCAGGATAATTTGGAATATCTGGGTAACATAAGGGATGAGCATCAAACCTCCGAAGAACTTGCTGTCAGATTCAGTGGTTTGTTTTTTTCAGCTGTGCCAAAAAGAAAATGTCAGAAGGAAAGGAATTCTAAAGGTCTAAATGGTTATTGCTGTCTTTTGTGTCTGAGACAATGCAAATAGACCAATCACTCTCTTCTGTGTTTGTGTGTCTAAGGAGACTGACGGGCACACTCCACCCAGCGCAGAGCCCAGTATAAGGCAGCTATTATGCATGGAGTCTGGTCAGGTCTGTGTTCTCCTTGTATATGCAAATACAGTTTGCCAGCTACCTTTGATCAGAAAGAATCTCCCTCTCCCCTACTCCCTTTGATTCCTCTTCACAGGGTTGTTCTACCCAAAGTTATTGAGGTTGTGCCTTAAGGGTCTTTAAGGCAGGTCTTCTGCCCCTCCCCACCTGCCCCCTGCTCCATTCACCCCATCTGACTCCTGGCTGGGCCTCATTCTTCACACTTGCCAAACCCAGCCCTGCTGGGTTGCAGGAAACATCGTGTTTAGCCTGGCTGTAATCCAGAAAGGTCAAGAGGGCTTTCCTGGGGGAAGGGATGAGGGGGACAACACCTTGTTGATCTCCTCTGCATTCTATATCACCTTACGGATGATGGCTTGATGACATGGAGAAAGTGAATAATATTGACTTCAACCCACCCTTTCAAGGCCATCATGCTCAAGGCCGTGGGAGCCCTTCTGGCATTTCCAACAGGAAACTAGAAGTGATCTAGACATCTGCATCAGGCTTCCAGCAGGGTATCAAATACTGAGGAATGGGCCCCAGATTTTATTGATGTCATTCTCATGATTGCCCCTTCCCCCACACCTCCTACTCTTACAGAAGGGAACATTGGAGAAATCTAATTGCTGCAGATTTGACAGCTGGCCAGATCCCTGGCCGAGGCATGTGTTGGCTGAAGCCAAGCATTTGTGGCTTTAGAACCAGCAGAGTGGTTTTGTGGTGCAGCCGTGTGCAGCCCAGGTGTCTCGCTGTGGCTCCAGTCAGAGGATATGCACACACCACCAGCAAGACCTCTGCAGTGTGCTGTCAGTTCCCAAGCACATTGCTCTCTGGAGTGTGGCCAAGGTCCACTGTGACAGGCCAGATTGTGCTGGAGTTGCTGTAATATCCAAGCCGTAACTGATGTGTTAGCAGCACCTTCAATGTATAATGGTAGAAAATCACCTAAATGTCCTTAAGAAAACCAGGCAGCCTGCTGTGTGGGCTGTGCTCCACAAGCGAACACAGAATTGTCAGCAAATTCTTTCCTGAGATGTCACCATTGAAAATTTATGCTGCACATTAGGTCCTCCCTTGTTTGTAATGCTGACTATGGATGCAGGCACTTGATGTCTCCTCATTTTGCAGATGAGTTTGTTTGAAGACTGGAATTAAAACATGAGTGGCTTATCAGATAGCAGCAATGAATGTGGCTGGAAGCCTGGAATCCGGACCTCATTTTCTTTCCCTGTCCCTTTCTTTCTCTTCTCTCTATTTTGCTTTTCAAATGATTGTTGTTTGTGTGGTTCACCTTGATTAAATTGATTCCTAAAATATTTTTGGTATAAGCACGTAAATTCAGTTTGGCAGGAAACATAAATTTAGCAATGTCAGTGCTGTCTAATAGAACTTTCGGCTATGCTGCAAATATTCTGCATTTGTGCTGTCCAATTCAGTAGCCACTAGCTACATGGGGCTATTGAACATTTGAAATGCGGCTGATATGACTGAGGAAGTGCATTTTAAATCTTATTTACTTTTAATTAATCTAAATTTAAATTTAAATAGCCACATGTGACAACTTGCCACCATATTGAATGGTGCAGATTTACAGACCAATCCATTCATTTTACAGATGGGAGAGTGAGACCCAGGGAGGCTACTGGAATTTGCTCAAGAGCACACGCATAATTAGACTCAGGCCATCTAAAAGGTTAGTCAGCATCTTCTGACTCAGAAAATAGTACGTTCTGATATCTCAGCATAAGGTTTTAAAACTCTTTGCACCTTAAAAATGAAATAAAACAGGCAAAAACAAAAGTGCTATTACATTTTGTGCTGGGTTGATTTTTTGCATAATTTTCTGTACAAAAACGGGGTCCAAGAAGAAAATTGCACTGGTGAACGCTGCCTGTTATTCCACATAAGGCCCTAGAGTGGCGCTGTTGTATAACTTCTGATGCCTGCCACAATCCAAATAAAAAAACCCAAACCAATGAAAAGCCACCTTGTTTTTCCTATTCCTGCTCTGTCTACCTCCAGCAGTTTATTCTTTCATGTTCAGATCTTTGAATATTTTACTTCCTAGCAGAAAGAGAAGTCAAAACCTCTCTGTAGGTCTACGAAAATAGATTTCCACATGTAGGGGGGAGAAAACCTGAAGTTTGGTTCTTGTTTTATAATGTGTTGAGGATACTATGGAGTTGTCTCCTTGGCAAAGTTTAAACATCTTTATCAGTTTTTTCAATAGATAAGATTAAAGTGTCATAGAGACATAACTCATCAATACTCTGACTTCCTGCTCTCTGAGGACACATTCTTCAATGACATCTCAGATCACTTAAATTATGAGTCTTGGTCAGAATGTCTTTTCCGGGGAAAGGCTGGGGCAACACGGTTTGTAGACTGCAGTGGGATAAGCACATTTGACAGGTAATGTGTAATTTCAGTCTAAGGCTTCTACAGACCTCATTAAAGGGCACATTAAGAATTTTTTTGTGTGTGTAGAAGCAACCTAGCACTTTAGCACCTGGGGCTCCCCGATTCAGAGCCTCCCATCCTATTAGTGTTGTTCTCTCTCATGGAGAGAACACTTCATGTAGACCTTCAGTGATGCCACGTGCCTTGTAATTCCCTTAAAAGTTAATGAATGTGTTAGAATTAATTTTAATAAACGTTGATTAATTGCAGTTTGATTTTCGTTTTGAAGAACAAAGGCATCACAAATACAAATCAGAATTTGGCAGATGTTTCTTAATTGCTTTGAAGGTGTTCACAGCAGATGGCAGTGTTGCTCTACAGATGCTACTGGACCAGCCTAGTGGAGATGGTGAAAACTTCTACACATGCTCTCCAGGCAGCGCTACAAGATCCGCACCCCCAAAATTAGCACCTGGACACAGACCGAATGAAGAGTCCAAGCAGAATTCAAAAGAATCACCTAGAATGCTGTGAATTCAAACTGTAGGGATTATTTGAACCTTCTTCTGTAATTTAATTCAACGAAATTGAATTAAGTTCCTGACAAGTTCAGAACAACATGGAGGAATAAAATGGTCAAAAATTTCAAAACAATGGTTGACTGTCATGTATGTTGGGGAGAAGCAGAGAAAAGGAAAGAAAAGATGTGTCCATAATATCGTAATATTCAGCACACAGATGTACACATATTTCATCAATTTATACTATATTACATATAGGTACCATAGCAGGTCAATGATTACTGCTACAAAGATAAAAATCCCTTGTTACAGGTGCCCAGAGAGGGAGTCTAACTGAATACTTTCCTTGTCTACAGAATGAAGATAGAATTAGTAATCTTCCAAGGTCACTTCCAGCTCTGACATGCTAGATGTTTGTGAATATTTTCATACCTTCTTGCACTTCTACACCTTCAGAGTTTATGAAACAGGCCATTGTCCTTCAAATCACACTAGCATGAGGGAAGCCATGGAGCCGGATTTCTCTCAATGTCATATCTTTTTTGGCCTTTGGATGTTATTTAGCAAGCCTTGTCCAAACTGCATGTGATGGTGACCAAAACAATTAGGGAGATTGATTTGGCATGCATCATTTCATTCTCTGCTCTCTACAGGGAGAGATGGAGGAGCCCTTCAGGGTCCAAGATAACTAAATTTGATTTTGCCCCAATTAAGACTTTAACTTTGCAAGTTGTTTTGATGTTGTTACATTTAACTTAAACTTTATTATTTAAAAAATAAGTGTCTCAGAAAGAAGATTTACAAGATTATATTAAATTTACTTCTCCTTTCTAAAGGTCTTTCTGTCTCCTTTATGTTAGTTTATGGTTTGAAAAAAAAAAACACTAGTAACTTTGTAAATTTATTTGATGTTACTTTCTGAGTCTGTGTATCCTGTATTATGTCACATCAATCTGTTCATTAATTTTAGGTTGCTTCATTACATTGCTATTGTTTTTATGTCATTTGAAGGCATTAAAATGCCACAGAATGATACCCTTGAACAAAAAAGCATGACTGAAATAGCTCTGATATTTTCTGGGTATTGATTCCCTAATTGAATTAAAGTCTCTCTTTGACAGAATTCCAAGAAGGTAAAGGGCTAGGCCATGATGCACAACTGGTTGTATCTCATCCCAGTGACCATGGCGGTGCACATTCATTCAACAAACACTTACTGAGGGTCCACAGTGGGCCTGGCTCTGTGTACAGTCAGCATTGCTCATCAGCTATAGGGTGAGGAGCAGGAAAGGCAGCATAAGTTTTGGAGTCTATTCCAATCTACTTTCATGTCTGCCTCAGAGAAGGAAGAGCCATAGGAATTACTGAGGAGAGTCGAAATGGCAGGTGGCATGAGAAGGAATACTGCAGCCTTCCTCTCTGTGAGCCTGGAAGCAATGTGTGGCTTCTAGGTAATAGGTCTGGACTTCATGGGAAGCTTTTGGAGCAGCCTCAAAGACCCATGAACTGAGAGCTTGAAGGTAGAATCACTTTTCCAGCACTATAACGCCAGCAGATAGTTTCTGTCAAAGCAGCTAATGATTCCATGAAATTTTGAGAGATATTGGGAGTGTTGTGGGTCTTCAACTGAAATGTTCACTACAGATTTTTATGCAACACAAAGATTGTGAAATGTCTATTACAGAAAATATTAATTGCTTTCTTCCAGTGAAGTTCTCTACACTTCTGCCATGAGAGTTCTTGTAGACAGGACAAGGCAAGTTATCCTATAAGGTTCAGTGTCCTGCTGTGTGCTCCTGGCCACCTACATCATAGCTATTCCCTGGAAGTAAGCTGAGTCTTTTGCACCTTGGAAATACATATACATATATACATGATCAAACATTTTGCCATGTGTTAAGTGTTTTTAGATGCTTTACTTCGTTTAATATTTACAACACTGTAAAGTAGGTACACTAGCAACATTTTACTGAGGATGAGAGAAGTTTCATCTCAGAGACAGGATTTAAACTCAATTCTGTGAAATTCTAAAGTGCTTGTTGCCGTAGCCTTCAAACGCAAGTATCCCCCACAGGGACCTTTGGTACATGGGTGAGAGGTAGGCTCATCTATTCTCCACATCTGCTGAAGCATTGGTACTTGTTTTATGAATGTAGCAATGGAGAGACACCAAACTAGGGAATAAGACTGTTCCTTAGCATCTCCATCCACCTTTATTTTATTGACATTTGTGAATCTGCTAATTTTCTAAGACTAACGCACAGTATTGCAGACAGCAGCATTTTTGAGAAGGAGCAGCAGCCTTGGATGTCTCCTTTGTTCAGGATTTGGTTATCTTAGCATTCTTGTGATGCATGAACTTCCTTGTTCTTCAGCTGTTAAAGAAACCTGCTGGGGCACTGGCATTTGGTTAATCAGTGAAGATAAAGTTAGACCTTCTGAGTAAGGTCCCCTTTGTAGAAAAAGTGAGGTAGCAAAAATCTTTTCCCATTCTGTTGGTTGTCGGTTTACTCTGTTGATAGTTTATTTTGATGTGCAGAAGCTCTTAAGTTTAATTAGATCCCATTTGCCTGTTTTGGCTTTTGTTGCCATTGCTTTTGGTGTTTTAGTCATGAAGTCCTTGCCTATTCCTATGTCCTGAATGGTATGGCCTAGGTTTTCTTCTAGAGTTTTTATGGTGTTAGGTCTCATGTTTAAATCTTTAATCCATCTAGAGTTATTTTTTGTATAAAATGTAAAGAAGGAATCCAGTTTCAGCTTTCTGCATATGACTAGCCAGTTTTCCCAGCACCATTTATTAAATAGAGAATCCTTTCTCCATTGCTTGTTTTTGTCAGACTTGCCAACGATCAGATGATTGTAGCTGTGTGGCGTTCCTTCTGAGGCCTCTGTTCTGTTCCATTGGCCTATATTCTGTTTTGGTACCAGTACCATGCTGTTTTGATTATAGTAGGCTTGACAAAGGGCTAATATCCAGTATCTACGGAGAACTTAAATGAATTTACAAGAAAAAAACAACCCCATCAAAAAGTGGGCAAAGGATATGAGCAGGGACAGTTTTCATAAGGAGACATTTATGCAGCGAACAAACATATGAAAAAAAGCTCATCATCACTGGTTATTAGAAAAATGCAAATGAAAACCACATTGAGATACTACCTCACACCAGTTGGAATGGCACTCCTTAAAAAATCAGGAGACAACAGACGCTGGAGAGGATGTGGAAAAATAGGAATGCTTTTACACTGTTGGTGGGAGTGTAAATTAATTCAACCATTGCAGAAAACAGTGTGATGATTCCTCAAGGATCTAGAAATAGAAATACCATTTGACCCAGCAATCCATTATTCGATATATACCCAAAGGATTAGATATCATTCTATTGTAAAGACGCATGCACATGTATGTTTATTGCAGCACTGTTCACAATAGCAAAGACTTGGAACCAACCCAAATGCCAATCAATGATAGACTGGATAAGAAAATGTGGCACATATATACCATGGAATACTATGCAGCCATAAAAAAGATGAGTTCATGTCTTTTGCAGGGACATGGATGAAACTGGAAACCATCATTCTCAATAAACTGACACAAGAACAGAAAACCAAATACCACATATTCTCACTCATAAGTGGATGTTGAACAATGAGAACACATGGACGCAGGGAGGAGAACATCACACACTGGGGCCTAGGGGGTAGGGGGCTAGGGGAGGAATAGCAGGGTGTGGAAGGATTGGGGAGGGCTAGTGTTAGGAGGAATACCTAATGTAGATGATGGGACGATGGATGCAGCAAACCACCACCATGGCATACATATACCTATGTAACAAACCTGCACGATCTGCACATGTACCCAGAACTTAAAGTATAAGGAAGGAAAGAAGGAAGGAAGGGAGGGAGGGGAGGGAGGGGGAGAGAGAGAGAGAGAGAGAGAGAAAGAAAGAAAGAAAAAGAAAGAAAAAGAAAAAAGTGAGGTAGCTATATAGATGGCATTTGAGCTTAACTATGATATGTGAGGTATGCAGGCTTAAAGAGGTTTCCAGAGCATCATTTTTTTTAAATTTAAAATGAAAGTTTAAAGGTAAATTTCACTTAAAAGGGGAAAAAAATAATTGTAGACAGAGCCTTGGTAACTTGGTAATTGTGCCCGATGGGGTCTGCTTACTTCTACTCTGTATCTGATAGTCACAGAAAAACAGAGGAGCAAGAACAATAAAATTGTATTAATAATGGCTCATTAATTCATACTCGGCTTCTATCATTCCATGTATCTAGTCATGTTCTTTGATGTACAATGAATCTTATGGTTGGCAAATAAAGTGCATTTGTTGAGTATCCTAAAAAGAGTTTTTAAGTGTCTCCACAGAACTTCAGTGATATACCAAATATCTTAGTTTCTAAAACTCACCTTGTAAGCCTGTACCTCATTCACTAGAATAATACATTTTTGGGTTCTTGATTTATATAAAATAGCAGTGAATTCTCTAAGAAGGAAAAAATCATGTGGCCAATATCTTTGCAATGTTAAAAAAATATGTAAATATTCTGTGGAAATAATTGTTTCCTGGTTATATTACTATCAGGAAAATTACTTCCCATCTGCATGACAGTTGAATTTTGGTGGCCTTTTTACCCAATACCTTTGACAATACCTTTTTTCACTCAATACCTTTGACTGTTTTTCTCAGAAATAAGCCCAGAAATTAATATTAAGCTTGGCAAGTAAAATTTATATTGGATCTATCATATAACTGTGAAATCTTGGACTGGCTCCTAAGGCTGGCCTGGGCATCCTCATATTTTCTCAAAGTAGATTGCCAAAGTGGTACTCTAGATATTCTTATTTTGTGTTTAAATAAAATGGTGGCTAACTTAAAAATGAGACTCTGCGATGACTAGGAATATAGATTCTTTATTGTAGCTTTTGATAGTTACATGTAGAAGATAAAAGAAATCTTAGTTTTCTTTTCCTTCTTTTATAAACCACAAATTTATTAGTTCAAGTAAGTCCAAGGCACTTTACAAAGCCCCAGATGGTGATTTTACAATTTATAAAATGATTTCATGTATACTGTAACTTTTATTTTAATATTCCAGATGTTTATGAAATAATAGCGAACACCAATGACCCAAAGAAGCATAAAGCTAATTAAATAATACTCAGCTTAATTTTCCATTTTTATTTCTAGTTTTATTTACTTCTTAATTGTTTATTTGCATCATGACCAATTTTCACATTAGAACAACTGCTAGGTTGCATTCGGACATGACAGTGGTTTTAGAGTTGACAATTTAAGGATTGATATAAAAATGAATAGGATTTCCTCAAACAGAGGATTAGGATTTTGCCTGGGGGAAAATTGGTATTTTCTCAGTCTGTGATCACACTGGCGAAGCTTAGAAAGTAATTCTAGGCTCCTGAATATATTTCTAAGGCCCTGGAATATAATTCTTACTCTGCACATGGGAAGAGTTTTGTGGGTCCAGGTGGAATGTATAGTTGATACTCTGATGAGCACCTTCAAGAAGGTAAAAGAGTAGCTGTGGAAAGTACCTGGGGGCCTCTTGGGTACAGACAGATCACAAAAATAAGACGAGAGATATGGTGGTGACATCCTTCTTGACATTGTAGAATAATGCTCTTGATTTCTCTAAAGGATTTGCATTTTTTTTTTTTTTTTTTTTTCAGAAAAACAGATCTGAGCAGGGTCTGCACCTTGACATGTGGTATTAACAAAGTCAGTTTGCTCTTTTAAGGTTTTCCTCTTTTCCATCATCTTTCCATCTTCTCAATTACTTATCACATATAGCTTGAGGATTAATGAAAAAATAATCAGTTCTTTTAGAACCACTATGGGGTAACAGAGGATTCCAGAAATTTGAGGCATTGCTACTACAGTTATTAAAAACATAGAGAAATCAGGGAGTTACAAAATGCTTGTAATATACTGACTATCACAACTCCTACAGCTCCCGCCTACATAACCAACTTCACAACGGAAAACATTGCACTGTAAATATGCCAAAACTATTTACATTCCCAGTAAAGTCTCTTACATTTGTTATTTAAATCAAATTAAAAACTCTATAATCTTTTGGTGAGTAAATGACAAAGTCCAAATCTTTATATTTCCAAGTGCTGCTTCTACTTTAGGAATAACTGAATTGACAAAGAATAAAACAGATGCGAATATTCATTAAATTTATAGCAACGAAGTCATGTGATCAAATTCTGGATCTTTATGAAAATCCTATGTCAATTAATTGTCTGTCTCTAAATAGTAAGCAGAAATACCTCAAATTGTATTCCTTTGTGCTTGTGCAAAGAAGGTAATGCCATGGGTGCTGTGGGTGGTCAGGCAGGCTGTGTACTACACAATATGGGAGGGGGTTGGGGGTGGGAGTAGCAATGATGCAATAGTGCTCTCTGGAATTATACAATGCAACAGTATAAGTGAATTTAGTGGAAGTAGCTGCTTCCTACAAGCAGTAGAGAAAATCTGCAGTTAGACTACAGAAGGCAATAAAGACTCATTAGGTAGATGAGATGGTGCATAGACTATGTTAATGGGGATTGAATGAAAGATTTTTACTTATGATTCCTTTAGGTATCATAACATGATGGCATGCATAATTATTAGCAGCATTAGGCTGGTACAAATTTCCAAAAGTAGTTTCAACAGGCACGATCCTAGAGAAACAGATAATATAAGACAGATACTAATGCTGTATTATTCTAAATATTTAGGCCAATATTTAGATCCAAAAAGCTAATTATTAATGTCATAGTTTTATAAGTTAATGTAGTATTTAGTTAGGATGAAATCATAAAAGTGATACAACCGGATTTGCATTTTTATATGTAAAATTAAGAACAGGAGAAAAGATGATGTCAAACTTTTTTTTTTCCCTTGAAAATGTGAAGGGAATATGAAAATCATAATAAGGCATTTTATTGCAGAAGATAATAACCAATGAGGAGAGGATCTCTGATTGCTGGTAGCCCTGATATTTTGGCTTTGCTGTGCTACATATTTAGATAGGGGCATTTCTTTCTTTATTATAGATAAAGGAATGTATTTGTATATATTGTTTCCTTGAGTTTATAAACAAAATATATAAAATGTAACCGTTTTTAAACTATATGTTGGATCCTGGAGGGATAGCAAATTTATTTACATATTTTTCAAAGCAGGCAATGTGTCTATCGTCATATTGAAAGATCAGTATTATTTCCAATGCCGTGCCATGCCATCTCAAATAGCTATTAACCTATGAGACTAAAACTGATTTGGTTTATTTGTTCAATGAAGGAGTGAAAAAATGAGTGCCCTAGAATTCCTGTAAACTTTACTACCTTGGCATAATGAGAATTCTTCACTGGAGATATGATGATAGTTTGTGGAAGTGGCTAAGAATCACATAGCACCAGCAGAATAAACACATTTGAGATTGTCTGATTTTAGTTAACCATAAGAGCAAATCTATTTGTTCCATAAGAAATGTTCAGTATTTGTTTTTCTCTTCCTAAAATTCACTATATGGTGTATAATAAAAAGGTGTCTGCTAACACATGGCTGGACAGAAGTGTACTACAACATAAGTGCTAATAGACACAAAACTCCGAGTCATAAAACATGAGAAAAATATCCCCCTTACAACAAAACTGTCTTGAAAGAATATCTGTCTCATATAAGCAATCATAATTATTGTCAATAATATTGTTTTATTCTAGAAGCAGATATATACCTGAAAACAGGGTTTTTTTTTAATGAATTCAGTTATTTTCCAATAAATATCAGTGATATGGTTTGGCTGTATGTCCCCACCAAAATCTCACCTTGAATTGTAATAATTCCCACATGTTGTGGGAGACGCCCAGTAGGAGGTAATTGAACCATGGGGGCAGATCTTTCCAGTGCTGTTCTTGTGATGATAAATAAGTCTCAGGAGATCTAATGGTTTTATAAAGGGGGAGTTCCCCTGCACAAGCTCTCTTGCCTGCCACCATGTAAGACGTATCTTTGTTCTTCCTTTGTCTTCTGCCATGATTGTGAGGCCTCCCCAGCCATGTGGAACTGTGAGTCCATTAAACCTCTTTCCTTTATAAATTACGCAGTCGGTAATATCTTTGCAGCAACATGAGAACAGACTAATATAATCAGCCATAGGTATTATTAAATATAGTTTGGTTCAGTAGAAGTGGTACTAAATCTTGAATTTTAATTTTGACCTGAGCTAAGTCAAGTTATCTCAACAGAAGATGCCAGACAGTTTAATTAATAAAAACCAGTAAATAAAACGATGATGTAGATTAATTAGATCTGGAGAAGTAGTAGGAAGTGTTCTGCATGATTGTAGCCCATACATAATAAGAAAATTAAAAATAGAACTATAACGTCAGAAAGGGAAAACAGAGAGAAATTTGTGATCCACATATCTTTTAATTTTTAATTTATAACAAAAAAATAGTGTGTTTATTTTGGCAGATGTATTTTGTGGCAGTGTGGAATACAAAGGATGTTTTTGGATTTGGAGATTGTAAAAGATATTTTCATAAAGTGTCAGTGTAAAGAAAAAACAGATGAAAATATAAAGTTTCTGCTTTCCCTGTGAAAGGGAATCAAGTGTTCTCTAGGCCTATTTGTTGCAGACACTCTGAAATTCCAGATCTACATGACTGTATAATTTTAACATACAAGATTTCTGCTTAGATTCATTTCAAAAGGCTGAATGACTTACTGGACCTTTAGAGAAGCAACAAATTTGCCTTGATTTGATCATCACATTTCACTTCTTATAAATCTTGTGCATCTCATTAGACTTAACTGTGACTAAACTTGATGAAATATATGCTATGTATATGTGACTTCAACAAAGAAAAATAATTGTGAGCTTGTTTTAAGTTAAGTGAAGCAATGAAAAGCATGAATGGGACATTAGTGAGGTCATTAGCATTTCTAGGAATAATGCATTATCAGTTGATGTAGGGATGATTATTTATGATTGAATTTATCTGTAGGGTAAAAGAAGCCAGGGTAACTATTTCAATGGAGGTTAAATCTGGCCATAATTAAAATGTTTAAAGGAAAAATAAGTTATTGAAATGATCTATGTTGAAGATAAATTTACGGTAGAAATAAAATTATCTGGAGCATATCTGATTTTGTGGGGTACAGTTTAGCTTTTTCCTCTGTATTTTTTTCTTGTGTTAATTAGGTATAAAAAGCCAGTGTGTTAGTGCTTGTATTTTAGACTTTAGACAATATATTGGACTTAAAAATAGAGACTACTTTTTAGGTTTTACTGGGTTCTCTTGCAAAAACAAAACTTTAAAATGATAGTATGATTAGAAGACTTTCTTAACCTTGTGTTTTCAGGACTCAATTTCTAGGGTTTTGAAGACAGAACTTTGATCTAGGAAGATGTTGACTTAATAAATTTATTATAAAACTTATAAAGAAAATAACATTTGTAAGCATAGGACATACATCATTCCTCAAATCTACTTTATTCTGTAAATAACATTAGGGCTTCCCCTTGGCAAAAATAAAAACAAAAACAAAATATGAGAATATAAAACATTTACTTGAGATTTTTGATACTTTTCCTCCTGTAGAAAAAAAAAGAGAGAGAGAGACAGTTCCAATTACCTGGAAAAATTACTTGAATAAGCTTTATAAAAATTATTTTCATGGGATTGGTCATGGCTGATGAGGTAGGTACATGTCCCCCACATCCACAGAAAGGGGAATCACTGCCCGAATCACTAATTTTTCTTATATGTCATTGCATCTAGACTAGAAGCTCTTGGGCAGATACTACAAGGTAGAGTAAGGAATTAATACCTGAAGAGTACAGTAGGTGAACAGAAGACAGGGAACTAGAAGAAATAGACAGTAATATCCTCAGGAAATGAACACAGAGACTTAGCACAGTACCAGCCAAAGATGATCTATTTTCAATTTTGTGCATGTTAAGCTTGGAATTATAAAATTACTGGCAAAAAGAAAGAAGTGAAAAAGTAGTTAGTAAGTGTATGATGGTTTGATTAGATGTCTTGATGGCAGCAACCATACTATTTACTACCATGTCCCCAGCAGTGTCTAACACAGAGTTGTGTTCTATGAATATTTGTTGAATGAAGGAGAGAAGTACTAGACAAATGAGGCACCAAACATGTTTGGCAAATATCCTTTGTGATTTGAGTATATTCTGGGAAAAATAAAACTGAGGTTAGTGATTTGGGATTTAAATCCTACTAGTAGGAAAATCAGACTAATAAAATATGTTTTTCAAATGAGAAAAAAAAAAAAAACTCACCTTGCTGTAATCATTCCAAAGCCTAATGAAGTCCTTTAGAGCTGTCCTATTCAAAGCGTGGCCCTCAGGGGGCCAGCACTGGTGTGCAGTCAGAGTCAGTTTGGAAATGTTTGTAGTAGTTTGGCTTAGCAATTTCACATTACTTGAATCTAAAAACAAAAATTAGGGCTTGTATTTTGTGTGTCTCTATTTTAAATAATAGTTTTTAGTAATTTGTATTGAATTTACAATGGTATCTGTCCTGATGGATTGGAAAAAATAACAACAAACCTGTCTCTTAATCACTGATCATTTGAGAATCACTGCTTTAGAGGACTCAAGTTCTGAAACATTAATACTATTCTTCGTACTATTTACAATTAAAAAATTTCCTTTGAATTTTAAAATGCATTGTTCTGAAATGACACAAAATTATTTCCAGATGGTTTGTGATTTCTCTGCTTCTCTGGGCCTCAAGTGCATTCTCTGTCCACCTCTTGTCTAATTTTAGCCCTGCAATGAGATTCCCAAATAGGAACAGAACAGCAAGGAGCTTGCTGTTTTGGACTGACTGTAGAATCTTCTTTAGCTGCTAAGTCAGTTCAGAGTGGGCAGTTCAGAAACAATCTAATCTGTGTGATCATCTGCTCTTTCTGTAACCAAGAAGTGCTTTCTCTCTCTGTAGGGACCTGTATTCAGGGTACACTGCAGTTATTTCTTGATAATAAATCCTTATTCCCCAACATGGCTAAGACTAGTGACTCTCACATAGAAGGTAGTAGACAAGTGCAGGAAAACATGATTTAACATGCAGTTATCAGCTTTTTGTAATTTTCAGATCAGTACTGAATAGTATGGACTGGAGAGATTCTTTGGATTGCTCTGTCAGACAGGATAAATCTTTTAGCTTGCAAAATGAGCAGTGAGCTTATATGAACATCAGCTGTTTCAGAGCCAGTGCACCCAATTCCACACTTCTGACTCTGTTAGAGCTCCCATTGATTTTAATGATGATGTTCAAAGATTCACTCTGTCACACCTAGATGAGAACTGGCCTCATAAAATGTGCCTGAAGCTGGTGGATTTTATCAGTAGTTATGGTATGCCAACCATCTTAGGGGGAAGTACTTGTAATTGGCTTAACTCTTGCTGTTTGTGATTAATCATCTCTTCTGAAATGAGATGATTCGGTGTAGTCTGCCCAGTAATTCTGTAATCACATGGAAGGCCTGCTGGCTAGAGAACAAAAGTGAGTTTGATATTTTTTATTCTTGCTTTCATTTCAAAAAATAGTAAACTGTACAATTGTATTTAAGTATTCAAGGATGGTCTAACAAGCACAGCATTCTGAGCTCATTATGTAATTTGCTCATACTAATATCAGAGCTTGCTTTTGGAACATTTCCTTTGCAGTGTGGTGGGCAATTTGTGATGATTCCATTCTTATAGGGGTTATGCTATTCTCACTATTGGCATTTCAAATGTTCTAACCTGTAAAATAAGACAATTGAACTTCAAAGCCTGTAAGTTCTCTTTTAGTTTTCAGCTTATGAAAAGTCTTGCTTGAACTATTATTGAGTAGCCATTAGATAATGCATCATGTGCCAAATGCTATGGAGAACATACACGCATGCGTTTTTTTATAGATTAAGAGCATTTACGGATTATATCAGGAATTTTTTTGCAGATGCCATCTCTTTGACTCCTCATTTAATCACCTGAGTTGACAGACGAGGAAAGTGGCTTCCTTGGGAATGGAGGAATTCAGCTAGAAACCCATGTCTAGGCTGACATCAAAGCTTCTCTTCCTGTGGGTGCTGCCCCCAGCTGCATTCAACTCTTAAGTTCTGGGCAATTCCTCTTAGGCAGGTACTTCCTGGATTCTTGCTTCTTCCATCTCCTGTCTTACCTTTCAGCTACCTTCAGTCCCAAGGGGAGCTATTGTCTTTGGTTGCCACTCATTTCTCTGAGAAATAGTTTCTTCATGGACCTTGCCTCTCTGTGATGACTTCCAACTCCTCACCTGCTGCACCTGGGTTCCCTAACCCTAAGAATCACAGTAGCCTAAGAGGACATTCTCTATACAGCTTCTTGGATACTCTGCAGACACAAGACGGTCAGATACGTTTTTAAAAGTGTCCTCTAGCTGCTGATTGGATCAGATTGCTCATTGCTCTCAGAGGGACTCATTGGGAGACTTTGCAGAAGACCAGATGATAAAGCTGTAATATCTCTCCTTTTGCTCTTAACCATCACCCTAGATGCATGTATTCTTATGTGCCATTCAACTAGTTATGTCAAGACAAAACTGTAGCATTTTGTGCTTATATTTTTGAGCAGTCTTAGATGCCTCAGAGATCCCTTATTTTATCTGTTCTCAAGTTTCCTGTTTGCAAGTTATCTGTTCACAAAATTCCTGAGGGTCTTGGATGAGGCGAGAAATGGGTTAATACAAAATTGCTGAATATTAATGGCTATAATTAACACACTTTCCTATAAAACATGTATAGGCAGCCCTCCTCCCCATTTTAAACTGATATAAAAGGATGTGTAACATTATTAGTAATTAAAGTAGTCAGATGGTAAAACATTTTACCTTCTAGATAATGCTATCAGTGAGGATAGGCTAGATTATGCTGAGGCAACAAATAATCCATAAAGTTTAGAGGCTTAATACAATAGTTTTTTTTGAGTTGTAGTCTTCTGCAGACCTGGAAAATTCTTCGGGGCAACTGAAGCTTTATGCTGAAGCTTAATGAATCCATCATCTTGTAGAAGTACCATCTGGAAGATGTGGCTTCCTTAGATGGTATGGCAGGGAGAGTGGGGTAGAGTTGTGCATCAGCTCTGAAATGCTTTGATCTGAAATGGCAAAGTCATTTTTGCTTATAATGTTGGCCAAAGCAGGTCGCCTGGCTACAGCAAATTTCAAGAGGTTGGAAAAAATCTGATCCCCCCCTGTATGTAAAAGGAGAAGAGAATTGAAAATATTGGCAAGCCATAGTAATATTTACAATGATCAAATATTAAGAAGGTTGGCAGCCTTGTGAGGAAATAGTCTTTGCACACTGATGGCATGTATGAATTGGTTCAATTTTACAGATGGTCTTTTAAAACAATTAATAAAATGTAAAATTGCTTGGGTCTGACAATTTCAGCTATATGACTCCAGCTAACCTTTATTGAGCTCTTACTATATACCAAGTACTTTATGAGATATTTATACACCATATCATATTTAGTGCTTACTTTTGGGATTTCATTCTAAAAAAATAAGTGGACAGATGTATAAAAGTCCCACAGAAACATTTTGTTTTTCTAAATAGGAAATAACCTATTTATCCACCAAGAAGGAATTTATTAAATAGCATATTTATAGAATGAAATACTGTAACATGAATCTGTGTTCTTGTCTGTGATCTATTATCTAGTGAAAAACAAGCAGCAAATATAATATTGTCACATTAAAAATACATATAGAAAGAAGTTTGAAAAGATAAACAATTTTTAAAAAATGTAGTTCACTCAGTGTGATAAGATTACAGGATATTTTCCTCTTTTAAACTTTAAAAGTTTCCTAAATATCTTATAAGTATATGCCTCCTTTAAAATAATACAAGCAAATATTATTTTAAAGTAAATTACAGTCATTTATTTTTCAATGCTTCATTTTGCAAAAGGCAGCAACAAAACATATACCTGACAAAAGATACATGTAAGAGAGGGTTTGCTTTCAAAAAACTAGAACTCTTATAAGGAGACAAAGTTTGCACTTTTCAATTAAAAAAGAGGCCGGGCGTGGTGGCTCACGCCTGTAATCCCAGCACTTTTGGAGGCTGAGGCGGGCGGATCATGAGGTCAAGAGATCGAGATCATCCTGGCCAACATGGTGAAACCCTGTCTCTACTAAAAAATACAAAAATTAGCTGGGCGTGGTGGCGTGCACCTGTAGTCCCAGCTACTAGGGAGGCTGAAGCAGGAGAATTGCTTGAACCCGGGAGGCGGAGATTGCAGTGAGCCGAAATTGCGCCATTGTACTCCAGCCTGGTGCCTGGCGACAGAGCAAGACTCTGTCTCAAAAAAAAAAAAAAAAAAAAAAAGAGTGTAAGACAGTATAATATATTGCTCAACGTATGTGGTAAAAAGAATTATTGCTGGAGGAGGACAGGAGAAGTGAAGATGAATGTTGCCTTGAAAATTTTATAAAGGAAAGCAAATTTAGTACTTTTTTTTTCTTTTACCTTTTAGTTTAGGTTCAGGGGTACATGCGCAGGTCTGTTATCTAGGTAAACTTGTGTCATGGGGGTTTGGTGTAGAGATTATTTGGTCACCTGTGTTTGACTGATAGGTATGTTTTCTGATGCTCACTTTCCTCCTACCCTCCATTTCCCAGGTGGGCCTCAGTGTCTGCTCTTTCTCTGTGTCCATGTGTTCTCATTATTTATCTCCCACTTAGAAGCGAGAATATGCTGCTCTTAATGGTGTCTGCAGATAATAAGGTGAGGTGAAAGAAAAATCATACAAAAAATGCTATATTAAATTGAAGTAAACATCAATGTGACGCTTAAGACCAAAGAAGGGCATGATCCTTTTAGAAGTAGAGAGACATTTCGATTAGTGTCAACTAGTTTAAGAAAGTATAATGAGGAATCAGAGACAGGAGGTGTTCTTCCATTATTCCAAATGTGCCTGATTCAAATATCTATGATCAGAGATATTTGAATTGAAACATTTCCTTTGTAAGTGTAAACTTTAAGATTGGTTTTGGTTTGCTAAGAAAATTTATGTCAGGAAATAATTTTTGCTTGTGGAGGCCTACCTTGACCATGCTTCCAAAAAATTTAGTTGATGACAATACCAGGTTTTTATTTAGGTAAGAAAAAACAATTATCAGCCTGTTCATTTATTTAAACAAGTTTTTCTTTCTCTCCATTCAATGCATGCTCCAAATAATCAAATCTAGAATTATTTTCTATATTACAAACCTACTCTATCTTTTTGGAGAATAAAAGTCAATTTTGTTATTAGGATATACATTTCCTTTTATTTCTTGGATGTGGGCAAACTTCTGGCACTCAATTGGAAAAGATTTATGTTTCTTATTGATTTCATAGAGAAACCACTTTTTATATCAAGCAGTATTACATGGGGTACTGGATTCAACAACAGATTTTTTAATTCATTTATTTATAGGCTTTTCCACTGTGAGTTGAAATCCTGTCTAGGTCCCAAGAGGAGGATTTTGTCATATTTTTTTAATGTCAGTTTGAAGAAGCTCAGAACTTCTCTACCATGGAATTGAAATTCCTAATAAATCTGTACTGTAACATTTATTAAAATGCAATAGGTCAGGGCACTTTTTTGTGGAGGATTTCTGTAAGTAGTAAGATAAATTTAAATAGTATTCCGGTTGTAAACAAATGTTCTGTAGTCTTGCTTTATGTTTAAACCAAATTTATTCTAATTAATTCAGTTTCAGCCTCAGCTGTTCTTTTACCTGCAGCAGTCATACAGTAAACATATGTATATTTCTTTAATATTTTTCCCACTTAGGACCTAATACATGGCCAAATTGATTAGGAACATATATGCAAGTCCAGCACTTAATAGAAAAAGGCATGCCTCTATATGTCAAGAAAGCTTCATAGACTTAAAACATTGAACAGAATGATAAACAGCTTTGTTTCAATGATTTCACTTTTAGAGATATTGATGCAATTATTCAAATATATAACTTTTCTTCCCTAAAGGAAAAATGAAAACAGTCCAAGCAAATGGTGAAATATTAAGTTGAATGTGCTTTTCATATTCCAATTTTAAATGTTCTCAAGAAAAATTAAATGACGCTGATTGTAGTTTCAAGTTCCCATTGTGCTGCAGAGCTAAATAATAAAAATGAAATATATTTTTATAACTCAGTAGTGCAGCAGAGCTGCAATTGGCTCTATCACATATAAAGAAGCCTTGTTTCAGCTACATTTTGTTGGGATGCTTTTTTCTATTTATAGGCTCAACAGGAGAGTCTTCTGGGAAATGACTACTTGGTGTGACTAGGTTTCTGTCAAAGATTTTTTTAAAGAAACCTCTGGTATAGGACATGCTGATCAATATGTAATGACATGGCTGGATCGATGACTTCTAATTTTCTTGGTTTGCCAAATGCCAACTGTATGAATGTATTGGCAGATTTTTAAAAAGTCTCTAGAAAAAAATGCCCAACTCCAAGATTGTTTAATTATTTATTTTATTCATGAGTATTATATTTTATTTCAGATAAAGTTTATGGTTAACAGCATTTTTATTTTGTAAATGTTACATTGTCCAAAATTTTCATTTCCAACAATAGAAGTTCTGGTTATTATTTCCCAGAGTGTGGAGTTTTTCATTCACATTGTATAATATCACCCTGGATAAAAGGTAAACATATCCCAGGGAGTTTTAAGTATCATCATTTGTGACAATGTAACATCTTTCTTTGGGGCATAAAAAAGACCCTTTTTACACTTATAGAGGTCAGTTAGATATTATTTCTTCTATCTAACTGTATTTTGTACCCATTTTTACAAAATTAATTGATGCTTATTTTGGAAATTTAAACAAAATGGAAAATGTTAGGTAAAAATTGCTTTCCTCAAAATTGCCCATCACTAGCCATTTTATATATTTCCCTTTAGTATTTCCTTTAGCAAATAGTTTTGTTTTACAAAGTTGATATACTAATATACATTCAATTTTCTATCCTCTTTTTTTACTTATGTTTAGTACCTTATTGTCTTATTAAAAACTCTAAAATGTCACATAGATTATTTTTTCCCCCACAATTTTTGGAGGGGTACACTTTCTCTGCCTATCCCTTAGTGTGTTAGCATCCCCTAGGACTCACTCCTTCCCCCCTCTTTTCAATCTTTGCACTCTCATCCTCTAACTCTCCATAGTCAATGCAGAGTTACTTACAAATACACCTTTCAGACCCGTTGACTATGATCAATGAATAAATCAGTCAGATGAATAAAAGTGCACACTTACACGAGTGTGGTTAACAGCAAGTAGAATGGTTTAAAAGCGATGAACTCAGTGCTCACACTTAAGGAGATCAGTCATTGATCATAGTCAACGGGTCTGAAGGGTGTACTTGTGAGTAACTCTCCATTGCCTATGATCACTTAGATGCTCCTCAGACAGTTCCCACTGTTTATGTCTAAATGCTACTATTCTTTCTTCTCTCTGCTTTGCTTGCTTCTCTTGGATTCCCTCTTTCATTCTCCTCTTTCCAACATCAGAATTTTGAGAAACCTCTTCACTCCTTCATCCTAACTCCTTTATCTCTGTAAGCATGTCAAAAAGTCCTGAAAGAAAACCTTGTTTGTACCACTCATGGCTGCCTCCTGTCCTCTCCAAAGCTGCTTCCTCAACTCAGTCCTATGATATTATTACCCTGAGTACTGGCTTCCACTACTCTGTTCCTCCTATTCACTGATTATAGTGATCTTCAATCTGTTTGCCAAACAATATTCAAACTGTAAGACTTAGATTAAAAGTTTACCTTATAAAAACTTTCCTGACTTTCATCTCCCCCATTGTAAAGTTGAACACTCTTTCCCTTGTGACTCTCTACCGCACCATGCACACCGCTTTTCGGGGTACTTACAATCATATATATTTACACGTGGTTTTTTTTCTGCATTAGACTATAACCCACTATAAAGCAGGTATCATGTTTAGAAAAATATGACTTATTTGTCTTTGTGTTTCTTGTGCCTGGAACATAGATGATATATAGTAAGTCATAAATGAACAAAGGATCGCATTGATAATATTTAATCTTTTTGTTCAGTTAAGTATTTTAAATATTTCCAATTTACTGTTTATATCTAATGCTACAAAGTATATCATACATCTTTATTTGAATTTTGTATTCTTTCCTAAAATAGAAATAATCCTCAGAAGTGAAATTACCGGGATAAACAGTATGAACATTTTAAAGACTCCTGATACATATGGCCCAAATGCATATCAGAATATTTCCTGATGTTGCTAATAGTCCAAAATAAATTTTAATAATTTTTTGTTTTTAAAGCAATAACAGTGAAATCACAGAATCCTCCCAGTTTTCCTATAGGAGAGTTATTTTAAGGTTGGATAATGCTGTTTCTATATGTAAACTCCCATAGCAACTTGCTGAAGTTAGTAATAATAAATTACCTTTTATCTTCCAATGCCATTGAAAGTATAGAAGACAGTATTTAATACAAGCCAAATGGGCAATGTATAAAAGCTTTAGGGTTTTTTTTTTCTTTCTTTTCTTTTTGTCACAGTCTAATAAATTCCTAGTGGACTTTTGATTATTAAGACACAGTGCAAGGCCTGCCTTTTAAACCTTCCTTTCTGAATAGGCTATTGATTCAACTCGACTGCTTTTTAAAAATTCAATATGCACATCTGGGGGAGTCTGCTACCTCTGTGCTTTACAGGCAGGTTGTGAGGATTTATATATCATTATGTATTTGGTATAAAATACAACTCTAGTAGTGTTATTTAAAAGGGGACTTTCTTTGTGGAAAGGCTTCCACAGTAACTTTTGATTAAAAGTTATGTACCCCAGTACTTTTTTTTTCCAAAGGCGATCTCTGAGGAAGTCTTGGAAATCATATACCTTGCCATCTGCTGACATAATGCAGCAGAAAGGGTAAGTGATACAGACTGATTTCTGCCCATCTGTTTTAGGCCTGTACGGCCTCGATTTAGCCTCAGCTCATCTTAACTGCCCTGGGTGTGTTGGTGTGCTTGGCTTACGTTTTGAAGTAATTTCTTGATGGATTTTAATTGTTTAATTAAATCTAAATTCATGTGAATAATTTCCTGGCAGATCTCTCTCTCTCTGTTTCTCTCTCTCTCTCTTTACGGAAGGGATCCCATGTGATTAGGAATGCATGGGGTTTTGGTAGCTATGGTAACCACATCATAAACCTTGATGGATGGCAGGTGTTTTAAGTGCTTCAACTATTAGAACCTTATGGGCACTCAATGTGTTCAGCCAAGAATGACATTTGCCCACAGGGATCATAAAACAAAAAGAACCTCTACTCTTGATTTGGCAGCAAGGAGATAACAGACAGTACTAACGAGGACATAATGAAACGGGATGAGGATTAGTCTGATAAATACTATTAAAAGGGTGAAATGTGGGGCTAAGGCAGAGAGTATAGTTTAACTGGTGAAGCAGTGTAATCCTTCTCTGCACTGTATGAGTATCTAATGGCAAACACTGCATTTATATATTATTGTCTAGCAGTCCTGACATCCTGAGTTGTGAGTCACAAGTCAAATTTTAAAGACCAATTCTAAGTCTAGAACTTTTGAAAATTAGAATATATTTACTTGAAAGATGAGAAAGAAAACATAATTGTTAAGTCTTTAGATGACTTCTCAGGAGTGAGAGGGAGGAGATAGTAGGCAGCCAGTTAGATGACAGAAAATGGATTCAAAATCACTCAAATAAAGCGTACACTTCCATGAGTGTGGTCAACAACAAGTAGAATGGCTTAAAAGCGAGGAACCCAGTGCTCACACTCAAGGAGAAGCATTTTTAGAAGGTATTTAATATGCAAAGGAGACTAAAATAATCAGGTGCTCATAATAGAAAATATTGTATTTAGGAGTATAGATCGCTATTTAATAAATGAAGAAATTCAGAAAGTGGTAGGTTTGGACTGAGTAACAAACACAGCACCTGAGGTAGTTTCAGAGGACTGCAATAGTCTAGGATCAAAGGGAATGTGGAAAAAGGCAAAATTAGCAGCAGCCTTCAACGTGTTTCTGTCACTCCTGCTCACTTGTTCTCTAGGTTAAAAGAAACAAACTGAAATGGAGTGTAAGAGGTTTGAAAAAGTCATAAAGACATTTTTTCAGGCTGTAAATTCTGCTAAGTATTAGAAAAGCTTTATTGGGGGGAAGTTCCAAATCATCCTCTTTAAGTGACTTTAAAAACAGGATGGTAATTTTGTTATGTTATTAAAGAGAGGTAGAGTAATGACCCAGACCATGATGGGCTCTCATCTTTAATTCTCTCTTTAAAACATATTTTCCTTTCTGATTAAAAAAAATAAAAATCTCAATTTTCCCTGTGATATTTGCCTGTAAAATTCCCTGGAATACAAATCTATTTAGTCTAATCTACCATCTACTAACAAACTCTAGGTATCATGAGACTTCAAAGGGCATTGTGATAAAATTCCCTCTTTTGACACCCTTAATCAAACTGAGTTGGTAATTTTTCCTTTGACTTCTCACCTTGCAGATTTTTCCTTTGACTTCTCACCTTGCAGCTTTTTCCTTACTTAGTTGAGACACTCACGTAAAAATGCATCAAATTTTCAAGCTCTGTCATAATACGAATAAGTAGAATAGTTTTTCTGACAGTTAAAAAAGTTATAAAAGAGATAAAAGTTGCTCAAAGCCAATATAGTATTTTGTTAGGCTTACATCTCTTTTTTTTTCTCTGTTTATTGCTACCCTTTCATTTTGGCTTTAATCAGGGTTATGCTGATTAAATAATATCACCCTGGATGATATTATGGCTCACATAACATGTGCCACTCAGAGTACCTGAAATGAAAAATGGTAATTTATCAGCAGGCAATGAGAGAAGCTCGTCGAACTAGAGGGGCGCAAGTAGAGCTGAGGCTCCCTGAAGGACTGAAATCAGGAACTGGAACTATATTGAGTACCAAGGCAATCCTCCCACATCCCCTTTTTCCATGTACCTGGTGTCAGATGTAAAACCCTTTACATGACCAAGGTACTTGATATAAGACCTGGAGCTCCAGTGTCAAAGTTTTATCGAGGCCTTCTGATAAAATCAGTTTGGATCCACTTTGTACCCTTGAACTAAGCAAGTCCAGGAGAATGCTGGCATCTGGCAGTGGCTTCTCAAAATGTGGCTTTTGGATAAGCAGCGTCAGCAGCACCAGGTAATTTGTTAGAAATGGAAATTATTGAACCTTACCCCAGATCTTCTGAAAAAAAATTATGGAGTTGGGGCCCAGAAATCTGACTTTAACAAGCTCTTCAGGCAAATCTAGGCATACTAAAGTTGGGAAGCTCTGTAGGGTGACCAGCCCATCTGGGTTTTGGCACTTTTAAGTCTGGCACCCCAGGAAATCTCTGAGTCCAGAAAAAGCAAAGATGGCTCACGACTTATCCTGGGTTTACTTTGTACACAGTAGGGGCTGTGGGAACAGATGTTCAGACAAGGGGGCCTGGAAGGTTCTCTCAGAAGAGGATGTAAGAGTGGTGGAAAAATAATTATAAATTGATATTTTAAATAAACTCCTCTATTTTAATTATATTTGAACAGCTCCTCAATTTGATTGGAAAATTGTGTTATTAAAACAACAGTCTCTAAGGTATCCTAGCATCCCTAGTTTATATGCTCAGCTTTTCACTTTGATGTTTTTAAAACATGATGAGCAACCCAAGGTTAGCTTATCAAAGGATCCTACAGAGTGTTAAACTTCCAGGGCTGCCTTGTGTTTGCTAACGCCAAGAGTTAAAAGGGGAAACTGTCCAAATTAATCGCAATAGCAGTGATGAATAGAGAGAAGTTACGGCTTCTCTTGTTTTGAAAATACAAGGTCAAAGCAATATATTTATAAATAAATTTTAATTTGTGAGAACCAGAATTTCACATTACAGAGCTGAAACAAGTCAGGGAAGCACTTTGTTGCCATGGATAGTCAAAGGTATTCCATTTTTGAACTCACACCAGGGATGGTTACGTTTCATTGTTTGTTCTTTCCAGAACTCTGAGACTCAAGGGAGTGATCATTCTACATTAAATCAAAAACCTCTAAACACCTTCATCGTAATGAAAAAATCTTTCACAATGGACAGCTTGAAAGATGTAAAAGTTATTCTCTGTCACTGAGATTTTATGGGGAAAGCTGGTTCTCAGCACTACCTTTCTAAGCTTTCCAATAAATCAACACTATTGAAAACATTTAAAAGTGTCAGTGTAGCATAGAAATTATCCCCATAGAAAATTATGACTTTTTTTTTTGCTTTTCTATTGCTTCAAGAACACTTTACGATATTGCCAACGCCTGCCACTCCTCTGAACCCTACAGCAGATGCGAACAGAATCATATATCGGAAAACATGACAGCTGTGCATTCATAAGAAATTCTTATCGAACAAAATGCATTAACACTTCCTAGATGCATTGGGATTAATAGTAAATCACCAGGAATCACATTCTGTGAGATTTAAAAGAGACTTAGAAACTCCTGATTTAAAAGACTTAAAGCTGAGCAGCTCTGGGGATTTATAGGGTTTTCAAATTTACTAATACTGGAAATGCTGCTATTCTATAAAGTCTTTATTAAACAAAATAAATAACATCTTTTACCTTTCCAGAGGGAAACTTTAACTTTTAGAAGGAAAGTACTATGTAAGGTATAAAACTTGCTTTAGCATTCCATTCGATTGAAGAGGCTACTTAATGACAGACTATGGTTTACTTGTTTTGTTAAAAGAGCCCATTGATAAGGGCTTATTTATCATTGCCTGATTTATGAATTAATCCTGGATCAAACAAAGATCGGTAGGAAAGCCTATATCAGCTTATGGAATATTTTCCACAAACATCTTTAAGTAAAATATTAAAGTGTTTAAACATTTCTAAACCTGGGACAGTTAAACTTCCCAGAGGGAAGTGAGTCCTATATTTCTTATGTGTTTATGCACTTGATTCTAAATAAAGATCTGAGAAAATCTTTCTCCTTTGTTATTAAATTATTGAGTTGAAAGAGTATCTACACAAGTAGGTCCACCTTTTTTATTTTACACATGAGAAAACTGAAGCCATGACTTGACCAAGGTTATAAAGTGGAAGGTACTTATTTCAGGGGGGAAAACACTGATGGTTGTATTTGATCTAACTGAAAATACCATATGTGAATTTTCTTCAAATTTTGGCTTACTGTTTGGAAAATGAAAATTTACCCTGAGAAAAAAACTTTAGAATTTAATGGTATGATATATATAAATTCAGTTGTTTCATATCAGGTATGTGCAAAATAGGACTCTATTTTTTTCTAATGAATTATTTTCCTCTTTAAGTCTTCATTATTACTCATCAGTAGATAATTTAAAGTTATTTATTTGTACATATTCCAATCACTTCCAGCTTAAAACTTAGCTTTTCTTAGGTCCATCAGGTTCAAGTATTTTTTTTTTTTAGTCCGATTTGGGTATAGTGGCTCAGTCACTGTTTTGTTCCCAACACTGTTTAGTTGAAAGGTCTCTCCCTGCCCTTTCCTCCCACCTCTTTCTCTCTGTTTGTCTCTGCGAACCTCCTTACCTCCCTCCTCATTCTCCCATAACACTAGTGATGTCTATAGTAAGGGTCCTTCAGCGGAGAATTGAGCTGGATGTGCTTGTCCAAATCTTGGCTTTGTTTTTGGGACAGACCATATGTTACCATCAGTGTCCTGGAAGTTGACTCTAATTATGGGATGTCTCACTGCTCTTGTTCTTTATGCTTCTAGAAAAAAAAATCCATACCGCAGCCAATGTTTATGATTCCTTCATCATCTTGTGGGTTCAGTACTTCTGTCATTCATGCTCCCAGTTACCTTTTGAAGTGATTTCTCTGGACACACACACACACACACACAGAGAGACACCCTGCTGCTGAATCCTTTTCACCCTTGAAAGGGAGAGAGAGATACCAGACCCAGAGAATGCATAGGTACTTTCTTTCCTTAACTCTCTCTGTTTAGCTGTGTCACTGTGCCATTAATCAAAGATTCTCCTTTCTTAGTGTCTGGCACTAAAGGGCATCTGTGGGTTCTGTTACTTAGCCAAATCCTTTGGGAAAAAGAAGCCAGTGAAATTTCCAGACACTTGGTCTTCAGGTCTGTGAAGTTTCATGCCTAGACTAGTTGACTGACACCCTATATTGGGTGAGGACAAGTATGTTTCTTCTCCAAACTCCAGACTCAAACATCTATTTATTCTCAAAGACTGGCAAAGGCTAAAGGATTAGCACTGATTTATTTACATCTTTGCTGGATTTAGAGGCTAACACCAAGTGGTAAAGTCCTATTTGAATTTGGGTATTTTGGAGTAAGTATTATTATCATTTTTGTTTTGTAGAAAGCAGTGATCTGTGCTCTTTTAGTTTAGCTACCAGAGAAAAGGAGAAATCAGCCAGGAGCCCAGGATAACAAAAAATAAGGTTTTTATTGATATTTTATCTTCCCATTTTCCTGCAGCTTTGGATAATCTACTATATATCAGCAGAGAAACAGTAACAATTTTAAACAATTCTAAACATTTTATGGTCTGCATACTTAATACCAGTCATTGATCAAGCAGTTTGGAAACCAATGGAAGTAACATAGAAATTTTCATTTTATTTCACGTAATAGCTTTGAAAGGTAAAAGATAGGTATGTTTAGATATCTGGGAGCATTTTTAAAACGCTAGCAAAAACTGCATTATAATTGGATCATGCCTGTCAACATCTGTTTTATGCTGCTATGACAGAAAGCCACAGACAGGGTAATTTATAATAAACAGAAAATTATTTGGCTCACAGTTCTAGAGGCTGGGCAGTCCAAGAGCACTGCGCCATTATCTGGCGAGGGTTTTCATGCTGTGTAATCCCATGGTGAAAAGTGGACAACAAGAGAGGGCAGGAGCAAGAAAGCAAGAGAGTGCCAAACTTGCTTTTGTAACAAACCCACCCTTGCAATAGCAAACCTACTCTTGAGTGAATAACGTTAATTCATTCACGGAGTCAGAGCCCTTATGACTATTCCCCTCTTATTAGGCCCCACCTACTGACACTGTTATATTGGGGATTAAGTTTACAGCACATGAGCTTTGAGGGAGACATTCAAACCACTGCAATATCCCAAGGAATGGATGGCTGGCTGACCAGAATGATGCTTTTTACATATCGAGGCCTACATTTAGTGAGCGTCTATTATTGGACAAGCACTGTTCTTAGTATTTTAGTTTATTATATGATTTAATCATCACAACTCTGTATGGCACCTTTGCTGTTACCCCTTGCCAGTTTACAAATGAGGGTACTGAGGCTCAGTGGGATTAGATGACTTGCCCAAGTGTGGCAGATAGTGAGTGGCAGAGCTGGAATTATAATCCCAGTGTCCGGTGTCAGTCTTTGCTCCTAACTACTACATTGTACTATATGGTTTATCAGAGATATCATTAAATCTGACAATGATATTGCTTATGCCACCTTGGGAGTTAGATGTAGAAAGAGGCATCACATCATCCTGTAGTGCAGCTGTTTTTGCTGGGCCTAAATGTTCCCCACATTGCTCTTATCTCAAAAAGATAATCGTGGTCATTGCCTGCCTTCCCTGAGTATATTTAAAATATAACGACTCTGAAATCTCTACAGAGTTAATTCAGCAGGTTTGGTTGAGATTCTGGGGTCTGTATACTTTTGCTAGTATCCAGGTGTTCTGATCATCATGCAGGTTTCCTTCTGGCCCTTTGTGTTACTAACGTACCTGTTTCTCTGAGTGCTAAATCTGTAGACCTGAACCTCATGAAATGCTTTTCCACACGTTCCAGGCAGAAAAACAACTGTGTAAAGGCCCTGGAGTGGGCTGGGAATAAGATTTGCATGTTTAAAGATAAGAAAAAATGCCAGTGTGGCTGGGGATTAGTGAGAAATGGGGAAGGAATAGAAACTGTGATCATAGGGGTCAGATCATAGAGGGCTTGATAGGCTATGGTGTGGAGTTTGCATTTAATTACAAATAAAATAAGACACCGTGGGGGCTTTTATGTAGGGGCTGACATTATCAAATTTAATATCTTAATAAATAAAATTAAGGCAGGTTTGGCTCACTGCAACCTCCACCTCCTGGGTTCAAGCAATTCTCCAGCCTCAGCCTCCCAAGTAGCTGGGACTATAGGCACATACCACCAAACCCAGCTAATTTTTGTATTTTTAGTAGAGACAGAGTTTCACCATGTTGGCAAGGATGGACTTGATCTGCTGCCCTTGTGATCTACCCGCCTCGGCTTCCCAGAGTGCTGGGATTACAGGCCTGAGCACTGTGCCTGGCCGGCAACTTTTTCAATTTTCAAATGTATATTACTTTTCAATTTATGTGGTAACAATTACCACAAACACAGTAGTTTAATGTAGTTATTCTCTTACAGTGTTGTAGGTTAGAAGTCTGACTTAGATCTTGGTGGGCAAAGGCCAAGTTGTCGGCAGGATCTGCTCCTTTCTAGGGATTTGAGGGGAAACTCGTTTCCTTGCCTTTCCGCTACCAGAGGACACTCAAATTGCTTGGCTCCTAGCCTCCTTCCTCCATTCTCAAAGCCAGTAATAGTACCTCTCTCTGACTCTTCTTTTGGGGTCACAGTGCTCTTTGAATCCAGCTGTTAAAGGTCCTCTGCTTTTAAATCTCTACCTGATTAGCTGAGTTTACTCAGATAATCCAGGAGTTATTTTTATTTTTCTATGTCAACATCCTTAATTTAATCCCATCTGCAAAACTCTTTTTGCCACATAAGGTAACCTATTCAGTGGTTCTAGGCATTAGAACATGGCCATCTCTGTGTATGTTGGGGGCACTGTTCTGCCAATCACATGGTAGATTGAAATTTTTATAAAAAGTTCCATGTAACATAAAAGTTTGAAGCTGGTTTGAATCTGGCATTCTGAATGGTGATGTTTTTAGTGAGGCTTTCTTTTTCTCTATAAAATCAACAAAATATTTCATCATTTTCTGAAACCTTTACCAGCCCCGTTATGCCTTAAATGTGTACAGAAGCTTCTATATTACACATAAATTTTTTTTCTTTCAATTGTTTCCTCTCCCCCAAGTGTTCTTTCCTTTTATTTCTGCATTATCTTTATGTCAAAGCATTTCTCAACTTGACATTTTCTTTCCAAGGTTTTAGCCTCCCATTGCACAGGTTTTTTATTGCTTCACAGGAGAAACTCATCACAAAGTTGTTTTTATTCGCCACCTGATTACTTTACTTTTTGACACCAACATCATTTTCACCTCTGATGTTTCATATTTGAAGGAGGTTGTAGATGAAGACAATTAAAATTCTATTAGTATTCTTAGTTAAGTGTCAGTTTTAAAATAGATTTATGTTTATCTGGTTTAAACATGTACACATGTATATATGTATGTGTGTGTGCTTGTGTGTGTGTACATATGCATGTATTTTATGAACTTTCATTTAAAATTTCTTCCCATTATATTATCACCAGGCAGCTGACTACCTGTGATGTAGTTACACTGCCAAACACTGTGAGTTCTACAGAGAGTAAAGTTGCAGGTAGAAAAGATTGGAAGAGTATAATCATCAACAGATTATTAATGCTCTTGTTACCTATTTCCAACGACTGCACAAGCCTATTATGTGAGCGTTCCTATTAACTCATTCACGCAGATATTTGGATTTAGAGTTAAATCTCTTTAAGCAAGTCTTAAAATTTAAAAGTACATGACAGCAAATTTGTATGTCTATTCCACTTAGTAAGAAGGACCGAAAAACTTCTCACAGGTTTTGTCATTTAATTTGCTCTGTCCCTACATTTTTGTAAATGTTATGGCTGTTCTTTGACAAGTCTCTAATTTTTCAAATAGAATGACTGTTCATGAGAGGATTTCAATTTTCAGTACTTGGCTTTTTTTTTCTTTTCTCCTTAAATATACAGCTTAAGTTGCAAAAATGCCAGTTTGAACTTCAGCTACTCAAATTTAAATATCAACCAAAGTCTCCTTAAATCCTGTGATATTTTGATCTGTGCCCAAATCCCTGTATTTTTATGTCACATTAGAGAAACTCTGACCTTCCTACTCTTTAGCTGGAGGGATAGGAGATCCTAATGTCTGGATCGTTCTGGAGGCTCTAGTTTAAAAAAATTTTTTTTACTGTCTTTGTTTCCAAAGTTTGAACTATGAAAAAACTCCCTTGCAGATTGGTAATATTATTTTGAAACTCTCAAGAGGTGGGGTGTGTGGTGGGGTTGGTTAATAAATAAATGTAAACCTTGACATTATCATTGTGAGGCCACTGAGAGGCCAGGTTATGACAGTGGCTTTTAGAAAACTTGTTTTCTTAATCTCTGAATTAAAACAGATAAATATTTTGAAAATCATATTTCAATATAAACTAACCTAATTTAGGAAAGTATTCAGGATTTTAAAATAGTCACTGGATAAATTTAAAATAATGTTACTGCTCAGTTTGTGAAAATATTCAGATCAACTTACAAGGATTTGAAAATATTATATTTACAGACAAATGGTACAAATATATCACAGACCTAAAAATTGGTTTATAAACAATCTAAACATTACATGCAGAGTCAAGATATTTTAAGGATGTGCTTGAGGAAGTGCAAATCTTCATTTCATGGAAAAATAAAGAACTCAGTGCTAAGGAAATTGATGTTATGCTAGAAAGTTCCCTATCTGAAATATGTATACAAACTGTGAAGGGGAAAAGAAAGCGATCTAACACATGACTTCTAAATATTAAAGACAAAAGTCAAAACTTTAAAGGATGTAGCTCAATATTTTAATTTTTCCATTAAAAATCTTTCAATAATTCTTCAACACTTGAGCATTGATTGGGTGAAAGGCTGTACAGTTTGCTGTGGAGTATTCAAAGCTAAATTTAACATGGCTTGTGCACTCATGGCCATTTAATAGGAGAGAAAAATCATGCATGCAAATAATTACTGAACGTAGTACAGTGTTTGCTGCTATAAAAAAAAAGGTAGAGTTTAAATATGGGACTTAAGAGGGCAAATACTTACATTTAACTGGCCCAGGAAAAGTTTAATGGAATTGGTATTTGAATTGCACCTGGAAGGTTATCTGTAACTCTGGGTATTCAGAAGGAACAAGACAGGAAAGATACAGAAGAGAGGAGGAGCAGAGGCTGTAGTTCAAGTGCAAGTATGAAACAACAGAGTGGGACAAAGGACACACGCACCAAACTGGCACTCCTTAGGCCATCAGAAGGCATATTTTCATCGGCTTGAAAAATATCAACTTTTCTTTTGAATTAGTGTTCTAAATTTAAAAATCAGCAGATTTTCTATTAAAATAAAGAGTCCTGGCTTCTCTTGAGATGCCAGGCCCACATGGGTTCGTGGCAGTGATCAGCTGGAGCTGAGCAGTGCAATCTCCTCCTTCAGGTGTGGCCTGTGTCTTCCATTGTTTTTTTCTGCCCAAGACTATTTCCCTCATTTTCTTACCCTGCCCTGTCTCTGTTGGCATTAGAGACTTCAACCACTGAGTTGGAGCCAGGTCATGAAGTGTCTTGTATGAATAAGCTAGTAAATTTAACTCTTCATCTCTTGTAAAAAAAAAAAAGTTTTTGAGGAAAGAGTGCCATAACCAGATCAGTGCTTCAGACAGATCTGACAGCTGACTGGGCGTGGTGACTCACGCCTATAATCCAAGCACTTTGGTAGGCCAAGGTGGGTGTATCACCTGAGGTCAGAAGTTCAAGACCAGCCTGGCCAAAATGGTGAAGCCCTGTCTCTACTATAAATACAAAAATTAGCCTTGAGTGGTGGCGGGCGCCTATAATCCCAGCTACTCGAGAGGCTGAGACAGGAGAATTGCTTGAATCCAGGAGGCAGAGGTTGTAATGAGCTGAGATCATGCCACTGCACTCCAGCCTGGGTGACAGAATGAGACTCTGTTTCAAAAAAAAAAAAAAAAAAAAAAAAATGAAAGAAACATCTGAGAGCTGTATTTTACATGGATTGAAATGGTGAGAATTAAGGGTGGAGAGAATAGTTAGGAAGCTACAAAATAAATCAGGTAAGAAATGAGGTTGAAACTAGGAGAGAGTGACAACTTAAAGATACTATGAAAGTGGAATGTATGAGATGTTTGAGCATGGAGTGGTATGTTCATCATAGCATTATTCACTACAGCAAGGTGGCATCAATGGTGGATTAGATAATGAAGACGTGGTACATATACACCATGGAATACTATCCCAGCCACAAAAAGAATGAAGTCATGTAGTCATGTCTTTTGCAGCTGGAAGCCATTATTTTAAGTGAATTAATGCAGAAACAGAAAACCAAATTCTACATGTTTTCACTCATAAGTGGCAGCTAAATACTGGGTACTTGTGGACATGAAGATGACAAAAATAGGCACTGAAGACTAATAGAGTGGGGAGGAAGAGTAAAATGGGGATAAGCGTTGCAAAACTGTTGGGCACTATGCTCACTATCTGGGTGACAGGATCATTTGTATTCCAAACCTCAGCTTCATAGAATATACTCATGTAACAAAATTGCACATGTACACCCTGAATCTAAAAGAGGAATTGAAATGAAAGAAAAACGATATGCCAGACATGGTGGCTCAAGTGCTGTAATCCCAGCACTTTGGGAGGCTCAGGAGGGAGGACTAAAGCCCAGGAATTGGAGGACAGCCTGAGCAACGTGGTGAAACCCCGTCTCTACAAATATTATGAAAATTAGCTGAGCTTGGTGGTGAATGTCTGTAGTCCCATCTACTCAGGAGGCTGAAAGAGGAGGATTGCCTCAGCCTGGGAGATGGAGGCTGCAGTGAGCCATGATCACACCATTGCACTCTAGCCTGGGTGACAAAGCAAGACACTATATAAAAAAGTGTCAGTTTTGAGAGAGAATAATTTAAGTGTCTTATTTGTCTCCATCTTTATCTTCTACTAAGTGCCTACATACTATTTAATTTGTCTTTAAAGGATATCAGAGAAAACAACTATATGAGACTTTTGGTTTTATTTATTATAAGAATGCTAAGGATATTGTTTATATATTACATAGAATCTTTTCAGGATAACTAACAAAAGAAATTTCTCTGTGGTCTTTTTTTTTTTTTATTGCATTTTAGGTTTGGGGGTACATGTGAAGAACATGGAAGATTGTTGCATAGGTACACACATGGCAGTGTGATTTGCTGCCTTCCTCCCCATCTCTGTGGTCTTGATAGTAGGAGCACGTGTGCTTATACTGAACTGCTGTGTGATTTTTCTTTGTATGGACACTGTAAACATGCAACTACTCATATTTATCTTTTTTCTTTGGCTGATGTAGAAATCTCAGAGCCATAAGTGTGCCCACATAATTTTACAACATGTACTTTGTGTACTAACTTTATTCTTGGCTCCATCTTAAGCTTTATTTTTAAATCTTTCTCCTTTGGTCTCATTGTGCTTTCTACTTATTTTTAAAGTATTTATGTAACTTTACGTTTTTTTTTAAAGATTGCCTTACATTTTTTTAAGAACAATCTAGTGCATAAAGAATATATTGTAATCACATTAACTATTCTCCTGTTTAAATTAAGCCCCCAATTTTCACTTTCTATGACTCTATAAAAATCAAATAGAAAGGAAACTAGATTTGATAGAAAGTAAACTAAGGTTCACCTTCAATGAAGATTCTTAAAGTTTGAAAATACAGGACAAATGCATAGACTTCAAGAAAATCCAAGAAATAATATTCAGAAAAGGATAAACATTAAAGCTATGTTACCAAGTTAATACAAAGCAATAAAAGATCTTGTTCCATTAAAAAAGAATATTTAAAGTACATATTCCAACATAACTTAATATAACATTCATCTTGATTTGGATATAATTTTAACCTGGAGTTATGTCTAAAAAATGTTTTCCAGACTTGGGAAAAATCTCTTTGCCTGTGACCAAAATATCAATTAAGGAATATAATCCACTGTATTATTCCATTCTCACTCTACTAACAAAGACATACCCAAGACTGGGTAATTCATAAAGGAAAGAGGCTTAACTGACTCACAGTTCAGCATGGCTGGGGAAGCCTCAGGAAACTTACAATCATGGAGGAAGGGGAAGCAAACATATCCATCTTCACATGATGGCAGCTAGAAGTGCAGAGTGAAGGTAAGGAAAAGCCCCTCATAAAGCCATCAGATCTCTTAAGAACTCACTCACTATCATGAGAACAGCATGGAAGTAACTGCTCCCATGATTCAATTATCTCCCACTGGATCCCTCCCCCAACATGTGGAAATTATGGGAACTACAATTCAAGATAAGATTTGGGTGGGGACAAAGCCAAACCATATCACCCACTGAATTCAAACATCTTACTAATAAGTGGATACTAATCTGGTAGCTTTATTTCTTGAATTTTCAAGAAAGTTATGTGTTCATTCAGTATCCTTTTTATATTTTAGAAATTCTGAAATAAGCATGAAATACTTCCAGCCCTTGGATTGGAAAGAAATTGAGCCCTAGAGTATAAAAAATACATTCATGGTGAAACATTAAGCAGACTGACATAATCAAACATGCAATCTTTGTTTATATAAGGAAACTAATTTTACTTGCAAAGACTGGGAAAATAGTGTGGTATTGTCTATTTTATTTGAAGTTAATATTTATGATATACTCTAAGTTAGATAAAAAAGTACTAGCCTGGGAGTCAGGCTTATATCTGATCTGCCACTGATTGGCTCAATGACTTTCAGCAAATTGGTTAATTTCTCTTCAATTCATTTCCTTCCTGTCTAAAATGGCATAGGTGTCTTTGAACTAGATGATATCCAAAGACCCTTCCAATTCTAACACTGTATGGTTTTCATGTCTATTATCCATATGTTGCAAAAAGATTCGTGCTGGACAAGTCCTCTGTATGAATGAAGAGGTCCTTTTGGTTTGAGGCGTACTCTTTTAAGAGTTTTCTTTTGGTTTTACATTTGTCCCTTTGCTTTGTGCCTGCCTATTTTAAATTTGACTCTATCATTGACAGCTTCATAAAGTGAATGGAAATAGATCATGCTGAGCAGAAGGAAGATTGATTAAAGAAAAAGATGAATAAAGCTGAAGAAGAATAAGAGGGATATATAGAAACTCAGAAAATAGTTAATCAAGAGAGTAGAAAGATGGGATTGAGAACTACAGCCTCAAACATCTTTTGATTCGGGAGATATTTCAATTTGCTGTGACATTTTACTACTGTATTTAAAATTAACTATATGGATAGATTTCTCGGACCATTTTTATGTGCGAAGGACCGTGGGTCACAGGTATTTGGATCACCCTATCCACCCTTTACTTATGTTGTGTCTTTTATTGACATCTGAATACAATGTGTCTGCTCTTAATTCATCCAGTCTCTTTATAATCAAATCTATTGTTAAATTTTTAGAGCTCATTCCTTTTAAAGAAAAGTGATTTAAAAACTCCATAGTTTCTGGCGCATATTCTCTCTTGTTTCTTCCTTGAGCCTCCCTGACTAATTTTTTTCTGGTTCCTTCTCATCTTTGGGATGCATTTCTAAATGTTTAAATACTCCAGGACTCACTTCTTAGGTCTTGTACTTTCTTTTGTATATTTTTCACTTCTTTTTTTTTTTTAAATAGAGACAAGATCTCACTGTGTTGCCCAGGCTGGTCTTGACTTCCTGGCCTCTAGTGATCCTGCCACCTTGGCCTTCCAAAGCAGTTGGATTACAGGTGTAAGTCACTGCACCCAGCCTATTGTAGTTTTTTTCTGCACTGATCATTAGGTGGTCTCACCCAGTCCTATTGTACTACATACCGTCTATATGCTAAAAACTCTCAATGACCAGAACTCCAGTACAGACATTGTCAGGGAAACCTGCTAGTAATACAAAGCTGATTTATTAAACTTGATGGCAAAGAGAGCCCTAGCTTTATAGAGAACTAGCCATCTCTCACAAGGGAGTCTTAAGGAAGGGTGCTTACAGGTCTTTTAGGACTAGAGTTAGTCATATGATAGTTTTAACATGGAAATAAGTAAGTTTGTCCAGGCAGGGATTATTCAGAATTGGATGAGTTGTTACTCAGTGCCACATTGTCAGAAAGGCCTCCTTTGATTACCTTGATTACCTTGATACAACAGAGCAACTCCACTGCAACTTTCTACCCACTAGAACTGCTCAAAGATTCATTCTCACCACTTGACATATTTTATATAGATTTATTTATTTTTTGTTGGATTCCTCCTGTAAAGCTTCAATGAGACAGGGCTCTCGTCTAGCACTTAGAACAAAACCTAACACAAGACAGGCATTCAGTACACACTTGGAGAAGAAATGAATAAATGATACTCTTAATTAATGCTTGCTGTAATTACTACTTTTAACTTTTAATTTTTTAGTAATTATTTCCCAGCTTAAATATCTGATTAGAGTTGAAGCCATTTCAAGGACTACAGTCAGTTGGTTCCTAGCAGAGGCTCACCTGTTTGAGTACCAGCCTGTGTGTCTATGTCTGGGAATCTCCTCTTTCAGATGATGATAGTTCCAAGTGACCAGTCCAAGGCAGTGGACATGAGGGATGTGATCTCTTGTTTTACTTCACATTTTATTTTTTTTGCTTTTATAAAGACTCAGTATAAAGGGAAGCAAGTGGAATTCCTTTTTATCTTCTAATTTTCTTTTCCTTTCTCATTTCTCATTTTCCTCCTCCCCCCCAGCTAACCTCTCCTTCCTTCCTTCCTTCCCCTCCTTCCTTTCCTCCCTCCTTCTTTCCTTCCTTCCTTCCTTCCTTCCTCTTCGTTTAATGAGCGAGATTATTAGGTCTGCACTTTACTTAACCATTGAAAAAGCATTTGATCTAATTTTATTACAGTAGAAAAAAATTAATCACTGATTTGATTTCTGCCAAAACTTTCCAGAACTTTCTCAAAGCTATGCTTCACAGTCAATACTTAAACTTACAAGCAGTTTTAATGTATATGAACAATGGAGTTTGCAACGAGTGCTCCAATTTGGGAATGAGCCACATGTTTGAGAAATGCAATTCATTTTACGTTGTGTAGCCACTTGTGATTTGTGCTTGTTTCCTGAATTAGAATTTGGAATCAGGAGATGAGATGACAGCTGGAATTGTACCCTGAAGCAGTAAAGAAGCTAAGGAAGCACATACTACTTGTTGTTTGTTTGTTTTAGTAAATTTTCTTTTGTTTTTAATTTTTATCAATGTAATACATGTGCTGGTTGAAATTTCTTTTTTTAAGTATTGAGAGGCTTATAATGTTTGAAATAGAAACAGCAGCAATCCCTGCTACATTTTCCATTCTTTGGCCAAGTCTCAGTTTCAAAGGATAATTACTTTGAACATCAGTTTTTTTTTCTAGTATTTAACTTTACTTTAAAAATAATATGCTTGTATTGCTATTTCTTGAGGTATAAAGTCTAGATTTATCTATTGACTTCATAAAATGGAGGGTGAGCATTTATCTATTCTACATCACTCATCCAAGTCTCTTCCCTTATCCTTCTAATAGAATTATAGTGAAACAATAGTAATTTATATTAATATAACTGCACATATAATTCTCTGAGAAAATAAGTAATATATTACAATTGTATTTCCTTTCTTAAATGTTTGTTTTTCCTGAGGTTAACAATTTATCTCTAGCTAATTTATTTCTTTTCCTATAGTTAGCAATTATCCAATTTTGTTTTTGAGAGTTATACTTAATTTTTTAATGTTTTATCACATCTCCCATTAGGATCATGGAATTGGATAATTCTGAGCAGCACCATTCACTCCAAAACTGTATAACATATTGGTCTTGTAAACCCATTAATAGTATTTTCCAATCCCTACTTGTATTTCCATATAAATCTTAGAATCAGCTTATCAATTTTTACCAAAAAAAGGAAAAAGAATGTTGTTTAGGATTGCATTAATTCTACATGTCAGTTTTAAGAGAAATGACATTTTAATATTTAGTCTTCCAATCCATGAACAAGGTATGTCTCTCTATTAGTTATGTCTTCATTAGTTTCTCATAGTATAGTATTATAGTTTCAGTGTAGAGGTGTTGCACATCTTTTTTTTCAGATTTATCTTTAATGCTACTTAAATAGTATTATTTTATAATTTCAGTGTCTAATTGTCTGATACTAGTACATAGAAATAAAACTAATGATTTCTGTATTCGTCTGGCATCCTGCAACTTGCTAAACTCACTTTTTATAAATAGTTACAGCATTTTTATAGATGTCATTGATATATAGATGATCATGATAGCTATGAATAAACAGATTTAATTTTTTATTTCTAATCTACATGCCTTTTACTTATCTTTCTCACCTTATTTCTCACTTTATTGCACTGTGTTGTACAGTAAGATAAACAGGAGTAGTGAGACTGAAGATTCTTGTGTTTTTTCTAATCTTAGGGGTAAAACATTCAGTTTTTAAAAATCAATAGGTATTTCTTAATGTTTGTAATAGGATTTTTATAGACACCATATATCAAATTGAGGATGTTTCCTTCTATTCCTAGTATGCTAGAATTTTTATGAGAAATGGATGTTGGATTTTGCCAAATGTTTTCTCTATGTTTATTAAAATTATTGTTTCTCTTCACTATGTTCACTAAAATTATGATTTTTCTTAGTTTTTAATATGGTTAATTGAATTATTAAATGTTAAACTAATTTTATATTTTGGCGTAAACCCTGCTTGATCATGGCGAATTCTCCTTTTTATATATTGATGACTCCATCTAGTAAAACCTTGCTTAGAATTTTTATATCTATTTTTGTGAGGAACATTTACATCTATTTTTGTGAGAGTCATTTGTGGGTTCTGCTTCAGCAGACTTAAATGTCCCTGCCCAGCAGCTCTGAAGGGACCAATGGATCTCCCAGTACAGCACTTGAGCTCTGATAAGGGACAGACAGCCTGCTCAAGTGGCTCCCTGATCCCTGTTTATCCTGACTAAGAGACACCTCATACAGGAGAGCTCTGGCTGACATTTGGTGGGTACCCTTCTGGGACAAAGATAACAGAGGAAGGAACAGGCAGCAGTCTTTGCTGTTCTGCAGCTCCCACAGGTGATTCTGAGGCAAGCAGGGTCTAGAATGGACCTCCAGCAGACCTGCAGTAGAAGGGCCAATTAGAAGGAAAGTTAAAAAACAGAAAGAAATAACTTCAATATCAACAGAAACCCACTCAGAAACCCCATCCAAAAGTCACCAACTTCAAACACCAAAGGTAGATAAATACACAAAGATGGGAAGAAACCAGTCCCAGATGGCTGAAATTGCTAAAACCAGAATGCCTCTTCTCCTCCAAGGGATCACAACTCCTCACCAGCAAGCTTTCCTTTCTTGTAATGTCTTTATTAGATTTCAAGATCATAGTATTGAGAACCTCATAGAATAAATTAGGAAGCAGTTCTTTCTCTTCAATTTTCAAGAAAATTTTGCAGAATTCACATATTTTTTAGTAGTTCCTTAAGTATGCCTTCAAGTTCCTTGTTTTACCAGTGAGGTCATTGGGATCTGAAGTTGCCTTTGTAAGAAATTTTTTTTTTTTTTTTTTTACTACAAGTTATGTTTCCTTGATGTATTTAAGACAACTGACATTAACTAGTAATTCTTGGGTGATCTTTGGTAGTTTGTGTTATTCAAGAAATTTTTCTGTTCCATCTAAGTTTTTAAATTTACTGATAAAAAGTTATTCATAATATTCCATTGTTATTTTCTCAATATTGGCCATTTGTCTCTTATCTCTTTTTGTCCTGATCAGTCTGGATACAGATTGTTGGAAATAGATGTTGGAAACAGATGCTTGGTGCCGTAAAGGAAAATCAGCACTGAGACAAAGGATCTTTCAGCAACGCAATTTTTACTTCCTGGACTGCAGGAAGGGTACTCTTCACTAGCCGTCTTGCCACGAGAGTACAAAGAAAATCAGCACTGAGACAAAGGATCTTTCAGCAACGCAATTTTTACTTCCTGGACTGCAGGAAGGGTACTGTTCACTAGCCATCTTGCCACAAGAGTACAAAGAACAAAGGGAATACACACAAATTTATTCCTTAGGCATTTGGGGGACGTCCCTACTGCTGTGTTTGATCTCCTTTGGCTGGAGTCAGACCTCACAATCTAAACTAAAACCTAGCTGGCTAGCAACTTAAAACTTTTCTTAACAGGTAAAAGCAATGGAGAGATGGGACATGTCTATAAGCACATCCAGCACAGATATCTTGGTTAAAGTACAAGGACATAGAATGTACTACATGCCTGTAAGCACAGCATGTTTAATAGGTACATAGAATAGGGCTTAATGAAGTTATTAACACACTTATGATTTATTCTTTAAAAAACTTTAAAAAGTAACTTTTCTACTTCCCACAGAGATTTATGAATTTTATTGATCTTAAAGATTACTTCCTGTAGATGGTACATAGTGGGTCTTGCTTTTTCTACAACCATTGTGACAACCTTGCCTTTTAATTAGTAATCTTTGCACTATTTGTATGTAATGTAATTATTGATATGGTTAGATTTAAAGCAATCATCTTAATTATTTATTTTCTGTTGCCTCATTTGTCTTTTGTTCTCTTTTTCCTTCTTTTTATTATTTCTTTCGGATTATCTTTGATGACTCTATTTTTTCCCCTTTGTTGGATTATTAGTTATAAATCCTTTTTTATTTTAATGCTTGCTTGTTGTTATGATACTATATATCATAGCATACTGTGAAGTGATAATGCACTTCTTTATGTATAGTATAAGAACCTTAACATAGTATCATTCTATTTCTCTCCTGCTATTTTTGTCATGTATTTTACTGTTACATTTATTAGAAACTTCATAATACAGTGATATGCTTTTTTTACACATTTAATTATCTTTAAAAGAGATTTAAATAATATAATTAAATCCTAATATTTACTCATATAGTTAACATTCCCTGTGTTCTTCATTATTTTGCATAGATCAGTTTCCATCTAGTATCATTTCCCTCTGACTGAAAGAATTCCCTTAATTTAATTTTTTTTTGTTATACGTGTTTAACAGTAATGGATTTATTCAGCTTTTGCATGTCTAACAGCACCCTTATTTTGCCTTCAATTTTGAAAGCTAGTTTTTCTAAGTATAGACTTGGTCTTCTAGCACCCACTTTTGCCTATTAAGGAATCTGATTACATTCCAATTCTTGTTGATTTTACCTCCAGAAGCTTTTAGGATCATCTCTTTATCTTTGATGACTGGATATTTCATCCAATATTTCAGAGTAATGGGTTTTGGTGTCTATCTTTCTGTGGGGAAAATTTCCTGGTCCTTTCCATCTAGAACCTAGTAATCTTTATTTCTGAGAAATTTTATATTTCTTTAACAATTTTCACTCTTTTATTATCTTTGTTTCTTTCTTTTCTAAAAGTGCTATTTTAAAATTTACATTTAATTTAATTACATTTTTATGTTGACTTCTTTGATTGACTTTCTGTGACTTAACATTGAGAATCTATGACTTAACATTTTTCTCTTATGTTAGTGGTTATTTTGTTTTAATTTTCAGGTGATCTCTTAAACTTTATACTCCTACTTGTTACCAACATTTTTTGTTATCCTAGTTTCAATGTTCAAGGCTTCTTTCTGATTTTTTCCTTTTCTTTTAAACACTGTTTTCTGATTTTTTTAATGTAATTTTGTTTTTCTGTTTCAATATATTTCATAATATTTTATTTTTAGAACTTTTATTTTCTCACTGTTTTATCTGCATGGAGTTTTTGTTTGTTTGTTTGTTCTGTTTGGGTGTCTTTCTTCAGTTATTAGTGAATCTTGCTTAGATGTCCTTTCACATTGCAGTGGGACACTGTGAAGTGGAATGTGCTACTCACTGAGCATTTGAGAAGCATGGCCTTCATTGCAGGGTGCTTTTCAAAAAACTAATTTACTTTACTGGGGAACTCCTAATTGTTAATATGGAAATATATATTTCTGCATTTTCTTTAAGGTCAATTTTGTTTCCCCGTGAAAAATTGCCTGGCTATAGGAGTTTTGGGAAGCAGGAAGAAATAGGAGGGCTCCCATCATTTGCATGCAGACTTATTTTAAATCTCATGTTTCATCTTGCCCTTTACTGTGCAAGATGCCTTTGAGTCCCAAACCACTTCCTTTTTATGTGTCCTGAGAATAAGCCTGCTAACTCCTGTCTGAGGTGGGGTATGCAAGTCACTCTGTGTGTGGGAGGTGTCATCTAGCCCCATGTGATGGCAAGGGACTCTGGAGATTTGTCTGTTCCATATATAGTCCTGTATTTTAGCTTCTGGTATCACTGAACTTCTCTGTGGTACTTGCCTTCAACATCAGTGCTCTCTCAGGAGCAAACATGCTTGCTTCTTGGAGATATCTCCTGTGGGTGCTTTAGATGGTAGCTTTTTCTACTCCACTAAATCAGTCATTCTTCCATTCTATTGAACATTTTTGTTTGCTGTCATTTCCACTTCTGTTCTAATTGTTCATGTGAGTTCATACATTTTTTAATTTCAACCTTTATTATGCATGGAATCATCTAGAGGGTTTGTTCATATCAAGCCTTCACTGGAGGTTTGCTTTTATGATTTACTATATCCAAGTTAAGTTTAAACTTGCCCCAGAGACTTCTGGCTGCATTTAAAAGAGATTCAGAGAAAGGACAGGGAAAGTTTTTGCACAGCACATGTGAGTGCTGCACAATGCACTTCATTCTCTCTTACATGTAAGTTTCTTTTTTCTCCATTTTAAGGGTGAGGAAACAAAGGTTTATAACAGTAAGAAATTTCTCCGGGCCATAAAAAAGAATCCAGGTTCATGTGTGCTGCAATTTTGTGTTTTTTTCCCCTACACACCAGTGTTTCTCAACACATAAGGCAACCAATCAGTCCCGTTTGTCTGGGAACTGCTCTGGTTTTAGTACTGACGTCCTGTATCCCTGGGACTCCTCAGCACCAGGCAAGATGGGATGGTTCTGGTTGCACACTAAAAACATTACAGAAGTTTTTAAAATACAAATACCTTGGTCTTGTTTTCATGAGAATCTGGTTTAATGATTTTTTAAACAGCTGGAATGATGTAATTCTAATGTGCAGCTAGAGTTGTGAACCACTGCCTTACATGTGCTACCGTGAAGAAAGCCAACAGCTTGGATTCCATCATCTTTTAATCCTTTCATGGTATGTAAACCACTAGATCCAGTGGTTATTGGTACACACAATATAACAAAGGTGTAGTCTATAGACTGGTGCTATTGGTCAAGCTGGCCTGCTGCCTGTTTTTGTAAATAAAATTTTATGGGAATATACCCATGCCCGTCATTTACATATTGTAAATGGCTGCTTTCTCCCTGTTGCTGTAACTGCAGAGTTGAGTAGTTTGACACTATAGGGTTCACAAATCCTGAAATATTTATACACTGGTCTTTCACATAATTTTTTTTCTGACTTCTGCTACAGACCCTAATACAAATAAAAACCGAAACAAAAAAGCCTCCATACTAGAAGTGCCACTGGGTATTTAAGGGAAAGGATTTTTCTTGAATCAAGCTAGTTCTCAGGCCTGAGGAGGAAAATAAGTTGTGGAAGGTATTGCTTGCCTTTCCAAGTTTAATGTGCATGCATATGATGTAAGGACCTTGTTAAAATGCAGTTTCTGATTCAGCAGTGTGAATGGGGCTAGAATGCTGCGTTTATAACACTCTCCCAGATGGTGTCAATGTTCCTAATCCAAAGACCACAGTTGAAGTAGCAAGTATGTAAACTTCAGGCTACTCATCACAGTGCAGAGTGATTTCACCTAAAGCCACAGCAGCAGCTGGTTGCCACAATACAAACAAGAGCTGCCACTTACCTACCACAGCTATGTGCCAGGTATGTCAAATGTGGAAGCACACCTTCAGTGTGGGGGGAGAAACAGGTCTTTAATGTCACCTTAGTACAGTGGCTCTCAAAGTGTATAATGGCAGCATCAACATCAGCATTACCTGGAACATGTTATAGATGTGAATTCTTGGGTTCCGCTTCAGACAGTGAAACAGAAATTCTGGGGTGAGGCACTCTAAGTTTTAACAAACCCTCCAGGGGCTGGGTGCAGTGGCTCACGCCTATAATCCCAGCACTTTGGGTGGCTGAGGTGGGCAAGTCACAAGGCCAGGAGTTTGAGACTAGCATGGCCAACATGGTGAGACCCCGTCTCTACTAAAGATACAAAAAATTAGCTGGGCATAGTGGTGGGCACCTATAATCCCAGCTCTTGGGAGGCTGAGGCAGGAGAATCACTTGAACCAGGGAGGCAGACGTTGCAGTGAGCTGAGATTGAGCCACTGCGCTCCAGCCTGGTGACAGAGTAAGACACCATCTCAAAAATAAAAATAAAAAAAAGAAAGAAAAGAAAAAGAAGAAAACCCTTCAGGTGATTCCATGCATACTAAAGTTTGCGATCACTGTGTTGGAAGTTTAAGGTTTTTTTTGACTGAAAATGCTCATGCAGCTATGAGGATAGCACAAGCTTACAAAGGTGGACTAGGGGCTGGACATTAGGAAGCAATCTCTTAGGTGGCCAACTGCATCTATAACTCTGGGAAGGGGCTGTGAAATCCTGGAGGGCACAGGTATTGTGTTCAAGGCGTAGATTAACCGAATAATGAATCATTTCTCAATCTGCAGAGATGGTTTCACTCTGACACTGTGGAAGGGCAACAGGATCAGGAGTACCACACAGGCCTCAGGTACCACAAGTTCTTGACTCAATCAATGAGTAAAACAACGTATTACGTGGAGAAAAATGTGAACGAATAAAAAAGCCAGCAGGGTACTTAATTTTGCACTTGAATTCATTTCTCTTGTTGGTTTTGCTTTAAGTCGATATGATTTCCTCTATGTTTTGGAAAATTAAACTATAAAATAAGCATGTTCATAATAGAAACATTAGAAATAAAAATATTAATATTTTTATTAGAATAAGAATATTAAATTAAAATTACCTGTGATCATACTTAATGCCAAATAATGCATCCGTGTACCTAATTTTCTAAACCCTCACTAACACTGGTTATTACATATTTAGAAAACAAATTCAATAAATGAAAAATGGTATCGAATAGTTTTCACTGACATTATTTTCAACATTGAAATACTGTTTATAAAAGCACTGTGTACCCATTCAAAAAATCAAATCATTCAGAATAATATGCCATTAGAATTTAAATTAGCTAAATGTTTTGCTTTAAAAACCTTATAATAGTTTTTAATTTTTAAAAATTATTTATTTTATTTTATTTTCTGTCTCATTCAGGTATAATTGACAAGTAAAAATTGTATATATTTGTGGTATACAGTGTAATATTTTGATGTACTATACATTGGAAATGATTACCAAATTCAAGCTAATTAGCATATCCATCAGCTAACATGGTTTCCTTTCCTAGTTGTAAGAACAATTAAGATTTACTCTAGTAAATTTCAGGTATACAATACAGTATTATTATATATTGCTATACATTAAATCTCCAGAATTTATTCATCCTGCATAACTGAAACTTGGAAACCCTTGACCAACATCTTTCTATTTCTCCAACACCACATTCCTTGCAAGCCACCATTTCATTTCCAGCTTCTATAAGTTTGACTTTTTAAGATTTCACACATAAGTGAGATTATACAGTGTTTATCTTTCTGTGCCTGGCTTATTTCACTTAGCATAAGGTCCTGTTAACTTAAATAACAGAAAGAGAGGCTCTTTAAAAGAAAAGATGTTTATTTGGGAAGGAAGCGTTTGCAATGGGAACTTGCCATAGTCAGTCAATGTATTAGTTCATTTTCACACTACCACAAAGAACTACTGGAGACTGGGGTGATTTATGAAGACCTGAGGTTTAATTGACTCATAGTCATGCAGGCTGTCCAGGAAGCATGACTGGGCGGCCTCAGGAAACTTACAATCATGGTGGAAGGCAAAGGGGAAGCAAACACCTTTTTCACATGGTGGCAGGAGAGAGCGAGCTAAGGGGGAAGTGCCACACACTTTTAAATCACCAGATCCCATGGAACTCACTATCATAAGAACAGCAAGGGGAAATCTGCCCTCAGGACCCTGTCACCTCCCACCGGGCCCCTCCTCCAATCCAACATGAGATTTCTGCAGGGACACAAATCCAAACCATATCAGTAAACTGTCTGTGTATTCAGAGAGGTAAAGGAAGAAAAAAAGTTGTTAAGGGAAAAAAGGAAGAGAATTACATTATTGCTTTGAAATACTTATCCTTAGCTGCAAGATCAATAATAAGGATGATGCCAGTTTGAGGTTGGACAGGCGGTTGCTTGGCAGATGTCCTTGCAGAAGTGTTTTTGTGGGTGAGGTTTCAATGTCTGTTGTGCAAGATTATGGTTTTTGAAATTTTTTTTATTATTAGGCATGTAAGCATAAGATCCCTCTTTCGTAGCCTTCCCTGGCTCTATTTGCCAGGGTTTTCTTAATGTTAGTGATTCAGTTTTGATTCTGACAACTTTCACAGTCCTCCAGGTTCACTCATGTCCAAAAATGACAGGACCTCCTTCTTTATTAAGGTTTATTAATATTCCACCGTTTGTGTTCATATGTACATGTGTATATATTATACACCCCACATTTTCTTTATTCATTCATCCATTAATGGATATTTAGATTGATTAAATATTGTGGCTATTGTAAATAATGTTGCAGTTAACATAGGAATGTAGATATCTCTTTGAGATACTGATTTTATTTCCTTTGAATATACATACCCAGAAGTGGGATTGCTGGATCATACAGTAGTTCTATTTTTAATTTTTGGGGAATCTTCATACTGTTTTCCATAATGACCAATATACTAATTTACATTTCCACCAATAGCATATGATGGTTCCTTTATTGTCATATTCTTAACAATGTTTGCTCCCTTTTGTCTTTCTGTAATAGCCATTATAACCAATATGAGGTGACATCCCATTGTAGTTTATTGTAGTTTGAATTGCTTATCTCTGATGATTAGTAATGTTGAGCTTTTTTTTTTTTTTTGGGGGGGAGATGGGGGTTTCACCATGTTGGCCAGGCTGTCTCAAACTTCTCACCTCAAGCAATCCTCCTGCCTCGGCCTCTCAAAGTGCTGGGATTACAGATGTGAACCACCACACCTGGTTGATCTCGAGCATTTTAAAATAAACCTGTTGGCTATTTGTATTTCTTCTTTTAAGAAATTTCTGTTCAGGCCCTTTACCCATTTTTAAATTTTTTTTTTTTTTTTTTTTTTGGCCATTGAATTCAGTTCCTTATATGTTCTAGCTATTAACCACTTATCAGATGTATGGTTTGCAAGTATTTTCTCCCGTTCCATAAGTTGTCTTTTCACTCTGTTGTTTTTATTGTTGTTCAGCAGCTTTAGTTTGATGCAATCCTATTTTTCTATTTTTGCTTTGTTGCTAGTGCTGCTGGACATAGCCAAAAAGTGATTGCTCAGACCAATGCCAAGAAGCTTTTTCCTGTTTTCTTCTTATAGTTTTGCTGTTTTAGGTCTTATGTTTGAGTCCTTAATTCATTTTGACTTAGTTTTGTATATGGTGTGAGGTAAAAGTTCATTTCATTTTTCTAAATGTGGATACATGTAGAATGTGTTTTGCCAACACCATTTATCGAAGAGACTGTTCTTTTACCATTATATATTCTATCAATTTGGTGTATACAGACTATTGAATGCATGGATACTTCTTTAGATAAGTAGACTAATTATTTTGTAATACACTTTATTTTAGCCGATAACTTTTTGATCAGATAGACTTGAATTTTAGTGGTTGTACCATTCATTGGCTGGCTACATTTGGAAAAGTTATGTAAATTTTCTAATCCTCTGTAAATGCACCATAAAATGTTTAGCACTGTGTATGTTTGTAATAAGAATTTGACAAATATTATCTATTGAGCACTTAATATTACCTATTATTGCCCATTATAAGTGGTGCTCCAGTGAACATCTTTGAGTAATATCTCAATGTTTTATTTTAGTATATATTCCAAGCAGTAGAACATCTATATATATTTGCTCAATGTTGTTTCTATTATGCACTCAAAGATATAGCATAGCATTTTAACATTTTGATACACATTGATAGTTTTTTCTGCTAAGAGATTAACATTAATTTATATCCCAATAATGTACACATATTTTACCATCCAATATTGGATGTCTTCCCATGTTTTACATCTTCAGCAATCAAGTAGTTAAAAATGATTTATCATTGTTATTTTAATTTGCATTCTTAAAATGTTTGTATTTCTTCTTTTATAAATGTCTGTTTATGGTCTCTATTCATCTGATAATACTTTATTTGTGTGAGAGCTGTTTAAATGGACAATGTTAAAAAAAACATATGTGCATACATTATATATACATATATATATATCCCATGTCTTATATCTATTCATGTCATGTATATGTATGAGCTATGGGATAGTCCCATATATATATGACATAAAAGTTAGAAAGAATACATGTCAAAAAAATACAAAGGCAAAAGACAAACTGATGAAATATAATATATATATAAATATTACATAAAGACATTTATATATGTATAAAATGTGTGTGTCAAATAAACTGAACTATTTTTAAGCATTTTCTTTAAGATTTGGTATTCTGTTTTCTGTAACTTTTTACTGTAGAGATACATTATTAATATTTTTGCTAATGTTTTGATAAGCAATTATTTTTACTTTGAGAAGAGTCTAACTTTTTAGAATTTTAAGTTTAGCCTGAGGAAGAGACTTGGTTTTTATTTATTTGTTACCAGAAGGACATACAAAGCAATGAAGCTGATGTTTTCAAAATATGAGTTCCTTAAAGTCCTACTGGAGCTCTGAGGTGGGTTGCTTGACAGATGTAACTTGGCAAATCTCACAGAAGCTTACAAGCAACCAGTGTGTTTTTTGGAATTCAAGACATACCATTTCCTGATTTCAAGCACACTTAATCTAAGAGTATTTAGAAAACTTTTTACTGTAAGGAAACATGGATTTGTTGACAGCCTCTGTGATCCGGCTGCCTCCTGGTGAAATACTATAGTTACATTAAATGAGGCTGTGATGCTGAAATGGTGCAGTCAAAGAAAGAAACCTTGATCTTCACCACCAATAGCAGGGCAAGAGATTAAAAGTGAAATACGCTGCTGCAGGTCTGATTCAGAATGAGATGGCATTTATGCCACAGGTTTTATCTGTCATCTTTCATTGACCAAGTGAAGATGCTGCAAATGAAAATGTTTGGGGCCACTGTAACAATAGGCTCTTTTAAAGAAACCATTCTTTGAACAGTATGGTTGAACTTGCGTTAACCTTGGTGGTTTATCATTATTTTGTTTATAAAGGTATTTGACACAATAGTCTTAGTTATTTAAAGCTACCTTAACACCATCTTGTTAAACTTTTTCTTTCACTGCTGTTCAAACTTTTTTTCAGGAATGTCTTTTGAATTCTGGAGGACAATCTTATCTATTTACGAAATTATTCCATAAAAATAATATATAAGTTCCTGAATTCCTACTAAAATTTGTACACCTGCTGCTTACCATTTGACATTTGCTCCAACATGAGCGTTATTAAGTTTCTGTTAAGTTTTAAGTGTTTTCGTGTGACCCACAGATAGCCTTGAATGCTGATAAATTGCTTATATGTGCACTGAAAACTTGCAAGAAAAGCAAATCAAAGTAAACAGTATTTCTCTTGTCAATTGAGTTGCACAAAAATCCTTGACAATAGTTTCAGTGTACAAGGAAAGAAAAATCACTGAAATTATGACTAAGCAAAATCTAATAAGGACACTGAGTTTAGTGCTGATAAAAAAAATGATCACTTGTAGTACTTGTAGCTTCTAAGCTATTAAAGCCAAACCTTTATCTCTTATTATCTACTCAAAACTTTTATTATCTATTCAATATGCTACATTAGAGTTTGTGGTAAAAGTGGATATATTTTATAGTTTGATAAATTTTTCTGGTTTTATTTCTCAGTATTTACTTTTCCGACATACAATATTTTTATTCGCCTAACGCAATTAGCTTTCAACAGGGTTCCTAAATTATAATCTGCGCTGCAGTAAAAAAGTAAGAGTTTATTCTTCTTTTCTATGCTGTCTATTAAGTTTATTCAATGTTTAAGTATATGGCATCTACATATTCCTTGAAAAAAACAACTTCATGAACACCATTGCTAATGAATATAATCTTGTGATTTATAACAATCTTTTTGTGCTTAATGTATAATTTTCTATTTTAGATTACTTATTTATGTTTGTGAAACTTAACCAACATTATCTCTCATACTTTACTAACTAGGAATTATAGACTTGTACAGGAGGAAAAACTTTCCTCCTTAACAATGACTATAGGGAATTAGACCAGTAAGTCAGCCAGCTATGGTCTACAGCCAAATCTAGTCTGATGCCTACTTTTCTAAAGTTGTATGGGAACACAGCCACACTCAGTTGTTTGTGTATTGTCTATGTTGCTTTTACACTACTTTGGAAGAATTTGGTATCTATGTTAAAGCAAAATAAATTTACTCTCTGGACCTGCAGGGAAAAGTTTACCAAGTCCCTGAGTTAGATTACATTTTGGAGTAAAAAAAAATAATAATCATATTTTTATCATGGAAATATTTCTTCAAACAAAAACATTAGGAACTTACTTAAATATATAAAACAAAGTTGTTTAAAAAATGGATATCAGAAGCAACCACTTAAGATGTTATCAAGTTGAACACCATAAACTCCTTATCACCTCTAAAAAGCTCAAATAAATTCTCATGGGAGTATTAGAGTTCAATGGCCAGAGTCAGCAGGGAGGAGATTTTCACCATAACTACCCAAGGCAAGACTGATGAGTCTCTTCCTTGAACCTCCAGATTGACTTTGACATCTGTAAAGACCATTTATCTCACCTTAATTATCAAGAAGAAATACACAAGGGTTTTAGACCTCAGGCAACTTACTGACTGTAAGCAGGTTATGCTGATTAATTTTGGCCAAAAATAGTGTGTGCAATTCAACTACTGTAAAGCTAAAATGATAATTTATGGTATTATCTATATATTAAGTCTCATCATTCAATTACATAACTCTATAATGTGCAATTAATTCATATTGGGAGATTTACCATGGATGCTCTTTGCTTAAAATTTGTTAGTGTATTTGGAGATGAGTCTAATAGATCTGGTTGGGTCTTTAACTGGGATGGGTTTGTCTCCAGGATCCTCAGATTCAAGATAAATATGGCACTTCTTTTTGGAGCATCAGTTTTTCTGTATGTATATGTGTGTGTGCATAATATTATATTAGAGAGAAAAAATAACTGTGGAAAAATATTAACAAGTGGTGTATCTAGGTCATGGAGTCTCAACTGGGATAATAGCACCTTCAAGAGAGTGAAAATTTGTTCTTAGGATGCCAAAAGCTTAACTCTTTTTGTATTAAATGTGTACACATAGAGTGCACAAACAGATATATAGTATATGTGTAGTATTAAAACTTGGGTGGGGTTTTACAATTAGGAAAAAGTGTCTAAAAAGGCTTCTTAGGAGGGCATTATTTTAAATTAAAGGCTGAAAAACACTGATCTGAGTGAAGGGTATAGTCAATTTTACTGTACTATGCTGGCAAGTTTTTTGAAGGTTTTAAAGGAGTCTCTGGTCATGATGAAACTATATTTTCATTCTGTTTCTTCACTGGATAGTACTGAATAGTACCAAATAATCTAGGTATTACCAACTATATGTAAACATTTAAAAGTGGTTTTATTATAAGCAAGAAGAGTGAAACTTATTTTTGGCCAATCTGGTTGCTAGTTGCTTTGATAGCCTAGAGAGAAGGAAAGTGACATGAGAGCAAGAATGAGCTACTAGGGATGGAGCCTGACTCAGGCATCCTAGTGCAGTCTGAGGTGCACACACTGGCTGCGGAGTAAAGGAGCAGAAGGAGAAGACCTCTACTATTTCTTCTGAAAAGTTTCCATCTTTGAAATCAGGTGTTTTGAACTTTTGATTACACGCTACAAAATGGATTCCTGCAGATTAGTTCAATTCATGCTGCAATTGTACCCAAACATTTTACCTGCATATATACCACTGTGTTGAAGGTTCTTTTCTTCTTATGGTGATTCCTGACTGATATGCTTTTATTTTAAATTCTATATTTGTGAATTTGTGTGTGTTGTGATTTTAATGTCATTCATCATTCACCTTAAAGTATATTGCTTAAAATTAAACTTTCAATTGGTAATAATAATATTTGGTGATAAAAAAATACTTTGAAGTATAAGCTTAAAAAAATCAACAACTGATAATGGGAGAAGTTCACAGCAACTGGAACTCAGCAAGAGTGAAACAGACCTAGCATTTTTCTTAAAGTCCTCACGATGAACTTGAGAATGGTACGTATGTTAGCACTAAGCCAACCATAACTACAGAATAAAAATGTCAGATAAAGAAAAGTATAATATATTTAAAAATGTAGATATGGGATGATCATCTTAGAAACACATGTGAGCCTAAGTCTTGGATCTCTTATGCATAAAAAAAATAAAAACAAAATCAAAAGCTGCTTTGAAGGCAAATGTGTGGGTCTATTACTTTTGCAGTGACATTTGCAAATCATGAAAATTTTGAAGGAAAATGTAAAAAGAAACATCTTGGCTAGAAAGAAAATCATTAAAAAGTGTTTTAACAGTTCTTATGGTCAATTTCAGCTTCACCTTATAAAGAGACTCCCCGTGATGAAAATATTGTGTGATAGAAATGGCTGAATCTATTTTGGATCAAAATCAGAAAGCCAAAGTAAAAAATATTCCCCTATGAAGCACCACCTATTCTAATGTGTTGAAAAGACATGCTTTCAACACTGCTCCAGAGACTGAGGCTTGCTTGGTTGAACAAAAGAAGGGATAATAATAGTTTAACTTATTTGTTAAATGTAGCTGTACTTGCTATATTTATAACAATGTCTCTGAAGAGAGGTTACTTTGCAAAGTATTTTGTGGATAAATAAATTATCAGGAAATAATTTTAATAAAAACTGTCCAAGACATGTGCACAGATGGACCATGTTTAGAAAAGGAAAAGACACCTTAGAAACTTTGAATACACTGATAACCATCTCATTGTTTACCAACTATGCCCCCCTCAAACACTCTGCCGCCTGATCTTTTCATTTTGAACCAGGGTCGGGGGTGGGTGGGAAGGACAAAAGTTATATATTTTGAAAAAAATGTTATTTGAACAATTCACTCTGTGATGACTTTATGCTGGAAGAAGTGGAAGGCTTGCTTTCCATATTGTGGAAGGAACTTGTCAAAGTGTAAGATTTATTTTTTCTCAGTGAAAAAGAAACATTAAGACAAAGTCTAAAGAATGAGTGGCTAAAATAAAGGAATCTACTCCAGTGTTTATTTAATTTAATGTGGCCGAAAACACTTAATCAACAATTATGAAGAAAGGCTGTTTTTCTGCAGTAATGAAAGATACTTGAGAGTTAGATGCAGGTAGTTAATTTTGGGAGCTATGAATTATTTGAGATCACATAGCTGCAGTGAGAATTAATAGAGTTAATGAGTATAAAATTAAATAGCCAGCACAAAATAGCCTTTCAAAAAAGACAGGTCATTATATGTGATTATTTATCTTCAGAAAAAATATCATTGCATGAGTGTTTTTTTCCTTAGGTAAAAGAACATCCAGTGTACCTGCGTGACCCAGCTTCTTAGTAGATACAGATGTCAAAATTACCCCTACTGGTAGCAAAGGTTGTGTGCTATGCAGCCAGTGGTGTGCTGGTGCTAGCTTCTTCTGGCTTGTAGGAATCAATGGTAAAGTTTTCAGAAAATTTTGCCAGCTAGCTGATATGACCTTAAATGGCCTATGGTAGGCTGTGGTTGGAGAAATTGGCAAACATTATGTCAGGAAGTTTTTCTTTTAGAGACCTGGTTGTTATACATTTACGAGTTCTCCACTACCTAAAATATTTTTGGTAAATTCTGAACTTTTCTTCTTTGTGATTGACTTGACATTTATCAGTAAAAAATGTTATTTTTATTCTATTTTTAAATGTGTTTTTAAATTATAGTCATATCAAGTAGGAAAAAAATTGAATGCTAAATCCGATACGTGGTGCCTCTTTCAACAATTTATTCTGCTTTCTAAAATAGATACACATGACTTTGTAGAGCTATTGCATGCTTGTTGTCTTTGTATACTAGACATTCTTCCAACAAAATGCTAAAAAAGAATAGATATACATTGAATAACGAAAGCACCTAAAATTCAGATTTGTAAGAATTGTCCATGACAACAGTCTTGTTTTCATGTAAACACACACACACACAATAGCCTTCCTTAAAGGCCAATGCTAGTTTCATATTGCTGCCGTAACAAACTATTATTAACTCAGTGGCTTAAAACAACCGTGTGTTATCCTATAGTATGGAGTTCAAAAGTGCAGTATCAGTCTCATTGGGTTAAATTAAGATGTTGGTAGGTCTACATTTCTTCTAGGGGCTCTTGAGGACAATCCATTTTCTTGTCTTTTTCAGCTTTTAGAGGTCACATACATTCCTTGGCTTGTGGCCCCTTACTCCATATTCAAAGCCAGTAGTGTAGTACTTTCAAATCTCTGTCTCTGACCTTTGGTTCTATTCTCACGTCTCCTTCTGTGACAAACTCTACAGCCTTTCTCTTTCCCTTTAAAAGGGCACTTGGAATTACATTGTGCCCATCCAAATAATCCAGGATAACCTTCCCATCTCAAGAACCTTAATTTAATTCCATCAGTCTCTTTTGCCGTGTAAGGTAACAGGTTCATAGGTTCTGGATAAGGGATGTTGACATGGCTAGTGAGTCAATTAAACCTCTTTCCCTCATAAGTTACCTAATCTCATGTATTTTTTTTATAACAGTATGAGAATGAACTAATACAGTAAATTGGTACCAAGGTAGTGGGGTACTGCCATAAAGTTACTTGAAAATGTGAAAGTGACTTTGGAACTGGGTAACAGGTAGAGGTTGGAACAGTTTGGAGAGCTCAGAAGAAGACAGAGATTTGTGGGAAAGTTTGGAATTTCCTAGAGACTTGTTGAATGTTTTAGACCAAAATGCTAATAATGCTGTAGACAATGAAGTCCAGGCCGGGTGCTCTCAGCTGGAGATGAGGAACTTCTTGGAAACCGGAGCAAAGGTCACTCTTGCTATACTTTAGCAAAGAGACTGGCGGCATTTTGCCCCTGCTGTAGAGATCTGTGGAAATTTGAACTTGAGGGAGATGATTTAGGGCATCTGGGGGAAGAAATTTCTAAGCACCAAAGCACTGAAGAGGTGACCTGTGTGCTCTTGAAATAATTCAGTTTTATTTCTTCACAAAGAGATGGTTTAGAATTTGAACTTATGTTTAAAGGGGAAGCAGAGCACAAAAGTTTGGAAAATTTGCAGCTTGACAATGCAGTAGTAAAGAAAAACCCATTTTTTTTAAGAGAAATTCAAACCACCTGCAGAAATTTGCATAAGTAATGAGGGGGCCAAATGTTAATCACAAAGACAATGGAAAAATGTCTCCAGAGCATGTCAGAGGGCTTCAGAACAGCCCTTCCCATCACAGGCATGGAGGCTTGGGAAGAAAACATTGTTTTGTGGGCCAGGCCCAGGGCCCTGCTGCTGCTTTGTGCAGCCTCCAGACTTGGTGTCCTGTGTCCCAGCTGTGGCTCAAAGGGGCCAATGTACAGCTCAGGTCTTTCCTTCAGAAGGTGCAAACTCCAAGCCTTGGTGGCTTACAGGTGGTGTTGGGCCTGAAAATGCACAGAAGTCAAGAATTGAGGGTTTAGAACTTTTGCATAGATTTCAGAGGATGTATGGAAAGGCCTACATGTTCAAACCGAAGTTTGCTGCAGGGGCAGAGCCCTCATGGAGAACTTCTGCCTGGGCAGTGCAGAAGGGAAACGTGGGTTTGGAGCCTACACACTAAATGCCCACTGGGGCACTGCCAGGTGGAGATATGAGAAGACAGCCACCAATCTCCAGGTCCCAGAATGGTAGATCTACCAACAGCTTACACCTTGTGCCTGGAAAAGGTGCAGACCCTCAATGCCATCCCATGAAAGCAGCCAGGGGATGGGCTGTACCCTGTAAAACCACAGGGGCAGAGATGCCCAAAACTGTGGGAACATACCTCTTGCATCAGCGTGACCTGGATGTAAGACATGGGATTAAAGGAGATCATTTTGGAGTTTTAAGATTTAATGGTTACCTGTTGAATTATGAACTTGCATGGGGCCTGTAGTACCTTTGTTTGGCCAATTTCCCCCATTTGGAATGGGATTATTTATCCAATGCCTGTACTCCCATTGTATCTTGGAAGTACCTACCTACCTTTCCTTTGATTTTACAGGCTCATAGGCAGAGGAGACTTTCCTTGCCTCAGATGAGACTTTGGACTTGGACTTTTGAGTTAATGCTGGAATGAGTTAAGACTTTGGGGGGACTTTTGGGAAATCATGATTGTGCTTTGAAATGTGAGGACATTAGATTTGGGAGCCTTCAGGGGATAGAATAATATATTTAGGCTTTGTATCCCCATCCAAATCTCATCTGGAATTGTAATTCGCATAAATACCACATTTCTAGGGAGATACCTGGTGGGAGGTAATTGGATCATGGGGGAAGTTTCTCCATGCTGTTCTTGTGATCATGAGTGAGTTCTGATGAGATCTGATGGTTTTATAAGAGACTCTTTCCCCTTAGCTACTCACTCTTCTCCTTTCTGTCACCTTGTAAAGAAGATGTCTTGCTTGCCTTTCACCTTCCACTATGATGGTAAGTTTCCTGAGGCCTCCCAAGCCATGTACAACGGTGAGTCAATTAAACCTCTTTTCTTTATAATTACACAGTGTCAGGTATTTCTTTATAGCACTGTGATGACATCTGTTTTAGTTCATTCTCACGCTGGTATAAAGAAAGAACTGAGGCTGGGTGATTTGTAAGAAAAGATATTTAATTGGTCACAGTTCTGTAGGGTGTACAGGAAGCATAACATCATCTGCTTCTGGGAGGCCTCAGAAAACCTCCAACCATGGTGGAAGGCAAATGGGGGGGGCAGGCATATCATGCCATTAGAAAAGAGGCTCCTTCACATATCCTTCCTGCATAATTCCATCTATATTCCTAGCCTCTTCTGAGATGGCTGAAAAGATCCAAGTGTCACATGCCTACTTTTTCCAAAGAGCCCCTCTGTGTGACTGAATACTCTGACATTTTGATGTTTCTGAGGCACTAATAAAAACTTCGCTTTCTCTCCAAAGCGTGCTTTTCTGACAATGAATCTCCTAATTTTAACATATGTTGCTGACAAATGTTAAAGATATGTTAACAATTTCCCAAATAATCAAGTCCTGGTTTTTACTCAACTTTTTTTTCCCCAACAGTTCTTCCTTCAATTGATCTATTTCCTCTCACCTGTTACTATAAGGAGCAAGAAAAAAAAAAAAACCCAGAAAACAAAACAACAACAACAACAAAAAAGCAGGTCTTACTTTTAACACTTTGCTTAAAAAGATCCTCAGCTAAATATCCAAGTTCACCATTTGAAGGCTTTTCTTCCCACGTAACTACAGGTCATAGTTCAGTTTAGTTTTCTTCTATTACAGCAAGGATACACTTCCTCCGGTGTTCAGGAACATTTTCTTCAGAGACTTCACTGGCAACATTTTTGCCACCCATATTTCTACTGACAGTTTAAGATAATTCAGTATTCTCTAAGACAATGCAGATTTTCCCTGTGGTACTCCTCACTTCTGAGTCCTCACTAGCAGGCCTATTAATCTTTGTTTCTGTGAATGGTCTGTTCAAGGCAATCTGGATTTTTAAAATTATGCTTCTAAAATTCTTCCAGCTTCCATCCTATTCTATAATTTCAAGACCACTTCCATGTTTTTAGGTATTTGTTATAGCAGCACCCCCACTTCTAGGTCCAAAATCTATATCAATCAGGGTTTAGAGAAATAGAACCAGTAGAAGACTAAATTATAAAATGTATGGCAAAGATTTGGCTCATGTGGTTGGGGGAGGCTGGCTAGACACATCTTAAATCGGTAGGACAGGCAGTCAAGAAGGCAGGACAGGCTAGCAAGCTTGGGCACTGGTTGAAGATACTATCCATAAGCAAAATTTTTTCTTTTGCAGGCAAAGCCTCATTTCTGTTCACCAGGCTTTTCAATGATTTAATCAGATCCTTCTGGATTATCTAGGATAATCTTCCTTACCTAAATCCAACTGAATATGAATTTTCATACATCTACAAAATACTCTCAAAGCAAAATCGAAAATAGCATTTAATGGAATATTTGTGAACTGTAGCCTGGCCAAGTTGACACATAAAGTTTACCATCAGGGGACCTCAGAGGAAATCTCTCTCAGGTGAGTATTGGATAAAGCCCAGTTTCTCTTGAATAACTAAGTCAATTTTATCTCATACTTGATTATTTCTTTTCTATCCTTTTTACTAGCAATTTTAGAGCTAAATCTTTGACTCAATCTAGTGACTATTCTATATATCAAAGATTGTTACCTTATTATTTTCCCTTTGATCTAATTTTTGAATTTATGTTAGTTTTATATTGTATGTACTCCTAATTTTTATGCAAATCATGCCAGTAATAAACATAAAAAATAGTAGTGACCATGTGTGACCTCTTTGATTCCCTGGGTTTGACATTCTGTTTCTAATTAAACCATGGATCATTGATTCTTTTATAACTCTAACAAACTTTTTTTTTTCTTATGGAGTCTCACTCTGTTGCCCAGGCTGGAGTGCAGTGATGTGATCTTGGCTCATTGCAACCTCCACCTCCCACTTTCAAATGATTCTTCTGCCTCAGCCTCCTGAGTAGTTGGGATTACAGACACGTGCCACCACGCCCGGCTAATTTTTGTAGTAGAGACGGGGTTTCACCATGTTGGCCAGGCTGGTCTTTAACTCCTGATCTCAAGTGATCCGCCTGTCTCAGCCTCCCAAAGTGATGGGATTACAGGCATGAGCCACCTCACCAGCCTAACAAACTTTTAAAATAGATTTTTGCTACAAATGTAACAATATATGTTATAGGTGTGTTTTGTGTGCCTTTTATGTTATCTCAATATATCAGCACCTTGTGAGAAGGTAGTGGCTAAACATTTGGAGGACTTGCATTTCTCTTTTAAGATTGGTCTGTGTGGCAAATAAATGTTTCCTAAACCTAAAAAAAAATTCTTAAAGCTTTCAGAACCTTTGAAGAGGTTTTAAAAATAGGTATATATTGAGTTTTAATGGTTTCCCTATAAGAGTTTTACTATAAGCTACGACTTAACCTCAAAACTTTTGTAAATGATACTTGACGTTATTTCAGTTCATCTACCTGGGTTAGCCTAGGATGGCAATGAGAGCACAAGGACAGGGCTGCTCTCCATCAGGCTCTGTCACCCCACACCCTCGCACCATATGTGTAAGTTCTGTCAGTATATTTTAAGCTTCTTGTGGGAAGAATATAAGCTCTTTGCTTCTCTCCCCCATCTAGGAGAAGTTTTTCACCCAATTCTTTTAAATCTTTTCCTTAGAAAAGGAATTCCTCACTCTTATTAGTGGGCATAAAAGTCTATTAAAATGGTATAGCAATAGCTTTTGTTCTCTTTTCCTTCGATGCAGCTAGAATGAGAAAGCAGATCATGGACTTTTTCTTGAATGAGAAAATTCTATCTATCCACACATCTATTCCTTAAAATTTAGTAAGAATTTATCCTGGCTAGGCTCCATTTCAGTTTCTGAGTATATATTGGTGAAGAGATTAGGTTGTATTAGGTTTGTTCCTGGCTTGCATAGTTTCATTTTGTTGAGGAGACACTCACAATAAAACATAAGCAAATGATTGATTATGACAATATTGATCATGGTAACTCTTATGTAGAAACTAAAACATAGTGTCTTAGGGTTCTCCAGAGAAACAGAACCAATGGAGTGTGTGCGCGCACACACACACACACACACACACACACACACGAAGAGATTTATTATCGGTATTGGCTCACATGATCATGAGGGTGAGTGATACTGGTCAAAGTTCAAAGGCCTGAGAAATAAGAGCATCCAAGGGCAAAGAGGATGGATGTCCAAGTTCAAACAGCATGAGCAAATTCTGCCCTTCCTCTGCCTTTTGTTCTATGCAGACCCTCAATGGACTGGATGGTGCCCACTCACATTGGTGAGGGATGTCTTCTTTCCTCAGTCTATCTATTCAAATGCCAGTCTTTTCCAAGCACTTCCTCACAGACACACCCAGCAATATAGTTTACAAAGTATCTTTTTATCCCTTGGGCTAGTCAAGTTGACACATAAAATTGACCGCTGCACAAAATAACGTGCCAGTGAGCTGGAATGGAGAAACAGTTTACATAGAGTGGTCAGGGAAGACTTCTATGAGGAGTGACATTCAAGCTAAGTTTTGAATGATATGAAGGAACCATATCTGGGGCAGAGTATTATGCATACAGGAGAAATGCCTGTATGCCCAGAGAGAATGAAATTCCTGGCTAGTTGTGCTGCAGGGCGACACTTCTAACAAAGCCATGACCATTGCCAATGTCAAAGGATCCTAAGGTCCTCAGCCTCATAAACTACTACTTTCTAGTGGATGGTAACTTCATGAAAACAAATCACTGCAGAGAACAACAACAACAAAAAGGTAGTAAACTTTTGCCAGCAACATAGGTGAAGCACTTACTAATTTTAATAGTATTTTATTTTATAGACCAATTCTCTGTACACTTAAACCAAGCTAATGTTTTGATTTAAGTTAGTGAGTTGAAAGCAAAAAATCTAGAAGATTAAACAGTTAAATTCACTTTATAAAGTTCTAGAATTTTATTAGTAAGTAGCTGAAACACCTTTTATGTAAAATTATGAATGTGGCTGTCATTCATATATACGTATCTGAAAAAAAGGTTTATGATTTTAGCTTAGGGAGTTACTGTCTAGGACAGGGCACTGGGCTGCCCAGCTGTGCATGAACTGTGCTCACACACATGATGTTGCTTTATCATAAAAAGATGATATTTCTGTTTTTTTTTTGTGATGTCTACCCTCTGGCCAACTGTTACCTTGTAATGAAAATTTCTTCTTTTGGCGCCATAAGTTTTTACAAGGTAGTAGAAGTTTATAGGTTCTATGTTATACACATGATGATGGAAATTTGTTTTAATACTGTCTTCAAATGAAAGGCCTTGGTTGCTTTTGGTGTAGTAATTGAGAGTTTTATAGATTACACATACGTAGCCCATGAATCCCAGCTCTCTGAAAACTTCATTTTTGGCTGGGTAGCCTGTTGTCAAAGACCTTCATTCCTCTTGTTGATGTAGGATCCTTAGAAGGATTTGCTGATCTCTAGAGAGACTGGGATGATGGCTACATTTCCTCTCTGCCATCCCTGTATACTGAGCTCTGCCTAGGCCATTCTGAAGTTGGACCTGTTTTCCCCTCCACTGTGGAAAGGGTTTAAGGGATTAAGTACTTAAAGGTTTAGGGATAACTTGCTTTTTACCAAAATATCTGGTGAACATGTCTTCTTTGTAGAGTTCCTATTTTATTGGAAAGAAAAATAAATTGTTGGTTTCATTTTTGTATCTAGGAAATTAGGCTTCAAATAGATTAAACCATTTCCCAACTACAGGCTGAAGTTCTTAAACAAAATCCTACACAGAAAAAAATGCAAGATTGAGTAAGGGAAAATACAGAGACCAACTTCACAAACAAAAGTTTTTATGTTTTCAATAATCATTAAAATTAATCTGAGAGTGCAATAAACAAAATGAGCATTGTATCCATGATACACATATTAAGTCAGAAATGGAAACAATCCAGTTTCAGTTCCTAGAAATTTACAGGATTTCCTTCCTTTGTGATTTTAGTAAGATCCTTATATGTGAGTTTTTGATGTTGCAGAAAATGTGTATAGCAAGAGGCATTTATGTGTCCGTGCCTTGCCCCATTCAATTCTTCTATCAATTTCTGAATTTATAACTCAGTTAATTTCAGTCTCTGAGTTCTTTCATGATCCCAGAGACCAATTATATAGATGCTGAAGACAGAAACAAAAATTAAAAAGTTAACTTTATTTGGCATAGCTGGTTGGGGATATTTTAAACCCTTTAATGAAAACATGGTCTTAACTCTGTGGTCACTTAGGGCTAAACTATGTAATCTTCCACCTCTTTTCTGCACAGGGCTCAGATCACTCACTCCAGAAAGTGGGTGCCTCAAAATTTTGCAGGCATCCAGGGACAAAACCCTTTAGCTCTTTCTTCCCCTTTACTCAACTTTTTTCCTTACAGTTCTCATCTCAAAATGTTTCCAATTATCTCCAAAAGAAGACTGCAATTTTGGGTCCTAGAATAAAAATTCATAAGCTTGAGGAAAATTTATATATGGAAATAATTCCATCTAGATCAACAACTCACAGTTGAAGAGAGAGATAAAAGGCTTTGGAATTGAAAAGACCTGAGTCAGAGGAATGACTATGCCCCTCACTGTGTGGCCTTGGGAAATTATTGAATTTTCAGTCCTCCAATTTCTTTGAATAATAATAACTTTTCCACATAGGAAGTACTAAATGAGTTAATACATAAAGAATACTATCTGACATATTAGTGCTCAGTAAGTTACTGACATTATTTCCTGTATTACAAATGGTGTACGACATTAAGGGAACATTTGGAGGGATACATCTTCTTTTGCAATGCGTCCTTTTTTTTTAAATCTTGAAGACTTCTCTGCTAGTAAAATTTTAAGTACTATCACCCTTTGTTAATCCAGTTATTAATATAAACTGATCACAGTGTGGCCAGTTATCATGAGGAGGGTCTGTCAGTGAGTGTTCAGCTGAAGAATTTAAAAATATCAATTAATAAAGATTCATATACAGGTATAGATGCAATTTAAGAAAAAAAACTGAAATGGTATACGAAGGGGGCAAAATAACATCTCTACTAAGTTGTCAAGATTGTCAGATTTTGGGGGACTCATACAGGCAGCTGGTTAAAAAAAATATTTAAGGACCAGTGAATAAATAGGTTTAGAAGTGGTCATTGTTAGGGTTTAATGACATGAAATAAATACACCCTTTCTCCTCTCTGATTTCTCAAACTATAGAAAGAGATCAATACCACCAGTAAAGCTGAGTTTCAGAACACTGCAGGCATCCAAGGCCAAATTGGGTTTTCCATTTCTACTCAATGACGGAATACTTTACCCAGTGCCAGACCTGGTTGCAGACCACCCACAGGTCTTCCCTGGCATTGGGGGTATTCTACAACTCTGCTAACCATAGGAGCAGTGGAAATGAACAGAAGAACAAATGCTTCTTAACAGGCCTGCAGAGGGAGTTAGCATGGAGACTGAGAGAAAGAGAAAGCCAGAGTGAGAATAAATTCCAGAAGGCAGAGCCCTGTATAGGCAGTAACCAGAGAGCTCCAGATTTTATGGATGGAAAGGGCAAGGGAGCAGCAAAAGCATAGAGAGAGAGAGGGAGGATTCCGTCACGGACAAAGCTAATTAGGAAGAATTGTTTGTAGTCGCTATGTCTTATTTTTATTTTTATTTTTTGACTGCTTCCAAGATTGTCTTTGAGTTGCTTGACATAATTAATTTATGAGAATGCTTTTCGGGGGGATAACTAAGATCTGGGGATGAAGAGAACATACTTCATTCCATTTTGATTTGGGTAGAATTTGAGATAGTCAGAACATGGGGTAGTGTATGGGAAATGCAGTTTATGTAAGTGAATGGAGATGTGCCAGAGAGATAAATACATAGAAAGAACTTCTATGACAAACCGTTCCTCTTTGCTGACTGCAACTACCAGAGGGGCTTTTATATTTTCTATAATTTTCCTTTTGGGGATTGTTGAATTATAACTGGAGAAATAAAACTTTCCTCCTCTCCCCCAACACAAGGTGGGTTGGAGGGTGCCATGTTGTGTAAGAGTTTAATGAGGAGTTGGCAAGCAGTAATTTTAGAACTTTGTCCAAATCTTTGCTCAGCAGAGAAGGGCCCAGAGCTGAGCTGGCAGTTTTGACTAGAAAAAATGAGCTGTATTTCTTTGCGTAAGAACGTGGGAAATTATTATTTTCGCCTAAGAGGAAGTTGGCAGAAAATGGAATGGAGTCAAGTGGAGCCGAGAGATAGGTGCATGACTGCACAGTACAGAAGAGTGTTCAAAGGACTTAAGAGCAGGGAAATCCAATCAGTTGTTGGTTTTGGTTGGGAAGGGAATGGAAATGATTAGAACTTGTGGCTCTGTAAGGGAAATACAATTGTCCTAAGAAGGTTGTGCCTCTCTGTGAACACCTCTTGTCTCCGTAAATTTTTCATAAAAACTTTACACTATCACAACATTGCACTTTATATGAGTCTCGTGCTCCTGGAAAGCAGAAAGAGTCACATGTTGGCTGGGCATGGATGGCGACACCCATCTGTTATCCCAGCAAGTTGGGAGGCCAAGGCAGGAGGATCACTGGAGTCCAGGAGTTTGAGACCGGCCTGAGCAACATGCCAAAAACCTGTCTCTATCAAAAAATAAAACATAAATAAAGTGTAAAAATTAGCTGCGTGTAGTGGCACATGCCTGTAGTCTGAGCTACTCAGGGACTCAGGTGGGAGGATCACCTGAGCCCAGGGAGGTCAAGGCTATAGTCAGCTGTGATTGAGCCACTGCATTCTAGTCTGGGTGACAGAGTAAGGTGCAGTCAAAAAAAAAAAAAAAAAAAAAAAAAAAAAAAAAAAAAAAGAAGGGAAGGAAGAAAAGAAAGAAAGAAAAATTTCCCCCACTCTTTTGTGTCCTGGGAAATAGCTAATCACAGAAGAAAACTTTGCTCTTTCATATTCTGAGATAAGCCCCTCTGCATCCATCCCTGTGACTCCCATTTGATGATAAGTATGATGAGTCCCTTGTCTTTTCCTTCCAGAAAACCCCAGGCTCTCCTTCCTTTTCTTTGAGATGCTTGTTATTAATGAATATTCTCATTCATATTAGATTAATATTCTCATTAATATTTAAGAAATAGCAACAACTTGAATAAAATCATATCCTTAATTGTTCAGTCTGGTGAATTTTTGTCTTTCACAGTTTTGATGTCATGATTTGTATTGAATTGGCCCTCAGATGGATTCTCATTTACTGCACCCAGACGACCGGTCTTTCAGAGCCCCTGTGCTTTGTTCCTGACTAGCTATCCAGGGACCCAGTGGTGAGTCCAACTGCTGGCCTGTGTTCTGGGCTCTTGTACACTGGCAGAACAATGAGGATTTGATTTTGATTCTTTTTGAGTTCTTGCTTTATTTCTGGTGCCAGCTTCATTTGGTTTAATGTTATGACCATTTGGTGATCTCTGTAAGTGGATTAATGGTTTAGAGATATTTCTGTTAAGGGAAAGACAAAAGAAAAATCTGGTGGGTTGGCCTTTTCTATGTGTCTATTTGTTTATTTTGAGGTCAAATCAATTAAGAATTTGGACCTGCTAAGAAGAGAACAGTCTTTCTGTTTTGTGGGCTTTGTATTTCTGTGTTTATGCTTGACCTATAGCTGAAATTTTAGAATTGAATTTGAGCTTTCTCTCTTTCTGCAGCTATATGTTTATATGTATGTGATTTAGAAAGGCCCTTTATATTCCATTGTGTTAATGTGTAAGATATTTCTGTCTCTGCATGGTATTATCACATTAGGCTATAAAATTTCTTAGGGGAGCTTTATTCTGCTTGGCTTGAAAATTGAAAATTTCTAAAATTCCCAGAAATTAAGACTAACAAAACAAATATTTTCAATGTGAAAAAGAGACTTAAAAAACAGAAACTAACTCTGAAATGTTTTAATAATTAAAGTTTAGGTAATTTTGGTAAATCTTTGTTAAGACTACTTTAATAATCCTAGTTTAATTGAAAAGAGATATATCTTCTCTGAGTTATTAGCATTAAATACAATCAATTGCATGTTTTTATTCTACATTGGAATGTTTTCCCTGAACTAATAAAAATTCTCTGATAGAATAAGTTAGCATTATTTTGACTTCGCGTTAAAATTATTAAAACTGTAAACTTGTGTTAACCAGATTTAATTATTATTCTAACTTTATTTCAACAGTAATTATATTTTGTAATGTGTCAGTTTCAAAATTGTTCTCCAGATTTTAGTTAACTTAAAATCTTGAATTTATTCAAGTCGACTTAATTAATGTATATTCATTAGATGCCTAGATCCTAAGTACGATAGAATACTGAAGCATTAATTACAAAACAAAATTTAAGTGTAAATACTTTTTTGCCTTTTATTTTATGTGCTATAGGGAGACTACAGATCTGTGGGTCTGCCAACAAATGTGTTCATTTTTGCGATGTGGAGAAGTTGTACTATAAAGGATATGAGTGGTTGTAGAGAGTTGTGAGGTATTTATTCATGAGCTCTGTTACTCTGGTGCAAAATGCTGGTGTGTAACAGACAGTTTATATTATACACCTCACAATTTTCTCTGTGAAATAGCCATGACTGGTTAAAAGTTATAATCACTATAGGTGAATGAGACTCTAGTAGCAGCAATGGTGGCAAAGAGGAACAACTTTGTATGCGAGGTAATCAGGATGTATTAAGGAAAAAAGAGTAGTTTTCTAAAATAACATAACTGACTGTTCAGAGTGAGAAAGATGAAAATGTAGAGAAAACTGAATATATAAGTTGAAGAAAGTTTACAGAAAGGTAATTTTGTTTGGGTCAAAGCTGGCTATAATTTGATTTTTCAAAGTAAGATTGTTTAAAAAATTATAGGTGAAATTATTGATGCAGAACTGTAATGTCTGCATTATCAAGCAATAATTTTGAAAACTAAAGCTGTAATTTGGTTTTCTCTTTGTTAAAATGACAGGATTTCCTTGGATTCCTTGGATTGTTGGTCTGCTCTTAATAAGAAGTTATAGGTGGTTATTCTTTGCCTTCTGCATAGTCTTACTGGGTAACAGAGATTCTCTGTTTTACCATAATAACCTGCTGTGGTTTATGTTGACTTTATTTTGTCCTTGTTTATTTAAGAAACGAAGACTTCTCATGTCACACTTATTTACAATCATCTCACCTTTTATGTTCACTTTAAAATGTTTCATTTTTACTTTGAAGTGAGCTGCAAAGTATTCTCTCAGGTATTCATGATCTTATTCTTATTTTAAGTGTTTAAACCTCGTTAACAACTTTTGATTTTTGCCTTCTCAAAATTGAATGCTATCTTTTGCAATTAAAACTGCTCTTAAAATTTCTCAGAGGGATCCTGGAAAATCACAAAAAATTTATTCTTTTATTTTGAAAAAAGAGAGTGGTAAAAATAATTTGGAATTTTTTTGGGTGTGTTACTCTAGGTGAGTTGCATGAGAACCATTGTCAAATTAGAAGAGATGTCTAGGTTTCTCTGGGTTAGACATGTAGGCATAAAATGTTGTTAATACAAATATTTCAGAAATCATATGCTGTATTGCAAGGTCTAAGAGATTAATCAATTTCCTTGTAGTCCACAATATGTTTGATTAATCAGAATTGGAATACTGTTTTGCCCAATATCAGACTACAATATAGAATATGCCATTTTCATATAACAATTTTAGTTATTTAGAAAGTATTAACTTGGTCTAAACTTTTAAATTTGAATTCAGTATCTCCTATGCCACTGGTTTTTAATTGGGCATTTACCTTACTTCACTTACCTATGGAGTTTTATTAATATATAGATATTTAAGATTTACTCCAGACTTAGAGAATCTCATTACTTCATATTCTTGATATATTTTAACTATATGCTTGGTATATTCATAGTAAATTATGTCTCAGGATTAATATATGTTGTATTTTAGTGTTTTTTTCTTGTAAAGATTGTGTTAATCTATTTTTGTAAATTAGAAGCAATATCCATTATTCAAAAATGGGGATAATTATTATGATTACAGATATATAGTTTAAAATGCTTTAGATTGACTTTATCTAGTTTTGCAAGCCATAGGAATAACCAAATTTCCTTGTCAGTTAGACTGTTTTTATAATAAACTTTCATCAGATCTTTCTCTTTTGAAAATTATCAGTAATATATAAACCATAGCTATTTTAATTTTTCTGTCATTTACACAGTTTTTTTTTTGGTTTTACTCTAATGCTTCCCTGAAAGCATTTGCTATCAGCTAAAGGCCAGAGCTCTTTATTTTCAACATGGAAGGACTGTTTCAGAGGCCCATGGGAAAGGTCTATGCCAGGTAGTTTGGGGCATGGGCTTCTGATGACGTTGTTTAAATGCCTTTGATATCGTAACAGTGGACTTAATCAGGATTTTCAGAATTCCAGTAAAGAATCCAATGGGTTTATGAGACTGCTAGCTAAAGATTAAGCAGAAAACAATCAATTACATAGGAGTAGATGAACTGATGAAGGCTGATTGTTGGTTTTGTTTGGAATACTGTTAATGTTTTAATATTCTACTTTTAGGATTTATAAAGAATCTTTCTCTTTTATTCAAGTTATCTATAACTCATAACTATTTAGTAGATGGTACTAGTCTGTTCTCATGCTGCTAATAAAGACATACCAGAGACTGGGTGTTATAAAGAAAAAGAAGTTTAATGGACTCATAGTTTCACATGACTGGAGAGCTCTCACAATCATGGCAGAAGGCTAAAAGCAAAAGCACATCTTACATGGCAGCAGGCAAGAGAGCATGTGCGGCAAACTCCCCTTTATAAAACCATCAGATCTCATTAAACTCAGTCACTATCACAAGAACAGCATGGGAAAAGCTGCCCACATGATTCAATTACCTCCCACCGGGTCCCTCTCATAACAGGTGGGGGATTTGGGAGCTACAATTCAAGATGAGATTTCGGTGGGGGACACAGCAAAACCATATAATAAACCATGCTTCTGTAAATAGAAATAAAACACTTATAAATGATATAATTTATCCCTGCCTGAAGAATGTTCTGATTTTCAGAGAAACATAATTATTTGCATAGGCCCAATTAGAATCTGTACTTTCTGTTATGAGAACATAATTTAATTAATTAGTTATGTAGCCAAGGCCTTGCCTAGAATGTCAGATTTGATCATGGTGCTCATTTAATCAGATATGATGAGATACTTTACAATAAGTCAGTTTGACTCTATGGCACCAATTCTCACAGATTTCTCTTGGAAAAATTGTCCTGGTACCTGCTTATGAGGCTCCCAGTGGTACAGGTGAGCAAGAAAATACTTCCTGTTTGGCCCAATGAGCAGTAAAGGATGAGTTCAGCAAGTCCGAGTTATCCATATGCTGAAGACTCTATAGAAAGATTTGATCCTTTCCTTAGCTCCTGAGAGATAACCCTCGTGCCATGGACTGAATGCTTGCATCTCATAAAATTTATATGCTGAAACCCTGATCTCATTGTAGTGGTATTTGGAGAGATGGCCTTTGGGAGATAATTAGGTTATGAGGATGGAGCCCTTTTGATGAGATTAGTGCCTTTATAAGAAGAGACTTGTTGAGAGATTCCTTCGTCTCTCTTTGCCCTTTGCAATGTGAAGAAACAGCAAGAAGTCTGCCCACCAAGAAGAGGACCCTCACCAGACACTGGGTTTACTGGCATCTTGATCTTGGATTTCTAGCCTCTTTAACTGTGAGAAATAAGTTGTTGTTTAAGCCACCCAGTCTGTGTTAGTTTTGTTATAGCAGCCCAAGTGACTAAGACATCTTGGATCATCTTGACTGATAATAATGTCTTTGTTTACTTGACAGTCTTGGGCCATGCCAGATAGTCCCGACCAACAATGTAACTTATGGTGGGGGCCATGTTGTATTAGCTTTACTCTGGAGGGGCCAGAGGTAAGGTTAGTTATTCAGGCAGTGAGTCATGCCTATGTGACAGAGTCTTGATAGCAACTCTGGACACCAAGGCTCCAGTGAGCTTCCTCCTGCCTGGGGTCCATATCACATCATTTCTGGAAGAGAACAGCACTGTACCTACGATGCCATTGGGAGGGGACAATGGGAAGCTTGCACCTGTTGTCTTCTGGACTCTTCCCTGTGTGCCTCTTCCCTTTGTGGTTTTTAGTGTGCATCTTTTCATGGCAATAAACTGTAACTGTGAGAATAATGGCCTTAAGAGTTCAGTGAATCCTCCTAGTGAATATAATTCTCTTATAGTCATAAGTACTGCAGGTGAAATCTGGTGGCAATTTGACTTAGCTTTCCAGCTTCAAGAGGCTTTTAATAGTCCAGTATGAGATTCTGTATAAAAATATCTGGTGAAACAAATTTAGAAAGACCCATATAGTAAATGACCATTTTTGACGCACCTATGTAGTCATGCCAAACATAATGAAATCATTCTTATTTTATGATTAAGAATAATTTTTATTTGAGGTTATTTTACATCAAAAGAGAAATGGTTATAGAGAGAAAAGTTATGTTGCAATGGAAAACTATGCATTCCCTATAGTTTACACTTCAGAGTTATCAAATAGTAGTCCTGTTTTCTGTTTTGAGTTCTTTTGAACCTCTTTTTAAATTATGGTTAAATGATGGGTATATAAACTCTGCCTTTTCTGGTAGTGTTTTAATTGACTTCTTCCCTATCTGTGGGAAAAAAAGTTTTGGCACCAACCTGTAAATTGAACTGGAAATGGTTAGCTTGCCCAAATTGTCAGTCATTCTTATATTTTTAATTCTTTCAGTTTCCTTCAAATATGGCTATAATTCATCAAACTGTTTCTGACTTGGCATCAAGAACCAAAACATACACTTTCAGATCTATACTCTAGGTTGCCTGGTAGCTGGCCCTTTTCCACAGGATCTGAAAAATCCCCATAAGCTGAACCCTGGCAATTTAATTTAAACCTGAGCACCTCAGCAGACCTCTCATGGGCCATGATTCTCCCGTGACAAGCTACTGTCTGGATAACTTTGGATGTCTGGAAAAATGCTCTGGTCATGCATGCTCCTATGTGGGAGATTATGAATCCTATGCATAACACCAGACAACTCCTGTTCCTATGTCTAGAGCTTCATGAAACTCTTTTCCATGGTTTAAGCATCCATTTTTTTTTAGATGACTGATTCCCAGACCCTAAAACAACTGCCCTTTGCCATCACCTCTTAACAAACTGTTCAACCTGCTTTAGAGAAAGAAAGATCAACAAGAGTCCTCCAGAGACTATTTCTTAGACCTTGTTCTGTCCCCCGAAGGAGGTTTATGATCACTGCTAGGTTGTTCAGCAACAGATAACACTTGTCTTTATGAAAGGAAGAATTGACAATGCTGAACTTTATCTGAGTCCTGTGCTCCTGGGAAGAAGTGATGATTAAGAAGCCCACCATCATTCTGTGTTTCTGAAATGTCTGATCACAGAGGACCACCTAATGCTGGCATGTTACAAGATAAGATCAACCACTATCATTTTTTTTTTTTTTTTCTAAGATGGCGTTTCACTCAGTTGCCCAGGCTGGAGTGTAGTGGTGTGATCTCAGCTCACTGCAACCTCTGCCTCCTGGGTTCAAGCGATTCTCCTGCCTCAGCTTTTGAAGTAGTTGAAATTACAAGTGCACACCACCATGCCCAGCTATTTTTTTGTATTTTTAGTAGAGACGGGATTTCACCATATTGGCCAGGTTGGTCTCTAACTCCTGACCTTGGGTGATCTGCCTGCCTCAGTCTCCCAAAATGCTGGGATTATGGGCGTGAGCCACCGTGCCCAGTCAACCACTATGTTTTCTCATGATTCCCATAAGAGCTGTGGATGACTTCCTTGTTTGTTGACCTTGATAAACCCTCAGGTCTCCTGCCTTTCCCTTGAGATGTTCTTCTATAATAAATGTTTTTCCTATTGCAATTGCCTAAATAAAATTGCATTTTGTTTATCACAACAATTACAGACCTTGGAAGGTGTGTGTGTGTGTGTGTGTGTGTGTGTGTGTGTGTGTGTGGTGTAAATCAAAGAACTAATTTTCAGTTTTTTAAAAAAATTAATGAGATAAGAGATTAGTTGCAAAATGCAGAGAGATATTTATCCATGTAAAGGAGTCACTGCAAAGTAACCTTGAGCATTAAGCCCCTCGGAAATCCTCTTGAAATATCTGGAAGGGCCTCATAACAGTGCTTCTCAAACTTTAATGAATAAACAACTCTTATAGGAGCTTCTTAAAATGAGATTCAGATTCAACAGAGCTAGTGTTTTTGCTCTACTCTCAGACCATGTTGACCTTTGTCTGTGGTGCTCACTTTGAGTAGCAAAGCTCTGCAGGACATGGAATGGAAGTTTAAGCTAATCTTTTCCAGATCTCAAGAATGACCCTGGCTGGCGTTGAGTTATACAATACATGCAATGATGTCAATGTATGTTTGGTCACTGTATATTTCAGAGAAACTTGGTTATATAGCATATAGACCATTCTCATGACAGTGTTAGGAGGAAAAGCTAACTTGCTGGTTTGTTCCCAGGAGGTAAAATTAATAACCACAACAAAAGATGGTGAGTTGTTTCAAGGCTACCTCATAATAGGTAAAATCAGTCAATAAGAGAACAGAGATTTTTTGAGAAGCAGCTTGATGTAATGTATCATATAAATTTATACCTCATAAGTCATATGTTGTAAATGCAGTTTTAACAGCTGCAGCCTTTACAGAGTTTTTAAAACCATAGTGATTAAGACTGCAATTTTTTAACAAAAGCAAATGTTTACCTTAGTTCTCCTATTGCTTTAAAATCAGGCATGAGGAATTGATGTTCATAGTATGGTACCAAAAGCAATATTAATATTTAAATAATTTTCTGCATGTGCAAAATTATATTGTCTCAAAAAGTATGATATAATCTTGGCTTCTTATATATGTGGTTATCTAAATGCAGTTTTTTTTTTTTTTCACCTGGACCTTGCTCCATTCAATTACACAGCCTGGCAGCAGATACTGTACTCATCTCCAGGATAAATTCCCATTAGAAAGCATGAGATTGAATTTACAGTACAGTTTATGCCTTCCTAGCACAGATTATACTTTCGAATTTACAGTGTATGGTTTCACATGAGATGACTGATTCATTACAGATGCATTACAGTAAGGGTGCTTTTTCTTGTGTCCCCACTGTGTTTTTGGACCTGGGAAATTCATACCAAGCTGTACATTGGTATTCACCTTAATGTAAAACAAAGTTCCTGATGTCTAAATTTCAAGGCGTTCTGGAAGAGTTATATACACAAATATGGTTAACAGAAATGAAAATTTTGAGCACATAAATCCTCCATCATAATTCTGAAATTATTTCCCTAGTGAATTCACCCATATACTCACAACCTTCAAATATAATAGAAAGTTAATGGCCACTATTGTCACACTTTTCACTAGAGAGGATTGAATTGCAATGCATTGCAAGAGAGAGAGAAATAGACTAGACATGCTCAAATAATTTTGGTTACCTAATAAGATTAAAGAAAGTGAGCATATTTAATTGTGCAGTGAGCAGCAACCTTATTACCTTTTATTTGTAGAAATAAGAGGGAGTGTGTGTGTGTGCCTGTGCACACTGACACACATGGGTGGGTAGCTAAGATCAGTCAACTGTATCTGGGCTAATAAGAGATACTTTAAAAAAACCTATCCCTGATCCTCACAATTAAGGATTCTATTTATACATTTCTATTTATGCATTTACAAGAGAAATGCTTTGTTTGATTAAAAAATATTCATTTACTTAGGGTCATATTTCTCGAATTCGAAGAATGTGGGTTTACCCTTTGTCTCCCAGTGTAAGAGTCACATTGCATGTGCTCAGCAGTTTCAGAATACTATTATTCTAAGCAAATTTTCAATAGCTCACCTACAGAGCAGATTAGGCAAAGGTAAAAGAAGAAAAAAAAATAACTGCAGGACATTGTCCTTTCTTGTGATAATCTGGCAAAATTATATGTTTTGATACTGACAAAGCAAATCAATGACTACGGTACCTGTATTATTCTCTATCAATTCTATTTTCTTTCACCCCCTTATTTCAAAATTTCTTTTGTCCAAAAGTCAACAAATTGTTGTGTTCCACCAATTTCTAGGCTCACTATAAAAAATCCAGAAATGCTAACAACCCTGTGGAGTTTGATGCCTCTATCCTTGAGTTTATGGTACATAAGTTCATCTGTATTTCTGATTTTTGGTCAGCAAGTATTGTCTCCATGGTTACTCCAGATTTTGCAGCGCTCAAGTCCTCCACTCAACTTCCAGCTTCTTTTTCTCTTTACAGATACTCATTTAATTCACAGAAGGCATGGAGACCAATGTCTCCATATTCAAAGCTGTCTTGTATGTGTGGTAAAACAAACACACTCCCTCTAAATGATATTTTTTCCTTTCTTTTAAATTATTTGTCATACTTATTTCATGGTATATTCCAATGACTTTAATTCCAGGAATAATATTAAATAATGTTGTCTCTTAATTTAATGTAGCCTTTAAAAATATTTTACCATTTTTCCAGTGTGTCATCAATGAATATCTATTATATCAGTAATAAAGAAAATCGAAATATTTATTCTTGAGGAAAAAGCAAATTAAAAAAAAAATTTTACCATTAAATATGATATTTCTCTAAGTTAATTTTGTTGTATTTTATTGATTCCTTTTGATGTTTCTTTTATCTGGCTTCTCTAATTGGATTCTGCTTAGTGCATTAATTTTTAAAAGTCTTCCTTGCTTTCTAAATATATTTTAGTCCATTTATTTGTTTTGGGAAGGTATTATTTGAGCTACATCCTCTAAATTTTGATACAAAGTGCTTTTATTGTCATTCATTTTTAAAATTTCATACATAATTTTTATTTAAAACAAGGTTTTATAATTTTTTAAGATATTTTTATGGGAGAAAAGGGGAGTCTTGCATGTGGATTAGAATATATGACCTACCTGGTTTTTATATTTTGGAATTTAAAATTTTGTGCGCCAATACATAACCAATTTTGTATATGTTTCATAGATGTTTTATAAACCTGTTATACTTTAAGATCCATTACTTACTGAATTCTTTCACTGAGATAATAATGTATAGTGGAGAAAAAGATAATTTTTACTCTACATTTATAAGTTTTTGTCTGGGACTCCCTGCAACATAAGATAGATTAACTAGAGAAAAACAAACACATTCATTAACATGTATACCTCAGATATACATGAGAGATACCCAGGGAAAAATAAGTAACTCAGAATTCAAGTGTATGTAACATCTTCACCTAAAAGCAAAGAAAAAGGAAGATGTGACAGAGGCCAGTTATGGGAAAATGACCAGGAAAAGCATGATAAACAAAAGTAAGGTTTGTTATGCAGATTTCAGTTAGCACCTTTCACACGGATAAGAGTCTTTTGTAATTTAGCCATCCTTGTCTTCCTGGTACAAAGAGGGAGAAACCCTCATAAATGGAGATATAAGTTTCTCTTACAAAAGGGTAATTTCTACTGTGTTTTCAGAGCTTATCCTGTTTCTCAGAATAATCAGCTCAAAACAATTCTTATGCCAAAGGGGCATTTTTGGTTTTCTACAGTCTTATTTTGGGGTGGCATATTATAGTCTCCTACAAATGTCCACCTATTTGTTCTTAAAACTCTTCCAGAACTTTGGGATCCTCTTCTAGGTGGTAGTTCCTCCTCTGTTTTGTCTTTGAAAAGTGAATACATGTTGGATCTGTTTTCACACTTTTTGTTCACTCTTAAATATTTTGTAGCCTGCATTTCATTTCCAAAAGGCACCCCCAGTTACCAATCTAATTTCTTAATTGTTACATCCAACGGATCCATCACAGTCCTTCTTTTCTACCTTAGTTGTCTCGATTTCCAGCCACAATTTGGAGAAAAAAATTTTACAATTAATTTTCCACTCTAAGAATATATGTCTTCCTTTATAAGTCTCATTTTAGAAAGAGGCTATTTAATTTTCTAAGGTTTAAAAGAGTAGTGAGGTGATAGGAAATGAAGAAAAGATAGTTAATATGTTTCAGTTGGAGAAATAAAGAGTGGAATATTAAAATTTATCTGCAGTTCAAGATTTAAACTAAGTCACTGTAAAATTCTTGCTGCATGTGTCAGATGAAATTACAACAAATTTAGTTTAGAGATCTAAATTGACTGTATTGTAATTCTAGAATCAGGCAACTTTTCATTCCATAAACTATAATAACTGTTCCAATGAGTCGAGTGGAGGAGGTTGGCTTTATAGACAGAAAAAAAAGGGCTGAAGAAGCAGAAATAAAGCACAAAAAGCAGACTGATCATTTCAAAGTCATTTTCCTTGTAAGGCAGGGACAGAGAGACAGAACCATAGAAAAATAATGTAACTGGGGGACGAGGTGCAGGGGCTCAGCTCCCTCCCCCACGCTTGCCAAAGATGTAACAGGGGGACCCGGAGCAGAGCTGCAGGGCTTCCAAAGGCGCTTCCTGTTGCATCAATCAGATGGGTGCAGGGCACAGCTCCCCTCCCGGGTCAGATGTGTCCCAGGATGTGCCCAGGTCCTTGATCTCTCTTACCCCAGGAATGGGGAAGGGTTCCCAGAGGCACGGTGAGTTTACCATTCGAATAGATATCTTGGACCCAAAGAGTTTAGCAGAGAGCAATTTATTAGGCAGAGAGAGAGAGAAAGAGAGAAGGAGCAAGAGAGCTCCCCACGCTGTCGTGGGAGGGGATTCAAGGGAGGAATCCGCACAGGTAAGGGGCAGGGGATTTTAACCCTGGAGTTATTCCCGCCCCATTCATGTTCTTGTCCAATGAGAGGAGTTCTTTTAAACTTTTTTCTGGAGTGATTGATCTTGGACTCTGATACTAGATTGGCTGCTAGGTCCACAACAGAGGCCCTTCCTCCCAGAGCTTTAGGCGGGCTTTTCAAACAAAGGATCACGCCTGGAATTTTTACCTAGCCCATGCGTGGGAAATTCAGACAAAGAACTTTACATTCCTGGATGGGGACATGGATGGAGGTATGACGCTGGGAAGCATTGGCTTTTGAAACCACGCCCCTTGTGGACCAGGGAAGAGAAGGTTTTTTCCCTTGACACGGTCCCCCAGTAACTGATCAGTTAACTCTTGGTGATAGAGATTAAAACACAGGTAACTTAATTTTCATGTAGTTTGAAGAATGACACTGGTCTGTTTGGGAAATTAGGCTGTTATCTCTCCCTCTTGATTGTTAGGAAGGACAGATAACAATTAAGTTTTGGTTTGGTAAGCACAGGTGACTTGATTTTGATTTTGAGTATGGTCTACTGAGGTCTAGTTCAGGAGTTTATTCCAAAGCTATGGCCTCCTGTGATTTTTTAAAAATATATATATATTTTATTGCACTTTAGGTTCTGAAGTATATGTGCAGAACATGCAGGATTGTTGCATAGGTACATATATGGCAATGTGATTTGCTGCCTTCATCCCCCCATCACCTATATCTGGCATTTCTCCCCATATTATCCCTCCCCAACCTCCCAACTCCCCGCCGTCCCTCCCCTATTCTCCCCTCAACTGACCCCAGTGTGTGATGCTCCCATCCCTGTGTCCATGTGTTCTCATTGTTCAACACCCGGCTATGAGTGAGAACATGCCGTGTTTGATTTCCTGTTCTTGTATCAGTTTGCTGAGAATGATGGTTTCCAGATTCATCCATGTCCCTATAAAGGACATGAACTCGTCCTTTTTTTTATGGCTGCATAGTATTCCATGGTGTATATATGCCATATTTTCCTTGTCCAGTCTATCATCAGTGGGCATTTGGGTTGGTTCCAGGTCTTTGCTATTGTAAACAGTGCCGAAATGAACATACGTGTGCATGTGTCTTTATAATAGAATGATTTATAATCCTTTGGATATATACCCAGTAATGGGATTGCTGGGTCAAATGGAATTTCTATTGTGAATTTTGCTTAACACATGGTTTCAGCATTCTGATTCCCCTGCTGTGACACATATCTTTGCTCTGTGTACATCTACAGGTAAGTTTGGAAGCAAGGGGAAGAGGGGAAGGTTGGAACATTGGATCAACCTGACAGATTCTTATTCATTTCTTGTTCTTTAGCACAGGTGCTTTCTCTGTCCAAAATACCTTTGTTTCCACAGCTTCCGTGATGATTTCACTTGCAGAGCTGCTGGAACTCTAGCTCTGGAAAACATACCATGCAGTGTTCTTCTGATGTCAGCTTTCTTGGTGCCAGGACAGAAGATGGGGGGATAGATGCAGAATGTGTATGACACTGCACGGTCCAGCCTCTAGGTATGATGGATGCCTGGGGTTTAAGCAGAAGAAGACCAAAGGACACAGATCGGGGTACGGAAGTCCAGGCATAAATCTGGGGAAATCATACAACAAGAATAGCTAGGATATGCAGTTAGAATAACAGGAAACAGTAAAGAAAATATACTTGATTTCTCAGCACATTTCTGATCCAGTCAGGAGCTTTTTATGTGATTCCTGCTTAGGTATAAGGAGACGGTTGCAGAAAATATACAGGGTGTGGAAGTTATGGGAGTGACGGGAGCAACTAAAGGAAGATTTGAGATTTCACATAGTGTGCTCTGAGTTTGCTTTGAGGGAATCATTTCTTACTTCTTTCTCTTCCTTCATGATCCTTTAAGCAGAAGAGGTCATTTTTACATTAATTTCTCTCCCCTTGAATGTGGAAATGTTGATGGAACTTTTGAAGAAGTTAAATTTAAGTGTTTTACATCCCCAAATAGCATAAACAACAAATGAATTGGATTACCATATGAAAAATGACAATTTTTTCCTTTTTCTTGCATTGAAGTTAAAAGATGCAGAAAACCTATTGTTACTTGTTACTGCTATTTGCACATTAAACAATAACAGAGATAAGCAAAGTTGGGGTCAAACTGGGTTTCTATTCTTTAGTCCTGTTGTTCAAGGTTGTTGTGTTACTCTTTCAGGATACACTTGAAAAGTATCTGCTGACATTTAGAAAAAATGAAATTCTCTGTTATAAATCATGTAAGCACAGTGTTCCTTTTTTTTTAATACAAAGTAAGAAAATAGAAATTTACCAGGTTAGAATGAAATTTAACAGACTTTCTGATAATTAACAGCTCAGTGTTTAGATCATAATTCCTAGCTTCTTTTCTTTCAGGGGAAATAACCAGCAACCTTGAAGCTGGAACATGTCATAAAAGGGGAGATTGAATTCATGGACTGGGAGTTGGAGGCCACGTAGAAGGATACTGCCCAAATGTTTTGCCATAACCTTTGGTGTTATACAGAATTACAGGCTCTTCCCACCCCTTTCTAATTTTCTTATCTCACATTTTCTCAACTCAGGATGGTTTCAAGTGGTCACTATACTTGAGCTCAGAATAATTATAATAGGGCATGTGGTGGCCAGGAGAGAAAAGTGACTGAGTGACTGTGGGAATTGACAAATATTTATTTTAGTTTGTGATGTTGTAACTTGCTGTATTACAGGTTCAAAATCATTTCTCAAAGACTAATTCTTGTTCTGAATTTGCAGGAATTTTTAATGCTCTATTTTACTAAAATGTGTAATATTTAATAGGCATTTAGAATTTATTGTCTACTATATCTCTGGCATTTCTTTGAGAGTTAAAGTTATAAAAAAGGCAGTCAGCTAAACTTTTATCAGAGTTTAGTTGTCAGTCTCCTATGACAGAACCATATGGAGTTATCCTGTCTAAAATGGTAGCCACTTGTTCCATGCGGCTAATGAGCACTTGAAATGTGGCTAGTGAATTGAAGTATATTGTAAATAATAGATTACACACTGAAATTTGAAGAATTAGTATGGAAAAATGTAACATTTCCGTTATTAATTTTTATAGTGATTACTTTCTGAAATATTTCAGCAAGTAATCACTATAAAATTATTAATAGAAATGTTAATAAACATTAACAGTAATTGGGTTAAACATAATAGTAAAGTTGATTTCATGTGTTTCTTTTTATCTTTGATAATGTGGCTGCTAGAAAATTTAAGATTATATACGGTATTTGTATTTGTGGCTCACATTATATGTTGATTGGACATCACTAGTCTAGGATGTTTGTTAAAATAGCAAGTTATCATGTTCCATTCACAGACATTGTAACCACCCAAAGGATTCACCTTGCCTACTGCCTAAACAGAGCCAATTTATTTAGATTAGCTCCCCTAGACAGGGGGATTGCCATGGAGAAAAGAGTAATTCACACCGAGCCAGCTGTGTGGGACCAGAGCTTTATTATTACTCAAATCAGTCTCCCTGAGCATTGAGGGATCAGAGTTTTTAAAGATAATTTGGCAGGTAGGGGCTTGGGAAGTGGGGGAGTGATGATTGGTCAGGTTGCAGGTGGAATCGTAGTGGGATCCAAGTGAGATTTCCTCGCTGTTTTTCTGTTCCAGGGTGAGATCACAGAAGTGGTTGGGCCAGATTACTGGTCTGGGGTGGTGTAAGCTGATTCACCGAGGCAGGGTCTGCAAAATATGTCAAGCACTGACCTTAGGTTTTACAATAGTGATGTTATCCCCAGGAGCAATTTGGGGAGGTTCAGACTCTTGCAGCCAGAGGCTGCATAACCCCTAAACAGTAATTTCTAATCTTATAGCTAATTTGTTAGTCCTACAGAGGCAGACTGGTCCCAGCTAAGAAGGGGGCCTTTTCAGGAAAGGGCTATTATCAATTTTGTTTCAAAGTTAAACTATAAATTAAATTTCTTTCCAAGGTTACTTCAGCCTATGTCCAGAAATGTGTAAGGACAGCTGAAATGTTAGAAGGAAGATGGAGTCGGTTAGGTCTCATCTCTTTCACTGTCATAATTTCCTCAGCTATAATTTTTTAAAGGCAGTTTCAACATTCTAATTCAGGTCTATGGTTGTGAATAGAAAATCTGTATTTTCAAACAAGCACCTCAGGTGTGATCTAAGGACCATACTTTGAAAACAAAAAACTTTGAGTGCAGAGTAGTCATAGAGACAGACAGCTGAGTAATAAAGAAAAGTGATTAAAGAATAATAAAGGCTATGGCAGAAGAAAGTTCAGTGTACTGTAAAATGCTACACTGAGAATTTGGAATAAGAGGAGGTGAGTCAAAGTAAGCTTTCCAGAGAAATAAACTGAGTCCTAAATACTGAGGAGTTACCCAGATGAAGATGAGGTCTTTTTTTCCAAGTAGGGACCAGTGCAAAGGTCACAGGTGAAAGCAAGACAGCTTGGTGCACTGTCAGAACCAAAATTTGTTATATGGCTGGAGAGAGATGATGGAGATTGGGAGAAATAGAGATGATTCAAGAAAAATTGGTCATAAGGAACTTGTAAACTATGTTATGAGATCTGGATTTTATTTTAAGACAATAGAACATTATTGAAAAGATTTTAAGGAATGCAGTAGCACTGTAAAATGGATAGTAGGAACATCTGGTAGTCAGGGATGTATCAATTACAACGTTGTCATGGAATTGAAGTGTGAGTATTCACTTGAAGTTAGTTTGTTTTTAATGTAGACTATGAATCTTAGGATTTTTTTCCTCTTTGTTGTGATGACTTAGAAATGTAAATCCAAATTTGTGAGTATGTGTAGGCTTATACATGACAGAATGGTTTAAATCTCTGTGATACAGTGTTACTAGTGAAATTACCATTTTTCTCCTCTTAATTTCCTTTCCCGCTCATGTTCTGAATTAATTTGTTTGTGTTTTGTGCAATTTTAAACAACCATTTTTCACCCTTTAAACTCCTTTGCCTCTCATGTTCTAAATTAATTTGTTTGTGTTTTGTGCAATTTTGTTTTGCGTATGTTGTCAATAAAGCAAGATATAAATAAATATGAAGTAATTTTTTAATTTAACTTTATTTTTATTTTACTTTAAGTTCTGGAATACATGTGCTGAATGTACAGGTTTGTTACATAGGTATACATGTGCTATGGTGGTTCGCTGCATCCGTCAACCCGTCATCTAGGTTTTAAGCCCTGCATGCATTAGCTATTTGTCCTAATGCTCTCTCTCGCCTTGCTTCCCATGCCCTGACAGGTCCCGTTTGTGATGCTCCCCTCCCTGTGTCCATGTGTTCTCATTGTTCAAATCCCACTTATGAGTGAGAACATGAGGTGTTTGGTTTTCTGTTACTGTGTTAGTTTGTTGAGGATGATGGTTTCCAGCTTCATCCATGTCCCTGCAAAGTCTGACTGGGAAAACATGCTATACAAACTAAAAATGTGACCGTTATAAGACTTTCTTTAAAATAAAAACTGTAAAAATTAAGAAGAGGAATACATTTCCTTGTAAGCTAAAGATTTTGCCTTGCTTAATCTGTAATGTTTATTACTAACCTAACAAGAATTCCTATGCCTGTTTGCATGCAGAATGTTCTGTTAGGCTACCAGTAATGGCTATTTATTGTCAACTTTTTCAAAGGGATATCATAATCTGTTTGTATTTTTTTTTGGTATATTACTTATCAGGTATGAGCTCATCAATTTAATTTATTTGCATTTTCTATAATGTAAATTCCCCAAACCTGCTTTCTATTACCTAACAATCACATGGGACCTAGCTTTCAATAAAAATGCTATTAATCTCTTGTATTGATCTTTCCAAACTGGATGATATAGTTATACCTTTTTTTATATCTTTATAGTCACATGGGGAATTTATTTCATATGTAGTAATAGAAGTTGGCATTTATATGATAATTTCCATTTATTGCATCCATTATCTTCTAATCTAGTGAATTACAGAATTCTGGAGATATTGTTCTGAGGATTTCTTCCTAAGCTAGGAAAGAGGATATATCTCAGACCAAATTACAAGGTGTTTCCTCAACTTTTTCATTGCAAGTTTTAAAATTGGTGTGGAGCATTGTTACAGAGAAGTTGAAATTGTTTCTGTGCTTTTAACTTGTATTTTATTAGAAAAGTATAACTGTTCATTATAAAGTAAATCATGTCAGTTAAAACTTCAGGAGCCTGTCCTGGTTTCCACAACACCATACACTCTTTGTTTACTTCTACCTCCCTGACCATTCCTCTAAATTTATTTTGCTAGTTCCCTTTTTCTTCCTCTGCTGCAAATTTGACATTTTTAAGGGGTCATTAACCTTTTCTCCCCCTTCTCTATCTACACGAACTCCTTATGTGATCTGTGTTAATCCTCCAGATTTAAATACATCTGTATACTGATAACTCAGAAATATAAATCTCTAGCACTAACCTTTTCCTTAAGTTCCAGACTTCTATATCCATAGAACCACCACGCCCAGCTAATTTTGTATTTTTGGTAGAGGTGGGGTTTCTCCAAGTTGGTCAGGCTGGTCTGGAACTCCCGATCTCAAGTGATTCACCTGTCTCGGCCTCCCAAAGTGCTGGGGTTACAGGTGTGAGCCACCTTGCCTGGCTGTTTTTTTTTCTTTTTTTACTCCAAGGTTGGAGTAAAGTGTTACAATCATGGCTCACTACAGCCTTGACCTCCTGGGCTGAAGTGATTCTCCCACCTCAGCTTCTCTAGTAGGTAGGACTACAGGTGCTTGCCACCATGCCCGCCTACATTTTGGAAGGGGGGTTTGTATAGATTAGGTCTCACTATGTTGCTCAGGCTGGTCTCTAACGTCTGGGCTCAAGTGATCCTCCCACCTTGGCTTCCCAAAGTGGTGGGATTACAGGCATGAGTCACCACGCCCAGAGTCTTCAGCTTTCTATGTTACTTTGAAGGCTTTTTCTCTTTGCCAATGTCCTACATTGATTTTTTAATTGTTGTTGTTATCCTAAAGACCATCCTTTTTTCTTTTCTATCTTGCTTTTCTTTTCCTAGTCTGCTTCTCATTTCTATTTCCCAGGGAAAGTATAATATAGTTAAATGTGTGAAATGGGGAAAAGAGAACCGTAGTCAAAACAATTTGTCTTCCTGGAATTGAGGCTGTAAGTGTGTTGGATCAAAAGAAGCTTCTCTTCTGCCTTCTCAAGGTTTGATAACTGAGTCCGCTGAGATAAACTGACAATAGGTCAACTAATAAGAGAAAAGGCACAAAAATTCATTAATGTGCAAGCACACAGAAGTCAAACAAAGTGTGAAACTCAAAGAAGTACCAGATGGTTGAAGTTTAAATACCGTCTTCATAGGGGATAGGGAAGTGGGGGATGTAGACAATTTCAGGGGAAGAGTCAATGATCTTTAAGGGAGATGAGTGGGTCTCAAGAACAGACAAAAGCCCAGGACAGGGAACTGATGTAGGGTCAACTTAGTTTTCCTTCCTGAGTTATGCATCAATTTCCCCTGGTTGATGAGATATCTGGAGAAGGGATTCACAACAGTTGAATATCTTGGGGGGGTTCTGGCCTTTAGGTAGACAGGAAACTTCAGAGAAAACCCTTCTCTGCGTTTGCTGCTGTCTAGATTCAATCAGTTTGAAGTCTGAAGCAGCATATTTTGAAACACTGTTTTCTGAGCCCTGGTAGGTGAAAACACTCAACCTCAGGCTGTCACAGGCTGTTTATTCCTCTCACATGATCGTTTTCCAGTTCTCAGCACCCGTTCTGATGCTCATCAACACAACTGAACTGTGCACACTAGTCATATTTAAGTTCAGATCCTTTCGCTACTGCAGGAAACAGTACCAGTCATGATTTTTTGTCTTTTTTCTTCACATACAGGAAGATCAATTTTTAAAAAAATTGTATTTGATTGTATATATGTGAATGGACTTGGAGAGTCTTTTAAACATTGTACGAAAGCTAAACTTTTCTTATCTCAAAGGCCAAACTGTTATATTTTTAGATCAGTATTTTCTAGGCTGTTACAATTCTGTGTTTCCTATCTTGATATTTGACAGCAAAATATTATGTATTATTATCAGCTGAAGGCTAAATTATTCCTAACAGACTTATTTGCTGAGATCCCTTCTCTTGTCACCTCCTTCTGAGGGGTAGAATATAAAATCAATTAATATTAGCATTCCCAATAGAGCCAGTAGAGTTAAAAAGCTGCTGGGTTGATAGTGAGATGAGGGGCGATATACTTCTCTCAGGATGGTATCAAATTGCATCAGTTTACCTTCCCCAGAGCAGTATATCGCCGTCATCTCGCTATCAACACATCAGATTTTTAACTTTACTGGCTCTATTACATATGCTAATATTAATTTATTTCATATAAAGAGTCTTAAACAATGTTGATTATAATCTACTGGCTCTATTAGGTATGCTAATGTTAATTTATTTCATATAGAGTATCTTAAACAGTGTAAATTATAATCCTGGGATTCCCCTTATAGATTGTATACTTTAATACAAAATGTGGAGACATATATCTACACACAGATAGTTGCTATTGTGTTATCTGGAATGGTGGAAAATAAGAAGCAATCTGGATGTCCAAAATGAAATAAACAATTGATTAAAAATATTATGGTAAAATCTGGTAACTGACTACTAAAATACACATCAAAGTAATAATCCTAGCTACTTAGGAGACCAAAGCAGGAGGATCACTTCCGCCCGGGAGTTCAAGACCAGTTGGGGATACACAGTGAGAGACCCCTTTTACCAAAAAAAAGACAAACACCAAACAAAACACTTAATACTTCAAAACTTTTATTAACGACATGGGGAAATATTCTGTAAAAGAGCCTGGGTCCAAAAATTATCTGTAAACCTAGACTTTAAGTAAGTAAAAAAAAAAAAAACAGACAAATTTTACCTAAAAGGCAATCTGCCAAAGGTAATAGTGACGGCTTCTGGATGATGAATTCATAGGTAGTATTTTATTTAGAGTTTTATAGCCTTTTATATTTTCTACAGTAAATATAGTCCACCTTGATAATTGGGAGAAACAGACTGTTTTTATGAGTGCGGTGGCTTCTCCTTTGATTCAGGGTTATTCCCTGGAGTGCTGCTCTAGTTGTGATCACATCCAGAACCTTAAGATTCCTCAGCTGCCTAATAAACCAGAGAACAGAATGATCTGGACAATTCATCCAGGATTTGGCTTGAGCTGTTGTATTCATCACAGGGTCCTCTTGTTCCTGAGCAACAATTGTGGGGTTTATGAGCCTTGGAAGGAATAGCAAGTGAGAGCTGGAATTAGCCGCATTCTGGTCACGGTTATACATATGTGGTTTTCATTGATTTTTATGGGAGATTTGTGCACATAATGGAGAGAGGAATGTCACTGATTTGTTTTAATTTAGCTTGAGCAGTAACCCTTTACTAATGTGACTCCTTTTACAAGAGGCAAATCTGCTCTCATTTTTGTTTTTGTTTTTTTTTAGTTGTGAAAAACATTGGTTTAGATTTCTGTAATGAAGGAAGTCTCAGTGGTGACTTCAGATCAACTTAGGCACTTGCATGTGAGTCATGCTTGCTTTTCATTGGCTCAAACATGTGATCATCTCAGTTGTAAGTTAATAAAACCAAGATTTGTGTAATGTTTCTCCCACCCTTTTTCTCAAATTCAGATTACACATTACACAAGGGTTTCTCAATGCTGGCACTATTGACATTTGGGGATATATAATTCTTTGTTGTAGGGGACTGACTATTCTCTGTAGGATGTTTAGTAGCATCCTTGACCTCTATGTCTGGATGCTAACAACACTCTTTTTTTAGACTCATAGGAGTCTAAACAGCCCCCAGTTGAAAACTATTGGATTAGACAAAGTATAAAGAAACAGCTAAATAGAATAAAATAATAAAAAATTATAGACGTTATTAAAATGATTAACAATCTTCTTCTTTAGGAAATAATTTAAGATAGCTAAAAAACCTACACACTTTACCACAAAATACAATAAAAATATATAAAGTAATAACAAGAAAGAAAAAGATCGATAAATTTGACTTCAAAATTAAAAGCCTCTGCTTATGAAATGACTGTTAAGAAAATGAATAGACAAGTCACAGATTTGGGGAAATGTCCGCAAAACATGCATCTGACAAAGAACTTATGTCCAGAATTTATAAAGATTTTCTACAACTCAATAGTAAAGAAACATCCAATGGCAAAAATGAGCAAAAGATTTGAACAGACACTTCACAATGGATGTTATATAAATAGCAAATAAGCACATGAAAAAGTGCTCAACATCATCAGGCATAAGGAAAACAGGTTAAAATGTAAATGAGGTGCCAAGACAAACCTACCAGAGTGTCTAAAATTCAAATGGCTGACAAAAATGTTGGCAAGGTTATAAACAGTTGAAACAGCTAGGACGTGTGGGTGTAAATTTTACACTCCAAAGGAACATTTAGAACAAGGTTTGGTGGTTTCTTATCAGAGTAAACATACCCATGTTCTATGAAATGGCAATTAAACTTCTATATGTACTCAAAATAAATAAAAATGATAAAAATACTCATATAAGAATGTTCATAGAATATTGTTTCATTATATTCCAATACCAGAAACAACCCACATGCAGATATCATGTGACTTCTATATAAGGAGGCAATGTTGGGCTATAAGGAACACATCACTTCTGTAATATTCCTGCCCAAAATGCAAGTGTTGAATTCAATCATGAGGAAGCCTCAAATAAACAGTGATCTGTATGTTTCAAAAATGTCGAGTCACAAATGATAGAGATAGGCCAAGAAACAATTCCAGAATAAAGAAAACCAAAGTGATGTGACATGAACTTAAAGCAAGTCCTGGACTGGAAGAGAAAAAATACTAGCTACAATGAACTTTACTTGGCCAGGCATGATGGCTCACACCTGTAATCCCAGCATTTTGGGACGGCAAGCCAAGTGGATTCCTTGAGCTCAGGAGTTTGAGACCCACCCTGGTCAAGGTGGGAAAGCCACGTCTCTACAAAAAACACAAATTAGCTGGGCATGGTGGCTCATGCCTGTAGTTCCAGCTGCTTGGGAGGCTGAGGTGGGAGAATCACTTGAGTCCAAGAAGTCAAGGCTGTAGTAAGCTGAGATTGCACCACTTCACTCTAGCCTGGAAGAGAAAGTGAGAGCCCATCTCAAAAAAAGCACTTTTTTCATATAATTTATGATATTTGAATATTAACTACAGATTAGAAAAATAAACATCATTTCTTTTAAAAATAATTATTCTGTGTTAATTGAGATAAATGATGAGACAAGTCTCAATCATTTTTAGGAGGTTTATTTGCCAAAGTTAAGGATGTATACCCAGAAAACAGGTCTATACCTTTCTCATGAGATGATTTTGAAGGCTCCAAATTTAAAGGGGAAAGGGCAGAATATTGAGAAATACACAATTTTCATTTAAGAGGTGGGTAGGGAAAAATAGTCATTCATGCCTTTGTCTGGCCCAGTGAATCTGCATTTTGCATAAGATGACACAGACAGAAAGGGACAGAGGAAGAATCAGATATGCATTTGTGTCTGGTAGGCATGGGGAATGGCTGCACCTGTAAAAACAAGCTACCAATTTACATTGCCATGGCGAAATCTTAATAGAAACAGCTTAAAGACCTTGCAGCTCACTGGGAATTTCCTTTAGGCAAAATATGGAGGAGGTGTGTAGCTTTTCATCTTGTGGCCATCTTATTTATGAACCAAAGGGGGAAGGAAGGTTTGCATAACCCAGTTCCCAGCTTGACTTTTCCCTTTGGCTTAAATGAGTGTGCGGTCCCAAGATTTAATTTTCTTTCACAACTATCTTGTAAGCAAATTCCATTTTTTGTTGGGGGAAGGAAATATGCACTGAGATGTTTAGGAATAAGGAGGTATTTCTCCAATTTACTCTCAAATGGTTCAGAAAAAAAGTTACACACAAGCACAGATACATATATATGCAAGAGAGAGGATGATGATGGGCAAAATAGAAACAACTGGTGAACATGGGTCAATGGTATATTGGATTTTCTTGCAGTATTCCTGCAACTATTCTGTAAAGTTTAATAATAACAAGAAAAAGTTTCAAATAAAAAAGTGAGGAAAACGATGCAAAAGATAAATAAGGATAGTGAAGTTGAATTGTCATAAACAGGTGTATTGCGGTAATAACAAATTACCTCACATTTTGCAGTTTAAAACAAAACACACATTTATTATTTTAGTTTTCATAAGGCAAGATTCTAGGCAGAGCTTAGTTCAGTGTCTCATAAAGTTGCAATGAAGATATTGGCTGCATTTTCATTTGGAGGCATGACTGGGGAAGAATACACTTTCAAGCTCATTAAGATTGTTGGGAGATTTTATTTCCTTCTGGCTGTATGATTAAGAATTTCAGTTGAAGGCTGTTCTCAGAGGGCAGAGGGTACCCACAATCCCCCCATCATGTGACCTTCTCTATAGGAAGTTTGTAACATGGCTGTTTGTTTCTCCAAGGCTTGCAGAAGAGTGTCTCACCTGTCTGCTTAGAGAGAGCTTTATATGAGATAACATAATCAAGGGAGTGATATTTCATGTCTTTTGACATATTCAATAGTTAGAAGCAAGTTACAGATGTCTCCCATGCTCCAGGGAAGAGGATTACATGCAGGTGTGCACACCAGGAAATAGGAATTATTGGTGGACACCCTGGGGTTATCTACCATAGCATAAAATTACTACATCAAATATGATTCAACAAATGATACATAGTTTTTATTTTCAATTTATACTAAGCTAAGAAATGAAAAAAAAAACTATTTTCTAAGAACTATTAGCGGACATATTTGAGAGTAACAATTTTAGATACTTAAGAAAATATTTGTCATTATTTTTGTAACCACTCAGAATATTTAGAAGCTATTTCCTACATTTCAGAAATTTGTTATTAATCCTACCTTCTAAAGCTGTTTATTCATAATTGTCTTACATCAAATATGTCTGATTATCCTGCTAGGCAATTGTGGAATTTCACTTTCCTACCTTTTTTTTGAGTTATGTATTATCACGTGACTTATAGGTATCATTATTTTACTTGCTTTAGTCAATGAACTGTAGGTGGAAGCTTTAGTGACCCATGTGCTTTGTCATATTCATCTTTACCTGACTCATAATCTTTGAAAAAAATCTGTGGGAATTGGGCTTCTGTCAGCCTGGATCTTTGAGTGATTATAACAGGCAGGGCCTCTAGGCTGACCCAAATTGAACATGTAGTAACAATGAGGGATGAACTTTTATTTTTATTGACTGTTATTTTTGGCTTTTCTTTTGTTATTGCAGTCTGACCTAGTCTCTCCTGACTGGTGTAGACATTTACAACTAGAATTGTGGTGCTATTTATAAAGCAAACCTAAGTTACATAGTATTGGCTTAATGGTTGATTGAGTGATGGTAAAAGAAAATAAAAGCTGAAAGAATAGTAATGCCATCTTGATCTCGGGAATGGAAATATTTGGTAAAACTCACACCTAGGAAATAGTTTATGTGCTTAATGATTATAGGGCCAGGGAGAGACTTTGGAAAGCATAATGGGAGCTTTGTATATTGGTTGCTGTTGGTTGTATCAGCAAGGAATAGCAAAACAGAGATGATAGCTTGGATGTGCAAGTTGAGCGATCAGTGCCATCAGTGTCCGTAGTGCATACCACAGTGTGTGTGTCCGAAGCAGTGGCAGAGGCTTCTTCCCTGGAACAGTCCCACTCTGTGTTTTGGGAGTCGTTTCTGGTTGAGGAAACTTGGAGCCTAAACGTCCAGTTCTCATGGGAGTTCTGAAAGTTATCTAATGTTATCTAATATCAATTGAAAAAAAAAACCTGGATTTTTAAATAATTAAAGTTAGTTTTATTCAGAGTCTTACTGAAGAGTGCAACCTGGGAAAGTTTTAGAGTTTTTGTTAGACTGCTCCAAAGCAGTGTTTTATCTTGCAGCTTAGTTAGCAGGAGATGGAGGTTCTTCATGTGCTCAGAAGTTCCATTAAAGCAAAAACGCATTGAAGTTTGGGTATGAGAGTGTATCTGGTTATAGATTAAAGAGGCATAGTTATTAATCCTGGTAGCTATTATTTTATGTACACGAAAAGGCAAGGGTTAGCACCATTGAACTTATGTTTTCTAAAAATGCAGTGATTCAGGTAAGAATTATGGGGACTTACACTCTCTCCTGTTTATTGTTGTCAAGGCATTCTTCTGGATGGCTGTACTTAGTCACTGAGTCTGGGATTTGTGAAGTTACGCTGACAAGCCATATAAGCAAACAGGGTTTCTTTAAGGTAAGGGCCAACTATGTGGCTGGCCTGAAGCAGACATTTGCTACTTGTCTCACATAATAAATCTTGTTTCTGTTTAAATTTACCTCTCTATATTTTGTTGCTAGCTCTGGAGGATCCTGACTAATATGGAAAGTATTCATATTTTCACATGCATTGAGACATTTTTATTAAGCACCTCTTGTGTGTCATGTATGGGGTTAATCTTGGACTATAACCATGTTTATCACAGGCATAAACTTTGACTTCAAGACGTTTAAACTTTAAAAATTTTTCAGTTCATTGTTGTACAGATTTAAGGCTTCTATTAATGTATATCAATAATATATATCATCAAAGCCAGTCAGCCTCATACTTTCAATCTGAAATACCATCTTCAGAAACAAATGCATATTTTATTATATGACACTATATAATGGTCATATAAATAAAAACTATTTTCCCATTGAATAAAAAACAAAACTGGAAACAGAGTCAAGAACACATTTCTATCAGGGAGGTTTTTGTTTACTTGTTTGCTTTTTTACAGTTTTTAATGCTAACTTTAATTTACTTTTGTAAGACTTTCAGATAATTTTATTTTTTTCTGGAGTACTGTTTCACCACTCAACAGTGAAACAATGCCTCTTTAAAGTTAGTGCTAATTCTTAAATTTGACACAAGATGCTTCATTTTGAGGAAAGTATTATAAAAACAGAATAGATAATTGCATCTTTAAAGTATATCTCCTTTTAGCTGTTTTCTTCATACACTATGAATTTTACTTAAGGAAATGAAAACTTTAGACTGGAGTGCAATCCGTCCCTGACTATTTCTATAGCAATTGGAAAGTTTGTTTATACACAGCTGCAAATTATATTTGACAAAATAGAAAATAACATTTCATTGGCAGCTATATTTTGCAAACAGCACATGCTTTCTTGGAGTTTTGACTGAAAACTATTTTTTTCTATAAACATACAGATGTATTTAAGGGATAATTAACAAAAAATTATTTACCTAAGTTTTTTGTATAAGTGTAATTTCAAATTCTTAAAAGCTGGATTTTGATAATTGAGATGAATTAATTTCTTAGTAAGGGATGTTTTTACCCTAGGAAACACAAACTAATGAATATAAAGTGTAGACTTGAGAGGTAAACCTTCAATGTGAAGCTCCGTTAGCAATTCCAAATTATTTAGACATGACTTATATGGAGGCTTCTAGTCAGAATCTTCTTTGAAAACTGCATTTCAAATGGTAGCTGACAATACAGCTTAAGATATCCTTCTTTGGAACCTACATAGCAAGGAGGAGGTGCAATAAAGGGGCAAGAAAACCAGGTGTGGGATCAGGAGACCTGGTCTTCGTATTAAATGCCTTTCTTTTTCTTACCTGTTAAATGAATGAATTGATCTTTAAGGTTCCCTGGAGCTCTAAGTTCTATGACTATGCAGCAGATAGTGTAGAAATGATAGGAATAGTTGATACCTCTTTTAGCTATAAGTTAAAAAGCAAACTTAAAAAAAGTTGTGAACTTTAAAGCTTTGATTTTACCATAAATGCTTCTTCTTAGAATTATTAGGTGCTTGGAGTACTGGAGTTAATTACGTAAAAATGATTACCTTGGGTTTAATTAATTTATTCCACAGCAAGAGATAGTAAGAATTATCCCCACTCAGATAAATGAAAGTGGATAAAGAAAGAAGGGCCAAAGATAAAAAATAAATTATCAATTTTAAGAGAGATTTTTTGATGAACCAACTTCATACATAAAGCTACTACTCTTTGACTTGATTTAAACCCGGAGAAACTAAAGGTAGAAAGGATCTGCCACATTGTCTAGAGTGAAAAGTAGAGAAATTTGGATTTTTGAAAAATGTATCTATATATATTTTGCACTTTAGGTTCTGGGGTACATATGTAGAACATGAGGGATTGTTGCATAGGTACCTGCATGGCAATGTGGTTTGCTGCCTCTATCCCCCTGTCACCTATATCTGGTATTTCTCCCTATGTTATCCCCTCCCCCAACCTCCCTACCCCACCGTCTCTCCCCTATTCCCCCCCCCAGCAGACCCCAGTGTGTGATGTTCCCCTCCCTGTGTCCATGTGTTCTCATTGTTCAACACCCGCCTATGAATAAGAACATGCAGTGTTTGATTTTCTGTTCTTGTGTCAGTTTGCTGTTTAAGAGTTTGGTCATGATTTGTTTTGGGAGGAATTTTGTGACTTGAATACAGTTGATGGTTATTGTACTTGGTGTAATTATAAACCGAATACTTTCTTCTTTTAGGGAATACAAGAAAGTGTTTAGAGTATTTGGTTTGTTATGTACAACTTCTTCCTATCTTTCCAGAATAAAAGACCTTATTCTCCCCTGCAAAAACTTTTAATACTCTGTACTAACCTCTGATATTGTCTTTCTTTCTTCCTCTCTTGCTATATTGTTCCAGCTGCGAAGTCTCTCATCCTGGCACTTCTTTGGCACTGAGATACAATGTTTCCCTTAGAATAATCTGCTATCCTTCTTATAAACTGTATACCTGAACTTATATATGATTGGAGCCTCTTAATACGTAAAGCACTTGAAATGGAATGACCCTGGGTGAGAGTTCCCATCATGTCCCCTTACTGCAAGTGGAGGTCTTATTTTTAAGCTCTTTGCAGTCTCTTTTATTAGGTTCCCTGGGTATAGTGAATGCTTAATAAATAATGATGAAGGTTGTAAAATCTCATTTTACAAATGAGAAGTCGGAAGGGTTTTGGCCTATGTGGATTAACGAGTCATCCAGTGAAGCAATCTTTATCCTCAGGATTCCCGCAGCGTCTATCGAGTTCAACCTGAGATGTAACATCAGGTAAGTAGATAAAATGAGTATATCTATCCAGCACAGGATGGGAGAAATAGATCTTTTGAAAAACAGTACAAGTGTTCATAAATGAAGCTATTTTACTTGTTAGTGGCAGGAAATAGAAATATGTGCAATATTATGATACCTCTGTGGAATGTACATAATAAGTGTTAGTAATTATTTGTTTTACAAAACAAAGGGGGAGTGGATATTGTGATGTTATTTAAGGACAATTCTGTCATGTGGGAAGTGGAAGCGGGAGAAAATAAACTGCAGGCCATTTTGCATAAGTATAAAATCAAAATAAAAAAAATCTGAACTCCCAGTCTGTGAGGAAATCTGCTCTAGACCATAATAGAAGAGCCAAGGGGCAGGAATATATGGAGGTCTTCAAAAAGAGCTTATAGCATATGGGGTCAGTTAGGCATGGAGTGCTGTAGGGAAAAGGATAAGAATATAATAAACAGATATCTTTATTTCAAGCTTGATTAAGATAATTACCACCAAGATAATGGAGTGCAATGGGGATTCTAAGGAGAAAGAGATTATATGTAGAGCGGGGGATCAGAAAAAAATTTGCAGAGGATTTACAAGTTGAATACATTTTAACAGATGTAAATAGAGGTAGAGATGGCAGTATTTTCAATAAAGGAACCAGCTTTCTTTCATTCATTTGAAAGCAAATTGTTAAGCTTCTCCTCTGCCTGTAGTAAAAATTGGCTAAAACAAATAAACACGCTTTTTGAATTCCAGAAACTTTCTTTTTTCTTTTTAAAAATTTTATGTTAAGTTCTAGGATGCAAGTGCAGAACGTGCAGGGTTGTTACATAGGTATATGTGTGCCATGGTAGTTTGCTTTACCTGTCATCTAGATTTTAAGCCCTGCATGCATTAGCTATTTGTCCTAATGCTCTCTCCCCTTTCCCCTACTGACACCCTAGTTTGTGTTTTTCCCCTCCTTGTGTCCATGTGTTCTCATTGTTCAGCTTCCACTTATGACTGAGAATATGCAGTGTTTGGTTTTCTGTTCCTGTGTTAGTTTGCTGAGAATGATGGTTGCCAGCTTCATCCATGTCCCTACAAAGGACATGATCTCATTCCTTCTTGTGGCTGCATGTATTCCATGTTGTATATGTACCACATTCTCTTTATCCAGTCTATCATTGATAGGCATTTGGGTTTGTTCCATGTCTTTGCTATTGTAAATAGTGCTGCAATAAACATACATGTCCATGTGTCTTTACAGTAGAATGATTTATATTCCTTTTGGTATATACCCAGCGATGGGATTGCTGGGTCAAATGGTATTTCTGGTTCTAGATCTTTGAGGAATTGCCACACTGTCTTCCACAATAGCTGAACTAATTTACATTCCCATCAGCAGTGTAAAAGCATTCCTCTTCTCCACAGCCTTGCCAGAATCTATTGTTTCTTGACTTTTTAATAATCACCATTCTGACTGACATGAGATGGTATCTCATTTTGGTTTTGATTTGCATTTCTGTAATAATTAATTATGTTGAACTTTTTTTCGTGTTTGTTGGCTGCATAAATGTCTTGTTTTGAGAAGTGTCTGTTCATATACTTTGCCTACTTTTTGATGGGGTTGTTTAATTTTCTTGTAAATTTGTTTAAGTTCCTTGTGGATTCTGGATATTAAAACTTTGTCATATGGGTTGACTGCAAAATTTTTCTCCCATTCTGTAGGCTGTCTGTTCACTCTGATGATAGTTTCTTTTGCTGTGCAGAAGCTCTTTAGTTTAATTAGATCTCCTTTGTCAGTTTTGACTGTTGTTGCAATTGCTTTTGACATTTTCATCATGAAGTCTTTGCTCATGCCTATGTCCTGACTGGTATTGCCTAGATTTTGTCTAGGGTTTTTATGGTTTTGACTTTACATTTATGTCTTTAATCCATCTTGAGTTAATTTTTGTATAAAGTGTAAGGAAGGGGTCCGGTTTCATTTTCTGCATATGGTTGGCCAGTTTCCCCAGCACCATTTATTAAATAAAGAATCCTTTTCTCATTGCTTGTTTTTATCCAGTTTGTTAAAAATCAGAAGGTTGTAGATGTGTGGTGTTATTTCTGAGGTCTCTGTTCGGTTCCTTTGGTCTATATGTTTTGGTACCAGTACTATGCTGTTTTGGTTATTGTAGCCTTGTAGTATAGTTTGAAGTCAGGCAGTGTGATACCTCCAGCTTTGTTCTTTTTGCTTAGGCTTGTCTTGGCTGTTCAGGCTCTTTTTTGATTGCCTGTAAAATTCAAAGTAGTTTTTTTCTAATTCTGTGAAGAATGTCAATGGTAGTTTTATGGGAATTGCATTGAATCTATAAATTACTTTGGGCAGTGTGGCCATTTTCATGATGTTGATTCTTCTTACTCATGACCATGAAATGTTTTTCTGTTTGTTTGTGTCCTCTCCTATTTCCTTGAGCAGTGGTTTGTAGTTCTCCTTGAAAGGTCCTTCACATCCCTTGTTAGCTGTTTTCTTATGTATTTTATTCTCTTTGTAGCAATGGTGAATGTATATTGAGAAGAATGTATATTCTGTTGACTTGGAGTAGAGAGTTCTGTAGATGTCTGTTAGGTTCATTTGATCCAGAGCTGAGTTCAAGTCCTGGATTTCCTTGTATTTTCTGTCTCGATCTGTCTAATATTGACAGCAGGGTGTTAAAGTCTCCCACTATTGTTGAGTGGGAGTCAAAGTCTGTTTGTAGGTCTCTAAGAACTTGTTTTATGAATCTGGGTGCTCCTATATTGAGTCCATATATATTTAGAGTAGTTAGCTCTTCTTGTTGAATTGATCCCTTTACCATCATGTAATGCCCTTCTTTGTCTTTTTTATCTTTGTTGGTTTAAAATCTATTTTGTCAGAGACTAGGACTGCAACCCTTGGGTTTTTCTTTTCTTTCCATTTGCTTGGTAAATCTTCCTCCATCCCTTTATTTTGAGCCTGTGTGTGTCTTTGCACATGAAATGGGTCTCCTGAATACAGCACACCAATGAGTCTTAACTCTTATCCTATTTGCCAGTCTGTTAATTGCCAGTCTTTTAATTGGGGCATTTAGCCCATTTACATTTAAGGTTAATATTGTTGTGTGTGAATTTGATCCTGCTGTAACCAGGGGGGCCAGGAGCAGTTACAAGGGTGTCCCAAAAGGCACTCAGTGTTCCCCGCTCCGATGTGCTTTTTCCCCCAGGTCCTTTTGCTCTCATTCAACCAAGAAGGGATAGGAGACCCTGGCAGCAGTGATATTGTTTAAGTAAATATCGGAGCCAAAGAGCTTAGCAGAAAAGTGATTTATTAGGCAGACAGAGAGAGGTAGGGGGAGAGAGAGAGAGAGGGAGCTCACATGCTGTGGTGGGAGGGGGATCCAGAGATGGAGTCCCCCACAGGTAAGGGGCAGGGGGACTTTTAATCTGGGAGTTACTCCTGCCCCATTCAAGTCCTTGTCCCATGAGAGGAGTTCCCTTAAACTTCTGCTGGAGTGATTGATCTTCGACTCCGATGTCAGATTGGCTGTCCAGCCCACAACAGAGCTCCTCCTTCCAGGGCTTTTTGCGGGCTTTTCTAAACAAAGGAAGCTCACCTGGGCAGTCTACCTTCCCTGCGGCATGAAAGTTAGACAAATAACTCTAGTCTTCCAGATGGGGGAGGTGGGTGGAGGTATGGTGCTAGGAAGTTCTTGCCTTTGAAATCACTCCCCCTTGTGGATTGGGAAGAGAGGTTAACACAGTTCCTCACTGCCATCCTGTTGAAAAATAAGTACTAGCCACTGCAAAAATACACTGAAATATAAAGACCAATAACACTGTGAAGAAACTGAAGCAACTAGTCTACAAAATAACCAGATGGCATCATGATGACAGCAACTTTCAATCTGGGCAGAGATGCCTGATTGCCTTTCATGTTCCAGGATAGGTCCTGTCTGATACTAGAGATCTACGGTGTTACGGTGGTGTCTCTTAGGAATCCCAGTGGGAAAAAATCCTTGCGATTCTCACCAACAAATTCTTCAGAAGATGATTGGGGGAAATTCTAGTATTTTGTTTTTCTAATCTATGCCCTGACTTACTAGTTTTCTCAGAGCTAATTACATTGCACTGTATTTAGAGGTATGGAATAGAGGTATGTAATGTGAAAGAGGCCTTTCAAGTGTAGACCTTTTACAAAAGTGGGAGCCATATGGATATTTATTATTTTCTGACTTCTCTCCCTTCTCAGTTCTCCCCTTTTTCCCTGGAAACCCTGTTTTCAGACCCATGGGGTCTGGTATCCTGCCACCTTTCAGAAAGTTTTACTTTTTCTCACTGAAGAAGGTTCTGTCTGAACATTCTAGTGGTTTACAAATGCAAGACTCTGATACTCCTTCTGTAATCAGGATGTGATGACTCCAAAGACAGGATGGAGGTGTGTTAGAAGGCTTCAGTCCTATGTGTGAAGGTGTGACCTTTAATTACATTCACTTTTCCTCTCAGCTTCCTAAGAAGATAGCACACTTTTTCAATCTCATCATCCTTTTTTCTTCCCTCAAGAAAAACTTGTCTATTCTAATATATAAAAAGGATATTTCTCTGTTGATATGAGTTTAGCCCTGCCCTTTGTGAAATAAAAGCCTTGTAAATATTGTGATGAGAGCGTGGGACTCCTGGGTCTCTTTTATATTACAAAGAGTCACCATTCCAGCTCTAACTTGTTCTTTTTTAGCCTTCTGGGATAGGTGGTACCAGCTCTATTTAAGTGCTTTCTGATTCCAAATCTCTCTTATTAGAAGGGTATTTGTACTTGTGTATATAAGTGCGTGTGCTTATGGGGAGGTCAGCTTCTTTATGAAAACCATAATATTGGGGGAGTATTAAAAAAAGCTTGTGTGTCTTGGATTAGAAATGAACTTGATTATTAAAAACCAAACTAGACATCTACTATGAGGCTGTACAACATAAATTGTACAGTGTATGCATAGATTGCATAATATGATTTCAGCGTAACACCCAAGGGATTAGTAGCCACCACTTCTGAAAAGAAGTTCAGCTACTACCCAGGTTACAAATACATTTAATGCAAAAGAGTGTGGAGAGGAATTTTCCTGAAAATGGAATTTTAAATGGTGTACCCTATATATAGTTCCACACCATTTTACTCCCCCAGGGAAAATGACATTTGTTTTAGGGAGGTAGATTTGAATAAATTTGCCTCTTTGGGCTGCTAATCAGTATGCAGAGTTTCAGCCAAGAAAAGTCAATATCTCTCCTTTAATTTTAGCTCTCTTGGAAAGTGGTGGGGTTTTTACTTCAATTGCTCAGGTACCCTCCTTTCCTTTTTTGCCTGATGGCGAATAAACACAAACAATTCTTTATTAAAGGCCTAGTCATGTTATTTTTACCAGTGAGTTCCACAGTCAAGGGTGCTGGCTTTCTACCTGAGGTACAGATTATGAGGTTTGATGCAACCGTGTGAATCTCTTGGCTCTCAGGTCTATCCACAGAGGTGCCTCGACTCTGCTCTGTCTCCATGACTTTTGTCAATTACTCCCTCATTCTACTATTGCTTTTTTGTCTCCAGGTGGCCTCTAAGACCACCCACACATTTGGTGATTTGCTAGAAGGATTCACAGACTTCACTGTCATACTTATAGTTAAGATTTACTATCACAGCAGAGTAAGAATACATAGCAGGATCACTAAGGGAAAAAAGTAAAAATGCATTGCTTAGGAAGCGTCTGGAGAAATTCCTATGCAGGATTCCTGTGTTCCCTTCCCCCTGTGAGGAAAGTCACACACAGCATTTATCCTTCCTCTAGTAGTAAAAATGCAGACACATGTGTGCAATATGTCTCCCTAGGGAAGACTTCGTGACTCAATAAGGTTGAGGGTTTTCACTGGGGGCTGATCACAGAGGCACCTATGCCCACCAAAATTCCAGGTTGTAACACAGGAAGCAGGTGTTCACCATAAAAAATATTTATACAAACAGTCTAAGCAAGCTAGCACAGCAGTCAAATCTTAGCACATAGTGAATATTTTAGAAACCAGGTTTTCAGACACCAGCCAAGGGCCAGCCTTGAAAGAAAGACCTTCTAAACACAGTAGCCTCAGGACAGCTGTATTAGCTTTTTTCCTGCAAACTTTCCCACTTCTTTCATGGTTGCTTTGGAATAAATTATCGAGATTTGAGTCCTGAAGACATATTTGGTGTTTTCCCCTTAACTTCCCCGGTTCTCAATTTCCTTTTCTGGACAATGGGTATAAAACCCAGCTGCCAGTGACTTGGCACAAGCAATTTGGTGCAAAGCAATTTGGTAGGGTGTTTGGCATGACAATTTTATCTAAAATGAATACCTTTCTAAAAATTTGTTGGAAAAGTTTATGCCAAAGTGTCTTGTAAACTACAGATTAACATACTTTACAAAATATTATTTATTGTTCCTAATCTGTTGACTACAAGCATTGCAGAAGCCTCCTTTAGGCACTTCCCAGATCTTGTGTGTGCTCCGGGCACTAGGATACTCTGGTGAGACAGAGGTACTTCGACAGAAATAATGTGATGTGATCTTTGCGGGAACATCAATGCCATGTGTGTCTCACCTGTCTCACTTTAAAAATTACAAAAAAGAAGCATCTGATCTCAGTTATATGCAGAGAAGTTAGATGCACAGATTCTAAATCCAGAAAGCCTCGGCTTGAATCCTAATTTTTCCACTTGCTGGCTTTATCTCAGGCAACTGACTGACTTTGGGTCTCAGCTTCTTTGTCTATGAGATGAGATAAAAGCACCAATATCATGTGTTGTTCAGGGAATTAAATGAGTGTCTGGCACCTGGGAAATGCCACATACATTTTTCTATTTTTACTATTAACTTTATTCATGTATTTGAAACATTGTGTTGTATAATAGAAAGAAAATAGACCTCTGAATCAGGTAGATGTGAATCTCAAAACTGGCTCATGCTTTATTATCTGAGTAACTTTGAAAAAGTTATTCAACCTCTTTGAACTCTTTTTTCCCTGTATAAGAAAATGGGAATAATATTTATCTGGCAGTGTTTGTGTCACAAGCAAAGACCGACCCTGACACCAGAAGTATCTAGGCATATTTGAAGAACAGTAAAAAGCCCAGGGTGGCAGGAGAGTGGTCAACAAAGGGAGAGGCAGGGGGATTAGAGAGACAGGCAGAGACAGGTCAGTTGGGGCCTTGTTACTCAGGGAGAAACGTCGAATGCTTTTCTGAGTCGAGAGGAGTCACTGCAGAATAAGCAGGAAAGATATATTCTCATTTACACTTAAAAATTCAATCCAGTAGCAGGGCAAATTTAGAACCAGGCAGAGCAGGTATGCATCTCTTTTTATCTTTTATAATGCGGCTGCTAGAAAATTTAAGATTATATAACATACCTGTATTTGTAGCTCACATTGTATTTTGATTGGACATCACTAGTTTAGGATGTTTGTTAAAACAGCAAGTCATCATGTTCCATTCACAGACATTGTAACCACCCAAAGGGTTCACCTTGCCTGCTGCCTAAACAGAGCCAATTTATCTAGACCGTGTCTCTTTCAGAAGATGAAACAAATGGTGACGGTGGCTAGCAGTGGGTGGTAGAGATTAAGATGCTAAAACTGTATGATTACAAATATTACTTTGACTGTACTATTTACTTTAGCTGGTAATTTTTACTAATACTGTTAGCATAAAATAACTTTCATTTCACTGTGGGCAACAAGAATGCAAGTCAGCCTTTGCCAAACTAATATTTTTGCAGAAATCCTTTGGTATTTTTGAAAGGGAAATAATTCATAAAGGAGAAATTTTATGAAGTGGCCTTATTTTACTCTCCTCACAGCTATATGGGAGTGAGCCTTATTACTTTTGTGATTTCTCATATTTCCTCATTATAAAACCCCTAAACAACTTAGAAGAGGAATGAGTGTAAACATTTTGGGCATCATGTGTGCAGTGATGATTCTGAAAATGTTTCATCAACTTGTCTCGGCTGGTTATAGAGTTTTCCTTCAGGACGTCTGCATTTTGTTCCTCTAATGGGGTGTTGAATTTCCCCAGAGTAGGTGTGAAAGCTCAGTTGTCAGGGCAGTTATGGTGTTTTATGCAGGTTGTTTCTTACCCTCCTGTTCAGATGTTTTTCTTTTGTCAGCATTTGATTGGATTCTTTCATCTGTGATTCAATGTCTGTATTAAACTCCATTTGCTTCTCTGCTCCTCCTCAAGACTTTATTATGTGGAAAAAAAAGCCTATGTCCTTTAGGCTGATTTTCTGGTCTTTTGGGGAGGCAGTCTCTAGCAATCCTGCATAATACACAATATTTAGAGTTGATTAACGTGTACTGGATCACTGAAGAAAGGGTTGGTCAAAAATATGGTTCATCATGTTTGCCATATAAGAATAAAGTTCAAAAGAACCTTCAAGCACCCAAATAGGTCACTTGGGTAATGATAGAAAATTACTCTTTAATGTCACATATTTACCTGAAGGCAGGAAACTGTGGAAGTACACATGCATGGACTTCACTTCGGAAAAGGCTTAGGGTGTGATGGACTAAAATCATCCTTTGTGAGATAACGGACTCCTTTCTAGTGAAAGGGAGAAAGTGCAGAGCTTCATGACCAAAACACCAAAAGCAGTGGCAACAAAAGCCAAAATAGACAAATGGGACCTAATCAAACTCCATAGCTTCTGCACAGCAAAAGAAACAGTCATTAGAGTGAATCGGCAACCAACAGAATGGGAAAAAATTTTTGCAGTCTACCCATCTGACAAAGGGCTGATAACCAGAATCTACAAAGAACTGAAACAGATTTACAAGAAAAAAACAAACAAGCCCATTCAAAAGTGGGCGAAGGATATGAACAGACACTTTACAAAAGAAGACATACATGAAGCCAACAAACATATGAAAAAATGCTCATCATCACTGGTCATTAGAGAAATGCAAATCAAAACTACATTGAGATACCATCTCACGCCAGTTAGAATGGCGATCATTAAAAAATCTGGAGACAACAGATGCTGGAGAGGATGTGGAGAAATAGGAACGCTTTTACACTGTTGGTGGGAGTGTAAATTAGTTCAACCATTGTGGAAGACGGTGTGGCGATTCCTCAAGGACCTAGAAATAGAAATTCCATTTGATCCAGCAATCCCATTACTGGGTATATATCCAAAAGACTATAAATCGTTCTACTATAAGGACACATGCACACGAATGTTCATTGCAGCACAGTTTACAATAGCAAAGACCTGGAACCAACCCAAATGCCCATCAGTGATAGACTGGACAGGGAAAATGTGGCACATATACACCATGGAATATTATGCAGCCATCAAAAACGATGAGTTCGTGTCCTTTGTAGGGACATGGATGAACCTGGAAACCATCATTCTCAGCAAACTGACACAAGAACAGAAAATCAAACACCGCATGTTCTCACTCATAGGCGGGTGTTGAACAATGGGAACACATGGACACAGGGAGGGGAGTATCACACACTGGGGTCTGTCGGGGGGGAAAAGGGGAGGGATAGTGGGGGGGTGGGGAGTTGGGGGAGGGATAGCATGGGGAGAAAAGCCAGATGTAGGTGATGGGGAGGAAGGCAGCAAATCACACTGCCATGTGTGTACCTATGCAACAATCTTCCATGTTCTTCACATGTACCCCCAAACCTAAAATGCAATAAAAAAAAAAAAAAAAGATTTTTAAGTTCTCTTCCACCATAAATGACCCTTAAGATGGGCTGATGGTTTTTCTTTTACTATTTATATGACTATCTCTAGATTCTCCTGAATTTAATTATTATTTTAAATAACTCACTCAAAGGATAATTTGTAATCCATTGTTGCCTTAAAATCTGTTAGAAAGTTTAAATATTTTCTGAGTAGAAACTAACTTTAATGAACCCTATAAAAGTTCTAGTTTGATATAACAAGACCTTTTCCACATCTCCAGAGGTAGTCCAGAGTAATTATATTTTACTGAGTTCTGTTAACATTTTCAAAATTCTCTTTAATACAAATGTTTTCACCAGGTTATGTTGTTATAAGGATCAAGAAATGCAAGATTTTGGAAATGTTTCTTTAAAACTAGTGGGCGAAGGATATATACAGACTCTTTTCAAAAGAAGACATTTATGCATCCAACAAACATGAAAAAATGCTCATTACCGCTTGTCATTAGAGAAATGCAAATCAAAACCACATTGAGATACCATCTCACGCCAGTTAGAATGGTGATCATTAAAAAATCTGGAGACAACAGATGCTGGAGAGGATGTGGAGAAATAGGAACACTTTTACACTGTTGGGAGTGTAAATTAGTTCAACCATTGTGGAAGACAGTGTGTCAATTCCTCAAGGATCTAGAATTAGAAATTCCATTTGCTCCAGCAATCCCATTACTGGGTATATACCCAAAGGATTATAAATTGTTCTTTATAAAGACACATGCACATGTATGTTCATTGCGGCGCTGTTTACAATAGCAGAGACTTGGAACCAACCCAAATGCCCATCAATGATAGACTGGATAAAGAAGATGTGGCACATATACACCATGGAATACTATGCAGCCATAAAAAAGGATGAGTTCATGTCCTTTGCAGGGTCATAGATGAAGCTGGAAACCATCATTCTCAGCAAACTAACAGAAGAACAGGAAACAAAATACCGCGTCTTCTCACTCATAAGTGGGTGTCAAACAACTAGAACACATGGACACAGGGAAGGGAACATCACATACTGGGGTCTGCTGGGGGGTGAGGGGGGATAGGGAAGGCATAGCAGGAGGTGGGGAGATTGGGGAGGGATAACATTAGGAGAAATAACTAATGTAGCTGACGGGGGCATGGAGGCAGCAAACCACCATGGCATGTGTATACCTATGTAATAATCCTGCATGGACGCACATGTACCCCAGAACTTAAAGTATAAAACAAAACAAAACAAAACAAAAAACAATGGCATCTGATAGAGCCTGCTTGCTGTCCACAGTATTTCATAAACATCTAATTTTATCTCCTCCCAAATTTGTAAGTATTGCTAATTTCTTTTCCAAAAGAGGCAACTGAAGCAGACAGTTGAAGCATTTTTCTTAAAATGTTTTCAACTACTGAACTAAGTTCAACCCAATACAAATTTATTGTATATAGTGCCAAACATGGTGCTAAAAGAAAGGCAGAAGAGAAGAACAGGATGGTCTTAGGACACAAGGGACTTGCAATGTGGGAGAAGTAGTCAAATATACAGAATTCGTCCTTTTCCTTCTGCAGTGGACAGTTCATCACCCCTATTGTATTACATATTCATTTTGTATTCTACATCTCTCTTCCCAATAGATTATGAGCTTGATGAAATCATAAAGCATGTATTTTGTTGTTATTGTTATTCACTTATTTATATCTAAATCTTTGAACAATACTGGTTAATAGTAGGCACTCAAAATATGTAACTTGAGTGAATAAATGAATGGATGAACCATGTATAGTTTGGGGCATATTGAACATTGATATAAAGATTTTCAATGAAGATACTGTGGGACACGGAACAAAGGAAGATTGATTTTGACACATCTTATAGAAGACTTCCCAAAGGTGGAGACATTTGAATTGGATTAAAAGAATGGGCACGGTTTTATTTGGGTTTTTGAGAATGTTCCTCCAGGAGGAGCAAATGAGGAAAGGAAAAGGCCAGGTGTGAGAACGTACAGGGCATAGTGAGAGTAATTGTAATAGCAGTCAACCAGAATTGAGCATTTTTTTCTTCACTAGATATTGTTCTTAGACTGCATTATTTGCATTGTATCATTTGATCTTCAGAACCACATGGAGAAGTTGCTGCTTCATCATCTTCTTAACTGGGGAATGATAAGCTTATATAAGGTGAAAAGTAGGTAGAAAAAAACTGTCAGTAATAGTTTATATTTTGGAACATCTTCCATGCCAGCGTAAGGGAGGTGTGCTTTCTCCTGAAGAACATGAAGAACCAGTTGTATTAAGACTGTCTTCTTCAAATCTGTGGCTGAGGAAAATGATTTTTATCTTGAGAGTGATGGATAACCTAAAAGTTGAAGAAACTGCTAGCAGGTAGATCTGTTTCACTAATTCAGGAAAGATAATGAAGACCTGACTACTCCAAAAAAGAGGAAAGGAGAGAACTGGTATTTGAGGCACATTGCGGCCTTAGAATTAACAGAAGGATAAGAAAACAACCATGACTCTGGGATTTTAACACTGAGTGATCCCTGGATGCTATCAGAATTGGAAATACCTGAGAATAATCAGATTTTTAACAAATTTAACTCTATTTTTGTCCATTTTGGATATGACGTGCCTTTCAGATTGGTGACTAGAGTCACCAGGTGTTGAAACTACTGAAGTTATTCAGGATGACAAAAGTTATTTCATCATTTAGTGCCTTTGTTTTACATCTGAGGAAATTAAAGCCTAGAAGTAAGTGTTCTCATCTATAATTACATGTTTAGTCAGTGTCAGAGGCAGACACTTGAAAGTACAGATTTGGAACTTAAGAAAAGATTTAGAAATATGAATGTTGATATTTATATTTATATCAATATAAATGAGTCTTGAATCCTGACAAGTGTTACAGAGACTGGCATGTTATTTTTCAGGTATTACAGAGCACATAACAATATTTGATTAAAAAAGCTTCCTTCAGTGTTTATAGGGGCAGGGTTGAAGATATGGGGCTAGAAAAGTATTTGCCCCGTATATTTTAGAAAGAATAAAAAAGGAAAGCCAACAATTCAAACTTCATAACAGCATCCCGTTTTGTGTACTAGTAGTTGTAATTTTGGCTTAAGTGAAATTCTAATGTAATGAAGCAGTTTTGATGTTCTGTATGGTTCATTAAAGCATAATCCTACTACTTCTAGGAATCCTTGTGCTGTTGCCCAAAGCAAGTTAATTTTTGTGGAAACACAACCCTCACTGATATTTTTTAGAGGTACTTTGTTTTATATAAGGCAAGACATTTAACAAGTCAAATAAACTCTTAAATATAATGCAATTTCAGTTCAACACAGTTGTTTAACTTGCTTCTGTTAGAGCTCTATCCAATTCCACGCTCTGCCCTGCATACAAAGAAATGGTCTCTTTAACTCCCTTTGCCTTTATTAAGTAGAGTCTCTCTTTGGAAGTGCTGGGTCATCTAGAAAAATGATTCCTAGGTGGTAATAGCCAATCAAGAGCTCTGAAAATACATGGGTAATAGTTGTCAGTGCAGGGTAAGAAGGCATTTTACTCCCAACTTTTGAGCATTGATGGTAGGCCCATAAATCATGACTGAACATTAAAACTTATACATTCTATTATTTTTACCATTGATCAACCTCTCTTCATAACCCCCTCCCACACACACACCCTTCTCAGCCTGTAGTATATATTATCCTAATCTCTACATCCAGGAGATCAACTTTTTAGCTCCTAAATATTAATAAGAACATTCAATGTCTGGCTTATGTTTCTTTTTTTTTTATTGCATTTTAGGTTTGGGGGTACATGTGAAGAACATGGAAGATTGTTGCATAGGTACACACATGGCAGTGTGATTTGCTGCCTTCCTCCTCATCACCTATATCTGGCATTTCTCCCCATGCTATCCCTCCCCAACTCCCCACCCCCCCACTATCCCTCCCCTTTTCCCCCCAACAGACCCCAGTGTGTGATACTCCCCTCCCTGTGTCCACGTGTTCGCATTGTTCAACACCCACCTATGAGTGAGAACATGTGGTGTTTGATTTTCTGTTCTTGTGTCAGTTTGCTGAGAATGATGGTTTCCAGGTTCATCCATGTCCCTACAAAGGACACGAACTCATCGTTTATGGTGGCTGCATAATATTCCATGGTGTATATGTGCCACATTTTCCCTGTCCAGTCTATCATCGATGGGCATTTGGGTTGGTTCCAGGTCTTTGCTATTGTAAACTGTGCTGCAATGAACATTCGTGTGCATGTGTCCTTATAGTAGAACGATTTATAGTCTTTTGGATATATACCCAGTAATGGGATTGCTGGATCAATGGAATTTCTATTTCTAGGTCCTTGAGGAATCGCCACACCGTCTTCCACAATGGTTGAACTAATTTACACTCCCACCAACAGTGTAAAAGCGTTCCTATTTCTCCACATCCTCTCCAGCATCTGTTGTCTCCAGATTTTTTAATGATCGCCATTCTAACTGGCGTGAGATGGTATCTCAATGTAGTTTTGATTTGCATTTCTCTAATGACCAGTGATGATGAGCATTTTTTCATATGTTTGTTGGCTTCATGTATGTCTTCTTTTGTAAAGTGTCTGTTCATATCCTTCGCCCACTTTTGAATGGGCTTGTTTGTTTTTTTCTTGTAAATCTGTTTCAGTTCTTTGTAGATTCTGGTTATCAGCCCTTTGTCAGATGGGTAGACTGCAAAAATTTTTTCCCATTCTGTTGGTTGCCGATTCACTCTAATGACTGTTTCTTTTGCTGTGCAGAAGCTGTGGAGTTTGATTAGGTCCCATTTGTCTATTTTGGCTTTTGTTGCCACTGCTTTTGGTGTTTTGGTCATGAAGTCCTTGCCTACGCCTATGTCCTGAATGGTTTTGCCTAGAGTTTCTTCTAGGGTTTTTATGGTGTTAGGTCTTATGTTTAAGTCTTTAATCCATCTGGAGTTAATTTGAGTGTAAGGTGTCAGGAAGGGGTCCAGCTTCTGCTTTCTGCACATGACTAGCCAGTTTTCCCAACACCATTTATTAAACAGGGACTCACTTCCACATTGTTTGTTTTTGTCAGGTTTGTCAAAGATCGGGTGGTTGTAGATGTGTTGTGTTGCGTTGGAGGCCTCTGTTCTGTTCCATTGGTCTATATCTCTGTTTTGGTACCAGTACCATGCTGTTTTGATTACTGTAGCTTTGTAGTATAGTTTGAAGTCCGGGAGTGTGATGCCTCCAGCTTTGTTCTTTTTGCTTAGAATTGACTTGGCTATGCGGGCTCTCTTTTGGTTCCATATGAAGTTTAAGGTGGTTTTTTCCAGTTCTTCAAAGAAGGTCATTGGTAGCTTGATAGGGATAGCGTTGAATCTGTAAATTACTTTGGGCAGTATGGCCATTTTGACAATATTGCTTCTTCCTAGCCATGAACATGGAATATTTCTCCATCTGTTTGTGTCCTCTCTTATTTCATTGAGCAGTGGTTTGTAGTTCTCCTTGAAGAGGTCCTTTACATTACTTGTTAGTTGTATTCCTAGGTATTTTATTCTCTTTGTAGCAATTGTGAATGGCAGTTGGTTCTTGATTTGGCTGTCTTTAAGTCTGTTATTGGTGTATAGGAATGCTTGTGATTTTTGCACATTGATTTTGTATCCTGAGACTTTGCTGAAGTTGCTTATCAGTTTCAGGAGATTTTGGGCTGAGATGATGGGGTCTTCTAGATATACAATAATTTTGTCTGCAAATAGAGACAATTTGACTTCCTCCTTTCCTATTTGAATACCCTTTATTTCTTTTTCTTGCCTGATTGCTCTGGCTAGAAATTCCAGTACTATATTGAATAGGAGTGGTGAGAGAGGACATCCTTGTCTAGTGCCAGATTTCAAAGGGAATGCTTCTAGTTTTTGCCCATTCAGTATGATATTGGCTGTTGGTTTGTCGTAAATAGCTTTTATCATTTTGAGATACGTTCCATCAATACCTAGTTTATTGAGAGTATTTAGCATAAAGGGCTGTTGAATTTTGTCAAAGGCCTTCTCTGCATCAATTGAGATTATCATGTGGTTTTTGTCTTTAGTTCTGTTTATGTGGTGGATTACGTTTATAGATTTGCGTATGTTGAACCAGCCTTGCATCCCCCGGGATGAAGCCTACTTGATCATGGTGGATAAGCTTTTGATGTGCTGTTGCAATCGGTTTGCCAGTATTTTATTGAAGATTTTTGCATCTATGTTCATCATGGATATTGGCCTGAAGTTTTCTTTTCTTGCTGAGTCTCTGCCAGGTTTTGGTATCAGGATGATGTTGGTCTCATAAAATGATTTAGGAAGGATTCCCTCTTTTTGGATTGTTTGGAATATTTTCAGAAGGAATGGTACCAGCTCCTCTTTGTATGTCTGGTAGAATTAGGCTATGAACCCATCTGGACCTGGGCTTTTTTTGGGTGGTAGGCTCTTAATTGCTGCCTCAACTTCAGACCTTGTTATTGGTCTATTCAGTGTTTCAACTTCTTCCTGGTTTAGGCTTGGGAGGATGCAAGTGTCCAGGAATTTATCCATTTCTTCCAGGTTTACTAGTTTATGTGCATAGAGTTGTTTGTAATAATCTCTGATGATGGTTTGAATTTCTGTGGAATCTGTGGTGATATCCCCCTTTATCGTTTTTTATTGCATTTATTTGATTATTTTTTCTTTTTTATTAATCTGGCTAGTGGTCTGTCTATTTTGTTGACCTTTTCAAAAAACCAGCTCCTGGATTTATTGATTTTTTGAAGAGTTTTTCGTGTCTCTATCTCCTTCAGTTCTGCTCTGATCTTAGTTATTTCTTGTCTTCTGCTAGGTTTTGAGTTTTTTTGATCTTGCTCCTCTAGCTCTTTCAATTTTGACGATAGGGTGTCAATTTTAGATCTCTCCTTGCTTCTCATGTGGGCATTTATTGCTATATACTTTCCTCTAGAGACTGCTTTAAATGTGCTCCAGAGATTCTGGTATGTTGTGTCTTCGTTCTCGTTGGTTTCAAAGAACATCTTTATTTCTGACTTCATTTCATTGTTTATCCAGTCAACATTCAAGAGCCAGTTGTTCAGTTTCCATGAAGCTGTGTGGTTCTGAGTTAGTTTCTGAATTCTGAGTTCTAACTTGATTGCACTGTGGTCTGAGAGACTGTTTGTTATGATTTCTGTTCTTTTACATTTGCTGAGGAGTGATTTACTTCCAATTATGTGGTCAATTTTAGAGTAGGTGTGATGTGGTGCTGAGAAGAATGTATATTCTGTGGATTTGAGGTGGAGAGTTCTGTAAATGTCTATTAGGTTTGCTTGATCCAGGTCTGAGTTCAAGTCCTGGATATCCTTGTTAATTTTCTGTCTGGTTGATCTGTCTAACATTGACAACGGGGTGTTCAAGTCTCCCACTATTATTGTGTGGGAGTCTATGTCTCTTTGTAAGTCATTAAGAACTTGCCTTATGTATCTGGGTGCTCCTGTATTGGGTGCATATATATTTAGGATCATTAGCTCTTCTTGTTGCATTGATCCTTTTACCATTATGTAATGTCCTTCTTTGTGTCTTTTGATCTTTGTTGGTTTAAAGTCTATTTTATCAGAGATGAGAATTGCAACTCCTGCTTGTTTTTGCTCTCCATTTGCTTGGTAAATCTTCCTCCATCCCTTTATTTTGAGCCTTTGTGTATCTCTGCATGTGAGATGGGTTTCCTGGATACAGCACACCGACGGGTTTTGGCTTTTTATCCAGTTTGCCAGTCTGTGTCTTTTGATTGGGGCATTTAGCCCATTTACATTTAGGGTTAATATTGTTATGTGTGAATTTGATCCTGCCATTTTGATGCTAGGTGGCTGTTTTGCCCTTTAGTTGATGCAGTTTCTTCATTGTGTTGATGGTCTTTACTGTTTGGTATGTTTTTGGAGTGGCTGGTACTGGTTGTTCCTTTCTATGTTTAGTGCCTCTTTCAGGAGCTCTTGTAAAGCAGGCCTGGTGGTAATGAAATCTCTGAGTACTTGCTTGTTCGCAAAGGATTTTATTTTTCCTTCACTTATGAAGCTCAGTTTGGCTGGATATGAAATTCTGGGTTGAAAGTTCTTTTCTTTAAGGATGTTGAATATTGGCCCCCACTCTCTTCTGGCTTGTAGGGTTTCTGCTGAGAGATCTTCTGTGAGTCTGATGGGCTTCCCTTTGTGGGTAACCCGACCTTTCTCTCTGGCTGCCCTTAGCATTTTCTCCTTCATTTCAACCCTGGTGAATCTGACGATTATGTGCCTTGGGGTTGCTCTTCTTGAGGAATATCTTTGTGGTGTTCTCTGTATTTCCTGGACTTGAATATTGGCCTGCCTTCCTATGTTGGGGAAGTTCTCCTGGATAATATCCTGAAGAGTATTTTCCAGCTTGGATTCATTCTCTCCTTCACATTCAGGTACACCTATCAAACGTAGATTAGGTCTTTTCACATAGTCCCAGATTTCTTGGAGACTTTGTTCATTCCTTTTTACCCTTTTTTCTCTACTCTTTCCTTCTCGTTTTATTTCATTGAGTTGATATTCGACCTCTGATATCCTTTCTTCTGCTTGGTCGATTTGGCTGTTGAAACTTATGCATGCTTCGCAAAGTTCTTGTGTTGTGTTTTTCAGCTCCGTCAATTCACTTACATTCCTCTCTAAGTTGGTTATTCTCATTAGCATTTCATCAAATCTTTTTCAAGGTTCTTAGTTTCTTTGCATTGGGTTAGAACATGTTCTTTAGCTCACAGAAGTTTCTTATTACCCACCTTCTGAAGCCTGATTCAGTCATTTCATCACACTCATTGTCCATCCAGCCTTGTTCCCTTGCTGGTGAGGAATTGTGATCCCTTGTAGGAGGAGAGGCGTTCTGGTTTCAGGTGTTTTCCTCCTTTTTGAGCTGGTTTCTCCCCCATCTTTGTGGATTTATCTATGTGTGGTCTTTGTGGTTGGTGATTTTCAGATGGGGTCTCTCAGTGGACGTCCCGTTTGTTGATGATGAAGTTATTTCTTTCTGTTTCTTAGTTTTCCTTCTAACAGTCTGGCCCCTCTGCTGTAGGACTGCTGAGGTCCACTCCCGTCCCTGCTTGCCAGGGGGGATCACCTGCAGCAGCTGCAGAACAGTAAGGGTTGCTGCCAGTCTCTTCTTCTGCTATCTTTGTCCCAGAAGAATACCCGCCAGATGTCTGTCTGAGCACTCCTTTGTGAGGTGACTCGTTGGATATACGGGGGTCAGGGAGCTGCTTGAGGAGACAGAGTGTCCTTTATAGGAGCTCAAGTGCTGAGCTGTGAGCTCCATTGTTCATTCAGAGTTGCTGGGCAGGTATGTTTAAGTCTGCTGCAGCAGAACTCATAAACCCCTTTTTTCCCCAGGTGCTCTGTCCCAGGGAGTTAGGGCTTTATTTATGAGTTTCCCTGGTGCTGCTGCCTTTTTCTCAGGGCTGCCTTGCCCAGCAATGAGGCAGCCTAGTCACTGTTTGCCTACAGAGGCTTTGCTGAGCTGCTGTGGGCTCTACCCAGCTGCCCTTTGAACTTCCCTGTAGTCCTGTTTATACCGGTGTAGTGAGAACTGCCTGGGCAATGGCAAACTACCTCTGTAGCGGCAGACTGCCTCAGTAATGGCGGACGCCCCTCCCCCACAGAGCTGGGCCGTCCCCGGGCTCAGCTGTGCTTGCTGTGAAACTCTGGATCCAGAGCATTTCCGATGGCTGTTTTTTTGTGGGGGTGGGACCAGCCGAGCCTGATCACCTGGCTCCCTGCCTCAGAGTCTCCCAGGTGTTCCAGCCGCCTGTTGAAAAGGCGCCGGGATCTGTGTGATTTCCCGTGCGGCGACCCACTGCGCCGGCTGAATCCGCGGGCGCTGAGATTCGTGGCGTTTTTTTGCCCGGGAAATCTCCTGGCCTGGCTGCCTGTTTCAGTCCCCTTTTTTAATCAGATGAATGGGCGGCTCTGCTTTCCCGGAGCTCCAATTGCCAGCTAAAACGGCACCCAGACCCACGTATTTTGTATGGGGGAACCGCTGCGCCGGGACGCTGCCCAAAACAGCAGCGCCAGCGAAAACAGTGGCGCTGGCAAAAACAGCTACGCCGGCCAAACCAGCTGCGCTGGCCACCCGTGGGGGCTCCTCCCCCTGGGAATCTCCTGGTCTGTGGGCAATAAAAATCCATCTGGCAATGCGGCGTCCACTCACCCTCCGTGCTTTCACTGGGAGCTGCAATCCTCAGCTGCTCCTAATTGGCCATCTTGGATCCTCCCCCCTGGCTTATGTTTCTTAATGTAATGACCTCCTAGTTCCATTCATGTTGGTGCAAATAACATTATTTTATTATTTTCATGGCTGAATCCAGTCTGTATACATACACCACATTTTCTTTACCCATTTATCAGTTGATGGATACTTAGGTGTCAGTATGATGTCAGCTATAGGTTTGCCATATATGGTATTTATTTATTTATTTTTTCTTTTTTTTTTTTTTATAATTCAGTGGGTCATTCAATTCACTTAGTGGGTCATAACAAGGAGTTTACAAAAAAAAAAGAGAGAAAAGAAAAGAAACAGAATAGAAAATAGACTGCATTGCACATCATTCTGGTCAGCCGTGCTTGACGGCACTTCTCAGCTTGTGTGTGTGTATTTCTTTCTTTTTTTTTAAAGAAAGAAAAGAAAAAGAGAAAAAAGAGAAAGAAAGAAAAAAAGAGAATGAAAGAAAGGGAAAAAGAAGAAGAAAAAGAGGGAGAGAGAATGAGAATCTTGCTCTATTGCCCAGGCTAGAATGCAGTCTAAAAATGGGTATTGAAAAGCTCTTTTATACTAATAATTGTTATACAATGGAGACAGGAGAGGAATAAGGGAGGAAAATAACAAACAGCCAACCAATATTTCATTTAAACCTATGAAATGCTATGCAATTGCTGGGGGAGTGATTTACTCCCAACCATGTGGTCACTTTTAGAATAGATGTGATGTGTTACTGAAGAAAATGTATGTTTTGTGGATTTGGAGTAGAGAGTTCTGTAAATGTTTATTAAGTTTGCTTGTTCGAGGTCTAAGTTCAAGTCCCGGGTATCCTTGTTATCCTTCTGTCTCATTGATCTGTCCAATATTGACAATGTAGTGTTAAAGTCTCCCACTATTATTGTGTGGAGTCCAAGTCTCTTTGTAAGTCACCAAGAAGTTGCCCTATGTATCTGGGTGCTCCTGTATTGGGTACGCATAGACTTAGGATCCTTAGCTCTTCCCATTACATTGATCCCTCTACTATTATACAATGTCCTTCTTATCTCTTTTGGTTTCTGTTGCTTTAAAGTCTATTTTATCAGAGATGAGAATTGCAACTCCTGCTTTTTTTTTTTCCTCTCCATTTGGTTGGCAAATCTTCCTCCATCCCTTTGTTTTGAGTCTCTGTATATCCTTGCATGTGAGATGGGTCTGGATGCAGCTTACCCATGGGTTTTCTGGAAAGGCTGATACTGGTTGTTCCTTTCTGTATATAGTGCTTCTTTTAGAAGCTCTTGTAAAGCAGGCCTGGTGGTAATGAAATCTCTGAGTACTTGCTTGTTCATAAAAAATTTTATTTTTCCTTCACTTATGAAATTAGATTGGCTGGATATGAAATTCTGGGTTGAAAGTTCTTTTCTTTAAGGATGTTGGATATTGGCCCCCACTCTCTTCTGGCTTGTAGGGTTTCTGCTGAGAGATCTGCTGTGAGTCTGATAGGCTTCCCCTTGTGGGTAACCTGACCTTTCTCTCTGGCTGCCCTTAGTATTTTCTCCTTCGTTTCACCCCTGATAAATCTAATGATTATGTGCCTTGGGGTTGCTCTTTTTGAGGAATATCTTTGTGGTGTTCTCTGTATTACCTGGAGTTGGGTATTGTCCTGCCTTGCTAGGTTGGGGAAAGTTTTCCTGGATAATATCCTGAAGAATATTTTCCAGCTTGGATTCATTCTCTTCATCACATTCAGGTACACCTATCAAACGTAGATTAGGTCTTTTCACATAGTCCCATATTTCTTGGAGACTTTGTTCATTCCTTTTTACCCTTTTTTCTCTAATCTTGTCTTCTCATTTTATTTCGTTAAGTTGGTCCTCGACCTCTGAAATCCTTTCTTCTGTTTGATCAATTCGACTGTTAAAACTTGTGCATACTTCGTGAAGTTCTCGTATTGTGTTTTCCAGCTCCATTAGTTCACTTATATTCCTCTTTAAATTGTCTATTCTTGTTAGCATTTCATCAAACCTTTTTTCAACGTTCTTAGTTTCTTTTCATTGGGTTAGAACATGTTCTTTAGCTCACAGAAGTTTCTCATTATCCACCTTCTGAAACCTCATTCTATTGATTCCTCACATTCATTCTGGATCAGGCCTTGTTCAATTGGTGATGAGGAACTGCAATCCTCTGTAGGAGGAGAGGAATTCTGATTTTGGGTGTTTTCAGCGTCTTTGCACTGGTTTCTTCCCATCTTTGTGGATTTGTCCACCTGTTGTCTGTGTAATTGCCGACTTTCAGATTAGGTCTGTGAGTGGACGTCCAGCTTGTTGGTGGTAAAGTTTTTTCTGTTTCTTGGTTTTCCTTTGGTGGACGCCCCTCCCCCCACAGAGCTGGACCTTCCCGGGTTCAGCTGTACTTGCTGTGAAACTCTCAATCCTCAGCAGTTCCAATTGCTGTTTTTTGTGTTTTTTTTTTTTGTGGTGGGGGGCCAGCCTTCCCCTGCGGCGACCCACTACACCGGCTGAAACAGCGGCGTTAAGATTTGTGGTGCTTTCTGCCCGAGAATCTCCCAGTCTGGTTCCCCCACTTCAGTCCACTTTTCAATCAGCTGAATGGGAGACCCTGCCTTCCTGGAGCTCCAATCGCCAACTAAAAGGGCCACCGGGGTACCCGCAAAACGGCCGCGCCAGCCAAAAGAGTTGCGCTGGTGACCCGTGGGGCTCCTCCGCGGGGAATCTCCTGGTCCGTGGACAATAAAATTTCGTCTCAAAATGTGGCGTCCACTCACTCTCTGCACTTTCAGTTGGAGCTACAATCCTGAGCTGCTGCTAATCGGCCATCTTGGATCTCTCTCCTCCATATATGGTATTTATTATATTGAGGTATGTTCCTTCTATGCCTAGTTTGTTGAGAGTTTTAATCATGAAGGAGTGTCCAATTTTAACAACTGCTTTTCTACATCTGTTGAGATATTCATATTGTTTTTGTTCTTCATTCTGTTGATGCAGTGTATTACATTCGTTGATTTTCATTTGTTGAATCATCCTTGCATCACTGGGATAGATCACACTTGATCATGTTGTATTATTTTCTTGATGTGCTCTTGGAATTGGTTTGCTAGTATTTTGTTGAGAATTTTTACATCTATGTTCATCAGGAATATTAGCCTGTAGTTTTATTTTGTTGTGTACTTGTCTGGTTTTGCTATTAGGATAATGCTGGCTTGAGAGAATGAATTAGGGAGACTTCCCTTCTTCTCTTTTCTTTCTTTTTTTTTTTTGAATAGTTTGAGGGGGAATTGATGTTAGTTCTTTGAAAGGTTGGTATAATTCAGCAGCAAAGCCACCTGGGCCTAAACTTTTCTTTGTTGGCACTTTTTATTTCTGATTCAATGCCATTATTTGTTACTGGTCTGTTCAGATTTTCTGTTTTTTTTTTTTTTTTTTTTTTTTCCTGTGATTCAGTTTTGGTAGGTTGTATGTCTCAGGAATTTACCAATTTCCTGTAGATTTTGCAGTTTGTTAGTATATATTGGCTCACAATAATTTCTGATGACCTCTTGTATTTCTGGGATATCAGTTATAATGCTCCCTTTTCCTTCCTGATTTTGTATATTTGGGTTTTATCTTTTTTTTTTTTTTCTTGAGACAGAGTTTTGCTCTGTCACTCAGGCTGGAGTGACTTTTTGTTTTATTTATTTAAATCTCTTGCTGGACTTGGGATGTTTTCATTTATTTTTTGTTAAATAACTTTTTAACACTCTCACTTTCTTTCTGCTTTCTGGGACACTGAAAATTTGAATATTTTGTCATTTTATGGTGCTCTATATGTCATGTAGGCTTTGCTTATTCTTTTTTATTCTTTTTTTCCCCCTTTGTTTTTGTCTGCCTGGGTTATTTCAAGGACTTGTCTTCAAGTTCAAACATTTTTTTTTCTGCTTGATCTAGTCTAGTGTTGATGCTTTTGAATGTATTTTGTATTTCAATGAATTGCTCAATCCGTAATTTCTTTTGGTTCTTTTTTGATAATATCCATTTGTTTGATAAATTTCTTATTTATATCTTGAATTGTTTTTCTGATTTCTTTGTGTTGTTTTCCAGTATTTTCTTGTGTTTCACTGAGCTTCTTTAAAATCAATATTTTGAATTCCCTGGGATTTTGGAAGTTTGTTTTGAATTGGGATCTGTTGCTGGAGGATTATTGTATTCCTTTGGTGGTGTCATATTTTCTTGATTCTTAATATTTCCCATGTTATTCTTTTTTTATTATACTTTAAGTTCTGGAGTACATACGCAGATCATGCAGGCTTGTTACATAGGTATACACATGCCATGGTGGTTTGCTGCAACCATTTCCCTGTCATCTACATTAGGTATTTCTCCTGTTACTCTATTGATAATCTGTGCATCTGGTGTAACAGTTGTCTCTGTAAATTTTTTGAATTTGATTTCATAAGGGAAGAATTTTTTCCTGAAGTGTATCTGTGGTGTTGGTTGGATAGGGCATTCTGGCTTTGATTTTGGGGTCGTGCAATAGTGTTGGCCCTATCTGCTTTCTTTGGTTGTAAATTCCATCAGTGCTGTCTATGATTCCCTAGGTGGCTTAGGTGCAGTTATTTGTGGAGGCTATGGTGAGGTTTTGCTGGGGCCTGAGACACTAGGTAGACCAGTCTTCAGTTCCCAGTGGTGGCAGCAGGGTGCTGAGCATGCCCGTCCTTGGGCCCCAGAGTGGTATATGTTGGCTATCAGCATTAGCAAGTCTAGACATGCTGATTCTTGGGCCTTTAGGCCCCAGAAATGGCAGTGGTGGGCCAGGCGGGTGGGCAGACTCTTTAGCTTCTAGTCAATAGGTGTGGCATGGGCAATGGTGTTAGCAGTGGCGAGGCAACCCTCTGGGACCCAAGCAGTCTACACTGATTTTGGCTGTGGCTCCGTCAGGCTGGGTGGGCCAGTCCCGAGGTAGCATATATAGGTGGGTGCCGACTGTGGCAGCACTAACAAGTTGATGGGTCTGACCTCAGACCCCCAGAAGAGTGCTCATATGCCAATGGTGGTGAATTGGGTTGCATGACTTTCAAACCCCTAGATAGCATGCTCTGGTACTGGGGACAATGGAGTCAGGCCAGGTGATCGTGGCCTCAAGTTCTCCTGTGATGTGTGTAGGTAATGGCTTTGGTAGCATGCGGAAGCGTAATCCCCAGACTTCTTGTGGAATGCTCCAGTGCCCTGCAACTGGAGAGGGTGGGGTTGCTTTCAGCAGGACCATTTGTAGTCAGGCAACTTGGGCTGGCATGTACTTTGCTCATATCTCAGCCCTACAGCATCCTACTGTGATGGTGGTTGTGCATAGATGAATTTGTCCTTAGGGCATGTGAAAATTCACAGCTGCTCCTCTGTTAGTATGGCAGAGTCACTGCTAGTGGCTCCCAACTCTGCCTGGGAAGCTGCTGCTGTGGGCAGGGAATATTGATGGGGCTCCAGGGGTGTAGAGATGGGGAGAGTTTTGGGCTCCGTGTTAAGATAGTCTGGTAGAGGTTGGGGTCTCAAAATGGTGCTTTGGTGTAGCTATTTAGGATTCCTGGGTTTGTGGGACTCAGCATGTGCTCCCTCTCTGGAGCAATGTCATTACGTGGAGTCCAGGCAGCTCCCTGTTAGTTTTGGGGCCTGTGAGGGTTGAGGGACTCTCCCATGGCTCAAATTTTAGGGGTCTGTAGGAAATGTGGACTGCTGGAAGTCCCTTTCTCACGTATCCTTCCTCACATTAGGAAGTCTCTGCAGGTTCTCCACCAATCTTGGTTGAGGAGGCTGCCTTGCTCCCCCTCTCCTTTCTTGCTTCTGGTGCTTCCTGTCACTTCGGTGTTGAATTCCAATGTTCTCTCTTAGATGATCTATTCACAGTGTGCTTATCTACTCACTATTTTGTTTCCTCTCCATGGAAGAGGTGAGCGTCAGATGCATCCAGTCAGCCATCTTGGAGCTCCTCTTGAATTCTAAAGAAATTGAAATAATGATTTGGTTATATCTGTAAAGAAAGCATTGTTGAATTCTGACATAATTATGCAAGTAAATGTAGACTTCCTTCTCAGAAGATTTTAAAGAGAATGGCAGACCAGTGTCTAGAATTACGTATATGTACTCTTGCTTTAAGGATGGTTTAAAGATGCAATAATTCTCTAGATTTTTTTAATAGAAAAATTAAGTAATAGTTTCATAAAATAATTTTATAGCTAATTTTTATTATGTTTTTACTGAAATTCTTAATGGAAGCCTTTCTAGACTTTCTCGGACATGAATAAATTTAAAAATTGTGTAAAACTGTACTATAAAAACTTGGTATACCCTATATATACTAGGGAATGGCTACAGATGCTTATTCAGACTTTTAGTATGATAGAGTTTTCAGACAAGTCTATCAATTACACATTTGAAAAGAATTTTATGATTTTTAAAACAACTTTTGCTTACATGCTTTTGTTTGAGGTACATAGTAAAGCTACAATTTTTCCCCAGGAAGATGGTGACTGTTTCAGTTATCTATCCCTGTACTACTGTTGGATAACAAGTAGTAACAACACTTTAATAGCAAATAAAATTAACCATTTGTTGTTTATGCATCTAGGGCCAGCAACTAGGCAGCTGTGCTGATTTTAACGAGTCTCCTCTCGCTCAACCTAGCTGGGTGTTGGCTGGCTGTGGCTGAGACTAGGAGGAGACAAATTAGGCAACTGGGCTCTGCTCCACCTATTTTTCAACCTGTGGCAGGTCAGCCTGGGCATGTTCTCAGACTGATGACAGGGGTGCTAGAGAGCAAGCAGAAACAGGAGAGGTCTGTAGCCACCTGGACTCAGAATTGGCACATTACCGCTTCTGTGTCATTCCATTGGCCAAATCAGGTCACATAGCTATACTCAGAGGCATCTTGGAAAGGTACCACCAGGACAAATGGCTTGGCTTCAGGAAAGAGTAAAGAATTTGGGTCAATTTTGCAGCCTATCACAGTGATCATAACTCCCTGGCTTCTCTTGTAGAGCTGGGGCTCAAATAGGGTAAGGAACTTTCTATTAGAATAAAGTTAAAAAGAATCCCCAAACTTTAAAATTCTACTTCAAAAATTCTTTCTCTTTTTCTAATTGTGCTTCCAAGGATCCAGGCATCCAATGGACAAATAAGCCTGGTGTTCGTTTGAACTAACAAATATTGCCTTAGTCATTTTCCCATGTAAAAAGTATTTTCATGCATTGAAATCACCTGAGATCATTCCTGGAACTTTCTGAGCTAATATTATTATTGATATTATTTTATAAATGAGGAAATTAAGGATATAAATGATGTGTGAGAGCTCTTGTTTAAATCAGTTTGATCCTCCATACTTTCACAAAAAGTAAAATGAGTACATTTATTTGTAAAGTGTTAGAAAATGAATGAAAATGTGTGAAGGAGTTTTAACAATTCAGCCTTGATGAACCTAGAAGACACTTGCGGTGTTGCATAGAAAATAACCTCAGTTACAACATTCAGGCTAAATTCCCACTTAATCCACTCTTTTTCTGACTATGTGAAAATAAACTCTGATAAATATTTTATTCTTTGCCAATTGCATTTATTTATTATTTTTTGATGGCTCATAATATGCCCTTTTCTTCAGAGTAAAAATTCTATTATGGTGATTGAATGTTTGCTTATCCAGACTGAGATCATATGAGAACACAGAGGATGAAATCTGCTACCAATCTGAGATGGTAAAAAAGCAAATTTTAGGATGTAGAGGGTCCTGTGCTTGTGTAGGGGCCAAGGAAAATATTCCCTTTGCCCTTTGAAAGTTCACTGAAAATCAACTGACAAAAGCCAGATTCATAAGAAAAAATGCATACGAAATTTATTAATGTGCACACTGGTACATGGGAACTATACAAAATATAAAAACTCAAAAAAGGCCCAGATTGTTGATGATTTTATACCGTTTTGAGGTTACAGAAAGAATAGAGGCTTGGAGTGTGTCAAGAAAGGTTTATGAGAGGGAGGGAAGAGGAGAGACATGGCTAGCAAAGTTGGTCTTGTTATGTAGATGAAACCTCACTAGCTGCTCTCAGAGAGAATAGATGGTAGCCTGTGGTCAGTTCATTTTTCCTAGATTTGGACAAGCGAGAGGCCTCAGAGAAAACCTGGCTGTTTACTTTGCTAATGTAGACTTTTTTCTACGTATACAAACCTCCTCCACAAAAGGCAGCTTTGCAGGGTGATTCCTGTCTGCAGTTCCTCTGAATAGCCGTTTCAAAATATATAAAAGAAGAATATTCTGGGGTAAAATACTTTTGATTTTCCTTACTGTTGAGGACCATATTCATCTGAATGGAGCGTTTCTTTTTCTTAATCTCTTATATCATTGGACACGCAATTTAACATTTCTGACAGTGCCTGTGGGTATGAAAGTAAAGTAAAACTAGATAAAAATTTGAAGCAAATATGGCTAATAGACTGATTATTTTTCTCTTCTAGGTCTTGAGTTTAGGCATAATAACTTCTATAAATTTCAATGAATGGCATCAAAGAGTTAATGAGGTCATTTCCATAATTATTCATCTTCCTAAAGTGAAAAGAAGCAGGAAGCCCCTTCAATTGTCAAAATTAACTGTGATATCAATCAAAAGCTCATAGATTTTGAGATAATTCTGTATTTAAAGTCAATTTAGTTTCCACAGGGGGACTCTAACCTGCCTGGGAGGCTTAATTAGGCTAACTGCCTGAAAAACAGCATAAAACAGATGGGTGGGTTCTCATTCAAAACTGGTTTTATGAGCATTCTCATAGCTCTTACAGAAAATGAATGAACTTTCTGAGATCTTCAACTAAGCCTCTGTTTAGCAATTCCATAAGGGGAATAGAAGTGATTTGGAAGGAATTGATCTTTTTAAAGTGGTCTTTATATAATGTTTTGATGTTTTTATATCATGATTCAAGATGTATCCTGAACTCTGAGAACCCAGGAGAGAGAATACATTCAGGAGGTGTTTTTAAAGCTTCAGATCAGAGACTTTTAATATCCCAAGAGAATGCCACTTTGTCCTTGTACCTCCTGAAAAATTCAATAAATCAAATATTTATTAGGCATATGTTATATAAAGTTCCAGAGAATACAGGATAATAAGATACAATTTTTATCCTCAAGAATCTTAATGAGAGTGATAGATATCCACACAGTCAATTATAATAAATATTAGACTGTGGTGAGCACTAAAGATATAAATAAACATAAATGAGAGCATGAAGTAAGTAGTAACTAATTCTGCCTGGTATGATCAGTGAGGGTTTCTTCTGAACAGTCTCCCTTTTGGTAGTTGTATTTTGTGGACGCACTGTAGAAACCGGACAGACCAACCCAAAACATGGGCCGGATGTCAAGACTAATGATGCTGCACACATACAGAGGATATAAGAAGGGTTATCACTTACATGTTGAGGCTCAGAGCAGGCTTCCTGAGCTATTCAGATATGGCTTATGACAGCAAGGACAAGAGGCTAGCTTGAGGTTTTATGGTGGGGAGGGGATCGGGCTAGACTGAGGATCTCTGGGCTTGTGGACGGTCAGGGAGTTGCTCAGTTTGGATTTCCTGCCACCACCAAGGAAGGAGCACCCAGGCTTACTTATATGCTTTCCCAGACGAAGATCACAAAAGGAAGAGAGAGGGATGAGGCTTAAAAGCAGTTAGCAGTCAAATATCAAAATGTGAAGTCAGACTCCTCATTACATACAGGTTTCTCTGGGTTCTATCTGTATGGGCACCAAACAAAATCACTTCATCCTTTTTGTTTCCTTTTTTTTTTTTAACTTGAAGTGTTTAGAGAGCTGATAGTGGTTATAAAACTGTTAGCCTTATCAGCTGTTGATATCATCAAGTTGTGTTTTTCTTGAGAATCCCGGCCAACTAACTTCACTTTGCCTCAATTCTGTCTTGCATGCCTGCATCTCCACCACTCTCTGCCCCCATCCTCCACATCACCCCGTTACCACCATGTATTCCCTGGGCATCTCTAGCCCGTCAAGGAATTTTACTCACTGCTTCTTCATACCACTTCTTACCATTGCCCCAGAAAAATTTTACTATTACAACCATGACACATCTGACACCTTAGTGTAAAACTTCTGGCTCCCTGAACTCCAAAAAGCTGCTTCTTCCCTGTCTCTCAGGAATCCACTTTCCAGGGCTCACTTTGAAGCCAATGTATGGAGTGTGGTATACGTTGTGCGATCTTAGCCCCTAGCACTCTAAACTCTAACCATATCCCCGTATCAGCACATTCCCTTGAGTCTCTCACTTCTGGGAAGCCGGCTCTTTGCCCTCTTTACTTGTTCATTTTCTCCCCCATCTGACATTCCCCTATGGTTCCATTCCCTTCTATGCTAGCTTACACTCTCTGATCATCTTTTTCCTCAATTAATTTTTTTGCCTAAGTAACATTTGAGTACCTATTGAGAACAAGTCGTTGTTTAGACACTAGAAATATTGTCTAAACATGGAAATAAATTTAGCTTTCATTTTGGAGTAAATATTTTAGGGGAGGAGGGCAGACAAAAAGCAAATAAATAAGCAGATTTTTATAAGCACATGTTGGGATGTGATAAGAGCTATGGGAAAAATATCAAGCAAGTTAAGAGGGCTAGAGAGTGCTAGGAAGAAGGGAATTGCTGCTTTATATACTAGAACAGTCATAGGAAGCCTCACGGACAAGATGACATTTGGGCAGAGACTTGCAGAAGTTAGGGAAGGAGCCATGCAGATCTAGAGAGAAGTTCTTTCTAGGAGCAGAAAAGAGAATGTACAAAAGCTCAGAGGCTGAAATGTGTTTGGCATGTTTGAGGATAGCAAAGAAACCTGTGTGTCTGAAGCAGAGTGAACAAGAGAGAGTATAAAAGAAGAGGTATAATCGGGGGATCTGGGAACAAGATGGTGTAGGGCCTTGTAGACAGTTGTGAGGTTTGGGTGGAGGAATGACTGGATCCAGCTTAATCTTATTCCTGTTGGTATCATCTTCATCCTCAGTATTCTTGCCCTATTTTCTTTGACTTGTCTTTTATTTTCTTTAATGAGTCTTCCTCTAAACATATAAACATGTTCAAGTATCGCTCCCATATTAAACAAACCACAAAATCAAGACTTAGTTATTTCCTGATCTTTCTCCTCCTGTTGATAACTAAATGTCTCAAAAGAGTAACAGTAATTTACAATCTCATTCACACTTATATACCTCTTATTCATTCTTCAATCTGTATAATCATATTCTACAAACTGAACCTACTGTTGTCAAGGTTGTTGCTGTATCTAAAGGACATATTTTAGTACTAATTTTAATTCTCTCTTTCTCTGGGAATGAATCATTGACCACTCTCTTTAAAAATTCATCTTTATTGGTTTTCAAGGCATTGCGTGTTCCCTAGGGTTCCATTTTTGGACGTTTTCTCTTCCATACATTCTCTTCTCACAATGCCATTCACTTTCATTGCTCCAATTGTCATCTATATGCTGATAACTCCTTAATATATATTTCTAGGCCAAGCTTCTTTTAAAATATTTAGTTCCAGCCCATATATCAAAGTTCCTACTACCTCCACTTGAATGTCTCAAATGTACTTGAAACTCATTGTGTCCATAATTTATCTTCTTGTCTCCCACAAGCTGCTGCTTTGTTTCCTCTATGGTTCCCAAGTTAGTGATGAAGCCAAGAGTCAATCAAAGTTTTCAAACTAAACTTTGTTTCAGCCCCTTGCTCAATTGGTCACTAAGTTCTGCTGATTCTGCATATCCTGATCCAGTCACTTCCCTGATTAAGATCTCCTGGTTAAATTCTGTTTGTCCTTGTAAAGTCCTGTCAGTTGTCATCCCATGTGAGAAATTGTTCCTTAGCCTCTGGATCCCTGTACTGGGCTAGAGTAAATAGCTTCCTTACACGCTTCCATTATTACATTTCCACAGCTCTTTAAGGTACTTTATAAGGTCCTTGGTAATCATCTTGATATATGTATGTTCTGAAGATTGTAAGCAACTTGAAGGCAAAAATTATATCATTCTCGTTTTCATGTCTACAGTGTTTACTAAAGTGCCGGACATATTGTAGATTCTGAATAGATATTTGTTATGTGAATAGTGTTGATGGTTGACATTAGATAAAGGGTGAGTAGGATTTCATAAGGTAGAGAACAGTATATTAATCAGAATTCTAATGGTATCGAGTTACAGGCACTTAATTTCGATTAACAAGCTAAGAGGATACTGGGTAACTCACAGAATGAAGGTGGCTATATCCATACTTAAGTAAGGCAGTAACCAGGGCAACTGTGGGTCCTGAGGCCTGGAAACAGGGGCTTGAATACAATATGGCTCTTTTTATTTTCTACCATTTTCCCCTGTGTGTTGGCTTTATCCTCTCAGCCAGGCTTTCCCCAGGAGGCCAAAACCATGAATGTCTGGAGCTTCTGGATAAACATATGTCAGTTACTGGACTGGTGAATGTAACCAGTGTGATGAAGGATGATACTCAGCTCAGCCTGGCACTTAGTTTCACTCCTAGACTAAGAGTGGGACCTGTGAATTTGGATTTGATTGGAAGAGAGCCAGGCAGTTCCCAATTAGATTATATGATTAAGTGGAAAAAAAGGGAGAGCTGTTCCTCAAAATAAGGAAACTGATGGCATCAGATGAAGAAAAGAGTTCCAGGCAGAAATAATATATACCTACTAAAGCTGGTAATATTAACTAATGTTCCTTAGTATTTATTTACTTATTTTTAAACAGGCACTGCGCTAAGCACATTACATGAATTTTCTTACTGAATTTTCACAACAATTCTGTTAGATGGGTGTTGCAGTTAAATTCCATCACCTAAAATTATGTAAAGCCCAAAGACTTCATGACTAAAACACAAAAAACAATGGCAACAAAAGCCAAAATAGACAAATGGGTTCTAATTAAACTAAGGGGCTTGTGTACAGCAAAAGAAACTATCGTCAGTGTAAACAGGCAACCCCGTCAAAAAGTGGGCAAAGAATATGAACAGACACTTCTCAAAAGGAGATATTTAGGCAGCCAACAAACATGAAAAAAAGCTCATCATCACTGGTCATTAGAGAAATGCAAATCAAAACCACAATGAGATACCATCTCACGCCAGTTAGAATGCCAATCATCAAAAAGTCAGGAGACAACAGATACTGGAGAGGATGTGGAAAAATAGGAGTATTTTTACACTGTTGTTGAGAGTGTAAATTAGTTCAATCATTGTGGAAGACAGTGTGGTGATTCCTCAAGGATTTAGAAACAGAAATATCATTTGACCTGGCAATCTCATTACTGGGTATATACCAAAAAAAATTGTAAATTATTCTATTATAAAGACACATACACATGTATGTTTACTGCAGCACTGTTTACAATAGCAAAGACTTGGAACCAACCCAGATGCTCATCAGTGGAAGACTGGATAAAGAAAATGTGGCACATATACACCATGGAATACTATGCAGCCATAAAAAAGGATGAGTTCATTTCCTTTGCAAGGACATGGATGAAGTTGGGAACCATCATTCTCAGCAAACTGACACAAGAACAGAAAACCAAACACCACAAGTTCTCACTCATGAGTGGGAGATGAACAATGAACACATGGACACAAGGAGGGGAACATCACACACCAGGGCCTGTTGGGGTTAGGGGGCTATGAGAGGGATAGCACTAGGAGAAATACCTAATGTAGATGACGGGGTGATGGTTGCAGCAAACCATCCTGGAACGTGTATAACTATGTAACAAACCTGCAGGTTCTGCACATGTACCCCAGAACTTAAAGTATAATAATAATAATAATAATAAATAACATAAAGCCAGTTGGGTGGGTTATTTAGGCTTTTATTTTGTTCACATAACTATAAATACAGAGCAAGAGTGAGTTTGGTGATTCCAGTATTGGTTCAACTGCTCAAAGGTGTCAAGGCTCTTGGTTGGCTTTTCTGTAGTTTTGTTAGATTTCCACTTGTGATCACAATAGTTGCTGTAGCTTTGAGTTTACATCTTCACATGTCATGTTAAAATGTAAGAAAGGAATGGAGACTTCTCCTTGTGCATTTCTTTTAGGAAGGAGAAAATCTTAAAAAGAAACATCCCATTACCCTTTCCTCAAGAGTGACAGGTTAGGATGACTTACATACTTTATTGAGCAAGTCAAGATGAGAAAACAAGTCTGACATTTTTAGCCTTATAGTGGGACTGCTTTTTTTCTGGCAAAGAAGACAATGGTAGAATGGCTGTGGGAAGGCAATAAACGTTTTTGCCACAGGGCATGATATTGGGTTGGAATGTTTTAGTGAAAGAAACAATATTTGACTAACGATAATGTCAGCCACAAGGATGGTTCTTGTTAGTATAACAGGAAGTCTGGAGTTAGGCATTCTCCACATTGCTGCAGTGACGGGCTCAGTAACATTACCTAGGACACGGTTCTCTGTTTCTGCCCCACTGTCTGCAGTATTGGTGATATCGCTCCTCCTGATCACATAGCTGCTGATAATCCAAAAATTATCTCTGCACATTACAGTTTTACATTCAGCAAGGAAGTAGAGTGGAAAAAGTCTTTGTTCTTCAACCTCTCTCTCTTACAAGGAAGGAAAATATTTCTCAAAATTTCCAGCATGGCTCCCTTTATATTTCATTGGCCAGATTTGGGTGACATGCCCTCCTGCAGACAAGTAGGAATTGGCTGATGTGATTGGTATGAATTAAATGTGTGGAAGTAGTATAGACAAAGGTAACAATGCATAAAAATGAGTCCTGCACCTCCATGTGGATGAAGCCTAAGGTAGCTGGAGGTTAGAAGTGAAATGAGGGGGTGCTGAATATTTGTCTCCTCTACATACAGAATCCTTTCTTTTCTTTCTTTCTTTTTTTTTTTTTTGAGACCGAGTCTCACTCTGTCACTCAGGCTGGAGTGCAGTGGCACAATCTCAACTCACTGAAACCCCTACCTCCCAGGTTCAAGGGGTTCTCTAGCCTCAACCTCCTGAGTAGCTGGGATTACAGGTGTATGCCACCATGCTTGGCTCGTTTTTGTATTTTTAGTAGAGACGAGGTTTCATCGTGTTAGCCAGGATGGTCTCTATCTCCTGACCTTGTGATCCGCTCATCTCGGCTTCCCAAAGTGCTAAGATTACAGGTGTGAGCCACTGCCCCCCCGCCGCAGAATCCTTTCTAAAATAATTTCCTGGTCATTGGTTGCTTATTCAGACACAATAGCTCACAGCTGTTTGTATTTTTTGGCCAACATTTCATTGAGCACCGTAAATGTATTAATAATAAACAATGAATAATCTTAGTTATGTATTAGGGATTATGCTAAGCAGTATAGATATAATGATGAATCTAACCTGTTCTTGACCTCAAGGAGCTGATATTCAGGTATTAAAAGAATGTATACATGTGACTTTCCATGTATTTGAGTTCATGTTTTTCCTGCAACTTCTGTTTTCTCCCTGGATTTATTACATGAAAGTTTATGTGTTTACAGATATTTGATAATTTTTCTCATTACAAACTACAAAAAAGAGTTTTATCAAACAATAATGGCATTACAGAACTTATTCTCTTTTCCATGCTGTCTAAAACTGTGTGAAAATTTAGTTGGTGGCTGGTAACACTAATTGGCATGATCTTCAACAATCTCTAAGCCACAGAGTATTAATTAGACATGAAATTGAGAGCATTCTCTTTCATCCAACCCAGCAGGAGGCTACTGCTGTTGAGGACAGAGATGAAGATGGTGATGAAAGTTACATCTTGTGAAATCACTTTATTTTAAGGTAGAAACTTACAGATCTTATTTGTGAGTAGTGAAGCATGTAGTCAAAGATTCATCATGGACTCAACCCATAACTTTGCAAACTTTTTCTATTCCTGTTGTGTAATGCATAAATATGTACAATATAATTTTGTCAACCCTATCCTTTCAACCCTTCAAAACAGTGGTGGCACTGAGATCTATAAAATAACGACTAAATTAAAGTTTCTACTTGTATGAATAGGCATTAATCAATATTAATTTCATCTAAAGACTTGCCAGCCCTTTTTCTGGTTTCTCCTCTTATCGCTTCTACCTTACTTTCTGATTTTCTTTCCCCAGAGTTCCCTTCCCCTGCCCATTTATCTAAAGTTCTTTCAGGACCCTATGGCATTCTCATTTTCCTCTGGGTTATCTGACATACTATCATGATTTTAACTACCCTTTACAGCAGGGGGCAGCCAGGTAATTAAACATGTGAAGTGGATTAGTGCAAGCAATAGGAAGTGATAGGGCCTGTGGCAAACTGTAAATGCCTAAAGACGTGTAATGTTATAACTAGGAAAAAAACCTCACATCAAACCCCACCATGCTTAGACAAATAAAAGGCCCTGCCAGATGAATTCAGCCCTTAGCATCTGACCTGCCGCTCCTATCTACCAAATCTGTGATCTCTAGCTGGCCTCTCCCAAGAGCTTCAATCCCACATAGCGAATTGTTTGTTGGCTATTGAATAATCTAATGCTTCTCAAAATACACAGAATTTTCTTTTCTTTTCTTTTCTCTTGGATTGAGAGGAGCACATGTACAAGTTTATTACCTGAATACATTGTGTAATACTGGGGTTTGGGTTTCTATTGAACCCATTAACCAAATAGTGAAAATAGTACCCAATAGGTAGTTTTTTAATCCTTGTCCCTCTCCTTCCCTTCTCCCATTTGGAATCCTGAGTATCTGTTGCTTCAACTTTTATGTACATAGGTACCAATTGTTTAGCTCCCCACTTATAAGTGCAAAGATGCAGTATTTGATTTTCTGTTTCTGTGGTAATTCACTTAGGATAATGGCCTCCAACTGCATCCATGTTGCTGCAAAGCCCATGATTTCATTCTTTTTTATGGCTGCATAGTGCTCTATGGTGTCTATATACCACATTTTTAAAATTCCATCCACTATTGAGGGGCACCTAGGTTGATTCCATGATTTTGCTATTGTGAATAATGCTACAATAAACACACTAATAACAGCTGTCTTTTTGGTAGAATGATTTCTTTCCTTTGGGTAGATACTCAGTAATGAGATTGCTGGGTTGAAATGGTAGATCTATTTTTCATTTTTCGAGAAATGATCATATTGCTTTCCCCAGAGACTGAACTAATTTACATTAACTGAAAATGGATTAAAGGCTTAAATATAAAACTTCAAACTATAAAAATCCTAGAAGAAAACCTAGGAAAAACTCTTCTGGACATACAGGTCTAGGCAAAAAAAAAATTAATGGCTAAGACCTCAAAAGCAAATGCAAAAGAAACAAAAATTGACAATTGAGACTTAATTAAACTAAAAAGCTTCTGCACAATGAAAGAAACTATTGACAGAGTAAACAGACAACCTGTAGAATGGTATTATAGAAAATTTTGCAGCTAGGTATCTGACAAGGGACTAACATCCAGAATCTATAAGTAATTTAAGCAAATCAACAAGAAAAAAAAAATAACTGCATTAAAAAGTGGGCAAAGGACATGAGCAGACACTCCTCAGAAGATGTGCAGTGACCAACAAACTTATGAAAATATGTGTAACATCATTCATCCTCAGAGAAATGCAAACTAAAACCACAGTGAGATACAGTCTTACACCAGTCAGAATGGCTTATTATTGAAAAGTAAAAAATAACAGATGTTGGTAAGGATGGAGAGAAAAGAGAACATTTATACACTGTTGGTGGGAATGTAAATTAGTTCAGCCACTGTGGAGAGCAGTTTGGAGGTTTCTTGAAGAATGCTTAACCACTGCATTTTAGAATCACCTGGGAAAATTTTTGAAAATACTGAAACACCGGGGGCTAGGATCTGGGATTTAAATTTTTTTTAAAAAACTTCCTCCACTGTTAAGAATGAATGCCAAAATAGACTTTTTTTTCCAAATCCTAAGCATTTTCTGTAATTTTTTAATTACAGAAATTTTTAAATTACATTTTTTATGTAAAAGGCAGATTATCAGAAACAAGAGGAGCATTTTAAAATTACAAATGCACAAATATTTTGGTTTATCTTTTAGTTGTTAGTTTCCAGTTTTATTGCATTATGATGAAAATTATAGTTTTTTATGATTTGTACTTTTGGAAATTAGATGTTTTGTGAGCAATCTTTGAACATTTTATTCCTACATAAAAAATGTGCATTTTTTGTTTGATGAAAAAGCATTTTCTTTTATTTTATATTATACTTACAAGTTAACTTTTAAAAATCTCCTTTCTCCTAATTTTTGTGTATTTGATCTAACCATACTTGGAGACATATGCAAAGTCTATATAGATACTGACTTGTAAATGTGTCCGTATACTTCTAGAATTTTGTGTTATAATTTGATGTTAATTTTTTAGTATATAAAATGTGTAACTCTTGGTAACCTTTTTGGTGAATTGTTTCTCTTATCATTTACAATAATTTCCAGACATTGAATTCTATTTTTCTATAGCTATATTTTTGGGGAGAAAGTAAAGATTTGTCTGAAGATTGATCAAGCTATCCATCTAGATTGTATATATTACATATATAATCTTATGTATAATCTTATATATTAATATATATAACCTTATATGTAGAGAGATCTATACCTCACTATATATAGAGAGATATCTGTATCTATATCATCTGTATCTATCTATATCTCTCTATATGTATATCTCTATATATATTCTAATGTTTATGTCATTTAGTTTTATCTATCTCATTATCAGTCTATAGCTGGATTAGTAGTTTTGAATTCAGTGTGACAGCTTCTATTTTTATGGTGGATTCTAATCCATTGACATTTTTTACATTTATTGGTTGCTCTGAATTCATTTCTGCCATCTGTTTTGGTGTTATCCTTTAGTTAAGCTTAATTTTCTCCTTCTCTGCCTCTTATTATTTTTTCTTCCTAGAGATTTATCTTAAATTTTAGGCAGATCTATTTGTACTTTCACATTCCATATGTTTAAAAAGCAAACATTTGGATCTATATTATTATTTTTATAAGGTACATGACTATATTCTTCAATCATGTCTTTTTCTTGTGTTTAGTTTTTATTTTTGTGAAGTACAATGTTGAGTACATTCTCAAAAAGTTATTTGAGAACAGTTTAGATATCATAAACTTTTTAAACTGTCTTTAATCTTTCCTGACAATTGAGTTTTAATGACATACTTCCGTTTTCTTTTTAGTATCATTTAATAAATACGATACTAATTATAGAAAAATATGTTTTGTCTTTCTCAATTGTATTAACATCTTATCTTTATCTTTGAAATTCAGAAATTTCACCAGGATATGTCTAGGTAAGCTGCTTTCACTTAATTCTGTACAGGGTTCTTCCCATCTGAGATTTAACGTCTTTTAGCTCAGGGAAATTTTCTTCAGTAGTCAATTTCTTCCCCTGTCTTTTCTCTTTCCTCTAATTCTGAAGCCCCTGTTAGTTTTATTGCAGATTTCTTAGATAGCATTCTCTACCTTTAATATTTTCTCACAGATTTTTCAACTTTTTATCTCTTTTGTATTACGTTTGATTATCCCTGAGTTTGTTTTTCCAGCTCAAACAATTTATCTTCAACTTAGATATTTTTAAGTAGTCTACCTATTGATCTCTTGACTTTGAAAATAAAATAAATAGTTTCAAATATTCTCATTGTTTCCTTTTCATAGCAGCCTCTTCTCATTTTCCTCCTTTTCCTTAGTTTCATCTTTTTTCCACCTTCTCATCCTCCATTTACTTCTCATTTTGATTCTTTGTAATACTCTAAACCTTTGGCTATATTAATTATATGTAAGTCCATTCAAGTAACTATACTTTTTGAAGATTTTCTTTTTCAGAAATAATAAAGTTTCATCAGAAGTTACCTTTCCCTTGATAGGATTTGGTATCTACTGTTGTTTCTCTTCAAATGTTTGGTGTTTCTTGTTTGTTTATATAGATGAGAATTTTGCTCAGTACTAATAGTAGCTTGTTTATCTTTCTTAAGCCTGAGTGAGAATCTTATTCTTTTGGGAACAAAAGAAGATTAGAATGAGTAAGAAGCATGGGTTAATTTTTGTGGCATGGTACATTTTCCTTCAGAGGTCACAAACCACTGACTGATGTGAAAATTGGAAAATTTTATATGAAATTAGAGATTTTATTTTTTTCTTGAAACATATGAAAATCTAGTAAATAAGAGTCTGTGTCTTTGCATGGAAACAACTTGCTGGAACTAAGTCAAGTCTGCCCTTTACATGTGGCGTGTGCTCCTGTTTGTCATAGTCTCCATCGCTCCCATCATTTAAACCCTTCTCATTTCACTCATGTTCATTGGTCAAGCCCTTTTGACATATCAACTTTCAATCACTGCATTATTGCATGAAGGTAACATGTCTTCTAGAGACGATGACCAGTGTCAGTTACCTGGGCATTAGCTCTCCTGATATGGTTTGGATATTTTGTCTTCTCCAAGTCTCATGTTGAAATGTGATCTCCACTGTTGGAGGTGGGCCTAGTGGGGGCTGTTTGGTTCATGGAAGTGGATCCCTCAAGAATGGCTTGCCGCCCTTCCCATGGTATTGAGTGAGTTCTCCCCACCCAAATCTCATCTTGAATTTTAATCTACATAATACCCACCTGTCATTGGAGGGATCCAATAAGTGATTAGATCCTAGGGGCAGCTTCCCTCATGCTGTTCTGGTGATAATGAGTGAGTTCTCACAAGATCCGATGGTTTTATAAGTGTCTGACATTTCCCTTGCTCACACTCACTTCTCCTTCCTGTTGCATTGTGAAGAAGATACCTTACTTCCCCTTTGCCTTCCACCATGATTTTAAGGTTCCTGAGATCTCTCAGCTATGCTGAACTGTGAGTCAATTAAACTTTTTTTTTTTTTTAATAAATTACCCAGTCTCAGACAGTTCTTTATAGCAGTATGAGAATGGACTAATACAGTTCTCAATCTTTTAGTTTGTTTGAGAGTTGGTTGTTTAAAGGAGCCTGGCATCTCCTCCTTTCCTCTTGCTCCCTTTTACCTTGTGGTATGCCAGTTTGCCCTTTGCCTTCTACCATGATTGTAAGCTCCCTGAGGCTTTACCAGGAGCCAAGCAAATGCTATTCCCATGCTTGTACAGCCTGCAGAACTGTGAGCTAAATACACTTCTTTTCTTCATAAACTATGCAGCCTCAGGTATATAAGGAAATTTAAAGCATTGTAGAACAGACTAACACATCCTCTCTCTAGCTCTATGTCCATTCAGAAGTCTCCTAAGTCAGATTTCCACTTTTATATAGGTGGCTTTATTTTACGCTCAACTGGAGTTAGTTTATCTGAGAGCAGTGAATTAGTTTTTCTACAGGCTTTTTTTAATTAATTAAATGACATATCTGTTTCTATTCTAGGCCACTACTTCTTCGATTTAGGGGCAAGTCTAGTGTGTTTGTGTGGGGAATTTATTCTTGTGGGAAAGATTCCTTTCCCCCAAAAATTGTTATAATAAAATACTAATAGATACAAATAATGATCACTGATTACTATGTCAGAATTTACTATTTGTGAGGCTTCATGGTTAAGTATTTACTGTTATAGATCATCCTAAGTGCTCCTTAGATCCAGTATTATTGTAACTTTTTAGGTTCGAGAAATAGAGAGCAAAAAAGAGTGTAAAAATTTGCTCAAGTAACATAGTTAATAAGTAAAAAAGGAAGACTTTGAACTCAGGTAGTCTGCTACCGGCATTTGGGCTCTTAACAACTATACCAGGAAAGCTTTCTATTTAAGATTATTGCTTCCTTTGGGTTTTTCCATGTTTGCAATATGGCTTTCAGAAATTCTGTACTCTTTTCATCTTTGGATGATATTTTCACCAGTTTTTCTAAACTGCAATTTAAGTTTTTTTTTTTGGTGGGAGTGGTGGTGGGGGTGTTGTCCCATTGGGGGAGGGCTTAGTTATACAACTTGTCTCGCTTCCTAACTGAACAATAATCCTGGATGGTGAGGAGATTTGTCTTATGTGTCTTTAAATCCTTTACTACAGCACAGTGCCTGGCTGACAATAGACATTCAACACATGTCTAGTTTGAAAATAGCTATTTTTGTTTCTTTTATCTTTTGAAATATTATATATTGGTACTATTAAAATCCATTTAGATCATTTAAATCAAATCATGTTTTTTGGCACATTTAATAATTTTTTCCTTATTCTATGGACTTTTTGAGCTTTAATACATTTAGACTGTTTATTCAGTGAGACATTAATTTGGGTATCCAATCATTTATTTTTTCTTTCATTTAACAAAAGTGCATTGATCAGTTGCTATGCACAAAGAAATACTATTATTGGTCCTGATAAAAAGGAACTTACAAGCTAGTAATGGAAAGAAAATCTCTACACATATAGTTATGTTACACATTAACATGTACAAAGAGACAACAGATAAAAAGCTCTGGAAGTCCTTGAGAGAGAAGCAATGAAAAGGTACTGAAAAGCTAATAATAATTGGATGGATTTGGAAAGATAAAAAAATTGGAACATGTGGTGATAGGAACCTTACTGATTTCCTGTAAAGTAATGCAATGTAAAGTGTATGTATATATATGTGTGTGTATGTGTGCATATATACATATAAATATGTGTATGTGTGTCTGTGTGATATCCAAATAGCAGTACAAATCTCTCTTTTTAAAATGGTCATCAATTCAAAGAAATATCTCTGAGGCATATGCAGTCCAAATTCAGATTAACTCTGCATTCAACTCTGCATTCTTGAAGAACTCAAGTGGATGTTAGATTTTCTTTCTTTTTTTTTTAAATAATGGAAAGGAACTCCTTCCCAGTGTGATAGTTTGATATTTTGACAGAAACTGTGGTCATTCTCCACTCAGTATACTATAAAGGGCAGATAGCCTGAAAAGTCAAAATCTTTTTTAAGTTTTGAAACTTTTCAAAATTTGTTTAAGCTATTTTTGATAAAATATAAGAGTGTGATTGAAAATGTTATGGGTAAAATTGAATATATAGCCTATTCAATGAAATTATTGAATTTTTAAGTATCTCACTATCAGTGAGAGACCTATTGGGCTAAAACACTTGCTCTGAAAGGACATCATCTTTGAAAGGTGTTCAATATGATTTATCTTGGATTACCAGTAATATGCTTTGATTTTCACCTCTTCAGAGATCTGTTTGCAGTGTGAGACTGGACACAGCTTTGATTCTTTGGAGGAACTATACATGAGGGTGAAATTAGTGAACATCGCATTCTCAGCAGTCAATCCTGGGATAGAGACTTACAACAACCATGAGAAGACCTTTGTGCTGGTGTAGAACTATAACATGCCTCTGGGTATGGCAGTTTATTTCTCTCATCTGATTTGGAAAGATAGTGTAACCAGAGGGGTGTGGAGGGGTGTCCTGAAGAGGCTCCCAATTCCCCAATTTGAAAAGGTTCTTGGCCTGTTTTACCCTGAAGAATGGGGAAAGGGGCCTTGGAGGGTGGTGAGTTTTTCATTTGAATAAATATTGTGGACCCAAAGAGTTTTGCAGAGAGTGATTTATTAGGCAGAGAGAGAGCAAGAGAGAGCAAGAGAGCGCTCCCATGCTGCTGTAGGAGTGGATCCAGAGAAAGAATCCATATAAAGAGGGAGCAGCAGGATTTTAACCCTTGAGTTATTCCCTCCCCATTCATGTCCTCGTCCAGTGAGAGGAGTTCTTTCAAACTTCCTCAGGAGTGATTGATCTTTGAATCCGATACCAGATTGGCTACTTGGTACACAACTCTGAGTTAGAGAGCCTCCTCCTCCCAGAGCTTTTGGAGGGCTTTTTCGGGAAAAAAAAAAAAAAAAGCCCACCTGGATTTTTCCCACCCAGCCCGTGTGTGTGGGAAACCCAGACAAAGTATGTTCCGGATGGAGGGGTGGAGCTGGGAAACTCCTGCCTTTGAAACCCCGCCCCTTGCAGACCCAGGAAGAGTCCCTCAATAGCACTGAGGAAGATAGAAGCTGGGTAGCTAAAGACCTAGTTCAGGAGGAATTAGAACCAGTGCTGAATGGTCCTCTTGGTTCAACTAGCATTTTATTTTTTGAAAATTTATTTTAATCAGTTATGAAGGAGAACCGTAAATGGAGGGACCTTTAAAAAGATAAAATGCTTTGAGTATCCTTAAAATAATGGGTAAATGACTCTTCTCAGGCATTAGCTAATTCACTACTGCAATTATATTTCAAATGAATACAGTGCATACCTCAATGTGTTTCCTAAACATACACACACACATATATATACATATGCAAATATAGAATAGATATATATGTAAAACTTAAAATTTCTAATCTATTACTTTCTTTTGCAACAAAGTAGTTATGCTGTTCTATTAATTTGTATCTAAAACTATTGTTTTTTTCATGCTGTTAAATGACTTTTCCTTGACACATTTTTCATTTCACTTCCAATACCACATGTTATTTATATATATATAAATATATATATTTATAAATATAAGGCCTTTGTGTGTGTGTGTGTATGTGTATATATATATGCACACACAAACCTTAAATAACTTCCGAAGTGTACAGTTAGAAGAAGTGTTCAGGCCGGGTGCGATGGCTCACGCCTGTAATCCCAGCACTTTGGGAGGCCGAGGCGGGTGGATTACAAGGTCAGGAGCTCAAGACCAGCCTGGCCAATGTGGTGAAACCTCGTTAAAAATTAGCCAGGCATAGTGGCAGACGTCTGCAGTCCGAACTACTTGGGAGGCTGTGACAGGAGCATTGCTTAAACCTGGGAGGCGGAGGTTGCAGTAAGCCAAGATTGCATCACTGCACTCCAGCCTGGGAGACAGAGCAATACTTCGTCTCAAAAAAAAAAAAAAAAAAAAGAAGAAGAAGCACTGTTCATATAATTAGGATAAAGTTTTTCCTCTTGATATTGATTTAGCTGGTTTTCAAATACCTTTATTCAAGAGGCATTCATCAGGATTTTAGTTCATCTCTCTTTTTACAGCAAGCCCTGTGGCCGCATCATCCCCGTGGTCCATTAATCTCTTACTGCATTACCCTGAAATGGTGTTGGTTATAAGTAATCATAAACTTCAGCTTTGAAAAGCTAACATTTGTGAGCTTCATAGGCATGAGAAAACTGGTGATAAGTGATGTTAAAAAGTGAAATTAAATGTTAATTGATGCAAAGGCGCAAAGCAGCAAAGCACTTAAGAGTTTAGATGGAGGCACTACATTTATCAGAATTGACAAATTATCCTAAAGAGTTTCCATAGATATCTGCCTTTATATTTTTCTCCATCACCATTTTCCATGTAAGCACATCACAATTCAAAAATACTTAGGATACCGCTCTTGCTGAGTGTTTACATAGTCTGATATGAAGCCATAGGCACGATTCTGATGCCATTGTGTACGTTTTCAATGTTTTATTTTTAAGCGGTGTGGTGCTCTAAGAAAAGAATAAAAGAACAGACTACCCTAGAAATTTGCATAAGGAGAAAAGATGCACACTCTTGGGGAATTAAAGGGAAGATTCTTTCTTAATCATCTCATACATTTAAATTACCCAGATTTGCATAAATGCTGAAGTGTGAATTGTTGCCTAAAAAAAATTCAGTTCCTTTCAGACTATTGCTAATTATTCTTGGCTAATGTGGTAAAGTTAGAGGCACAGAAAGTCACTGATAATTCTGGACTTCCTCAGAAGCTGACAGAAGGCGTGGTTAGTTTAAATTCTCTGGTTGATAAACAAGGCAGAAGTAGGCTAAAATGTGATGAAAATAGTTTTGCTTTTTTGGATCTTCGGCTGCTACTAGACTACAAAAACTGGAAACTCATCCTGGCTGACTATAGAGGCATCATTGCTTTTATAGAAATGGTTAGCTAATCACAGATGTGTTTTTGCTAGATTTTCTACCATCAGAACTAGTCCAGAGCCAGTTACCTGGCATGAATTTGGGATTCTGCTTAGTATGTTTTAATGTGCCAGTTTTTCACAAAATATCTACTTATAAAATAATGGCATATACATTAAATAAAAAGGACCTAGGCTTGCTTTTTTTGAACTACATTTAGGTGATTACTGATTTTTTTATTCATTTGTATAAATAATTTTCTGTGGCCACATACAAATTCCCATGAACATTCCCTTTTAGGGCAAGGTAAACAGAGTATTCTGACCTGAGACTGACACCGATTTACAGAATACATAAAAATTAAGAAATTTTTTTAATGGCTTGGAGGATTTCCACAGCTTAGTACTCATCTGTCATTTGAGCAGTCTTGTTTTCCTGGTAGGATTTTCTTTCTTCTTCATTAGAAGTTTACTTGAATTTATGTTGTCCTCCATAGTAGAAAGACTTCAGTGAGACACAGTTTTGTTTTGTTTTGTTTTGTTTTTTCCTGGAAAAGAAGTTTGAGAGGTCTCAAGATAGTAGAGACAATCAGTTTGTGTTTGAATGTTAGAAATGAGAAATTAAATTGAATTCAATGGCCATTATTGAGTGGCCACCTTATGCTTTACTGGGCAGACTACAAAAAGAAATCTAAACTACAATTCCTGCCCTCTAGGCTCAGTCTATTTGAAAAGGAGTGGCAAATGAAGTAGTAGGAGCCATTCTCTATAGTGGTTCAGAGTACCCAGCACAAGGGGTGTGACTGAGGGTAGTGCAGGGAGGAAAACTTGCTTTTGCTGTTTCCCTAGCTAGGTGTCTATGAGCCTGAATCTGCCCTAAAGGGAAGTTATCTGATCTGTTACAGGTTTCTTGCCAGCAGTGCAAGAAACATTTTCTATAACTTAACAGAAGAAATATTTAGTTTTAGTTTTAAAAAACCATCCAATTTATAGTTCTTGTCAGCAGGTAGCTTTCCTCTCTGCAGTGATTCTGGCTGGGACTGAAGCTCCTTTTAGCTTATGATTTTACCATTTTCACCAAATAATTTCCAAAATATTAATGGGCTACTTCAAACCACAGAGGAAAAGAGAGCATGGAAACTCATATATAGGAAATACATAATGACTCAGGTACACATCAGTTCTGCTTATGTTCCATTGACTAGAAGTCTATCACGTGGCCACAGCTAACCTCAGGCAAAGCTGGGAAATGTAGTCTAGCTGTGGGCCCAGGAAGAAGAGGAAATGGGTCTGATAAATAGCTGGCTAGTTATTTATCTGCCACACTTTGCCCTTGTAGTTTTCTGTCATCCATGACTATGTCTACGTCTCTCTCTCTCCATGTGTACACATATACCTTTTGATAATTGTTTCACAATCTTACCTTTCAAGAATAAGTATGTTGTAGAGCTAGTACTTAGTTGATTTTGCTTCGGTCTCAATATCATTTAACACAGGGACAAGGAATTACGTCTGGTCTTAGTAAGAAGTATACATTTGTACTCTGCCTCCGGTTCCTGAGACAGAGCTTCGAAAACCTTTGTAAACAGAGGTGCTAGGAGAATCTTTTATTCTATTATTTGATCCTTGACCCTGGATCTTGACACAGAGTTCCTAAGACCTTTGTAAATTTCTGAATGATAGAAGCCTCTGACACAGAATTCCTAAATCCCTTGGAATTTCATCTTATGTTCTAATGAGGTGGCTTTTGGTGGGATTGTGGATAACTTCAGGATGAGGGCTGGTTGCCAGGGAAACCAGTCATGTGATTAGAGGATTGAAACTTTCAGTCCTAACCTCTTGACTTCCAGAGAGGGGAGAGAGGCTGAAGGTTGAATTGATCACCAAATAAGCAGTGATGTAATCAATCATACCTATGTAATGAAACCTCCATAAAAACCCAAGAGGAGACAGTTCAAAGAGCTTCCAGATTGCTGAACACATGGAGCTGTCTGGAGAGTGGCACGCCTAGAGAAGTCATGGAAGCTCCAAGTCCCCTCCCATAGACCTCACTCTGTATATCTCTTCATCTGGCTGTTAATTTATATTCTTTGTAATATCCTTCATAATAAATGAGTAAATGTAAGTAAAGTAGTTCCCTGAGTTCTGTGAGCCATGCTGGGAAATTAATTGAACACAAGGAGGTAGTCATAAGAACCATGATTTATAGCTGGCCAGTCAGAAGCACAGGTGACAACCTGGGACTTGGCATCTGAAGAAAGAACAGTCTTGTAGGACTGAGCTCTCAACCTGTAGGATCTGATGCTCTCTCCAGGTAGATAGTGTCACAATTCAATTGAATTATAGGACATGCAGTTGGTGTCTGTTAGAAAATTGCTTGGCTGCTGTATAAGGAAAACCCTACACACATTTTGAAGACCAGAGATGAAGTATTATGTGTTGAGTATAGTATTGAATGTGACAGGTGAAGAAAAACAGGTTTTTCTCCCTTCACATGCAAGGATAAGAAATTGTGCCCTTAACGAAAAGCTAAGGTAGCATCTAGCTTCAAGTTAAGAATGTCTTCGTATGTAGCATCCATTTTTTTAGATCCGAATGTGGCTCTATGTTGTTTGGTGGTCTATGAACTAAAAAGAAAAACTAGGACAAACTATTTGCCCTTCCACCCACATCCATAGCTTCCAGACATGCTCTACAAATAATGGTAAAACAGAGGCAAGATAGCCACACTGAAAACTCCTGCCACTGAAATGGAATGTTGAAAATTTACCGGTTACCTCTGGTTCACAACATAATGACTTCTTGTGGCAGGTGTAGTGTGGACTCTCTATCTGGCCTATAGTGGAAGCTTGTTTACTGATTCAGTTCTCTGGAGGAAATTCCCTTGTTCTCAATGGAATCTTATTTCCACTGGATGAGAGATTTCTCCTTGTCCGTTATCCTCCATGGCCGCAATAGAATTAGGAATTGGAGAGTATGTCTTCCTTTTCACAACTTTCATAGTCACTATGTGATGGTGCAATTTTACTGTGCCCAAGAGTATGCTAATGGCTGAACAAATCAAAGGATTTTTAAACCTCAGCATACAGTTTCTTTAACAATGCACTTATCTTAGACATTTAGTAGGCTTCTGGTATATTTGTTTCTAGTCTCTTCCAAGGCCAACAGCCACTTCTAAAGTTCTTTACTAGACATAGTTATCTGGCTTCCTTCCTTCCTTCCTTCCTTCCTTCCTTCCAGTTTTCCTTCTTTCCTGCCTTCCTTCCTTCTTTTTTGGTCTTGAAAATGGAAACCATGACACTAGCCTAGCCAAAATAGTAAAACCCCGTTTTTACTAAAAATACAAAAAATTAGCTGTGCATGGTGTCTCACACCTGGAATCCCAGCTACTCGCGAGGTTGAGGCAGGAGGATTGCTTGAACCAGGGAGGTGGAGGTTGAAGTGAGTTGAGATCACACTACTGCACTCCAGCTTGGGTGAAAGAGCAAATTTCTCTCACAAAAGAAAAAAAAAAGAAAATGAAAACCAATATACTTTTTGTGCCTTGTACTGTATTTTAATGAGATCAAGCCTACTTTCCTGTTCCTGTGTTAAACAATATTGAGACGAGGCAAAAATAACTTAGCTGCTTGCTTCAGGACATTCTTGTTCCTAAGAGATAATGCTGTGGAACAACAAATACAGCCACATTTCACAGCGTGCTCATTAGGGCCTTTACCTCGCTGTGCCCAGCAATCCAAACCTTTGAAAATCTATGAATGCATTTTATTTATCTAGCACTCACCATATTTCTTAAATATGTCTTAGTCAATTCCTTGGATTGATTGGAGGTTTTCCAGCCAGAGAGCTAAGGTGTGAGGGTACCAAACAAATTACTTGATCTTTGTTCATTATCTCTTTTGTGATGAGGCACCCATTTTGCTGGGACTCTTATTTAAGAAATCTCAAGGTCTCACTACTTATTGAGAAACTTCATGGTCTCTGACACCCTCAGTCTTTGAAAAACAGAGAAAGAACAAATGAGATTCTAAATGAAACAATTTCAAAGCTCTGAGAGTCCTTTGAACTTTTATGCTCTAAGGTATTTCCATTGGCCCTAATAAGATTCACTTCTTTTCACATTCATTAGTATTTTTGTTATAGGTTGGAAACAGTCTGATTCATGAATTGAGGAATATTCCCTTTAATTCTGTACTCTGTCCTGTTGCAAGCAGGATAATATTAATACTAATACTAATACTGCAAAGGACTGATGCAGTATATTCAGTCTTGTCCTCACCAGGTACAGGGAGCCTTTCCTCAGCATTCTCCTAAACCACCTTTGTATAACCTAAAATGTGAAGACTTAGTTTTCTGGAGTGGATGTTAAGGATGGAAAGACCCCTAATCTCTATGAAATGGAGTAGCTGACAATCTGTATTTTATAGAGATTGTCAGCTACTCTTAATCATTAGCCATGTAGTAAAACTGTGAGGGGTTTATATGGGCTAATCCTTAATTTATACCTACCAATTTAAGAAACATAAACGATCCTCCACTCATTAAAGTCTTCTGGCCATAGGCCTCTAGCTGATAACTCTTAGGTATCCTCCAGAAGCAGATAATTTAGAAGAGACAGCTTTTAGGTGCTTGGAATTAGTTGACAACTTCATGAAGTTGCCCAGACCCACAGAATAAAATCCAGTTAAGCAGAGTCACATATTACCATGTTTTCAATGAGCATGCACTTGTTGATTTTTTTTCTATCTGTCTTATATATCTGCTTTAAAGTTCTGGATTTGCTACGAATACGTTTGTTATCCTTGAACTCTGCTATCCATAAAGCCCCTATTCTTAATATTTTTCTTTTCATTACTAGCAACTCCTTAGGATACATCTAATGTCTGGCTATAATTTTTTTGTGATTTGGTTAAAGATAAATGAAACAAACTCAGTTCTGTTAGTACCAATTCTTCCCAATGAATTAGCCAGTATCTTGGTTGTTTGGATTCAATTACAAAGGAAATTCTTAGATTGCAGACATGCAAGAGACCAGAAAACCAAAAATCTAAACCACTTATGTATAACATCTACTATGGGAGGTTTCCATTTTTGTTAAAACATCCAAGAACTTTTCATAGTAGTTAGCTTTTGTAACAAAACTTTCACAGAAATAGAGCTTAGAATATGACTAAGAAAAGTATGGTGTACCAGTGAAAGCCATCTGCTATGGACTGAACTATGTCCCTTCTCCAGATTTGTATGTTTAAGTCCTAACCCCCAAGTAATGGTGTTTGGAGATGGGGCCTTTGGGAGCTAATTAGGTTTAGATAAGATCTTGAGGGTAAGGACATCATGATGGAATTAATTCCCTCATAAGAAAAGACCTGAAGTGTTTGTATGCATCTTTCTCTCTCTCTTCCTCTCTCTCTCTCTCTCTCTTTCTCTGTCTCTGCCATGTGAGTTCGTAGAAAAAATGGCATCTCTCTGCAAAAGAGAATTTTCACTGAACCTGACATGGTGGCACTCTGACCTTGAACTTCTATCTTCCAGGATTGTGAGAAAATAAGATTCTACTGTTTAAGCTACCCAGTCCACGATATTTTGTATGGCAACCAAACTTACTAAGACACCATCTCATTTTAACAGACTTGCAAGAAGGCTAACTTCTTAAGCTTAAATTCATGCTATTTTACTATAGATATCACTGATGGTCTCTTTAAATCTTGCCATCTGACTCTAATCCACTCTGACTTAGTGGCGCTGAAAGTGTACAAAATAACTGGACAAGCTTGAAGGGTATTTTGTCTTAAAGAGAACATTGGGATACTCCCAACAAATCGGATTTTTGCATGAAAAATTTTCTCGTTATTACTACCAAACTGAACGGGTCTTGTTATTTCAGTAACTTAGGCTTATATTCAGGATTGTACCTGATATCACCTAGGTTCCATTTTGATACTTTTTTCCCCTTCCAAAAAACAAAAACAAAACAAAATAAATCTTTAGGTAATTTAATTCAAAAAGAAGAAAAACCATGTCTCGACTTGAGTCCCCAAAACTTAGCTTCTAAAAGGGAATTTAGGACCTCTTTCTTCTGTCCTCAAGCCTTCTCATTTCTTGCTTTACAATATGTTTGTAAAGTGGAGGCATGTGCTAATGTCACAGATTGTATATTAACAGGAAAGCTTTAAAGCATTGTTAAAATGCCTTAAAATATAAGGAGATAGATTTCTCGCCCAACAAATTCATGAGACCAGGTTGGTGATGATTCAAAGCAGAGCAGTCTTAGACATAATATTGTTCTTTTTAACACTATAGAATTTTCTGGAACCTTTAATATTTCTAAAAACATTAGATAAACAAGAAAATTATGTACTACCATCTCTTCACATTGGTAACTGTGTCTGTTCTTTTGCTTTAATTTGAGTATGCTTTAGTCTGGGTTTAGAAGTGGATTTTAAAGTCTGATCCTAGTACTTTTCTTAGCATTTGCCTCTGCTGCTGTGCTCAAATGTGTTATCTTCAGACTCTTAAATGCTGTTGTGTAGCCACTTTTCCAGCAAATGCTCCAATAAATGACCATCTAACAAGGATTTTTTTTTTTTTTAACTTAGCCAACAGTAATTTATTTTCTCACAGTTCTGGAGGCCAGAAGCCAGAAGTCTAAAATTAAAGGATGGATAGGGTTAGTTTATCCTGAAGCCTCTCTCCATTTTTTTTTTTCTTTAACAAGGAAACTTAATACATGACTGTTACTCATCAAATAGTAATGCACATTTGGATTAATCATGATCCTCAGTAACAAATAATCTATCTTCTAAAGTAGGTGGAATAATGACCCAAAGTGGAAACAGATAACTGTAACCAACATAATTTCTTGTGCCTGTGTTAAATAAAGTTTGCTAGACCATGCTTTCCTGCCCTGTGAACAGTGTGTTTTCTATGGGTTGACCGTAAGACTAGTCATACATCCCTGTCCCTATTTAAACAGCTAGTTGTTTGCTCGGGGAAGTATCTTTTCCTGGAATATAAGGTGATAAAGCAACTAATATGCTTATTACAAACAACAACTTGCTTAACAAGCCTGCTTCAAGGCCATTGCCTCACTGGGCCCACCACACCCGAAGGCAGCATGTTATAATTTGATCATTCTGAACCATACTCTTGCTTTACAATGCCTGCCTTAAAAATCACTCAACCCAGGCTCTAGAACCTTCTTATCATTTGCTAATTTTCACCATTTTAAATACTATAAGTTTAATAAACTCACCTTTGAATGATTAATGTTTCCTTGAGGAATTTGTGAGGGAGATTCAGTACTTCTTTTCTCTCTTTCTCAGTTTGGTGAACTGCCTTTAGGCCATCTGGAATACAAATAACCTTAATAGGAAGAAAGTGCTCTCAACTGGATTTGTTGACGGTTGAGACACTTTGCTTAACTGAGCAATCAAAATGAGCTTTAGTTCTTCAAAATAATCTTCAGTTTTACGTTACTTTACTTGAAGTCTAAAAGCAGTTGGATTTTCTAATTTTCTAATCCTTCAAGGCCTTGTCTATACCCCTTCAATTTTCCTTCAAATTGCCTAATTCTGCCCTTAGAACAAACACGTCTTTACTGTTATACTTTGCAAAAAGCAAATTGGAAAAGTAATCCTCACTGTAACTTTTTGCAACCACTCTCCCTGGAGCTACAGGCTAAGTAGGCATGCAATTTGCATTCCAGATTATCTTAGGTGACAGTTTTGTTATCTATTTTTCCATTGTGTAACACAGGTCTCTATCTTTTCAGCCTTCAATGTCAATTGCTTTGCTATCTGCCATACAATAACAAGTCTGGTATTAATTTCTGTATTAGTTTGGGCAATACCAACTGTTGACACAAATTACCAGTGGATTAACATTTATGGTACACTCACTTAACAGTCCAAAGCAAGTATTTCTCATTATGGAGTGCTTTTTTTTCACAAAATGAATCCATCTGTGGTTCCACCACCTTCAGTTTCTGCTTTCTAAGATTGATGTGATTGTCTGACTCAAATCAGGGAATGTGGAAAGGGAGCATAGAGATTTTCATATAAGAAGTTTCTTTATGGGTTAAATCAAAATGCCACACATCGCTTCTATCCATATTTAATTGGTATGACTCAATCACCTGGCCAAACTCAACTTCAAGGAAGCCTGAAAGATGTATACAGACTTAGGCTTCAGAAACATAGGAAATGAGTTTGTTGTAAAGGTAAGCAGTCTCTGCCACAGTTGTGTCTTTTTAAGCACACATGTAACCACAAATGTGAACAGCAGCCCTGAGACTGTATCAGGCAGTAGATAATAGCGTCGGAAATAGAAATAGAAGAGCTAAGTCTGTCGTGTGACTGAAGAAATGGTTAGTGAAAGACGTGACTGATAATATGAATCAGGAAAGACATAAAATATGTTATAGATGAGTAGAATATACAAAATCAATGTACAGAATTTGTGGATGAATGTACTTCTTTTGGAGAGAACATTGGATGTAAGTGTATAGGGGCAAAAATGACTATGATGTGTTTGAGAGGCAATGAGAGGATTTGCTTCACCAAAGCAGATTTCTTTTAAAGATTAAGAAAAATTAAAGACGAGTAGGGAGATTGGAAGGTAGTAGAGATCCTTTAATGCCACTCACACTAAAAAATCTCATTCTAGAACCATTTGAATAGCATTGATGTTTTAGAGTGTCTACTTATGTATTTATTCTCTTCAGCTTTGCTACATATATTTCAGCATTTGATGTTTCCATTTAGATGGAGGCAAGTTCTGTGTAAAGAAGAGATACATAGACTCTAAAAAAGGGGATAGATTGGAAATGGGCTATTATGCATTCATTATGCTCCTCCAATGTCAGCAGGAGTTTTCTGGGTCGCTGGCAGTTGTGTGCATAATGGTTGGATGATTAGGTCCTAATTACTAACACTAGCATTGCAGAGGCATTGCTAAGTACAACTTTGTTGAAACATAATATCTTTGTCTGAGGTGATTAGACATTACAGATAGGTTATTTAAAAATGCACAGGTAAAACTTTAATTTTTTCTGTCCAATCAGTGTAATTCTAGTGGATAATCTGCCTGCTTTATAAAAGTAAGAAATTGATAATTAAATCTTTCAAAAGATACAGTCTATTTTAAATGAAAGTCAATTCATAATACTATAGTGTTCACACAGGGCTGCATTATAATTAAAAAAGTTAATTTTATATTTTTGTATCCTGGTAACCTGAAATGTGCTTCAAAGAAACACAGTTGTTTAGGAAGGTTGAGAAGGACAGAAATACCTGGATACAATTTTATGTCTCCCTAGTGATCTTTTTTTCCCCACATAGTGTGATGTTCTTTGATGAGAAAAATAAAACTACTTGATTTAACTTTCTTAAAAGTTTGTGACAATAAACACAAATTTCAAATAATTTATTTTATTGTTCTAAAATTTATACTTTAAAATGATATTCTCATCTTTTATTACTATTGAAAGACGCTATTGAGTTGAACCTTACAATGATTGTATAATTTACATGTGAAATACATATTATATATAATGGACAATCTTTAATTATCATGCTTTATCTCAGAAATTTGATGAAAGAAGTACCTTATGAACTTGAAAAGAATATCTAATTTTTTTCTCTTTCATATATTAGTGTTATTATTGATAAGTAAAGTGACCATATAATTTATCAATCAGATTGGGACATTTTTGAAAGTGAAAGCAGTAATTAAGATCAGAGATATTTACTAACATGTATGACCACATTTTGATAAGTCTGCATGGATAACTGAGGTTAGTAAGGGAGGTAAAAAATTGAGCCATAGTTTGTTATCACTTATCAAAAACTTCTGTATGGCAGGGACTCTACTAAGCACTGTATATGCATATTCTCATTAAACTTACACTAGCACATGAGGTAATTTTTATTATAGCCATATTCTAGATGAGGAAACTATGGCTTACAGAGATTAAATAACTTTTCTAAGATTGCATATTAGGTATGTATCAGAGACTGATTTTAAGTTTTATGTAAAAATCTAAAGCCTCCACAAGAAAACTCTTATTTAAATTATTGAAAATAACACTATAGGCAATTGGCAGTAAAGATATAAATGACAGTTCTATTATGTCTTTAATTTAATATTGTGATTTTTAACATTGAGTGCCAGCACTGTAGTACAGTAGAATACCAGGTAGACGTCTAAGGTTTTTAACTCTAGTTCCTGACTCCCAGATGCCACCTCTGGACTCACTTGGGGCCTGAGGAAACTTGCTGACCCTGAAGGTAAGAACACAGTCCTGGCTGGCTTTGCCACCTGCAGACTATAGAGTCCCAGTGCCTTGAGCAAACATAGGCAGTAGTCAGGGAAATATTGGATAGTACAACAGGGTGACTATAGTCAATAATAACTTAATTGTACATGTTAAAATAACTAAAAGAGTATAATTGTATTGTTTGTAATACAAAGGATAAATGCTTGAAGGGATGAGTACCCATTCTTCATGATGTTATTATTATGCATTGCATGACTGGATAAAACGTTGCATGTAAATATGTACACCTACTACATGTACCCACAAAAATTAAAAATTAAAAAATTTTAAATAGAATTGAAATAGCAGAAAAATCATAAAATGAAAACCAAAGAGATCATTTCTATTTGCATTTCATTAAGCTTCACATTCAAGTAATAATTTTTAATAATTTATGTTTTGATGTTTTCAAGAGATTATCTTAGAAACTCTAAAATTATATGATAATTTCTCATTTTGATATTATTTTTATGTCAGAGGTTTTCATTAAGTAACATTCCATGTTTCTTCTATTTGCTGAGATTTTGTTTTATATCTTTCAATTAAATTTACAATTATTTTAATATAAATCCTGTCCCTTAACTATTAAATATATTCCTAAATATTTTATGATTTTTGATGATGTAAAGAATGGAATGTGTTTCTCATTTACATATACACATATTAATTCAGGAGAGGCAGAAAGTTAAGTATTCATATGTTTTCAACTTGAACTAACCACCTCACTGAATGTCCTTATTAATTTTCGTAGGTTTTTTCTTACTATAATTTTTGAGATTTTTCTAAATACAGTTATATTGTCACCAAAGCACTCTGTTTTTTTTCTAATGTTGATACTGATTGTTTAATTTTTAAAATTGCATTTGCTAGAACGTCAAAAACAATGCTGAATAACTATGATGATGGACATGATGCCTTTTTGTGATTACAATGAAACTGTTTTACCATTTAGAATGAAGTTTGCTTTTGTATTTTAGTAAATCACAATGTAATCTCTTTCAATTGCAATTTGGCTTAAACTTGATTAGCTGGTTAATTTTATCAAATGTCATTTTAGCATCTGGTAAAAAACCATTTTATTTTTTCTTCAATGTGTAAGATAATGAATTACATAGATAGATTTTCTCATTTCGAACAATTCATTTATTTGTGGAGTAAACGATAATCTGACTCTGTTCAAATATTTGCGGAGTTCTGTATTGTATTTCTCTGCTCTCTCTTCTCCAACAATCAGCACTCTCCTTACCTTAATTTTAACTTAGAATATTTCCAAGACCTGCTTTTGGATTCTTGTTTCTAGCCCTATGCTTAATTCATCTTTTTTGATTTATTTTCTTTTTCTGTCATTCCTATTCATGATGTAATTCCTATTAGACTTAGGGTTGTAGTGGAGGCAGATAAGGGAGGTAAGGGAGATGATATAGGTGCTCTTTCTGCCATCTGGAATCAGAGTTGTGTTGCTAGATTTGACTCCAGATTTTAGTCTGAAACACGCCTTAGGCCAATACATAATGCTACCTCTTTAATAGTAGAACAAGAGCTCTAACAGTGATAATATATATATGGGAAGGAAGACTGAAAACAAAAGTATGGTTAATGGGAAATTAAAAGTTTGATAACATAAGTTAAAAAAAGAAGTAGAAGAGAAAATCTGGAGTTGACTATCATCACTGCAGCAGTGACTGGTGTCAGAAGTGGGCATGATGGTTGAGGCTTAGCTCTCTTCTACACATCAGGAAATCTGGACCTTTTGTAAGACATTCTGCATGTGTTTATTTAGACAAAGAATGAACTTTATATCCTTGTTGATAAAGACAAAATTAGTTATGCAAGAACATAATTGGCATGTTAATTCCAACATTTCTGATGTGTATTTGTGTGAAAGTGAGTCTGTGTGTAATACATAGGTTTAAAAAAGGCTTTGCAGATTCCTGGGAAAGATGGCTGAATAGGAACAGCTCTGGTCTGCAGCTCCCAGTGAGATCAATGCAGAAGGTGGGTGATTTCTGCATTTCCAAATGAGGTACCCAGTTCATCTCATTGGGACTGGTTAGGCAGTGGGTGCAGCCCATGGAGGGAGAGAAGAAGCAGGGTGGGGTGTTCTCCCCTGCCAAAGTGGCTGAAACCAGGGAGTCAAGTGGTCTTGCTCAGCAGAGCCTACCCCCATGGAGCCCAGCAAGCTAAGATCCACTGGCTTGAAATTCTCACTGCCAGCACAGCAGTCTGAAGTCAACTTGGGACATTCCAGCTTGGTGAGGGGGAGGGACAGCCACCATTACTGAGGTTTGAGTAGGCAGTTTTCTTCTCACAGTGTAAACAAAGCCACTGGGAAGTTCAGACGAAGCAAAGCCCACCACAGCACCGCAAATCTGCTGTAGCCAGAATGTCTCTCTAGATTCCTCCTCTCTGGGCAGGGCATTGCTGAAAGAAAGGCAGCAGCCCCAGTCAGTGGCTTATAGATAAAACTCCCATCTCCCTGGGAGAGAGCACCTGGAGAAGGGAGTGGCTGTGGGGAGCAGCTTCAGCAGACTTTAACATTCCTGCCTGCTGGCTCTGAAGACAGCAGTTTATCTCCCAGCACAGTGCTTGAGTTCTGCTAAGGGACAGACTGCCTCCTCAAGTGGGTTCCTGACCCCCATGCCTCCTGATGGGGAGACACCTCCCAGCAGGGGTCTGCACACACCTCATACAGGAGAGTTCCAGCTGGTATCTGGCAGATGCCCCTCTGGGATGAAGCTTCTAGAGGAAGGAGGAGGCAGCAATCTTTGCTGTTCTACAGCCTCCACTGGTGATACCTAGGCAAACAGGGCCTGGAATGGACTCCCAGCAAACTCCAGCAGACCTGCAGAAGAGGGGCCTGACTGTTAGAAGGAAAACTAACAAACAGAAAGCAATACCATCAGCATCAACAAAAAGGATGACCATGAAAAAATTCCATCTGAAGGTCACCAACATCAAAGACCAAAAGTAAATAAATCCACGAAGATGAGGAAAAACCAGTGCAAAAAGGCTAAAAATTTCAAAAACCAGAATGCCTCGTGTTCTTCAAAGATCACAACTCTTCACCAGCAAGGTAACTAAACTGGACTGAGAATAAGTTTCACAACTTGACAGAAGTAGGCTTCAGAGGGTGGGTAATAACTAACTCCTGCAAGCTAAAGGAGAATGTTCTAACCAATGCAAGGAAGCTAAGAACCTTGAAAAAAGATTAGAGGAATTGCGAACTAGAATAACCAGTTTAGCGAAGATGATAAATGACCTGTTGGAGCTGAAAAACACAGCATGAGAACTTCATGAAGCCCGTACAAGTATCAATAGCCTAATTGATCAATTGGAAGAAAAGATATCAGAGATTGAAAATCAACTTAGTGAAATAAAGCATGAAGACTAGATTAGAGAAAAAAGAATAAAAAAGACTAAACAAATCCTCCAAGAAATATGGGACTATGTGAAAAGACCAAACTTGTGTTTAATTTGTGTACCAAAAAGTGAGAGGAGAATGGAACCAAGTTGGAAAACACATGTCAGGATATTATTCAGGAGAACTTCCCAACCTAGCAAGACAGGCAAACATTCAAATTCAGGAAATACAGAGAATACCACAAAGATACTCCTTGAGAAGAGCAATCCCAAGACACATAGTTGTCAGATTCACCAAGGTTGAAATAAAGGAAAAAATGTTAAGGGAAGCCAGAGAGAAAGGTTGGGTCACCCACAAAGGGAAGCCCATCAGACTAACAGTGGATCTTTCTGCAGAAACCCTACAAGCCAGAAGATGGTGGGGACCAAAACTCAACATTCTTAAAGAAAAGAATTTTCAACCCAGAATTTCATATCCAGCCAAACTAAGCTTCATAAGTGAAGGAGAAATAAAATTATTTATGAACAAGCAAATGCTGAGAGATTTTGTCACTACCAAACCTGTCTTACAAGAGCTCCTGAAGGAAGCACTAAATATGGAAAGGAAAAACCAGTACCAACCACTGCAAAAACAAACTGCAATGTAAAGACCATTAACATTACAAAGAAACTGAAGCAACTAATGGGCAAAATAACCAGCTAGCATCATAATGATGGGATCAAGTTTAGACATAACAATATTAACCTTAAATGTAAATGGGCTAAATGCCCCAATTAAAAGGCACAGACTGGCAAATTAAATAAAGAGTCAAGACTCATCAGTATGCTGTATTCAGGAGATGCATCTCATATGCAAAGACACACATAGGTTCTAAATAAAAGGATGGGGGAAGATTTGCCAAGTAAATGGAAAGAAAAACAAAAGCAGGGCTTGGAATCTTTGTCTCTGATAAAACAGACTTTAAACCAACAAAGATCAAAAACGACAAAGAGGGGGAATTACATAATGGTAAAGGGATCAATGCAATAAGAAGAGCTAACTATCTTAAATATATATACACCCAATACAGGATCACTCAGATTTATAAAGCAAGTTCTTAGAGACCTACAAAGAGACTTAGACTTCCACACAATAATAGCGGGAGGCTTTAACACCCCACTGTCGATATTAGACAGATCAATGAGACAAAAAGTTAACAAGGATATTCAGGACATGAACTCAGCTCTGAAACAAGGGGACTTAATAGACATGTACAGAACTGTCCACCTCAAATCAACAGAATATACATTCTTCTCAATGCCACATAGCACTTATTCTAAAATACACCACATAATTGGAAGTAAAACACTCTTCAGCAAATGCAAAAGAATGTAAATTATAACAAACATTCTCTCAGACCACAGTGCAATCAAATTAGAACTCAGGATTAAGAAACTCACTAAAAACCACAAAACTACATGGAAACTGAACAAGCTGCTCCTGAATGACTACTGGATAAATAATGAAATTAAGGCTTAAATAAATAAGTTATTTGAAATCAATGAAAACAAAGACACAACATACCAGAATCTCTGGGACACAGCTAAAGCAGTGTTTAGAGGGAAATTATTGCACTAAATGTCCACAGGAGAAAGCAGGAAAGATCTAAAATCAACACCCTAACATCACAATTAAAAGAAGTAGAGACGCAAGAGCAAACAAATTCAAAAGCTAGCAGAAGACAAAAATTACTAAGATTAGAGCAGAACTGAAGGAGATAGAAACATGAAAAACCTTTCGAAAAATCAATGAATCCAGGAGCTGTTTTTTTGAAAAGATTAACAAAATATGTAGACCTCTAGCCAGATGAATAAAGAAGTAGAGAGAAGAATCAGATAGACACAATAAAAAATGATAAAGGGGAGATCACCACTGATCCTACAGAAATACAAACTATCACCAGAGATTACTATAAACACCTCTATGCTAATAAACTAGAAAATCTAGAAGAAATGAATAAATTTCTAGACACATATACCCTCCCAAGACTAAGAGGGAAGAAGTCAAATCCCTCAATAGAACAATAACAAGCTCTGAAATTGAGGCAGTGCTTAATAGCCTACCAACCAAAAAGACCCAGGTCCAGATGAATTCACAGTTGAATTCTAGCAGAGGTACAAGAGGAGCTGGTACCATTCCTTCTGAAACCATTCCAAACAATAGAAAAGAGGGACTCATCTGTAACTCATTTTATGAGGCCAGCATCATCCTGATACCAAAACCTGGCAGAGACACAACAACAACAACAAAAAATTCAGGCCAATATTTCTGATGAAAATCGATGTGAAAATCCTCAACAAAATCTGGCAAACCCAATCCAGCAGCACATTAGAAAGCTTATCCACCACAATCAAGTCAGCTTTATCCCTGGGATGCAAGTCTGGTTCAACATACGCAAATCAATAAACATAATCCATCACAAAAACAGAACCAATGACAGAAACAACATGATTATCTCAACAGGTGAAGAAAAGGCCTTCAATAAAATTCAACATCCCTTCACTCTAAAAACACTCAATAAACTAGGTATTGATGGAACGTGTCTCAAAATAGTGAGAAGTATTTATGACAAACCCACAGCCAATATAATGCTGAATAAACAAAAGCTAGAAGCATTCCCTTTGAAAACCAGCAGACGACAAGGATGCCCCTCTCTCATCACTCCTGTTCAACATAGTATTGGAACTTCTAGCCAGGGCAATCAGCCAGGAAAAAGAAATTAAGGACATTCAAATAGGAAGAGCAGAAGTCAAATTATCTCTGTTTGCAGATGACATGATTGTATATTTAGAAAACACAATTGTATCAGCCCAAAATCTCTTTTAGCTAATAAGCAACTTCAGCAAAGTCTCAGGATACAAAATCAATGTGCAAAAATCTCAACCATTACTATAAACCAATAATAGACATACTGAAATTTATGTAAAATGAGTTATCAGCATTGTTCAATTCTAAAGGAAAAAACAGTAATAGAGAAAGTACTTAAAGTACACTTAATGCTGATTCGAAAGTAATTTTATCATTCTTTAATAATTTAAAAGCCGCTTGAGGATCACTGCCTCTATGGAAAAATTATGAGTAATAGTTATTTTTGAGTTTTTAATAAAAAGGACAATGAAGTCTATTGTTTATTGAATTTCTCTTTAGTATTTTTAACATATTACATCATTTAATATATTAAAAATATCAAGGGCATTATTTTCTCCATTTTATAGAAGAGAGATACTGGGACTCATTTAAACATTTAAGAGGACAAAGCTAGGTAAACTATGAAGCTAGGAACTGACAAAACTGACGTTCTAGACAACGTTCGCTTGTTTTCAAATTCAGTTCCTTTAACTATCTTGCTGCAGTGAAAACTATGGTTACTAGAACTTGCTGAGTGTTGAAAGAAAAGTTCCAAGAACATTCAGGTCAGATGTGGGATAATATAGAGGCTTTCTCCAACAGGATGATGTGATCAGGACCTGGAATATAACAGTATTGCCAGGTGTGGCAAGAACGAGCATGATCAACAAAAGATTCAAGTATGGATACATGATGTACTTAGGGTGTTTGGGAAAGTGGAAACACTCAGAAGACAAATCACAATTTTGATCCTGATTGATGTGCTCTTGTGTTGAAGAATTGTGAAAGTTAATATTTATATTGCAATCAAATTATTGAGAATACTATTCTCAAACCATAGCCATTATAAACAAATTATCTTAATTTTCTGTCATGGACACCTGGAGCAAAAACATCATGAAGAAATGATACCTAGAGTTATACGATCAGTGTCAGTTCTCAGCAGTCAAGCAACACTAACCGAGAAAAATTTGGAGGAAACATAAACATTCACTCCATGACACCATCTTAATCAATTTTAAGTGTATAGTTTGGTAGCGTTAAGTATATTCACATTGTTGTGTAATAGAGCTCGCGGAACTTTTTCATCTGGCAAAACCAAAACTCTATACTCATTAAACAGCTCTTCATTTTCCCCCTCTCCCTATCCCTGGTAACTGTCATTCTACTTTATATTTCTATGAATTTCACTGCTTTAGATACCTTATACAAATGGAATCAAACAATAATTATTTTTTTTTTGCAACTGTTTCACTTAACACAATGTACTTACCTTAGTCCATTTGTGCTGCTATAACAGATACCACAGACTGAATAATTTATTTTAAAAAATATAAATGTTTTTCTTATTTCTGACAGTTTTTGAGGCTGGGAAGTCCAAGATAAAGGGGCTGAAATCTGGCATACCTCCTTGCTGCATCATCCCATGGTGAGAGGTAGAGGGCAAGAGAGCATATGCATGGGAAAGACGAGGAGGCCCAACTTATCCTTTTATATGAAATCCACTTCCATGATAATGAACCCATTCCTCTGATGAGGGCAGAACCCTGCAGCCTAATCACCTCTCATTCAGCCCCACCGCCCAACACTGTTGCATTGGAAATTATCCAACACATTCGTTTTGGAGAACATATTCAATCCATAGCAGGACTCAAGTTTCATCCATGTTGTAGAACGTGGCAGAATTTCTTTACTGTTCAAAAGCTGAATTGTATTGTATTGTGTTGTATGAATATATCTCTCTTTGTTTATTTGCTCATCCATCAATGGATACTTGGATTGTATCCCCCCTTTTGGCTATTGTGACTAATGCTGCTATTATGTGGTTAGGCAAATATCTCTTTGAGACTGATTTCAGTTCTTTTGGGTATATATCATAAAAGGGGATTGCTGGATCACATGGTAATCATATTTTTAATTTTTTGAGGAAATGCTTTATTTTCCTCAGTGGATAACATCATTTTACATTCCCACCAGTAGTGCACAGGGACTTTAGTTTCTCTATATTCTTGCCAATACTCATTATTTTCTGCTACATATATTCTTAAATAAGGACTTATAACATGCAACACTTTCTCTAGGGGTTATTAAAAAAGTAACAGGCAATGTAATTTGCTTGAAATACTCTGGGTATTAGAAAGTTAATCCACCAGAAAAATGACAGTGCTATTTCATGTATGCACGAGGCATAAATTATGTGCTATGATCTTAAGAGACTTGGATATCCTTGGGTATTCAATTAAAAAACTGATCCATGATAAATTAACATTGTGTGTCTGTCATTTTTCTGTGAATTTCAATTTTCTGTGTCCCAAAGCATCATGAGAGCAGAGGAGTAAGTAAAAAGCTTTATTTAGAAAACATTTAAAATAAGTATTCCAGATTGAATGCTGAAAATCTCCTGTAACACTAAGATTTGTTTTTAGTGACTGCTTTAGAAAATTTTCCCAAACCTAGGACAGTTAGTGATGTGGGAAATGATAAATCTGACACATTTTTCCCATTCTGAGATAACTCTTTAAAGTGAAATAAATAGTCATGGCAGCTTATGCTGACCTGTTTCCTTTATATTTCCAAGATTTCTTTGTTTAGTGCCGAAAGAAAGGAAAAGTTTAGTGCTGGTGATTAATGACTATGCTGTATGAAGTTACGCAGCATAATTTATGGGGTACCTTATCATGCAAGCACCTCAAGCCTTTTTATAATAAAATGGAAAAGCATATAAACACAGAAATCATCCATAAATTAAAAATCCAATATTCAGTGTTAAATTAGTTGAAGCAATAAAGCAAGGCTTTCTTCATAACCCAAATATAAGTTTTTCTTTAACCAAAAATTTCTACCCCAATACATGTCTTGTTTATTTTCTTAAATTTTCATTTTTATCAAGTTTTTCTTGAATGTTTCTCATATTTACAGTATTAAACTCTTATATTCTTACCATTTGAAGCTTGTCAAAACCTTATAATAGAACAAACATACTTAACCCACAGGCATACAAATTTGCTGTTAGAGAATTTTGTTCATTTTTCATTGCTAGAGCTTGAAAGGTTTGCAGGTATACAGGGAGGAATTTACGGATTGTAGTTTTTTTATGTTCTTTTATCTCTGGATTTAATGTCTTTAGATCTAATCATAATCTTGTTATAACATTTTAGATTTGTGTATGCTTTTACAGAATATTTCACATTAATTTTGTCTTTGCATTTTCACAATTATTCTATGAAGAAAGAAGGGTAAGAGTTTTTACAGATCCATTTATAGAAAAGAAAATAAAGTTAGAGGACAATTCGAAGACATTCCCATTGTCACTCAGTAATTTAGTTGTGAAAGCAAGTCTGGTGTTCTTGGCTGCTCATTCTGATTTAATATGTGTCACATTGTATAATATTGCTCGAGACCACTCAGAAAATGTGACTGATTCAGAGGGGTAATTTCCAATCATGTGGATAGAGAAATACCATATTACTCACAATATCATGTTTAGATCATTTCTCTCTTGTTATACAGGGCATATGGTCTTCTGTAATAATTTAAAGTAATTATTTGGTGTCCAACTTTATGATCTGGATAAAGACCAAGGGAGAGCATCTACCTTCTTTGGTATTATAGCCTTTGCCCTTTGGGGTCCTATAGCTTTTGAAGTTGATGCAGGGACTATAGGACACAGAACTACTTATGTTGCATTATACTTTGAGCACGTAATTTCCATTTCAGTGAGATGGAAACTTAACGTGTGTGTCAAGAATGTTACCAGGAGTTTGGAACAGAGGAAGAGCACCATATAAGATATAGTCTTTGCTCATTTGGAGAAGATAAAACCTTACAGATGAGAACCCATGATACATACCTTTGGGCACAGAAGATGAGATGACTCATTCTTCTATATCAATAAACACAGGCTATTTCTTGAGCATGGCATTGCCTCTTTTATAAAATATCAGGGATATTATAGATTGGAAATGAGAAGTTGGGAATGAGAGAGACTATTTCACTGTTCTCATATTCCCAGAACACAGGAAAACCAAGCTTTCCCTTCTCTATGTAAACTGTGCTTGAAAATGTTGCCAGTGGCTGTCATATTGCCAGATTGATGGGCAATTCTCAGTCTTCCTTTTACACAACTTACTAGTAGCATTTTACACAGTTGTTTGTTCAATCTCCTGGGAAAAAAATTCTTTTGTTTAGTCTCCTCCAGAATACCATTTTCTCTTGGTTATTTTTCTCTTTCAGTCTCCTGGTGGGAATTCTGCTCATTGTTCTGGTCCCTATTCATTACAAGATTTGGCAATCAAACTTACAACCCCTGTTCTTCTTTTTCGACACCATTTTTCTAGGTGACCTCTTCCGGTCCTATGGAAAACTTTACCATTTGTATGCTGGTGATTTTCAAACACATATCTCTAGACAGACATCTCCCCAGGCAAATAAAAGTGCTCAACATACGTTTGTTAGATGAATTGTGGGATGAATGAAATAAATGGTAAATTTGACTATAAAATATGTTAGTATAATTAAATTCATTAAATTTTAGAAAGAAATAGGTTTTGCCATCTGAAGAAACACAGAACAAGACGTACAAGGGTATGAAAATCAGGTCAATTTAACACTGATGACTATAAGATAAAACAAAAAGTAAATAGCATTTATTTTGCCAAACTCTTGGATACAGAAGATTTATTATGGTTTGTAAACCATAAAGTGGAAGAAAATAAACTAGAATTATAATTGTCTTCAACAAATGACTGCACAGAAGCCAGCGATGGTTTCCTAGGACATTAAGCCATTCTCTATCATGTAATAAATGATAAAAGATAAAACAAATAATTGGATGTACAAACTTACTTTGCTACAGCAGTAATGTCACTGTGGCAGGACCAAGGAGGTGGAACAGCTGACCCCAAGGGAGGTAGTGAGTAGAAATCCAGGACGGGGTAAAAAAAAGAAATAAAAAAGGAGAAAGTTTTAAGTCTGCAAAATATATAAATTCTAATATGGCTGAGGATTTGGGAGTACCACCGCTGGCCCAGTCATCAGTGTTTTACCTACTCACTTCCCTGCCCTTCCCATGAGCATCTGGGGCATAGCACGCCCTTAGCAGAGCCACCACCTACAACATCTGAGACTGCCTGAAGAAGCAAATAGAGATGGAAGTTGTCAACAGAATAAGAGTGACTGAATAAAAGGATAGAGTTGAAAAGTAGAAGATAACTCCTCCTGCTTCTTCCCTGGGGCTCTGAGAAATAGAAAGCTCCTCCACAGAGTATTTGGCTGTAGGTAGAAACTCTTGAGTAAACTTCATGTGGTACATGAGACCCCAATGTGTCCTAGGAACAATCAAATATATATAGTTTTTGGGGGGTGATCAAGTGTTGTTTATACGGTCCAATAAACAAGCAAAGTAAAGGGGCCTCAGGACATGACATGGGGTATGTGGCACGCAATGTGACACACTGGTGTTGTCTGTCTGACTAAAGACTAAATGGAAAGCAAATGTCTTGGGGCATACTAACGGTGGGGCATAGTCAGAGCTTGTTCATTTCAGTACAGGTCAGTATTCAGTAGGTCAATGATTAATTCTGAAGACTTTATAAAACCAATTTGCAATGCTAGCCCAAAAGCCTGTCAGTATGAGATTGTTTCATGCAATCATTGTTTTAGCTCTATTCTCCGTGACTTCATTATTTGTCAAATTAATTTTTCTGCTGCATCTTCAAATGGGTTAGTGAATTAGTTTACTTGATTCTTTAGTTTACTTGGTCTTGTTATACACAACACTCTCTGCCTTTTGTTGTAGAGAGTTAAGAATTCCCTGAAAAGGCAAGTATGTTTCTCAGGGTGCAACCCCTCTTCCTATTTCCTCCCTAATATTCTCTGAAAACTAGCATCACTTCTGGTTATATCTGGTAATCAATCTATTGAATGCCTTTGCAGCTGTGCAAGGTCTCAAAAGATGCCTTTTTCATGGGGAGCACAGTGCAGATACAAACAATATCAGTTATTCTTAACGAATGCTGCTACTTTTTGAATTTAGTACTTAAAAGTCTGCAAGGTCATTTTTTATATTTACCAATCAATCCCCTCTATATCCTTTGTAGGCATTTTGACTCATTTTCAAATATGTGCCCAAGCAGTGTGTATTTTATGGTCAACTCCTGTTGAATTGTAAATCGGCACTTAGGTCTCCCTGGGGTACAGGGGTAGATGTGTGCATCATATTCTTAATGCATGTTCACGCTCCATTTCAAAAGAAAACATATCCAAATATTCAGGCCCATGGGTTTTAGCTAGGCTAACCTTGTCCTTATTCATTTAGCCCTTGACTGTGCTTTTGCCATTAATTCTCTTTAAAATTCTACTTCATTGGTTTCCAAAGTGTGCTACACATTAGGATCACGTGGAGATTACTAAAAATTCTTGATGCTTGGCACCCACTCCCAGATATGATTCAATTGGTATGGGGTGAGAGCTGAGCACTGGGATTTTTAAGGCCCCTCAGGTGATTCTATTAAGCAGCCAACACTGAGAACCATCATTCTATTCTTTTGCCTTATGTAGGGCTAGTTATGAATAACGGGACATGAAGAGCCAAGGGAATCATTATTTTCTATAGAATTAGACCCATTTAATGAAGGAAATTAAGTCATATCTGGGAGTGCTGATATTTGGGTGGGTGATCTATGTAACAATTGTTTTATCAATTGACTCACTTGGAATTGACCTGTGTATAATCCTGGGTTGAGCATTACAAATAGTATCGGTAGTTCCACAAAAATGAAGTGCTCTCCAAGGGTGTACAAGATTGCAATAAAGCAAGCACCAGACTGTCCCTGGTTTGGAGTCATCTTGAAATCCTTGAAGTAAGATTAATCTTCATTCATACACCATAACCAAAAAGATGAGTTTTTCAAGTACTTTTCTAGCATGAAAATTACTTAGCTTTACAACATTTCAACATTGCCAGCAGCTTCCAGAAGAGTGAAACTTCTTGTAAACCTTGCGTATTTGAGAGATTATTTGGAAATTACGTGCTGTGCTGAGACTGTGCTGCAGTCTTTTGGATAATATTCATCCAAATTTTTTTTTGCCTGAGTTTGTTACCTTCTTTATGCCTTTCTCCAATATTAATTTCTTTGTTTCTGGGGGCTAGCAATATTAGAGAAAAAAACAAAGCAAAGTAAAAACCTCTAGAACTACAATTGCTTTAGTGCTGGGATAACCTGTTAGGAGAGCATGAAGGACTTCTGTTAATTCCGTACTGATTTATTGAAACAAGCTTTTAATTGTAATTTGTTTTGATAGATGGGAATTTAAATTATAATTAAGGAAGTTATTAAGTCAAACATCTAGAAATTCCTCTAAGATTGTAATATGACTGTTCTCTGTGGCAAATGTGCCTGAAAAATGTAAACCATTTCTTTTAAGCACTAAACAAAAGCAGTCATTATTTAGAAGAACCAAGACAAAAGGTATGTGAATAAGAAGAAGTTTTTCTTGTAACACTGATCCTAGTTTACATAGTCCCTTGAACTGAAGTGCAACTCTTTTGTGGTCCGAATTAATTTTCTCTTGGGGGACAAATAATCTGCTACTGTTTGATTTTAAAACAAAAAACATGATCCTCTCTTTGGCCAAGAAAGTTCAAAACAATTAGAGTGAATGTCTAAAGGAGTAAGAAATTAGTTATTTGTCTTAAGAAAACAACACGTTGAGTTACGAAAAATAAAGAGACAATATTATTTCAGAGAAGGTGGGTATAATTCCCTCTCAGTAAGAAGTCTTCTAGAATGGCTAATCTGAAGTTAGGGTTCTGTAAGTAGAGAGATACATCTGGGCTTCCCAGAACCTAACCATACCTGATTGGGCTCTTTTCCACACTTAGATTTAGAAGATGTTTCTGCATTAGCAAGCAATGCTTGAGGAAAAGTTAAAGACATTTTTTCAAATGAGATGCTATTTGAAATTATTAATTCTATTATTTCTTTTAATACCAACTCTGTTCCTTTAATTTAGGTCAGCTAACTCTGGCTTTTCAGAGAAAATTTAAGCTATTTCTTAACGCAAGAATTTTTTTAAAAAATCATTTTTTAAACACAGGCTTTTAAACACTTAGGGTTACTGAATTGCCAAGATGGAAGAGAATGTTCTATGTCATCAAACTTTAATATATGCCACCCCTATTTAAGATTATTACATTTACCTTGAGAGCAAATTTAAAATTTACTTGACACAAAAAAGTGATAGGTAAATAGAAAATGACAAATTTTCTGTAGAATTTTAGATTATTTTATCTTACAACTACCAGCATTTAGAATATTGAATGAGCCAATAGTTTGAATAAGTGAAAATTGTGGTAAAATAAGAAAACAAGGATCTAGAACCAGAAATACCATTTAACCCAGCAATCCCATTACTGGGTATGTACTCAAAGGATTATAAATCATTCCACTATTAAGACACATGCACACGTATGTTTATTGCAGCACTATTTACAATAGCAAAGATTTGTAGCCAACCCAAATGCCCATCAATGATAGACTGGATAAAGAAAATATGGCACATATACACCATGGAATATTATGCAGCCATAAAAAAGAATAAGTTTGTGTTCTTTGCAGGGACATGGATGAAGCTGGAAACCATCATTCTCAGTAAATTGACACAGGAACAGAAAACCATCACTGCATGTTCTCACTCATAAGTGGGAGTTGAACAATGAGAACACATGGACACAGGGAGGGGAACATCACACATCGGGACCTGTCATGGGGTGGGGGACAAGGGAAGGGAGAGCATTAGGACAAACACCTAATGCATACGGGGCTTAGAACCTAGATGATGAGTTGATAATTGCAGCAAAGCACCATGGCACATGGACACCTATGTAACAAACCTGCACATTCAGCACATGTATCTTGGAATTTAAGGGAAAATAAAAATAAATAAAAAGAAAACAACATTTCTAGTTTACTTTTAAAAAGAAAAGTCTCCTAGTATTTACTGCATATTAGAATCACCTGGGAAATCCCAATGCTCAGCTCTCACTTCATACCATTTAAATTATAAAAGAACTGAAAGTAACTTATTTAATTTTATATACGTAATATATAGATCAATATACATATATGTATAAATACATTTCTACATGCATATGCGAACTAATTTATATGTGACATAAAAGTTATGCATATGTATGACATAATAAAGTACCACTAAAGAGTGACTTAAACAACAGAAATGTATTGTCTTACAGTTCTGGAACCTAAATGTCCAAGATGAAGGCGTCAGCAAGTTTGCTTCCTTCTGAGGCTGTGCGAAAGAATCTGATGCATGCCTCTGGCAGCTGCTGCTGGTTTGATATAATCTTTGGCATTCTTTGACGTGGAGAAGCATCACTCCATGTCTGCTTTCTTTCATGTAGCATTCTCTCTGTGTGTCTGTTTCTAGGTCCAAAGTCCCCCTTTTTGTAAAGACAAGTCATATTGAATTGAACCCACCCTCATGATTTCATTTTAAGTTGATTAGCTCTGTTCAGAAATCACGACTAGTGATATTTGAGTAGGGGGAAGGCTAATCTCAAGGTGGAGAAATTTGCTTCTCTAGACTTCCAAGCTGAAACTAACCCAAACTGCAAGAGGGAAAGAGTTTAACTGTAAATAAAGATTAGAATGTTTGCTATTATACAGGATTTAATATATTTTTGGTACTGATGTGAGATTATTTTGTGCCTAAATATAATCAAAAAACTTAAAAGTCATTAAATATTGACTGGAAAATTTTGAGGTATGGCCATGATATGAAGTAGACAACAAAATAGCTTAAGTATTTGAGTTTAAAGGTGGAGGAGAAAAAAATTATAAAATTGTTTTTCATTGAATTCTAATTCTTAACTTTGTGATATTTCTAGGAATGTTAACTGTTGTATATTAAAAAATATTTTTTACTAAATGCTAATAAACACATACGGTGTCTGGCCCAATGCTAAGCATTTAGGGATTATTATTTTAAATTCTCACTAAAAACTTGCAGGTATTATTAAGTATAATTACCTTACTAACCACAGAAAGATTAAATAACTTGGCCAAATTACTCAAATTCTGCCTGGCTCCACATTTTTCTATAAGCCAAATACTCTGTATAATCACTTTCCATAACTCTCTTTCTTAAAAATAAAGAAAATGGCTTATTGCTTTTCCTACAGTGAATAATCAACAAATATTGAAGTACAATTGAATATAATTAGGCTAGGAAGATGAGGTAGTGATGAAAAATTGTGATAATAGTCATTACTTACTATTACATATTAGGAGATAAATTACATATTAGGAGATAAATTACATATTAGGAGATGAAGCAATTGTTCAAATATCATTTAAGCAGCTCATCTGGCCCTTTCCTCAGTTTTCGGATGTTTCAAGCTTTTTGCATCTATGAAATCATCACACCAAAATTTTATACTTACCAGTGCAATAACTTCTAGATAGCGGCAAATTCACATCAAGCGTTTTTAATATTTGAAATATTTGGGAATAGAAAAACTCCGTAGAATATTATTATATATTTTTATTTTTATTTTTTGAGATGGAATCTCCCTGTGTTTCCCAGGCTGGAGTGCAGTGGCGCTATCTTGGCTCACTGCAACCTCCGCCTCCCGGGTTCAAGTGATTCTCCTGCCTCAGCCTCTCGAGTAGCTGGGATTACAGGCAACTGCCACACGCCTGGATAGTTTTTTGTATTTGTAGCAGAGACGGGGTTTCATCATATTGGCCAGGCTGGTCTCGAATTCCTGACCTCAGGTCTCCACTAGCCTCGGTCTCCCAAAGTGCTGGGATTACAGGCATGAGCCACTGCGCCCGGCCAGAATATTATTTTTTAAAAGAATAATTTGTGTGTGTTTGCCTGAAGAAAAAAAAATTTTTTTCAGGAGAAAGCAGAGGGAGTAAAAGAGGAAAAAACTGCTCTATTTTTAAGTTCTAAAAATAGGGTTACCTTTATGTTTTACCTTTATTCTGAGTTGGAAGTATATTTCAGAGTATAAAATTTGGGATTGCTGCAAGCCAGTACTAACTGAAGGAATTTAATTTAGGCTGGAATTTACTACTAGTCTTCTGTTGTGATTCCAGTGATTCTGAATGACCCAATTTGTACATAGTAACTCAACACACCCACACACAAACCCACAGACACCATGTATATATATACACACACATATATATGTATATATATATTTAATCCTCATAGCCATTTTTGTAAGGTAGATCAGGAAAATGCCTCTTTTCACTTTTGGAGATATATATATATATATATATATATATATATATATATATATTTGGAGATTATATATATATATATACACACATATATGTATATATATGTGTGTATATATATACATATGTGTGTGTGTATATATATATACAATCTCCAAATATATATATCTAACTCCAAAAGTGAAAAGAGGCATTTTCCTGATCTACCTTACAAAAATGGCTATGAGGATTAAATAACCTGTATAATCATCTGTACATGAGAAAGCAGTGCAATTCTTACCTGAGGCTTAACTCATGTACACAGGTATCCACCTAAACATATCATATATTTCTATGAGTGGTTTAATTTCATCGAATGCCCTAGACTATGCTTAGTATAAAGAATGTATTTAAGCATATAATCTTACTGGAGGGACAAGAGTTATTTTTAAGGGTCTCTTGGGATAATATGAGAGAATATACTTTGGTAACATATAGAAGTAATACAGATATACATGGCCACAGTATTTCCTCCTGCTGTGAAAGTGTCTCATTACTAGTGCTCTGAAAAACACAAATTCAGGATTAAGGAACCTGTGCACTGTTCCCTAGGGATTCCTTTTGCCTGGTAGCTGGAGATAGTGCTAACAGCTCACATCATTTATATACGAATTCTTTCCTCCAGTGTCTCCTCTGTGCTTTGCCATTCTCTTAACTTCTCCAATTATGACCAGAGTCTATTGATGAGCTGCCTGGCTTTCCTTCTCTAAAACTTCCCAGCTTTGGTTTCTGTGCTGTTATTTCCCCAAGTGACCTGCATATTCTGAGATTGTGCCTCTGATGTCTTTCCTGACCGCTCTCCAGCCTTGGTCCTCTTGGATATGCTGAACTATTAAGTGAGTGTCTTAGTTTTCTTTAAAATTAGACTCTGAGAGAAGAATTTGAGTGCAAAGAGTTTATTGGGAGATAATCTGGGAAACATTGGTAGGAAAGTTTGGAAGGGAATAAAAGAAGAAAGCCAAGAAAAGTGAGTTATTAAGCAAATTATTAATGCCTAATCCTTTGGAGAATTCTGAGAAACTGTAGAACACTCCTTCAAGTACCTCTCTTGGCAGGGCAAGGAAGCTGTGTTATGTATCCAACAACCCCCATCCAGCATTTGTTGAGGGCATTCCCAGGGCAGTATAGCTCCTAAGCACTTTTTGCCTGTCCAGTGTATGGGCAGAGTGTACATTAATGTCCAGAGAAATTCCCCAGCAAAATGCTTGCAGCTGGGAGATAGCAAGAGTGTCCAGAAATAATGATGGCCAAGAGGATACAGATAGGGCACCACCAACATTTGTTATGGTAGATAACCATTTTCTTGTGTTAGGGCTTAGCAACAAATATTTTTGTCTTTGTCAAGGTTATTATTGCCCTGGGATTTCTAGTATGCAACGGCTTTGGAGAGAAGATGGTGCTATGGACTGAACTATGTCTCTCTCACTTCCCTGCTAAATTCATATATTAAAGCTCTGACTCCCTATGTGATGGTAGTTGGAGATGAGATCTTTGGGAGGTAATTAGGCTTCAATGAAGTCATGAGAGTAGGACTCTTATGCTGGTATTAGTGTCCTTATACGACGACGAAGAAACAGCAGAGCTCTCTTTTCACCATCCGAGGACACAGTGAGAAGGCAGTGGTCTTCAAGTGAGGAAGACAGCCCTCACAAGGAACCAAATATACCAGCACCTTGATCTATGACTTCTCAGCCTCCAGAACTGTCAGAAATTAATGTCTCTGGTTTAAGTCATCCAGTCTATGGTATTTTGTTATGGCAGCTTCATGATCTCTGAATAGCTTTTGGGGTCATTCTTCTAAATCATTGGGCCTTCTGGAAATGATGAAATCGGTGCCCTAGACTCAGCTTTTTAAGGTATAAAGCTACGAAGACCTGTTAAGCATGGATTAAAGTTGCCCTGGACAAGGCTCCGGTGCAAAGAAGGACAGTATGTCTGCTGAAATAAAATTGTCTTGAGTAAAATTACCTTGAGACAGATTCTAGGCTGTTGCCTCTAGGCCCCAAAAAAAGTGTACAGTGAATGAAAATGACAGCTTTTGGTGGGATACATGGCTAATTTCATGTCTGAAATGAACTTTGCCCATTTCACTCTGTCACCATGGTCCAGGCTTGAGCTTTGGGGAGCAATGCCTGAGCCTACGGGGTGTTGTCTCCAAAGACAGGCCAAGCCTGAGAGAGACTCACTATCTCTTAAAATTTTGTATTTATACAATGAGCTAGACTAGCAACACACAGGTGCCAGTTACACTGTGGTGTGACACTGGATGGTAGCAAGAAACAATGGCTGTAGTAGACTCACAGGAACTCTATTGCACACCCTCCGATCCAGGATTACTCTACCTTTTTTTTTTCCTTTGAGTGATTTAGAAGGAGAGAGAAAATTCAAGTGAAAGATACTAGACTTACAGCTATTGGTATATGAGGAGTTTAGTAATTGATTGGAAGACAATAAAGGAATATAGCCGTAAGTGAACTTGGAGTTTGTGAAGCAGGCTGTACAAGTTAAAGGAAGAAAATAATTTAGTTTTAATCCAGTGAATTTGATTATTTTGTTAGGCTTGTAGTAAATTGTAATGAGTGTGATAGTGTGTTGTAATCCTGTGATGGTGTTTTATATGAGACATAAAGGGCTTCTCTATGACCCTCCTGCATGTGCCAACATTCTGTAGGCATAATTAATTATAATGTGGACTTTAAAATTCTGATGTGGGATAGTGGATTTTATGAAGTACAAGGAAAATACTCAGCCAGCACCCTTTATGCTGGTTCCATTAAGAGTTTTGAGAAATTTTAACATCTGATTCCATAAAATTTTCAGGTTGAACTATCAGTAACTATAATATTCCTGACAACTCTGCATGCAATAGCCCATTTCACTTTCTATATAAAGAGACGGGCACCTCTAATTTGCCTGCATCTCTTTGTTTTATTCCCTTCAGTATCTGGTTTATCACAACACAGATTTTAATTTTGTCTTAGAGGACATCTTGGCTCTATGACCCTCTTTAAGATGCTAATTTTATTTTAATTTGTGCTGGTAAAAATCATATTTCTGCATTTCAGACAGTTGAATAGAATTGAACTTGATCTTTAGCTAGAAACCTTTCTTCTAGCACTTGATTTGTCTTATTTATATTTTGTGCATGATGATCAACATTTCTTGTGACTTATATTTATTGTTCAATCAACTGTATTGAGGCATAATTTGTGTTTAATAAGTGATATTCATTTAAATTGTACAATTTGGTAACTTTTGATGGTTGTATATGGGGAAACTCCTACCACAGTACAGATACAGATTATTTCCATTACCTTCAAAAGTTTCATCTGGCCCTTTGCAGCCCTCCCGCCCTCCATGCCCAGTCCCAGGCAATCACTGATTTGCATTTCATCCTCATGGATTAGTTTGCATTTTCTAGAGTTTTAGATAAATTGAATCATACAATTTACGCTCCTTTGTGTCTGGCTGCTTTCACTTATCCAATGACCTTAAAACAAAATAGAAAATAAAATTTTAACTTTAAATGGTAAGGTCTATAAATAAACATTGACAGCTTCAGTTTAGCCTACCCATAGCAAATTCATAACTATCTATTCTGTTGTGTACTACTAATTTGAAGGATAATCATTTATGAGCCTATGTGAGAGGTGTCTTATGCATATGTCAAAATACTGAATGAGCCTGTGTTCTCTCTACAAAATATAACATTCTGTGGAAAGTTTAAAATCTCAAGTGCCTATATATTTATACACATACACACCAAATAGATATACCTATAATATATATGCATTAGGATATATAAAGCTATACAAATATATATAAAGGTGTGTGTATATACATATGTATGTGTGTGTGTATATGTGCATGTATTTGTGTGGTAATGTAAAACATAAAATATACTTAAAAAATTATTCTCCCCCAAAGATTCTGGAACCACCCAGTTTCAGTCTTCTTTATTTCCTCTTTTAGTTTACAATGAAGCCTGCCCTCAACTCAACTTTTACTCTCTTTCCTTCGCCTCTCACGCTTCTCCAACTCTGTGACTTTGTGTGTTTTACATTTCAGCAAATGGCCCCTTCCTATGCTTTGTAATTTCAACCAGAAACCAGAAAAAGATCTGACACCTTATTCTTAGACACATTCTATTAGGAGAGTGCTAAAATTGCGGTTTTTGCATTGTGGGAATTTGCCGTTTGATAATGGAATACATTCTTAAATAAATGTGGTTGTGTTATACATCATTTTAATGGGCATTTCTTGCTTTAGTTTTCTTGCTAATGACTTATTACTTGCTGTTTATTTTGTGCTTATTTTAGACTATAGAAATCATGTTAGATAAAAGGCAAATTCGAGCCATTTTCTATTTGAGTTCAAAATGAGTTGTAAAGCAGCGGAGACAGCTTGCAACATCAACCACACACTTGGCCCAGGAACTGCTAATGAACGTACAGTGTAGTGGTGGTTCCAGAAATTTTGCAAAGGAGACGAGCCTTGACGATGAGGAGCATAGTGGCCGTCCATCAGAAGTTGACAATGACCAATTGAGAGCAATCATCAAAGCTGATCTTCTCACAACTACATGGGAAGTTGCCAAAGAACTCAATGTTGACCATTCTATGGTTATTTGGCATTTGAAGCAAGTTGTAGGGTGAAAAATCTCAATAAATGGGTGCCTCATGAGCTGAGCGGAAAAAAATAGTCCTTTTGAAGTGTTGTCTTCTCTTATTCTATGCAACAATGAGCCATTTCTCGATTGTTGTCATATAAAATCCACTTTTCATCATGCGATGACCAGCTCAGTGTTTGGACTGAGAAGAAGCTCCAAAACATTTCCCAAAGTCAAACTTGCATCAAGAAAAAAAGTCACAGTCACTGTTTGGAAGTCTGCTGCCAGTCTGATTCACTACGGCTTTCTGAATCCCGACGGAACCATTACATATGAGAAGTATGCTCAGCAAACGGATGAGATGCACTGAAAACTGCAACGCCTGCAGCTAGCGTTGGTCAACAGAAAGGGCACAATTCTCCAGGACAGTGCCTGACCTCACGTGCCACAACCAGCGCTTCAAACGTTGAACGAATTGGGCTATGAAGTTTTGCTTCATCCGCCATATTCGCCCGACCTCTCTCCAACCAACTACCACTTCTTCAAGCATCTCGACAACTTTTTGCAGAGAAAATGCTTCCACAACCAGCAGGATGCAGAAAATGGTTTCCAAAAGTTTGAAAAGGATGGATGTTTTTGCTCCAGAAATACACACACTTACTTCTCATTGGCAAAAATGTGTTGATTGTAATGGTTTCTACTTTGATTAATAAAGATGTGTCTGAGCCTGGTTATAATGATTTAAAATCCACAGTCCAAACCTGAAATTATTTTTGCACCAACCTAATACATCTAGTCTATTACTGGGTCTGCAGATGCTTCTTTAAGAATAGGTCTTGAATGCATCCACTTCCTTTCACATTTCTTGTCTAGTCTAAGTCACCACTGTGCCTTGCTAGACCACAGCAGTTTCCTACTAACTTGTTTGTATGTTATATATAAGTATGTATATTCTCATATACATTGTTATGCTCTATATGGAACTGTCCCAAGTTATTCCTTCTGAAATGTAAATCTAATGATTTCACCCCCCGCTGCCTAAAACAGTTCAATGACACTTTGATTAAACTTGGAATAAATTAAACATTCTTCACACAGTCTGTGTGATCTTGTTTCTGCTGACATCCCTAGCTATGCCTGTTTCTTCTCTTCCCTTGTCTCAGTCAACACTAAGTCACTGCCTTTCTATCAGTTCTTCAGCTACTCCAACTTCTCTTCCACCTCGAGACTTTTGGCTCGGAATGTTTGTTTTCCTTCATCATTAGCTAATTCGTATTAGTCTTTCAGATTAGAGCTTAAATTCTACTACATCTCCAGCCCAAATCAGATCTCCTCTTCAATCATTTCGTTACACATTTCATGGCACAGCTGTATGTCTTAATGTCCATTTCCCTCATAGGATTTTAAGCTATCTAAGGTCAAGGATTGTATACAGCTTCCCCCAATGTAACCCTGGTGCCTGTCACAGGGCTGGCTCTGCACTGGGCATTTTGTAATTATCTGTTAATTATCAGTGAATAAAATTCTTATTAATAAGCTTGTGCCATATATAGCTATTTAGAATTAGTTGTCAATTGTAAACATGATCTAAATCCCGTGGGGATTCTTAGATGATCCTATATTACAGGACAGTGCCAGAACTATTTCTTTTTAAGTCTTATCTTTTAGTTACATTTATGTTTCTAATCTGTGCTTAGGATCTTTTGGGAGCTCTTGTCCTTCTTCTGAGTTTGATTCTTCCTATTTCTTTAAAAGGCATTACCTTTCATGTATTAGGTTGTCCATACCCAATACTGATGAGATATGGTGACTTTTGCTCCCGAGTCCCTGGCAACAGTTAGTTTAAAAAGAACTATCTTATTCACATTGAGATATCTACTTCCAATTAAATAAAATTGGAGTTTACTCTCTTCTGTCTGTTTCTAAGCCCAGTATTACTGAAGAACCACAAAGCTAGCCACAAGTTGTACCCACTTCTGGGTGCAACTTTATCATTTCATGGATATTATTTGTTCTTGACTTTCTTGAGTTTTGCTTCTTCTTAAATAATTGGCAGCTGCAATGGCAGAACTATTGTTCACTGGTCTAACAACAACAACAAAGTAAGATTACTTCATATGGTGCTAAAAGTGGCTTTTATGCTCCTGTGACAGCTTCCTGTCTAATCAGAGAGCTTTCTTAGGCAAAAAGAAGACCCTGTAAGCTCACAAAGGCCCTTTGCTCTCTGGACATCCCTAACACATTTCTGCTTGCTTCCTTAAAGCCTCTCTCCCCGCTTCCTAGTCAGAGAAAATATTTCTGCACAATGATCCTTAATTAAGATACTGTCGCCAGAAGCTGTCAGCTGCTGTGGTTTAGAACTGCAGAAGTATCTCATAGGGAAAACAGCTATATGACAGCTATACATAACCATAACAATTAAACAACATTATTGACATGGTTATAATAATCCACTAAGAAGTGTTGTTATCTTCTTTTTAATAATCATATGAGAGAAGATTCAGGATGGATAAGTAGAATCTTAACTGGTACACAAAACAAAGGAGACAAATAGATGTCTTTTAAAAATTCCTTTCAGACTTTTAAATATGTGATCAAACATGTCTTTTTGGTGTTTGCCCGAAGAGGATGATGATGATGATGATGATGATGATGAAATTCACCACCATTTATTGAGTACACGCTGTCAAATACTGAACTGAACATTTTAAAATTGTAATTCAATTAATTTTTTAATCACTCCTGGAAGGTAGACATTATTTTCCATATTTACAGATGAGAAAATGAAAACTTAGAAAAACTAAAAGAATTGTTACCACCATCACTCTTCTCAAATCTGTCTTCAGAATGGTGTTGCTTTATTGCCAGGAAACCTGAAGGGTTTTAAATAAATATCTTCAAATTATTTAAAAAAGTATACAAGATTGTATCTGCAGGTCAAAGAAACACTTTTCATATTTTTTTCCCTGAAATTATAAACTAGAAAGAGCAATGGTCTGTGACTCATGACAACTGATTTCCATAGCTGGCACCTGGCTCGTAGTAGCGGGAGTGCCACATTAAAATGTGGGCTTCTGTTTGCTTATTTGAACATTTTGAAACAGGGTAGTTTCTAAGGTCCTACAACTTTATGAATCTAAAGTGACTGAAGATATTTAAATTTCCATCTTGAGAATGGGATAGCAGAGTGAATCTTGTATCAGCCCTCACAGGCACATGTCTATGTGAAGCTTTTGATCATTTCATGAGTGGCAAAATGATACTTACCTTTAAATTTCTGCTGGCTATTTTCAATCACAACCCACTTCTTGAGTAATGCCTCATGCAGTTTCATCACAGCATCAGGATGCCAGCTAGAGCAACAATATTGCTCTGCTGGCTGATCGTCAGTGTCAGGAGATGAGGCAGATTCCTGTTGCTTGATCAAGATGTTTAAAATCCCATTCTGCACAAATGGAAATGCTCAGAAGGAAATAATGAGAGGTAATAGTAATTTTTAGATTGCCTGTCAACCCTAAGCCCATTTCTATCCATCACGGAAATGATACAACTTTTACTTCTCGTGCTTTTCTGATTTGCATAATCAACAGCATCAATACCACCCACAATTTTTATCCAGCTTCCCACTGAAGCAGAGACTTGAATTGCAATGCCTTAACACATTCTCGTCTAGATCTATCCAACTCCTTTTTTAAAAAAATGGACTTATAAGTTATAACTCAACTACCAATTAAGCACAGAAGTCAGTAACAAAATGAAATACCAAATAAAAGGTTTACATATTACATCCAACAATACTCTTGGTAGAAAATATATTTCGTGTGCTGTTTTATGAATCCACAAAGCCATCTCGTTATATTCTTCATTATCTGATTTTAATTTGCTAGTCCTTACAGAATTCTCACTCAGCAAGTACGAATGGAGAAAAATAGCTGCTTTCATGTTAGTGGATTCAGTGTCTCAATTAAACATTGTATATAATTATTTTTTCCTAAAGGTAGATTTATTTAAAAATATGCATGAGTTGAGATCTAAAGGCTAATGAATTTATAAGCTGTTCTTTGAAAAGCTTTGAAAGAAAGCTCTCACAGAGAGGGAAGAAGTTGTGTCGTTAGGAGAAAGTCGGCTGGCCTCCCAATCAGGTCCTCTAAAAATGGCTTTTTCTCAGTGGATTTGCTACAGTTCAGTTTGATGCTGTCAGCCATAGAAGCCAAATCTTGTCAGTGTCTTGAAGTTCTCAAACTCAGCATGCTGCTTTCTGCTAGGAAAACTCACAAGAGACCAGGGTACAAAAACAGAATGTCAAGACTTTAGTTAATGAGAAATATGACTTGTAATTTGAACTGCGCTTACACCATCCAAAGCCAAAACCTTCACTTACTTGCTATATCCTATTCTTTCTCATGAACTTAAGTACTTGGCTCCTGCAATTTTCCTTCTTTCTCCTCTATGAACAAGTTTTCCTTTGTTATTGAGGCATTGTCTTTAGGAAAAAGAAGACTACAATATATCCCACCTTAACAACAACTTTTCTTTGATCTTATATTCCCTTCCATTTATCACCTCATTCCTCTGCTTCCTTTGCTGGCAAAACTCTTTGAAGAAGTGAGATACACATTTGCTCTCTACACTTGTATACCTCTTACTTTCTCTTCAACCCACTCCAAATAGGGTTTCCTCTTTATAATGCCACCAAAATCAGATATAATAGAAAAGTATAAAAAGAAAAAGCTTTAGGGTTGTGAATGGCATGTTTTCTCCTAAAAAGCAGAATCTATATTTAAAAAAACGTATCATTTTAAATTTGCATTAAAAAGGGTAATCACTTTTTCAGTAAGTAACTTGATGGAATTATACAAAAGTTCAGACAAAATTATTTCCCTAAGTTCCTTCTGTTTACTAACTAGTCAGTTAGGAAACTGCTGTGCAGATATCTGCACTATTCCTGTAATTCTTTCATCATCCATACAATTCTTCTCCAGGTTTTGATGACATAAGATAAAACCCTCAAGTGTTTGTGTCACGTTAGTCTCAACGCCTCACTGCAGAATCCTCTCCATATTTGCACTGGACAAGAGTCCTCTCATAGAGTGCCACAGTAATAAAGGCTTTGCTTAGTGACTAACTGGCAATCAGTACAATTCAGTCATTTTTCTCTTCTGAGATTCACTTTGTGGAGGTAACTAGCAACCTTCATTTTTCCAAATTCAAAGGTAAAACCTTTGTCTTCATTTTACTTGACCTGTTAACAACATTTGACATGGTTGACCATTTCCCCCCCTTTTTAAAATATTTTCTCTTTTCTCTGGGCTAGCAAATGACCAAATTAGCCACTTTATTTCAAATTCTTTTGAAGGGTCTTATTCCACACTACTGCCTCTACACGTTGGAGTATTCCTGGGATCATTCTTGTTTCTTTTCTCATTTCTATGTTTTCTCACCAAGTGATGGCTTCCAATAGCCCATGACTTTAAATTCCAACCATAACCTCATGTCTTCCAAATTTACATCCCCCTGTTTCAACCTCACCTCAGAACTTTATGGTGATCAGTATGACCCTTAAACTCAACATATACAGAATAAAGCAATGGAATTATAAATGACCTGCAGAGAGAAGTCAATGTTACCTTATTTTCATGGTATGTGTTATATAGGATCTTGGCGGTGAGCCAAGATCGCGCCATTGCACTCTAGCTTGGGTAACAAGAGTGAAACTTCATCTAAAAAAAAAAAAAGAAGAAGAAGAAAGAAAAAAAGAAGGATATGGAAACATCTGAATGCCCCTAAATTAAGCCAGTCACTTGCCCTATTAGGCTGGATGGTTTCAGATATTGATAACCTTGGTTCTTCATAGGCAAAGAGTTTTGGGCAATTTTGTGCTTGCTTGCCTTTTTTTGTTGTTGTTAAATGTTCATAGACTTATTACTCATTGTTAACTTTATGAGTCACTGGAAACAAGGTATTTTACTGGGGTTCTACATATTTTAGGGGTAGCTCAGATACCAAGATGACTAACTGAATGACTTACATTGCTGCTTTGATGTCTAATAGGCATCTCAAACATAACAAACACAAAACAAAACAAACCTGTTGTCTCAATCTTCTCACTCTCAGTAAGTAGCACCACCAGCTCCAATTACTCAGGCCCCAAATTTACACGTTTTCCTCGTAGATTTCTTTCCTCCCCTTCCTACCTACAATCAATCCAGCTGCAATTTTTATTAGCTTCTACTTCCAGAATATATCCTGAATATGAGTACTTTTTGCAATCCCCTACCCTAGGTCAAGTTACTGTGTTTCCTAAGACTACTTCAATGTTTCTTAAAACTGTGCTTCACAAACCTGTATGTATGAATCATCATAGGTATGAATATATGCAATATATAATGTGTATTACATACAATAATATGTATATTATATATAATAATATATACATTAGATATATATTCTGTATGTCTAATGTGTTCCCAGGTAATATCAGTGCTAGTGGTCCATGGATCTCACTAGAAAATAAATAATGAAATGCAAATCAAAACTACATTGAGATACCATCTCACGCCAGTTAGAATGGCGATCATTAAAAATCTGGAGACAACAGATGCTGGAGAGGATGTGGAGAAATAGGAACGCTTTTACACTGTTGGTGGGAGTGTAAATTAGTTCAACCATTGTGGAAGACGGTGTGGCGATTCCTCAAGGACCTAGAAATAGAAATTCCATTTGATCCAGCAATCCCATTACTGGGTATATATCCAAAAGACTATAAATCATTCTACTATAAGGACACATGCACACGAATGTTCATTGCAGCACAGTTTACAATAGCAAAGACCTGGAACCAACCCAAATGCCCATCGAAGATAGACTGGACAGGGAAAATGTGGCACATATACACCATGGAATATTATGCAGCCATCAAAAACGATGAGTTTGTGTCCTTTGTAGGGACATGGATGAACCTGGAAACCATCATTCTCAGCAAACTGACACAAGAACAGAAAATCAAACACCGCATGTTCTCACTCATAGGCGGGTGTTGAACAATGCGAACACATGGACACAGGGAGGGGGAGTATCACACACTGGGGTCTGTTGGGGAAAAAGGGGAGGGATAGTGGGGGGTGAGGAGTTGGAGAGGGATAGCATGGGGAGAAATGCCAGATATAGGTGATGGGGGAGGAAGGCAGCAAATCACACTGCCATGTGTGTACCTATGCAACAATCTTCCATGTTCTTCACATGTACCCCCCAAACCTAAAATGCAATAAAAAAAAATTAAAAAAAAAAAGAAAATAAATAATGAAGTAAAAAATCTCTCAAATAATGATGGGATGATGAGGAACATGAAAGAGTAAGGAAATAGGTAATAACTATACTATTCAATCCTCTTTAGTTTTTTTTTTTTTTTTTTTTTCCAAAGTAAACTTAAAAATTACATCAGATAATTTATCTTCCTGTCTAACTCACCTACAACACTACACCTCTTTGGGTTCCCATTATACCTTGAATAAAGCCCAACTTGCCTAGCACATGGACTTACAGGATCCAGCCTCGGGAATATTTCTTTAGGTCTGCTCGTATCACATATCCATCTTGCTTGGTGTGTTCTGTCTAAAGTGACTTTTCTTTTTCTTGAATTTATCCAACTTTCCCCCCTCAGGGCCTTAACATTTTCTAGTCTTTCTATCTAGATTAGAATAGCATTTTTCTTATCATTCAGGTTTCTGCTTGAAAAAAATTATTTAAGAGAGGATATTACTGATCACACTATAAAAGAACACTTATGTCCCTTTATCTTATTTTCTTCAAAATACAAATTATTACCTATGATAGATGTCATGGTTAGTACGGAGTGTCAACTTGATTGGATGGAAGGATACAAAGTATTGATCCTGGGTGTGTCTGTGAGGGTGCTGCCAAAGGAGATTTAACATTCAAGTCAGTGGGCTGGGAAAGGCAGACCACCCTTGACCTGGATGGACACAATCTAATCAGCTCCCAGTACTGCTAGAATATAAGTAGGCAGAAAAATGTGAAAGAGACTGGCCTAACCTCCCAGCCTACATCTTTCTCTCATGTTGGATGCTTCCTGCCCTTGAACGTCAGACTCCAGGTTCTTCAGTTTTGGAACTTGGATTGGCTCTCCTTGCTCCCTCAGCCTGCAGATGGCCTATTGTAGGACCTTGTGATTGTGTCAGATTGTGTCAGTTAATACTTAATAAAGTCCCCTTCATATAATATATATATATATATATATATATATTTCATTGGTTCTGTCTCTCTAGAGAACCCTAACTAATACGATAGGCTAAATAATGTACCTGTCTCCTGACTGTCGCCCCTCACCGCACCAACCCACCCAAGTGTCCGTGTTCTAACTGAAGGAACCCGTAAATATATGTTACATAGTGAAAGGGATTTTGCAGATATAATTAAGTTAAGTATCTTGACATGGGGGAGATTACCTTGGATTATCTAATTGGACACAATTCTCAGTGGGCTCAGTGCAATTGCAAGGGTTGTTATAAGAGGCAAGCAGGAGGATCAGGGACAGAAGATGCAAGGACAGAAGCAGAGGTTAGACTCACATACTATGAAGATGAAGGAAGGGGTACAAATCAAGGAATGCAGGTGGTCTCCAGAAGAGGCAAAAAATCAGAAAACAGATTTCCCCTTAGAGCCTCCAGAGGGAACAAAGCCCTGAAAACACCTTTGGATTTCTGACCTCCAGAAATGTAAGATAAATTTGTCTTGTTTTAAGCCACTAAGTTTGTAACTGCAGCAATAAAAAACTAGTACACTTTGTAAAATGTTTTATGCTTGCTTATGTATATGTTAATTTGTTTAGTTTTATTTTCCCTGTTAGTATGTAAGCTCCATGAGGGAAGGCACATCTGTCTTGTTAATTGCTGTATCCCCAGTGTACCTGGCAGAAACATTTAAACCAGAGCAACTCCATGTTGAATAGGGGTTAGGCAAAATAAGGCTGCAACCTAGTGGGATGCATTCCCAGATGGCTAGGCATTCTAAGTCACAGGATGAGATAGGAGGTCAGCAGGAGATACAGGCCGTAAAGACCTTGCTGATATAACAGGTAAAGAAGCTGTCTAAAACTCACCAAAACCAAGATGGCAATGAGAGTGACCTCTGGTCACTGCTACACCTCCACCAGTGCCATGACAGTTTATAAATGCCATGGCAACATCAGGAATTTACCCTGTATGGTCTAAAAAGGGGAGGTATAAATAATCCACTCCTTTTTTAGCATACGACTCATAAATAACCAAGAAAATGGGCAACAAGCAGCCCTATTGCCCATGAGTAGCCATTCCTTATTCCTTAACAAACTTGCTTCCACTTTACTCTATGGACTTGCCCCAGATTCCTTCTTGTGCAAGATCCAAGAACCCTCTTTTGGAGTGTGGATCCAGACCCCTTTCCACTAACACACCCAATGCTTAGAATAGTATTTAACTCATAGTTTCTAAATACTGTTAGTTAGATGAATAAACTATTAGATTGGATGCTCATGTTAGCAGTGTTGGACAGTATATACATAATCAGTAAACGTTTAATCAGGCAAGCGGAACCACTGGGTTAAACACACATAGACACATATGGAGTATACCTAATGCAACTGTGGGACCTGGTTAGGCAGTTTCTTTACTGCTGTTTGCCTTCATATCTGATCTGATGCTTGAACTTGTTCACTTGGGAATGTGGATATACATTGGGAGAGAGTGGGAATGAACTGGAGCACACAAACTGAAGCCCACGAGGACTGACTGAAGTGTCAGTTCTTATTGCCTCTGACTTTGACGGCACCGACGTCCAACAGAAGTCAAAGAGCTCGTTGTCATGGAGCTAAACACAGAGATCTGGCCCAGTAGTTGGTGATGCTGAAAGAGAGCTGGGAGAGGGTGCAGCAGTTGCAGGCCTGGTAACCATCCTATGCCAACATCATAGTCAGAAGATAGGTAAGATGTATGAGCAACAAAATGAGTGCTGGTTCAATTCCTCCCTCCAAACACCCCATGAGAATCTCTCTGTGGTTGGTCTACTCTAACAGAAAACACACAGAGGAGGGTCTTCTGGGAGTTGTAGTTCAGCCCAGCCAAGTGGCACATTGTGAAGTCATTCACTACAGCATATTCTCTCTCTCTAAGATGTCAGATTTTTAAAAATTTGCTTAGTGAAAAGAGATTTATGCCTAAGAATAAGATATAATCAATGTGGCCTTTTCACCAATGTGTGTGTTTTTAAACCCTGCACATATTCCTTTATTTACAGATATCACCATACAAATTAAGAGTATGAAGCAATCACTATGGAGCTTGTCCTACCTACAAGCTTAGGATAGCTGGCATTTTAAGGGTTTCTTTCAAAATACAGTTCGGCCTGGGGGCAAAAATGACTTCCTCTTTGGATTAAAGATAGTGATTACATTGTACCCAGTAATGCCATTTTATTGTGCTGGGGACAGCAAATGCATGGGAACTGCTAGTAAGATTGATACACAATAATTTTGTTTTTTCTCACCTTACCAAATACAGTTGCAAGTGAAAGGCTAACCATTTTATTAGTTTTTTTTTTTCTTACTTTCTTCCTTTACTTTGGGATTAATGTACTTTTTTCTACTGCATTGTTATTATGTACTTTGTTAGTAATCCGGCACTAATGAAAATGCATTAATATAGCAGGACATTTATATACAACAGGGCATTATATGTGTATTGAATTATACTTAATCATTTTTGTTAAGCATAATAATGAATATTTTTCCCAAGTCAAAGCTAGATGGAGATTGTAATATTGGACTCCCTGTATCTTTGAATCATTCTTATATTTAGCCAGGCTAGTAAGTGGAATCATCTTTGATTCTTTCCTTCCCCATCAGCTAATTGGAATAGTCAATTAGCTAGAAATTCTTTTAAATTTCATTCTTTTATAATTGCTGTTTTTATCCATGCTTTTTTTTTTTTTTTTCAGTTCTTACTGCCTCCACCCCAAGTATTCATTACTTGAATCTTAGGTTCATATAGTGGCCTTACAACAAATCTTTTGCCTTCAAATTTCCTACAGTTTATTCTGCAGAATATCACCCACTAAACCTTCATTGAATACTGCTTTCATCATGACATTTCTCGTAAACATTTAACGCCCTACCACCGTACAATGGAGGAACGAACACTCTTTAGACTGATATGCAAGATGTATCTATCTCCTCTGTTCATTCTGTGTTTTTCACTGCTGTCTCTGAAACTTTGTTGAGAATAATCAGAATAATTAATAGAGTCAATAAATTGAAAGGGGCCAAATTTGAAACCTGAGACATGTGAAGGGTGAAAGAGGATGGAGGATAAAGAAAGATGCAGAAAGAAAAAGAAAAGAAAAGAAAGAAAAAGAAAGATGCAGAGTTGAAAGAGAATTTTAGAAAGTTAAGAGAGAAAGAAGAAAGAGATTTTAGTGTCAGCTATACTACAAGTGAGATATTGAGAGAGAGAGAGAGACGAGATAATTTTTAGATGCTTTACCGTAGATTACAAATAGAAACATTCCTCTGGTTTTTTTTGAGTGACTCAAGAGATATAAATATTAATTTTATTTTTTTCTCTGTCCACTGCTATTTTAAGTGTGTCCAGCACTTTGTGGGGAGTGGGAATAAAAAAGCCAGTTTTCATTGCCCTCATGAAGTCTTTCATCCAATAAATATAAAACTGAAAACTGGAAGAAGAGAGTCAGTTACAGGGATCTGGTGTATATTAGGAAGCTAAGGAACACTTCCCAGTGACGTGGGATTCATGCAGAAACTTGTCAGATGTCAGGTGTGGAAATAAAGGAGATAATCTATGTAAAGTATTTAGTACAGTGCATGACAAATGTTATTAGCAATATGATAATTATCAACCATTTGTAAACAGTCATTTACAGATATTATATCTTCTCTAACCAGACTGTGAAATTGTTTGGGGTATTGCAGATGTTTTCTACTTATTTTAAATCTCTGTAACACCTAGCTCTCTATATTACTGTGAAATGTAGTTAGAAGAGTACAGGATTAGAGTTCTTTAGTCAAGGGCTGAAATCGTGACTTCTGAGCTATGCAACTGTAGGGAAAATATTTAACTGGGCTCCAGTTTGTTTGTTGTAAAATAAGAATCATACTACTTCAGAGGATTTCTGGGATTATTAAAAATAATTAACATTTTGTCTGGCATGAAATGAATGCATGGTAAAAGGTACCTTATTATTTTCATATTTATAAGGAATATATATGTGCTTATATAAGGAAGAAAATTACACAATTACATTTAAGTGGACACCAATAATTTGAAATTTAATGGTAATTCAGCTGGAGGTACGAGTGGTTTGTATTATTTATAAAGAAAAATCTGGTCTGGGTGTGGTGGCCCGTGCCTATAATTCCTGCACTTTGAGAGGTGAAGTCAGGAGGATTTCTTGAGCCCAGGAGTTCAAGACTAGCCTGAGAAACATAGGAAGACCCTGTGTCTACAACAAATAAAATAAAAAATTACCCAGACATGGTGGTGCACACCTGTGATCCTAGTTCCTTGGGAGGCTGAGGTGGGAGAATTGTTTGAGCCCCCAAGTTTGAGGCTGTAGTGAGCCATGATCATGTCACTGTACTCCATCCTGGATGACTGAGTGAGACTCTGTCTCAGAAAAAAATAAAAATAAAAAGTCTGATCAGCAAAGAAATAATGTAAGTGATTTGATATATTGTTTATATCTTAAAAATTATACTGTTTAGAAAAGTAATTTTTATCCAAGTTACAAAAAAGTATAAAAAGAAAAAAATAAAAATTGCCCATAATCTCAGTCTCCAGTTGGCCCCTGTTTATAGGGTAATGTGTTTCAGGATATCTGAGAAATATTTATATATGATGAGTTATTAACTATACTATTCTATTATTTATTAATTCAAGATGTGATTTAAAAATCTATACTCAAAACTCTGTAATAGCTCATTTCCTTGCAGTTTAAAAACAATTTTATGCATTCTTTGACAAATGCATAACACATTTTCTATTATTTTGGCTTTGTTTTTAATTTTAATTAGTAAAATCATTATGATTATTCTTTTGTAAAAACTTTGCATTTAGATGATATATACCCTATTTATTTCAATCTGCCTTTATGTTGTATGGACTTATGATTTTTTAAAAGTGCATGTTCTGTAAAAAGCAGGGTTAAATACCGTGTGCTACAAAAGCATGCTGCTGACTCTCGGGGGAAAGGTATTTCTTTGGATGATGATTTTTATCTATAATTACATTTCTTTTTGGCTGTCATGAGGAGCCTGATCCGCATTACAATATGTATTGTTTCACAGTCACTGTACAGGAAAAAAAATCTTTGTTTATAGTTTGAGGAGAATTTTGAAATTACTGCATAAAGATACTTGAAAGTTTTGCCTCATTGAAAAGCACGAGATGTTTTGAGAAAAATCAATAGCCATATTCCCACCATAATCCAAAGGGAACAAAGTTATTGAGGTTTGAAATAGCTTACCCCCAAGTCATAATTCCTGTAGCATCAGGATTTGTGAGTACCCTTTGCAGCAAAGAGCTAATCACACTGTACTTGGTGAATTATTTTCACTAAGTTTATAAAATAAACATAGTCGTTGCACATTATAAGGAATGTTCAAATCCTTTCATTAAAAACACAATGTTATGCATGCTATTCATTTTTAAGATGCATTACCAAATGGATCATGAATATTAAATGAACACACTTATTCTACCCTTAAAAAAACAAGATTAATTTGTAGTTAGGATAGAAGCTTCATTTTCTCAGCGTAAAACAGAAGAGAGACAAAATACACATGTATCCTTTCCACTTAACCGTGAGATAATTCACTTGAAACTTTCCAAATCATTGGAAAAGTTTAGCAGGGCTGTGATAATCTTCTCTGACATCTGTTTTTCACTTTTCACAGCCTCAAATAAACAATTCTCAACTCTGTTAGCTGCAGAGGTTGTGATGTGACTGATTGCCAATGGGTGGCAGAGTGGCTTCTTATTTGTGGATCATGTGTGTGAATAAATTCTGTCCATTCTGGAAATATCTCCCAAGTAAAATTTGCAGGCAGTCAGATGCGTGCTATCATTAGGTTTGTGAGTCTCAAAAGATGATGGTTAAAAAGATGATGTTTATAAAAGCATATTTTCAAGATAGAAAGTTACAAATGTGGCATTCTTTGAGAAATAGGATTTGTAATAGACATTTCCTAATTAGTCATAAATGCATATTGCTAATACTTTAAGAATCTGTAGGGCAAAAATAAAGTTCATTTGTGGTATATTAACTACTTCATATTAAAATGTAAGAATAATGACTGTCTCCCTACCACTATTTTCAAACATTGTCTAATCATAACTCCAGGCTGGAAAAGAGAAACAAAAATATGTTCAGCAACTCTAATATAACCAGATAAGTGCTATATACCGGTAAAGGCAAAGTACTTTCAGGTCAAGGAGTGGGGAAAGAAGCTTTATTATTGGGTTGTAAGGACAAAGAAGAGATGAAGAGATGACATTTGAGTCCATCTTGTTGAACTTCACCTGTTTGTTCTATTTCTGCTTCACTTTGTTCTTATTTGTACTGGAAGTTTGTTTTGGGAATTAAAAATAGATCAAAATGAATTTACTAACCATTTAGCATACTATGTACTTCACTTAGTTACCTTGTTTATTTTCTGTTGTCCGTCACTACCACTAGAATGTAAACTTAGTGAAGGCAGGGGCTGTTGTCAGTTTTTATTGCTACCCCCCAGCCCCGCCCAGTCTTTAGTAGAGAGATTGGCAGACTGTAGGTGTTCAGTGAATATTTGTTGAATAAATGATTAGATAAATGAAAGATAAATTGCAAAAAAAAATTGCAAAGCCCACCAAAGAGAGAAGAAAAAACCCACCTGTAGTCTTGTCAAACCATTGGCACCTGAAGGATTATTTTCTGTGTATTATTTATAATATTGCAATTGTATAAGATAATATAAAACAAACCTAACCTTTTGATTAGATTAGCTTTTACAGTAATATTGTTTACTGTAGACATTTTGGAGAGCATGAAAAGAATAAGAATCAGAATAAAAGTCAGCTAGAAGACTATTACACAGAGTGACTGTATTAACTTCTCTTTTTTTTTCATCTTTTTATTTTTCCTACACAAGTCATGGCAATTCTGCTTGTTAAATCGTTTCAGATCCATTCACGTTTTCTGTATTCTAGTTTAAGGCATTGTCAGTCTCTAGCCTCTTGCTTGGATTATTCCAATTGCATTTGAATTACTTTATGCACCTGCAGTTTTGTCTGCTCACCATTCTCAGTTTTTGTTTTTACGACCTCATGTTCTCTTCTCATGAGAGACAGAATGATTTCTTCAAAAAACATTTACTTATTTGACTCCCCTACCTGATACTCTTCAAGGGCTTCCAATTGATCTTGGGATAAAATCCCTGAAACTCTTGCGTGATACAGTTGGTGACTCTGTCTCCAACTTCATGACGTGCTCTTCTCCTATTCTCTATGATATTTTCATAATGAACTTGAAGGCCAGTTTCCTCCAGACCTTTGTATGAAATATTGCCATGGATGAATTGCCCTTATTACCTGAATTTGATTAGTATTTCTCCTTATTCAAATTTGAGTTTAAATGCTTTACAGTGGGCTTTTCCTAACCACCAAACACATAGCCCATCATATGGTGAGAGTTGTTAATATCTGTTGCACTGAATTTGTGTTTTTACCACATCCTACATCGTAGACTGATGTTGAAGGATATTTATCACAAGAATGGTTATAGATTCAAGAAGAAAAATAAGATAATGAGTGATTTATACTATTTATAACTGGATCATTTAATTACCATTTGCAATTTAAAAATAACATGACTCAGGTTGTTTAATATAAGTTTTACAGATGGAGAAAATCATCACTCAAGTCCTTTGGCAATGAAATGATCATTATGTTGTTTTATGAAGGTTTTGTGTGGAAGGAAATCTACTTCTTGTGTAATAAATCACCTGAGAGTATTCCATCAATGCAGCCTAGATATAGTTCTAATAGTTTAAATGTCACAGCAATTGTTGTAATGCAATTGCACCAGCTATTGCCTGAGTAAGCAATATTCATTACATGGCAAGGGTGGAGAGTAAGGGGAGATAATTGATATTTTAATATTAATCAAAAAGGATGTAGAGTAAAAAGAATTGAAAAATCCTATCCAAGCCTATAATGAGGAATTTTTAAAATTTGCATACAGCCACTGCTGAGTCTCATACATATGTGTGATATATACTGAAGAAGAATAAATAGTGAGAAGTCCTACTTTGAGTTCTCAACCTTCTTGCAGTATCCATATTCATGTGACAATGTCTCCTGTCAACTGAATGTGAACAGAATAAATGAACAATTTATCCTACCCCCTCCCACCCACTCTGCTTTATTGTGGATCATGTGGGAAAGGACAGTACCTTAGTGATGGCAAAAAAAAAAAAAAAAAAAAAAAAAAATAAGGGAAGAAGCCTGGGTCTTGATACTTTTGCAGAGAATAGCAGCTTTAAGTCAGACTTTTTATGTGTGAGCTAAACAAATTACATTGTTGAAGACACCCTAATTTTGAGTCTCTCAATTCTATGAACAGAACTGAATGCTAATTTAAAAAGTGGTCATCAAAAATTGTAATGCATCTTAAATGGATGTTGATATAGTAGCAGAAGATGATGACAGCTGAAGTGAATTAGAATTAGGTTCCTGAGCAGGGAACACCTGCACCAGGTTTCCAGTCTCACAATCTAATAAAAACGTAAATCTGTTTCATAGTCTCTCTGTGACATTTTTTTTTTTGTTTTTGCCTTTTAGAAGCACTTACCATACTTAGCAAATAAGGACCTTCTCTTTATCTATTAATAGATGGCTACTTCTCTTTCTTTCTTTCTCTTTATTTCCTTTTCTTTTCTTTCTTTATTTAATTCATTGTTTCATTCATTCTTTCTTTCTTTTTCTTTCTTTCTCTCTTTCTTTCTCTTTTCTTTCTTTCCTCCTTTCTTTCCTTCTTTCCTTCCTTCCTCCCTTCCTTCTCTTCTCCCTTCCTTTCTTCCTTCCTTCCTTTGTTCCCTCCCTCCCTCCTTCCTTCCTTCATTCCCTCCCTCCCTCCCTCCTTCCTTCCTTCCCTTGTTCCCTCCCTCCCCTCCCTCCTTCCTTCCCTCCTTCCTTCCTTCCTTGCTTCCTTCCTCTTTCTTTCATCTATCTATCCTTCCTTTGAGTGTTTTTTTAAGTATTGGCAATAGATACTATTGGAAGGACAGAAACGGTCCAGAACTAAAAGAGAAAGTGCTGGCAGGAATTATGAATAGTCTTGCTCTGCTGTGCTGATCAGGTTCATGTTATTGAAAGGCCTGCAGATCCTCTGAGATTAGAGATTCAGGAAGATACTTCCTGTTCACAATAATTTGGATAAGAGTGTTTTCATTATCTATTGCTCCACAACAAATTACAATAAAACTTAGTGGCTTGAAACAACCACAACCACTTATTAATTTCTGTGAGTCAGGGATTTGGAGGGGGCTCTGTTTTTCAGTTTTTACTTAGGATCTCTCTGAAGTTGCAGTTGGATATCTACTGGTGTTGCAGTCAACTGAAGGCTTGACTGGGACTGGAGAATTCACTTTCAAGGAGGAACATTTACATGGCTGGCAAGTTGGGTGCTTTCTGTTGTTCAGGGCCTTCACTTCCTGTTCATGTGGGCTTCTCTGTGTTTTAAGTGTTTACAAGAGCAAGCAGTCCAAAAGAGCAAAGTGGAAGCTGCAATGACATCTGTGATTTAGCCTCAGAAGTTACACATCGACTCATGTGCCATACTCTATTGGTCACACCTGTTACTCCTGATTTAGTGTGGGAGTAAAGTATACAAGGAGGTGACTTGGATGCTAGCTTTTACAAAATAAAGTAACCGAAGAATATCAAGAATCAGGGAAAAATGAAATAAAGTTGCAGAAATTGAATCCTAGATCTAAGTCTATGTCTTAGGAGACTTTGTTCTTTTCATTCCACCTGCTATCTTTCATACTTACCTCTGATGTGTGTTAGGTGGTTGAGGAAAGGAGTTCTTTTAGCTAATAAAGCATCAAATTATACCTTGAAAGGTATCAATAGTAGTAAGATGCTATTATTATGAAGAATCTGTAAGCAGGACTGTAAGGAGTAGAAATTACCCTCCCAGATGGAGCCAAGAACAAAGGTGTTCTGAATGCTGGAACACTACCCAGAAGTGCTGCAGGGCTAACTGATGAAAAAAATGAAGAACTAGGCTGCATCATCCTCTGGATACGAGTGGGATTTTATCTGCTACTAACAGGACTTGTTTTCTTGATAATGAATTCTGCTTTATTGTCCCTCATCCACCCACTTTTTGGAACAAATTTGTCTGCACTTACTTTGTAGCTATCTTTTGTTTCTCCGATTCTATTGTGAAAAATTTCCCATGTTAGTAAGACTTATGTGCAATGAGATTTATCAAAGACACCAAAGCCATAGTGGATTATAAAAGCAGGGCTAAGTCTTCTCAGCCACTTTACCTGATTTCAAACAGAGAAGCTCTGCTTGTATTCATTTTATGTATTGCAGGTATGTGTAGGAGGTTTTTGATAAAATGGTTTTACTGCTAAAAGGATTAGGAAAATGCTGAGCTACAATATCATTTTAAATAGCTGCATCCTGTGTGTGGATGTCAAATAAATTATTAAAACAAGTTTCTATTGTAAATATTCAGGTGGTTTCTTACTTTTCTCTATTATAGACATTGCTGTGATAAACAATATTACAACCAACTATTTGTACACTTCCCCTAATTACTTATGCGTCTCATTTCTAGAAGCACAATTCCTGTGTTGAATTATATATACATGTTTTTGAGGTTTTAAAATAAGTACTGCCGAATCATCGTCCAGAAGTATGTCACCCAAGAAATACATTGCTGTACTTCCACTAGCAGCATTTGAGTGCTGGGTTTTCCATGCTCTTTCCAATGCCAAGTGCTATCATTAGCAAACTCTTTTCAATTTTGATTTTGTTTGTGTAATATTAAAATTATGACTCAAATTGAATATTTAATGTATTTCTTATTCATGTGTACATGTGCTAAGTAAGCTTTCTTTTTATTTCCTTTTCATAGGTGCCAGGGGAAAAATTCTCATAGGGAATCATTTTTTTTTTCAATATTCATTGTCTTCTAAGATGAACAAATCCTGAAAAGGGTTCTTTCTTTACTGAGTGGATGCTGGGTATTAGGCTATCAATGGAAGAAATGAATAGAAGACCAAATTTCTCATCCTTAGAGAAAGAGATGTAATGAAATAATGAGACAGGTGGTGGAGAAAGAGTAGAGGGTGGTTGGGAAATGAAGGTGATAATAGAAGGATGGATTGATAGAGAGGATGACATGGGAAAAGAAGACTGGAGGACAGAGGAGGAGGGTGATTGACACATATAGAGAAAGTTTGGGGATAGCAGTGCTTAAAGGTATGGGGATGACTATACATCCTCAATTTCCCTGACAGTTCCAGTATTTGCACATTAATCTAGGAAAATTATTCAAGTGCCCTATTTTAGATGATAAATCTATGATTACTTCCTAGAAGATGTTTTAAAGAATATTTATAAAATAGTTTGTGATGTAATTATTTCTGTCTTTCCACACAATTTTCAGTAAAATATCCATTGTTTATTAATACACTATTGAAGTGGCTCTGACTTCATGATACATGAGATGACAGCATCCTGCTTCAAGGGGAGGCGTGAGCTGTTCATGGAAAGTCTTTTTGATGATGGCCCTTCATGATCTGCTTCTACTCACTTTTCTAACTTTATTTCCAATCATTTTTCCATGTATACCTGAGCCACTGTAGCCATTTTGAATTTCTTGTATTTTTCCAGAGTTTACATTACTTTATGAATCACTCTATATAGTCTCTCCTGAAAATTCCACTTGTTTCTTAACTGCCTAGTGAACTTTTAAGATCCAGATCAGAGCTCCATTTCCTGGTATTCTTCCTTACAGTATCAGAGCTTTTCTTTACTGCAGCACTTAGAACATTATTCGATTGGTTCCCTGGCCTCTGGCCTCCTGGATGGTGACAATTATGTCCTGTTTATCTTTATTTCTTTCTCCTGTGAACATCATGCCTAACAGAAGACCAATTCAAAAAATACTTACTGAGTGCCTACTCTATGCTACTATGTGGTACAGTAGTACCAGGCACCCCGTAACAGATGAATCAAATACAGTACAAGATTACTAAATGTGGTCTAGAAATCAATCAAGAGAAAAACATGTGAGTCCATTAATTATAAAGTGCTGAATTTGTGGAAGTTTCTATGATACAAGACCAGAAGCACATGGAGAAGTGTGATTAATTATGGATTGATCAAGGAAGAACACATAGAAGAAGTTAGTCTGGGGTTGGTTTTGAAATATTTATAGAAACTCTGCAGGTGAGAGAGATGGGATGGAATGCATGTGCACAGGCACTGAGGATTTAAAGAGTGAGTTTGGAGATTGTAAGCAGTTTAGTGCTTCAGGAATGTGGTTTCAATACTCAATTTGCATGCAGTTTTGAGTAGTTTTATCAGGTAAATAATTTTTTAGAAACTCTAAATAAAGGAAACACCAGAAGCAAAGGTCATGAGAATTAAAAACTGGGTGTATTAACTCAATGGTGATTCAACATTCATTTCTTTTTCCCTTTTTACTGTCCTCTCTTGCTGCATTTTTCAGATTCCTTGCTTCAAGTTTTATTCTTACTTTTTTTTCCACCTGTGACTTCTTACTCCTCTATTCCTCTAACTGGAATTTGTGCTGAGGAGGAAAGAACAGAGAGACAGCTGGACAGACAAACATGAAAGATAGAGAGGATACGTGGTGAGGCTTCCATATCTGTCTTTCACCTTTACGTAGAAAAGCAGTCATTGCTTTTCATACTGTTTCTTTGTGTTTAAAAATTCCTTTTCTTGACAGAAATGCAGGATTGTAGACACTAGGTATCTCTATATTAGATAAGAAGAAAGGCGTAAACAATTTATATATACAGGCATACCTTGTTTCATTGCCTTTCCTTTACTGTGCTTCACAGATACTGTGTTTTTACAACTTAGAGGTTAGTGCCAATTCTGTGTCAGCAAGTCTATCAGTATCATTTTTCTGACAGTATGTACTGACTTCATGTCTCTGAGTCACATTTAGGTAATTCTTATAATATTTCAAATTTTTAATTATTATGTCTGTTATGGTGATCTATGATCAGTGATTTTTTGATGACACTATTGTAAATGTTTTGGGGCATCATGAACTGTACCCAATTAAGATGGCAAACTTTATTGATAAATGTGTGTTTTCTGACTGTTCTACCAACGGACCATTCCCCCATCTCTCTTCTTCTACTTGAGCCTCCCCTATTCCCTGAAAAATTAGACCAATTAATAACCTTACAGTAACCTCGAAGGTAATTTTTTCAAGTTAAAGGAAGAATTGTGTGCTTCTCACTTTCAATCAAAAGCTAGAAATGATTAAGCTTAGTAAGAAACACATGTCAAAAGCCAAGACTGGCTGAAAGCTAGGCCTCTTGTGCCAACCAACCTAGTTGTGAATGCAAGGAAAAAGTTCTTGAAGGAAGTTAACAGTGCTATGCCAGTGAACACATGAATGGTAAGAAAGCAAAACAGCCCAATTGATGATAGGGAGAAAGTATTAGCAGTCTGGATAGAAGATCAAAGAAGCTACAACATTCCCTTAAATCAAAACCTAAACCACAGCAAGGCCCTAACTCTTTTCAATTCTATCAAGGCCGAGAGAGGTGAATCTGAAGAAATGTTGTAAGCTAACACAAGTTGGCTCATGAAGTTTAAGGAAAGAAGCCATTTCTATAACATAAAAGTGCAAGGTGATCCCACAAGTCCTCATGTAGAAGCTGTAGCAAATTATCCAGAACTAACTAATATAATTGATGAAAATGGCTGGACTAAGTAACAGCTTTTCAGTGTAGATGAAACAACTTTCTGGTGAAAGAAGATGCTATCTATAATTTTCAAAGTTAGACAGCAGATGTCAATGCCTGGCTCCAAAGCTTCAAAGCACAGGCTGACTCTCTTGTTAAGTATTAATGCATCTGGTAACTGAAAGTTGATGCCAATGCTGATTTACCATTCTGAAAATTCTAGGGTCCTTAAGAATTATGCTAAATTTACTCTGCTTGTGCTCTATCAATAAAACAACAAAGCCTGGATGATGGCACATCTGTTTACAGCATGATTTACTGAATATTATAAGCCCAGTGTTGAGACCTACTGCTCCGAGAAAAAGATTCTTTTAAAATGTTACTACTCATTGACAATTTGCTTGGTCATTCAAAAGCTCCTGTGGAGATGTATGAGAAGAATAATATTGTTTTAATGCCTGCTAACACAACATCCATTTGCAGTCCATGGATCCAAGAGTAATTTTGACTTTCAATTCTTGTTACTTAAGTACATTTCATAAGACTATAAGTGTCATACATAATTTTCCTCTGATGGAACTGGGGAAAGTAAATTAAAAAACTTCTGGAAAGAATTTGCTATTTTAAAAGTCACTAAGAACATTAATGATTAATGAGAGGAGGTCAAAATATCAAGAGATGATTACAATCCCAAAAGATACAACCCTGAATGCAATAATTCTGATCTTGAATTTAAATGATAAAAATCTCTAAAGTCTAAAATCCTGAAAATCACAATCTTGAAAATATAATTCTGAGAAAAAAATAACTTTAAAAATTATATATTTTATTGTGCATCAGCCTCATGAACTAGAATAGGTTCAGAGAGACTCCCTAAAAATGATTCAGTTTCACACAGTAAAATAGGCAATAATAAAATATAGTTTTACAAATATAAACACTCAAGTATATTAATGACAGTTGCATGAATATAACAGTTATGAGTGGGTGAATCGAATTAGTAAAGAAATAGGTCAAAAGGGAAATGAATAAATAAATGCATATCAATATGATTGATGGTTGTGTGCACTCAGCTTTATAATTGCAACCATCTGAAATACTGTGATGAAAAACCTAAGTCTTTAAACAAGATCAATGAAAAAACATGGTGGGTCACCATCACATATGCAGTCACCCAGAGAGCTGAGATTTTGAAAAATTTTATCCTTTACAAATGCAGATGTACAAAAAGGGCATCTTTTTCATTTTCTGAAGAAGTTTCAACATTTTTACATACATACAAAATGATTACACAGTCAACGTTGTGATAAGGCACTTTCATAAAGTGAAATTTGCAAAAAATGTATAAAGCAAATTCAAACTCTCTGAAAGTCTCTATATAATTTATACCTCCAAGATTGGAAATTATGGAAAGACAAAATACAAAACATAACAAATTGTAAAAAAGTAATGCTGACAATTTAAAATAGTGAAAAATAGAGAAAATAAAAAGAAACCAAAACAACACACCAAAACTAAAAAGAAAATTCAACACATGAAAAAGTGCATTATAGGGATAGATTATGGGCAGTTGCAGAAGATAATCCATAAGAGCAGACTTTCATGATCATTAGCTGTATTTTTAAGTCTCTCATTACAATGAATAGCTGGGATTTTTTTTTTTTTCATTTTTCTTTTAGGATATGGCTCTCCTAGGAGAGTAGTTTATATTCACTTTCTTTCTTTATTTTATTTTAATTATACTTTAAATTCTGAGATACATGTGCAGTACATGCAGGTTTGTTACATAGGTATACATATGCCATGGTGGTTTGCTGCACCCATCAACCTGTCATCTACATTAGGTATTTCTCCTACCTAATGCTATCCCCTCCCCTAGCCCCCCCACTCCCTGACAGGTCCCAGTGTGTGATGTTCCCCTCCCTGTGTTCATGTGTTCTTATTGTTCAACTCCCACTTATGAGTGAGAACACGCGGTGCTTGGTTTTCAGTTTTTGTGTTAGTTTGCTGAGAATGATGGTTTCCAGCTTCATCCAGGTTCCTGCAAAGGATATGAACTCATCCTTTTTCATGGCTGCATAGTATTCCATGGTGTATATGTGCCACATTTTTTTTTTTATCCAATGTATCATTGATGGACATTTGGGTTGGTTCCAAGTCTTTTCTATCTTGAACAGTGCTGCAATAAACATACATGTGCATGTCTTTATAGTAGAATGAGTTATAATCCTTTCACTGCTCTCTTTGAAATTCTTATATGATTCAATATATACCAATGTGAGCATTCCCTACTAAGTTTTCCTTCTTCTATGTCATGCTTCTCTGTAGTTTCGTGTATGTGGAAACCCATTCCACATGCATTCATATACAGACCATAAATTTAGCAGAAACAACAATGGTGATATAGCTGAAACCATATTGGTGATATAAAACACACTGTTGTGTAAGTGTATTATTATTCTACCATGCATGTAATTATTTTTATGCCAGTCAGTGACTTTGCTGGCTTTTTCAGGCAAATGTGGCTTTAATTCATTAAAAACTCCTGGAAAATCATCATCTGGAAGGAATTTCAATGTAGGCAAATAATCATTTTTAAACTGAAGTTTTCATTGTTGTCATATCATGTGGCTGATCTACTCATCTGAACTTTCCACCAAATGCAAATAAAAAGATAACAGTTCCACCTAACATGATGCGACTATCCTGTGACAGTTATTTGGTGGTTTTTAGATGGTAGGGATTTTAAACTTCAGAGACTTAGACTTTAGAGATTTTGATCTTTTAGGATTGCGCATTCAGGACTGTGTGTTTCAGGATTATCATCCAAACTCAAAACATCAACATTAACAGTAGTTTGGAGGAAGCAGATTCCAACCCTCATGAATGACTTTGAAGGGTTTAAGCTTCAGTGGAGAAAATCACTGCAGATGTGGTGGAAATAGAATTAGAAGTGGAGCCTGAAGATGTGACTGAATTGCTGCAATCTCATGATAAAATTTGAATGGTTGAGTAGTTTATTCTTATGGGTGAACAAAGAAAGTGATTTAAAAAAATTTTTTTTGAATAAAATCTACTCCTGGGGTAGATGCTGTGAATATTGTTACAAAGGAAAACAAATTATTTAAAATGTTATGTAAAATGATGTGATAAGGCAATGGCAGGGTTTGAGAGGATTGAGTTCAATTTTGAAAGAAGTTCTATAGTAGGCGAAGGCTATCAAATATATCTCATGCTGCAAAGAAATCTTTTGTGAAATGAAGAATCAATTCATGTGGCACACTTCCTTGTTGTCTTATTTTAAGAAATTGCCACAAGTCAATAGCAACTTAATTATATATTTAAAAATAACTAAAAGAGTATAAATGGATCATTTGTAATACACACGATAAATGCTTGAGGGAATGGATATCCCATTCTCCATGATGTGATTATTACATAGTCCATGTCTGTATCAAAACATCTAATGTACCCTATAAATATACACACCTACTATGTACCCACAAAATTAAAATAAATTTAAAAAAAAAAAAAAAATGGTCACAGTAACCCCAACCTTTGGCAACCACCACCTTTATCAGTCAGCAGCCATCAGCGTCAAAGCCAGACCTTCCACCAGCAAAAAGATTATGACTTGCTGAAGGCTCAGACGATCATTAACATTTTTTAGCAATAAAGTATTTTAAAATTAAATTTAGACACAATGCTGTTGCATATGTAATAGACTACAGTATAGTATAAACATAACTTTTATGTGCACTGGGAAACTAAAAATATTATGAGATTCATTTTATTGTAATATTTGCTTTATCACACTTGTTTGGAACTGAAACTGCAATCTCTCTGAGGTATGCCCATACTTACCCTGAGAGGTGGTATGATATAGTCATCAGGAGTTCAGACACTGGAGTTAATAATCTTGGGTTTGAATCCTAGCTCTGCTACCAATGAGCTATGTGACCTTTGGCAATTTACTTAATCTCATTATAATATCAGTAAGTAGTTCATAACTTTGCTGCAAGAAAAAAATGATATAATTCACATAAAGTACTGAGGACAGTGCCTAATAGAAATGCAGCAAACATTACCTATTATTATCATGATTATCATTAAATGGAATTTTATCTCCAAATCTGGAAACTTTATGTCTTTGTGTTTTTATATTTGACCACACAGACTGAAAAGAAATTTTTCTTTTTTTTTCCTTTCTAATAAATTATTCTATGCAGCTGACATTTCCTGTAAACATGTTCTATAACCAATCTCTGTAAACATGGTAATGAAATGCACATAAATATTCAATTCATGTGCCTGCAAAGCCACACAAGGTAGACAGCTTGGTCTCATCCTATTCCTCATTCTTGTTTACTCTTCCTTCTGTAGCGTTCTTTATATACAGAAATCCTTTCTTCTCTCAGTAAGCAACTTTTGAGACTGTTACCCACTCCATGTACATTTATTTTAAAACAATGAACATGCACACCTATGTTAATGTAGTAGGGACATGATAAATTATATTCAAAATAAAAATTTAATAGGGCAAAATAAAAATTTTAAAGGATATAATTTTAAGTAAATAAAAATTTAAATATTTTTATACTCAAAATAAAAATTTTAAAGCCTTTTTTTCCTATACTGGATGGATCATTTTATCCACAAAACTTCTTTTGGATAAACCACTGGACCAAGCTATAAATGAACATGTCCAGTGATAGCAATGAATTCCTCGGTGACGTCCATTCTATTGATAGACAACAAGTTGTTTGCAAGTTTTTGCTTTTATGATTGTAAAAAAGCTTTCTAGAGTTAGTAGTCACCCACTAGGACTAGGCCTTTTGCTTGGTGCTTTAAATATGTTATTTTTATTCTCATAATACCTGAAAGCTAGGCACTGTTTTTTTCCCCCTCCCAATTATAGATGAGGACGTTAAAGTAGAGAAATAATTTGTCTAGTAGAAGACAAACTCTCGTCCTTTAGCTGTAGTCCTATTCTCTGCACATATACTATGAAATAAAATGGAAGTTATTTCCCAGCTTGAACTATCGCTTCCACGTGCCCCTTATAGTCCCCTGTGCAATGCCCTGTGCATTGAGATGTAGCTCTTTTTCAGACTGCTTCTGAACTTGAAATGTCCTGTTTCCTCTTTTCTCTCTCTTTATCTTCTCCATCCTTTTGGTACCATTCCCCACCTTTTCTATAAAGTCACTACTCATTGTTTTTGGCACAGTGCCTAGCCCTTTGGTGCAATAATAGCATGTGAAGCCTATACCACATTATTTTGATTTTAATTTAAATATATGATCATTACTTCCTGTGATTTTATGAGGTAACTTAAAATCAATTCATCAATTACTTTCTGATGTAGACAGTGTTTTATAATCCTGTATCTGCTGCCTTCATCCCCCAGCGCCCTCACATACATGCACTGCACGTGGATTTATGAAGATCATAGATTTTACTCATATAGTTATATAATTTTTTGATTTTACAGACATTCAAAAGTTAAGCAAAATAGGAGAAAGAGAGCAAATAATGAAGAATCAGAATAAATAATTTAAAAAAATCACAGGAGGAAAATATTCTATTTATTTTAAACATATCCCTTGATTGATTACTCCCCCACAGACTTCTTCTCCTTTGTAATTAATCTTAATCAATCTTGGTTTCCATATCTCATCTTAAGCCTCCCTCATTAGGCTGACTTTCTAGTTCTTTTCTGTGTGGGCTGTGTTTCCTGCTACTTGTAAGACCTCTCTGTCATGTATACATTTTCTGGTATACACTTGGATTTTTTCTTAGATACTCTCATATTTTTCTGGATATTCTTTATCATGCATACATTTACTTGTATATTCGTGTTTTTTTCTTGGATATGCTTGTATTTAACTGGATCATATTTTTGGATACTCTTCAGTGATAAGACCAGTTATAGGGTGTGCATTACAGAGGAGAAAGTGGCCTCTGGGACTTGTCTCTTAGGTCACTGAGGACGAACTGTGTCTTCAGCTCAACCTTAGTAGGTAGAGGAAAAGCAGAAGAAGAAAAAGATTTCTTGTGAAGTTCTAGATGGGGAAAAGTTTCTTGGGGAGAGTCTTTTGGTCAGTCCTTTGGGGTAATGAGGAGGTATAAAAACAATAATGGTGGGTAAATGTTAGATTATAGACCTCCCATAGGTTTTTGTAGGTTTTTTTCTATGTAAAATGTTATTAAAAATGAAGTGGTACAATAAAATAGTTATTCAAGTATATAAAGGTGAGAGAATATCAAATATGGGCTACATAAGGCAGTGTGCACATCTGATAGCTCTATTGGCATATCATCTGTGTCTTCTGCAGTGTCATCTGGGTCTTCAGCAGCGTGGATTTTCATAGTTTCAGGTAAGTCACACATGACTATTTTCCAAGATTGGTTTGAACATTCTCTCTTTTAATAAGCTGAAACAGGATTTATTTCAACCTATAGTTGGATAATGTTTTATTTTGTTTCACTTCCCACACCTTCACATGTGGTGTACCTTTTATATTTAAAGAAAGCCCTTAAAGCAAACCTATTAAGAGACAGAGCCACAGAGTGACCAAATTGCTTTTACAAAATTATCTAATTGTTTAGAGACCCGCGCAGCAAGAATCCAGTTCTTCTGCCTTTCAGTTTAGGAATTTAAAATGCTTTCTAGGTTTTCAAGGAGAGTCAATCTTTAAACTCAGCCAGAGGTGACATGAGGGAGATTCCACAACACACATAGAAATACAATTTTTAGGGACATAGCGTAGTTCCTGCAGCAATCTATCCCAGGTGGAATGAATGTGTCACTTAACTTGAGCAAACTGGAAAAAAAATATGGTTGGTTTCCTCTGCAGGACTTGCATGACAATAAAGGAGGACTGCTGCTAACAGAGAAATAGCTTTCATCTATCACCAGAGGAATGAACGTGACCCTTCTCAGATGAGCTACTGATTTTCACCTTCCATCATCCATCTCACTAATGGTGGATACCAAGATGTTTCAGCAGATGCAGTTATATTGGTAGATTATTAGGGATAGCTTTGTCCCTTCACATTTTTGAAATTTTGAAAGGTCAAATGAGGAGACTGACAATCTGGGGTGATAAAAGATATACTTTGTGAAGAACACTTAGCTTTTGAAAAGCAGAGATTATCTACCTTGCTCATTAGTCTCTGCCTGGAGTATATTTCTTAAGTCATACATTTACAAAAACGTTTGTGTAATGACAAAAGGTCCCTGTAATGAAGGTGGTTTGGTATCAGATCATAATAGCTGCTAGAGTTCTATGATAATAGCCACTGTGGGTTCCTTTTACTTGACTCAATTTTTTCAACATATAAAATCAGTATTTCGTGGTGTAGTGATCAGGTATAAACACATTTTGTAAAGGTTTCTTACAGGTTTAGAGTGGGAAACACTAAATTTTGAGATTTATGTTTACTATGTTAGAACTAAAGTTGTGATACTCTGGAGTGAAATGGCATTGCACAACAACTTGTGCTCCCCTTGAGGAATGGGCCCTCAATCTTTACATGATAATATAGTAGGATTCATTGCTATCACATATTAACCAGGATTGTTAGCCGCGGTGTCAGACACAAATTAAATTTGCTTGTGAAAGTTCATTATTTACACGCTTTAAATACTGTGTCTGTCTTATGTCAAAATAATTTTTTTCTTAAAAATATAAATTCAATAATTATTTGTAGAGTAACTGTCTTTTATTTCTTTTCTTCTTTTTTTTTTTTTTTTTTTTTGAGACAGAGTCTCGCTCTGTCACCCAGGCTGGAGTGCAGTGGCGCAATCTCAGCTCACTGCAACCTCCACCTCCTGGGTTCAAGAGATTCTCCTGCCTCAGCTTCCTGAGTAGCTGGGATTACAGGTGCCCACCACCACACTGAGCTAATTTTTGTATTTTTAGTAGAGACAGGGTTTCACCATGTTGGTCAGGCTGGTCTTGAACTCCTGACCTCGTGAGCTCTGGCCTCGGTCTTCCAAAGTGCTGGGACTACAGGTGTGAGCCACCATGCCCAGCATTTGTAGAGTAACTATCATATGCAACAAAACATGCCAGACATTTGGGACCTGTAGGTATAGCCACCTTAGAGCTTAGGTTTAAATATTGCCACTTCTTTGAGACATTCCTTAACACTCAATAGGAATATGGTCCCACAGCATTACTCGTAACGTTGTGGCACACAAACTTCTTTCTTATATTATTCTTAGTAATTTTCATATCAGTCCCCCTCTCCTGAACTTCTTGAGAAAGATGTCTACGTTTCTAATAGTGCATCCTAGTGCTTGGATTTAGCATGTGAATGCAATGAATGAAATAAATATGATATTTGCTAGTAAGATAAATAAAAATCTTTGAAAGGTAGAGTTGCATCATGTACAGGTTTAATTTATATAATCAGAATGGCCTTAATTCTGAAGATGTCAGAATGTTTGAATCACAAAGCAATGTTGATATGAAGTAAAAGAGTAAAATTGTGATGGCTGGCTCTTTTTAAAATCTGAGTTTTCTTTCGCATTTTATTATTCTTAACGGTAAAAAATAAATAGAATTTGGCGGAGTTATGACTGATGCACTGTATTAAGACAGTATAATTTGTTTATAATAGCTCATTATTAGCTTTGCGATCACAATTTTAGATAATGAATCATACCTTTTTCTTTTGTACTCTAATACATAAAATCAGGAAATATTTCATTCCTAAGTGGTTTAACAACTTTTACATAGCTTTTGCTTTTGTTCCTTTTGCAACAAATCTCCAGTGACTTTAGAGTTTTTTGAGTCATTTAGAAAAACTGGGTGTTTGTTTAATTCTCAAGACAAATATTTTAATATGTATTTTCCTTTTGGTTTAATTCACAGACTGTTATTTTTGTTGCATGAAATTAGTAGATCTCTGAAGAATTGATGTAAATTTACACATCAAGTTTAGTTTTACTTTTTTCTGTTTTTCTTTCTTTCTGGTAGCCAGGTGGGAAATCAAACATCTCATCTTATAAGATCAGCTCCCATTAAAAAATGTAAGCCCTAAGATTGCCACAGTTTCACTATTATAGAAATTGGATTAAAATGCTTGGAACAAACAGAAAAAGCCTCATTTACTTCACAGAATCAAATCCCTAAAAATAAAATCCAGGAACAAGGTGGAGACTTTTCCCGCCTTGAAACTTTTTCATAGTTCTAAGGAGGGCAAACATACTTAAGTTAGTCTATTAAAAAAAAGCAATAAAATACATTTATTTCCTCAGAATAGTATTTCTTTCTATTTCAAAGAAATGCTGTCATTACATTTTTCCTTGTTGGAGCTAACTTGTTTTGATTTAGGTAGAAATATGTGTTATAAGTAGGGGTAATAAATATTTATCAGATACAGTCTATTTCTATGGAATCACTATGGGCTGAAATATTCTTATAAGCAATACATTTTTGTGTTAGTATTAGAGACAGTTGTATAAATGATTTAAAAATTACTTTAATAAGGGAATAGAAAGGAGCTGTTGAGTAATATTTAAATCTATAGATATATTCTTAATAAGTTATGCAGACTGAATTTTTATTTATGGAAAATACTGAAAATTCACTGGAAAAATTTGCTATTTAAAAGTCATTCATTCCACCAATATTTATTGTGGAATCTACTCTGTGGTAAGCACTGTGTGACTATATAGAATCATTTGTGTTTAAATATTCATATATATGAGTTTAATAAGCTAGACTATTTCTACAAGTAATTTAAACAAATACTGTTATGATACTATAGTTTCGAGAACAACTTTTTGTAATCAAAGATCATGATCTTAACAAATACATTTTAAAGTTTAGAAGTATAATTATTCAATTTAAATAAACATCATCTCTCAATCAGATTATTGGAGTAAATGAACCACTCCTATTTCTCTTCCTTGAATCACAATTTTTATATTATGGTTGAGATGATTTCATTAAAAGCTAGGCTGTATCTTGTAAGACAGCATCTAAACCTCACAAAGTATTATCTTCCAGTTGACACTGTTATTGTTTAAAAAATAATTTCAATATTCCATAAGGCCAGGTGTTTCTGGGACACAATACCAGCAAATCTCATGAACATTAACCTATTGCTTTATTTCTTTCATTATGAATTGAGCTTTCTTAGTCAGAAGTAATATTGTTTGGGGTAACCTGATGATGACCAGATATTCAGTAGTCAACAGATGGTGTTGCTGGCAAAGCATGGCAAGCAGAGAAGGCAAATCCAAATCCAGAATAAGTGTTTATTCCAGTAAGGAAAAATCCACAGTGAGGAAGGGCTCCAAAATAATCAACTTGCTGCCAAGTGACTGTCTGATCTCTCCAGGATATAAGAGCCTACATAGGGCTCAGGGATGGCTGCTGTTGCTGAAAAATTAGGCACTCAGTAGTGATGATAGCCAAGTCAGCACTGGTGAGAAGTCCGTTTGTTGAGCCTATCTAAAACCCCTTATGACACCAAGGCTGCTATTTAAACAAGCCTGTTGAGTAAACATTACTGGGTCTGGGGGAAAAAAGCCTTACTGGCATCTACATGTTAGAACAACTTGTCCCCCCCCTAATTATTGAGAGCATCTCTTCAGTGGGAACTTTCTGCTACACATTTGCATAGGACAAAAATACTTTCAAATTCTAAGAGATTTATCCAAACCTCTTTGTCTCAGACCATCTGGTCAAACCATTAGTCATTGCCCTTCAATTGTTCCTCATGCAAGCACTCCTTCCAGGAAAACTGGACCACAATATGTACCCTGCTAGTTCTGCCCACTGGGAGGATTACCTTTTCCATCATCCCTCAGCATCACACCGCGTGGGGCTGTAGGGCCACAGCAGTCCATCTTACACTAGTGCCAGCATATTGGCCAGAACTTTCTATGAACCAGGCTTGAAAAGTTTCATAAAGTAGTCATGAAAAATAAACTTCCCATGTGCTCGTGGGAGTGGGTTGTGGAAGTGATGACACTGCAGTGGGAATAACCATAATCAGCAATTGACCCACCTGCTCAGAATAACTACTTGTGTCCTCAGGAACTACATTTGCTTATAGAATGTTAATGGACATGCCCAACTTGGTAACTTGAATGAACGTTCAGTGCATAACAGGCAGCTCAAGCTGTGGTAGGTCCTGGTGTATTAAGGTCTATTATCCAGCTTCTAATGTAAACCAATATACAGCCATTAAAGACTAAATTTTAGCCAAAGGAAACATACTTCCTTTTTAACACCTGAGTTGTGGTTTTCTTAGTGGGACTTAATTTCTGCAAAGCAAACATTGAGCTGTCATGGACACTTCAACCACCATTGGATCTGTTGGGTCATATGGGCTAAAGATTTCCTTGCACTGAAGTTGGGGACTGGCTGGAGACAATCCTAACTATGGCCCCATTTCAAGTTATTAACATGTCAGGTGAGAATTTCAAGGTGCAGAAACCAGTTTTCAACTGCCCCTAGGCTACTATATCCCCCCCAGATTTATGGGAATAGCAAACCTCTAAAATTTTATAAGATTGCTTTTTCAGCCAATAGGCTCCAGGTTTTTTCATGGCATTTAAACTACTTACTTCTTTTTGTTTATCAGGACCTAGGTATATGATGTTCACTGTAGAGGACAGCATGATGTTCTATGAAATGATGAGAAATAACAGTCTTTTACATTAAATTATGACAGAGAGCCAGATAGTTTATTTAGCCCAGAGATAAGACAGTGAAGGTTTACTGTTAGCCTACCCCAGAATAACAGATTGCTTCTATATTCTCTATTAATTGGAATAGCAAAAATGAAATATTTGTTAGACCTGCTTTATAGACTAGCAGGCAAGAAGGGGCAGTGTTTATTTGCTTCCCAAATGAGGGAAAACCTTGGATAACTACTGCAATGGGAGAGATTGCCTGGTTAATTATAGAATAATCTTTGTCATTCTCTGAGAGACAATTTGTGCATATTTTCCAGTTATTGAGATATCTATTTCAACCATACACGTTGGAACTGGATTAATAGTCAAAGGATGTGTGACAAACTATATTTTCCCTAAATAGATGCAATGATATTTCTGGTTTCACATGTTTTTCAGACCCTGTTCTCTATCAAGAGGTAAAATCTGATTTCCCACTCCTTAAACTTTGTCAGAACATGGTAACTGCTTTGAGAAGTAGAATGTAGCAAAAATGTCACTTATTGTTTCCAAGGCTGTGTTACCAAAGGAGATACAGCTTCCTCCTGGCTCTTTCTTTTCTTGGGATGCTTGTGGTGGTTGGAACATAACCACCGTTTTCTGAGGAAGCCCAGACTATATCCGGTGGCCATGTGTAGGTGCTCTGGCTGGCAGTGCTGGCTGAGCAAGTTTCCTGCCAACAGCAGCATCAAAGGCCAGACATATGAGTAAATAACCTTAGAGATGATTCTAATCCTCACTTTTGAGGAACCCCATTTGGCATTAAATAGAGCAGAGATGAGCTCTCCCTGCCAAGTCCTGCCCAAGTAGCAAATGTATAAGCACAATTAATATCACTGTAGTGAACCACTGTGTTTTGGAACAGTTTGTTACCGAAACAGATGGGATAAGAGTTCTGTAAGATCCACTTGAAGTGGTCTCTGGTCATAATTTAATTTTTTAAAACTCATTTTTAGCAGTAGAGGACAATATTCTGTACCTTTGGGGACTGCCTCAGTTTAAGCTAGTATTTCATAATCCCTGAGATTTCCACCTACATCCTCTTCCACAGTGCACTGTTAGCCTGGTTATTGGCTGCAAGTCCCTTTGGAAATGCTATACAGTAAGACTTACAGTAGGCACTTTTGATGTTTTCCTAAGACAATCCCCAATTATACATGATTTCACCTTACGAAAGGTACATTAAGTCTGCGAACTGACTCAAGTGAGTTGAACATCTTCTTAGATTCTAAGGACCTAGCAATCAGACACCCACCTCAAAAGATACCTACAGGACAGATCATACTGATAATCATATTGACTCCATTGCTTGTTGACATGACCATGCCCTCATTTTCTGTTTACAAGTTACTACTTCATCTACTATGTCCATTATAACCTTTGCAATAAAAAGCCCATTTAAAAACCACCATATCCATGTATTTTCCCAGCCAAAAGACAATAGCCATCTTGGTATTTTAATTTTTTTTGAGACATGGTACCATTAATTTGCATTTCTTTACATATTTTTTGAGATGGGGCCTCACTCTGCTGCCCAGGCTACAGTGCAGTGGCACAATCTTGGCTTACTTCAGCCTTGACCTTCTGAGCTCAAGCAATCCTCCTGTCCCAGCCTCCTGAATAGGTGGCACTACAGGCAAACAACATGATGTCCACCCATTTATTAATTTTTTTTGTAGAGATGGGGGTCTCACTATGCTGCCATGATGGTCTCCAACTCCTGGACTCAAATGATGCTCCCTCCTCAGCCTCCTAAAGTGCTGGGATGACAGGTGTGAGCCACTCCAGCCAGCATTTAAAAAATATATTGGTGCTCTCCAAGTCAATGCTACTCTAGTGCCTTCATGAAAGGCTTGCTTTTGGGCCCACTGAAGTGACATGCTTTGGTTTTTTTTTTTTTTTTTTTTTTTTGAGATACCAGGAAGGGGAAGAGCAGGTAAGCCACGATTAATCTATTTCAATTTTTCTAGCTGCCTAAGATGTGGATTCCTTCTGCATTATACCAATTATTCCTTACCCCTTAACTTTATTTACCACCATAAATTTATGTTTTATTCAACCAATCTGGCAAACATTTAGACCTCTGTTTGGCTGTCTAAGCAGATACAGTAAATCTCTGCTAAGAAATGTAACTTACTTTAAAATAATTTCCTTTCATTATTAGCGCAATGTCAGAATCCATCCTCACACATATTCTCCAGGTCTTTACTAATATAAACTAGCAAAATTTGCAGTTTTCTGGTGAGTAATGTTTCTCCACCTGGGAGTGAACGTGTGGTTGCTCCTGCGTCTTCTCTACCCCAACAGAGTAAGAGGGTCTGACACTGATCCTCAATCTGCAGATAATGAAGGGTGTGTTAGAATTGACTTTCTTTTACATGATGAGGGCATTGGTTTAGGGCACTGACAGATTGACAGGTGTTTATATAGGGTACCACTGCCCAAAAGAAAGGGAAGAGAAGTTGCTTCCACTGTAAGTGTAGCTATGTGAGAATTGTAGATCTGGAGTACTCAGAGATATTTGAATCCTCTTACGTGAGTCCATTTCAATTTTCAGGACTCGACTCCTTCCCAGTCAGTGGTCTGAATTTCACTTAAGAGACTGGCAAGAATTTATATTCAGATGATGTCATTTGACAAAATTTAATTATTCGATTACCTTAGCACTGTGACTACAGGAGACAAATACTTTTAGCATAGTCATAAAAAGTTCTCACTGTACTTTGAACTGAGAATTTGGGATTTTGAGTTTGTAATATCCTTTTTGGGGTAATTCTTTAGTATAATTAGAAGTTGGCTGTTAACCCTACAGGGTTTATATTCTATTTGTCCTTCATACTGTCCTATGGCAGTGGCTTTTCAGTCCTCTGAAGCCAGTCTTCAACTCGTCCTTCATTCCAGTTAACCGTAGGTGATACTTTAATTAAATGTTCAATCACCATGTTTTATGGGCTGCCAGAGGCTGGATCCTTACTGCTTCCAAATCCAATCTGCCCATATAACAAATCTCAAATTTCTTTCTTCTTGGGGTATGGTATTTTCAGCCATACCTGCGATTAATTCAATATCTATTAGGATTCTGGTTGGAACCAAAAGGAATTACTTAGCTTGTTTAAATAGCAAAATAATTTTTTAAAGAATTTTAGGTGGATTACATCATCTCTAGGAAGGTTAGAGATCTAGGTTGTGGAGCTGTACAGTCAGAAAACATATACACACAATACTAGAGTGCTGCTTCAGCAAATACACCACTGCTGTTGCCATTGGGAGATACGCAGCTTGCACTATACACACTGGACATAGCAGAAATTGTGTTCATGCTGCTTCTCAAAGGTTGATTTTCCTCTTACCATTTACAGCAGAAGGTGAATTCCTTATTGCAGCTGCATCTTATTGTTGCTTCTTTCCAAACTGAAGTTTTCTGTGGATGTATCTAATTGACCTCGCCTATGTCACATGCTAGTGTTCTATCTGTAAAGGCAGCAGAGAATGAGTTCTGGTTTCTCTTACTTTGAGAGTGAGAGGTAGGGGTTAATTGTCTAAGATGGATTTCCTGCAGGCTGGTCTACAGGAAAGCTTACCTCCTTCCCAGGGTGGAATGATTTAGGAACTAAATGTTGCTCCTTGGTAACTGGCTATAGCTCATTGCTTGAGGTAATCACCTTTGCTAGAGTGCTGAGGTGGGAAGTCAGGTCTGGGGGCCTGGATAATTCTGTATCCACAAGGCTTGCATCCTTGATTATGCCAGTGAATGGACTGGTTCTCCCAATGGTGCAGCTTAAATGCCTATGACCTGAAAACCAAAATCCTTCTTCCAAAGTTTAATGTCTGTCCTTGCTAAATCCTAGTCAGCTACAGTAGCATATGCAGAGCAATAGAGGAACAGCTCTCTTACTATTGTCTCTGTTAGTCTGACTGAGTAAATATTGTCCTAGAGGGTCTAATGTATATTATTTCTAATTATTTCCCTTGGGTTACGCACTGAAGGTTGGCAGGTCTCATTATTACTGTGAAAAGATGAGCAGCTACAGGCTTAACAAATTTCCACGGCAGATAAATAAACCAGTCTATAATCTGATTTTCTTCATATTGAAACAAAGACTAATTATAATTATAAATAATTGGCTAGAATGGTGGGGGTTTTATTACTGGTTATAGAGTTGAGATCCTTGATTTGAAATCTTAAATTAGATCTTTACCACAAAATTTAGAAGGTATAAGGAAATAGAAAAATTTAGACGAAAAACAAATAAAAAATATAAAATAACATATTTCTCTGGTTCCTATTCACCATGGTCTGGGTTCAATTCTGCAAAAGATAGACTAATTCTGCCACAAATTATTTTTTTGGAAACATTTTTTAAATAATTTAAGATTACCGTATTTCCTTGTAAGAGGAATGTTTCAACAAATTTTACAGGTGCCACTGAACCCTTGTTCAAATTTGACACACATCAAATATAGCATCACGGGTGTTTTATTTATCTGGAAGTGAATTTTATCTATCAATACAAATGCCCAGATACTACACAAAACATCCACAGGAACGTCTTTATATTTTTTTGAATAGTACGCAAACATTTTTTACATAATCCAACATACAACAGAGAAATGGTATATCTTTTTCTTCCAATTTGCATACAGTGAAAAAACAAGTGTGTATATATGTGTGTGTGTATATATATATATATATATATATATATATATATATTACAAAGTTTAATAAGACACTAGAGCAAGGTGAGAGTTTGTAGGTGAGAAATTATCTAATAAAAATAACCGATTTTTTCCGTATCAGTTACTTCCATAACCAGGTGTTATTCTGATTAATAAAATTTGCTGCAAGTCAGAATTCTGGTTTATACTCATACCATTACTCAACTTGTAGTACTGCTCCCCACTTTCATTCTTCACAACTACTAACATAGAAAATTGATGAAAGTAGGGGCAAGCATTTGCAAAAACAAACAAAAAATCCCCCGCTTATTATAAGCATGAATATGTATGATGGAATTTCTTCCCAGCAAAAGACTTTAAAACCAACAAGAAATCACCAGAACTAACTTTGCCAAGTTATTTTGCCTATACCCAAGAAGAGATGCACTTATATATCCAACAGAGGAGGTGAAACTCAAACTTAGCATTTCGTTAGGGGTGGGTTGGGAAATTCAGCCACCATTTTAAAATGACTGTCTTTAAAAAAATCACTACCCAAAATAGATTCACTAAATTTATTTTAAAAATCATAAAACATTTCTTACAAAAGAGCATTACATTCTGCACACTGCTCTGAACAGATGCCAGGGACATGTGGCCTATTGTTACTTTTCCTTCCTGTCCCATCCCCTGTGTTACAGTGATCACAAGGCAAGGTGTTCACAATAATTACATGGGGGGGAATTTTTTTAAACCACCAACAATAACATAAAGTAAAATCCACTCATGTTTTAAGAATCCTGAATATGGCCGCACTGCTGGAGAGAACTGCGGTGGCTGACCTGTACCATCTAATCTGAAAAATGGAATGGCCCTGGCTATAGCTTTTAAGTACTCTCAATTATTTTTATACTCTATATGTGATATGGATTGGGTCTATGTTCCTACCCAAATCTCATCTTGAATTGCATTACCATAATTCCCACATGTTGTGGGAGGGACCTGTGGGAGATAATTCAAATCATGGGAGTGGTTTTCCCCATACTGCTCTTCTGGTAGTGAGTAAGTCTTACAAGATCCTATAGCTTTGTCAGGGGTTTCTGCTTTTGCATCTCCTCATTTTCTCTTGATGCCACCAGGCAAGAGGTGCCTTTTGCCTCCCACCGTGATTCTGAGTCCTCCCCCAATGATTCTGTGGCCTCCAGCCATGTGGAAATGTAAGTCCAGTTAAACTTCTTTTTCTTCCTAGTCTCGGGTATGTGTTTTTCAGCAGCATAAAAACAGACAAATACAGTAAATTGGTGCCAGGAGTGGGTGTTGCTGAAAACATACCCGAACATGTGGAGGCAACATTGGAATTGGGTAACAGGCAGAGGGTGGAACAGTTTGGAGGGCTCAGAAGAAGACAGGAAAATATGGGAAAGTTTGGAACTCCCTAGAGACTTGTCAAATGGCTTTGACCAAAAGCCTAATAACATTTTGGACAATAAAGTCCAGGCTGAGGTGGTCTCAGATGGATGAGAAACTTGAAGGGAACTGGAGCAAAAGTGACTCTTACTATGTTTTAGCAAAGAGACTGGTGGCATTTTACCCCTGCCCTAGAGATTTGTGGAAATTTGAACTTGAGAAAGATGATTTAGAGTACCTGGGGGAAGAAATTTCTAAGCAGCAAAGTATTGAAGAGGTGACTTTGGTGCTATTAAAGGCATTCAGTTTTATAAGGGAAGCAGAGCATAAAAGTTCAGAAAATTTTCAGGCTGACAATGTGATAGAAAAGAAAAACCAATTTTCTAAGGAGAAATTCAAGCTGGCTGCAGAAATTTGTATCAGCAACCAGGAGCCCAGTGTTAATCCCCAAGACAATGGGGAAAATGTCTCCAGCCCATGTCAGAGGGCTTCAAGGCAGTTCCTCCCATTACAGGCCTGGAGGCCTCAGAGAAACTGGTTTCACGGGTTGGACCCGGGGTCCTCATGCTGTGTGCAGTCTTGGGCCTTGATGCCCTGCATCCCACTCACTCCAGCCATGGTTGAAAGAGGCCAATGTAGGGCTTAGGCTGTGGCTTCAGAGGGTGCAAACCCCCAGCCTTGGCAGCTTCTGTGTGGTGTTGAGCCTGCGAGTGCACAGTCAAGATTTGGGGTTTGGGAACCTCCACCTAGATTTCAGATATATAGAAACACCTGGATGCCCAGGCAGAAGTTTTCTGCAGGGACAGGGTGCACATGGAGAACTCTGCTAGGGCTATGCATAAGGGAAATGTGGAGTGGGAGCCCCTGCATAGAATTCATACTGGGGCATTGCCTAGTGGAGCTGTGAGAAGAGGGTCACCGTCCTTCAGACCCAAGAATGGTAGATCCACCAACAGCTTGCACCATTCACATGGAAAAGCCGCAGACACTCAATGCCAACCCATGAAAGTAGCCGGGGAAGGAGTCTGTACCCTGCATAGCCACAGGGGTGCAGCTGCCCAAGACCATGGGAACCTGCCTCTTGCAACAGTGTGACCTGGATTTGAGACCTGTAGTCAAAAGAGATCGTTTTGTAGCTTTAAAATTTGACTGCCCCACTGGATTTCAAACTTGCACGGGTCCTTTAACCACTTTGTTTTGACCAATTTCTCCCATTTGGAACGGCTGTATTTACCCAATACCTGTACCTCCATTGTATCTAGGAAGTAACTAACTTGTTTTTGATTTTACGGGCTCATGGGGGAAGGGACTTGCCTTATCTCAGATGAGACTTTGGACTGTGGACTTCTGGGTTAATGGTGAAATGAGTAAGACTGGGGATTGTTGGAAAGGCATGATTGGTTTTTAAATGTAAGGATATGAGAATTGGAGACTCTAGGGGCAGAATGATATAATTTGGCTCTGTGTCCCCACCCTAAACTCATCTTGAATTTTTTTCCGTAATTACCACATGTTGTTGGAGGAACCCAGTGGGAGATAATTTGAATCATGGGGATGGTTGTCCCCATACTGTTCTTATGGTAGTGAATAAGTCTCACAAAAGCTGATGGCTTTGTTAGGGGTTTCCACTTTTGCCTGTTTCTCGTTTTTTTCTTGCCACTATCAATCATGTAAGAAGTGCCTTTCACCCACTGCCATTATTCTTAAACCTCCCTCAGAATTCTGCGGCCATGTGGAACTGTAAGTCCAATTGAAACTCTTTTTACTTCCCAGTCTCAGGTATGTCTTTATTGGCAGCATGAAAACAAATGAATGCAATATGCCTGTCTGTAGCTATTAAGTAGTCCAAATTGATGTTTAAGCTTTTATTAATTTTTGTTTTATTTTATATATTATAAAATATATTATTTTATTATTTTGTTGCAACAGAATAAAATGGGTAAGAAATAGAGATAGAGAAGCAGACAGAAACACAAATGCTTGTTAGTTGTTCAGATGATGTGTTTCTCAGGAGAGTAGATTCATTAGACTTCTTTGAGTTGTATATTAATGCTCAAATGTCCTATCACCACCTTGTGACTTACTTTCTTTTCAATGTTCCTATGACTGTAGTGTGAATCCTTGATTGCATAAATTCTGGGATTGTACTTGGTTCGCTTTCCCAAATATTTATGAGGATCCTTGGTTAAATACTACTTTTGGTATTTCTCATTCTTACGCTGTTCTTTATATTTTTATTTCACATTGATGCATTCCTAAGTAGCATATGGCATATCATTATATGTTGGAAACTTTAAGTAAATTATATCACATTATGCATATACATTTGTGTTTAATTTTATGGTAGTTTATTTTTTTTGAAATATACATTATATATATATACACATATATAAAATTTATTTTTACTGTTGTATAGTGTTTCATTACTTAAGAATGCTACAAATGTTTATTCTTACCTCCTTTGATGTATATTTAGATTGTTTCTAAAATTTTACATTACAAAACGGAACTTACAAACTTGTATCTTGGGCAAGTGTCTTTCTAAAATACACAGGCAAGAATGAAATTGATGGGTCTTCAACTTGACAACTGTCAAACTGTTCTAAAGTGACACTATCAAATTATGCTCACATCAATGTGAGATTATTTCTCAGTCCCTATTCCACATTTTGCCTACCTATTACTGGGGTTAAGCATCTTTTGTGATGTTTATTTGGTCATTTGGATTTTCTGAATAAATTGTCTTTCATAAACTTTGCCTATTTTTTCTCTTGGGCTGTTGTCTTTTCCCATCACTTGCATAAATTCTTTATATTATTAAATCTTGTATTTTGTTACATGACTCATAGCTATCTTTTTAACAATGTATAGCATGTCTTTTCACTATTTTTAAGAAATAACATTTAATTTAGTGCAAGTTATAAAATTCCTACTGGATTGTTTGCCTAAGTTATCTATTTCCACGGCTTCTGTTTTAAGAAAAGGGGCATGAAGTCAGTGATATTGTTTGGCTGTGTACCCAAATCTTGTCTTGAATTGTAGCTCCCATAATTCCCATGTGTTGTGGGAGGGACCCGGTGGGAGATAATTGAATTATGGAGGCAATTGCCCCCATACTGTTCTCATGGTAGTGAATAAGTCTCATGAGATCTCATAGTTTTATGAGGGGAAGCACTTTTTGCCTGGTTCTCATTCTCTCTTGCTACCCCCATGTAAAAAATGCCTTTTGCCTTCCACCATGATTGTAATGCTTCCCAAGCCACATGGAACTGTGAGTCCATTAAACCTCTTTTTCTTTATAAATTACCCAGTCTTGGGTATGTCTTTATCAGCAGTGTGAAAACAAACTAATACAATCAGCTCTTATTTCTTCTCCAGAAAAGCATTCAGGATAATGAGAAATCTATTCTTTATTTTATTTATTTTTTGCATACTTAGGTATGTAAGAAGAAACACAAAGAAAAATACCTGTGCTGGTGAAAGAAACAGGCAAAGAAAATATTTTGAAGTGAGAAGCCCACAAGAAGATGTAATATCCAAAATTCTTTTTGTGAAAATGTGAATTAGGTGCAGACATTGGGTTGAAAGGTTTTCTGTACCTAATTGTTATGGCTGAAGAAATAACAAAGACTGGGCTATATTTTTAGGAGATAGCCTATTAATGTGGATGGGTAAGAGAAGATACCTTGTCTGGGAAGAGATAAAAAACATATACTAAATTATGTTGTAATGAAAATTTCCACCAAAAGAAAAGTGGCAGATACTTCACTTCAGGAATCATATGCAAATATCTTAACAAGACAACCTTACCTCCTAAAATGTAACTTTTTTCTCTTTCTCAGAATTATTCATATTAATAAACCTTTTGCTTTATGCCAAAGTAGAGTAATTTTAATGAAGGAATCTTAATTTGAATTGGGCTAATCTTACTAGCATACTCGGTTAGAGAGATTTACAAATGGTCAGTTAAAAAGAATAAAGCTAGTATTTTGTGATACATAATTTGCAGTTTTTGATAGCACTGGAAAATAACATTTTCAAATTTATTTAAATCTTCTAATTTTATAACTGTTGTATATCAAAGCTATTTGAATTAGATAGGGGAAAGGGTTTATTTTTAATATAAATTCAGTGCATAATAATAAGAGCAATCTTATATTGCAGTAACTATATGCAGGCATTGTTCTAAGTACTTTACATATATTAACTCATTTAATGTGCACAATGGCATCCAATGAAGTAATTATTATTCACCTTTCCAGTTTATAGTTGTGGACACTAAGGCATAGTGAGATAAAGTATCTTGTGCCAACTCACACCACTGGTTAGAGTAGAGCTTAGAGAGTCAAACTCAGTCAAGAATCCAGTCTAGTCCCTTAACTACACTATAATATTTTCTTTTCCCCTGCTGCAAAATGTATTTTCTATGATTTCTATGGTTTATTATATATTAAATAATGTATTAAAGGGGTATAATGAATTGAATACTCGATTAGCCTGTTTTTGAAGAAAGCTTATATACTTTTTTACATAGCAGGTTTATATTCAAAATTGACTTATAACCTTTTAAAAATCTTTAAAGGCACCCCCTATTACTATGTTATTAAGTGCCTCATCAAATTATTAAAAAATATGTAACTTGAACTGTTTTCTTTAACGAATCTCTGCATATGTCTTGGTTTATTCAGCTTTTGTAAATCGTTTTACTACACAAAATGCAGCTCATCTTAACATATTTTAGATTGATAAACAATATTATTGATCTGGAATGAACATTAGAGATTATCTTACACAGTCACTATATTTTAGGGATGAGAAAGCTGAAGTCCAGAAGAATGGAAACCACATATAGCAGAGCAGAGGTGAAAACGTCTATCTTCTTGCTTTTAGGACAGTGGAGTCATATCTTCATAGGTATTAAGTTCTAAATTTAGTAAGGAAAAAGTAAACATGGTAAAAACTACCATTTATAATCCCATAGGAAGGGATATACAATTGAATCTAGTTTTCTTCAATATTGAAACATTTGGTTATTTCTTCTGGGATATCCAGATAATTTAGATGGTGCATGTCTTCATTAGACTCAGCTATCTATACTTTTGTGAAACTAGGCAGTAACAAATGGTCTCAAAATCTCATTGGCTTAATTCAATTAAAGGTTATTTTTTCCTCCAGTTAGGGTTCAATGTTGGGTTGGTGGCATATCTATTCCAAGGGAATAGATCATCCCATGGTCCCACCATCTCACCATTTTGTAGTTTCAAGGTCACTCTGGCATTACCCTTTTGGTAGAACGGGAAGAGATTTTAAAATTTGGAATCATAACATCTTACCATAGCTTGCATTTAGGAACCATGTTGTACAAAAACTACACATATTTAAGCATTAGAATAATGCTCTGCATGAGAGGTGCTCGTACTCTTAAAGGCAAGTAGAGATGGCAAATTAATAGTAAAATATTTATTTATTTATTTATCACCTTTTTCCTGCTCACTGAAGTATTTCAGTAACAATTAAGGAAAGCACTGAAAACACTTGTTTTTTTTCTTGGAAGATACACTTCCTGCTTTCCAGAGATTAAGAGAATAGTAGCAGAAACAGACACAAAATAAGCTATAATACAATGTTTTAAGCCAAGAAGCTGGTGTTTTTAAAACAGAGTGATTAATGTCAAAACCTGGTGACCATGTTCTGTTGTTTATCCCTGCTCTTATAGGTGAAATTCTCTCTACCTGAAAGAAGAATATTTACTAATTTAATTCAAATTATACGGTACTCAAGTGTTAGGAGTAAAAATATTAAAACATAATATAAGTAGATTCACTATAAAGAGAGGACCTTATTGGGTGAAAGTAAAGTAATTGTACCTTCTATAAGCACAACTTCTATTATAAAATTAAAATAGATTTTAAAAGCAGAGATTATTAAAAGAGCAATTAATACTTATTAGAAACATCTTTCCATTCCCAACTGAATAGAGAGAACTGAAGGGTAAATCTGGGTATTTTCAACCTTAAAGTATTGATCATATACAAAATCCTCTCAAAAAATATATTCTGTGTAGGATTTTATATACAGGCCTACTGAAGTTATCTAAATATTGTATGAATAATTTTGGGCTGGGTGTGGTGGCTCATGCCTGTAATCTGAGCACTTTGGGAGACCAAGGCAGGAGGATGACTTGAGCCCATGTGTTTGAGACCAGCCTGGGCAACATAGTAGGATTTCATCGCTACAGGAAAAAAAAAAAAAAAAAAAAAAAAATTAAAAAAATTAAAAATTTAGCCAGGTGTGGTGGCATGCATCTGTAATTTTTGTTAAAATATTGTTTCTGGGTGTGTCTGTGAGGGTGTTTCCAGAAGAGACTGTTATTTGAATCAATGGATTTAGTAAAGATTAGCCCTCATCCAATATGAGAGGAAGCATTCAGTTGGCTCAGGGATCAGATTGGGGGTGGGTGGGAAACAGAGGAAAGGTGAGCTCTCTTCTGTCCCTGGGGCAACTGTCTTTTCCTGCTCTTTCATATCAGGACTCCAGATTCTCAGTCCTTTGAAATCCAGGACTTGCACCCTGCCTGGCCCACCCACCTCCCTTCTACATCCTTCAGATTTAGGATGAGAATTACACTCCCCTAGTTCCCCTAGTTCTGAAGCCTTACTTTACAAATAAAATGATACTTACCTTTATCTATATTCTTTTTCACATTTAAAAATATGCTTTTGAGTTGTTTCTTTATACTGGTCTATATTTCTTTATTTTATTTTTAGTTGATGCATAATAATTGTATATATTTATGGGATACAGAGTAAAATTTTGGTATGTGTGTATAATGTGTAATGATCAAATCAAGGTAATTAGTATATCCATCACCTCAAACATTTATCATTTTTTTTGTATTGTGAATATCAATATCTCTTCTAGCTTTTTGAAAATATACAATAAATTATAATTAACCATATTCATCCTACAGTGCTCAAAACACCAGAACTCATTCCTCTTATCTAGCTGTAATTTTGTATCTGTTAGCAAACCTCTCCCTGTCTTCTCCTCCCTCAATCCCTTTTCAGCCTCAGATATCCACAATTCTACTCTCTACTTCCATGAGCTCAAAATTTTTTTAGCTCTTACATATGAGTAAGAATATGTGTTATTTATCTTCTATGCCTGACTTATTTCACTTCATATAATGACCTCCAAACTCATCCATTTTGCCACAAATGGCAGGGTTTTATTCTTCTTCATAGCTGAATAGTATTCCATTGTGTATATAACGCCATGTTTTCTTTATCTTTTAGTCTGTTGATAGACCTTAGGTCAATTCCATAGCTTGGCTACTATGAATAATGCCGCAATAAACATGAAAGTGCAGGTATCCCTTTGATGTACCGATTTCCTTTTTTTTTTTTTTTTTTTTTGGGTAAATACCCAGTAATAGGACTGCCTGATCGTGCTGTAGTTCTATTTTTAGTTTTTCCAGAAACCTTCATACTTTTTTCAATAACAGCTGTACTAATTTACATTCCCAACCAACAAAGTACAAAAGTTCCCTTTCCTTTATCCTCACCAGCATTTGTTAATTTTTGTCTTTTTTGATAATAGACATTCTAACTAAGGTGAGATATGTTATTGTGGTTTTGATTTGCATTTTCCTGGTGATTAGTGATATGGATATATTTATATCTTAGTTGAACATTTCTATGTATTCTTTTGAGAAATAACTATTCAAGTCCTTTACCAACATTTTGGTAATATTCGTGTTTATTTTTATCCTTCGAGTTGCTTGGGTTCCTTGTACATTCTGGGTATTAGTTCCTTGTCAGATGATTAGTATTATTTTCCCCTATTCTGCAGGTTGTCTCTTCACTCTGCTGATTGTTTCCTTTGCTATGCTCAATATTTTTAGTTTAATATTGTTTCATTTGTATACTTTGTGGTTGTCTGTTCTTTTGAAGTCTAAACCACAAAATATTTGTTTAGACCAATGTCCTAAAGTGTTTCCCTGTATTTTCTTCTACTAGTTTTATAGTTTTGAGTCTTACATTTAAGTGTTTAACCACTTTTGAGTTGATTTTTGAATATGATGTGAGATAGGGGTCTAATTTTATTCTTCTTCATATAGATATCCAATTTTACCAGCACAATTTATTTAAGAGATTGCCCTTCTCCCATTGAATGTTCTTGGTGTCTTTGTGAAAAATCAGTTGGTTGTAGAGAAATTGACTAATTTCTGTGTTCTCCTTTCTGTCCAATTGATTTTCAATTTCTTTCTTCAGTGTTTTGTAGTTTTCATTGTAGAGGTATTTTTTTGTAGCTCTTGTAAATGGAATTGTTTTCCTTTTTATCTGGTTTGTTATTAATACAGAGAAATGCTACTGATCTTTATATGTTGATTTTACCTTATAAAATATACAGAATTTATTTATTAGTTCTACGATTTTTTTTGATGAAGTATTTAGGTTCTTCTATGTATAAGATCATGTCACCTGCAAAGAACAACACTTTGACTTCCCTTTTTAAAAATTCGAATGCCCTTTTTTTCTGTCTCTTGCCTAATTGCTGTGGCTAGGACTTCCAGTATCATGTTGCATAAGAGTGGTGAAAGTGGCACTCCTTGCCTTGTTTTAATTGTTAGAGGAAAGGCTTTTGGTTTTCCCCAGTTAGTATGATGTCAGCTGTGGACTTTTCATATATGGTCTTTAATATGTTAAGGTATGTTCCTTCTATTTTAAATTTGTTGAGAATTTTTATCATAAAAGGATGTTAAATTTAATAAAATGCTTTTCTTGTGTTTTTTGAGATGATCATGTGATTTTTATTCTTTATTTTGTTGATGTGATATATCATATTTATTGATTTACACATGTGGAAGTGTCCTTGCATCCCTAGTTTAAATCCCAGTTGATCATGGTGTGTTATATTTTTGATGTCTTTTTGGGCTCAGTTTGCTTATATTTTGCATCCATGTTCATCAGGAATATTGGCTTGTAGTTTTCTTTTTATGTTATGTCCTTTCCTGGTTTTGGTATCAGAGTAATGTTAGCCTTGTGGAACAAGTTAAGACTAATTCTAGTCTCTTTAATTTTTTAGAGAATTTTGAAAAGAACTGATATTAGTTAATCTTTAAAAGTTTGGTAGAATTCAGCAGTAAAGCCATCTGGTTCTGTGCTTTTGATGGAAGATGTTTTTATACTGATTAAATATTTTTATTTATTATTCATTTGTTTGGGCTTTCTATTTCTTCCTGGTTCAGTCATGGTGGTTATATGTGTCTAATAATTTTTTCATTTCTTTTAGGTTTTCCAATTTCTGTGATATCAGTTGTAATGTCTTCTTTTTTGTTTCTGATTTTACTTATTTGGGTTTTCTTGTTTCTTTTTTGTTATAGTAGTGAGCAGTTTATCACTTTCGTTTATTAAAAAAAAAACAGTTTTCATTTTGTTGATGCTGTGAATTTTTTAGTCTTTATTTCTGTTCTGTTCTTTATTATTTTTATTTCTATTAATTTCGGATTTGTTTTATTATTAATTTTCTTGCTCCTTGAGGTGCATCATTAGGTGGTTTATTTGAAATCGTTCTGCTGTTTTGAGGTAGGCATTTATATATAAACTTTCCTTTTACTGCTTTATCTATATCCTATTGGCTTTGGTATGTTGCATTTTCATGATTATTTGTTTCAAGTTTTTTTCTTAATTTTCCTAGTTTTTTCATGAGCCCATAGTTATTTAAGAGCCTGTTTAATTTTTATGTATTTGTACAGGTTTTTAAGTTCTTCTTGTTATAGATTTCTAGTTTTATTCCACTGCAGTCTGAAAAGACATTAAATTAAAAAAATATTGCTAACACTTGTTTTGTGGCCTAATATGTAATCTATCCTGGAGAATGTTCCATATGCTGATGGGAGGAATGTGTGTTTTTCAGCTCTTAAATGAAATGTTCTGTAAAAGTCTATTAGGTATATTTGATCTATAGAGCATTTTAACATGGATGTTTCTTTGTTGATTTTCTCTCTAGATTGTTTTCTAATGCTGAAAGTGAGGTGTGGAATTCTTTAACTATTGTTTTATTGGGATCTCTCTCTCTCTTTAGCTCTAATAATACTTGCTTTATGTATCTGGGTGCTCTGGTATTTAGTGTATCAAGTTACAATTTTTTTTTTTTTTTTTTTTAAGACAGAGTCTTGCTCTGTTGCCAGGTGCCAGGCTGGAGTGCAGTGGCGCGATCTTGGCTCACTGCAACCTCTGCCTCCCGGATTCAAGCAATTCTGCCTCAGCCTCCCGGGTAGCTGGGACTACAGGCACACGCCACCATGCCCAGCTAATTGTTTTTTGTATTTTTTAGTAGAGACGGGGTTTCACCATGTTGGCCAGGATGGTCTCGATCTCTTGACCTTGTGATCCGCCCGCCTCGGCCTCCCAAAGTGCTGGGATTATAGGCGTGAGCCACTGCGCCCAGCCAGTTTTCTTTTTTATTCCCATCCTTTTTATTTGGAGGATTCCCTTCAAGAATACTTTTCCTGTAGTTTATTTTACCATTTCCTAGCATATCTGCCATTTAAGAATTAAGATTCAGGTGTGGTACTGTTCCATGTGTATCTAATGTTGGATGATCTAATATCTGATCTGCTGCTGTAAATTTAAGACAACTGAATACTACTGTTAAAGCATACCAAGCAAATCAGCTGAGAAAGAGAAAAAAAAATCTGAAATCAAAGCAAACATTTCTTGGACATATTTGTAGATGTATTGTGCTTCTATGCTTTCATGTGAACTTAATGGTCAACCATGGGTGAGGAAATAAATTTGAAAGCTAACTGAATGCTCTGGCCCATGTTTCCATGTATCACCTGCATCATCTGGACTTTTAAATTTATTCTGTCACACATGGATGGTTGAGTTCTCCAAATAAAGTTGACAAGAGGCAATTCTTTTATGTTTGTGTTAATCTCAACTCACTGAGAAAGCAACTGCTTTTGTGTAGAGTTTTCCTGAATTTGTTTAGAGTTTTCCTCACGAAATAGAATATGTAAATGAATTATCAACTATCAAATTATAATAGTAAAATGAAGCTGGAGCATATTCACAAAAATAATTACTGGAATATTCCATTTGTTTGAAGAATTACCCTTCTCTTTGCCCCTAACTCTCTCTCTCTACTCTCTGCTCACACACACAGAGGAGGGAGACAGAGAGAGAGAGAGAGAAAGACTGATGTGTAGAACTAGCATTTTGGGATCTGAAACAAATCTGGATTTTGTTACTATCAATGTGAAATGATAACAAAGTCTTTCAAACTTGCTCACATCAGTTACGTCTGCGAAAACACCTGCAAATTAACATAGTGCTCATTGCTCATCCTCTTTTTATGTAACAATATTTACTTACACATTAATTTCCATTTGAATTATTTTGCCACATCAATATGCTCTTCCTAGACAGTGGACAGAGCACATGTTTTCATTCCACATGCTGAACTGAAATGACTCACCTCAGTATAATGTGGCATTTTCACACTGTAATTGTTTTGGGTAATGAAATTGAGCTCAGTAGTTGTGACATTTTAAATATTAAAAATGTACATTTCTAATAATAAAATTTGAGGTATGATTTAGAATTTTCCTCTAAATTAAAGCTATAAAATACATGACAAATTGAACAAAAAAAGAAATTCTTAATTTTATTAAATATTGTATTTTAAAAGATTAGTTTTAAATTACTGAATGTTAAAAACAGCTATATTGACACAAAATCAGCATATAAAATACATGGTATAAAAAGCCATTGTTTCAGTGAGAAATAATACAACAAAAGCTGATTGATAAATTGTCTTAATCTTACATTAAATTGGCTTTAAGAAATTAATCTTGGTACAACTTTTGAATTGCTTATAATTATAATTATCCTTGATTCTTTTAAAAAAAATCTAGTTGATTACTATTAATTTGTCTTCACACATATATGCCAGGACTTTTCCACATAGATATCTTAATTTTATAGAAATTAGTGACTGTTCTCAAAACGTTTTGGTCCTAGCATATTATTTTTTTTTTTCAGGTGGGTTTGCCAATTTGCCAACATATTTGTCAAAGATAATTATAATAAAATTCTATTTGTAATGTCTATAAAAATGTAGCATTCCATTGTTAAATATTTCTATCAATAAGCTCAGTACTACATTTTGTGTCAATAGTTTCCAATTTTCTTAAACTTTTTCAGTAGCTACAAAGGCAACGTTAAAATAACATTATAGTTTATAACATCAAAAAGTTAAAAAAAGGTAAGGGAAATTGACCCAAGGTCTTCAATTTCATGAAAGCATTTTTCCTATCATGAAGTAATGATTTGACACTTTCATAGTATAATTATGACAGGGGGGATAGTGTAGGGAGAAGATTAAAGGAAGGGGGTAAAAATAATTGCTCTTTTCATTTTGAAATTTCTCCAACTGTGATGTTTATGTATTGAACAAAACCTCAAACTTTCAGAAAAGTTGCAGTAAGTCCACTACAAAAAACATTTTTCTCCTGAATCATTTGAAACTAAGTTGCTGATATTAAGTCCTATCCTTCACAAATGCGTTAGTGAATATTTCCTACAGTGTACAATTCTTCTACATATTGCAGTAAAACCATCAAAATCAGAATAATAGTATTGATACATAATGCAGCCTAGTTCCCAGACTCTGTTCAAGTTTCACTCATTGTCCCACCTATATCTTTGATAATAAAACTGCAGTACAGAATCATTTGCATTTAGTTGTCTCCTTTTTCTGGAACAGTTGCTCAGACTTTCTTTTGACCGGTATTCATGACAATGATGCTTTTCAAATGTATACCCAGCTAGTTTGTAGAATATCCTGCAATTTGGGTTTCTGACTCTTCCTCATAATTAGAGGCAGGATATGCATTTTCTGCAGGAACATTATAGGTGTAATACTGTGTTCTCATTGCATCCTATCAGGTGTGCACAATTTCAAAGTGTTCCATTGCTGATGGTGTTCACTTTGATCATTTGATTATAGTGGTGTCTGCCAGGCTTCTGTGTAAAATTATATTTTTTCCCTTTTGTTCTGATAAATTTTGTGGGGAGGTAACTTAAAGCAATATAAATATCCTGTTTCTAATTAAGCTATCAATTTACTTACATGTTTCAGCATGGATGAATGATTTCCTATGTTATCCACTGGTTTGTAATCTGTTTTAATCATTTATTTTGAACTCACATTGACCCATTTTTGCCAGTGGGAGTTCCTTCAAATTGGCTTTTTTTGTTGTGGTTGCTGTTCTGTTGATGTGTCTCCATCACTATCCCCCATCATTCTTGGAGCACTTCCCTACTTCCTGACAGAGCAATAATTCTTTTGTACTTCCTATTTGCTATACCAGAGAGCAGGGATTAACCTTTTTCTTTTTTCCTTAGCAGCCCTGATTTCTTTTAGTAAAAGATGGCATTTAAAAATCAATATTTCTATCACTTTTGGGTGTCACTGCTCCAAGAGTTAGTTAAAGAAAAACACACACACATACATATGCTTGTAGGAGAGAGAAAAAATTATCTTTATCTTAGTGATTCTTAATTGGAATATATTTCTATACCAAAAAAATGCATTATCGGGGGGAGAAAAACAGAACTTCAATAACATGTATACCTCATATATACCTGAGAGATATCCAGAGAAATGAGTAAATCTCCAGTAGGTGGCATTGAATTCAAGCTTAAATACATTTGTCCATTGAAACAAAGAAAGAAGGCCGAGGGGAAGCCCAGCAATAGAGACTTGACCAAAAAAAGAGCACAGTAAACAAGAGCAAGGTTTATTACACAGATTTAACCAGTGCTATCTTCATCTATTTGAATATCTTGTATTTTAGAGTCATCCTTCTCTTCCTGCTACAGAGAGGGAGACATCCTTAAAAGTGGAGATTTCCTTTATAGATATAAATTTCACTTACAGAAGAGTAACTTCTCTATTTTTACAGCTTCTCTTATGTCTGCAGTTTCTCAAAATAATCAGCCAAAAATAATTCTTATGACAAATAGGCATATTTTAGGGTGTCATATTCTGGTCTTCTACATATACACACAGTTATCATGGATACACACACACACACACACACACAAATTGGGTTCAGAGCACACTACTTTAAAATATTGCATCTTGGAATTTGAGAAAACAGCAGAATCAGGAAGGAAACTCTTGTGTTCCCCTCACCCGTTCTCCCCTGAAGCAGGTCATAAGCCCACCCCATTTGAGAGGCACTCTGCACATACCTGGAGGAATAGAACATCTTAATCTCTGAAGACACAGAAAAGAATCTGAACAAACAGGCTTTGCTAAACTTCCCCAGTTTATTGCAATCAGACCATACTATTTTATTTTCAATTATATTACCTCGTGACTGTCTGTTCCTCATCAAACCTAAGCATAAAATACACAGATTTTCCTGTTTCTTTGGGTCCTTATTACTGAAGGCTTACATGTCACATAAAATTTATATTAAATATATTTATGGTTTTCTCTTGTTCATCTGCCTTTTCTTGTAGAGACCTCAGCTATGAACTTAGTGATCAGAAAAAATATTTCTTTTCTCGTACAATATATACACAGATTGATTTATATCTATATTTATCTCTGTGTCTATTACTAGATACCAAAAACATGAGTTTCCACTAATACAGACGATGAAATTCTGCATCACAGGGTTTATTTTGGATTTGTCCCTTTCTATATTTTTAATGTTCTTGTCTAACAGTGAGAAACTTATTTCCACTGTGTTTGATATAGAGACTTATTTGATCAACCTTGTATGTAATCCATCTTCTATTTCTAACACCACCCACTCATGTGGGCAAAATCCCTCCCCACCCAGCTCTGACTACCAATTCTGGGATATCCGTTTTGGAGGCTCTATCTAACCAACTTGCACTGTGACACCCACTACCAGTTCCCTCTTTCTATCTTAATTGAATGCCTTCCTTACCCTGTAGTGGCTCTGACACCTCAGGTTGACTCATTTGCCCTGTATGCATACCATCCTCAGCCAACTTAGGCTTTGAAACCCAGAGTTGGGCCGCTTGCCTACACAAAAATCTTCCTTGTGCTTTCTGGGCTCCCACACTCCCCCTCTAAGTCAGCAGCCAGGTAGCTTCCCTGCTCATAACCCTCAGCTCCAAATCCTGCCCCAGCACACAGTGGCTACATCTCTCCTTCTTTGCCTGGTTTGGATAGCCACTTTGCTTGGATCTATTGGCCTTTGGCCTTAAATTGTTCATGAGAAGAAGGAAGAGGAAGAGAAGAAAGAAGAGATTTGCATTTAAAATATTCTTTCTTACATGTGCTTAGTATGTTTCGCTTCCCAAGTGGAAACCTCAGAATATTTACACGAAATTGGGTCTAAGAAGCTTTTTACTATGTAGTGGCAAATGAGTGCTTTTGACATGGACAGTAAATCCTTTGGAAGTAAACAAAATAAAACAAAATACCTTCCATAGTATCAGGCATCAACTTTTTATTGACAGTGATGTATAATATTGTGCAACTGATGGTAAGAACAAACATAGTATTTGAATTTAATCTTCTTTTTAATCTTGAACAATTTCTAAATTGTTTTAATGCAAATTCACACATTTCAACAAATGTTCTAATAGGGAAATTTGAGAAAGAAAAAAATATTTCAAGCTAAAGTGAATAGCATAATACTCCAAGCCCCTTATAATTTGGCAGGACTATTGAAGAATAGAATGTCTAACTGTTAGCCTAGTTTTGCCATAACCTATAAACTTCAGTTTTTTCATTGAGCTTTATGTAAAGAAGAAAATGAGAAGTTTTTCAAAGAAATAATTGAGTATATTGAAGAAAAAGCAACTAAAACAAAATAGAACAAATAACAAATAATAAAAACAAACCACACATCACACACCATGTAACGCAAACAAGCTTTAATAAATATTAGGTCAATCTCAATTGAGAATAACACCACTAGTCATTAGCTTTACAATTTTGGTCTTACATTTGTGCATTAATGAATATGCTCTCAGTAATTTGATCATGGCTACTGTGTTTCATGTATCTGATATTTAAAATAAAACGAAGACAAGGGTCAATTTTATTGGCAGTAAATATGGGAGTTACCATAGCAACTTTTGCAGTATGATAAGTGTGGTTTATCTTAGAAAAGCATTTGTGATTTCCTTCTGCGGCCCCTAGGTTTTTATATTAATCTCCTCTATGTCTAAAGGAATGTTTAAAAAAGGTTTTCAGTTTTATGAAGACAAAGATAACAAGAACAGATTATCACTTTTAGATGGTACTGTACTCTCCAGTACACTGTAAAATGTCATTTATTCATTTCTTTCAATAAGTATAATTTCAAAGATCAGTTCATTGCTGGCATATATTTGGTTGTGTTTTCATGATAGGAGATTATCTGCCTTATATAATTGTAGATTCTGGTTGCTTTAGCAACAAAATGTCTGCTTTAAATTTAGAAACTCATCTAATTTCTGTCACTTTATTCTTTACTGTTAAGGAGACAAGCTGTTTTCTGTTAAATAAAAAATAAAAAGAGTAAATGGGTGAATTCTCAAGATCTGTTCTTTGTTTCGGTTTAAACTAAGTGGAGAAGTAACAACCAATTTTGATGAAAAGTAAAAGATTTGTTTTTTATATAGGTAGGCTCTATGTTAGAGAAGTAAATGCAGTAAGGAAACAGATTCCTTAGTTATGGATTTCATGGATATGTGATCAATGCCATCTATGGAATTTATTGTTATTATTTTTATTTGAGACAGAGTTTCACTTTTGTTGCCCAGGCTGGAATGCAATGGCGCAATCTCACTGACTGCAACCTCTACCTCCCAGGTACAAGCGATTCTCCTGTCTCAGCTTCCCAAGTAGCTTGGATTACAGGCATGTGCCACCATGCCCTGCTATATGGAATTTATTTTAACAAGGTGTAGCTTTAGAAATGTAAAGAATGGGGCTGGGCACGGTGGCTCATGCCTGCAATTCCAGCACTCTGGGAGGCCTGAGGCAGGTGGATCACCTGAGGTCAGGTATCCAGGACCAGCCTGGACGACATGGCGAACCCTCGTCTCTACTTAAAAAACAAAAATTAGCTGGGCATGGTGGCAGGCATCCGTAGTTCCAGCTATTCGAGAGGTTGAGACAGGAGAATTGCTTGAACCCGAGAGGCAGAGGTTGCAGTGAGCTGAGCTCAGGCCACTGCACTCCAGCCTGGGCTGAAAGAGCAAAACTCCATCTGAAAAAAAAAAAGTAATGTAGAGAACTGGCATATAGAGTGGGCTTTGCTAGTGCTTCCTTAAAGGAGTATCCTGCTTCTAAAAGATCAGCTTTTAAACTGTTAAAACATACCCTCATACAAATAGATAACAAACATGGGTTACAGTTTTATTTATCTCATCAACGACAAGGGTTTGTCTTTGAGGAATCTATGAGGAACTGTGATTAACATAGTCAATAAGGAAAGAAGTAATGATATAAGCCTTATGTCCTATAGGGCAATGCCAGGTAAACTATCTCTATTAGGCAAGGCAGAAAAATCACTGCTTATCAGTTTCCTATAAACTAACCTCTAACTTTACAGGGCTGCAAAATGCTTAGGCCTGCATCATTTGTGGATAGTATGTCATACAAAGTTACACTTCCTCAAGAGAGTAAAAAGAATTCACATGATGGGATTATCAGGAAGTGCTCTGTCATGATATTAACAATCGTCATCCTCATCATTCTGCCTTATTTCTAACTTTTGGATATTTTTCTGTCACATTTTTATACTTTAATACTGCCAATAAATTCAATAAATGAGTTACAAAAATAAAGTTATTTTTCTAAGAAAGTTATTAGGAACATAAGAATAATGCTGAGGTCCTCAGATTCTCTTGAGGATCACATAGATATCAGAGAAGAATCATATTCTAATGCCGTAAGATCAAGAGACACAACTTTATCCTCACCTTCTAATGGTAGATTGGTTTGTTTGATTACTGTTTAGGGAACTTGAGTATAAGATCTGAAAGGAATGTTAGCAAACATGTATTTACTCTTGGTACAGTTAAGAAAACTGAAGTTCAATAAATTATTAATTGCCTAAGAGTTTGTTGCAAGTTAGTGACTAAAATTGTTATATCCTAACAACCAGCAGTGCGTCTTTCCTTCTGTTAACTCATTTGTCAACTTGAATACCATAGTAAGTGTCCCAGAGCACTTATTTATTGCCAAGAAAAAAGGAAAAATGAAAGCGGTATCTTCGAGGGAACTAACAAAAAGTTGAAAATAATGGTGCTCTGAAAACAAAATGGTCTCAGTAGGCAAAGCTGATTTCTAAATTTCAATGCGCTACACTCAACACTTTCTGGAGAGCATTGTGGATTTCTTGGCAGAAATTTGTGATAATTTAAATAATACATTTTCTACCATAAGCATTTTCAAATAATAAGTGTCACTTTATTAGAAGTCAAAGTGGGGGAGTTTTCCCAGGCATATGGGAAAGATGACAATTTGAAGTTTCTTACATTCTTCTATAGCAAGTAAGGACGGATGGCAGAAAGCACAAAAGTATAACTGAATGCATTCTAATAGAAAAAATTGCAAAGTGAAGGTTTTTTTTTTTTATTGTTTGAGGAACAAGGGGAATTTTTATTTTACCATTTTGTTTCCTAATTGTTAAACAGGACATATAAGCCAAGAAACTGTTTAGCTTAAAAATGCTACAACTCTAGATAGAAATTGTTGTATTTAATTAGAAATAAGGTGGCTCAGCTGAGCAAGGCGGCTCACGCCTTTAATCCTAGCACTTTGGCAGGCTGAGGTGGGCCGATTGCCTGAGCTCAGGAGTTCAAGACCAGCCTGGGCAATATAGTAAAATCCAGTCTCTACTAAAAATTAAAAAAATTAGCTGGGTGTGGTGGCACACATCTCTAATCCCAGCTACTTGAGAGGCTGAGGCATGAGAATTGCTTGAACCTGGGAGGCAGAGGTTGCAGTGAGCCAAGATCATGCCACTGCATTCCAGCCTGGGTAGCAGAGTGAAACTCTGTCTCAAAAAGAAAGAAAGAAAGAAAAAGAAAGAAAGATGGAAGATGGCTCATTTTTGCTACATGTGTTTACTCAGTAGCTGGTATAAATTGTACTGAAAGAGCGTGCAAGAAATTTCACAGTACTTTTTATAAATATAAATGAATCTGACTCTAAGCTCTCAGTCCATTGGGATGATGGGAAATTCAGTCTCAAGTCTTTACTGGGATTCTCCTCCCCTCCACTCCTCCCCCCAGGTCTTGGAAAGGTCAAGAGTATTTAATGAGGAGTCAGGTATTTCCCATCATTATAGATTTGGTGATCCTATTATCTAAACCAACAGCGTCTCTTGAAGGCAGCATTTGCTGAGACCAAGGATTTTGGACAAGCATCCTTTTGGAGTCATTGCCAATTCTTATCTCTGAGAAGGCAGAGAACTTTGGTAGTGAAACTTCCAAGCCCCCCAAACCACCTCCTGTTTTTAATCTGGGGACTAATGTCTAACACATCTACTTACCTCAGGGGGCTTTCCTCTGTCCTCCCTCTCTGCGATAATCCAGCATGATTCCCTTAATCAATCTAGATTTTTAGAAACAAAGATTGGTAATTGTTCCTTAGACAACTTTAGATTTTAAACCTGGCTAATTTTTTTTAAAACAGAAGAGAAAGAAAATTACAGGCAGAATTAAATACAAATAATAACTCAATAAATTATTCTTCCATTGTGGTTTTTAAAAATTATATATAATTTAGATATTTTATACAATATTGATGTTGCTGTAACAAACATAGATGTCATAGGTTATTTTTAAAAAATATAAACTGGTAATACTCAAAGGACTTAGAAATTAGATTTGTTACTATTAAAATAGCCTTCTACATTAGGAAAAACTCAAGTGTTAACTTTCTTTTGACTATTACTTCTATGAATGGTTTTAGTTCATTTGTTTTATTCATGGGGTGTGATTTTGTTTTGGCCATTTTAAAATGGTAGGAATGATTATGACTTTATTTTATTGACTTATTCCTCTGGTTCTCAGCATTTTCTCAGAAAATTAGAGTATTTCAGTGCTTAAGATGTGGAGAGAAAATCCCAAATCATCTTAAATAGGATCATTTTCACGATATTTATCTTTGTTGGAGAGACTTTCAAGGCTTATCCCTAAGAATCTATTAAAGCCTCTTATCAAAACACATTCATTATCAAATGAGTTGTTTGATTTTAGCTCTCTTCTTTCTGATTTTGCGCAAATATGGCAGAGCAAATTTGCTCCTCTGGCTTTGTCAGCCCTTTTCACATATTTGTACTTATTTGATGCAGGAAACCAGGATATATTTGACCTCAGTTACCTTTATCTTCTCCAAGCTTTCCCACAAAACCATCTGGTTTTACCATTGTACCCACCTCCCTTCTTTTTGTACTAAATGTTTACGTAAATTCCTTTTCTAAGCCAGTTTGTATGACAGTTTCTAATTTGCTGCAACATGAAAATTGGAGAACAAAGAACTTAATGCCAAATGTTCAAGTTATTTAGAATTTCTGTATGTCAACACCGAGAGGGATGAACGAGTTCTCAGCCTATGTGTTGCCAAATCATATCATCAGCACCTCTGTATTATGATAGATATATTTCTAATATAGTCTTAGAAACAGTTTAGCATTATTATAACTGGAGGACTGGGGAAAATTATGTTTGTATGTGAAACTCTGTAGTCCAAGCAATGAGATTCCTCTATATCAAAAATAGTTTCTCTAAATGTCTGGTGCAATTTCCATTTTAAGTTTAGTAAACTACAGAGATGCTCCAATTTTCGTGGAATTAAGAAACTGATCTGCATTAATTTGTATTTAGACCTATGCTAACCTCTTCGTTTTCTTAATCAGAATTAGCCCTTTTATTTTAACTGAGTTTGTTAGGTAGCTTTGTTTACAGATTCACCTCTCATTTCTTCTTTTAAGGAGTTTTGCTTACTCAGTACTTTTGCCAAAAATTGCTTCTGAAGTTTTTGGCTTTTTAACTTTTGCACGTTCTTTCTAAATTCATTTTCATCATTTTTATCTATTGAACTATTACCCATCCTGTGAGGTTCAACTGAAGTTCTGTCTCCATGAGACATCTCTTCATTATCCCAGGTGGTTCTTTTCCCTCTGAATTCATATGGCATTTCAGTTCCTCTTCTACACACTTTGAATTTGAAATTTTTGAATGTAAGTAATATCTCCTTGATTAGATTATAAGAGTCCTGGTGCGTAAGAGAGTCTGTTGTATATTTTGGAATAGATACTTTTCCAATTTCAGAAACATAGTATTCATTCAATATTTATTTGTTGAATGAGTGGTAAAGACTACATATAGCTATTGCTTTGAAGCCTATGTCTTGTCTAATAGCAGCTCCCTCTCACATAATCAAAACAAAAACAAAATTAGAGTGACTAAAGACTAAACATTGCAAAATAGGCTTCTACTTTTCCTTGATTCAGCTGCTTTTCTACTTATCTTGACCCTGACTTCCTCTTTTACATATTATTTCCACCTTATGCAAGAAGTATGGAAAGTCAAGGGAAATAAGTCAATGTCTTAGTATTAGAATCAGTCAGGATTTTTCTACTTGCTAGTCTCCTACATCAAGCAACTTACATATCTGTATTCCTGACTCTTGCTTTTCCTGGCCTTTAATTGCTAGTATAACCTTCCACCTTGATGGGCATTATTAATTTTCATCTCTCTCTTGACAACAGAGGGTAATTGACTCCCAGACTGTTCTGTGGGCTCTTGTCCTTCTCCATGACTTTTTAAAGAACATGTCTCCCACCCAGCCTTATACTTACCCCTCCCCCTCCTTGATATGTAGTGTTGTCTCTACTTAAAATAAACCAATGGATGAGGGTGAAAAGCTGAGATGAGGACTGAGAAAGAAGGATTAATTATAAAAATGGGAATTAAGCTGTAAAACATATTATATAGGTGATATCACTGAGGCTCAAAGAGATTCATGCAGTAACTTGCCCAATGGTACTCAAGTGGCAGAACCATGAGTTGAGCTCCCCTGTACCCTTAGTAATTAGAGAAAAATTGTTGAACAATTACAAATAATTTTAACTCAAAATATTAACTAAGTTGCTGGGTTTCTCCAGTTTTTATAGGAGTAGCTGAGATGATTGTCTTTGGCTGAGATTATGGAAAGGGACACTGGGACTGGTTAAACATGTCACAGTGGTAACATCTACATGTCTTCTCGGAAATGTTTCCAGAACCTGAGTCTTCCAGGGGAAAGAGAAGAGCCTTCACTGGTAAAGTTTAGGGGATCTTATGAGAAATTGTGTGATATGCACAAAGATTATTTTTCTTTAATCTCAAAAATACTATTTTTTCTTCTGCAGGAGATTGGGTTTTATCAGAAGATTCTAGCTCTTCAGTGTAGTGGGTGGTAAATCTTCCAGAAAGTTTGTGTATCTAATCATAGAAATGTGCCATTTAATCATCCTTTCTTTGTGCTCTGGCACAGCTACCAAATTTTGAGATGAATGGGGCATATTTTTAGTAGGGTCAAGGGAAACTTTTCTGTAGTCATATATCGGCAAGTGGGCAGATGCTTTATTATATGGATGTCATGATGGGTATTTTTTTGCTATGATATGTTATAGCAAAGGCTTTCAAGACAAACTGCCATCAACCAAATGCTGGAAAAGCTTGCTTTTCATGTTTGTTCTCTTTGATTTTCTTAGTGTCGACAGTGAGTTTACAGTGCTGAATTCACTCTTGCTAGCATATAATTTTCTTGTTCAATACTAAATTTCATGGGGTGAAGGATAGCCAAGTGGAAAGAATTTCATTTGCATGTGTAAAATGATTTACAATCCAAAAGAGATAATTATTTAAGAAACACTATTTCTTTTACTGTTTTCTGCCACCTGGCAAGTTAGGAAAGGCAGAAAAAACTACTTTATCATATGTATAAGAAACTGAAGCCTAGACAATTATGTGACCTGCCTAAGATAACAGATAATGTGAGACAACCAGGACAGGAACCATATCACCATGAAGACTTCTTAACTCCTTCTCACTTCTTTAAGACTGTAAGCTCCACTAGGACAGAAACCTTATCTCTAACTTTTTCAATATAGTGCCTTCAGCCCTTATTTTTATAATTAACCATTTATATTTGTCTCAAATAAAATATTTTCCTTCCTTCTTCTCTCCCCTCTCTTCCTCTATCTTTCCCTCTCTCCCTTCTTTCTTTTTTTCCTCTGTTTCCTTTCCCCTTTTGTATTAGTCCATTTTCACACTGCTGATAAAGACATAGCTGAGACTGGGCAATTTACAAAAGTAAGAGGTTTATTGGACTTAAATTTCCATGTGGCTGGGGGAGGCCTAACAATCATGGTGAAAGGTGAAAGGTGAAAGGCATGTCTCACATGGCAGCAGACAAGAGAAAAGAGTTTGTACAGGGAAACTTCCATTTTTAAAAACCATAAGGTCCATGAGACTTATTCACTATCACCGGAAAAGCATGGGGAAGACCTGCCGCCCTGATTTAATTACCTCCCACCAGGTCCCTCCCATAATGTGTGGGAATTCAAGATGAGATTTGGGTGGGGACACAGCCAAATTATATAATTCCACTCCTGGCCCCTCCAAAATCTCATGTCCTCACATTTCAAAACCAATCATGCCTCTCAGCAGTCCCCCAAAGTCTTAACTCATTTTAGCATTAACTCAAAAGTCTACAGCCCAAAGTCTCATTTGAGACAAGGTAAGTTGCTTCCACCCATGAGCCTGTAAAATCACACATGTAATTCCAGCACTTTGGGAGGTCGAGGCAGGTGGATCACTGGAGGTTAGGAGTATCTGACCAGCCTGGCCAACATGGCAAAATCTCATCTTTACTAAAATTACAAAAATTAGCCAGCTCTGGTGGCACACGCCTGTAATCCCACCTACTAGGAGGCTGAGATAGGAGAATCGCTTGAATCCAGGAGGCGGAGGTTGCAGTGAGCTGAGGTTGTGCCACAGCACTCCAGCCTGGGTGACAGAACAAGACTCTGTCTCGAAAAAAAAAAAAAAAAAGAAAAAGAAAAAGAAAAAAAATCCAATGCAAGTTAGTTACTTCCTACCTACAATGGGAATACAGGTTTTAGGTAAATACAGCCATTCCAAATGGGAGAAAGTGGCTAAAACAAAGGGACTGCAGGCACCCTCCACTTCCAAAATCCAATGGGGCAGTCAAATCTTAAAGCTCCAAAATGGTCTCCTTTGACTCCATGTCTCACACTCAGGTCATGCTGATGCAAAAGGTGGGTTCCCATGGTCTTAGGCAGCTCTGCCCCTGCGGCTTTGCAGGGTACAGCCTCTTTCCAGGCTGCTTTCATGGGCTGGTGTTGAGTGTCTGCAGCTTTTCTAGGAGCACAATGCAAACTGTCAGTGGATCTACTATTCTGGGGTCTGGAGGATGGTGGCCCTCTTCTCACAGATCCATTAGATGGTGACCCAGTGGGGGACTCTGTGGGTGGGCCTCCACCACACATTTCCCTTTTGCACTGTTATAGCAGAGGTTCTCCATGAGTGCCCTGCCCCTACAGCAAACTTCTTCCTAATATCCAGGTGTTTCCATACATCCTCTGAAACCTAGACAGTGGTTCCCAAACCTCAATTCTTGACTTCTTTGCAACAAATGGCTCAACACCACATGGACACTTCCAAGGCTTGGGGCTCACACCCTCTGATGACATGGCCTAAGTTATGCCTTGACCCCTTTTAGTCACAGCTGGAGCAGCTGGGATGTAGGACACCAAGTCCCTAGACTGCACACGGCACGGGAACCCAGAGCCCAGCCCATGAAACCACTTTTCCCCCTCTAGGTCTCCATGCCTGTGATGGGAGGGGCTGCAGCAAAGGTCTCTGACACACCCTGGAGACATTTTCCCCATTGTATTGGTGATTAACATTCAGCTACTCGTTACTCATGCAACCCAGCCTCCACATTTTCAGGTATATTTTTAGCAGCACCCCACTATACTGGTACCAATTTACTGTATTATAGTCCATTTTCACACTGCTGATAAAGACATACCCAAGACAGGGCAATTTATAAAAGAAAGAGGTTTATTGTACTTACAGTTCCACATGCCTGGGAGGACTCACAATCATGGTGGAAGGTGAAAGGTTTGTCTCACATGGCAGCAGACAAGAGAAGAGAGGTTGTGCAGAGAAACTCCCATTCTTAAAACCGTCAGATCTATGAGTCTTATTCACTACCACAAGAACAACATGGGAAAGATCTGCCCCCCATGATTCAATTACCTCCCATCAGGTCCCACTCACAACCTGTGGGAATTCAAGATGAGATTTAGGTGGGGACATTGACAAACCGCATCACCTTTCTTTCTTTTTTTTCAAGAACACAAGATCTCAGTTATTTCTGAATGCTGAAATGCTAGGACAGTGTCACATATCAAAGGTACTTAAAGTTTATTGAATGAGGGAAAAAAGAAACTGAGTCCCATGTTCACAATCTTTCACCCTGGATGATAATATCTCCTGAAAACATTCAATTCCTAACTAGCTACATTTATTTAATAACTGTCTCCTTCTGTGAAACATGCTACGAATAATCTCACAGCTCTTTATTAATATATAACTTAGGTCATGTTGAGGTGAATGTTAACCAGAAACAAGCAAAAGATCATTGAGGAGGTCTGTCCCCAGTGCTGCCCAAAAACTTTGGTTCCTCTTTTTGGGGTTGCTGCAGATTGGATTACCTTTCCTGCAAATCATCTGAAGTAGCCCAAAAAGAGTTGAATAATCTGTTCATTCTGTGCCTGTAATACTTGCTAGAGAACTACTCAAAAGACAACATGAGCCATGACAAACAGTTGAAATCTTATTTAGGAAAGTAATTATGACTCATCTTATTGGTAATTGTTAAGTATTGAAACAATCTTCCTCTTGACATTTATTCTTCCTCTGAGTTCCTAAGGTAATTCATTGTCTATAACACTCATCTGGCACTTATTTGCTGCTTTAAAAGTTACTTAACTTTTCCTACTTTTTTCCTTCACAATTGTAATTTAGTTAGAAGCAGAACAAGTATGCTACTCATACTTGTTCTGGAGGAAATGAAATAAGGTGAAAGAAAAAATAAAGGATTTGGGGTCACATTAAATGCCACATTTGTGGCATTTAATCTTGTCTTCCTTCATTACCAGCTGCTGGAATTTAGGCAAGTTACTTTTTTCAAAGCTGCAGTAACAATAATCCTACAAGATTGTTGTGGGATTAAATGATGAACTGTAAAATGTAAAACAAACAAAGAGGGAAGTCCATCTGTAAATATCAAGCTCGTGTGTGTGTGTGTGTGTGTGTGTGTGTGTGTGTGTGTGTGTGTGTGAATTTCCCCAGGAGTGGCAACTGCCTTGGAATGGTGAGGAAAGGAAGTGTGCCCCTTCTGTGAATTGAATCAGAGAAACTGTGGTAGACAAGTATCTGGCTTGTCATGGCACCTAGTCCATGTAGAAAAGGAATGGATCAGTAAGTGGAACAAATTCAGGGGAAGGTAAAGATGTATCTTTCTATTTGTATAGACCAGGGTCCAGCCATACCCTTCTTAGTGAAAAGACTGCTAATGTCCGAGCAGCAACAGGTCAGCCCATGGCAGTGCTGCTGGTGGTCACAGTGGTAGGCTCCACCATGGAAGAGGAGAGGAAACTTTGCAGGAAATCTGAGAAGGAGGTGGTGACATGAAGAAGCAGTCTCTGGGACAGAGTACAATGATTTTAGTAGATCCTAGGGCTAATATAATGGCAAAAAACATCCCTAAAAATAAACAAATGTTTGAAACCACCTACCTGTTAATTTAAGAAAGTATTTAGCTGCAACCAGGAGCAAACATGACCAAGAATAACTTTGAATACTAAATACTTATTTTTTTTGCATAGTAACAATTCTAAAATGGACAGTCAAGGATTGGTGCCAATGTTCAAAATGCCATGAGAGAACTGGATAGTTTCTATCTTTCCACCAAGACATTCTTTTTGGCTTTTTCTCTTATGGTTTCAAAATGAATGATATACGTGCAAATTACACATTAAGATTCTGCAAAGGTAGAAAGTAGAAAAGCCAAAGTCATTCTTTTCGTGAGGATTTAGCATTTTATTCAAGAAGGAAAGCCCCTTCCAGAGACATTCACTTACTTGAAGAATTGCAGAGGACTATCATACCACTACCCTGACTGTAAAAGCTAAATTAAATGTTTATATTTCCAGGATCTCTAAAAGAAGATAGGAAGAGAGAAATTGGTTGTTTTTAGTGGGCAGGTTACCACGTCTGGCACACAGCCCAAACATTAGCAATCTACATAGGACAAAGTACTTGGTAGGAAGTGACGTGGATCAAGATGGGTCTCTTTTCATTTGTTGGTTTGGAACACAGAATTAAAAATGAAAATAGTCCCATTACCACTCGGGATGGATACCCTGCACTTGTCTATTGCTTTGCTAATTAATGACTCTGTAGATGCTGCCTTCCTACCCATATGGTTAAATATCAGCTATAAGGCGTAAACATACTGACCACAGTAATTGATACAAAGTAAGTGTTCAAAAAATATCAGCTCTATCCGTCCCTATTTTTGTATCCCTGATGCCCTTTTCTACTCAGTGAACTTTTGATGGCTAAGAACAGAGGCACACTAAATTAGCTTAAGGAAATGTGAGTGTACTCATCTTTTCTATGTGTTCCTTTTTAACTTTCTGCCTCATTTTGGACAGCTTTCTCTATGCATGGAGTCTTAGCAAGCTTGGACCAGTGTGACAAAGCACCATAGACTGAATGGCTTATAAACAACAACAATTTATGTCTCACAGTTCTAGAAACTGCAAGTCTGAGCTCAGGGTGCCAGAATATTTGGGTTCTGGTAAGGGCCTGCTTTTGATTACAGACTGCCAAGTTCTAGTTGTGTCCTCACACAGTGGAACATAGAGAGAGCTCTCTAAGAATATTTTAAGGGGGTGAAAATCCCATTTATGAGAGATTCACCCTCATGACATAATTACCTTCCAAAGGCCACATTTACTGATACTATCACATTGAGGGTTAGGATTTCAACATATGGATTTTGGGAAGGATACAAACATTCTGTCCAAAACACACAGAGAATATTAGTTTCCAACCAGTTCCCATTGCACAACTTTTTCTTTGGCTAAATTAAAATTCTATCAATAAAGTGAAGGTAATATATACTCCTTCTTCACATGTGATAATTAGTCTATTATTTTTATAAGTGTAAAGTTTCATTCAAATATCTGTCAGATGTGCTAGCTGTCTACCACTATTCATTCTCCTTTTTATTCTTAATAGTAACTTGTATTTTTAGCTGGGCATATTGTCAATGATGTAAAAAACGTCTAAACATCCCCTTATCCATTGCAACCAGTGCTCAGCCATGGGACAAGGCTTCGGCCTATGAGTTATAAATAAATGTATTGTGTGTGACTTTTGGGAAAATCTACTTAAAGGAAAGAGGCAGGCCATTTGAGACTGGGAATAAGAACATGGTACTTAGAGTTATGGCAGCCATCTTGCACTAAAAGGATAAGGGTTTTACCTAAGGGGTATGGGAGACAAACGTGACAGATTCAGGGAGGGCTCTGAAGAAATTGTGGAGCTGCTAAAATTAAAAGGTATTGTTATTTAAGTCCAGTTGGAAATTCTCATTACTAATCAAATTGACAGTCTAGTAAGTAGTACAAAAATTATAGGATGGTCAGCAGCTATACTCTAAAGTTAGAGAATTTTTGTCTGAGGCAGTAGCAGCTGGTACCATTGCATCTGATGTTGATAGTGCTGAGTGGTGTATAATGACAGTGTAAGACAAGATGCTCCAGCACAGTGAAAAGAAATACTCTGAATGTGAATTCCTTGGCACAAAAATAAGAACTTATAAACTCAACCTTTACAGTTTGAGTGAAAAGAAGCCAAAAATCTCGGCCTGTCATTAATCCCAGAGATGAACCATAAATTTAGGATTATATTGAGTGTTGGATATTTTATTTTTAGGAATGTATATCTAGCATCATCACCATAATTTTTGAAGTAACATATAATTTAGCAAAGATTGAATTCGTATCTTTCTTATTCATTAAGACTTTCGTGATTTAAATATGTATTTTGCATAAAACTTTGATGTCCTAGAAATACTTTTATTTTTAAATCCTCTAAAGCTTTATATCTTAAAAAAAAAGGAAACTGGGATTTTTCTAGGAAAAATATAAGTAAAAGTTTTAACATTTTGAAACATGATATTTAAATGAGTTTTAAATGCAGCAAAACATTATTTTATTTTTAATTGAACTTGCATATTCTTCAACTACTGACTTTTTAAGTTTTTGCATCTTCATGTATCTAGGGACTTTATGTTTACACAAACACAAGGTAGTTATTAAATGCATATTTAAGGACAGAAGAAAAGGTGGTACTTATGAAAATACTTAAATCATTTTTCATAAGCCCCTTCATTCCTGAGCACCTAGATTAAACTAGAAATATTTCAATGCTTCATAATTTAAAGGAAATGATTTGGGAGGGAGGAGTCCATGACTGATACTCTTTCTGAATCCCCCCTTCACCCTCCTTGAGACTTCAGCATGGTGCTAGCAATAATAACTGCAGAGTATTACTTATTAAAAGATTTATAAATGTTTTACTGCCAATGTTCTAGAAAATAATTTGTTATCATTCAGAGATTTTATATATATATAAATAAAATTTATATACATAAAATATATAAAAATTCATAAATATGTAAATATAAGTATATAAATTTTATATATTTACATATTTTGTAAATTTAGTAATATATATTATTTATTTATATATTTTATAAATTTATATAATATATAAATATATATATATAAAATGTGATACTGCTCCCCTGTTCTCTCTTAATCAATGCATAGCTCTAATTCTGTCTAAAGGAAATGATTTGGGAGGGAAGGAGTCCATGACTGATATCCTTTTTGTATCAGAGGTTACAAAATGAGACAGTTTATTTAGTTATTCAACACTAAATTGTTATTATTAGATCTCAACTACTGAGGAATAGGCTGGGATCCCTATAGTATAAACTGTGGATTTGTGACTATTTTCAGAAAATCATGCTTTACTCTACATTTCCTAGCAACAGTCATTCTATTTTGTGTGCTACTCTATCCTCAGCATGTAGAATATTACCTAGTTCATTGTGAGTGCTCAATAAATATTCGTTAAATAAGTCAATGAGGCGATCGGATATTTTAAGTTGGAATTAAATCAATGTCAAACTAAAATACAAAAGGGGTTGGAGCAAAGAATCAACCAAGTAAACAGAAGGAAGACTGTGAGTGGGCCCCAGGCAGGGCTAATTCTAGGCTTCTATGGCACTGGATGGTGATTATAGATAACAATAACATATTACATATTTTCAAATAGCTAGAAGGAGAATATCGAATGTTCACAACACAAAGAAATGATGTATGTCTGTAATGATGAATAAGCTAATTACCCTGACCTAATCAGTACACATTATATGTGTGGAAGCATCACTGTGTACCCAATAAATATGTATACTAATTACATGTCAATTTAAAAAATGAACTCAAGACAAGTGGTCTGTGCCTGCAGTTCTAGCTACTCAGGAGGCTGAGGCAGGAGGATCCATTGAGGCCAGGATTTCAAGTCTGTAGTATACTATGATCACGTTTGGAACCCTAATTTTTAGCTTGAGCAACACAGTGAGACCTGTCTCTATATAATAACTATTATTATATTTATATAATAATATATTATATTATTATTATCATCTCACTAACAACCTGAGTGTCACAGATACTGACCAATCAGTATGGTTGCATGCTGAGTCAGATTAGAGCTGAACCATAAACACTTGGTACAGCCATTCTGAATATTAATTAGCCCAGGCTCCAGGAATGACTAGAAATATGGCTTTAGATGCTGTAGGCAGTGTTTACATCTCTTGCCGTTTCTTTAACTTTGTTTTTTATTTTCCTCATACTGGAGTGGCTTAATCTCTATGGCTGGTGTCAGCCCAAGAAAGCTTTCTTACCAAAACTATTGTTAGACTAATTTTCTTACTTTACTTCAGCAAAAATAAATAAATAAATAAATAAAATAAAAAAATTGCCAGGGAGGAAAGACAGTATTGTTGAGCAGATCAAATAATAATGTTCATTACAATAATTTTGGTGTTAAATTTTTGGTAATGTGTTCCTCCCAAATGTAAAAACCTCTTAAGAGAGAACACCTAAGAATCCAAATATTTGTTTTAAGCATAGTTTATTTTGGTAAAGGCAAATCTCACAGCAATATTCACTTGTTCCTTTGCATTTCCCAGCCTGCTTTGCAGTTAGATTAGAAACAAGCAACTAGTCTGGATGTGTGGATTACATATGGATGTGCCTGTGTGACTCAGGCATCATTAAAAGCTAGTGCACATTCTTCATCTCTCTTGTACCTGCCCACAGAGATTTTGGAGTCCGTGTGTATAGCTTCAGTTTGGAGTAAGATGACCTATTCTACAGTAGTTAACATTAGACTGCACGACGGCAACAAACTTCTACTTAACCCCCTGAAATTTTTTTCTATTGTGACAACTAGCATTAATCATCCCAATAAATCCTTTTTAATGTAGTTTGCTAGATAAAATTATGACTTTGGATTTAGTGAATTTAGATTAAAATCCAAGTTATGCCATTTACTGTGATGGAGTCTTGGACCAGTTTTTTGGTTTTTTGACCCTCAGTTTTCTTATCAGTAAGATGTGGTTGCTGATACTGCCTATTTTATAAGGTTGTTGCAAGCATTAAATAAAATAATGTATAGAAAACACTTATCTTGGTGTCTGGTATAATAATAGCTAGCATTTTGATGGATCAGGCATGGGGAGGTAAATTCTTTTTTTACATGAACACATATAACCCTCAAAACAGCCTTATGTTGTGGGCGTTATCATTATCGTCCTCATTTTAATTGAGGCACAGTAAGGTTGTGTGACTTGTATCAGTTCACCTCATAAAAATTTGACCCTAAACAGTTTAGTGCCATAGTTGACCCTGTAAACTACTGCCTCTTAGAGAGCATTTTATAATTAAGTAATTTAACTGTTTTTACTCACAGTACAATGACAAGAAGTGCGTGGGTTTTTTCTTTTTTTTTACATCAACAAATTCTCCAACTCTTCAGACACTAACCGGGTGTCCCAGAATTCAATTCAATTCAATGTTGACATTAACAACCTAGAATGAGCACAGACCCTACAGGTTAAGGGTTTAGTCTTACAAGACTGCTCCCACTTCAGACACCAATCACAAGTCCCAGGTTTCCACCTATATTTCTGATCAAATGCTATAAATCAGGGATTCCAGTTACCCCCCTCCTCATGTTCAGTAATTTGCTAAAATGGCTTGCAAAACACAAGGAAACATTTTACTTACATTTGTTGGTTTATTATAAAGGATTCAACTCAAGAACAGTTAAATTTAAAAAAACTGTAAAGGAAGGTATGGGCTGAGGGTGGTGCAGAGCTTTTGTGTGTTCCTGGTTTTAATGGGGGTTTCATTTTGCAAACATGATTAATGAAATCATTGTTTGTTGGTGATTAACTAAATCTCCAGCATCCTGTCCCTTTCCAGAGGTCAGGAGGTGTTACTGAAAGTCTCAATCCTCTAATCAGACCTTGTCTTTCTAGCTACCAGCCTTCATGCTGAAGCTGTCTAGGAGCCCCCCAGCCACCAGTCATATCACTAGCATTCAAGACACTCATCACTTGGGAGATTCCAAGCATTTTAGGAGCTATGTGTCAGGAACTGGGGGAAAAACCAACAACATATATTTATTTTTTATTAATATTGCTATAATATTATTTTCTTAAATTTTGGTAATAGTAGAAGTGTAGCAAGAAAAATACTTTTGTAATAAACTTTGTATTAGAATCTTGTTTCTAGCATGTACTAATCAAGTGACAGTTGAGTAAGTTAATCAAACTATTTAGCCTCAGATTCTTCATTTGAAAATGCCTGACATTAGAATGGTACTTATCTTAGATGGCTATTTTGAAGAACCAATCAGGTTATGCATATTATATATATATATAAAGCACAAGGACCAATAAGTGGTAACAGTGGATATTAGATCCTTTCCTCTGGTTATCCTTTGATTTGTGCAGTAAGAATACAGAATGTGTTTGCTTCTCCTGGAAGAATCAGTCACATTAAGAGAAAATCATGTATGTGTTTTTACTCATTAAATGTACACACATTAAAAGATTCCTTTATTATTCATTTCCACTAGAATTCTTCCTCCATTGATGTTGTTGCATGTTTAAGGAACCCTTTAGTTACCTTAAATAGTCAACAGAGACACAGAAAAAAAATTTTTTTTTTTAATAAACCCGATATAATGCAAAGGAGGCAGCTCGCCCTGATGTACAAGTGGCTTTTAGTGAAGAGCCTTTCTTTCTTATGTCAGAAAGAGCCTTTCTTTCCTCTGCGTTCTTGTTCTTGTAGACACAACTTTCTTTGTAGGTTAGGAAACTTTAGTGCAAATGAAATACATACAAATAAGGATCAGAACTAGAGGTGATATTCTAGATTATCTGGCCTAATGTCATTTAAAGAGGAGAAAGCAAAGGCCCAGCAACTTGTGAGTTGTCTAACAGAAGATGTTAATTAGCAAGGCAGCTAACACCAGGTTTCCCATAGTACAGGGTTTTCTCATGGACCACATTATCTCCTGTTATTGGTAGCTATTTTAAATGCTTTTTCAGGGTAAATATGCATATAAATAATGGTACTTAGGGATATTTTAAAGAGAAGAGATTTGTCTATTTAGTTATTTATTTTGGTTCACAGGGGTCCATATGAATTCCTCTTAGACATTAGTTCAAAATACTATCAAAATGTATTAAATGTCTAAAAGTTGGCTTTAACTGAAAGCTGGGCATACATGTAATATGAGGCTAAATATAATGATCGCCTGCATCTCTCAGGGAGGTTTTAAAGATTTCCATTCTGATATCCAGTCTCATATCTTTACCTTCTGAGTAGATGTCTTTATCAAGTAGACATCTGGTTTTGATGGCACCCAGAGTCAATAGGTCTAAATTAGAATTCTCTTTTCTTATGTGGCACATATACACCATGGAATATTATGCAGCCATCAAAAACGATGAGTTCGTGTCCTTTGTAGGGACATGGATGAACCTGGAAACCATCATTCTCAGCAAACTGACACAAGAACAGAAAATCAAACACCGCATGTTCTCACTCATAGGCGGGTGTTGAACAATGAGAACACATGGACACAGGGAGGGGGAGCATCACACACTGGGGTCTGTCGGGGGAAATAGGGGAGGGACAGCGGGGCGGGGGAGTTGGGGGAGAGATAACATGGGGAGAAATGCCAGATATAGGTGATGGGGAGGAAGGCAGCAAATCACACTGCCATGTGTGTACCTATGCAACAATCTTGCATGTTCTTCACATGTACCCCGAAACCTAAAATGCAATAATCTCTATATCTATATCTATATCTATATATAAAGAATTCTCTTTCTTCCCCAAACAGCTCCCCTTTGATCTGTCCTGACTTCCTTATATCTGTCAGTGATATAATCATTTATCTAGCTACCCCAGCTGGAAACCTTGATTCTAACTTTCCTGTCTTTTGCCTTCAGCCACATTTAATCAATCAATATATTCAACTACCTTTCACAACCAATCCTGAATTTTCATATTATGTTAGCAATATTCTTACTAGATTTACTGCCCTCAGTAATATCGCCTTTCTTGAAAGCATCTGAAATGGTCTTCCAGTTGACCTTTGTCCTCATTAATAATTACAAAACTCTCAGTTGCTTCTTGCTTTTAAAAGATATTCTGAACTTGAAAATAATCTTCTAGAACATGGCCCCAAGTTCCCAACTTATCTTTCTAATTTTGCTTTTTAGTTCGTTTGTTTCATATTCTGATCTTTACTCCCAACAAATTGTTTTACTGATTAGTCCTTGAAAGCTATGATACATTCCCAGTTCCAGACTCTTGCTCATATTTGTTATTCCAGGAAGATATTCCTCTTCCTTCTTTTCTATACTATCCTTGAGATTCAGCTTAAATTCTGCCTCTTCTAAGAAACTTTCCTCGGTGGTTCCAGGATACAATTGTTTCTCCTTCCTTTGAACTACTTTGGTATGGTTGCTGTATTCTATGTGTTTAGCACTTAGGTACTTATTTTGATATCTTAAAAGTAGCTTGTTTATTCATCAGACAACTAGCTGGTCAATTTCTCATGGGCCAGGTCTTCAAAACTGCTACTCCTTCAAATGTAGGATCCTGTGTACAGTACATGCTGCAAAATGTCTGTTGAGCTTTTTATAAAACAGAACAAAACCCTATGAATCATAATTAATTAAACTAAAAGAATAAAAGCTTCTGCATGAAAACGTAGAAGGCTTTAGAGAACAAGACAATTGTAAATCAAAAGTACCATTTTATTTCAACATTTACTGAGAATCTAGAATTAACTGGCCACTGCACTGGTTACTGAGGATAGAGAGATAAATTAGATACAGTCCTTGATACAAATGAAAGAAAAGAAGAAGGAGAAAGCTTCTAAGCATGAACCTGAGCTTGTTTGGGAGCAGAGATGGGTGGCAGAGTAAGGTCACGTGAGGGTTCTGGCAGAGAGGTAGAAGATACTTTCCTTTCAAAAGGTAGTCATTGCAGGTTTGATGTGGTTTCAACGTGGACTAAAATGACGCAGTGTGAGGGTGCTATATGCATCCTTATCCAGCTCTGGGCTGTGCCTGCAGTTGATGGCAGCAGGCCTAGTTTTCCATTGTTTATGACAGCAAATGATTTTAAATGAATAAAAATCCCCTAGGTTCTGTTGTAAGATGATGATAATAATAAGGATAAAAAACAAACAAAATTATCATTAGGTTTGTTGTACCTACCCATATGCAGCTGCAGCCATATTTCAGCATTTTATTGCTTAATTTAGAAATAGGTAACCTCAGCTGCCAAAAACAATTGAGAATGTCAAATGTAGGTGTACCAAACATAGCATACAGGCTGTAGCTGTGCATCCTGGAGAATCACCTTAGCTGCTATGCTCCTTTTTACTGCCTGAGAATTAAAGGTCTCCTGCAACTTATGGTAATGAATAATTTACCTGCAGTTTAAAAAAGTGTATTCATTGTATGTATTTGTTGGCTTAATAAACTTAAAAAAAATCATTCAGGTATAAAATTCCAAGAGCAAATTTACCACATTGATGGGGAGGCAAATATTTAATATCCATGTTGATGGATTAAGCAAATAATAATAAAAATAACAACATGATGATATAGTGGTCATTCTGTCTTATAATACAGAGATAAACTTCCATAATATAGACAACCAAATTTATATAATTCTAGGACTCTTCTAATACCTATGAGAGAATTAAGATATTTTTAAGCCCTCGTTTCCTTTTTACTTCAGCTGGGGTTATCATCTTGGTTTTCTTTGCTGACTTTCCTTTCTCCTATACTTGTCCTTAATATGTTCTATCCAAGATTTTGTTGTTAGTTCTCTGCTCCTCTTGACGGGTAATCACATTCAGTATCTGGGCTTTAAATGCCACATAACTGCCAATGATATCCAAATTTATATTTCCAGTTCCGACTTTATCACTGAACTTCAGAGTTGTATTTCCAACTGCATCCCAGACATCTCCAGCAGAACCCATGATTTCTTTTATCCAGAACCGTTCTTCCCCCAAGTACCACTCTCTGCCAAATGGCTTGAGCCACCTAAAAGATAGCTTGAATTTCTCTCATTTGAACTTACTCTTCGCAAGTGCTATACCCAGCCTGAATCGGCTCATTTTTCTCCATCCCTACTGCTATAATTCTCACCATGCCACCACTGTCTCTCATCTGAGATCCTGTCATGGCCTTTTAACAGTTCTTTCTGTTTTCTTCCTGGCTTACCTTTAGTTCATTCTTCACACAGCTAGACCAACAGTAGGTTTTAAAAATGCTTATGAAATCATATCATTTGCTTGTTTAGAGTTCTCAAACTGTTTTTGTTTATACTTAAATTATAAACTTCTTACCATGGCCCAGAAGTCCTTCTATAATGCAGCCCCTACCTTCTGTTCCCTTCCCCTTCCTCTCCTTCCTACACCCCCATAAACTATGCTGCAGGCGCACTGGCCTTTTTTCTGTTCCTGGGATATACCAAACCTATTCTTGCTTTATGGTCTTTATATTTGCTCTCTGCCTGGAATCCCTTGCCCCTTGACTCCATTTTTATGACTGGCTTCTTCTAGGTATTCAGGGATCAGCACAGATGCTACCCTATCCGTGAGGACTCTTCCGACCACCTAATATTATATGGTCCCATTCCTCTCAGTCTTTATCTTTACTCCATTTAATTTTCCTCATGGTTTTTCATATTTGAAAGCACTCTGTTTATTAATAACTAACGTATTATTAATTTGTCTGTCTTTTCCCATCTAAAATAATTTTTTCGTAGCCTTTTTTGAATGAAAGCATATCTAGGAAATGGCAATACAATTTATTCTCATAGTTTGTCGTAATATGTTCTATAAAGTCATCGTGAACACTGAATTAGCAAATACCGACCTATTGCTCATACAGGAAATGGAGAGTTAGGTTTCTACAAGCCTCTGGCCCAAAATTCTCATCAACTTATCAATGTATAATTTTATTCTAGTCATGCCATTCCAGTTTCTGTTTAAAGATACTCTTAATATATATATATATATATTTGTCATTCATTACCACTGAGCTCATGGCCAACAGCACTATAACTCATGTCTGAATAAAGCTTTTCTAATACCTGGTGTTTTTCTTTTTAAGCTCTGTAAGGCACATCAGTCTTCTTGCAGTTAGGAACATTAGATAGAACATTGGTACTGTGCTTGGGAGTAATACTAAACAGCAAACACACCAAAAAATGGACGAAAATGTGAAAGATGTGGCTCTAAATAGACCTCTTGCTTATAGGACAGAAAGAAAACTTGCTTATAGTATGAGAGCCGTAATAAGAAGGCAGATTGTCCTGGAGACAACAGATGCTGGAGAGAATGTGGAGAAATAGGAACACTTTTACACCGTTGGTGGGAGTGTAAATTAGTTCAACCATTGTGGAAGACAGTGTGGCAATTCCTTAAGGACCTAGAAATAGAAGAAATTCCATTTGACCCAGCAATCCCATTGCTGGTTATATCTCCAAAGGATTATAAATTGTTCTATTATAAAGACACATGCACGTGTATGTTCATTGTGGCACTGTGTACAATAGCAAAGACCTGGAACCAACCCAAATGCCCATAGATGATAGACTGGACAAGGAAAATATGGCACATATACACCATTGAATACTATGCAGCCATAAAAAATGATGAGTTTGTGTACTTTGTAGGGACATGGATGAATCTGGAAACCATCATTCTCAGCAAACTGACACAAGAACAGGAAATCAAACACCACATGTTCCCACTTATAGGCAGGTGTTGAACAATGAGAACACTTGGACACAGGGGAGGGGAGCATCACACACTGGGGTCTGTTGGAGGCGTAGGGGAGGGACAGCAGGGGGTGGGGAGGTTAGGGAGGGATAACGGGGAGAAATGCCAGATATAGGTGACTGGGGGGATGGAGTCAGGAAGCCACCTTGCCATGTGTGTACCTATGCAAAAATCCTGCATGATCTGCACATCTACCCCAGAACCTAAAGTAAAAAAAAAAAAAAAAAATATATATATATATATATATATTTTTTTTTTAAAAAGAAGGCAGATTATCATCTTGTTCAGTCTCAACCTGGAAAGTACATGTTAGAGAACCATGTCAGGGAAACATGTCAAAATAGTCACCTCTCTGTGAATGTCTGTAAACACCTGTGAAAATACTGTGAATATTGGTTCTGGATTTACAAATACATTTTGGCAAGTAGGTAGATTAGCAAATATGGAAGTAGTGAATAATGAGAATTGACTGTCTTTGTAGAGCACAGAGGGATAAATGGACAAGTGGCTTGCATGCCTAATAAACACTAAATAGTGATGTCCAGTTTAGTACATAATTGGATATATAACTCTAGATTTCAATGCTTTAGAAAATTCAGACCCCATCTCAATCACCTAAAGAGCTGAGGGGATTGATATCTTGGTACAGCTCTAATTCATTGATTTACCCCAACTGGAATTAAAAAGGTCTTCTCTAGAGTGTTATCCTCAGGAGAAGTTGCCTTCACTATTGTAATCCTATTGCCTAGGACAAAGACTGGCACATAATATTTATTGAACAAATAAAATTGTGTTTAATTCTCATTCTTTGGTGCTGAAACGAAAATAAGAAATACAGACAGAAAGAACATTTTTGTGCATATATCTATGCATTTATTTGTATTGCACTTTTTGGAAGCATTGAGCTAGCTTAAAATAAAATTATTGACATTGTAAGTCAAAAGTCCTTAATACTAAATGATAGACAAAAGTGAAGTAACAAAAAGAATAGGCAGGAAGAGGAAATTTTATCTATTGATCTCTCTGTCTATCTAATCCTCTTGTAATCTGTCTATCAATATAGCAGACTGGTCGATATTAAACCAATTTCTCTTCACCCTAATGGCTCTCTTTCTTTTAAAGCTTAAGTGTAAGAAATGCTTCTATTTTAGTAAATGTATTTATTTATTCTGCTGTATACAAATTCTTTTATTTATTTTTGATAAATTCATGCTTCTGTGGAGCATGCTCCTTCACTTACTTTGCAACAAGGAAAAACACTAGATTGCTGGTAGCTAGAGAAAAGGAGGAAATATGATAGACTGCATAGCTTTCATTTTTTTGGTAGAAGTAAATATTCTGTTTATAATGAAAGTCTTTTCCCTGAGTGAAATTTGCTTTTAGAATATTTAAATAAGGAAACTTCAGAAAGTTATAAAAAATCGAGGGAAAATGCTAAAAGGTATTGAATTTTACTAAGTGCCACATAATTTGCTGAGTAACCTTTAGTTTCTCCCATCCCTCATTTAATTTTTACCATAAATCTGTGAAATATGCAATAGTATCATGTATTGGTTAGGAAAGGGTAAAGAATTCTAGGTAGATCTTCACTGGCTTTTACTTACTATTGAAAAAAATAATGTTAAGTCTCAGATCTTTTCAGTTCTGTCAGAAGCCCAAGTCAAGGCATATAGCTTACTGGGCTTTGTTAAACTATGGGGTTAAAGCTTTAAAATGATTTCTAGTATTTTCCATGGAAAACACTTTTCTATCTGTTCATGCCAGGCAGCTGCAGAAATAGTTTCATTGGTGCTAAGCCTGCATTAAGGAGACTAATGGCATTGGAAGTTATCTTCATAAGAAGGGTGAGACCTCGCCATTCAGAACTGGTGTCAACTTGAGTGGGTGATTCTAAAATATCACTCCATTGAAAGCTGATGATTCATGGATGTGCTGAAAAGCATTTAGGAATCCTTTTCATCCAGCTCTCTTTTAAAGGCTGTTAAATCTTGCCGTCATTGATATGCTGCTGGGCTGACCATGCTGAGGTGCGTGTGTCCTAGGGTAAAATTGAAATTGAAGTGGACGTGACATGAGAAACTTGGTACTGATGTGGCAGGGAGCCTGCCAAAAAAAAAAAAGGAATTATTTTCTGTTATCAGAATGTCAGAGACCCAGAGCTTGGTTGATTGAATGGCTGTTCTGAGTAAAATAGAATTCTCTGCGTGTTTAGAACTCCTTCACTTCTTCATTTCCTTTCTGAGAGAATTTCCAGAAGCCAGATGTGAAACCCAACGACAGGAAACCCCAGGAGGCCTGAAATAAGATAGGATTTGCAGTGGTGATGGATATCTACCCCTCTGTTGAAAACGTGGTGCGGCACAAAAGAGCATGGACTCTGGAGCATTGCAGTCTTGGTTTTCAATCTTAAATCTGTCAGTTTTGGGCAAGTTATCTGAGCCTCAGTTTTTTCATCTCTAAAATGGAGATTGCAAAAACTTATGTGAGTCTGAAAAAATAAATAGTTTTTCTTGCTCTCACACTCCACTCAACACACTTCTAACAACAGATGTGGCAAGAGGGTTCCATACATACCAAGCAGTTCTCCAGTGAATACTAGCTGAGTGCTCTACAGTTCAATTCAATTCTGACACCATCTACCTTGAGAAAGCATCAGATCTCACAGGTTAAAGATTCAATCCCACAGCCGAGCGTAGTGGTTCACACCCATAATCCCAGCACTTTGGGAGGCTGAGGTGGGCATATCATGAGGTCAGGAGATCAAGACTATCCTGACTAACATGGTGAAAACCCCATCTCTACGAAAAATACCAAAAGTTAGCCAGGTGTGGTGGCACGCACCTGTAGTTTCAGCTACTCAGGAGGCTGAGGCAGGAGAATCGCTTGAACCCAAGAGGCAGAGGTTGCAGTGAGCCGACATCTCATCATTGCCCTCCAGCCTGGTGACAGAGAGAGACTCCATCTCAAAAAGAAAAAAAAAGAATCAATATCAATACCACACGACTGCCTTCACTTCAGATGTCATCTGCAAGCCCCAGTTTGTGACCTGGGCTTTTGACTAACTGGCTATAAGTCAAGGCTCCCATGACTCCCTCCTTGGGTTCAATTAATTTGTTGGAGTGGCTCATGGAACTGAGAGAAACACTTATATTTACACACTTAATATAAACTATACAACAAAATATATAGATGAAAATCCCAATGAGAGAGCACATAGGACAAGGTATGTGAGAAGGCACACGGAGCTTCCATGCCCTCTCCAAGTGCACCACCCTTCAGGTACCTCCATGTGCTCAGCAATCCAGACGTTCCCTGAATCCTGTTCTGTTAGGTTTTTATGGAGGCTTCACTAAGTAGTCATACTGATTAAGTCACTGGTCATTGGTGATCCACTCAACAGTTAGTCCCTTTTCACTCCACAAAGATCAGGAAGTGGGACTGAAATTTCCAACCCTCTCATCACACAGTTGGTTCCCCTGGCAACCAGACCTCATCCTAAAGCTGCCCAGAAGCACACCAAAAGTCCTCTCATTAGAATAAAAGATGCTTCTATCACTCAGAAAACTGCAAGAGATTTAGGAGCTCTGTGTCAGATGCTCCTGTCACTCAGGAAATTACATAGGTCTTATGAGCTCTGTGGCAGGAACTGAGGTCAAAGATCAAACAGTAGATCAAAAAACTCTCCTACTGCCCCCATCTATAAGAGTTTCAAGAGCTCTGTGTCTGGAACCAGGAGCAGAGATCAAATGTATATTTCTTCTTGCATCATGAAATATTCTCCTAGTGCTCCTATCTATAAGAGGTTTCAAAGCTCTGTGCCTGGAACCAGGAACAGAGAACAAATATATATTTCTTCTTACAGCACAGGAAGGATCCAATGAAACAATATATCTTTAGTCTCTGTCACAGCACTCTCATCAACCAATGCTAGTGAAATGCCATCTTGCTTGTGAAAAAGTCTGGGCACAGCTTTCCTCTCAAAAGGCTTGACATTTTTCTATTACATGGCTGCTTACTGTACTCTGAGTGACTGGTTCTCAAATGTGGTTACACATTGGAACTCCTTGGGGAATTTTAGAAACTTTGGATACCTGGGCCTCACCTGTAAGGAATCTGATTTAACAATTCTCAGGTATGGCCCAAACATAAGAAAATTTTAAAAGCTCACCAGATGATTCTGACATATAGCCCAGATTGATGAACAGCGGTCTGAAAGTTTGTAATAGGGGATGCTCTGTTTATCATTTAATATATATTTATTCCTTTATTATCAAAGATGTGCATCCAAAGGGTCTGGTATTTTGCCTTCTCTTTCAGTTACAATTCCTACCACAGCTCCTACTCAGGTCCTCTCTAGCCAAAAATCACTGGATAGGGCAATTGGTCCAGTGTTTTTTGGAGCGTCCTGCTAAGGTTCCAAGAATTATGCCCTGTTTCATGCTTAGTGCAGGTAGTAAGTCAGGATTCAGGCAAAATAAAGAACATACAGCACCTTTAAATGCAAAGCAGATGTGACAAAAAGAGACATTGAAGTGAGGCTGGAGAGTTGAGTAACAAAGAAAATTAACTGAAAGCAAAACAAATGAAAAGTTATGTTTAAGAGATTACCATAACTGTGTCAAAATTGATATTTGCCTAAGAAAATCATCAGGTAAATGGGAAAACAAGCATGTACATTGAAATACTAACAAGATGTGTGTGTGTGTTTGTGTGTGTATGTGTATGTGTGTGTATAATAAAGTGGTCAAACACAATATATGGTTGATTATGCAGAGGCATATTAAAAAGTTACAGACTTTCCCTGAACACTATAAAAGGTAGTGCATTTGCGAAAGAAAAAGTTGTCATGACTCAGTGAGTCATTGACACATTGGCAGGCAGCTCAAATTTGGAATTTATAGTAACCAATTGACTACAGGCTTACTACAATGCAAAAGTGCTATTATCCTTTGATTGACAAAAGGAGAGCTCACAAGTTCCTTCTCCCCTTGGATTTGTCTGATTGATATTGAAAATTGGGGAGGGGCTCAAGTTGGGGGTCATAAGATACCTAAAGATCATAAGGAAAAGACAAGAGAAGACCCTTCAAAACAAAGGCATTGAATTAAAGATGAATGGCAAGCTAGCCATTGTGACATTCATCTTTAATATCAATATCACCTCATAATATTTCTTTTATATCAAAACAGTAAAATATATATAAAATTAATATAAAATAAAATAACAGCACCCCTCTTAACTTCACATTCTCAACCCCCAGAGATAAGCAGAGAACAGACATTTTTGTTCTTTCCCCAATATCACCTTATAATATTTCTTCTATAACCATCAGATAATTTTGGTTAAAAGCAGGCTTGTAAATTGAAGGGGCATTATGAAAGTAAAGAAAGATGTTTTGAGATTTTTATTTGATTGTTAATTTTGGACCTAGGCTGAGTATACCCATGCTCTAACTCCCATGATGTCATGAGATCTTTACCGTCTCTTAAGATTCTGTGAGTCAGAAGACTTTTTGTTTTCTTTTAGGTTTTCCCCACACCAAAGGGTTATAAAAGAGGTCTGGGGTACCCCGAATATGTAGTACGATTATACTACACTTGATCTTAGCCAAAAGGCCGAGAAGCGATTGTAGTACAATTATAATAAGAACATTCCACAAATCTATTTGAAGTACGCACACACACACACCCACACACACCCCAAAGCTTTTGAAACCTTCATATACTTCTGCTACATATAGCTATGGGACTTTTTAGCTTATAGATACAGCTATGATAACACCCTTGAAGACTGGACATAGATGAAGATTTGGGAATAATTTTTATGTGACTTAGTTGATGCCAACAATAATGTTACTTGAAACAATCATTGAGCTAGAATTTCTTCTCTGGCTCTCCTCACTAGAACTTCTCTGGCTCTGATCACTTATAGAAGATTGAGTAATTTCTCCCAACTTTTTAAGAAAATTTATTCCATTTTTAAGTAACACTATTAGAAAGTTATTCCTTTTTTCATTGCAGCATTGTTTTAATAGATAAAATCAGGAAACAAAATGACCAACAGCAAGAGAATATTGAAATAACCATGGTATTTCCATACAGTATGCACTGGTTAAACAAAATGAAGTAAATCTATCTTCACATAATAAGGACTGCTGTCCAAAGTATATAGTTAAAGAAAAGTGGCAGGGACAAAATGATGAGTATGGTATCGTTCACAATATGGGCATAAAAATTCCTAGAGAGATACAAAAATGTCTGTTCTCTGCTTATCTCTGGGGGTTGAGAATGTGAAGTTGAGAGGGGTGCTGTTATTTTATTTTATATATTTTTTTATTGTTTTGAAATCACACAAATAAATTACTTCCTTTAAAATGAATAAAACAGTAGAGAGTTATTTCTTAGTATTGGAAACAAATATTTACTCTATGGGTTCAAGTATTAACAGCTAAGTGCCTAAAGAGGTTTAATTCCTAAATACTATTGCTAAGTTTGCTTAGAAGTAATGTTTATAGGAATATAAATTATATATTTTTGTTCTACTAAGAATATAGTGCTTTGATCCTAATATATTTTAGTAAATTCTCTTTTACTTCCTCGAAATTGCCATTGGCCCAGCAAGCAATTTTTTTTCTTCAAATATTTGCCCAGTGGCACGGAATTTTAAAAATTTGACCAGCCTGATCTATAGTGATACTCTAAGCCTGAGTGTTTGCATATGGGAGATAAGGTGGGCTTCAAATGTTCGTTTATTAATATTGGATTTATTTTTGTGTATTTTGGCAGGTCTCTGATTACAGGGTTCATATACTCTAACTGTCATGAATATGAAAGGCAATGTCAATTGACATGCATTCCGACAAGCTATTTGCAGCCCTCCAGTCTTGAAGTCAGACTCAATCACATAATTACTCTAAAGATACGTCTGCTTTTAAAATGATCTAGCCAGTCAATCAATAAACTGAAAACTACCTTTAATTTTAGTACAGTGCAAAAGGAGCAGGTAAATAAATGGCTAATGCATACCCTCAAGAAGGAACACAGAATGTGTCTACTTCAGAACATTTGACCTCTTTTTCAGATAGGTAGCAGGAACGTCTGTATGTCATGGCATAACGCCATTGGCAAATAATCTTTCCAAGTTAATTATTGGGTGATGTGCAGCCTTTCAGTAATTTGACAGTGCTTCGTTATGAGAGCTGCAAGTAGGCAGATGTTTCCCTTAAGGAATCAGGAAAGTGCAGTGACAACCTCATTGTAGACTGACAAGAATTCAGGTCTCTTTTTGTGATAGAATTGCTAGATGAGCTGAAATGTTAGCAGCTTAGTTCTTTAGTGAAATATTGGTAATTAATCATTTGATAGACATAGGAAGAAATAATATTAGAGAGTGTCACTAATCTTTCTGTTAATTAGAGCATCAAAACATCACCATCTTAAAATTCCCCCCAGAAGCATTTCAGATATAACACATTTAAAAGAAAACTTAAGAGAGAGATGAAAAAGAAAATATACATTATTAGTTTAAGTACACATTTGAGAATGTACAAGATTTCTGCAGCAATCGATTTTAACTGTATTCCTACTCAGCAATATTATTATTACCATTAGCTGTTTGCCAATAGCTCCAGGCATAATTTTCTTTTTTTACTGCTCACTGGATCCAAGCCTACCCAATTTAGTGTAGTTGGCTGTGGCGCCTTTCCCTTTCTTAAAACACAGGGCTTTCCAGTTTCCAAGAATGTTTATGGTATGAGAGTAATTTGAAACAGGTGTTTAAGCCTCATGCCTATGCTGTGCAACAGAAGGTTTATATATTTGTCATTATATATTGAGACAGACCACAGCACTTGGAATGACCATCTGTCACCAAAGCATGCTGTGTGCTGAATGTAAGAGGAACAGGATTTTTCACTGCAAACTCCTTTGAAAGTAATGGGATTCGCTCCCCCACCTTTGGCATACTTACTTATTATTGTTTTGGATGAAACCAAAAGACTTATATTTGTTTCTGTGCTTGCAGGCTATCACCAATGAGAGAGCATTAGAATACTGCACAGCATTTCTGCTTGGTTTGGTTTGCAAAATTGTAAACCCTAAGTTTGAGAGAGCATTTAGCCCATGTATGTTCCCCAGAGGAGTAATATTTTAGCCTATATATTTCCTTCTTTGTTTCACTGCACTAAGCGGTCTGGGTTTTAAGTGCTAGTTCTCTTTGCAAGAATCTGGGCTTTTAAGTCATTGTTGCCAACTCATGTGCCCACAGGGACCGAGAAGGTAATGTGAATTAGTGAACCTGGCAGAATAACAACGGTGGCAAGTTGGAGAGAGCATTGCCCATCAGGAGGAAGTAGCCAATAGATCTGCTGACTGTTGTGCAGATATGCGGGCCCAGCAACACAGATCTATCAGTCTTTCAGAATAAACCTGAAATTCAGATTTTTACATGGTATCTCCCAACGTTTAAGTATTGGTATTGCATTAAAAAAAAAAAGTTCAAACAAATGTGTAGGTCAAACAAATACATATCTAGTCTGATGTCTGCCAGTTTAGAAAACATCGCTTGACTAAAGGTCTCCTAATTCAAATAAAATATCTTCTTTCAGAATTAATAAGATATTTTTTCCCAGGAGGTATACACACATGACATTATAGCAAGAATGTTCCACCTCGATGTAATCTTATCAGTAGTTGGTTAACCCTAGTGGTAGTGATGCTGAGGATGTGTAGCTTCTCTTGTTGCTTGGTTGTAGATTCTGAGGTCTGGTTCGCATTTATTCTTTCATAGATTTCCACGTTGCAGCAAAACTTGGACTTGGAAGAAATAATAAGATGGGCTGGAGGTAATCCTGGAACTACAAGGTAGGAGCAGTGCTCAGGAACTTGGGAGATTACTGAAGAATCTGTTATTTTAAGAATGATCAGGTAAAACTTCATTTATTTTTTCCCACTAAATATTTATAAGTGCCTACTATGTGTTAGGTACTGTTCTGTTTATTTTTTAACAAAGGCCTGGTGTGGTGGCTCACACTTGCAATCCCAGCGCTTTGGGAGGCCAAGGCAGGTGGATCACCTGAGTTCAGGAGTTTGAGACCAGTAATGAAACCCCATCTCTACTAAAAATACAAAAATTAGCCAGGCATGGTGGTGGTCACCTATAATCCCAGCTAATGAAAAGGATGAGGCATGAGAATCTCTTCAACCCAGGAGGCGGAGGTTGCAGTGAGCCAAGATCATGCCACTGCACTTCAGCCTGGGTGACAGAGCTAGACTCTGTTTCAAAAACAAAAAGCAAAGACCAGATTTCTGAGTGCCAACTATGTACCAAACATCATTCTAGGAAGTAAGGACATAGCAGTGAAGGGCAAAAAAAACAGGTAATAATCTTTGAACTTATGAGATTGTGGATGACAGTTGATATAATAAATAAAATATATAGTACATTCTACATATGTACATGGTAAGGATTATGGAAAAAATAAAGCAGATGTTATAGGGAGTAAAGAAGAGGAAATAAGTTAGAAGAAAGGAATGATGCCACATTCAGGCTTGAGTCACTGGGCTGGTGAAACTACCATTGTTGCAATAAAAAAGACTGAAGGAGGAATAGGTTTGGAGAGAAAAATCAGGAGCTCAGTTTGGATACGTTCTGTGTTGGATGGCTCTTAGACATTCAGTGGCGATGTCAAGTAAGCAGTTGGATCTCAACAGAAATGCCCAAGCTGGAGCTTTAAGCTTGGGAGTGACCAGATAATATACGAAGCTGTGAGACTGCAGGGAAATGATCTATAGAAAGGAGGGGAACTCCAAGAACTGAGCCCGGTGGCATTTACCATGATTTAGTGATCAATGGATGAGAAAAACCCGCGAACAAGACTAGGAAAGAATGAACAGCTGAAGTGGGAGAAAAGCCAGGAGAGTTAGTTTGGAATCCTGGAAGGTATAAAAATTGTCTTGGCAGCACTTGATAAAATTCAGTCTCTGACATTCCATCCGACAACACTGTCTTTCTACCTTTCACTCTCTCTGTCAGTATCTCTCTGTCTCTTTCATGCACACACACACATTTTTTATTCACCTGATCTAGATGGGGCCTAGAAATCAGGGGACTCTGATGCAGGTGTTCATCAACAATGCTTTATCAAACATTGAACTGGTGAATGATGAGTGCCTGAGAGTCTGCCCTGATGGTTCAGGGTCAGGAAACACAGCATAGGGAGCTGAAGGAGAATGAGGGAGCAGAAGCTCAGGAGAATGGGACTTACCAGGCAGTATGTTACTAAAGCCAGGGCACAGTCAATGGCATGGCTGATTTGAGGGAATTGATATTTTGGGCTTAATATTTATCCCAGGTATTGAGGGACAACTTATCCTTCAGGTGTGGGAGTGGTGGTGGTGGTGAGTATTTGCATATGCCAGCGTAGAGCATATGGGACTGGGAGTCATGCAGATCATGCTACAAAATTTGTTCCCCCAAATCAATATAAAACCAATCTCAAATCAATGGAACAAAAATCAAACTGTACTCTACTGTCTTGACAAGCTGATGAAACTGGCTTATACATCTGCTGAGTTGTGTGAAGGAGACAACGAAATCTTTTTCATCCATGTTGCCCAGCTCTTAGCACAGGGCCTGATGCTGCAGGTTGAATCAGCATCTGTTGTTAGGTGTATGAAGGTGGACACAGCCAAATAGACATGGACATACAATGCATTTTTGAGAAGAGCTCACTCTCAAATGCTTCACTGCTAATATTTTGTATATGTTTCATAAATTCTTTGTCTTTTTTTATGAGTAGATATGATTGATTTTTGCATTTTAGGAGAACACTGCGATTTGATTTTTAAGTATGATATTTACAGTTATCAATTATTCTTTGCAAAGATTGTTATTGAGGCACTATCAACCACAACAGCAAATCGTTGACAGTTGTTTGATTGTAATGGTCTTCTCCAGCCACATCAAATGTCACCCTGTGCTAGAAACCTGCTTAGCCTGAGGCAGGGTAAACTTTAGAGGGAAAAAGCATTGTTAATGAGCTGTTCATTTGGACACCCGGGAACTGTTTCTAGTTCCCCTCCCATACAATCTCTTCAGATTGGATATTTTTTAATTCTAAACATAAACATTTTTTTTTCTCAGCTTCAGGCCTTATACATGATTTGCAGTTCTGATCCTTTTCTGAGCATCTTGTAGAATAATAATATACTTTGCTACTAAGAGGATATAATTTTAGTTTTATATCCTCTTAGTAGCAAAGTATGTTATTATAACTCTGTGATCTATTTCTGTTTCCCAAAAGAGCCACTCCCCATTTCATGTAGGGGTAAAAGGTATTCTCCCCAGTCATGTGCCCTTCTTATCAGAGGCTTCCCACTCTTTCTCTTTATAGGTTTGACAGACTCTTCCTAATTGATAAAAGAAGAATCTTGTCTAATACACTAGGTTATATATCCTGAGTTATTACATTTTTCTGTATAATGTCATACTGCCTTGACTATAATTTAAATATTGCCCTTCTACCAAAATGGGTCTTTTTAAACTACACTTTTGTTTTCAGTATTCCTGAAGTTACTACATTTTATAGAGGAGCAATCATTATTGTAACCAGAAGTCATTTAGTAATGAGCTAATGACTTAGGAAAATTAGGCCTCACTCAAATGATGTTCAATGCTAGCATCTCTGGACATTGTTCTAATATCTTTGAGGGTCAGTCCTTTTTCACAATTTAGGAAAAGAAAAAGCAAATGATTAAAAATAAAATTATGATTTTTGTAAGAGTTACAGAATAAAGCACACAAAAAATGGTACCGGCAAATTACTTAAAGCAAAGCCATTGACAAGTGAGGATCGAAAAGTTAAACCAGATAACAATAAGGAACACAAAAACTGACAAGGATGGAAACAAAATAATTATTTTAAAAGTGAATGATTTGTGCAGAAAGCTCCGTTGTGCTACCTATATTTTTCAAAGCAGCCTTGCCCATTGGTACATTCTTAATTCATTTTAAGAATCCAGGATAGATTCAGTAACAACACAAATTTTATTAAACACAAGATAAAAATGAACAGTATTTGGGGCTTCATTTTGTTCAATATAAAATCTGCATTAAACATTAAAAATAGTTATTATGAAGTTTTGGCTTTTCATTTTTTATGGTTTCATTTTAAGTGTTCTTTCTCAGTTCTAATTATCCTTAGGAAACAAAGACTTCCTGTATATGTCAACTTTCTGTCACTATTTTTCTGCTCATCACACTCTTCCTCTTTCCCTCACTTCCCTCCCTCCCTATCAAACATGAAATCAATTTTAATATTGTATTTTGTTTAATCCATTATATCCAAAATAATTTCAACATGTAATTTATGTAAAAATTACTGAAACATTTATACCCTTTTTTATATTGTCTTTGATATATGTGTAATTCATACTTACAACCCATTGCAAGTGCTCAATAGCTACATGTAGACAGTAGTCACAGTATTAGACAGCAAAACTTTGTAAAGGTAACTCTAGCATCGGTATGGATAAAAGAACTATCTGGAAAGGGGTAGATGTTAAGGAGCAAGGGAAATGATTAGTGCCTTTGAAAGAATCCAGTCAAGAAAAGATGAGCCATTGAACAAAAGAAGGCCAAGGAGGTGAGAATAGTAAGAAGGGGACGGAATTGACAGCTGTTTAGGAGGCAGTAAGATGCACTGGAGAAGAGCATAAGCTCTGGAGCCACGTATGTTGCTTAGATCTTGGCTCTCTACCTCTTTACAGTTGTGTCTCCTTGCAAGTTGCTCAAGGTATGTATTTCTTATTGGGTCAAATATAAGACTGCAATAATAATAGCAGTGTGCCTGGATAGCAGGGAGGTTGTGAGGATTAAATGAGTTAAAAAAAATAATACTCTTAGAAGATTAACTGGCACCTTTTAACATTCAATTAATGTTAGTTATCATGTTTTAAATTAATAGGATTTGGTGATCAACTGGATATTGGAGTCAAGAACTACTCCAAAGCCTAGACTACTGTTCTTACTATAGTACAAGGAATGGTTTTATAACAGCTCTTCGCAGAAATTCTAATATAGTGCTCCATGTCCTTGCTTAACAAGTGGATCCTCATGGCCAGCAAACCAATTCCTTGGTCCTTCCAGGACCATTGTCTCTGCTAGTCCTTCAGCTGAAAATGCCCATCGCCCAGCCTCTTCTCAGGTCTCAGCTCAAAGAAGCAAAGCTTCAAAGAAGCCTTCCTTGATCATCCTGCTCTCTATCTCAGCCACCTCCACAGCTCTTAACAAACTCCGTATCTACTGTGTCTTGTTATTTATTATCCCACTACCCTACTCGTTATACGCTCTATGACAGCTGTCTGCATTGTTTATCACTGTGTCTCCACTACCTAGGATTAGTCCCTGGCACAAAACTGATGATTAAAAAAGTAATGTGTTCAATGAACAAATAAATGTTTGATTTTCTATGCTTTTGTAGAGTAAGGAAAAGAATGAGTAACAGAACACAGAGGTAACTTGCTGGAGGTGGAAGTGGGGGAGGGGGAAGTCTTCTTATTTTATTTCCTTAGTTGTACATCATTCTTTTTCTTGTTTTATTAAAGTTGTAGTGCTGAGGAGAATACACTTAACATCCTTGTAGTAAAAGTATAGATCATCTCATCTCTATACACCTTCATTATACAAGATTATGAAGGCATACATTATTATACTGTAAGCTCACATATTCCAAAGTTCATGCAGTTCAGTGTAGTTCACGTAAAGAGGTGGAGTGACCACAAGACACAGAGTAAGTTAGAGTCAAAGATGGTAGATTTAAAATAGAGCTCTCCAGAGTTCCCAGCATATGTTATTTATATCGTATCGCATTGACTTTTATGTGCATTTGTATTTTAGACACAGGTAGTATGAGCCACATGGATATGGGTCTATGAACTCGTATGTGTGTGTGTGTGTATATATATATATATATATATATATATATATGTATTAATGAACTATGTTGGTATGGACCTGATATTACTTTTAAATTTGATGCTAATCGTAAAAGCCATATTCATGTCAACTGGTTTTCACAAAATAGATATTATCCCATTGCAATAAATGACGAAGATTTTTAAAATTTTGCCATCTCAATATTAATGTAAAAAGGGCTTTTAACTTTATAAAGTTATTTGGGTTACTTAAGCAATAGTTTTATTACACAAGTATTTTGCTGTAATGTTATTTGTTAACATACATTTGACTAGTATTATTTTATTAGATAAACATGATGAATTCAAATAAATTTAACACATTGGCTTAAAAATCTAGGAAAAATCTGGGTTTTCACTGGAAGCTTTTTCCAACTTAAATTATATTTTAGTAATTATGATAATTTAAAAAATAAACCAGTAATTTGTAGCTCCAGTTCTGAGATTATTTTTTATCTTTATGTAACTTAAGGCATTTTTTTTTCCCCATTAGAGTTTTTTTGGGGGCAGGAATAAATCGCCTAGTTCCTCTAAATGGTTTTTATCTCAGTGTAAGCAGAGTTGGCGTCACCAGGCTTATTCTAGTTCTAATGGCTTTGAAGTAAGTTAGTGACCTGAGGATTGGTTAAGAAATTTGGTGTTCGACCCAAACCTACTTTTTCACTTGTAACCATTATAAGCTTTGTATCATTTCTAAAGTGCTCTTTCTAAAAACTACTATTTCCTCTTTTAATGTCCTACATTTGTGAGAGTTGATAAGTTCTTGTTATGCTGTCATCCATGATGACAGAAACTAGATAAATCCCAAGGAGCTTGAGATGATTATGGGAGCCTATTAGACTGATCACTCTTATTTTAAAAATATAGGTTAGAAGATGCACATTTTTGTTTCTTTTCCTTATCAGCATAGGATTGTTTACCAATATTTTTTATTCATTCACTCCTATTTTTACTATTAAGCTTCTTTAATTTGTGGAAACTCCAGCTATAAACTTTTCTAGCTTTTAAATATGTTTCAAGTTTAAGGTATAATTTTAATTTATTCATTAAATCAACAAAAATTTCCAATTGAGAAACATTATACTAGGTATTTAGTAGATGTGACACATGAGTAAGGAATCATAGCAAATCATAAGTACCTTAAGAGTGATGTGTTCAACTATTACTGTGAGAATTCAGTAGAAGAAGTAATTTCTTTACAAAAAGGATGGGCAATGAAGGAAGTAATGATGCCAGGTTTTATGGAGGAGGTGGTTATATTAGACATTGGGGGATTAGTAGAACTCACCAGACAGACATAGGTTGAATTGCAGAAGACATGAGAGATGGATCTGTTGGGACTTAGAAAACAATACCCCAAATGAAGTCCTCAGAAGCTACCTCAGAAGCAAAATTTCTCTCTGACCTTCTTCTGACCTTTTGTCTCTCAGCCTCATTCTCCCCTAAGGCCAGCCATAGAAACTAGAATCTCTTCTTTCCAATGTGAGTTGTAGAAACCACTTTCCCTCAAAGCCAGCCGTAAAACTAAAAATAATACTCGAGTTTTCCCCCACCTTTCTGTGTAAATCTGGCCTACCTTACTTGATTGTAGGTCATAAGACTCCTTTTGCAGAGAGGGTTTTGCCCCATACCTGGAAGGAAGGAATGCTGCACAGAGAGGCCAAGAAGAATCGAAAGAGACAGGCCTTTCTGGGCTTGCCACCCCACATCCACCTATTACTACTATATCAATACCCTTTTTGTCCAGTCACATTTCTACATGGCTGTCTCTTCTTCATTAAACCTAAGCATAAAACCAGATGGCTTCCCCTGTATTTTTCAGTGTTCTTTCTAAAGGCTCCTATATAAAGTAAAACCATGATTAAACAAATTTAATAGGCTTTTTTTCCTTGTTAATCTGTCTTTTCTTATAGGAATATCAGCCGTAACCCACATGATGCTCCAGAAATCATCACCTTTCTGCCCCTACAGCTCAAGGGAGTAAATAGAAGACTTGAGGTAGGAACATCATGTTAAATTAAATCATTGGAAACAGTCCTATCAGCCATATGGAGTAGAGAATAAGGACCAATATGAGGCATGTCTGGAAGGAGAGACTGGAAGCTGATAGTGAGCTACTCAAATAGCATATCCTCAGACCTTATTTATTGGGCCATTTGAAAGCCAATATACTCTGGGCTGGTCCACTTAGTTATTTATGGTGTTGCTCTATTTGCCTGACATGTCCTTATGATTCCATCTTGCTTTGAGGATCTCAGAAGTATAAATAACTCTTAATAATGATCGGGGAAAAGATAAAAAGGAAAGATAGAGGCTATATCAAGCTTGTTCAGGAATTTACATCTAACCTTGTCACCAATTTGGTTATTTGGTTTATATATAGAATGGATATTTGGGTTTGACCAAGAAGATAAATTTGACAGGGATAAATGTACAGTCTTGTATTTAGTTCATAAAAGTCAGTTGCACAGTGCAGGATAGGTTTGACAGTAGACCATGGAAAAAAGAATTTATTTGACAATAAACTAAATAAAGAGTAATGTCACTGCTGAAAAACAATAAAAAAATGTAGTTTAACCTGCTGAGAAGCGGTATATTAACAGAAATGAGTACTATATTCTTAAATGATTTGATGGAAAAAGGTAAAAATTAATTTTAGAAAAACTTGACAGTTAAACATATTCATATGTAATTTTAGTGATGTGTTTAGTTAAGAATATAGAACCCCTCAATGCCCAATCTATAATAAACTGAACTGTTTGGTTCACTTGTACCTGCTGAAAAAGAGCAAAAAACCCCAAATACTATTTAGATATGAAAAGTCTTTTAAACTTTAAATTCTGACTGATTTCAGGTGTGTAATTTTAAGTAAGACAACCTCTGAGTCTGTTTCTCCCAGGGATGCCCTGCAGTTGAAAGAGTTGATTCGCTTTTGTTGTGCTGTTATTCATGATCACAGAAACTAGAAATATAAATCCTAATGAGGTAGAAATGGGTATGGAAGCCTATTTGTAAAATATCTTTTCTATCTCCCCTCAGAGGATTGTTGGGAGAACTCATAAAATCATTTTATACACTGTGACACTCTAAAATATACAAGGTTTTCTGTCTAATAAAGAGGCCATTTGTGTCTCTTCCTTTGCCTCTCCTAGCTTTGGAGAGTCAGTAAGGTTACCAGGGTCATATTCCTGCATACTTAGTGGGTGCTTTGTGAATGTCCCCTCCCTTCCTTATAAAGTTTGCTTGCAAATAAACAAATACTTAGTAATTCCCAAAATGGGATCAGGGATTACCTATGTAAGACACATCCAGAGTAGCTGTAAGAAAACAGAGATCCTTTGAGACTTGCTGAATCCAAATTTCTGTAGGTAGGACTAAGGGATCTATATTTTCAACAAAAGTCAGTGATTCTCAACTGGGGGAGATTTTGTCCCTATCCCCTGAAGACATTTGACAATGTCTGCAGACATTTATGGTGGTCACAACTGGGACAGAACAGGTGTTGGGCGGGGTGGTGTGCTGCTGGTATACTACAAGTAAAGGCCAGAAATATTGCCAAACATCCTATGATGCAAAGGACAGCACCCCCGCACCTCCTCAAGACAAGTAATTATCCAGCCTAAACTGTCAATGGAACTGAGGTTGAAAACCATGTTATGCACAGGACAGTTTAAAAGCTGATTTTCTAGCATGTGTCATCTGTCTTTGGCATTTACCCTCAGTTATATTTTAATTTATTCATATATTCTTTTTCAACACATTTTAAATGGTTATTACTGTAAAGGTGGAAAAATATAGAACTTTAAATAAAATATTAGAATTGTAATTAGTTACTTTGAGCTCACTTCTGGGTTTCTTTTAAAAAAGTTTCCTCAAATTTAGAGTTAATTTTTCCACTGGAAAAATAGAATCAAGACGAGATTTCCATCTAGTTGCTTCTCCTTTTCACACATTGAAAAAATTTCTTAACTTGAACTGGTTAAGAGATTAGTCTGACTTTAAGAAGAGTCAATTTTATAGAATATTTTAAAAATAAAATATAGTTTTATTGTGTTCAAGGGCATAGAGATATTTTGTTGTTGAAATTCAGGAAGGAAGAGATGAACTATATATTTTTAAGAACTTGTTTTTACACACAGATAACAATCGCTTTTAATTAGCAGTTCACTGAATGCAAACACTGCTGTTAAAGTGGTGATTGAAACAGCAGTAGTCCTTTACTCTTCAGTAGAAGAAGAATTTTCCTCCTTTGCACTATTGATTTTCTGACAAATCTATTTTATATTATAGTGGCATAAGGGTAAAATCTGCCCAGCACTTCTAAAATACCATAAATTCTTACAGTCCTTAAAAATAAAACACAACATCACTTTGCTTTCATTAAGCAAAAGGATTAGTATAATATAACAATCACCCTTGTTACATGTTTAAACCTGTATTCAAATTTAACTTTATAAGGTATCTTCAGCAGATGTTCTCTCTCATAATCATTTCTATGGTGCCTTTCAGTTCTAGAAAGCCTTGAATCTCTAATGAAAATTTTTCAAAGTAATAAGATGGAAAAGAAGCACTAAAATATGCTTCGAGATAGAAATTGAAATCATTTTGGCTAAATGTATCAGGTTAGAAGTTGCCCTAGTTACTGATTGCTGCTATTAGATATTCCCCTTGCACAAGGAAAGCCAGTTATTGATTTTTTTACGTTTGAATTTCTTTTAAAGCAGCTCATTGTCTCTATTGTGGATCTTTATCTCAGCCATGAAAATTGAGGGTAATAGGAATGACCGGCTATTCCGATGTCTGTCCAGTGTCTTGCTTAATTTACTTACCCCTGCGAACCCAGAAATGATTAGAATATACTGTTCATGGAATGCATAAAATTAACATGTCCCATTGTGCTTTGATATTGTCGTAGTGACAATATCTTTCAGCCACTGTTGATGATGGATTAATTTACCTTAAAAAATACATTTCAAAATTTTATTTCCTGTCATCTTGATTTCATTTATATATTAATATCTATATATTTTTATGACAACAAATATATACATGTCACCAGCTAAAAGTAAATAGAGGCAAATTTTCAGCAATACAGAAAAAAAAATTAATGCATTGTACTTCTATTTGTCATTTCATTGAAGTCTTTAACAAGTTTAAGAAATATCCTATACATTAATTGTGAGGGTTTCAAATTTGACTGGGACTGGGTCTTGGAAGTAGATGCCAAACACATAAACACACTTACAGAAATGTAATAATTATTATTTTTGTAATCTACAGTATTGCTTTTCAACTAAGGTGCTGCAAGTCAATGTAGCTCTAATGCTAACCACCCAGAGCTAGTGTCAGACTCTACTGTCTTGAGGGAACCGTCCCTGGTAGGACTATCCTTATACTAGATGCCAGCCACAAGTCTTAGGGAGCCTCCAGAACTTGCATTTCTGACCAAGTGGCCATCAGTTATGGAGTTCCCACAACCCCCTGCAAGTTTGATAATTCACAAAGATGACTCACAGAATTCAGGAAAATGTTGCACTTACTATTACAACACAATGATACCTAGAAGGGTATCAAATACTGAGCTTCCATGACCTCAGTTAGACGTGCATTTAGGGTGCTTTCCCCTTCTGATGTATTGGGTGTTCACTAACCAGAAAGCTTCACTGATCTTCAGTGTCCAGAGTTTTTATTGGGATCTCAGTACATAGGCATAATTGATTAAATCATTAGCCTTGTGATTGAATTCAACCTCCAGGTTAAGGGGGCTGAAAGTTTCAACCCTCTAATCACATACTTGTCTCTTTGTTGACCAGCTCCTAACCTGAAGCTATCTAGATGCCCAGATAGGTCACTTCATTAGCATAACAGAGATGCTACCATCACTCAGAAAATTCCAAGGGTTTTTGAAACTCCATGCCAGAAACCTAATGCAAAAATCAGACTAATTATTTATTATGCCACACACATCTTGTAAATAAATAGTATTATAAATAAATAAATAAAGGAAATATTAACTGAGTGCCTACTATGTGCTAACTGCTATTTGTACAATAAACAAATTAAACCAAACAAAAATTTACCTATATTTTCTATCTAGTGGAAGGTTTGGGTCGAGTGGGGACATAGACAATAATTAAATATGTAAATTATTAAAGAGGAAATTTTAGAGCATAGAGAGAACTGTGGAGAATTAATAGTAAGGGAGGCTAGAGAGTGCCTAGGTTTTAGAGCTGCTACTTTATTTTGGGTGATTTATTTGAGAAGCCGCCTTCTGTGTCCTGGAGGTAACAAGTGAGTAAGTTATGAGGGTATCTGAGGCAAGACTGTACCAAGCAGGTCTTTGCATTGTACAAAGACCTTGAGACAGGAGGATACTTAAATTTTGAAATAATGGCAAGAAACCAGATGTGCCAGATAGCTTTTTAAAGGTTGACTAAATTTGAATAAAGGTTACAAGTAAATACTTAGGTTAAAATCAATATGATACAAAATGCCGTGAAAATGCCAATGCTAACAATAGAAGAAAAACTTTGTTTTTAGAGTAAAAATCCACCTGGGCTAAATCAGTGACAACTGAAGAATAATAAAGTTAAAAGTTTATCTTGGAGGCCATTGGCTTTAGAAAATTTTCAGGCTTTGTGTTGTCGATCTTTGCTTTGTCATGGCAGGGAGTTCTAATATAGTTTTATATATGGAACTGTCTATATTTAAAAGCTTTGAGAAGAAAGTTCTTGTAAAATAAGTTATTGTTATCATTACAAATCTCAATTTTATAAATCAGAATTTGGTTTTCTAAAAGACTAGGCTAGAAAATGAGAAAACTAAAATTGGATCAGAAATTCTGATCATATATAAATAAAACCTGCATGAAAATTTCCTGGTTCAACAATTGTAAAACTTAAGGTATTCCCAGAATGTTAAAATATACTACTCTTTCGGGCTTATTTCTTAGACAATAGTAATTCTACTGTCTATTTTTTGTCTGTTTTTAGTTGGTGAAAATAAATGGATATTCTTTAAACATGTGTATTATTATTTTCAGGTTTTATCTAGCTCTGCATGTGATATGTGAGTTTAAAATGTTTTGAGTAAGCAAAGTATTGAGGAAACTCACCATATTAGAAATTTCCCCCTCTCATATATGTTACCCTTTGCATAGAATTAAAATCTATTCATATTCTTCCCCAAGTTTTCATGAAATGTATTTTTCTCCATTGCTGCAAATAAGCATGTTGAGAAATAAGTACCGTCATACAAGATACATTGACTTTACCGTGGCACACGATCTCTATTATTACTAATGTTTTAACATGATGAACCAAAGTTACACATTAGGTGCATGTTTAAGGCAGTTGTTTTTAGAGGCTACATTTCAACAACTAGAATCAGAAAGTTGTGGAACCTTGCTTTTGAAATGGCTTTTCATGAAGGCAGCATATGCACATCCTTTAAAGACATGCTAGAAAGACGTGTCTTCATTTCTGGAGAGTAAATTCTACTTGTGAAAATCATCAGGAAAAAAATCAGAGTCAAGTGACTTAAACAAGAGTTGAGAGTGGTTTAATAAATGCTACTGTGGTATTAAAATACAAAAATAGAAGGATTTGACAGACTTTGTTACATGGCTTTTAGGCTGGCTCAAAGTGGGTTTCCAGAATGGTTTTAACTTGGCATTGTCTTTTGATGAGTGTAGACTCTCCTGTGGTTAACGCTCTGAAAGATAGCAATCTTTCAAGAGTGCATGTTATAGTGTTTTATTAAAATGGTCAGACATTGCTTTATAGTCAGAATGAGTTTTATCAGCATGATATTAGAGGTGCACTTACCAAAGATATTTACACTATTAAATCTAATTTTGATAAAACTTAAAAGTGATTATTTTTTCTATGGGACAAGAGTTCTAGTAATAACAATGAATTCTTTGATGACAATTTATATTTTTAAACAGCATGTATATAATTATGTACTTAGCAGAAGTGTTTCTTGTTTTAGAAGGTGTTTAACTTCAATCAATTGATTTTGCTGGTCATTAGTTTGAAGAGTGTCACTTTTTACTTCATTTTTCTTAAGGGTACATGTGTATGTATCTATTCGAGCACACATCGGGGTCATCATTAAGACACAAAGGTAAGAGAGTTTTGTTTAAAGAGGTTTTTGTTGTTATTGTTTTGCTTTTAGAAACAGCCATATGCTTTTTACTGAGACATAGATTTGTTTTATTCCTGCTCTTTGCTAGATAGTATACCAGCTAGTGCCTGGAGAGAAAATGATCAAGGTGTGTTGGGTTCATTGGAGAAGCTTCCATTAAATCTGGGAAATAAGACAAGGACACACTTGACTATACTGTGGTGCCAATAAGTGTCATTCTCCACACAAAAATACTGCTGTAGGTACTGGAGAAGAAGAGAGAATATCATTGATAATATTGAGAAAGGCTTGATATTGGTCTTGATAGAGTATATTTTTATGAGATTTACAAGTCAATGAAGCAGGATAAAAGAATAGCTGAGTTCAGAGAATATAAGAGGCATTTGGATAGCAGCTATGATAAGGTTGATGAGATGGCAGCTTAAGATGTTAGGGATATTGCAGAGGTTGAGACTGGTAAGATCATTTTGGGTTGGTGTTGTAGAGGGCCCTGCTTACCAAACATGGAGTAGATTAGGCGTCATAGAAAACTGAATTTTTGATAGCATTAGAGTTGTGCTTTGAAAAAATACATAGGATACTCTGAAACAAGTAGAGACCAGAGGCAAAGAGAGAGTTAGAAGAGTTTTGAGAGTGAATGCATTTTTGGACAAAGGCAATAGCTACTACAATGAAAATTTTCGGAGCTGGACTAATCAGTGTTAAGCTACACATGAAAGGCAATAAGGAACAAATTCCTACATTTAGAGAAAGCAATGGACAGATGTATCTTGATGTTATGATGTTTTTATCAATCTTGAGAGTAGGTCTGCATATTAATTACTTGTAAGAAAGGCTTGAGAATCCCTCTCACGTTTTGGTTCAGGATTGTAAGGAGCTTAGAAGTTGCCATTCCACCCTTCAACAAGTAAAAAGCCAAACAACCTTGAAAGGAAAAAATCAACAACGCTACTTAGATCTCTCAGAGAAGTGAGGTCCCAGGGCAAATTGCCCCCAGAACTGGAGAGAGATGAACTAATACAGAGAATTATAACTTGCCAGAGCAGAAACTCATAAGCAAAATCCTCTGTAAGAACCAGCGTTGTGGCAGGAAAACTTGACTTGTAATTGTAGAATTGCTAAAAGCCCAGAATAAACCATTTGAGAGTTAAAAACTTCAGGGAGGTCCATTCATTGGGAGGCTTCCACACTTTTGTAAGTTTTATTACCAGGAGCACTACCAGTTTCTCATAGAAGAGTTCCTTAATGCTTCAGGCAAACAGATAGGAAAAAAATCACTTGAATATGTGTTAGAATATTCTGTTTTTCTTAATAAGGCCTGCCTTCAGGAGAAACTATTTTACCAGAGCCTAACCTACTAGGATCTTATCAGAGCTTAACATATCTAGGGAAAGGGAAATACACAGCTTCAATTACTTTCTTGCCATCCTGTCCAATCTAAGTGGATTCCAAGGGGAGAACTGAGAAACATTGGTGAAGTTCACAGTCCAGGGGCACAAGCTCACCAAAAACCTGAGACCTAATCACAGGATTATAGAAAATTCCCTCTCCCCGATACTCCTTACCATCCTATTATTAAAGGATTATTTTACTCAAGTAAAAAAGAGTATAATTGATATCCTAAAAGTAGCAGAGAAAATGGAATCATGTAAAATTCCCAACTGAAACCAAAAAGGCAAAAAAGCGTGAAAGACAAAAATAGAAAAAAAGAACAAAGACTGCAACTAGAAAACAGTTATAACTATGGCAGATACCAACCTAACTACATCCATAATCACTTTCAACAGTAATAGTTTAAATACATCAATTGAAAGACAGAGATTGTTACAGTGGGTCAAAAAGCAAGACCTAACTATATGTTGTCTATGAGAAACCTAATTTGAGTATGAAGATACATATAGATTAAAAGTAAAGGGATAGAGAAATGTATATTATGAGCTATGGAATGAAAGTTTTTTTCCCAAAATTAATATATTAAAAACTTAAACTTCAAGGTGATGGTATTAATAGGTGAGGCTGTTTCGAGGTAATTAAGTTTTGAGGGGGAACCCTCATAAATTGAATTAGTATTCTTTTTTTTATTATCCCCCTCACTTTTATTATTTTTTTAATTGCATTTTAGGTTTTGGGGTACATGTGAAGAACATGCAATATTGTTGCATAGATACACACATGGTAGTGTGATTTGCTGCCTTCCTCCCCATCACCTATATCTGGCATTTCTCCCCATGCTATCTCTCCCCAACTCCCCCACCCCCCAGCTGTCTGGAATTAGTGTTTTTATAAAAGAGACTAGAAAGATCTCTCTAGCCTTTTTTTTTTCTGCCATACAATAAGAAAGACTATAGTCCAAAAGCCAGATGAGGGCCCTTATCAGAACCAGACCATTCTGACGCTCTGATTTCAGATTTGTAGCCTTTAGGAAGGTGGGAAATCAATTTGTACGGTTTATAAACTATTCAGTATATGATACTTGTTATAGTACCTCAAACTGACTAAGACAGAAATTAGTACTGAAAATTAGGAGTGTTGCTGTAAAAAATACCCAAAAGTGTGGAAATGATTTAGAAAGTGGGAAATTAATAGAGTTTGGAAGAGTTACGAAATATGTGCTACAGAAAGCCTATGCCATCATGGACTTTTAAAGGTGATCCTGGTGAGAATTTAGAAAAAGGAGAGTTGAACAGAAAGTTTCTGCCTTCTAAGAGAATATCAAGTAACCATGAACAGAATGTTGATAGAAATATAAATCTCTAAGAGCCATTCTGATGAGCTCTCAGACGGAAATGAGGAACATGTAATTGAACATGGAGAAAAGGTAATTTTTGCTATATAGTGGCAAATAATTTGGCTGACTGTGTTCATGTTTTAGCATTTTGTGGAAAGTAGAAACTGCTACCCCCTGGCATTGGATATGTAGCTGAGACTTCTAAGCAAAGTGTAGAAGGAGCTGCTTGGTTTTTCCTGACTCCTCATGGTAAAATACAAAAAGAGAGAAATAAATTGCAGATAAAATTATTAATCAAAAAGGATTAAATCTTAAAGACTTGGAAAATTCTCAGCTATTTGTATTGTAAAAAAAAGAAGGATGTTTGTCCTAGTGAAGGTGTGGCCAAGTGGCCATTTGAGAAGGAGAATAGTATGAATGTGGACTTATTCAACCAAAATCAGAAATAGAGAGGGGAACTATTTTCCAGCTGGAATGAAAGGGAACAGAGAAAATAGGACAACATTAAAGAAGACTATTGATATTCTTAGACTCTGCGGGACTGGATCATAGAACTCTTCATCTGCACATACATGTTTTGAGACAAGGGCAGAAGGGCCCTGAAGGAGATTCAGAGATGATCAGGGTTACTACTCCCCACTACAACTTCAGAACGCACAGACCTTGGGTCTGTGGGAGTAGCAACCCTGATCATCTCTGAATATGGGAACAATAGTCAGCTGAGCCATGGGGGTGGTGAGTCAGCTGAGCCTGAGCTTCTAGGCAGCACCACCCCCATGGCTCAGCTGACTGTTGGTCCCATACTTTACAGCTGAAGCCCTTCAATTGAGCCATGGGGGTGGTGCTGCCTGGAAGAATCCTAAGGGTGTAACACCTGTACCAAACAGAAAACTACGGAATGAGCGGGTCCTGTGAAGAGAGCCACAATATGGTATCTCCCTGCTGGGCTATGGGGGTGATGTAGCAAGAATGAAAGGAAGTAAGTAAATTATACTTGGAAGAGGACCAAGTGAGTGACTTGAGAGATCCAAGTGCTCCATCTAACCCTTGACGTGGGCTTTTATACACTGCATAGTTCTGGGGTTTTGCAGCTTGATTTTCCTTGGGGTAGGTTGTCTGCAGCACTTGGGAGGGTCCACATGCACAGTGTGTTTACTGAAGTTTTGTGTATGTTTATTTGAGGCATTTTTCCTTACTAGTCAAGTATTCCTAAAGAAAGGTGATATACCAGTTAAACTTCCCTTTTGCCTCTTAGTTTGCATGCTTGAGCCCACTCACCCAACACCTGAGATTTATTGGGATGCTGCTGATAACCACTTTCAGGTGTTTTCTATCTGTTGGGAGCCTGCCAGTCCCTGGCACCAGCTGCAACCAATTACTATTTTAGTGCAACAGTATAAAACCGCCTGACCCTCACTTGTTGGTTTCCCAGCATTCCCGGGAAGGTAAGCCTTTCTGCCCTGCTCATGTCTGGCTAGCTACCTACTGTAATAGGACCTCTTTCCTAGTGGAGCTCGGGGACATAGTATGGAGCCAAGAAGATATTCTCAAGCCTTAAGGTCTCATGTTGTTTTGCTAAGTTCTGGGCTTGCTTGGGCCTCATTCTCCCTTCCTTCTTTCCTAATCCTCCCTTTTGGAGTAGAAAAGCCTGTCCTATGCCTATTCCAACATTGTGTTTTGGAAGCATATAGTTTGTTTGTTTTCACAGGCTTGCGGTTGGAGGGGAGTATTGCCTCAGTATAAATCATACCTTGAGTCTCATTCACATCTAATTTAGAAGATATTTAGAGGTGACATTGGAAATAGACTTTGGAATTGATTTTAGAAGAATTTAAGACTTTTGGGTTTGGTGAGATGGAAAGAATGTATTTTGCAAGCTTGAATGACATAAATTTGGAGGTTCCATGGGTGCAATGTTATTTATTGAATGTTTATGTGCTCTCAAAATTAACATGATAAAATCCTAACTCTCAATGTGATGGTTTTAGGAGATGGGATCTTTTGGAGATAAAATAAATTATGAGAGAAGAGCCCCATGAATGGATGATAGGACCCCAGAGAGGATTCTAGCCCTCTTCTACCATGTGAGGATGCAATAAGAGACTGCAGTCTGCCTTCTGGAAGAGAGTCCTTATGCTGGCACCCTCATCTCGGACTTCCAGCCTCCAGAACTGTAAGTGATAAGCTTTTCTTGTTTATAAACTACTCAATCTGTGGTACTGTTACAGCAGCCTGAACTGACTAAGACACCATGTTAACACTAATTAAAAAAAGTAGTTATACAGATGTCCTTTGGTATCCAAGGGGGATTGGTTTCCCGACCTACTGCAGATACCTGCATCCACAGATGCCCAAGTCCCCTATATAAAATGGTGTCACATTTGCGTATAACCTACACAATCCTCCTGTGTATTTTGAATCCTCTCTAGATTACTTATAATACCTGGTAAAATATAAATACTATATAAAAGTTATACTACATTTTTATTTATATTTCTGTATTGTTATTTTTCCTTTCTGGGGATGTATATGTATTTATATTTTTCTGTAAGTTATTGGGGTACTGGTGGTGTTTGGTTACGTGAGTAAGTTCTTTAGTGGTGATTTGTGAAATCCTGGTGCACCCGTCACCCAAGCAGTATACACTGCACTATATTGTCTTTTATCCCTTCCCCTCTCCCCTCTTCCCCCCCAAGTCCCCCAAGGTTTGTTGTATTATTCTTATGCCTTTACATCCTCATATATATACATATATGATTTTCTATATATATCAGAGTTTTTCCACTCTTTGATTGATGGGCATTTGGGTTGGTTTCATGATTTTGCAATTGTGAATTATGCTGCTATAACTGTGCATGTGCAAGTATCTTTTTTGAGTAATGGCTTTTTTCCTCTGGATATATCTACCCAGTAGTGGGACTGTTGGATCAAATGGTAGTTATACTTTTAGTTCTATAGGGAATCTCCACACTGTTTTCCATAGTGGCTATACTAGTTTACATTCCCACCAGCCGTGTAGAAGTGTTCCCTGATCGTAGCATCCATGCCAACATCTATTGTTTTTGATTTTTGGATTATGGCCATTCTTGCATTCGTGAGGTGGTATCGCATTGTTATGATTTGCATTTCCCTGATCATTAGTGATACTGAGCATTTTATCATGTTTGTTAGCCATTTATATATCTTCTTTTGAGAATTGTCTATTCATGTCCCTACCCCACTTTTTGATGTTTTTTTTTTTTCTTTCTGTGAGCCAAACTGCAGTGATTGCTGCCCTCTTCTGGGTCTAGCCACCCAGTGAGTCTACCTGGCTGTGGGTTGGTATTGGGGATTTCTGCATAAAGTCCTGTGATGTGAACCATCTCTGAGTCTCTCAGTTGTGGATACCAGACCTGTTTAGTGGGAGGTGGCGGAGGGTGCAATGGACTCAGTGAGGGTTCTTAGCTTTGGTGGTTTAATAGTGTATTTTTGTGCCGGTTGGCCTCTTGCCAGCAGGTGGTGCTTTCCAGAAAGCATCAGCTGTGGTAGAATGGGGAGGGACTGGGGGTGGGCAGGGCCCTAGAACTCCTAAGATTATATGTTCTTTGTCTTCTGCTCCCAAGGTAGATAGGGAAGGACCATCAGATGGGGGCAGGGCTAGGCGTGTCTGGGCTCTGACTCTCCTTGGGCAGGTCTTGCTGAGGCTGCTTTTGGGGATGGAGGTGAGATTCCCAGGTCACTGAAGTTGTGTACCTAAGAGAATTATGGCTGCCTCTGCTGAGTTACGCAGGTTGTCAGGGAAGTAGGGGAAAGCCAGCAATCACAGGCCTCACCCAGCTTCCACACAAACTGAAGGATCGAACTCATTCTCACCCTGCCAGCTGCAAAAGAAAAGGGCTTTAGCTTTTCCCCCACCTGTGAAGTCTGCAAACCAGATTTGCTCCCTCCCCCCATGTTCTGGCCAGGAGGCTTCTCCCCCCACTCAAATTATTACAAAGTTCAGCTGGGGAATTCCTTTTCCCCGTGGAGTTTCACCCCCTGCTTCTCTGGCCACTTTCCTGAAGGATCCCTGTGGTGCCAGAGGGGAATGGGCTGCTTGGGGATTCAGCAAGTTCCCAGGGCCTCCCTGCTGCCTCCTCCACCCCTGTATTTTGCTCAGCTCAGCTCTCTAACTTGACTCAGCTCCAGGTAAAGTCAGGAACCTCTCCCATAAACAGACCTTCAGCTTCTCCAGTGGAGGCGTGTGTACCACTTGGGTGGGGAATGTTGATAATGGGGGCGGCTATGCATGTTGGGTGGTACCAATACATGGGAAATCCCTGTGCCTTCTGATTAATTTTGCTATGAACCTAAAAGTCGTCTTAAAAATAATTTATAAATTAAAAAAGGACTTAACACTAAAAAGTATACTTTCCTGAATGGATGTGCAGCTTTGCAAGTTTGATGTGTGTTTCATTTGTAACTGTGGGAGATACTCTCAACACCTGAGACTTGTCTAGACGTGATCACAGACACAAGATGGTCTGAGCCCTGAGATCAAAAAGCGGTTATATCCACAGTTATTTGAAATGAACTTTGTTTTTCATAATGGTTTTGTGTCCAGCTGGTGCTGTCACTGGCTGAGAGTCTAATGTGTGAAAAATCAAACTTAAAATCTGAATTTTTTCCTTTTTCATTTCTTATATCGGTAGAAGGAGAGTGAACAGAAATTTTTTGACAGCTTGCTCTATCAATAGCAAATAAGCACATTTTATTTTTTGGGAAGAGAAAAAAGAACATGGATGTCGCTGGCCTTTAAGGCTTTACAGTTTCCTCTTCTCAGATAGCTGGTTTTACTGTTTTGAAATCACTATGCAATGAGATGTTTTGTGAGACTTTTCCTGCAGTTCAGGGAGTTGAGTTAAAGCTCACATTTGAGAAAAAACGTCCTATATTCTGAGGTCTAAAGAAAAGTACAACTGATACACAGTATTTAAATCCAGAGTCCGCCCTAAAGGGCTTTACATGTGACCCAAACTAAAGGTGTGTTACTCACCTCACACATGGACACCCACTCTGTTTTCTAAACAAATATTTTCCAGTCTATATAAAAAGAATATGGGAAGTGGTAGAGAAAAGGGAAGCCAGCCCTGAGGGGGAGTGAAATTCTCAAGGTGAGAGGTTGTTCTTTTTCTAAAGGCAGTAGAGGTGTCTTGTATGATAGAATGGATGAGGGTTTACAAACCACTGGCATAGATAGACTGGTAAGTGTATGAAGAGGCTTATAGGAAAGAAAGCTCTATTTTTATTCTCCAGATGAAAAAAATATTGAGCTAAAAGATTTGTAGACCAAACTTGATATTGCTCCTGGTTTTCTGAGGAGCTAACATGGATCCCCCTGAAATTAAAGAGCATTTATGAACATACATACTTGTTTCTTCATGTTTATTTAGGAAGGCAGGAAAATTGACGGGACTTTCCAGCAGGGCTTGGAAAGACTGTAGCATAATTTTGCAGGAGTTGGGGACAACCTTGTCCCTTCCAGTTCTCCATAATCCTCAGAAGCCACAGAAAAGCACCTCCACGTAACCAAGGCTCTCAGGTGTGGGAGTGTAGAGGATAGAGAAGCGACAGGAGCTCTTGGGCTCCTCAGACCATAAATAGTCCCTTTCATCTGGAGAAGTCATTTGGGGAATAGTCAACTGGCAGGAGATCATGGGAGTCCAGCTGCCCCTCTCTGAGGGATCTCAGCAACAGAGGAGAACAGAGTGAAGCTGAATATGGTCCTGTGAAAAGCATGCACAACACATATGCACACTGAATAAGCCAGATGAAATAGATCAAACCATCCACCACATACACACATGGGATAATATCTCTGGGTCCCCTATTCCCATTTATTTCACCCAACACAGGAACTTAGACCTGAAATAAGAGGAAAAGGCAAAATTCTATCCATACCACTCCAACCAGACAACATGACAGCTGTAACTTGTACTGGCTGAGGAATTTTTTTTTTTAAATAGAGATGGGGTCTCATTATGTTGTCCAGGCTGGTCTTGAACTCCTAGGTTCAAGTGATCCTCCTGCCTTAGCCTACCAAAGTGCTGGGATTATAGGCATGAGCCCCCATGCATAGCAAAGATGAATATGTAAATGGATATGAAGTTGAAATTATAAACTGGACAGGGCTAAGTTTTAGTAACTGAAACTGATCAGAACATCATAGAATCTTTCTAGGTTGTAAAAGAATGGGAAAGAGGATATGTGTGAACTACAGTGGGCTCTGAGGCACTAAGAAATTAGTTTTCTATTGTTGAGTTACAAATTATCTTCTGTTTAGCAGCTTAAAGTGACATATGTATATGATCTCAGTTTCAGGAGGCCAGAAATCTGGGAACTCAAGATCTTATTCCAAGTTCAGTCAGGTTGTTGGTAGAATTTGATTCTTTATAGTTGTGGGACTCAGGTCCTCAACTCTTAGAGGCAGCCCTCTCCACAGGTAGTTCACAACTGGACTGTTGGCTTCTTCGAGGCCAGCAGGAAAGCACCTCTGCTGCTTATGGAAGGGCTAAGACCGTCTTTCAAAGAGCACAGCTGATAAGCTCAGGCCCACTTAGGATCAAGTGTTTTTGAATAACTTAGTCAACTGATAAGCAAACTTAAATGAACCTGCAAAAGTCTCTTCACCTTTGCAATCTATCCAACCTCATCATGAAAGTGATCACCATAGTTACAGGTCCTGGCCACACTCAAGAGGAGGACAATACATTCAAGTGTGATATGCCTCAGTGAGTAAGAATTTTGGAACCATCTTAGAATTCTGTCTACCACAGGAATTTTGGTACCTGTGAAGATTAAGACTGTGTGTGCCTCACCTAAATTCAAATTATATTTTCTTATAATCACTGCAGGCAAAACAAAATACTGCTTAGGTCTATAGACTATGAGGTTGTAACCCCTAAATTATTTCCTGTTTATAATCTATTGAATTGTGACCCCTTAATAAATTTGTTACAACTAAGTAAAAGCTGACAGATTACTGATGGAAATGAATTTGCTATTTGTTCACATTGAAATAGTCCATATGACAATAAAAGTGATTTTGATGGAATTTACCAGGCCAAAGCTCAATTGCAAGGCTTTTATTTTTTTGAGTAATTCTACAACCCTTGGTCTTATTCAATATGCGGAGTACTTATCTCTGGTGAGTTAATGTCTTTCAAAAATTTTAGTTCTATTCCTGAATAATAATAGAGAGGTCTTAATAACTGTAATTCTTACAACATTTTCAAGCACCATTTTGTTACTCAGTGGATACCAATTATTTTTAAAAAGATATATTTTAGCGCGTAGAAGAGTTTGAAGTTTGTTGTCAGGAGCAGCAAGATACAACCTGAGTCTGGGAATTGAAGCTGTGTGTTCAAGGAAGTTACTTATTTTCTTAAACATTTACATTTATCTTTATATTTTATTTTCCTGGAAAGAAAAGGGTTAGCCAGTTACTTATCATAACCTGTTTCCGCTAAGCTTTTCCTTAATTAAAATAATGTGTTTGTGATGAGAAACATTTATTAAAAGCACATAATATAAATATCTTCTCATATTTATTGCTCCATTTTCTTGTTTAGAAAGAGCACCAGATTATTACCACATAATTTCTTCTCTGATAATTCTTTTAATAAGGGAATAAACTTCAGAAAGTGGTTTTAAAAAATTTTATGGCTGAAAAGTGCTAGTGAGGAGAAGCTACATACCTAAACAGCTTTTCCATTTCTTTGGATTTTATGTTTTTAATAATAGATTGAATAGTCAGTTGCCTGTTTGACAAGTTTATTGTCCTTATCCAGTTGCCAAGTGAGAAATATTTCCAAACTGACAGCAGGTATTAAAAACACCTACAAGTGATTCAAGCCATTAAGAACCCGTAAAACTTGAGATGGGGTGTTCACTGGGCTTTGCTCTGTTGGCCAGGCTTTTCCTTGGTGAGCCAGCCCTCCAGCTCCTGAAAGGAGATGACAGACTTTTCAAGGTGAAAGCATCAGCTTTTAACTGAAACTCTTAGGCTTCTACCCAAACAAAATGAGTATTTTCCTCATATCTAAATATTTAAAGCTGATTCATCAACTAATCTGAGTAAGAACAAAGGAAGTCTGTGTTTCTCTGATAATGTCTAAAGTACTCATAAAAAACCGTTGTGCGTTGTGGTGTAACTTACCGAACCCATACTTTTGTTGGTGTCTGTGAAAGGAAGGTGTCATTTCAAATTTCTTTACAATGTAGATGCTTAGCGGTTTTTCTATCATTATTGAGGACTGGGTTCATTTGAAAGGCTTTGGTTCAGTTTGCTAGAATTCCACACAGGGATTATGAACTCAAATTAACTATAGGGTCCAGGAAGATAATAAATAAATATGCAAATTAAGGAGGAGACAAGCAGTCAGGAGTATGGGATTCCTTGTGAACAGGACGGGACCCATTTCACCTAAGTGCATGTTCAATTTTATTAACACAAAAACCAAACAAAATACTTGTTAAATCTACAGGCCACAAGTTTGAAACTCCTAATCTAGCATTTGAAAGGAAACGTTGATATCCCCAAGAAAATCGTATATTGGACCCCTCACTAAAATGGCCAATTCACTGTCTGTAAGAAAATCCAACAATAGGATGAAGGAAATAAATTTAAACAGAACTTCTTTAAAAACATAAGATTTAAGTATCTGCTGGGGCCAATTACTTCTTTTACTTTAAAACAGATTAAGATGCATGATTTTGAAGCATTGTATACCTGTAAGTCTTAGCTAAGGGCCAACATTTCATTGGTGCTCCAATACCTTATTAGATTAATTTCAGAATGTTCTCTTAACTTTGCATCTAGTAGTACTACATAAATATTTCATAGAAAAATAAAAAATAATTACATTTTAAAAAACATCCACATCCACAAGAGCAAAGGGAGTGACAGGGAGCAGGTAACGATGGGTGAGTGCTGGCATGATATCAGCACATTTTTTTTTAAAGATGGGAAGTGCTTAGTTGGGTGAGAAGTACCTGAAAGTTGAAGAGGCTGAAGCATAAAAACATAGAGGGGCGGGGTGGTGGGGGGGAGAGGAGGTGAGAGGTGGTGGGGGGAAGTGGTGCTAACAAATGCCAGTTGATTGACCTGTCAAACCCTGGAATAACTCAAAGCCAAGAAACCAGGTCAATGGAGAGATGAATAAAGGATGTGATAATAACTGGGGGTTGAGGGAGTATTTGGAAGGGCTGAAAGATTTAGAATCCCTGGATATCGATTTTATTCCACACAGTAAAGTTAATAGTCCAGCCTGGCCCTAAAGATAAACTAGCTTATGTATATTTTGGAGCAATTGCATTTTGGACTCTAAGATACCAAATATATTGGAAGAGAGGCTGAAGTAGTGTACTGAAAACAGGTGTTTGATTTTAAACATACTGGCAGCCAGACAAATCCCCAGGCAGGAGATTGACAGTTGGGAGAAACTAAATCTCAAGAGATGTACAGAGTTATATTTTGAGGTGCCTGACCAATTACATAGCAATGAAGAAGTTTCAACAGTGTATTGTTTAAAAAATTGAAAATATATACATAATTATTAAATATTTAAGCAAATAGAAAGCAAAGAACACACATCCATGAGTATACTACCAACATTTTAAGAAATGCTAATATTTTCCATATTAGCTTCAACGTTTTCTCTTAAGAAAAATAAGTTAATACCAGTAGAGTGGGGGAAATAAAAATTAAGAAAAAGAAAAATAAATTAGATACTGCTAAAGTAGCATCCTGTTTCTTTCATCCTCAATTCATCCCATTCACTTTGAGGTGAACACGTTCCTGTATCATTCCCATCCAAGTTTGTCCATTTTTACAATATATATGTATTCATAAACAATATGTATTGTTTCATATGTTTAAAAAATATTGATACATTATATTATCAATGTGTTTCTTTGATTAACTTCAGTTCTTCAATTAATCATAATCTATACACACACCCACACACTACAAATAGAGAACACCATATTTGGCTCTATGTTCATGAATAAAGCTGCCCAAATATTTTTCTTTTTTTTTTTTATCAAGGTTATGTTAGCCTTACCAAATTAGGTTGATTAACATTTATTTTTCTATTCATTGCAGCAAATTGTAAAAGATACTGGTTTTATGTTCCTTAATTTTTTCTATTTCTTATAAAACTATCTGCGTCTGTTGGATTGTGCATGTGTGTTTATGTACATCTAAGATTTTAACTACAAATTTGATTTTTTTTGGGAAATGGTTGGAAGTTTATTGACATACTCTATTTCTCCTTATGTCAATTTTGATGAGTTATACTTTCTAAAGTATCTTTTTTTCCCAAGTTTTCAAATATCACAAAACATGCATGCAATATCTGTTAAAAGTTTGTAATATTTCTTTATATGTGCATATTGTTTGTGTGACATCATACTTTTTTCTGTGATCAACATTTTTATAAGTTTGCCTATTAGTCTATTAGTTTATTAGTCTGTTTTAAATTTCATTAATTTTATTTCTTCTTTTGCTTTATTTGGCTTAAACTTTTAAAACTTTGAACCCTTTTGATTTGCTATTATGTACATTTCAGTTTATAAATTTCTTTTTAGTTGGAATCCATAAGTTTTCATATTTGTTTACTGTCATGCAGGTTTAGATATTACCTAATTTCAACTTTGATTTCTGATACAATTCAGTTATTTAGTTTTCTACTAGTAGAGGCAACACATTTATAGTTACCACAGTATATTCTGTATGTGTGTAAGAAAACTTAGAATCACAAATGAGCAAAATAATTTTAAAAAGTCTAAATGATCTAAGTGAAAAGTCTGATCTAAATAAAAAATCATATTTTGTTAAGTAACATGTAAGTGCACCCTCTTTAGCTATGTTTGTTAAACTGCCTTTGTGGATAATCTTCTTAAATTCACTATTTACTTTTGAAAGAGATACTAATGTTTCTCTAGTAGATTACGTCTTCTGGTTTTCACTTGATCAGTGATCTCTCTCTGACTCCCATGATACATGACAAATGTAGACAAACACTTTGGGCAATTTATACATTTATCATCAACTTTCTTAGAAATGGACATTTGCTACTTAAGTCATATGAACTTATTTTGGTTCATTGCTTCCAAAAGAATGTATTGAGAAATAATGAGTTAGCAAAACTGAAATAAGTACTTACAGAATCACAACAAATAGTAAAAAACAAAATTACCGTAACCAAAACGTCCAGACCACTCAATGTGATGTGAAGGATTGGTCAACCTCTATATCATGTACGTATTTTAAACATTTAACCTACAATTTTCTGTCTTGCTCATTTACCCAACTGACTGGTAGCTTTGTGCATCTCACAGGTTTTGACACCAGCCATAGCATGACTTACTGGATATTAAGTAGTTGATGGAGTAGAAACAGATAATACTACTTCTTCCACCATTCCAGACCTGAAAAAGTCATTATCCTTAGCTTCTTGCCTCTCAGAGCACTTGTTTTGTCAGCTGGCACCTGACATGCTGTTCTAATAGAGTTTCAGATGTCTGCAAAGGGTACAGAAACCAGAGATGGGTTTTCTAGGTCATCATTCAGACTTAACCATGCAATGGGAATTTTGTTCATAGAACACACATCTCATACTCATAACTAGATGAAATCACGCTAGAAGCTACAAGGACAAAGGAGGGGTCCATCAATCTTTGGAAATCTGTTCATTAAACTAGCGAGGTTTCAAAATACTAATAATTTGATCTCTGTGTTCTAGAATAAAATTATCCTGAATTTTACAACAATCAGTGGCAGGTGATGTTCAACCAGGCTGTCTAATTTTCTCTAACATAAAATATAAAATATAATGAAGTAAGAGTTAACAAGTAGAAATCTTACAGGCACTTCTAGATTCTTGCATCTCACAACTTCCTTCCAGGTTACTGTTTTCTTTAAAGTATATTGTTGAGTAGTTCTTTCAAAGTGCGTCTAAGGTAACAACTTTCTTAGACTTCATATTTGGAAAATATTTTTTTGATTGGTTTTTCACTGACCTTAGAATTTAGTCCATTTTTATGTTTCCTCAATTTGTTGAAGCTTTCAATCTCTATTATTCTGGTCCTATTTCTCTCAAATTCTGTCAGTTTTGTTTTTATATTCATTAGTTTACTCTTTGATTTTTGTCAGTTCTAGTATTTAGCTTATTCATTGTCTCTTTAAAAATATCAATAGGCATTTAAAAAAAAATTTCTAAGGTCTCTAATGAGCCTTTTAAAAACATTTAAGTCTACTATTTAGTAATTGTCTGTTCATATCCCATTTTATTTTGTAGATACTGTGTATACCTTTATGAGGATTTTCAAAGATACGTACTTTCAAGATCTTTGCAGATTTCTTTTACCTCTTTTCTTAGATGGTAAAATCTCTTCTTTTTGGATTTTGAGTTCCCACTTTCATGGTGCAGGTGTTTCTCATAAATTTCAGTATTATATTTTTTTTGAGTTTAACTCCAGAAAAGATTTCTTCTTGGAGTGCCTTGGATTGGGACAATTTCTTTGTGAGGCAGTCCTTTTTTTTTATTTCCTTCTCTCAATTTTTCACAGCCTGATCCATTTTCTCCTTCCCTTCTTCCTTACTATTCATTCTCTCTCTCAGAAAAGGGAACATACTACTTTGCTTAAACTACAGATACGTTTTTTCCTTTGAAGTGTGGATAGATATTTACAGGCATTTAAAATATTTTAATTAATCGTTTCTGGGTTCATACAATAAGAAGCAGCTTTCACAATATATTACCTTGACCCAGAAAACGGACCACTTTGCCTTTACACTAAAACTAACTACATTAATCCAAATGACAGATAAAAGTGCAGATATTTGAAAAGCCTTATTGTGTGTAAAGTTCAACTGCAGGGTGTCATTGAGATCTCCTGAAGTTTGGAGTACATCAGAAAATGTATAGATTTATATTTTAGGCTGAGACATGCACGCGTATGAAGCAATTGGTGGTATCCATGATGTAGTGTACACAGATAGTAGTATGAGAAGAACAAGTAAAACATTTCCTGTTTCTTCTTAGCTAGGGGCAAGCTGTTAGATTCTGCCTTATGTAAACACTTTAAAGAACAAAGAGTATTTTATGTAGGATTTGGGGGCTGAAAATATAATTATGGATTCCAAGCAGAGGAAAAATGTATTCTATTTATAGTGGTGTCATGAGTGAAAGGATTAATGTCAAAGGTTTTTTTCTCTTTAATATTCTTCTGAAAATGAAGATGTGAAAATATAATGTACACAAATAGAGTAAATGTTCTCAATAATTGTAACAATTTGAAGATTTCCAGAAGGTACTATTCTAACTTTTAAAATGACTTGGATTATCTAATTGAAATTTAGCAAGAATTAGCATATCAGCATTATTATAATAGGATGAAACATGGGACAAAAATGGAAAAAATTTTGAGACTGTGCATGAGGTTAGTGTTTGGTCTAATAAACTCTTGCAAACCTTTTAAAATAACTATGTAAATACATTGGGGAAAATTTGTCTAAATTTTCTAGTTGTGCATCACTAAATTCCCTTCAAAAATATCTACCATGCATGATTATTAAAAGTCTGGGCTTAGCTGTCTAACTTGGAAGCATCATTCACAGTGAGGTTTGAAATCTAACTCTACTGTGTAAGTCTCAAAATACACCCATCCTTAGCAGATGACAGGGGTAGGAGAGGTTAGAACAATCTTAAACGTCACATCAGCATTTTGCTGTTTTAGGAATCAGAACTTTAATTTGCATTACTGCGGTGACTTAAAACTCTCCAACTTGGCTGGACTTCTTGTCTTGATCACTTTTTAACAGTGTCAATGGAAGATTATGTAAGTAGAGATTTAACTTCTATTGCAGAATGGCAGATACCCCTCAGTAAACAGTTTCTACCTGAAATCTCGAATGGGCTTATTTTAAAAACTGATATAGTAAATCAGAACATATTTGTGTTGTGCTATTTCTAACTGTAGACTGTTGCATTTCTAATGATAAATGAACTAATTATGAGAACTAAGGAGTTGAGTATGAAGGAAAAGGTATTAAGATTCTCAGAATGGCCACTTTTGAGGGGTCTCTAATTTCTGGTTTTGTCCTTTTCGCCCTTTAGAGATATTTCTATTTTTTCTAGTTCCATCATAACAAACACATACCCTAATTGCCCAATATATTAACTTATGAGAAATGTATCTGCTTTCATGACCTGGAATATTTACTACCTATAAACCAATCTTCCTGGGAAGCAAAATGTAATTAAAAGCTGACAAGCAAGTGTAGTGTCATGCAAAGGCAATGATTTGAATATTTAATAACTGATGCTATGAATCTGATGGTTTCATCTCTGTCCACTATGGGGCAAAATCTGACATAGGGACCGGATATGATGTTCATGCATCAATGCAGCTTCTTACCTAAAGATAGATACACAAATAATGAGTCTCTAGAATCTATCTGTTTATTTTGTTTATAGACGTCCTTGGATTTCTTAAAGCTTGATATAGGCATCAGATTATATATTATAGCTTTATTCCATAGTAAAGGGATCTTCATAACAAATTCAATTCATAACATGTATCTAATTACTAAGATAAATATATCTTATCTCTTAATTTGTTATATACTTAGGGTAAAAAAATAAAGAAATTCTGTCAGAAAGTGTGTGACATTGCACCATTTTCATCAAATTCAGTATATCCTTAGATGCAACTTACAAAAGGCTTGCAAAACAGTCAATGTCCAATTAGTTTAGAACAAGGTTAGAACAACCTCAACTAGATCAATGCGATAGCACACTCCATTCATAACAGAACTTTATTTGTTTGAATTCACCCTCTATAAAATTCAGATATTATAAAGGTAATTTAAAGATTTTTTTTCGTCTACATAAAATTAAAGTTGGTTCTAAGTCCTCACACAGCAGTGTTGTTAGGATATACTATGTGACTTAGTGCTGGCTCCTACATTTCCACTGGCTTATAAGAGCATCTTGGGGTTTACATGCCTCCATATGGAAATAGCTATGTTAATTATTTTAACCACTAGTGCCACAGGTGAACATGAATCTTCTGGAATTTGTGGGGCATTGATAAGTTCAGATTTGATTGTTGTAGCTTTGGGCAGTTTGGTTATACGACAAGCCTGACCAGAAGGGAAACTGCTATTGACCTGGCTCAAGGTGTTCAACTTCTAAGTCGTCCAGCAACTCTCTCCATCTGGGCTGCTGCATGCATCTAAAACACAAGCATGGTTTTTGTAGACCTTCCCTGTTCCCCAGATCTTCAGGAAGCCCAGTCTCTATTCAGGTCATGCCACTCCCTTCTAACTATCTAAACACTAGACATTTCCCAGTCTTTTTCTAGAGATGCCTATTTTAATTTCTTTATGTGCTCAATATTCTTATAAAAAAACTCTGAGTTTTTTCTTCAATTGTATTGATGAATGTGAAGACAACTTAAAATTTTCCTAAAAAGGGATTAATAATGACCTTAGACTTTGTACACAAGACTCAGCTAAGCTTTTAAGATAAAGATAAAGAGAATATTTGTTATTTTTTCATTTCTACACCAGCAAGGCCAATGCAGAAATTCATCCTTATATCCTGCCACAGAATAGCTGGCTCACACATGTAGATAATAAAAGGTCACACTCTTTGAGAGCTTGGGTGGGACTGTTTTTCATGCTTTATATCTGTTGACTTCACATATATTAGATATGTTAAGTCATATAATCCTTACAGGATTCCAATGAGGTAGACAATGTTGTTATTACTATTTTATGTAAATAAGTAAATTGAGGGAGTGGTTAACCAACCTAGCCAGATTCCATGCTAGTAAATGGTAGAGCTGGAATTTGAACACTGGCAGTCTGATGCCAGTGTTCTGGCTGTCACCCACCATATTAAATTGTCTCCCCAATGATCTCTAGTGAAGGCTGATTTAATTTTAAAAAGTCGGGTATTCTTCATCCACTATTTTCTTTATTTGCCAAGAGAATCATCTTTTTTCCTTCATTTGAATTTGACTTTTTAAGGAATAAATATTTACTGAGCATTTTCTGTGAGCCTGGTACTAACTATGCAATTTTACCAGTATTTATGTTGGCCCTCCTAGCCCTGTCTTGTAGATGATACTACTTCCAATTTACAGATAAGAAGCTAGGATGAAGGCTCATTATTTTTCATCTAATCCTAAACCCTCAAGTAAAGATTTCTCTCCTTTAATTATATAAAGACAGCATTCTGCTGTCTCGGATTCTGCAGCACCAAGCTCCAGTAGCCTTTTGCTGTTTCCTTTGCATTATCATATTTTCATAGATTTCACTATACTCATCTTCAAAGTAAGATTTTGATAACTGTTAAAACCAGTGGTGGAAGATAATTAAAATGCTTAAAAATCACAATTTAAATTTTCTCTTAATAACAAATTTTTCTTAGCTTTGGTAGCTAAGGTGTTAAAAAGAGTAAAAAAAATTTCTTAGTGTTTTTTGGTATATTTGATAAACAAGTCCATATCATGCTGTTTGAGCTAATAAAATTTATGCTTTTTGTAATAAGGAACTGGTTACATACTACAGTACTAATGACTGGTGTTGTCATCTGCCACTCAAACTTTCCTGGGTTATGCTTTTACTTAGGATGTGGGGTACTTAAGGTGATGTGGACTGTCTTAATGGTGAATCTACCTTATAAGAAGATCCTCAGAGTTAATTTCTTTTCAAAGTGAATATTTTCTTGAGTAATTTATCCTTTTTTTCACAGACTCTTAATTAGATGATATAAAGAATAGAAACAACATATGAAAAATATCTAGGATGTGTCACACACTGGATTACGTGATCTCTGTTTTCCTATTATGCCTCTGGTTCCCCTTTTGAAATCATTCTTGCTGAAATCTCCTGTACCTCAAACCTGAGTTATGGATTTCCTCAGGCTTGTAGTTAGCCCTATTCTTTTCATTCTGTTTTCTCTCCATGGGTTCTCTTATTTATTCACATGAGTTCAATTTCTGTCTATATGACGATGCTTCCTAAATTTCTATCTCTCTAGCGTCTACCTTTCCTCTGAATATACAATCTTATTTCTCAACCCACATATCTATATTTGGATGACTTTCAAGTATCTCAAACTTAACAACCTCAAAAGTGAACGAATACCCTTTTCTCAGTATTATCTTACTCAGCATATTGTAGCACCATCCATCTAATTGTTTCTGACAAAAGCATTCTTACCATTTCTCTTACCTGCATATCCACAGAACCACTAAATCTGGTGAATTTCAACTTCTAATTAACTTTTTTAGCTCTTATTTTCTGTCCGTCTCCACTGGCACATCTCTAGTTAAATGCAATGTCACCTTTCTCTGGCACTCTGCAGTTGTCCTCTAAATGCTTCATACACCAAAAAACCCCCACACTTTTACCTCCTTCTGATTCATTCATACAGTAGCCAGAATGATCTTTCAAATACAACCCTAATGTTGCTACTCTTTTGATTAAAACTGTTTTTTTGTTGTTCTTACAATAAAGTTCACAAACTCTTACAATGGTCCACAAAAGTCTACGTAATATGATACCTATTCACATCCTCAGCAATTATGTTATTTCTCTTTTATCTTGTATGCGTCAACCATGGTGTCTTTCTCCCACCCCCTATTTGTTTAAATTAATGAAGCTCTTCTTATATGGTATCTCCAGGGGGTAGAAGATAGCATAAAGCAATGCTATATAGGTGACTTTTAAGAAATTTAGTGATCATTCTAGTGTATATTTTTTTTAATAAAAACAAATGGCATGCATTTAATTTGTAAAATTATTTACAGAGATGACAAATTGGGTCATGACGAAATTTAATAAAGTGTGACCTTTGTTTTTTTCATAATGAGTTCATTTGTAAGTCCCACTAATAGATATATAATTCTGTCAATTTTATCCACAGTTGCATTTCTTTATTAAAATGGAGTGCTCCTTCTACCTTATCCTAATACAGTTTGATTTGTGATCACTAGCAGGGTTTGCATTTTCTAGAATTCCTTATCAGCACAGTCTTTCTTCAAACTGTGGTTTAGTGTGACTTTCATACTTTTTTCCTCCTTGAGCTATTCTTTTTCACTTCGCTGTGTTATCAGTGCTCTAGGTGAGCATTACCTTGCAGTTTTTCTGCCAGCTCAGAGTATAATAGCTACCTGGAGGCTCAAGTTGGGGGAGAAGGATGTGAGGAAAAAACTTGTAGACCGAGACTAGAAAATATTTTCCCCTCCAAAGTGAATCTTATTTCCACATATCTGTGGATTGACTATTCTTTTGCTACTCACAGCTTTTAGTGAGAGAAGTTGCTTGAAGTAAGACAGATATGCTGAGCCAGTTGACACATTCTTATAAGTTAAGGGTAATGTATTAAACACTCAAAGGAAGAGTGACTACCATTTCTGTCTGTCCTATTACAAAATTTAATCTCTATGAAAAGTTAATCAACTTAAGAAAAGTTTGGGTTGCATAAGGAAGTGGCTACATGACTAGGGACTTTAGGTTTCTCATATATATTAAGGTAATATTAATATTCACTTCATGGTACTGTGACATAGTAAAATGGAATAAAAAGTGCTGTTTGGCACACAGCATATACTCAATAGATTAGCTCTCTTCTTCCCACCTCTCAACTTTATCATCAAGAAATGTCGTTTCCAAAGCTCTTCTTTGCCCAAAACTTGGAGAGTGTTGGGTTTTGTTTATTGGGGTCCTCATTTCCCCTCAATAGCTCAATAATAGTTTGTTGGGATTTTCTTTGTCCATTCATTGCATGAAAAGTGTTCTTTAAGACCTATCTTGGCATTGATATGCATCCATAGTATGTGTCTGGGGTTATTATGGAGCTAAAAAGCACTACATATCACATAGCAAAACTGCCTACAATCATGATTAGACATCTTTCCCCAAGTCACACTTAACAAAACAGTGGCTCTTTAACAATGCTTCTGAAATTTGTGCCTCTTGCATCTAAGTTCTTTCCTATTTGTTACTGCTTGTCTCCCTCTTTTCCCCTTTTTCTTTTGCTATACAATAAATATTCGTGTGACCCAAAATTTATGTTAAAATCCTAACCTGCAATGTGATGGTATTAGGAAGTAAGGCATAGGGAGATAATCAAGTCATGAGCATGGAGACTTCATGAATAGGATTTGTGTTCTTATTTATACACAAGAGAGCTTACTTTTCTCCCTTTCTGCTCTCTACCATGTGAGGGAGGATGCAGTATAAAGATGACATAGACTTAAGAGGGCATTATTTTTGTTACCTTTCTCAACAACTCATAGGACACTGACAACCAAAATTACCCACCCCAAGTAGGAAGAGGGTCCTCACCAGAACCTGACCCATTCTGACACTGTGATCTTGGACTTCCAGCCTCTAATACTATGAAGAATTAATTTCTGTTGTTTAGAAGCCATCCAGTCTATGGTACTTTGTGATAGCCCAGATTGACTAAAGTGCCTTCCTCTCTCTTCTCTGTCAATAAATCTTTTCCTGCCTTTAGGACCTTTTCTTTCCTCCTGTGTGCATTTTTAATTTTTTTGAATAAATAAATTTAAAGCTCAGGTATTTCCCCAGTCCTTCTCTCCACTTACACATCCCTTATCTGAACTAAGAAAGAGCCATGGGGTCCTTAAAAATAATCTTTAGCAGAGAAAAGAGAGGAAGCCTGAGAAGACATCTGTCTTTCTATCATAGTATTTGTTTTACCAGGTCCCTAAAGCCCCTACCGGCTATATAATAACCTAGGTTAAAATTCTCAATGTGCACTTCAAAATGTAATCCCTTGATTGCCACTTCTCACATGTAAATGCATTCAAATGCATTCTTTTTTTTTATTTTTTATTTTGAGGCAAAGTCTTACTCTGTTGCCCAGGCTGGAGTGTAGCGACAGAATCTCTGCTCACTGCAACCTCCATTTCCCAGGCTCAAGCGATTCTTGTGCCTTCAGTCTCCCAAGTAGCTGGGATGACAGGTATGCACCACCATACCAGCTAATTTTGTGTTTTTAGTAGAATCTGGGTTTCACCATGGTGGCCAGGCTGGTCTTGAACTCCTGACCTCAGGTGATCCACCTGTATCGGTCTCCCAAAGTGTTGGGATTACAGGCATGAGCCACCACACCCAGCCATATAAATGCATTCTTTATATTCACTGGTGCCTGCCTTTTCCTACAAGCATAAAACCTTTGCATCATATATTATGTAATTACTCTGTCCTTTTAAAGATATCATCTTCCCCATTTACTTTCAAAACTGTCTTAATAGTCATTTTCTTTACTAAGCATTATCTGTGAATTTTATCTGCCTTTCCTTTTTATTTCTGCTGCTGTACAACAGGACATTTGAACCTCATTTTATGCAGTCAATAGAATGCTGATGATATGTGCTCTCCTGAGTAATATAGTCAGATTCTATATTTAAAAGCAAAGACATTTGTTATCAAATATAATTTCACTCAATATTTTTGCTAATGCATATTATAAGTATTAACTGCCTCTGTCTAATTGACCTTTTGTGTAGATCTCATTTTTATATCATACATCTAAGTTGGTTTTATGTGAGTATAATATTTATGCTCCAATTTCATTTCAGAGACACTTCTTTGAAGACATAGACTTAGGAAAGCATTATTTTTGTTACCTTTCTGACTAACTCATAGAATACTGACAACAAAAACTACCCACCCCCCAAGGCAGCTTACTGTCTACTTAACGTGGCTTTACTATTCCCTTTCCTTCAGTAGCATAACCTTACCATTCTGGGATACTTTTGCTAAGGGAAACTTTCAGAAAGACTGGTCAATTCTTAAAAAGAAAGCACCCTCCTGGGTTAAGCTCTAAAATTCCCCAAAGCCTTGGTCTCAAAATCCTCACCCTGCTGTTTTCAACAATTCTAAACTGTGATTTATGACCCTTACGTGATTGTAATCAATCCCCCACATTGAAAGATCCAGCTTAAACCAAACTTCAAATTCTCGATAAATTCTGACCTTGCCTTTTTCCCTCTGAGGCACTAAGAAAACTTTGCCATGTTGATGTTCTTCTTTACCGTGGTGAGTGAAAAACTCAAAATTCTCTTGACAGGTTGTGTTGGTGAAATTTGAGAGCCAGTATTCTAAGCACTTTACACAGAGCTAATGCTATATACATTATGTTAACAAACAAAATCGCTCAGTATTTCCTAGACAATAAACCTTTATAAGTCTGGTAATTCTAACATATTAACATATTTGGACTCTGAAAGTTGGAAATTGGAACACAGACATCATGGTTTAAGCTGACAGAGACCTATTTAATGTTAGTGTTTAAATGCTAAATAACAGTGACGGTTAAGTGACAGAAGGGCTTGTATTTCACTTTGTGATTAGGGTACACTTTGATACTTGTTTTATGAAAGGCTTTATAAGTTACAGTCAGAGGTTAACAGTAATCACATTTTTTTCCTCCTCTGGCTTTAATAAATGCCTTTAGGGCATTTCATTCTGTTAAATCAAGCAGCAGATGAAAATGTAATGCTCTGCTAACCTATAAAGTATGTGAAAACTTAGTTCATAAAATATGTATGAAGAACACAGTGTTACAATGATAATGTTACTTCCTGTCTGGGTTATTCTGTCAAAGGAATTGGTGCATTAAGGTCTCTAGTCCTTGATTTCTTTTGACTGGAGTTCCTTAGTTAATTTTATATCAGTTACTTCAGTGAATTGTCTATTAGCATACATTTATAAATATATGCAATAGTTATTTAGACCCAGTTGTCATGGCTTTAAATGAGCATTATTAGAAGCTATTATATGTAACATTCTTCTGTAGAAAGGTAATATTTAAAATATTAATCTATGCATATGGAAACATCAAATTTGTGTGTATATAAACAAAAAATATGTCATTGTTTTGAGCTAATATCATCATGGTAAATGTGAATTCATACAGAATAGTTTCTTATATATACATTCTTTGTTAAGACCACATTCTTTCAGGAAAAGTTGTGCTATACATTCTCCATAATGTATCCTTACTTTTTGGTGAAAAAACATGAAACCCTAGCTTCTGTTTTTTCGCTACTCATTTATAATAACTCCGAAGCAGATAGTTATACTATTAGATGGTGTCGTTAGAATTGTAAATGTGCTAACCCATTTGAAAACATAGCAAAACTTAATTGATATGGGTGTCACTAATTTAGAATATGTGAAAAATAAGATAGGAACATGGATAATAGTTTGATAAATTCTTCCTTCATAATAGATATGTATAATTTTAAAATACTTCCTTAAAAGTAAACAAAATTTTAAATTTGCTCTGAAAGAGTAAAAGCAAGAGTAATAGCTGGATCAGAAGAAAGATAATCTTCCAGACTGTGTAGTGAAGAAGAACCTTACCCAAAGAAAGGTCTGCCTTTCTCACTCAGCTCCTGAGAGATGATCTCTAGGTCCTTGGAATGTACTGCCTGCCACCATGGATTGGTAGTAACTGATAACTACTTAAGCTTTCTTGCCATCAAATTCTCCAAAAGCTGGACTATTTGTTTACGGACAATCCCTGATCTCACACCTATTGTATAATCCACCTCTGTATTCATCTATTCACCTCCTTGCTTTTTCCATAATTGTATGTATTCATATAATTACAAGATAAACGCATAGTTGTCTGCCATTGAGATGAAAAGGAAAGATATTTGCACATCAGAGCAATTGGGCCAGAGTAATTTGGTGAAGAACGTGGTATTTCTGAAATGTTTGGAGGCTTAAAGGATAATTTTTTATAAGTTATCTATCTTCTTAAGACTGTTTTTTTCTGAGAAACAGGGAAGCCTGAGAAAAGGAAATGCCAGTAAGGGACACATTATTTAACAGGGATCCTTGGTAGATTTGTTGTATTTCAAGACTCAGTGTTTGGGGTATTAAAGAGAACAGTCTATTTCATTATTATTTTTTTAGATTTCCTACAGGGACCTTGTATGAAGACTTGGGGGATCTTGCTATCTTAATAACTTAAAAGATTTGTTTTGAACTTCCTTTCCCAAGTACATTCAAGTGATATAGCAGGTACATGGTTTAGGAAATTGGAATTGAAATGGGCATGTGTGTGTACATACAACGTGTATATGTGCACATAGTTAAAAAGACTTTGAAAGATTATAAAAGCCTTGTTGTAGGGAGAAAAATCAATAAGAATTTTAGGAAAAACAGAAGCATTGGGAGAAATTTGCATGATGTGCATGTTAGTCATTATTGGTTAATTATATTAAAAGTTATGTTTACCATAAAGAAAACAAAAATATAGTTTGGAGTAGATTCTTAGATTATTATTCACTTACATTGGTATGAGTCAATGGAGAAAGACATTTTGTTGTTTCACTCAGCTGTGAAAGAGAATTTTGAAAACTGTATGGATCATTTTAATTTCAGACAATGCAAATGGTACACATGGATAATGGCCTAACTCAGATCTGGAAATGTTAGCATATACTTACTTATTCAAAATTTGGTTTTGGTTAACTTTGTAATGAAGGCTGAATGTACTGAGTAAATTAAAAATAATCATGAGGCACTGAGAGGATTATCTAAGCAAATAGGAGATTGCTCTTTTCTGATAGAGGAATGGAAAGATCAAGAATTATGAGTCAAAGAAAGCAGTTCTTTTTTCCGTGGTTTAGGTCAGGCTGACAATTTTTTATTATTATTAAAAATGGTCAATGCTCCCACTCACAGTTATAAGCATACCTTATCATAAAATGACTGTAATTCAGATTGTTTGAGTTATTTATTCCATTTTCATGAGGGAGACAGGGGAATATAAAAAAGTGACATGAGTAAAAGAGCCTGACACAGCAAATGGTAATGGAATAAATGCTAAAGCTAAAATGTTCTTTTTTGTAGATTCTTTTAAAAAGTTAAAGTCTTGATGTATAGAAATTAATAATTAAGCTGCTAGTATTTTCTCCTAAATTGGCTAGTTACCCTGCAATGTAGTTCTGGCATTAGCTATATGCAGTTAGCACAGACTGCCCAGGTTGAGGGCACTGTCCTCCACAAGACTCATTTTTCTTCAGACACCTACCACAAGTACCAGGGGTCCGCAGACCACATGAAATTGTGACTAACTGGCTACAAATTAAGGGGTTTCTACTACTCCCTTAGATTTGATAATTTACTAAAATGACTCATGTGACTCAGGAAAGTGCTATACTTATAATCAGTTTTATTATAAAAAGATACAAATCGGGACCAGCCAAATGAAGACAGACAGAAGGTAAAGCCAAATGAGAAGTTTTTTATGTCCTTGCATGAAAGGACAAATGCCAGGCAAATTCTTTATTATGTAACATTCCCTAATATTTTGTTTTCCAGATGTATTGGTTTTTATAAGAAATGGTGTGTTATTACAAAAAGAAAATGTATTTTTCTATGTACACATATGCTACACATATCTTCTTTTTGTTTTAAACCTTTTTTTCTCATACAGTGATCAACAAAACCAAGAACCCGAAGTTGAAATCTTGTCTCAAATAATTCTTATCTGAACTTTCCATCCAGGTAGAATCCTTATTTTTTCCAGTTTTCAGTTAAAAACTGAATGATTAAAATGATTAAAAATGATTAAAAATCATTTTTATTCCATATGATACAGCTTGGATATTTGTCTCTACCCAAATCTCATGGGGTAATGTAATCCCCAACACTGGAGTTGGGGCTTGGTGGGAAATGTTTGGGACATGGGGACAGATACCTCATGGCTTGGAGCTAACTTTGTAATATTGAGTGAGTTCTCATGAGATCTGATCATTTAAAAGTGTGTGGCGTGTCTTTCCCCCTCTCTCATTTTCTCCTTTAGCCATATATGATGTGCCTGCTTCGCCTTTGCCTTCCACCATGATTGTAAGCTTCCTGAAGCCTCCTTAGAAGCAGAGCAGGTGCTAGCACTATGCTTCCTGAAAAGCCTGCAAAACTGTGAGCCAATTAAACCTTTTATTTTAATAAATTACCTAATCTCAGTTATTTCTTTATAGCCGTACAAGAATAGCATCATACAGAAACCTGGTTCTGAGGAGTGGGGCAAAATGATACCTGAAGGTGTGGAAATGACTTTGGAACTAGGTAACAGAGTTTGGAAGAGTTTGGAGGGCACGGAAGAAGACAGGAAGATGAGGGAAACTACGGAATTTCTTTGAGACTGGTTAAATTGTTGTTACCAAAATGCTGATAGTGATGTGGACAAGGAAGCCCAGGCTGACAAGGTCTCAGATTGAAATGCGAAATTTATTGGATACTGAATCAAAAGTCGCACATGTTATGCCTTAGCAAAGAATTTGGCTGCATTCTGTTCATGCCCTGTGAGCACACATTGTGCCAAATACTGCAGAAAGTAGAAGAGAAGAAAAATATTCACAAGAAGGAGGTTGAAGAAAGGAAAACTAATACCATACATAAAAAATGGAAAATATTAGGTGCTGGATAAATGTGAAATTAGTGGCCATAGGTTTCTAAATAACCTTTTGTTGTGTAACATTTTCCAATTCCATCCTAGTAATGTGGTCAATGTCAATAAAATGCCTTAGCCAGTTAGTTGTCCAGAGTGTAGTCTGGAGGGAGGAAAAGTGACATAGATAAGAGTGTTTGGCCATATACAACTTGCCTTATATTAGTGTGTATATACATCTATATATATATACACTCATGCCCTATACACATATATGTATTTGTGTGTGCATATATGTGTGTGTGTGTGTATATATATGTGTGTATATATATATATATATATATATATATTGTGACCTATGCAAAAATGTGTGCATGTTATTTTCATTTTAGTAGGCATTGGATAATATTAATGTTGTATTTCAATTAGAATATGCACAAAATATAGGTAATATATTAGGCTGTTGTCACATTGCCATAAAGAAATACCCAAAACGGGTAATTTGTAAAAAAAGAAAAAAAAAGTTTAATTGGCACATGGTTCTGCAGGCATCTGCTTGGCTTGGCACCAGCATCTGCTTGGCTTCTGGTGAGGCCTCAGGAAGGTTAAGTCATGGAAGAAGATAAAGAAGGAACCAATATCTCATACGGCAAGAACAGGAGCAAGAAGGGGATTTTCCTGTTACCAGGGTTTCTCCATCTTCCAATCTCTAGGTCTGATTTCTCCTTAGAACTTTAAAACTCCATAGTAAACTGACTATGTGACACTTTCACTTTTATTCAAATTCAATGTGTTGACTGCAAAGTCTCCAATCTTGCTGGAGTGATTCCTGTCTCACTAAAGAGTATCCTCAGCTACTCCTTATCCTTAGCTCTATATTCAATCCACATCAGGACATGAGTATTTTACCTCTTCAACATCTCTTTAGTTTTTCTGTTTATCTTCCTCTTTATAAGCACCATCCTGTTCCAAACTATACTTGTCAAGTGAGTGATGGTCTGTATGCATTGTGCCTGCTAAGCATTCTGCCTATGTCTAGTTTTTCTACCCTCTACTTTATTCTTTATTGTGTAGTCTGTGTAATCATTTGTATACATAAACAGCTTAAACAGTTGTATTTCTTCTAAATGCTCTTTATAGAAAGACCACAAACTCTAACATATTCTAGAAGACCCATATATATATTTGGTCCCATAAATACAGTATTCCTCTTATGCATGGGAATATGTTTCTAGATTCTCACTGGATCCCTGAAACTACAGATAGTAGCAAACCCTCTATATACTGTTTTTCTATTCATATATACCTATGTTAAAGTTTAATTTATAAATTAGGCAAAATAAGAGATTAATAACAATAATGAAATAGAACAATTATGTGAATTGGATGTGTATGTGTGACTTTCTTTTTCAAATGTTCTTTTATATGTTCTCATGGCACTTTGTCATTGCACGTTATCTGTGTGATGTGTGTTGGCTTTATTTCTCTTTCTGATACTAGACACAAGACTTCCTGAGGACAGGGATTCTCTAATTGACTCATTTTATCTATAGTTATAGATAAATGTTATAAGTAGAAAGAAAATACCCCTTTTCCTTTCTAATCCAGAGTTTACTTGTCTTGTTCCATCGCAGATGTTTTTCCCCTGATGGTTCAGTATACACAAGATTTTTGGGCAATTGTTATTTTTCCTTTCCTCTTACCCTTTTATGGGATTTTTATGAAGCACACTATTTAGAGGTCGGAGATCACAAAGCATGGATATATAGATATATATATATATATATAGATAGATAGATATATGTGTATATATGTGTGTGTGTATATATATATATTTTGGTTTAAATTATGAATTATCTCATACTGATGCAGGATATTTTCCTGGTCCCTCTGTGGGACTCCCATCAGAGATGCTTCATTTACTCAGCCTACTTCGTAATTACATGTGGGAGAGAGTATGCGAGTCAACAAGTGTGGGAACCCGAGCAAGCAAGTTGCCGGCCAGCGGCCTGGCAAGAGCAAATTCCATTCACTAGGATCCACCAGACTCCATCCCTTGCAGGAGGTAACTCACAAGCAGATGAGTGTAGGAACCAGTCAGCCACCTCAGCGCCTGCAGGAGCAAACTCGGTGCAGGCCTGGAAGCTGTGTTACAATGTTCTCTTAGCTCCACCATCTGCAGAGAGCAGTGTGTTATCAGCTCAGTGGGCCCTTTGCCTCATTTCATGGGGTGGCTGCCCTCTGCCAGTGAAGGGAAAGGGCCAGTGTGACAGCCTTTTTCAATACCCACACATGGCACATCCTGAATTCTTGTCTGGTGCGCAAGAGGAATGAGGTCAAACAGATGAAGGATGGTGATTGTGAAGAATTTTATTGAGTGACGAAAGTAGTGGCTGTCAGTGTAGAGTGGGGCTGGAAAGGGGACAGGAAGGAAAGATCACTTTCCCCTAAAGTCACCTCTCTGCCCCTTCTTTCTGAAGTCAAGTTGCCTTATCCAGCTGCCGTCTCAAAGTTACCTCTCCTGGATGTCCAGCAGCTTATTCTGGATATCCAGCTGTTTCTTCCCAATGTCTACCTCCTACTTCTTCCTGCTGGCTGAGTCTGGGGCCTTTGTAGGTACAGGATGGTGGGGGAAGACAGGCTGTACATAGTTTTGGAAAAGGCAACATTTGATTGGTAAAAAGACATTATCCATAAAGAACCAATTGAGAGAATGGGCACACAGGGATGGAAGTCCTCACTCTGGGCTAGGCTTTTTGACTCAGAGATGGGGGGACTTGCCCCCTGTTTTCCTAGAGTTTCTCTGCCTCCTGTTACTGTGAAGTCATGGATTTGATGTGCCACAATGCAGCCATGTAGCATTCACGCCACTTATAAAGGATCTCAAAGTCACCAATAAGCAATTTTATACTGATAGCACAACATCTTCACACAGAATTGTGACCTTTTTAAATAAAACTCATATGATGGGTATCATTGCACTATGTTTCTCTGTTGCTCTGGCAGAGGAACCAAAACTGAAACTGACTTTGCCAAAATTGTAACTGGGAAAATTATGATAGTGAGAGAAATCTGACATGGCTGACCCCGTCTTGTCTCTAGCCTTATAGGTTGACAGTCTTTTTCTGATCCCTGTGCATGGACCAAACTAACTTTGGGAGAAATTTAATTTACAGTTTAAATGATAATAGCCCTTCCCCCAAACTCAACTCTTCTTGTGAAATTAATGAAAGTCCACCAAATTAGGATGAGAGGGTCTTGAATTTTAAATTACCAGACATTATTCCAAAGGCCATAAGATTTGCAACTTCTCCAATTATCCTTGAAGATAGTAGTGTGATTATAGAACCTAAATTAGTCCTTTCAGATTTTTGCATTTCTGACAACTGGATGGCCTCACTTAGACCTGCCAACCAGTCCTGTCCCCAGTTCCCCACCAGAAACAGACTCAATATAAGAAGACAGCTTTCATTCCCTATGATTTCATCTCCAACTCAATCAACCAGCATGCACCCTACCCTGCCCCCTCCACCCACCAAACTACCTTTGAAAAACCCCTAACCTCCAAGCCTTCAGAGACACCGATTTGAGTAATGATAAAGCTTTTGTCTCCCATACAGCTGGCTTTGCATAAATTAAACTCTTGATTGCAATTCTTCTACCTTGATAAATCAGATCTGTCTAGACCGCAGGCAAAGAGAACCCATTGGGCAGTTAAAGTTCAACGTAAGTGAGAGAACTAATGAGGAACTAGCCAATAAACAGAAGATGGAGGTACATCTGAGTATATCAATGTGTGAGTAGTGTGGATACTTGTGAGTACTTACTGAAGAAAATAATATAGAGATAGAGGCTCTAGGTACCATCCACTACTCCAGTTACGGTCCAAAGGGGAATAGATAGCTGTTTTTGTAGAGTGAACTAAGAGGAGATAGACAGGCATCCTATTCCCAAGAATCTTTGAAAAATTTATATAAAGAGGAATCTTAAACTTTATCATTAGTGATTTATTTAGTTAGTCCAAATATTGAAAATACCTTTGGGAGAGACAACTAATTACATATTTATTCTCCTAATGTATATGTGTTCATAATTTTCCCCAATTAAAAGAGGAATTTCGTAAAAATCTTGGATAGAGACAGGAGGGGGAGGGGTGAAAAAAGGGGAAGGAGGAAGGGTTAGAGAGGGAAGGGAATAAGAGGGTAGGCAAGGGGAAGAGAGGAGAAAGAAAGGAATGAAAAATAATGCTGAAAAGGCATACAGAGGCAAATGGAGAGCCCTGAGAAAGTCTACCTAAATTTACCAAGAACAGGTTCTGTCTCAAGGTAGTTTTCTCCTCTCCATATCCGTGGTTTGTGTAGTCAAGGGGTGGGGTTAAAATGCTTACAACAAAGTATAGCAAGCGTCTCCGAATGTAGGTGCTCCTAGTGGCCTGTACGTTAGCACAGTTGAATGCCACACATGCACACAGTTACACACTAAATATCACAGTGAATAAAAAACTAGATGTCTGTAAGCAACAATATAACCAATTCACAAACAAAAGAAAGGTGGGAAGGAAGAGAAAGTGAAGAGAGAGAGGAAACACCGACTTTGGCATTAAAGTTGGTTTATGAGTATTTTAAATAATTCAGCTTTTTAGCTTAAGGTATTCCACCCCCTCATTATTGCTTTTCAGGACTAGAAGACAGATCCAGGAGCACTTCGATCCAATTAGAAGGGAAAAGAGAGATTTTCTCTTGCAATTGCTATGCAAATGTGTGTGTCAGAAAATAGAAAAGGTGACACTAAGCAGCCACATTTGGTTGTTGACAACACAATTCCTCTTAACTTTCTATGTTCCATGTATTTTAAAAGAAACCTTAACCTAATAGAAAGAGGTCCTAGGTAGTCCTGCCAAGGTCAGTGCCAGCCTTCATCATCCCCTCCAGAAGTGCAAACTCAGCCAGGTAAAACTGCCTGGGGCCACCTCCCCCCCTCAACATTATATTCAGTTGTCATATTCATGTTTTCAGTAATAGGACTTGCTGGTGTGTGACACTTTTTCGAAACTCTTGGTATCGTGGGCTTATAAAACTGTTCAATGGGTAATAGTGTCCGACAGTGGTAATTAATCTTAGTGGAGAAACCTGTTTCTGAATTGGAGCATTGCTTAAAGGTATTTCAATTTAGTGTCTGCTCATTAAAAGTTGTACTTGGGCTTCTACTCCTTACCTATAGTTTTCAAAATAATCATGTTAGAAAGGCCTGAGCAATTAGATTTTCAGTGTTATGAACTCATACACTCACCCCCCACCTAAACTTTTTCTCAGCCCAGTGTGTGGGAACAAGGGGTGGTGAGGGGAGGGGGTAGGAAGACTGGAAAAGCAGAGAACTCAGAACTTTAAAGGAGGGGGGAATCTTGGATGGAGACTGGCATCTCTGGAGCAAAACTCTCACTTTAAGGAAGACAAGAAGCCCAGAGAGGTTAGAAAATTATCAAAAATATTTCAGCTAATTATTTGCAGACAGAAATCCAAGGTCACATATTTTAATCCTACTCAGCCCCGGGGCAAACATACTATTTCAGTCCTGGTTTCCTCCTGCAAAACTAGTCTCTTAGAAGCAAGCAAAAGAATTTTTGCACACTCATGGATAAAATGGAATATTGCAGGCACAACAGAGCAACTGAATTTCTATAAACACGAAAAATAGAGTAAGGCCAACAGATAATAAAAAAAAACACACCTCAGTGCTTACCATGAGCCAGGCAAAGTTGTAGGGATACAGCTCATAATCAAGCAGCAGCTACAGATGTAGATGTGAAAATACTGAAAAATATACAATACTGCAAGGTGAAAAATAGTTTGGAGACTTTGCCTATTGAAGAATAGCCACTAGAAGTAGGTATGGAAGGTTCTCGTAAATTTCAGTAAGAAATAATACACTTTTTATTCAATGTACAACCAGTTTGGTGGGTTTTTAAGAGTTCTAACCATTCTGATATTTTCAATATTGCACTGAAAACAAAAGAGTAGCTACTTTATCCATTTCCTCTCATCTTTCTAGAAAATGTGGTTATGTAACCTCAATTGCAGTGATGTTGTGACCTATTTAGTGGAAACTACATGCATAAGTGATTTCCCTGAGCCTTTTTTCACTTCAACCTTGCATGGACATTTAGCAAAATATATTTACAGAATATACTGTATAGCTCTTTGGTTTATCAAGTAAATACATTTTCTACTCTACAAATATGTTTATAATAATGGGCAAAAAAATGATTGATTCAGCCACCTCTTTCTGCTTTTTTAGTTATCCTGTGAAATTTTTGTTAGTGCAAAACTTCTGGTGACCAAGACTTCAAGTGTTTCTGGTTAAATAAATGTAAAAGGAAGAAAAATTTTACAGATCTCTATAGCTGACAATCTTGTTGCAGTAGAATCAGTCCTGAGATTTTAGCCTAAAATTTCTTTATAGCAAAGCCAGGATACATAAGCAGTTCAATTGAACAGTGAGCAGAAATAAAAAATGCTAGTGTGGAAGCTATTTTTTTTAATCAAGTGCAGGTGATTTCAGTTTGTACTTTAGCATTTAGAGTTTACACAAGCAAAAAAAATCTATATGCAGAGTCTACTTTGATGGATACAGGTATTGCAGAGCCTACATTTGATAAAATTCAACTCTTGAGTAAACGAGAATAATTTGGTAAAACTTAAAAAATGGTTGATTAGTATATTTCTATAGCTATATTTACATCTACATCTAAACAATCTCATTATTGGAGCCTTTTAAATTGTGAGTTATAGTTTCCATATAGAGTAGTCCACAGAGAAAAACTGGCATTTGTGATTAATGAGAAATTATTTTTAATTTCAAAAAATATTTTTTAAAAAATGTTATTTCATAAGTAGTTGTTTGTTCTGTAGCTGTGCTAAAAGTAAAGAAATATCCTGTAAGCATTTTTTAAAAGTTTATGTAACTATTTTCATTATGATATCACATATTTATCTCTAACTTTTAGGTAATTGGTTTTTAAATTGATAATGTGATACATACATACATGGGTATGAATGATTTCAAATCCAGTTAACATAAAACATGACAACTTAATTAATGGGTTATTTTTTGTAGACAAGTGAGTCTCACACTTTAATGTGTATATGAATTCTCTATGGATCATACCAATATGCTGATTCAGATTCAGTAGGTCTAGGGACAGGCCTGAGCTTCTGTGTTTTTACAAGCTGTCAAGTGATGCTGTTCCTGCTAGCAGATACACATTGAGAGAAATCTTAGCTAACAAGAGGTCAAGGCTCTGGCTTTGATTTGTTCACTCCACAATGTCAAAATCAGAGTCTCTGTGATTCTTTTGCTCTTTCCAAGTGGCTATAAGATGTTTACTCCAGCTCCAGCCATCGATCTGCATTTATGGCAGAAAGAGAGGAGAAAGGGTAAGGTCAGTGCCATACAATCTATCTCTAAATGACTTTTTTTTCTTTTTCTTTTATTTTCTTTTTCTTTCTCTCTTTTTTTTAAAGAAATGAATTACATGCCCCACTTGTTCTTAGGGGGACTAGGAAATCAGGAGACAGGGTTGTCATGATTATATAGATCATTTAAGACCTCACTTTAGGCTGGGTGCACTGCTGTCCTTAACAAAACCAAGGAGTCCTTTTAGGAAGAAGTGAATGGGTACTGGACAACAATTAGCAATGCCCACCACAATGAACATGGTAAGAAAAAAATGTTCAAATAATACAAAAGATAGGTGCAAGGAAAACATTTTCCTATTAATGCTTGATCTTTTTCTCCAGAAGAAACTATTGAAACAGTCTTTGCAAAAGTCATAACTGAGAAAATTACACAGTAAAATATATCAGACTTAACTGACTCCATCTTGCTTCTAACCTCTAAACTGTCCTTGTTTATTCCTGAGTGTAGGCCTAACTAGTTTTAGGAAGAAACCTAGCGCATAATTTAGTGCATAATTTAAATAATGGCCCTTCCTAAAGGCTAAACTCTTCTTAGAAAACAAATAAAAGGCCACCAGGCACCAAGTCAAGAGGGGCTGGAATTCTAAGTATTACCAGCCATTATTCTGGAGGTTGTAAGACTTGCAACTTGCCCAATTACTCTTGAAGGTAACATCACTATTTGTGAACCTAAGATCAGCCTTTTGAAACATCTTTTCAAATTCTTGCATTTCTAACAAACCCACCTGGACCTGCCCACCAGTTCTGTGGCCCCCACCCAGAACAGTTTTGACTCTGATTTCATCCCCCAGCCAACCAATCAGCACTCCTGATTCCCTGGCTCCCTACCCACCAAATTATCCTTAGAAACTCTGATCCTTGAGTTTTCGGGGAGATTGATTTGAGTAATAATAAAACTCCAGTCTCCCGCACAGCTGGCTCTGTCTGAATTACTCTTTCTCCATTGTAATTCCCCTATGTCGATAAATTGGTTCTGTCTAGGCAAGGTGAACCCATTGGGTAGTTACACTTATAATTTCCTGATGTATTCCTCCAAAACTTTGTCTTTAAACCTACAAATAGATGTATATGCATACTTATTTTCTTTCAAAACTCAATAGATTACAAAATAACTTTTTAAAAATGATGCAAGGTATGATTTTTCCCCTTGAATAAACTCAGGTTTTCTGTTTTAACCAGATGTCTTGATATTTTGGGGACTTCAGTGGACTTCAACTAAATCTTTATTCAAAGATATACTTACCTTTCCCAGGTTAAGCTGCAGCCAGTGGTTTTCTGTCTTTCAGAAAGAGGTGTGGTTGATTTTTACTTTCTCTTCCCACACAATGCCTCCCCTACTTGATAACTATTGTTTTGACAGCATTTAAGAAGATGGGGAAAGCTGATAAGAGAGAAGTCAGGACAACTATTGGTTATATGGGCTTTGAGTTTCGCAAATGGTAAAAGATGATTTTTGGGCACTTTTCGTGAGTTCCCACTGCTGCACTGCTGTCCTGCAACTCTCTTGACCTGTGCAGATGCCTCTATTTTCGCTAGCTGATTGCAACATCTTTTTCTGGAATCTGGCTTTCACTTCCATGTACTTACTACATGGTCTCGCCATCCCTCTAGGTTGTTCTGTTGGAGTACAGACAAGTTCAAGTCATAATTAGGCTTTCTGTAGTCAGTGCTTACCATAGAAAACAGCTAGATGTTACTTGCCTCTTAGAAACTTGAAAGAAGCAGACAAAGTATATTTACTTACTTTCTGCAGCTACAGGCAACATAAATTTTCTCAGATGTGATTCAGGGACAAGTCCTTAATACTCCAACTATGAACTCTCCAAGTGTTGAAACCGCCTTTGCAAAGTAATGACTGAGACAGTGAAAGAGATCTAACTTAACTGACTCCATCTTACTTCTAACCTGCAAGCATTCCTGGGCATAGGCTGAACTAACTTTGGGAGAAACTTAGTTTATAGTTACAGTTCAAACAAAGATGATAACAGCCCTTTCCCAAAGCAGACCTCGTTCTTGCCTGGGGGACTAGATTGCCTTTGTAGGACTAACATTAACCACAAGACTAGAAATTATGGTTTAGGAGTCATGAAGCTGGAGGCTACAAGATTCTGACCTTCCCTAAACTGCTCCTAAGATCAGTGTTTGAGATATTTTGCAGACCCTGCTCTTGATGGATCAGCTGGCACCACGCAGATTAATAAACCAGCTCATCTGAACTTGTGGCCCCTAACCCAGGAGCTGTCTCAGTACAAGAAGACAGCTTTGACTCTCTGTGATTTCATGTCTGACCAATCAACACTCCCCCCACTCACCACGTTTCCTTAAAGACTCTGTTCCCTGAATGCTTGGGGAGACTGTTTTGTGTAATAATAAAACTTGGATCTCCCACACAGTCAGCTCTGTGTGAATTACTCTTTCTCTATTGAATTTCCCCTGTCTTGATATATTGGCTCTGTCTAGGCAGTGGGCAAGGTGAACCCCCTGGGCAGTTAAACTGTTCCCAAAAGTCTCCATATCCCCAGGCTTAAGGTGAAGCGCAAAGTGTTACATCTTGTCCACCAAAAGATGTAGTGGGAACACCTATGTGGCAAACACTTCCTCCCAAAAAAGTATTTAGAAAATCTTTTAAGTCTCTGATCACTTTTTATATCTTACCTGGCTGAGGGTGTAATAATCATAAAAGCAGTTCTAGACCATTTGCATTACAAATGTTGCGCATGGGAACCTGTTTACTTCTTCAGTATTAAACTATCGTATTGGTGTCTCAATTTTAACATCCTTTTGTTGATCCAAAGGGCGTATTCCATTTCCAGTGTTCTTCATTCCTTTGCATATATCCATGTTTCAATTTGGTATTTTCTTTTCGTTTACAGACTTTCCTTTAATATTAGTTGTAGTGCAAATCTGTTGGTGATGAATTCTTTGAACAGTTTTACGTCTGAAATGGCGATTTTTTTCTCCATTTTTGAAAAATAATTTGACTTTGAGTAGAATTCTAAAATGATAGATTTTCCTTTCAGTATTTTATATATTCTATTCCACTGTATTTTGGATTATGTTGCTTTAAATGAGAAATATGCTGTTCTTTGTTCATCTGTACAAAATGTGTTTTTAATTTTTTCTCAATCAAATTTCAAGCAATTTGATTATAGTACTCTTGTTGTAAGTAATAGAGATTTGTTGACATTTTTGGATCAGTGGGTTTATAGCTTTCATAAAATTTTGGCTATTATTTCTTCAAATACTTTTCTCTCTTTCACCTTTCTCCCTTGGGCACTCCAGTTACATGGTTAGTAGACTGCCTGAAATTGCCTCACGACTCACTGATGTTCTATTTTTTTTTTTTACTTTCTATATATTTTTTTCCATCTAAGTTTGAATAGTTTGTATAGCTTTGTCTTTAGGCTAACTAATCTTCTTATCTGTAGTGTCTAATCTGCTGCTAAACCACCCAATATATTTATTTCAGAGTTATAGTTTTATTAGAAATTTGATTTGGGTGTATATCTCTACCTAACATGTTTATTCTTCTGTCTCTTACAACATATGCAATATAGTTTTCACAGCTGTTTAAGAACTGGTTGAATGTCTACATACTTTATCATTTGTGTAATTTCTGGGTCTGTTCCTATTAACTTATTTTTTCTTCTGCTTATGGGTTATTGATCCATAACAAGCAATTATAGGGCTCACTTTGTTTCTCCTTCTCAGAAATCAGTTATGTTCTACCTGATGTATCTAAAAATTATTCTTTTAAATATTAAATCTTTATTTTTAGTTGTTTTAGTCATGAATGTAAATAAGCTTTCTTTCATTCCATTTTGGCAAGAAGAGGAAATTTATATTACAAATTCTAAATGTATAACAATTGAGTACATCAGCCAGGATCATCTGACATAAAGAATTTTGTATTGATTTTATACTGTTTGGCAAGGGAATTGTCTCTTCTCCAAATAGTCACCTTACATATTTTAATTTTTTTGAAAATATAAAATATATATAAATAGATGCCTAAAATATGCAGTAGATGACAAAGGTAGGATTTTACCCTCAAAGTGTATAATATTTAGAATTTCTTATTTCACCGTTTGAGCAAAATCCCACACCACACTATGGGTAGCAACTGGTGTTAAAGGTAAATACTGCCTTTAAATTGAAAAACTACCTAAATCTACTTTGAAGGTACAACGGAATTGACTTCATTTTAACTCAACAATTTCAAAGTCCACCTGACAAAAAATAGTTCTTTCCTGTGTTAAGAAATCTTTCTTAGTCTGGAATTTTCTGTGTCAGAATTAAGTTTATCTCAGAAACCTTAATTCCACAGAGGGGGAAAAAAATCAATCCTGTTTTTGGTTAAAACATTATACCAAAAGTCTTCTATCAGTTTTTTCTTCATCTGTTGCTTCTTTTTGTTATATTATAGTGCAGTAATCCTTTCTAATAATGTCTTTTGAACAGCCTGTTTATTTTGATCATTATTGTTTTTATTCATTATCATATGAAAGTCTTTTAAATTTTAAACTCTGAGTGCATGGGGGAGGAGTTGGGGTTGGACAAAAGAAAATTGCTACAAAACTTTAGAAAGCAGAAGCATGGAAAAATGGTTTTGAGCATAAATCTCAGTAGCATCTGTCCATCATGCTGCACCTCTGTGGCTAATTGATCATAAAGTCATTAAGAACAAAAGCAACAAAACAGAACAACAGCAAACAAAAGCCTAAACTCTCTGGTCTGGCCAAATGTTATTACTTAGATGGTTTGTGTAACCATTTGCCTATTGGTAGACTATGTAGGTTGGTGGAAGCAAGTTAGTGTGATGGGGAGATTGGTTAAGACTGCAAATTTTTGTGGTCTGTTAAGGTCATACAGAAATGTGTTCTTCTGGACTCTTGCCATGAATCATGATAGGTACAGTGGTAAATCATGGACTTGTTAGTCACATGATCCTTTTTGTTTGTTCTTACTACCTACTAGACTGAAGAGTTCTGTACGTTAGGCTCTGGAGATCACCGACATTGTCTTTTTGTTGCCCAAGGACAGTGTCTGGCACATGGCAGGTACTTGCTATATATTGATAATACAGTTATTAAATAAACAAATGAGTAAATTTTGCTCCACGGACTAGTAGCCGCAGGTTAATTTTTATGTGGAACATTTAGTTCAAGAATTTATTTCTTTATACTTTTGGTATGTTTAGGATCATGTTCCAGGAAACTATTATGTTTTTATACATGTAAGACTTTATTTCACTCTTTTTCTTCTGGTACTATATTTTGTTAATAATTACTAAATTCAGTGGCTTTTTGCCTTAGACCTTAATTTTTTTCAGAAATCACTTTAAACAACTCAAAAAAATAGTAGTCCAAATTGTTTTATTATCTAAATTTCGGTATTTTTCTGCTTCTTTGCTTCAAAATATAGCTCTAATCTGGTAATAATTAGGTTATAACATCAAGGGATGTTTTTCGAAAGGGAAAAGATGTATGTCTTTTTCTTTCTGCTTCAGTGATTGCCATATCTATACTCCTATGGTCATGTCTCTTCCTCAAAAAGGAATAAAATAAAAAGTACCTACATTATTGTTGACCTACTGGAAATGTATTAGAAATGTTCCCTTAAAATCAGCTATAGATTTTTTGCTGAGTTAGGAAAGTTTTACTAATTTCGAAAGATTCAAGCTCAGGCTTCAATAGGAGTAATATTTTTGATCTGTAACAGCATTTGTGGGGCTCTTTTTCTGAAGAATCCTAATGTCAAAACAGATACTCAATCCATATCAATAAGAATCAGATTAAAGACTGGCAGCACCTGGAATTGTACTGGGTTACTAAAAGGTGAAAAATACAGCTTTCGCTAAGACTGTAATAAAAGCTATTGTCCCTATATAAAACTAGTTTTTAGCAGAAAGTGTAGTGATTGAAGCATTTATCCAATTTAGAGAATAACACATTTGCAGCAGGTCGATGTGATTGCTTATCTGGCCAAGGAAGGTGAATGTCATAGAAATAACTTTTAATTACTATGAAGAATAAATCTCCAATCCATGCAAGTATTTCTACAGTGGGGAGAATTGTCAGAAACAGAGTAATAAACAGAGCAAGCAGGATTCAGTGGAGCTATGTTCCATACAGTGAATGCTGTAGATAACTAGATGTGAGAATAAGATTGAACTCGACCTTCTTTTTCTTAGAAAGAGTGCATTTTTTTTTTTTCTCACCAAAAAGTTTGGGGAAGTACTTTTTTTTTTCTTTCAGCGAAAAGTTTGCTAGGGAAAAGGCAAAGCAGCAGAGACATAAAGGATGAGTTGAAGTTAACCAAAAGTAGGAAGGGACTGGGTATGGCAAAGCAAGTGAAGAGGGGGATAACTTCAGCAAAGGCCAGAGTCCAGAGAGGGACAGAACATGGGGAGCCTGGCTAACTAAAGTTATGACATGAAATTGACATTTGATAGGTCTAAAACATTAAATATTGGCAATTTCATGTAGCTCAGCCTAATAGGTTATAATTGTAAAGCAGAAATAGAGAGGAAATGGCAAGAATTGAGACAAAAGAGATTAGAAAGCACCAAATACAGAGCCGTGCAAACCATGTGGAATGAATGAATAACGTAGATTTATTTCTGAACAATTTAAAGGCAGTGTTGAGTAGGAACACTCTAACAGTGTAGAAAAACAGCATCTAATAATTTGCCACAGGGAATGCAATTTGTTAAATCTTATCAATGTTTAACTCATCTTTGTGTTATTCCACTGTGTCCACTCTGCAAAATATATGCATATGCTTCTGTATTAGACATGAGGTGAGTCTGTCTGTGTGTGTGCATCTGCGTCTATATGTATTAGGAAAGAAACAGAGTATGGCATGATGAGTATTTATTTTTACTTTATACATTTTCACAGTGAAGCAGAGATAGTAGATGGTAATTTAGTCCTCTTGACCTGTAATCTATCTAGATTTTCCACAAAGACCGTGGTTCACCTTCCTATGGCAAGCCCTGCCACTTAACGGTAATACTAATGTTGTTCTATTGGTGTTAGTCAGTAATATTGCTTCTCCTATAAATGGAGTTTGTGTGTGTGTATCCACCTTATTACAGGAATACTTCAATAAATGTTATACTATTGGATTAAAATGAGTATTTCCTCTTCTAGTCCTCATTTCCTTTAGCCAGTAATAATTTCCAGAGAAGCAAGATATAAAAGATCGAGAAAAATTGATCCTTCATTAATGAAGGGATCTCCAGATAGCTCAGTGAAAACCAGTGCTACAATTAGATAAGAATCCTAGGGGCTACCATCCAAGACTCTGCAATATCAACAAGAGAGTTGAAAGGTTTTCAGTGAAACAATGTTAATAAACATTAACTCTATGCATTTAAATTCAGCAAAAAATACAGTTGGAGGCTCGCTCTCTCTGATTTGTGTTACAGCTTTTCTGGTTCTAATTGAGAAATAACTTTATATTACTCTCATCAATGTTGATTTTTGGCAATTATCTGAGTAGAGAAGAATTTAAAATGTGTTATTTTAAAATTTTACGTAATGGTTATGCGTCATTTCAGTATGTAGCTGCATCTTGTGACACATGTCAACCCCATATGACAAGCAGCATGAAAAACTAGAAGAAATAAAAATTGAAATGTAGAAGAAATAAATGCAAGAATCAATGACTTCTGGTGGCTGCAGTGAACTGTGTAGTCCTCCATGCTTGACAGTTTCATGTTTTATGCAGAAGAAAAACATTTGGGGGAATACATTGAGGAGTTTATATTCAAAGTCAATTGTAAGCAATGAAATAAAAGATACAGGCATGTGAGAAACAGCATCACCTATTATTTTCCAGGGACTTTGGGAGCTGTGTATATCAGTATCCCAAAAGAGGAAACCCCCTCCACCATTATTTTTTGCCTAGGGATTTTGTAGATTTATGTAGCTCATGAATGTGTCTTTGTTTCTAGTAAATCCACTATAACAAAATATCAGAGAAGGATTATACAGACCAGGCTGGCATTGGGCAAAACGGGGAAATAAGAGAAGCTTATATTTTGCCTCCTTTTTTCCTTTTAGCAGGAGAACAGATAAAGAGCCTAAGGTAAAGGAAAAAAAACACCATTCTGGAGTTTTATTCTAGCATAAAGGAGACAAAGGAATCTTCTTGAAGCACTGACTGAAAATGAGGGAATTATTTCCCTGAAAGAAACATGAGGTACAATCCCCTCAAGTGTTGGTTTCAGTATGATAGATCACTAAAGATAGAAAAGTTTTCATAACTACAAAGACCACAGCAGAGTGGTATAGTTTGGAGTTCAGATTTAACTGGATTTCATTTGGAGCTTTATCATTTTCAATCTGTAAAAATGGGATGACCCTTCTTTCAGGGTTGATATGAGGATTAAATGAGATCATTTGTAAAAATATCTTGTATGATGCCTTTCCATATCTTCATTAAAAGGTGAGGTAACATGTGGCAGAATTATTAAACACAGAGAGGAACCCCACCTAGTATCCATTCAGTTTTGACAATGTGATTCAGTGATTTTCAAATATCACCTTCTTTTTTTCTTTTTTCAGCACAGTACCTAGAAAACGGCAACTTTCCACAAGTGCTTAATGACTGAATAACTGAATGACTGGTCTTGACATTTTTGGAACATGCCTCAGGATTAGATAGGTGCAGCTGATAACTGTATGACCATTTCTCAGGTCTCACCGTCCACAGGACAGGAACATTACCTTATATTTCAGTGTAGACAACCTGTAAAAAACCAGTCAACCTTTTTCTTGTGCTAATATTATCCCACAGTTCGATTTCTGAAAACAGTTGCCTGGAAGTCAATTTTAAAACAAAATACTCAGCTTTGCTTTTGAATAAATAAAGAAGCAACTTCAGCATTTGGGGAAATACTCTAATAATATTTTAAGATAAAACTGTTAAGGTAAGAACTCTGAAATGAGTTTTGTGAGATTTATGCAACAATTTTGTATTTATCATAAACTGCCAAGATACTGATCTTTATTTTTAAAAATTTTTCAACCTCATTTTTAGTCTGTAATAGCATTCTAGGTACTAATTTACCATTCTCACATTTCCCTAACTTGCACTGGTTTTCTGAAAATTGAGGAAAATTGATGACTATATTTTTGGGCATATAGGGCTATACTCAGATTTTCATTTACAGCTCTGGGTCATGGCTCTATTTCTGAATCATCTTTCCTTACGTAGGTATTCTCTTTTATGACCTCCCCCTTCACTTCATATTCAGGAGCAATCAAGACTTACACCCTAAATAATAATAAACAGCCAATGGAATGTGTGAAAGAGATATAAAGAAAGGTTAAAAAAAATGCTTGGGTACTATTTCACTTAAATTTAATTCAGCTAGTTTTGGTAGATTGTTGAAGCAACTGTGGATCTTAAAAAATGATTATTGATAAATTATTAGTAAATTAGCCAGAACTGTATAGAGTTGTGCTAATGGTAATGCTATCAAAAACTTAGCCAAGTGCTTCCTGATATTAAACTCTTCCACTCTGAATTTTCATATTTACAAATGTGTAAAATGATTCCTTTGCTTGTGCCAAGAACCTACAAATACTCTAGTACACTCTTAACATGAGAAGAAATAGGACAATTACTTCCTGTCTTACCAATTCACCTTTTATGTAATAAAGTAAAAAATAATAATGATAGATTGCAACGAACATCTTAGAACCTATGAAAATGACATACAAATGAGGATAAAAATATGCACAATATCTGACTCTTGAGAATTGGATAGTTAGGGTTAAGAAAAGGATGATGAGAAAATGACTTTAAGACATTATTTAAAACTCTTTCTGTCACCTACTGACTGTAATGATTGATGACACCACCACTACTGACAATGAGAGTTTGAGAAGAGGTGAGTCACTTTTAATGCTGTAGGTTCAGACTCAGATCATCTGCAAATGAACTTGTGTTGCTGTTTCTTAATTTTATACGTTAAAAAAAATCAATTCCAGGAAGATAAATTATTTGTACCAGCATTGAATTTCAACCTAGGTTCTGTTAGCAGAAGCATGCTAAATGCTGCGTTACATAGTTGTATTAATGGTCTGAAATCCTTAAACAACAGAGGAGAGCACATACCAGTAGTTTCTGGCATGTCTATAAAAACAGCCTTCTACATGGTGAAACTGTCTTGACCAAAAAAATAAATAAATAAGTAGTGTGGTGGTGCATGCCTGTAATCCCAGCTACTTGGGAGATTAAGGCACATGAAGCACTTGAACTTGGGAGGTAGAGGTTGCAGTGAGCTGAGATCATGCCTCTGCCCTCCAGCCTGAGTGACAGAGTGAGACTGTCTCAAAAACAAAAACAGCCTTCTAGAAAACAATCTGAGATGCTTCTTCAAAATGGTTGTTCCTTGAGTGAAAACAGCTACCTTATAAAGCCAGTGACTTATGATAATGACATCACTTTGTTGCCATCATCAATAACAACAATAGAAACATGAATATATTCTTTTACTCTTTCCATCTTGCTCTCATGCATTTCAGCCTTATACCAATCTTAAGGGAATGGAAAAAAAAAACGTATTTTGCTTAATCTTCATCCCACTTTCCCACTGTCATCAATCCAGGAGAGCAGACTAGTTTGAGAAAATACAAAGGAGAACAAACACAAGTCTGTGTTGCCAATTCCTGCATGAGCAGAGCTACAAAAATCTAGCCTATGTGCATTTCTTAAAAAGTTGAAAAAGCTCTTGGAGTGACTATATTATATTCTGCTTTGCTTATCCACTAACTGGCGAAGTTCCTACAATATTAAATTGTTTGCTAAACAAATCAATGAGTAAAAATCCCTTATGAACTACATTACACAAACAATCGAGGAGTAGCCTTTTCTTTCTTGCCTTGGTTCTTTGGACCCTTGCGTATCAGCATCTTCATCTTTGTTGAGCACTGCCATCTCTTCATCTTCTAAAGCCTAGGATCTTGGAAAAGTTAGAGTTATATACCCTTGACATATTAATGAAAAATATATTAAGCAGAGGTCCCAGAGGTCTATTCTGGGACCTCTGCTTAATATAAAGAATCTTATCTGAGGATATCAGAACTTGGTCTTTAATATTCTCAAGTACAGTTGATCCTCATTATTCATGGATTCTATATTTTCAAACTTGTCTATTTGCTAAGATTTATTTGCAACCCCAAATCAATACCCTAGGCATGCTTTCAAGATCATTCTCAAACATGCACAGAGAAGTGAAAATTTGATTCTCCCAATGCACACATTCACAGTTGAGACAGAACAAGGTTATGCACTGCCTTTTTGTTTCAGCAAGTGTCCTTTTTGTGATCTATTTAGTACTGCATTTTTTTGCATATTTGTGCTTTTTGTTGATAATTCACTGTTTAAAATGGTCCCTTAGCATAATGCGAAGGTGCTATCTAGTGTTCCCAAGTACAAAAAAGCTGTGACGGGCCTTAACGGGAAAAAACCGTGGGTTAAGTAAGCTGTGTTTAGGCACAAGTTAAGAGTGCTGTTGTCCCTGAGTTTAATGTTAATGAATCATAAATATATGTTAAATAAAGTGTCTTTAAACAGAAACACATAGGAAAACAATTATCTATTCATTGCATAAAAGATGTTGTGGCCAGGCATGGTAGCTCATGCCTATAATCCCATGGGAGGGGATTTTGGCAAGCCGAGACGGTTAGATCACTTGAGTCCAGGAGTTTGAGATCAGCCGGGGAAACATGGCACAAACCTGTTTCCACAAGAAAATACAAAAAATTAGCTCAACATGATGGTGCACAACCCTAGACCCGGCTACTCAGGTGGCTGGGGTGGGAGGATCTCTTGAGCCCGGGAGGTCGAGGCTGCAGTGAGCCATGGTCCTACCACTGCACTCCAAAAAGAAGAGAAGATAAAAATGTTGTGACCAGAGGTTCACAGAAACCTAACTCGGTATTTCCCCTGAAGCGTAACAATTCAGTATTTTCTAATTCAGTGTTTGTAGTGGCTTTATAGAACATAGCTACCATGAATAATTAGAATTGACTGTATGTTATTACCATCTCAATTTTACACAAGAGGAATGGAGTCCAATCAGGCAAGTGGTGGATGACAAGAGATCATGCCACCAGAGATTGCAACTAAGACATCCGAAATACTGCTATTTCAACTACCACAGATTCCTTTGTGTGTGAGTGGTTGTGTGTGTGTGTGTGTGTGTGTGTTGTGTGTTAGTGTGTGTGTGTGTAGTGATATTCAGGCACATAGCATTGTTAAGTATTTTTTAAAGGTGAAGAATAAAATATAGCAGATCTTATAAAAATAAAGAATGAATACCCTTCAATAGGTTAGTATTTAAGTAAAACTTAGTCAATATGTGTTGTGAGTTTTTATACTGTTTGGTAAATAAATGTTAATCACTGTTTAGCAGTCAAATATTCTTTAGAAGCCAAATATCCCTTAGATATGTAGTCAGGGAGTTAGGCCCAGGAAATACTATCACTGTGGCATTTTCTATAGTTTTTCTCATGAGATTCCTTTGGGAATAAGACATATGCTATGAATGTATCCAGGTATTTTTTTTTTTAATCCAGTATTTTTGTAGTGAAGCTCATCTCAATAGACTAATTTTCCTTCGCACATAGGATGATAGATAAACATATCTGCCTGTGGTGGAGGAAATTTTTTGAGATGAGTGTTTCAAGGTCAGAAGGCTTTAAGAAGACATATTTTTCTGTTGGCTTGCTGGATAGGGTCAAGACTTTTCTTGGTGCTATAAAAACATAGAAGGCAATTAAGCTGTGAACTGTTTGACTTTATTTGGTTGCTTGTGAGCACTGGGTCTGCCTTGTTAGAGAACATTCCACATGGCAGATGGTATGTTAAGGCTTCCTAGTGACAGCAACTTGACCCCCACCCCTTGCGTTTAAAAAAACTTCCATTGCATTCATTTTTATTTTAATAAAGCAATATTCCTTAAACAAAGGAAGTTATACAAGCAAATAAAGAATGCATTTTAATTCAGTAACCATTTATTGAGACTCTGCTGTATGGCAAGCCCTACACTATTTGACACATACCCTAATACTACAAATACCATAATTTACTGAATTGAGAGGTTTATAATACCCCTAGAATGCTAGAATGTGAAGAAAATGGTCTCTTATAAAGTATTAGTAAGAACTGGAGTGGCTTTGGTAGAAATGCGCTGATTGTATAACTAGCCCAAAACTAGCCTTGAGACCAATGACAAAGTATGTTATCCTAGACAAGTTCCTTAATAGTTCTGACTCTCAGTTTCCTTATAAAATGGACTAATGTTGCCTCCTTCACAGAATTCTTGTGAAGAATAAATTAAGAGACATATAAAGGCTTAGCACAGGGCCTGCACATTAGTCACTCAGTAAAGATTTGTTACCACTGTTATTAGAAGAATAAATATGAACAGTAGAGAGAAACAGCAGCTCAGCCCAGCTTCTGTCTTTACCAGTGGAAACATTTAGCACCTACTGGAGCTTAGAGGTACGAGGAGAAGAAGCCTGGCATAAAGATATCACAATGAACAACATTATTAAGTTTAAACCTGCTGCCACTCTTGATTGACTTGCCTCAGGGCATGGCTGGAAAATAAAATACTTTTATTAAAACGCAGAAAGCAGAGTGCCGGTAGCAATTGGAAATTGTTACATTATCAGCTCTGAGGTGACATTTCAAATGCCCTCTTGTACTGTGCTTTGCATATTTGTCAATTGGAGTTTTGTTCAATCCTGATGGGTTGGTCATTCTTTGAGCTAGGGTTACCCAGGGGACACTTTCTGACTCTCAGGGTCTGTACGCAGAAAACTCAATTATCTGCTGTGGCCTCAATCATGCATAGATAGCAAGACTCTCATAGGTATACTCGAAGCAGGTGTTGGAAATAAGAAAAGTAAGTGAGCTTTCCAATATTCATTTTCAATGCTTATAGCATGATTGGAAAGTTAAATGTTATTTTGCTGAAATGGTATAAGTAATTCCATGTAAAACTCTTTGGAAATAATCCTGGTCATGTCATTGTTAAAAAGGTAAAAAATTAAGAACTCAAAATGTTAGCCAGATAAGTTGAGTCCTATGACCCATTTTTTCTGGGTGATTTTCACAGTGTATTTAAAAAGTGTAGAGATGTTTCCTATAAAAAACACCTTTTAGCTTGTTCAATCACACCAAAGTTCTCTTTTTCTCTTCTTACATCATTTTCCTCGAACACTTCTCCTCCATTTATTACCCTTATTTTCTTCATCTCTGATTTCTTTCCAATTATTTTGACTTACCCAAAGTGTAGCTTTACAAAATAAATGAAGAAATATATACATGTTTTAAAAATTACCATTCATTGATGAAAGAATTTTTGGTGACACTTGGTTTCTATCTCCATTTCCTTTTCTTCTTAAGCCACTAAAGGCAAGATAATATCTTTCTAGCTTGTCTTGAAGCTAGATCTGGCTTTGTAATCCAGTTCTGGTCAATTAGTTAGACCTAAAATTCTTCTAGAAAGCTTCTGATAAAGATCGTTGTTTCCAGATAAGAGATAAGCAGCTGATAATTGCTTGCTGGTACTGCAACTTCTCACTTCTCTCCTTTAACAAAGATGTGATGTCTGATCTCCAGTAGCCCTCATCGCCATGAGGTAAGGAAAAGGGTCATTATAAAAAAAGATGGCAGAACAGAAGGGTATTTGATGACATCATTATGTTGCTAAATCAATCCAGAGATCACCTACTTCCAGACTTAATAAATGAGCAATAATTGTCTTTATCGTTTAAATCCCTGGTAGTTGGGTTTTCTGTTATTTGTAGATTAAAACATTTCTAACAAATATAAGTACAGAAATCACTAGGTATCCTATCTAGAGTTTCAGCATTTTTGTGTATATTACAACATAATTGCGAGATCCATAAAGTAAGAAATACGTATTACGTGATTCTGCAAAGCATGCTATCGTACGGGGCAGAATCTTACATTGCATAAACTTCAGCATTTGGGGGAACTTGATAAAGTAAGTAAAAACTTAAAGACTAAGTATAACTTACATTAGAAGCTTATAAATAAGTTATAAATATGAGGAAGAGGAAGAGATAGGAGTATAAGCCAATGATCTAACTCAGAGAGCTTAGTTTTCTTTTTTTGACATTTAGAATGTTGAAGTATCTTTATCAGTGCCTAGAGTGTTGGTATCATTTTAAAACTTAGTGCCATTCACATAACCGCAAGGAGCACATATGGAATGATGTAACATTACGCTAAGGGGTTGGAGTCACAGGAAAGATGACTATTTCTGCCTCTAAATTGGCTTGCTACAGGACCTCGGGCAAGACCCTCAATCTCCTTGTCTCAGTTTTCCTTATCTATAAGGACAGGATGATAATTCTGGTACAAAGTTTTTCTTCAGAGGGCTATTGAAAGTATCATTAAAAGACCATTTGAGTGTATTGGAGAAAGTTTTACTTATTTTTCAGGAATGTAGAAAAGGAGACATATTCCAAACCTGCTTGGTGCTTTACATGGCCTGTAATAGCCTCTCAGAAAAGAGCACTCCGGGAATGGAGTTAGTTACACTGATCACTATTTTCTCTACAGTGCAAAAAAAACAGGCTACCATGGCCTGGTTTTAATGCAGCACTGAGAGGATCAGGAAAGAGGGTTGCCATCTTAGACTTTTCTACTCATATGTGGGAAAGAGAATATGATAATGAGTTGGCATGCAGCAAAAGAAGAGATTACCTAGTGATTTAATATGAAAGCATCCATCCCCTTCACAACCGTTAAGTACCTAATTGAATAAAGTTCTGTAAGAGGTATTTTACCAGAATAACTGCGTAGTACTACCTAGAGGTTTATGGTTCAGGCCCTCATTAATTATTTTCTGAAATAGGATTCTACTGATGTCCCAATGTCTCTATCCATTACCCTATTGCTTTCACATTGCTGCTAGGTTCATCTTTTTAAGGCAGATTTTTAAAAATCATATTTTCTTCAAACATTTTCAGTGTTTGCCCATTGCATATAAAGACAAAATCTTACCTAAGAATTCAAGATCCTCTACCATATGATTTATATCTACTACTCCCTATACACAAATTTTGCTCTGCTTAAATTTTTCCCCTTTCTTTTGTACCCATTCTTCCCCTAACTCACCCCAACTTTTTTCAACTTAAAGGGAGCCTATGCCAACATCAAGGCTCATGCCAAATGCCATCTCACAGAAGCTGTCGCTGATCCCCATAATACGTAAAATGTCCTCAAGACAATTTTTTTCTTTCACACGGCAGTTCTGCCATTTCATTTTATATTTTAATCATTTGGTTATCATTTTATTTCACCCTTCTAAAATGCACCCTCTTGGAAGGAAGAGACAGTGTTCTGATGATCTATTCTAGCACCTAACATATCGTGTATTATCCTAAGTGCTGAACTAAAAAAAAAAACTTAGGTTAAACAATGCTCTAAATATTGAACCAAAACATGAATGGACAATAAAGTATTTATTTTCACTTTCACTAATTCATAACCAGCCATGGTAGAGTCATAGAAATAGGGACAAGGGTACTTAAGAAAAGATGAAACATACATAAGAACTCAGTGTCGCACACGCAAAGCCTCACAACTTGGAAGCTGTTCACAGCTGAACAGACATTTAGTGTAATTAATCAGTAGAGAGAGAGACAGAGACAGAAAGATAATCTTAAACTAAAAAACAATTGCTATAAGTAGGTATAATAGCCCAGATTTTTCTTCTACTATTAGAAAGTTTAATATTTTGGCAAGCAAAATATTTAATAGATAAAACAATTATTCAAAATCAAGTAAGAGCTAACACATTGAATTTTTCCAATGTACCATGCTCTAAGTGAGCTGCATGCATTATATCTATCTCTTAATCTGCCAGAGAGCCCTATTAAGTAAGCATTATTTCCCTCCATTTTATAGAAAAGAAAACTGAGGTTAGGCTGCCCAGCAGGTAATCAGTTGAGCCAGCTTCACACATGGGTCAATCTTGCTCCAAAGCTCATGCTCTTCCTATTTTATTTTATTCCCTCCCAAACGATTTGTTTTTCCATCAGTTTTCCGTGGTTTTTCAGTTTTAGAAATGTTGAAGTTGAGAGCCATGCTAAGGCATCTGCCTAGTGAAAACCAGGAAATGAGTCATTCCAGTTCGGGGTGAAGTTCACAGTCCTTGTGCACCACAGACAGACCAAGCTACATGTCTCTTGTACATTTAAGCTCCATTACCTCCTTTTACCATAAACATTAACAAATTGACAATAAGGCTGGAGTTTGCAGCTTAAACTCAACCAAGAAAAAATAATTTGGGGTTGTTTGCCAGATGTGCACGATAGGTTAATAATCAGGAGGAGGGAAAATTCACCATCACTGTCAGTGTGGTAGATTTTAAAATGTGACCTCATCATTCCATTCTGGGGATACGAAATGTGTCCAAAGACTTATCTATAATGTCTGGAACTATAAACCTCATAGAAAAACAAAGGTGAATTTCTTAAAAAGTGACTGGAGTATTAGAAATACTTTTAAAAAATCAATCCACTTCAGCCAGGATGGCATCCTTATGTAATCATTGAAAGCAATTTATTTTAAAAAATCTGAAAAAAACCCTCAAACTGACTTCTAGTTTCCATTTTAAATGAGATAAATTGGGACCCGGAGCTGCTATGTTAAATATTCAGCCAGATAAGAAGTGTGTTTTGCTTTGTGACAGACCCCTTGAAATGGGGTTTGTTAAAATGAATGCACTGCATTCACAGGAACAGAAGCGCTGCTGGATCCTGCTGGCAATAAATCCAGCAATTCGATTTAACTCGGATGTTTATCATCTCTCCCCTTCTGTGCATCGCTAGGTGAAGGGGGAGGGGGAGACGGCTGTAGTTCAGCTTACAGGCTGCTGGTGTCATCCCACTACCACAGAATGAAGATGGTGCACGGCGTGTTTCTATTCAAGCATTTAATACATTAGTCTGTAATTTTTGTCTTGGAGGTAATGAGGCCTGACAGCTTTGGCTGGTGCATGATAACAAACCCACACTGGTGTCTTTGAAATTCTTCGTTGCCAAATTCGTAAAGGAAGAAATGACTTTTGCAAAATGACAGTAAACATGCTTCATTTTATAAGACATTGTGGTTAACAACCTGAAACAATGAAGTTTTTTTTTTTGAGCTATAGCTAAACTAATTTGAGCTAAATTAAAAGTGCTGATGTGGACGCTAAGCCACTGCTTTTTTTGCTTTTGTTTTTGTTTTGTTTTCTTTTTGGTTGAGGGGGAGAAAATCAGGAAAACATACATTGCTTAATTCTCAGAGTTTGACAATGGTCATAATAATGACAAGAAAGAGCTCTGCCAGTAGTTCCCTCAGTTGGGCCTTATCTTGAAAAATAAAAAGAAATCAAGCAAGATGGTTTTTAGAAAGGCTGGGATTGCTGCACGCGTTGTCACTTTGGTACACAGAGCAACTGCCATGGAAGACGAGACAGAGTGCTGATCAACACCTCAGTGGAGTGAGTATCATGGCTTTCAGTGACAGTGAAGTGCAAATGGGCTTTCAGGCAACTGAGACATCTTTGGAAAAAGTTTGTTTTAACACCTTCTGACAATGAACTGGTTTTTAAGCATAATTGCTGGGAGAAACCCATTGCAGGAATCATTTTTAGTTGAAATTAGCTGACAAATCCAAGGCTCGTGGGGAGCTGCTGGCATTTGAATTGTGGACTCTTGCCAAATGCAATGAGACACACATTTACTAAGCAAATTCCTTTTAAATATGTTTGTACCTGGTCAACCAGGGTTAAGGAGGGGGCCCACTGTTCAGACGCAAACTTTTCTCTTTCTGAGAGCTCTATTCAATCCTAAATGCAAAGGTCTAAAAAAGAAGACCAGAATAGAAATATTGAATAAAGACAGGTCTAAGAGGAATGACATTACCAGTTCAAATGATAAAATTGTTCCCTCTGTTTAGAATAAAGCCATGCTATAGAGATGTGAAAAACTTGGAGATGAGAGAAAAGATGCATTGATTTGAGTATCTGTGTTTATAGGGACAAAAAGTTACTCATTGTGTTTTATTTTGTACTAGCATATAAATTAATTCTTGCTGATATTTTCAAGAAAGAATTAATAACAAAAATTTTAAATTGAACAATCCTGGAATTGGAACTGCTTTTTAAAAGATAACCAGATTCCTGTATGTTCTAGAAGTCCTTAGAAAGGAAATAGGGAAATCAAACTAGTCGTCTAAGCAAAAGATTGTGTAACAAGTAGATACACTTTTCCAATAGAAAATACATTTGAAAAAGATGGCTTTCTACTTAATCACATTTTTCTTTACTGCAGACACTACTTCGCTGTTTAGTAAATTGTCTCTTTCAGAGCTATAAATGTTCTAGAGGCTATCACTTGATGCAGCAGACCAAGAAATGTCCTAAGATGTTTCTAGGAAACAAAAGGATTCACATAAAATGAGGATGAGTTTATGCCCAAGAACAATTATTAAATGCAGCAGTTGGCAAAACATTTTCATACTGTGTTCTTTCTAAAATCTTAGCCTTCAAGAATACAAATGGAAAGACTCTGAGATTTAAAGCAAACTTTTATTTTTGGCCCTACTTTCCTTATGTTAAATAAGGACAAGTATTTTTAAGCAATCTTTTATATTTTTCCTAAATGTTCACCATAGCATAGAAAGTTCACCTTACACAAATGCATAGCTTTACTTAAAAGTTGTATTCATAGTTTAGTTTATTTTACGTGTTCATATTTGAAGGCCACTTGAAAGCAGATGTGAGGACCTACTTTTCCTTCTTCTGAGACACTGCTGTGACTCAAAATGCTATAGACCTCTTCCAGTAGTCTATAAGAAGGGTTCCAAGACAGCCAAGGGAATATCTGATAGGAACACATGCACAGTCAGACTTGCAGGAGGATAGGGGTAGGTTTTCAAGTTGACTTAGATAATCTAGGGAAGACTAATGTCATGCTTCATCATCACAAAGACATAGAGAATGATGTTTGAGTTGAATTTTTCTCCACTTAGAAATAAATGTAAAGTTGGAATGAGAAGATCGACATGTAATTTCCATACCTCAGTTATTTTATTCCAAAGATGTTAGCAAATTGGCGTGTTTATAAAGAACAATTAATGTGCTGAAGGAATTGGTAATTAACTTTAGCTTACTAACTAACTTCCTGGGAATACAGGTGTTTAAACAGAAGCTATAATTCTCAGATATTCTCAAAAGGTCTCTTGCCTTAGGTGGGAAAATGGACTAAAGCTCTTCTCAAACATAAAACTTTATCATTTTTAAGGTAAGACAATGTAAAATTAATAAAATTCTTGTTTAATTATTGATGGATAAAAATTTTAGAATATTGAAATACCACATCTGTCAGGAAAAAATGCATTTATGGGAAAAATGGGAGACAGATTTTAAAATACTGATCCAGAAACCGTGGAAATATGATTATTGCATTATTTTGAATTGAGACAGCAAGATTGTATTTTGCCAAAATCTGAAGTAGTGTCAGTGGTTTTACTTTCATTATCCATATCCTCCATTATCCATACTTTTTTCTTTCTTTATCCCTTCTTTCCATCTGATTTCTTTCACATTTTAAGTATGATGTGGTGCTGAGAAGAATGTAAATCCTGTTGATTTGGGGTGGAGAGTTCTGTAAATGTGTATTAGATCTGCTTGGTCCATAGAAGAGTTCAAGTCCTGACTATCCTTGTTAATTTTCTGTCTCATTGATCTGTCCAATATTGACAGCGGGGTGTTAAAATCTCCCCACTATTATTGTGTGGGAGTCTAAGTTTCTTTGTAGATCTCTAAGAACTTGCTTTATGAATCTGGGTGCTCCTGTATCTGGTGCATATATATTTAGAATAGTTAGCTCTTCTTGTTGCATTAATCCCATTATCATTATGTAATGCCCTTCTGTGTCTTTTTTGATTTTTGTTGATTTAAAGTCTGTTTTATCAAAGACTGGGATTGTAGCCCTTGCTTTTTTTTTTTCTTTTTTTTTCTTTCTATTTGCTCGTTAAATCTTCCTCCATTCTCTTGTGTGTCTTTTCATGTGAGTTGGGTCTCCTGAATACAGCACACTTATGGGTCTTGACCCTTTATCCAATTTGCCAGTCTGTGTCTTTTAATTGGGACATTTAGCCCATTTACAATTAAGGTTAATATTTCTATGTGTTAATTTGATCTTGTCATTATGATGCTAGTTGGTTATTTTGCCCATTAGTTGATGCAGTTTTTTTATAGTGTCAATTGTCTTTACAATTTGGTGTGTTTTTGCAGTGGCTGGTACTGGTTTTTCCTTTCCACATTTAGTGCTTCCTTCAGGAGCTCTTGTAAGGCAGACCTGGTGGTGACAAAATCTCTCAGCATTTGCTTGTCTGTAAAGGATTTTATTTCTCCTTCACTTATGAGGCTTAGTTTGGCTGGATATGCAATTCTGGGTTGAAACTTCTCAGGATTAAGAAACTCTTTCAAAACTGAACAACTGGATGTAAACTGAACAACCTGCGCCTGAATGACTACTGGGTAAATAATGAAGTTAAGGCAGAAATAGGTAAGTTCTTTGAAACCAATGAGAACAAAGATACAAGGTATGAGAACCTCTAGGACACAGCTAAAGCAGTGTTTAGAGGGAAATTTACAGCACTAAATGCCCACAGGAGAAAGCAGGAAAATCTAAAATCAACACCCTAACATCACAATTAAAATAAAGAAAGAAGAGCAAAAAAAATTCAAAAGCTACCAGAAAACAGGGAATAACTACGATCAGAGCAGAACTAAAGGAGATGGAGACATGAAAAACCCTTAAAAAAAAAATCGATGAATCCAGGAGTAGGTTTGTTGAAAAGATTAGCAAAATAGATAGACTACCAGCCAGATTAAGAAAGAGGAAAAGAATCAAATAGACACAATAAAAAATGATAAAGGAGACATCAACACTGATCCCACAGAAAGACAAACTACCATCAGAGAATACCATAAACACTTCTATGCAAATAAACTAGAAAATCTAGAAGAAATGGATAAATTCCTAGACACATACACCCTCCCAAGACTAAACCAGGAAGAAGCCAAATTCCCAAATAGACTAATAACAACCTCTGATATTGAGGCAGTAAATAATAGTCTACCAACCAAAAAAGGCCCAGGACCAGACAGATTCACAGCCAAATTTTACCAGAGGTACAAAGAGGAGCTGCTACTATTCTTTCTGAAACTATATCAAACAATAGAAAAAGGGATTCTTCCCTAATTCATTTTATGAGGGCAGCATCATCCTGATACCAAAACCTGGCAGAGATACAACAAAAGAAATTTTCAGGTCAATATTCCTGATGAACATTGATGTGAAAATTCTCAGTAAAATACTGGCACACCCAATCCAGCAACACATTAAAAGACTTATTCACCACAATCATCTTGGCTTCATCCCTGGGTTGCAAGTCTGGTTCTACATATGCAAATCAATAAACACAATCCATCACATAAACAGAACCAATGATAAAAACTACATGATTATCTCAATAGAGGCAGAAAAGGCTTAAAACCTAGATGACAGGTTGATGGGGGCAGCAAACTACCATGGCATGTGTATACCTATGTAACAAACTTGTATGTTCTGCACATGTATCTCAGAACTTTAACAAATAAAATAATAAAAAAAGGGATTGTTAATAACAAAAAGGTGCAGTGTTTTTCCATTTATTTGCGTTGTCTCTGATTTCTTTCAGAAATATTTTTTAGTTCTCCTTGTAGAGATATTTCATCTCTTTAGTTAACTGTATCCCTAGGTATTTCATTTTCTTTGTGGCTATTGTAAGTGCAATTGTTTTCTTGATTTTACTCTCAGTCTGAACGTTGTTGATATGTAGAATGCTATTGACTTTTGTACATTGTTTTTGTATCCAGAAACTGTGCTAAAGTTGCTTATCAATTCTAGGAGCCATTTGGCTGAGTCTTTAGGATCATCTAGGTATATAATCATATCGTCAGGGAAGAGAGATAGTTTGGCTTTTTCTTTTCCTATTTGGGTGCCTTTTATTGTTCTTGCCTGATTGCTCTGGCCATGACTTCCAGTACAGTGTTCAACAGGATTGGTGAGAGAAGGCATCCTTGTCTTGTTCCAGTTCTCAAGGGTAATGGTTTGAGCTTTTGCTCATTCAGTATGATGTTGGCTGTGGGATTGTCATAGATGGCTTTTATTATTTTGAGGTATGTTTCTTCAATGGCCTAGTGTGTTGAGTGCTTTATGTCATGAAAGGATATTGGATTTTATCAATCTTTTTTTCTATTTGTATTGAGATGATCAAATTGGTTTTGCTTTTAATTATATTTATGTGGTGATCACATTGACTGATTTATGTATGTGGAGCCAGCCTTGCATTCCAGGAATAAAGCCTACTTGATCGCGGTGGATTAACTCATGAATTGGAAGAATCAGTATCATGAAAATGGCCATACTGCCCAAAGCAATTTACAGACTCAATGCTATTTCTATCAAAGCACCAACATCATTTTTTCCCCAGAATTAGAAAAGACTATTCTAAAATTTATATGGAACTTAAAAAAAAGAGTTTGAATAGCCAAATAAATTCTAACCCAAAAGACAAAAACTGGAGGCATCACATTATCTGACTGCAAACTATACTATAAAGCCACAGTGACCAAACATCTTGGTATTGGTACAAAAACAGACATGTAGCTAATGAAACAAAATAGAGAACCCAGAAATAAAGCTGCACACCTACAACCACCTGATCTTCGACAAGGCTGACAAAATAAGCAAAGGGGAAAGGACACCCTATTCAATAAATGGTGTTAGGATAATTGACTTAGCTATATGCAGAAGAATGAGATTGGATCCCTGCCTTTCACCATATACAAAAACTAACTCAGAATGAATTAAAGATTTCAATGTAAGACCTCAAACTATAAAAATCCTGGAAGACAACCTAGGGAATACACTTCTCAGTATCAACCTTGGCAAAGAATTTTGGCTAAGTCCCCAAAAGCAAATGCAACAAAAGCAAAAATAGACACGTGGGACCTGATATGATCTGGCTCCATTTCCCTACCCAAATATCATGTTGAATTGTAATCCCAAGTGTTAGAGGAAAGGCCTATTGGGAGGTGATTGGATCATGAGGGTGGTTTCTAATTGTTTGGCAGCATTTCCCTAGTGCTGTCTGGTGATAAAGTTCTTACAAAATCTGAAAGTCTGTAGCACCTCCCCCTTCTCTATCTCTCCTGCCCACCATGTGAGTATTTGCTTGCTTCCCCTTCACCTTTTGCCATGATTTTAAATTTTCTGAGACCTTCCCAGAAGCAGAAGCCTATACAGCCCACATAACCATGAGCTGATTAAATCTATTTTCTTTATAAATTACTCAGTATCAAGTGTGTCTCTATAACTTTGTGAGAACAGACTAATACAGGACCTAATTAAAGAGCTTCTACACAGCAAAAGAAATTATGAACAGAACAAATAGACAACCTACAGAATGGTAGAAGATACTGGCAAACTATGCATCTAACAAAGGCCTAATATCCAGAACCTATAGAGATCTTAAATCAACAAGCACAAAACAAATAACCCCATGAAAACATGAACAAAGACATGAACAGACACTTCTCAAAAGAAGATACACTAGTGACAAATGAACATATAAAAAAAGGTCAGCATCACTAATCATAGAGAAATGCAGAGGAAAAACCACAATGAGATTATCATCTCATGCCAGTCAGAATAGCTGTTATTAAAAAGTCCAAAGAAAAGAAAAAACAGATGCTCTTGAGGCTGTGGAAAAAAGGGAATGCTTACACACTGTTGGTGGGAATGTAAATTAGTCAAGCCACCATGGAAAACAATCTGGAGATTTCTCAAAGAACATAAAACAGAGCTACCACTTGTAATTCCACTACTGAGTATATATCAAAAAATAAATAAATTATTCTACCAAAAAGACACATGCATTCACATCTCACCACAGCAGTGTTCACAATGGCAAAGACATGGAATCAACTCATGTGCCCATCAGTGGTAGACTGTATAAAGAAAATTCAGTGCATATACTCCATAGTATACTATGCAGCCATAAAAAAGTAAAATCATATCTTTTGCAGCACTGTTGATGGAGCGGGAGGCCATAATTCTGAAACGAATGAGCAGAGGAACAGAAAACCAAATATTGCATTTTCTCACTTATAAATGGGAGCTAAGCATTGAACACACATGGACATAAATATGGGAACAGTAGACGGTGTGGACTACTAGAAGTTGGAGGAAGTGGGGGATTAAAAACTACCTATTGAGTACTGAGTACTATGTTACTACTAGGGTGACAAAATCTAGCCTCCAAACCTCAGCATCATACAATATTTCCATGTAACCTCTGTATATTTCTCCTGTATCTAAAATAAAAGTTGAAGTAAAAAATATATATATATTAAAAGAAAAAAGAACCATGCCCTTGTACTTCAATAGTAATTTCTTCTTGTGTTCTATTTATTTCATCAACAAAAACTTACTGGGCAGCAATTACTAGCTTATCAGCATTTTAGACACTGATGATCTGCCTCCTTTCCCATTATTCTATAACACTCTACATTCTCAAATTCCTGTCTTTTTAGAAAGTGCTCTTGCTTTCCTGACTTCACAAACATCAGACTCTTCTTTGAGGACCTCACAGATTTTTTTCTTTTCTTTTCTTTTTGACTGTAGCCTTGTTTTCTCGCACCCTATGCAGAAAGAAGTAGGAGTGGTATTAGCACATTTATTCATTAATTTGTTCAACAAATATCTATTCAGCAAATGTTTACTGAATAAACATCTAATGAATGTATAATCTTTGACTGGCACTGACTTAGGTTCTTCTCTTGATATTCTCTTTGTTCCTGCCTCGATGTTTATACTCTCCTACTTTCAGATATAGGCCACTGCATTACAGGTGGATCCAGTGCCCCTCTTGTTGCTGTTGTCTTATCTCTCAGTAAATCTGCTTTACTCTTTGGTGTCCTTGACCCTTGACCTATAGTCTATCCCCCCCCACATCTTTAAGGGTAATCTCTGCATCCATATGGGCAAATGTACGTTCTCCTAAGACTATTGAAAAATTTATTATTTATTTCTCCCTACAAATAAATATTACTTGATTTATTTCTTCTACAAAGAGGAAAATGAACTAGGTACAAAATTAACTAGTAATTGGTGTTAAATAGATTGATTTTTCAAATTTTTCTTGGTATTTAAGAAAGTTGTATCATAATCATGAGCACTGCAGTTGTCTACTTGACAATATATTTCCCTAATTTTTAAGGTTTTTATTTTTTAAGAGACTGGAAAAATAGATACTTATATCTAGTCAATGTGTATCTGTGACTTTCCCAAGATGATTAAACAAATATTTCAAGTAAAAATATGAATTAGGTTTATGAACATTTAAAGGGACAGTCTTATTATTTTATTATGACCAACAAAGAAAATAAAACTTGATTAACAACAATATGTAGCCATAAAACTTTCAATTCGTTAGTTACAAAGTTACAATGAATAGTTCATTCAAAAATCTTAATGAAATGTACTATTAAATTGGTCTTAACTATAATTTATTACTTTGAGGACTCATATTTAGAATAACCTACTTAAAAATTTTAGTGACTGTGTTAAAATTTGATTACATGATATATCATTCAATTAATTAACTCCACAGAGATAGTTTCTTTTATTATAGAAGTAGTTCTGCTGGAAAGAAATGAAATTCAGTTTATAGCTAAATTAAATTTATACCCTATTTTCTCAAAATATAAACCCAGCATATTTCTAATGACAGATATGTTGAAGCTGCCTGATGTTAACAGGTTTAAATGTGGCATTGTTATCATGTTAACAGATAGTAAATTCTGTCTGTACAATAGCTGGTGATACCTTGGCCATTCACTTATACTAAAAATTAACTGTATTTTTCTCAGTTAATGTGAAAGTGCAAGCATTCTTTTTGTGGACAGTAGCCTAGAACAATTCGTAATTCACTAGGGATTTATAAATTTATAAATATTATTTACAAGGATGACCTAGTAATTGGCTGTTGTATAAAAAATGATTTATTAGAGAAGAACATAGAATACTTCTGAGAAATATATAAGTTTCTTTTGCTTTCTGAGATAAAATGCAACAGCAAACTCAAGTTAGACCTGAATTTGGGGTTTCATGTTAGTAAATTCTGATTTATTATATTTGTAAATATACTTCGAGTGGTTTAATGTGATTTCATATTCTGATTTAATTTGTTTGGCTTTTTATCTTAAGTTTACTGAGAAAGACAAATTTTTAAGATTAAAAAAAATTACATGGTAAACATCTCACTCCCAAAACTCAGGTATATAATATATTTCCCATTATTTTTCTTTTTTTAAGTTGATTTATCAACCTTTCATTCTTTCAGTAAACTTCACTTGATCATAATATGTGTATGTATTGCTTAGTTATGTTTACTAACATCTTTTGTTTCATCTTTTTTTCATTTTTCAATTTTTATTTTATTATACTTTAAGTTCTGGGGTACAAGTGCAGAAAATGCAGGATTGTTACCTAGGTATACACTTGCCTTGGTGGTTTGCTGCATCCATGACCCCATCATTTACATTAGGTATTTCTCCTAATATTATTCCTCCCCAATCATCCCACCCTGGGCTATCCCTCCCTTAGCCCCTCCTACCCGACGACAGGTGCCAGTGTGTGACTTCCCCTCCCTGTGTCCATGTGTTCTCATTGTTCAACACCCAATGCCTGTATCTTCATTACATCTAAGTAGTAAATAACTTGCTTTTGATTTTGCAGTCTCTTTAGCAGAAGGGACTTACCTTGTCTCAGATGAGACTTTGGACTTGGCCTTTCGGGTTAATGCTGGAATGAGTTGAGACTTTGGAAGACTCTTGGGAAGGCATGATTGTGTTTTAAAATGAGATTTGGGAGGGACATGGGATTTGAGAGGGGCTAGGGTCAGAATGAAATGATTTGGCTCTGTCCCCTCCCAAGTCTCATCTTGAATTATAATCCCCATAATCCTCACATGTCCTGAGAGAGACCCAGTGGGAAGTAATTGAATCATGGGGGGCAGTTCCACATTCTGTTCTCATGATAGTGCGTGAGTTCTCATGAGAGCTGATGGTTTTATAAGCATCTGGCATTTTTTCCTGCTGGTACCCATTCTCCCTCCGGTAGCCCTGTGAAGAGGTGACTTCCACCATGATTGTAAGTTTCCTGAGGCTTCCCCAGCCATGCAGAACTGTGAGTCAATTATACCTTTTTTCTTTATAAATTACTCAGTCTCAGGTATTTCTTCATAACTGCATGAAACGAAACTAATGCGTGTATATATTGTATTAGTCTTCTGGAGCAGCCATAATAAGATATCACAGAATGGGTGTCTTGAACAACAGAACTCTCCTCTGTATGTACACACTCTTGGTGTCTCTTTTTATAGGAAAACTAATACTACTGGATTAAGGTAAGATTATTAATACGATTGGATTAGGGACTCACTGTAATTACCTCATTTAACCATAACTATCTGCTTAAAGGCCCTATCTCCAAATAGATGTTGGAGTTAGGGCTTCAATGTATGAATTTTTGGAGGACACAATTCAGTCCATGACACATATAAGGAAGTGTTTTCTTAACCATTAGGAATATGTTTCAAGACCTTCAGTGGAGGCCTAAAACTGTGGACAGTACAGACCCTATATCTACTATCCTTTTCAGATATCTATCTCTATCTATCTATCTTTATCTATATCCATCCATCCCTATGATAAAGTTTAATTTGCAATTTAGGTACAGTAACAGATTAATAATAACTAGTAACAAAAAAAACAATTATAACAATATTCTGCATAAAAGGTATTTGAAAATGGTCTCTCTCTGTGTGTGTCAAAATATCTTGTTGTATTGTACTCATCCATTTTTGGACTGTGGTCGCCCACCAGTCTAAAGAAAGTAAAACCACAGATAAGTGGGAACTATTATATCATTGTATTTTCTAGTGAGAACACATCACTATTGTCTTACTATAGTAACATAGCATATATTAATTAATGCATTATAGTTGTAATACTTTATATTATCTGCTTTCTATTTTTGATTCAATTGATTTGAGAATGAGGTTAATATAAGAGCATAAGAAAAAGGAGATGGGATTTTTTTTACTGTAATCAAACTTAAAAAGAATTTTTGTTAGACATTGATTTAGATTTTCTGTTTTGGCTATCTAGTAGAAGTGATGTATAAAAACACCTTAAATGCGTGTATGGGGAGCATAAAGATAAACTTGAATTCAGAAAAATATTGTGACAACTGAATGTACTAGAACCCGCGTCCTGGGAATATCTGTTGATCACTGAGGGCCTTTTCTGGTTCTGGTTGGTTTAGAGACATTCTGTCACTGTACAGGATCAGGATCCTTTGAGAGATGGTAGCCAAGTGTTGATCTACAGAAGGCTTGCCTTACAAGGAATATGGCGGGAAAATGTGGGTGTATGATTTTTGGTTTGGGTAGGGTGGGTAAAGAAAATGTTACTCTAGAGTATTTGTAGCCAAAGGCAAGTATTCACAGTGAATTGTTGCAGAATAAATGTTTGTGTCCCGCCTCAATTTCATACGTTGAAATCCTAACCCCCAGTATGGTGGTGTTAGCAGGCAGGGCTTCTGGAAGGTGATTGGATCATAAAAATGGAGACTTCATGAATGACATTAGTGCTGTTATAAAACTAACTAACTAAAAACAATAGAGATCTCCCTTGCCCCTCTTCCATGCGAGGACACAGAGAGAAAATGGCTGTCTGGGAACCAGGAAGTGGGTTCTCACCAGACATTAAATATGCTAGTACCTTGATACATTAAACTTTCCAGCCTCCAGAACTGTGAGAAGTAATTCTTATTATTTTATAAGTTACAGTACCCTGTGTATAGTACTTCATTATTGTAACCCAAACAAAGACATGAATGTAGCTGGAAATGTAGTTTAAATTGGTCATAAGTTAGGTGTGGTCCGTGATGCCTGGAAAAACCAAATATAAATTTTGCCTAGAAGAAAACAAGTGAAGTCCAGATTTCCAAAACTTATCACAGATTTTAAAAAAAAGTGAATATGAAAGCAAATTCAAAAATCGTAAGTCATAAGAATGAATAATCATGCAGAGCATCAGCTGGAATAGCAAACAGGATAATATGGACTAAATAAATAACAGATTACAGAAATAATAGGCAGAAAATATAAAATGTATATGTTTGGGATAAAATAAGGTATCAAGAGTAATTAAAACACAAGAGAATATGAAAATTGACCAGGCAGTTTTAAGCAAACAGTCACGTAAAACTTTAATATTAGAACATTTTATAAATAATCTTAGAAATTCAGTGGATTGGTAACATTCAAAATAGCACAGATGAAGAGAATATTAGTAATCTGAAAGCCATTTGAAGCAAATGTTTACAAGTAAGCACAATACAATCAAATAAATAAAAAATGTTAAATGGTTATAGAGATGTAGAGAATAGATTGAGAATACCTAAGATACATCTCCACTCTCCCAAAAGAGAGAATAAAGGAGGTATAAACTCAAAAGGTGAAAAACGATGTATGTTTTCTAGAACCGATTGAAAAATGCCAATTAAGTTTAATGAACTTCAGAAGAGCAAAGAGAATGTCAAAAAGTGATGAGATTTCTTACCAAGGAACAACGATTAGCCTAACAGCTCATTGTTTAATAATAATAATGGATGCCAGAAAACAGTGAAAGAGCATTTCAATGTGCTAAGCCAAAGTAGTTATCAATTTGAAATTTTATACCTAGTGAACTATCTTTCAAGGATGAAAATAAAATAAAGATATAATAAAATAGATAATTGAGTATATTTATAATCAGTAGACATTAAGGGATTTTAAATCTATTTCAGGAAGAAAAATTATAAAACTGTTGATTCTTATTAGTCACTGTAGTTAGGTTCCATGAAGTTGCCATGAAAACTGAATTAGCAAATACTGAATCATGTCTTCTAGAGAAAATACAGAGTTAGGCCTTGCTAGCCTCTGGTTATAACAGTTTCACTAGCAAATTAATATGTAATCTTGTTTTATAAATGTTTCTGCTTAATGATACTTAACTTTTGAGACACAGTCATGCCCAGGCTGGAGTGCAGTGGCATGATCTCGGCTGACTGCAATCTTGGCCTCCCAGATTCAAGCGATTCTCCTGCCTCAGCCTCCCAAGTAGCTGGGATTACAGGTGTGCGCCACCACACCCAGTTAATTTTTGTATTTTTTGTAGAGATAGGGTTTTGCCATATTGGCCAGGCTGGTCTCAAACTCCTGGCCTCTGATAATCTGCTGCCCTGGCCTCCCAAAGTGCTGGTTAATATATCATTAATATTAAACTCATAGTCAATAGCACTGTAACTCATGCTCAAAGCTTATATAACACATGATATTTTTCATACAGTATATCATAGCCTCCTTACATTTAGGAGCACTAGACTGCATTTTGCCATTTTTCTTGGGGTCATTTAAACAGTGAAATCACCAAGTAAAAGCACAAAAACATGAAAAATGTAACATTAAATGGACCATGAAAAGGGTACTTGCTAACAGGATGAGAGTTGAAGCGAGAAGGCAGAGAGTATAGCCTCAGCTGGGAGTACATACCTTATGAAATGCATGTTTTTTTTGCTGTTCTGAACATGTGTATATCCATGAATGAGTGTGAAAGTGCCACACACATTGATTTTGGGGTAACAGATTTTAGCATGTAGCAAATTCACAAAAATGGAATTTATGAATAGTTAGGACTGACTATAGTAAAAAGAATATTTGAGGAAGCAAAAAGACAGCAATCATGTAGATGAATTTCTAGGCAAAAAGTGAATATTTGTAACAGTAATACTGTTCAATTTGAAAGAATATAAAATAAGATAAAACTTACTATTAAGCTGTGTACTTACAGGGGAATAACTGCAGTTAAAGCCATGTAATATACTTGTTAAGGAGAAAAGTATATTAAGTAATCATAGATTTTGTCAAGTTAAATATGCATTTGAATATTTCTGTGATTAGAGTGAATTACCTTTTCTGCTAGAAAAGAAATAGAATTCAAAAACAGGTTTGAAATAGAACAATTTTAAAAAGCAGTAGAAAAACACAAAATGCAAAATAAGACGGTAGAAAGAAATTCAAATATGTCAGTAATCAAATTAAATTTAACTACTCCTTCCAGTTAAAAAAAAAAAACATGAAATGTACCTATATTTTTAAAACTCCAGTTAACTTACAGTGAAACAGTAAGGTTGAAAGTACAGTGACATATTAAAAAAAACATTAATCAGAAGAAAGTTGCTATAAACATATACTATATCAGATAAAATTATTGTGAAGGCAAAAAGCATTGCTGATGATAGCATGTCTACCATATATTATATATTAAAGATTAATATTCAAATCAAGAAATATAAGAATTTTAAACTTGTATGTAACTAACACAGCTTTAATGTACATAAAGCAAATAAAATTTATCATTGTTAGGAGAGGTATTAGCCCATATTTCTTAGTAGTTAATAGATTAATGAATAAAATGTTAATATGGATCTGGATGATTTGAGCAAACTATTTAAATAACGACCTCTACTGTATGTAAATTGAATCACACAACCAGCATTAGGAAAATAAAGTATCCTTTCAAGCACACATGGATGATGCAAAATCATTGGTGATGTTGTAAGTCATAAAACAAATCTGAGCTTTCATCTAATATTTGCCAGTATTCATGCCAAGTCATTTTACCACAAAGAAATTAAGTTAGCATCAACAATGAAACAAGATATAAAATGGCATTTATTGGGATATCAACAAACACACCTTGAAATAATTCATAGGTCAAAAAAGAAATTATAATGGCAAATAGATATACTTAGTTAAATAATGACATTTCTTTGTAAGAAAATTACAGAATGCAGCTAGAGCAGTATTTAAATCCGGGATTGGTAAAGGGTCAGGAGGTAGATATTTCAGGCTTTGTGAGCTTCATCTGGTCTTTGTCACCTGTTATTTGTATATATTTTTATCAACTTTTAAAAATGTAAAAACCATTCTTAGCTTTGGGGACACAGAACATGGCTGGATTTGGCCTAGAGTCTTTAGTTTGCCAGTCTCTCATTTAGAAATTTATACATACAGCTTTAATTTCTATAGCATAAAAGGAGAATGAGCAAAAATTAATAAGCTCTGCATCCAGCTCAGACGTTAATAAAAGAACAAATCAAAGAAGACAATGAAATTGTACAGATAAGAATAAATTAAATTGAAAATACATTTACTGCAAAGATTGGTAAATCCAAAAGACGGGTTGTTTGAATTGACTAATAAAATTGAATTAGTATATGCCTATTTAATTTTATCAAAGTGACAAAGTAGGAAATGACAGATAAGAATAATTCATTTATGAGATGGAAACATTTTCTGATGTGCATTCAATCCTAGATGTAATTGTGAACTAGAATATAATCTGGGTGTCAGGAAACAAAATTATGTGTGAATTATTTGAGAAATAACATTTTACAAATGTTCCAGTTGAGGGTATATACCAACCTGAAGTGGTTCTAACATAATTTGACATCGTAATCCTATTAGAGAAATTACTGTTTTGGCTTAAGTTTTTAAAAACTTTCTAGAAATTAATAGAAATGCCCTATTAAATTGCCAAGAGTCTCTAAAACAAGCTGGAGGTGGTTTATAATTATTTTTTTCAATACAACATATGATCAGCAGATACTGCTTTTTTGCCGTGTGACAGAGATCAAATTAGGCACTTTGTATATAGTGGAAAAAAATTTAAATATAGTTACTGATCTCATGGAGCTTATAGCCATTAAATGTGTAAACATAAATTTAAAATCTAGTTACAAAAGGTAAAAAGTATTATGGAGGAAAATGAAAGGTGGTATGAGAAAAGAAAATAAGAGAAGAAAGACTTATTGGGAAGCAAATATAGTTTACTATATGGAAGAGATATTTGCAGGGAAATTTCAAATATGAGTAGGAGTTAATCAAGGAAAAGGTGGAGATGGGCATGACAGTAGACCAGAGATCATTCCAGCCAGAAGCAGCAGCTCTGGGAGACTCCTGATCTGTGGCATCACAGAAGCCAGTGTTTGCATTACCTTGTGAGAGGAGAAGAGGAACACACAATGAATATGTGGTAATTAAAAAAGGCATAGATCAAAGAAATCTTAAAGGTCTTGGCAAAGATCTTGGACTATGTTTTTAATGAGATGAGAAGTAGTAGAATGTTATTATTTGAAAAAAATCACCCTAGTTACATGGTGGAGATTGATTTAATAGGGAAGTGCATGGAATTAGGGAGGCAAATTAGAAGCTCTAGTGGTCCGATATGAGATGATGGTGATGTGGGCCAGGGTTGCAGCAGTGGAGATGATGAGACAGAAACAGATTTCAGATATAAGGTAGAGATGGAATTAACGGTTTTGTGGAGTTGTGGGAGGAAGATGAAAGAATTCTTATCTAATGATTTCTATTTTTCAGAGAAGTGTGAGACAAGGTCAGCAGCTGAAAGGGATACAGGTAGTGGTTCTTTAACTTGGGTACACATGAGAATCATCCAAGCAGTTTAAAGACACACAAAACTGTGCCTAACCCCTAGGGAATGGTTTAATTGTTTTGAGGTAGGGCCCAGGTATCTTTAAATTTTCCCAGATAGTCCTCTTAGGGTTAGGGTACACACCTACTTGTGGCACAAGTGAACTTTGAAGTACATTTAATGTTGGTAATTACAAATTTATAGTGATAAACTTTTTATCTAGTTTCGAGAATCAAACTGAAAAAGCAAATAGTTGAGATTATTCAGGGCCTTTGCTAGGCAAATGTGATGAGAAGACGGAGGGTCAAATATGGTATTTACATGAGCATGATTATGGTGATAAGTAATGGAATCTAAGCTGGATGAGGAAGGAAGACACAGGAACTGATGGCCTATGAGAAAGTAGGGGAGGGGTTACTGGATGAGAGGTCTCAGGTAAGTCATTACCTGACTCAAAGAGGAATTACAAGTGGTAATTGATACCTGCTTGCTCAATTTCAAAGGAACTGGGGATTTGAGGGATAAGAGAAGATTTATTCTAAGAGTGACTTAAAGGGGCAAAATAGACACCTACTTCTAGGATACATAATAACAGCTACGACGTCTGAAAAGAAAGAAATGCCCTCAGGGAATATCTATGTATCAGGTAAAGCAGAAAGTAAAAGGGAACATGTAAGAATAAAAGGGATTTTTCAGTATGCTGTAATTTTCATTATCATTATTATTCTGAGGTGCTTCCTAAGAAAAATTCCATACAGCACCGGCGTACACCTACCACGAATATCTGAAAATTCCCTTATTCACTGGGAAATTTAAAAACAGTAGAAAATCCAGAATTCATCATACTTAATAATGATGTCTACCTGTAAGACTAAGTAGTGGAGAAAATTCTATATTGATTTTTTGGAATAGAATTTGTGCTGTGGGTATAGGATAACACCAGTAACCTTACACTAACTGGTCATTGAGCTAATGCTGTACAGCATAGTGGTTAGAAAGCATGAGTGCTTCAGTCATCTCGCTTGGCTTTACATCACAGCTCTGCCACTTACAAGGTATGTTGCTTTGGGCAAGTTACTTAACTTTCTGTGCCTCCATTTCTTATCTGTAGAGAGAGACAGGAATAGTACCTGCTTCATGGGGTACTATGCCAAGGTCTTAGAATATTATCTGGAACACAGTAAACATTTAATATGTGTTAGCTATTCTATGTACATGTACACATTGATATGTATTCCAAGTCTTAAAATGTATGTTCTTTTAAAATCATATTGGATCACATCAGTTCCCTGCTTAAAAACGAACATCTACCTCTACTGAAAAGAAATCTAACTCCTTTCTGTGATAAGTCTCCTTCCTACGTCTCTGGTCTCATCTCTCTACCATTCTCCCTCTTAACATTCCTGAAGGTCAGTGCTCCAATCTCTCCCAGATATTGGCATTTGCAAAGGTTTATGCTCCACAGAGCTAACACTCCTCCTTGGGGTTCATTTGTGTTCATAACATCCCTGGTATGTTCAATTGAGCTTCACTTGTCCTTTTTCTTAATGCTACATATTTGAAAATAAGAAACACTCGTAGGCCCCACATAAAAAAAATCACAGCTTGAAGCATGAAGTTCTCAGAAGCAGAATAAAACACTTCAGTATTTAAAAGTTAACCAACCTTTTAATTACTGAGCTTTCAGCTTTTCTTTTAAAAGGGAAAGCCAAGCACATTTATGCTGACAAACCACGTTTTAGTATGATGTTACTTGAAGTGTCCATTAAAAACCCTTGAAAGGAAAATCAGAAGCAGTGCAATGATAACGTGGTAAGAGAGGAAGAATCTTCCGGGGAGGGCTACCGTTATCTGATGGTCTATGCTTGTGTGTGGGTTTGGGGGTAAGTCAATCCCCATAAACCGAAGATGGGGTTTTACAGGATGCCTTACAAGAGCGGTATTTAGGCTGTGTCAGGATCATTCTGCCAGAAAAGCCTTTTGTTTCTGGCATGCTAGGAAGCTAAACTGGCTGCAAAGAAAAGTGACATGAGCTCACGGAAATGTGGGCTTTGATTAAACCATTATTCTAAATAAAGCTGCCTTTACTCCTCCAAAATCCAAAGTTGAATTGCAGGGGTGGGGAGAAACCCAAGTATTTCCCCCCTTCTCTTGCCACCTTGAAATAACGGCTTCTTTAAAATACCTATTTTTTTTGGTGAAGTTTTGACAGTTCTCAACCCAGCAAGCAGTTTGTTTCTTGACAGTTCCCCAGCCCTTTTCTGGCAGTCTGAACTGTTTCATTGTGAGTTCTGTTCTGCTAGAAAGTCTTGACTTGAAAATTCTTCAGGATCATAGAGGTCTAAGTATTTTTGGTGTTAACGACAGAGATTTTGAAATGAAAAATAATGTGTTTTCTCAGGCAGTGGAAATATCCCAGGGCTGTTCATTATTTTTTACTTTGTTGATCAATTTTTCATACGTAGCCAATTTAGCCGACTTGTTAATCCATTTTCCGTCAGGAAGCTTTTTCATGGCCCTTCATTTACATACTGTAATGCTGTTGGCTCTGTCATTCCATTTACACTAATCTGTTTTGTAACCTTATAAAAAGGTTTGACAAGGCTGAGGCATCTTGCAGAAAGCAGAAAAGCGTAAATATAGGCAGGTGTTTGCCGGTTTACAAAGGGTTAGTCTAAAATCTCAATTTCTGGACAGTGGTCTGTGAGCCTCTCACATGACCTAACAATAGTATTAATTTTCTATAAGAAAAGAAAACAATAATATTTTATCTTGACTTTAAATAATTTAAAGACACAGGACTAAGGAAACAGAAGGGAATATGAATAGGAAGAAATACAATATCAGAAAGGATTCATAAAATATGAAAGCAACCTTAGAAATCACATAGCAAACCAAATCACCCTGTAAATCAATGGTGGAAATGGGCTCAGGGCTTAGGTCTTCTAACTCATTTACTAATATTCCTGTTCTTTTCACTTCTGTTTATTAAATGCCCCCCACAACTATCAGCAGCTGTAACTGATCTATGTGGGAATTAAAACAAATTAAACAAAACAACAAAATATCCACTTCCATTGTCATGTTTTAACATCACCTTGTACATAGTTGTAATGTTTGCCACATTTTAATTATTTGTTTACATATCTGTCTTCCTAATTAGGTTGTCCCTGAGGTGGTGGGACCTGTGTTAATCTTTTTGGTATTCTCAGTGCTTGAATATTTTCTGAAAGGAAGCCTAGGCTCAAATACTTAATGAATGGTTACAAATTTTATATCTCTATCACAATAGGAAAAAGATAAATCTCAGTCCCTAGTGAAGGTAGATATTTCCAAAAGTTTCCCCATAGTTACTATCTTGTGTGCTGTGGATTCCGAAGTTATAGCAAGGTCTTTCCCTTATGCAGCTCCTTCTTGGGTGAGTAAAAGGATATAATAGGGGGGGAAAAATTCTCTAAAATAACCACTGAAGATCTCAGAATCAAAACCAAACCAAAACAAAAAACAAAACCCTATAAATTATTAAGTGATTGCACTTTAGGTTTATAGAGCGTGTTTCATCTCAGGAACTCCCTAAGCTTTTAGAGAATCAACTCTTTTACTTTGACAACACTTTAGAGGTGGATAGTGGGTAGTAGTATTTTGCTGATGGGAAAAATAAGGCTCAGTGGGGTTAAATGATTTGCTTGGGGTCACACAGGGCTCATTCTGTGTTTGTTACTTGTTTAGAAGTTGCTTCTGAAAAGCATTGCAGCTGCACTGTAGAGAAGCTATTAAGTAGCGATTGGTTGGAATCTGGTCCCTGGGATTTCCTATACACAAGAAAAGTTAGGATGCTAGTTATGGGTTAGGCTGGGCATTTTGCCCAAAACATCTTTATGAAGGTTTCAGTTAACAGAGAGACAGGAACCAGAATAATTTTGTTTCTCTGATTCTGATCCCCTTCATCTTATTCTCTCCCTTGACAGTTGAAATTCTTTGTCCTCCACCTTAAATTCCTTGTTTTTAAAGCTGTTACATACATACAGATTCTTCCACATAAAATTTAAGTTTCAAAATTATTGTCCAAAAGTACTTTCTAAATGCTTTTCACTAGGTATTTCAATATGAGATTACTTCTCTACTCTAAACACTTAACTGTTTAAGTGGATATTACTGGTAGCTGAAAAATTCTCATAAAACAAATTAAATATGCCCACAGCCATCCAGTGATATATTAAAATTCAGTGGTATTTAATTAAAAGTCTACTAGATGGTTGTCATGTGCAGGCACAGTGCCATCAATTATGCCAATAAAAACCATTGGCACATGGCTTTACAATATAAACAGCGCCATCATTAACATAATCGCATTTGATCCTCCCAGCATTCTTGGGAAATGGGCAGCAACATCTCCATTTACAGATGAAGAAAGTAAAGCTCAGAGATGTGATCAGCCTCAAACAGAGAGCAAGCAAGTAATAAGTACTTGGGCTAGGATTTGAATGTTAGATTTCAGATTTAGTATCTTCAATATCATCATTATCATCACAGCAACAAGACCAACATCTCCTTGGTAGTTATCAAGTCTTGCTGTGTCCTAGGTACTTTGCTAAATATTTTCTATCTGTTTCTAACTACCTTTAAAAGCAAAAAGATATCAATTAGGCACCACCTATATAGCTGGCATTATGTGAAGCACTTGACCTTTATACTTCCATTTAATCTTTAAACAACCCCAGAAAACTGGAGTCAGTTAGGTAATTTGTCTTAAGTTACAAAGTTAGGTAATGGCAAATTATCTGTATTTTTATTTGTATTACTTTTTTATTGAGGCATGATTGATGTGCAAAAAAATTCCTGCACACATTTGATGTATACATCTTGATAAATTTGAAGATTATTGTACACTTGTGAGACAGTCATAAATAAACACAACCATAAGCAAAACAATCATCTGTAAAGGTTTTCTCTCCTTTCCACCTTTTTAAAATGGTAACAAAATCTTCTTAACAAAAATTGTTAAGCTAACAGTACAGTGTTTTTAGCCATATGCTCTGTGCTCTATAGTAGAACTCTCGGAATTACTCATTTTGTGTATCTGAAACTATGTACCCTTTGAGCAATACCTTATCATTTCCCCTCCCCGCCAGACCAAAGTAACTACATTTTACATTGCTTTTATGAGTCTCACTTTTTTAGATGCGTGATATAAGTAGAATCATGTAATATTTGTTTATCTGTATTTAGCTTACTTCACTTAGTATAGTGTCCTTCACGTTTATGCATGTGGTTGCAAACAGCAGGATTCCTTTTTGATGACTAAATAATATTCCATTTATGGATATATTACATTTTATTTATCATTTATTTGTTGATGAGCATTTAGCATTTCCATCTCTTTGTTGTAGATAATGCTGTAATGAGTAGCAGGTATATAACAGATGTACATTTGAGATCCTGATTACAAATCTTTTGGGTATACGCTTAAAAGTTGTATTGGTAGATCATATGGTAGCTCAAGCTTTTCATTTTTTGAGGAATCATCACATTATTTTTCATAGTGGCTATACTAATTTACATTCCTACCTACAATTTGTAAGAAATCTGTTTTCTCCACATCCTCACCAATACTAATTTTTTTTTTTGACAGTAGCAATTCTAACAGGTGTGAAGTGATATCTCATTGTAGTTTCAATTTGCATTTCTTTGATGATGAGTGATGTTTAGCACCTTTTTATATACCAGTTGGCCATTTATGTCTTCTTTGACCTATTCATGTTTTTGCCCATTTTTAATTCAGTTATTTGATTTTTTTGCTATTGAATTATGAGTTCATTATATATTTGGTATATTAGCCATTTATCAGATACATGTTTTGCAAATATTTTCTCCTATTCTGTAGATTCCCTTTTCACTTTGCTGATTATTTCTGTAAAAAATATATCACTTGATGTAGTCTCACTTGTTTTTATTTACTTTTGTTACCTATACATTTGTATCATTATCTGATAAATCACTGCCAAGACCAGTGTCAAGATGCTGTTTTCTTCTAGGATTTTTATGATGTCATGCCTTATGTTTAAGTCTTTAGCTCAATTTGAGTTGATTTTTGTATATAGTGTAAGAGAGGGTTTAATTTCATTTGCCTACATGTGGATACTGAGTTTTCCCAGCACCATTTATTGAAGAAGGTATTCTTTCCCTATTGTTTATTCTTGCCCTCCTTGTCAAAGATCAGTCCACTATAAATATGTGGGCTTATTTCTGGGCTTTATATTGTGTTTCATTGAGAATGTCTGTTTTAATGCTCATGCCATGCTGTTTTGATGACTATAGTTTTGTAATTTATTTGGAAATTAGGAAGTGCCATGCCTCCTGCTTTGCTCTCCTTTTTGAATGTTGCTTTTGCTATTTGGGGCTTCCTGTGGCTTCCCAGGAATTATTGTATTGCTTTTCAAAAAAATTTCTGTAAAAAAAAAAATGACTGGAGTTTTGATAGGGAATTCTTTGATCTGTAGATTGCTTTGGATAGTGGGGACATTTTCATAGTATTAATTCTTTCAATCTATAGACATGTGATGTGTTTCCACTTATTTGTATCTTTTTCAATGTCTTTCATCAGTGTTTTACAGTTTTCAGTGTACAAATATTTCAGCATTTTGGCTGTTAATGCTTAAGTGTTCTTTTTACTGTGAATTTAAATGATATTTTCTTTTTTGATTTTTGTTTGTTGTTAATGTAAAAATATCACTATGGGTCCCCATGTTGAATCTTTAATAAGCTTGTCCTTTGCATGAGGAAATATGATACATATTCTCTAAGCATAGCTCCTAACAAAGAAGCTATTGATAGCCCTGAAACAGTGTTAAGTTCCAGAGACTTTAAAATGTATATATATTATACAAAAATAAACAATCTGAAAATAAAACAATTCTATATTTGATAGCATTAAAATAATGATATAATTAGGAATAAGTTTAACAAAAGTAGTTTAATACTTTTGCATTGAAAACAATACATTATTGAAAGAAATTAAAAAGACCTAAATAAATGGAAAGACATCTGTGTGCTTGGAATAGAAGACACTATTGTTAAGATGAAAATACTCTTTTTATTAGGCTAAATTTGTGACCCCCTCTAAAGGAATGTCCATTTCCTAATCTCTGGCCCCTCCTAATGTTACTTTATTTGGCAAAACATATGTTCTTTGCATTTGCAATTAAGTTGAGGATCTTGTGATGAGGAGATCATCCTGTATTACTAGATTGGTCCTAAACACAATGACATGTATCCTTAAAAGAGTGAATCAGAGGAAGACTTGACACAGATCAAAGAGGAGGGGGCAATGTCATCACAGAGGCAGAGACTAGAGTGATGTGGCCACAAATCAAGGAATGCCAATAGCCACCAAAGCAGAAAGAGGCAATAACATATTCTCCCTATCTCCATTTTCCTTAACTAACTCCTAAAGTGACAAGCGGCAGGCAACTCTAGAGACATAGTGGCTCTGCTAACACCTTGAATTCTGAGCATCAGAACTGCAATACATTGACTTTTTATAGGTTTAAGCCACCAAATTTGTGGTAATTTGTTACAACAGGCACAGGAAATGAATACGCTCCCCAAGTTTGTTTACAGATCTCATATAATCACTATTAAAATCCCCAACTTCCTTTTTTTTAGCAGAAATTGACAAGTTGATCCTAAAATTCATATGGAAATGCAAAGGATCTAAAATAGCCATAAAACTCTTGAAAAAAAGGAACAAAGTTGAAACACACGTTTCAATTTCAACACTTAGGATAAAATTATATTAACTTAGACAGTGTGGTGTTTGGCATAATGATAAGCATATAGATTTGTGGAATAAAATTGAGATGCCAGAAATCAACCCTTATATTTATGGCAAATTGATTTAGACAAGGTTTCCAAAACAATTCAATAGGGAAAGCACTCTTCAAAAAATAGTGCTGGGTCAACTGAATATCTGCATGTAGAGGAACAAATTTGGACCCCTTCCTCATATCATACATAAAAATTAATTCAAAATAGATCATAGACTTAAGCATAATAGTTAATTGTGTTAAAGTTAACACTTGAAGAAGATAACGTCGGAGTAAATCTTTGTGACCTTAGGTTAAAACATGACTCCCTAACGGTGACAGCAAAGCACAATTGACCATAATTTATCAGAATTAAAAACTTCTGTGTTTCAAAGGACACCATAAAGGAAGTGAGGAAGACAACATTCAGAGCAAGAGAAAATATTTCAGATTAATACTTCTCATAGGAGACTGGTACTCAGAATGCATAAAAAGCACTCATAACTCAATAATAAGACAACCAAATTAAAATGTGAAAAATGATCTGAGTAGAGACTTCTCCAAAGAGGTTGTGCTAATGGCCAATAAGCACATGAAAAGATGTTTATCATCATTAGTAATAAGGAAAATGCAAATCAAAACCACAATAAGATATCACATTTTACTGACTAGCATGTCTGGAATAAGAAGGGCAGAGAAAACAAGGTTTGTTGAAGTGGCTGCTGAGAATGTAAAATGGTGCACTTACTGCAGAAAACAGTTTGACAGTTCTCAAAAGTTAATAATAGACTTAACATGTGACTTAGCAATTCCACCTCTAGGTGTATACTCAAGAGAACTGAAAACACACGTTTACATACAAACTTGTATACGAATGTTCACAGCAGCAGCATTCATATGAATCAACAAATGGAAACAATCCAAATGTCCATCAACTGATAAACAGATAAAAAATGTGGTATATCCATACAATGGAATATTATTTGGACACAAAAGGGATTAATCTTGAATACATGCTAAGGAAAACAAGTCAGTCACAAAATATCCTATGTTGTATGATTTTATTTGTATAAAATATCTAGTATAGGATAACTATAAAAACAGAATGAAGATGAGTGGTTGCCTGGGACTAGGGATGGGGGTAGAGTTTGGAGGAAATGTGAAGTGAATGCTAATCTGTGTGAGATTTCTTTTGGAATTATTAAAATGTTCTAAAATTGTGGTGATGGGTACACAATCAGTGAATGTGCCAAAAACCATTGAGTTGTGTCATTTAAACTGGTGAATTATATAGTACATGAATTAAATTGCACTAAAAGTGCTAAAAAAAAAAAAATTAACTACAACTCTAGCTAAAACCTAAAACTAGCTCCTTCTAAGAAAGATATCCTTTGAAGGTCATGTAACCTTTATTCTTTTATTTTTTACAGTCACCAAGCAAAAAGCTACTGTTTTAGACACATCTGGGTATAGATCCAAAAATATATAGCTTATTATCATAAACTAGTAAGTGAAGGATTCAAAGTTCAAGAGACAGACTCATGAATTAGATTTTCTACCCAGAGTGAATATTGGGCTCTGCACTAAAGCTGCCAGATTATCAAACCTGAGTGCTAATTGTCCAGGAGCCTGTCAGTACTGGCCACCTGGTCTCTTACCTCCATTTTATCTAGCTAACTCTTACTATGAAAAGCAGACCTTTCCATGTTCCAGTCATTTAATAACTCCTGTTATCCTCAGTCAGATGATATGCACAAGTTCTCTGCACTCACTAAACTTTAACCATATCAGTATCTCTAGCACATTGATTTTGATACTGTCTTTATAACCACAGGCCACTTCCTTCCTTCATTTCTACAACTACCTAGGTCGCATTCCTGATAATGTTGACCAATTCACTCTCTACAAGACCCTGAATTTTCTAGTTTCCTGTCCTTTCATTTTACCTTTTTAGAAGAAATAGTCATTTGAGGAACCTATTGATGGATCACTTACACATCTGCATATTTAATCAGAATTCAGACTACCTGGAGATCTTGATAAAAGGCAAAGTCTGATTCAGGACATCTGGGATGGGCCTGAGGTTTTGTATTTTTAATAAGCTTCCAAGTGAGGCCACTGAATACACTTTGAGATCCTGGGCTGTAGGAGAGCACTTCATAAAAAAAAATCGAGCTGAATATTCTAAAGTCAATTCTCCTCTATTGAGCTTATACCACTGCTTAACTATTATTTTTCTGTAGAAACTCTCTTTCTAGCATTCTGCAGAGATTATTTGAAAGCTTCTTCATCTTTTTTCTGTTCTCTGCCCTTTTTTTTTTAGCCAGCCACCTTTCTTTTTGTACCTCCTAAAAGAGTGGTTCTCAATCCTGTTGTATATTAGAATTACTTGAGGAAGGTTTAAAAAATTGCAATGCTTAAGCTGTATTCCTGAACAAACAAATCAGCACATCCATGGTAGGGTGTTAGTTTTCAAAACTAGCCAGATGACTCCTAGTTGTAGCCAAATTTGAGAATCTCTGATCTAGAACGTAATCAACTTCCAGCCACCAAATATTAAAATTGTGTGCAGCCATACTCATGCTATTTTCTATTTAATGTCAGTTTCTTTATGTATGTTTCTTGTTAGTGTATCCACCCACTTTCTCAGCAGTCATACATTATTTATTAAACACTGTACTTTTTTTGCATCTTAAAATATACAAATAAGCTTTTAATGCATGAAATATCAATGATTGAGAAATTTCTTAAAACATCAAAAATTACTTAGAGATAGGACAGTTTTGTTTCTAGTTGATTATGAGCTTATAATTATTTTATCAAAATTAAAGACATTAGGGTAACCTAATACTAAATTGAAAATTGCATGTTTCATTCTGTTGCTTTAGCACTGAGTAGATAAATTATTCGAATTGAATGTGTTTGTTCTTAGTGATGCTGACTGTGTTTGTTTACAGTGACAGCCTAGTTCTATTGTGTAAGGGCACTTACACAATATTCACACATTTTTACATCCCTTGTATCTCTGTATTTGGATTTATTTAAAGGGACAGTGAGTCATACACTTAGGTTACCTAACCATTTTTATATATGTCCTCTATGTTGTTATATAAGAGAAAACTCAGGGCACATGTGTTGTACTGAACTGAGCATAGAAAGTCAACACCAAGAGAAAAGTATGCCAAATTGTAGGGTCTTTATTGCCGGCGGCCACGGGGGACTCGTGCTCTCCAACCCGTGGCCCCGAAAGGAGGGTGTCAAAAACTTTTATACCCATAAAAATTACCTTGGGAGTGAGCGTGAGGGGCTTCAGACATTCCGAGGGCTAGTGGATTCTGTAAATCACTGCCTGGGTGGAGATGAGGGTGAGGGGCTTCGGACAGGACATTCCAGTGGATTCCTGGGCGAAGATGAGGGTGAGGGGCTCCGGACATTCCGAGGGCCAGGGGACTTTTTGACATTCTGATTGTTACTTAAGTGGTTCACAAAAGTCAAGATTAGCATTTGTTTACACATTGTCTGGGTAGGGTGGCAATTGCAGTCCTTAATTACTTATTCACATTTGGGTTATAGAGACCAGTTTTCAACAGAAAGCCAAGGTATGGTTGAGGTATGCAGGTTTATGGGGCTTTTTACCATGTCACACATGTGTTGGGAAATGGTTCAGAAAGGAGTTATCTCTCTCTCTGTCTGTCTCTAAGTCCATCTTGTCATTGATTTTTTTTACAGAGGGAAAAAGTCTCTCTCTCTCTCTCTCTCTCCCTCTCTCTCTCTCTGTCCATCTTTTCATCGATTTTTTAGAGGGAAAAAGTGCTCTGTTTGTAAGTCCATCTTCTCATCGGGTTTTTACAGAGGGAAACAGAAAACAATGAGCCATTCGAATGCCACCAAATGTACAGGACCTCTGTATTAGTCGGTTCTCACATTGCTATAAAGAATTCCCAGGACTCGGTTACATATAAAGAAAAAGCAGTTTAACTGACTTACAGTTCTGAATGACTGGAGAGGCCTCAGGAAACTTATAATTGTGGCAGAAGTCACCTCGTCACCGCAGCAGGAGAGCAGCAAGCAAGAGAGGATCTACCACTTACAAAACTATGAGGTCTTGTGTGAACTCACTGTCTCGAGAACAGCATGGGGGGGAACTACCCCCAAGATGCAATCACCTCCCAGCAGGGCTCATCCCTGACACCTGGGGATTACAATTCAAGAAGAGATTTAGGTGGTGGACACAAAGCCTAACCATATCAACCTCTTTTCACTATAGTTGCTAGTTTTAGGGTGGTATATACACAAGTGTCCAAGGGTGACTGTGACTGTAGCTACATTAACAGGAAACCTTTAGACAATGGGGTTTCCTTTTTAAGTAGCTTCACCCTGAAGTAGCTGGGATCTTTCTTAATGTGGCAAGGAGGAAAAGAAAAGAAAGAGAAGAAGTTGGGTATGACCACACTTTGATTCTTGGAATGGAAACTGAGCCAAACTGGCTGAGAAAGGCCACACTTTAGCCAAAGAAGCTTAACAGAACTCAGGGGGAAAATAAAAACTTTCAGTGGCATACTCCAGTACTAGGACTTTTAGTGGCAGCATATTCTCCACTCCACACAGGACACTGCATTGATGGTCTGGCTATTACAGTCACTTAAACTGCCTCTGCTTCAGAGCTGAGAACAAAGTTCTAATGAGCTTAAGTGAACAATAAGGGGAGTCGGTGATAATCCACCCGCACTAGTTTTGGATAAATGCCAGTTCTGAATAAATCCTTATTCATACATGAGTAGTAACAAGATCTTCCTATATGGAGCCTACTCAAAGTTACTGCAACAAATGGAGGCAAACATGGCATTCAAGAGAGATGAAAGCATAATTTGAAAGGAAAAAAAGTGTTTTTTTTTTTTTACTATAGGAAATAGAAAATTCAAGAAGAGTTTATACCTTTAAAAATTAATTAAAATATGTGATGATATACTAGATGATAAAACAAGAAAACAAGCTGAGATACAAATAGGAACTGGCTTAAAGAGAAAGAAAAAAGGGGAAGGAAGAATATATCTCAAAATTTAGAAAGAATCACTGAATTAATAACTGCATCAGAAACAAGGGCAGACTCGAAACAGAAATGGGGAATGTAAGCTTATGAAATGTTCATAGAACACTGAGAAAAGGACAAAGACGTTGGACCTGAGAGATCATGATTGATGAGCACTGTCATCAGCTACATATGGTGAGTTTGATATTTGAATACTGATTTTGTGATGTCTACAGAACATTTATGGTTGACCAGGAGACAGGGGAATATGAGATGACCCTTACATGTGTGAAAATGAGGGGAAATTTGGCACCAGAGATACAGATTTGGAAGCAGTGACATACAGGATGGAAAACCTAGGGTAGCATTTTCAGCCCTGTGCTTTGTCTATCATGCTTTACTGTAGTGGCTTGTCTAATTATTTTGCCACCATTAGACAGAAGGTTCATGAAGAAACATGTCTTGTGTTCACAGCTATATTTCTGGGGCCTAGAAAACAGGGTTAACAATTTGTGTCAAATAGATGAATGAAGAAATTCGAATGAACCACAGAGAAGCCATGACTTGGAAGTCAGCATAAAAAAGGTTGCTGTTAGAAAAGAATTAAGAGGCAGCCACGGTAATAGCAGAAAACAGGAGGAAATGGTATTCCAGAAGTCACAGGAATAAAAAGTTCCAAGAATAACAACAGGCTTAGCAGCGTTAAATCCTGCAGAGAGGTCAAAAAATATGGGAATTTTAAAAAGCCTTTAGATTTAGCAAGAAAGAAGCCTCTGGTGTATTCTGTATGATTAAAATCCGTCAGGAGCAGAGTTGGAAACTGAAGACTAGTGAGTTAGTTGTTGCCCCTGTACAATGAAGAGGGCTTTTTTGTTTGGTTGTTTTTTGCAAAACATCTAAATGTAAAATGTTTTGAGGAAGAAATGTATGAGTCAGAACTGAAATTGGACCTTTGGATTTCTGACTTCTGTCCTGTTTCCATCAGGCCCCACTTTCTCGTGCTGACATTCCTAGAAAATAACAGAGGAAGCCAATCTGATGATTTTACTGTTGTGTGTACTGGTTAGAAAATGACGCCATTGATTTATTATGCAAAGAGAAGAAAAACAAAAATAGTATTAGTATCTACTGGAAGAAATGACCACATTTTTTTCCGCTGTGAAAAGAAAACATTGTATCCTCACCTCTTTATCTTTTTCTCCGTTTCTCCCCATACCCATCTCTCCACTTCCCTTCCCCTTCCATTACAGACACATTTAATTCATAATATTAGATTTTCAATTTGTAAGTCAAGAAGCTGAAAACACAGTTAAAATAAATTGATGTAAGAAAGAAAAGAATAAAAATTCTCTAGATTTTCGGATCAGGTAAGGTGCTGGTAATTGGAGATGATGGAGAAAATCGTCCACGAAATGCTTGTAATAGCTTGAGTAATCTAAAGCTTTCATTATCAAAAGATAGTCATGCCATATCTCATTAACAAAACGTACCTCTTAGCAAAGCCAGTCAATACACCAACAAACAACTGACCAAACCAGAAGTACATTTAGATGCTGGACATTTGAAAAGGATGAAGTATAGAAGATACTTTAAGAAAGCTCTATTTTATGCTTCACCAAATAATTTGGTTCCTTCCTCCAGCTTTTTTTCTTACAAGTATACCATAATGAAGGGTCTTTCAGATGTGGTTGTTGTTTGCTTGATTGACTTCCAGCTCCTGTATAACAAATTTGTGAAGGATATTATTAAACTGTGTCCTTTAGGAAAATTAGAAATTACTATAGTTCTTGAGCCCTCAAGAGCACTTGCAGGCATTTTTGATTTCTCACTGTAGTTTTGGTTTGCATTTCTCTGATAATCACTGATGCCAAGCACCTTTTCATATGCCTGTTTGCAATTTGTATGTCTTTTGAGAAATGTCTGTTCAAATCCTTTAACACATTTTTGATCAGATTATGTATTTTTTCCTATATAGTTGCTTGAGCTCCTTATATATTCTGGGTATTAATCCCTTGTTGGTGGCTAGTTTGCAAATATTTTCTCCCATTCTGTAGGTTGTCTCTTCACTTTTTTGCTTCCTTTGCTGTGCAGAAGTTTTCTAACTTGATGCGGTCCCATCTGTCCATTTTTGCTTTAGTGTGCCTGTTACTTCACATTGCATGCCTGTATCAAAACATTCTATGTACCACATAAATATATATACCTACTATGGATCCACAGAGAATTTTCAAAATAATAATAAATGTTAAAAAGAGCACTTATGGGTAGTAGACCCTAAGAATATAAAATTCAAGAATGTTTAATATCTGTCCTATCTGGTTCACTATTTTTAAAATAATCAGGTTTGTGAACAAATTTAATCACGTTATTGTAATAATTTTACTCATAGAATAACTTTCAAAAAATGTGTAGACATTGGTAAAGTGAATGTGTCAATTCATCAATTCTTTGTAGCGATAATGTGTTACAGAAAAACAATCCTAAAATTATTAGAGAACAGTTACCAAGAAAAGCAAATAAAAATACCAGATAGTTAACATCATTTCTACGACCAACATATACCAATATCCAGCTTAATTTGCCTTATAGAATAATTTCAGTTTTAAAAATATTCTTTTGGCTGGGTACAGTGTCTTACGCCTGTAATCCCAGCACTTTGGGAGGCCAAGGTGGGTGGATCACTTGAGGGTGGGAGTTAGAGACCAGCCTGGCCAACATGGCAAACCTTGTCTCTAATAAAAATAGAAAAATTAGGCGGACTCAGTGCTGCATGCCTGTAATCCCAGATACTTGGAAGGCTGAGGCTGAAGAATTGTTTGAACCCAGGAGACAGAGTGCCACTGTACTCCAGTCTGGGTGACACAGAGAGTCTATCTAATCTAATCCATGTATCTTTGGTTATTCCTAAAGTAATAAGTTAATGTGATTTTTGAATAGGTAGATAAATTTAAAAAAAGATGGAGTTGCCAGGATTTCTTGGAGTTGTAGGAGACCTGGTAATCAAACCTATTAGAATCTAGTGTCTTTTTATGGTATGATAGACATTATATAATTCTCTCAAATTGCCCAGTTCTGTGGTTGCAGAGGTAAGGCTTAAATCTAGAACTCTCTCAGTTCTTAATTTCATATTCTCCTTATTAAAAGCAAGAGGAGTCTTAATTAATAAAACACCCTGAACCCTGTAGACTGACGAATACTCAGACATCCTGTATAAGACATTGCCACATGGGGTAGTATCTTGAAGTACATATGGTTCTAGTGTTGCGTTAATTTTTGTATAAAATATATAGTAATGCATTGATGATACCACTTTCTGTATCAGAATTTGACATAAGAGCAGAACCAATAGAAATCTTTACAAGGAACTGGCTAAAGCAATTGGGGGAGGCTGGCTAGTAAGCCTCACATCTGTGAGGCAGGGATTCAGGAAGGGTAGATGACATGCAGTTTAGAGCCTCGCAATCATAAGCTTAAGCATCTCTATGAATTTTAAGATCCATGAACAAATGTATATGAACCACAAATCAGACAACTTTTCAAATACATTGTCTTGCCTATTTATAGATTTTATGTTTTTCTTAACAAATGCTAAGTGAATCTTAGTATTCATAGGCTTTAATTCATTCCAATTCATAGGTTTTAAAATGTGGTGGTGGCATATTGTAACTACAAAGGAAATATAGCAAATAAATTAATGAAATTAAATTTTTGACATAAAGAAAATGTATGAAAGCTTCGATAAGAATACGATTCTGTGCATTGGCTGTATGGATGTTACTGTTGCCTTATAAGTTGATACTGGATACAAAGTTGATACAAAAATATCACTAAATTCTTGGAAGAGTGAGAGCTATAGCAGAGGGCAGTAGTGGCTGGGTGAGTGTGTACTGAGACCAGAAAAATTGTAATCTCATAAAAGTAAGGGTTTTTTGCTTCCTTGGCTGGTTTCTGCCCCTTTGTACTAACCACAGGGGAAGCACATGAGTTCTGAAATAGTACAGGATGAGTTAAAATGTCAAAATGCTTTCAAAACTATAAAGTAGTAGAAATGACTAATACTTAAAATTAGGGAAAGAGAAGCTACACTTTTTAGGAAAAAATGGACACATTTTGAGGTTGAAAGCAATGTATTCTGTCTGTAATTCAGGTCATAATTAAATACTTAGGCTTTAACTTTCCATCAGCTGAAGATAGATATATTTGTTTTATTCATTAGCATTTAGAAGTTAGGATGAAAATAGCTCAAGTGGGAGTTCCCAGGACAATCTCAGATATAAACAACAAAAAATCATTTTTGCCAGATAATAGAAGCCTAATGAAAAGAGATCACAAATTTGTGTAACCTGATCAAATTTATAAAGGAGCTGTTTCATGTAAGTGTTTCTGCTTTGAAACTTAGAAATACTTTGAAGCTAAAAATATAAACTCACATTAAGAAATACTTGTATCAGGACTATGTTTTCATATTTTTATAGGAAATATTAATGGTTGAAGGAAATCTGGACATTTAGAAGGAGATTACTAAGGTGTATGATAGGATCTCAAAGATGGATCTTAAGGCCTATTCATGTGTAAAACTGTGACAGATTTACTAATACAAATGTCTCACACAGATTTCAAATCCTAGTGTTTTGAATTTCAGTAAGGCAGTACAATTATTTTGTATATATTCTGAGTGAGAGGGTCTGGAACCTATTTGAAGAAAATATACCTAAGTGCTTCAGAATCAGGGGTTTTCACATGTTTACGTACTTCATATAAAAAACTGATTGCATCTGTCATTTAACATCTGAAGAGGGAGAATATTTGTTTCAATAATGACATAAGATGTAATGTTCCCAAAGAAAGAAATCACTTCTATATAAGTTAAAGGAGCTTTGAAAATTCCGTGAGTGAATTAAACTAAATTTGATAAACTTTTACTGCATGCCTATTATTTACCAAGCTGCATGCTAAGCTCTGGAAATAGAAGATGATTATCATTTAGATATCTTTAAAGAGTTCTTAGTCAAATAAGAAAGACAGACATGAAATTGAAAAAATTGTAATGTAGTATGATAAATTCTCTAACAAAGACATTCACAACATAGAGCATTCAAGAGGAGTAAATTGAGATGAGCAGGAAAGAATATTTGAATAGTGAGGCAGGTTCATTACATAAACTACTATCATATCTTTCAGCATTTTATGCTGATCACAGATGGGACCTGTGTGTGCTAGAAGAAAATGAAATATCCGTGATTTTTCTTGAGTTTGGTTAACAAATGTGACCTTGTTTTCCTTCATCAAAAAAATGTACATTTTTATCTGAGTACCTTTTATCTTGGGAGTGAGAGTTAAGATTCACTTTTTATTCTAAACTGCATAGATTTGTATCTATTCAGTGGCAGCATCAACTATTAAATGATCTCATTTACGCAGTAGATTAATTGAATCTATTCTTTCATGTAAACATTGAAGTAACACTTATAACAAATTGAAATAATAACCATAATACCACATATAATATTTATCATGCACTTATTTTGTGTGAAGCTCTTTGTAAATCACTTTTTATGTTACCTTATTTTATCCCTGTAAGAATTCTATGAAGTAAACAAGTTACCCTCCTTTTCCAGATGAAGAAATAGAGATACAATGGTTATTCAATCTGTGTAAAGCCTCACATTTGAGAAGTGATGTAGCTGACATTGGAATCAGGTTTACCTTATAACAGAACTTGTGCCCTTAGCCACTTTACTAGATTTAAATACAAATGAACAACTCCAAAGCAGAGGCAAGACATGGGCTGAAAGGAAAACTTTAATACAGAGTCTAATTTGGCAAGATACAGGGAATTATAAGAATATTTTAAAAAGGCAAATAGCTTGAATTTCAAATAAAAACATTACCCACCCAAAAAATTCTCTTAGATTTATAATGTATTTTTTTCTTTAACTTATAGGGCATTATATAATTACCAGTGATTTTTCTGTCAGCTCTCCATATGAGGACATAGGGAATATTATTTCTAGTCATATAGAGTGAAAATTATTTTCCATGTTTTTCTAAATGTTGTAGATAAAACCAGTTCTAAACCTAATATTCTTGGCTTTGGTCCATATATATGTCCATTAGATTTAAAAAAAATCCTGATAATATTTGCAAGCTGTCTAAACCATTATTGTGACATTACATTTGTTTGGGGGTAAAAAAAAATGGTACTTATTTTTTCTTCTAAAACATTTGGTAAGAATGATAAGGTCAATATTACTCTACAATGCTATTAATATTTATATGAAATTTTCTCATTTCACCAAAGTTTCATTGATGTTTATAGATATTTTAATGTCCTTAGGTTTATTTTGCATTTTGTACCATTTCACTTTGCTCATATTAAAAATGCTCAAAGGATCCCCCTGGTTAAATCTCCTGCACTCAGGCAATTAGGTGATGTTCCTGTTTTGCAGACAAACCCACTGAGGCCCTGGTAGTTAAGAAATGTTGCACGGTCATACAACTTGCAAGTGGTACCATGGGGATTTAACATTGATCTTCCTTTTCCAAAGTTTCACAAAGCCATTTACTGAAAGAAAATTAACTTAAAATGTAGAAATACACTGCTCTTATGTAAGATTGTTATTACAAAGAAACACACATTTATTTTCGATACCACCCAGATAAGTTGTTCTATATCAATCAATTTTAACTAGCACTGATTTTGAAAATAATTGTTAGCTCTGTTTCTAGAAGAAACATTACACTGATTTTTGTAAAACCTGGCATTTAGCACAGCTCACATGAAATTGTATGATACATGATTATCATGCAGCTCAACCTCAACTGTGCATAAAGCAGATTTCTTTTCCTGTGGGATCTGGCAAGGTCAGATTATATCTGTAGGATTAATTTATTCTATTCATGAGATGCAACACCTGCTGCTGTATAAATTGTTTAATATAGCCCTCTCTGAGTTGACTATAAAAGTAATTGTATACTTGGCAGTCAAATATGATTTTTGGAAATAGCAATCTCCAAATACAAAGTAGCCCCTAGAGGGATAAAACTTGAGTGGACTGTTCCCAGGATGTCTTCAGTGATGGAGCCTGGACATGTAGTGGACATCTGTTGTTTTTGCTGGACTGACAGCCACTCTCCATTCTTCTCATAACAACTTGATTTTCTCTGGAGAACCATCTATTTTCCATTCTAAATTATTCCGTTTTGGCTCAAATCCAAGCCAGACCTTCCAAACTTTTTCAATGGACATTATTCCTGGGGATTTTTCTGAAACTGTTGGAAAATGGAAGCTCTCATTCTGGCAGGATAGCTGATTTAGGAGGATGAAAGCCTGACCGTAATTCCACCACACAGATAATTCCTAAGAAAGAAGCCAATACAGAAGCAGGCAGAACGAGTCAGAGACAGGTTTCTGACATTTTTTGGGTATATTGATTCATCTGTGCCTGAAGCCAGTTTGCGTCTTATTCTAATAAATTCACTTGTGTTTAAGTCAATTTACGTTGGGTTTCTCTACTTGTCAATGAAAGAATTCTGGCTATTTCATGTCATATTTTATAGTGTAACTATAGAAAATTCAGTGACTTAGAGAGAGCAGCTCTGGGTTCTAGGTAACAACAGATACATTGAGATCTATCAGCCTGACACTGGAAAAACTCCTGCCTTGCTAACTATGGTATTCTTTGTACTGAAGTTGGCTTAGGGCGATGTTAGACTTCCAGGTAGAGAAGACAGCTACCTATTTCTGTGGTCGCTGGGCTCTCAAACTCTCCCATTTCTTGTGGTAGTCTTTGAAATCTTAAAAATATTTTGACATTCATAATTAGTAAAATGTTCAATGTGTAGAGATAGTATACTACATTAAACCTGTACTGGTATATATATGATAAATATAATATACTACAGTTTTTATAATACTCTTTCATATATATCCTCTGTACAAACTCTCAGCAACTGGTGAAGTAGATCTTACCTAGTTTTCATGGATTAAGAAGCAAAGTAACTTTAAGTTCACATGACTAATACGATCTCTGCCTTTTCAGTATTTGTTAAGAGATTCCCCCAAACACCCAATATGAGCAATCTAACACAAGCCTGACTTCTGGAATGGAAGAGAAGATTTGGGCAATGAATTCTTAGTTTTGTAGAAAATTGGTGTCTTGAAATGAGGAAAAATGCTTAGACATAGGACTGAGTATTGTGAAAATGACATTATCAGTTTGTTAAACTTACCTAGGGCCAGTCATGATCTGAATGGATCCTTGAGGATAAGAGCTTAGGATATGTAGGGTCAGGATTCGTATGCCTGTGTAGATTCTCTTTTAGGTCCATCACCATAGTCTTTCAGCTGCCAATATAATTACTTCTTACGGTCACATATTTTTCTGTGTACATTTCTAGACTCTAGAAGTTTTGTCCTCCCAAATGTCTTATAATGCCTGTAGAATTAGTAAAAATCAAATTGTTTGTTTGTTGAAGTTTTATGAGCTTCCCTGATAAAGTTTTCTGCTGTAGGCTCGTCAATTCTAAAATCAGGATCCGCTTGTGACAGGGAGGTGACATAATGGCAGCAGTGGTGTGCTTTTTATGTAGGATGATTATAATAATTAGTGCCAGTCAACAGAGGTAGCTCTCCTGGGAAAGAAGCTATTGGAGATTTTGTTGCCTGAAAATTTGGACTAATGAATTTAGGTCTATACAAAATTGGTGTTAAGTATATGCAGATATTTTTATATCAATTACAGTATGGTAGTACTGTTGTTCCATCTGCAGTATGTACCCCATGGGGTTTTTCTTATCACACAAAGTTGGAACACAAGGGAGAGAGATCAGTGAATGAAAATGTATCTTGCACTTTCTCTCTAATTTAGCATTTAAGAACTTTACAATAATAGTTTGATCATTGTTTATAGTGTAAATTCAAGGAGATATGAATATGATCTATTTGTGCCTCATAATAAATATTCCTAATAGAATTAAGTCCTTCATTATTCCTAATAGAATTAAGATATACTTAGAAATATTAGGGTAGTTTGGAAAGCAGGAATTAAGTATTCTGTCTACACAGAAATTTATGATGAGGTTGGGAGTTTAGAGTAGAGAAATGGGAAAGGTGTGGTGGTATCATTTTGTATCCATGGACAATAATCTTCATTGTAAATCCTTGTTATATACAGCTCTTAATATAATGGGTTTTAGTAAGAATTATTTTTAAAATAAAAAACTAAAATAAAAATACAGGTTTACTGGCAGAAAGCCAGAATTTGAGATCCATTATGTCACTCATTATCTGGATAAACTGGGCCAAAATAGTTTATTTCAAGGGGACCAATCTTACCTGCAAACTGATAGGGTACAAATACATGATCTTTAAAATCATTCCAATGGGAATACTTTGTAGTTCTATGATTAAAAGAGGGAAAACCTTGTAAGTTATGGTTCATAAAGCACTCATGAGAATAAAGTGTAAGACCAGAGGAATGAGCAATTTCTTTCTTTTGTTGTTCCTGAGGAGCACTTGGGAATTCTCGACTCCCAATCTCTGCTTCTAATAGTGAGATGGATGCGAGTTGTCTATTTATATAGAGTGGTGAAGATATATTGAACCACTAAGAGGCAAACCAAGTTCAAAGGTTGATAATAATGACTTAACATTTGCTACTGCTTAATCTATGGTAAGCCTGTATGAGATGCTGAGCTCCTTTATCACATTTTATCTCACTACCAATCAGTGAGATGTAATGACTCTTATTACTCTCATGTACTTGGACAAACATATTTAAAAAATACACATTACTCATTACTTTCTCCTTTCCCCTTACCTCGTGAAATGGTTTGGCTGTGTACCCACCCAAATCTCATCTTGAATTGTAGTTCCTATAATATTCATGTGTCATGGGAGGGACCTAATGGAGGTAATTTAATCCTGGAGGTGGTTACCCTGATGCTGTTCTTGTGATAGGTATGTGGGGTGTGTTTTTATTAGTGTGAGAACAGAATAATGCAGTAAATTGGTACTGCCGAGAGTGGGATGCTGCTGTCAAGATACATGAAAATGTGGAAGCAACTTTTGACCTGGGTAACAAGCAAAGGTTAGAACAGTTTGGAGGGCTCAGAAGAAGATAGGAAGATATGAGAAAGTTTGGAACTTCTTAGAGACTTGTTGAATGGCTTTGACCAAAATGCTGATAGTGATATGAACAGTGACGTCCAGGCTGAGGTGGTCTCAGACGGAGATGAGGAACTTGGGAAGCGGAGTAAATGTCACTCTTGATATGCAAAGAGACTGGCAGCATTTTGCCACTGCCCTAGAGATCTGTGGAAATTTGAACTTGAGACAGATGATTTAGTGGGTCTGGTAGAAGAAATTCCTAAGCTGCAAAGCATTCAAACAGAAGCAGGGCATAAGAGTTTGAAAAATTTGTAGTCTGATGATGTGATAGAAGAGAAAACCTCATTTTGGGGGGGAGAAATTAAAGCCTGCTGCAGAAATTTGCATAAGTAATAAGGAGCCGAATGTTAACCAAGACAGTGGGAAAAATGTCACCAAGGCATGTTGGAGAACTACACGGCAGTCCCTCCCATCACAGACCTGTAAGCCTAAAAGGGACAAATGTTTTAATGGGCCAGGCCCAGGCCCTCCTGTTCTATACAGCTTCCAAACATCGTGGCCTTAGTCCAAGCTTTTTCAGCTCCAGCCATTGCTAAAAGGGGCTAATGTACAGCTCAGGCTGTTGTTTCAGAGGGTGCAAGCCCCAAGCCTTGGTGGCTGACATGTGGTGTTGAGCCTGTGGGTGAACAGAGTCAATAACTGAGGTTTGGGAATCTTCACCTAGATTTCAGAGGATGTATGGACATGCCTGAATGTCCAGGCAAAAGTTTGCTACAGGGGTAGAGCCCTCATGGAGAACCTCTGCTAGGGCAGTGCAGAAGACAGCATGGTATCGGAGCCCCACACAGAGTCCCCAGTGGGGCACTCACTGCATAGTGGTGCTGTGAGATGAGGGCCACCATCCTCCAGACCCCAGAATGGTAGATCCACCAACAGCTTGCACTGTGCACCCATAAAAGCTACAGATACTCAACACCAGCCCATGAAAGCAACTGGGAGGAGGGTTGTACGCTGCATAGTCACTAGGCTAGAGCTGCCGAAAGCTGTGGGAACCCACCTTTTGCATCCACGTGACCTAGATATGCGATATGGAGTCAAACGAGATCATTTTGGAGCTTTAAGATTTGACTTCCCCGTGGATTTCAGACTCGGATGGGGCCTGTAGCCCCTTTGTTTTGGCAAATTTTCCCCATTTTGAATGGACGTATTTACCCAATGCCTGTACGTACCTCCATTGTATCTAGAAAGTAACTAATTTGCTTTTAATGTCATAGGTTCATAGGTAGAAGTGAATTGCCTTTTCTCAGCTAGGACGATAGACTTGGACTTTTGCTTAATGCTGAAATTAACTTAGACTTTAGGGAACTATTGGAAAGGGAATGACTGTGTTTTGAAATGTGAAGACATGAGATCTGGGAGCAGCCAGAGACAGAATAATATGGTTTGACTGTGTTCCCACCCAAATCTCATTTTGAATGGTAATTCTCATGATCCCCACATGTCATGGGAAGGACCCAGTGGAAGTGAATCATTAATTAATTCATTAATAATTTAATTATTAATTTAATTTAATTCACTTGCCACTTCTCCTCATTGCCACCATGTGAAAAAGGACATGTTTTCTTGCCCTTCCACCATCATCGTATGTTTCCTGAGACCTCCCAAGCTGTGCTGAACTATGAGTCAGTTAAAGCTCTTTTCTTTATAAATTATCCAGTCTCGAATACGCCTTTATTAGCAATGTGAGAATGAACTAATACACCTCGAAAGGAGACGAATTTCTATTTTGCTCTTGTTGTTGTTTTGGTTAGGTATTATCCAACTTAAAATGGAAAAAAAACTAAAGGTGGTAGACGAAGATGCATTAGAAAGGCCATTTCTTCTGGACAAGATGGCTTAGTTCATGCTCACATGCACTCTTACTTCAAACCCATAGCAATGACAGATAAAATCTAAGAATAAAAAGACAAACATAACAGCCCAAAATCAAAATAAACAATGACATAGACTCAAAACGGAACAGAATCAAAAAGTACTGAGTAGGCAGAAACTTTATGCTTGGTGGATTCAGGTTCAGAAGAAGGATGAGTCTGAAAACGAACTGGGTAAGGAAGACTAAAAAGTACTTTTTGTGAGACTACAAACTAGAGCAGATCTCCCTGGCAAAAGTCAGGAGTTGAGTGGAAGTCTGTGACTTTAAAAACTTGTTAACATGTTGTCTGGGGCTACAGCTTTACAGGCAGTTATGCAGGACAGCAGCGTAGGTCTGCATCTAGGTACAAATTGTGGCTCTCCTTGTATAATCCCCAACAACTGAATCTCAGACATGTCATAGAATATTGTGGAAAAGGAAATCTAGACTGTCATTGTAAGATAAAACCACAAAACTAATTTACAGGGCCATATGGTCAGAGAGTAAAACAAAAAACATCAAGAACAATTGAAAAGGCATTACAGATTAAAAATAAGGCAGCAACTCCAAATTCCAAAGGGCATAAATATACCTAATTATAAAAGTTACCAACAAAATGACCAGTACTTAAATTCATTGCAGATAAAAGTAATTTTACAGAAAAGATAGCAAAAAGTTAAAATAAGTATGTTTAGAATATTCACAAAGGTAAATGAAATATTTTATTTTCTAGAAAAATAAAGATGCAAAGCAGGCAAAAATCAGACAAGAATATGGATATAGATGTGTATATATACACACACACATGCATGTGTATGTATATGTATGCATGCCATTATACATATATACATTAAATGTGTGTATCTGTATTTATATCCATGTCTATACATATCTAGACATCTTTAGAATGAAATTAATAGCATTTAGAACCTGAATAAATAAACAAAAAGTTAACTTTAGACACAATTAAAAGAACTAGTAAAATGGAGTATAGTTCTCAGAATTCAGCCAGGAAGCAAGTAAAGGAGAGAACAAGACAAAATGGGTATGAGTTTTTAAGAGACACAGGAGACAGATGAAGAGGTTATTAAAAAGTCTGGCAAAAAGCAGATGTAAGAAATAGAAGTAAGGTTAGAGAAATAATATTTGAGGAGATAAGAGCAGAGAGTTTTTAAGAATGGAAGAAAAACAAACTTTGTATGAAAGAACACTTTGAATACTTTGCCAAATAAATAAAAAGTAAACCCACAACTTGACAAATCATTTCAAAATTACAAATTATGACAGAAAAATTTAATGACTACAGACATCTCCCAGAGAGAAAGCTATTTCTTACAAAGGAGTGGCATTTACATTAATACTAGGCATTTCTTCAATAACCATAAAGACTAGAAAAAAATCAGTGTTTTTCAAGTGCTGAAGGGAGATAATTGCCAAGTTACGATTTTTTCCCAACTAAATTATTTTTTTAAAAGTAAGGTCAAAGCAAAAAAATAAATAAAAAATTAAAGCAAAAAGCTATGACACTTTTAAGCTTATAAACTGTTTTTATACTCCAGGTAGGTAGTCACTAAACAATTATTAAAGGATTGTATTAATAAGATTATTTTAGTCAAAATGTAAAAGCTTAAAATAAAATGCTAAATTCTAAGTAACTAAAAGGTACATTGTAATAATGAAAATGTTAAATGTAATCAGTAAACACTAATTTATAAAAGATGATCATATTGAGTTTTTTAAATTCACTAATATATTGTCTGTAAGTGCCACTTCTATAAATAAATCACACCAAAATGTTGAAACCTAGGTAAGTAAAAAGATGTTATACTATTTCTTACTAACAGTCAGCTCATGTATCAGATAAAATAGAATCTAATTTAATCAGAGATGTTCCCCCATATAATAATTTAAAACAAGATGTAGCCATCATGAACTTGTATGCATGTAATAACATAGCCTTAAAATACGTGAGCCCAAACTGTCAAAGTCATGAGAAAAAATATAGCCTAGTTCTATCATATGTTAAAACATACCATAAAGCTATAGCAACTTAAAAAGTGCTGGGATACAAAAGCAGAATATTTTAATAGAATGGAGGATTAATTAGATCATGCATATGCAGAAAATTGTTATATTGAGCATGTGGCATGGCAATGTCATGGAATTTTTCTATTAAAATATGTTTATTTTTCAATTGATGTTGGGTGCAGTGGTTTTGGAAACAGATTTCTTTAAAATACAATATATCTTTTTTGTTATAGTGCTTACATTTTATTGTACAGATACATTGATATCCTTTGAGTGTCAACTTTGAGCAGAAAAGAAGGATTTGTACACAAAAGAGTCTCCTGAGTTTCCACTCCAGGAGACCTATTGTGGTACATAAGTTGTCTCAGGTCATTCATTCTAAGTTTTCAAAAATTTAGTTCAACTGTTATTTTCACTCTGTTTCTTGGGTGTTCTTTTATTATTTATTTTTTAAATTATTCTTGGGTACATGTGCAGAATGTTCAGGTTTGTTACAAAGGTATGCACATCGCATGGTGGTTTGGTGCATTCATAACCCTGTTATCTGCGTTAGGTATTTCTCCTAATGCTATTCCCTCCCTATCCCCCCTAACCCCCAACAGGCCCCAGTGTGTGATGTTCCCCTCCCTGTGTCCATATGTTTTCATTGTTCAACACCTACTTATGAAAGAGAACATGCAATGTTTGGTTTTCTGTTCTTGTGTCAGTTTGCTGAGAATGATGGTTTCAACTTCATCCATGTCCCTGCAAAGGACATGAACTCATCCTTTTTATGGCTGCATAGTATTCTATGGTGTACATGTGCCATATTTTCTTTATCCAGTCTATCGATGGGCATTTGGGTTGATTCCAAGTTATTTCTATTGCGAACAGTGCCAAAATAAATATACATGTGCATGTGTCTTTATAGTAGAATGATTTATAATCCTTTGGGTGTATACCCAGTAATGGGATTACTAAGTCAAATGGTATTTCTATTTCTAGATCCTTGAGGAATGGCCGCACTATCTTCCACAATGGTTGAACTAATTTACACTCCCACTAACAGTGTAAAAGTGTTCCTGTTTCTCCACATCCTCTCTAGCATCTGTTGTCTCATGATTTTTTAATGATCGCCATTCTAACTGGCATGAGATGGTATCTCAGTGCGGTTTTAATTTGCATTTCTCTAATGATCAGTGATGAGCTTTTCTTCATGTTTGATGGCTGCATAAATGTCTTCTTTTGAGAAGTTTCTGTTCATATCCTTTATCCACTTTTTGATGGGGTTGTTTGTTCATATCCTTTATCCACTTTTTGATGGGGTGGTGTGTTCTTTCTTGTAAATTTGTTTAAATTCTTTGTATATTCTCCATATTAGCCCTTTGTCAGATGGGTAGCTTGCAAAAATTTTTTTCTCATTTTGTTGGTTGCTGGTTCACTCTAATGACAGTTTATTTTGCTGTGCAGAAACTCTTTAATTAGGTCTCACTTGTCTATTTTGGCTTTTGTTGCCTTTGGTGTTTTAGTCATGAAGTCCTTGCCCATGCATTGTCCTGAATGGTATTGCCTAGGTTTTCTTCTTGGGTTTTTATGGTGTTAGGTCTTATGTTTAAATATTTATTCCATTTGGAGTTAATTTTCATATAAGCTGTAAGAAAGGGATCCAGTTTCAGCTTTCTGCCTGTGGCTAGCCAGTTTTCCCAGCACCATTTATTAAATAGGGAATCCTTTCCCCCATTGCTTGTGTTTGTCAGGTTTGTCAAAGATTAGGTGGTTGTAGATGTGTGGTGTTACTTCAGAGGCCTCTGTTATGTTCCATTGGTCTATATCTCTGTTTTGGTACCAGTACCATGCTGTTTTGATTACTGTAGCCTTGTAGTATAGTTTGGAGTCAGGTAGTGTGAGGCCTCCAGCTTTGTTTTTTTTTTTTTTTTTTGTTTGTTTGTTTTTTTTTTGCTTAGGATTGTCTTGGCTATGCGGGCTCTGTTTTGGTTTAATACGAAGTTTAAGGGTTTTTCTTCCAATTCTGTGAAGAAAATCAATGGTAGCTTGATGGGGATAGCATTGAATTGATAAACTACTTGGGGCAATATGACCATTTTCATGACATTTATTCTTCCTCACCATGAGTATGGAATGTTTTTCTTCTGTTTGTGTCTTCTCTTATTTCCTTGAGCAATGGTTTGTAGCTCTCCATGAAGAGGCCCTTCACATCCCTTGTTAGTTGTATTCCTAGGTATTTTATTCTCTTTGTAGCAATTGTGAATGGGGAATTCACTCATGATTTGACTCTCTGTCTATTACTGGTGTATAGGAATGCTTGTGAGTTTTGCACATTGATTTTGTATCCTGAGACTTTGCTGAAGTTGCTTATCAGCTTAGGGAGATTTTGGGCTGAGGTCTTCAAAATATGCAATCAGGTCATCTGCAAGTAGAGACAATTTGACTTTCTCTTTTCCTAATTGAATACCTTTTATTTCTTTTTTCTTGCCTGATTGACCTGGCCAGCACTTCCAATTCTATGTTGAATAGGAGTGGTGAGAGAGGGCATCCTTGTCTTGTGCCAGTTTTCAAAGGGAATGCTTCCCCTTTTGGCCCATTCAGTATGATATTGGCTGTGGGTTTGTTATAAATAGCTCTTACTATTTTGAGATACATTCCATTGATACCTAGTTTATTGAGAGGTTTTAGCATAAAGGGCTGTTGAATTTTGTCAAAGGCCTTCTCTGCATCTATTGAGATAATACCTTAAAACAAAGGGAAACAGTAAGTTTGATGGCATTAAGTAATTATGATGAAGGACGAATCAAATCTGAGAAGGAAGGAGTTTCTGAGGAAAGAAGCCTGGGCAGGGCTAGAGTTTTCCAATGGAGAAAGTAGAAGCTTTATGGAGGCAGTTTTTTGGAGGAGCAGGAATTTGAGGAAAGAGATGAAAAAACAAATTCTTAAAGATTTCCTTCTGTGTTGTGTAATGCTACACTTTACTGCAGTAGATGCTTGGAGCGGAGACACCTGCATGTGAAAAATATGATAGTATTTTATTTCTATGAAAAATGTATTAGGCCTAAAATATCTAAAGATTAAGACTTTAAATAATTTTTATAGAATATAAAAATATTTCATATAGAGTGAATAAAAACTTTTCACAATTTTCAAGTATACTAGCTTTAGTCAATATAAGATAATTTTTTAAAGTTCTACTTTTACATATGTAATAGAAAGTTTGAGACTACTTCAGGAGACTTTGTAAATTGAAAACCTACAAAGATTATTTAGATACAATCCTGTTTAATATATTCATATTTAGTTCATAATTAATAAAGTTAAAAAATATGGTGTTTCAACAGTCTTTCAATGTGGTAGTCAAAGATGAAATGTAGTATGGCAATTTTCTCAGTCTAATGCTGTTCAGGAGATTCTAGGTAACTCATTTAATATTAATGTGTATAACCTATAAATATATCTGAGGTTTTATCTTTTGTATATTGCTGTTGCCATTAGAGCTTAATATTTTTACACTTTTTGTAACAGCTTAATGTATGTATGTGTGCATGTGTACACTGAAGTATTTAGCTTGTGTTGTACCAGCTATTTGTAAGCACCTTGCTCTAATTTAGTTAATCTCTGAAAACTACTAGAAGATAGTATATGACTTGATAGTTGGGCCGGAATCTCAGTGAGAACAAGTGTCACTCATTGCTAGTCACAGTACAATCAGTGAACATAACTGAGGCCCTAAAGCAGGTCTGCACCCAGATACATCTGAGGTGTGAGTAACCTAGGTCCTACCACACCACCCTGAAGTAGCCAGGGAATCAGTGAAGTTGAGAAAAAAAGGAAAAGAAAGAGAAGAGCTATAAGAAGCAATGCATTTGGGAAAAGGAAAGCCACAAATAAGAAGCATTACATTGAAAATTTTTATAAAAAGGCAAATATGTAATGGAATTAGACCTAGAAAAAAATTTGAAGAATGTAAAAGTTACCTTCAGTATGCTCTACCCTACCTACTTTTTCCCCCCTCAATTCTATTCAACACTTAGTCCAACAACCACACTCTCAAAATATTTCTCTCACCTAATAATTGCCTTCTACTCTCCACCTCACTCCAGGGGATATCCCATCCTGGCTTACCCTCTTAATTTATGAGTCATATTCTTGTATTTTTCTGTGCCCCATAACCAATAAACTGTCGTCTTTTTTATTGTTTCAAAGCCCTCTTAAACAGTGGATTACATAATTGATTATGAATACAAGCAAACCAGTTGGACAACAAGGAGAGGCAAAGGTCATGTTGGTCACTAGCAAAGGTCACTGGCAACTTGGGTCAATTTACTTCCTTTCTCCAGACTTACCTGTCTCATTCTTAAAACAATCATACCTGATGCAAATGAGTGTCAATCTGTACAAGTACTTGGGAAACATTTAATCCTCATAACAACTTTATTGGATAGTTACAGATATTATCTACATAGTGAAGTAAGGAACTGATGCTTAGTAAAATGAGTGTAGCTTGTCCAAGGTCGCAGAGCTTGTGAATAGCAGACCTGTCTGCTTGTAAACCCTGGGCTCTTGACCATCACATTATACTGTGTTTCCCAGTACCACAAGGCATTTGGATTGGAACATTTCCTAATGTGTTTTTGTTGATCAATGTGACAGTTGAAAAGATGAACTTCTCACTCATGGGTGGGTGTTGAACAATGAGTACACATGGACACAGGGAGGGGGAGCATCACCCACTGGAGTCTGTTGTGGGTGACTAGGGAGGGGACAGCGGGGGAGTAGGGAGGTTGGGGGAGGGATAACATGGGGAGAAATGCCAGATACAGGTAACGGGGGGATTGAGGCAGCAAACTGCATTGCTATGTATGTACCTATGCAACAATCCTGCGTGATCTACGCATGTACCCCAGAACCTAAAGTATAATATGTATGTGTGTGTATATATATATATATATGTGTGTGTGTATATATGTATATATGTGTGTGTATATATGTGTGTGTATATATGTATACATGTGTATATATATGTGTGTGTGTATATATACACACACACAACATGCATTAAAAGAAAAGATGAACTTTAATTTGGGGAAATATGAACTTAAAATGAAGCTATGTTCCTTATTAACCATCTTTTAAAATGCTTTACTGTTTTTAAGGTATATTATTACCACCAGAAGGAAAACATTATATATAGCATTCTCTAAGCTCATTATGACCACAGAATCTTTTTTCCCAAAATAATTTGTAGGACTTGCATTCTATAAAAGTCACTTTATCAATTGCTGTGCCAGAAAACTTCCACAGTTTATTCTAACCCCTTTTTATGGTCTATGATTTTAAAGTGTTAGTGGGCCAAAGCAGCTTACTTTATCACACCTCCTAGATGGCAATTGCATGTCAGTAAGCATGTAAGAATTAAGTAATTATAACAGTCAGTGCAGTAAGGCCTTCAGATTTTAGAGTGAGTAGGACTTCTGAAGTTCTAAAAGTCGCACTAATTCAATTCATGGAAAGTTTATGGATAATCTGCTTTGTGAAAATGTTAAACTAGTCATAGCTGCAAAATATGAGGAAATATGAAACATGATCCCTGTACTCAAAGAGATACACTTGAGATTGTAGAGCTCAGGCATCTAAAATATGAATCCACCTCCTTATAAACAACACATACGATATAACCAGTAATTGAAGAGCTGAGTGGTACTCTGCCTATAAATAACTGCTCCTTTGTTATACTTCATCCCTTCTTTTCCCCCTGAATAAAAATTGCAAGCATCATATTTAGCTGTGACAATAATCTACAATTTGTGTATTCGGAGTAGCTCTCTCTCTTGTTTGGTTATTTTTCTTTCAAATACTGCTTTTAGAGAAGGGATGATTGTTTGCTGATAGTCTTTGCAAAAAGTTCTATATTGTGTTTTCTTTCATCAGCTTATTTGTATAGGTGATAATCGTGTAATTCACACATTTAGAGAAGTGTACCCAGAAAGTAGAACAGATTTTAAGTAATGTATTTATTTTACCTAAGCTCATTTTCCTTTCTAAGTTTGAGTTTCATTCACTATATACAGTTGTCCCTCAAAATCTGTAGAGGATTTGGTCCAGAACACCCTGGGAACACCAAAATCTGCACATGCATTCAAGTCTTGCAGTCAGCCCTGTAGAACATGTGAACACAAAGTGTCAGCCCTCCATAGATGCACATTTTACATCTCACAAATACCGTATTTTCAGTCCACATATGGTTATGGATGTGGAACACGGAGGTAGAAAGGACTGACTGTATATCAGAAAAGTCTGCATATAAGTAGACTTTCAACATTCAAACCTTTATTGTATAATGGTCAACTGTAGTTGATTGGAACCTTTTCAGAAATTTTACTTTCCATACATAAAAAAAGTCATTATTGATTACACCACTACACATAACCATTTTTGGTATTTTTTTCCTTCATGAAATAAAGTTCTAAAGCCTTTGCCAAGTATTCAAGTTTTTTAAATGATACAGTTTCCAACTCCCTCTTGCATTCCCAAACTGCTTCCCACAATTCACTTTCTCATACTCCTATGTTTGAACTAAAATCAGTCACTTGCACTTCCTCATACAAAGACAATGACGTCCACTCAGGCTAAAAGCTCTTTGCCTGTTTTCTAAATGTTTTTTTTTAATTACCTTCTAAAGGTTCAATAATTCTTAGTTGAAAACATTCACTGTCTTGAAATCTGTAACCCTCTATGTCTTAAAAAAAATCTTCATTTTACTGTTGTCTATTATGGTGGTCATACATGCTAGTAAACTGTAAGCTCATTGAGAGTCAATCCCTGTTTACCTTTGCAAGTTCTGTCGCACTTAACCAGACCATTATATGAATATAATGGATGCTATATAAATGGTTTTGAATGTATTATGCGTAATAGGAAAAGTCAGTAAGCTTTGTGTGCCTTTGTCAGATGTAGTGATTTACTGGCATCTTAAAGACACAAAGGATTGAAAAAGGTTTATTTTCCATTCATTCAAATTGGTAGATGACTCTAATAAAACTAGTGATCTTTTAAAATTCTTCTAACAACTCTTTTCTTTCATCAGATGTTAGATATAGAAATCACATGTGAATATATTCACAGTGGTGCTGGGAGGTATTCATAATATACAACTAAAAATTGTAATGAGTATTTCCTAGAGTCAAGGTTTTTAGTAGTTCTTTGATATCTTGTTTTACTCAGTACTTTTTAGTTTATCTGTTAGAAATTTGATACCTACTCTAAGTTATATGTAGTTGAGCTTTCCAAAGTTAGATTTTAATTAAACAGGATGGCAAAAAAGAGATTTCATTGTTGAAATCCTTTAATGTTTTATGAAGGGAATACTTACTCTAATATATGAATTTCATTACTTAAAGAATATTCCTCCAAAGAGAAAAATAAAATGTAAACTTGAATCTTTTGAATGCTTGCCAGGTAACATTCAGTCTATAATATATGCCTTCCAGAACTAATTAAGGAGGCATATTATTATCTACAAAAACAGAATAAAACTTTGTGCAAGCATACACTCAATATGTGGAAATTCTTCTAGACCAGCTGTCAATTTCTAGGCTCCCTTTTTTCCTTTGAAGACTACTTATAAAATAGAGATAAACACATTCCCTACCTGCAATATAGGTGTACCTGCAAATGTTTAATGCATCAGGGCATTTGGGAGATTATTTTAATGGATTTTTACCGAATCATGTTTTGACAGTCAATTTAAATACATTTAAGTTACCACTTTCACCTATGCTGAAATCCAGTGGGGAAAAAGGAAAGTGTTCTCGTGAAACGATGGAGAAAGCTGATAATAAAAGACTCCATTCAACATAAAAAACTCAATAAAAGAAACATGAGTTAATCAAGCTGCCATGATTGAGAAAATACACTTTCCTGTGTAAGTGCCCAATTCTAAGTCATGTACATAGAAGGAAGTGGCTTCCATAAAACTCACATTGAATTTGCCTGATAACCAGTGAACTCTTGAACTGCTGTACTATGATTGTGCATAAAAACAGTAAGTAGAAAATATTTTTTCTCTTTTAATAGTGAAATGAAACATGGCTCTTTTTTGAAAAAGTTCTAAGCTTCAGGAATAATATTCTTGCTTTGTCTATTTGCTAACCTGAAGTAAAAATCATAGGACGTTTTTAAGTTGATTCCATTTATAATACTGCATATGCTTCAAACTAAGGTTCAGATAGATGTCGGTCTCTGTATCGTGAACAGTGACTAATTGTTAGGAGGAGGGTACTGACACATGAAATAAGGAAAACAGTTATTTTAGAATGCTACTTCCTTGGCAGGCTGACTCTGAAAAACCAAAAAAGCTGAGAACAAAGTGAAATGCCATGAAAAACTATAGAAGTTAAAACAATTAAGTTGTCTCTTCCTTAGGATAGTAAGGCTTTTAAAAATATTTCAGAGTGCCTTACAAATATTAACCAATGACTCTTTACCTTTTCGTAAAGTAGCATTATTAAACTTATAATTAATTTGATGAAGAACTTAAGGAAGTGCTGAAATAATTGTATGTGGGAGACTATCCAGGCTGCTGGCCCAGTTATAAATTAGGTCTTGAACTCAACCTGTTCCTTATTGCCAGCTTTGGAACTGCACACGTTTATGAGCATGTGTGCATGCATACTTTAAGTTTTCTTAATGACCAATATACGTAGGCAAAGGGACAATCACAATGTGCAACAATAAAATACTTCCTAGCTAAAATGTTTTAATAATTCTCTATAATACTGATAAATACCTACATGGATAACTTGTTTATATTTAGCTGTTTATAAATATGAAGATAATAATGTGCTCATTTATTGAGTTCTCAATAAGCCACATGCTTAACAATGTCCCTGGGCTGAAGAGGGGCTTCACCTGGGACCGGCCCCTTTCCACCCAGGAGCCTGTTGGTCTCCTGCCATAATCAACCTGCTGTCCATGGTGCCCACAGTGGGAGCAGGCACTTCCAAGCCTGATGGGACATAGTGGCTTCCCAGAACCCTGAAAGTGCAGGATGCCTGGGTCCACAACCGTGGCTGGGCAGCTGCAGCTGTGCCCAGAAAGGCAAGGCTCCTGTCCTGCCAACTCAGAAGGGGGTAGGGCTCCTGCCAGCTCTTTGGAGTGCACAGCCCTGGACACACCTCCACCACTGCAGCAATGTCTTTGCAATGGCAACTCTAGACAGGCCACTGCAGCCACCAATCCTGCCTCTGAACAGGTACACCTAATTGCCATTAGGATGAGGACAATGACTGCCCTTAACTGCCTCATGCTGACAGGGAGCATTGTTTTGGGGAAAACAGCAATCAGATCTCACTCAGAGGCCTATCTTAGGGTTTTCAGTAAAAATGGAGCCAACATCTGAGGCTCCAGTTGCATGATAGCTTGGAGTTGATGGCCTCTATACAAGAAGAAACAATCTTTACAAGGAGGTTAAATATATGAGAAAAAAATTTAGTGCCAGAGATAATAGAGAAGAAGTAGAATAATCATTCTAAAAACAATGTTGTGGTTATTGCTATTTTATGCTAGTGAAATAAATTATATTTTGTATGGGATAGTTAAACTTTTAAAGAGAAATAACTGTTTAGAGGAGTAGATAATCTCTTGAGAGTTTAGAAATAAGGGGTCCTTGACAAAGATGCCTTACGGTGAGGAGCAGAATAAAGGTGAGAAGAGTAAGCATAGCGTATCCATAGAGGATTAACTATTAGCACTTATCTTTTGTGATTTTTTTTTTTTTTGCTTAAAGTCCCTGATTTCTTCATTCTGGTACTTCAGGTGCTCTACAGAGGTAGTTTTGTCAGTTTTACAGGCTTTTACTTGAGTTATAAGGAATCCAAGAATCTGTTCCAGTGACCTTTACTGCCATAGGAGTAGGAAGAAGTACAGTGTAAGGTTCTGCTCATTCCAGGTCTGAGAGGGCAAAGGAAGGAAGTGCCTTTACAAGTACTAAGTCCCTTGGGTGGAATAGAGGTGGCTGTAATTCATGGGATTGGGCCTCCCTTCGTTGTCTCAGTTCATGTTGGAAATGGTACAAAGAAATTAAATGTTAATTAAATCAGAGTTTTCTTGGTCTAGCAAGAAATCATTGGCGAAGCAAGACCATCCATAAATCATTTCAAAGGGACTTAAATCCAGCTGTTTAGGGTTGTTTCTAACATGTAGTAGGGCTATGGGGATAAGAGTAATCCAGGGGAGATGAGTCTCTTGAGACAGTTTTCTAAGGTGCCTTTTGTTAATGTCATTTGTCTTTTCTACCTTTCCTGAGGATTGTGGTCTCCAAGCACAATGAAGATGGTATTGTATACCTTGCCTTCGAGACCCCCATGGAGACAGCCACCTTGAGTGAGGGTCCATTATTACTCCGGATGTACTTAGGAAGTCCAAAGTGAGGAATTACCTTATTAATTAGTACTTTTATAACCTCAGAGGCTTTGACTGTTCAACATGGAAATGCTTCTATCCAGTTACTGAAGGTATCTACCCATACTAGGAGATAGTGGATGCCCGTTGTCTTTGGCAGGTGGGTGAAATGCACCTATCAGTCTTCTCCTAGGTAGTCTTTTGTTCTTTGGGTTTCAGGGGAGAGAAGCCATCTATTGAGGGGGATTGTTTTTATGGTATGTCTCATGAGCATTAATGACTTATTTGCCTTATTTGTTTTTAGCAGATTTTTACCTGAGAGTAAAAATCTTGGGAGTAGGCATCTCCAAGCCCGTGAGGGTAGAGGACTTCCTCGGCCCCTGAGATCACAGAGATGCCCAGGTCCACAGCCATAGCTGGGTGTCTGTAGTTGTGCCAAGGAGGGCATGGCTCCCACCCTGCAACTCAGAAGGGGGTGGGACTCCTGCCTGATTTTGGTTTCTGTCAGCTCAATGGAGCACGTTACACCTTCAGTGCTTACCCTGCTGTAGTCAGTGTCTTTGCAGTGGCCGCTCCAGGTGGACTCAGGTCCTTCATCATTTTTTTGTCATCAGATTATTTTTCTTCCTATTGAGTTGTTCATATAACTTATATATTCTGGTTACTAATCCCTGGTTAGATGGATAGTTTGCAAATATTTTCTTCCATTCTGTAGTCGTCTTTATGTTTTGTTGAACATTTTCTTTGCTGTGTAAGAGTTTTTTTACCTTGTTGTAATTCAATCTGTTTATTTTTGCTTTTGTTGGCTGTGTTTCTGAGGTCTTACCCCAAAAATCATTGTTAAGACCAATGTCCTATAACATTTCCCCAATGTTTTCTTTCAGTAGTTTCACAGTTTTGGATCTTACATTTACGTATTTAAAATTGTTTGTTTATTTTTTTGCCTGTGGATATTCAGTTTTCACAGCATCATTTTACAAAGTATCTGTCTTTTCCTGCCCCAAGAACATATGATACAATGAGTTAGGCCTGGATTTATTGCTGGGTTCTCTATACTGTTCCACTGATCAAAGTGTCTCTTTTTATGTCAGTACCATGCTGCTTTAATTACTATAGCTTTGTGGAATATTTGAAATCAGATAATGTGATGCCTAAAGCTTTGTTCTTTTTGCTTGGGATTGTTTTCTTCAGATTTTTTTGTGGTTTCACACATATTTTAGAGTTTATTGTGTTAGGATGTGTTTCTCTATACCCAAAGTGTTAAGAGTTTTCATCATGATGGGTTGTAAAATTCTATTAAATACTTTTATAGCCTTTATTGAAATGATCATATGAGCTTATCCTCAACTCAGTTGATGTGTCACAATTATTGACTTAATATGTTGAACCATTTTTGCATCCCTGAGATGAATCTTACTTGATTATGATGAGTGATGTTTTTAATGTGTTGTTGAATTCAGTTTGCTAGTAATGTGTTGAGTGTTTTTGCATCTATGTTCATCAGGGATATTGGACTGTAGTTTTTCTTCTTTGTTGTGTCCTTATTTGCTTTTGATATCAGGATAATGCTGACCTTGTATAATGAGATTGGAAGTATTTTCTTCTCTTTAATTTTTTGAAATTGTTGGAGTCGATTTGGTATTATTTGTTCTTAAATGTTTAATAAAATTCAGCAGTGAAGCCACTGGTCCTGGGCACTTATTTTACAAAAGATTTTTTAAATTACAGCTTTGAACACGTTGCTTATTATTGGTCTATTTAGATTTTCTGTTTAAGATTCAACCTTGGTAGGCTGTATGTATCCAGGAATTTATCCATTTATTCTAGGTTTTCCAATTTCTTGGCATAGTAGTCTCTACAAAAATACCAAATGATCCCTTTCAATTTCTGTGGTATCAGTTGTAATGTTTCTTTTTTCTCTCTGGTTTTATTTGGGTCTTTTTTTTCTCAGTCTATTTCATCAGTTTGCTCATCAATTTTGTTTACCTTTAAAAAAAAAAATGCCCAGTCATAGTGACTCACACCTGTAATCCCAGCACTTTGGGAGGTCAAGGCGGGTGGATCACTTGAAGTCAGGAATTTGAGACAAGCCTGGCCAACATGGGTGAAACCCTGTCTGTACTAAAAAGTGCAAAAATTAGCTGATGTGTTGGCATACCTGTAGTCCTAGCTACTTGGGAGGCTGAGGCAGGAGAATTGCTTGAATCTGGGAGGCAGAGGTTACAGTGAGCTGAGATTGGGCCTTTGCACTCCATTCCAGTGACAGAGCAAGACTTGATCTCACACACACACACACACACACACACACTTCTCTCTCTCTCTCTCTCTCTGTTTTCCAGACGGTTAGTTCCTCAGCTACATCAGGATAGGCTGAAGCTGAGACTAGTCACCTATGGGATCTGCTGTGGGGCAGAGGCTGGGGAGCCCAGTCTTGTTGGCTCAAAAGAGACAGCACCTCCCAGCAAGTTCCTGGGCAGACAGGGTAGTTCCCTGTTTTCAGTAGAAGGGGCGAGAGAGGAGACTGGGTATGGAATCTGCTATGGGACAGAAGTAGGTAAGCCCTTCAGGGAGCCACTGACTCCTGGCCTGTAAGGATCTGGAATCTGCTATGGGACAGAGGTGGGCGAGCCCATGTGGGAGGCTCTGACTCCTGGCCTGTCAGATACAAGAGGCTTCCTCTGTGTCCTTGCTTGAGCAGCTCTGAGCTAACACTTCAGCTGAGGGGAGCTAGAGCTGAACCCCAGGGCAAGCTTCAGATTCACTGCTGAGACTAATGTCAGTGAACAGATGAGCCTTTCCTCCAAGGCACAAGTGTGCATAATTCCTTTTGCACCCCTTGTAAGATTGCTTTGATTGCAGTCTCAAGGCCAAATTGAGCTGTAGCAAACCCCCATGGAGAACTGGACATTTTCTGGGATTGAACCTAGGGGCAAGCTTCATGGATCAGCCACCTGGTTGTCTGCACTCTCAAAATGACCTTCCTAGGTGTTGGACTCCACTGAGATTTCAAAAACTTATACTTAAATCCTGAGGCTTTTGCAGAGAGATTTGACTGTGGATGGGTGCAGGTCTTGGGGATATAAGCAGGATACTGTCTATTCTGACACTTTGATGACATTCCTACCTAGCTTCTTCCACTGATGGTAATATTAATAAAATTCCTCTTATCATTATTGTTATATAATAGTAATACTATTATTAACTTTATTAATTTACATGGGTACCTGCCCTGGATGGAAGTTAGGATAATATTCTGGTCTATTGTTTGAGATAGCTCATGTAGCTCTCTAGAGATAAAATTTTGAAGTTAACAATAGCTTGTCTATGGAGGAGCTGATAAACTGAAACGAAGTAGTCAATTTCCAAAAATAAGAAACATTATAATGTCCACACAACTTGATTCTTGTGTATTTAAAAAATATTTTCCTATGTTGAGGAAGTTAAAAATACCTAAAATTATCTATTGTAATGATAAATTAAAAGTATATTATTCTTTTGGTAGATTTTCAAAATTATACTTTAATGTTTCTTTAATATAGATTTTTCAGTAAATTTGATGTTATGAAGAGAGGTTTATATAAGGTGGCAGATAAAATAAGGGAATACTGTGTTTGTTGTTTTCTCACCAGATTCAAATGCGCAAGAGTAAACCTCACAATTTACTAGGTGCAAATCACAAAAACAAAGATGTCAAAAGTGAATTCCTAGAAACAAATCTATTGACCTTTTTAAAAGGCAAATTGAGTTAGATTACAAAACTGTGTTTATCTCATTCTTGTGTTAGATCTTCTGGGGCCAGTGGCATGTGCTGATCACTGAGACTGATCATATGGAGCCTAATTTGGGGCATTTGTTTCCAAATAAAAGTTACTAAACATTGAGTAAACATTATAAAAGACTTTCTTACTGTAGTGCTTTTGGAAACATTTCCAAGAAAATATAGTTTGATGGAAATAAAAGTTAGCAAGTTTTTATATCCTTTTTGGCTAGGTGAAAATGTACAGATAATAAGAGACAAGATTAGAATGCTTTGTTTAATATAACTGAAAATAATTTGTGAGAAACCTGCTTTTATATGTAGTTTTATATGTAAAGTGGGAAATTTGCAGAAATTTTAAAATGGATTCAACTATAAAGGTTTAAGAACGGATTAAATAAAATAGGTTGATCCCATGATAATCTTGCAGAAGAGACGGTTGTAATGTGATTTATTTATCATCAAAATCTTTGACAGTGCCAGCATTATAATTCACCAGAGAAAATAGTCGTGTAAAGGTGAGATTTGAGGATTGCTAGGAATAATTCCTTTCATGAAAATATTTGTTTTATAGGTGCCTAAAACTTCATTTTAGGAAGGGCTATGCTTTGGGTTTACAATATTTTTGTAAATAAAGTAGTGCAGTAGAATCTCAAACCGACTTGGGTTTGAATTCAAGCTCTGTCACTCACTAGATATAACCTGAGATAGAATACCTAACCTTTCTGAGACATAATTTCTTTATTTATAAAATCAGGTTAGTAATACTTCTAGCCAATTATGGAAATTAAAACTACAATAAGCTAAAACACAAATATTCTTTCTGGGAAATAATTTTCTTCCATCAAATAAAAAACATTCTTCAAGAGTTTATTATTTGAATGATTTATTCCAGCTAACTAGTGGAGGGAACTGTATTCTTCTTGATCTTAATGTAGGATAGTGACTATGAAAGTTAGTGTGTATGGATGATAAGTCTAGAGGAAAAAGAAGGAATATGTAAGGGTAACTTCTGATAATTTTGTTGATACATTTTTTTTTCTTAACTTTAATACAGTAATTCCAGCTCTGAAATTTGATACTGTGGAATAATTGTCACCACAAACTCTATACAACCAGATTTCTGTGCATAATTTTTAAATAGTAACATTAATAATAAAAATAGAAAAAATGTTTAAAGATAGAAAACTGTTTAAATATATCATAATATGGCCATCGTATAAAGTTCTGTGCAATAGTTTAAAAAGCTTACCATTGTAAGAGGAAAAGGTTACTGATGTCTATATATACATGTGTAGCAATATAAGATTGGCAGAAAATAAAGTTACCATTGAATATATGGAGAATATAGTCTCATATATAGAAAATATCTTATACATAGAAAATATGAGAATATTCTATATTATAGAAATATATATTATGTATAGAAAATATGTCAGAATATTCTATATTCTCATAGAATCTATATAAATATATGTATATAGAATCTCAAAATGGGAGACATTTTTTCTTTCCTCTCTCCTATGAAAATAGCTTTTATCGCATTTATGGAAACAAAACAAAGTAAAACAATGGATGAAGCATAATTTTTTCAAAGCAAATGTCCATAGCAGTCTGCAGTCATTGTGATGTCAGAACAGTGATGGACTTCCTGGCTTGATCATTGACCATAATAGTTTCTAAACTTCATGAGCTAAAATTCACTAACTAGTTGCTAGTAAAATAACAGGCATGTGATAGCTGCTTTTATGTATTTTATGCATTAATACATAAAAACATAGTAGAACAAAATTCAAGATGTTCAGAGCTAAGTATCATTGATAACTTGAAACAAAGGGTCCATTAGATTTGAAAACAAAATTGAAAACGTTTAAGTTAAGGCTAATATGTTACTCTTTCTGAATACCATTCCTTTACAACCTGTTGATTGAACTGAATTTGAACGACCTTTCCATTTTTTCATATAACACTTTGGAGGCTGTGGGAGCCACCGGCATCTGGACTGCTTCAAGGCAATGGTATTACTGATGCCATAGCCACATTTCTCCAGTGTGGGCTTGGAGAAAGCTGATCAACTAAATATTCTAATGTGAAATGTTTGCACTATCAGAAAAATACACAAGTCTAAAAATGAAGTATTATATTTGAAGCCTTAACTCCTTTATCTTGATGATACAATTGTCCCTCGAACAGCACAGATTTGAACTGTGAAGATCCACTTATAAGTGGATTTATTTTTTCACCAAATGCAGATGGAAAATACAATATTCATAGGATACAAAACTGAAATATGTGGAGGGCTGGCTTTTTATATTCGAGTGTTCTGCAGGGCTGACTGCAGGACTTAAATATGCATGGATTTATTATACATGGGGAGTCCTGGACTCAGTCTTCCACAAATACCAATGGATGACTGTAGATACATCAAAATACACTGGACCCACCATATCCATGGGTTCTGCATCCAGTGATCCAACTGTGGATAGAAAATATTCAAAACTTAAAACAATAGAAAATAATACAACAATAAAAATAATACAAAATTTGAAGCAAAGGGCAGGTCTCTTTTCTGCCGAAAATAATGGAGATAATGTCTCTCTTTAGGGTAAATGTCAAGCAGGTTTCCTTACTTTCTGTTATAACACCTTGGAATTTTCTGAGCTTGACCGTTTTCTTAGGAGTGAGCAAAACTACTGCATGCAACCCACCTAAAACATTCATCTGGCTTACTCTGTGTTGACCCTATGAGATTTGGAGGACAAAGTGAATAGACACTAAAATGAAGCTCATGCTGCTTGTTGTGTTGTTCTCTGCCAATATCCATGAAATTGTGTCAGGCCAATATATGGGACTGCAAGCGGGGTGAAATCTCAGACCTTCACATTCCTTGGTAGAAGTTTAGACCTAAATTTGTTCACTATCTTTAGCAACAGCAGAACACCTACTGTTGCATATCCCTATGTCAATTCCTGCATGAATATTTTGATCTCATTTTCTATTTCTTCAGACTACCTAAAGAATGTTTATAATATGTACTATGTGACACAAAATATACATGCATCATGTTTGTATAGGTAGATACATAATAATTAAGATACAAACATTGATTCTTTGGAATGTGTGTGTGTGTGTGTTTTTTTTAATTGAGGAGGAATGGACCTGATATTAAGAAAAAAGAAGCAATAGAAAATAAATACTGGCTACTAGTTTCCTCGTTTCTTCCCTGTTCTCCCTCTGCCTTTGATATCATTGAATTTTTTAGTAACCTAGTTTTTACTCTTTGTTAATTGTGAAGAAAATCATTGTGATAATGGCTGTGGAGATATAAGAGAAAGCAGAGTAAAAGAAGAATGACAGAGACAGAAAGGAAAATCCAAAGATAAATTAGGAATTGGATTATCTCCCTTCTGTCTTCTCATGGTTCTTTATTCTGCTTTCTGTACTCTGATAATGAAGTACAGTTTACATATTAACTTTTTAACTAAGCTGACATTTAGAGGGAAATTTTAAGTGGATCCCTTCTGACTCAGCAACTTTCTACATTTGATAATGCTTATTGCTTTGCATGTATACACAGATTATTTCTGGTTTCACGTGGGAATCTCAGTTTGCTTGGATTTGAAATTTTCTTTTCTAGTTTAAGAGAAGCATTTTGGGAATATAGGCTGGGATCTACATTTGGAGTGTTTTGTTGAACAAAAGTGATGAAAAAACCTTTTCTAAATTTAGGGAATATGGGAAACAAAGCTTAGAAAACAGTAACAAAGAACTTGGTCAACTGACTAGGGAAAAAGTAGATGATAGGAAAGGGCAGAAATAAAAAATTGGGGAGGTAGATGAAATAAATGTAATAATTGGAACATTCTAGTTTGATGATTGGATTGATTTTGATAAACTGTATAAACAATAGTTGGTGACATGAAGACAGAATATTGTTTTGTTCATAATACTAAAGAGAAATTGAGAAATTTATTCATAACATTAAAGAGTAACCAAGAAAAAACATTAAAATTATGACTGGTTAACACACAGATTAAAGAAGTGAAATGGTTTTTGAGGGCAAAAATGACACTTTCTCAAGAGAGGATATTTCTTTCTCTTAACGCTGTTCTTTGCAGAGTGGAAATTGTTTCAGAGATAGGATTACTCACATATTACCTGTATGAGTTTTCTGTGACTGCTGTAACAAATTACCACAAACCTGGTGGCTTGAGACAAAATTAAATCAGCCAGGCTACTTTCCCTTAGAAAGTTCTGCTATGGAGTCCATTCCTTACATCTTCTAGATTTTGGTGGCCACTTGTATTCCGTGACTTGTGGCCACATCACTCCAATCTCTACCTCTGTATTTACATTGTTTTTTTCTTCTGTTTGTGTTTGCTCAATCCACTTCTGCCTTTCACGTATAAGGATACCTGTGATGGCATTTAGGGCCCACCCAGATAATTCAGGGCAATCCCCTCCTCTAAAAACCTGATTTAACTACACTGCGAAACTTTTTCATGTAAGATAACATTCACGAGTTCCAGGGACTACAACCTGGTATTAAAGCCCACCATTGAACCCACATCACTGCCCAACAGTGACTGGCCAAAGTGGCAGCTGGTAACTAAGAACCCAATCATTTTTCTTTTTTTTTTTTCCCCCCAGAGGAGGAGCCACAGGGTCTGGTGGGCCACACCCTCCAGATCCCGCCATTTTTCTGTCCAGCGAGCTGTGCCATCCAGATGTCAATGCACCCTTTTATAACTTACACCATTGACATTATTAGAACTGAGGACACTTGGAAGAATTTGAAAAGTTGATAGAAATACCAGATTTTCATAAGGCAAGGTTTTACCTAGGAGGTAATCCCAAAGACATCATTTGACTATGAAGGAACAATGGATTCAAATAAACAGTAAAAATAAAAAGTAATTCAGAAGGGAAAAGTTACTGGATAACAGAGAAACTTCTTTGCTTTTAAACATTTTTATACAAACCAAATGAATATACTCACTTTTGAAATATTAACTTCACAATTTTTTTAAATTTCCCAAATGAACAGACTTCTCTCATTTGTTTTTAAAGAAATATATTTGTGTGAAAACATTTTGATAAGTATCTGCAGCAATTCCTCATCTCCTGTATTAAATAGAAGCCCTAGCTGTGTAAAACCATGGGCAACAGCAGAAACATGCCTTCTACTTTCATAGAAGCTGTGCATGGCTTAATGTAGAGAGGACTAGATTTAGAATTATGGAAAGGCAACTTAACTGGCTATATCACTAGCTTTGATTTTGTCCAAGTCATTAAACTTCTTTGAGCTAACGTTTTCTCTATATAATAGAAACAATCATATCTATATCACAGGAATACTGTTAGTGATACAGGACCATATTTAAAAAAAATACTAAACGTATCTAAAAACATAAATTTCCATCCTATTCCCTTTTTTATTTTTTAGGGAGAGATGACATGTAACAAAAGCAGAAACATACCCAGAATGACCTGTTAGGCAGGAATTGTACAAGTAGCAATCAAATGTTGCTTTATTTTGTCATTTATTTAAATATTAAAAATTGCAATTATTCCAAGATATATTAGTGGATGTTAATATTTTCTTTTTACATTTAGCAGAATTGTGCTATTTTTTTTTTCTTTTGACCACATGGTATAGCTTGCATGTAGTTAGGCAATAATGATACTGAATTAAAACTAATAGAATATATATCTAAAATATATGCCATTTCTAGACCTGGCCCTCAAAATCCCTCATGAAATATTTCATGCAATGCTTGTTTCTTTGACTGCTAGACAAATTTAATAGGTATCTCTGAGGCCCTGGAGTAGAACAGTCCATGGGCCAAATCCAGCCAGCTACCTTCTTTTGAAAATGTTTTATTGGATTTAAATTTGAGGCTGTATTATGAATGCATTTTTGTAATGTTTCATTAAAACAGATGCATGCTCATTCATTAATGCTGGTTTCTTGCTACAATGGCTGAATTGTATAGTATGGCTGAAACTATATGACCCACAATGACTAAAATATTTACTATCTGGTGCTTTAAGGAAAATTTGCTGATCCTTTCCAAAGAGGGTAATGAACATGCAAGGTAAAGGGAGTCTAGATCCTTTAACAATTACACAGAGCAGAATGTCCTCTATATGTCCCTTCCTACAGCCCTGTGCTGATTCATGTTGGATTGCAATATGAGCAAGAAATATAATTTAAGATTAAGATTATGTTTTTTTTTCTTATTTCTGCAGCTAGCATTTACTTCAATGCAGAAATTAGTACTGGCAGTGGGATGACATTATAATAAAGCCTAAAATATGTGGTGTATTTAGCTGTGGTGTGGTAAGTTGCACCAAAACCAACACTGGAGGCTGGCAATATATTTATCTGCATTATATTTGGTAAAAGCATTTCTAAAATAACTTGGAAATTAGACCTTATGCCTTTTTGTAACAGTAGATCTATGAGAAACGAATAATTATAATCAGAACGTAATGTGTGTTGGCTACTATTGCCTGTCTTTGGCAAAGTATTACAAAATCCGAGTGAGCTCAGAAAGGATTATGCCAATTTGCAAGCAGAGGTGAAAGGAAATAGTGTCCAGAAATTCAGGGTTTCTCAGTGTCATAAAAGTTTCCAGATCACAGATGGGGTTGTGATTTTCAAAAAGCTCTGAGCTATGAAGACCCGAGGAGATTACTCAGTTGAACTGTGACTCAGCTCTGCAACAAATAAATCAATAGTGTTACATTCTCACTGAAAATTGTTTCAGATAGTCTCAAAGTAGTCACCATTAAATGGAAAGAGATGGGCATCTAAATGGAGTAATGAAGCAAAAGAATAAAGAATATTTGAGAAGTATACTTACAAAAGAACCTTGAATGTGGTTACCAGGTTTTAGAACTGTTTGGAAGCAATTATTACATCAGGAGCCTACTAAGTTTTTGAGATTGTTGTGTTTCCTAGGGAATGTGTAAACGTTGACTAATGAACAATCAAAAAACACAAAGAATGCATTGCAAGCCCTTAAAACCATTCCCTGTGGGAAGAAGGCAGGAAGAGGCATATAGTCCTCAAATGTGGATGTAATTTCCTAAAGCCTTTCAGGTGTGACCATGAAGATTTCATGTAAGAAGGATCCACCTCCGGTCAGAGTTATGGATCATAGAGAGAAATGACAAAGGCATTTGTCAGCATGCAGAATCATCAGGTATCTTCCTATAACTCTTTCTCAATGTTACCTAGTATCAGTATCAGTCAGTTTCAGTCAGTATCACTGCAGACTACTGATTGATGCGTTTTTTTTTTTTCCATTCATTAAGGTTATTCTTTGCTTGATCTACCGCTATATACTGTGTTGATGACAGAGGCAGGAGGAAGACTTGGAGGGCAGATACTTTTTTTTTTTTGATTGACAAGTTACTGGCTCATGAGGAATCAAAGATGAAACTGCAGTTTCTTTAAGGGGAGGAATAACAGGCATATTCAATGACAATAGCAGTAATCTGAGTCAGAAATAACTCTAGGTTTTCACCAAAGTTCATTTGTCTTTTCTCCAGGACTAAGCTGTATTTCTCTGAAAACTTTGTATTGAAGTGGAGCCACCTGACTGAATTCTGGCCAGTGGCATGTGGGTGGAATTCATGTGTGTTCCTTCTAGATAGTCCCTAAATTCTTTGTGCCTTTTCCCTTCCATCTACTCTCTTTTTTTCTTCTCCTGCTGGCCATTAAAAAAATAGGTAGATCTTCAGGATGGCGACAGAACAGGAAGAAAACATCCTGGGTTTCTGAACCACTGCATAGTGTAATATCCCCTAAAATTGCGATGTAATGTGATACTAGTCAGAAATTAACTCAGTGACTTAATTAAGCCACCAAAACATCCGGAAGTATTTTACTACAGGTAGTATTTATTCTTACACATAAAATTTCATGAGTTTTCTTGGGTTTATTTTTGCATTTTTATTGTTCTGTTTTGTCCTTTGCTGTGTAATTATATGAGAGCTTTCCCCACTCTGCTGAACAATTTGCAAATTTTCATAGACCTCTTTCTAAAACTGTTGCCTTTGTTGTTCCCTATGTTTTATATTCAGTCTCACTTCTAAATGCATTATCCAAAGGACAAATAGTGTAAACATTATATAAAGAATTAGTTTCCCTTGCACATAGGCTATTTCGGGTTCCATTTAAAAATATTAATTTTTCCTCTTCTGAATTCCTGCATTCTTGAAGAGAAAAAAATTTCAATAGAGTGATTTCTCATGAGTATTCCCCCATTAAATATTTTAAAATAATATAGTAGTCAATCTTTTTCCAAAAAAAATGGATGTTTTATATTTTCCTTTCTTTCTTTGACTTCATAAAAGCTAAACTTTGAAAATGCAACAATTTTGTGTAGAGTTTAAAGATTCCAGAGCATTGTTATGTGAAGATGGGTTTTTTAATAAGCTCAGAATGCAATTAAAATTTTTATTAGGATGTAATTTTTAATAATACATTTTCTCTCCAATCTCAAAATCTAGTCTTCTGGATGAGAAATCTTATGCTTTTTTGTTTGTTTGTTTGTTTTTTATTTTTTTTGACAGAATCTTGCTCTGTCACTCAGGCTGGAGTGTAGTGGTACAATCTCGGCTCACTGCAACCTCTGCCTCCTGGGTTTAAGTGATTGTTATACCTTCATACCTCAGCCTCCTGAGTAGCTGGGATCACAGGCCTGCGTTACCACACCTGGCTAATTTTTGTATTTCTGGTAGAGACTGGATTTTGCCTTGTTAACCAGGCTGGTCACAAATTCCTGGCCTCAACCAATCCACCTATCTGGGCCTCCCAAAGTGCTGGGATTATAAGACTGAGCCACCATACCCAGTCTCTTATGATTTTTTGATAGAATAAGTTTAACTGGATGTAAACCCAGAACAACTTCTCTAACATGCTTACTACCTCTTTATTGCACTTAGTACACCAGATTTATTATGAAAATAAATAATGTAAAAGGCAAAGAGAAAAATTCTTGAACTGTTTTTGGATTGAACACAGTGGTGGAGTGAACAACTCTGATGAGAATTATTTCTCAAAATTAAGAACTTTTTAAATTACTATAGTGAATGGATTGTACATTTAGAAATGTTCATATAAGCATACTTATTTTGATAGCTAAAAATACGTCTTACAAACACTATTATCAGATATAAAACATAAAATGTTATAATGAATATAGATGGATGTGACAACATTTTAGAATATATGAATCTTTTAAAATTTGAACTCTAAAAATCTGAAAATATCTGAAGAGATCTCTTACTATCTGATCATTCAGTTACTTTGCCTTTAATCTTATGTAGGTAATGGATACATTGATTATATTATTCAACATCTTTGAATCTACAAAGGTTTAAAATTTTATTTTATATGATTTTATATTATACACTACAAAGTTCCATATGAAATTTTACTTATTTTTTTGAAGTTTTTATTTTAAAATAATATACGCTTTTAGAGGGCAGGAAAATTTTGACAGAGCCTACTCATTTGGCATATAAATTCCTTTGCATTGTGACAGCTTATTTTCTAATACAGTTAAACATACATCGATACTCTGATCCAGCAATTCCATGCTTAAGTATTTACCCAAATGAATTGAAACATATGTCTCCAGAAATACTGTACAAATATGTTTCTAACATCTATATTTATAGTAAAGCACTGGAAAAATTCAAATCTCTATTAAGAGAATGTATATATTGCGGTCTATTCATGAATAGAACATCACTCAACAATAGAAAACAATTCACTATATATGTAACAACTTGAATAAATCTCACTAATATTATTTAATTGCTAATATAAATACTAATTCTTGTCAGCAGCTTGAAATTGGCAACAGTATTATGAGCACTTACTCCATAGAAATTGGCAGGGCTTCCATCCTCTCTAACCCTCTAGGATCTGGTTATTAAACATTTCCTAGTACAGGACTACGTATTAGCTCATTTAGGGACCCAAGACATATAAGCCATGGATCCAGGATTTAAACCAAAGGACAGCAAATTGTAAAGGCTAGTTAGTAAATATATTAGATTTTGTGGATCATACTATCTCTGTTGCTGCTACTCTACTCTGCTTTTGTAGGCAGAAAGCAGCCATAGGTAACACTGAAACAAATGTATATGGCTGTGTTCAAAACAACTTTCCTTATAAAAACGGACAGCTGGCTAGAATTGGCATGTGGGTCATAGTTTGCTGATTCCTGATCCGAACTAAACAATCTGACTTCTGAGTTGGCTTTCTGAACCACCATGCCAGTAGTTTGCATCCTCCATGAATATTGGAGCCACTTTAGAAAATATTTTGTAACTATTAATGACCAGTTCTTACCCTAGAACAATTAAATCAGATCTCTGTATGTGGGCCTGGTCCTCAGGACTTTTTCAAGCTTCTTGGACAACTCAAATGTATGGTCAGTGTTAAAAAATTACTGTCCTATATTACATTGTCTCCAAGCAAGTAGGAAACTATGTCCTCATTATTATCTTAATGAAAAAGTGAGGTAGAGCTGATTGAAGCAAAGGTGACAGCACCTTGGGCAGGTCTGCAATAGGGGTCTTTAGAGGCTCTCAACACAGTAGTTGTGGTACTTACTTGCATCACTGCACACAATGCAACAGAAAATTGTTATTTTCAAAATGACACAAAACCTAAACATATGTTGAAGTTAAAATACCTTCTCTCTAGATCTCTGATTACAAAATTATGGTTAAATTCCTTAACACCGCAATTTTCTAACTTTGTGCCCTAAGTTTAGCTTGCCTATTAAGGAAGTGAGAATTCTTCCTAAGATACCATGTCTCACTTCCAAAAAGTTCACAACCTACCAACAGACAAAATTCTACTGAATTCCCTGTGTCAATGCGAATGAAGCTATTTTCAGGCTGCACATATTGGAAAAGTTGAATGATCTTTGTCTTACCTGTTACTGCATCTGGGTACCCCCACCATGAATTCCTTCTTTGTTCCTGATTATCTATAATTTAGGGAACAAGTTTTATTTTAAATCATAATTGGTTTAAATCACCCCAGTAGGGGTGATACCAGCCTGTAGTCCCAGCTACTTGGTAGGCTGAGGAGGGAGATAACTTGAGCCCAGGAGCTTGAGGCTGCAGTGAGTCATAATTGCAACACTGTACTTCAGCCTACGTGACAGAGACCCCAACTCTGGGAAAAAAAAAACCTTAAATTTCCTGATCATTGTCCTTTGAGTAGTCTCACTTCTCAACTGGCCACAGGTAGGGGAGTTATCAAGCTCCTTATCATGCCTTATAATCTGTAGTGGTTGATTGTTTAGATAACATCTTATTGTTTATGTCCTGGCAGGATCTGAAAGTTTTTCACAGCTAAAACTATTATAAGAACTTATTGTTGGTAACTTTGCTTTGCTTGTTATAAATTTGGGCAAATCAGTGCCCATTACTTCTCTGAGTGGGATTTCCTCAGATTTATATTCAGCATGAAATGTCCTCCAAGATGACTGTGAGAGAGCTGCTTAGGCTTAAGTGCATTCCAGCCACTTTTCTGTTAGTTCTTACAAGTGGGCTTGGTAAATTACTTTGCAGGGTCGGTAGAATGCTAACATGCCAGAAATCGAAGGCTAAAAATGACTTATCTGAAGGAATATACACAAATAACAATTGTCAATGGAGACAAAGACAAAGTTATCCCCTGGAATTTGCCATGTAAATAGCACTTTGACAAATACATATCTATATGGTGGCAAACTTCCTAATGAAAATGGAAAATTTTAGTCAAATATTTGGTATTTCTATGATAAAAAGTGCATACACTGAAAAGACACTGTCATACCCATATCATAAAACAAAAAGTTGGATTAGTAAGGCTAGCAGATGGTGTAATGTCATCTCTACATTGACCTACTGACAAATCTAAAAGTCTGTGAAAAGAACAGCTTATAAGTCTATTGGTTCTTTTTCATTCAGATTGGACACATTGTATTTTTAAAGCTACTCTATTAAGATTATTTTAGTATCATATATATACAGTAAAGTACAATGTTAATTATGCCCCTTGGTTTTGCCCATTTAATCACCAATAAAATGAAGATAAAAAATGCTACCAGCAGGCCAGGGATGGTGGCTCACACCCATAATCCAGCACTCTGGGTGGTTGAGGCAGGCAGATCAGGAGGTCAGGAAACCAAGACCATCTAGGCTAACATGGTGAAGCCCCATCTGTACTAAAAATAGAAAAAATTAGCCAGGTGTGGTGGCGTGTGCCTGTAGTCCCAGCTATTTGGGAAGGTGAGGCAGGGTGGAATCCTGGAGGCAGAGGTTGCAGTTAGCCGAGATCATGCCACTGCACTCCAGCCCACACACACACACACACACACACACACACACACACACACAGACACACACACGCTACCGGCAATCCAGAAGCTCCCAGATGCACTTTTGCTATTTCCCAAAGGTAACCATTATTCAAGTTTATCAATTATTTTGTCTTAATTTTTACTTTTTTTTTTTTTTTTTTTTTTAAAGAAACAGACTCTCTTTCCCTGGCTAGAATGCAGGAGTGCAGTGTCACAATCATAACTCACTGCAGCCTGCAGCTCCTAGGTACAATCAATCCCCCCCATCTAAGCCTCCCTAGTAGCCGGGACTATATGTGTGTACCACTAAACCTAGCTAATTTTTTTTTATTTTTTTAGAGATGAGGTCTTGCTATGTTGCCCAGGCTGTTCTTGAACTCCTGGGTTTAATCCATTCTTCTGCCTTGATCTCCATTTTTTTCCCCCCCTTTCATTAATTTATTATTTTTTAAATTATACTTTAAGTTCTGGGGTACATGTGCAGATCATGCAGAATTGTTACATAGGTATACACGTGCCACGGTGGTTTGCTGCATCCATTCCTCCCCCTCCATTGTCATCTACATTAGGTATTTCTCCTAATGCTATCCCTCCCCCAATTCCCCCATCCCCTGCTAGCCCTCCCCTAGCCCCCCCACCACCAACAGGCCCCAGTGTGTAATGTTCCCCCTCCCTGTGTCCATGTGTTCTCATTGTTCAATACCCACTTATAAGTGAGAACATGTGATGTTTCGTTTCCTGTTCTTGTGTCAGTTTGCTGAGAATGATGGTTTCCAGCTTCATCCATGTCCCTGCAAAGGACATGAACTCATCCTTTTTTATGGCTGCATAGTATTGCATGGTGTATATGTGCCACAATTTTTTTTGTGTGTGTGTCATCTGCGAGTTCTCCTTGTAGAGTTCTTTACCTCCTTGGTTAGATGTATTCTTAGGGGTGTGTGTGTGTGTGTGGCTATTGTAAATGAAATTGCCTTATTGATTTGCCTCTCAACTTTTACTATATTGATGTATGGAAATGCTACTTACTTTTGTACATTGATTTTGTATCCCAAAACTTCACTAAAATCATTTATCAGGTCTAAAAGTCTTTTGGAAGAATCTTCTTGGTTTTCTAGGTATAGAATAATTTCATCAGTAAACTGAGATAATTCGACTTCATCTTTTCCTATTTGGATGTCTTTCATTTATTTCTCTTGACTGATTGCTCTGGTTAGGACTTCCAGCATCATAAGAAATAAAAATGGTGACAGTAAAATTCTTGCCTTGTTCAAGTTCTTAGAGGTAGTGCTTTCAACTCTTGTCCATTCACTGTGGTGTTAGCTGTGGGTTTGTCATAGATGGCTCTTAGTATTTTGAAGTATACTTGGTTTCTGTATCTGTCAGATCATGTCCCATTTTTATTGGACTTTATTATTTTTTCTCATCCATTTATGTAATTAGAAAACTAATCTTTCGTGATAAGTTCTTTTTCTTTTTTGTGGGTTTTTTTTTTTTGAGTCTTATGGTAGATACTTTTTCAACATTTAAAAATTTAACTTAATTATAAATTTTTCTTTGACTTGAAGTTTTTGTTAGATTTAGAAAAATATACTCACTGCAAAGATAAACTGTGCAAAACAAATTCATGTTTTAATTTAAAACTTTTGTGGTTTCATTCTTTTGTTTTAAATTTTAATTCATATAAAATATATTTGGGTTTAAGAAGTGAGATAGATTTCAGTTTTTCTCTAAGTGGCTATTGCTTTGTCCAAACACCACTTATGAAGCAATGTATCTATTCTAGCTGATTGAAATTTTAACTGTGTCTTAATTAAATATATTAGAGTTTACTTTCAAATAGCATATTTTGTTTCATTTGATGTATATGCCTTTGTACTCCACAACTTTAGAGCATTGGTGATTACAGATTAATGATATGCTTTAACATCTGGTAGCACTAGTTTTCCCACAGTCTCCCTTTAGAGTTTTTGTAGCTAATCTTTCATGCTTATTTTTCACGCAAATTTAGAGCTAGCCTGTCTAGGAAAATAGAACATCTTTATGGCATTTTCATTGCGATTCCATTAAAATGTCTCATTCACAGATTGAAAAACAAAAAAATAACATTTTTTATGATGGGGAGTTTATCAGAAATATAGTATGTCTTTTCATTTCCTCAAATCTTCTTTGTTCTGGGGTACATGTGCAGATTGTGCCGGATTGTTACATAGGTATACACATGCCATGGTGGTTTGCTGTATCCATCCCCCAATCATCTACATAAGGTATTTCTCCTAATGTTAACCCTCCCCAATTGCCCCACCCCCGTGCCTTCCCACCCCTATCCTCTCAACCCCCAACAGGCCCTAGTGTGTGATGTTCCCCTCCCTGAGTCCATGTGTTTTCATTGTTCACACCCACTTATGAGTAAGAACATAGCGTTTGGTTTTCTGTTTTTGTGTCAGTTTGCTGAGAATGATGGTTTCCAGCTTCATCCATGTCCCAGCAAAGGACATGAACTCATCTTTTTTTATGGCTGCTTAGTATTCCATGGTATATATGTGCCATATTTTCTTTATCTAGTTTATCATTGATGGGCATTTGAGTTGGTTCCAAGTCTTTGCTATTGTAAACAGTGCTGCAATGAACACAGATGTGCATGTGTCTTTATAATAGAATGATTTATAATCCTTTGGGTATATACCCAGTAATAGGATTGCTGGGTCAAATGGTATTTCTGGTTCCTTGAGGAATCACCACACTGTCTTCCACAATGGTTGAACTAATTTATACTCCCACCAACAAGGTAAAAGCATTCCTATTTCTCCACATCCTCTCCAGAATCTGTTGTCTTCAGATTTTTTAATGATTGCCATTCTAACTGGCATGAGGTGGTATCTCAATATGGTTTTGATTTGCATTTCTGATGACCAGTGATGATGAGCATTTTTTCATATGTTTGTTGGCTGCATAAATGTCTTCTTTTGAGAAGTGTCTGTTCATATCCTTTGCCCACTTTTTGATGGGGTTGTTTTTTCTTGCAAATTTGTTTAAGTTCTTTGTAGATTCTGGATATTAGCCTTTTGTCAGATGGGTAGATGGCAAAAATTTTTCCCATTCTGTTGGTTGCAGGTTCACTCTAGTGATTGTTTCTTTTGCTGTGCAGAAGTTCTTAAGTTTAATTAATCCCATTTGTCTATTTTGGCTTTTGCTGTCATTGCTTTTGGTGTTTTAGTCATGAAGTCCTTGCCTATGCCTATGTCTTGAATGGTATTGCCTAGGTTTTCTTCTAGGTTTTTATGGTGTTAGATCTTACGTTTAAATCTTTAATCCATCTGGAGTTAAACATTTCCTCAAATCTTCTATTTGGTAGTGTTCTTAAAGCTTTCTTAGATCTTGCTTATTTTCTATTAAGTTTATTTCTTAGAGTGTAAACTTTCTTTTGCTATTTTTAAAATTATATCCTTTGACTGGTTGATATTTGTATTAAGAAAAACTATGGATTTTGTAATAAATTAATCTTGCATAGAGACATTTTATTAAATTATAATTCTGAGTTTGTTATTTTTATGGTAGCTTTTTATATAAAAATATTAAATTTTCAGGGATATTTTATTTGATCTTTAGCGTGTCATATTTGCATTATAATAATTTATCATTTTGCCTTTTTAAAATCTAATTGTACTGTCTGCCATCTCCAGTTGAAATCATAGTATATAAAAAGAAAGCCCTCAAAAATGATTCTTGAGTAAAAATAAATTTTAAAAATTATTAGAATAGTTAGGAAAAATACGTACAGTAAAACTGAGTGTCAGGCCATTAGCAGTACAGCCAAACTATTGATCAGAAAAGAAAAAAGTTAAAATCTGAAATACTTCATTTATTTTTACTTTTGTTTATTCTTTAAAAAGATAGGTCACATAAATATTTTTAAAAAGTAAAATATACTAAAATAAAGCAGAGTAAAGAAATTAGAAATAAAATAAGGTAGAAATGAGGGAACACTGTTGAATAAATACAGATGGATATTTTTTAAACTAATGATTATATTAATATATTTAATACAAATATTCCTGAAATATTTTTAAAAGCAAGCACTTATGTAGAACTTTCTGTGTGCCAGGAAAGTCTGCTATATCTTGACACATTGCTTCTCACAAATCCATTACAGGTAGATACTTAATAATCCTCATTTTACAATGATGGAGACAAAGAAATAATTCATTTAGTATTGAATAGTCAAGAGGCAGTGTTTGATTTCAAATTCAGGTTATCTGACTCCAGAATTTATGTATTATACCAGTATGATGTATGACCACTCAAACTTATGTGTCTTGTCCCTCATAAATAGAATAAAAATATAATAAATATTATTTTAATATAAAATTTAAAATAAAATTTTTCAGTCTGGGTGTGGTGGCTCACACCAGTAATCCCAGCACTTTGGGAGGTGGGCGGATCATGAGGTCAAGGGATCGACACCATCCTGGCCAACATGGTGAAACCCATCTCTACTAAAACACAAAAACCAGCTGCGCATGGTGGCATGTGCCTATAGTCCCATCTACTTGGGAGGCTGAGGCAGGAGAATTGCTTGAACCTGGGAGGCGAAGGTTGCAGTAAGCTGAGATCATGCCACTGCACTCCAGTTTGGCGACAGAGCAAGACTCCTTCTCAAATAAGAATAAAAAACAAAAAAAACTATCAAATGTTTTAATGTGAATACTAGATATTTCTCGCAATCAGTTATACAATTGATCACATGGTGGGTTTCATTTGTTCATGATAGAACAGATACAATCTTATTTGAAAACATAACATGGATTCAGAAGCCCTGATGAAGGTGTTGGGGGACTAATTCTAACAGTTTTAACAGCTGTGTGTCATTCATGTTCTTTTTCACATTAAATTAGTTAAAGTTGAAGATACGATGTATTGTTACCCTATGAAAGAGTTCACCTTCGAAAGAAAAAAAAAACTCTATGGAAACATTGGCTCTCTCTTTTGTAAAGTCAACAGCCTTATCATAGTACCGGGGGAGACGTTAATGGGAGAAATATGAAGATGTGATGATAATGTGAAGGTCTGATTGAGGGAGTGGAGATCCAGACTCTCCTGGGGTAGAGCCCTTTCCTGTGGAGCTTTATGGCACTTTGCTACTGCTATCAAGCTTTAAATACAAATTTCACAGTGACCTTTTAAAGACAAAAATAGTTCTTTGTCATCATTTCCCCATTTCTTTTTCCTCCTTTTGTCACACTTTCATGTTAAACTGCTTCTGTGTATCTTTGAAATCTCCAAAGAAATCACCTCTGCACCATAGCCTTCAGCAAATGGTGCTGGAGAAGGCTGGAATGGATGTAAAGGAGCAGTACATTTTCCCTAGAGACTGTGAATTTGTATAGCTTTAGCAGCTACAAAATCAGCTATATTCAACATGAGAATTTAAAAGAATATGAGATGACTTTGTTCTAAAAATGAAAATTTAAAAGGATATGAGGTGACTTTGTTCTAAAAATGAAAATAATTTTTGAAATCTCTGAGCATTTTCAGAACACAAAATTATAAATACCTACTATAAGGATGAATACTTGTTATTATTGTGTCATATTAATTTTGAGATTTTTATGCCTTACAACAAAAGTGTTATATTTTGTCATCCTCTCTTCTTATCATCTTCTGTTTTTCTATTTCCTTTTCATTTCTCATACCTTTCATTTCATTGTTTTGGGTCTTGAGAATGTAGAAATTAACGAAAGGTCTTTCATACTGGATTGGGAGGATAGGAGACTTCTGAGCATTTTGACAAGCAAAATTTTTTCAAAGATAAATTGCTACTTCATATGAAAATGCCTTTTATTTAAAACGGTAACAAAATGAAATCAATACAGGCATATCTCAGAGATGATCTGGGTTCAGTTCCAGACCACCGCAATAAAGTGAAATTGCAATAAACTCAGTCACACGAATTTTTTGGTTTTCTGGTGCATGTAAGTAATGGTCACATTATACTGTAGTCTATTAAGTTTTCAATAGCACCATGATGTCATGCATAAAAATGTGCATGTATTAATTTAAAAGCATTTTATTGCTAAAAATGCTAACAATAATTTGATCCTTCGGTGAATCACAATCTCTTTGCTGTGGAAGGTCTTGCCTCACTAGATGTTGATGGCTGTTGACTGATCATGTGGTGGTTGCTAAAGTTTGGGGTGATTGGCAGTTTCTTAAAACAACAATGACATTTGCTGCATTGATTTACTGTATTACTAAAGATTTCTCTGTAGCATGACATACCATTTCGTAGTATTTTACACGTAGTAGATCTTCTTTCAAATTCTATATGTGTAAAATGGTAGCCAATTGCAGCTCCAAAAATTGGAGGCAATCCTCTCAAGCCTTGTCATTGCTTTATCAATGAAGTTTATGTAATATTCTAAACCCTTTGTTGTCAGTTCCACAGTGCTCACAGTGTCTTTACTAGCAGTAGATTCCATCACAAGAAACCACTTGCTGTGCTCATCCATAAGAAGCAATGCTTTATCCATTCAAATTTTATCATGAAATTGCAGCTATTCAGTCACATTTTTAGGCTTTACTACTACTTCTGGTTTTCTTGCTATTTCTACCACATTTACAGTGATTTCCTCCACTGAAGTCTTAACCCCCTAAAAGTTTTCCATGAGGGTTGGAATTACCTTCTCCCAAACTCCTGTTCATGTTTATATTTTGACCTCCTCTTATGAATCACAATTTCCTTAATGGCATTGAAGATAATAAATCTTTTCCAGAAGGTTTTCAAGTTACTTATCCCAGATCCATCAGAGGAATTATCTATAGTAGTGATAGTCATACAAAATGTGTCTCCCTAATAAGAGTTGAAAGTCAAAATTACTCCTCGACTTCTGGTCTGCAAAACAGGTGTATTAGCAGGCATGCAAACAACATTAATCTCCTTGTACATCTCCACCAGAGTTCTTGGATGACCAGGTGCATTATCAGGTGAGCAGTAATATTTTGAAAGGAATCTTTGTTTCTGAGCAATAGTTCTCAACAATAGGCTTAAAGTGTTCAATAAACTGCTATAAACAGATGTGTTGTCATCCAGACTTTGTTGTTTTATTTATAGAGCACAGACAGAGTGAATTTAGCATAATTCTTAAGGGCCCTAGTGTTTTGGGGGTGGTAAATTAGCATTGGTTTTCATCTAAAGTCACTAGCTGTATTAGCTCCTAACAAGAGAGTCAGACTGAACTTTGACTTGGAAGCCAGGCATTAACTTCTACTCTCTAGCTATAAGAGTCCTAGAAGACATCTTCTTTTAATAGAGGGCTGTTTTGTCTACACTGATAATCTTTCGTTTAGTTTAGTCACATTCAGTAATAGATAGCTAGGTTTACTGGATAACTTGCTGTAGATTCTACATCAGCAATTGCTGCTTCACCTTTTATTTTTATGTAATAGAAGTGGCTTATTCTCTTAACTTCATAAGCCAACCTCTGCTAGCTTCCAACTTTTCTTGTGAAATGTCCCCACCTATCTCAGCCTTCACATAATTGAATAGAGTTAAGGCCCCTGCTCTGGTTGAGGTTTTGAATAAGAAAATGGTTAGCTGGTTTACTCTTCTATCCAGACCACTAGAACGTTCTTCGTATCAGCAACAAGGCTGTTCTTACTTCTTATCATTTGCATGGTCACTTTTAACTCCTTTCAAGAACTTTTTTTGCATTCAAAACCTGGCTAAGTGTTTGATGCAAGAGGACTAGGTTTTGGTCCACCATGGCTTTCAACGTGGCTTCCTCACTAAGCTTAAACATTTCTAACTTTTAATGTAAAGTGAAAGACGTGAGACTTTTTTTTTCACTTCAACACTTAGACATTGTAGGGCTATAAATTGGCCTAATTTCCATTTTGGTATGTCTTATGTAATGGGCGTGCTTTAGAAGAGGGAGAGGGGGGACAGGAGAATGGCCAGTTGATGAAGCAGTCTGTACACATACAACATACAGCAATTAAGTTTGCCGTCTTATATGGACATGGTTTGTGGTATCCTGAACAATTACAGTGGTAACATTAAAGATCACTGACCTCAGATTGCCAAAAAAGATATAATAATAATAACAAAACAGTATGAAATTTTGCGCGAATTACCAAAATGTGGCAGAGACATGAAGTGAGCATATACTGTTGGAAAAATGGCACCAATAGACTTGCTCAACAGAGCATTGCCAAAAACTTCAATTTATAAAAATCACAGTATCTGCAAAGTGTGGTAAAGTAAAGCATAGTAAAATGAGGTATGCCTGCAAATAATCCTAATCGTTTTTATATTGCATATTACAAATAGTTTAAATGGAAATAGACTATTTTGAAACATTTTTATTTTAGCAAATATATCTGGATCAGTTGACCCAAAAGATGAGAGGGGAGAATTGGTTTGGAAAGCTTGTATACATATAATTGTGACTTGAAAGCTTTCTGGGCCACTGACTAGCATTAGTAATATTTTGAAACATTTTGTTGCATCTAGGCAATATGTGGTAGAGGCTTGAAAAACACCTTCTTGAGTCCACACAGCTGAAGAACAAACTTGATTTACTGAAAATGCATTTAAAAATAAGAGCTTAAGTGTAAACTGTAGTTTGGAGTGTGACAGAATATTCTTAGGAAAATGAGCAGGTTATTAGGGTATTTACTAGCATGTTAATAATACTTATTTCTAAGTAGTAGAATACGTGGTAGTCATACTTTTATTCACTATGCTTTTCAGCTTTTTTCTTTGCACAGAGAAATTAAATGGCTTTTTCAATGGATATATACACATACCCTCCCCATTGCTAGAGTCACAAAAAGAGAACCCTGCAACCTAGGCTATCAATGCTGAATTTGAGTCCCAAAGGATAACTTATTTAATTTAATAAATATTTACAGAGCATTTATCTTGTGCTAGGCACTGTGGCACTGTTGTAAGTTCTTGCTGTACAGCAATGAACAAAAACAGACAAAAATTCCCAATTTTTCTCATTCAAGTATTGACAGACAAAAAGTTAATAATGTCTTAGGTTATAGTATATGACAAAATACAGCCCTAGAAGATAAGCCGAAGTGGACAGAGTGGAGAGTGGGTGGAGCAGGATGCACTCCAGCTGCAGTGGTCAAGAAGGGCTCTGGGCTGAAACTTGAATGGATTAAGGGAGAAAATCCTGTAACCTTTTATGAGAGAGTGTGTGTGTGCACGTGTGTGTGTGTGTGTGTATGCATGAATGTATACGTAGTGGGGGATAATGTGACTAAATTAGAGCAAGAGGAGTGTAGATAAAGAGAAGTTGCCAGGGTCCAGATTCTGCAGTGATATGGGCAGACATTTTTAGATTTGGAGAGGTAAATGAAAAGAATGCTTCATGGAAAACTGCCTGTCTTTGTGCAAAAGTAGATGCAGCTAACAATGTTAGGAGGCCATGGCAATAGCAAGAGATGGTTGTAGCTTGTACATGCAGCAGTGGTGAAAATGGTCAGAAATTGTGAGATTTTGGGTGTATGATTTTAGGAGAAAATATTACCGATTTGAGAATTCATGAGTATCGCCTTAGTTTTAAACATTTCAAGTTTTAAATTCTGATTTTCCATGACATATTGGTTTCTCTGGGATGTAATTTAAAAGCACAAAGTGTCTGACAGGTCAAATGCAAGAATTTAATCTAGTTGACGTGCACATGTAAATACGATTGGAAGCACTGTTATTTGGAGGTATGTCTTGAAGATATATGTACCCATTTTTCTTTTTGAAAATGCTTCTTTTTTCCATGTGATGACACATGACAGAGGATACCCTAAGATAAATGTCAAGGTAGAACTGAATCACTCATTTCTTATTCAGGAATGTAGCTTTAATGGCATGATACTATTATAAATATTTATATTGAAAACAAATGATAAGAAATGGATAGATGTTCACTTATATTTTTATTGTAATAAAATAGATTCTTAAAATAGTGTTAACATTTTTAAAGAAGATAAGTTTTATTTATAATTGTATAGGATGGCAGTTAAGTCTTCTCTAGCCTTAGATGAATGATACTTTTGGCATATACAGATTAATCACAAAGTAGACTAATAAATTAATTCTAAAGGTCAGTTACAATAACAGTATTTTTAAGCTTATTGCTATTTTGAGTGTATATTATTATAAATGACATCACTCCTTTTTACTTTGATTTCAGAAGAAAGTACTTGAGTGACTATTTACAAAGCAGAAATTAAAGTGACTCACATGCTTGTTTGCATTTTCCTCAAGAGAAAAATTATCAGGAGTTTAGCTGGCTTTTTTTAGTGTCTGCTTTTTGCTTCCATGATGATTATCATAGGAAATGGTGTATGTAATCTACATTCAAATTGTTTATATGTATGGTTCAGAATTTGAGACTGATAATCTGGAATGCAAATCAAAATGATTTGGCATCTGAAAGTTCTTTGCATAAAAGTGAACTGAATATCAATTCTGTAATATAGTTCCATTTTTATTACAAAATGGCATGGTTACACTTTTTAAAGTTTATTGTATTTATCTTTTATTTATGCTCATTAAGTTGTGCAAATCAAGTTCTTTTCCTTTTTTATTAAATGACACCCACAGTTAGATGATTTTAGTGGAATAGACATTTTCACAATGTAATAGCCCTTCAGCTAGAAAGAACAGAGAATGGCAAGATATTTATCAGAAAATAATCATCAAGGTGAATAAAAAGACATTCTTTCTCGAACAGCGTGTTTTCGCTCTGTCACCACCTTCTTCTCCTTTTCCTTTGGCATTTTCTCTATAGCAGTTCATGATTAATGACTATAGTGCTGCTTTATTGTCTCAGTACTATTCACTTCAGGTGAAACAAAAAGCTCCTTATGATACCATCTGATTGACTCATTTAGCTTTTTTTCCAACCAGGCTGCATTGACTATACATTCAGATATCAATTAGGAAAAAAATCTGTAGAAAGCTGTGCTTAGCAGTTTATTGACAGGTGGCACCAGTAGTTCTTTGCTTGCTTCCTTGATTTGTGGATTTTTTTCCCCTTGATTTTCAGTATTTGAGCGTTTTAACAGTGATTAAATATTATTTGGTATGAGAGGGAAGATAACTTCAGTTTGCCGTCATAATCATTGGGATTTTTCTGGATTATCTAAACCAGGATGTGAGAATTGCTGTTGTAATAGTGGCATCAAAAAACTTATTTATTTATTTATTCATTCATACATTCACTCATATTTATCCAGTGCTTACCATGTGCTAGGTGCTAGCTTGGTGAAACCATGAAGAAAGCTCATTCTTTCTATGTGAATTCTATTTACTTATTCTCACACTCTCTGTTAGCTATGACAAATGGTGAATAATTTTCAAACCTAAACTTTTATAAATGCATTTTTCCATTCTTCATATGGAGTTATTCTCCCTTGGTCCTCTAATTTCTGATCATGATTAACTTCCCATCAGTACTGCTCACTTAGCTTGACTACAGAGAAAACACAGAGCATATAATGTGGATTTTCAGGTGCAGGAGAATAAGCCTCACAGTGGAGACTTTTAGTAGCCTAATGGCAACAAAAGACCACAATGCAACCATTGCTTCTGCAGAAAGACAAACATTTTTTATCACTGACAAAAGGATTTATCTGGACTTTTAAATATACTTGCATCATCCTTTTTGCATAGATACACAGATATATTTCTATTTCAGCATTCTTCAGACAGCAATAACAGATAAAACAGACATTTAAGAATGTCATAAAAGAGAGCGTTACTCAAATAATGATATAAAGACAAATGAAATACCAGCTAACACCAAAGAGAATATAGTACACTTTATAGCAGTACAAATAGACAGTGCATTTTCACAAAATGGAGATTGCCAGTTGTGTTTATTTATTGATTCATTAGCAATATTTGCAATATTTGCAGCCAATCCCAATAGTTCTCAATCCTGTAAATCCATTTCACTGCAATTACAACTAATACCCAGAATCTCAAAATCTGACAACTTTTCAAATAATAGAAAATTATAAAACAACAACACAAAACCAGAAAATCATGGAAAACCATTTTTTCCTCATTTCTAAGTAAGATTAATTGAAGTCTCTATTCAATTTCATCAGATGGCTGTGTGTATGGGTTAAATTTTCCATAACTACATTCCCCATTTTACATTCCACAGTGGCAAAAATCCACCAGAAAACATAAGGTAATTCTTGATTTGATACCCAATATCTAGTACAGTCTGACATAAGCTCTTAATAAATAGTTGTCAGCGTTATACCACAGTGAAAAAATGAATACATTAAGTCAGAATTCAACTAAAATGAGGCAATTCATAGATTCTATCTTGGATAAATAAATTCACCAATTATTATGCATCACATGCAAACATGGCTCCTTTTCCAGGGAAGTTTCTTTCAGTCGATTCATTTCTACTTACTGCGTGGTTGTCCAAAAATACATTTCCCACAAGGCATATGTTATATTGAAGAATCAGCAGGGGGATCAACATTAGAAAATGCATTCCAGTTTCTCAATAGGCACCATTACTTGAGTCGATTCCAAGAACATTTGCTCTGGCCATATATAAATGTAATTTTAAAAATCCAAACATTGAATTTAAATTACTTTTGAATTATCTACCATTTTGGTTTAGCTAATCTTCATTTGTTAGATAATTCAGAGTTGGCATTTTGTATTCATGATTATGGTTTGAATATATAAGTAAGATTGTTTTTAAATGCTGTCATTTACTGGAAACCAAATTAAGTGCTACGCTTGTCCACTATGATGAAAAATTTAATTCTCACTGATTTGTAAGTTATTATATAACAACAGAATTTCTATATTGTCAGAAAGCAATCTCAAAAATAATCTGTGAAGAACAATGCACAAAATGAAGAGATTGTGAGCTCATGAGGTTTTAGTCTAGGCCTTTCTTATTATGCTATTTAAAGTTCTTCAACTGGGTTGTATCATAAGCCCTCAATGTTTTCAATAGGTTCTCAGAAATTTCAACTAAGTGAAATGATGTGCAGCAGGTCCTCAAATAACATTATTTCCTTTGATGTTGTTTTGTTTTAAAGTTGATGAGAAAAAAAATGGCTTTTTCATACATCATTTCACTTAAAATTATAGTTTCCAAGAACCTATTGACAATGTCAAGTGAGGACTTACTGTATATATTTTAAAAACTTTTCCCTATTTTATTTTTGCAAAGGAATATTGCTGATCAGTTTACAAGGTTATGAATTTACTCTGTAGACATATCAGCTTATTGATCAAGTAAAGTTTTGGGTGGATTCATCATGTAACTGATGGCTCATACGTAGTGGTAAGTCACTGTTTCCCAAAACAAAGTTTCAATGCAATAGTCCGTTACACCTCAAAATTCTTCTTAAAACATTTTAGACTTTTTCTATTCATTATATAGTATGAGATAATAAAAGAATGAGTTGTTTATACATTGATGCTGATGAAAAGAAATAGGTTGTGCTTTTGTGTTTCAGGTGCTCCCTTTTGTTTTACTCCCAATTGAAAAACAGAAAAGAGGACTGGGAGATGGGAGTTCTAACTTCTTTCAGTCACTCTCTGTGTAGCATGAGGAAGTCAGACTTTCCCTGGGGATCATTTGTAAATTACGAGTATTCAACTAGATTTTAAAAATGAGATTTTGTTTAATAATACTGAGGGACTGTGTTAAAGAAACTTCTCTTCCTGGGTCCCAAGAGGCATGGTTTCAAATACAGGAATTTCCTTTGAGCACCTCCTCCATGCCTCCATCCAGAGACCAGAGGGGACTCAAATGCGGGATCTCCCCTACTCCCCCGCCTCTTTGAGCACCTCCTCCACATGGGCCAGGTAAAATTCTGTCTGATCTTCCTGTGCACAGGAAAGCCAGGTGGGGCTCTTTTGTCCCAAATTCCCTGGAAAGCTCTGGGAGGAGGGGGCTCTGTAAGTCAGGGTTGTAGAACAAGTAGCCAATTGGGTATCAGAGTCAAAGATCAATCACTCCAGAGGAAGTGTGAAAGAACTCCTCTCATTGGACAAGAACATGAATTGGGAGGGAATAACTCAAGGGTTAAAACTTCAGCTGCTCCTACCTGAACCATTCCTTCTCTGGGTCTCCTCCCACCACAGCGTGGGAGCTGTCTTCTTTCTCTCTCTCTCTCTGTCTAATAAATCACTCTTCCGCAAAGCTCTTTGGGTCCATGATATTTATTTGAATAGTAAACTCACCGTGCCTCTGGGGGGTCCCTTTCCCCATTCTTCAGGGTTAGAGGGCCAAGAACCTGCGAGCTCTGGGTAACCACCCCCCCCACAAAAAAGATAGGGGTTTTCTTTCATGAAGAGCTAAGACTCTCCATTCTTTTGCAATGCTTGGACCTCATATTATTTTCTTCTTCTTCCTTGTCTCACTTCCTTGGCCTCATACCTTGTGAAAGACAGGAGCCCCATGCACTTCACTTTCTTTAGTGTCTATCCTGGTCCTGTCAAAGAAGCTACATACTGCCAGTTTCCCTAAATATACTTAATTGTCTGTTCAACTAAAGGATTAAAAGCTTACTGAGGAAAAGAATCATCTTGTACATTAATACATCCAAAGAACCCAGCATTTTTCCTGGCAAATAGGTGCTCTAAAATATTTGTTGAAAAATGAAAATATGTCCAAGGATCCTGTGTCTTTAATCTTCTTTGTGTGACGCTTTGCTTTGCCAAGAGTGTAAATCTTTGCTCAACTGTAACATTATTCTAGCTTATTAAAGGGTAGGAACTTCCTTATTGCAAATGCATTGCTGGGAGCTATGTAAATGCATGGCTTGGGACTAAAAGCCACAGTGGTATCAATATCCAGGATATTCGCATGATGCCAGTAAACAAAATGAAAACTCTAAGGAGAAAAAAATGGATCCAAGTCAGCTCTCTTGAGAGACTTTCTTTTTTTTTGATATATACAATGTAAAAACACTGAATGTTACCTGTAGGGACAGAGACTTTTTCTCCAGTATATCCCTAGCAACTACAAAACTGTCTACAACTGTAGAATGAAATGTTACATATTCTTCAGTCTAGTTGACTTACTATTGTCATCAATATGTGATTATTAAGTTATTTAAAACATGTAATTGAGAAAAAGGTTTTTAAAACATAAGTAGTAACCACTGGGAAACAGCAACAACGAAACCTCAGGAATCACTCACCTTTCATTTTACATATGGAAAATAGAAGCTCAGGTAATCTGAGGCGTACCCAGAGTCCCATAGTTTATTACGTAGACTCGGCCTCTTTGTTTTCATCTCATTAATTTCACATCACGGAACTTAACGTACTTTTATGTGCTTCTGTAAAATGATAAAAGCTTTTTGTTTCTGTGGAATATTTCTGTCGTCACAATGTAAATCATAGGAAGTAATTTTATTTATAAAATTAGTAGTAGTATATAAAATTAGTAGTAGTAGTATATAAAATTACACAGACTGTGATCCTGTAAAGTAAAATGTATTTACATGTATTTTTCCAACTCGAAATGGGTCATCCTATTTGGCTTCTGTTTTAGGATGGATCATATATTTTTGCAAAGACTATTCAGACAGAAGGTAATCTTTATTTGTTAATTGGCTGATATGGTTTGGCTCTGTGTTCCCACCTGAATCTCACCTTGAACTGCAATACTTCATATGTGTAAGAGTGGGACCAGGTAGAGGTAATGGAACGATGGGGGCAGTTTCCCTCATGTTGTTCTTGTGATAATGAGTGGGTCACACAATATCTGATGGTTTTATAAGTGTCTGGCATTTCCCCTGCTTGCTCTCATTCTCTCTCCTGAAGCCCTGTGAAGAGGTACCTTCTGCTATGATTATAAGTTTCCTGAGGCCTCCCCAGCCATGTGGAGCTATAAGTTAATTAAACCTTTTTCTTTATAAATTATCCAGTCTTGAGAGTTTCTTCACAGCAGCGTGAGAAAGAACTATGACAGTGGCTCTTGCCATAGTGATACAGGGTAATCAGTCTTTGTCTCCTTAACCAACCATCGGAATTCAAGGAAGCAGGTGCAAACCCCTAGTGTGACATTCTGCAATGAGTTCTATGGCTCTGGTGCCAACGTGGAAGCTCAGCTGGGCAGCAGTGAGAACAGAACTGCAAATTAGAGCTGTGTCCTTTTTATTTATTTAATATTGTCACTCTGATGAACCTATTGATGCCTGGGCATTTTCAGTTCCTCAGTAGTTCAGCTTGTGACCTTTATCTTTACTCTTCTTAGAATTTCCCTTGATTAAATAATTGACAATAATTATCAGACAATGGGATGATCATCCTTGTCATAAATGTATCATCTTTATTTTCCAGTTATAACTATGATTGTGATTTCAAGGCAGAAACATAAATGTAATTTTGAAGTAAATAAACATAATTTATTTGGTATATTTTTATAATAATTATATGGCATATTTCTTTAACTGTGTCCTTATGACCTCACAAAGGCTCCATGTCCTAGTACCATCACATTGGTGGGGACACAAATATTCAGTCGATAGCAGAGTTGGTTAAAATGACTTCTTGAAATCCAACTTGACTTCTCTGGCTCCTCCTGAAGAGAAAAGACAGGTCTAAGTGTAGATGAAACATCATTCAAGAAAATGTTCTATGCTTCTTCTCTCTTTATAAGTACCACATACTAAGATTGTGTGCTAAGTTAGATTAACTGTGTGAACTCAAATTTGAATAGGCTGCTTTGAAATGACTGAAGCCAGTCCATTAGTCAGTCTTCATTTGTGTTTGCCTATGTGATGGATTTCATTGATGTGAATTTATACTAATGGCTGATTGACAGTTTAAATAAGCATGTTCGAATTTAGAATTGAGAAGTGTAGTGTAGATTAATATTTGTCAAATTTGGGGGAGTATAGGAGTCCCCTGTAAAGCTTGTTAACACAAATTACTAAATCCTAGAAGTTTTTGATTTAGTAGATCTGGTCTAAGGCCCCAGAATTTGCATTCCTAGTAAGATCTCAAGTGATGCTGATGCTGTTTTCTATGGACCACAGTATGAGTAGCACTGGCTTAACTTCCAGAGGTTGCTATGATACTAGCAGTTTTCTTCTTAGGAGACCAGAGAGCACACATCCCTCATTGTGGTCTATGTGCTATGTCCCAGAGAACTACTTGTCTTCTTTTTCACAGGTATTTGTTCTCTGTACTGTTTTGCATTCCCCGTTAGAAAGGACTTTGTCTGAGATTCCATTATTGCAATCTTTAATTAGCTCTAGATAGGGTCTGGATTACCACATAGAAGATTTGTGTCCTCACAGCTATACAGAGTATTGAGGACTAATTTTTAAAGTACAGGCTGCTCGTGCTTACTCACACTTAGAAATTCTAGGATTTTCTGTTAAGGAGGCTTGTATTCCTTGTATGATACTTTAGCATAGCACCTGTCCTCATCCCTGGGACACAGTATGTCCTTAAAAACCATCACTGTCAAATGAGAGGTGGGATGACTGAACAAACAGTTTTAGCACCATGATTAAACAGCTTTTAGATCTTTTCCACACTGATGGGGCAGAAGAAAGCTTTCTCATCTACTGAGACAAATTTTGCACATTTTCTTGGCTAAATGGTACTATACTATTGCTTTAGTGAAGTTGAATATGGCTTAGGGAGCTCTGTCTGGGTGAGGAGTATATTTCTGATGTATACTCAGAAGCAAGTTATATTTAGCAAAGTGGTAAAATTGCTTTTTCCTATTAGCCTAGCCCTGTCAAAAAGTTTGAATTGGGCCATTTTTCAAATTTAAGAATGTATTGTACTCTCATTCTACATTTCTTTTGAACTTTCTGCAAATGCTTTATAAGCATTATCTTGTTTTTCCTTACAACACCATTCAGAGGTGTGTGACCAGTAGTGTTATCCTCATTGTACAGGCACGTAGAAGTTAATTGACGTTCTTTGGGTCATAGAGAAGCAGGGAGAGTCAGCAATAAAAGAAATATTAGCCTGCTTCCTTAGAACATGAGCACAGTGGCTGCCACAGCACTCCTAACCCTGCCCTTTCACCGCTTAACATAGAATATCCTTTCCAGGAGATTACCTATGGGAAATGAGGCTTCTTGAGAAATGTTTGCATGGATTACTGGAGGCCCAACTTAGGGTCAAGTAAAAACATTCCTTTTTTTTGAGACGGAGTTTCGCTTTTGTTACCCAGGCTGGAGTACAATGGTAGGATCTCGGCTCACCGCAACCTCCACCTCCTGAATTCAAGCAATTCTCCTGCCTCAGCCTCCTGAGTAGCTGGGACTACAGGCACGCCACCATGCCCAGCTAAATTTTTGTATTTTTAGTAGAGACGGGGTATCACCGTATTAACCATGATGGTCTCGGTCTCTTGACCTTGTGATCCACCTGCCTCAGCCTCCCAAAGAAATATTCTTTTGCTTATGATTTAATAAAGCATTACAAATATATTTTAGAGTTAAAAAGAGATTTAGGTAATTCCAAACCACCAAGAAGTTACTGAAAAGTTTCTATGATTTTGGTTATTCATGTGTACCCTCTTAGGCACCCAGGCTCACACACAATACCTCATTTCTTTTATAGTGTGCCCCAAATACTGTTGGAAGACGGTCTGCTATGAGCCTCTTGTGCTTCTATGTGTCTTGCTAAGTATGCCAAAATTCCCAGATCCTGACCATTCTTTCACCCTGGCCACTTATCTAAATTGTTTATGCAGCTGGCAATTCCGCAAAGTGAGATAATGCCTCACAGTGTTGAATTACATTGTCCTGCAAAGTATTCAGTCTCTCTTTGGACAAAGAACAGGCCTGTTTACTGCTTGCTATAAAAGTGGCAGTTTTCTTAAGCTTGAAGTTCTTCAGCTGCAGTGCAACCCTTTGTTTGAGTAGCCATCTGGGCCCATCATATTGCCTCACGGACTTTGGGGCTTGGGGAACCATCAGAGATATGCAGATATGCCTCCTATTGCTTTTGATGTGCTGAATAAAGTCCTTTGTCTCTGATCCAGAAGTCTCACGTCTTCTGTCACGCAGTCATGGATCTGTGACAATCGAGTTTGTGTGTTCATTCCAGTGGAAATTCTGCTTCTGGCTCTCAAACATATTTAAATAAGGCAAAATCCCCATAGCTATACTTAGTTTTTTTCCGATAGACCCTTCCAAAATTTTAGGTCATTTTAGGGGAGAAGTTTTATTTCAGCCACATCATGATGTTCAATGAATTAATTCTTTAGAAGGATAAAATCAACATAAAATGAAATTATCAGCAGTGCAAGAGATTTGGCCTAGGAACCAAGAAGACATATTTTCTGCCTCTGGTGTCATTATTATTTTGTGGCTTGTAGAAGGAATATCAGGGCTTCTGTGTCTCAGGCAATTGTCACAAATGCAAATATCCACTGTTGATAGCAGCTGGAGATGAACTCAGTGCTGGGCTAAGGTGATATGGGCCAGACTGACAGCCGCGTATGCTACAGTAAGACACAATTCTAAGGTATTGCTCTTTGCCGTTTCCAGTGTTGTTGTGAGTTGTCTGAAAGCAAGAGCTATGTGGTTTTTATCTCTGTTTCTCTGCATCACCAACCACAATGCCTTCAACTTAGAGATGTTATTAAGCACCTGTCAAATAAATGAAACCAAAGGCCTTATTGGTGGAGGATGTATGTTATAGTCTGGAGTAAATGTGCCTGGGCTCAAATCTCAACTCTGCCACTTAAAACTGCACATTTGGTCAGTTTCTTTAATCTCTTAGTGTCCTTATTTGTAAAGATGACATAATAATAGTACCTAACTCAGAGTTGTGAAACTTAGAACCCAGAAAATACTCAATAGTTGTCAGTTATTGGCACACAAAGATTAGAACTCCATATAACTCTGGTTCTAAAACATTCAAGAAAGAAAACTGCTCTTGATGATTTGTTCTAAATTGCTTATAGTAATTGTGGGTCCAAATTTGATTTACACTATAGTCAATTGCAGCCATATTTTAAATCTTAAATCTAAATTTATTGTAGACTGCAAAACTCACTTTGTGCTTATTTTAAAGGTGGATACGTACACTCTTGAGAGCTGGATGAAATTGTAATATTAAGCTAGATTTTTATCTCATAATTATTACTCATCCTTTGGCAACATAAAAGTCTTCCCACTGCTTTATGTAAACATTTCCCCCACATTCACCACCTTGCCCGACAGCATAACTAATTCTGAGTCAAAATCAACACAGGCTGTCAATTCAGTATGCATAATATCTGGTTGGTTCCATATTTACCATTTGTGGAGGTGAAAGTGGTGTATTTCACGTAGAAAACCTGCGTTTGGGTCATTTAAATCCACTACACAGTCCTCCTCCTTGAGGAAAAGTTTCCCTCACTCCTCTTATTGCTACCTAAATTTTGAGGTCTTGTAAAGAAAACTTTACTCCTAGATTCAGACTGTTTCTTTACCCATCTTATAGTTGTTTCATTTTACAGCACTCTTATAAAGCATAATATCTTGTGATAATATCTACAATCAACACAGATAATGTTGTATTACCAAAATTGCTGGAAATCCATTATGCCCTATATATGGAGTAAATGAGCAGCAAATCTACACAGCTGCTGCTAACTACTCTTTTAGACTTCTCTTTAGTTAAGTAATGAATCTTTATCGACTTCCTGAATAATTTACTCCTAAATGCATTAAATTGAATGTGAAAGGAAGTTTTACAAAATGAGACAAACCAGTTCTGGGAGTTGATGATAATCTTAAAACTTCTATCATGTTCTTTAAAAAAAAAAAACCACTCAGTTTTTCTCTTCTGGTCTGAGCTTCATGTGATATAAAAGCATTAGCTTTAAGAAACATTTTAAATAACTACACATCTAGAGTTATACAATTCAATTGAATATAAATAGAGCAGATGCTTCTGAAATTATAATAAAAATAAGTTGGCCATTCTAATTTTGCTTAATTCTATATTTATCTTAACCTGGCATTTTAAGAAAATCATCTATTGTTAAAAAAAAACTACAATAAAGAGGAAAGAAGCAATTTCATAGGGTTATTAAAAATAATGAAGTAACCACCTTGAACGAGGGGCTGGCCCTAGGCCAAACTAGTTATTGAAGCTTATCTTTGCAGCTATTCTCAGTTTCATGTCTCCATTTTCAACAGCTCTTTGCTGTCCTGGTTCTTAATTATAATGTTTATATTATTCAAAACTCAGAGTTGAAAAGAGCCTTGAAAGTTCCTTAATAATATTCTCTCATTAATTAAGAAAATGAGGCCAAAGTAACCCAATTGACATATATACCTTAGATTAATGGACTAGTTAATGGAAAAGAACAAGACTGAAATTAATACAATCCCTGAAAGGGGAAAAAAAAAAATCACAGCTTCATCTAATACACAGGAGCATCAAACTAAATCTTTTCTGGATAATCCTGGCAGAGGTTTTGCCTCCATGTCCAGACCAAGTGTTCCCTGATACAGCTAACACACCTGAGCCCTGTTTTCCCCACATGTCATAAGTTTCTTGTCCTTTCATTCTCAAGGTGATGAATAATAACACATGACATAAAATAAGCACTAAGCATGTCATCCCTCACACAGTCAATATTTATATTTTAATTAAGCTTTCTGTGTACACAGACATTTAATAAAAAAGGAAAGCATCTCCACTGCCATTTCAGGTAATGTGATAAATATACAAAGAGTATTTTGAGAAGGCTAGCTACTCAGTATCTCACAATTCATGACTATCAGGAAGATAACAACTGAGGCTACGGCAGTAACTAATGAGGTGATGCATTCAGCCTGTTTACAAGAAAGGGTTACAGCTGTGTTCCAATGAACAAGGAACAATGATTCACACAGCACAACTAAAACTGTACAGTTTACGATCCTTAATCACTGGTGTCTAAGTTGCTTTGTGAAGATTGATTTATTCTCTTTACATAAAATGAGGATTTCTAAGAGTCAAATATTGAGTTTTAAAAGGCCTGAGTCAAAAAAATAACACGTCAGTATAATTAAATCCTGCTCAGGACTCTAACAGAGAATAGACATCATTGTCCATTGTTGCCTAGTCTCTTGACTATTTCGATTTTATTTCCATTCCATCATTTGAATCATCAAAAAGTGATACTGCACAATGCCTTTGTTTTGTCACTTATCAAATTGTCACTATTGCCATTGTCTGTTTCTTTGATTATACTTTCTCAACAACTGTGAGCTGTTTGAGGACTGGCGCAAGATTGATTAACTATTTATCTCCAATATCTAGCAAGCAACCAGCACAGAAAATTTCAAAACTTTTCTATTTAATAATCTACAGTAATTATTTTGGTAAATAGGAAAAAGGTTATATATTCACACAGTGAAACTTGCAATAATACTTGAAGTCAGCTTTCCTTATTAATGTTGTTCTGATTTTATGTTGGCTTCTAATTCCTTTATCACATACATTTTTAAAATACCACGTTTCTTCTTAAATTGGATATATTCCCATCCCATTTGACAGAATAATTTGTTTAGTGATTCATTTGTTTACACTTACCAAAAATAGATATGCCAACTTATATAGTAAAAACAATTATTCTGATTCAATAAACAGAATAAAATCTAATTGTTTGTTCTTAAGAAAAAGACAGGAGAAAGTAATAAACACCAGACATTATAGTCTCCTATTCCTTTGCTCTTTCAAATGAAAGCAATAAAATTCCCTCCCCAACCAAAGTCCTTCTGATATTAGAGCAAAAAGGATATGTCACATACTAATAACATTCAGTGAGGTCTACAGGCAATATAATTCACCATAAAAGTTCTGTCTATGATGAAATATGGGAACAATAACCTGTGTTTTAGATAAAAGGCATAAACTGAGGGCATTATTTTCAGAGATAGATTTATTTTCTTAAAAAATTGGCAGAATTCGAATACACACACACACACACATCTCTCTCTCTCTCTCTCATCAACAAATCAACTCCTTTGCCTTTGTTTAGCCTCATCTCAGCTGGTAACCAAAGGCAAAATTTGACATTGACATTAGTGAACTGCATTTATTTGTAAGGGGAAAAATTATGATTTATTTTAATTACCTTGAAACTTTTGTTAAAAAGAAACCAATAGCAATGTGTTTATCCCAAATTTGCTTGTTTAAAAGAAAAATAAAAGGTTTTGAGGGAAGGTCACCAACATTAACAGACCATTTAAAATTCTTAATTTTAAATGTTCATTTGAATTAATCAACAATAAAAATTGATGTAGAGTACTAGAGAAAGAAATAGCCTGGGAGTCCAGAAACCTAATTCTAGATACATCCCTGCTACTAATTAAGTACTTGGCTTTGAGCAGGTTACTTAATTTAGTTGGTCCCCATCAAGTACTACTAATTCTTTTTGGCAAATATTTCTCAGTCATGTAAGGATCCTTAATACCTATATGATTACAGGTTGATAGCTGCTTCCACTGTCTTTAATTCACTCTCTCTCTACCTTCCTTTGGACCACAAACTCTGCTTCCTTCTAATGCTATTGATGTTTTTCACACCTCTGCCAAGATAATTTTTCTATAGAGCAAATCTCACTCAGCAATTCAAATGCTTCAGGGAAATGCCATTAGCTATGAGATACATGTAGAACTCTCACCTAAGCCAGCAAGCCCCCTATGACCTGGACTCTGCCTACCCATTTATACTTAAGTCTATCAGTTCCCATATGCGGCAAGCTATCAGCTCACATGGAATCACTAGAATTATTTGCCACTTCTTTTACACCTCACCTCTTGCTGTTTCTTCTCTGTATAATGCTCCTCTTTCATTTATCTGGCTAAATTGTTTTTCATACTTCAAGACTCAATTTACAAGCCACTTTGTCTGTGAAGTCTCCCCTGACCCATTCAGAAAAATCTTATTATACATAGACTGAGCTGATCTTACATTTCTGTTCTCATAGTTTTTTGTATAAACTATTCCTTTGAATGGGCATTTTGTTTTTATTCTCCATCATTACACCATTAATAATAATTAATTGTATGTCTCATTTTAAGGACTGAGATTTTGAAAGTGAGATTTTGTTACTTTTATTTTTGTCTCTGTCTTCATCCTCTTGAATAATACAGTGTATGATTCAATGTAGACATAAAAAATGTGTTATTAAATGGAATGTTAATAAATGGAAACTATTGTCCAATTTGATGACATGAGGTGTTGTTGAGGACGTGATATGGTCTGCAATTGTGTTGCTTGGAGTCTCTGAATAACCTAAAAGGTTGTACATGGATGTGCATGCATATCTATATGATCAGGAAAATGTCCGTAGTTTTATCAGGTTTCCAAACAGATCTATTACCCAAAGATTACATCTAGTTCTAATATTATGAGTCTAAATTTATAAACCAGCCTCAAAGTACAATAATCCAATTACCTCTAACCAGATTCTTCCTATCCAATAATTCAAGAGTCCATTAAAACAATCTCTGGCTCTGCCTTCTTCCATCGAATCTTTACCTTGCCACTTTGATAGCCCAAAGAGGAAAAGCAGAAGCAATGCTGTACTTTACACTTTGGTTTTAGCCTTTGAAGAATATTTTAATCAGATTGGTGCTGCAGAGAGATCGGAGCAGAGAAATAGACCAAGAAATTTCCACATGAGAATCTGAGTAGCAATTTGTCTTATGTTGGTCAGTTTTCTTAAAAGTGTCTAACTTTGTATCCACAATTTCCTACTTAGACAATTCATGTAATTCAATAGAATATTCTTAATTGACTTTCAGCATTTAAGAAACAAATTTTCACTTAATGACTATATTAAATATTTAGTATTCTACTTGCAAAATTCCTAGTGTCTGTTTGCTAAAAGAAATATTACCTTCTCTAATTCTGACATGAATATTTTACATCATTGTCTTGTCTTGAAATGGAAGTTTTATTAACAAATGCATAAATTTATGCTTGACGAAAGGCATGCTTCTAAGAAGTACTTTCTAGATGCAATTAAAAGCTTTATTTTGTAGCTCATTTTTTCTAATAAGATCAAATGAGTTATAACTTATTACATACATGGTCTTGTCATGGTCCTGTTTACTTGAATTTCTTTAGACTGTGGCAGTATAATTATATATATTGACTTAATTGTAGAATGTGAACAAAAATATAATTTTTCTATGGAAACACAATTTATCATAGTAGCCTGATAATTATTTTATAAAAGTGGCTTGTAATATAATTTGTTGGAAACATAAACATGAACTGTGTTCTATTGAAAATTATAATGTCATCATTAATTAATGTCCTTATATTAAATATTGATCATCAATGCAGCCTATAAAATGGTTCTAGGACACTGTAAAGAAAAATATCAAATTTACTGTTACTTAATGTTTTGAAAATGCAGATCAAGCTTCTGTATTGAAATCTTACCCCCCGATACTAAATGTTAAGCCTCCTATTTTTTTAACTGCTCCCAGAGACATGGCTGTGCCCTTAATTAGTATAAAGGCTCAGTGTATATACTATTCTTGGCTTAGAGTAAGAAATAAAATAGAAAACAGCGTTGGAATATTATACTTTTCTACTGAATTCCTAATTATTTCCTAAACTAAAAATATTAATGTTGCTTACACATTTTGTGTGTATTTTTTTTTATTTTGAAGTCATCTCATACAAAAGTTACCCTGTTCAGCAGATAACAGTGGCTGCTCTGATTAAAGAACCTAATTCAAGCATTTGGATTGAGGCTTTGGGCCGTTTGTCCCTCATTGTGACTCCTTTGAAAAACACTGGTATGGATCATTGATAACTTCTGGCTGGAACCAAGTTTTACAAGTAGAAACGTAAATAAGAATCTTTAAGTGAATTCAAACTTTCAGGTACAGCTAAAAATGTACCTTCAAAAATTGAACTCTATTAACTTAATTTTGATTTTTCTATTTACTGTAAGAATAATCTTTATTCTCTTCTACAATGATTTCAGATGATGAGAAATAAAAGGAACTAATGATCTCTGAATGACATCCCAAAAAATTGTTTGTGGAATTTATGATAAAACATTTTAATGATGATTCTATATTACATGAAGGCATTACTATCTTTCTATATTATCTACTCCAGCATCTTTCTTGATGAATAAGAGAAAAAGAGAATATATGAAAGCCAAATTGCATCTATTTTTTCAAAGTCTCTGTAGGATCTCTGGTAATTCTATGATATACTTTCTGGTTGTTTTAATTATTCATCTTTTCTACAAATATTTAGTCAGGCTCAGCTCAGCCCTTGACAGCTAGCTTGCTGGTCTTGTCCCCCAACATGTAGTAAACATTGAGCATTTACTACATGCTAGATTCTATTCTAGGCACTAAAATGTGAAAAGGAATAAAACATTAAAAACCTCTTAGCTTCATAGAACTTAATTTTAGTAGAAAAGATTGAAAATAAACAATCATAAATTTTAAAATACTATACATATGTATATGTACATACTATCACTGTATATGGTGTACATATTTCCATGTGTATATGTTTAATACATGCTATGGAAAAATAGATGTAAAGCAGGGAAAGGGGAAGGTTGTAGGAAAAAAGAATTGCCATATTTTAAATAAAGTGGTCTAGTAATGCCTCTTTTTGGTGACATTGAGCAAAGATCCTAAAGGAGTGAGGGTAAGCTACAAAGATAGTTGTGGGAAGAGAATTCTAGGCAGAGAAACCAGTGAGTGTAAAAACCCTGATAAAAGATGTACCTGGAGTGTTGATGTTCCAAAGAAGCTCTGAGAGGCATATGTGCTTGAGCAGAGTCAACTAGGGTCAGAGTCTTAGCAGTGAAAGTCGATGAACAATTGGTCATGGGCACACTATGCTAGGCTTTCTAGGCCACTGTAAGAACTATTACTTGTTTATTTTTATTTTTTGAGTAATATGAGAAGCTGTTGGAGAACTTTTAGTTGAAGAGTAACATATTCTAACTCCTGCTTTAAAAGGTTCGCTCTGGCTTCTGTGTTGGGAACTAAGAATAAAAGGGGGATCAGGGCAGGCAAATATGGACCAGTTAGTAAGCTATGGCAATAATACAGGCAGAAGGCATGGATGGCTTGGGTCAGTGTAACAGGAGAAGGAGGTGGTTGAGCCAAGGTCAGATTTTGAATCTATTTTGAAGGGATCCCATAGAACTTTCTGATGGCTTAAGTGTGGGGCATAAGACAAAAATAAACCCTATTTTTTTGCTAAACTTTAAAAAATGTGGTTGTAGAAAATCTTGTGTAAATAAAGTTCTGGACATATACAGCAGTTTACTTATAAGACTGTAGTATAAAAAGTATTAATGAGACTGAATGAGAAATGCACCTAATAAAATAAGAAATAAAAAGTATTTTTAAAATAAAATATTATTTATTTATTTATTTATTTTTTATTGCATTTTAGGTTTTGGGGTGCATGTGAAGAACATTCAAGATTGTTGCATAGGTACACACATGGCAGTGTGATCTACTGCCTTCCTCTCCCTATCACCTATATCTGGCATCTCTCCCCATGCTATCTCTCTCCAACTCCCCACCCCCCCCGATGAAATAAAATATTATTTATAAATACACACATATAAATATGTACACACCCAGTGTTCTGTGAAGGAACAAAATATCAACTGGGAGTGATAAATTTTTTTAATTTTAATGTTCTGATTATAGCACAGAGGTATAATCATATTTAATAGACTACATCCTAGTAAATTTAGAACTCTACTAATTTTTTATATCCTATTATTTTATATTCAAATAGTATTTTGAATTATTAAATTGGGAAGACTAAGTAGCCTAACTCAGGGTTTGAAACCAAGAGTCATATACCACTAAGATATGTTAAGGGCCAATATGTCCACTGTGGTTGTAAAGCATATATAGTATCTATTATAATTCAAAATCCCACACTCTCACTACATTATTCCCAGGGAAGGTTATATTTAATTTTCAAAACTATTTGCAGTTTTGCATAATCATATTTTAAATGAAGAAATATTTTGCTTTTTAAAAGACTGAATCCAATAATTGGAAAGAAATATGTCTTTCTCTCTCTCTCTCTCCCCTGGGTGTGTGTGTAACTTTTTAATGCAATTCAGCACAAAATTTAGTTCCTGAATTTTAATGGCTAAAAAGGAAAGCACCATTAGTTGTATCAGTTTCATTAGCTAATAAAAGAAGACACAAACCAAAGCTATTTAGGGTCCATAAGTATTTTGGTAGGTCAGAACTCAACAAGTTATTACATCAACTTTTAATAACCAAATAGTGTTTTGCAAGGGGTTTTATAGAAAAATTTGTTTCAATTGAATTTGACAAACTTTTCTTGATATCCATGTTTATACCAGGTTAGGAAGTAAGATAAAACATGTATACAAAATCTTGCTGTAAAAACCAAGAGTTTAGTATTGCACGCTATTAAAGGGGAAGGCAGATTCAGAATGTTTTGCAGGTGGTAACTGAAACAAGTGCTAGGTAAGTGTGTTAGACTTTTTTACACAAATGACAGTTGCTTCTGAAAAGTTTTAAGATAATCAGAGGCTTATTTGAAATTGGATTTTAAAATAATTTCATTCTGGCAATGTGTGAAGGATGGTTTGGACAAATGCTGAAACTGAAATCAGAAAAGCCACTTAGATGTCTATTCTAAATATTATATAACCAAAAATCTATATTCAAATAGGCCAGAATTACTCAAAATATAACCCCCGCCACCCAATACCTGCATCACAAACCTCTGTTGCTAAGAAGGCAGAGAGAAGCCTGGCTCCTTGCCAGGAACATATGTGTGATTTTTTAGGCTTGACTATAAGCCATAAAAAGTCTTGACCTAATAAGCCTCACGAGGAAATGCTGTTCTTCTTCCCCACAAGACAGGTTGCACAGCCAATGAATGCATTGTAGGCTCTGAAGGGAATTGCTGTCAAAGGCTCAGCTCCCCTGCCCCACCCCCACGCAACTGTGCTCTTAAACACAGCTGTGTTCCTGGCTTAGGTGCCTCCATTTGGAGTCCTCTATATTGGGAGTGTTCAGCAGAGGCCATTCGCAGATGCCTCTGCCGGGACATCCTTAGTAGAAAAGGATCTTAAAGACACTTTTCTCTACTCTGACTCAGTACTTTGCCACCCACAGTTGTTTCCTCCTCCCTTCTAGTCCCTGGGTCCATAAAACTGCATAAGCCTTTTGTTCTGGATGCCCACATCTGTGGTGATCTACCTGACCCTCAACTGGTGCCCTTCCACAGGGGAGAAAATGGAACACAGGGGGAGTCTAGTCTCAGGAGAGTCTACTGAGTCAGACTCGGCTCATTCCTTGACAGCCAGCTTACTGATCTCCCCTCTCAACATACTGCTTCATGATTTGTAGCAGCTGGCCCAGGAATCTGCAAATTTAAAAAGCTTTCCAGGTAACTATTCTGCATACTTGAGTAAAACTTCAGATCAAATTAGTAGAGGAAAGGAGCCTGAACTCAGTCATTGGTTGCGAATGAGGAGAAAGAATGACAAATATTCAGGGTCAGTGGGAATTAAAATTTTATTTAAATTGTGGCATGGGGAAAATGAAAAACAAATTTACATCAATCAAAAGTAGATATAGAGGAGACGCAGCAGTGTAGACACACTGCATTTTGAGATATGTTCAGAAATATGTTTTCATCATACAGTTAGATACATGGATAAATAAACTTAGATCCTACGAAAAGTCTGAGATATAAGATAATGATTTGGAAATCAGCAATATATGTATAAAGAAGAAGGTAGGTTAAAAACATAACAATAATTAGAAAGCCAAGAATATGTGAAAAAGACAAGGGTTTCTGATGAAACCCTGGTGTTGTGGTTCATTTGCATGCCCAAGACTGGTAATTTATAAAGGAAAGAGATTTAATTTACTCACAGTTCAGTATGGCATGGGAGACCACAGGAAACTTAAAATTACAGCAGAAAGAGAAGCAGGCATGTCCTTTTTCACATGGCAGCAGCAAGGAGAATTGCCCAGTGAAGTATGTGGGAAAGCCCCTTACGTAACCATCAGCTCTTGTGAGAAGTTTCTCACTATCATGAGAACAGCATAGAGGTAACCACCCCCCATAGTTTAATTACCTCCTACTGGGTCCCCCTCACAACACATGAGGATTATGGGAACTACATTTCAAGATGAGATTTGGGTGGGGACACAGCCAAACCATATCACCTGGAAAGCCATTTGATAAATAGGCAGAAGAGTCCAGTGGTGGCTGAGAAGAATGGCCACTCGTGCAAGCTTTTCCTTAGTGGCCTCTTGACAAATACAGCTTCATAGTATGAAACTGTAATTATGTAAAGGCATTTATTTAGATAACTGAAGTACGGTTTCTCAGCTACATAGGATTTTAGAGATCTGACTTCCAAAAGGAATAAATGAATAATGATTCCTTTGGGTTTTCTCCATTGGACTGCCTGGTATTTCAACTGAAATTTTCACAGGAGATAACTGCACAGTAGATAATTCAAAATTAAGACACTACTTGACAATGGGGATTGGGTTTCCATGACTCTATTCACTGAAGTGATGACATGAGTATCTCTCTCCCTAAATCAACATTTGTCATTAGGCTTCAACTAGATAAATAATTGATAAGTAAACTAAAATTTGCTTGAGAAACATTTAAATTTAATGAACTTCTTAGTAACATCCCCTGGTATCTATTTAATGTGTCCTCTTGGAGACTACTTTTCGTATTCCTTTTTCCTTTTCTATCTTTGAATAAATTGCATCAGCGACTTTTTATTTCCAAGTTGAAATAATTGTTGGACTCTAAGCACCCTGAGTTACATTTCAAATAAATATTAAAAGGTTATAAAATTTATAGGACACAGTGGGCCAGGAGTAGTTTATATTATTACATTTATTTTAAAGAAATTATTAATAATATAGATAGGATGTCCAAATGCCCCAGTTTGCCAGGGACTAAGAGGTTTCGCAGGGTGTGTGACTTTCAGTTTTTAAGGTGGAAAAGTTCCTTGCAAACAGAACAAGTTGCCCACCCCATTAAAATATCCACAAATGTTGGAAATTTGATTTGCATTCTCTCTCTCTCTCACACACACACACACTGCTATTTGTCTCACAAAGTGTATATTTGCCTTTAAAAATATTAGAGATTTAGTTTGATATATAGCAACAAACTGAAAACACTTTTCAGCCTCCTTTGCTGCTGTGCATGGCTATGTAAATATATTCTGGCTAATGAGATGTGAGTAATAATGATTTGTGAAACTTTTGTATTATGTTTTTAAAAAGAATTTGCTACCTTCCATATCTTTACTCTCCATTCCACTAGCTGAGAAGTGATGACATCTGGGGCAGTCATCTTGGATCCAAAGATGGGAAATCATGTTTTGAGAACAGAAGGGCTGCCCCAGCAGCATTGGATGTCTTACAGTTAAATAGCTATATATATGAAAAATGCATGCGTATTTTGTTTTGAGGTCTATATTACATAGCAACGTTTCTTGTACCCTAAAACAATTGGTCTTTTGTTGTTAAGATCCTTGGCTTCTGATGTTCTTGATTCATTTCTATTTTTCTTTTTCTCTTTAGGTCTGTAAGGGTGAACGTTCTTCTCTTCCTCTTCTTCGTTAGTGACCACTTTTATTACATTCTATGATACGTATCACTAGAAAAGTTTCTTGGATATATTAGCTCAAGGAGATAAGTTTAGAAAATCTGTTTTTCATTTTCACAAAGCCTATTTTGTAAAGTTGTTGTCTTGCTTAGTATTGAAATATTCTATCTTTGATGTGAGCATATCCTTGCATTTCTTCTGTATTGTCATGCCTTGGAGTGCACGTGCTTCATGCTGGATAGATAAAGTGAGGGTCATGGATTGGGTAGGTATTTATAAGACAACAATAAAGACAATTAAGACATCCTTGGGAGAAAAAATATAAATAGTGTTGTGTTAGGTACATTTTTGTTAAGCAAAAAATGAAAAACAATAAAGGAAATCGGAGAGACAGGATTTGCAAGTCGACCCATACAGACCTCATTCCTCAAATTTGCATCTGACCAAGGCAGTGAGCTTCCTTATCTGAGAATGTCCCTTTCTCTAGGATCAAGAAGAAAAGCATTGAGGACCTAAACTCCTGAGCCAGTGCAGGTGGGTGGTGGTCTTGGAAAAAGTGTTAGAATTCTAACTCGCAAAACCCAGACGGAGATATGATCCAGATCTCAGATGCCTCCTTTGCATAAAACACAACGTGGATGCCCAACAAAAATTAGGTGAACAAAATGGGTTCATTCAAAGCTTATTCTGTTACTGTCACTATTTTTTCCATTCAGCAAGTCTCAGGTTGGGAATTTTAGTATGTCTCTCTGGCTGAAGAATGAAGAAGGATATTAGAAGGCTAAACCGTGTAAAACTAATAAATCAAAATCTTTCTACCATAAACTCAGATGTAATCTTTCTAATTTTTTCTATATCTGGGATTAATTTATATTTCGAGGTTCATTTCTACTTATGCAGAAAATGTGGTCTTGTCACTTAATCACTTAGATGATTTTCCTCAGTCTTACCATCTTTGATTTAATTCCATTTTGTGATTCTTTCTTCCCTCCTTTTTTCAGTGGCATCTGGGTTCAGTAGAGACATACCTGCTGTCACTGTATAGGGTAGACAATATTTTCAGTATCCTGTACATACTAATTCCTTCTGTGCTGTAACTTACCCATTTTTTCCCTAAGTTGCTGACACCTCTGCACTGACATCAATTGAAATGGTTCCTTGCAATCCAGTCAAGGCTGGAGGTAGGCATCTAAGCAGCATCCTGTACTGTAGCATCCTCTTGCTCCAGCAGTGACAATAAAAAAGACCTCTTGATTTTCCTTTTTTGGCTCATCTCTAAAATTAGCTCAAAAGTATATTTACTCTTCTCATCACTCACCCCAAGATTCCCTGGATCTGTGAGGCCATCCCATGAACACTTCACATAGAGCTTCTTCTAGCTACCTGCATTACCCAAACACACACATAAAAGTGCAGTCCTCTACATTCTGGGTCTACCAAAACTATCCCATAATCACACATAACTAATACTTTCTAAATAAAATACTATTCCACCATGTTCCAAATTAGATAATTTTATTGTTCTACTTTATGAAGGCAAGGGGAATGGAATCTGGTTAGCAAATTATTCTTTCTATCCTACTCTTTGTGTCAGGGCCTAGCTTTTGGATGTTGAGATTCCAGAATTAACTCTTTTTTCCATTGTATTCATGAGTGACTTCTCATTGGGCAAAAAGGCTGAGTGCCAATTTGAATGACAGAGTGACTAATTATGCTAAGAATTTACACTCCCAGAAAACTGCATTACAACTTCATATGTCATCCTACTACAAGCATTTTCTATTTTGATCAATGCATTCTAATAAATAGGCCTCTGTGTACAAGATCAGTTCTCAAGAGTATTACTGTGCTCATCTTCACTCAGAATAATCAGGTGAGTAGTCAAGATCCTCTCTTCACCTGGATCCAACCAGGTCAGTTGTCACAGATAAGTTTTCCTCTTGTTTTTATTCATAATTCTTCTTTCCCACCCTATAATTTTCCTCCTCCAATGAGAAATTGAATTTACAATTATACTTCATAAATAAAACATTGAAATTCAACAAGGAGCTCATGCCCGTAATCCCAGAACTTTAGGAAGGTCAAGGTGAGAGGATCGGTCGAGGTCAGGAGTTTGAGACCAACCTTGGCATTGTAGCAACACCTTGTCTCTACTAAAAATATGAAATGAATAATAACAGTGATGGTAGTGTGCACCTGTAGTTCCAGCTACTCCTGAGGCTGAGGAGAGGGGATCAGTTGAGCACAGGAGGTAGAGACTGCACCGAGCTGTGTTCACACCGCTGCACTCCAGCCTGAGCAACAAAACCAGACCCTGTCTCAAAACAAGTTGAAATTCATGTTTCTTTTCAGTAAATAATAACATCTAAATATAGATGTGTTGCCTATTCCAAGCAAAATATTCATTTTTTCTTTCCTATAACAGAAGAATATTATGCTGCTAGGGTAAGGATACGTGTGGAGCCTAACCAATGACATCTTAGTGACCATTGACTCTAGTGGGCTCATTTTATTCTTGGAGATACTTTGGTCATAGCCCTTGGCTGTGGGAGAGGACATTGTTAGTGATTTATATATAGTATTCCCCAGCACGCACCCTTTAAAAGGGCAGCACTGCCTTACTCAGGTCTTTTTACTGAGATTCTGCATAAGATTTCGATTGGAATATTTTTCTATTTTAGATATAGTTTACACAACTATAGTACTTTGCCATTGAAAAAACTGAGTTTTTCTGCCAAAGTTACAATCACGTTACTTGACTTAAAGGTAAATTTTAAGATTTAAATAGAGTCTGTTAGGGAAAACTAAATAGCCAGTAAACTGGTAAAGTTATAGTAATGAATTACTTTAATTTTGAATAGTAATTAAATGGTTTTAATTAGAGGTAAAAGTAACATTAAAAAATATATGACTTCAAATCATTTCTCTTTTCAGTGCTCTTGGCAAGAAAGAATGCCAGAATTGCAAGAATTGCAAGTACTAATTGGTATATTAATGCCACAATGCCAGAATTGCAAATACTAATTGGTCTTAACTTTAATTTACTCAAATCTAGTTAAACTATAATTAAATTGAAAAGCAAAAGTTAAAATAATCAGGCAGTTGTCAATTTAGGAGTGAAACTAATTTTATTCTTTAACATTTTATATAACTAATTTATAAAACTAATTGCATATAAAATGTAGTCTACCAGACTTTATTTTTATTTTGAACAAAATCTGCATGATAATAGACAGTGAGATTATTTTAGCTGTGTGAATGTATATAACTATTACATGCAAACTACTTAATAATTTTGGAATTATATGTAAAATTCTCGTTTCATAGTCAGTATCAAAAATATCTGGGCAAGGATATTCCTGTATCAAAAGAGGGTCTTTAAACAAAATCTCACAAAAATACTATAATACTTCATGTTTTGATTTTACATAAACTGAATACATTGATATAAGAAATAAGACCATTTTTCAAAAATCAATTGAGGCAGAGAGCAGAAAGCCTCAGAATTTTTTGAGCAAAGAAAGCGATTTCAAGATAAAACTACTTTAGAAATTTAATTTAGTGCTGTATTGTAGATGCAATTCTAAAGAATAGTAATTGCCAGGTTTGGCTGCATAGGAAGTAATGTGTTTTTCACTTTCTTGTTTTGATGTATATTGATTTTAAAGACACTTTTAATACCTTAATAATTTTTAACTTTTGTGCATGTATAATTACAGCTCTTCTGTGAGTGAGACTTGCTCAAGTTAAAGCTTCCCTGAATTCTTTCTTGAACACCAGTTGTAGTCAGCATTATTCCGTGAACACGTCTGTTGCAATCTACAGAAAGTGTTCCAGTTGCAATTCATATTCCATATATTTCTGTATAGAGGTCTTAGTTAAGACTTGCCAGTCAGGATTCCCATCTTACATTGCATGACCCTTAATTTTTATAGCTACTGTGGGTAATTTTTCACTAAGATTTCTCATGTGCTTTTACTTTTTCTGACAGCTCCACGTAGGTTTTGAGTCTAAATATTTGTACGTTCCCAATTATAGACTTTCAAAACATAACATGCCTATTGACGGACTCTTTAAAATACAGAGTCTGATTCAGTTGGTTTGGTTGTAGAGCTTGAGATGCTGTGTTTGTAATCCGTTATAAGTGATGTAGATGCTGCTGGTCTGTTGATCGTACTTTGAGTATCAAAGGTGTAGACTGCAGGCATCCCTTGACTTCTGCTTAGTAAATGTCCTGAAATAAAATATGTGAATTTTTTTGAACAAGCATTCCTGTTGATTCTAATACTGGTGTTAGGCTGAACAAATTTTGAGAAACACTAGGCTATATTACCTGCCAGTTGCTTAAAGATTCTAGTTTCTCAGTTTTTAATCCATGGTTCCACAAGACCTGATTACCATGATATTAATGTAAAAAAAAATTAGGAAAAGAAATAACTTCAGCTTGCTTTTTCAGAAACATATTTTGATTTTGTAACAGTTAATCCTAATCTTAATATTTTAGGTTTTTGTTGGCCATATGATTTTTGTTGCAGCTATTGAAATTCTATCACTGCAGTCTGAACACAGTCATATATCATATGTGAACAAATGGGTGTGCCTGTATTTTAATAAAACTTTATTTCCACAACAGGAGGCAAACAGATTTGGCCTGAGGATTGTAATTTGCTCCCTTCCCCAACCCACTGTGTATGTCAGTCACCCACAGCTTATGCATACCTTATTCAAAATGAATTTCAAAATAGAACCTAGCTTTATGGCTAAATTACTGTTATAATTAAAAAATAACTATTATGACTATAATTATGTTAGTCATAAATGTAGGTCTACATTTTAGCATATAGGATCTCATACAAAATCGACTTCAACCTTATAAAATCATCACTATTGTATAAATGAGAAAATAGGTTATATAGTTTTTCATTATCACATCTTTAGAGATCAGAAAGCCAGGTCCTGAGAAAATCTCATGGCTCTAAATCTGTTGTTTCTAAGCATTTGATTTTATTGAGGTCATAACAGGATGAATGTAACTCTATGAATTAGATAAGCCATATTGACTTCCTGAACGAATAAAAACCTTTAACTCTTATGTTGTCTTACAAATAAGATATATCATACAGTTCTGATTTTGCATTTCATAAGAATTGAGTTTTCTGGTGTCAGGCAAAAATTTCTTGCCCATGTTTTACACTGTTACAGAGATAATTTTATTTATTGTACTTTGGTACATTAAGTATTCACTGATTTAATGAAACTTAGATGGAGTCGAGTAGAAAAACATGTATATTTGCATTCTCAAGGAAAATTTCACAATAGGAAAAGTACAATAACCTGAAGGGCTTTTGAGATTAAAAATACTTTTTGAATTTTTAAATTTATTTGCTGTGAGTAGTATGAAAAAGATTTTCTTTACTATCTTCCTTGTAACAAGACTTGTGCAAAGTGCATACTTCTCTCTCATGCATTTTTGTAAGTGGATTGTGCTAGAAAACCTGCGGAAAATAAGAGTTATATGTTTGAGTTGAGAAGCAAAAAGAGACTGCTTATATTGAGGAATGATAGATGACTGATACCAAAGTCCTCATTCCAATTTCCAAGAAAAGACTTGTAAAGTTGGCTTTTCTTACCCTTCCTGCACTACCGTGGCTACAGGGTGCATGTCATATTTGACAAATGCAACTTCTCTCCCTCTGTGTCAATATGGGGGCAGCATTGATCTCAGAAAAATCAGGAGGTGGAGACCTGAGTATTTAAAATAGATGTTCCCATTTCTCTTTTCCTTATGACAATATTACAACTAATAAAATATTTCAGCCAAGATTCAAATTTAAGCATGTATGGCTTCCACCCAGAAAAAATAATTCCTATTTTGCCTCCTATTAAAATACTTAAATTGAAACATAAAAACCAATAAAACATGCAACGTTGATACTTTTTAGATATGTATGCACACAAGAAGTGAGTAGGAGGTTTGTTCTTCCAAATTTGAAAAATTATTTTAAGGTCATTAGTTTTGACCGAATGTATTTGTTTGCAAGAAAATTGAATGCTTTGTGGTCAATTGTTATAGAGAAAAGTATTATTAGAAGCTGTTGAAAGGTAATTACAGAAAGGAGAATTAATTTATTTGTTTAGAGAGTAATTACATGAATAAAATCTCCTTTTAATTTTTAATGAAGTTATGATTTTAAACATTTACTATAAAATTAATAACGGGTTCAAATCAGCTGATCTGCAATTTGTTTGAAGGTTTCATTATTTCTTACGTTGTTTCCTCAAATCACTCGAGTGCCTTTATTTTCACTAAAATGCTGGTATTGTAATTAACAAGATCTTGTTTCATGTTGCTTAAAAAGCAGTAACAAAATCTCCAAATTTTTTAAATGTATTTTCCAAAGTCTAGCAAAAAATCATTAAAAATTTAAGATTATTTATAGAGATATATAATAAAAAATTAATCTTGAAAAAGTATAGAATTTGTATATATAAAGAAGAGTATTTCTTGAATGAAGCTGAGTTGTATGAATAAATTCATCCCAATTTAGCCTTGCAGGTTAATAAATTATGAGTAACAGGGATTTCTGATAAAAAATAGGAAAATGGTTATTCATTTCAGTGTTTTTCATTTAAATTATTTTTGCTTTCACTGTTCCTCTTCCTTTTCACTCTATCTTCTACCATCAAAAATGTGAAATTTTCCTCAGTTTTCCTTAAAAGTAGACCTAAGAGTTCAATATGGATGGCAATAGGCACTGTGGTTTCTGCTAATGTATTGACTGGGTCTTAGAGCATTTAGCTAGATTATCTGAAGGATGTGGAAGTAGTTTGCTTCAAAGCATGATATCAATCTATAACTTTATTAAGGTTAAAGAGAGCAAAGCTAATAGACTATATTATTTCTGGGTACATTGGCATTATCTATAGTGCACGAAGAGGAGTAATGCTCGCTGGAAGAAAAATGTATTCATATTTGGAGGATTTTGAGAAAGCATTGAAGTGAGATATAGAAGGGTTCTTCTATCTCATGAGTGAGAAAATTGCTGCTCAGAGAATTCAAACTTGCTCAAGGTCACACTGCTAGTTCTCTTTCACTTTTTGGCAGGGAGAATGACTATTGTCTGAAAATAAAGTATTTATTTAATAATAATGATAATCAAAGATATGAGGAGTTGGCAACTTCTGAACAGCAGCATGGCTGTAAGTTTACCCTTTCTCTCTAGTATACAGAAGTGAGAAAATATCTTCCACATGTTGCTTTTTGCAAGAAATAGAGAAACATTTCAAACTAGTTACCAGCTTTCATTTTAATAGAAACTACCGCAAGCAGCTAAAAAACAGAGTGACTAGTTTATGCCTCATTGGAAATTGATGACTTTGGTACACAAGCTAATTAGATTGTTTTCCAGTTAGTTGCTTTTAAAAACAATTTAGGAGATAGTATTTCAGTGGTACTTTAAACCATTTTTCCTTGTTTATAGATTTTTAAATTTCATATATCATTATGTACTTATGCACTGTGATTAACAAACCAAATTTGAATCTGATTCCACATGTTTAAACCTTTGGGTTTTTCAAGTACATTTAAAATACATCTATATATATATACACAGGTATGTGTGTGTATGTGTTTGCATATACATAAAAAGTTTATAACAGTGATATACACCTGATAAAATACCAAGTAATAAATACCTTAGCATTAAGTTCTACTCACTATTTTACATTACTTTAGCTGTTTCTTTTAGGATTACCTTCAAATATTTATTGTTTACCAATTTTAGTCAACTATTTGTTAAATATTTGTTTCTGTTATGAAAATGAGAAACAACTATCTCTTTTCTATACTTCTATTTTAATTGTATCTTTAGTTTGGTTTAGTGCATTCTTATTTTTATATGTAAAATTAATCACTGGAACACCCCCAAACATGATAATGTTTTTTCATTTCTTCTTTCTCTTTTCCTTTCTTCTTTTCTTCCTTCCTTCCTGTCTTTTTTTTTCCCCTTAGATTCTATTTGTGTTTTCACCATTTCTTCTAATACTAAATGCTTGCTTACTGCTTATTGTCTACCAGGTACTATTTTCAGTGTTTCACATGTATTTGTTCAATTTATTTTCACAATGATCTTTTAATGCGGATACTGTAATTATCATCCCCATTTTATAGCAGGGAAGACTGAAGAACCAGAGAATGAGACAATGGTAGAAGTCACACAACCAGGAAAGGATAGAGCTAGAACATGAATACAAGCAGTGTGATTTCAGAGTCATAATGTTAAATACAATGTTACCTTCTTGCTATTCTTAGTTTCTTAAAAGCTCAATCACATGAGTAACTCTTATCATTTATTCCTACAAGGAAAACTTTGCCTCCTAGTTTCTATGTTTTTCATTTCATTATTTTGTTTTTAATTTAGCCAGCATTAGAAAGAGAGAAAAAAGATAAACGAAAAAGACTATTAGACTGCATCTCCATGTGGGGTTGGCAAATGAGAAGTATAATCTTGTGGTCCTATTATTGCTCCAGAAAAGTCATCTGATCAGGTCTTAAATGACATTTGAGGAGCAGAAGGAAGTCTGTTTTAGGTTAAGAGAGAAATCTCAGATAACTGCCTCAAGAAGGCCTTTCTTCATTGATCCAATTCCCACAATTTTTATAGTAAACACTGGAAGCTTCTTTAGTTCTTGGGTTTGTGAACAATACAGGTCTCAATTTCACCGTAGTTGATTTTTTTCTTAAGTAATTATGTTTTGTTATTTTAGAGTTTCAATTTCATATGCACTTTCTGGTTTCCGGCTGTGACACACCTGCCCATCTGGTTAATTATTTTCCTGTGGTCTTCATTTCAAACCTGTCCTCTTTCTCTCTTCCCCTCCCTGCTGAGTCTTAGCATTCCCTGACCTTAGGAATGGCAAGGAGGGCCACCTGCTGTTAGACATCCCCTAACCTGAGGACTTTCTGTTCTCACTTGTCTTCAGGTGGTCATTCTCAGGAATTTGCAAGGATAGCCCAGGTAGTAACTATTTTGTTCTCAACTGCTGGCGCTTTTATTTGAGAAAACTTTAAAAGGAAATTGCTTAGATTAAAGCTTTATCTTAAAAATAAATGACAGATTTGACTTAATGATGTAGGAAGCTATTTTCCCTAATTTAAATTAATTCACTTCTGTCTGCACTAATAACTTATGGATGAATTGAACCTCTGGGTAAAATTGTAGTGGTTATTAGAGTACAAAATGTAATCTCACTAGGCCTTACATATTCAGCATTATTTCATATTAAAACTTGATAAAAATTCACCTCTCCTTTCAGTCTTTGCCATACAACAGGTAACCCTTTCTTTAGTTCTCACTTACTCAAATTCTAGCTGTTCTCGATTGCAGACTCTTGGAAGCTGTTAAAAGGCATTGTTCTCTCAGGCAGACCATAAAACAAGCTAGTATTGAGAGAAGCTAAAGTCATTCTGATTTCATCAAATACCTTGAGTTTATGAGAAGCAAAACCACAGGTATTAGATAGGTTCATAAAAAATCTAGTCAAACTCTAGACAAGGGTCAAAATTCTAGGAATCTGATCCAGAGGGTAAAATTGTGATATAACCTCAGACATGCTGGGGAACATGGTGGCAGTAATTTGTGGGGTAATCCATTCACTAAGGATAGAATTAAAGATTGTCAAACTTTTGGGAAATAGGAATGGGGGTATGTGATGAGAAAACATGCCCCTAATTGACTCTCCAGTCAATTGCACTACAGACAATAGGACTCTCTTACCCAAAATGCAAAGCGATCAACTATGAAGTGATGGAGCTAGGCAGTGGTGGCTTAAAATACAGATATGAGTGGCAGAAAAACAACAGGGTCCAAGAGACTGTAGAATGGGGGCCAGGCAAGTGGCCTTATTTTTCCACACACTGTTTAGAGAAGTTGTCAATTGATAATGTTACAAAAGTTTTGGCCTGTTGATTTCTTTTAAAACATGTAACATTGTAGTAAAATATCCATAACAGAAAATTTACCATTTTAACCATTGTTAAATATACAGTTCTGTGGCATGAAGTACATCCATATTGTTGCCCAACCAATCACAAAAACTCTTTCATCTTGCAAAACTGAAACTCTCTGTTAAACAACTTTTTTTCCTTCAGCCCTGGCCAACCACCATTCTACTCTGTCACTATGACTACTCTAGATACCTCAGATAAATGGAATTATAGCATTTTTGTCTTTGGGTGATTGACTTATTTTACTTAACCTAGTGTCCTCAAGGTTCATTAATGTTGCAGTATACATCTGAATTTTCCTACTATATAAAACTGAATAATATTCCATGGTGTGTGTATGTATAAGTGTATTTATGTTTGTGTGTTTATATATCACATTTTGTCTGTATTATAATGTAAGAAACAACAAAATAAGGAGGCAGTAAACAGTGTTAGAATCACAAATCCATTGTGTCCCAGAGAGGTGATATAACCAGCTCAGGATTTGAGTTCTTGTTTTGAATAGCTGATTACGGTTGGAACTGATGAACGGCAGTGACATTTTTTTTTCTTTTTGTGCAAATGTCAGTAATCTTCCAATGCACCAATCTTCCAATCTTCACACTGGGGTTACATTATAACTTTATATAGCATTCATCTCTTACTTACATATTGTCTTGTTTTCTAAATGTTTAATGCTAGTTTTTATTGCTTCTACCAGAATTTGAGTTCTTTGAGATCTGAAGTCCTGTTTGACGCATAGATAGTCCTCACTGTCACGTATTTTTTTGTGACTTGCAAACTTCATACAATGAATTGCTCTTTTTGCTTATCGTTTTGAACTTTTATCTTGTTTCCTCTTAAGAGTGCACATTTTGCTTTCTCTCTCCTGCCAATTTATTTCAGATAAATTTTCAAATATAATTTCACATACTTTATATACCATCTTCTAAGTCATGTATAATTCTATCATTCTAATTTTATTTTTTTTATGTTTTCTTTTTTCTCTTGTGTATTTAGAAGTTTACTTCATTTTTCTCCCCAAAGGAGCTGCTCTTGAATGTACATGGACACTTTTTCATTGCCTAGGTATATTTTATATTTTATTTTATTTTAGTACGTTTCTGTTATCTCTTTATATCTACCTACTGATAAGCTCAACTATTTTCATCTCAGTGTGCTGTATTTTCATCTTTTGTTTACATTGTGTGTCAGTGTTTCTCTACTTTTTAAGGGTAAAAAGCTGAGACCCTCTATGATTTGTTTTCTAAAATTAATATGCATTGGTTGTTTATTCATCTTAAATATGGTATGTTTCTTTATCTTTTTAGTGTTATTTTCTGTTTCTCTATGTTACAGGATTTTAAAAACACTTGATTTACTTTGTGGTTTATTTATTGTTTGCTGCTGTTGTGTTTCAAGTTAAAACTTGCAAAAAAAAATTCTCTTAGGAATATTATTTGCCTACAAACTGGGTGGATTAATTGCCCTGTTTTGATTTTAGAATCTCCCTCTCAGATATCAAGCTGTTTCCTTCCTTCCTTCCCTTTTTTCCTTCCTTATCTGAGGAAAATGGAAGGTTTGCTTCTGTAGGTAATACTGTGGGGTACATAAATTGGCTACAATTTGTCTGGCAGTATATTCCATTTTGAGGATGAAATGGGGCTGTAGATTCCATTCTTGTGTCCTCAAAGCTATTACAGATGACAGTTTCTTGTTTGTAGTAGTAACTCAGATTGTTCACTCTTTTTTATATATTTGGTTATTTTAATCAGACAATGGCTAGGGAGATTCCTGTACATTAGTTACTAGGTTGAAAAAATTATATCTAGAGTCTTAATGTAGTGCCTGGAATATACTGAATATTAAGCAAATGGAAGCTATTGTTTATGTTACCTCATTTTACCAAGGTTCTCATTTCATACTTGATGATATTTCAGTTCTGGATGAGGCTATTAAAAAACTCAATTTATAATTATGGATATCATAAGATCTTATTGTTGTCATTTTTCCAACTCCATTTTTTCTTTCTTTCGTTTTTCTGTTGCTAAAACTTACCTTTTCTCACCACTTTGGCTGTTTTGTGTTTTAGATTCTGGCTCTACTCACCATATCATTTATCCATTCATTTATTTTCTATTTTCTTTTTTCTGCTCATCATGGTACTGTTCAACTGGCAGGCATCAAGTAGCTTAACACTGGTCAGTGAATCCTTCATTTACTTTCTCTTCTCCTTCTCAGTCTTCGCAGTTTCCAGAAGTCTTCTTCATCTTTGCATAAAGTGAAGAACTTGCATCATGTCTTTAACCAGATCCAAATAATTTTATCCTTCTGATGACTTCCTCCAATTCAGATATCCATAGTATAATGTATATTGGTGAAAACCCACTTTAATGTCTGCAGTGTCTTTGGTACCTTCAGAGGGTTTTTGAGCTGGAAGACATCATAGCGACCAACCCCATACCATCATTTTGCAGAATGAAGACAGTAAATGACACTGACTTACACAAAGTGACTTATACAAACACTACATAATGTGTCTAAATTTTTGAAATTTTCTGATATATTTTAAATTCTCAAAGGCCAGTTTTCATAGTACTATCAAATCTCCCTCCACAAGCCTGAAAAATCTACCCAGGTTGCAAGAAATTTTGGAAAGAAGATCTTTCTGTACCAACTTAAATAGATTTCTTTTTAAGAGTAGTTGGTATTGTGCTTGGCAAGGAATCAAGATTAATAGTATAGCTTAAAAGACGTCGTGTTTGAGTCACACAAAAACTATGCTTCTCCTTTGTGATTAAGTGGAGCATACCTGGTACCCTCTCTCATTACACAGAGAGAGCTGACAGGAATATACTGCATACAAAAGCAAAGGCTAGAGATTCATAAAACTCTTTGGATGGCTACACTTTAAGATAATGTCAGAAATACACAATATGTTTGTTAAAGTTACCAGAAAAGTGTATGCTTGCAAGATTATACATAAGTGTAGAAATTCCACACATATGCCCCAACATGCACACATTCTCCACACAGTCACACATATAGGACAAAAGAAATACATGTTGCCAACTGTGCAAATGTCTCATCATTGCTCGTTTCTTTTTGTACTTGTGTGATTTTAAATAAATCACACTTCATCAGTCTCTGTCTCTTACACTCTTTTTCCAAAGATAATCACATATTTATGAAATCTTTATTCCATTAATGTTACAATCTTAACTGGATGGATAGTCTCATTCTGAATACTTTCAAAGTAAATGTTTTTTATTTATTTTACTTTTGGTGCATACTGTACCTGGCATTTCTCCCCGTGTTATCCCCTCCCCAGCCCCTCCCCCACTCCCCATTGTCTCTCCCCTACCCCCCCCCCAACTCTCCCCCTGTGTGTGACACTCCTCTCCCTGAGTCCACATGTTCTCATTGTTCAACACCCACCTATGAGTGAGAATATACGGTGCTTGGCTTTCTGTTCTTGGGTCATTTTGCTGAGAATGATGGTTTCCAGATTCATCCAAGTCCCTACAAAGGGCATGAACTCATCGTTTTTTTTTATGGCTGCGTAGTATTCCATGGTGTATATGTACCACATTTTCTTTGTCCAGTCTATTATTGATGGGCATTTGGGTTGGTTCCAGGTCTTTGCTATTGTACACAGGGCTGCAGTGAACATACGTGTGCATGTGTCTTTATAGTAGAACGATTTATAGTTCTTTGGGTATATACCCAATAGTGGAATTGCTGGGTCAAATGGAATTTCTATTTCTAGATCCTTGAGAAATCGCCACACTGTCTTCCACAATGGTTGAACTAATTTACACTCCCACCAACTGTGTAAGAGTGTTCCTATTTCTCTACATCCTCTCCAGCATCTGTTGTTTCTCGATTTTTTTAATGATCGCCATTCTAACTGGTGTGAGATGATATCTCAGTGTGGTTTTGATTTGAATTTGTCTAATGACCAGTGATGACGAGCATTTTTTCATGTTTGTTGGCCTCATGTATGTCCTCTTTTGAAAAGTGTCTGTGCGTATGCTTTCCCCCCTTTTGAATGGGGTTGTTTGTTTTTTTCTTGTATATCTCTTTTAGTTCTTTGTAGATTCTGGATATTAGCCCTTTGTCAGATGGGTAGATTGCAAAGATTTTTTTGCCAGTCTGTGTCTTTTGATTGGGGTGTTTAGGATATTTACATTCAATGTTAATATTGTTATGTGTGAATTTGATCCTGCCATTTTGTTACTGGCTGGTTTTCTTTCTCATTAGTTGACTCATTTTCTTCATTGCATTTTTGGTCTTTGCCAGTTGGTTTGCTTTTGCAGTGACTGGTACTTGTTCCTTTCCATGCTTAGTGTTTCTTTCAGGAGCTCTTGGAGGGCAAGTCTGGTGGCAACAGAATCTCTCAATAATTGCTTGTCCGTAAAGGATTTTATTTCTCCTTCACTTATGAAGCTTAATTTGGCTGGATATGAGATTCAGGGTTGAAAATTCTTTTCTTTGAGGATGTTGAATATTGGCCCCCATTCTCTTCTGGCTTGTAGAATTTCTACTGAGAGATCTGCTGTGAGTCTGATTGGCTTCCCTCTGTGGGTGACCTGACCTTTCTATCTGGCTGCCCTGAGCATTTTTTCCTTCATTTCGATCCTGGTGAATCTGACAATTATGTGCCTTGGGGTTGGTCTTCTTGAGGAATATCTTCGTGGAGTTCTCTGTATTTCTTGAATTTGAAATTTGGACTGCCTTGGTAAGCTTGGGAAGTTCTCCTGGATAATATCCTGGAGTATGTTTTCCAGCTTGGATTCATTCTCCCTGTCATATTCAGGTACACCGATCAAGTATAGATTAGGTTTTTTCATGTAATCCCATATTTCTTGGAGGCTTTGTTCGTTTCTTTTCACTCTTTTTTCTCTTATATTGCCTTCTCTTTTTACTTCATGGGGTTGATCTTCAATCTCTGATATCCTTTCTTCTGCTTGATCGATTCAGCTATTAAAACTTGTGTTTGCTTCACATAGTTCTCGTGCTGTGTTCTTCAACTCCATCAAGTCATTTATGTTCTTCTCTAAGCTGGTTATTCTAGTTAGCATTTCGTCTAACCTGTTTTCAAGGTTTTTGGTTTCTTTGCATTGAGTTAGAACGTGTTCCTTTAGCTCTGAGAAGTTTGTTATTATCCACCATCTGAATCCTGTTTCCGTCAATTCTTCGCAGTCCTTCTCGGTCAAGTTGTGATCCTGTGTTGTTGAGGAATTGTGATCCCTTGAAGGAGAAGAAGTGTTCTGGTCTTTGGTGGTTTCACCTTTTTTGTGCTGGGTTTTTTTCCCATCTTTGTGGATTTACCTGGCTGTGGTGTCAGAGAGCTGCTTGATGAGGTCACTTGTCTGCCTGGTGGGGCGCTACTGGGTTTCTAGGGACTCCTTCAGGTTACTAGGGAAGCTTCCTGTGTCTTTTTTGTTTATGCTGGGAGATTAGGCCCGCCTCTTCCACTGACCTGTAGGCACTGCTGGGTTGTCAAGAATGCTGTCCCGTTGCTACGTAGGCTTCCTGTGTTTTTTGTTAAAACATGTAGCCCTGTCCCACCCCTCTAATGGTGGGTTGTGCTCTTCCTCCACTGGGCTGGATCATTCAGGGTTCCTCTCAGACTGTGGCACTTGCTATGCAACCCACTAGGGTCAGAGCTTCAGCCCTCTGGGGTTTGTGGGGGAGGTTGGGGGACCCACCCAGCCGCTCCAGCAGTCTCCACCTTTCAGCTTTCTCTCTCTCCAGTCATGGGGTAGGGGCCGCCCAGCTGCTCCCGCTTACAGCTCCCTCTCTCTCTGGGCAGGGGGATGGGGCAATAGCTCAGTCTGCAGACTCTTATTCAACTCTGCACTTGTAATTCCCAGCGCTTGACTGGCAAAGATCCTGTTCTGTGTATTGCTGAGGCTTTGGGGGAAGCGCTGTATCTGGACTGGAGTGCCAGAGATGGAGCCTTGGACTCGCCAGTCAGATGCACTTTCTGGGTGAAGCAGCACCCCTCCCCGCCTCAGTCTGCCCTGAGTGGGCTTTGCTCACCCTCAGACCAGACCTGTTGAAATGCACCTGGTACCTCAGTTGAAGCTAGGAGATCTCTGGGTTTCTGCGTCTCTTCGCTGGGTGTTGTGCGCTAGAGTTGTGTCTAATCTGCCATCTTGGTTCCTCCTCATCAAAGTAAATGTTTTGACACAAAAATGATTGACGTAGGCCAGGCGCAGTGTCTCATGCCTGTAATCCGGGCACTTTGGGAGGCCGAGGTGGGCAGATCATTTGAGGTCAGGAGTTCAAGACCAGTCTGACCAACGTGGTGAAACTCCATCTCTAATAAAAATGCAAAGAAATTAGCTGGGCATGGTGGCATGTGCCCGTAATTCCAGCTACTCTGGAGGCTGAGGCAGGAGAATTGCTTGAACCAGGGAGGTGGAGGTTGCAGTGAGCTGAGATGGTGCCAGTGCACTTCAGCCTGGTTGACAGAGCAAGACTCCATCCCCCCTCCCAGAAAAAAAGATTGATATGCAGCAATCACTTTAAAATTATTTGTAGTTACCACATGATTCCTAATACTCTACTTACAATTGATTGGAGTCTCAAAATGATTTTCAAGCAGATATGATTTTAAGTAAGTTTTTAAACAACATCCCACTCAGCATATTTGCATAGCAAGCAGCTCTAAACAAATTTATAAATGTTTCAGTCTTTTCTAACATCATTTAAATGGCTTCATGACAAGTGTGAATTTTCCCCCTTGTGTTTTTTTGGCAAGTACTAGTCAGATGTGGATTTTAGTGACATCTTTTAAAGAGAACAAAGGAGACCAACAACTCAAATAATCTAAAACCTTCCCTTGTTACTGTCACAATGATTGCCTGAGCTTTATAAAAGTAAAGAGCCATTAATGATACAACATAAATAATTGTGTAGGCTCTGAGATGATTAGTTAGGGAGGTGGCAGAATTATCCTGTCAAAAATAAAGTATTTTTAAATATCTGAAAAGGAACTCTAAAACATCAGTCCTAAGCATGAAAACCATGACATCCAATGCTACTATGCCCAGAATAATAATAATTAAAAATAGGATTCTGTATTTTCAACAAAAAGGCTCATGAAGAAAATGTTGAAGATATTCTCTATGTCTCTTAATCCTCAGTTCATATGAAATGCCATCCTAGCAGTTAAAGTGTGCCAGAATGGAAATGGTATATCATAGTCATCATTCTTGTCATTAGTATAATAGATTATATTATTGATGACTTATTGACAGCTAGTACTTGCTTTGAATTTTTTACATTTTTGATCACACTTCTTTCTCACAGCAACCCTGTGGAATAGTTACTATTATGCTCAATATACGTATGTGAGGAATATAATTTGGTATAATTTAGAGAATATAAGTGACTTGGTCAACGTCACTCAGCTAGTATGAAGCAGAAGTAGAATTTGAGTACAAGTCCATCTCCATTGTCTTCAAGAATATCTCTAAAAGAGACTTTTTTAACTTTTTTTTTTTTTTTTTTTTTTGCGTTGGTCTCTCTCTGTGTCTCAGGCTGGAGTGTAGTGGTGTGATTATATCTCACTGCAGCCTCAACATTCCAGGCTCAGAAATTCCTCCCACTTCAGCCTCTTGAGGAGCTAGAACAACAGGCTTGCACCACTATGCCCATCTAATTAAAAAAATTGTAGAGGCTAAGTCTCACTATATTGCCCCAAGGAAGACTCGAACTCCTGTTTCCAAACGATCCTCTCACCTCAGCCTCCCAAAGTGCTTTGTCCTGTTTTACTACATAATGTTTGAAAACACACAATTCCCTGGTTACATTTAAACATACATTTTCTTAATAAGTCTGATGTCTTCCTTAGGAAATGTTGCAAGAAATAGTATTACCTGTTGAAATAAATTAACCTTTTAAAAAGTTTTTAGTAAATATTGCCAAGCTGCTTTCAGAAATTTATATTGCTACCACATCATGTAAGAGTATTCTTTTCTATTTCTACCTAGCTCATAAGTATTATTTTAAATTTTGTTTATTTGAAAGGCAAATAAATTTCTATTTTCTTGTTGCTTATTAATTTTTAATAGATTATTTTATATTAAAAAAATAAAAACTTTAATCTTAGACTGTTGGCAGTTAAAAAATGCCTCTCAACATACATTACTATCTTACCAGTATTTATTAGTTACTTCAACATTAAGTGAGCTCATTCTGTTTACTAGAAATTCTACGAAGTTCTGAAGTTTAATACAAATTAGGTCCACTTTAGTCCCTAAGCAGCCTTGGGAGGAAGCAATGTGAGAGCAGTATTGAGAAGTGAAAAGGTGCTATTGAGCCCCAAGAAGCTCGTTATTCTGGCCTGTTTAGTCCAAGAAAACTTCACGGAAGCATGGAAGAGGTGGCGTTTTCACTCTGTCTTGAAGGATAAAGAAAAATTTGCAAAGTAGATTATAGGAATAGCTTAGGGAAGGCATAGAATATAATCAAACTGAGGAGGCAAGGAAACAAAAGTCAAATTCAAGGAATGGTAAGATACTAAGATTTAACTAGAACATCAAATGAATGTTGTCAGAATTAAAAGGCGTGGGGCATGAAAGAATTTTTAACAAGTATTGAAGAGCCTTTTTGTGTGTTAGAATGAATGTCAATAAATAGAATCACTGTTTAATTGTAATAACTATTTCGGACTTGACAGGCCATTTAAAAATTATGTCCAAAATTACAATTTCAAGATATGGTTATTTCTGTTAATGACTCTGTCTTTGCAGCAAAGTATTTTAAAATATTTTAATGATGATAATTGGTACCTTTTATGACATGATTTTAAATCTTCTGCTTACTAGCCACATTTTTCTCTTCCAATTGTGTATCTCACAACTTCTCAAAAATGCCCAACTGTTGATCGAGAAAAGAACATCACCTTACTGTCTGTAACGAACACTTTTCTGTCTTTGATCTCAGCCATTTTACCAGTTGTTCTCACATAAGATGTCTTCACTCCATTCTCCTCTCCACTCTCCATATTTAACTAATCCATCAAGGATAAGCTTAAATGCTTCCACTTATATGTCTTTCATCTCTTATTGGAAGAATATCTGAATTTCTACAGCACTGTTATTTGCTGTATCCCAAATTTTGCATGTCATACAGTAACATTTTTTCTTCTCTGATTTCAGTTTGTAAAATTAAGTTTTTGGGGAATTGTGCATTATCATCCACTTTATAGACAAAGAAAATTAGACTGCATAACTGCCTAAAGGTCACAGTATGATTATTTGGTGCATTTGTTAATTTTTTCATTTTTAGTAGGTATTGTATACCTAGCACATGCAAGACACTTGTTATGAAAAAGTAAGCATTGTTCATGTTCTTCAGAAGAGTTTAAGAGTCTAATATGGGAGCTAGATATCTAAACACATCTTTGAGTTATTTATGTGGTATAGAGGTGACACAATGAAGGGAATAATCAACTAATGTGGCTGGATATGAGGCTTCAATGTATGAAATTCAATGAATATTTCATAGAAGGGAAGAATGTATACAGGTTTGTGAGGAATGGGGTTTTTAACAGGCTAATTAAGGAAATACATATTTCTAGATGAAGAAATAGCATATCCTAATGAGCAAAGGAAGACATTTCAGGGAAAGTCGGATGCTGTGAATTATGAGATTAGGAATGGTAATAACACAAGATGAAACTAATAAGTTAGAAAAGAGCCTTTATAACTTGAAATGGAATTGGATTTGTCTTGAAGTTTGGGGAGTATTCTTAAAGCAATTCATCAGTATGTTGCCAGGATCACATTTGTGTATTCAAAATATTACCCTTGTAGAATGATAGAAAATGGGCTGAAGATAGAATAAATAAAAAACAAGAGGAAAAACTAAGAATCCATTTTAGTAGTCCAGGTAAGAAATGTTAAGGGCCTTAATGTTGGTTGGGGAACAAGGGAAGTATGTATTTTGTAAAAGTATTTTTTCAGATAAAGTAGACAAGATTTTGTGACTAATTGGATGTATCAAATGAAGGGAGAGAGGAACCAAAGAGGGCAACTAGATTTTTCTGCTTAGGTGACCAGGTGGTGAATTAGGCAAGACAAGTTGGTTAGGACAAGAAGCTATTTGAGATGTTGGATGCCAAATACAGTTTTATAATTGATGATTAAAGGCTATTGTTGTCCCAGTAAGTGGTCATGTAAGTAACCTATTCAGTATGCCTGTTGTATTAGTCCATTTTCACACTGTGCTAAAGGTACTGTCTAAGACTGTGTAATTTATGAAGAAAGGAGGTTTAATTGACTCATGATTCTGCGTGGCTGGGGAGGCCTCAGGAAACTTAGAATCATCATGGAAGGCAAAGGGGAAGCAGGTACTTTCTTACATGGCATGGCGGTAGGAGAGAGAGAGAGGGAGAGAGATCAAGCACGCAAATTGAGGATTTAATGTGAAATATAGAATTAGAAGGAGACTATTAAACTTGAGAAGAAGAATACAGGAGTAAGTAAAAAAAATGTGCATTTAGAATCACAATTATATATTGAGTATTTTCACATTTGTTATTTATTGCCTTTATTTCTATTGCAAGCTCCTTAATGAAAGAAATAATCTGACACTTCTCTTGCTTCCTTCCCCCCACTCCCTCCTCCTCCTTCCCTCCTCCCTCCCTCCCTCCTCCTTTCCCCTCCCTCCCTCCCTCCCTTCTTTCCTTCCTTTTGTTTCTTCTTCTCTTTTAAAGTTTTTAGCACTAAACCTAACATTCTGTTTAACAAATACTCATGCATTTAAATAAAATTGTTTCAATCACTTAGTGTTCCATGGTATATAAAAACTCTGGACTATTTTTGCAACTGAATATGTAATTTTTGCCTTTAATTTCATTTCCTCATATTTTATATTCAATTTTTATAACTTACTATTCAAAACTTTTATCTTTAAAACACTAATATTATAAGCCATTTGAAAAGATTGAATTTCAGAACTTACAGCCTGATAATGTTCTGCTACGAAAAGAATGCTGAGCTGTAGAGATTTTGTGCAGTATAGTAGTTTGGATTTCTATTTATTTGGTATCTATGGGAATTGGCAGCTGTCTTTATCCAGAGGCAATGCTTCAGGCACTTTCTCCTATTTTTATTATGTATACAGAAACATTTAAATGTATTTATCTTAAAATAATTGAAATTTCTTATGCCTACATTTTGATTCGAGTTTTAGGATCTTCTTTATTATGTGTAGAGGTTATAATAAGTTTCTCATCTTGCTAAGTGCTCTGAGAGTATTATTTGTATTTCTTCTTAATGTCACAGAAAATTGAGACTATAGAAATAAAGTAACTATATTGTGTTCTATCCATTATTTTTAAATTAAGAATAGAAACACAAATTTTGTACAACAAAAGAGTAGTAAATTTTAGAGTGCTTTGGATCTGTAGAGTGGGGGAAAAGACTTGTTTTCTATGAGGATTCCACCAAAACTAGATATATGTTGTGTTTTTGGTTTCCTATTGCTGTGTAATAAACTACCTCAAAACTTACTGCTTAAAACCACAACCATTGTGTTTGTTAGCCTTCGGGTAGAACTTGGGTATGTTGGTTTTCTTTTCCATGTGCCACACATTTCTCAAGTGGTGGTGGTAAGATGGAAGTGGTCCTGAATACCCAATATGGTTTCATTCCCATGTGTAGCACGTTGGCACATGGGTTGGAGGTTGAGCCTATCTCTCCCTCTCCACACGTCTCTCTCCACATGGCCTCCCTAGGTTTCTTTACATGAGTAGGTCCTAGAAGCAAGCATTCAGAACAGCTGAGGGAAAAATGTGATTCTTTCCAGGCCCAGACTCAGATGTTGCATGGCATCATTTTTTGCTGCATTCTAATGATCAAAACAAGCCACAAGGTAAGAGCAGTTTCTAAAGTAAAGGAAATGTATTCTACCTCTTGACAGGGGACTGGTAATTGCAAATGAGCATATAAGATAGCAGATATTGTTGTAAGCATGGTTAGAAACCCAATCTACTACAACCTGGTTCAGTTCTCTTTGCTTTATTGGAGCTGGGTATTCTGCATTTGCAAAATGAGGTGGTTAATTTATTTGTGTAACATGTAGTTAATAGACAGTTAGAATAGACTGTTGAACCGACAGACATGACTTTATGCTGTGGAGCTCATCTGTGGATTGGACTAGGTAAAGTGTAAGATTGCTTCTTTTAAAATATTCAGTGATACTTCAAATTAAGCAAGGGTACAGTCACAGGTCCTTAATGGGGAAATATACTTTGTGCTAAAGAATATTTTATTGTCTAAGATAGAAGAATTTCCTTGTTAGATTTTTTTTTACAGCAACCTGATTGCTCCATACAGTGTTATATTTTACCTCATTGTTTTAAAATAATTTATATCTCCATGTATGCCAAATATAAGGAAAAATCCTGTCTCTGCACAGTTAAATAAAACTTTTTTAAATTTTATATTTTAATGAGTACATAGTAGGTATGTGTATTTATGGAATATACAAGATATTTTGATCCAGGTATACAATGCATAATAATAACATCAAGTTAAATAGGGTATCTGTCACCTCAACATTTATTATCGATGTTACAAACATTCTAATTATGCTGCTTTAGTTCTTTTAAAATGTATGGTAAAATATTGTTGACTGTAATCACCCTGTTTATCAAATACTAGATCTTTAATTTTGTACCTATTAACCATTCCCACTTCCCTCCTGCATCCCGCAGGTTTCTATTAACTAGCTAGTGATAGCATCAAGAACGATTATTTTTAATCAAATCATCCCTTCATTTTCTAGGCAAAAACATGAGACAAATGACACAGAGAAAAAAATACTATAATTATCCTTTTTATCACTAACTGATAGTAACTAAACCATAAAACAAAGCAGCCCGGCTTTTGAGTGAGACCAAAGTCTTAAAGAGAAAATTATATGATGTCCAGTCAGTCAACATTGTCATTTACAAAGTGGTGAAATAGTTCAATCTGCTATCACACCTTTCTCAAACCACTGTGTTTAACCTTTCAAAATCTTATGGTTATAGTTTCCAAAGCAGAGTCAATTACTGAGACAAATGAAACTGATGAATTAACTAATTTGTATTCTCTTTAACTGTTTGGATGAAACTCCACAAACATGCTGTTAGTTCCATTCCTCTGAGCTTTGAACAGTTTACTATTTGTGATGATAAAAGCACAGCAGGGAATACTTTAACATATGCCAGATTCAAACGGAGTGAAATATGACAGTTTATAATCTGTGAGACAGAAGCTTGATCTTTGAAATATATTTGCATATAGTGTACCTGCTTCAGTACCATAATTCTGAAAGCCCACATGAACTGAAATCCAGTGCTATCACTTAATATGTTGTGTAAATGATCAGCAGAATGTATCTTTCCTTGTCTGCACATAAAAATACTTTTTCCTACTGAAACTATTTTTGTAGAAAATGTTTTAATTAATAATGTAAAGATAAGACTTGTAGAAAGAGTATCCAAACAAAATCACAAGTGATCAGTTTGATGAATGAGATATTACATTTGTTTCTGAAAAAATAGTATGTATATATAAATATAAAAGCATAAAATGTATTTAGAGAGCCTCCTTCCATTGTTCTCATCGAGACCAGTTCCTCTTGAAGAAAAGAGCAGGGCAAAGAGCTTTTAAATGTTGTTTATGAAAAGATCAGGGACCATGCATGTTTCTTTATCATTTTTTAACTTAATTTTAAAAACTAACATTCAGTAAATTGATTTTAAAATATATGAGTCTATGAATTTAACATATGTATAAATTCAAAGAACTGTTACTGCAGTCAGCATCCAGAACAGTTACAGCTTCCAAGAAACTTGCCTTGTATTACCTCTTTGTCATCATTTCCTCCTCTCATACTTTATTTTTGACCACTACTACTCTGCATTTCATTATTAGTTTACTCTTTTAAGAGTGTATATAAATGTAATCATATGTTGTGTGACTTTTGAAGACTGACTTCATCTACTCAACAAAATACCTTTGAGGATCATTCAAATTGTTGCATGTATAAATAATTCTTTATTTTTTATTGCTGCGTAGTATTCCATTGTGTGGATATACCACAGTGTGTTTATTCATTCATCCATTGAAGGGCATTTGAGTTGTTCCCAGAGTTTAGTGCTTATTAAAAGAGATGATATAAACATTCTTGTGTCAATTTCACATAAACATGTTTCCATTTCTCTAAGTCAAATACCTAGGAGTGAGATTGCTGGGTTATATGGCAGGTAGACATTTAACTTTTTCAGAAACTGTCAAACTGTTTTCCAGGACAGCTGAATCATTTAGCATGCCCAACAGCAACTATGAGAGCTCTAATTGCTCTGCATCCTTGTCAAACATGGTATTAACAGTATTTTTTGAAGTTTTTACCATACTAAAAGGCATGTTGAGGTATCTCATTTGCATTTGCCTAATAATGTCTAATGCTGTTGAATGTTCTTTCATGTTTCTTTTTGTCATCAGTATCTTCTTTGGCGAAATTTCTGTTCAAGTCTTTATGCTTATTTTAGATGGGTTGTTTTCCTTCATGATTATTTTAGATGGGTCGTTTTTCTTTTATGCTGTTTGAAAGTTCTTTACATATTCTGGATACAACTTCGTTGTTGGATATGTGATACACAAATATTTTCTCCCATCTGTACCTTGTCCTTTCATTTCTTAAGAGTATCATTTATAGAGCAAAGGTTTTGTGTTTTTTTCTATTACTATTTTTGTGAAATTTAATTAATCTTTTTTTTCTTTTATGCATTGCAGTTTTGGTGTCATGTCTCGGAGAATTTCGCCTAATGCCAAAATATAAAGATTTTTTAAATGTTTTTTTCTCAGAAAGTTTTAGAATTTTACGTTTTACATTTAAGGTAATTATTGTATATGGTATAAAGTATAGATTGAGGCTATTTTTACATATATATGTCCTATTTTTTCTTTCTTCTTTAACTGTTTCTCTATTGAATCATTTTTATAACCTTTCCAAAAATTAAGTGTTCATTCATGTGTGGGTCTGTTTCTGAACCCTTTATTTTCCTCTTCTGATATATTTGTCTAGTCTCTTCTCAATATCACACTGTCCTGATTACTGTAGTCTCATACATTTTAAAATTGGGTTCTGCCCCAAGATGGCTGATCAGAAGGAACATCTCCCCACCAAGGGAGTGAGTCACTGGGAAGACTGACACACTGTTAGATTTTTAAAGGAAAGACATTGAAAGCAGAGGAAAGACACAGAGGTTGGCTAAAGGGAGAGGAAGCCGAGAACCCTGGATGAGGCTACTATGTTCCAGGACTAGTTCCTGGCATCCAGTCACTCCTACAGAGGGGTAAGTTTAACAGGCAAAGAGCAACCCACTCTCACCGTGGGCCTTGAGTTGGCAAGGAAAGCTGCTTAGGGAAGTGGAGGGGCAGAACTCCAGCTGGATAGAGCCCAGAGGGTTTGGTGCGGGAGCATTTTTAGTGGAGCATGGCTGGAGATGCCCATCTCCCTTAGCTCAACTTACTCTCATAGGAGAGTTTAGCCCTATGGGAACTGTGGAATTTGAACTATGCAAGGTGATCTTGCCCCTGAGAGGAGGCCAGTCTGACCTGAACATCCCTCAGTCTGCTGACCACTCCTGGGGCCCCAGCCTGGCCACACCTGCTTGGTACTGTTGGTACCTCCTGAACCCTGCATCATAGCTCCTGTACTAGTGGACTTCACCTGATGGACAGAGTGATCCAGCAGAGTGGCTCCTGCAGACATGTATGAGCCGATCCACACCCTCCCCCAACTTCAACCTCCCCTATGTCACCTCATCTGCAGGCACTTGCCCATTGACACCCCCATATTACTTTGCCGGCACGTATGCACAGGGATGGACCTAGCCTTCTGTCCCCTGCCAGTGTGTATGTGTGTTTGTGCGCCCTACCTTGCCACCTTTGCCAGCATTAGTGCACTCTGCACCCCTTCCCTCTGCTATACCATCATTGTCCTGGGAGTGCTGGTGGGTACAGAGCCTATTAGCCCCACCCTCACCAGTGCCCTGCCCCTGCACTGGGTGGTAGTGAAAACTAGTCACAGAAAACAGTGGATCTGACCCCATCCTTGAGCAGACACTGCCACTAGCATTAACACATGGACAAGGCATGCATAGAGTCCTGTGCCTATGCCCAACAGTGCCCTGCCTTCATGCTAACACCACTACTGCAATAACAAATGCACAGTCACTTCTAGAGTCTGCAACCCCTTGCCAAACTACCACCATCACTGCTGCCAACACCCACGTTGGACTGGCACCCTGCACCCGCTAGCACCCTGCCACAGCCAAAATGCATGCACCCCACTACACTGCCACTGCTTGCTGGCATGTGTGAACAAGGATGGATCTTGCTGCCATTGCCCTAGGAAGCTGGCATCACCCATCAGAATGTTGTGACCAGCAGTCTGGAAGCACCTCAGCCCCTCCAGCACAGCAAGTTTCTAGACTTGAGCCAGAGATTCAAGCCAGGCCTGATACCAGTCCCCAGAGTTAGAGTATGCAGTTCAGGAGTCTTGAGCTGAGCCTTGGCCCCCTAAAATCTTCCAGTAACAAAGTCAGCTGAACCCACCTTATCCATAATCAAACACTTAAGGTTATCAAATAGGATAAAGGAAAAACAATTCAAAGGTCAACAACCTCAAAGATGGAAGGAACGTCAGCCCTCAAAGATGAGAAAAAAAAATAGTCCAAAACTTTGACAACTCAAAAAGCCAGGGTGTGTTCTTCCTCCAAACGATTGCAACAGTTCTCCAGCAAGGATTCCGAATCAAGCTGAAAAGGCTGAAATTACATAAAGAGAATTCAACATATGGATAGGAACAAAGATTACTGAGATTCAAGAGAACATTGAAACCCAATCCATGCAAGCTAGGAGTCACAATAAAATGATACAGGAACTGACAGACAAAATTGCCAGTATAGAAAAGAATGTAACTGACCTGATAGAGTTGAAAAACACTCTACAGAAATTTCATAGTGCAATCGTGAATATTAACAGCATTATAGATCAAGCTGAGGAAAAAATTTGAGGGCTTGTAGACTGGCTTTCTGAAGTAAAACAGGGAGACAAGAATAAAGAAAAAATAAAAATAAATGAACAAAACCTCTGAAAATATGGCTATATATAAAGAGACTGAATCTGTAACTCACTGATGTCCCTGAAAGAGATGGGGAGAATGGAAGCAAATTGGAAAACATATTTCAGGTTATTATCCATGAGAACATATTTCGATGAGGGGCCTAGCTAGAGAGGCCAACATTCAAATTCAGGACATGTAGAGAACTCCAGTAAGATACTTCACATGAAGATCATCTCAAGACACGTAAGTATCACATTCTCCAAGGCAGAAATGAAAGATAAAGTGTTAAAGGCAGCTAGAGAGAACGAGCAGGTCATCTACAAAGGGAAACTCATCAAACTAACAAGGATGTCTCAGCAAAATCCACACATACAAGCCAGAAGAGATTGGGAGGCCTATACTCAACATTCTTAAAAAAAAGAACTTCTAACCATAAATTTCATATCTGGCCAAACTAAGCTTTATAAACAAAAATAAAATCCATTTTAGACAATAAGATTTTCAGGAGCAAGTTGTTTAATTTCCATGTAAATAAATGTATGGTTTTGAACAGTTTTCTTCATAACAAATCCTATTTTTATTGAGCTGTGGTCCAGCAGTGCAGATGGTTTAACTTTGGTTTTTTGAATTTGCTAAGATTTGTTTTATGTCTGATTGTGTGCTAATGTTAGGGTATGTGCCATTTGCAGATGAGAAGAATACATTATGTTGTTTTTTGATGAAGGATTCTGTAGATGTAAATCAGATCCATTTGGTCATTGTTGATTTTAGGCCTTACATGTCTTTGTTAATTTTCTGCCTCAATGATCTATCTAGTACTGTCAGTTGGCTGTTAAAGTCTCCCACTATTGTTGTGTGGGACTCTGCATCTCTTTGAAGGTCTCTGAAAACTTGCTTTAGGAATCTGAGTGGGCCCACATTGGGTGCATATGTGTTCAGAATAGTTAAATCTTCTTGTTGAATTGAATCCTTTACTTTTATGTAATGTCCTTCTTTGTCTTTGTCTTTGTTGGTTTAAAGTCTGCTTTGTCAGAAGTTGGGATTGCAACACCTGCTTCTTTTTTTTTTTTTTATCTTTTTCATTTTCTTGGTAGATTTTTCTCCATCCTTTTATTGTGAGTCTATGGGTGTTATTGCATGTGAGATGAGTCTCTTGAAGACAGCATACCGTTGAGTTTCGCTGATTTATCGAGCTTACCACTCTGTGTCTTTTAATTGAGGCATTTAGCCCATTTGCCTTCAGGTTTAGTATTGATATGTGTGGATTTCGTCCTGTCACCATGTGGTTAGCAGTGACTTGGGGGAACTTATAAGGAAAAAAAATAGTATAGTTTTGTAAAGGTAACCAGGATTTGTTTCAATCAGCTATAGTAAGACATGTAGATAGGAATATTACTATTAGGAAGAAAGAAGTTTATTACATTCATAGTTTCCTAGAGACAGGAGGCAACAGCACATCACCCAGGATGGTGGGTGGGAAAGGAGGAAGTACCAAGATCAGTTGGGAGGCAGAAAAAGCAAGAAAACTTGTGGGCAAGTAACTTTGTTGTGATTTTCTCAGGAAGGGATGGGCAAGGTAGTGCAAACAGTTTAGGACTGGCTAGTTTGGATAATTTCAATGGGCTCTGGGGCATAGGAGCTGTCCCTTTTTGTCAGGTACTTGTTCCCGGGACGATTAGAGTCGGTGGATGGTAGCCTGGATTATGAGAGTTTATAAAGGAGGTTGTTGAGGGTGTGGACTCTGGATTACTTGGTTTGCATATAAAAGGTGCACTACTGATGAGTTACCTCTCTCTAGGAATTGGCTAACCCTAGGAAGGGTCGTCTCTCCAGGGTCAGCAATCCCCCAAGACGTCAAAGCACCCGAATAAAGAAAAAAACATGGTAAAACAATTAGAAATGGGATAAAGCTTTATGAAATGAATCTCAAACAATGATGAAGTAACTAATAAGGAATATATGTCACTTCCTCCTTGCTTTCAAACATGGAAAAATGAAAAAGCAAAATCTCTATTTACAACTCTTTGGCTATTGTAAACTTACAAAGTATGTCAGTTAGTACCTGTAGCTGAGAGAAAGAGCCCTGAATGCAGAGGCTTTGTTTGCAAACAGCTCAAACAGCAAGATTTTATGATTGAAAAATTGAAAGCTCTCTCTATGTAAAGCACAGCCAGAGCCAACAGCTCCAGCAGTGAGTGGCAAAGGAAGCATATTTCATCCACAGAAAATGACTCTAGTGCATTAGTCAATGCTATCATGGCAAAGGTCCCTGAGACCCTGGGAGACAGTGGGGAGGGAGCAGGGGCTGGATGGTGTTTGTTTCCAAACCTTTTGGGATCTGAAAGGTCTTTTCTATCAAATGAGTGGCTATGGTGTGCCACACCTACTTTTAGTTTGCAAGAGATAAAGACTGATGGATTAAAACTGTAAAGCGAGATAGAGTAAAAGACAGAAAAATATTTTTCAGCCACTGTAGTTCAAATCCATTTATAAGCACTGCCTGTATGGCCTGTTACCCCATCCATCTTCCTTTTGTGCAATTCATCAATCCTCTTTTACTCAGGGGGTAAGTAGTTACCTTTCATTTACACTCAACTGAGGTGTTAGTGCCAGGGACATCAGGGGTCAGCTGGTGGATTCTTTCCTGCTAATGCCCAAATGAGGGAGATGGATTAATGGAACCACAGGAAGCCAAGCTTCTCTAGCTTAAAGGAGCTTTCTTAAATCCCTAGGTAGGTAGTTTGGTGAGAAAACAAGTATGCCCTTATTCTAAAAGTGATTCACTAACTCTGGAGACCTGTTTCTGTTAAAAATCACATTAATGCACATTTCTCCATTTCAACAGAAAATTAAATAGAAATTTGTGGCCAAGTTACTTTCTCAGCGGAGACAAAGATAACTGCATAAAAGCCACTATTATTGACCTTAATGTAAAACAGGACATGGTTAGCAACTGTGAAATTATGAAAGATTTTGTTCTCCATTAGCTTTTTCTTTCCTGGCCTGCTCTAAAAGTGCATCCAGCATAGCTGGAAGCCCTACTCCTCTTTTCGAGATACAAAGAATGATGAGCTCCTGCTGCCTTCTCATTCATTTTCTTTTTTTGCAGACTTAGTAAAGAAAGCAAGAGGGCTATAGCTGTAGCTACAGGTACATGACAGAAGAAAGTGCTTTAAAAGGATGCCATTCACATGGAAAAGAAATGTGCTCTTGGAGGAAGAAACTCTATTTGTCAATCCACATAGATTGTTTAGAATTTGATTATGAACTTTAAGGGATACTTGTTGTTATTATAATCTCTCAGTAAAAGAGCCTTCTATATGAATTGGAGAATGACTTAAATTTTCTACCAAGGACACTAAAGTAGAAACATAAGATGAGGAAAGATGAGCAACCAATAAGCTAAACCATGATCTCTGCCACAAAACAGGAAGCGCAAAGGATAAGAATGAACTTGAGGTGATAAAAACAAACTCACAAAACACTTGAAGTTTCTCTCTGATGTTAATAGGAACCCTTGCCTACTCTCCTTATCCAGATACAATTACATAAATGTTTCCAAAGCAATTGTGTTAAGCTATGAAATTCACCAAAGGCATTTTTCCCATGGTTTTTAAGAGGGAAACATTGTATTTAGTTTGTGACATCTCTTAAAAACTTAAATACATAAATGAATGTAGAAAAGGAGAGTGAAAGATGTAAAAAACAGAATGCTTGCTTTCAATAGAAGAAAAAATTTCTAAAATAAAGTTCTCTTCCACATTCACTTTAAATTCAAATTACTTATTGAACACTTACTATATGAAATGCACAGAATAAAGTCAAGCATGAAAATCTTACGTATGCTATTTGGCTTCCACATTGCTCAAAAATCTCACAGGGCAGAGGAGTCAAACAAGGAACTACCTTGCAAGGAGAAGGGTGAAAATGCTACACAAGTCCTTGTGTGCCTCATAGCAGGGAATTCAGCCAAAAAAAATACCAAATCTTTGTAGACAAGTTCTAGCTTTTGAGTTTGCTGAACTATGTGTTGTCCTGGTAACAAAATTTCTTTGTTTAAATCTCCATTGAACTGAATGCATTTAAGCAAAAATCTACACTTTTTTCTTTCTTTCTCTCTTTTCTTTTCTTTCCTTTTTCTCTCTCTTTTCTTTTCTTTCCTTTTCTCTCTTTCTCTTTCTCTCTCTTTTTTTGTGCCACTCAGGGTATGTAATAGGAGCTCAATACATTATTTGTTGAGTTGAAATAAGACACACGGTGTCAGCTCTTAAGAGAACTTTAAAATAAAATTCTAACACCCCTTTAACCATCTAAATGGACCTCTCTTCTTGGCTGAGGACATCCCAAAATGAGTTCAGGCCATGACAAGAGGGGGAGGGTTGGGCGTCACTCATTATACCCTCCTCCCTTAGGGAATTCAGGAAAAGCCAACCAGCATTTAACATCAACACAGACCTTAATTCTGACAAGAAACATTTATAATCTATCCTCTCTCAAGCCTGTCACCTGGAGGCTTCATCTGCATGATAAAACTTTGGTCTCCACAGTCCCTTATCATTGTAACCCAGACATTTCTTTCTATTGATTCCAGGTCTTTAGATAATAACTGAACTCTTTCAACCAATTGCCAATCAGAAAATTTTAAGTTTACTTATAACCTGGAAGCCCCCACTTCAAGTTCTACTGCCTTTCCAAATAGAGCCAATGTATATCTTACATGTATTAGATTTTTGTCTTATGTGTCTCTTAAATGTATAGAACTAGGCTAGGCTATCCCAGAGGGGAAAGGTAGCTCCCACCATGTGGGAGGGATTCCAGAGTTCTAATACTCTGTGATAATTATGTAAGTGCTTATTAATTTGTTCTCATTATCTACACATACATAGCTATGTATAGAAGAATTAGGAAAAGCAAGTACTGTATAGTAATGCACTATAACTTGTTAAAGTGCCTTTTCGAGTATGTTCGTAGTTTATTTTAAGGACAATTACTTTCATATACAGTTGTACAGAAAAATATTAGCAAGCTAACACTAATCTAAAATTTGCATTAGATTAGAAGGAAAATCATATAAATAAGTTAACTTTTATGAACATTTTTGTTTGAAATTTAATCAGAATAGCAGTATTGACCAGACTCCTTTTTTATTAATTTGAAGAATTTTTAAAGAACAAAAATATTGTATCCATCAGTTGTAATCTTTCAGCTGCTTGTCAAAAACAAAAATCCATAGTTATTTAGTCTTCCTTCTGACAAAACTTACAGTGTATCTGCAAAAGCCATGGCTTTTTAAGCATGATTAGTAATACTTTAATTCAACATAGGAGCAAAAATTAGATTTTTGTTTGCTCTGTGATTTATGGTTCATGAATTTAACTTAACTAAGTAGCAAAGAATATGTAAAAAATACTGCTGCAGTGGGCTATTGACTGTGTTTGCTCCCGTCTTTTAATAAAGCTGCTTTTCATTTGGCTAAGTCAGCTTTTCATAGAACCAACATCTATCCTTAAACACCTATGTATCACCACAAAACGTTGAAACTATCAACTGCTCTGTTTATCTCAGTTCATTGTACAACACTTGCTTATCTTGGTTTTTTGTGTGTGTGTGTGTGTGCGCGCACGCGTGTGTGCCTAATTCAGCAAAACTGAGAAACAAACTATTGATTCATTTAAAAAATATAATCCATTCCCCATAAGATTTTGAAAACCACTAAAATATCTTACTGCAGGTAACTATTAGCTTAAGGGAGGAACACACCATCTTCTCTTTTCAATTATACTTCCTAACTAAATTTCAATGTGTGCTTTTAATGAGATGAATTGAGTGATCTGGCCAGTTCAATAATAGACCACTACTTTCTCAGTATAAACATCCTTTTATTTCACAAAGGCTATGTGTTGCTTACAACCTCAGTGATTCTAGATGTTTCAAAATGTGGAGAGGCCAGGCACTGTGGCTCACATCTGTATACCAGGCAAAGGCAAAAGGATGGCTTGAGGCCAAATGTTTGAGACCAACCTGGGCAACATAGCAAGACCCCCGTCTCTACAAAGGAAAAAAATAATAGCTGGGCATGATGGCATGTGCCTGTAGTCCCAGTCACTCATGAGGCTGAGGTGGGAGGACCATGTAAGCCCAAGAGTTTGAGGCTGCAGTGAGCTATGAATGCACCAGTGCACTCTAGCCTGGGCAACAAACTGAGAACTTTTCTCTAAAACCAACGAATAACAACAGTGAAACCCAAAATGTGTAGCTACAATTCTAAGGTTTTCCAGTTGAGAAAGCTAAAAGTGCTTCATGACTGTGGATTGGGACATATACTAATGCACCAAGACAATTTTATTTATGGATCACAAATCTTTTCATCTATACCTTTTTATCTTATTCCCTGTCTCATATTGTATAAGTATTTTAATCTTAGCAACATGCTCCCTTTACAGATTTATGAAGTAGAAAATCAGCTTCCTTTGTCTACGATATATCACATCTCAGTTCTCTGGGTTAAAATGGTGATTGTCAGTGCTAATTTGCTAACTGAAGACATCTTAGGCTGGAGATCATAAGTCAGTGGCAACAGTCACCATTTAGTTGTGGATCCTCAGAACACTCTCTGTGTTTAGAAAGATTGTGTGGCCACCTTTGACTTTGAGGGCAAGAGTGTTGACACAGTAGGCCCATTCCAGGGGGAGTTTACATTTTAATGGGAAACTTTCAGAAAGAAGAGAATCCTTTAGAATTTATAGACATATAATTACAATGATTAAGTAAATTATTTCAGTTTTAGTTGCATATTTTTAATGGAGCAGTAGGTGAAATTGGGCCTGACAGATGGGTGGAGCCAGCACAAAAGAAAACCCCACTTTCCTCTCAGAACTTCTTACCGATAAACTTGTTTTTCTTCCTTATTATGGCTAATATTTTTAGGAGTCATTTTCCGTCTCAGAAATCTTCCTTGCTGATTGCTATCAAACAGGTGGTTGTGAATGCACTTACTATTTTCAGCTTGATCAATTCAGAAACTAGAGTGTGATCCTACAGTGTTGAGTCTGATAAAGAACGGTCCTAGGACTAATAAGTAGATATGAATTTGGAAAATAAAATGACTTACACTTTGAAGTCCTTAAGTATTTTATGACCTTGATTTCTGGTAGAAATTTTAGGACATGATTACTTTCCCTTGATGATGTGTGTGACTGTAGTTGGCAGCTTTTATTTAAAAATACTACTTTAAAAATCCGTGTGATCCGTTTTATTTTGCCAATGATAAACAATTCATATTAGTATTAAAATGTCTCATGGTAAAATGCCCAGTCGTCCCTTTCAAAATCTGACATCAAAAGCATATTACTTTAATTTGACATAATTGGTTTTTATTCATCTATTTAAAGATCTCTATATACTGTTATTTAAAAAATAATCAAAGGCAATAAAAGTATAAAATTAATGCACTGAGAATTTAACTGGAGAGCTTTGTAAAATCAGAAACCAAATTGTCTGCCTACTGAATGCATATATAAATAAATATATGATCATTTCAATATTTTACAGCCTATTCCTTATATATTTTTAGTATACATTTTTATTTTTCTCTTCCAGTTTAAATAAATTTGGGAGAGTGTGTAACATTTCTTAAATGTCTCACAATGTATAAGAACATCAGTCATTTAGAATTTTTATCCCTTTCTTAAAAAGGGAATTGTTAAGTTTTGTAGTAATCATCATTAATTGAATACTTTGAGAAAGAAAAGAATAATCACATTGGATTTCTGAGCTTTTGTCTAAGCCATAACTTCCTCAGACCCATGACGTAAAGTCATCAGGGAGACAGCCCTAAGCAACATTTTAATTGTTCAAAGACTTGAAAGAACTATTCTCTCATTTTTTTTCGTGTCATAATGAAAACTATTCTTTTATATATGCAAAAAAGAAAGTTGAGGCAGAGGAGAAGAATGGAGAAAAACACTGGTTACTTTTAAAGAAAATTTCAAAATATTTCAAGTTTTCTATATTCCAAATGGCTCTCTCTTTTTCTTTTCTCTGTTATCTTTTCTCCCTCTAACATTCACTGGGGTGGAAAGAGAAAAGTGGGACCAAACTTCTTTATAGAGTTGTGAGTCTTAAAATTCTGTCAAGGAGCTATCACTGAAAATTCTACTTGTTTATTGTTCTACATGTATTATTGGCAAATCTAAACTGTTTTCCTAATGCTTTTATCAGTGTCCATGGCTCCAATAACAATAAAATAACACAGTTAAGAAAGATTCGTTCTGTTAATTGATGCGTTTGTTCATCAGGCAAATATTTAATAGACATTTCTAATGAACTCTGGTACCCATAACCCCTGTTAATTTCAGGTATTATTATAGACACAGAGTATTTGGAAGGGAACAAGAGACACAGACCTAACCCCAAATTGTTTATATGTTTGGGTATAGGAAGACCTATGTTAAACCAAAAATTATACAAACTTACAACATTTGTCATAAATGCAAATAAAGAAGTACAGAGTGAATTTATATAGAGAAGACAGGATCAAGATTGGAACTGGCAACTCGGATAAGGTTTATATAACTAATTTTATCATAAACAATTTCATCAGTTCAACTAACTGTACCAAACCTACATATTAATGTTTGTAGGCTTAAATTTATTTTTTCATCAATGTTGATAATTCAGTATATAACAGAATATAAAGTAGACAGAATATATGTTTGTATATATAGTTATAATTTTTACTGATAAATGTAGTTCACAATTTATAAGTAATACATTTATAATATTTGTTATAAATTTCATATAACCAATAGTTTTTTCAGAGTATTTTTATTTTTGCTGACTCATATCTATAACAAAACTATGCTGTAACTGACCAATGAGTGCAATTTTTACACAAATATTGTTTAATATTTTATTTACATTGGTAAGACAAAAGTAAAAACAAAAATATATGTTGGAACTTTATTAGATTTTCAATGTGAGTAACTTCTTAGCTGTCTTGGATAATAATTTTAGAATATTGGAATGGTATTTTCTTAGATTTTTGTGGTATTCATAATATAATGGCTATAGGCATATGCAGTTTAAAGCTTCATCTGCATTATAATGATTTTATTCGTCATTTTTTAAACGCCAGCCAATCAAATGAACAATAAATCAAGCCTTGATTTGTAGCATTTGACAATTTCCATGGTGCTAGTATTCCTCCAATGGCTGATTTCTAACTAACAATATGATCACACTAACAATGAGGAGTAGCACACCATCGTGTAGTTTTTCCACCAAACAAATACAATAGCAGGAATAAGCTCAAGGGCACAGTTGACAACAAAATGTAGTAAAATTACTGGAAAGTGAGGAGTTTTGAGTTTTATTTATTTACTTACTACTACTACTACTTATTATTATTATTACTTTGAGATGGAGTCTCGTTCTTCTCCAGGCTATAGTGCAGTGGCCCCGATCTTGGTTCACTGCAACCTCTGCCTTCTGGGTTCATGCATTTCTTCTGCCTCAGCCTCCTGAATAGCTGGAATTACAGGCATGAGCCACCTCATTTTTAGTAGAGATGGGGTTTCAGCATGTTGGCCAGGATGGTCTCAATCTCCAGACTTCATTTGTGATCCCCCCCCCTCTGCCTCCCAAAGTGCTGGGATTACAAGTGTGAACCACCGTTCCCTGCAAGTTTTATTTATTTAACTTAGCAAGTACTCACAAAATTCCTGAAATTTTAACAACCAAGTGGTTCTAGAATGCCACTGATGGGTATTCAGCAAAATAAACTATTGTAAAAAGTTCATCATTGCATATCTCCGTTCTGGCTCCAGGATTTTGTGCAAAATCTCATGCTTGGTTGCAATATTTTTCTAGTTCTATAATATCTACATATTATATTTTAAGTTCTGGGGTACATGTGCAGAACTTGCAGGTTTGTTACACAGGTATACAGGTGCCACGGTGGTTTGCTACACCCATTAACCCGTCATTTACATTAGATATTTCTCTTAATGCTAACCCTCCCCCTGCCCCCTCCCCCTGACAGGCCCCAGTGTGTGATGTTCCCCTCCCTGTGTCCATGAGTTCTCATTGTTCAACTTTCACCTATGAGTGAGAATATGCAGTGTTTGGTTTTCTGTTCCTGTGTCAGTGTGCTGAGAATGATGGTTTCCAGCTTCATTCATGTCCCTGCAAAGGATATGAACTCAACCTTTTTTATGGCTGCATAGTACTCTGTGGTATATAATGTTGATACATTTAAAATTTACACTGAAACATAAATGATTAATATGAAAACTTGTCCCACATACTCAGGAGAAGAGAACATACAGTCGAGAAAGCTATTTCAGTTTCTAATTCGCACAGCATTAAAATATGATATTAGTTGCCTAATTATATTCACTTTGCACTTAGAAATTTAAATAACGATAATTCAATAAACTATTATTTCAACTATAGAAAATGAAATTCATTGTGGAAGATCTCTCTCCTCCTCCCTCATTCTTTTACTCCCTCCCTTCCTTTATTTATTACTTCTATGCACAACTTAGCAGTACCTTTACAGCAAAAGAATTTAAACTAGTATTTACTCAGGAACGTGATACTGCTTCAGTATTCCCAGGGCATTAGATTTTTTGAAAAGATAATAAAAAGTATTATTTTTAATTTAAGAAATTGAAATGAAGATAAAAGTTTCATTTTCATAGAAATCAAAATATTTTCATTAAGTTAACATATTCTTTATTTTCTGATCCTTTTTACCCAGAAAATTCAGTCACATTTTAAATAGATTCTTAACACAAAGTATATCATCTGTCATCTCTCTATAATCCATTTATCTATCCATCTATCAATCCTCCATCCATCTTATGACCTATCATTTATTGCTCTCTGTCTCTATTCAGTCTGTCTGTCTCTCTTCTATCTAACTTTCTTTTTCTTCCCTATGGCTCTAGCTATCTCTCTCTAAAAATCATAATTTGCTTATTTGCCTCATTTATAGAAAGGAGAAAGTAAATGCCTGATAGTTGATTGAATGAGATAGTATAGTAACTGCAAAAAAAAAAAAAAAAACCCAGCACAGTACTATGCTAAGGTATAGACTCTGAGAAATTGATTAGGTTTGCTCACAATCTAATAAACCCCTTCTCAAAAATTGGACCCCTGGACAGAGAATCGGCATCAGCAAAGCTAAGATTTATCAAACCTTTATTATGTGCCAAGCATTCTGCTAGGTATTATCTTAGTCTGCAAAACAGAAGTACCTGAGGTCATTACTGTTACTGTCTATATAGAGCAGGCACCAAGAAGCTAAGTAACTTACCTAAGGTCACAAGATTAATTAGGCCAAGAATCAAACCCAGGTAGTCTGATTCCAGGGGCACAGCATTTTAATGAATTAGGATACCCCTTACTCTCCTGGGTATGCAAAATCTCCTGGGCATGCATAGTACTCCGTGGTATATATGTGCCACATTTTCTTTATCCAGTCTGTCATTGATAGGACTTGGGTTGGTTCCAAGTCTTTGCTATCTACACAATATTTTATCACTTAATTCACACAGAAATAAATTTCTACAATTTAATTCATATGCATAGTTTATGTAAAATATGCAAATAAATGTGAATTAATTTTTAGCCCAAACTTTTAAGAAAAACACAATTTAGAAAATTCTTTCTTTGGAATTTGTAGAATTTGGCATAGCTTGATATTGAAATATTAAAAATGTTCCACGTAAAATGCACAAACAACTGGTCACACACGAAACTGTTTACATATGTCATGAATCAGAAAGGGATAAACAAACTGTAGTTTAGATAATATTGCGACATAGATCAATTGGTTAAGTAAAGTGATACTACTAAATTTGTTGCTGAGATATATGGTTCCTTAATGTTAGAACACAAATAAGATTAAATAGAAGGCAAAATTGGGTGAATTTGAAATGATTCAATTGGTCTCATTTATGATTTTTACAAAGGACATTTTTAGCTCCAAGGCCATTTCTACTCAAAATTGGCACACATAAATGGATACTTGAACAAAATTTTAGGATGCTATAGGCTAAGAATCACTGGATCCCTTGGGAATTGCTGGAATTACAAATGTTAAATCCATGAATGTCAAGGTTCTCAAGTAATTATTATTAAAAATAAAATTATTATAATTAGGCAATAATTGTGTGACAGGAATAAATTCATAATTTATATTTTTCAGCAATTAAAATATAAGTGCAATTCATCTATGGCGTATTTGTTTAAGCTGCTGAGCAGTGATTCTTTATTATCTCAAAATGATATAAGTTTTCATATGCACACGAAGAAAGGAACAACAGACACCGGGGCCTACTTGAGGGTCGGAGTTGGGGAAGGGTGAGGATTGAAAAAGTACCTATTGAGTACTATGCTTATTACATGAGTGATGAAATAATCTGTACACTTTAAACACCTGTGACTTGCAATTTACCTGTATAGAAACCCCGCACATGTACACCTGAACCTAATATAAAAGTTAAAAATCTATGTTGTTACTATCTATCACTTACAAAAATGTCTTATCCAGAGTAAATTCAGTTTTAATTCTAGGACTTATGCCAGAATAAAATAAAAATGATATTTTTAAAGTCCCACAAAGTGAGGATAATTTTAAGGCCTGAGGCCCTTCAACAAAGTAAAGGTTTACATATGTCTGAAAATATAGATCATCTTTTCTGAAAAAAATCCCTGCTACTTAAAGTAGGATTACAGCTATTAAAGTTTTTACCTCTTATGGCCTATTTGAACACAAAATAAACTTCCTATATCACCTCATCTTGAATTCAGTTTTTAAAATGTGGTCTTTTTCAAATTGTATTATGGACACTGCTCTGAAATGTATTGTTTCTCTGCCTTTTAATCATCTTTTAGCATGTACATGCAATTTTGACTTCCTATCTTGTTTGTGGCTGTTCAGTATCACTGTACTTATAAAATACTCACTTTATTAGATGCTTAGCTTGTAGAGTTGAAAATATTAGCATCTGTAATTCTGTAAACATCTCTCACAGTGTTAGTGTACAAAATATGAGGCCTCTCAAATTTCAAAATAATTCCCATCAGTATCAAAGAATGCTAGTTTTGTGAGGTAAGCTTGGAAATACTAAATTTAGGTACTGTATACTATATAATATAGAAGGGAAGGTCTGTTGACCCCAACTCTTCATTTTCCTTCCACTGGTCACCTTCTTATTTCATTTAGGTCTTTTATATGTACTTTCTCCAGTTATGAAAGTTCATTTTTGAAAACTTTCTACAGCTGCTTTCTAAAATGAGTGTCTGAATTGCATGCCTCCTTCTTTTTGGAAATTTTATTGCAGACAATCTCTCATTTTAATTCAATGTTTCCATTCTTATTTATAATTTTCCTTTCATTGTAACTATTTTGTCTATGTAAGGGGCTTTTTTTCCTGAATTGCAACTATTGGATGTTAGGAAAAAAATCATGAGTATTGTGTTTCTCTGGCAAAAAACACAGCTTGTGTTTTACTTCACTCATTCATACATGAGTAAAATCAAATTAAACAGATATTGCTGTCTCCAAAATAAATGTAGATTATCATGCATCATCCTTTTACTTCATTCTGTAGGAGGCCAGGATTCACTGGGGAATATTCTTTTTAAATTTCATGTGCTTACAGTGAAAATATATTTACAAGCAAGAAAGAAAGCTGTTTGGAAACCGAGACTGAAAGAGCTAATCTTAGTGTCTTTCCTCCTCACTTCCCTGTCCCTAGGTTCTTGGTAGATATCAGTTGAGGTACTTAGATTTTTGCATATGCCCAATTTAAGTGGCTTGTTTAACTGAATTATCTAGGCAAAAAAATAAATCAGTAGACCTAAGTGATTGGCAAAATATTTAGCTACAATCTATTTAGACACAGTCATTATCTCTAGAGATATTTCCAGACTTATGTTTTTATAGTACACAATACTACTAATACCATTTATGATTAGAAAGGATTTAGTGCAGTTAAAATTCCACTTTATTTATATCATGGGGATTTGGGGATCATTCTCACATTTTCTGACTTCTCTAATATGTTATTTCTCATGTTTTTCTTCCTTTCAGAGAAACTTTATCCTTCTTTTTTCTCTTCCACTTGGTTTATTCTTTTCCATTTCTTGGCTTTTTGCTCTTGGCCTTCAAAGTCCCTTTGTACTTTATTTGCCATTTCTTTCTTTACAGATTTTCTGCCCATGCTCTTAGAACTTGTGTACCTGGCATTCGGTGCCATTGCTTGAATGTCTAGTACAACACAGCACGCAATAAAAGGCTTTGATGCATCTCTTATTAATAGATAAAACCTAAAAATGTGCTAAGAAAATCCAAAGCATGTGCTTCTGTGGCAGTGTCATGAAACAGAGTCATAAAGCTTAAAAAACAATAAGGTATTACATGAATAAGGTAAGTTACCCAACACTTAAAACCTTGATCTAAATGTTTTATGCAGATATAACATTACTGAGAAGTTTCTATCTCATTAATAAAGCATAACATTCTTTATTCACCTCTTATAATTCCAAAATTTTCTTACTTTTGATTAACTCTATGTCTGTCTACCTAAATCCAGTCTGCATTTCTTCTGTGGTAATAAATAGCACTCTCTAATTTTAGGTGGATTCTCAGCTCCCCCAAAGAAAAACTAAGTTGCTCAAATTTCTGTTTAGTTAGGCAGCATCAAATGTCCCTAAAATATAATGAGATTTAAGGGTAATTTATTTGGGCAACTTTTGAAAGGTATACTTAAAGAGAAGAGTCATGCTTTCTTGTTCATGCTTTCTTGTTTCCTATTTTTGAGAGCAGGAGACAGATGTACTGACTTAATGTGTCATAGCTAGCTTGCACCATGAAGCAGAAGCTTTTGAGATTAATGAAACAAGATAGAAGAAGTTGTGATCCTGGGCAGTTGTATAATTACCGAACCAGGACAAGACTGCTCTTATTACATGACATATAAATGAGTTTCTATGTTGTTTAAATCACTATCATTTTCAGCTTTCTATTTTTAGATAAACTTAATTCAAGTGAACATAAGCTGCCATTTTTTTTGTAGGTAAATTGAATTTTGAAACTATTTTGCTTTGGGATGTTTTGTGTAGTCCTGATTCTTCAGTTCATGTTGGCGTGTTTATATTGGGAGCTCATTCATTACTGTAAGCACTCACTATACTACATAATGGCTCTGAAAGGCACCCTTTAATTTTTATCAGAACACTTGAGAAGCAGATTTTGTCCATTTGTTCATTTCTCACACCCTTCTTTTAAGTCTGATTTAACCTTATTTCTTTCTTCTATTCTGCTCATTTTGCATGTCTCCTAGTTGCACATGACCTAGAACTGGAACTAACTCTAGATACCTCACTGTCTCTTAATCATATCTTCCAATCAATCAAGTGCTGTCAATTCTACCTTCAAATTATTTCCCCTATTTCTCCCTGACTCTCCATTCAAGTCTATTTTTATATTGTCCTGCCTCAGATTTTCTCATGTTTCCCAGCAGCAGTGATCTCACATTGCACACTACAGTCTATTTTATCTGTGTCCTACATTCTGTTCCCCTCATCACCTTGGAGAAATTGAACATGCATTTTGAGCATGATGTTTTATTCAAATTCCTTCAGTGACTTATTATCATCCCCAGAAGTGGTTACATATCATCTTCTGATAAAACCTGAGAGGTGCCTCCATGGTCTTCAGTACTGATAGAAAGACAGGTGAGGTGGGACTCTTGCCACCCTACCTCCCTTCACCATACACATAATTGCATAAGAATAGGTCCAGTGAAATTAGTTCTCTAATAGCATGTATGGTCATGTGTCTGGATTTGTTTTCCTTCAACTTAACGAAATTATTTTAGTATGTTATATTTGGCTAGAAAAAAGCCATTTACTCCAGTGTTTCAATGTTACTCATTTGGAATTACACATTGAATTGCTTTTAGTACTTTCATGTTTTTTTATTTTCAATTTGTGATCTTCATTCTCTTTTTATTATGGATACATAATAGGTGTATATGTTTCTGGAGTATATAAGATTTTATGTTACAGGCATGCAATGTGAAATAAGCGTATCATGGAGAATGGGGTATCTATCCCTTCAAGCATTTGACCTTTTAGTTATAAAGAATCCAATTACACTCAGTTACTTTAAAATGTACAAGCATTTCTATACACCAATAACAGACAAAATCAGGACTTCAGACAATACTATAGTAATCAAAACAGCATGGTACTGGTATTAAAACAGAGATATAGACCAATGGAACAGAACAGAGGCCTCGGAGGCAACACAACACATCTACAACCATCTGATCTTTGACAAACCGGACAAAAACAAGCAATGGGGGAAAGGATTCTCTATTTAATAAATGGTGCTGGGAAAACTGGCTATGCAGAAAGCTCAAACTGGACCCCTTCCTACACCTTATACACAAATTAACTCCCCAGGGATTAAAGATAGAAGCATAAGACCTAACACCATAAAAATCCTCGAAGAAAACCTAGGCAACACAATTCAGGTCATAGGCATGGGCAAGGACTTCATGACTAAAACACCAAAAGCAACGGCAACAAAAGTCAATATAGATAAGTGGGATCTAATTAAACTTAAGAGCTTCTGCACAGCAAAAGAAACTATCATTAGAGTGAACTGACAACCAACAGAATGATTAATTTTTGCAATCTACCCCATCTGACAAAGGGCTAATATCCAGAATCTACAAAGAACTAAAACAAATTTACAAGAAAAAAAAACAACATCAAAAAGTGGGCAAAGGATATGAACAGTCACTTCTCAAAAGAAGACATTTATGCAGCCAACAAACATATAAAAAAATGCTCATCATCCCTGGCAATTAGAGAAATGCAAAAATCAAAACCACATTGAGATATCATCTCACGCCAGTTAGAATGGTGATCTTTAAAAAATCTGGAGACAACAGATGCTGGAGAGGATGTGGAGAAAAAGGACCACTTTTACACAGTTGGTGGGAGTGTAAATTAGTTCAACCATTGTGGAAGACAGTGTGGTGATTCCTCAAGGATCGAGAAATAGAAATATCATTTGACCTAGCAATGCCATTACTGGGTATATACCCAAAGGATTATAAATCATTCTACTATAAAGACACATTAATACCTATGTTTATTTTGGCACTGTTCACAATAAAAAAGACTTGGAACCAACCCAGATGACCATCAATGATAGACTGGATAAAGAAAATGTGGCACATATACACCATGGAATACTATGCAGCCATAAAAAAGGATGAGTTCATGTCCTTTGCAGGGATATAGATGAAGCTGGAAACCATCATTCTCAGCAAACTAACACAAGAACAGAAAACCAAACACCACATGTTCTCACTCATAAGCGGATGTTGAACAATGAGAACACATGGACACAGGGAGGGGAACATCACACAATGGGCCTATTGGAGATGGGTGGCTAGGGGAAGGATAGCAAAGGATGGGGAGATTGGGGAGGGATAGCATTAGGAGAAATACCTAATGTAGACAACAGGGGGGATGGATGCAGGAAACCACCATGGCATGTGTATACCTGTGTAACAATCCTGCATGATCTGCATACGTGTCCCAGAACTTTAAGTAAAAAAAAAAAAAATTGTACTGTAAATGATTTTATAAATGTGGGATTTGTTGGGTAATGTATCTAACATTTTATAATTTTCATTTAATACTATTATTATTTCATATTATAACAGGAAATGAACATTCAAGTGTCAGTTGGATAATCAGTTGGATGGTTCATTACATGGCAATGTGAAACTTTAAGGAATGCCCATTAATGGATATATAGTTTCCTTTTTCTTTTAGGCTAATTTTTAGAATACTCTAATGAACAACTTTAAACATACATATTTTCACATGTTCTTTTTTGTTTTGCTATTTTACTTTAAGTTCTGGGATACATGTGCAGAATATGTGGAGTTTCTTGCATAGGTATACTAGTGTTATGGCGGTTTGCTGCACCTATCAACACCCCATTTAGGTTTTAAGCCCCACATGTATTAGGTATTTGTCCTAGTGCTCTCCCCTCCCCTTGCCCCCTACTCCCTGAAGGTCCAGGTATGTGATGTTCCCCCTCCTTGTGTCCATGTGTTATTCTTCACCTCCCTCTTATGAATGAGAGCATGCAGTATTTGGTTTTCTGTTCCTGTGTTAGTTTGCTGAGAATGATGGCTTCTGGCTTCATCCATGTCCCTGCAAAGGACATGAAGTCATTGTTTTTAATGGATGCATATTATTCCATGGTGTATATATGCCACATTTTCTTTATCCAAGCTGTCATTGCTGGGCATTTGGGTTGGTTCCATGTCTTTTCTATTGTAAATAGTGCTGCAATAAACATATGTGTGCATGTGTCTTTGTATAGAATGATATAGAATTCTTTGGATATATACCTAGTAGTGGGATTAATGGGTCAAATGGTATTTCTGGTTCCAAATCCTTGAGCAATTGCCACGCTGTCTTTCACAATAGTTGAACTAATTTACACTCCCACTAACGGTGTAAAAGCATTCCTATTTCTCCACAGCCTCATCATCATCTGTTATTTCTTGACTTTTTAATCATGATCATTCTGATTAGCATGTAAGGCTCCTCTGCTTTGGTAAAGGAAGAGTGAGGACTGCATCTTGAGGTTTGAGTGCCAGTCCAGCCACAGTTCATGCTCTTGCTTTTCTAGTTCTTTAATATGCATTGTTAAATTACTCATTTGAAAAGTTTCCTTTATAGACACTTATTGCTATAATGTTACTTCTTAGTACTGGTTTTGCTGTATTCCAAGAGGTTTAGGTGTGTTGCATTTCCTGATATGTTGTGTTTCTATTGTGATTTGTTTCAAGAAATTTTTCAGTTGCCTTCATAATGTCTTCATTGATCCAGCCATTCAGAAGCATATTTAATTTTCCTGTATTTGTATAGTTTCCAGAATTCTTCTTCTTATTAATTTCTAGTTTTATCCCATTGTGATCAGAGAAGATGCTTATCATTTAAGTTGTTTTTGAATGTTTTAAGACTTGTTTTGTGACCTAAAACATAGTATATCCTTGAGAATTATCCATGTGCTAAGGAAAAGAATGTGTATTCTTCAGCTCTGGATAAAATGTTATGTAAATATCTATTGGATCTGTCGGGTCTGTAGTACAGATTAAGTCTGATGTTTCTTTGTTGATTTTCTGTCTAGAATATCTGTTCAATGCTCAAAGTGGGATGTTGAATTCTCCAGCTATTGTACGGTTCCTCTCTCTCTTTATCTCTCATAATATTTTTTTTAATATAAATCTGGAGCTTCCAGTGCTGAGTGCATACATAAAAAAATTGTTATATCCTCTTGATGAATTGACACCCTTATCATATAGTGATCTTCATGGTTTCTTCTTAGAGTTTTGGCCTTGAAATATATTTTGTTTGATATCAGCATAGCGACTCATGCTCTTCTTTGGCTTCCATTGGCATGGAATACCTTTATCCCTCCCTTTATTTTTGGCCTATGTGTGTCTTTATAGATGAAGTGTGCTTCTTAGTCAGCAGATTACTAGATTTTTTTTCTTTTTAATCCATTCAGCTAGTCCATATATTTTGAGTGGAGAGTCTCGTCCATTTACATTCAATGTTTTTATTGATAAGGACTTATTTCTGCCATTTTGTTATTTTTATTCTGGTTGTTTTGTGGTCTTCTTTTCTTTCTGTCTTTCATGAAGGTGATTTTCTCTGGTGATATGACTTAGTTATTTGTTTTTCATTTTTGTGTGTGTATCCATTGTATATTTTTGGTTTGAAGTTACCATAAGGCTTGCAGATACAATCTCATAACTCCTTATTTTAACCTGATAACTTTACACTGTTTGGATAAACAAGCAAAAGAAAACTAATAAAAACTCCATGCTTTAACTTTATTTTCCCTGCCCAGTTTTAATCATTTTTTTTGTTTCAATTTTATGTTGTTGTACTGAGTACGTCTTGGGAACTTGTTGTAGCTATTATTTTTCTACTTAGGGTGGGACCAGTTTACACATCACAGTTACAGTGCTATAATATTTTTAGAAATCTAACTGGTGTTCTATTGTACTGTGGCTGTTTTGGCACTCAAACTTCAAGATACAGTCCTCACTCTTCCTTCCCCTTTCCGAGGCCGAGGAACCTCACACCATAGTTACCACCACTCTAGGCTATAAGTAGTACTGCCAGACTACTAAGAATATTCCTTTAAGGTCCAAGGGCTCTTAAGTCAGCCTCCGTTGCATGCTGCTTGGCCTAGGACTCACTCTCCAGAGCAATCGTCTCACCTCTTGCCTAGGGAAGATCCAGGAATGCCATTAAAGTGTCACGTCCTGGAATAAGGAACCTCAAGATCCCATTTGATGCTATTCCTCCTGAGGCCTTGCTGGTACTTAAGGAACAAGACAAAATCTCCTTTACTTTTCCTGCTGCTTTTCTCAAGCAGAAGTAGTTTTACCCCATAACCACCACAGCTGGTAATGTACTGAGTCTCACCTGAAGCCCACAAGTCTCAGAAGCTCACCCAAGGACCTTGACATGGTACTTGGGTATGCTGTTGGTTATTATGGACCCAAGAGCTCTTCAATTAGCAGGTGATGAATGCTGCCAGGACTGGGTTCTTTCCTTCAAGACAGTAGGTTTTCTTCTGGCTCAGGGTGTGTCTAGTTATATGGTCTGGGAACTAGGGCCTGGAACCGGGAGCTCTGGAACTGGAGCTTCACAACTCTGGTACTCTATGCCTCTGTGGCTGAGATGGTATCCAAGATGCAAGACAGTGTCTTCCCCAGTCTTCCCTCTCCTCTTCTTATGTGGAAGGAAGTAGTCTCTTCTGTAGCCATGAAATATGCAGCCTGAGGTTAGTGGATGAGTGATGCCAGCACTCCCTGGGCCACTCCAGTTTGTGTCTCAGTATGCCACATGCTCCCTCCCCCACAGTGTACTGTCTCTGAGCCTAGTTCAGCACTAGGACTCACCTAAGAGTTGCCGTCTTTAAGGCCTAAACTGCTTTTGAAGTTTACTTGGAGACACAGAGCACTGAAGCTCTTGGTGGTGAGGTTTGTGGGGGACTCAAGTTTTGCTTGCTGGGATTGATGATTCCCCTCTGGCAAGGACTGGTTTACATGCTCCTTCTGTGGGTAGGCATCAGTTGATCAGGTTTTCCTTTCTGCTCTAACAGTACAGCACTGAGTTCAATGCCTCGTAATTGCTGTGTTCTGTCTCCCTGAGTGCCCAGAGATGCTTTTTGCACCATGTCACAGCTGCCAGGGAATGATGAAAGCGTAGCCTCGGTAATTCGGAACTGTTTATTCTGTCTCTTCAGTGCTACTTTGAGTTATATTAAGTTTAAATCAGGTATGTCAAGTGTTCATTTTTGGTTCTTATAAAGGTGTTTTTTTCTGTGTATATTGGTGTCTTTGCTTGGGGAATGATCTCTGTGGAACCTTCTATTCAGCCATCTTGATCTGTCTATTCCCTGCATTCTCTGTTTTATTCTCAGTCATTTTTGAATTTATCTATTTTATAGGTCTTTAAAACATCCAGCCTTTAGTTTTATTATTTTTGGTATTTTCTTTTTTAAAATTCTCTACTCAAAACATATTACTTCAGTTTTTGTTTTTTGTTAGGGTATAATTTCTTTCTTATCCTAATTGCTTTATATTAAATTAAAGTAATTCCTTCCTTCCTTCTTTCCTTCCCTCCCTCCTTCCTTCTTTCCTTCCCTCCCTCCTTCCTTTCTTTCCTTCCTTCCTTCCTTTTCCTCTTCCTTTTTCCCTTTTTTTCTTTTTGCTTCTCCTTTCTTTTCTTCCTACTTTTCTTCTTTCCTGTTTTTATTTTATGTCTTTCAACTTTAAATATTTCCAGCCTCTCTGGCTATATGTTTTCCTTAGGGCTTTAGTGATATAACAAAACTTTTGGTATGAACTATTTTGCTTTTAATTGCATTGTGTATAGTTAGAAATTTAGTCTTATTTTTATTTTGATGTAGGATTTATTTAGGAAGAATATAAATATCTAAGTATTAAAGTTTTAAAACCATTTTATTTCTAGTTTTATTGGTTATAATCAAAGAATATAATCTGTAAAAGAGCTTATTTAATAACATCTCTTTACTTTAAATTTTTTGCTTCCCTGTTGTCCTTAAAATTTTTAATGTTCTCTATTTTTGACCAATAGATAACTGATTACAGTTTAATCCAGGAGTTTAACCTATTCAGGTTTATTTGATACTTTATTATTTATCTCTAAATTCTGTTATTTTATGATGTTTAAGAAATCATCAGTATTGTTTACTTTTACTTTTTCTATGTTATATGACTCTCTCTTCTCTTAAAATATGCTTTGAAATGACACCAATTTTTAAATACTGGGATAGGTATTTAGCATGGTAGTAATCATTTCTTTGAATTTAAATACTGGTTTTTGTTTTGGTTTTGTTTTCCCTTCCTGTTTGTCTTAGTTTTGAGCTATAACGAATGTAACATCAACAGCACTTGGTATGCCTTTTATAAGTCAGAATTCTTTGTCATATAACAGAGTTGATTGCAAGGATAACAGTAGGTTGGAGAATCTCTGTGAATGCTAAAGGAACCAGTGTAGATAATGAGCACGAGCCAGAGAGCTGGGTTTGTAGACAAGAAACAACTAGTTAAGGTGCTACTGTTGCTGTCTCTATGACAGAATACCTGTAAGAAATCCCTTTCACTGCTCAACTGTTGACTCTTTTGTTCCTACCATGACTAATATCTGACTGTGAGTCATTTTCCCAAGTTCAGTCTTGAGTTAGAGTCTGATTCACATTTCTATGTCCTAGAACCCTGGAGGATGATAGACATAGGTCTATGTGTCTGCTTTTGTACCAGTATCATGCCCTTTTGGTTACTATAGCCCTGTGATATACAAGGAAGTCAGGTAATGTGATGCCTCTAGCTTTGTTCTTTTTGCTTAGGATTACCTTAACTCTTTAGGCTCTTTTTTTTATTATTATTTCATATGAATTTTGAAATAGTTTTTTCTAATTCTGTGAAAATGTCTTTGGTAGTTTGATAGGAATAGCACTGAATCTATAAATTACTTAAGGCAGTATGGCTATTTTAACAATATTCTTCTACCAATGAGCAGGAATATTTTTCCATTTGCTTGTGTCATCTCTGATTTCTTTAAGCAGAGTTTTTCACTTCTCACTATAGAGACCTTTCACCTCCCTGGTTAGCTGTGTTCCTATTTATTTCCTTCTTCATGTGGCAGTTATGAATGGGATTACATTCCTGACTTGGCTCTCAACTTGATGTTTTGATGTATAGGAATACTACTGATTTTCTGCATTGATTTTGTATCCTGAAACTTTCCTCAGGTTATTTATCAGATCAAGGAGTTTGGGGCAGAGATTATAGGGTTTTCTAAGTATAAAATCATATCATCTGCAAACAGGGATAGTTTGACTTCCTCTCTTGTAATTTGGATCCTTTTATATTTTTCTCTTGCCTGATTGGCCTGGCAAGGACTTTGACTACTATGTTGAATAGAAGTGATGAGAGAGGGCATACTTGTGCCAGTTTTCAAGGAGAATGCTTCCAGATTTTGCTCATTCAGGATGATGTTGGCTGTGGATTTGTCATATATGACTCTTATTACTTTGAAGTGTGTTCCTTCATTGTCTAGTTTGTTGAGGTTTTTAATATGAAGGATATTGAGTTTTATTGAAAGCTTTTTTTGCATCTACTGAGATGGACATGTATCTTTAGATTTTAGTTTTGTTTATGTGATGAATCACATTTATTGATTTGCATAGGTTGAACTAACATTGCATGCCAGGGATAAAGCCTATTTGATCATGGTAGATTAGCTTTTTTATTTACTGTTGAATTTGATTTGCTAGTGTCACATTGAGGGTTTTTGCATCTATGTTCATCAAGAATATTGGCCTGAAGTTTTCTTTTATTGTTGTGTCTCTTCCAAGTTTTCATATCACAATAATGCTAGCCTCAGAATGAGTTAGGGAAGAGTCTCTCCTCCTTAATTTTATAGAACACTTTCAGTAGAAATGGCACCAGCTCTCCTTCATACATCTGGTATAATTAGCTGTGAATCTGTCCAGTCCTGGGCTTTTAGATTGGTAGAATTTTTATTACTGGTTCAATTTTGAAACTCACTGTTGGTCTGTTCAGGAATTAAATGTCTTCCTGGTACTATCTCGGGACGGTATATGTTTCTAGTAATTTATTGATATCTTCTAGGTTTTCTGTCTTGTGTGCGTAGAGGTATGCATGCTTTTTGTATTTCTTTGGGGTTAGTGTTAATGTGCCGTTGTCATTTGTGATTCTATTTATTTTGATCTTCTCTCTTATTTTCTTTATTAATCTAGCTAGCAATCTCTCTGTCATATTAATTTTTTTCCAAAAAATAGACTCCTGCATTTGTTGACTTTTTTTTTTCTTCTCAATTTCCTTCAGTTCATCTTTGATTCGGTTATTTCTTGTCTTCTGCTGGCTTTGGGGTTGGTTTTCTGTTGTTCCTCTAGTTCCTCTAGTTGTGATGTTACTTTGAGATCTTTCTAACTTTTTGATGTTGGTATTTAATGCTTTAAACTTCCCTCTTTACACTCCCTTAGCTGTGTGCCAGGTATTTTGGTATGTTGTATCTTTATTCTTATTAATTTCATTTTTTAAAAAATGTTTGCTTCTAATTCCATTATTTAACCAATAGTAATTCAGAAGCATGTTGTTTAATTTCCATGTAATGATATGGTTTAGAATGATTTTCTTAGTATTGATTTCTGGTTTTATTACGTTGTTATCCAAGAGTGTGGTTGGTATAACATTGCATTTTTGAATTTGCTGAGAATTGTTTTATGTTCAATTTTGTGGTTAATTTTAGAGTATGTGCCATTTACAGGTATGAAGACTGTATAGTCTGTTGTTTGGTGATAGAGTATTATTTAGATGCTTATTAGGTCCATTTGGTGAAGTGCTGAGTTCAGGTCCTGAATATCTTTTTTAGATTTCTCCCTTGAAGATCTGTCTGACATTATCAGTGGAATGTTGAGGTCTCCCACTGTTATTATTTGGTTATCTAAGTCTTTCTGTAGGTGTCTAAAAACTTTTTTTTTTTTTTTTTTTTTTTTTTTTTTAGTAAATGTGGATGCTTCTGTGTGGAGTGCATACTTATTTAGAATAGTTACGTCTTCTTGTTGAATCAAACCCATTATCATTATGTAATGCCCTTTTTTGTCTTTTTAAATTTTTGTTGGTTTAATGTCTGTTTTGTTTGAAATTAGAATATCAATACCTACTTTTCACTGTTTTTTGTTTACTTGGTATATTTTTCTCCATCCCTTTACTTTGAGCCTGCGGGAGTCATTGCATGTGAGATAATCTCTTGAAGACAGTTTACCACTGGGTCTTGCTTCTTTATCCAACTTTCTACAATCAGGGCATTTAGTCCATTTTCATTCAATGTTAGTATTGATATGTATGGATTTGTTCCTATCCTTATGTTGTTAGCTGGTTATTATGCAAACTTCTTTACATGATTGCATCATAGTGTCACTTATGTACTTAAGTGTGTTTCTGTAGTGACTAGTAACATTCTTTCCTTTCCATGTTTAGCACTCCCTTCAAGACCTTCTGTAAGGCACATCTAGTGGTAATGCAATTCTTTAGCATTTCATTGTCTAAAAAATCTTATTAATATTTCTCCTTCATTTATGAAGCTTAGTTTGAGTGGATATAAAATTATTGGTTGGAAATTCTTTTCTTTAAGAATACTGAATATAGTCCCCCATTTTCTTTTGGCTTATAGGGTTTCTACTGAAACAATTGCTGTTAGCCTAATGGGGTTCCTTTTGTATGTGACCTGACCCTTCTCTCTAGCTGCCTTCAACATTTTAACTCTTTTTTTGACCTTGGAGAATCTGATGACTATGTGTCTTTGTGATGTTCTTCCTGTTGGTCTTTTATGGAGGTTCTCTGCATATCCTGAATTTGAATGTTGACCTCTCTAGGGGGGGATTGGAGAAATTTTCATGGATGATATTCTGAAATATGTTTTCCAAGTTGCGTGCTTTCTCTTCATCTCTTTCATGGATACCAATTATTCACAGATTTGTTCTCTTTACAAAATCCCACATTTCTCAGAGGTTTTCCTCATTTATTTTATTCATTATTAAAAGTTTTTTTTTGATTGAGTTAGTTTGGAGGACTGCTCTCTGAGCTCTGAGATTGTTTCCTCAGGTGGTCCATTTTGCCTTTAATATTTGCAATTGTATTACAGAATTCTTATAGTGTGCTTTTTAGCTCTATCAGATTAATTTTGTTTTTTGTTATAATGGTCATTTGGTTTGTCATCTTTTGTATTGTTTTATTGTAATCTTTAGATTCCTTGAATTGGGTTACAACTTTGTTCTGAATCTTGAGGATTTTCATTTCCTTTTATAGTCTGAATAACTTTTTATGATTTAAAAAGAAAAAAAAACCCTTAGTCTAGGAGAGTATAAATGTTAAGAGTTGCTTGAGTAAGTAATACAGTGGAATTAGTAGATTAAATGAAGAGTCCACCTAAGGCAAGTGATCATAGATTGAAAGATACATCACTATGGTGTTTTTCTCCAACTATGCTCAGTTGTATTCGTGCAGCCAAATAAAACTGGAGAGTTGTATTTAACTTGTGCCTTAGTTGATGTGAGAACAAAGGAGCAAAAAGGCGCAACAAAGTTGAAGATGTTTTTCAAAGAGTGATTATAATTCTTTATTAAGGTACTTGAAATATTAGGATAAAAGCAGATGTATAAGCAAGGAAAAATACAGGAAAAGGTGGATGGTGATATCTTGACTTTGCTGGCTGCATGTCATCAAAGGATTGTGATAGTCAAGGTATTAGAGGGAGTAAGCTGGTAAAACAGGAGGTCACATTTAAAAAATCAGATTATTAAATTTAACTTACAAAAATAAGTAGTAATGACAATGTCTAGTGTATGCCCATGAGTGTAAGTGACTATGGAGAAGTGGAAATCAAGATAACTAGAGGAAAGAAGGTCAAGGACTGCTAGATCAGCATGCCAGAGGGATCCTTTATGGGTATATTATAATTGCCAGGAACTATGTATTTGTTGTATAGTACTGAGAAACAAATTACCACACACTTGCTGATTAAAATAAAAATCCATTCATTATCTCATGTTTTTCTAAGTTAGAAGTCTGGAAAAGCATGACTGAATTTTCTGTTCAAAATATCTCTGTCTGTCTCTCTCCCTCTCTCTCTCTCTTTAATTTTAATCAAGGTGTTGATTGGGCTGGGCTTTTATCTAGTGGCTCTAAGAGATAATCTACTTCCAAACTCATTTATCTTGTTGGCAGGATTAAGTTTCTTACAGTTATAGAACTAAAACTCTTGATTCTTTGCTGGATTTGACCAGGAGCTGTTCTCAGCTCTTAGATGTCCGTCTCTATTCCTTGCACATGGACCCATCTTTGAAGCCATCAACATAGTATTGAATCCTTCCCATGCCTCAGTCTCTTTGCTTTTTCTTTTTGGTCTTCTTTTCTGCTTCTAAGAGCTCTTGTGATTTTTTGGGGCTCTATTGTCTAATCCGGTTTAATTTTCCTACCAATCTTAAAGTCAATTAATCATTAACCATAGTTACATTAGGAAAGTCTTTCTTTGCATATAAGATAACACATTCACGATACTAGAGAAAAGAATGTGAATCTTCTTAGGGACCACAATCCTGCCTATTGAAACTATGAAAGAAGTGGTTTTAGAGGAAGAACTAAAATCATTAATAAATGAGAGAATAAACAGAAGTGGGTAGATAACTACAATAAAGAGGGATATTGAAAACCAATATAATGACATGAGATTCAAAGTGGAAGGAGAAAAAAGGATGAAAAATGGCTTAGAAGCAGGCAAGAAGGAGCAAGAAGAAACTATCTTGTCTCCATTCTTAATGGTATATGAGAGAAAACAGTCTCAACTTGAGAGGAATACCAGTAAGGTAGGGTCATCAGAGAATTTCAGGTGCCCTTTAAAGGAATAAAGTTTAGAAAATGCTTATAAAAGCAGCAGCTGGTGGCTTGAGATCCAGAGGGCCCAGGGGAAAGGATCCAGAGGAGGGAAATGGTGAGATAGGTGACACAATATGTGACAAAACATCAATATGGCTTCAGGATCTAAGGATGAGAGACCAAAAGATCCTATTAACCTGTACTGTGGATGCCACTGACTGACCAGAAATAAGGTCTTGTACATGACAGTGAGAAAAGAAAAATCAATATTTCAGGGTATTATTTTCCCAAAATTACTTAACATAGAATATCTGATAGTCAAAAGAGATGAAGTGAAAAAATTCCATTACATGAAAAACAATGTTTTCTATATGACAAAAAACAAAAATCACTAAACAAACAAACAAAAAAAGATAACAGTTTTGTTATTTATTACAAAGGACTAATCTGCTAAAATAATTCTTATGAATCAATATGATAAACACCAAATTTCTGAAATGAAAAGGTGAAGGAAGGAAGGAGGGAAGGAAGGAAGGAGGGAAAGAAGGAAGAAGTAAAGGAAAGACATGAACAGGAATTTAGGGAGAAATAAAATCTAATGGCTTATAATTCAATCAAGAGTCATATATATTGAGTTATCTCACATTAAAAGTAGCACAGATTCAGAAAATCAAATGACATTTTTTACTTTTCAGCTTGACAGATACCAAAATTCTTTATCATATATAATGAAGAAATTGTAGAAAAACAGAATTTTTGTATGTAATTGGCAAGTGCATTTTGGTATAACAAATACGGTGACATTTTTTAACTATTTATACAAGTTTCCGTGCCATGCATTCTGCAGCATTCACAGATGTGTACATACTCATTATGGCTTCAGTGGGCGCACTCCAAATGGTCATTACTAGGGCCTGGAGCCATACAGCAGAACCCTGAACAGTGAGCAAGATCTTCAGGATATACTGTTAAGTAAATTAATAATTTGTAACACACACACACACACAACAGATATGTTCATATCTGTTCTTATTTCATGGATATGTTAAATCTGCTTTCGTATGTGTAAGAAGTTATATGTACATATAGATAAGTACCTACTCGTGTATATTTTAAAAAATCAAAGATCAATTTGTAAGACTTGTCGATAGCTATTGCCTCATTCACACAGAGATCGAGTCTGAGGTGGGAGAAAGGCACTTGGCATTGTGTAGCCTTTCTCCTTGTTTGAATTTTTTTAAATTATATTTTTGTATTTTCATGCATAGAAAAATGAGTGGAAAAAGACACTTAAAGACTCTTTGTGCTTATTATGCAAGTTCTCTTTTCTATTCATTGCTTTAGAATCTTGTTTCATCTACAATTGTAATCTGGTAAATTGATAGTGAAACTCTCTGAAGATGGTTTGGCATTGGGAGACATTAAGGAGACCTGGTGTTATTTTCATTAAAGCAGCATTTTTACAAATTCAAAGTAACATGTTATTTAATGAACAATGGACAATTATTTCATAGATTCTTTGTGCCTATGTATTTCAAATCTAGACATTATTAAATATTATTGTGATTCTTCTAAAAAATAGCTGCATATTTACAATGCAAATTCTATTGAGTCCATAGAAAACTGGCATTGAAATGCAAATGAGCTTGCAGTGTTCCAGCAGCAAGAATATATGAAAGCTTTCTCAAAAATTATTTAAACTCATTTATGCCTGTTATGTAAAAGATAGTTAAATATTTTGGGGGCTAGATTTATTTATCATTATCATTCCTTCCTTTATTTCTTAATTCATTTATCACTTATTGCCAGTATTCTGGAATATTTTCTAGATCTTTAGGTAAAGTTTTCATAAGCATCTCATACTCTGTGTTGTGATGGGACTTATAATTTGGTTGTAAGGAGGGAAGACGAATTACTAAGACAAAATAAATATAAATAGTAACAGTAACAAGGTAATTTTAAATAGGGTAAAATACTTAAAGTAAAATGGGTTGATTCAAGTGACAAATACTGGTTGAGGTATGGGTAAGATTGGCATTGGCCGTGGGTTGTGGAGGTTCACAGTATATGATAGTTAAAGGGAACATACCAGAAAATGAGATAAAGATTTAGAGCCCTGAGAAGGTGTTATTTTCTTTATAGTTTCTTTTCTGTTCTTTTCAGCATACTTTGTTTTAGGGGGAGATGGTAGTTTATTCTTGTAGATGCAAGATGGCTATTACAGATAATTTGATGAGGTAAAAGATTGTAAACTTTATTCAAAGTCTATCTGTTCAAATATAAAGCATGTGGCAGATTTAATCAAGTCAGAGAAAACAATGACTTAATGAATGACAGATTTTTCTGTCTATATATTCTTATTCATTCTTATAAAACACTTTTGAAGTGTCTGTTATTTGTTTTATTTATCTTTTGTAATATCAAGTTATTCAGTCAATCTTTCATACCTTCTAAAAATTTGTATTAGTTTCTACCTACCTATAAGTAATGGGAACCATCACATAAAATGTGACTTGCAGTTTGACATTTATTTATTCCTTATAATAAGAAGAATAGAGGGAGGTGGTTTGTTGCTGGCATTGATACCGTCATTTAATGAATCATCAAACAGCCAGGCTCCTTCTGAATTTTTATTCCATTATCATTAGCAGGTTGTCATTTTACTTCTTGTCTTCAAGCTGGCTGCTATATCTCCAGACATGAGAAAGGGGAAGAAGCAATGAATACCAGAGCCATTGTTATCATTTGGCAGGAAAGCAGAAACATTCCTAAAATTCTTGGCTAGCTTCTCCATAAGTCTTTTTGCCTAGAACTGAGTCCTGTGAGCACCCCAGCAGCAAGGGATACTGAAGAAGCAAGCAATAGGATTATGAATGGCATAAAACAATTTGGTATGCATTTCCTGGAGCTTAACACATTGTGCTCCATATAAAATCAAAGTTTACTTAACAAGGAATATGAGTGACACTGGATATTAGGTAGTCAAATATGAGTAATTTTCTACATGAACTACTTTTAACTCAGTAAAAACTATTTTATCAAATGTATTTTGAAAATACGTTTTTGGGGAATGTATTAGCTGCTTGGTATTTTCCCAAAGTTATATTATCATTTTGTACTGGTATTTCTAATTAATTGACTATACATGAATGATGGTCAAAAATAATTGGGGTGATATAATAGAAAATACTCATAATTACTCTATGTTCTACATGCTTTACATGTAATAACTCATTTAGTTTTCACAACTCTGAGAAGAAGGTATAGGTTGAGCATTCTAAATCCTAAAATCTGAAATCTAAAGTGCTGCAAACTCAGGAAATTTTTCATGCTGATATAATGCCACAAGTGAAAAATTTCACACCCAAACTCATATGATGGGTGATAGTCAAAACACACATATATGTGTGTATAATATGTATAGGAAACATAAACAAATTTTATGTTTGGACTTGGGTCCCATACCCAAGATATTTCATTATGTGTATGCAAATATTTCAAAATCCCAAAAATCTGAAACCCAAAACACTTCTGGTCCCAAGCATTTTGGATAAACAATACCCAACCCAAAATTATTAACTCAATTTTACTGGAAATTTGAATCACAGATAAGTTAGGTAACTTGCCCAGGGTCACACAGCTAGTAATTACTAGACCAGCATTCAGATTCAGGCAGTAAATCTCAGAGACCATCATCACTAAGACTGAATTATGAGAAGACACAGTGAGTAGCCTATAGAACTTAAGAACCCTGCTCAGTAGACTGCCAGCAAACTAATGGGACACTGAATTCTCTCAACAGCCACATGAGATTGGATGAGAACTCTGAGCTCCAATAAGAAATGGAGCTACGTTGACATTGACTGCAGCTTTATGAGACTCTGAGAACCCAGTTAAGCTGATTCTTAGTCTAGGTGTTACAAATCTACTTCCTTCTTTCATTATTGGCAGTTGCCATTTACCAAATAAATTTCAAAGTATTGTTTTCGAAATGGTGTTTGGAGTTTGAACATGTTTGTTCTGGTTGCAACACACAGCACAATCCTCATATAATTCTTAACAAGAGCTTCTCCATTACTCGCTAAAACTACTCATCATATTTGGGTTGGACATCACATTATGCATTGTAATAAAGGTAAAATTTCCACTACAAAAATGCGTTCATTTGAATATGTATAGCAAATAATTGAATTTCAGAATTTGAAAACGTATTTGTGAAAGTGGAGTTTACTGTTACTTTTGATCTGATGTTGCATATTTGAAACATTTAAAATTTGAGAAATTCAATATATATTATATAGTCCAATTTTTATGCACGTGTTTCAAGTTATATGTAATGCCTTTAAGAAATCCTAATACTTTTAGATACTGAATTTGTTAAAAATTGAAGAACTACTTTCATGCAGAGTCAAAATGGTTGCTTTCAAGTGGCCCTAAACCATGTGAAAAAATATTTAACATCACTAATCATCAGAGAAATGCAAATTAAAACCATAATGATATACTATCTCACACCAATCAAAATTAAAAGTAAAAAACCAACAAATGTTGGCAAAGATGCAGAGAAAAGAAAATGCTTATACACTTCTGTTGGGAATGTAAATTAGTACATTGAAAATAGTATGAAGATTTCTCCAAATACTAAAATTAGAACTACCATGCAATCCAGCAACTCTACTACTGGTTATCTACCCAAGGAAGAATAAATCATTATATAAAAAATACACCTTCACACATCTATTTATGACAGCACTATTCACAAGAGCAAAGTCATGGAATCAACCTAAGTGTTCATCAATAAATGATTGGATAAGGAAATGTGATCCATCAATCAGTCTATCTATCTATTGATGCATACCACACATGTACCTTAGTATACTACACAGCCGTAAGAAAGATTGAAACCATATCTTTTGCAACATGGATGGAACTGGAGACCATTATCCTAAATAAAATGACTCAGAAACACAGGCCAGGCATGATGGCTCACACCTATAATCCAATATTTTGGGAGGCTAAGGTGTGAGAATCGCTTGAGCCCAAGCATTCAAGACCAGCCTGGGCAACATATGGAGACCCCCAGCTCTACAAAAGTAATAAAAATTAGCCAGTCATGGTGGTGCATACCTGTGGTGACAACTAGTCAGGAGACTGAGGTGGAAGGATTGCTTGGGTCTAAGAGGACAAAGTTGCAGTAATCTGTCACCCCATCACTGCACTGCAGCCTGGGTGACAGGGGGAGAAAGAGGGAGGGAGGGAGAAGACAGGAAAGAGAGAGGAGAAGAGACAGAGAGAGGAGAGAGAGAAGAAAGAAAAAAGGAAGGAGGGAGGGAGGGAAGGAAGGAAGGATAAAGTCACAAACTGCATGTTCTCACTCAAAAGTGGAAGCTAAACTGTAGGTACAGATACACAGTGGAATAATAGACATTGGAGACCCCAGAAGGTGGGAGACTGGGATGGGGGTGAGAGGCAAAATACTAGCTATTGGCTATAATGTACTCTATTTGGGTATGTGTACATTAAAAGTTCAGCCACCACTATACAATATATCCATGTAACACAACTTCACTTATACCCCCTAAATCTATAAATATTTAAAAACTGGCTGGTTTCTGTTAACATTTGTGGGGTGCTATTAAAATTAATTATTTCTAAATTAGGCCTTTTATAGGACAAAGTTGCAAATTTGTAATCTAGGAAGCAACTTAGAAAAATAATTTAGAAATGTTTTTCAATATGCCAGCTAATGACTATATCTATTTCTATATATATTTATGTAGTTTATGTAATACTATAATACTATTGATGCTCAAGATATACCATCTCAAAACATTACTGAATACCAGATTATGGCACCCCAAAACATACCTCATTGGCAAATGGATTATTTGGAGCTGATTATTTAGGGAAACTGCAGACACATGAGTAGTGCTGAAAAGCTGCTCTTTTGTAAAGGATACTAACATCTATAAAAGAAATTTTCATTAGTAAATCTGTCTAAACCAGGGCAGGTATCTCCATCATCAGAGAACATTTATCTGCATGAAAAGACAATCTTTTCTTTTTAAACTTTTATTTTAGATTCAGGCAGTCCATGTGCAGGTTTGTTACATGGGTATCTTATGCGGTGCTGAGGTTTGGGGTATGAATCATCCCATCACCCAAATAGTATAGTATCCAATGGGTAGTTTTTCAGCCTTTGCCCCCCCTCTCCCTTATCCCTCTAGTAGTCCTCAGTATCTATTTCCCCATCTTTATGTCCATGAGTAATTGATGTTTAGCTCCTGCGTTATAAGTGAGAACCGGAGGTAGTTGGTTTCCTGTTCCTGCATTAATTCACTTGGGATAATGGCCTCCAGCTGTATCCGTGTTGCTGCAAAGGGCATGATTTCATTTTTTGTGTCTGTGTATTATTCCGTGGTGTGTATGTACCACATTTGCTTTATCCAGTCCACCAACATGGGCACATACTTTGATTCCGTGTCTTGACAACTGAAAATAGGGCTGCTATGAACATGTACGTGCTTTGTGTCTTTTTGGTATGGAATGATTTATTTTCCTTTGGATGGATATCTAGTGATGGAATTTCTGGATTGAATGGTAGTTCCATTTGAAGTTATTTGAGAAATCTGCAAACAGTTCTCCACAGTGGCAGAACGAATGTACCTTCCCTCCAGTGGTATATTAGCATTTCTTTTTTGCAGCCTTGCCAGCATCTGTTATTTTTTTGACTTTTTACGCTAGCCATTCTGACTGGTGTGAGATGGTATCTCATTGTGGTTTTGATTTGCATTTCTCTGGTGAAACGTGATACGGAGCATTTTTTCATGTTTGTTGGCTGCTTGTACGTCTTCTTTTGAAAAGTGTCTGTTCATGTCCTTTGCCTACTTTTTAATGGTGTTATTTTATTTTTTCCTACTGACTTGTATGAGTTCCTTACAGATTCTGGATATTAGTCCTTTATCTGATGCATAGTTTGCAAATATTTTCTCCCATTTTTAGGTTGTCTGTTTACTCTGTTAATTAATTCTTTTGCTGTGTAGAAGCTCTTTACTTAACTTTAGTCCCATTTGTCAATTTTTGTTTTTGTTGCATTTGCTTTTAAGGTCTTAGTTATATTCTGTGCATAGATCAATGTCCAGAAGAGTTCGCCTAGGTTTTCTTCTCTGATTTTTATAGTTTCAGGTACTACATTTAAGTGTTAAGTTCATCTCGAATTGATTTTTGTGTATGATGAGAGACAGGAGTCCAGTTCCATTCTTGTGAACATGGCTAGCCAGGTTTCCCAGCACCATTTATCTATTTGTCTAATAGGGTGTGCTTTGCTCATTGTTCACTTTTATCAACTTTAAGGTCATTGGTTTTAGGTTTGTAGATTTATTCCTAAGTTTGCTATTCTGTGGCATCAGAAAAAGACGATGGTTATTCAAATTTTCTCCCCCTCCTCTTCCAATAGTTTGTCTTTGCTATTGCTCAGAATCCACAAGTCAGCTATTCTTTTTTGTAGCTTAGGATGCTATGTAAGTTTAAATCGTTTGCCCTTTCCTTGAATCTCACATTTTTGTAGGACTCTCATGAATATGTAGATAAATAAAATTGTTTTATTTCCTTTTAATCTGTCTTATGTCATTTTAGGTGGTAGCCCAGCCAAAGAACCTAAGAGGGTAAAGGGCAACAACTTTTCCTTCCTTTACAATAGGTAGTTTCCAGTATTGAGTGGATACAAATGGCAGGGAAAGAATAATACTTTTTCTTTGACCCTCATTGTTTCTTATTTGGAATGGACCCTTGTAACAAAAGATGAATTAACAAGAGAAAAGCAAACAGAAGTTTATTATCTTGTGTATTTCATATATACATATGGGATATGCAGGGAATAGTTTTCAAAAGGTGGTGGCTTTGAATTACAGTTTGTATATCATCAACTATCAACAATACATTTTTAGAAAAGTGTCAAGACAAAGGAAAAGGACCTCAAGCCTCTATGGGTAGCAACTTGTGGAAAGACAAATAAACAAATTGCAGATAAAGGCTAGTTAGTAAAGCTGTTCAATGCCTAGTCCTCTGATACCAACTCCAAGCCTGGCCCATAAGTGTGTAAAGTTATCTTCCATGGTTAGTCTTTGTTCTACCTAACCTTTTGTCTTTGTAAATTGACATCCTGCTTTTAGGCAAGTAAGGGAAGATTGGAAAGGTTTACTGTACGTACTTCTTCTGAATTGCCTTCAGCTCAACGATCTTTTATATTTTGTGTTGACATATTCTGGTCTTCCAATATACTTAATAAGTTAATTATTGAATAAATGTATAAAAAACAAGTAAATTCATTTACCCTGATCAGGAATTTGAAATGATAACTTCAATATTGCCATTTAAAGGCTACTCAGAAGATAAGAACAGTACTTATTATTATATTTGTAACAATATTAAAATATTTAACATGTAGGGTTTCTCTCATTTTTTTGTTTTCTTCCTTACCCCCATAATTGATACAACCAGAGTATTTCATGCATTATTTATTTTTTTCAAATGATAAAATAATTGTCTCGTCTTGCAAACTGGAAATTCAGAAGTCTCAAAATGCCAGAATTCTGTGTTCTTTGTTTTCTGAAGATATTCATAGCCACCAAAGAGTAAAATGTAATTTCTATTAGAGATGAGCAAATACATTAAAATGAAATGAAAGAAGTGTAAAATATATCAAAATATATTATTGTATTTTACTATCATTAAAAACTTACTCACTCTCATGGCCCTTCAAATGGAGAAATGTAAACAGCTTCCCCAAAATCAGCCACAGATAATGCAGAGAAGGAAATCTACATTCATTTGGCCAATCTCAGAAAACATTCATCAGCTTTAATCTTATTATCTTGATTACTCTGAAGCAAATAAAGTACACAAGGTAAAGGCAGAATTAGAGCAGTGGCTGGAGAAAAGGAGGCATGGTAAGGGAAACACAATGTAAATGAAGGTACAAATCTAGTGAGGGCTTAGGAGAGAGTGGAAACAGAATTCAGAATTAAGAGGAGATACCATCTGAAGAAGGTTCTAATAGGATGTCTTGAGGTTTGCCATAAAAATGTAGAAAAAATAACCCAATAAAATCATGAAAGAGTTAGTATACATTATGCAAAAAAACGCATTTGTCTAAATAAGACAAATCTCTGATGTGGAGAAAATCCATGTTCCAGAGAAGGGGGTTTCGTATTATCTGTAATAATATGTTTGTTTTATGTTAGGTCTGAGAGACTCCTAGAAGGCAGGAAAGGATAATCATGAATTCTTTTATTTTTTTTATTGCATTTTAGGTTTTGGGGTACATGTGAAGAACATGCAAGATTGTTGCATAGGTACACATATGGCAGTGTGATTTGCTGCCTTCCTCCCCATCACCTATGTCTGGCATTTCTCCCCATGCTATCTCTCCCCCAACTCCCCCACCCGCTGCTGTCCCTCCCTATTTACCCCCGACAGACCCCAGTGTGTAATGCTCCCTTCCCTGTGTCCATGCGTTGTTCTTTTTAAAGAAAATATTTCATAGAATAAGTGTTTGATTCTGATTCATACCTGCCAATGACACAAAGAATGTCTCTTCAGAAACAGCTCACTTTTAAAATTGTGTTAATTACTAAAATATATGCATATTATAAAAAGTATAAGTTATTTCTATATCACAAATGTCAAACATGCAGATATATATGGACAAAATATTGGAGATGCTTTTGCAACTTTTCTGTCACCCTATTTAGCTTTAGCATTTTGTCTACATTGATACTTTGTTTTTAGTTGATCATTTTCTTACCAAGCAAGAGAGGACATAATCTTTTATTGAAGATTTTATTGCTACTAATTCAAAGTGATGCAGCATAAGGAACATATTTTTGGTTTACAAAAATGTACTTGACCTTGAAGTATAAAAAGGAATGCTTTGCACTAGTAATCTGATTCATCTGTCACTGAAGATATGAAGAAGTGATATACATAGGATATCAAGCTATCATTTCTATGATGTTGTGGGTTTTTTCTTTTTCTGTTGTTTTAACTAGGATCATTTTGGAAAATATTTTTCAAAAACGGCAATCTGAAACATTTTTCTTAATTGTCAGAGGCAAGCCTATATTCAAGTTCTAGAGGAGAATAAAGGACAGCACAAAGTTAAATTAAAAAGCATATCATTGTCATAAGATGACCATATTAGTATTATGTATTATCTAAAAATTAGATATATTTTTATAAAACAAATTTAATTCTATCAGTTTCTCTTTTAAATTAGTATTTTATTTAATTCAACGATTCATTTCATTATTGTTAATGTTTTTTACCTCAAATTAAAATGCCTTCAAGACAATATATTTTATATTTATTATCAAATACTTTAATATAAATTGATGAAATAGGTCATTTCAATATATTGAGTTCTTCTAAGCTTGTATAAATTTCAGAAATGTTAACAAAGTCTTTTTGCAGTTAATGAAACTAGCAGTCAATTTCATTATTTTTTAAACCTAAGTATATGTCTTTAAAAAAACCTGGAAAGACTTTTGGTCTGAAAACTGCCTTCTATTTACGATTAATATGACAAATAAGAAGCTAAGCAATCTTTCTAAGGCCAGAATGATCTCCACAGGATACGGGACGAGTTGAATCTCTGTAAATGCCAATTCTAGAATTCTTCCAAGCTCAAAACTGTAATCTAAATATGAGATGCAATAATAGTAATAAAACGAAAATCATATGTGAACCCATTATAGGAAAGAATTCAAGTAATGGAAGGCTATTAAGACATTAAAAAGATCAATTTTATATAAACAATCTTACTATAGCAGTGTTCAAGTCGCCTTAGTTACAAATTAAATACTGAAAAAATTCAGTCAATAATATTAAAGGTAACATAATTAGTATGTAGACTTGGAAGGTCAATCTACTATTGTGAGACAAGTTAAGCTTTCACTACACATATAGGCTAGTCTTTTTAATTTTCAAATATAATTAGGATTTCTGATAAGAACTGGAAAAGTAGGAGAAGAAAATATATTTAAGAAACATTTTTCTTGGAACTAGACTATAAATTATTATTTTGATCTGGGAACTCAGAGCCTCTAAATAGAAGTTCTTATAATCAGTAAAAGGACATCACCTGAAGATGATCAAAGGGTTACTAGAAAAATTATTTGACATCATTAGATATATTCTACATCTTATCCAATGTGCAGTAGCAACAGAAAAACTAACTTATTCCATAAGTGTATAATAGGATTCATATTAGGATCTTATATAATTAAATATGTTAATAGCTCAATTAGGAAGAATGATTAACATCAATCAAACTAGCTCAGTTAAAAAAAGAAAATATTTATATTTTATTTACTCAACTTTGATTAGATATAAAGGTATGGAAAATTTTGTCACTGCTATTTTCTTACAGAAATTACTAAAAATTTAACATTGGAATATATTAAGTTTATATAAAACTTTGTGCATTTATTTATTTATTTATTTATTTCGATGGAGTCTTGCTCTTTTGCCCAGGCTGGAGTGCAGTGGTATGATCTCAGCTCTCTGCAACCTCCGCCTCCCAGGTTCAAGTGATTCTCCTGTCTCAGCCTCCCGAGTAGCTGGGATTACAGGCACCTACCACCACAACCAGCTAATTTTTGTATTTTTAGTAGAGACAGGGTTTCACCATGTTGGCCAGGTTGGTTTCACACTCCTGACCTCAGGTGATCCGTCCACCTTGGCCTCCCAAAGTACTAGGATTACAGGGTGGTCCACCGTGCCTGGTCATACATTTCTTTTAAAATATTTCATAATTAGACTATAAAAATATACATGCCCTCTCTAAGCCCCAATCCCAAGGATCTGATATGCCTTAGAAAGCAATTAAAATGAACTATGCATCTGCTATTTGAAAATGCTCTTGTAAAAGGATTCAATTATACTTTATAGGCAAAATATTGAATATATTAAAACAATCATGGTAAACGAAACTTGGCTGCTTTCTCAAGATGACAGTATAATTTCTCTTACAAATTTTTTATGTCTGGCATTACTTCTACAATTTCCATTTCTGGTTACAGAGATAATCAAGTATGTATCATCTCCCACTGCATAATATTCTCCAATGTAAGTTATCTTTGCAAATAAAAATCCTTAATAAGCAAGGGTATCAATGTAAACATCAGGTTTTATGTTTGTATGGTATTTTGGATGGCAATTAGTTGTTGGAATTCCCTTGGGGTGGCTGGCAAAATATTAGGGAAAGTTACAGATTAGTCTCAAACCTTTCAGAGGCTGAAAGATTTTTATTGGGGCAGGCTGAAGATGGCTGGTCCATTACATTAGTATAGGAAAGAGACAGAGATGATAAGAGGCTTCCCCAGTTAAGTTTGTTTACCCCGCATGTAAACTTTGTGCTGGATGGACCGCTCAGGGGGGAAATCAAATGGGAATTACCCATTAATAGTGTTTACTCTGAGCCCCCAAACGTAAAGCTTTTATCATTTGTAAAACCACTCTTTTAACCATGTTAATTATCCACAAGCACACTCACTTGGAACCTCTGTTATGAAACCTTTACTGAATAAATGTGTGAATGTACAGGGGTCTTGGTTGATTGGCTGCATTTCACCCTCTGAAAGCAGCCAGCGACCATCCCTAGCCCACTTGAATCACTATAATGGTGAGAGAGTGCATTCATTCATCCGTTGTTGAGTTAGGGTCTGCAGGAGAGACCTTCGCAGGTGGTGATCAATGTCTCAATTAATGACTTCAGAGGAGTTATCACTGGGGTGTTTATTTAAAAAATAGAATTTATTACAGAATGCAATCATTATAAAGTATATATTCGGAATGTGCAAATGCCTAAAAATGGTGTAGAATGTGAGATCATTATGGCTACATCTGAGGTTCAACAAAGTATTGTTCTTCGAAGTGTATGCATATAATTTTTTTCAAAGAAAATATGTGGGCTTTTTATTCATCAACAGTAGTTAGTAAAGAGCAATGCAAATCTTCTGTGCTCTGTACTAGGCATACAAATTTGTGCAAGATGGAGGTAGTTTCTGTCTCAGGAAGCTTACAGTCTAGAAGAAACAGACATCAGTCAGAGTAAATATTACAAAAAATGTATAAAATAATAGATGAAGTATCTAAGATGCATGCTTAAATCTTGAGGTACAAACAAGTTGAATGAGGCAGTGAAGACTTACTAATGGAAAGTAACATCAAAATTAGATATATGTTTGAAAGATTAGAAGACAAATTACCCAGAAGTAGATAGGAATCTCCTAGGCAGAGAAAATGATATATGCAGAAGCCTTAACAGAGAAATCACAGGAAATGAAAGTCATTGAAAGAAGTCTATCATGAATGGAGAATCAATGTAGTTAGTGGAAGAAGACAGCGTTAGGACTGCTGCTACTTCCACAGAAGTTTAACTGTTGCATCAAAAGAAAGGTTCTATGGAACTGCATATTATTTGTTGCCATAATTCATGTCTTGCTTGCTTGCTGCTCTTTCTCCTATATGCCTACACCACTAGTGTGGCTCTCTCTGGCCTTCTTCAGTGTTTCTAAACTTTTGTTTGAGCACCTAGTGGAAGTCCAAGGAAAGTATCTTGCAAAAGGTCACACAGTCCCTTTGTATCTGGGGCTTCAGGGTATTCTAGACTGACAAGCTACCCACGTTTGATGTTTAGAAAACCGTACAATTTCTTTTTACCCTCTTGTGTGTTGGCTTTGCTCATTGACCTAGCTCTTCCTTGAGGGTTCTGTCATTTTCTAAAGTTTAGAATACTCTGTTGGTTTATGACTTCAGTTCTTTGAATGATGCAATAAAAGCTATAATCTTGATGTTTATCCAACTTTTTCTAACTCTTATGGGGGAACTGACATTTTGAAGCTTTCTACATCTTAAAAGATTGAATATATGATTTTAAGAATATTAGTCTACTTGTGGTATGGGAAATAAACTGCAGTTTGCAGTCAAGGAGAGAAGTTATTTCTGTCATGGTATAATACAGGTGACAAATTAGTATAGTCTAGATCAGAGTAATACTAAGAAGCAGGAACAATATATGAATTCAAGAAAGATTCAGAAGGGAAAATTGGCAAAGGATAACCATTAGGGATTTGACAGAAAAATTCAAAGGCCATTATCAGGTTTCTGGCTTACAAATAAAGGAGAGTTTTGAGCCACTGGATCTTTTTCTCATTTTATCTTTTTGATTTTCATCTTTTGCAATCACAAGTTGTATATTTTAATTAATATGTTGGAACCAAAGAATAATAACTTGTCAGTTCAATAAAAACATATGTGCTTATGTTGCCAGTGTAATTGCTTAGTGAAAGTTATTTTTTCTTTTTAATTATATGAGTTCTTATGTGCCAGACTCTTCTAGTCACATCTTTTGTTCACATGAAAGTGCTCAATTTGTTCAGGAAATTTTCCTTATACTTTTCACTTTTTTGGGAGACATCAAATTTTGATTCCTTTATGTGACTTAAAAACCCAAATAGGAGCCTTGGCATGTGTTTGTAAAGCTAAATTTCTCCAAAAGTTAGCTTAGAAACCAACTGAAGTTTCACCTGGACAATTTGGTTTTATTTCATCAAAGAAACCCAGAAGCAGACAGTTTAAAGCAGTTACAACATATTGTGTTCAGGACCTGTTTCAACAGGGGGAAAAATACCTCAGTATGGAACTAAGCTCAATTCTGAATACAGCATGGAAAAGTGAGGATTTACAACTAAGAAGCAGAGGAGGGGCCAGAAGATGGAAACATCAGGGATAATGAGGAGGATTCTTGCTAAACTGACCTAATAGAATTCTTGTTGAAGGCAGGTCAGGTTAATTGATATCACCTAAGGAGTGATGGGGATGAAAAAATTGATCAGATATTGAGGATAATCAGATATGAGGGAGGGATTCTGACTAAACCAACTTGACAAGATTCTTGCTAAAACTGAGTGATGTACAGATGAACATGAAAGTCCAATGGTTGAAGTCTAATTGAAAAGAGAACTCAGAGGAGCCCGCCTGAAGTTTGGTAAAGATGTAGTCGGGGGGAAGGGAGCAGGGGTGTCCTGAAGACGCTTTCAGTTCCCCCTATCCAATGTGCCCAGGTCCTTGACCTCTCTTACCCCAAGAATGGGGGAAGGGGCCCTGGAGGCGAGGTGAGCTTACTGTCTGAATAAATATCGTGGACCTAAAGAGTTTAGCAAAGAAGTGATTTATTAGGCAGAGAGAAAGAGAAAGAAAAAGAGAGCTCCCCTCGCTGCCGTGGGAGGGGATCCAAGAGAGAGAAAGAGAAAGAAAAAGAGAGCTCCCCTTGCTGCCATGGGAGGGGATCCAAGGGACGAATCCGTATAGGTAAGGAGCATTGTGGTTTTAACCCTGAAGTTATTCCTGCCCCATTCATATTCTCGTCCAATGAGAGGAGTTCTATCAAACTTCCACTGGAGTGATTGATCTTTGGCTTCTATACTGGATTGACTACAGAGCCTCCTCCTCCCAGAGCTTTCAGTGGGCTTAAGGAGCACACCTGGATTTCTACCTAGCCGGTTTGGGAAAGTCAGACAAAGAGCTCTAGGTTCCTGGATGGGGCGTGGATGGAGGCATGGCGCTGGGAAGCTCCTGCCTTTGAAATCATGCCCCTTATGGATGCAGGAAGAGAAGTTTTCCTTAACAGACTCCTTCAAAGGGAGACCATCTTGCTAATTGAAAGAATGACACACCTGACTTGTATTATAGACAGATGCCTTATAAATTCTTCATAAAAGTTGTTTTGTCTTTAGGCGTTTTATAGTACTTAATTCAAAAGCAATGCATATTAATCACGTCGAGCATTAATTTCCATTGAAATTGAATCAGAATAGTTCTACAGATTTGTGAACTGGAAATAATCAATTACTTATTCTGTCTCTCAGGATTGAAAATGATGCAGCATTTCAAATTATTTTTGACTTTTAAGTTCTTTCACATGACGATGCTAGTTTGCTTCCTCCCCAAAGGATGGCGTGGAACATATAGGCCATCTTGACAGTATAGGAGTGTGTGGCTGTTGATCATTGTGCTGTCTGTCAGCAAGGATTTTCAACTAGCTGGGAATATGTAGCCCTCACTCAGAGCGCATATTGCTGATGGACGATGGTGGGCAGTGAGAGATAAGAAACCAATTTATTAAACTGGATCAGGAAATTTAAAACATAAACATTACTCTCAATTAGCTCCTTATTATCCTTAGAAGACTTCCAAAGAAAATAAGAGCAGGGAAAACAAATATTTTATTAATTTCGTTAGAACTTAAGTCCAGGCATCCTTCTGTCTCTCTAGATCCCATATTGTCCTAGCATTAATACGAAGTCTGGATAAATTCTTTTTGCCATGCTTTACTCCGGTTCATCCTTGGGTTTTAGAGAGTGAGACAGGAATGAAATGTCTCTAGAAGTGAGAGGATTCTCTGGATTCTTTTTTAACATCAGACATCAAATTACAATAGTTCTAAAGGTTGGAATTGTGAAATTCTTAGTTACCAATAGAAAGTGAGGTGTGTTACAGTAGAATAAATCAGCTTGAAATTATAAACATTTGCCTTTTAAAATTTATATATAGTGAGGAATTAAGTAAATGATTAAAAACTATTTAATAAGCTAGTATTAGAATAAAAATTGTCAATACTTGACAAGTAAAACAAGGGTAAGATGATATTTCTTAGGAATTTGGCTTTTATTTTCTCTGCGTTTTATGGTATACTCACATAAAATGAGAATCCAACTAAAGAATAAATGAGAATTCACTATATAAAATTTCAAATTCTTTAAAAAAACACAAATAAAAAGCCTAAAGGTATAAAAAGTACATTTCACTTTTTTTTTTTTTTTTTTTACTTTTATGGAATTTTTAGTCTCACTCAGCTGTCACTCATTCTCATTATTTTGGGCACATTCTTCAAGCAATCTAAATTGTTCCCACAGTGGCAGCCAAACCAAATAAACAGTAAACACTGAAGAGTGTGTGATTTCACCAGAGACCTTAAACAATAGAGGAGTCCAGAAGTTTTCTATTAAATGAAAAGGGGTAGGAAACCTCAATGGCAGCTTTAAACTTAGAAGGCAAACAAACATTCTTCGTAGATTCCCTTCAAGGTGTCCCATTAAAAACCAAACAATCCTAACAACCCCAAATAAAAAACAGTAACAGTGAAAATCTTCTTGCTATGCACTAGATAAAAGGTATATTTTAACATGCAAAAAGTTGGACTTTGAAATGCAATGTAGCTCACTTCGTATATATTTAAAAGAGAATGAAATCTTAGTGAAAAAATGAAATTTAACCTTTTAAAAATTATGAATGTATTTGCTTAACCGGAATTTATTTTTATGTTATGCTTTGTAACATGTGAAGTATCACAAAGAAAAATACCTACATAATGAAGGCTTATGAAAGTTATTTAAAAAAAACTTTAAGCATCATACTTTCCATATTTCTGAACGTACACATTGCCATGTTTTCCTACCCTTAAGAGCCAAGTTAAATCCAAATCTAAATATTTGAAAGCCTTTATTTCTGATATAGAAAAATAAAAAATATATACATTGTGTAGGTGAAATATTAAAGTGATTTAAAATGTATGAACTCTTGACCGAAGATCAAAATTGTAAACTCTATCACTACAGTCTATTCACTTGAAGTAGAAAAAAAACTTTAGGTTTATTGTGAGGTGAAATGATTTAAAACTAATATACATGTAGATTTAGAGCTTGTTGTAAATAAATGTAATACTCTTTTACATTTCTATTGAAATATTGTAGCCAAATAATTGTTTTCAGTTTTCTTTTTATTAGAAACAAATCAATCAATATTTGTAAATCTATTCAGTATGTGTCCATTTATGTATTTTTCCTAAAATTTTTCCCTAAATTATCTAATAAGAACATGAACATGAGTAAATAACAAGGAAAAATTTCAGTAATGTTTCAAACCTAAACATGAATTACTTTTGTTGAAAAATAATGCCACGAGGAAGCTCAAGTTATAAAAATGTTAAAATTCTAGCCACATGTTGAAATTTTCTAAATATCAAACATAAAATATTGGCTTTTACTCTGAATTTAATTAATTTGATTTGAAAAGGTTTCAGGAAGCAAAAAAGCAGTAGGATAATTTTATGTATTTTAGCAAATAATGAAATGTTGAGAAAGCAGTGAAGAATTAATATTTTGGATTTTCTTCATAATAGGAAAATTAGTAAATTAACTTCTGTGTTACACAGAAACACAGAAACTAAATCCACAGAAAGAAAATCATCTTTCTGTGGATTTAGTGCTGACTTTGATTTCACTGCATCAAACCATATTGCACTTTTGTAAACGTATTTGTTCTAAGGTTCTCATTTTCAGGTATGAGAGAAAAATAATTACATCATATTAAATAGCTACATTATTTTTTTAAATTACATAAGTAACACAATCTCATTGTAGATGGAATACCAATGGCTAACATCAAGAAAAAGATTGATTCACTACTCATATTCTTAACATGTTATTTTGTGTGTTCTTAATAAATATTTGCACATCTAAAAATAGACTATATGTTTAGGTAAAGTTTCTAAAAATACATGAATATGTAATACAAATATAAAAGCATGGGAAAAATAAATTGTATTTTTCTTGTCATGCCAGGGATCACCAAGATTACCCCTGGCTTTAGGTACTCATAAGACTGGGTCAGCATGTAATATACTTGAGACTATGATTCCTTAGAGAAAGGGATACAAATAAAAATCAGCAACTGGAAAAAGTCCATGAGGTATAGCCTAGGAAAACCATGTGCAAGCTTCCAAGGGTCCTCTCCTTAGCAGAGTTACACAGGATTCAGGACAACCTTAATTCCATGAGCAATGAGTTGTGACAGTGCATGTGAAATGTTATCAACCAGGGGAAGTTCATAAGAGATTCAGTGCCCAGGGTTTTCATTGGTGGTTGAACATGTAGGCACCCTGTGTAGCACATACCTGCATTCCAGACTTCCAAAAACAAACAGATGTTCACCATATTTTTTGCACAGTTTAAGCACAATAAGCCACTCTTATCTGTCTTGATGGTAACCTCCCCAAAATCTACATTCCCGGATGTCAGCCAAGAGTCAATTTTATAAACACATCTTTCAAAGAATAGCAGTTAGGTCTGCTATGTTAACTATTTTCTGCACATTTTTATATTATGTTGTTGATTGTTTAATATCTGAACACCTTTCAACGTCAATAAATACTATATTTAATGGCTGCATTGTTTTGAATTTTATGTATATGCCATTGTTCAGTTAAAAATTTGATGAATTTTCAGATGTGGGTTCGTATTTTCACTGTAATAAACAAAAATGCAATGAACATTATAATGCTTTCCTTGGGGCAAATTCCCAAAGTAAGATTGCACATTGTAAAGAGTTTTGATTAATACTATTTGGTAGCCCAAATTGTCCTCCAGGACTCAGAATTTCTCACTATTGAATAAGAATGCACTTGGTACCACTTTCTTCTGTATTAGTACAAATAATTTTTTTTTTCTTTACAAAACCTACAGTAACAAGTTCTTAGTTGCTTATTTAAACAAATAAAATCTTATACACTAATGGATATTCATAAGATCTTTTAAACTTTGGGTTTTTAATTTCTTAATTTTGATTTAAGAGTTGAATTTTTAATATAACAATTAGTTGATTTAAATATATTTGATGAAAAAGTAAATCTTATATCCAGCTACATTATATATAAAAAAGTAAGATATAATTTATTAATTACTTGTGAAATTTGTATATTTTTCCATGAATTATGCCCTTTAATTATTGTCATTGGGAGCTTTTCTTTCGATGCTATTAAATACTTTTGAGGTTTAATTCTTTTGAGGAAAAAAATGCATACAGTACAGTCTCAAATATTTCAAATATTTGTGTTAATATAAGCTTTTGTATGCAAGTTTGTAACTGGCTGTGATAAATCTCTCTCAGTCCCACTCCTAGAGTAAAAAAGCCATCAAATTCTGTATCAAAGTATGTTTTTATTTTGAATACAACAGTCAAGTTTGTGTTTACTTTAAACTTAAAGGATTGTTTAAGCAAGTTGAGAAGTAGAATAGTCCTAATAAAAAGCACAAGGTTGTTCTTTATTTAGAAATTATTAAAAATATTTGAAAATATTGTCATTATTTACCTAAGAGAGAAAAGAAAGCAAATGACAGATATAAGAATGAGGGCTACACAATGGCTATGAGTTTAATGGAAATCAATGAGGTCTAATTTATTCTGCATCACATTATAAGAACAGGGAGTATTCTGAACTAGAAAGGCAGTAAATTAGAAGTAGATATTAACCTTTTTAAAAAACAGAGTGTGAGATATCCAAATAGTTATCGGAAAAAAAAATGAATGCTTAAACAGTAGTAAACATTTAATGTTAAAAATCCTTGAAACACTGAAAGAAATTTCTTTTCTGTTATTTGTTTGCACATAATCCAATAGAAGGTATAATAAGGAATGTTTGCTTGGCATTTAGAAGGCCACTCAAAGTTGGTAGTCTAAATGAAGACTTCTATATTTGGTGGAAATTATTCTAAATTAATTCAGGAGAGAGTTCACAGGGTGTGCTTTTTTATAGTTATAGAAAAATTCTACTGCACCTGCTTAAGAATGTTTTCCCCTTGTATAAAGTTGTCTGCTATTTTGCTTAGTTTGTGGTAATTTGCATAAATCCATAATGTAGCTGTCAGATTCTTTTTCCTTGTAGCATTATAATGCTAATAAAGTAGTGAAAAAAAATTTAAAAAATCTTGTTAGATCCAACACCACTTCACTCGACATCTATATACTCTCCGTGATAAATATAGCATGAGATTTTCTATGGTAACGCTTTCATGATCTTTGCTTCTGAGCATTAGTTCTATGCAATATTTGCAGAGGATCATAACATGGAAGTTAGATATTTTGTAGTGTGTAAGGTATTCTTTTATTTAAAGGGGTGGGATTTGTGAGTAAATAGTTAAATTAACATTTAAAGCTTATAGGCATTGTTAGCCAGTCATTTCCTCCGCATTTTTCATTTAAAAGTCCTCAATTAAAATGTTTAAGTAAAACTGAGATACAGAAATATTAATATAAAAATAGATTACCTTATCAACCCTTTAAATTGTTGATAATTTTCAACCTAGAAAAAAATCTCTTAAATTATTTATCCCCAAGATTTAAATCGGAGGTTTTTTTTGACTGTTCATAATATTGAAAAAAAAATTAGTTACCACAAACAGAATTTTGACTTTCACAAATGTAAAATTTACTCATATTCAGAGCTATAGTAAGCAAATATAGGATAAATACAAAACGAACAAAAACAAACATACAAGCTGATAAAATATAAATTTTATTAAACTTATTTAATCTTGTCTTCACGAGGCACCCTTAAGTTGACAGGCTTAGAACAAGCAGTCATGTTATATTTAAACAGATTCTAAAGCATTTAATCAAATTATTTTCTTTTACATTTATTTTTTCTTCTTAAAATATGATTTATCTGCAATAAGACTACAAGCTGTATCTATAAATATAAGTTGAACTGATGGAAGGAGGTAGCCAAGTTCTTAATGAATTTTATAAAATGTCGGGAAAAACATGAGGTAGTGCAGTTCATAAGTGATTCTTAAGAGAGCATCTAATAAGCCACTTTCCTTCCAATTGACAAAGGAAGATGTTAGTATACTGTAAAAATAACAAAAAAGAAAATTTCAGGAGGAGAAAAACATATTATACAGAGATAGATCTATAAACAAAAGTAAGTATGCAGTTAAAGAAGAGGTGAGTCCCTGAGCAATATGGCACCTCAAATTCTCAAAGGACAAAATTACAACAAATTGAGTTTTAAAGATCTGATAGGTTTTCTTAACAACTTATAAACTGGGCACCATCCAGTGCACACAATAGACAGAATCTCTATTGGTTTTTGTAAGGTAGCTTAAGAAGGAACAAGAAAACATCATAGCATAAAAAAGCAGATAGGCTCACATCAGATAATTTCAGGTTACTTTCTTTGTAAAGGTTAAAACAGAGGGGACTTAACATGTTGGCTCAAGTTGACTGGGCCACTTGCTTGGTAACTACAAACTTCTTACTCTTTTGAAAATCTAGGCTTTTTGGTGATTTTCTTGGTTTCTTTTTTTAAGTTTCAGTTTGGTAATGTGGCATTTAACATGAGTGACACTATTTTGGTTTGGTCTGTTGAGGACTAGTGCAGGAGCTCAAGTCTAAAACAATGACTCTCATACATTTAATTTAACAAAATAAAGGACTTAAAATTGTAGATAACATAAAAAGTAATCCATCCATCCTGGACTGGAAAAGAAGAGGATTCTGAGATTCTTTTTGTTCTTTTTTGACTTTGGCTGTATAACCCTTTCACTCATTAATATGCACACATACACACACACGCACCAAAAATAAATGTTGAAAGCCCCAACTGTTCTTAAACAAACAAAAACAACATTCAAGACATCTATATGTATACATACAGAGGGATTGATAGGATAACTAGATACACATCTAGATAAACATGTAATAGGGCTGTTTGCTATTTTTTGTTTTAATATATCTTGAGCAAATTGTTATGTATTTAATTTTGAGGTAACTACATATAAAAGAGTGTTATTCACAGGTCTTAGATGTAAAATTTTACATGTTTTGAAAAAATATACATCCTTATAATCAACATCTTAATTAAGATACAGAGTATTTCCTTCAAATCAGAAACTTGCCTCACGTATTTTTATGTCAATCCACCCCTTCATGAGCAAACTACCACTCTTTTGAATTATATTACTGTAAGTTAGTTTTTCCTGTTCTGAAATCTTACTATTTTTGTGTGTTTGTTTAAATCAAAGATTAAGTGGCACTTTTATCAGACACTGAATCCATATATGCAAATGTTTTTCATTTTTGTTTGTTGGTTTTGGTCCTTCTTTCTCTCTCTTATTGATCCCATTTCTCTCTCTTTTATGTTTATACTACTAACTTTGATGTGAGATTTTTTACATCTGGTAGAACTATTCCACTCTTCACTTTCCTTTTACTATTTTGTTTCCTATTCTTTTCGATGTTCACTCTAAAATTAGTATCTGTCCCTTAAAACAAATAAACTAAATAAATTTTTATTTGTATAAATTGAACATAAAGGTTAAATTTTAGGATATTTATATTTGCTATTGAAGACTAGGATCTTTCTCCACTGATCTTGAATTTTTTTCTAAGTAATAATTTAATATGCTCTTCTCAGTCTTTTTCATTTGTGTTAACACATTATTTTTTGTGGAATTTTTATTCCTTTTAAGGCCTGTTTTGTAATCAGTATTTTCTTAATAGTTCAAGAGAATAAAGACAGTGCAGCGCCAATCCAAGGTAACCACTGGCTCTTCCCTGACTCTCCTTTTACTATGATCTCATTTCTACTCTAACAAGAACTCTTTCCTGATTAAAGCATCTTCTGTGGACTTGCAAACAAATGAGGCCTGGAGAATATAAAGATTATTCTGAAATATTCCAGGTCCTAAAAGAGAGAAATACACAACATTTATGTACTTCTGGGGTTCAGGCTGAAAGCAGTTAAGTCTTGAGACAATGATAAGAGTGCAGGTATTCTTAAAGAAAGCTTGTACTGTGAAAATTATGACAATAAGGAAAAGTGGAACTGGATCATGGGTAACTTGAGTAAGGATCTCTTGGTATCTTTATCAAGTGCCAGAGAACAAACTGATGATTTCCTGGAACTTTGACTGAAGCCTGAAAGCTTGCCTGATTGTCTACCACAAACTTACCAGGACAGACTGCTATATGGTACAAATAACAAGACCACCATGTGAGCCATCACAACTCTTGTTCCTGTACCTCTAAATAAAACAGAAGAATAAATAAACAATAGAAAAAAACATAGCACTAACCTATTAAACTGTAGGGTTCCAGCAGAAGGTGGCAGGGAGAGAATGAATCAATGAATGAATGAAAAATCATTACTGTAATGCCCTAAACAGGTGGAATTCAACGAAAAACATTGCTGATAGCAACTAATAAGAACATTAAGAAAATAAATACGTATATACAGAGACTTGATTATAGTGTAGACGTTATTTTCTGGAATGCAAAATTTGTTTTAGAAATGTAAAAATCCTAAAGATAAAATGGAGTGTATATTTACTATTGAGATTTGACTTGTGACCTGGAGGAGGAGCCTGGATAAAGCAGAAAAAGTACTGAAAACACAGAGCAAAAATACTGTAAACACAGAGCAAAAATATGGAAATCATGAGGGAAGAGATGAGAGAATAAGAAGATCCAGGAAATTTAATTTGGAAATAACTGGCTACTAGAAAAAAAAAACAACATAGGAATAATCGGGTTTGAGACTATAGCTAAAATATAATAAAATAAAAAGTAACAAATAGACTGGAAAAAATTAAAAAATTTACTACACATTTTCAATCTGCCTGTATTGATTAGAAAAGCAATACAGAACGATATCCTGAAATAATATTAGCCTATAGGAATAGAGATTATCCTAATTTCTGGAAGAAAAGAAGAAAATTAAAACCTTTCCTGTGTGTCACATTTGAGCAATTGAGGTAAAACAGCAATCAAATACCAGTCAAGATAACATTTAGCTGTTGGGATTAAAGGCAAATATTTGCAGATATATAAGGATTCAGAGAATGTTTCACATATATACTCAATATGAGGGAAACTGTTAAAAGAAAAAAAAGCATCTAATCAATAAAAATGAGTTAGAACACAGGTCTCAATGTAATCAATATAGAAACACACAAATGAGTGGAAGAAATAAGTAATGAGTTCTTGTGAATTTATATATGCAAAATATAGAATTTGGAATTGATATCCTAAGCACAATTATCATAAGGTTATTATATCTGTTACAGTTAGAATGAAGCAGTGAAGAAATAGAGCATCTTGGTGTGTGACAGTATGTGATTTTCATGTACTATTAGAGAAGTAAATATTTTGACTCTCAAGAAGGAAGTAAGTTAAACTGATTATAACTGTGTGGATTTTTGCGTTTCTTGAGAGCATTGCATCCAAGGGGCCATCTGTCATACCTTACATATCTTGTCATACCTTGCATTTTATTATAATTTTTAAGGGATATAATTAGTTATTCTAACAAAATATATTATGATAATTTCTGATAGACTTTATTTTAATTTTTAATTTTTGTGGCTACATAGTAAGTGTATATATTTATGGGGTACAGGAGATGTTTTGATACAATAATGCAATGTGTAATCACATGAATTTTGGGGTGTCCATCTCCTCAAGCATTTTTTTTGTTGCAAACAATCCAGTTATACTCTTTTAGCTCTTATAAAATGTACAATAAAATTGTTACTGACTATATTTATTCTTCTGTGCTACCAAATACTAGGCCTTATTTATTCATTTCAGCTGCTTTTTGTACCCGTTAGCCATCTCTATCTCCCCAGCAGGCCCTACTTCCCTTCCTGGCCTCTGGTGATCATCCTTGTACTCTTTGTCTCCACAGTTAAATTGTTTTGATTTTTAGATTCCACAAATAGGTGAGAACATGCAATGTTTGTCTTTCTGTGCCTGGCTTATTTTTGTCAACATGATTATCTCTAGTTTCATCCATGTTGCTGAAAATGACTAAATATCATTCTTTTTAATGGCTAAATAGTACTCCACTGTGTAAATTAAACAGGATCATTTTTCTGTTAAAAGAAAGTGACAGTTGGGCATAGTGGCTCATGCCTATAATTCTAGCATTTTGGGAGGCTGAGGCAAGAGGATTGCTTGAACCAAAGAGTTTGAGAACAGCCTGGGCAATAGAGTGGGAATGCATCTCCACAAAAAAAAAAAATAATAATAAATAATAATAAATTAGCCGGGCATGATGATACATGCTTGTAGTCCCAGCTACTTGGTGGCCGAGGAGAGAGAATTGCTTGAGCCTGACAGGTTGAGGCTGCAGTGAGCGGCAGTCATGCAACCACACTCCAGCCTGGGTGACAAAGTGAGACCCTGCTACAGAAAAACAAAAAACGTGACTAAATGGGCTAGTCACTATAGACTAGGTGGTTTATGTACAATGGGAATTTATTTCTCACAGATCTGGAGGCTAGGAAGCCCAAGGTTTCGATGTGCCAGCAAATTTAGCGTCTGGTGAAGGCTCCCTTTCTGGTTTTTAGGTTGCTGTCTTATTGCTGTATCAGCTCAAGATAAATACACTAGAGAGCTCTCTGGGGTCTCTTGTTAAGGGCAAATCCCATTCGTGAAGCTTATGACCTTATGAATTATTATTTCCCAAAGGCTCTACCTCCTAATGCCATCATATAGGGGTTTGGGGTTTTAACATATGGGTTTAGGGGAGACACACACTTTTTTTTTTTTTTGAGATGGAGTCTCACTCTGTGTCCCATGCTGGAGTGCAAAGGTACAATCTCATCTAACTGCAAACTCTGCCTCCTGGGTTCAAGTGATTGTCCTGCCTCAGCCCCTTGAGTGGCTGGGACTATAGGTGTGTGCCACCATACCTCGCTAATTTTTGTATTTTTAGTAGAAATGGGGTTTCACCATGCTGGCCAGGGTGGTCTTGAACTCCTGACTGCAGGTATCCACCTGCCTTGGCCTCCCAAAGTGCTGGAATTACACGCTTGAGCCACCAGTCTCGGCCGAGACACACACTTTGAGTCGATGGCATTCTGGTCCTGTAATTGCTCAACTGTGTTCTTGTCTGCTGCACAGATAAAACCAACTTATTGAGAGAGTGGTGTTGCAATAGAGAAGGAATTTAATAACCACAGGGCTAGCCAAGTGGAAGGATGGGAGATATTTCTCAAATCTGCCTTCCCAAAAGCTCAGAGGGCAGGGATTTTAAGGATAATTTGGTAGACAGGGGGCTGCTAATTGGTTGGAGATTATATTACAGGAGTGTCCAAACTGTCTTTGAATGCTGAATCAGGCTCTAGGTTGGGGGGCGGGGTCTAGGACTAGACATGCCAGTTCTTTGGTAAGAGTCATGGGTCTTGGTGAAGTCACTGAGTCACCAGCATGCGAAAGTCTGAAAAATATCTCAAAGATCAATGTTAAGTTTTGACAATAATGATATTATCTACAGTAGCAATTGGGGAAGTCACAAATCTTGTGACCTATGGAGCAGTAAACAATTATAGAAAGGTAAGCTTGGAGGCAATGACTGGTTATTGTATATGCCTGTATCTTTATTTTTTATTATACTTTAAGTTCTGGGGTACATGTGTAGATCTATGCCTATATCTTAGCAGAATTCAGCTGTCTCACATAATCTTGATCTTGTGGCCCTTTATTTGTTTTAAAAAGAAAAGGTTTTGGTTCCCAGGCAAGAATGGAGTTAGTTTCATCTTTGTTTTAAAGTTAACAAAGGCAGTTAGCTTATGAGGTTAGAAGCAAGATAAAGTTAGTGAGGTTAGACTTCTCTCACTGTTACAATTTTTGCAAAGGTGGTTTCAGTCTCATAATTCAGTCCTTCTCCCATGCACAATACATTCATTCCATATGAATAGCCCAAAAAAGTCTTAACTTGTTCTAGCATCAACTTTAAGGTTTAAGTCCAAAATCTCATCAAAATTAAATACAAGTGAAACTCAAGGTATGACTCATTGTAAGGCACACACTTCTTCAGTTGTGAACCTCTAAAATCAAAGAAATTATGTGTTTTAAAGTATAATAGTGGTACAGGCCTACAGTGGACATTTCCATCCTAAATGGGAGAAATAGGAAAGAGAGAAATGAGTGACAGGTCCCAGTTAAGTTTGAAACCTAAGGAGTCAAACAACATTAGACCTTAAAGCTAAAAAATCACCCTCTTTGGCTCCATACTCTGCCTTCTAGATCCAGGGAGAAACTGCCTCCCGACATCACCCAGCAGAGGTTACATCCCCAGAGCTTTGGATAACCTGCTTCTGTGGCTTTAGGCAAAGTCCAACTGGCCAGTTGAATGCAAGGCGATGTTCCCCAATTTTGAAACCAAGGAGACAGCCCTGATACTCTCTAAATTGCCTTCAGGGTCATTCTTCCTTTGGCAAAGTGCATGTTCAAAGACAAACAGTAAGAGTTTCATCCTGTGAAACTCAAAAGACTTCCTTCATTACTTCCTGTCTCCTTCCTCTTTAGTTTAAACTGGTAGTTTTTTTTTTTCTGCTGAGGAAGCTGATTAAGTCTGTGGTCCACACTCATGCAAATCTCTTTATCAAAGAGAAACTTGGCTGCATCTTCAGTGCAAGTTACTGAGTCATCAGTAGTGGTTTACTGAAATTATTGAAATTGTTTTTTCCCTTGAAATGTTTTCTAATGCTTCTTTTTTACCTCTTGCCCTTGAACGCTTTTGTAAGTAAAACATCCTTTGCATTAAATTCATTCCTGCTTGAAAATGTCGATAATGTTACTAATGTTCTTATAAATGGCTTCATTCAGAAAATATTTTTTATTCATTTTTGTTTCTATTTAATTTAGGTCATTTTTATTTAAGATATTTTTTCCAAGTACTATTATTTACATAAACTTGTATTATTATTACTATTATTCCAATTTATTTTAGACAACTTGTAGCCTAATCAAACCACTCATTTTCTTGGTATATTAGCTGTGATGCAACTTCTACTAACAGTATCAGACAATTAACTCCTCTTTAATGTAACATTGCAAATTGAGCTGTGGTGACAAGAAGTCATGTTAGCAAACTAATTAACAGAATGGAATTGATTCTTGCTTAATAAATATTTAAGAGGAAATAAAATTTAGCACTGAAAAAACAAAAATGTCTTTATGTTCAGCCAATTTAAATACTGAATGTATATTAGTAGGTTAGAAGGTGAATTTATTTGTATAACTAACATAAGTTAAAAGTTCTTTATTTTGTCAGTCACTAGAAGAAATTCTTTAAAGATTTCTTCTTTAAGGAAATGGGTAGACTTACTGTTTCTTTAAAGATATATGAAAACCTTTAAACCTTTCTTAGTCAGAAGTCGTTCAGTAGCAAGTGACAGAAACCCACATTAAAAATGTTTTCGAAAAAGAAAACAATACAAAAAGAGGACTTTCTTGATGTCTCTATCTGGGAAGTGTAAGGGTCATGTTATCTTCAACCACAGTTGAACGCAAGGACTAACACAATGTTTTTGAGGGTTTTGTTTCTCCAGGTGGTAATGTACTTGTTTGCTGAGTCCTCACATTTACTTTTCTATTCTGTTCATCTCCATCCTGCAACTTACCTTAGCAGCCCCAGTGACATGTCCACATGTCAGTCCTGAGAAGGATACTTAATAATTGCTTGTGATTTTAAACCTATTTATTTAACAAATATTTACATATCATATTCTAAATTTCACTCTTCTATGTATTACAAACATTAACTTATCAATCCTTGTAACAATTTAAAGATAGATTAAAATGTCAATAGATGTTCACTAAGAGTGATATTCTTAGAAAAATTAAGTTTATGAGTTTTGTCATGTATAACATGAGCTAAGTATCAAATGTTAATAGTAAAACTATAGCAAATATGTGTGTATATATATATATATATATATATATATATATATATATATATATATAAGTGGTGTAGTCCTGAAATTATAATGGAAGATTATCAAGCTATTGAGTTTATATACCGATAATTAAATATGATTGCGTTGTCAAATAAATGGAAAATTTAACCCCCAGGGGGGGAAAAAAAAACAATTCTGGTTCTTCATGTTCTTTCCTCCATTTAATCACAAATCTTCGATTTCCTGAGCCAAAGCTAGAAGAGAACATTTACTGATAGGACATCAGACAAGGTATTACATTCTAATGAAGTCTTCCGTGAACCATTCTAAATAAGATGACTTATTATAGTTTAATTATACTTCTTGAATTGCAAAAATAGGCTGTCATAGTAAAATCCATGTGCATTTTGAATACTTCTGTAACTTAGTGTCTCTATCTGAACTCTTTCCAGAATGTTTTCCTCCTTTTCACTTTTAATCAGTTCCTTTTACCCCTTTGCAATCATGACTGTGAATGTGAATATCCTACCACTTCATTGGGTGAAGGTAATGATTATCTGTGTGCTTTGTGGCCTCTACCCTGACTCTGTACACACACCTGTGCACAGCCAATGAGAGCACCTCCCCAAGGAATGTGCTTTGTTCTTTCAACTAACCTGCTTATTCTGTTCATGCCACAATCTGGGTCTCAGTGTTGGGTGGGGTAAATGAAGGCTTTGTTGCATTACTTTCTAAACTGCTGCTGAAAAGCATATGCTAATGATGATAATGATCACTTTCCTACCCTCAGAGTCCTAAATATTTAGTCAAGTTTTGTGTTATATGGCTTTATTTTGGATACTTAATTTTTTTATTTCATGTGTTCAAAAAATAAAATACCTTGAGTTATTCTGGGATTGTTAAAGAAGCTCTCTTTATCTGAGTGCTTGGTGAAAGATGAATTAAAATACAGATAAAGGAAGGATATTATACTGTGAGTAGAATAATTCAGATTATTCTACAAAATTATAAAAATTAACAGTGTTTGCAATCAATTTGACCTGAGTTAATTTCTTTGCTATACTACTTACTGATAAGACCCTGAATTCATTCATCTGCCATGTGGAGATAATACCTATGTTTTCATATCTGAGGATCGAGTGAGGCTTTACATACTAATCACGTAGCAAATAATAGTAACAGACATTTATTAATAAGTGGCATTTATTTTTATTTTCTTTGCAACCTAGTTTACAACGTTATTGATGAGAACTCCCTCTTCTTTCTTAGGCTTCACTCTCAATCATGCACCACAATAGCCTTTCCATAGGCTTTCATTCTCTCATCCTGGAAAACTGAACTAGAGTCGTCCAAAACATCAGCCTTTTTCTTCTACCTTACATCTATGACCTATAGGGATCTCTGGGGTATCTATACTTAGATTATACTGCTGCAAAGGGAGTAAACTGAGAAGGAATCTTTTCAGGTAATTTAGTTCTTAGTAAATTTGGCATAATTCCTCAAAATTTGGAACTGTCTAATTTGGTACGTCAAGAAAAAAATATAGTTGTGATGAATCATTAAATAATATTTTATCCATCAAAAATTTATGGATTTTATTCATATAATATTGTATAAGCTAAACATGTAAAATGAATTCAAGAAGAAATTAAATTTAAAAATGAGAATTGATAGTAGCTTATACAAGAAAACAGATCTTGCTATGTCCGACAAAGTGCCCCTGACATCATTGTTTAAAGTGAAGGCACTTTTGAATAAGACACAGTGAGACTTTCTCATGCTTTTCATTTTCACTGTAGAATTCTTTCTTTAAATATTTTATAAATGGATATACCAAAGTAGATAAATTAGAGCTGTTCTGGTGTTTGTTTTTTCTCATCTTTTCTGCTCTTTGATGTCGACTTTCAGGGGCATTCCCTGGATAAACGATTTATATCACCCTTCTTAAAGTTTTTAAGCACATTTTAAACCAAAAAGGTTTTGTTTAAAGATATTTTAGCAGATTGATTTGAAATAGGGAACTGGCCTAAGGAGCAATGGCATTCTTGGCCCATCCTGAGGAAATCTGTTTTCTCAGAAATTTTGTCTCAAAGTTACACTGTGCCCTCAACGATGTGAACTAAAAGACACAGAGACTAAGAGTGAGCAGCAAGAGCTTGATCCAGAAGGCCACAGAGGACTGGACTGTGATGTCGAATATGTGCAAAATGGATAAACCAAGTGAGCTAGTGAAGCAGAAAGAGAATGGAGCAGATGCACACGTGCATAAACAGAGGTAACAGACACTGTTCACTCATGATTAGTGGAGATTTGTTTCTTGTAATCACAGGATTCTACACTGAAAAAGACATTTCAGCTACTAATGTGGCTGCAAACAGTGATATCTAGAAAACATTGAGAAATTAGTTAAGGCAGCATGGCTGGGAAGAAGACATTCAGAATCTTTCAACCAGGAAGAAAGCTATCAGTTTATGCATTTTTCATAGAAAAACACTTAACACAAACTTTCAGAAACCAGCATATACAACTACTTAGGGGGAAGAGTTGGGGAAATTTAGTAGAAAAATTTCAGGTTAGTTATATTTATTGTTATTTCTTGATTGTGCCTTATGTCTATAAGAACACTGAGAACACAAACACTGCTCTTTGGGAGTATCTGGCTGGAAGCAGATGATAAAAAATAATTATATAAGATTGCTCTGTGAAGATATTTCTGCTGGCACTCTGAGACCACCAAGGTTCATGTACAAAAATCCAGCTTGATGACTGAGCCTGACATAGCAACGTTATCATTTTAGGTTAAAGGCAGTGCTTGCATTGCAAAACAACAACAACAACAACAACAACAAAACAGTAAAAGTGAAAGCACCATGGAAATTGCAATAGTGTACCTGGAATAAGAAGAGTTCCCTGTGTTGTTGGCAAACTCTTCTTGGGGAATCCTAGAAGGACCAGTGCTTTATGGGTGGTCAGGCTGCAAACTCACACATCATCTGGGGCAGTTGAGATTGTTAGAAAGTTATAGCTAGGCTGATGGTCTGATACGGGCAGTAACTAGAAATATTTACAAATCAGAATTTGGCTTTTAACACACAATCTCCAAGAATAAAAATAATAAATCCTAGAAGAATTTTATCACCAGAAAATTTTCTTGAACAGAGCAGAGATGTGTCACTGACTCAAAGTAGCATGGGAATGTGTCCAAACACTCATATAATGCTGGGCACTGAGGTGAAAGGCCTAGGATGCTAATACAGAATTCTACAGCTTTACAACATTGAAGGAAGCATATTTCCCATTGTCCTTCTCAATGCTGATTCTTCTCAGCGTAATTGAAGAATTTCACTCTCCTGCCTCAGTTGAGCAACAAGAGATTCATCTGGAAGCGAGAATAAACACATCAGATTATTTATCATGCAAATAAATATACTCAAATACTGTAGCCAGTTGACAGTATTTTCCTCAAAGGACTTGTAGATTTGGGGTTGGAATGGTAATACTCAATCTCATGAAAACTAAACAGTGAGAGAAGCTATCAAACAAAGGAAAATGAATCGGATTTGCTGAGTAAATTAGAGCTGCAGAAACACTGTAGCCCCCTAGAGAAAGAAGGAATGCATAATTCATTATGTATGGCATCACTCCATTTCTACTTCCCAGGAAGCTGCCTCTACTTTGGATCCATGGTATCTCTAGCCATATCATAGAACCTCTTTGCAATGAACTCATTTGAAAGGGCTTATATGGCTTTCATTTAAGAGATCTGGCTAGCAGAGTTGTAGAATTCATCATTATTTTTTCATCTGACTTCAGACTGCCAGTCAGTCCACCATAATTATCACTGCTTCTCCACTTTAAAGTCTATCCATTTTCTTGAGAACTTTTTGGAACTAAACCAAATACAGTAGTTAGTAGAGTACAGACTGAGAGATTGCTGAAGGACTTTCACTGCCCTGTTCCAGGGCCTTTGTGTATAAAACCCTAAATTACTTCTGTGCCTTTGGATCACTATATCCTATTTCAAGTGCATTTTGACATTTCAGATATTTCCTGAGTTCTGTCTGACATTTCTAAAACAACTGGCCATTGATTTTCTTCATTAGTTATGTCCCCCAAGCCCACGTGACACTTAGCACCAGATCCAGAGTACCCTATGTTAAAATATAACAGCTGACAAGCTGCAAGGGCAGGTCTGGACCAACCGACCTTCTTTCATTCTCTGCCGTGATGTAATAAACATTATCATGCCACAAAGCTGAGAAGTCTCTTGTCTTATGACACCTACTGATAATGCACAGTTTAAAACTGCCACCATGGTGAACAAGAGACATGTACTCTGGTGACTGGGGACTATTTACTAGTGATAGCTTAACAGAGGGCAATGGCAGGTATTCATGCTGTATAATGAGTATTATGTGCTGCTTGTAACTGAAGGCACTTGTTATCATTTATGTGAAAATTATCTTTAGAAAAGCAATCAAAGTAATAGCAGCTTATGCATAACATAGCAGCAAATTGAGATCTGATGTCTACTATTAAGATAATTTATTTACATATTAAAATTCTATTGCTTAAGTATGACTTCAGTGAGGTAATATTTCTTTGTGTCGTATGTAGAATTTAGGGCTTCTATGATTTTAAATGTATTTAAAAATTATGAATAATTTCTTGTAAGTTCCCTTTTTTAGGAGATTTTAAAACTTATTTTTATTGATGAACACAGTAGTGGCTGGATGGAACAGAGCAAGGTATATTTCTTTTCAAACTCATCCTTGTAGTGTTTCAGGGAAAGGTCTTCAATTGGTGTATTTCCTGATCAAGATGTTTATTCTCACAAAATAATAAAATTTTTCTGTTTGCAAACCAGCTGTGTTGTGGTGAGCCAATTACCTATGTTAACCCATTCCATTTACACCCTAGAAGATGGCAGACTGAGAGAAAGTAAAGCAAATAGAGGGGTTTTTAAATGACTCGATCAGTTAGGAAAGAATCAGGGACAAAAAGAAAAAATCAAAGTCTTATATCCTACATGAACTTGGCAAGTCCTGGTCATGTGGAGATAGGCCCACATATTGTCTATTGTATGAAAATTTCTATCTCAAATTACTTAAACTGATGTATTTTTCTCAGGCTTATTTTTTTTTTTTTTTTTTGAGACAGAGTCTCACTCAGTCACCAGGCGCCAGGCTGGAGTGCAGTGGCGCGACCTTGGCTCACTGCAACCTCCGCTGCCCGGGTTCAAGCATTCTCCTGCCTCAGCCTCCCGAGTAGCTGGGACTACAGGCGCGCGCCACCACGCCCAGCTAATTTTTTTGTATTTTTAGTAGAGACGGGGTTTCACCATGTTGACCAGGACGGTCTCGATCTCTTGACCTCGTGATCCGCCCGCCTCGGCCTCCCAAAGTGCTGGGATTACAGGCGTGAGCCACCGCGCCCGGCCCTCAGGCTTATTTTTATCAATTGTAAAATATAAAAATAATACTTATAGGGTTGTTAGGATTAGATGGGCTGTTATATGAGAAAGGCCCTGTAAGATACTTGAGACTTAGTCTAGACTATATATACATATATATAGAATAGTTATAACAGCATTATGTATTATAATTTAAAATGCTTCATTAAAAGTTTCATTATTTTTAAGAGTCAAAATCTTTTCTAAAATAATATATTTCAACTTTGAGCAAAAAAATCATTCTGCAGAAATGAAGTAGCTATCCATATACAAATTAAAGTCTATTTTTAACTTTCTGAAATGTTTCATAATTCTTATCTAAGGAGTTTGTGTTTTGTGTGGTTGGTTAAACTTGTAATTTTCTCTCTGAATTTTTGTTTCCATATTTTGTTCTTTAAAAATTCTGCATAACTCCAATAGAAAATTCGTTTCAATTTTTAATATTGTGCAGCCAGATATTTACTATAAAGACATATAATGTATGTGACTAACTTACTATTAAAAATCAATACATGTTTAAAATTTGGTGAAAGGCAGCATATCACAAGTAAATCCTGCACGGGGAGATGTAATGATTTATTATTTCACAATATTTATTGGCATTGTTGGAATAATTGGACAGTTGTATTTTATTTGTTAACTAACACATTGACTGATACTTACGATATCAGCACTAAGGGATGCAAAAACCATATGCTATAGCTTCATACCACTGAATTTCTGGACAACTGAAACCAACAGGGATGGCTTGAGTGACGTTTTAAATTTGTTTCTTTGCTCTGAGTGGTTTTCATTTAATCACAATAATACTCTGGGTTCTGTCTTAGGCCCTGAAGTCTTTTGAAGGAATACAACTAACAAGACAGATGTCCTTTTATACTATTTTCAATTGTTAATGTCATGGGATTGTCTTTGCAGTGACCACAATGAGTTTATTCAAGGAAACTAAATGCAACTAGACAAAAAACAGAGGAAAAAATACATTGGTAATAAAAATAAAATATTGCCCAACAGGGGCTTTTGGCAAAATAGAATTATCACTTTTGTCAAACATTATTAAAGTAGCTATTTGGGACATTGTCTCTGAGAGTATGTCTATGTTTAAGGTCCGTAATGAAGTAGGCTGCCTGTGGGAATTCCTCCCACGATCTCCTCCTAGCTATATATCCCAGGTCTACTTCTTGCTTCTCACCAACAAAATAAACTTACTGCTAATTTAGCCTGTGTTACTTTATCCATATAGGTGCCAATCTGTTGTATTACTTGGAGTTTAGTTTCTAAAAAACAGAATAGATAAAGGTGTCCAGCTCTAATTTTTGGAATGCACTATCTTCTACTACTCACCAATTTCACTTATGCTCCCCTTGTATGTGTTATGGCCTTTGGTTGACCATTTTGATGTGGAGGGGTTTGTAGGGGCAGATTATAAAGGTTTCCATGAATTTGTTTATTCTAACTCTTGCTTTCAGCAACTTGGGAAATTATCCTAAGATGGGTTGAAAAATTCACTGGGTCCACTGAGAGGACCCATTCTCCATAACTCTGTTAACCAATTTACAAAAGTCTGCACATTGGCCACTTGATCGCAATAGTGTTTTTGGTACTCGGAAATTAAATAAACTCAGCCTCACTGTTGATAGATCTCTGAATGGTGTATTCTTTCTTTTTCCAGTGTGTATGTAGCCATACTGATAAATGGCCTGAGTCCCTTTAGAAAAAACTTTAAGAAAGATTTACAGACCTATCTTGGCAAAGTATCTCAGTGTCCTTCTTTATGTGGATCTTCTGTGTTTTTCATTTAAAGGGTTCTGGGTCTATGACATAGCTCTGAAATAGAAACTTGGTGGAGGGACGAGGCTCTCCATTATGGTGACTGAAATGAGACATCTACTTATGAATCCTAGTGTTTCTCTGTGAGTATTCATTAACGAATGATTTAAGGCTTATCCTCTATTTTATTTCTTGTGACTAATTAGCTACTGCCAAAGATGTCAGTAGGTCAAAATATTCTGATGACTGCTCTGGACCTGTTCTCGCTTATAGCAGCTGTGCCCACCCTGCTTCAGGTGATGAGGTAGTGAGGTCCTATCTTGTGTCCTCTATCAACCCAGAAACTTGTATTTCAATGGTAGCATCTCTCCCCTTTATCTCTGACCTGCAGAGAACAACCATGAGATTTTCTAAGAATGCCAGAACCCATCTCATTCCTGCAGCTCTCAAATTTGGGAGATAAGGGAGACTGGTGAGTGGGTCACACATAAAACAATAATGCACCTCAATATTTTTATCTCTGTATGACCTTGGATCTTTCTTCTAGGAATATATTATCAGAAAATTTTGGCATCTTAAGCTTATTTGATGTAATTCACTGTTGTGTCCCACTCCCAGTCAATCAACCAATAATTGTTAAATCCACTCTGAACAGCTGATGCAAACACATTGAATTGAGGGACTTTGGGAAGTTAATCATAGTAATAAATTCAGACATTTAACCCTTTTCCAGTTTAGAAAAAGAAAGTGCAGCTCTCTGCTAGTGCTCATTTAATTTTACATAAACACACTTTTGAAGGCTGAAGCAAATCTGATTGATTTTCAATGTGAAAATAAAATATGCAAACTGTTCTTGGAGTTATTTATAAACAGAACTAACCTCAGAATCTTCTGAATCATCAGAATCATCTATTTCAGAAAAATGGAATTCATCAAATATATCTTTGGCCAACAACGTTTCGAGAACAATGTTAACATCACATATAGGAGTGCTACGTTTTCCAGGATTTGACATTTTCAGCCATCATGAATTACTAGTTTTGTAAATGGAAATACTATTACTAAAAACAGAAGGCTATAAATTGATGTCTTTTGTTTCCAAAGTCGATATACTAGAGTGATGGGAGAATAAAAATAATAGCAAGAGATTTTATGGCAATGTTATCTCAGAGTAAAGACTGTAGCCACAAGTGCTTTCGAGTGTATTTTCAAGGCAAATGGAATTAATATAGGAAATTGATTACTTTAGCCAACTGTGGGAGCAGGAAGGTTATGTTTATTCAGCGCTCACAAAACCCTGCTACTGAGACTCCTAGAGCTATGTTGTCACTGCTGCTGTTAAAACCGCTGCCTCTGACACAGGGCCAGAAGCTGGAAGCCTACAGTCATGACATCTCCTTTCTCCTAGCACCTATTATCCAACTAGTGCTACTTATCAGCAGAACCCAATGAAACCTTGCAGGGAAGTGCATAGGATGAATTCAGTTGGAAGGCTTCCTGGATCTGTCTGAATAGAGGAGAGAATGAATGGGTGAATGTGGAGGTTAATTCCCGCTCTTTAGCACACTTAGAATCTTTCCCTTTTTCAGAATGTACAACAAAACTTTCCAGGCAAACGTAGCCAACAGCAATTAAAGGAATTTTTAAATTTTCAGAAATTTAGAAGATTCTGTTCTTCTTTTGCTTTATAGACTCAGGTTCTGAACATTTTGCTTCCTTCTTAACTGCAGCCCTTCTTTACCTAAGGGGTAGAGTCTTTTGACTTATTTTATTTTCATTTTCCTAATAATTATATTCTTTTTGCTTTACTTAGAAAAGAAGTAAAAAGTTATTAACATCATAATGTTCATACAAAGTGAAATATTAACCTTTTTAAAAATTATTCATATAATGAAGGAATTAACATTAAAGGAAATAAAAAAGATGAACAATTTCTTCACGTTTTATCTTGATCTTAGTGTCTTGAAGCTCTTCAAGTTTTATGTCAATGTCATTCTTACGCTATCAAAAGGAATATATTCTGCTTCCCATTATTGCCTTAAATAATACATACATACACATGAAGTACTAGCACCACATTCCATAATGTAATAAATGTAAATTATCAATTAAAAAATGAAAAGTCATACTACATATGCTTCCTCATTTTGAGAACCAAAGTTAAATAAGTAGACCACTATGTACTAAAATAAACAATATTTTCTCTAGTTTACATCAATGATAAACTGTAGTAACATCCATTTCTCTCCCACTGCACATATTCAAGTCATAAGAAATTTCAGAGACAGCCAAACTATGATTTTTAAATTGTCACCACTGCAACTTGATGAATTAGCCAGTTTTATGAAAAATATGTACTGCATAGGTTTTACTTCTATTTCTTTTATTTCCTCTCAGATCCATTTGGTCACTTTCTTGGTGATGAGCACAGGAGAGGCAGCTCCACGCGAAATTACTCTATGCTTGGTCTGTTGCTAGTTGTTCCTGTGGCAGTGGTCACTACCATATAGGATATCTTGGTCATGATGGGTTTGCAGCCTTACTGAAGTTCTTTTTTTTTCACATCAATTTCTACTATCCTGAAATATCAATAATCTTACGTTTGTCCTCGCAATTTATTCTATTTTGAAATTCAGGCTTTCACACAATGGTCTTCTTTGCAATGAAATATCACTCAAGAGGTTTACAATTACTTGGTTAACCTTAGTCTGTTTCTCATAATTATAAACTACCTAAGTGCAGGACTGATATCTGTTCTGGCTTACCATACTATCTCTTGGAACCTAAAAAACACAGTATGCCATGCTTGACATTTAGTAAGTAATTTTTCCATAAAAATATGGGAAGGAAACAATATCTGGAATTTTAGTGTTACTCAGAGAATGTGTATAGTTTTCATAGGAAATAAAAAGTTAGACTTTGGAATGGAATAGGAGAGTGCAGTATGTTTTCATGTAACGTCAGATGTCAGTTGCGCTGTAAACGGCAGGCTGTGAGATGAGATTCTTGAGTTTTAAGCAAAGCCAGGGCAACAAAAAAGTGGAAAAAGTCCAGAGACTTGGGGGAGAAATCACGGGATAGGACTTGTGGGTGATAAGCTGTGGGAGGCTATATGTACTTAGGGAAAGAGTGGTGCTTTTAGTTAAAGTAGGGAATGCAGAAGGAAGAGCTGATTTGGAGAAACAATTATTTGTTCAGTTTTTAATGTTCAATTTGTGATGTTGCTGGGATACCCAGTTGGTTGACAATTTAGGCCTATTGAAGAGAAGGCGGGTTAGATGTCGTTGAATCAGAACCAATTTTGCTGCTGACTGCTTGAATTACAGAAAACCAACTTGGACATGTAGTTCTTATGTGTTAAATAAGGATCCTATTTAGGGGCTAGATGATTACTACAGTGTTTTCTGTTTTCACATTTGCTTTTCCACTCTTCCAGAATTTTTGGAAGAGCATAAAATATACTTTTAAAAAATACATTTTTTATTTTTCTAATTGTGGTAAAAACATAACTAACATAAAATTTATTATTTTAACCATTTTTAAGAGTACAATTCAGTGGAATTATGGACCTTCATAATGTTGTGTAACAATTACTGCTATCCATTTCTGGAACATGTTTTCATGATCCCAAACAAACTCTCTACACATGAAACAATAACTCTCTCTTTCCCCCTTTTTTCTGGTTGTTGTAACATACATCATACTTTCTGTCTGGTTGAATGAGGTGCCTAGAATAAGCAAGTTAATAGAAAATGTACTTTTTCAAGTTAAATTTTTAAATAGCATTTAGAAACTTATGAATGCATGATTTTGTTCTCATGTATGATATATAATTATATATAAGCATAGTATCAGGAACATTAGAATATATTAGTGTTAAAGGGGTTATTAGAATATATTATAGAAGTTGTATAGAAGGCTTTTAATAGTGCTTTTAAATGTTACAATTATAATTCAGCTCTAAGAATACTGTCACCTCTAACAATAAAATATAAAGGATATATATATAAAGGATGTTATATACAATTATTATAATTGCATATACATTATATTCAATAATTGCATATGTAATTGTACAGTCTTAAAAACTATATTAAGCAATGAACTGTATTTCCAAAAATGCATCGGTTTTTGAGTCTAGATGTCATATGTCATAGTCTATCAGAAAAATGTATTTGAGAGAGTACCTTTAGAATTGCAAGGATTCCAATCAAGGTCTAGAAAAATAAGATATCAAAGTAGGATCAAAATGAATGCCTGATGAAATTTCTTCTACAAAAAAGTACAATTTTTCAGTGGTCTGACTTTTGCCTTTCTCAGGCAGGGAATAAATATGGCATACAAAAGCATAACTTCGGTGGTTTATAGCTCAAGTGTTAAAAAAAAAAAATCGAACATGAGCCCAAAGCTCATGCTTTATATTCAGAAAATAAAAATTCCTTTGACTTGTCTAATACTAATCATTAATGATTTGTGAATTCTTGTTAAGATTAATTCAGATATTTAAAATCTAATTACAAATGTAATACTCCCTATACATGCTCTAAAATTAATCAGGCAATATTTTATGTAAACATTTTAGACAAGCTAATCCTGAAATATACCTACTTTTCAGATTGAATTTTATATGTGGGTCATATATTGCTGATATTCACCATTTTGATATCCTTTTCTCCCTAAATGTTGAGGAGCAGTTGCTATGTGTGGTATCCTGGGCATGTGGGTGACTGTGTCGGGCTGTCGAGGGGGAGGGCGGGGGGGCAATGGAAAAACAGCCATTTTTGCTTTCTAATAACTTACAATTTAAGTGAAAAAATGATGTCAAACTAGTAATACTCATAATATATTTAAGGGAGTCCAGGAGATGGTATGTCAACATCAAGAAGAATAATGTAGATTGAATTCCTGTGGTTTGTGAGCTAAAGTCATAAGATAGATTTACATTATTTTATTTTTCTGATTATTACCTTTGGGAGAAAATTATCTTTTTTCCTCTCTACCATATTATGTCTTATTTCTTTTGTCAGGAAGCATATTAATATTTTTTCATTTATTTGCTCATCAGATACATAATGAGCTTCCCTGTGGGTCCTGGGGATACAGTGATGAACAAGATGCCTAAATTTTTGCCTGCAAGAAGGTTACATTGTAAAGAGAGAGAGAAAGAGATATGAAATAGGTACTTCATGGTATTAACTGCTTTGTAATGAATTAAAATACAGGGATGTAGTGGTATATGAATAGTTGGATGGATAGTAAAGCCAGGCTTCTTTTGGAGGTGACCTGCCAGCTGAGATCTGTGTTGAAAGTAGCCAGCCATATGATGATCAAAGAGAATGGCATTCCAGGCACAAAGGCCAGCAGGTGCACAAAGCCCTGAAGTGTAGGACAGAGGTTTGGCAGAGAGCAGAAAGGAAATAAATATAGCTGAGAACAGTGAGTCAATGAGGAAAGTGGTATAAGCTGAGGTTACAGAGGTAGGCAGGGGTCACATAACTTACGGTAAAAACTTCCATCACGAGTTGGGCATTAAAGACCCTCCATAATTGGTCACAATCGACTTATCTGACTAAACTTCCACTATACTCCATTATTTTCCCCACAATATTCTAAATAAACCTGTTGCTTTTTCATTTCTGTCATTTTATAGGAGAATTGTGCCCACTTAAAATGCATTTCCCATTTTTCTGCATATTCAAATACCTATAATTCTTAAAGTATTTCTTTATAAACAACTGAAATGATAATATTTTTAATATAAAATCCTGCGGAAAATATTTTTTAGAATAATTAATTTATGTTTGGTATTTTGACATACTGTATAGGTTGATGTAAATATATATATATATATTCTTTTTTGAGTTATGTTTTTCTCATTAAAAATGAAATATGTTCTCCTAATAAGACTGTTTGAAATCAGATAGAAAGAGCAGAAGGAAATGAAAATCTAATTGTTTTATTACTACCATCCAGAGATATTACTGTCAACATTTTAATAATTTTAAACCACCTGCTATTTTTAACTTAAATATATATTAAACATTTTATTAATCCATCCATATATATATATATATATATATATATTTATTATTTTTTTTTTTTTGAGACAGTCTTGCTCTGTTGCCAGGCGCCAGGCTGGAGTGCAGTGGCGCAATCTCGGCTCACTGCAACCTCCACCTCCCGGGTTCAAGCAATTCTCCTGCCTCAGCCTCCTGAGTAGCTGGGACTACGGGCACATGCCACCATGCCCAGCTGATTTTCGTATTTTTTTTTAGTAGAGACGGGGTTTCACCATGTTGGCCAGGATGGTCTTGATCTCTTGACCTCATGATCCGCCCGCCTCGGCCTCTCGAAGTGCTGGGATTACAGGCATGAGCCACCGTGCCTGGCCTCCCGTCAATATTTAAGTATAAACAACCTGCTGTTTTTAACTTAAAATATTAGATTTCACATCATATATATATTTTATTTTACATGTTATCATTTCATTTTTTGTATATAAAGTATTTGAACTGATATACCGTAGAATTATATGTTTGATTGATTTCTGATTCTTCACAGACTAACAACATTTCGATGAAAAAGATTTTGTTTTTGTTAAGTCTTTGTTCAATTATACACTTGATTTTTCAAGAGAAATTTTTATAAGTGGAATGACTGGCTCAAATGTTATGCAAAATTTCAAAGTTATGATACTTACTAATAAATTGGCTATTCTGAATTAATCATCAGTCTTATTTTATTGTTACCTAATATTGTACACATTGGCAACTTATACTCTTTATTGGTGAAGACCACACCTTTAATTTAAATCCTTTATGTAATTTAAGAGAGTGCTTATTTTTTAAGCAGTGAACGTAGTAAACCATAAATTTACTGGCTGGAAAACAATGAAATAATCTTTGCATACCTATATGCTTCATACTGTGCTGATTTCTCTGAAATCCAACTCTGCAGAGAGGTGATTTTGACATTACACACTGGCTTAATGCTGGCACTAGATTTACTGGCAATAATCAAGTTTTGAATCTGAATTCAAGAAAACCTTTCCTAATAGGAAATTAATCGAACCACCCTGTTTATATTGTCAGTAATGCTGAATTATTTTATGAGTTATGAGAACAATGTTTATCTTTTGAAACTATGTAAAATTAAAAATATGTCAATAGAATAATATTTGTGTTTAATGGCAGTAAACATTGCCTAGCTCTTTGCTCATTCTCAAATTCAGTATAGAATTTAAATGAATGAGTGAAGTTTACAAACAACCTCCCTTGATCCCATTTAGCAGTAGCCTATAAATGTAGCCAATATCTTCCTACACTTGCATCTTCAAATTTAAAAATTTCATATACATTTGACCATTTAAATATCATTAGGTAGTAGTCGAGTAAGAACCATGACTTAGAGATGCTAGAAATATTTCACCTATTTTCACAATGTTCACTTAATAGTGAGTATTAAAATATCAATGTTTTTTTAATCTTCACATAAGTAACATCAGCAGAATTAAACTAAAAATTAAGTATTTAGAAAAGGAAAGGCTTTTCTTCCCTGCTGAGAAGGGTACTTTAGTTGATGATGGTGCTACCCCTACTGGTCTTAAGTAAATGTCCACTCCAGGGGTCAAACACATATAAATTAATATATGAAAACAATTATATCAATGTTCTAATTTACAAATGATTTGGAATGTCTGAGAGATTACCCACTGTTCTCTATAACTTTTTGTGGTATAAGACAGTGTTCTAAAAACAGTTTTGCAAAAGGAAAATTGCCTTTTTACTTCTTACATTAGTACTTTCAATTTAAGATTTTCTTTAGAATTCGAAGAAAATAAAGTCAGAAAGAAAGTTTAAATAAATTTTATTTGAAATGTCAATTTTCTTACATTCTATATTTTAAATAAAGTACAAATGATTATAAAATAATCCTAAAACACTAGAGAATATTACTTATTTGTGACAAAATACAGCAATGCAAAAGGCCGTTAGCATGTAAGTTTTGACCATTTTAATATCATATACCAGTGTACAATGCAGTGTGCAGCCTATGGCATGGCAGATTTGGATTGAATCATTGTCAGTAAGACTTGCATATTTAGGCACGCTGGGGGAACTGAGTGTTACACAGCATACAAACGTCTGCAGTCTTTTTCTCTATGCTATTATTTTCTTTAAAAATTTTGGCATATTCTTTCCTAGACTGTTTTTAAGCATTTTTACTGCTAAGTATTACTGCTTAAGATATCTGCATATTCAATTAACAGTCTCATTTAGCATTTTACAGTCATTACAGATAAATTATTTGGTTAAAAATTTAGAGAATTTGAACTAACTGCTGACATGTTAAATACCTATAGTATACTTTCACTGTTACATCACAAAACAACCACATATAAAAACACACTAAAAGCACATTTTTAGAAGAGAAAAATATACAAACACTTAGGAGCCTTTTTTTCTTTTTTACTCATTCAGATACTTGGCATTGGGCCTAGATCAAAATTATTTTTACTTATTAAAAATACTTCTTATGACTTCCAAATTTCTGTTGGAAATGTTACTAATATTTAAATCATTCATATTTATAAACATGAAGTTTGCTTTAATTATCCATTTCCATCATTCTGTCATCAAGTCTGTCACCAAGTTTTGTCTATTTAATTTCTGTACTATTTTGTCATATTATTTTTTCTATTCCCATTGCCAGAACTCCCACTGCATATGCCCTGAATTATTTCAATAAACTCCTGAGATTAGTGAGAAATAATAACTCCTGAGAAAATATGCTCATAATTTCTTTTGGCAGTATATCTTTCATACTGTCTTTTACTCTTCCCAAAGTAAGATTTGATCACAACACTCTTTCCTCAAAAAAAAACATTAAAACATTCAGTTGTTTTTAAATTAATTAATTATTTTTACAAATTTAAATGCAGACTTCGTTTGTCTGTCATTAATAAGGAAATTTCAGCCAAGATACTCAGATTTCACTTTTAACTCTTTCTATATCTTGTGTTTAGAACAAACTGGATGGCTGGTTGTTTCCTAGGAAAACCACAAATATTCCATCTTTGTAAGTAGAATTTGGACTGAACAGAAAGCTTTGTTAGGGTAGAGAGTTAACTACTCATCTAAAACACAGTAAAATACATTGTAGATACAAGAAACAGACTGAGTTGAATGAGGCATTAATGTAACTAAAAATGTGAGTTATAAAAATTTCATTCCATGCTCATGGTTAGGAAGAATCAATATTGTGAAAATGGCCATACTGCCCAAAGTAATTTATAGATTTATCACTATCCCCATCAAATTACCAATGACCTTCTTCACAGAACTGGAAAAAACCACTTTAAACTTCATATGGAACCAAAAAAGAGCCTGCATAGCCAAGACAATCCGAAGCAAAAAGAACAAAGCTGGTGGCATCACCTTGCTGGACTTCAAGCCATACTACAAGGCAACGGTAATGAAAACAGCATGGTTCTGGTACCAAAACAGAGACATAGACCAATGGAACGGAACAGAGGCCTCTGGAGCAACAGCACACCTCTACAACCATGTGGTCTTTGACAAACCTGACAAAAACAAGCAATGGGGAAAGGATCCCCTGTTTAATAAATGGTGTTGGGAAAATTGGCTAGCAGTGTGCAGAAAGCAGAACTGGACCCCTTCCTGACACCTTGCACTAAAATTAACTCCAGATGGATTAAGGACTTAAACATAAGACCTAACACCATAAAAACCCTAGAAGAGGCCCGGTGAGGTGGCTCATGCCTATAATCCCAGCACTTTGGGAGGCTGAGGTGGGCGGATCATGAGGTCAAGAGATCAAGACCATTCCTGGCCAACATGGTGAAACCCCGTCTCTACTAAAATACAAAATTATCTGGGTGTGGTGGCACGTGCCTGTAGGCCCAGCTACTCAGGAGGCTGAGGCAGGAGAATTGCTTGAACCTGGGAGGTGGAGGTTGCAGTGAGCTGAGATCAGGCCACTGCACTCCAGCCTGGCGCCTGGCAACAGAGCAAGACTCTGTCTCAAAAACAACAACAACAACAACAACAAAACCCCTAGAAGAAAACCTAGGCAAAACCATTCAGGACATAGGCACAGGAAAGGATTTCATGACTAAAGCATCAAAAGCAATGGCAACAAAAGCCAAAAATAGCCAAATGGGATTTAATGAAACTTCAGAGCTTCTGTACGGCAAAAGAAACAATAATTAGAGCGAACTGGCAACCAACAGAATGGGGAAAACATTTTGCAATCCACCCATCTGACAAAGGGCTAATATCCAGAATCTACAAAGAATGAAACAGATTTACAAAAAAAAAACAATCCCATCCAAAAGTAGGTGAAGGATATGAACAGATTCTTTTCAAAAGAAGACATATATGAAGCCAACAAACATATGAAAAATGCTCATCATCACTGGTCATTAGAGAAATGCAAATCAAAACCACATTGAGATACTATCTCATGCCAGTTAGAATGGTGATCATTAAAAAATCTGGAGACAACAGATGCTGGAGAGGATGTGGAGAAATAGGAACACCTTTACACTGTTGGTGGGAGTGTAAACTAGTTCAACCATTGTGGAAGACAGTGTGGAGATTCCTCAGGACCTAGAAGTAGAAATTCCATTTGACCCAGCAGTCCTATTACTGGGTATATACCCAAAAGATTATAAATTATTCTATTATGAAGACCCATGCACATGTATGTTCATTGCAGCACTGTTTACAATAGCAAAGACTTGGAACCAACCCAAAAGCCCATCAACGATAGATTGGACAAAGAAAATGTGGCACATATACACCATGGAATACTATGCAGCCATAAAAAAGGATGAGTTTGTGTCCTTTGTAGGGACATGGATTAACCTGGAAACCATCATTCTCAGCAAACTGACACAAGAACAGAAAATCAAACACCGCATGTTCTCATTCATAGGCGGGTGTTGCACAATGAGAACACATGGACACAGAGGGGGAGCATCACACACTGGGATCCATTGGGGGATGCTGTGGGAGGGACGGTGGGGGAGGGAGTAACGTGGGGGAGAAATGTCAGGTATAGGTGATGGGGGATGGTGGCAACAAACCACCTTGCCATGAATGTACCTATGCAACCATCTTGCATGATCTGAACATGTACCTCAGAATCTAAAGTACAATTTAAAAGTTTCTCAGTAATAGTTTGTCTTAAACAACGATTTACTAGGCAGAAAATAAACTCACAGAATGACCTCATGTGCTGCTATGTCGATTTCCAACTTCTATGTCCCTAAATATAGAGAGATGCAAGCCCTATGAATAGAGGATTTCTGAATAATTGCCCCTCCTTGTGTTCTGTTCAGTGTATATTTTTAACTCTGGAGGTATAGTAAGGTCTCTGGAAGAGAGTTTATGAAGAAACATTAAGGAAGTGTAGAGAACTTGTTACCAGTTGCATGAAGTTCTAAAATATAGATTTGGTAAGGGCAGAAAAGACAAAAGTTTCATTCATTTTTTTTTCACAATTCCATTAGTGACTTTAGAAACTAATTAAAAGTAAATATGAAATTGCCGTGTCCTTATCTTGAGAAAGTGGTCTGGTCAGAGAAAAAGGATTATTTTCACAGGTGGCCCACTCAGATTCTGTGACCCAGTTCTACCATGCCTGTCCTAATTCCTTATAAAGAGGGTACAAAGGGAAATTGTAGACTTTCATTAATTGTGATAAGTGGGTAAATGGAGAAAATGAAGTATAATAACTACATTGCTGAAAAAACAGATAATGTGTGGTGAATATTAGTTTGGGAGAACATGTATGCAAGTTTTGGAGACCCTACAGCTAGATTGAGTGACTTATGGGCAAATCATAATAAGAATATATTGCAGTAGTCGGGATGGAAGACTTGAGCAGCCTCCGTAAAACTGTGAAGTTGTGGTCATGACGACACGTTAGGAACTATTCAAGTGTTGGTATTTGTAAGTGTGTAGCAGAGAAAGCAGTTGCCAGTGAATGAAGTCTCTACATTTCACAACTGAAAACAAGAAAAACCAAAATGTGGAAATCTCATTAGTTTCTAAAAAGGGTAAAGTATGAGTCAGGGATAAAATAAAAGCATTTGCTCTTAGGGGGCTTGATGTCTTGGCAGTTTTTCAGGTTTAAAACTTGAAAATTAAAAACCAAGTTTGGAAATTAATAGTCCCAAAACTTGAGGTGGTGTGAGGAAAATTAAGTTCACTCGGGATATTAATACTTAAGACTTAAATCGGCTACATATTAGTTAATAAGAACAGGTGCCACATCTATTTTGAACCACAAAAATTCATTGAATAAACATCATGTCTAAATTCAGTAAATATTTTCTATATCATTGCATAAATAGTCTTCACGTTTGTAGCATGAAGCAACTTGTTTGAATGTTTGAATAACAATGTTATTAACTTATTTCATGGGAAATTAGCACTGGAACAAGTTTTTCATATGAATAGTGAAGGAAATCTTGGTATTGAAGTAAATTATAACTCAATTTTATTATGAAACAAGGTGTTTCTGTGTATATGAGGCTATGTGTATGAGCATGTATGTGTGTGTGTCTTAACTTCTGAATGTTTGGATGCAAGCAAGATTTGTCATCTGCCCCATGGTGAATCATACTCTGGAGAACAGGAAATTGAAACACAAGTAGAGTAGAATGTACTAATGACTTTCATTATGGTCATATTTGTTTTCTATTGCTACTGTAAAAAATTACCAGAATTATCATGTTTTAAGACAACATAAAATTATTATTTTATAGTGATGTGTGCCAGGAGACTGGAATGGTTCTTACCAGAAACAATCAAGATATCAGCAGAGCTGCTCTTTTTTTTTTTTTTTTTTTTGAATTTCTAAAGGAGATTTCATTTCCGGCTCAAATCTGTTGGCAGAACACAGATTTTTGTGTTTGTAAAACTGAAGACCCAACCTTCTTGTAGCTGTGCTGAGAGCTATTCCCTACTTTTAGGGGACACCATATGCTTTGGCACATGGCCTCTTTCCTCACTCTTGAAATAAATCAAATGTGAATTAAATCCCTCCCACGCTTTGCATCGCTCCTGCCTCTGTTTCCTAACTTGAATCTCTCTGACCTACCCATTTGCCTTCCTCTCCCACTTATAAGATTTTTTGTGATTAGATTGACCCCACCCAGTTAACTGAGGATAATCTCCTCATTTTAAGGCCTGTAACCATAATCACAGCTGCACAATTCTTTTGCCCAATAAGGTAACATATTACAGGTTCAGGAGATTGGACATAGACATCTTTAGGAAGGCATCTATAATGCCTATCACAGTGGTCGAAATAAAATGTTTTGAGAATCTCATGGAGAGGAAGAAAAACACCAAATAGAGAATTTAGGGTAAATTGTTAATTAACTGGACCTTGGAGTAAGGCACTTGACACACATTAAGTCAGATAAAGGCATTAAGACAATGAATAAGCATAAACACAGATTCAACACTGGAGAATCTGAAAAAAACAGTTTAGAAATAGTAGCACCTGATGTAGCTGAAGACTAAGATTTAGTGAGAGAAGAGACTGGATATTGAGATACAGTTCATCCTCAATATTTGCAGATTCCCTAACTGAGAATTTTATTCCCACCTCACTGTAGGAGTTTTTCAATGCAGTTTCATCAGGAATTGGAATATAGGTCATAGAGTATAAAGAAACTTACGCTATATAATGTTTCCATTACCTCCGAAGTGGTTTTATCAATGAAATATCAGCAGTATATGAGGGCTGCAGTTCTTCATATCTTGAAAAACATTGAGAATTGTCTTGATGTTAAATTGTTGTCAATGACATGAGTATGAAAAGTCATCTTATTGAGGTTTACATTTCTATTTTTCTTTGTAAATACATGTATATTTATAAACTATTTATAATACATAATAAATATAAATATAATTCGTATTTTTAAAAGTGTACTACTGAGGCTATCTGGTTATTTGCCCATTTTTAAAAAAATTACAGGAACAAATATCCTATTGATATCCATTTTCCATTTTTCTGTTTTGCTGTTATTGTCATTTTAATGCATTCTTATATAATTTTTAGTTCTAAACAAATATTTTTGTAGTCTTTTGCTGGTTATATGTGTTGCAAATATTGCCTAGTAGTCTGTAGTTTGTATTTTCATGACATCTTTTGTTTGTGTATATGTGTGCACGCACAAAATTACTTAGTGGCAATACAGTTGTATTTATTAATCATGATGACTAATGCTTTCTATGATTTGTTTGACAAACCATTTCTACTACAGATTGCTTAAGGTATTTTATACATGATTCTGAAGAAAATTTTATTATTTGTATATTCATTTCCTTTATATTTTATACCTGAATTTGTTTTGCAAGTTAGATGTGAGGTAGTAATCTAATTTTATATTTTCCTGTAGATAACTAGTTGTGCCAGTATCATTTATTGAACAACAGACTAATTTGCAAACCATTTCTTTCATATATCAAGTTCCTAGTACAAAGTTGAATGAGAGAGATGACAGGGAATACTTTCATATATTTCTTATTTTAAAATGTCTTATGTTACCAATAAGAATGACATGTATAGATTTTTAGTAGATGTCAATTTTTTATTTAAATGAATTCTTCTCAATTTTCAGTTTGCTAAAATAGTTTATACAAATCATGAATAAACACTGATGTTCAATAATTTTTAATATATTGAGTTAATTATGGAGTTATTCTCTCATAATCAATATAAGTACATTAATTGATTTCCTATGTTAAATCATCCTTGAAATGCTAGAATAACCTGTCATAATACAAATATTACTAATCATTGCTAAATTTTATTTGTATTTTGCTTAGAATTTTGCATTTATTCTCAAAAGTGACAGCCTATAATTTTTTTATTTTCATAGAATCCTTGTTGAATGTTGGCATAAAATGACTCGATGGTGAACACGTTGTTATTTTATTTTAGATTTGGAGGTAAATATGCTGGTTTGATATATGAATATATTGCATAATGGTAAGGTTTGTAGTTTTAGTGAACTCATCTGCCAAATAGTGAGCATTGTACCAAATAAATAACTTTTCAGCACTCATCCTGCTCCCTCCTCCCCACTTTAGAGTCCTTAATGTCTTTTATTTACATCTTTATGTCCATGTGTACTCATTGTTTAGTTTCTACTTATAAGCGTGAACATGAGGTATTTGCTTTTCTATTTCACAGTTATTTCATTTAGGATAATGTCCACCAGCTCCTTCCATATTGCTGCAGAGGACATGATTTTATTCCTTTTTTTATGGCTCCATAGTATTCAATGGTGAATATATACCACATTTTATTTATTCAATCAATTGTTGATGGACACTTAGATTGATTCCAATACATTCCTATTATAAATAGTGCTCTGATAAACTAGTGCAGGTGTCATTCTGATAAAACAATTTATTTACCTGTGGGTAGATAATACCCAATAGCGGGGTTACTGGGTCAAATGACAGATCTACCTTTATTAGATTGGTGCAATAGTAATTGCGGGTTTTGCCATTAGGTTTAAACTATTGTTCTTTGAGAAATCTCCACACTGTTCTTCCTAGGGGTTGAACTACTTGCATTTCCACCAACAGTGCATAAGCATTCCTTTTCCTCTGCAGGCTTGCCAACATGTGTTATTTTTTTGACTTTTTAATATAGCCATTCTGATTGGTGTGAGATGGTCTCTCACTGTGGTTTTGAGTTGCATCTCTCAGATGATGAGTGATGTGGAGCATCTTTTCATATGTTTGTTTGCTGCCTGTATGTTTTCTTTTGAGAAATATCTGTTCATATCCTTTGCCTACTTTTTAACGGGGTCATGTTTTATTTTCTTGTTGATTCGTCTGAGTTTTACATTCTGGATTTCAGTCCTTTGTCAGATACATAATTTGCACACATTTTCTCCCATTCTGTAGATTATCTGTTTACTCTGTTGATAGTTTGTTTGCTGTGCAAAAGCTTTTTAGTTTATTTAAGTCTCATTTGTCTATTTTGGTTTTTGTTGCATATGCTTCAGAGATTATAGTCCTAAACTTTTTGCCCTTTTTTTTTCCCCCTAGGATTTTTATAGTTTCAGGTATTACATTTAAATATTTAATTCATCTTGAGTTGATTTTTCTATATGGGGGGTAGTAGTCCTGTAATTTTCTTTTATTGTAATGTCCTTGGCAGATTTTGATATCAGGGTAAGGCTGGTTTCATAGAGGAATTAGGAAGGAAGCCCTTCTCTTTGATTTTCTGGAATAGTTTAAGGAAGATTGGTACCAGCTCTTCTTTGGACACTGGGTAAATTTAACTATAAATCTGTCTTGTCCTGTTTTTTTTTTTTTTTCTTTTCTTCTGGTGATAGATTTTTTTCTTTTTTTTTTTTTTTTTGAGACAGAGTCTAACTTTGTCACCCAGGCTGGAGTACAGTGGTAAGATCTCAGCTCACTGCGACCTCTGCCTCCCCGATTCAAGTAATTCTCCTGACTCAGCCTCCCAAGTAGCTGGGATTACAGGTGGCCACCACCATGCCCAACTGATTTTTGTATTTTTAGTAGAGATGAGGTTTTACTATGTTGGGCAGGCTGGTCTTGAACTCCTGACGTCAAGTGATCGGCCCACCCTGGCCTCCCAAAGTGCTGGGATTACAGGCATGAGCCACCTTGCCCGACTGATAGATTTTATATTACTGATTCAATTTTATTATTAATTGGTCTGTTGAGAATTTCTATTATTTCCTGTTTCAGTCATGATAGGTTGTATGTTTCCAGGAATTTCCTCTGATTTTTCTCATTTGTGTGCATAGAGATGTACATAGTAGTCTCTAACGATGTTATGTATTTCTGTGGTGTCAGCTGTGATGTTGCCTTTATCATTTCTGATTGTATTCATTTGAATCTTCTCCTGTATTTAGGGTTAATCTAGTTAGTGGTCTATCAATTTATCCTTTCAAAGGACTAATTTTTCCTGCCCTTGATGCTGTACATGATTTGTTAGTTGACAATTATATTAATTCTCTGATATTTGTTATTGTTTTTCTTCTGCTAGTTTTGGGATTGGTTTATTCTTGTTTTGCTAGCTCCCTGAGGTGTGACCTTAGGTTGTTAATTTAAGATATTTCTATTTTGAATATAGACATTTAGTACTATAAACATTCCTCTTAACATTGCCTTTGATAAATCTTAGAGATTTTTGTATATTGTGTATTTATTTTTATTTATTTCAAGAATACTTTTTCTTATTTCTTCCCCAATTGTTTACTCAAAAGTCATTTAAGAGCAAGTTGTTTAGTTTTCATGGACTTGTGTGGTTTTGATAGGTCTTGGTATTGATTTCTTATTTTATCCCACTATGGTCCATGAAAGGAATAGATATGATTTTAATTTTGCTTTAGATTAATTGGGGCATGCTTTATGGCCAAGTATATGTTCAATTTTAGAGAATATTACATGCACAGGTTTAAAAAAAGTATATTCTGTGGTGGTTGGGCAGATGTTTAGTTGATGTCTATTAGGTTCATTTAGTCAGGAGTCTAGTTTAAGTTCACAGGTTCTTTGTAAGTTTTCTGCTTTGATGATCTATCTTTTGCTGTCAATTAGGTGTTGAAGTCTCCATTATTATGTGGTTATCAATCTCTTTTCTTAGGTCTGGTAGTATTTGTTTTGTAAAGTTGGGTGTGTGTATGTTTAAGACAGTTAATTCTCATTGGTCTGGTAGTATTTGTTTTGTAAATTTGGGTGTGTATATATTTAAGACAGTTAAATCTTCTCATTGAATTGTCACTTATAATGATATCAATGATATGATGATATCAGTGTTATTGTATAAGGACATATAGTGATATATAATGATATCATTGATATCATTGTGTAATGTCTCCTCTTTGAGTCTATATATGTTAGATGAATTTTTTGTAGGCAGCAGATGGTTGCCTCTTACTCTTTAAATCCAATTTGTCAATCTGTATCTTTTAAGTGGAGCTCATTTATATTCAAGGTTAACATTGATATGTGAGGCTTTTTTCCTGTCATAGTGTTGTTGACTATTTGCTTTGTAGTCTCAACTTTATAATTGCTTTAGAAGATCTATGAACTTAGGACTTATGTGTGCTTTTATTAGCAAGTATCATCTTTTCATTGTCATGTTTAGAACTCCATTGAACATTTCTTATAGGGCTGGTTTAGTGGTGATGAATTCCCTTATCATTTGCTTTTCTGGGAAATAATTTATTTCTCCTTTATGAATTTTAATTTGTCAAGATACGAAATTCTCAGCTGGCATTTTATTTTTTCTTTAAGAAGGCTGAAAATAGACCCCTAATATTTTGTGGCTTGTAAATTTTCTGCTGAGAAATTCACAGCTAGCCTGATGGGATTCCCTTTACAGGTAATTTGACTCCTCTCTAGCTGCATTTTGGATTTTTGTAAGTTTACACTTGATCTTGACTCTTCTGATGACTATATGACTTTGTGACATTTGTCTCTTACAGTATCTCTCAGGTGTTTTCTGAGTTTCTTGTGTCTAGAGGTCTACCTCTCTAGAAAGAGAAGAAAAATATTCTTGAATTTTTTTCTCAAATATGTTTTCCAAATTTACTTTTTCTTCTTCTCTGTCAGAAATGCCCATAGTCATGGGTTTGACCACTTTACATAATCTTATATTTCTCAAAGACTGTATTATTTTGCATTTTTAAAATTGATTTCCTCTTACTGGGTTACTTCAAAAGATTGATCTTCAAGCTCTAAAATTCTTTATTCTGCTTGGTCTAGTATGTTGGTAAAGCTTTCCATTGTACTTTAAAATTCCTTTAGTAAATTTTTAATATTTCCAATTGGTTAGATTTAAAAAAATATAGCAATCTTGTCTTTCTTGAACTTTTTTTGGTGTGTGGAGGGGTCTTTCTGTTGGTTTTTAATTTTCTTTTGGATTACATTGAGCTTACAATTTATATTTTGAATTCCTTATCTGTCATTTCAGAATTTTGATTGTGGATAGGATTCATTGCTGGAAAGCTAGTGTTATCTTTCGGTGGTGTCAAAACACTGTCTTTTTGTTTCTCTTGAGTTCTTCCACTGATTTCTTCTCATCTGAAGGGACTGTTTTTATTTTTGAATTTGCTTTTGCATAGATGAGATTTCACATTTCTTTTTCACTTGTGGGTGATTTTGGTGCATATTGTGTCTAATTGTTTGGTTTTGATTTTGGGTGCTTTCAGGAGCCAAAGGTCTGTATGGATTCCTTAGTAATATAGTAATGAATACTAATACACATATTAGTATGTATACATGTAATATGTAATATAGTAATACAAACTGTATTATATACTATATACATACTGTTTTACTTCAACTGTATTTATTATATAGTAACTATATACATATATAACTCATATATAACATATAACATATAGTTACATAGTTACTATATAATGTATAATTATATAAGTTACTGTATAATAAATTTATATATGTATATGTATATAACATATAGATATATTATATATTTTTAATTTATATTAAAATATATGTTTATATATGTTAAATATTAAAAAATATATATTTATACATATTTGTATGTGTCATATACATATAAATATAAAATATAAATATTATACAGTGTTTATTATATATTGATTATATATATAATAAATATATATGTAAAGTGCTAAGCAGCTTGTAGCCTTTTCAGATGTTTCTTCTTTCACGTGGTAAAATGCATTTAAGATTCCTTCATGTCTTTTCATGGATTGGTAACTCATACCTTTTAATGCTGAATAATATTCTGTATTCTGGATGCACCAGTTTACTTATCCATTCATCTACTGAAGGACATCTTGGTGGTTTCAAGGTTTGGCAGTTACGAGTAAACTATGAACACTTGCATGTAAGTTTTTGTTTGGTTTTAAATTTTTGATTCATTTGTGTAAATATGAAGAACATTAGCTGGATTGTATGTTTAGTTATGAAATAAATTGAGAAACTATCTTCTAAAGTGGCTGCATCATTTTGCATTTCTATCAATAACTATTGAGAGTTCTTGTTACTTCACATCCTTGCTAGCAGCATTTTGGATTTTTGCCATTCTAATAGATGTGTGGTATTTCATTGTTGTTTTAATTTGCCATTCTCTAATGATTTATGATCTTAAACATATTTTTACACTCTTTTTTTCCATCTGTATATCTTGTTTGTTAAGGCATATGTTCAGCTTTTTTTTTTTCGATTTTAAAGTGGTGTTTTCACTTTCTTGTTGAGTTTGAATTCTGTGTTTATTTTGAATAACAGTTCTTTATCAGATACGTCATTTGCAAACATTCTCTCCGAGTGTATGACTTGTCTTTTCTGTTGACATCTTTTGCAGAACACAAGTTTTATTTTTTATTTTAGTGAAGCCCAGCTTATCAAATATTTTGTTCATTTATCATGCATTCAGCATTGTACCTAAAATGTTATCACCATATCCAAGATCATCTAGATTTTCTTCTGTGGGTTATTGTCTAGGAACTTTAGTTTTTCATTTTACGTTTACTTCGATAATCCATTTTGAGTAAATTTTTGTAGAAGGTGTAAAGTCTGTATCTAGATATATTTTTTTTGGCATGGGATGGCCAGTTTCTCTAGCACCATTTGTTTAAGAGACTGCCTTTTTTTCCCATTGTGTTGCATTAGCTCTTTTATCAAAAATTAGTTGATTGTATTTATGAGTGCCTGTTTTTGGATTCTCTATTCTGTTGCATTTATTTATTTGTACTTTATTTCACCAATTCCACACTGCACAAACTACTGTAATTTTACAGTAAGTTTTGAAGGTGAGTGGTGTCAGTTGTACAATCTTGTTCTTCAATACTGAGTTTATCATTCTGAGTCTTTTGCCTCTCCATATAAAATTTAGACTCAGTTTATTAATATTCCAAAGTAACATGCTGAAATTTTGATTGGTATTACATTGCATTTGTAGATCAAGTTGGTAAAAACTGACATCCTGACAACATAAAATCTTTCAATGCATGTACATAAAATATTTCTCCATTTATTTAGTTTTCTTAAAATTTCTTTCATCAGAAGTTTGTAATTTTCTTCATATAGCTCTTGCTATATTTTGTTAAATGTATACCTACGTATTTAATTTTTTGATTGCTAGTATATAAATGGTACTGATTTTTAAATTTCAAATCCCACTTCTTTATATCTGGTATATAGGAAAGCAATTGATTTTTGCATACTAACATTTTATTGTGTAACATTACTATAATATTAGTTCCAGGACTTTTAAAAATATGGATTCTTTCAGATCTTCTATATACAAATGATCATGCCATCTCTGAACAGATAAAATTTTATTTTGTTCTTCAGTCTGTATACCTTTTTTCTTACTATATTATCTAGGATTTCTAATATGATATTAAAAAGCAATATGAGAAGAGACATCCTTACCTTGTTTCTGATCTTAGCAGGAAAGCTCTGAGTTTCTCATGATTAACTATAATGTTAACTTCAAGTGTTTTATAGATATTCTTTATTAAACCAAGGACTCTTTATTATTTTTGGTTTTCCAAGAGTTTTTTTTTTTTAAATTATGAATGAGTGATGGATGTTGTCAAATACTCTTTTGGCATCTATTGATATGATCATGTGATTTTTTTTTCCCCACTGTTGTTATTTAGAAAAACTATATGACAAATTACATAGACGACTTTTGAATGTTGAACTGGTCATGCATATTTGAAATAAAATCCATGTAGTGTAGTGTATAATTATTCTTATAGATTGTTGGATTCAATCGGTTATTTTTGAGGATTTTCACATCTATACTTATGAGAGATACAGATTTTTAGTTTTCTTTTCATATCTTTATCTGACTTTGGTTATTAGGGTGATACTGGCCTCATAAAATGAGTTAGGAAATACTCCCTTTGCTTACATCTCTTGGAGAAACAAGTATTGCTTTAAATATTTGGTAGAATTCACAAGTGAATCTACTTGGCATGACATTTACTGGTTTGGAAGGTTTTTAAATATTGATTCAATTTATTTAATAAAATTAGGCCTATTCAGATTGCGTCTCTTTGTGTAAGTTTTTGAAAATTTAATTTTTCAAGGAATTGGTCTATTCATCTTGGTTGCCAAATCCGTGGGCATAGAGATGTTCATAATGTTCCTTATTATCCCTTTAATATTCATAGAATAATAATATTTATTGGCTTTTTCCTTTGTATCTGATAATAGTTCATGTTTTCTTTTTTTTTTCCCCTCAGCCTGGCTAGAGGCTTATTTATTTTCACTGATATTTTCAAAGAACCAGCTTTTGGTTTTGTTGATTTTTCTCTATTAGTTTACTGTTTTCAATTCACTAATTTCTGCTATAATTTTTATCATTTTTTTTCTGCTTCCTCTTTTATATTTCCCTCTCTCTCCTCTACCTCCCCCTAGTTTCCTAGGGTGAAAGCTTAGATCATTAATTTAAGATATTTCTTCTTTTCTTATATATTCATTTAATTTTATAAATTTTACTGTAAGCACTGCTTTCACTGTACCTCACAAATTTTGATGTTTTAATTTAGTTCAAAATATATTTAAGTTCTCCATGAGATTTCTTACTTGACCTGTATGTTATTTATTAGCGTGTTTGTTTAATCTCAAATTATTTTGCATTTTCTAGCTCTCTTCCTCTTATTAGTTTTTCTAAAACAATCAGTGGAATGCTATACCTGTATAGCTCCCTGATTTTAGATGATTCTTTGGACTAAAGCTCAGTTTCTTTATTTTAGAAAAGATGTAATCTTAACTAAACAGTTTTAAGGATTTTTTCCTGGGTAATGTACTATAGTTTACTTGAATACTGTCTTTGGATTTCGAAGTCTTTCTAGATATTATATGAGTTAAGGTCCACAACCTCAAAATAGAATTTCCAGACTGCAAGACAAATTTCTAAGAAGTACAAAACAATATTTTTGGTTTTGTCTTGTTTTGTTTAACTATAACCATCTTTGACTGTGCTTGATATAATTAGGTTACATATTTAAGATACTTCTTGGTGAATTAAAAGATAGGAAATAACTTGCTAATCATCATAGTTCAAATAACAGTCATACTGTTCTCAATTTGCATTACTGATGGTTACCTCTAATAAACGTATTTGTACCCTAAATTTTAGGGGCCAATTAAAATTATAAAAAATTTTTAAAGGTGAAATGAATCATTTCATTAGTATTTACAAACTTTTTAAAATAAAATTGCCAGATTTTATAATGTCCACAAATTGTCATCCTTCTAATTTTTATCTGCAAATTCTTTTCTTTCTCTCATATCTTTAGATCAATTTCATTTATTATACATTTCTTATACATAGATTTTCTTGCCCAGTTGAGAAAAATTAAGCACTAATTTCATATTGTATGCTCAGTCACTGTGAATAATGTCTTCCATTTACTTCATTCTCAGGTTTCTAGGAGGTGCATCATTTGTACACAAATAATTTTTGTGCTCCTGCTGTGTACCAGATATTACATTAGAAGCTTCTATACCACGGTAGGCAAAGTCTCTCTTCTCATGGAGCCTATAGTCCCGTAGGGGATGATAATCAGCAAGTATTATAATTTCAATAATGAGTATTGGCTTTGTTGATTAATTCAAAATTAATGTGCTCCCCAAACATGCCCCCTTGTGTTTCACTGGTCTTGCCAGAAATGTCTTCTTTCTTGACAAATACTCGTTGCTGCATTTCCAGTTTAAGTCCTAGCTTGCATTAAAATTCTAGCTCAAACTGAACTTCCTCCATTAGTTATTTTCTAATTTCCATAAGAGAGAATCAATCATCCACACTCCTGCTCCCGCATTTTAAATCGTATCATATATTACCACACCAAGTACCGTGTATTTGTCTTCCGTTCCTAAACTTTCCCTCTAGATCATTCTTAACATGAATTCAACATGTGAATCACAGAGGGGCTTTAAAAATGAAAAATGCCAATGTCTGTTCCCAGTGATAAATGTTAACATGAATTCAACATGAATGTTAACATGAATGTAACATGTGAATCACAGGGAGGCTTTAAAAATGCAATGTCTGTCCCCAGTGGTCTGGTGGTAAATGTTTAAAAACTAGCTCATATAGGAAGGAGAAGAAAGGGGGGAATCTCTGACTTGTAGCATTTGTAGATTTCTGTAGTATAAATGCTCCCACCATGGCTGATTTCAAGCTATCGAAAGGACATCCCTGAACATGGAGCAGAGAAGACATTTGCAGTAGCAATGGTTGCATTGTGTTTTAAGCAAATTCTTAAGACCATCTCACACCTGTTAATTCAGAACTATGGGAGTGGGACACAGTAATTCATGTATTAATAAACTTTCCAGGTGATTCTGATGTATGCTAAAGCTTTAGAACCACTTATCCAACGTAATACCTGGCATGTAATAGAAGCTCAATGCATATCTTTTGAGTTTGCTTGCATCAATAATGTAACTAGTTTCATAAACATCATTTTCTTTACACTATTCACCTTATCCTATCTGATTTATGATTTAGGCAATAATAAAGCAATTTAAATAAAAATAAGATATAAATGATCATGGGATGGAAAGTGAATATTATTCTAGAGCTTAAGTTACTCAAAGGAAAAAATACCTGCACTAAGTTCAAGTTGTAGCTGTGGAAAGTCTGCATTTTGTGAGGTCAAACACCCAGGCCAAAGAGAAAACAAAGTCCCCTCATTATAGATTCACATGTAAAATGAACTAAAAAACAAAAGACAAAGAACATGTCAATATCTCAGCTTACATTGTCTCACAACTGTGACCCTAGGTTTTTGGAAAGCTGAGAGAATTTTATGATTCTGTCTTATCTCTCCTGTGATAATTTACTAGCGTAAGTGTTCACAATCAAGCATTGAGAAAAGGACAAGAAATATTCTTGTTTTGACAGTTGTTGAATAAAGATATGCCATTTAAATAATGCTGTCTGTAATTTGATTAGTCAGTAAATCTTTATTGTGAGAGAGTATGCTAACAGAGCAGAAGAGAAAGTAAAAGTACCAATCTAATCAGGCAGCTTTTCATGTCCTTTCCTCAGACTGAAGCTGTCTACTCTTGTGCCCCACTGGCCTCTTAAATTTTATATTGAGATTTAGTAAACTGCCTTTAACCACCAGACTTATTTAACTCAAAATTTCTGGTTTCCTTATAGAAATGCATTTCCAATCATCTTTACCCACTTAGTGTGGAATAAAAGTCTAATCCCCCCCATAGCCAGTGCAGTTATGTGTTTTTAAGCTGCTGCTTCCCAAACACACAAACACACACAGGCAAATCTACCAGCATTAACTCTGCTGTAGTCACCATGAGGATCAGAATGCTTTCTTTCTTGTTGCCTTTGGGTGCCTTAGATTCCATTTTGGTGAAATTAATTGAGCTCAATTGCCAGTTGAGCTCATTGATATTCAGCTCTGGCTGTGTTAGAATTGCCTTGATAAGTGGCTTCAAGTATCAAAAACCAGTGCTTGAGCTGCACATGAATCAAATAAAAAACAATATCTGAAGGTGAGAACGAGGCATGTGTATCTGATATGTGTATGATGATTATCTGCAGCCTTCCTTGAGAACCACTGTATGCGTGGCATACCTGAACAGGAATGTCATTCTAATCAGCTTAACAGCCTGAGCTGGGCATCAATGCTGATGTAACAAAAGGAAATCAGATCCACCTGCATGAAGAATGCCTCATTTAAAGCTGAGTGCCTCCCTTTAGTTTGGGGTATTGCAATGCAACTAAAACATTAGCTTATAATGTATAAACCAACCTTGTGAAAGTAATTATTTCTATTTTACTGAAAAATTGACTTAATCAGAGGCTGGATACTCAAGAAAATATGGGAAAGCCAAATTTAAAAAACACCCAAAGTGTATCATTGTTTTCCTTTTCACCTGTGATCTTGTAATCAAACCGGCATCCTGGGGTGGGTATTCTATTACTCTGTACATCTGCTTTCCAGTGGGCATTGGCCTCCTTAGGATGTCTTATAACCCTTGAAGAAGAATCTCAGAAAAAGCCTAAAAGGAATTCATTTACCCCAATCTCTTACCCAAGTGGATATTTACACAGGAAATCTCTGATTCATGCATTAGACCTAAACTAAAAATACAGTGTCCAGATTGCAATAGACAAAGAAGGACACAGCCCATCTATTTTTCACTTTTCTCAACTTGGTCCCAAGTCAGAAAACTTAAGGAAATATTTGCTGCTAACAGATACAAAGTAGTTACTTATCTTGCATGGTGGTTTATTAGACTTAACTCCTCTGATTCTTGATTTCCTTATCTTAATGTACCAATAGTAACATCTACGTCATTAAGAATTTTGTAAGGATTAAATTAGATGATGAATACTACCCAGTAAGTGATTACTATTGGTTGGAGAAAATATGGTCATAGAGAAATGTCAGTAAATAGGACAGATAGTAGTTTTCTCTAGTATATGTGATATCTGGACTCCTCAATTTGATAGTCATATAAAGGATAAGTTGGATTCTTTCCTCTTGTATAGAAGAATACCATGCCCCTCCACCCACTCACATACACACACCATCACAGTGAAGCCAAAACACCAGATACTGTCACAGTGAGAACAGGTGCCAGTTAAGTAAAGAGGTGGTGGGATGTCTTTAAAAACTTTTTTGCAGGGGGTTCCCTCTTTCAGCTTGGAAACTCCTCCCTCGATCACTGTACAGGGCAGCCTCTTCCTTGTTTCTTACCTATTAAATTACCTGCTCTTTAAAACCAAAAATAACAACAATAACAACAAAACACCTTTTTTGCAGACCTTCCCAGAATAATTTTAACACATAGCGTCCACTATAACATGTGTTGAAAGCAATGTGTGTTCCTTCATGGAGGTTTACCAGTTGTAAGTTAAATAATTAATTGCTCAATTATTGTTTCCTAGATTCTAATATGTCTGAGGGCAGGGATTTTTATCTGTCTTGTGTATTGCTATAACCACTTTGCCTCACATTTAATAGGAGTTTAGTAAATGTGTTGAATTAAAAATACTTGAACACTATTCCACAACTATTTCTTTTTTTCAGGATATATTATCATTACATAGTGTTTAAACATTTAACTTTAATTTTATTTAATTTTCTTGATCAAGAATGACTAGGAAAGTGTTATTTTTGTTGTGGTGGTGGGTTGATTTGTTTCTGATTGCTATTTTGGAAGTCTGTGTATATTCTGGGGGTATAAGTTTCTTAACTGCCTCTGCTAAGTCCATCTATTAAAATACTATCACAATATGCCCTTATAAAAAGTTTACTCCTGGGAATGAATACTTTCTTTGACTATAGTTGGGGGAAACATGATCTCCCAGCTTGATTACTGTTTGTAAGGCACTCCCCAAATTAGTTGAAGACTTTTACTCTATGAGTGTTTGCTCTGTTCCATGGTAAAATTCCCTTTCATTTTTCTTGTGCATGCCAACCTCTACTATAGATAGACATTAAAAGCTATTTGCCTACTCACTGGAAAATGGTAATTTTATTATTTTTGTGTAGGTGGTTGTTTTTCAAAAATAAAGGCTTGTATGGAAACAAGTTAATCCGTGATTGTAGACAGCTTACATTTTCTTTTTGACCTGCCATCTCGTATACATTTATGAATTTTCCTTTATAAATGTTTATATTATTTATAAATTTTCCTTTATATATATTTTTAAAATTTATTTCTAGGTCTGTCGAGAAGCTTATTTTCTCAAGAATACTTTCTCTTGAAATATTATAATTTTGAGGATTAAAATATAACAAAATAACTATTATGTTTTCAGCATCAAGTTTTGGCATCATGAGTATAGGAAATGAAACATTTGCTGAGGGTAGTATTTCTTTGGGAAGGACCTTTAGCTGTAAATAATGTACATAAAACTTATTTTGCTGAACTTTAAAATAATGAATTAATATTCACAAAATGATATTAACTTGTAGATACCTTAACAAGATAATTCTAAATTCTTTTAAACCATCCTCTTTTACAGATTAGCAATGTGACTTTACGTAGTCCTTCAGAATATATTGTGGATTCGAATTAAGTTCTAGCAGATGTTACTGTATAATTTTGTCAAACTCCATACACTTCAAAGTAAAATATGTTTAATATTGAATATACTGAAATAGTATCTCTATTTCATTCTTCATAGGATTTTGTATTTGTTGTAGATGTATTCCCTCAGCATGAGACAGTATCTGCCCAAAGTAGAATAATTATTCCTCCTTATGGAGGAATGATCTAAGAAAATCTCTGGGGATTTTTCTAAGTAAGTGCTATTTTTTCAACCATAACTAGAAAAATATATTATGCAATCTGCTATTTTCATATAATTTGCACAACACTTAAATAGAATGAGTTGAAAGTTGCCATTTGTCTTGGGAAATCAGGACATTTAAAGAGCTTAGTGAACCTCTGGCATAATTTCGTGTTATTTTTTAGTTCTCTATAAGAGGAGTAAATTTCATAAGCCCCCTTTCTGTTGCAGTACTACTATTTTTCTAACATTTCAATTTGAGTGAAACCCTTTGATTTTCCATATATGCAATTATATTTCTAATAAAAATGTGGCTTCTGGGGAAGCGAGTGCCTAGATCACAGAGGTTCTTGAAGGTCATGGTAAAATAAATCTCAGAAGACATGATACTTAAAAAATTTTTCATGATATTCATGTATATTAAATGATATATAGGATGATCACCATTAGAAGATTATACATTATATAATTGAAACTTTAAGTTAATTTGCAGTAATTCATGTTTATTGAAGTGGGAGGAAGAAATCTATCCTCTGGGTAGGGGAAGGAGAGCACTTCTGAAGCTTAAAGTACCTCCATCTCTTTGTGTGTATGTAGTATTCATCCTGCTCTTATATGCAGAAAAGAAATGTTACTAATACAATTGATCAGAGTAAAGAGTATCAATTGAGCTGCAATGATTGGCTTGCATTTTATCTATGAATATAGTATCATTTTGCTTTTGAAAATGCTACCTTGAATCCAAGTCAGCCCCTGGTTCTGTTATTTTGTTTGTTTTCTGTTTTTGTGTTCATTGTTGTTTCTGTATCCATGAAGCTTCAGTCATCACATTGACTTGTCTTCTTAGTGCACCTATCATTATGGGCTCTTCATCACTCTGCCTCGTCCTGTATTCAGAAATAATCAGAAGAAAGGATAGTCTTAAAGGTCTGGTTTTTGAGGAAGGAAGTGGCATTTATACTTTGAGATGAGGTTTCTGTGGGCCAAAGTGGTGTTCAAACAATCTGTGTGCTTTCCTGGCAACTATGCCATCTTGATATCATAAGAACCCCCTCTAACCTTTACTTACGTAAAATATTTTAATGGTTTTGATTAAAAGGTTAATGGCTAAGACAATATCCTTTCCTTCAAAGAGTTTTCCATCATTTCCTTCTTCCCTTCCTTCTTTCCTTGCTTTTTGTTTTTAGTATAGCAGGAAAGGAAAGCATGAAAAAAGCCATTAAAAATATACCTGTGTTAGAATGTGGTAAGCATTAGAGGAGAGGTATAGAACATTTTTAATGACTACTTATATGAAGAAAAGAATCCCCATATTTTATGGTATGGAGCAAACAGATTTTGAAACGGAAGGTTTTTTTCCTAAGCTCCATAAATTTCTGGCCAGTCCACATGGTAGGGTACTATCCTATAGTGAAAAACATGATATGTAAAACCACAGTAGCGAAAAGAGAAGAGGTTCAAATTCTTTACAGGAAGTTCTACATGAATTAAAAAACCATTAGGATACAAATTATTTTAAAGATTACAAGGAAAGTTCAGGATCAGACAATGAAATCAGATAGGAACACATTCCATATATTATTTTAATAATAACTTAGTACTTTAGAGCTTAGCAGGTTCCGAGCTTTGACGGTTTGAGTTATAGACTGATTTTTGAGGAATAATTGTTTCTCACAATAGTTTATAGGATGAATTTAAATGGTGGATGCCAGAGACAAAATATTTTTCTTTTTGTTATGCTGTGTTATATTGGTTGAATAACCAGTGGAAACAGTGCTGCAATTAGGGAAATGAAACAGCAGCTAGAATTGAGGCACTATAGATGTAAAAAGGCCTTACTTATTAACCTCCTGGAAATGATTATTAGGATAATAGAGAATGAGTGAAAATAGACTTTACTATTTTAAGTATAAGGGTCGGAGAGAATCGTGATGCATTCAGTGGAAATGCAAAAGATCAGAGGCATGGCTTCAGAAGAAGAGCTCAGTTTAGGACAGACTGAGTTTAATGTGTTCATTAGCTATACATATACAAATATCTGTAAAGATTGCTCTGATATTCCTGAATTAATGAGTGTTTCAGCTGTATGTTTGGGGATCTGCCAGCTCATTTTCTTCTCTTTTAGGAAAATTGATCATTGACCTCCCTTAACATACCCCTCTTTGTTTTTAGTTTTTGATGCAGGGTCTTACTCTTTAAACCAGACCAGAGTGCAGTGACACCATCTAGGCTCACTGCAACCTCTGCTTCCTGGGCTCAAGTGATCCTCCCACCTCAGCCTCCCAATTAGCTGCGAATACAGGCATGTACCATCATGCCTGGCTAATTTTTGTATTTTTTGTAGAGCTGGAGTTTCATAATGTTGATGGCTGATCTCAAATTCCTGAGCTCAAGTGATCTGTCCTCCCCTGCCTCTCAAAGTGGTGGGATTACAGGCATGAACCATCACACCTAGCCTGTTTAACGATCACTCTGCAAGCACTGCTGAGTAGACAGTTGGCCATGTAACTTGTCTCCCAGCTATATCTGAATAAGTACCTGGCTCATGTTAGGCTAAATCAGCATCTCTCCCAGGAACCTGAATTTTGGTTTTACAGACATTTCTTACTCTTTAGTATTCTGTTTAAAGTTGAGTTGGAACAGCAGCATGTGCATGAAGACTGAGAAATATGACCAATAAATAAACAGTATTAAGTAATACAAAGAAATATAGAGATGGGAGAACATAGAAAATCAGAGAAAAATTACATAATTTGGATCTATTTCAACTTAGTAGCACTTAGAAGAGATGTGACTGTGGCTTTTTCACCTATGTTGTCTAGTGGATGTTCTTTGAATGTGCCAAGGTCCCTAGCACTAGCTTAGGTTCTGTCCCTGATGACAGTTGGTTGGGATTTGGATCCTGTAATCTAATTTAGTTTCTTTCCATTACACTTTTTGTTTATTCAAACAATAATTAGTTTTTGATAAATGCAAATAAAAGAAACATATCTAATTCAGCATATGAGAGTATTAAAAAATGTTCTAATACAAATGGATGTTGGTCACTGGACACTTGATAACCCTGCACTTTACATGTACCACCTAGAGAGCCCTATGTAAGCCATCACTGGGGTTACAACAAGGTAATATGGCATTAATTTCAGCATTTACTTTACATCACTTTACAGTTTTTGAGGGCCTCTTCCTTAAATGATGTTTTTTGTTTTCACATTAGTTTTACTCGCATTTTACAGATTAAAAAACGTGAGAGTAAAGGAGTTTGTATGACTTACCCAGGATCACGTGACTAGGTAGTGGCAGAGGTGCTTCATCTCCAGGCTTCCTAACTTCAAAACTCATTTACTTATCTCACTGCAACCATAGTTATCCTTTTAAATGGTTGTGAAGCATTTTCTAGATATCAATACTTTAATGAAATTTAAAATTAAATAAATTTTTAAAATGAAGTAGAATAAGTCTATCAGTATGAGCTTTTAACAAAGCAATAATAATTTGAAATTTATAGAGCTTTAAGATTTTGTGTTAGAAGTACTGAACATTTCTCCATTGTTCTCACATCCCTTTCTTAAAGACCCTGCTGTTTCTATAACTTTTGAGTTTGTGGCCCTATGAGCCATGTAAACTCAATCTTTTGAGTTCATAGTTTACAAATTTAGAGATCAGTGTTTAACTTAAGCTAGACAAACTTTTATTCTGCCAAGATTCTTTATTTAGGGAATATCCTAAGTTCCAAATTCTGGGCACAAGGCCTGTAAGGTCAAGCAGACTCAGGAGCTGAGATGCATTGTGTCATGATGTACAGTGTGCAAATTGCTGAGTCAGCTGAGAACTCTAACCTGCAAAAACAAAGAAGGTAAGCAGAGAAAAGGGGAAATGACAGATCATTTAACTCCAGGGAGAAAGAGAGGAGGGATAGCAAGAGAAAGTTGATGATGTGAATACTGGTGTAGATGTATATCTCCCAGGTATCTTCCTATCAAGGCTCAGATTTACTCACTGTTCTTTCATTCTAAGTGAAATTCCTGTATCCTTCCTTCAAATTCCCCGTGGTTGGAATGAATTTCTGTAGTGACATATTCTCTGTTTAAGAAAAAAAATTATACTCTAAGATAAAGGGATATTCAGCCCATTTTCATTTACATATGACATAAATAAATGGCTGTAATATATAAAGTGTTCTATCAATAATGAATGAAATGCAAGTTTGTGTCTCTACAGATTTTATTGTAAATAACATTTTAGATATAATCTTCCATCTGCAATATAAATAATATAAATTTATTTTAGATCATTATTTATAAAATAATGCATGAAATAATTTCCTATTTCTGAGGTATTGCCAAACAGGCTAACCATAAACAGCCTTGTCAAATCATAAATATTGACTATGTGATGGCAGCTTGGTAGTTCTCCAAACAAAGGTATCAAGTTGCCCTCTGTATTAAATTCCAAAAGCTGCAATAAATAGCAAACAGGATGGCTTAAAACAACAGTAATTTCTTTTCTCACAGTTCTAGAGGCCAGAAATGTCTGAAGGCACTAAGGAAGAATCTGTTCCCTTCCTTTATCTTTGTTTTGTATGTTCCTGGCAATCCTTGGCATTCCTGTTTTGTAGATGCATCACTGTAATTTCTGTCTCTGTTATCACATGGTGTCCTCTCAGTGTGTCTCAGTCTGTCTCTTCTCCTTTTCTTATAAGGGTACTCTTGTGATTGGATTTGGGCCCATCCTAATTCAATATGACCTAGTCTTAACTTGAATTCACCTGCAAAGACACAATTTCCAAATAAGGTCACCTTCATAAGTACAATGGCTTAGGAATTCAACATATCTTTTTGGTGGACACAATTCAACTTATAACACCTTCAAAAGAAGGGAAAATCATGCTAAGTTATTAAAAACAGATATCACTAACAGAAAAACACTCCTCCTACCCAGATAATGCTGCTTTCCATTAAAAAGAAAATTAAATATAATATGATAAAGTAATAAGCAATATGGAAAGATACAAATTATTTTTCCACCTTCCATGGTAAGTAAATATGTTGTTGGAATTTTTCAGGTAACAACTGTCTATCACAGAAAGAATGGAAGGATAGATTCAAGAAGGGAACTCACTTCCTTAACAACTTGGCAAGATAAAAGTTATGCTAATGAGTTTTTGTCATCTAAGTGAGAGTAAATCCTAGAATATGTTATGTAGGATTTTGATGTAAAGGATCTCATTGCTAACCAGGTCAACATACAACTGGCCTGATACAGTGACCTACAGGTGACACTGAATGCGAATTAGCATGTGTTCAAAAGAAAGAGGCTGATTATCTGAGTGGCTTGCTGACTCAAATCACTCTTTTGTACTCTCTATTCTGTCAGTGAGAAAATGGCTCAAAAATAAAAAAAATTACATTAAAAAATGAAAAAGGAATGAGATCATATCCTTTGCCAGAACATGGACAGAACTGAAAACCATTATTCTCATCAAACTAATGTAGGAACAGAAACCGAAACACCACATGTTCTCACCTATAAGTGGGAGATGAACAATTAGAACACATGGACCCAGGGAGGGGAATGACCCACACTAGGACCTGTCTGAGTCGGGGGTGGGGGAAGGGAGAGCATCAGGAAAAAGAAATAATGCATGCTGGGCTTAATACCTAAGTGGTGGGTTGATAGGTGCAGCAAACCACCATGGCGTACATTTACCTGTGTAACAAACCACGTCCTGCATATGTACCCCAGAACTTAACATAAAGCAGTCATAGACAGTTTTTAAAAGACTAATTACACTGTGTTCCAATAAAACTATAATTACAAAAAAAAAAAAAAAAAAAAAGACCAACCACCACAAAATTAGCAAGGAACCTAAGGAAAGATGTGTAAAGATTCAAAAATGAAATGAACGAGATAACTAAAGCAGAGATAAAAAAGCCTGCATGATAATAATTTTAAAACAAAGCAGTTGAGAAGGATGGCCAAGGGTTAACAATGGAGTTTTACCGGAACACTGACTGATCAGAATGGACACCAGCCAATCACAATGGACACTTATGTTTTCTGGGGCTTAAAGGAGACATCATTCCTGGTGATGTGGAATGAAAGAAGAGGTGATAAGAGACGAAAAATGAGCTGGACTATGTCAGAATCCATGGAAATATAGAGTAATAATGTCACTTTAGAATCTGACTAAAGAATGGACAATGCTGAAAACAGGCACATTTAGTTTAGAAATGAGAAAATCAAGCAAAGTAAATGGGAGAAAAGTAATAGATATGGAAGAAAAAGGAGATTGAAAGTAAACAAAATTGAAATTTCCCAAAAAAGATAAGAAAGTGTATTAAAGGTTATAGAGGACAACTTTCCTTATAATAAGTCTCATGAAGAGTTGACCAGGCACATTCAACACTACTGGATATCTTATTAATCTTTCTGGACATTAAAGAAATCTATTGGTAAGGATACTTCCTTGAACCTAAAAATATTATATGGGGGCATCAGGGCCAAAACTCACATTACATGTAAGAAAGTTACATCTCTATAGCAACATTCAATGGGAGAAGACAGCAGCACAAATTCTACGGAAGTTCTTGGCAACAGACAGAGTGTGCAAGTCATACAAATTAGTGGACTATTATTCATGTTCTCTTCTTTAAAATGAACAAAAATATGAACTATGATAATATAATCCCACCAATAAACATGAATAGGAAAACTAACCAGCTTCAAATACAGAACTCTGGGGTAAAGCAGGGTGGGGGCAGAGGCAGGGCAGCATTCACTGCTGAGACCACATCCAAATCATTAAGTCTCACTACTATCAATAATGCTAGCAAATGGCTACAAATGAGCCCAAATCTTCTCAGACTCATGGTTACAAAGGAATGCTATTAAGCAATGTCTTTCATGCCTTGAGTAAGGGTCAATGCCATGAAGGAAACTTAGTAAAGCGTCACTGGCCAAAAAATCTACACCTGTTGAGATAAATTCTAGCAGCACATTTTCCATCCCAGTAGTGCTGAGAATTTTTTGGGGTTGTATACTCATAATATCTCCAAATCTTAAGATGCACATATATTTAGTTTCAATATAATCTTCCAAATTGTCTTGCAGAATAGTTGCATCGATGTATACCCTCAATTACTACACAGGAATCTTGACTACTCATGTTGCCAACACTAGGTAATATTACTTTTCTACTATATGGACATAAAATACTTTTTTTGCTGTTTAATTTTCTCATTAAACAACATAATGTTTAATAATGATGGGGGAAATTCAGCATCTCTTTACTTTCATGTTGGTACTTCTGTGAAATTGTTATTCATCTTCTTTGATCCAGATTTATACTGAATTTTCTATGATTATCTTCTGTATTTTGAGAAGTTTTTGGTAGATATTAATACCAAATATCTATTTTGTAGATATTACTTTCATCACTGTTGGAAATATTTTTTTTTCACATTGTGATTGAATGGAACAATCTCTAATACTGCTATAGTCAAATCCTTCTTTTTTGTTCCCAGATTTTGTACATTTGAGACCTTTTTAAATCTTTCCTGTTACTAAATCTGGTTCTTTTACAATTTTTTTTTATTTCTACAAAAAAGTTATACATTTTAGTGCACATGAAGACACATTACTATATTAAATACTGTATTCAATGTAGTATTTGTATTAAATAATTGCCGCTAGTATGCTAGTTTTCCCACTATCAATCCACTAAGCAATCTGTAATTTCCACTATTTTTTGTTATCATTGTTACTATAATTTCAAATATGTCAACTATGTATCAGAATTCTATATTTTAGTCCATTTCTTTCCTCAAGAGGCAATTCCACACTATCTCCATTACTTGGACTTGGCATTATGGCTAATCAACTGGTATAAAGAATTTGCCTCTGTAATTCTTTTATTTAAGTAGAATTAGCTCTCTATTAACATTTTTTTTTTTTTGGTTTTGCATATAGTTTTCAATGAGCAATACACATTCTAGCTGAAATTGTGATTGGGTTAGTATTGAATTTGTACATAGGAATAAGGATTATTATTCCTTTTGATAGGTGTTTCTCTGAGTTTTTTGAGCTAAGTCTTTATAAAGCAAATACTGAAATTTGGGGGCTTCCATCATAATATTTCATTTTTAAATAATTAGGCTTCATTTATATAAAGTTATCTATCAATTTTTGTTTTTGAGAAGATCCAAATCATTTTCTCAGGAAACTTTTGCTCTGCCCATAGAACTTCCTCCTTCTTAGGTTCCTATTTTAGTTAGGTATTTATTTATATTAAAAATAAAAGAGGAGAGCTTTGATTTTCATCGATTTTATTAGTCACAAATGTAAGTTCTTTAGATTTTTACTAGAAATTATAACTTTACACTTTCTGCAGCTAAAACTTATCCAAAATTGTGTATGATAACTACATGAAAGCTTTTCCAAAGAACAGGCAGCTAATTTATTACTTCTGATATGTTCTTCAAATTGGAGTTCCATTAAGTGCTAACAACATCTTGGGTGTTGCTGGAAAACAAACAAAATAAAACTCTTCATTTTAATTTTTGTAATTTACCTGGTTATATTGTTTGGGTGTGTCCCCAACTGAATCTCACCTTGAATTGTAATGATCCCCACATGTCAAGGGCAGGGCCAGGTGGAGATAATTGAATCATGGGGTGGGTTCCCTTACACTGTTCTTTGGATTAATAAATGGAAATTTTATAAAAAGGAGTTTTATAAATGGAAGATCTGATAGTTTTATAAATGGGGAGTTCCCTTGCACAAGCTGTATTTCCTGCCACCATGTAAGACATACCTTTGCTTCTTCTTTGCCTTCCACCATGATTTTGAGGCTGCCCAGCCATGTATAACTGTGTGTTCATTAAACCTCTTTCCTTTATAAATTACTCAGTCTCAGGTATATTTTTATTAGCAGCATGAGAACAAACTAATAGAGCAAATTGGTATGAGGAGAGAGTGGTGTACTGCTGTAAAGGTACTCGAAAATGTGGAAGTGACTTTGGAGTTGGGTAACAGGCAGAAGTAGGAACAGCTTAGAGGGCTCAGTAGAAGACAAGAAGATGTGGGAAAGTTTGGAATTTCCTGGAGACTTGTTGAATAGCTGTGACTAAATGCTGCTCATCTCAGATAGAGATGAAGAACTTGTTGGGAACTGGAATAAAGGTGATTCTTGCTATGTTTTAGCAAAGAGACTGGAAGCATCTTGCCTCTGCCCACAAATGTCTAATGTGTGGAACTTTGAACTTGAGAGAGATGATTTAGGGTATCTGGTGGAAGAAATTTCTAAACAACAAAGCATTCAAGATGTGACTTGGGTGCTGTTAAAGGCATTCATTTTTATAAAGGAAGCAGAGCATAAAAGTTCAGTAAATTTGCAGCCTAATAATGCAATAGAAAAGAAAATCCCATTTTCAGAGATGGCTATAGAAATTTCCGTAAGTAACAAGGAACCAACTGCTAATCCCCAAGACAATGTCAAAAATGTCTCCAGGGCATGTCAGAGGTCTTCATGGCAGCCCTTCCCATCACAGGCCCAGAGGCCTAGTAGGAAAAAGTGGTTTCCTCAGCTGGGCCAGGGTCCTCATGCAGTGTGCAGCCTAGAGACTTGGTGCCCTGCATCCCAGTCACTCCAGCTGTGACTGAAAGGGCCAAGATAGAGCTCAGGCCACGGCAGTGGTTGCAAGCTGTAAGCCTTGGCAGCTTCCCTGTGGTGTTGAGCCTGCCAGTGTACAGAAGTTAAGAACTGGGGTTTGGTAACCTCCACGTAGTTGTCACAAGATGTATGGAAACTCTTGAATATCCAGGCAGAAGTTTGCTGCAGGGGCAGGGCTTTCATGGAGAACCTCTGCTAGGGCAGTGTGGAAGGAAAATGTGGGGTCAGAGCCTCCACACAGAGTCCCTACTGAGGCACCACTTAGTGGAGCTTTCAGAAGTGGGCCATTGTCCTCCAGAGCCCAGAATCATACATCCACTGATGGCTTGCATTGTGTACCTGAAAAAGCCAGATATCAATGGCAGCCCATGAAAGCAGCCAGGAGGGAAACTGTACCCTGCTCCACAGGGGTGGAGCTGCCCAAGACATTGGGAACCCACCTCTTGCATCAGTGTGACCGGGATGTGAGACATGGAGTCAAAGGAGCTCCTTTTGAAGCTTTAAGATTTGACTGCCCTTCTGGATTTTGGACTTGCATGGGGCCTACAGCCCTGTTGTTTTGGCTAATTTCTCCCATTTGGAATGGCTATGTTTACCCAATGCCTGTACCCTCATTGTATCTATGAAGTAACTAACTTGCTTTTAATTTTACAGGCTCATAGGTGGAATGGACTTTCCTTGTCTTAGATGAGACTTTGGCCTGTGGACTTTTGAGTTAATGCTGAAATGAGTTAAGACTGTATGGGACTCCTGGAAAGGCATAGTTGAGTATGAAATGCGAGGACATGAGATTTGAGAGGAGCAGGGGGTAGAATGACTTGGTTTGGCTGTGTCCGCACCCAAATCTTGTGAATTTCCACATGTTGTGGGAAGGACATCATGGGAGATAATTGAATTGTGAGAGCAGGTTTTTCCTCTCCTGTTTTTGTGATGGATAGTAAAGAACTATCACAAGATCTGATCGTTCTATAAAGAGGAGTTCCCTTGCACAAGTTCTATCTCTCTGTTTGCCTGCTGCCATCCATGTAAGACATGACTTGCTCCTCTTTGCCTTCCACTATGATTGTGAGGCTTCCCCAATCACATTAAAACGTAGGTTCAACTAAACCTTTTTCTTTTGTAAATTGTCCAGTCTTGGGTATGTCTTGATCAGCAGTGTGAAAATACAGTGATACTTACTTATTATACACAAATAGGTTGGGATCTAAAATTAATATCCAAGGCGATATTTTAAAAGACTTGTTAAAAACCCAAAGGTTAGAATTGGTTAAGAGTCAATAAGACCTGAAAAAATGTCATAAAGACCTTCATAAAATAATAAATCGACATCTATTTTTGAGAAGGCTATCTTAGTGACTCTACATGTTTTTATTTATTCCTTGACTTTTGATTAAGTATTCATGTTTTGATTTTTTTTAAGATGGAGACTCGCCTTGTCACCTAGATTGGAGTGCAGTGGTGTGATCTCAGCTCACTGCAACCTTTGCCTCTTGGGTTCAAGCGATTCTTCTGTCTCAGCCTCCCAAATAGCTAGGATTGCAGGTGCATGCCCCACCACAACTGGCTAATTTTTTGTATCTTTAGTAGAGACAGAGTTTCATCATGTTGGCTAGGCTGATCTCAAACTCCTGACCTCATGATCTACCCACCTTGGCCTCCCAAAGTGCTAGGATTACAGGTGTGAGCCACTGCAGCTGGCCAAGCATTCATTTTGAGTGTTAAAATTTTGAACTCCAGATAACTGAGCTTCACTCTAACGTACTTTTTGTGAAATCCTTTGTATTTACCACATTGCAATACCATGTCACCAGTTACAATGGTGACCATTAAAAAGTCAGCAAACAACAGATGCTGGAGAGGAGGTGGTGAAATAGGAACGTTTTTACACTGTTGGTGAGAGTGTAAATTAGTTCAACCATTGTGGAAGACAGTGTGGCAATTCCTCAAAGATCTAGAAATATAAGTACCATTTGACACAGCAATCCCATTACTGGGTATGCATCCAAAGGATTATAAATCATTCTATTATAAAGACCCATGCACACGAATGTTTATTGTGGCTCTGTTCACAGTAGCAAAGACTTGGAACCAACCCAAATGCCCATCAATGATAGACTGGATAAAGAAAATATGGCACGTATACACCATAGAATACTGTCATTCCATAAAAAGGATGAGCTCATGTCTTTTGCAGGGACATGGATGAAGCTGGAAACCATCATTCTCAGCAAACAGACACAAGAACAGAAAACCAAACACCACATGTTCTCACTAATAAATGGGTGTTGAACAATGAAAACACATGGACACAGAAAGGGGAACATCACACACCAGGGCCTTTCAGGGGTTGGGAGGCTAGGGAAGGGATAGCAGGGGTTGAGGAGATAGGAGAGGGATAGCATTAGGAGAAATACCTAATATAGATGACAGGGTGATGGATGCAGCAAACCACCATGGCATGTGTATTCCTATGTAACAAACCTGCACACTTTGCACATGCTCCTCAGAACTTAAAGTATAATAATAATTTAAAAAAGAAATAATATATTACATTGTGCATTATATGTATATAATTATTTTTATAATAAAATAACAAGACATTTAAAAGGAGAATACAATATAAATACAATAATATAATTAAATATTATATGCATACTTATATAAACTTAGAGGTTATCTGCCTGTAGAGATGTTCAACAGCAAAACAGGGATAATCTTTGAATATTTGTCAAGTGTCATATTGGTGAGTGTGGCTAAGATGAAATGTAATATGCTAATAAAAAATACAAAGGTTAAATGTTTTGAAGATAGAAGAAGAAGAGTGATGCAGAGAGGGGTGCATAGAAAAGGTCCCCTCCGCCAACACACCCAAAAATCCACATCAGTATATCACGCTTTTCTTTTCCTTGCTAACTTTGCAAATACTTGGACACCAGAATACTGGCAACTATAGAAGAGCATATCAAAAAATAGAATTTAAAATGTTACCTAACTCTAAGCACATCTCCAAATCAGTTTCTCAAATATACACTTCATTAAAATCAGTCTTGCCACCCGTGTCACTTAGTCATTGACTCTGTCAGTCTTTTACTGTCACCTTTCTTGACAGGATTCTATAAGATCCAGAAGGTCAGTTAAGTTCTTTGCTGCCCTTTTCCATTAATGGCTTATTAACTAGGCAAGGCTAAATATATTCTTTTCTTTTACATGTTTCTAGCCAAACCCTGGTTCTGCAGAACAGTAGATCTCTTCCCAAATACCATCTAAGTGTCTTCTCTCTAGTCTTAGAAAGAACATGTATGCCAATGTTGTCAGTTACTTTTAAACATAGTTTTTGTTTTATTAACTGCAGTGGGCTAGAGACAGTTTTTCTTCTTCTGATAAAATCAGCATTTTTTTTTGGAGTTCTTTTTAGTTAATTTGAAAATATCATCTTTTCCATTTTTCCTTCCAGATTGTTTTTTTTTTTCTCTCAGAGTTGGATTTAGAATATTTCTTTTATTGTTAATTATACTCAGTAGAAGTCACTAATATATCTCTCTCAGTTAACACCCAATTAACTGAAGGACTTTAGAATTAACCTTCCTCTGAAGCATATTCTGCATATTCATGGCTCCCTTTGTACAGTTTGCATTGCTACAGTGCTTCTCTCACTGCAGAGCCAACAGAGTGTATTTCCGTGGAGTCTTGCTGTAGAAGGATCTGATATTATTGCCTCAGTCAGGGGCCTTACCTCTTATCAAAAGGAGGGCCCATTGCCATCAAAAATATTTTTTAGAAAAAAAGATTTTTAAAACAGAAGATTCATGAAATCCAGGGACTATAAGACAGCCTTCAGAGTAACTATGAGTCCTTTGATAGTATATGCTAAAGGCGGTCTTAAATGCATATTTCTAGGAAGATTAGTCATAGCTTTTTATCAAATTCTCGATGAATCTACAGCGTTATCAAAATTAAGTACTCTAAAATGATGCACAAATCTTGTATTTACATATTGAAGAGTTGGCATACGGTAACATGTATAAGTACAAACTTTTTAGCAAAATAAAAATCCATGGAATTTACAGCAAATTTAGAATTTGGGTATCACCACTATGCTTTCATTCCTTAATTTAGTAAAAAATGGCAAACAACTCCCAGCGTTTATCGACCCTTCAGCACATTGGTTGGGAGCTCACATTAATATTCACATGCAGCTACGTTCACATACTTATATATCACATGAAGATTTGGCCTACGTTACTAAGAAGTTGCCATCTACATACTCTTTTGATTCTTCTACATTTTTTTTATGATCTAAAAAACTTCTACAGTAAAAAGTTATCTTCTTCATGGTAATATCTTTTTTTTGTTTTTTTTTTTTTATTTTCCTATGTATACATTCTTTCTTCTAAGATAATCTTTTTGCTTTTTTTGTTTTTGTTTTTTTTTTTGGGTTGGTTTCATTTCAAAGGATTTAATTTTATTTAGTATATCTATACAAGAAACAAGCAGTATAAAAAAGTCAATTTTTATACTAAATGACTTACTCTAGAGAAAAATCAAATATAAAAAAATATGAAAAGGCAAATTAAAAGACAAATTAATACAGTGTGTTTGATAATAATATTGTGGACACATTGCATTGGGAAAGCAGCTTCAGTTTATTTTGAGAAAGTCACAGATCTACAAGTATGACAAATGGTGTCCACAGGAGAACAAAACATTCTGCCAGATTGAAAAATAGAACACTTTCTCTTTGGTAACACCGGCGGATTGGTTACGGGTTGAAATTGTTTCTAACCAATTCTTTTTCAATTATCTATAAAACCTACTACTTAATTTCCTACTGTGTTTGTGTTAAATTTCAATGTAACTAATTTTTGAAATTCAATTTTGTCTTTCTTCTCTGTTTAATAAGTGAGGCCCTCCAAAAACAAACATCAAGAAGAGTTCACCTTTAACTTGGTATTCCAGAGGTTGGAGAGAGTCAGTGGAGAATTACTCTGATGGTTTATTAAGCACATGTCAGAAACAGCAGAAACAGGCACAACATGGTACACACAAGAGAAAGAGAAGAGAAATGAAGGAAAAAAGAAAAATCAGCCACAATGAAATTATTTCAGAATACATAGACATTTGTTTCATTTCAAAATAAAAGCTTTATTTTCTATTACATATGGTAGCATGTGGGAATGTGGTGGGGTATGGGGAGGGGTGCTATAATATATTTACCGCTTGCGCTTCCAAGGTTCTTCTTTTACCAAAGATAGGGTGTATCTAAATTCAGATATTATAATTTTTCTTAGAAGGAAAGTAATTCATTTTATTTAACGAGATGATTTTACTTTTGAAGTTATTTGAGATTATTCACACTAGGGAGAAATAAAAAGAATTCATTCAGCAATTAAGTATTAAGTTAGATATAAAAGAATGTTTACATAAAACTTGACTTCTTGAATTTAAATTTCATCACAAATACATTTTCATTGATATCTCAGCTTTGGGTCTTTCTTCATTTGGGGTCTCACCATTTTTCATCTTTATCTATTGGCATCACCTCTACGGGTTGCCAGTATTCTTGCAACGGACTCTCACACTTTATCCTGTGCCACAAATCACTGCTTGGGAATTGGCCAGAATTGGGGTGGGAGCGGAACAGCAGGATAAAAATAACTCAGTTGATTATGTGCCTTGTTAGCCACATGTATCTTGGTTGGTAAACCGTTGCAACTATTAGTCGTCCAATTTCTAATACCTACTTAATATGTAGGCTTAATTGTCACTGTTGAAAATCCATGAACTCAGACATCCTTTCTGTCCTCTGGGGATTTGCTCTCTTCCATCTTTTCTGTTTTACAACCTATAGCGAGTACACTCCCTTTTAGCATAAACTGTGCTACATCAACCTAATTCCTCTGCTGCCACAGCTACTCTCTGTCTTTCGTACTCTAAGTCCTCAAATAGCTCTTTCTATTTTATGCTGCTCTCTGTTAAAGAACTCTTTCAACTTTACTTCGATTTTGTTGACCTCTGTTAGGGAGCCCATTCTCTGTCTCATTGCTGTGTATTCCTGCCTCTGGAATAACTCCCAATTCCTTAATCAATGTATCAATCAACATTAATTACTAGGGAACTTTTATATGGCAAAAGGTGTGATGATGAGTGCTAAGAATAAAATAATAAACATGAGAGACACATATCTTGCCCTGGTGAAGTTTCCTGTCTGGCAGAACTAATAGTGATTCTGAGGATATCTTTATTTTCATCAGCAGAGATCTTTGTTTGTTTAGGACAGAATTAAATTCTTCCTGGGAAACTGTCAAATATTGGTCTCTCTCCCTGGAAGCAAATCAAACATACATTTTTGGTGTTTTTTGTGACACTTGTTATAAGCAAATACTGTAAATTCTTAGAATTTCAAATGTTTCTCATCTAAGTAGAGCCCTGGTACTATATTACTATAGCAGAATTTTAAATGTGGAAACAGCATTCTGCTTTATATTTTCATCCAAATTATTAATTCCAATGCCTTATCCATTCTGTTCTCATATTCTCGTTTCCATACAGATCTGCAGTGCATACACCCCTGGGAGGGGTAATCAATTGTCAGATAAGGAGGTTAACCAATTATCAATATCCTTGATTGTTTATTCTCACTTTCATTTTCATTGCCAGTTACTTCAGGCTGCAAATTTTCAGCCTAATAAACATCTCTCAAGTCTGTAAATTTCCTCTTCATTCTTACCTTGTCCTCAAGTTCAGGACTCAGCTGGAAGCTGCCCCTAAACTGCACTCTTTTATTCCTCACAAACATCAGCTATATATCCACCAGGAAATAGAATTAAAATGCAATGTAAGCCATATTATTTCATGCATAAAATTCTTAAGTGAGTCTTATTGCTTATAGGATTAAGTCCAATCTTAATGGACTTAACGTATCTTGAGTTTCTGCATTATGGTCCTGACTTATTTTTTGTCTGTTCTAGTTAAAGGTCACTAGCCAAAGGCCTTGAAGAATGCACCTGTAGTCAAACAAAGCTGTAGTCTTAGTACTATAGCAAGGCAAATAGTACATCATAGAGAACAATCAGATACCTCAGTAAAAAAGTGTGAGAATAGGCTGGTTAAAGCATTTGAGTTTGTGTGAGGTGAATGGGGAGAGTTTAAGAAAGTGGGAAGTTTACTCTGGTTTGAGTGCTGGCAGGAAGTAGGCTAAATATATAAATTGGTGATGTAATTATCTTTCCCCTTTTTCTTTAATTTTAAATTCGGTAGACAGAAGTAATGAATAGGGACTAAAACTGTAGTTAGTTGAGAAGCAACGGTCATTTATGTCAGCCAGGTAAGAAAGATTCAATTTTTTAGTTTAAACACTGTCCTTGTTTTTCTCTCTTCTCAGACACAGTTACAGTGTGGTTTTGGTTTTGGTTCACTCCTTCATATTAGAGAGCACCTGTCTTGATGTTGTTCTGGAAATCATTTATGATTAAATAAAGAACACCATGAACTACCTACTGTTGCCGGGTCAGCCGTCAGATAACACTGGCCGAGGATGCTTTTCTTTTTCTGCATAAATTATTTGAAACTGTTTTGCAAGGGAAATTTTTCACTTCTCCCTTATTTATTTATTCAACCATTTATGCCGTATAATTTATGATTATTTGTTTTTTCATTTGGCTACTTTATTAATGTTATTTATTTGTTGTTCAAATTGTTTTCCAGCTTTGGTCACTTAGAGGTCTTTCAGTTGGCTCCTGTGTCCCTTTGACATTCCCCAAGGAGTGTTTTCGTTTGTTTTGTTACTAAGCATGTCCTCACTTTCTGGTGCCTCAAGATATCTTCACCTTATATATTTCCTGCACCAGGAAAATATATTACTTAGAACCAGCCATTTATCCAAGAAGCCTAGTTTCTTTTTATTAGAGAATAAGATTAGAAACCAATTATCTGTGCTCTGTCCTACTGGGAATCAGGTATTCTCAGCTGACAGAGCAAGGAAACACATGTGTGTATAGACTATGTATATACATCTATTTATAAATATACATGTAACTATACGTGTGTGTATATATATATGTTAAACTAAACATGAGTTTATGCTGACGTCTTAGACTCTACTGCATTACTACATCATTCATTCTAAATTCCTTCCTTGCTTATCTGTAAATTTGCACTCCATGTGTAAGAAATCAAACTGCTATCATCTGCCATACATTTGTTCAACTTTTCGTTTCCAGTATAAATGAATAGCAGTGTCAAAATTGTGAACCCACACACACAGGGAACAACTTTATTTACAAGAGTATAGCGTTACGTGCATTTCGTTTCACTCTTGGTCCACACATTTCCAGACTCCACATATTTCCACAGTACTTAGGTCAATACTTTTTTCTCCCACTCCTTTCACTGAACAAGTTTCATATATTTGTAATAAAGTTTGCTTCTCTTGTCACGGTTTACATTTCATCTTTGGTCTCCCACCTTTCTAAACAATTTCTTTTTTAGTTTGGATATATTAAAGTCTACTATGTGTTGTAACTATCTATAAATTTTGACAAAAGCATAATGTCTTGTATCCACCATTAGAGTATCACATAGAATAGTTTCACTGCCGTCAAAATTCCCTTTGTTTCATAAATTCAATCCTCCATCTTTCCCTCAATGTTTCAGTAACCATGAATTTAAAAAAAAAATTGTATATAGTTTTGCCTTTCCCAGAATGTTATATAATTGAAATCACACACAGTATGTAACTTTTCACACTGGCTTATTACACTTAGCAATATTGACTTGAGGGTTCCTCATGTCTTTTCATTGCTTTATAGCTCATTTCTTTTTACTATTAATATTTTATTGTATAAATGAAACACAGTTCATTTATCCATTCACCTTTTAGGACACTTTGGTAGTTACCAGTGTTTCGTGTGACTACGAATAAAGCTGATATCTTACTCATTTTTAAAATGCCCTTCAGGTGTACACATTCCCTACGTATATGTAACCCAATGTGATGTTTTTATACAAACATCACATTGGGTTAGTTTTTATATAAACATCACATTGTGTTATATATACCTAGGAAATGTGTTATAAAAATATAACACTTAGGAAATTGTGTTATATTTATATGCTTATTCTTTTTCCTTACAGTCAACTATAAATCTCTTAAGTACTTAGAACATGTCTAACACATCTTTGTATTCCTGGTTCCTAACCTAGATTTCAGAGAATATTTTTAGCTGAATGAATTTGCCAGGAAGTATATACAACAATTTATATTTCTTATACATTATATCATTTAACACCACACACACAAACAGACACAAACATTCACAAGTAGGTTAAATAAATCATCCCAAATAAAGTGAAAATCAAAATACTTTTCTTTAATGATTACCATATTCTGAGTTTTACATATGAGGCTACTTTTGGTAAACTTAGTCTACCATTTAAAAGAAAATTACATAAGTAAGGATTTGAAACTGTTGGGAATAACTAGTTTAGTATTTGTATTATTTGAAATAATATAAAATAAACATTAATACTAACAGAATTAGAAATTTTCTCTGTTCAAAAAAGTTACTCTTTTGCCTTTTTTATCCTTAAAAATAATCTTTTTTGATTGGGTGTTTTGTGCCAAAGAATATTAATCCTTCATGCAGTAGACAGTTGTGAAATATCATTTTCAGAACAAATAAAAATGTAATTCTCTTCTTTTAACTTAGCTCAGTTAAAATTACAAGTCAACTGAAAGATGATAAACCATGTGCTACTTTTAAAGTCCCAAATATAAGGAGTGAAATCAATAATTTATTTCTCTATGAAACAAGAGATATATTCAACATTTTAAGGAAATTTTCTAAATTACCAAGACATACATTTAAAGTAGAGTGATTCATATAATTCTTTATATATCAAGTTCTTGTGTTTTACTGAGGACATTTAAAATTATTGTTATACATTTTATTAACAAAGGAAAGTTACCATCATTAGCTATAGACAATTCTCGTTATTTGTGGTAGTTGTGTCCTATAAAATAACTGTAAACACTGAATTAGGAAACATTGAACCTTTGCTCCTAGAAGAAATACAGGGTTAGGTTCCTGCAAACCTCTAGTCATATTTTCTTCAACCAGTCAAAACATAACCTTGTTTTATGTGTGTTTCTGCTTAAAGACATCTTATTTACTATATATTGTTGATTAATTAACATTGAACTTAGAGTTAGCAACACTTATATCATCCTTGAATGAAATGTATCTAACACATACATTTTGTCTATAGGGCACATCACAGCTGTCGTGTGCTTAGGAACTGTATTAGTCCGTTTTCAAGCTGCTGATAAAGACATACCTGAGACTGGGCAATTTCCAGAAGAGAATAAAAGGAGATTCAATTAGACTTACAATTTTATGTGGCTAGAGAAGCCTCAAAAAATCATGGTGGAAGGCAAGTAGGAGCAAGTTGCGTGTTACATGGATGGTAGCAGGTAAAAGAGAGAGCTAGTGCAGGGAACCCCTCTATTTAAAGGAGGAGTTCCCCCTCCCCCCCTTCTTTTCTTTCTTCTTCTCTTTCTTCTTTTCTTTTCTTTCTTCTTTGGAGATGGAGTCTCACTCTGTCACTGAGGCTAGAGTGCAATGGCATGGTCTCAACTCACTGCAACCTCCACCTCCCAGGTTCAAGCAATTCTCCTGCCTCAGCCTCCTGAGTAGCTGGGCACTACAGGTGGGTACCACCACACCAGGCTAATTTTTGTAGTTTTAGTACAGATGGGGTTTCACTATGTTGGCCAGGCTGGTCTCGAACTTCTGACCTAGTGATCCACTCAGTTTGGCCTCCTAAAGTTCTGGGATTACATGTGTGAGCCATCATACCCGGCCAGATCTTATTAATGATGCTACTTGGGGAGAGGCAGTCTGTGTCCTGTAGCTTGACTTTTCATCCTGATTTTGACTTGTTAAAACTAAGGAAAATGACATATCATAGGTTAATATGAAGTAACAAAATAAAAGCTTAGCTTAGAATATTATAATCTCTCTTCATCAGTGGATCTGTTCTGAGGTGCTAAAGAATTTTCTATAAGGATTTTCTTATTTTTGTTTTTACTTCTACAGCAATATAAAAGAACATTGAAAGCATTCTGAATTCTCAGGATGAGTACTTTGCAAGTGAGTTCTGTCAATTGAGTTTAGGGCTGTATTTGTGATCGTCTTTCTTGCTGTGTATTGGGGCTAAGAAACTCCTAAAATGGCATTAGGATTTAATGCGTTGCTTCTCAAACTGGGATCTTTAGATATCTGAGAATCTATTGAGATATTTTTGGAAATCACTGAGTTCACACTTTACTACACACACTCTCTCTCGCCCCCCTCCCCCCCCTCAGTGAGAAGTTTCATTTAGGTACTTTATAAAAAATGAATGTTGAAACACTATTGATTCTTGGACCGTGTTAAACATGCTTTTACCTCTTCCTCTGCTACCTTGTGAACATCCACTCGGGGGAAGGAAGCAAGATGTATTATATGACGGGCAGGAATGCCGGCAAGAATCTTGCATTCTGTCTTCATCAATGGATCTGTTCTCAGGTGCTTCAGAATTTTCTATAAGGATTTATTTATTTATCTTGGCTTTTACTTTTATAGCATATTGTTGACAAAAAAAAAAAACTCAGCTGGCAAGAAACTCACAAAGATATTTTTGAAATGTAATTTCATGATAACCAATCATTTGTTTTTTAAAATGAGTAGTGAAAAAAGACGATGACATTTTGCATGGATAAAAAAAGCAAGAAGCAATTTCAACAAATAATGGGCAAAGCAATGACTCAAGATTTATGAGTTCAAAGCTCATCCTTATTTCACTTGGTTTGAGAAATATGCATAGCACTTCTCAACTACAGCTTTTCTTCTCTTAAAATGCCTTACTTATAATGGTTTTTAGTCATTGAATGACACATAATGAATATGAGTTGCACATCATACTTCAAAATAATACACTGTACCTTACTATGGATAATCCAAATACCTAGAATACAAAATAATAATAGTGTCTCCAAATATATCAAGCTCCATAGTGAATCTAAACATTAAGTGAAAATAGCATATATATATTATGCATTTATGTATTCATACATATATTTATTATATATTATATATAAAATAGAATATATATGTATTGTAATTTTGCTCAAAATATGTTAATTTTGCACAAATTCTTGAAACTGATTGCCTTTGAACCAACCCACCCCTAAATCCTTCTGGTGTACATAACTCTTTTGGGTGATAATGAGATGTAGGAGAGCAATTTTACCAAGAGTCTGATAATATTGCTCTGATACCACACTAATTTGTACAGATCATAAGGACATTGTATTTTTGTGATCTACTCCTCTCAGTTTCCTTCTAACCATTAGTGTCAGTGGGTAGAATTGGCTATACATGATGAACATACAGCTATATAATTAGTTACCCACACTGACCTTGATAACTGAGTGAGAAAAACAAATTGTGCCACACCAGGAGACTCTTTAACATATTATCTGAACCTAGCCCCTTATCCCTTTTATAAATGATACAAATTAATACCTTCATATCCTCATTCTTTTTCTGCGTTCAGTCCAACTTGGACTTCTCCCTCTATTTTCTCCCACGTTAGGGCTAGACTATCACTAAATTCTCTTATCTCTAAATACTGCTTATTTAATTTCCATGCTTTTTTTTTTTTCATAATAAAAACATATGGTGGGAATCCTATTGCCATGGCAACCAGGAGTGGCAGCATCACATTATCTGAAACCTAAATAATGCTTAGCAAAACTGCTGCTGCGTTCTCATCTCACCTTTCTATAATGATGTCCAATCTCTGCAGTGCCTGCATTGGTATTTTTTTGTTTCTTCACAAGGTCTTAGTAACTTGTAATACAATTGTATGATTTCATATCTAATTTTTTTCAATAATTAACATTGATTCATTTTCCCACATAATTATATAGATTCTCCATATCAATATTGCACATACATTCCTGTTTTTAAGAGAGTCAAATACATCGAATCAGGTTAAAGTGAAAAATTTTAAATGACTTTGATCTAACTCATGTTATGTGCATTTCTATAGAAATAGCTAATGTCATTCAGAAATGAGAAAGTTTTTTAGATAACACAGTAAAGCTGTTCAGGCTGACATAATTTGCACTTACAGTATCAACTATGTAAATAGTTCAGGCTGACAAAATTTGCATTTACAGTATGAACTATGTAGATAGTATATGCTGATTAATTGAGCACCACAGTGATTTAACATATTTTACCACACATACAAGGATTGTAACAGTCTTAGGATATAGATTGTAGTATGTGTCTGTTGAACCATACACACAGTATTGTTTCAGTGTTAGTGCTAGAATGAGTAAAGGTATTTCCATTTGCTTATTTTTTGAATTTCTTAAGTTCCTGCTGTATCAGGGCTAAAGGAAATTGATGAAAATGAAAAGGCAAATAAGACAAAGTACTACTCTTCAACAATCTAGTTTTAGTTGTCAAGTATAACTATTCATTTCCTTGGTTATTGGTTAACAAACTAACCAATATAGTTTGTTATTTAACAAACTAACAAAATAGTTTAACAAAATAGTTTGGTTAACAAACTATTATTTGTCATTCCAGTTATTTAAAAATCAATATTTATCTTAAAACTTAGAATTTTTCCTTTGTTTTAGAGTCAAGGAAATACTTTACTATTCTTTTGTAATTTAGATGCCAATGAAGGAAAGAGACAAGGACCCTACTCCTGCTGGAATCCAGAGTGGAGTTTTCAGGAACAGACAGAAAACTGCTTTACTATGAAAAAAGATCAGAGGGATATCTTATGCACATTATTGGATTGTATGCACATATTGTCAAGGAGACCTCATGTTTTTGTTAAATATACTAGTAAACACTTTTGAAAATGTTCCTCAAGCAAAGGAACTCTACTATAGAGACTACTCCACGTCTCTAGAGTAGTGACTTCGCCAAAACCTCGTGGTCCCTCAGCCAAAAGTCATATAAGCGTGTTCCTTCTCAGGCTAATATTTTAGTCTTCTCATAATATATGTAATAAGACATTCTAGGGAAGGTTGAAATAAAAATATAATTAAATTTTGTCAGAAATCAGAATTTTCTTCATTTGTGAGCTATATAAATTATCAATGAAAAGGTCTGTTAGCTCTTCTAACATGTATTGTTTCTGACAGAAAAATGATGCCCTTGGTTGTCCCTACTTCAAATTGAACCACTTGCAAAATACATTATCATTGAAAAAAAATTATCCCTGTGACCATTAAGATTTTTCTTAAAATGAGATTTGGTCTTCAGCAGAAAATTGTATTACATTTCATCCTTACTAAGCAATTTATTTCTATGCTTGATACACATTTCAATTACCACTTTGGGAGGAAGTTATATTTTGAGATGGTTGGAAAAAAACCTTACCATTCTGTCAAGTGGCTGATGCTACTCTTTATAAAGACTTATGTAGAAGTTTTGATGAAAAGAATATTTAACTACCTTCACGGTCAGACCTTTATAGATTTAAGAATAAAAAAGTGATTGTGGAATTGTTTAGCTTATTTTTTTGTTTTTCATTCTTATTACCCCCTTTTCCCCATAATATCCACGCACTCTATTCTTCTGTAGTTCCATTCTCATTCATCTAAGAAGTCTTGGTCTTCTTTTTGTGATTGTGTCATGAAGAGTTAAATGTGTTCATGACATTTTGATGGAACTCCTTAACATTTGCAACATTTTAAACAAAAGTATTTTAATGCCAGGAGGTTCTCGACATAGCACAGTGATATGCAATTTTCACATAATGTAGTTTTTGACATGGCTTAGGAAAACTATTAATTTTTCAGCTTTTATTATTTTTGGCCTCACTCTATCACTGAGCTAAGTGAGGCCAAAACAGTGAGGATAGGGGATAAGGTAGGTTCTGTGCAAAAACAGATGTTAGTGCTGGAGTAAAGTTTAGGCAAGGGCTACAGAAAAGGGGATTAATCCCAATCCAGATGAAACATCAGGTGTATAGGAGTCAATACTTAACCCCGTTTCACATATCACAATGCCCATCAATTGTTAAAATAAGTATGTGCTCATTCTCTCAGGACTCACCTGCATCAGTGATTATTTCAAATATTCTTATTTTTTTTGCATCAGCCATAAGACCTGGAGAAAGATGGTATTTGAACACACCAAGATCACATATTATTATTTCAAATGGTCTAGGAAATCTGGTTTGTATTTCATTTATAATAAATAACTCTCTGTATACAAATTACATGTAATATTAAACTGAAGATTTGGGATATAGACTTGATGTCCCCTTAGAGACTAATGTATATCTCATATTAACATATATCTTTATTTTATATTCTAGGGGTAGCATCTAATTCTAGAAATGTTTAAATAAGATATAAAGTATATTCCTTTGGTAATTGAAGTCTGGGCTAGACATGTCTATAGTGGATCTATTTAAGTAAAAAGAAATAAAATCTAAATCTAATGCCTTAAAAAGTTTTTTTTCTTTTTTTAACTGCCATATTAAAATGACTGAATCAATATGGCTATGTCAAAATATATTGTTTGAAAATAGTCAAGCCAAAAATGATTGCTATTAAAGAGTTAGGCATTTGAAGAGATAACCACTGTTGAATTTCTTTACCTTTCTCATTTTTGTATGCAAGCTTTATTAAATCCTGTGCCTATGTTGTCCCTGAGGCGTGAACACTAGCTGAATGGTCTTTGCACCAAGATGTCATCAACAGTATCATGGTTCAGAAGAGGGATTACAAATGCCACCTAGTCAGTGCAAATGCTATTTGGTCAGTCCCCATAGTGAAACCCACCATATTACTTAATGAGATCCTTGAGGACTGAACCAGAGGAAGCAGGTCATAGTTCTTAATAATTGCCCGATCCTATTGCTTACGTTTGGCCGTGGGAGAAAGGTGAAATAGGAAGCAGTCGAAAAATTGATGGAAAGGGATATAGGATACACAAAATTTAATGAGTCCTTATTTTCCTGAGATGAGCTTCAGGTATTGCCTTACTCCTAGGATACTGGTGTGCACCATGCAGCAGTAAAGTCTACCTAGGCTCTAAAAATAAGAATAATCCTTTCTTCCATGTCTCCTTATTTACATTAAGGAAAGTATAAATGCTAAAGAAACAATGTGGGTGTTTAGGAGAGGGAAGTCTTCAATAATAAGAGTTAAAGTTTTATTTTTAAAAAAGAGTTTCTAAGTAAATTAATGACTGTACATGTTACTTGGGCACTCTGGTTGACAGTAGTGGAAAATGAAGGTTTTTTTTTCTTCCTTGGGGATATCTAACTTCTTCGTGACTTTCCTGTTTTTATATTTTATTTGATTTTTTATTTCTCTTGTTAGTCATAGGCTTTAATCCTTTTGCATTCTGGTATATTTTTCTCATGGAAGATTGTCATTGAACACATAAAAACACATACATTCACACGATTTACAGTCATTCAGACTTCTCCTGCCTCAGTCTAGGGACTTCACAATATGTTGAAATACAGAACATAAAACCAACATAGTTAATTTGCTGACAGCTTATTTTGTTTGGAAGTAGTTGCTTGTAGGTGGGATATAAATTATAATTATGTCACAAATAGATGAAGAAAAGCTTCTGAACCAGGGACAATAAGAGTCTCTGATATATGATGAGACGTCCCTTATGTAGCTTGAAATATGGATATAGTTATCAAAATTGTTTTCAGTTCTGAGGTAAATTTAATATAGAAAAAGAAATAAAGCTAATTTAGTCTGGTGAATGTCTCAATATAAACAGTCTAGATATGAGAAGCATGGTTTGTTATTGAATCACTAATTTTCCTTTTTAGCCTTGAAATCTGATTGTCTGAAGTCCTTACCATATGATTTATACAGGACTAGAATACTCATATTCAAATGTCTATTTTGTTTTCTCCCATAGGCATAAGGAAGCCAACGTAAAAGAAGTATTGAGTGGGAAATGCAGGACATAAGAGGTCCTAACTAAATTCAGCCACTTTAATATGTGGCTGGCACACACTAACTGAGAGTAGAGGACATTCTTCTGGATAAAATAAGATTCTCATAGAACTCAGAGAACTGTCTTCTGGTCAGGGGAGAAATGGCACTTCCTTCATCAGTTGAAAGAGTATTGTTATAGTTAGACGGTGATATTGCTAAAAGCTATCCCAAAGAGACAGTGTGCTTCTTTCATTTATTTATGAGTGGAATTGAGGCTAGCGGCATTTCTCAAAAATCACAAGATCTCCCCAGATATTTCACTCTCTTCTTCATTCCGACTTACCAAGGACACATATTCAATATTTTGTCCGACATTTAAATTATTACTCAGCTATTTCCAGTTCAGCACTGCTAATACCATAAATTTATTTCAACATATGGTGTCCGTAGAATATTAATTTATTATGCGGTTTATAGATAATACCATCTGAAAAATAGATATTTAAGAATTTCACTGGTAATGTGCTTTTCTTACCATGGAGAATTCTTTTTATTTGTAGACGATTTTATGATTGCCAAATGCTTGCTCTCTCATATGCTTTTTGAGTTTCACAGCCATCCTGTGAGAGAGGCAAACTACAGCAGCTCTGGAAAGCACTTGGTCTGACAGTGGCTTTCACATATTGTGCTTGAAATAGACATGATGAGATGCCTCGCTTCTTCCTCATCACCACTGAATAGAAATCCATGCAGCTTGCAAAGAATTATACCTGATTTCCTTTTAGTTGTGGCCAATGCTTGTCACAAGAAGAATGGGAGAACTGAAAATGGGGAGAAGCTTTCCTTGACACTTTCATCTTACCTTCAGGGTAATGTTCCAAGGGATGTAGCTGGAAGATATTTGGAGGTGTCTGAGAATTCAGGAGCTCACAAATTCAAGCAAACATGTAAAAAAGAAGTCTTGGGGCAGCGATGCTAGACTCAAAAGTTCAGCAAAACTTTGTTTTGTTCCTAATTTAGTTTTTATCTCTCTTCACTTTCTCTCTACACTGCTCCCAGCTCAAGTAGTCAACAAAGACTCTGTTGTCCCTTTCTCTTTATGTAGATGATAAGAGAATGAAACTGCTTTTGAATGCATGTCTCAACATTTTTATGTGCTATAATTTGTACACTCACTATAAAAGTCACTCAAAATAGCTTCAGATGTCACAGGTTACTCATCTCTGCAATGCAATAGAGAAGGCTTATAGTTTACTATCTTAAATGTTTATATTATGTAGCTAGACTTTCATGTCTCTTTTACATGTTTTAAGTCTTGTTTATTAGTAATCATTTAAATATTTGAATAAAATGATTATGCATTTTCATACTTACTAGTTTTGTTAGTTATAAAGAAATTAGCAAGGCAGGGAGCGGTGGCTCACGCCTGTCATCCTAGTACTTTGGGAGGCCGAGGTGGGCAGATTGCCTGAGATCGGGAGTTTGAGATCAGTCTGGCCAACGTGGCAAAATCCTGTCGCTACTAAAAAAAAAAAAAAAAAAAAAAAAAAAAAAATTAGCCAGGCCTGGTGATGTGTGCCTGTAATCCCAGGTACTCAGGAGGCTGAGGCAAGGGAATTGCTTGAACCAGGAAGGTGGATATTGCAGTGAGCTGAGATCGTGCCATTGCACTCCAGTCTGGGTGGCAGAGTGAGACTCTATCAAAAAAAAAAAAAAAAAGAAATTAGCACATAACATCCGAGATTATAGTTTAATATTTGTATTCCCTAAGGTTTTACCATATTTTAAAAATATAATACAGTTGCATGGAATTTCATTTCACATTTCATAAAATGCTGGCTTATATCTTAATTTACTTTAGATCTTTGTAAACATGCTAATGTATCTGACTGGACCATAATAAAGTGGTTATTTCTACCTCTGATTGAAAGCTATAAAGTCCTTAGAACCAGAAGCTGAATGCAGTAAATCCATGGTTGTCATGGTAGTCATTAAATCTTTTGGTGCTTCAGAATGAGTATTGATCAAAAAGACAAAACAAACTTTTCCCAAAATTTCAGGATCTTCAAAATTAAATGATCTGAAGTCATTTAAAAGTCCCTATTAGAAATGTCTATCTTAAAAAATATCAAAAAATCTATACAAATGTATTACTAAGGAGAATATATTTATTTCATATACAGGAAGTTGAAATAATAACAATTATATCCTTTTTATGATTGTGAAAGGGAAGGATATTTATATCAAATAATGCTCATGAATCAAATTGAACATATTTCTATAATTTCTAGATTTCCAATGTCAAAACACTAGAACTAGAGTCAGTTCACTAATTTTCACCTATCACCTTTATACATTTTTCATACTACTAAAAATATGTAAACAGATACAATAGCTATGCTCTTTTAAGTAATACCATTATTACATTCATTTCATATGTGGAGAAACTAAGGTTAAGAGAGATTAAATTGTATCCCTGAGGGTTTCTTTTTAAGTTCCTATTTCTCTATATGTGTGTATGGTTTTAAAATTACTGAAATTAGGGTAAAGATTTCAGGTGGCAAGTAATTTTTCTCTATATATTGTTTTATTCTTGTCTTTCATTAAGCAAAATTATGAGTGACATATATTTTAAAGTGGCACAATATAATTTTAAGGGAAGCTAAAAAATATATCAGTTTAAAGTATCATGCACATTTGTGATATTGCTCCAGTGTATTTGATTTCCATTTATACTTTAAAATATAGTACTACTTTTTTCTTCTGTGAATGAAATGATCTAAAATATAGATGAGCCAATTTAAGATACTACAGAAAGAATCTAGTTTAGGATCTAGTTTAAAAAGTATAAAGCAAAAATTATATATAACCTTTGCTTGCTTTATACTTTTATAAACTTTAATTACCACATTTAATATCCTTCCAAAGCATTTATATAGAAAATGCTAAAATAGACAAAATTTCTTTCCAAGTAAATATCTCTGATCATGTAACTCTTAGGTTGTGAAAAAAGTACCACTTGCAGACCCAGGGCAGTAAATCTTCAACACTTTTTGTCACTTCTCATCATCTGAGAATATTTCATGGAACTTAAAAGATTTCCAAATAAAACCTTAAATATCAAAAGACAGAAAAAAATTATGGAGCCTGAAGGAATAACTGAAGATCGTTAGAAAAGTGATCTTTAGGTAACCGGAAGATTTGGAGATGTCTACTTTCATATGAACCCAAAGATATTTTCTACCATCAGCTGGTGGAGCACTCTCTGTTCTTCCCTTCAGGCTCTCTTTTGGAATTACTGCTAAGTTTGAGCTCTGTAGAGGAAGAACTGAGGTAATCATTGAGGATGGGAACAGGGGGGACGGGGAAAGGGAAGAGCTCTTTCATTAATCTAAAAGGATAAATCTTCAGTCACACCAAATGAGCTTAGAATCTGTTCTGTGATACGGGAGGTTTAAAGCAAATGATTTAACATTGGCTGTACTGAAATCATAAGAACCGACTGGAAACCATAATCAAAATCCTAAATGCCTTCTTCCTGTGTGTACCCAGGTTTCAGTTACTTTTCACCAACTTGTATACAGCCCGGCACACAGGAACACAGAAAGTACCATGTGGAGACACGCAGAAACTTATCTTCTCTTGGCGGTCCAAGACAGTTTTAGAACCAAAACGTGTGCTGCAAAAGTTTTGTTCTGACTATCCAGACTGAAACTTTGAACATTAGCATACATGATCACAGCTACCTGTTCTACAGTATCTGACATATTTGCATTACTGGTGTTTTCCATACTGCTTTCTGTTTCTCCTTGGTGACTTATGTGACAGTTAATCTCATCACTTGTCATTTTTCTGTTAAGTACTGCCAGAGAAATATGCCTAGGAAACCTATCACATATCTGCTCATATCTTTCTTGTGTACAAAATCCTTGGTTGTGTCATACATAGCAATATCTAATAAATATTTGTTCGATGAATGAATGTTTCCAAAACACTTGCAGAGATTCTAAACTTTGGGAGATAGAAAGAAGTGACTCATCCCCCCAAAAGAATAAATAAGTGGGAGGAGTTGCCAGTATATAATACAAAAAGATTACATTTTCGATAGATTTATTATTTTTCTAATGCAAACTTCTAAAATAAAACCTGTTTTGCCTAGTAGATATGTATAGAAAATGGACGAGAAAGAAATATTAGAGGGAATACAATTTTTAAAAGGTTGAGTAATATTGGCTTAAAGTTAAAAAATTTAAACTTTGTTTGTTTGGCATCCACATCCTTCCTCACAACCCTTGTGAGTGATACAGTTTCACCTCCACTCATTCCACATGTGGATACTGTCCCCTTCTTCTCCTCATAACCAGAAGCATTATGACCTTCCTGGAATATACAGTGCCTCTAACACTTCCATTATCAAGTCTCCGCTAACTTTCACAAACAATTTTAAGAGCACTGTCTCCTAGTCTCTCCACTTAGCATGGTCAAAAATAATCAATTCAGTGATGTCCAGAGTATGTTTGGCTTGATATTAAACTAGTGCCAAAGATTATAATATTAATTATGAAACTAATTTAAAGAGTTTAACAGACCTGAGCATTACACACTAAATAAGATGTTGGTGATTTTTAAAAAGTATTAAAAGTGACTTTAAATAGTTTTATAGGCTGAAGTTTCCATACCAAATGTGTCAAGTTAAACTCACTTTGAATATTATTTATATGATATATATAATGAATATAGATATGTGATCAATAGAATATCCTGACATATTCGTGAGTTATTTTCAGCCAATTATTTCAGACATTGATAATTTTTTAAAGTGGAATTTCAGTTAGTACTCTTAGTTGTTTTGAAAATAAATTAAATTTTAATTCAATATTCTAATTTAAAATGAAATATATTTTTGCTAACAAACCAGATTTGAGATAAAATTTTAATAAATACCACATCTTAAACTACTATTAGGATGTTTAAAAATGTGCTACCTATATTTGGTGATATTTCTTCTCTGCTTGAATATTAGTTGACCCTTCTCACCTCTTAATTTGGCAAATAATATAGAAGACTGCTCTTACAGAGCAGTTAAAAGAGCTTTGTAAGTATTCTCAAAAATACTTGAAAGAGCAACTTTTGCTCTGGTTAAAATTAGAATTTTTTTTCCAAGTTCCAGGTATAAAGTTTATTCTTACTGAGAGACATCACTGTTTTGTGAACATTAATTTAATCACAAAGTATATTATTATGACTTAGTATTGCTTTAAAAACCCATTTAAACAGATCGTTGATTGCCTAGGGAAGGGGTTAGGATGAAGGGTGGCAATACAAAGGAGCAACTTGGGTTGGGGCTGGTATATATGTTTACTGTGTTGATTTTAGTGATGGTCTAAAGGGCACCAAAATCTAGAAAATTATATACTTCATATGCAATTCATTGCATTTCAATTATACCTCAACAAATCTGTTGCTAAACAGAGAGAGAGAGATGTACAAATATAAAAAATATTTGTCAAAGAAGGTCCCTTGCACGATCATTTGGAAAAGAAACATCCTGTAAGCAATCTCCTGCATGCATTGTATCTACAAAAAAGTATTAACTAGAAATTACTCACAAACTACCCTTGATTTATGTTATTTAGAAAAACAGAATAAATAAAAATATGTACAGAACAACACTGGAAGCAAATGGATAGAAAACTTTCAGAGAATTTTTTGTTTATTCAAAATATGCACGTTTTCTAATACTGCTTTAATGTCAATTTTATTTTTAAAAAGGAGGAAAAAGTATTTTATCAGATAAATAAGATGTAGACACTAGGAGACACTACTCACTGAGTGAATCATGCCAAATTATTTGTTTTGTTGCTGTAGGGCAACTAAACTGTTATGCTGTTAAAGTAATGAGAAAGCATTTTAATTTAAGCAAAGCATACAGAAAAAGGTTGATTTTTGTTTGAGAAAAAAAATGACAGCTCAGTTTGCTTCAGTTTGGTCATGGTTTCAATGCCTGTTCAGTTTTAAAGTCGATGCAGTGATACTGGGCTCTGTCCTGTATGTTTATCTCCCATGGGCTTGTATGGGACTGGAAGGTTTTCTGTTACTTCTCAAAGTCTTTATTTAGTTTGCTGACTAGGATCAGATTCATACATGTGCAGCTCCGGGAAAGAAGCCCAGGATTTTTATAAGTAACTTTATGGGTTTGATTTCCTGAGCCTTCTTTGCAATTTCTGCAGTACTTTCTGGTTCCCATGGGCTTCCCTTTTTAGTCCTTTGGCCAGAAAGTTGGGGCTTTTGTTACTTCACTCTGGCACATGCTTCTGTGGCTGTGTCCGTATCTGGGGCCAAAATAAAATAGCAAGGAACAATTGTTAGGAAAATTCAGCCCATGCTTTTGGGACGATAACACCGTTGATTGGACAGGGAGATTTTGATCCCTAATATGTTTGGTTCCTGTGGGGTCCCTTGCAGGTGTTACTGTCACGGACTCAGAATTGCTTGGACCTAGGAATAAAGGACCTCTGCTAGAACTCTCTGAACTTCAGGGCTCACTTCCAGGTTTTGGGCTACTATAACTTTAGGCAGGGGATAATAGAGAAAATAAAACTGGTAGACTCACCACTGTTTCTTTGATGTTTCAAATTGCATTCTTTCCTGATCTTCTGGCAACTATTTAGTATTCAGAGTTCTCAAATAGCAACTGCATGCATTCTGCCCAGATTTCATAGCTGCATTCAGAGGGAAAGATGGTGGAGTGTGCTTGCCCCAGTGCTTAGAACTAAAACTCAAACAAATACTTTTTATTTAATAAATTTGCTACAAGTCTTTTTCTATTAAATCCAGTTCAAGTGAGTCCCTTAACCATTCCTTTGTCTAAAATATATGATTGAAGTCAATAAAATTTACATATTGTTATGGTTATATTTTACTTAAGAACATGTACATATAAATCTTTCACTTTAAAATTAGCTTTATGAATATCCATTTTTCTCAAGCTCTCCCTTGGTTCACTTCAAAAGTGGTCCAGCCCTGGTTGTCTCTTTATGCTTGCCTACAGTTCATTAATCATAACGTGTAGTTCATATCAATGACATCGGCAAGCTTTATTTTAAATTTAAAAATTGGTCTCGCATTTTAAAAAGCTTTAGAACAGACACTATTTCTCTAGATGCCAGAAAGCCTGTCAGCTTCTTTACATAATTCAATTAAATGCACCTGTACTAAATATGAAAAATGGGCAAAAGAGTTCTAAGGGTATAGAATGAACTAGCTGGGACATCTTTGAATATTCACATGAATGGTGGATTATTTCTGCGTAAGGGAAATATTTTACTAATTAGCATGCACACATCAATCTATACAGTTTAGCTAAGGTTAGCCTATGCTTTGGAAGCCAGTTTCATGAATTTGGAGAGTATGAGCCATTGGCCAGGGCCCAGGGGGAGATGGAGTATCTGAATAGTCTGGTTTACAATTATTTTTTAATTTAATATACTTTAAGGCCCAAATATTCATTTTTATACCTATATAACAAATGGAAATTTGTTCATAAAAAACTGGGGACTGCTACCTCCCTGGTCTAGGCCAGTGTCTTCTATTACCTTATCATTGCAGTAGCCTCCCAACTAGTCTCCTTGCTGCTGCTCTTTACTCTCTACAGTTGAAGATCCAGAACAGACGAAGTCATCCTTTTAGGACTTAAGTCAGATCATGCCTCTCCTCTGTTCAAAACCCTTCAATGAGATCCCTTCTTCACTGGAGTAAAAGCTGAACTCAAAGTCATTACAACGGCCCACAACACTATTGTTGGACTTAAGATGTCTCTGAAAATATCTCCTACCACCATGTTCTCTATCTTCCCTGCTTCAGCCTTGTTGACCTCTCTGCACTTGTCTGAACATACTAGAGACACTTCTATCTCAGGATCTTTGTACTGGCTGTTCCCTGTCTAGAATTCCCTTGTCCCCTGTACTCATATGGTTGATTCCTCACCTCCTTAAGTGGGAGCTTAAAGGATAGCTTTCAATGAGGACTTTCTGGTCACTCTATTTAGAATTGCAACTTTCTATACCATTGATCCTTACCATTCCTCTTTTTAGCTTTATTATTTTTCTATAATTCTTACCATTACCTGACATATTGTGTATTTTCTTTAATTTATACATTAATCTATTTTCTGTTTACCATCTCCTAGATGGTAAGCTACATGACAGCACAAATTAATATCTGTTTTGTTCACTGCTGTTATATCCTCAGAGGTTATCAGTGTGAATAGTATTGAACAAAATTTAATAAATATTTATTGAATTAATAGGTAAATTCTTAATTAGGTGCTTGTAGGTGTAAAGGCATGGTGTTTGCTATACTTATAAACTGGAAAACACAACACTGATTCTGACAGCTCTCCAATATTGATAGAATTCTAATCAATATTATTCAACAAAGATCTTCCGACAAAAAGTGGAGTGAGTTCTGCCTCTTCTGGAGTTCCTTTGCAATACAGGGGAGTTTGATTATAATTATATGGAGTTGTTGCAAAGCCACTGGAGTCCATCTCTGGAATACTTTTCATATTTATCTTTGTTTTTCCAGTCTTAAGGCAATTGCCCTAGATTCTGGCCTCATTAACTCTTAGCATTTTTTTTATTACAGTAACTTCATAACTGGCTTTCCAATTTGTCTCATGCCCCCAGTCTATCATACACATTGCTTTTTAAGTAATCTTCATAAATGATGGCTCCAATTTTGTCAGCACCTCCACTGAAATGTTATTTCACAGCATTCAGGGACTTTCATTATCTATTTTTTTTTTTTTTTTGCCTTAACTACCAGAAATGATTCCACGCTAAATGTATTTTCTTCTGTGCAATTAGAATCTTTTTACTTCCTAAACTTATCTGGTATTTTTTTTTCATCTTCCAAGGTCTTGTCCAGTGCTATTCCTGTATTCATCAGTGTATAATCCCACCAAAGCAGTTCTGGGTCATAAGAATGTATGCAAAATTGAAATCTGTGTTAATATCATTCTGTTAAGAGTACCCAATCTACAGCTTCCTTCATGTACTCACAGATTGTCTAGCAGGAGTGATCTAAAAAATCTGCTCATTCCTCCAAGCTGTCCACTGGATTGTCTTCCATCTTCCAGACTCCAGGGAATACCTCCATCCATATTCCATGAGAAAGCAGGAGAATGAGGAATGGGGGTGCCCATATTCAGAGCAGTGACACTGCTCTTTATCGGTACTTGGTATTTAGTTGGTGCTAATTTGACCCCACTTAAGGTTTCCTCTCAGCCAATATCCTAGGAAAACCCATCCTCATTACACTCATAAGTGTTCCAAAATTCTATAAACTCTGTGACCTCTTCTGCTTACAGCTGGGAGTGATAACTGTGCCTTTAGAAAACCTATTGGGGAGTCAAAAAGTAAACAGAAAATTACTGTAACATAAAAGTCTTATTGCAATATACTTTAAAACCTGGTCAGCACACAGGATGGGCATTTGACTCCACTGGAGCAATTGTAAAAAGGCTTTATGATGAGTTTAACTTCCTTCTTTCTTTTTTCTTTTCCTGATTCCTCTCAGTCTCTGCCTTCCTATTTCTGTCTCATTCTGTCTGTGTGTGTGTGTCTTAGTAGATGTATATAGAGCAGAATATAAATTAAATAGAGATGAAGTTAAAATGAAGGTTGAGATTTTATTGGAAGGCATGAAATAAGAATTATATTTTTCATTGTTATAAAAATGATTAAGAATTTGGAAAGACCTTGCAAATCAATCATTTACAGGATAAAATAACCCATAACAGGCACGTAGGATGAAACATACATGGCCTAATTATTGGTCATGCTGTAAGTGGCAGAGATATCCTGTGAAGGCCTGGATGGTTAACAAAAAGAATGGTGACAGAGTTATTTAAAATGATGAATGTCGTAAGGGGAAGAAGAAAGTGAGATACAAAGTGTGGTATGTGGAAAGTATCTCTAGATTTAAGTTTCTACTGAGTTTCTTTTTTCCCCTGTGTAAAATAGGAATTAGAGTTCCATGGCTGCTGCCTGGACATAGAGCTTTTATCAAGATGAAATGAGATAATACTGGTGGGAGCATTTTGAAAACCTCATACATGTTCTACAGATTAAGGCATTAGTAGCAACTCTTTAAAAGTCAAGGTACTTGTCGTATCTCAAAGTGTTAAAAGATAAAGTACTTATTTTCAAAATTAAGTTTTAGACCATGTACAATTATGCAATTTTTAGTTTGTTAAGATGATTTCTAAGCTTGGAAAAATTGGGGGACAATTCTAGAAAGGCTAAAATATAGGGCTGCTCCTTGACCTAGGTCTCCTAAATGGTGCTAATACTTTGTACCTCATATCAATCGCCTATAGTTAAGTAGATGGAGAAAGTATAGCGTAATTGTAAAGCTTCATAATAAGCCCAAGGCTTTATTAAGAAATGATGTAATGTTAGCTTCTTGTGTTATGTTTTATGTATTCTTGGCAGGTTTCTTTTGCCATTTCTAATTTTGAACGCTTTTGCTTTCCTGGTTTCTTTGTTTTCTTACTAAGCAATTTTATTTGGAATAATAAAGAACAAAAAAAGCTTAAAAATAATTTAATCCTTCTTTTTAGTTTTATGTTTTATTTTGGTTTTGCTTTTTATTTATTTATTCCTACTTTGTTTTTTTAACTTATTTTTAAATTTGAGTATTTAATCTTCTTTAAAGCTATAGTCCTTTTGACGGTACATTTTGCTGTCTTCTGTACACTCGAGTAAGACATTGTTTTCTCTTAATTATTTTCTAGGTATGTGTGATTTCAGTTTTTTATTTATCCTTTGACATTGGCCTGTTTAGAATTATGTTTCTTAATTTTCAAAGAATAAGGATGTTTGTGGTTAACAAATTTTGGGGGAACTAAGGTTATAATTTTGAAATTGTATTAGTTATTTGACTAAATAAAACACCTTTTAAAGATTTAGGAAATTTTCATGTTATTCCAAAAATGTATATTTTTTGATAGATTTATTAAATAGAGTTGTTGATTTTATTTGTTTTATTCCCCTATGTCCTAGCTTATTTTTACCTGCTAGTTCTGTCAGATTTTAAAATAGTTATTAAAATATCCCCACTGTTCCCATTTATCCTATTTTCATTGTTTCATTGAATTTATAATACTTTATTAATGTTGAGCAAATATGATAATACTATGTTTGTTTCAATGTTTATATACGTATTTCATAAATTAAGCATTGTACCATTATATAATTTTTCTTTACTATGATTTTTGTTTTCATCCATTTTTGTTTTACTAATTTGGATAAAAGTTTTCTGTCTTCCATTGTCTACTTTTTAGCTTTGTCAATTTACATAGGTTTCAACAATGGCCACCCTCTCCTTCAATTCATCTCTAGAATATTTTTATTGTAAAGTGATGTTTTCAGTTTTTAGAAGGTACTTTTTTTTTTAATGCTGGAACTGAACAAATGCCCTTGCGATTCTTTTTTAAGTTCAAGAGATCAACTGTTTCTTAATACAGTTACATTTTACTTGGAGTATTTTTTTATGGTTCTGTTGTCTGCTTCCTTCCATAATGTGGACTTCTTGATTGGGGATCATGTTTAGTAGCTGAGATAATTTACACAGAAGGGATTTTCTAAGTAAAGGCAAGACTAGCATCTGTCCCTATGGGCCAGCTGCTACAGACCTGAAAATTATCATTGCTCTCTTAGGGCATCAGATGCAAAGGCAGTCACCCTCTAGCTCTCAAGATTCAGGTGGAATATGCTGGTCTTTTCAGCTCTCTGCAGCTCTCTCCCAGATCACCCCAGGATACTCGTAAAGCTTAGGTACTCTTCCACTCAGGGCAAGATTGCAACTTACACTAGTTTTGTGAAGGAAAATAAATACAGCCCAAATTCTTGCTTTTGCTCTGCTTCTCAGTCCTGCACACCAGCATTAGACTATATACAGGAGCACCTAGTTTTTCATATAAAGAGCACTTTCTGCTTAGCAAGCTGTCTGCCCAGAAGAGAGGCTTTATTTTGAAATACCCATCAGAAGTAGGCACCTTTTCCTAGTTTCCCAAAGGCAATGTGAAGGCGAATGAAGGCCCTTTGTATTCTACAAATCTTTTTATACAAAATGTTCTCTCTTTCTCCCACTCTGCCTGTCACTAATCATCACCCTGGAATTCTAAACTGCAAGTCTCCTGGCTCATTTTAGGATCCAGGATTGAAAGAATAAACTAGCTCTAGCCATCCTGGGCCCTCAACAGTTTCAAAAGTTGCACTTGGGCCCTCCAGACCACTTCCTTGAGACTCTAGAGGCAGTTTAGCTTAGAAAAAGTAATTAATTATTAAATTGCAGTTGAATGGGTATGGACAACACAGACTCATTTAGGAAGCTGTTTTTGCAGCACCCTATGGAATCTCTCTGGATTTTGAATTCTCAAAGGCTGAAAGTATCAATTATATCAGAGTATAAACTAAATAACATGTATTTCCTGAATGACAGACCCACCTGGCATCTCTTTCATTTTCTTTGTCAGGCTAGCCACTCTAACTTCTTTTAGTACCTTCTCAAAGAGTGTGCTCTTAAAGACCCAAGGGCCTGGATTAATGTAAACTTCCTTTTAAATTGCTCTCCATACTGCATTTCTCAGACCAGGAGACTTGATCCAGGTAGGCTTTCTTGAAGGTCTCAGCCAGGCGAGGGCTGTGGACTAGGCCATCCTCTGCATTATACCTGTCATGCATCTGGTGTGAGCATCTATTTGTTGTACTAGATTGCAAGCTCTGGGCAGACGTAAGACCATGTCTGTTCTATTTCTACTTGTATCTATGGCAACTAACTGAAACAGTGCAAAAACAGTAGAAACCAATGGGATTTTTTGCATGACTAAACCCAGGAAGGAACACAGGTGCTGCATGAATGTTATCCTAAGAAGTCAAAAATCTCAAGAATACTTGAAGATAAAATTTGATGGTTAGTAAGTGGAGAAATCTTATGCTAAACGTTCTTACATTAAGGAATGGCATTGCCCAGCATTTTGCTGTGAAAAAATTCCAACATGTAGCCAAGTTAAAGTTACAGTGATCGTCCAGTACACCTAGATTCTACCATTAACATTTGGCCTTGCTTGTTTTATCTCAAATCTGTCCATCTACATATTCCTATATCCATCCTTCCATTTATCATATTCAATAAATTAAAAGTAAATCAGACTTAAGTATATTTCTCCTTAAATACTTCTATGTACATTACTATAGTTTAAACTTGTTTATTTTTTAACTCTTTTGAAGTAATAATTCACACACAATGAAATGCACAAATCTTAACTATTTACTGAATTGATGAATGCACAAGTCACACATATACAATATCAAAATATAGAAATTATCACCTCAGAGAGTTACTACATACCGTTTATGAAAGGTATTATAATAGTATAATACTATACTGTATTTTTCACTAAACTGTTAAAAATTTAAATGAGTGATAAAAATATAAAGATAGTAATACAACTAAGCAACACTGTTATTGGACAATGTAATTTATTTTAGCCGAAATCTTGAAAAAATGAGAGAATGTATTCTTTATAATCTGTAATATGCTTTTTTAAAGTGACTTCCTCCTCCGTAATCATCTAAGTTCCTATTATTTTTTATGATTTTACCTTAGTAGAAAAATAAAGATATCTGTTTGTACTCTTTCAATACATGAATCAGGCTGAAAGTCTTACCTCCTTTTAAGGAAGCTTTTGGGAATAGTAGATAAAGCATAAATTTTGGTGAATAATCTATTTTATTCAGGTGAATGACTTTAGTAAGTTATCTAACTTTTTGATATATAGTTTCATTATTTGTAAAATGTGGAAGATAATAATACTTATAGAATTTGGGGAGGATTGAGAAACAAGTGTCAATCATCAAATGAAATAATACACTATAAAACTGAAATCTAGTTTATTTTTCGCTTATCTTCACGCTCCTTAGATTTGGGTGCTTTATATGTTAAAATGTGATAAAGCAAAATTAATCTATGCTTAGAGTAATGGCAGGAAGAGAAAAATGAATACGTTTTTAAGCTTTTTAATATAAGCAACAAAACCTTTATTTCTATTCTATTTTGAAGTCTTCTTAAAAGAGGTAAGACTAAAAGCCTTATCTACCTATCGTCTATCTATCTATCCATCCATCCATCCATCCATCCATCCATAGAAATTGTGTATATGTCTTTCAGCATACCTTCGATTTATACCACATAGTTACCTCTATGTATGACATTGCCACATGATCCTCTTATTAAGTGCTTTGAATCTCAAAAAAGTTTGTTTTTTATTACTTCATAATGCTAGCGTAGAAAAAAAGAAAAGAAAAAAAGAGTGGCTGTAGAGCAAGGTGTCAAAGAAATGATTCTCCAGACTGCTTATCTTCGTATCTCTACCAGCTGCTAAATGCATGATAGTGGGCCAGTGCCTCAGTTTTTTTTTTTGTTTTTTTTTTTTTAATTTGTGAAAGACAGACAGTAGCATTTCTTACTTTATTGGGGTGTTGTATTGATATACAGTCTTTATGTAAGTTCTTAGAATACTACTTGGCATACAGTAAAGCCTCAATAAAATAACTTGTTATTATTTTTTTAAAAAAGGGCAGGCATAGGTTGAAATATGTCACTTATATATGCTGTGATCTTGAACAAGTTAATTCTCTGAGATTGTTAACATATTAGTAAATATAAAATATGAAATAATGTTTGGAGAACAATGTCATATAGTCAGTGACTAATAATTGTTTTTGTTGAACTTATCTGTTTTCAATCAAGATAAAATCTTGATTGAAAATTAGATTTTCAAACACATTGATGCCCACAATGACTCTTTCACCAGCTGCTGAAGACCAGAATTTTGAGAACCTCTGCCCCAGAGAAACCATAAACACTGGTCAGAGAGAATCAAATTGAGAAACTTTGGATTATATTTAAATCTGCTGCATTAGCATTAATTTTGCCGTATCTTTGCAGAAAAATGCTGGGGATTAGATGCATTATTAAATTTATTATTCTAATTATTATTGTTGTTTGTTGGGTTCTTGAGAGTGTTTTTATTTACCTTCTTTTCATAGAATAAATGGCTTTGGAGTTTACCTTACATGATGAGTATATTTTTAAAATATTTTTGTTTTTATAATTCTATTTAAAATTATTTTTTTCTAAATCATATAAATTATTTTCTATAATATTCTATGTGTATCTAATATTATTTGCCAATTTTGGCAAAACTTACTAGAATCTGTTACACATAGATTTTTAAACCAAGATTTTTTAAAAAGGAAAACAAATGAAGAGCATTTTCAGTGTTTTCTGTGCACATTTGCAATGTGAAATCACTTGTAACAGACCCATACAACAAATTAGCAGAACTTGATTTTGCCAAGTTTCTGGCCAAGTCAATGTGACAGGATATGGGAAACCATACCAGTTAACAGGCCTGAACAAGTAAGCAATAAAATAGGAACTTGGAAGTACTGAAACTCACTGATGGGGAAAAAGAGAGAGAGGAGCTCTGTTGCTTATCTGGAATAAAGATGAAACTTAATTAAGCTAATAAGGTGCAAGCTATAAAATATACATTTTTTTTTTCAGGGTTGAGCCAAATTTCAGTTTAGTAGGAAACTTTGAGAGGTCATCTCATCCTTCCTTCCCTTCCTAGTCTACATTAAAGCAAAACTGTGGAGTCACTGCCTGCTTTCTTTCTGAGAAGTGGTCTTTATTACTGGGGATGGTTATGTTAGAATATGAACTTTTGTTTAAAATTCCAATGAAGATATTGAAGATACCCTTTTTCAAGACATAGTTTTGGACTTTTGCAAATTCCTAGTGACTATCTTTTACTAATTGCAAGGGATGATTATGTCTATGCCTCTTGCTTCCTTCTTCCTGGTAGATTGGTGTGTATCTAATACTCTTTCAGGAAGCTCACTAAATTTGAAATTGATTCACACCATTTGTATATTCTCCAGGCATTTCTTGATGAATAAGCCCCTCCCACTTTGCTTTGTCATTCAATAAAAAAAACTACAATTTAGAAAGTCAGTAATTAAAAAAATTATCAAGACCCATGTTTGAATATCATCAATATTTTAAGAAATTTTGATTTCCATGTCTATATTGTATTTTATTTGCAACTGGTATACTTTTCAAAAACTTATTACAAACAACATGAACTGACAAGACAAAGCAGAAGTTCATTATTCACATTAAAACTTATTATCTATTAGAGGTACATACCATTTTTATCATAAGATTTAATACACCTTAAATATGAATCAATTTTAAATTTTAAATATTTTATTAATGTTGATACTTTATAACTAATTCAATTGTAATCTCTATTTTTTAAAGTTCATAAAGTGACATTACAGGCACTAAATAAAGCCAAGATTAATCAATGTGGGACTTTTTAACTAATTCAGAATTTATTTATTTATTCAAACACATGTTATTATGTACTACCCAATTCATACAACTTTTAATTCAAAAAATAAATTCGCTGAGCAGAGACTCTAAATCAGGCATTTTATTAAGCCTCAGGTACAGAAAGTAACAAATAGATATGGCCGCTGTACTCTTCATGCTAAGAAAGGGATATAAGAGGCCAGGTGCGATGGCTCATGCCTGTAATCCCAGCACTTTGGGAGTCTGAGGCGGGGGGATCACAAGGTCAGGAGTTCAAGACCAGCCTGGCTAAAATGGTGAAATCCCGTCTCTACTAAAAATACAAAAATAATTAGTCAGGTACGGTGGCAGGCACCTTGGGAGGCTGAGGCAGGAGAATTGCTTGAACTCGGAGGGTGGAGGTTGCAGTGAGCTGAGATCCCACCATTGTACTCCAGCCTAGGTGAGGGAGTGAGACTCCATCTCAAAAAAAAAAAAAAAAAAAAAAAAAAGAAAGAAAGGGATATACAAAAATAATCAAAAGTAGCATCTGTGAATTCAGAGTTTAAGGTCATAATCTTTGTTTTTCTACTGAGTTTGGCTTACATTAATCTGATTTTTGAAAGGCCACTTATAATTTGTGAAGTATATTTTGCAGATTCTGTATAGTTCAAAAGAAAGAAATAATATTGTACTTGGCAGTGTTGTTAACAAGAACAACAGACTATAAATTGTTATTTTATACATTACAAAAAATTTTGAGTTGACAAACTTTGATATTTAGACAGTTTTTAGATACCTTTTATATGCCACAAAGTGTTCTCATAGCCTTCTTATTGAAAAGGCTTGATGCTTTTTATTGATCTTCCAGGTGCAAAACTGATCTAAAATTCATTCATATTAACATGAGAAAAACTGGATTGCTGAAAATCAAGGCAGTATTACATTTTAAAGACAAGAAATTCCCTGTACAGTGAATTGGGAATAATCTCAGAGCAAAGGACTCCCAATTAAACATTATTCTTTTGTAAAGAATATGTCTTCATTTAGTTTGATAAGTCGATGGTAATTACTAAAACTGAAAGAAATTATCTACTTAGGACAGCACTAGGAGTTTGCAATCAAAGTTTAGAATTGTGAATACATAGCTAACACTGAAAAAAAATCCAACTGTATCTTGTATGCAGATTGACTTTTTTTCCACTTTTGTTTCTGTTATTCCACTTTCTGCTTTAGATTCTTTTATGCACCAAGCTCTGATATGCTTATTAATGTTTGCTAATATTAAATTTGAAACAATTCTTTCTACTTTGGAGGCATAGTTATCAGGAAGAAAAAGAGAAAAGAGGGAGAAAAAAGAGCAGTGAGTCCTAAGATCTTTGTTTTTTTTTGTTTTTTTTTTGTGGTGGCACATAAAATAGAAAAAAAAGGCACAATAAGCCTATAATAATCTAAAAATGTATGCAGACTTTGGTGATTAGGTTGAGATAGGTTATGGCAGGATCAGTTTTCAAGACAGCAGTCCACAAGATCCTGCTGATAAGACAAAGTAAAAGAAACCAGCCAAGGCCAGCAAGAACCAAGATGGTAAGGAAAGCGAACTCCAGCTGCCTTCACTGCTCATTATATGCTAAGTATAATTCATTAGAATACTAAAACAAAACAAAACAAAACCCTCCCACCAGTCCATGACAGTTTACAAATGCCAAGGCAATGTTCAGAAGTTATCCTGTATGGTCTGAACAAAGATAAAATTCAGGTTGCAGGAGCTCCTTGCCCCTTTCCTGGAAAAACGCATGCATAATTCACGTATTCAACATATGATCAAGAAGTAATCAGGGATATCAACAGCAAGCAGCCAAGAGAGGCGTACCATCCTTTTGTTCCTTGGTTCTTCCAGCAAACTTGCTTTCACTTTTCTCTATCAGTATGCTCTAGAATTGTTTTCTGTGTGAAGCCAAGGACTCACCCAGACTACTGGGTTGAACCCCAACTTGGGGGTTTGCCCAACATAGGGCAAGACGTGGAAGGACCTTCACCCAGACCCCAAATTAAGAACAATCAGCACCATTTGGCCACCACAGATGAGTGAGTGTCGTCTTTGATCCCCCTTGACATCAAACTCTTTCCTCTGATTTTCCTTTCTCTTTCACTCTCTTCACTCCTCTTTTACCTTTTTCGGTGGACAAGGCAATAGGAACAGGGTCTCTGGCTTCATAGTCAGTTCACTGCTTCCCCTTCTGTTGTCTGGCTGCTTCAGATGGGAGCCGGCCTGGTCAGCCATGTCATTTATAACCTACCTTGTTGCTCCTCCTCTTGGTCCTTTGCTCTTTCCAGTAATTGGCTATTTTACTTTTCTGCTCTTAGTGTCAAAATGCATACTTGTGGTTATTTTGTTGTCACACTTGTAATTTTTGCTTTGCCACTTTGGGCAATTATTTTTATTCTGTGTAAGGCAAGACACTTTGTCAGAGATCCCCACTGTTCTGACTCTGGGATGTCAGAGTCACATTGTTCCATGGCCCCAATTTTGCCTTTGGTGTTCACTGTTGGCCACCTCTGGATGCTTCAGGGTTTTCAGCATGTGATGTGGGGACCTTTGTTGGCTGATACCCTGATGCTCCAGGTCTTTCAGTATTTGGTGCCCTGGATCCAGATTGGGTGATTGTGTTGGCAGCGTCTGAATTTGTTTTATTTTTACTGGAGACTGTTGAACCACACTGCATTGTTTGTCAGTGTTTTTCTTGCTATTTTCCCCCTGTACTATTTTCAGTGACTTTTTTTCAGTCTGTTCTGAAGTTAGAAGTTACTATTTTCTGCAATAACCAGCTGACTACCCCCTTCTACGCTGTTTGCTTTGCCATTGCAGAGATTGCCGCAGGAGAGAATCATATCAAAAGGATTTGCTTCTCCTTTATTACTATCATTCTCTTAATCAATGGTGTGTGCTTACAACTCTAAAATTCCAACTTTACCTCTGGTTTCTAAAATGGGGAGGAACCTTAATCCATTTACCGTGCTTGGAGACCTGGAGCCTCCACTTTCTTGTGTGAGGTTTCAGCCTGCTGGCATTCTGGTCATTATTATTGCTGCCAACTTTCCCTCTTTTGCTCCTAACCGACATGCTTTCTTCACTCTTTGTGGAATTCAGACCATAGTTGCTCCTTTGGTCCTCGCTGCTGTATCTGCACTGAAAATCCTGATTCTGGTCACCCTATTTTCACCTCATCCTCTCTACTGTGCTTGTTCAAACAACTCTTTTGTCATATTTTGTATACTGGTGGACACAGCCATCATTCCTCTGCTCATTCGTATCTCATAATCTACTTTCATTGCACCCTACTAGGTATATTTATGCCCTCTCTGCAGGAATTGATAGTAATAGCTTTACTGACTTTTGATGAGGAAAAAGGTAGTTGGAAATTTGAAAGATAAAACAGCTGGGCTCTCACTAGACTCAAAATAATCCCTGTGTCTAGTAAAATTCCATGTAAGAAATGGGAACAATGGTTAGCATTTTGAAGGACTCACCACTAGAGTGCCTTTTAGGAAACTGGAATAAATTCAAATGGAATGCTCAAAAGAAAAAAAGCTTATTTTCTATTCCAATATTGCCTGGATCCATTACAAACTAAAAGACCAGGAAGTTTGGCCTGAAAATGGTTCTTTGCACTACAACACACAATTTGACTTCTGTAAAGGGGAAGAAAAATGGGGAGAGGTCCCTTATGTTCAGGCTTGTGTGGTCTTCTACCGAGATCCTGACTTGAGGGACATGTGCAGAATGTGTCTGGCTCATATTACATCCAGGAACCGAGAAAACCGTGCTGGACATCCTGGATGATCCCCTCCTATGCTCCTCCTTTCCCTGGAAGGCTTACATTCTCCCTGAAGATTCTTTAGCCTCCCAGTTCTGAACGGAGTCCTGAGAGTTTTCAGCACAGAATTCCACCCTGACATCATCAGATACCTCTTCTCCTTATTCAGCCTGCCCCAGTATATACCCCCACTGCTTAAGGAAATAAGCCCAACTAGTATTATCAAATGTGGGGCCTCATACCAGCCCCTAATATTGAACCTGTGTCCTTCATGGTAAGTAACTGATGGAAAGGGTGGAACAATCAGAGTACATATGCCTTTTCTATGATTGGTTTGGCTTTATGTAAGGATATGTTTGGCTGGTTTTTGGAGGATTCAGGAAAGCTTGTTGAGGAATTTATTAAGTTGGCCATATCCTTTGATTTGACTTGATATGACTTATAGACATTGCTGTCTACCTGCTGTACAGTGGAAATAAAAGGATTCTAGGCACTGCCCATGAACACGCAGATGGAATAGCCACTTGCAATCAAGGTCATGCTGTTTATTGTTTGGGAGGAGATGCAGTCCTAGATGTGGACCCCCAGTAGAATTACCAGAGGGGCTTTCAAGATCTTGAACACAGAAACCACATGATAACTTGTTTAAGAGAAGGCATAAAGCAATGTGTAATTAAGCCCATTAATTATGATAAGGTTAGGGAAATAAGGGAAAGATGAAAATCTCACTCTGATTTAGAACTTCTTAGGTGAAGCAGTTAGGAGATATTAATGCAGACCCACACTCCCTGAAAGGGCATGCTTTCCTGGGTGTGCACTTTATTACCCAATCTGTCCTTAACATCAGGAGAAAGCTATAAAAAAGGCAGCACTGGGACCTCAAACACCTATGCACCAGTGTAGACATAGCCTTTGGAGTTTACAACAATAAAGACGGAGCAGAGAAGGCAGAGAAAAACAAAAGGAATAACCAAAAGGCACAGTTGCTAGCAACTGCCCCAAACTCCTTGCCATCTCAGGGTAACCCACTCCCCCTAAAATTGTGAGATAGGTGTTTGGGATTCCCAGACAATAGCCCTCAACTTGCCGGCCCTTGGGCCAAAATCTGTGTGCTTTCTGTAAGCAAGATGACATTGGAAGAAGGACTGTTGAGCCTTCAAAGGGAGCAAAGTGGCCAAGAGAATGATGGCCAAGAAAACAGAGTACTGATGGGGCCTGAGGCCTCCCATGGCTGCTACTGGACACCTTATTACCTCCACAAATGAGCCTCAGGTAATCCTTTACATGACAGCTAAGAATACTGAATTTTCATTAAATACAGGAGCTGTCATCTCAGGTCTGACCCATTTCTCAGGGGGCACTATGTACCTTAAAGGGGGTTGATAGTCAGCCAAAGATCAAAACATTTACCCAGCCCCTTGGTGTCACCATGGTAAACCAAAATTTTCCCAAGGTTTCTGATTATACTGGAGTACCCTATTCCTTTACTGGGAAGAACCTTACTTTCCCAATTTCAGGCCATGATTCAATTTAGAGAGTCTCACAGGAAAGTTGCAAGCCAAGAGGGGGCCACTACTAACACTAAGTGCATCGCATGCCCTAACAAAAGTAATGAAGAGGTCACCATTCCACCATATATTACTTCTCAAATAGACCCCCCAATTTGGGACATGGAAGTTCCTAGTGGAGCTATTAACATATCCTAAGTCCAGATTACTTTTTAAATCCAGTACTAGTTATCTATGTATAAAACAGTATCCTTTGAGACCTGAAGTTCAATGGGGAGTCCAACCACTGTAAAGGCCCTGTTCTGCCTCTCAAAAAAAAAAAAAAAAAAGGGGGAATACAGGGTTGTCCAGGATCTGAGGGGCAGTCAATGAGGCTGTGATTTCTTTCAGTCCATCCAATGGTTTATAACCCTTATACAATGCTGACTCAAATTCCAAAAATGCTAATTGATTCATGGTATTAGACTTAAAAGATGGTTTCTTGTGTATACCTTGCACCCAGACTCAGTACATTTTTACTTTTAAAGAGACTGATCCAGACACATGACACATCTTAGCTTATCTGAACTGCCCTTTCCTAGGGTCTCAGGGACAGTCCCCATCTTTTTGGGAATGTATTGACAAAAGAGATAAAGGAACTACAACTAATGGATGGTTCCCTCCTACAATACGTAGATAACATATGAATTTCCAGCCCTACTAGAAATGACTTGAATAAAAAGTTCTTATTTCTTTGTGAAAATGAAAGTATTGGGTATTCCCCAATAAGGCCCAAATTTCTGTCCAAAGGATAAAAATCAGTGGCCCATGCTCACTCCTGGGACAACGATCCCAGTTCAGAAATGAGAGGAGACCATCCTCGCCCTCCAGCCCCCTCAGACTAAGAAGCAACTAAGTACATGTTTGGGAATGACAGGGTTTTGCTAGGTTTGGATACCTGGGTTTAGGTTCATAACAAAACCACTTTAGGAAGCTCTTAAAGGGAATGATTATGGACCTTTGAGTGAGGGTAGAATCTGCCAACAGGGATTCATAATCCTAAAAGAAAAACTGTGAATAGCTTCTGCCTTTGGATTCCCAAACTTAGAAAAACTCTTTTCCCTTTTCTGTCACTGACAGATAAAGGACAGCTTTGGGTATAACTCAAAGGCCAGGAAATAATCCTAGGCCAAGGACTTATTTCGCTAAACAGGTAGACCAGGTGGAGGCCAGATGGCCAAGGTGTTTGCTAGCCTTGGCTGCCACTGATCTCTAGTAGAAAAAGCCAATATATTTAGGACAACAATTAGAAGTCATGACTTCCCCCTCAAGTATAGGTATTTTAGAGCCAAGAGGGCACCCAATGGCTAACAGGGGGCAGATTACTTAAATATCAGTCCATTTTGCTTGATACCCCAGTTGTTACCCTTGTAGTATGTCAAATTTTAATCCTGTCACCCTGTTACTGGACCCCATGTTCTAAGAAACAGATCCCTTACTCATCTACTCCTATACAGAAACCATAGAACAGACCTATATTACTAGGCCTGGCCTTAAAAATAAACCCCTGCCTAACCCTGATGTTGAATGCTTTACAAATGGGAGTAGCTTTGTTCTTGAGGAAATAAGAAAGACAGGTTAGCCAGCAAGAAATTGTTGAGGATAAGAATTTACCTTCCCAGACTTCTGCTCAAAAAGTGGAATTAATTGCTCTAATTATGGCCCTCCAACTGGGAAGACTCAAGAGTCAATATATTTACTGATGCCAAATATGGGTTCCTGGTGCTTCATGCTCATTCTGCCATATGGAACGAAGAGGACTAATAACAGCTGAGAGATCCCCCATACAACAACACTCTTGGAACATCAGAGCTTTAAACTTTTGGGCGCTGTCCAACTCCCAGAAGAAATAGCAGTTATTCATTGAAGGGAATACCAAAAGAAATACAGCTCTATTGTTAAAAGAAATGCCCTGGTAGACAGAGCAGCCAAGTCCACAGCTAAAGGAAGATCGGTACTACATGCCACTGTACTGATACCTCCTCCTCAATCCATGCCATTGGCAACATACTACACACCTGAGGAAATTAAATGGACTTGCAAAGAGGCTTGCAAAAAAGACCTTCAGGATGGTTGCTAAGAAACGACACACAGTTTTCTCCCTAAGGCTGGACAATGGAAAACAGTTAAACATTGTCATGAATCCTCACATTTGGGCTGAGAGTCTCTATTCGAATATATTTCCCAAATGTTCCTGGTGCAGGGACTGTTCCAGACTGTTAAAAGGGTTATCAGGGCCTGGGAATTCTGTACCTATAGTGACCCAGGAAGCCCCCCTTTACTCTTTTCCTTACTCAACACTAAGGAACATACCCCATGGAAGACTGGCAAATAGATTTCACCCAGATGCCACCTTGCAGGCGATTAAAACATTTGCTGGTTCTTACAGACACTTTCACTGGGTGGACTGAAGCTTTTTCCACAAGGAGAGAAAGGCATTGGAATCATTCAGATTCTTAATTAAATACATCAGCCCAAGGTTTGGATTGTCAAGAAATTTGCCAAGGAATAACGGACCCTCCTTCATAGCCATAATAACTTGACGTTTCCCTCAGCCTTAGGTATTGCTTATCAGCCTTAGGCCTCCTCCTAGAGGCCTCAATCCTCAGGCAATGTAGAAAAAGCCAATCATGTCCTAAAGACAGTATTGCTGAAATTCTGCCAGAGAACCTTGAATTTCTCATCTGGTGCATAAGGATGGCCCCAAAGGGAACCCCAAAACTTAGCCCATTTGAAATGACCTATGGGAGACCCTTTTTAACTTCAGATCTCCTGTTTGACAAAGAGGCACATAAAATGCTTACATCATCAACTTAGGCCAGGTTCAAAAGGCCCTTCAAGAATATGAAAATAATGTTTTGTACTTTCCCAAGAAGGAGAATAATAGCTTCCTTGTTTACCCAGGAGACTTAGTCTTACTTAAAGCCTGGAAGGAAGGACCCCTCAAGGATCATTTACAACCAAAGTGGAAGGGCCCCTTTCAAGTGTTGTTGAATCTCTCTACTACAGTTAAACTTCAGGGAATCACTAGAGGGTACTAGTATCCAGAATTAAATCTGCTTCTTACCGAATTAAATCTGCTTCTTACCAGTCCCTGTAAACACCAGAAGATAACACCATGACCTACACTTGTGAACCTCTAGAAGACTTAAAATGCTGTTGTGTCATTCTCAGTTTCCCATACTAACAATGATATTTTTTTCCTTACCCTCTTAGATATTGCTTCATATGACGCTCTCTACACCAGTTGTTTACTAGACATTTCAAAAATTGTGTCAAGGAGACAAAATCTCTGTCACAGTTAGATATATTATATCCTGGTCAGGGTAGGGCCATTCTTTTAGGCCATACCTTCCCAGCCACCTAATGTCTACAAACTTCATCACTACCTGCCAGGTAAACTTCACACACATTTTCCCTGATGATCTCACCAATTACAATTCTTTTTATTCCTCTTGAAGGATCTTAATCCCTCTACAGATCACTGTGTCCTTCCTAACTTCCATAGCTGCTTCCCTTGATGATGGCATTCATTGCTTTAAATTACTACTTTCTCCTCCAAATTCTTATCCCGTTCATGCTTAAATTTAATCACCCCTTGGATAACACAAATAGTCAACTCTCTTAACAACTCCCATCCCATTTGGGGTTTATACCCCCAATAGATACCTACAGTTGTATAGACACCTATCCAATCAGCCTAGAACTTGTCTCTCATTTGAGATCATAAAACCCATGGTTACCAGTATTGACAATGTTTGGGTCAGGGGTCAATGTACAATAACAAAGACAGAGCCTTCTAATATATAATATATAACATCACTCACCTGAGAGCTAAGTGGGCAACTGTTCCTATATTGACTGCAGTTGGGGCTGCTGTCAGCATGTTGGCCCCATGGGGAGGATTTGCTTATCACAAGGCAACTCTTTAAAACTTTACTTCTTCAGTGTACATGCTGTGTCGTAGAATGGGGGGATGATTTAAATAAATTGATAATCTCCCTTGATTCCTTATCAGATGTGTAGTGAATAAGATTAGTGTTGGGCTATCTGTTGTTGGAAATGAGGAGAGGTATGTACTGTGATTAATAAAAACCTCAGGTCAAATAGAGGAAGATATCAGCAAGATATAGAAAAGCAAATTACCTGGCTACATGGAATTCCCATCCCCAATACCCAGGCCTTTTGGAATTCAATGAAGAGACTTTTATTATTAGTCAGTTGGTTTCCATACTTACTGGGACCTTTGATAGATGCCTTGTTATTACTAATATTTGTCCTTCACTTATTCAAAGTCCTTGTAAAGTTTGTGTCTTCTAGATTACAACAATTCTATGTAAAGAAGATGCTGGCAAAAGGCTTCTAACCCATCCTATCTTCTGACCTGGGAAATAAAGGCACCCTCTCTTTGGACCCCTTAGATCAGGCATGCAGAAATTTTTACTACTCTGATAGGAGGCAAGGCCTTCACCTATAGAATCAGCAGAAAGCAGTTACACTGGATAGACCTTTGTTCTTCTACAACCCCTTAAAATTAAAAAAGGAATATGTGATCTCTGAGCAGGAACTTAGATGGGTATTTGGCAGTGCTAGTTTCAAAGACAACAGTCCACAAGAACCAGCTGATAGGAGACAATAAACAACAGGTCACAAGACCCCACTGATAAGACAGGAGATAGTTGCCCTGAGACAAGGTTACCAGTCCACTGCAGCCAGAAACACTAATGCCAATCTAGGTTGGCATGAACAATCCTCTGAGCTACAGATATCTTTTTCTTATCAGACTGTTCACCATACAGCAAACTTGGGTGCTTAGTAGCCATTTTAATATAATAATGCTACAAGGTTGCCAACAGAAACTGATTTATCAGTGAAAGAGGCATTTGTGTAGCCAACTGTTTCATCTGCGTTAGTGACTAAGCATGATCTTCTGCATAACATATTATTGATAACAGTTTTGATTAAAGAGAAAAATTAGAGGGTTATATCTGAGCATACTAGAGTTTTTCACTTTCATCAGTATATTTAATTATTGTTGGAGACAGTCAAAAATTATGCTCTGCTTCAGATCTACCTTGGAGAGTTATCTTTCAGTATTAATTGAGATGAAAAACAATATGAATTTTATTACAGACATGGTTTATTTTATACAAAACAATATCAAAAATATTTTACACATTGTTTGCATGCAGTTTTTTATTGAAATATTAAATAACACTTAAAAACCCAAGTGTCTAAGCAATGGCTTCCAATATTTTGAATAACAATTGAAAATAAGAATATTTAGAAAAATCTTTTTGAGCAAGGCATTTGTGTCATCAACTATGACAGGCCATCTGAACTGGATTTCCATAAATCTTCCAAATGTATTGATGATAAAGGAATATTAATTGCAAAGATAATTAACTATTTTAGAATAAGATTTCTGAAAACATGCAATTTGATTATTTCCACTTAATAAGTGAGCAATCATTTATTCTGAACTTGTTTTAATGAAGTTACATGCCCTGGATTTGACATTTAAGTTATCAGTAATCATAGCTACCGGTTTTGTAGGCAGATTTCCTGAGAATAGGTGGGCACACACATGAACACAGAAAAATGGATAGTTTAAAAAAAGACATTTTAATAGGTTAAGTAATGTGATTGAAACATTTCAACAGCAGAGACAGGAAGAAAGGCAGAAGAGTTTATGTTTTAAGACTATGGTGCTGAGCTTGCAAGACCTTTGTGCAAAGTAAGCAAACATTTTCCTATTGTAGTTAATTTGAAGAGTCTAAAATTTAACAAAGCTAGAGTTGAAGACACATCCTTCTGCCAAATCCCATTTAAAGACTTTAGGATGGGGTTTGATTTAAAGTACTGGCTTATTTCCAAATACAGGTAGTACATATATATAATAGCAGTATGCAATAAATACCACCATGAACAGGACATTGCATTACCTTCCTTGTTTCAAAACTCTGTCCCACACAACAGCCCCTCCAGGCATTGGTTAATTTATCATGGGGTCAAATTGGCAAAAATAATGCCTAAAATACTACCCAGTAGAGTTGTTGTGTTCATTAAAGGACTTATAAAACAACTTTTAATTGCAAAGTCCTTTATAGATATAAGATACTGTTACTTTTATATTTGTTTTATTTCATATTTATATTTAGTTTTTTGGCCAGTTTATAATATTTTTATTGTATATTTGGCTAAATGAATACAGGATAATTAAAAAAATTAAACCCATGGGTGAGCTTTTACCTAATAGCTTGATTTTAAAAATTAACCAGAGAATTTTAAAGATGTCTTTAAAACATGTCCTCTATAATACATGCAAATTTTGTATCTAAAATAATTGTCATTGAAATCTGGAAATATATTATTCATCAAAGATCTAAAAAACAACTGGGAAACCTTATAGACTTGAGAAAAAAACCCTACTAAATCCAGGAGAAATCTGACTTATAACCTTTATTTTGGTAAAAATAATAGTGTTTTAAAATAAAATGCTATTTTTCTCATTAAATAAAATGAAATATTTATAACATGCTAAGAATAACTCTTATGTTTCTTGAGAAATAAGCAGCAAACAAACCTCATACCGACTTATTAGTGTGCTAAAGCTGCTGTAGCAAAGCGCCACAGGCTGACTGGTTTGAAAAGAAATTTATTGTCTCACAGTCCCAGAGGCTAGAAGCCCAAAACCAAGGCATTAGAGTTGATTCCTTCTTAGGACTGTGAGAGAGACAGAATCTGTCCTATGCCTCTTGCCTGGCTTCCGGGGGTTTGCTGGTAGTCCTTGGCATTGTTTGGCTTGGAGAATCTTCATCCTGATCTCTGTCTTCATCTTGACGTTGTTTCTCCCTGTGTGTATTTCTGTTTCCAGGTTTTCCCTTTTCATAAGGATACCAGTCAGATTAAAGCCCACTCTAATGAACTCGCTTTAATTTGATTACTTCTGTCAAGATCCTGCCTTCAAATAAGGTCACATTCTGAGGTACAGGGAGTTAGAACTTTAACATACAAATGTTTTAGTTGGAGGTGGGTGTAGGGAGGAATACAACAATAAAATCGCTTAAAATAAATCACCAAAATCTATTTATAGGTGTAAAAAATCATGGGTTGGCAAGCATAGGAATTCTAAAAATTCATTTTGTCTTTCTTTTCTGAAATAATTATTTCATTTATTTTAAAATATCTTCGATCATTTAATTCATTGAGAAGTTTTAGGGGTATTCATCTTCATCAGTGGCAAAAACAAAAATGTTTTAGCCTTTATAGCATTTAGAGTATGACAGAAAGTTTGTTGTAATTTTGTAACTTTGAAGTTTTGCTTGAAATTGAGAAATTTGTACTAATTTTAATGGCTTTAAGATATTGATGCAGGATATTTATAACCCATACTCTCACAAAGGGCTTTATACACATGCTGTTTAAGAGAATTTTAGTTAGTAGGATAGCAAATAGAGAAGAATTTACTGTAACAATTTACTTTTAGATTTGGCTATTCTTTCTTTGCTTTTGTATTTGTATTTCATAAGTTTTCTTTCCCTTACAAATTGAGATTAGTAAAAAATATGGTTTCCTAGATTATATTTGAAGCCATTGCGTTACGATGTTTTGTTGAAACTTACTATCTGAACTGGCTCTCAGACACTTACTCTTAAACCTGGAAAACAAATATGGAATGTGTTTTTAATTCCCTCATGAAGTCTTCATAATATTTCTATTCTTGCCTTTATGGAGCTTTCAAAGATATATTTCACTTCTCAGGCAATGATGGAACTCTTAATATTTCCTTCTATTGCTAAAGCTGAGGCGAGATGAGGTGCAGTAAGCTGGACTGCCTGGGGAAATAGCATCGTAAAACATAGAGGCTCAACTCACGTTCTAGTCTGTGGTGTTTTGAAAGACTCTATTATTATAGCACAACATAGTTGTACTTAACACAGTATTGAAATTCATAAACACAAAGGCAAGAATGTAAAAAACAGTCAACTAGGGGATAGAGTTGCTTTTCACTTTACATATCAGCCTTACCCCTACTTAAATATCATCTTTTTTTCTTTCTTAATCTTCAGACAAATATTTTGAATGACAGAACAATTAGAAAGAAACCAGAATGCAGTACCTATATCTGTCACTATAACTGTAGCCTGGCAGGCAGAAATTCCTTGCTGATTTTGCTGTAATGTATTGTATAAGAACAAGCTAAATCTTCACCTAGTTTTCTTCTATGTAGCAGTATACTGGAAGAAATTCTTTCTTCATCCTGCTATGAAAGTTGCATTTTTCCCTACTATATGATCGAATTTTGATGGATAAAGTCTACTTAGTTTGTTACAGAAAGTTTCTATTAAAAAAGCAATGTGGAATGGCTGACACAGGAAACTGTATCCTGCACAGTGGCCTGTGAGAAATTGACTAGGAGTATCCAGATAATTTCAGAGGAAATGAAGACCAGTTCTACAGGACCATGAAAATACTAGTGCTTTCCCTGGATCACTAGTCTCAGTCCAATTTCCAAAGGCAGTTGCTCCATTGGCTGTTGTTGCTTCAGTGATGTCAAAGTATATTTTATCAGCTTACATAACATTTTGACAGCCCCGTATACTGAGTTAAGTAAAGCATCTTTGTCCAAGTATATAACACATAACTCTCAATGAATTGGAACAAAAATTAAAGTCAGCATTTGTATGAACCACATTAGTAGATACAAATTCAGAAACTTCTGGCTTCAGAAAATAACATAAAATGACTTTTTTTGCCTTAATTAGCTGATTTGAATTAGGCGTGGGTTTTGAGGGAAAAAGTTATCGTCTTCATTTATGACAAACATGTTCCTTTACCATTTGGCATCATCATAATAAATTAAGATCGGTTCACTTTTATTATTGAAATGCTAAAGTTATCAATTTTAGACATAGCACAAAGTTATGGGTGGGAATATTGTTCATCAGACATCAGTATACACAATGAACATTTTGACCCTGCCAGTTGGATGCCTACAGTTAGAGATTTTCCCAGTCATCCAATTAAGAAGGTAGCAACTGTTTATAATTATGCATGTCTGATGCCCCACCAACCCCTTAATTCTTTAGATGAAAATATTTGTTGTCTTGATGTCTCTCTATTGCTTTAAATTGAATGAGCTTTTATGTTATAGTTTTGGTCAATATTTCCTACCCTTTTCCGCAAAATGGAAAATAGAATTTCCAGGCTCTTTATTGTACTGCGGAGGTCTCAACCATCAGCTGCAGCAAGAACATTAATGTTCAGTTAATTGCTACAGATGGCCACAGCACTGATTCTACCATTTCATTCAGCTGAGATCGAGAGACGGGCTGGAATGCAGATGTCAGAGCAGAGGCTTTGTTAGTATTTACTGGTATGGCTTTCAAATACTGTTCTCTCTGTTTCTTTCTGTATGTGTTTGTCTCACTGCTCTTCTGTATTTAAAACAAATAATTTAACAAATTTATATGCTTAGAAAAATAGATGTTCACATATTGAGCAATATCGTTAAATACGCATTTTTGGTATATCACTGTTTCAGAATATTCTAGGTAAAATAGTGAAACAAATGCATACTTTCAGATTTTTCTAGGTAAATTAAAAACGAATCAAGCACTTACAACTTAAAAGTACTGTCAAAAGCAGTGAAGGAAATCAAGTTACAAGAGGTGTGGCCTCTATTTATAGGAAGGACATACTGTAATGTGAAGATTAGGGGTATATACTTAAAGAGCAGTACAATTTTTCAAAATAATTACTTACCATTTAAAGACATTAATGCAAAATAAAAAGCGAAAAGCATGGTATGTGGCAGAATGTCACCTAGGAAACATGCTTAAAAAATAATAAAAGAAATACCACTTTGGCCTAAGTGAAATACAATGATTCAATAGAAAAAAAAAGATTTTTGAATAAAAGATGGAGAATAGAAGGTAGACTTTGAAGGAGCAGAAACAGGATGGCAAACCCATGAGATTTGTGAGGATGTTAAATAGCATCATAGCTTTTCAGAAACTGGTAGTTAATGGCATATGAGCTAAAACCAGAAAGTTTTGTTCGTGCTAAATTTAAAAAGTTTGATGTTCTACCTTGGGAATTTCAACTTTTTCCTTAAGTTGTTCATGATTGATACATTGAAAGTATGAAGAAAATTGAAACAGAAAAAGAGGGAAGAGAGTGGGAGCTCTAAAGAGAGAGACTATAAATGTATGATATATAAATATATTTATTTTGTTAAGGAATATTATTCATTTGGTTCAATCATCTATCTTAGGGATTGGCAATTTTTTTTTCTGTAAAGGGCCAGGTAGTAAATAGTTCAGGATGTGCAGGCCATACGGTCTCTATCACAATTATTTAACTCTGCCATTGCATCTGGAAATGAATCTTTGAATCCCAAATGTTTCAGAAAAGTGCAGTTTTTAAATAAGTAGCAGTAAAAGTGTAGTTATTCTTTGCTTATATTCTTACAGCATATAAAAATTTAAATGGAAATTATAGGCTCAGGAGGACCAATGGCACATCGTAAACAGCAGATCTATGACTTGACCCCAGGATCCATGTGTATAGACCCTGGGATCAAATCATAGCTCTGCTATTTACTATGTTACTTTCTTATTTTCTAAATAACAATGCTGACAATAATTCCCATATCTCCCTAATGAAGAAATAAAAATGATTCATTAAGGTCATCACTGCCCATTGCTTGGTAGCTGAAGGTTAGTGTTAAACCTTTCCATTGTACTAGCTTCTTCCTCTCTAGACCAAGCAGGTTTACATTTCCACTGATGAGTATCATACTTTTTACAAAAGGTAACTATATCAAATACTACTTATTTATTTATTTATTTATTGTGAAACAGAGTCTTGCTCTGTCGCCCAGGCTGGAGTGCTATGGTGCCATCTTGCCTCACTGCAACCTCTGCCTCCCGGGTTCAAGCAATTCTCATGCCTCAGCCTCCCAAGTAACTGGGACTACAGGTGCCTGCCACCATGCCTTGCTAATTTTTTGTATTTTTAGTAGAGATGGGATTTCACGATGTTGGCCAGAATGGTCTTGAACTCCTGAGCTCAGGCAGTCCACCTGCCTCGGCTTCCAAAAGTGCCAGGATTACCAAACACTTCTTACTTAAATAACAATATATGTGTGACTACCAAAATGTTACAGAAACATGTATATGCAGGTGTTTATATGTATGTGTGTGAAAGGAAAATAAATCCTAGGGCCCCCAAATTGCTAAGCTACAGGGAAGAGTCAATCTGGGAACTGCTTATGGCAAACTGCCTCCCGTACTATTCAGTCATCCTTCTGCTGACTGAGATAAATGTATATCTGATTGGCTCCTTTGGGAAGTCTAATCAGAAACTAAAAAGAATGCAACTACTTTTCTCTTATCTACCTATGCCCTAGAAGCTTCCTCTCCGCTTTGAATTGTCCTGTCTTTGCTTCAAGTTTTCCTGCCTTTCTGAATCAAACTAATGTTCATCCTACCTGTAACTGATTGGTGTCTCATTTCTTGCTAAAATGTATAAAATCAAGATGTGCTCAGACCACCTTGGGGGACATGTTGTCAGGACCTTCTGAGGCTGCATCATGGGTGTACTTCCTCAACCATGGCAAAATAAACTTTCTAAATTAACTGAGACCTGTCTCAGATATTTGGGGTTCACCTGTGTATACATACACATTCTCATGCATATACACAGCTATGTAGTCTTAGAGTGGATATTCCCCAGATTAAGAATGCCTTAGCAATCTCTCAAGGCCCTATCCTTGTAGAAATTAGCACTAAGAATGCAGCCAAGAAATAGATTGTAGGCTGGTTGCAGTGGCTGATGCCTGTAATCCCAGCACTTTGGGAGGTTGAGCCAAGAGGATGGCTTGAGCCCAAGAGTTTAAGACCAGCCTGGGCAATATGGTAAAACCCTGTCTTTACAGGGATATACAAAAATTAGCTGTGTGTAGTGACACAGGCCTGTAGTCCCAGCTACTTGGGAGACTGAGGTGGGAGGATCACTTGAGCCCTGGAGCGGGAGGTTGCAGTGAGCCAAGATCACACCACAGCATCCCAGCCTGAGCAACAGAGGGAGACTCTGTCTCAGAAAAATATTATAGAGCAAGTACTCACATGATGACATGTTTTCTTGATTTCTGTCCACTGTGATTACTGTCATTTTCTGGAGTAAGATTATAGTTTGTACAGACCTGGAAAGCTATCATTCAAAAATCACTCCTGAGTACTTATACACTGGTTAGATCAGATAGGTGAGTTAATCATATCCCTTTACTCCCAAGTAAGGTAAAATAGTAGAATCAGTTCTTGACTGGGTTTTGCACAGCAGGGTAAATCTGGAATTGATGGTTACTACCGCCTTGCAATAGTAGTTGCTTCATGAGCAGGAAGGGAAAGAAGGGAAGATTTAAGGTCATTGAAGAATTTAGGTTGTGTAAGGTGCATTATGTATATTTTCATTCTGTCGTTTTTCTAGATCTACACGCTACACATTTGACATGTGTGTTATTGTATGTGTGTTAGTCTGTAAAAACAAGTCTCCTGTGCTAATTTGTAGTAATGTGTTGTTGTAGTGCAAAGGGCATATCCTCTGCATTACTACCTTTCATTCCTAAACAATATGTAAACCTTATTAAAGACTACAGCTTTATCATGAAAAATACTTTTAAACATTTTATTTTATGGGAACATTTTTCTTTTAAGGTACCAGAGATTAATATAACCTGATATATTTCAGTGGTTATTTTTCTTTCTGTTAGAGATGGCTTCCTTGGTTGAAGTCAAGAAACTAGAAGTATAGGGTTCCTATTTAAGGAAATAAAGATTATTGCAGAAGCAGCAAGTTTGTTCTTAGTGTTTTTAAAAAGCACATAGTATTTCAACTAGCCTATAGTATGTTCCCCAAAATTGTAGCTTATTATTAATTGATGTTATATTATTCATTTATTATTTGGACGTCTCTGAATATATAGTAAATCTCATTTAAAAAATATTTAACTCCCCAGATTCCTAGTTAAAAGTACATTTAATTCAATTATTTTGTGAATATTACTTTCAATTTTTTTAACTTTTAGGTACTGGGTACATGTGCAGGTTTGTCATATAGGTATATTGTGTGTTGTGGGGGTTTGGTGTACAGATATTTCATTACACATGTACTAAGCATAGTACTTGAAAGTTATTTTCCTGAATCTTTCCTTCCTTCCCACCCCTCCTTCAACTAGGCCCCAGTGTCTATTGTTCCCCTCTTTGTGGCCATTTGTTCTCATTATTTAGCTCCTACTTATAAGTCAGAACATGTGGTATTTGGTTTTCTGCTTCTGAACAAGTTTGCTAAAGATATTGGCTCCAGTTCCACTCATGTTTTTGCAAAGCACATGATCTTGGTCTTTTTTATGCTTGCATGGTATTCCATTGTGTATATGTACCACATTTTCTTTATCTAGTCTAACATAAGTGGACATTAAGGTTGATTCCATTTCTTTGCCGTTGTGAATAGTGCTGTAATAAACATACACGTTCATGTACCTTTATGGTAGAATGATTTATATTCCTTTGGGTGTATACCCAATAACGAGATTGCTGGGTTAAATGGTAATTCTGTTTTCGGTTCTTTCAGAAATTGCCAACTGTTTCCACAATGGCTAAACTAATGTACATTCTCAACAACAGTGTGTAAGCATATCCTTTACTTCACAACCTGACCAGCATCTCTTAGTTTTTAACGTTTTAGTAGTAGCCATTCTGACTGGTTTGAGATGGTACCTTATTGTGGTTTTGATTTGCATTTCACTAATGATAAGTGACGTTGAGCATTCTTTCATATGCCTGTGGGCCACATATATGTCTTCTTTTGAAAAGTGTCTGTTCATGTATTTTATCCACTTTTTAATAGGGTTGTCTTTTGCTTGTTAATTTGTTTAAATTCCTTATAGATTTTGTATATTAGGTCTTTGTTGGATGCATAGCTTGCAAATATTTTCTCCCATTCTGTAGGTTGTCTATTAATTTTTTATTTTTATTTTTATCTACTCAGAAACTCTTTAGTTTAATCAGGTCTCATTTGTCAATTTTTGCTTTTGTTGCAATTACTTTGGCATTTTTATCATAAATCTTTGCCTGGTCCTATGTTCATAATGATACTTCCTAGGTTTTCTTCCAGGATTTTTATTGTTTTAGGTTTTATATTTCAGTCTTTAACCCTTCTTGAGTCGATTTTTGTACATAGTATAAGGAAAGGGTCCAGTTTTAATCTTCTTCATATAGCTAGCCAGTTATCCCAGTACCATGGATTAAATAGGGTGTCCTTTCCCCATTGATTGTTTTTGTTGATTTTGTTGAGGATCAGATGGTTGTAGATATGTGACATTGTTTCTCAGTTCTCTATTTTTTTCCATTGTTCTATGTATCTGTTTTTGTACCAGTACCATGCTGTTTTGGTTACTGTAGCCCTATAGTATAGTTTTAAGATGGGTAATGTGATGCCTCCAGCTTTGTTCTTTTTGCTTAGGATTGTCTTGGCTATTTGGACTCTTTTTTGGTTCCATGGGAATCTTAAAATAGTTTTTTCCAGTTCTTTGAATAATTTCATTGGTAGTTTGATAGGAACAGCATTTAATTTATAAATTGCTTTGGGCAGTATGGCTATGTTAAAATTACTGATTCTTCCATTTGTTTGTGTCATGTCTGACTGCTTTGAGCACTGTCTTATAATTTTCATTGTAAAGATCTTTCACCTCCCTGATTAGCTGTAGTCCTAGGTTATTTTATTCTTTTTTTGACTATTGTGAATGGGATTGTATTCTTGATTTGGCTCTCAGCTTGGATGTTTTTGGTGCCTATGTGTGCTTTCAATTTTTGTATACTATTTGTTTATAAGATTTTTCATATTTATTCCTTTAAGTCCTCTAAACTTTGCTTTCTATCATATCAATAATTGTGGCACTCCAGAATAATGATCTTAAAAACTTAGCTAGTAGAAGTTCAGATTTTCCTAAAACTTCAAAGACTCTTTGAAAGGCAGTGTGATAATATGGTTATATTTAATTGTCAAAAATCGAACAACTGCTGTTAAAAATGAAAGAAAATATCCTTTGAGAATTTTCACTAGTTTCAAATGATTGAAGTTTTTTTAATTATCATTTTTTATAGCAATGTGAAAGAAAGCTTAAGATTTAGGTCCAGAAATCAAAACTCTAAAATTAGTTTAAAGTTACAGATTTATTTTACTCTTCGTTATAACTGTGAATAGGCACAATATGCTAACGATGTATTTTAAAAATAGCCACTGTCACACACCAATGAAGTGTTAAAATGATTAAGAAGTTAAATATCTCTAATGTAATCATGTTTAGTTATCATTTATTTTGCTTTTGCTTCTGGGAATAGTGGCTTTAAATATTATATAAAACTCCTTATTTTTCTAATGTCAAAATAGGTTATAATCAAACAGCTTTAAAAATACATATCATACTTGTGATATGTATTTTCTATTATACTATTTTAAACACATATATGTCAGTAGGAACTGTTTAGATGCTGGGGATACAGCAGCAAAGCAGAGAGTTACCCCTGCCCTTGCAGAACTTACATCCTAGTGGAAAAGAAGCAATAACAACTAAATAGTTCCAAAAAAAAAAAAAAAAAAAAAAGACTAGACTAGAGAGCAATAGCAGTGTGGAGAAAAGAAGTAAAATAGAGAAGAGGGAGTAGTGGTAATGAGAAGTGACATCGCAATTTTCAGTAATGTGGATAGATTAGACTCATTAGAAAGCAGGTATTCAAGAAATGACCTGAAGGAGTGAGAGACAGAGCTATGTGAATATCGAGGGAAAACATTTAACCTGGGGAAACTTTGTTGTGTTTGAGAAACATTGATAATATCAGTGTGTCTAGAACAGAGTGAGAAAAAGGTTAGAGGAGTGGTTGAATATAAGGTTAAAAAGTAATGGGGCCCACCCTACTGGGTCATGTAGGCCAGGGTAAGCATTTTGCATGTAATCCTGAATGAGCAACATATCTTTGGAAAGTTTTGAGCAGAAGATGATGTTATCTAATTGCATTGAAAAAGAGTTATTTCTTTTTGAAGGCTGAACTCCGTTTGGGGTGAGGGTTGAACTGATAGTCTGGAAGAGTAGAATGTTATCCAAGAAAAATATGAAATCAATTTAATCTGTTAAAGATACCTAAAATCCATAATGATTAAAACTCATTTCAAAATTGATAACCTAGTAAATATGGAACTATAATGTACTACAGTTTTATTAAAAATCACTAACAAAACTTTCTATATAATCACTAAATGAGGTAAATGCAAAATTTGTTTTATGCTCTTTTACCTGATTTTAGAAGAATTAACTGAAACTAGAAAGAACAATAATTAGAAGTAGCTAAATTTGGAGATGCTTGAGTTATTATGTAGTAGGATTGTATATCTTTATCCAAAGTTATTTCTTCAGATAAATCTTGGATGCCAGTCTGATACAGAAAAGCTTTTAATGGCCATGGTTGCATGATTCTTCAGGATATCTTTTATGAAGATATTCTTATTACAAGACTTTTACTGATTTTTCTTTTATATTTACTTTCCCATATCTACACTGTCCAATGAAGTGGCCACTAATTATTACTTGTATCTCTGGAACACTTAAAATTTGACTAGTCTGAATTAAAATTTGCTCTAAGTGTAAAATACATGCTAAATCTCAAATATTTAGCCAGAAAAAATATAAACTATCTCACTGATAATTGTTTTATATTGACTATGTGCTGAAATATAATTGATTATATGTGAAAATATTATTGATACATTGGGTTAAATAAAAATATTAAAATTACTATTTACAGCCTCATTTTATCTTTATTTAAATGTGGCTGCTAGAAAATAATTGTAATATTTTTATTGGGCAGTGATGGTTTGACACCAAATGAACTCTAAAGCTAGTTTAGTTTTCAAAAGTATAATCCTTATACAAGAATAATAAGTAGAATAAGATAGAGTCAAAATAGACTTAATATATGTGGGGATTTTGTATATGATAATGATATGTACAATAAATAATTTGGGAATAGGTAAATAGTTCAATTAATAAAGGTACAAGTTGGTAGCTACATGTAAAAATTCTAGTTCTCTTTCTATGAGAATCAGAGTTTTCTATAGTGTATCAACATTTAGAAAAAGAAATTTAAGACAAAATGTCCCACACAACGAAACTGGATAGCCTTAAGTATTTTGGACCAAGAAAAATCTCAGTATTACCTCTGGCCTCAACAAATAGCTTCAATCTTATTTTTTTTCTTCACTATTTCTATGCCATGGTTATCTGTGTTCCTTTTTAACACTTTGTTATTCTAAGAAGTTGCATCAATTTTTCTAAAAGGAACTATTACACATCAACTATATTTTTAAATAAATTCAGTGTTGCAATGCCTGACTTCAAAGCTTCAAGTGACAGACTAATGCAGCTGATAACTTTAAGTTGAGGCCAATGTTCACTTACCATTCCCCAAACCCTAGGATTCTTAAAAAGTATGCTAAATCTACTTTGTCTATGCTCTGTAAATGTAACAACAAAGCCTAGATGGCAGAACATCTGTTTACAGCATGGTTTACTCAATATTTTAAGCCCGCTGTTGAGACATGCTCTTCAGAAAAAAATTGCTTGCAAAATGTTACTGCTCATTGAAATGCACCTGGTCACTCAAGAGTTCTGATGGAGATATACAGGAGATTTATGCTTTTCTTGTGCCTGCTAACACAGCATCTCTTCTGTAGCCCATGTATTAAGGAGTAATTTTTACTTTCATGTCTTTTTTAAAAAATTTATTTATTATACTTTAAGTTCTAGGGTACATGTGCAGATTGCACAGGTTTGTTACACAGATACACACGTGCCATGGTGGTGGTTTGCTTTATCCATCACCCCATCATTTGCATTAGGTATTTCTCCTGATACTATCTGTCCCTTATCCCCCCTACCCCTGCTATTCCTCCCTTAATGCCCCACACCCCAGGCCCCAGTGTGTGATGTTAAGAAATATATTTTATAAGGTTATAGCTGCCATAGATACTCATTATTCTGATGCATCGGGGCAAAGTACATTTAAAATCTTCTGGAAAAGATTCACTATTCTAATGGCCATTAAGAACATTTGTGATTTATGGGAGGAGGTCAAATATCAACAATAACAGGAGTTTGAAAGAAGATTCCAACTCTCATAGATGACCTTGAGGGCTTCAAAACTACAGTGGAGGAAGTTACTGCAGATGTGGTTGCTGAAATGTCATTATAAAATTTGAACAGGCCAAGCCTGGTGGCTCACACCTGTAATCCCAGCACTTTGGGAGACCGAAGTGGTCTCCCAGAGATGGGTGGATCATTTGAGATCTAGGAGTTCGAGACCAGCCTGACCAACATAGTGAAACTCATCTCTACTGAAAATACAAAAAAAAAAAAAAAAAATTAGCCAGGTGTGGTGGTATGCGCCTGTAGTCCCAGCTACTCAGGAGACTGAGAGAGGAAGATTGCTTGAACTCTGGAGGCAGAGGTTACAGTGAGCCAAGATCCTGCCAGTGCACTCTAGCCTAGGTGACAGAAGGAGACTCCATTTCAAAAAATAAAAAATAAAAAAAAAGATCTTTAACAAATGAGGATTTTCTTTTTATAGAAGAAGAAAAATAAGTGAGTTTTTGAGAAGGAATCTACTGTGAAGATGCTGTGAACATTGTGGAAATAACAGCAATATAGCATTTAGAATACAAACATAAGCAACAAAGGATTTAGCCTATTTCCTAAGTTTAGTTAATAAAACAGCAACAAGGTTTGAGAGGATTGACTTTAATTTTGAGAAAAGTTCCACTGTGGGTAAATTGATATCGAACAGCATCAAATGCTACAGAAAAATCTTTTATGAAAGGAAGAATTAATTGATGCAACAAACTTTATTGTTAAGAAATTGCAACAGCTACTCCAACTTTCACAAACACCACCCTGATCAGTCAGCAGTCATCAAGGCAAGACCCTCTATTAGCAAAAAGGTTAATAAAGCCAATTTTCTCTTAGCAATAAAGAATCTTTTCATTAGGATGTGTACTTCTTTTAGAAATAAGTCCTATTGCACACCTACTAGACTACAGTATAGGGTAAACATAACTTTTATATACACTGGGAAATCTAAGCATTTGTGTGACTTGTTTATTGCAATATTTACTTTATTGAGGTGGTCTGGAACTAAACTCACAGTATCTCTGAGGTATACCTGTAATACAAAAGGAAAACAAGAAACTTAAGAAGATATGAAAGTAGGTTATCGTTTGAGTCATCCTGAATAAATAACACAGCTGTGGTGGGAAGACGTCACGTGCCAGACCTAACATTTCTTCTCCAAGAGAGGAGTAAACAGGTAAGCGATGATGGTGACAACATGGAATTCAGGCTGACCTCAGTGACAATGAAGAAAAGTTTAATATGAGCATTCTGGAAGCATCTGGGAGAAGAACTGAGGAAAAGCAGGATGCTAACCTTTCATTTCAAACTGGAGTCATGTCATCTGGAAAGCTTCCATTCTGGAGAGCTCTGGGAAAATTCGTATTCCAGGAAGGAACCAGAATCCGGTTATATCAAGATGGAGGGGGATTCTTGGTAAAGTGGTCAAAGTAGGCTTTTACAAAATTAATTTTTTAAATGTTTATTACCATGAAAGGGATATTTAGAGAGTCTGGCAGAAAGTTTAAGAGAAATGGGATGGGGTGAGGGAGAAATAAGTACAAATAAGTTTGAGGATAACATTTTATGAAAAGACAAATGACTGGAGAGGTTTACACTTTGAGCCATGAATGAAACATTACGGATGTGTTAACTGGCTAAATAACTGACAAAGAGCTGTACGTCAGAAATACTCTGCGGATAGGATGTGGTGGTAGCCTTATCTCTGGATGCTAAGGACACAGAAGGCAAGGCCACTTAAGGTGCTGGCTATTCTCTATGATGCGGTGTGGGAGGGGGGTTAAACCCTGGAGAGCTTGGTAATAGTAATGCCAACAATAAATCCAGCAGAAAGCCTTGTAATCAGCTTGTTACCTACTCTGTGGACACTGAGGTGGACCAAGCAGAGCCCAGAAGGCACAGCTTCTCTTTGGCAACAAAGAAATATGTTTGCCAATAAACCTCTAGGTTGGCTCCAAGGACTGCCAGAGATGCTTCTAGAAAGATGGCATCAAAGGCTCATATATACTACCTGAAATGCTCATTCTCTTCATGAGGAGGTCTTATAAAAACCAAGCAAAAGACATTTTTAAAGAGAATTTATTCTCAGATGATTGTTCCCAGAACTGGAATAATGAATACTCAGTGACTAAGGAAGCATATTTATGAAAAACTCTAAAAGCGAAAATTGTATATATTTTCATTTTAATTTTGAAACCTACACATATACTTTACATGAAGAATTCAGGGCTTGATGTCCACAGATTTAGAAAAATGAAGACAAATATTTGCTTGTGTAGCAAGTACTATTCTTACAGAGGTTAAGACCTCACCGTCATATATACATACACACACACACACACACACACACACACACACACACACACACCCCTATGAATTCAATGTACATATTCCCACATATCTAAGGCTAACTCTAGTCCTGAAATGAACTCGTCCTCTTGTGCAGAAAAATCAAACATAACACCATGAGCACAAATGTTTATGTGAAGCTACCAGGCATAAGAAATCTCTCAAAGAGTGGAGGATATAACTTCAGGAAGTGGGGCTATTTTACCAGGCTTCAGCAGGAGGCAGCCAGCTGAAGTTAGGCTAGTTCTGAGAATACTCGTACAGAGAAGGTACTAAGATGAAGGAGGTATTATTTTTTCAGATTAGCAGCCACTTTTGTGCTATTTGGATTTTATCGAAAGGAGGGAGTAAAGAGTCAGAGGCTAGTCACATGCTAGGAACATATTATGCAACAGTTACAGGGGACAAGGGCACGTGAGGGTCAGGGTAGACATTTTCAGTCTTAAGTGTCTCTCATAATATTTGATTTCTATTTTATCAATAAGTAAAATTGAAAGTAAGTAAATCAGCTTATATCTACAAGATGATTATAAACCAAATGCGAAATTTTGAGTTTGAAGCTTATTTGAAGTTCAAATTTCCTCATATTCCAGAAAGAAAATTTTGTGCTGTTGATTTAAATACAGGATCAGTTTGGAATCTATGTGTAGCACAGTTTCAATCTAGGCCATCATTCATGTATTTACTTATTATTTTATTCATTGGCAAACACCTATTAAAGAGTTACTAGGTGCCAGCCTGTACAAGGTACTCAGTAAAACACAGAACAGAAGAAAAAATAATTCCTGCTCTTAAAGGGCTTATATTCTTAAACTATAAGTTATGATACCTTGTCAAACTCCGTGACTTAATAATGACTTCATATCTCTATAATATCTCAGTAAGATTAACTGCTAACTGAAAAATGAAAATTTCAAGTTATTATATATTGATGAATGTAAATTACAAGAAAGACATTCAAATGTGTAAATATGCCTCATGAAGCTTGTATTCATAGAATTCCTTCTAATTTGAAGAGATTTGAAAATTATGGAGAGAATGAGGTTGTTCAATGTATTTAGCACCGAAAAACTAGTTGTGATGTGAGTAATTAAAATAGAAAACATAACATTTATATTTTACCTTGAAGTATTATTCAATACGCAAAAATAGAGCACATTTCAAATGATCTAGAATATTTAAAAATTTTTATTAATAACAGTTTTTAAAGAAATGCATATAACAAGAACTAGATAGTTGAACCAAAGATTAAAATGGACTGTACAACTGCTTGTAAAGGTCTTATTGTTCCTAGCAAAAGGGGGAAAAATGTGAAAGGTAGAATAGGCCTGAGAGGACTTTAACTTGCATAACCAATATTCACTGACCTTGGCTGTTTTATAGGGGATCACATTTTATTTTTGTACAGATAAACTGCTGAATAATATCTGCAATACATTGAAAGAAGAAACATTTTCTGCATTTATCATGTTACTATAACCACTCCTTCCACCCGCTGCTCACTGAGGTGTTCATTTCTTTTTGCAGCTTAGAGCAGGACAGAAGTTCAGTGAAAAAATTCATCATATACTTCTAACCATGAGTCAAAGTTGTAATACAAAAAAAAAAAATTCCCTAGCTGGAAATCTTAACCTGTTTTTGAACCTAAGGGAAAACAGCTTCACATCACTTTAATTTACACATTTTATAATCATAATGTGATTTAAACATTTGTTTATTATACATTTATAAATGTATACCAGTTTTATACATTTCATCACTTATAAATCAATATATTTTATTTTTAACTGTTATGAAAATAAAAATCATCTTGGGCATTAAGCCATTCCTTAGTACTGAAACATTCCAAAATGGATTTTTTTTCCTTTGTTCAGTGTATCACTTTTCCATACTATTATCCTTTCAAAATGACTTTATATAGTGATTTCTACCCATTATTTTTGGGGGAGGTTCCAAAATTTAGTTTCCTAATAGTGATACATACAAACAAATGATGTTTTGAAATAACCAACAGGATTTTTGAGAGAATACAAGTTTAATAACCATCAGAAGGCACTTATTAGAAACCAAGGAGTAGAAGTAAGAGGATTCAGTTACATTAAAGTATTACGTTAAAGTACAGTATTCAGTTACATTAAAGTACAGTATTTCCTGAAATATTATAATCATTATTAATGAAATAAGTAAAGGGTTTAGACCCTTAGGTGAGAAAGAGTTTGACTGCATTTTGTTTATAGAGGTAAACACACAAAAAATAGCAATTCCAGGAAATGTTAAGAATAACTATACAACTTTAAATGCAAAATATGTCTTGTGATCTATTGCAAATTAAATTTCATGTGTAATCCTTGTGATAACTCTCAGAGATAGATTAAACTTGAGCAAAATTTCTTTTTCTTCTGCATTCTTACAATGACTTTTCAGTCCTTGACATTTCTTGATTTTTCAAATATATGATGTCAAGGGTCCATGTTTGAAAAGTCTTTCTTAAGAAGATACATGCTTATTTTTTTGTGACATGACATTCTACAAAGAAAATCTTACTAATGGCATTCATAATGCTATGAAGATTGATAAAAGAGTGGGCTTTTGTTTGTTTCTTTGTTGCTGCTAATTACTTACCAGTATTTTCTTGATCTTTCATTCAAGTTTATTTCTTTATGTTGGGGTTTGCCAATCTTATAATGTTGAAATCCTGTTGTATGAAATGGAAAATGATTTTCCTTCAAACTGGAAGAATACTTTATATTATTTTAACACAGACTTCTTTAATAATACATGATTTTTGCTATCATAATTTTTACTTCTGGTACCTTCAGTAGCATCCTGTGAAAAGCTTGACCTAATACATACCCATTTCTCTGTCTAGCATAAGAATAACAGAGGCAAAGAAGAAATGGGGGATGAGATGAATGATGACTCATTTTTCAATATCTTAGAATAAAAAGACTGTTGGCTTCTCTAGTTTAAATTACCATTTCCAACTTATATTTAACTATTATAGATATGAACTTGTCATTTCAATGTAATTAACATTTATTGAATATTTGCTAAGTGCCTAGTCACTATGCTGTGAGAGATAGTAAGATGAATCACGTGGCTGTAGTGCTTCAGAATTTTGTGAACCAGTGGTGGAGACACTAAAATATGAATATTTTTATCCAAAAGATACAGAGCACAGTGATGGTAGAAACAAAAGATTTTATGAGTATTAAATGTGGAGAACTTGACTTTCTCAGGACTCATTCTGAGAAGGCTTCTTGAAAAGGGTGAGTTTGAAACTGCCTCATATAGTTCACCCTGCATGCAATATTATGTCCATTTCAAATTAAAAAGGCCCAGTCCCAGCAATGGTAATTTGTCCTTTGACATATTCTAGAGGCAAGCATGACCCTTCCATGCATGACATGGTATGGAAGTGCTGATTCCTAGCGAAGATGATTATTAGCTAAGTCCACCAAAATTTCCCTCCAGAATTTAGGCCAAATAATATGGAGGTAACATAATTGTCAGTAATGAAATAAATTTGGGATAAACATTTATTTAGAAACAAAAATGCAAAAAGAAATGAGCAGATGAACTACTTCTCAAAGCTGACAAAACCAAAAAAAAACAAGCAATGGAAAAGAACTCCCGATTCAATAATTGGTGCTGGGATAACTGGCTAGCTATACGAAGAAGGTTGAAACTGGAACCCTTCCTTACACAATATACAAAAATCAACTCAAGGTGAATTAAAAACTTAAATGTAAAACCAAAACTATAAAAATCCTGAAAGATAACCTAGGATAGACCATTCTGGACATGGGAACTGACAAAGACTTCATGACAAAGATGCCAAAAGCAAAATTTGACAAATGGGATCTAATTTAACAAAAGAGCTTCTACACATAAACTCTCAACATAGTAAAGAGACAACCTGCAATATGGGAGAAAATATTTTCAAATTATACATCTGACAAAAGCCCAATATCCCAAATCTATAAGGAACTTACGTAAGTTAACAAGCAAGAAACAACTCATTTAAAAAGTGGGAAGATGACATGAACAGACCTTTTCAAAAGAAGATGTGGCCAACAGGCATATGAAAAAAATGCTCAACATCACTAATAACTAGAGATATGCAAATCAAAACCACAAGGAGATACCATCTCACACCAGTCGGAATGGCTACTCATAAAAAGTCAAAAAATAGCATTTGCTGGCAAGGTTATGGAGAAAAATACAACACTTATACACTGCTAAGCAGGAGTGTAGTAAGTTAGTCCAACCATTGTAGAAAGCAATGTGGCTATTCCACAAAGAACTAAAAACAGAATTACCATTCTACCCAGCAATCCTATTTCTGGATATATACTCAAAGGAATATAAATAATTATAAAGACAAATCTATGCATATGTTTATTGCAACACCATTCACAGTAGCAAAGACATGGAATCAACCTAAATAATGAACAGTGGTAGACTGGATAAAGAAATGTGGTACATATATGCCATGGAATACTATGCATCTTTTAAACAGAACAAGATCTTGTGCTTTGCAGGAGCACAGGTGGAACTGGAGGTCATTATTCTTGGCAAACTACCACAGGAACAGAAAACCAAATACTGCATGTTTTCACTTGTAAGTGGGAACTAAGTAATGAAAACCAATGTCCACGAAGAGGAAACCAGCAGATACTGGGGCTTACTTGAGGGAGAGGTTGTAAGGAGGGAGAGTATCAGGAAAAATAACTCTCCAGTAATATGCTTAGTACCTGAGTGACAAAGTAATCTGTACACAAAACCCCCTGACAAAAGTTTACCTATATAACATACCTGCACATTTTAGGCTAGGTACCCCTGAGCCTAAAATAAAAGTTAAAAAGAAAATAAACTGAGGGGGAAAAGAAGTATTTCAGAAGAGCATGGTCAGCCAACACATTTAGGCCAATATGCTTAGAAAATGAGATCCTGGTAAAATTATATGATGAAAAAATTTAATTGTAATTTAGGTCCATATTTTGAAAGTATTTGAGGCAATTTATTTTTCATGCAATAGAGAATCACTTAAATATTTATTTAAAACTTGTGGAGCAATAAAAGTAGGAATATAGAAAGCCAACAGTGAGGTGCCTGGGATAGTCCAGCTTTATCTGGATGATTCTGATATTATAATAGTAACCTCTTTTATTCTCAAAAGTGCTCCAGTTTGAGGATTATTTTTCAGTCTAATAAGAATACTTTCCTCTGGAAGGCTATTTATAACTTCTTTACATTTACCCGTACATCATTCCTTTATGTGCCTGTAGGTAGTCCTCTTTATAACACCATGCAAGTTGAGATCAATATGAATAGACAAGTTTCTGAATTTCTTGCTGTTAGCTGGGGTCCTACTTCTTTGATGAACTTACTGAAAATGCTTAATTTCAGAGCACATACTGGCTCCTAGGCAGTTCTCAGCACAACAATTAGTCAAATTTGGACAATAAATAGCCTTATTAGTCACTCCTTTAAGCATCTGCAATACAAATATCTATTTGCAGAATAGATTTTTTTTTCTGTTGCTAACAAATTTGTAGCTGATAAAAAGGAGAACTGTATTTTTCATTAACAATTAGCATTTGCTGCTTTTATATAAATACACTGAGTGTTGGTGGCTTGAAGCTGAACGGCAATAGTCTTTAATATCATATGGCTTACAAATAATACAGTAAATAGTCTCTTCTCTCACCATGCAACTCCCTGGTGTGGTCAGAGGCATTATTTTGTTATGCAAATGCCCTATTTGAAGATAACATATATACAAAGGAAAGTAATGGAAGGTCATTTCTAAGACTGGACAGATGGATGAAAAATTCCACAGAGTGCTTTGCCAAGCACCTGGCATTATTTGAATGACAGCTGATGATTAGAATCACAAAGAAGAATTTGTATTATCACAGGTGACAGTGTGACTAATTGAAGAGGTTGCTTATTACAGAAATGGTCAGTTTCCGTTCAGCTACATTCAGGATCCAAGGGCTGCAGAAAATGAATACACAACACACAGTGTTTTCTTGGGGGAATTAAATGAAGGTATGAGGAAGAGGGGAAGAAGTCTTGCTGAGGGTGTAAGGACTCACAGTGGGCTTGAGATGTGTGCTGCTGAGAAGATGCTCACCACGCAGTTTTAAAGTTGCAGAGGAAATAAGAGATAACATGCCTTAAAGACAGATTTTTACGTCGTTCTGTAACTACACTAGACCATGGCTTCCTTTGGAAGCACAAAAGAAATCCAATGGATTTGGGACTCATTATGATATGTATCACTGTTTTCTAGATAATGATATGCTACCAGGCATCTCAGCTGAGTATTTTAAGCACACAACAATGCAGACTGTAAGTTTTCTGTGCCTCAATTAGAATATTCAGAGATTTCACATCTTTCAAAGGGGCTTAGCCAAGGGCTTCCCCAAGCTGTACACACTGCTGCTTTGCTGCTCCTTTATGCTTTATTGAATCTATTAGAAGACAAACGCATCTCTCAGTCTTCAGATTTCTTGCTGACAACACCTGCCAGTCTGTCACTCTACTTCAGAGATAGCTACTACAGGGTGTCATTTGACAGAATTAGGAAGAAAATGAGAAAAAAATCTATCTGAGATAGTTATTTTCACAGAAGGAATGCTACAATCATTAGTTTTTGAAACTGAATTCAAGGAACTACTTGGGAAGTGAAGATTAGAATGATTTTACCAAAAATACTGTTCAGTAATGTTAGAAATCGTGATGGATTTTCAAATATCATCAAGAAACTTGAAAAAAATCACATCTTGTATCAATAACTGAATATATATCCTTTTTCAAAATCCATTTCTACTGAAAGGCAAATATTCTCACTTAAATTTTTGTCAAGCTAGAATATTAAATATTTCAATGTGAAAACAAGTTTTAGAAAAGTAATTGAGTTCAGGAAAGTTTTGAGAATTAATATGTAGCAATTTAAAGCTTACTAAGTGACAGATATTTCTAAGACTAATGACTTTTTAGAGTCTTTTTGTAGTCTGTTATTAGTTCTTTTATTGATCTATCTATTCAATACACTATAATATCCAGCTTGAAGCATATTTTATAATATTATCTATCAATAAGAGCGAAATTACTTTTTAAAAATATGAAGTTATATTTTCTCTTCACTGTTTTTACAATTACTTTCTTTAAAATCAAAGTATCACGTTATCAGAAAGCTTTAATGCCAAGACACACACACACATGCACACACACACACACGACTACACAACATTCCTATACTCACCAATATTTTAAACTGTTGTGTTCATCTTGTTTTTCTTTGTTTTGTTGGTATAGTTTGCTTTACGTTATATGAAATTATTTTAGGTAAGTAAAGAAGAATTAATTAGGAAACTTTAATTTTTCCACTCTAAGTCACAAAGTAATTGAGAAATGAGTGAGTACATTGGGATTTCCTTCTCCAAAACTGTGACAGTGTTTTTGTTGTTGTTGTTTTGTCTCATTGTTCTTAAGGATGAAAAGGTCAACTGGAACCTCCAGAGGGGAAAAAAATATAAATGAATGAAAATTTAGTTAGCATAATGTGTGAAATGTGTGTGTGGTTTTTTAAATGGCCATAACAGAGACTTTCTTGGGAAACTATTCCTGTTAGCTGTGGTTTTATTACTTATTATAAATATATTTATTTCAAAATGGATGAAATATTTCTATTTGGTATGAAGGCATCTTACAAAAGTCATTCCAATAATTTATATTATTTCCAACAGCAGAAAATAATGCCTATGCTCTATATATGACAGGATTTGATATCTTCTCTAATTAAGTATTGATGCCTTTTTGTCCACAAATGACTGTTAATTTTGTCTATATATTTTTTCTATAATTTAGTTTTTCCTTATTTGTGTATATGTGTGCATGTATGCATATGTGCATATATATGTGGATATTTATGTCTATGACTAATTTTAATCTGTTTATTTTTGTTGTGAAGGAAGTTGCTGCAAAATCATAACTCTAGTAATGACAATAAATAGTTTTTAAATTCATTCAGGGCACGAGATTTCCTAATCTTGCTATATGTTATAACTCCTTTGTTAAAACAGTATTTGCCAAAAGAAATATCTTTGGCGATTTTCTTGGGAAAATAAATACATATTTGAGACAGAGTCTCACGCTGTCGCCCAGGCAGTGCAGTGGTGCGATCTCGGCTCGCTGTAATCTCCACCTCCTGGGTTCAAGCAATTCTCTTGCCTCAGCCTCCAGAGTAGCTGGGACTACAGGCGCGCACCACAATGCCCAGATAATTTTTTTGTATTTTTTAGTAGAAACAGGGTTTCACCATGTTGGCCAGGATGGTCTCTGTCTCCTGAACTTGTTATTGCCTGCCTCGGCATCCTGAAGTGCTGGGATTGCAGGCATGAGCTACCATGCCCAGCCGGGAAAATATTTCAATACAAAATTGCCTACTTGTCCTCAAAGTACAGCTTTAATGTCATTCTTTTTTTTTTTTTTTTTTTTTTTTTTTTTTGGCCTCCCTCTCCCCCCCCGGCGCGTGGGGCCCTCCTCCCCCCCCCGCCCCGCCCCCCCGCCCCCCCCCCCCCCCCCCCCCCCCGGGCCTCCCCGCCCCCGCCCCCCCCCCCCCCCCCCCCCCCCCCCCCCCCCCCCGGGGGGGGGCGCCCGCCCCGGCCCCTTCCCCCCGGCCGGGGGGGGGCGGGGGGTGTTTGTTTTTCTCCCCTCGCTACAATCAATCCCACCACCATATTACCTTATTTAAAGTGCCTTTCAACAGGGATGATTTTAGCTGAAGAAGAAAAAATTTTTAAAAATCTCCTAAAAAGCTCTTAATCAGTAAATATGAAATCATGGGAATCATGATCAAAATGACCCAAGAGCTTGCCTTTAAAAATCACAGGAACTAACTCCCATGTATACTGGTATTTCAGAACCACTGCTCTTAATAATGTTGTTTTTTATTTTAAGTGTAAACCTCACATCAAATATACTTTCTGAAGGTAAGTAGTCTGTTCCAAAGTGAAATTCTATACTCATATCTTTATTTCCTTTGAATATTTTTGGTTCTGGGATTTGATTTCTTATTTTCTGTTGTAAATAATACCAGGATGTTAGTTTTCTTCTTATGAGTGCTTTTTAAAATTTCTTTCCTAAAAATAGTCATTTTTGCCTAAGTTTCCACAGGCACACTTTCTTTAGAAACATATTTTTCTTTCCCTAGCTTTTATCCAGAGGTTATTTCTATGTTTTTCACAGCTTTGTTTTTGAGCATACCTGGTAATTGGACTGAAAGTAGATAGATATTTTGGTGTAATATGGATGCTCACAACAGGCTCGAATTAAAATCATCTTAAAGTCTAGCCTATCATCTTAGGTACCTGCCACTGATACCGATTATTTGGGTCTTGATGTGAGTATCCTTAGCTTCTTCTCAAAATTATGTAGTCTTGCAACTATTTAAACCTTCCATATCACTTATTTGCAGGCAATTTTATGGGATGTTTGCAGGTTGCACTTCCAGTAACACCTTGTAAAATATTTGTCTAGCAAAGTCAAGAATAAGATTGAAGAAATTTGAAGTCCATCATGTAGCAAAAAGCCTCAAAAGTACCAAGATTTGAGTTGACCATCAGCTTTTACACTAATATTTTGCCCAGGAAGAAGTTTACTTAAATTATATATTAAAAATATAGTAGACTACATAAATAATTACTGTTATCACAAATTCTTAAAACTTTTTTCTTAGGAGATTCTTTTTAGAAATATTTGTTAAAATGAGATGACTGCTATCATTTATTTACCTTAGCAAAAGACTAGGTAAATTAAGTTTAATACTTGATATAAAATGAACATAACATATAGACTAATTTCAAATTATTTTGAAATAATTGCTTGAGAGTATACATAGCTAAAGTAGACTTGATACTTACTTTAATTTTTTAGTAACTTTGATCAGAATGTAAGGTCACATTATTCACTCAATGTGCAGCAGGTAGCATGTGAGAGGGCTGATCTTCAAAATGGGATTTTAAATAATCTAGAATAACAAATATGCTGCACATCACACATGAGTAAAATGGCTAAAAGTGTAGCAAGAACACTGTTACATTCAATAGCTTCATTCACTGGGAAATATTGTCTTACAGGTATTTACTTTTTGGCAAATAAGAATTTAAATTTTTATGATTCTTATAATCCTAGACAAAATTTTAATTATATCATTAAGAGCAAACTTCATGGAAAGTGATTCTGTCACAGAGAATATATGAAAACCAATAAGTTTAAATATACATGTGTGTGTTAGCTGGGGCAGGGGGGTGCGTTGTGTGTGTATAGCTTCTAGAATGGGAAGTAGAAAAAGTTATGAGTATGTCAGAGAAAATTTAACTGAAAAATAACTTTCAAATAGAACATTAGAGAAAGTCTAAGTGTACAATAGCAGGGTTATGTTAGTTACTATATATCTATTCAAATAAGACTAAAAAAACAACTTAAATTATGAAATATATTTTTTATTTCATCTTTTATTATAGGTTCAAGGGCATATTTGCAGGTTTGTTACATGGGTAAACTGTGTGATTCTAAGGGTTGGGGTCCCAGCAATCCCATCACCCAGGCATTAAGCATAGTATCAACAGGTGGTTCTTCAATTCAAGCCCCTCGCCCTCCCCTCCCGCTTCTAGTGATCCCCAGTGGCTATTTTTCCAATCTTTACATTTACATGTATTCAACATTTATCTCTCAGTTATAAGTGAGAACATGTGGCATTTGGTTTTCTGCTCTTAAGTTAATTTGTTTAGGATAATGGCCACTGGCTCCATTCATGGTTGCTGCAAATGACATGATTTCATTCTTTTTATGACTGTGTAGAATTCCATGTTATATATATACCACATTTTTCTCTATGAAATGCACTGTGGATGGGCACCTACTTTGATTCTATGTCTTTGCTATTGTAAATAGCAGAACCATGAACATACAAGTACATGAGTCTTTTTGATAGAATGAATTATTTTCCTTTGGGTATACCCAGTGGTAAGATTACTGGGCCTAATGGTAGGTCTCTTTTAAGTTCTCTAAGAAATCTCCAAACTGCTATCCACAGTGACTGAACTAGTTTTCATTTCCACCAACAGTGCATAAACATTTCCTCTTCTTCACAGCCTTGCCAACATCTGTTGTTTTTCATCTTCTTAATAATCATCATTATGACTGATGTGAGGTAATATCTCATTGTGGTTTTCATTTGCATTTTTCTGATGACTAGTGAGGGTGGAGCATTTTCTCATATGTTTGTTAGCTACTTGTTCATCTTCTTTGAGAAGTGTCTGCTCATGCTCTTTGCCCATTTGTTAACTGGAGTTTTTGTCTTTTGCTTGTTGATTTAAGCTCCTTGAAGATTCTGGATTCTGGTTATTAGACCTTTGTCAGATGCATAGTTTGCAAGTATTTTCTTCTATTCTGTACTCTGCCCATTTTAATCTTTTGGTAATTTGCTTTGCAGAGGCTCTCTATTTTAATTGGGTTCCACTTGTCAATTTGTTGTTGTTGAAATTGCTTTTGGGGACTTGGTCATAATTTTTTTTGCCAAAATCTATAGCGAGAAAAGTATTTCCTAGGCATTCTTTCAAGATTTTTATAGTTTGAGGTCTCAAATTTAAATCCTTAATCGCTCTTATATGGTGAGAGTTAATTTTCATATATGGTGAGAGTTAGGGTTCGGGATTCTATTCTTCGGCATAAGGCTAGCCAGGTATCCCAGCACAATTTATTGACTAGGGAATCCTTTCGCATTGCTTAGTTTTGTTGATTTTTAGATGGCTGTAGGTGTGCAGGTTTATTTCTGGGTTCTCTGATCTGTTTCACTTGTCTATATGTCTATTTTTATAGCAGTACCATGCTGTTTTGATTACTGTAGGCTTATAGTTTGAAAGTTGGGCAATATGACGCCTACAGCTTTCTTCTTTTTCTTAGGACTGCTTTGGCTATTTGAGCTCTTTTTTAGTTCTATATCAACTTTAGAATTGATTTTTATAATTCTGTGAAAAATTACATTTGTATTTTAATAGGGATTGTCTTGAATCTGTAAATTATTTCAGATAGTATGGCCATTTTTACTATACTGATTCTTCCACACCATAAACCAAAACAACTCATGGCTCTCTTTTTCTCTTTCCCTCTGGGTAGTTCCCAGTGTCTCTTGTTGCCATATTTATATTCATGAGCACCCAATGTTTAGCTCCCACATATAAATGATAACATGCTGAATTTGATTTTCTGTTCCTCTCTTAATTTACTTAGGATAATAACCTCCTCTTGCATCCATGTGGCTGCAAAAGATATAGTTTTCTTCTTTTTATGGCTGCATAGTATTCTATAGTGTATGTGTATCACATTTTTAAATCCAGTCAAATGTTGATGGACACATAGGTTGATTCTGTGTCTTTACTATCGTGAATAGTGCTGCAATGAATATGCAAGTTCATGTGTCTTTTTGGTAGAACAATTTATTTTCTTTTAGATTTATACCCAGTAATGGGATTGCTGGGACAAATGGTACTTCTGTTTTAAGTTCTTTGAGAATTTCCAAACTGCTTTTCACAGTGGCAGAACTAATTTACATTCCCAATAAAACTGTATAAGCATTCTCTTATCCTCAAAGCCTTGTTAGCATCTGTAGTTTTTTTTCACTTTTTAATAATAGTCATTCTGACTGGTGGGTGATGGTATCTCAATGTGATTTTGATTTGCATTTCTCTGATGATTAGTGATGTGAAGCATTTTTATATGTTTGTTGGCTGATTGTGTGTCTTCTCGAGAAGTGTCTGTTCGTGTATTTTGCCCATATTTGATGGGCTTATTTGTTCCTAGTTTGTTCAACAATAAAAATTGTTTAAGTTTCTTATCGATTGTAGATATTAGACCTTTGTCAGATGCATAGTTTGAGAATATTTTCTCCCATTCTGTAGGTTGTCTTTTTACTTTATTGGTAGTTTCTTTTGCTGTGCAGAAGCTCTTTAGTTTAACTAAGTCCCATTTGTCAATTTTTGTTTTTGTTGAAATTGTTTTTGAGGACTTAATCATAAATTCCTTCCTAAAGGTGTTTCCTTGTTTTTTTTTCCCTCCTAGGATTTTTATAGTTTGAGGTTTTACATTCAAATCTATAATCCACCTTGAGTTCATTTTTGCATGTGGTTTAAGGTAGGAAATGCATGTGCATTTACTTTTTACAAGGAGTGACAAGTCTTGTCCCTAGCTGATTCTTTTGGGAGTTGACTGTTCTCATTTACATTCACTGTAATGTTTCTGTATCAATTCACCCTATTACTGGATGTCTATCTCCATTGTCTAGTACTATTTAGGCATCATCTAGGGAAGGAATATTGAGTGGTGCTGAATTTAAGATGCATGAGCTTGTCAGAGTCACTTTTGCCCTTCTCACTTTCATACTAAGCAGTTTCATTCTTCTGTGTATGGCTAGCCAGTTATCAAAGCATCATTGATTGAATAAGGAGTCCTTTTCCCATTGCTTGCTTTTGTCAACTTTGTGGAGGATCAGATAGCTGTAGGTGTATGTCTTTATTCTTGGGTTTTCTCTTCTGTTCCACTGGTCTAGTGTGTATTTTGTAGCGGTACTATGGTGTTTTGGCTACTGCAGCCTTATAGTATAAGTGGATAATGTGATGCTTCTAGCCTTGTTCTTTTTGCTTCAGATTTCTTGGGCTATTCCAGTCCCTTTTATAGTTCCATATGAATTTTAGCTTACTTTTGTCTAGTTGTGAAACATAACATTGATAGTTCAATATGAATAGCATGAGATCTGTGGATTGATGAGCTATATGGCCATTTTCATGATATTTATTATTTTAATCCATGAGCATAAAACTTTTATTCCATTTGTTTCTGTCATCTGTGATTTCTTTTTAACAGTTTTTTATAGTTCTGATTGTAGAGGTATTTCATCTCCTTGGTTAGATGTATTCCTATGCATTTTATTTCTGTGTGTGGCTGCTATAATGGGATTGTGTTCTTAATTTGGCTCTTTGCTTTAATGTTATTTGTGCATACAATGCTATAAATTTTTGTAAATTAATTTTGTATTCTGAAACTTTATTGATGCTGTTTATAAGCTCAAGGAGCTTTTTGGGGGTGATCGTTAGGATTTTCTAGGTATGGAATTATATTGTCTATGAAAACATAGAGTCTGACTTTTTGTTTTCCTATTTGGGTGCCTTTTATTTCCTTCTCCTGCCTGATTGCTTTGGCTAGCACTTGCAGCTCTATGTTGAATAGGAGTCATGAGAGTAGGCATCCTTGTCTTGTTTCAGTTCTCGGAGGGAATACTTCCAGTTTTGTCTATTCAGTATAATGTTGGCTGTGGTTTTGTCTTATATGGTTCTCATTATTTTGAGATATATTCCTGAAATGGCCTAGTTTCTTGAGGGTGTTTCTCATGAAGGGATGTTGGATTTTATCAAAAATAAAATATGCATCTACTACAATTATAATATGATTTTTGTTTTTAATTCTGTTTATCTGATAAATCATATTTATTAATTTGTGTATGTTGACCCAAGTCTGTATCCAAGGAATAAAACCTACTTGCTCATGTTGAATTTCTTTTTTGATATGTTGTTGTGGTGGGTTCATTAGTATTTTGTTGAGGATTTTTTATTTATATTTATCAGGAATATTGGCCTATAGTTTTCTTTTTTGCATTATGTTTTTGCCAGGTTTTGGTAATAAACCATATGTTAGAAGAGATTAATACTAGTCGTAATCTTTATGAGTCTTTCCATGTCATCAGACAACTTCCAATACAAAGAGTAGAGTTAAATATAAAGTCCAGCTATTTAGAAACTCTACAGATTTATTTCCTGATGCACCAAAACTGACAATAATAATCTCAAGAATGTATGTTTCTTTATAACATGATTGCTTTATATGACCCCTTCAAAGACTGTGTTATAAACAAAATAAATGCTATTTCCAAGAGTTTAAGTGTTATAAAATTTGGAGAGGAAAAAAAGGCAGATAAATTCATCTCTTTCATGATATTTTCTCAAAAGGAAAAGCGAGCATTTAAGTTATCCCTTGAGTCTATATGGACACAATCAACTCTTAATTACTGAAGAATCTATCGAATCCACTGACCCCTAAATCAGACTCTCCTGGAATTTTGTTTGATTTCAAATTTCTTTAAGACTAGCTTCCCTATTTTAGTAACTGTTTTTCTTTCATCATGTTTGAGATTTTATGAAAGATGTATTTTCATTGTCTAGATGGTTGACAGTGTTTTGTGGTACAATTTTATGGTGTATATTACTTGTTATATTTTTAAAATATGGCCTAGATTTTTTATTTTTTAAAATTTTCCACATTCATATTATTCAGTGAACTATAATGTAAGTCAATGATGACTGTATATATTAACTGTTAGCATGATGACATTGTCAACAAAAAGGATATTATCAGCCTCTGGCCAGTCCCTGGAGACTGCTTTTGAAATCTGTCAGGCTAAATGCAGGAAACCATTTTGTTTGCTGTACAGAATTCCTGCAATCACTGACTGTACACTGGCAACATTGTGTGTGCTGGCATTGGCCTTGCCTCTTGGGTACAATGTTTTGAACATTGCTGCCATTTAAATTCTTGAAATAGAATGGATCAGTTCCAAGTGGCATGATTGGTACAGGCAGTACAAGTTTATTAGAGAGACTGAGGTTTGCCCTTGATCCTGGAAGAACTGCTACTTAAGTCTTAAATAATCTTTATGTTGTATGAGAGCATGCAGTCTATAGCATCCATTTTACATTGATAATACTGCAATGACAAAATGCAGAATGTAGTAGCATGAACACAGAATGCATGATTTAATCTAGCCACAGGAAGCTTAACATGCTGCTGCTGGCAAAGTAAAACAAAGCCAGATCTATATTTTTATAACTATGTTCATATTTAGGCAATTTAATATTGAATGCTTTATATTAATTTGACACATCTCTGTTATGTGAAAATTATAATCTTGCCAATATATTTTTTAATCTATATTGAGATGCTTACTTTTGGCACAAGATGGCACTTTAACTTCAGAGATCCAGTGTAATCTCAGTCAGCTTTCTCAATTCAAATGGAAAACATTCAGTAGTTCATCTTTTGAAAACAGAAATCAGAGCTAGAAACAGGCAAAGAAAAACAGAATAGTTTTGTTATACAGAAGTTGTTTACATTATGATGAAAGCGAGGGTGAACTGTGGAGGTGTGAAGGCAATTGCTGCAATAATCTTTTGTTCAATGAGTTTGAAAATTAGAAATGTGAAAATTAGTTATTTTATATGTGAGCAAAGCACACCTGCAGAAATATTTTTCATTTTAAAACTCATATAGTTTCTCATCAATTTCATTTTCTTGAGTCATACCTAAGGCATTCTATTGCGAATCAAAAAAATCTCACTATTGTTTGTACTATGTTACCTCACAAGTTACTTATTGTCTAACTGCTTCCATTACTACTGCTACTGCTGCTGCTGCTTGTACGTGTGTGTGTGTGTGTGTGTGTGTGTGTGTGTGTATGTGTACTTACTTTTTTCAAGGAGTGACAATTCTGGTTGCTAGTCGATTCCTTTGGGAATTGGCTATTCTCATTTACATGCATTGTAATGTTTCTGTATCAATGCACCATATTACTGGATATCTCCGTTGTCTAGTGCTATTTAGGCATCCTCTTGGGAAGGAGGATTGAGTGGTGCTGAATTTAAGATGCATGAGCTTGTCAGAGTCATTCTTGCCCTTCTTACTTTAATATTTAGCTGAAAGCATTGCTAGCTCATGGTGTTCCTTGTTCTTCATTTTACTGAATGATTTTAGACTTGATATTTAAAATCTTTGGGACAAATTTGTCCCATCTGTACACCTGCTAATATTCATGATTGCTAAACCATTATAAGGAACAAAATAGTAAAGCAAAAAAAAAAATCTAGCATAATCAGAGTTTTATGAAATGTATACATATTTTGCTTCATTGTTTTTAAGAAGCATATAAAATAAAAGTATAGTAGAATTACAGATTAGAATTATTTAAGGGCATGTAATCACAATGACATCTTTTATTCATAGGGTGCATACATGTTTACTGAGCATTTTTATATATATTCTTTCTTTTGTAAAACAAATTTACTAAATCTTTTTTTAAATGAATGGAAATTGTATCCTGGTTTCCTCTTTTATACATATATACAAAGTTTCTGGCCTATCTGCCTCAGAGAGCTTTTTCTCTGTCTTTTTGTTAACTTCACACCTAATGTTGTGAGATTTTTTGTTTTGTCTTATTTTTGAGACAGAGTCTAGCTCTGTTGGCCAGGCTGGAGTGCACGATCTCGGCTCACTGCAGCCTCTGCCTCCCCGGTTCAAGTGATTCTCCTGCGTCAGCCTCCCGGGTAGCTGGGATTACAGGCGTCCACCACGATGCACAGCTAATTTTTGTATTTTTAGTACAGATGGGGATTTACCATGTTGGCCAATCTGCTCTCAAACTCCTGACCTCAAGGAATCCACCCACCTCTGCCTCCCAAAGGGCTGGAATTACACATGTGAACCAATGCCCCTGGCCTAGTTACAAGTTTTAAATTGCAACAACTGAATTCATTCTTGCTAATTTAAGCAGAAAGAGGTATGTGATGATACCTCATGGGCCTTGTGATGGCTAGGAAAGACAGGCTTGAATATTACACTGAGGACGAACTCATCTGCATTAGAGTCCATCACAGTACAGGACTGTTCGGTCAACAGTTGCTGCTCAGTGCTGATCACGTTGGGATGGGCATGTGGAGCAACTGAAGAAGAAGCAGATACGTTTGCCACCCTTTCAGCAAAAGATGACTCTCTCTCACAGTCATTACTTCAGGTAGCTCCCTGACGTATCTTCATTTCAGGGAGTCCGGTAGGGTTGGTAAAACTTAGATCACGTGACTGCATCCCAGCTTTACGAGAAACTGAAAAATGTAGCATTTTCCCCTTAGAAACGCACAATGTGGAAACTGTCAGTATACATAGAGGTGGTTCAATGGGCAGAGGTCCCCTTTAGGTGACTAAAAAAATGTTTTATTATTCTGCTTTTTCAGAAAGAGTATTCAGAAATTGGAACTCAGAAATTTTGAGGTTCAATTTTTATAAGGAACATCCTATCAGTCCTGAAATTGCTAACATGCTCAAAATTATAGTATTTTAATATTTAAATTATCTTTGTTGTTAAGATCGCTTGGGAAATCTCAGGACTAAGATTATTATTATGTATCAGAAATACTCATTTTAAAATGAGACTCCTGAGTTTCGTTTTAGTAGAGATGTGCTTGTCATGTATCCCTAAGGTTAGAAAAGTTTTTGGCACAAAAGCAAAATCAGTTGGCTCTAGCACCAGAACAAAAATAATAATAATTAAACAGAGCAAAACTCTTGCCAAAATGCTGGCCTTAGTATTTCAGAAGAAAGCATTATTTGAAAGAAATAATCATTTGATATTGGATCTTATAATAGTCTACAGACCCATAACTGAAACACTCCTCAGTGCTACTTACCAATTTTGGTTGATTATATGTAAATCTTAAACTGTAATCTCTTCTTAACGATTTGTTTATTCCCCTGTGTAGAGGTGGGCATTGATATCTTCTTCTCCTTTCTGGGCTTTGCAAAGTAATGTTTTCTATTGCATTACTTTACTCTTGCTTCTATGGCTAGCATAAGAAACATCATGGGAGTTAATTGATGTGGGTTATCAGACTTTTGTTAAAATTATAAACCTATGGAGTGTATGTGTCTTTTGTAGATACCTCTGTTTATTCCTTATATAGTGAAGTTTCATTATTGGCAGAAACCGAATGTGAAAAATTAATGAAAAAGGAAGTTTTCTGATTCATGAAGTTAGACGTAGAACTAGTTCAGAATATATTAAAAAATTCCTCACAGATTAGAACCAGGGCCTCAGTGCTACCAGAAATATATTTCTTTTTCTGTCTTCACTCATATTAATTTTGTATACAGTCTCTATCCACATGGCAGACACAATGATAATTGGCAAATCTAGCTTTCTATCACTCAAGTAAGTAGTTCTACAGAGAAAATGGTGTTTTACTTCTGGCAAGCATGTTTCCAAACTTAGAGAACAATATGATTGAACATATTTAGGTTACTTGCAGACAGATTAATAACAATTATCAGCAGTCTAGGGCATTAGAATTTCTGAGCTTGAATCAGATACTGTCTTTATATTCTGGGGAAGAGATTGTTCTGACTGATCACCACACTAGGACCACAAAAAATGGAGTAACTCCTCCCAAAAGAAAGAGTTACTATTCAGAACACAAAGAGTAAGAGACGACCAGCTTACCCAGTTTTCTGCCCTACACTCTCCTCTCAAATCTGTAGACATTGATGAATATTCTATTTTGCTCATACACTTTAATCTCTTCAAGTTTCACGAGCCTGAAACACTAAATAATAATATAGCAATGCTCAACATTTTACTGACCACAAACTTCTATCAGATCTGCACATACTTGAATATTTTAATAGTTTTTTTTTGGAAAAGTGTTTATAAAATGTTTATAAAGGAGAGAAGCCATATGAATTAAAGTAATAAAATACCCACCATATGAAGGAGAAAATCGGAAGTAAAGAGAATTAATTCTACAACAACTGCTTATTTCTTCCATATATAAGTATTAATGAGTTTACAGCGAATTTATGGATAGTCATTTTATTATTCCTTTTTCCACAAATATAAGATTATGTAAGGCCTCCTTGTTTACATTCCCAGAGCACTGTTTTAATGATTACATCCAAAGAAGATGGAGAAAACTTTTATTAGTACTTACTATGATGTAAGTACTAATACTTTAATTAGTAAGTAAGTACTGTGATGTCCCCCACCTACTCCCCCATCTATATGAGGCTGATCAAATGGAATATTGAATACTATTAAGGTGCTAAGTGAAGTTTAAAAATAGGTAAGTCCTTGTATTGTTTCCCTTTACTTATAGTAGTATGAAAAACTTCTCATGAGTGTATCTCATTAGGCTTGATGTCTTATAATCTAGAAATAGGAAAATGGTGAAAGAAAAAAATTTTTGAACTAATTCTAAATGTCTAGATAATATACAATGGCCTTAAAACTTTAGGAATATCACACAGAGCAAAGACTGAGTAGCTCTGTGAGATGAACGTAAGTCATTTCTATCTATTCAACAAAGGTGTATACGGTTTCAGTGCTGATGTTTGACATGGAGATTATAGGCAGTGTCAGATTATTCAAGGAATAAAGCTTCTGTATTTCACCTCTAGAATTCGGTGGGGTTTCTTTTCCAGGGAGGAGTCTAAAATTGTTTGTTTGTTTGTTTTTTTTCTATACACATTTGCTAGATATAAGCTCTCATCAGCCTTACTTGTCTGCATAAGTCATTTAGACAAATTTCTTAGATACAAAATATTCCAAAGCATTAGTTTTCAGTGGCTGGCTAACATTTTTAAAATATTGCTTGAATTATAATTACATCTAGGATATTTAATCATTTTTGTTCATAAGAAGCTCATAAATTATGCATAGACAATAATTAATGAGACGTATCACAGTATTTTCTGTGATCATTTTATTCCATGACAACCTGGCGTATAATCTTATAGGTAACATTTATAATACTCTGTGTTCCTTGTCCATGTGTCTGCATTAGGCACTTGCTTATAACACATTTTAAAACCATTTGTATAAAAGTAGTTATAGATGTTTATATGTTTAGGAGGCAAATATGAATTCAAAGTTTTCACTGAACACTAGTAGGCTTCTGTTAGAAATTTAAGAGCCAGCCATTGTGCCATGTTTACCACTGAATTTTGACCATATAATATCTAGTTTATATTAAAGTTTTAGTAAACATTTATTAACTAAATAAACCCAGATATTTATTTATCAAAAATAAAATCATAGGCATACTCAGAGTCAACCATAATGGGCTCTTTGGGCTTCTTTGCATTCTTTGGAAACTCATTATTGACACAGTGCCCAAGATTGTCATTTCTTTTTCAACTATTATTTTAGATTCAGGTGTATATGTGAAGGTTTGTGACCAAGGTATATTGCGCGATGCTGATATTTTGGGTACAAATGATCCTGTTGTTCAGGTACTGAGCATAGTACTTAGTAGTTTTTTGACCTTTGCCTTTCTCCCTCCTTGCTTAAGTAGTTCCCAATTTTTGTTATTGCTTGCCATCCTTGTATCCTTAAGTAACCAGATATTAGCCCCACTTATAAGTGAGAACAAGCATTCTTTGATTATCTGTACCTACATTAATTCGCTTAGGATAGTAACATCCAGCTGCATCAATATAGACACAAAGGGCATGATTACATTCTTTTTTATGGCTGTGTCATATTCCATGATGTATCTGTACTACATAGTTTTGTATCCAATCCACTGTTGATGGACACCTAGGTTGCGTCCATGTCTTTGCCATTGTCAATATTGCTGCAATAAATATCCAAGTGCTCTTTGTCAGAACAATTTGTTTCCATTTGGATATATACCCAGTAATGGGATTGTTGGGCCAAATGGTAGTTCTAAGTTCTTTGAGATATATATACAACCTGCTTCCACAGTGGCAGAACTAATTTACATTCCCACCAAAAATGTATAAACATTCCCTTTTCTCCACAGCTTTGTCAGCATCTGTTGTTTTCTGACTTTAATAAAAGTCATTTTGACTGATGGAAGATGGCATCTCAATGTGGTTTTGATTTGCATCTCTCTGATGATAAGTCATGTGAATCATTTTTTCATATGTTTATTGGCCACTTATATGTCCTCTTTGAGAAGTGTCTATTCATGTATTTTGCCCATTTTTGATGGCTTATTTGTTGTTGACTTGTTCAATTGCGTAAGTTTCATAGATTGTAGATATTAGACCTTTGTCAGATGAATAGTTTGAGACTATTTTCTCCCATTCTGTGGGTTGTCTTTTTACTTTGTTGCTGGTTTCTTTTTCTGTGCAGAAGCTCTTCAGTTTGATTAGATATCACTTGTCAATTTTTGTTTTTGTCACAATTGTTTTTGAGGATTTAGTTATAAATCACTTCCCAAAGCCAATGTTCAGAATGGTGTTTCGTTGTTTTTCTTTTAGGATTTTTATAGTTTGAGGCCTCACATTGAAATCTATAATGCATCTTGGGATCATTTTTGCATATAGTGAAAGGTAGTGGTCCAGTTTTATTATTCTGCATATGGATAGTCAGATATCTTAGCACGATTGGTTGAATAGGGAGTCCTTTCCTCATTGTTTATTTTTGTGAACATTGTGAAATATCTGATGGCTGTAGGTGTATGCCTTCATTCCTGGGTTCTGTCTTTTGTTCCACTGGTCTATGTGTCTGTTTTTGGACTAGTTTCATGTTGTTTTGGCTTCTGTAGCCTTATAGTTTAGTTTGAAGTGGGTAATGTGATGTTTCTAGCTTTGTTCTTTTTGCTTAAAATCGTTTGGCTATTCAGTCTCTCTTTTTTTTTTTTCATGTTCCATGTGAATTTTAGCATAGTTTTGTCTAGTTCAGTGAAATATGACACTGACATTTTTTATAGGAATAACATTAGGTTGTGGATTGATTTGGGCTATATGACCATTTAATGATATTGATTCTTCTAATCATGAGCATGGAATGTGTTTTTCATTTGTTTGTGTCATCTGTAATTTCTTTTAGCAGTGTTTTATAGTTCTTGCAGAGATCATTCACCTGCTGTATTAGCTGTATTCCTAAATATTTCATTTTTTGTGTGGCTATAAATGAAATTGTGCTCTTGTTTGGCTCTTTGCTTTAATGTTATTCATATATAGAAGTGCTACTGATTTGTATACATTGATTTTGTATCTTGAAACGTTATTAAAATTATCTGTTCCAGGACCCTTTTGGTGGAAACTTCACAATGTTCTAGGTATAGAATCATATTGTCCACAAAGACAAATAGTTTGATTTTTGTTTTGTTTTGTTTTCCAAATTAGGATACCTTTCATTTATTTCTCCTGCCTGATTGCTCTGACTTGCCCTTTTCATACTATGTTGAGTATGAGGAGTGAGAGTGGGTATCCTTGTTTTGTTTCAGTTCAGGGGCAATACTTCCACTTTTTTCCCATTTGGTATGATGTTGGGTGTGGGTTCATCACAGATGGCTCTTATTATTGTATGTTCTTTTTGATGTCTAGTTTCTTGAGGGTTTTTATCATGAAGTGGTATTGGATTTTATCAAAAGCTTTTCCCACATCTATTAAGATAATAATACAATGTATTGTTTTAATTCTGTTTATGTGTGAATCACATTTATTGATTTGTGTATTTTGAGTCAACCTGTCATGCTAGGAGTTAAGCCTACTTGCTTATGGTGAATTAATTTTTTGATGATCTGTATTTAGTTTGCTAGTATTCTGTTGAGCATTTTTGCTTATGTTCATAAGAGATATTGGTATGTAGTTTTCTTTTCTCATTGTGTGTTTGCCAGCTTTCAGTATCAGGATCATGCTGGCTTCATAGAATGAGTTAGGAGTTACTTCTCTCTATTTTTTGGAAGACATTCAAGGGTATTGGTATTATATCTTCTTTTTTATACCTGGTAGAATTCAAGCATCCAAGATTTTCCTGACAGCCATGTAGTCACTTTGGCTATAATATACCAAAATTACAGACTCCCAGAAGGAGATTAAGTGTTGCATAAATCATGTTATTTTTATAAAAACTTTATAGTTTTTATAAGTACACTCTTATCAATTAGAGAACATTTTATATCAGAGTGGTTAACTTCATCAGTCCAGTTCTCAGATGCAAACCAAGGGACAACTTTGAAGCAGTCTTTTTCAATGATAGTTTGTCAGGCCTACTGTGTTAGCCATTTTTTGCACACAAGTTCTGTCTCTTCCAAGCTTGCAACTTCATTGATTTATTTTCTGCTGTGTTGGAATTTATGGGTTTGTCCTCAATTTTTTTTTCTGACTACTATCATTACCTTTTTTATTATTTCTAAAAAGATAACATTAGATACAGGGTTTATTTTGGGTAATGAAAATGTTTCAGAATTAGTGGTGATAGCTACACCACTTTATGAACATACTAAAAATGACTGAATGGTACACATTAAGAGGTCATTTTAAGGTATATCAATTATATCTTAAGATTCAATAATATATTTTTCTTCACATGTATTTGAAAGTTTTTTTTTTTTGAGATATTGTTTGTTTAAGCAGTCCTTTGCTTATAACAATATCATTCCCTTGGCTCCAGGCTAAATAAAATTTTTCAGATGAAAATTTTTCAGGGAGAGGGGACATTTATAAAATCTGCATAGTGGTGAAATGGTGGCTTCTTTTTGTGAATTGTATTTTATATTGTACAAAGAAAATGTATGTATATTATTTAACTTTATTCCTCACAACAATCTTTGCTCATTAGGCAATTGGACAACCAAAAATATAATCTTATTAATGCTATAATGTTCAAAGGGCATGACTAGAAGTTTCTCATTTAAAGAGATTGTCATTTAGAAGACCTTAGTGCAAGAGCTTCTAAATATGGTGTCAGGAGACATCTCAGGCTCTGCACAGATTTGTGTAAATTGCTTTGAAAAAGATTAGAGATATCCCAGGTGGGTACAAAGAACAGATTATCCAGTCTGCTGGAAATGACACAATGCATTCTATCTTTTAAGGTTTTTAATTGCATAACAAACTATCTCCATACTTATTAGTAACTTAAAATAATAATCATTTTATTTTTTTCTGTGTATTTTGTGGGGAAAGGAATTGAGATGAGTACAAATGGATTATAATGCTTCCCCAAGTAGCGTGGCAGATATAATTTGGTGCAATTCTGCTGACAACTGAGCTCATCTAGAAGGTCACTGCCAGTTTCACTCAAATGCCTGATATCTTGTTAAAGACAGAAGAAATGTGTGCCCCAGATCACTCTGATCATGGTAGCAAGACATTTTAAATGGTGGCTCAAAACTCCAAAATGTAAAACAGAAGCTGTTGTTACCCTTAAAGGCCAGGCCAAGAACTTCACAGCAATAGTTTAGTTATACTCTACTACGGAAGGCAGGTACCAGCCAGCCTAGACTCAAGGACAGCCACTGTGTCTCAATGCAAGAAACGTCAAAAAAAAAAAAAAAAAAAAGAAATGTGTGTGTCAAAAAAAAAAGAAATCATCGCACAGATGATTTTGTGAGTTTATGCTTGCCTTTATGGTGAAAACCTGATGACTAGCTCTTCAGACATTCAGCAGTAGCCCTGTGATTTGATAACCTAGGAATTTTCTGGCATGTATTTGGTGAGTAACAGGATAAGATAACATAAAATTGGCCAGGAAATCCCCAGGGTGATTGCTAAGATAAACCTTTATTTTTTTATTATTATTTTTTTATTGCACTTTAGATTCTGGGGTACATGTGCAGATCATGCAGCATTGTTACATAGGTACATACATGGCAATGTGGTTGGCTGCTTCTATCCCCCCCATCACCTATATCTGGCATTTCTCCCCATGTTATCCTTCACCAACCTCCCTACCTCCCACTGTCCCACCCCTAGGTCCCCCTAACAGACCCGAGTGTGTGAATTCCCCTCCCTGTGTCCATGTGTTCTCATTGTTCATCACCCACCTATGAGTGAGAACATGCGGTGTTTGATTTCAAGCCTCTCACTTCTGCTCTTCATTATTGAACACAGACATTTCTTACGAGGCATTCATATGAACCCATCAGTGAAAATTTAGAATGAACAATTCAGTACATTCTTCCTGGTAGCTAGGCTCAAAAATTAAAGGTTTATCAAACATAAGGTTAGACATACTTTTTGCTTCAAAAAGCCATCCCCCTTCCTAGTGAGTGCAGGATTAGTTTAGCACACTGACCTCTTTAGCACACTGAGCTCCAGAATACATGAAAAAAGATTTAATATATTGTAAAGGTGTGAGAAAAGTGAAGGTCAGAGATTTCAAATCCATGAAAATGAAAATTCCAGGCAAAAGCAAAAACGGTAGGATTTAAGTTTTATGGTGTCTGGGGCAGGCATTTGTATAGAAAATTGTTCTGAAAGAGCAGCATGAGGAAGGAAGACAAACTTTATTTACTTTACACTTTTAACTAGGACATTCTCCAGCTAAAGAGTTGAAATAAAACACCATGAATTAGTTTAAGTATTTCCATGCTCCTACTTTTCACTTAATAAATGGGAATATAATCTTTAAATCTGCCATATGTTAGGAGTCTCAAACCCTTCAGCATCAGTGAATATTGTCTAATTATTGATGTAACTGGTCATTGACTATGAATATTCTATGTGTTATTAAAATATTCCCAATATTGATTTGCTGTGTAATTTATTTAATACGTATTGAACACTTACTTAGTGCAAGGCCTTGGAAAATAAAGTTTTAAAAGACTTGAAGTTAGAAATTTAAAATGAATATAAGTTAGTAAAAAATTTCAGTATCATTTTTTTTCCTTATCTTTTCATTTTTGTAACATAATTAGAATTTTGTTGTTGATTTTATAAGGAATCTTTTGTCCTTCTTCAAAAAGTTTCCAATCCATTAGAGAGACCTAGATTTCATGGCCGATACCTGGGAATATGAAAATTGTACTTGCCCAAGGTGCCAGAATACTGTCATGCAGTGTTTGTTGGCTTTTAAAAATAAACATTGTCATGTCCAAATAAGTGAAAAAAAATAGGTACCCCTGCTGTACTTCCAGCTTCTTCTCTGTTTGCTGTGCAGAAGCTCTCTGCCTGAGGTTGAAACACTGAATGGTTCTCACATACTTCTAAATGCATTCCTTGCTGTGAAGCAGGATGGAAACTGAATGTTTCTTATGGTCTAAATTTCCTTGCGATATTAGGAACTTTTCTTTTTTTCCTAAAGGCCATGATAAAAAGTAAACAAAGAAATAAGGCACATCTTTAAGCATGCTCCATGTTGTAGACCGCCTACGCTATGTCTCTAAGAATCTGTGACAATACTGTGTTTCTTGAAAAGTTTTCTTGATGTTCCATCCAAGCTTTATTCACTCAGATTCGATTACAGTATTCAACTTCATGTTCCATGTATCACTCATAACAATATTTTAATCTCCTCTATGTTCCACACATTCTTAGAGGCCACTGAGTTATTATTTCATATCAAAGTTTAGTTGTTGGTATCCAGAAAGCAGAGACGCAGAGATAGGCTTTACCAAAGAACGTTGCTGTACATTCGAGAACCATAGTTTCAGAGCTAAAAATATAAATACCTTCAAAATATAATTCAAAAATCTCTTCAACCATAAGAGTCATTACACACACAAAAATAGAAATAATGAACCAAGAATTAAAATTGCTAAAATCTCTATGTGCAAAATCTAACATCAGTTTAATACAATGATGAATAATTGACGCAACAAAAGGTAAGGCTGAGGTTATTAAATGTCTAAAATCTCTATAGAGAATCTAGTTTCATTTTCATGATTTCTAGTCCAAAAGAAAATGTAGAGTATTTGGAACTAATTAAAAATCTTGAAAGTATAAATAATTTGCATTTAATTATTGATGTAAGTGATCCTTGGCTATGCAATATTGCCCTACACTACTGCATCAACAAAATGTTGAGAATATGAAGACATGAGTTGGAAAAAGCAGCAAGTTCTGGTGGTAAAAGTACTGTAGGATAAAAGAAGTACTGCTTCTCTCTGAACCTACTTCCTGTTCTCCCCCAGCTACCCATATTTACAACAGCCAAGTTTCCAGGAGGCTTACAAAGTTCTAGTTCAATTTCAGACATGTGCCAATATAAAGGAAATATATCTTTAAGAAGATCAGCCATGAGTGTTACATCGGTTTCTGGAAACTGCAGACTCTCTACAAACTGCAGTTAATATTGTTTATCAAGGAACTCAAATTGATTTGAAACAAGAGGGGCTAGAAATTAGTTAGACTCCCAGAGACAGAATCAGATAAGGTTTACAATATCCATCTGAATTTCAGAATTACAGAAAGTTTGAAAATTTGTAGATAGTCAAAAGATTCAAGGATTATGATGCCCAATATTTATTCACTGATTTAAAATAATTCTACAAATATTTCTTGTGCCAGTCACTGTGCTAAGTACGAAGGATAAAGTAGTAACAAAAATGGTTCCTCTGTTTAATTTTATGTTCTCATCAGAGACAGAGGCACTGAAAATGGATATAAATAAATTACCACTTTAATATATGATATAAAACAAAAAATATAGCAAGCTCTTTGAGACTAAAATAGATATGTTTTCTTCCACTTAGCTGTGGAGTTGAGGAAGAGAAGGTAAACCAGGAAATGCTGCTGATGCTGTGAAACATCACAGATCAATTGCCTTTCAGGTGACAACCCCAAGACATGAGTAGTAGCTGCCTTTTTCTCTGCCGTATTTGCAGAGTTCTTGTTGTATCACCAACCAAGCCAGATTTCCTGGGTGCTGGAGAGTTGACTGGCTGACTACTGTGTATATCCACAGCAGACTTAAGAAAGAGGAGAAAATTACATCACTGGTTTAATCCACAAAGGAAATTTGAATTTCTCTTGGAGAACATTTTTACAAGGCACAATATGTGATTGTAGTGATGAGTGAGTTTTTTGAAGGCTGTCATTTTCTCCAAACTACTTCTATATCCGCCTTCATGATTTTTTTCTATTAGCACTGCTCATTCTCAAGTTTATCTGTTTTTCTTATGTGCTTCTTTATTATTATCAATGAAAAACGGCATAGTAATATTTCTTATGTATTCATAAAATATTCAGGTTTTGCTGCTGTTAAAAATACCGTGTAGATATTCTGGCCTCTTGTCAAAAGTTAATTTTCAAGACATTTTTAAGGTCAATACAACTGTTAAACTGTTTAAATAGCCATCATCACCCTTTTAAATTAATCTAAGGCACTAGTCAGAATAGCATACTACTTTTGTATATGATCTCAATCTCTCTTTAAATTGGTGAAAAAATAGTTTTGAGGCATTCTGTAATGTAACTAGGTTATAGGTTCAAATTTTGAATAAAACAATGTTAAAATATGTATATTTCTCTCTTAATATTTAAAGTTTCAAAGTCTCCCTCATTATATGCTATGTTTTTATCCTTCTCTTCAGTACATGTAATTAACATTTCTAGCTGAAGTGGAAATAGGAAATTGTCATGGCTAAATTGCTTCTTGTTAAGTCACTTTCCATTGCAATGTGTGTAATGAAATTTCAGTGTGCTCAATAATTTCCAGGAACAAGAACCACTTTGTTTTTTATCCATTCTCTTTAAAACTACTGCTTTGTTTAATCATAAGGTGGCTGAACATAGGTTCAAAAGCTGTCCCAAGTATCTTCGAAGTCACTGGTGTGTAGAAATAAAATATACACTTTGAAGTTATTTTAAAATACAAAATACTGACTTTAAAGGTCCTAATACTTTTGTGACATAAAAATGATATAAATGATATTTACATGATATTTAGACTTCTTTGAAATTCACCAATAAACATAGCTAGATTTCTACGTTGTGGAAGCCATCTGAAATATACATTTAGGCTCTTATGCGTGAACTATTAATATATTTGTTGTGGTTTAAATCTTTATAACTACAGTATTCATCCTGAAAAACACTATTCTGCTAACACCTAATCAGAATGATTCTGCTTTAATTGTACAATTAAGGTTCCTATTTGATCCATCACCCTCATGCTTACTGGAGCTGGGCAGGACATGCTTCAGTTTGTCCAGGTTTATCAGCCCTTACTCTACTTTTCTCACTCCAGCCTCATTAGCTAGGTGATTTTGGGCAAGTCTGCTAACCTCCCTGGACCTCAATGACATCTTCTATATGAGGAAGAAGTTGGAATAGAAGCTATCTAAATTATAATCTAATACTGATGTTCTGTGATGAATAGCTGCCTTTTAGTTAATAGTGAAACTCTCTCAGTACTCTGATTCTAAACAATTACTTTACTTAACTTAATTTGAATAAAATGATCACAGCCTTAACGGCATGTTAAGCTTAGCTGTATTTTTTTTTAAAGTATAGCTTCATAATATCTCAGTAAGATATAAATTAGAAAACTTGGTAAACAACATTAGCTCATTAAGGTAGTATTTCAATTTTCTGAATATAGAAAATGTATAGTTCTTCAATCCAAATAATTGGCATGCTCATATGAAACTAATTTATTCACATGAATCATAGGAGTTCTTTGTATCACATTTGTTCACCCTACTCTACTCCAGAAGTTGAACAATAGAGCAATACATTAAGGAGCTAAGTGACACCTAAAATATCCTGAACACTTCATAAAGCTTTATTTAAGAACTTTATTGGGCCCAAAGGTGAAGCTTCATGCATTTTCTCCTAAAATGTCAACATTAGAACTTGCCAATAAATATATTTGGGTTCTTAAAGCTTAACTAGCCAGACACAGGAAAATAATAACCCATAATGATCTGCCCTGCATTGTAAAAGAGACCTTTCCGAGGGAAGGCTCAGAGTGAGGCAAGAATAGGATGAGGGAGTGAGAGAGTGAGAGAGACAGAGATCAGGAGGAGAGAGGGAGAGAAAGAAACAGAAAAAGAGAGAGAGAGAGAATTGTCCATGTTACAGATACACAAATTGAGGCTCTGAGAATAAGTGACTTTCCTCATCAGAGTATTAAGAAGGTATAAGAATGATCCGGTTAGCAATAAATCTGGTCCTTTTCACTTCCACACACTCTTGCTCTTGCAGACCTGTCTCATAGGCACGAGACATAGACACATGTTGATGTGTACTTCACGGCCACTAAGTGAGTCTCCACTTTGTACTTTGATGCTTCCTAACCATTTATAAAGAGAACAAAAATCTCAGTGTAAGACAGAATGAGGGAATCAGTATAATTTTAGGACATATGAATATGCAAAAACAGATATACTCAAATAAGAGTGTTCAAATTTATTGAGCTTACAGTTTATTTAAAAACAAAATGTATTTTGTAATAAATTTTCATGTGGGAATCTGGATATCAATACTCTAAACTCTAGTTTGTCTTCTGATAAGCGTCATTAGGCAATACATTAGACCTTCCTGAGCACTATAGCACCTTCATTAAAGGCATCGTTGAAGGTGGGCTTGCATTGTACATTTTCCACCCCATCTCCATTCCCCAACAAGTTATTTCGCTGGAAAGCATACAGTCGCTGATTGGGGTTATGGCTAGACCAATATGAGCCAGGCATAGGCTGATGCACAGTTGCAGTGATTTAACTGCTTTGTTGTGCAGTGCTGAACAAGCCTAGTAATACATTCTGTCAGATTCCTTGGAAGGAAAAGTAGTTGCCCCAAGCCATAGAGCTCACTAATAAGTAACACCACCTATTTGTTTCATTAGGTTAACAGCCTCCCCTTTAGCAAACTGAAGGTGGAGAAGCATACTATGAGACCCCTTACAAGCTGAAGACATGTTTTTATTAAATCCTTTTAGTATGTAAATAGTGACTTTAAAGAACAGCCAAGATAAAATGTATTTAAGTTGAATTGCACTTCTCAGTGAACAAAGTTGTGGCAATCTTGTCTCAGAAAAATGTCCCAGTAAATTTGTATTCATAAGAGTACTCTTTTTTACTTAATAACATTTATATGTACTTATAGATATTATAATTTATTTATGTAATATGTATATATTTGATTTAAATTTATATTAGTTTTATTATAAACTATCTTGAAACTGTGGATTAAATATGACACCATTTAATTTTAACTTCAATTAACTTGCATTGCAATATTATCTTGATATAATTTAGGAACAGGATTATGTTATAATAAAATGACTGAGTTGAGTGACTGTTAAGAGAAATAGCAACAGGCACAAAGAGGAAGAATAAAGAAAACCACCCATATTTACATTAGACAGAAGAATTATCTGGTTTTAGTATTTGCTATTTTGTTTCGAAAAATATCTTAAGTCATGACTTTTTCATAAGAATTAAGAATGCTTTAAATAAAGGAGCTATAATAGGATGAAGGTAACACTCTGATGGATGCCAAACAGAGATTTAGGAAAAGTCTAGATTTTAATCAAGAAGATTGCATTTTAAGGAATACCTTGGAAGAGCTGCTCACTATTGACTGAAAATGTTGTGACTTCACTTTTACTGATAGGCCCATTAAATTTTTGCTGTCAGTACTCATGATCCCTGCCTAGGTTATAGTTTAATAGCATGAGCTTTTAGAAGTTCCACTTGTATGAAAAATAAAATTGGGAACAGTGTGATGTTTTTCTTTTCTTTCTTTTTTTTTCTTTTCTTTTCTTTTCTTTTTTTTTTTTTTGGAGATGGAGTCTTGCTCTGTTGCCCAGGCTGGAGCGAAGTGGCTCCATCTTGGCTCACTGCAAACTCTGCCTCCTGGGTTCAAGCAATTCTCATGCCTCAGCCTCCCGAGTAGCTGGGATTACGGGAGCCTGCCACCATGCACAGCTAATTTTTGTATTTTTAGTAGAGATGTGGTCTCAGCATTTTAGTCAGGCTGGTCTTGAACTCCTGCCCTCAAGTGATCCACCCACCTCAACCTCCCAAAGTTCTGGGATTACAGGTGTGAAACACTGCACCTAGCCTTATGTTTTTCTTTTTAATCTAGAATATAAACAAGAAAACTAGAATGTATGACTGCTTATTTTATTAAACACTGAAAAATATTCTAGATATATAGAAAGTTATTAGAAATAAAAATAATTTAATTATAGAGAATATAAGGTTTTTAAATAATTTTCATTTTAGAGATGAAACATCATCCTTTTAAGAAAGTACCATTCTCAGAAAAAAACATACTGATAATCTAATGCTCTGTTACAATATGAGTTAAGGTAAGGTATATGTGCAAGCCAATATATTATTTAGTATAAATTATAGTGTTGGTATAAGTAGTTAGGTAGACATGAGCAGGGCAGGAGAGGGCCTTCCCCAACCATCCAGGAATGTCAGGTGACCATCAGATGATGGTCAGGCAGTTATTAAACTGTCTGTCTAAAATAATAATTGTTTGCAGCCAGTGCCAGGGAAATGCAGCCTCCCAGTAGATAGAAAACACGCAAAGTGGTGATCAGTAGCTTTTCCATAAGATCTCAGGAATTGAGTGAGTGAGCTCAAGCATGTGTCCTAAGAGGAAAAATGGCAGAATTTAACTGGTATACGACTCTCCTCTAGAAACTGTTGACTAGTATGGGAAGAATGCCTAAAGTGAACATGTGTGCAACTTTCAGAGACACACTGCACGTGTGGCCCCTCCCAAACCTGGCAGACCACTATGCATGCAGACAGCCCATTCCAAGGTAAAAATCAGGAGAGAGATAACACAACCCTGGGAGCATGCCAACATATCAGACCCCAGGTCAAATATCAAACCACATAGTTGAAACTCTCAGGTCATCAGCTTGGTCTTCTTCCCAGTGTACTTCTTCTCTTTCTTGCTCTAAAAGTTTTTAATAAACGTTCACTTCTGCTCTGAAACTTGCCTTGGCCTCTCACTTTGCCTTGTGTCCCTCGGTCAAATTATTTCTTTTGAGGAGTCAGGAATTGAGGTTGCTGCGGACCCATACAAATTTGCCGCTGCTAAAAATAGAATCACAAAATGACATGAAATCTTGATATTTATCAATAATTTCTTTTATTGATGCATCAAGTTTATTCTTAGGCACTTCTGGAAAAGAAGATTAATTATTTAGATAATACAACTCTTATATTTGAATGCCATCTTTAAGGAGATTCCTCATAATGTTAATGCTAAATATTTCTGCTGTGGGTTATAATGTTGAAGGAGAAGAATTTTGAATAGAATATATTAAGCATACTGAAGTTTAAATAATATTTTTCAAATAAGTAACAATCTGAGGGTTTTTTTTCCATACAAAAGAGAACCAAAATAATGAGGGCGATATAAAGGGAGATGTGTATATAAATACCGAATGGCATACATAGAAGAGAGAGAAAATCAAAGCAAAGGGCTGGTATACATATGCATAGCATAACATATATATAATATATAGAATATTGCTATTACTTTGCCATTGTTTTGATTGTTTAGTGATGTATTTATTACTTTTTTATTTAGCAAATACATTTTCTAACAGTTACATACTATAGGTTACTTATATTTAATATATTTATCCTTTATTTTCTTTCCTGCTTTTTTTCTATCTCACATTGTTCCCAAAAGGTACTTTCATTTTTCCACAGGAAATAAAAATAGAAAAATTAATATAAGAAACAATGTATTTAAATAGCTTTCTCAAAGGTAATTTTTTAAAGCTTAGAGAAAAAATATTAAAAAGCAAATGGAATATTAGAACAATAAGAAAAAAAACTTTTAAAATGTTGTAGTAATTTTGTATTGAATTAGTAGAGAAATAAAAGCATATACAAGTTGAATTTAATACTACCAGGACATAACTAAACAGCTTAGCCTAGAGGCAAGAATAGGAGACCATACAATGTGTGTAAATGGAAAAATCTAAATGATTTATCTCACTGCCACAAACGTGACGATCAGGCCTGCCTGAAACACTGAATAGCTGAGGATTCCAGTGATTCAAGTAAAAAGTGGCTAAACAAATAAATGGCTAAATGAATTAGAAAACAAACAGAATTGGGAAAAAAACACCTTAAAATTCATATGGAACCACAAGAGAGCCTGCATAGCCAAGACAATCCTAAGGAAAAAAAAAAAAAAAAAGCCGGAGGCATCACACTGACTTCAAACTATATGACAAAGCTACAGTAATCAAAACAGAGATATAGATCAATGGAACAAAGAGAGGCTTCAGAAGTAACACAACACATCTACAACCATTTGATGTTTTACAAACCTGACAAAAACAAGCAATTGGGAAAGGATTCCCTATTTAATAAACAATGTTGGGAAAACTGAATAGCTATATACAGAATGCTGAAACTGGGTCCCTTCCTTGCACCTTATACAAAAATTAACTCCAGATGGATTAAATATTTAAACATAATACCTAACACCATAAAAACCCTAGAAGAAAACCTAGGCAGTATCTTTCAGGACATAGGCATAGGCAAGGACTTCATGACTAAAACACCAAAAGCAATGGCAACAAAAGACAAAATAGACAAATGGGATCTAATTAACCTTAAGAGCTTCTGCATAGCAAAAGAAATAATCATTAGAGTGAACCAGCAACCAATAGAATGGGAAAAATTTTCAAAATCTACTCATCTAACAAAGGGCTAAATAACCAGAATCTAAAAAGAACTTAAATAAATTTAAAAGAAAAAAAAATCCCATCAAAAAAGTGGCCAAAGGATATGAACAGACACTTCTCAAAAGAAGACATTTTTGCAACCACAAAAGTTAAAAAAAACTTATCATCACTGTCATTAGAGAAATGCAAATCAAAACCACATTGAGATACCAGCTCACGCCAGATAGAATAGCGATCGTTAAAAAAATCAGGAGACAACAGATGCTGGAGAGGATGTGGAGAAATAGGAATACTTTTACACTGTTGTTGGAAGTGTAAATTACTTCAATCATTGTGGAAGACTGTGGCGATTACTCAAGGATCTAGAACTAGAAATGCCATTTGACCCAGCAATCTTATTACTGGGTATATACCCAAAGGATTATAAAACATTCAACTATAAAGACAAACATGCAATATATGTTTATTGTGGCACTGTTTACAATAGCAAAGACTTGGAATCAAGGCAAATGCCCATCAAAGATAGACTGGATAAAGAAAATTTGGCACATATGCATCATGAACTGCTATGCAGCCATAAAAAGGATGAGTTCATGTCCTTTGCAGGGACAGGGTTAAAGATGGAAACCATCATTCTCAGCAAACTGACACTAGAACAGAAAAACAAACATTGCATATTCTCACTCATAAGTGAGTACTGCACAATGATAACACATGGACACGGGGGAGGGGGAGCATCACACACCGAAGCCTGTCTGAGGGTGGGGTGTTAGGCGAGGGATAGCAGGTGGTGGGGGGGGTTGGAGAGGGCTAATAGAATAAATAGCTAATGTAGATGATGGGGGGATGGATGCAGCAAACCACTATGGTATGTGTATACCTATGTAACAAACCTGCATATTCTGCACATGTACCCCAGAACTTAAAGTATAATAATAATTAAAAAAAGAAAACAGACAAATAAGTGTAATCCAAGTATATGCTGCCTATAAGGGTATACCAGGATTACTAGAGACCTGCCAAACCATGTACAGTAAAATTCATTTATGTGTTTTATGAGATCTTTGTTATCATACATAGGAGTCAGTACTCATAAAACAGTGATAAGAAAAACTGTTTCTGTTCATGGCAGATATTACTTCCTTCACTGCCACTGCTTTGTCAGCTCAGCAGACATCCCTCAACTCCATGAGGAAGGGTATTTAAAACAACAGATTGTTCTAGACTTTAATTGCCTGACAGAATTGCTCCGACCCACTGGGAGGAGTGTGTGTAGTTATGAATATCTCCTGCTGGATCAGTGTCTCAAGAATTATAAAGACAAGTCAAAGAGATTTTCCAGTCTGCAGACCCACTTGCTACAGTGAGACTATTAGAAGAATCAGTTATTGATCTCTGTAGCCACCTTTTACCTGAATCACTGGAATCCTGAGCTATTCACTGTTACACACAGTGAATTTGATGACCTATTGGAAAATTCAATCTAATAATTTAAGTAATTATTGATAGATAAGACTTACTATTTTCATTTTGTTAATTATTTCTGGCTGTTTATGATAGCTTTTGTACTTCTCTCCTGCTCTGTTGGCATCTGCCCTTATTATTTGATGACTTTGTGTTCATTGATTCCTTGCCTTTTGTCTTTTGTGTTGGCCACAGTTGGTTTTCTTTTCGAATACTTTGAGGCTTACCTGAAACATCATATGGTTTAAACAACTCATTTCAAGCTGCTAGTAATTTAACTTAAGCCACATATGAAGGGTCTACACTTTAACTTCTCTTTCCACGTTGTTTGTTATTGATATCCTAATTGAGATCCTTTTATAGTGAATAAATTAGAAAGTTATTGTAGCTATAGTTATTTTTAATGCCTTTCTTTTAAACTTTTATACTACAATCAAAAGTGATATGCGGACCATCATTACAGTGTTAGAAGATTCTGAATTTTACTATGTTCACATCTTTTGAGTGAGTTGTGTGCATTCATACATTTCACTGTTGTTGTGATCATCTTCCTTTAACTTAAGAACTTCCTTTAGCTTCTGGTGAAGCAGATCTAGTGGAAAAAAAAGAAAAAAAAATCCTCCCTGACATTTTGTTCGAAAGTCTTTATCTCTCTATCATTTCTGAAAAAGGGATTTTCTAGGTACAGTTTGTGTTTGGCAGGTTTTTTTTTTTTCTCTCATATCTTTAAATGTTACCTCCTACTCACTCTATGTCTGCAAGCAGATTTCTGCTGAGAAATCTGCTCACAGCCTCCTGGAGGCTTCTTTTTATGTTATGGGTCACTTTTTTCTTGTTACTTTTAAAATTTTCTTTGGGATTTTGAGAACTTTTTATACTTTATGTTGGTGAAGTTATGTTTAATTTGTTCAGAATTCTCTGAGACTAATGAATCTCAATGTTCATTTCCCTCTCCAAATTGGGAAAACTTTCTGTCATGTTTACCTCAGTATGTTTTCTGTCATTGTTTTTTCTTTCTCTGCTCATTCTGGGACTCCCATAATGTGTATGTGTATTTATATTATATATATAATATATATATATATATATATAAAATACATATATCACTCCATTGTGTTCTTAAGTTCCAGAATTTCTCTTTTCGTTCTTTTTTATGGGGCTTTATCTTTGTTGAACTTCTCATTATTTTCATGTTTTGTTTTCCTGAATTTATTCAGTTACCAATGAGTATTGTCTTACAGCTCACTGAGCTTCTTTAAGATGATTATCTTGAAATATTTGTCAGGAAGCTCATAGATTTCCATAGGGTCAGTTACTGGAGCTTCGTTTTCTTTCCTGTTGCCACATTTCCCTGACTATTTATGATTCTGTGTTTCTGTATTGATGTCTATTCTTTAAAGAGTAAGCATCTCTTTCTGTGTTTAAAATTGGCCTTGGCAGGAAAATCCTGTCAGCATTCAGCCCGTCCAGAGATTTTGAGTGGGCTGACTAGAGATCTGTGAGCAGACTTCCTAGTGGAATCCTTGGGCAGACTGGTCTAGTGCCTATGTCACTTTGTGTGAGCAGGTCTTGTGCCTAGGTCCATAGAGGTTAGCCTGTTGCCTGGGTCTGTGGTGGTAGTAACAGAGCCTGAGTCCATGGAGATAGGTAGGGAACCTGGGTTGGCAAGGACCAGAAAGATAGTAGAGTCCCATGGGGTGATCCTGGCTGCTGAGTTTGTGGGAGGAGGCACTGAGACTTGGTCAAGTCAGCCCAGCCTGAGGTGTGGGTTTATGGAGTCAGATGTGGCAGTAGGGCATTTATTGAGTCTTAGTCTTCAAGGACTGGGTTGCCACTGGGGCAAACCTTGTACCTTGACCGACGAAGGTAGGTGAGGACCTGATTCCATGAAAATGCCCTGATGCCTGTGTCTTCAAGTGCAGGCATGGTGCCTGAAGTCATGGGGACTGACCTAGGGCCTAGAAAAGAAGGAAGGAGTAATGAAAGCAAATGTTTTTCCTACTCTCATCAATTTGTATTTTCTTAACTAGTGCTTTAGGGATGATGTTTAAAATTTATTTTTCTAAGGAGTGAGCACTGGAAACTGTTATTCCACCATCTTGCTTATGTCACTTCCTTTAAAATAATCTTTAAAATGTATTGAATTACATTATATTATAAATATATTGCACTGCAATTAGCTCTTCAGAATAGTTGAAGACAGTCCATGGACAGGTACTTCCATTCCAGCAGGAAATCTTTTGAGTGTTGCTTTAAAAAAACTATAATTCACCTTGTCACCTGTTTACAAATTAGTTCAACACGTGGCAATATGTGAGAAGCTAATGCTTTAAATCATGCTGATTAAATAGATGACCAGCTCAGTTCTAATGAGCATTAATTTCATTCCAAAATACAAGATGATGGAAAAAGAAACAATTTTCTATGTCATTACAACTACAGCGAAATATAACATGATTGCTCATCACATACTTGAGTCTAGTTAATGCTCTTTTATCAAGTGCAGTTTCTAATATCAAACAGCAAATGTTTTATGAAAGTTCAAATTATGTATACTTTTACATTCTTGATTCTAAATTAATAAATTTTAGGTTGTGTTAAAGTTATCACCGTGGAAAAGAATTCTGATCATTTTTTATTTTAATAGCAAAATAAGTATAAACTACTTATTGGAAAATGTAAAATGTTATTTGCCATTAAGTTTTACTAAGAATAGATTTATTCTATAATAGGTAACTCATAGGAAATTCAATATCCTCATAAATACTAATACAAGGGACATATATTTGTTTGCTGACAGCTTAACCTTCAGATAGAAAAATATACATATTCTATCATAAGAAGTCAAGAAAATTTTATTCCAGCCTTAAGTCACCATGTTTTTCTTTATGTAATGGTAACAGCAATACAGTTGAAGGACATAAGGAATATACGCACACCATTATACCCATCAATCAGGGCAACTGTTGTTTTTCTAACTTGAACTCTCAGAATGTCAAAGTTTCATCAAATTCAATTATAATAGTATAAAGTTACTGACTACAGTGGTATTTGTTTTTTACAAAGGTTTTTTTTTTTTTTTTTTTTGGCGAAGAGTGACAGAAGTATTAATATGTTATTTTTTTTGAATTGATATGAAAACTGTAAAAATAGAACCTGGTAAATAAAAAATTCAAATTGAACATTGAAAGAAATCTTTATTTTTTAAGCTTAATTGTTCCTTCAGCCTCATCATGAAATGCCACTTGTATTAAAGCAGATCTGGAGGAGCCATATATATGCATATGTATATTTATTTGCACGTATATTTTGTGTAGATTGTTTAACACACACATTCCATAAACAAAAATAGAGGTAAAGAAAGATTTTTGTCTTTTTGAAACATAGAAAAATCAAATACTAGTGACAAAACAAGCTTAGAAATCTATAATGACTATAGAGCAGGGAAAATTTTACATAATTCCAGTAAAAATGCTATGCTGTCAAAGGCAAAGGAAATATGAAGGGGCAGAGATAATGGTAGAAAATAAGAACAGCATTCCTTATGAATAACTTGGGCATCAAAAAGTGGTCCTTAATTGTAAGATGAGATTTGATCCTTGGCATAATGAAAGAAGTATATAACTAAGGTGCTTACAGAGTGTTTCAGAGAAAATGACCTGTGTCTAAGAGCAAATATGGAACTCCATCAACTTTCATAAATAATAAATTCAGAATAAACTTATTTTCTGGTTAAAAGTGAATTGTAAATTAATATAATATTATAAGTAAATCAATTTAAAAAATATATTTTTAAAATCCTCAGATCTCCAAGACAGGCAGATCACTTAAGCCAGGAGTTCAAGACAAGCCCAGCCAACATGGCAAAACACTGTCTCTATGGAAAACACACACACACACACACAGACACACACACACACACACACACACACACACACACAAATTAGCTACTTGTGGTGAGAAAATGGCTGTAATCCCAGATACTTGGGTGGCTAAGGCATGAGAATCATTTGAACTTGAGAGGCGGAAGGTGCAGTGAGCTGAGATGGTGCCACTGTATTCTAGCCCAGGTGACAGAGACTGTGACTCAAAATACATACATACATATGTACCTACATACACACAAAATAAACAACGAAAAACCCCTCAGATCTATATATAATAGGGTAGTAAGCACTTTTTTCATTACCCTGTTAGGTGTATTGGCTGAAGTCCTACAATTAGACTGATAAAAGCCCTCTTAGGGCTTCAGCCAATACACCTAAGAGGGTAATGAAAAAACGTATATACTAAAAAATAGTATATACTTTTTATACACAAGTGCCTTCACAGAGAAGAAGACCCACAAAAGCAATAGACATGAGAACTTATATACTATTTTTCACAAAGTACAATACATTGTGGAGATGTGACAAATCAAAGTAAAGGATTTGGGGCTTCCAAGGGCAGCAAACTGTGGGAAGGTAAATATACAGTGAAAACTAATGGAATAATAGGACTATCTTAGCAAGCTTTGTTTGTGAAAGACCATCTCTGTATTAACTTTCTGTGCTCTTCATAGCCATATACCATCCCTGAAAGAGAGTATTTACATCAGTCCTTGTCTGTAAGGAGTTTCTTCTTTTAGGCAGATAAGGGGAGATTTGGCAAGGCTTCTTCCTGCATCTCTTAAATCTTGAATGTCTTCAGCTCAAAATAATCATTATGCTAAAGTGAAATATTTTGGGTGTTGTAGGTATAGATGTAGAGATAGAGAAGAAATGGAGACATAGATATTTTACCATCTTAATCATTGTTAATCTATAATTCAGTAGTGTTAAGTATATTAACATGGGTCATGAAACAGATCTCAAGAACATTTTCATCTTGCAAATCTGAAACCATGTAGCCATTAAACCGCAACTCTTATTTGTCCCCTTCCCTGAGACATTAGTAATCACTGTTATACTTTTAACCTCTGTGATACTTTAGGTATTTCAAATAGGTGAAATTGTACTTTATTTGTCTTTTCATGACTAGTTTATTTTACTAAACATAATGTCTTCATTTTTCATATTTGAGCATGTGACCGAATTTTCTTCCTTTTTAAGACAATAATATTCCTTAGTATGCATATACCACATTTCATTTGTCTCTTCATCCATTAATGGATACTAGAATTGCTTTCACCTCTTGATAATTGTGAATGGTGTTATTGTTAATATGATATGCATTCATCTCTTTGAGATCATGCTTTCATACTGCTGGCTATGTACCCAGAAATAAATTTGCAGAATAGAGAACCCAGAAACAAATTCATACACTTACAGTGAACTCATTTTTGAAAAAGGTGCCAAGAACATATGTTAGGGAAAAGATAGTCTCTTCAATAAATGGTACTGGGAAAACTGAAAATATGTATATGTATATGTATATGTGTATATATACATATATATATATATATGCATAAAAATGGAACTATCCCCTTATCTCTTACCATACTCAAAAATCAATCTAAGACCTCAAAGCAGGAAACTCCTACAAGAAAATATTGGAGAAAATCTCCAAGACATTGGTCTTGGCAAAAAATGTTTGAGCAATAAGCCATAAGCACAGGCAACCAAAGCAAAAATAAGCAAATGAAATTGCATCAACTTAAAAAGCTTCTTCATAGCAAAGGAAATGATGTAAATAATAAAGAGACAACGCATAAAATGGGAGAAAATATTTACATTCTATCCATCTGCATTCTCTATTCTGTTACATTGACGTAAGTGCCTGTTTTTATGCTAGTAACATGCAGTCTTGGTTATTGCAGCACTGTAGTATAACTTGAAATCAGGTAATATGATTTTTTCAGTTTTGTTTTTCTTCCTTGGGATAACTTTGGCTATTCTGGGTCTTTTGTTGTTCCACGTAAATTTTAGAATTTTTTTCCTATTTCTGTGAAGAATGTAATTGGTATTTTGATAGAGATTGCATTGAATCTGTAAATTGCTTTGGGTAGTATGGACATTTAATATTCACTCTTTCAATTCATGAACATGGAATATATTTTTCATTTTTTTGTGTCCTCTTCAATTCCCTTTATCAGTGTTTTATAGTTTTCATTATAAGATTCTTTCACTTCTTTGGTTAATTTAATTGTATTTGTAGCTATTGTAAATTGGATTACTTACTTTTTTTGAGACATTTTCTCACTCTGTCACCTAGGCTGGGGTGTGGTGCCATGAACATGGCTCAGTGCAACGTCAACTTCATGTACTTAAGTGATCCTCCTACCTTTCGATCTCCCCAGTACCTGGGAATATAGTCATGCACCACACTGCCTGGGAAATGTTTGTAGTTTTGTATGTATTTTTTTCTATAGATGAGTTTTACCATGTTTTCCAGGCTGGTCTCAAATTCCTGGTATCAAGCAATCCACCTGCCTTGGCCTTCCAAAGTGCTGGGATTATAGATATAAGCCAGATTACTTTTTTGTTTATTTTTCATATTGAGTAACAGTGGTGAAAGTGGGCATATTTGTGTTTCAGATCTTAGATTAATGGCTTTCTGTTTCTCTCCATTCAATATTGTGGGCCTATCATATATAGATTTTATTATATTGAGGTATGTTCTTTCGATCTCCAGCTTTTTTTGGGTTTTATCATTAAGGGATGTTGAATTTTATCAAGTGCTTTTTCAGAACACTTGAAATGATCATAGTTTTTATCCTCCATTCTGTTAATATATATCATGTTGACTGATTTGCATATATTGAACCATTCTTACATTCCAGATATAAATCCCACTTGGTCATGGTTAATAATCTTTATAATATATTGTTGAATTTGATTTGCTAGTATTTTGTTGAGTATTTTTGCATCAATATTCATTGGAGATACTGGCTTGTAGTTTTGTTTTTGTGATGTGTCTTTGTATGGTTTTGGTATCAGGGTAATGACCTTGTACCATGAGTTTGGAAGCATTCCTTCCAGCTGTATTTTTTAGAATAATTTGAGTAGGATTGGTATTAGTTCTGGTATATGTTTGGTCAAGTTCAGCAATGAAACCATCAGGTCTTGGGCTTTTCTTTACTGGGAGATGTTTTATTTTGGCTTCACTCTCACTACCTGTTACTGATTTGTTCAAGTCTTGGATTTCATCCTAGTTCAACATCGGTAGATTGTACATGTCTGGGAATTCATCTTTTTTTTTTTTTTAGATTTTCCAATTTCTTGGCATATAGTTATTCAAAGTAGACAATAATAATCCTTTGAATTTCTGGAGTATTGTCTCTTTTTTCCTTTCTGATATTATTTATTTAGATCTCTCTTTTTTTCTTAGTCTGGCTCAAGTTCTGTTAACTTAGTTTTACTTTAAAAAAAACAACTTTTTGTTTTGTTGACTATTTCTATTGTTTTCTTCAATTGAATTTCATTTACGTCTGCTGTGATACTTATTTTATCTTCTACTAACTTTGAGATTGATTTTATCTTGTTTTTCTAGTTCTTTAAGATGCATAGATTCTTTATCTGAAGTCTTTTCTCTTTTTTGATATAGACACTTATACCTATAAACTTTCCTCTGAGTACTGCTTTTGCTGTAGAACATTGGTTTTGGTATGCTGTGCTTTCATTATCATTTGTTGCAAGAAAATTTTCAATTTTCTTCTTAATTTCCTCATTGACCACTGGTAATTCAGGAGCATATTGTGTGATTTCCATATGTTTGTATAGTTTCCACAATTCCTCTTGTTATTAACTTTTTGGTTTATTTCATTGTGAACAGAGAAGATGCTTGATAGTATTTCAATTTTTTGAATGTTTTAAAACTTGTTTTGTGACCCAAAATATGGTCTATCATTGAGGATGATCCAGGTGCTGAGCAAAATAATTTGTGTTCTATAGCCATTGAATTAAATGTTCTATAAACATTAGATGCATTTAATCTACAGTACAGGTTAAGTTTGATTTTTTTCTGTTGCTCTTCTGTCCAGAAGATCTATCCAATATTAAGCCTGGGATGTTGAAGTCTCCAGCTAGCTCTTATAGTGATTTCTTTATATATCTAAGCACCTCAGTGTTGGGTGCTTATATATATTTAAAATTGTTATCCTCTTGCTGAATTGACCCCTTTATCATTATATAGTGACCCTCTTTGTCTCTTCTTATAGTTTTTGTCTTCAAATCTATTTTGTCTGTTACAGGTATGGCAACTCCTGCCCTTTTTTTGGTTTCCATTGGCATAAAAGATCTCTTTCCAGTCCTTTATTTTCAGTCTACATGTGTCTTTATAGGCAAAGTGTGTTTCTTGTAGGCCACAGATGAATGGGTCTTGTTTTTGTATCCATTTAGCCAGTCTATATATTTTGGTTGGAGGGTTTAGTCCATTTATATTTAACATTATTATTGATAATTAAGGACTTACTCTTACCATTTTGCTATTTGTTTTCTGGATGTTTAATAGTTGTTAATCACCAAAACAATGGGGAAAATGTCTCCAGGGCTTGTTAGAGACCTTTGCAGCAGCCCCTCCCATCACAGGCCAGGAGGCCTAGGAAGACAAAATGGTTTCATGGGTTGGGCCTAAGACCCCTCTGCTGTGTGCAGCATAGGGCTGTGTGCAGCCTCGAGACTTGGTGCCCTGTGTCCCTGCTGCTCCAGCTGTAGGTAAAATAGTGCAAGGTACAGCTAGGGCCATGGCTTCAGAGGATGCAAATCCTGAGCCTTGGCAGCTTTATGTGGTATTGAGCCTGTGGTGCATAAAAGTCAAGAATTGAGGTGTGGGAACCACTGCCTAGATTTCAGAGGTGTGCTGCAGGAGCAGAGCACTCATGGAGAACCTCTGCTAGGGCATTGCCAAAGTGAATGTGGGGTCCGAGCTCCCACACAGATTCCCCACTGCCTAGTGGAGCTGTGAGAAGAGGGTCTCCATCCTCCTGTCCCCAAAATGTAGATTTACTGACTGCTTGCACGGTGCACCTGGAAAAGCCACAGACACTCAATACCAGCCCCTGAAAGCAGCCAGGATCTTGGTTAATAGGTCTTATAGGGGCTTTAAATTTTAAAGCAAAATATTTTATTTTTGAGAGAGAGAAAAAATAACTCTACCTATAAAATTGGCTTTGGCCGGGGACCCTATGAATATACGAGTTATTAAATTGCATAAAGAAATTTGTTTCGTTTGGCCACGACTTACACATTTTTCCTTGATTACAATAAGAATAGTGGCCCTACCACTGTTGTTAAGAAAATCCATGGTAGTACATAGAGGAGGAGGCGCAAACTAACAGGATTGACATAAATTTTGACTGTGTTTTATTCTATGGTGACCATAGAAATATATATATTTTACAGACTTTTACACATTCAGCCTTTCCTTTCAATTCCTAATGTCATTTATCAAATAAAACTGCCTTTCCTTAAAAGACAAAGGGAATATTTGACTAGTATTTGCATATATTTGTTGCTGATTAGTGGCACATTTTTCTGCTATGAACAGGAATTATGTACCATGTGTGGATTCAGAATTGAATATTTTCAACTTTAGTGCCAAAAAGACTTTTCAAGGAGGGGTAGTTTAAAAACATATGTTCAGCATTTGAAATATTATCTGCCCCTCCAAGATAAAGAACTAATTCATTCCAATAATTGCCTTTTTAAACCCATGTATATTATGGCTTACATTTTGAATGAAACCTAATGCACCTGTGAAATTCTGATCAGGCATCTTTCATTTCGCACTTAAAATTGGTAGTAAGCCATTTCAGCAAGATACAGAATAACCTCTAGAGAGCAAAGTAAACTTTAAATGAGAGTGGAATAAAGTAAGCCTTATTATTTCTCATGGCAAAAATCTGATTGTGAACGTAATAATTTCTTAACATCTTTTAAAATTTTGAAGCATAAAACTTGCAAATTTCTCGCTGTTTACACCAAAAACTACAATATTTGTATCTGTGTGATATTAGTGCACACATAAATTAATAATTATAACAGTTCTTAATCTTTGTTTATAAAAGTGGAATTAATTTTGTGTTTCTCATTACACACTTACTTTATGGATAAAGGAAAGGTAAAGGCTCAATAGATGAAGTAAATAATAAAAGGTTATGTTAGTACTTATAAGCCATTTGTTAATAATTCTCCACATTTACTAAAAGTGTCATGTCACAGAAATATGGATCAAAGAATATTAGAACCCTAAGAGACTCTATGGTATGCTCCCAGGTAATGTCATTTAATTGATAAATAACTGCTGGTAGGAAGGTAGAAAATCTTCACCAAAGCCACAAAATTAATAAATGGCAATATTTTAACGTTTGGTTTCATTCATTTACTTGTTTGTGTCTCTGTTTATTTATTTAATTATGTATTTTAAAAGTGATTAAAAAATAGTATACTGATAGACCAAGGTTTTTGAAAGTCTCTGTGTATCCATCCATATGTAGATTTCAGATCTTCAATCCAAGAATAATTGCTAATTTGAATGTTGATTTATCATTTCCTTTCTTTCCTTCTTCATTTACTACATGTGTATTTGTTAGTAAAATGTGTGCTGTTAAGTTTTGGAACTTTAAAATGTAAGCAGTATTATACATACAGTATTATTCTGAGACATTTGATTGCTCATGTTTTTTTGAGATGCAATTATATTAGTGTGTAAGATGTAGTGCATTCATTTTTCCTGCTGTACCATATTCTATTTATGAATATATCACTACCTATTCTTCCATTCTCCTTTTGATATACAATTTAGTTATTTTTTGTTTCTTGTTATTACAAGCATTACCATTATGATTATTCTTGTACATGTCTTTGGTTAACAAGGACAAGTGTTTCTCTATGTTATAGGCTTGATGTTATTTTTCTGACTCAGGGTATTTGACCACATTTTTATTAGGTAATGTGAAACTGCTTTTCAAAGTAGCTGTATCAAGTTTCTCTTCTACCTGCAACTAATGAGAATTTCTGGTGCTCTATATCCTGGACTAATTTTGTTATTGTTAAACATTTCTAGTTGGATAACCTGGTAGGTTTCAATGATTACTCATTTTTGATTTAATTAATACTGCTATGAACTCTCATGAAGTTGATCATCTTATTTTATTGCTCATTTACATGTTCTATTCTGTGGAATATATATGTATTTATTTTGGTTTTTCTGCTGTTTTATGTCTTATAGATTTACATGAGTTAATTACTTGCTATACAAATTATTTGTTTTATGTGTGGTACATATATTATTGGGTTTACTCTGATCATTTTGTAAATAAAACTTTTTTTTTTTTTGGACAGGGTCTCACTCTGTTGTCCAAGCTGGAGTGCACTGGCATGATTGCACTTCATTACAGCTTCAACCTCCCAGGCTCAAGTGATTCTTCCACCTCAGCCTTCTGATTAGCTGGGACTACAGGTATGTGCCAACATGCTCAGCAATCTTTTTCTTATTTTTTGTAGAGATGGAGTCTTTCAATGTTGCCTGGCTAGACTGGTTTTGATCTCCTAGGCTCAAGTGATCCTCCCACCTCAGCTTCCCAAAGTGTTGGGATTATAAGTGTGAGCCATTGCACTGGTATAATACTTCTTCTTAATTGGATATTAGCTTATGCAGGCAATAGTGTACATCATCATTGCCACAAATTATAAGGTTAGGAAAAACACGCTTTGTGAAACATAGAAAAATAATTAGTATCACAATCTAATTCTGTGAATTGAATATATATTACTCAATGCTTTGATTAGAACATAGTTTATGGAATGAGATAGACCTGTATACAAGCATTAGCTCTCCACATAGCTTGATGATCTTGGGAAAATTATTTACTTTCTCTGAGACTCATTTGCCAATCAGTTAAAATGGGGTTAATATGGAACATCATCATCATAGTGTGCTTGAAACATCAAAAAGCAACTGCATGTCAACTGCAAATTCTGAGAGGAAGGAGACTTTTACACTTAGTCTGAGCAGAGGCTTATAGTTAAAATCTTTTCAGAAATAAATGAATGAATAGATAAATAAATAAACCTAAGAGTTCCTCAGTAAGGAAATGCATTTTTGAAATATTAAATATTCATATTAGGAATATTATCTGGCAGTTAAAATGAATATATTATTTTACATGAAATACTAGAGATAATAGAAAAATACAATGCTGAATAGGAAAGCAGATTAGTGAGAATAGTCACTGTCACATGCGTATGTGCACTATATATATATTATTTCTTAATACATTTAAATGTGGCAGAAATAATCGGGAACTGAAAGAATACATGTTAAATTCATCATGGTTGTTTTCAGAGATGTTAATAAATAAGTGAAACTGGTGATGAGTGCAAATAACACTCGGTATATTTATACGAAGTGTGTATATGTTTATATGGTATATATGTATGTATATGAATACACACACACAAGGGGATATCAAAACTTCATAAAAATAAAATTAAAAGGTAAAAATAAAAAATTTAAATTGATTTTCTCAACATAAGCTCCATCAAGTTTAAGATACTTTTGTAAGTGGTGATACCAGCCATTTAGGTTATCCTTAAAGAGATGAGCATCATGGGAATTTAACCATGTTAATTCATTCTTTTTTACATTATGCACTGAAGAGAAATGGTTGTCCTTAAATATTTTCTAAGATTAGAATACAAGAAGTCAAAAAGTGCCAAATCAGGACTATGGGGGAGGCTAATAATTTCCCGTGAAAACTTCAACAAAATCACCCTTTTTTCATGAGAGGAATGAGCAGGAACATTGTTATGGTGGAGAGGACCTCTCTGGTAAAGCTTTCCTAGGTGTTTTTTTGCTAAAGCTTTGGGTAAATTTCTCAAAACACTCTTGTAACAAGATGAGATATTATCATTGTTTGTACCTCCAGAAAGCCAACAAACAAAATACCTTGAGAATGCCAAGAAACAGTTGCCGTGATGTTTGCTCTTGACTGGCCCACTTTTGCTTTGACTGGACCAGTTTCACCTCTTGGTAGCCATTGCTTTGATGGTGCTCTGTCTTTGGGATCACGCTGGTGAAGCTCTGTTTCATCACCTATCACAATTCTTCCAAGAAATGTTTCAGGATTTTGATCCAACTTGTTTAAAATTTTTATTGAAAGCTTTGCTCTTGTCTGTGGCTAATTTGAGTACAACAGATTTGGCACTCATTGAGTGAAAAGTTTGCTCAACATCAAATTTTCAGTAAGAATTGTGTAAGCTGAATCAATTGAGATGTAATAGTGTTGGTTATTGTTTTTTCCGTTAATCATTGGTATGCTTCATTTAGGACATGAACAAGATAATTTTTGTCCTTGCAGATTCATGTGGATGGTCTGCTACTGTGGGCTTCATCTTCAGTATTCTCTCATTCCTTCTTAAAATGTGTTATCCCTTTGTAAACCCATGATTTCTTTTGGGCATTGTCTCTTTAAACACGTTGTAAAACATCAAGGATTTCACCATTCTTCCACTCAAGTTTTTCCATAAATTTAATGTTTGTTCTTGGTTTCATTTTGGCAGAATTCATGTTGCTCTCATAGGGGCACTTTTCAAACTGATTTTTTATCCTTCTTAATACCTCAAACTAAATCCTATTCAAGATATATTGTAAGTTAGTATGAGTTTATTTTGGTAAAAAATCTTTTAAAATTAATGTGTATTTTTTATAATATGCATTTTCATAAACATTTGCAAAATTCTGCTGTTTGTGTCTGTGTGCATGTGTGTGTGTGTGTTTGTGTCTATACACTAAGAAATAAAGCCATAAACACAAAATAAATGACTTGAAGGTTAAAATCTAAAAATGATGGTCCTGAAGAAAACATTTATAATTTCTTATTTTTCTTTTCTCTCCTTTCACCTCCCCTTTTCTCACTCTCTTATATTTTGAATTTAATAATTTTCTTTTTGAAAGAATTGGTTCATGTTACTGTTTCCATAGTTACAAACGTTTTAAAATCTATTCCTTTTAACATTTTTATAATGTATACTCACATTAATTAACCAAAATGTATGTATACCTTATCTTAATAATAAAATGTCACTACTGCCTGAAATGGTATTCCAACTAAGCTTAAGCATATCTCCTAGGACCATATCTCTGAGGGGACATGTTGAAAAGTAGAAGTGTTAGAACATTTCTGAACAATGCAATAATTTTCTCCAAAAAGATTTAATGGGTGCAATTACTTTGGAGAAATATCCCCTCAGGAGGATGTGAGAGTTTCTGCTTCCTCGCATCTTTGTCAACACTAGATATTATCAGTACTTGGATTTGAGAACATCAATGGTTGAGAAAAATGTTAAACAGAATCGTTCATGGTAGAAACCTTGTTTTTGATTGAAAGGGAATTCTAAAATTTTATGTTAGGTTTTATATTGATATTTTAGAAAAATATAGTTTATTAACTGAAAAAAATCTCCCTCCATTTCCAGTTGGATACACGTGTATTTTAATAATATATATTTATATTAAAAAGTACTGAAAGGGACCATTCTTGTCTTGTTCCAGATCTTAGCAAAAAGGCATTCAATTTTTCTCTGTTTACTATGGTATTAGCTGTGGATTTGCCATATATGGCCTTTGTTGTTTTGTGGTTTGTTCTTCACATATCCAATTTGTTGTGAGTTTTTATCATGAAAGGATGTTGAATTTTATCGAATATCTTCAGCAACTTTTGCAATAGTCATATGATTTTTGTCCTGATTTTGCTGATGTGATTAATTACCCTTATGAATATGCATATTTTGAACTATTCTTGCATCCCTGGGACAAATACCAATTGATCATAATGAATGATATTTTCAGTGTATTGTCAAATTAGGGACAGTAATAATTGGTGTACAAATTTTGCATCTATTTTCAACAGATATATTGGCCTGTAGTTTTCTATTTTTTGTTTGTTTGTTCTTGTCTGGTATTAGGCTAATGCTGGCCTCATAAAAACAGATTTGGATGTATTTCTTTCTCTTCAATTGTTTGGAATAATTTGATAAGAATTGGTATTCTTTTTTAAATGTTTGGTAGAATTCAGCAGTGAAGCAGCAGTTTTAAACTTGTTTTTCTAATGGGAGACTTTTTAATGATGTAATTAGCACTGATCTGTCGTGTTTTTATTTCTTCATGCTTCAATCTTTCTAGGTTGTATGTGTGTAGAAATTTAACCATTTGTTCTAAGTTTTCCAATTATTTGATGTATAGTTATAATGGTCTCTAGTAATCCTTTGTATTTCTGTTTTATCACTTGTGTATTTTTTTGCCTGTGGTTTTATATATTTGGGTCTTACTTTTTTCTTAGTTAGTGCAGCTGATGATTTGTCAATTTTGTTTAACTTTTCAGCAAATTATTGTGTCATTTTGTTTTTCCTTTGTATTTTTTTAGTCTTTCTATAGTTTACTTCTGTTCTGATAGTAATTATTTCCTTCTACTAATTTTGGATTTTGTTTTTGCTTTCCTGTCTCCTGGAGATGCATAATCAGGTTGTTTATCTAATATCATGCTATTTCTATTCTAATTCTATTCCTTGTTTTTTATGTAGGTCTTTATTGCCATAAATATTTATCTTAGTACTGGTTTTGTCATATTTCAAATATGTGGTATGCTGTGTTTTCATTTTAATTTGTTTCAACATATTTTATATTTTTATATTTTTATATTTTTATTTCTATATTACCCATTGGTTGCTCAGGAATATGTTTAATTTTCATGATTCATATCTATATTAAAAACACAAGCTGTATTTTAAATTCATCTGCAATAATTGGTATCTCTTTGGGTTTCTGAATCATGTCTTCTCTGTGTAGTTTAATATTTAAGCTAGGTTAGTTGTTTATTCCCTAGAGTTCCTAGATATCTACGCTTTCATAAAGGTAATATTAAAGATCTGTCACAATATTTCAAAATGTAAAATGTAAGCAATTGAGTTAATAAACCCATCTATTGCAGGTAATTAATTTGTGTTGCTTTTGGCTATTTTTTTTTTATATGGTGTAGTAAAATTTGCATAATTTTGTTGCTTAGAAGCCATTTTGACAAGCATATTTATAGCTAATTAAATTAATGAGAAATTATTTTTACTTTTGATAGACTATCTATACCATAAACTTTAGTTTAACAAATTATATATAAAATTATGTTCATATTACATGTAGGGATTATAAGTAGATAAATACTTTGAGATAAGCCTTGTCTTTTATCTCATGTTTCTTCTTAACCTATGACTACTGGAGTTGAGTGACTGCGCTTCATAAACTGCTTTCTCTGAGATTCTTTCCCTCAACAACTCCAGTTTAAGCAGAGATTGTTGTCATCTTTATTTGAAGTACAGTTCAATATTATCTGCAGAAGCCCAAAAATGCCACTATATCATAAAAGTTGCATGAAAAAATATTTGAAAATGGTTATGGCATGATTTAAAGTTGTTTATTGGTTTTATCTTGGTTTACTCCTTAAGAAAATGAAAATCTTTTGTGAACATTAAGAATGAAACCAGTATGTTTGATTTTAATGGAAACCATATTACCTTTTAGAATTATATTAAAAAATTTAGTAAATTAACTGTTTATGCTCACTTTTTCTCCTCATCATTAGCTAGGTATAAGGCCTGAAATGAAATTCATTCTCAGTAGTCTTTCACTGACAGACTAGTTTTATCAACTGCAAGCTAGGCTTGTATGCAATACATCAGTATGTGTGAATTTGACATTTTCATCACAAGGTATGACCCCTGTTTAAATGTATCTACCTGAGTCACAGAAACTATATACTAAAATTACAGTGAGAACTCTCATTCTGAGAGTTCACTAGAGAGATAATTAAATTAAACTTGTTCACCTTCAAAAAGGAAATTCTCTTAACATTTAAAATGAATGGTAATAATGAAAGAATACAACTCAGTTTACTTGACATCCTGATAAGAATGATAAATTAATGTTGTTTTCTTGGTGGGGGGAGGGAATTAAAATTGTAGTGATGAGATAAGAATCTTATGAGCCCTGGTTCTTTTTCTAAACAGCTTAAGAATTTTTAACACTCAGTTTCACCAAGGTTTATTTTGTTTACCGCCTATTATATGCCAGGGCTACGAAACATTTGGAGATATAAGTAAGAGTGAAATCTGTCCCTGTCTTCCCAGAGCTCATAGTTGGTCATGGTAAATATTTAAACAAGTATTAATTAGGCTTACTCTGAGGGGGGAATGGGAAATATGGACATGTGCTGGAGCTGCCATTTAGTCTTGTGAGAGTTGATTATTAAATATTTAAGAATTTTGCAAGCTGGTTTGGGAGCTTGAAATTGGTCACGGTGGAAATAGTCACATTTTGGAAGTTGATACATGCTGAAAATGACCTCCTTATATTCCTCCCCAGTTACTTTTCCAGAGCACCACTAGGTATGCCAAGTTGGCCTTAAAATGGTGGCCTAGTCAAGATAATACTGAGGCATTCATTCACATAAATATTCTCACAGTATTTTTTAGTAATAATTTACTGAGGCTATTGAGTTTTGGGTGTGAAATGGATAGACAGATATATGTCCTTGATAATATTAAGCTTTTCTGTTCACTAAGGAATTTGCCACTTTTCCAGACATTCTTATTCCATTGCAAATAATAGTAATAATAAAGTAATGCTGCTAACCGTAATTAATCTACTAAAAGGCAGTTTAACAAACTCCATGGGATATAGAACAGCATCTCAAATTATTCTTTCAGTCACATGGTTCTCCCTCTGAGAAGAATTCTGGCACATGGATTTAGCTACATATTGTTGCACTTACAGTCCTCTACCTAGGGCCCTATAATGGTTAGCTTCCTTTATAAAACTAATCGCCAGAAGCTGACAAACTGGCCTTTAGCTTAGCCTGTATTTGTTGAAGATATCTGCCTGCGGGCAGTGGGTTATGTAACTATGTCGACTTCTAGTGACCCCTTATAACTAAAAAATATTCTAAGGTATTCCAGAATATTGAGCTGTGTCTTTTATTTCATTTTTTTCTCTACCTCCTTTTTAGGGCTTCCAGATAAAATGCAATACAATATTATTCATTGTTTATCTGAAATTAAAATTTAATCAAGAATACCATACTTTTATTTTCTAAATGGGACAACCCCTGTTCCTCTCTAAATTTCAGTCTGACCCCCAGAGTTGCCACAGAATTTTTGAAAGTGTATAAACATTTTGGATTTGTGATCAAAGACAGTGGAAGTGAAGAGGAGGTAATCTATTTAATCTGATGTTTTTCTGTGAAAAGTTGCAGAGGCTTACAGGCTCACCTCTAAAAATCCTATTTGAGAATATATTTCTCGTGTACTTTAATCTTAGAAAAAAGGGAAAATCAAGTTTAAATTGCAAAATGTAATCATTTTTCTGAGAGAAGGTATATCAGAATCTCTCCAACAATAACAGAAACAAGAAGAATGAAATAATCTAAACATATAGAAGTACTTTATTTAAAAGAAAAATATCTATGTGATAATATGCAATTTTAAAATAAAGACTTTATGTAAGATTCCAATGTAATTATTTGAGATTCCAATATGTGAAGTTTGAGGCCTTTTAAAAATAACTTCCTAGTATTTGTAAGGCTTATTTCATAAGCAGGCATCCAGGTCTGTCTATCTCAGTTTAAATTCTATCTCTGTTTTCCATTTGCTATGTGACCATGCAAGTTACTTAATTTTCTGGGTCATAGTTTTGTTATTTCTAAAATAAAGGTAAGTAAGTCACCTTACTCATAGAATTGTTGTTAGATGTTAATGTGTGTAAAATGCTTCAAACATTGCCTGGCACAAGATATGTAATCAATATGCATCAACCTTTAGAATTATCATCATTATTACCTGCTTAAAAAAAAAAGATAGAAACCAAAGAACTGTGAAAAAATGTGGAAAATGGTTAATAAAGAGTAGTAATAAATGTTTAGTATGTTTAGATGCAGTATGGGATTTTCATAGTTTATACTATTACTTATGCAGTGAGTCTATGAAATAAACTGGGAGAGTCAGGTGAAAAGCATTCCAATTATCTGGCAGCCTTCATGGGGTATAGCTTTTGCACTGGGTGGCAATAAGTTGATGGAAAGCCAAAAGAGTGTACTTTTCCATGTTAAAATTTTCATTTTTTATTGAATCAATTAAAAAATATTTTTACTAAGGCCTTGTTGAAATATCTTGACAGCTCAGCATAGTCTTTCAACTTTAATATTTACAGAAGTAGCTAAGTGTATAATATCAATACTTAAAAGTATTAATAACTATTGAGTCATACAAATCGAAATACAAATTATAAATTGACAACAATCAAATGGAAGCCTTTTAGTTGACATTTAATAATCACTATTATTTTAGAGGAATAGTCTTATGAAAAGCTAACAACCTGCTTTTCTTCACAGAAAATTTTCTGATTTTAGCTAGGATGACTTTTGCAGGAAATCCATTTACTGTAGACTCTATTATTTCTTCTTTTCAGTCAGTGCATATACACAATATTCAAGCAAATAGGAAGATTTATAACAGTCAGAACACTAGCAATGCAGCTTCTTAAACAATAACCACAGTAACATATTTAAATGGGCACAGTTATAAAAAGGAATCATACTTTTCAAGGTTCTCCACTCTTTTTTTGGTGATCATTGTAGATATTTACTTGTGAGTTATAGGAAATGACAACTATGGTCTAATTGTTTATTCATAAATTGTTTTTAAAATAAAGGGAAAAAAGAAAAATTCTAGTGAATTCGAGACAAAATTTAATGAAATCATGTCATTTAAAATGAAGTACATTATAGCTTTTAATGAAGTATGTAATCAGCCTTTAAAAACTGTCTTTCTGTGCTAGTTTCCATTCACTAATTTTATTTCTTCCTTCCATACTACCCTTTCATTTCCCCTTTCCATACTACCCTTTCATTTCCCCCAGCCTGATTCTGTTCTTTACAAATTGAAAATCTCTGTTGAAGAATTTATTTCTGCTATTTTCTCCTCATATTTTGTGCTATAAAAAGCAGAATAGGGCCAAACCAATTTTGGTTTTTTGGAGTGATTTTTTTTTTAAGCCAGGATGCACATAGGATTGTCTTTAGGGATGTTGATTTGCTACTTATTCTTTCTTTTCTTTAAAAATAACTTAATAATGAATTTGACCCAATTATTTTAGTTGCTCAGTTTTACAAGGCATTAGCTGCCCAGACTTTTAGAGAAGGTCTAAAGGTATGCTACAGTATAGTTTTTCTAACTTCACAGAGTTCTCCCTTGTATTGTTTCCATGCAGTTTTTTAATTAAAGTGGCAGTTTTTGAACAATCCCTTTAGAGATCTAGGGATTTCCTCTCCTTGTCCCATTGATCTACGTCTCCTTATTTGCTTTCTCCATTGCATCACTGCTGCTCATTTTGGATTCAGTTCCCAGCAGGTTATCTTCACTGGGGGGTTTTGTCATGATGTTTGCTGGTGAGATTTAAAATGAATCTTTGAAGATGTAATCAATGTGAGATGATGTCATTACTGGATATGCATTGACCCCAAATCCAACGATTGGTGTGTTTATATGAGAAAGGAGAGAGAGCAAGATTCAAAATGGCCATGTGGAAATGGAGGCAGAAAGCTACAAGCCAATGGGTCCCAAAGACTGTTGGCAACCACCAGAAGGTAGAAAACGTCAAGGAAGAAGTGTTTTGTAGAACTTTTGAGGGAGCATGGCCCAGGTGATAGCTTGTTTTCAGATTTCTAGCCTCTAGAACTGTAAGAGAATACATTTCTGTTTTAAAACACAGTTTATGATAGTTTGTTATGGCAGCCCTGGAAAACTAATCCAGAGCCTTTGTACATTTGACTGTAGCCTTTGACTTATTATTATAAAAATGCTATCATCAATGACAAAATCAGTTTCACTTTAATATTATTACCACATTTGATCAAGAAAGGGCATATTATGTAAGACAAATGTGAAAGAGCATTGATGATATTTCTTGGGTTCCTGCTCTGTGCTACGATCTGTGTGAAATGCTCCACATAGATCACTTCATTTGCTATTCACAGAAACCTTATAAGACACTAATCATTGTCATCCACCTTTTTATAGATGAAGTGATTAAAAGAAAAAGAGATTTTGTTTTCCCCTTAAAGCTAGTTGAGTAGCAGAGCCATGATCAAATCTCAGTTCTGGCAAGCATCCAAGTCAGAGTTTTTGAACACCCTACAATAATAGCCTTTCCTTCATAGTAGGGATTCCAACATTATTAAAAAGGGAGATAACATTATTTTTAATCATGCTTAGAAGTTTAAAAGCTAATATTTTATTCAAATAAATAGTTTCCTAGAACCACAAGATATGAAAGAGAGGCAGAAGTTTGTGGAACTTTGTCTGCTTGTGTTGATCACTCTCACTCCCTGCCTGCCCCCCTGCACCTCTCTGCAGCCCCACAAAAACACTGGTCTTTGTAAAACACAGGTTAAAAACTGACAACATCATTTTACTGTAAGGCAAATGAGACTTACAGAGACAAATTGACTTTTCCACAAACGTTGTATCAGATCATGTCAGAACTGAGATCAATGAATGTCCTGCTGTGAAGAAGAAGATGAGCCAATACTTTTACAGCATAATTGATATGGGCCATCTGCACTTCAGATTTTTCTTATCACAGATAAAATATGAAGCTCAGGCATTACAAAGCAAACTATCCCATAACTGTAGGCAGTACCATGAACAGCTGTGAGCAATGTGCATTTTATGAAATAATACAGATGTTCTTCATTACAAATATTACTGAGACATTAAATGCCATTTTAAATAAAGATGATTTACACAGGTAATAATTGATAGTGATGGAGGATGCATACGTCTTGGTTGTGTATAAAATGCCCTGTCTTCTATGCATTACTTATTAGACCTTATAACATACAGATTTCTTGAGCCTATTGAGAATGAGGTGAATTGGAACTAACTGCTGAAAGTTTTCTTTTACTTTCTTTCCTTGCAACTAATCATTGGAAAAATGAATTGATTTTAGGTGAGCATGAGAAATACTATGAATTTTATTTCTGGTCAAAACTCTTAAATATTTAGAGCTTTGCAATCTGAGTTTTGTAACAGTCTGGCTTCCCTAAGGCACATCCAGTTCTTCCAAGATCAATTAGTTTTAAATTTCACCTGATGAAAGTGTGATAGCTGAAATGAGTTGCACTAATCTGCACTCCTGAATGTTAGACTGTTTTTTATGAGCCTATTTTTTTGGAAATAAGATTGGGATGATAAATGGACATGAAAGGGTTAAAACTAAACATTGAAAATTTTGAAAGAAACCAAAATAATCAGGGTCGATTGAGATACATATTTAAATACAGAAACCTAATGCTCTCAATATATCAAGCCATCATTCTGTAACAAGCAACCATTGATTGTCTTAGCTTCTAAGTCACTGATGTATACATTAAGCATTTTCCAATATGTCTATACCTCCTTGAATTCCACTACATGGAAGATTCAAATAACTCTCTGGAAAAATAACAAGAGAGGAAGGCCATTATATCCATGTGCATTAATAGCTTGTGCCTCAGGATAGAGGTGAGTCTGAAACAGCTTGATGTCATGGCATAGAAATCAGTGCTATTGCAATAATTAGACAGTTATTTTGACATTTCTTGTAAATTTTACCCAGACGACCCTTATATATCTCAGATCATAACTAGACATTAACTGTACTGGTAACAGTTTGCATCTTTTTTTCAAAAATCTTATCCCAGAGCTTCCATGCTCAGATCAATGTTTGAAAGTCCTGCTGGAAGTAGGCATGACCCTGTTTTGACTCTTGATCTAGATCTCTGCCTGATCTGATGGCAAATTAGAAACTTCTATACAAGTCTTTGGGGTTTAGACAGAACCTTTTGCCTTAGTGCCCTGGGTAAATTTATGTGATATTTAAACATGTCTGGAGCACAGCAATACAAGTTTTAGAGGTCAACTTACAGAGCATTTTAGTGACTGTGGAGCAGGCAAAGATTTCTTAAACTAGACACAAACATAAGTAACCATAAATCTTAAAAACGAGAAATTAGTCAATATTAAAATTAACTTCTATAATAAAAACCATTAACAGTGTGCAAAAATAACACATAGAGTAGGAAAAAATATGAATGAAGGACTTATAATCTGGAATATATGAGGAATGCCTAACAAATAAGAAAAAAAATCTAACAATATGATAGCAAAACGGAAAGACACTATAAAGAAAATAACCAAATGACCAATACAGATATAAAAAGGTGTTCAACTTCCTTAGTCATTAAGAAATGCAAAGCAAAACTCCTAAGGTGAAGCCATTAGAATGGCTAAGATGAAAAAATAGAAAATGTCAAGTGTGATGAAGATGTGTAGCCAAACAAAATTTTTCTACATTGCCGTGGGTATATTAATTATTACAGTGCCTTGGGAAAGGTGTTAATCAGCATTTACTAAGGCTGAATTGCGTATTTTATGATGTAGCAGTTCTGTAGAAAAAACCCACAGAAATAGGTATATATGCTTAACAAAAGACATGAGTTAGAATGTTTATAGTGCCGCTATTCATAATTGTTTCACATGTGACCATTAAGAAAAGAGTGAATAAATAAATTGTAGTATATTGACAGAGTATTATTCAGCAATGAGAATTAATGAGCTACAATTACACATGAAAATATTTATGAACATTACAAAATACTTCTGAGTTAGAAAAGCCAGATGCAAAAGTATGCATACTGTATAATTTATAAAAATATAAAAATATTAAGATAAAACTAATGCTTTTAGGGGGTGGGATAAAAGGGACCTTAAGGAGATGGTAGTAGATGGAAGGCATCATTACAGTGACATCTAGAGCCCAGTAATATTCTGTTTGTTTTAGGTCCTGATTATGTAGGTGTGTTTAATTTGTATAAAGTTATCAAAATGAGACAGTATTTGCACTTTCATTTTGTATTACACTTAAATAAAATGTTTAAAATATATATTTGAGATACTTATAAGCAGACTGTTCTTCCTGTACCTAATTTTACCTCTTATTTTCTGGACTAATTTATTCATCCTTGGATCTTGGTTTCTGTTTATCAAGCAGAGGTTCTTTCCAAAAAGCTAAGCTTATTGCTAAGATCATTCCCATGAAGCTTCTCTCTTCATCTAAAGCTGGATCCTGCCCTAATAAATATTGCACATCACTTTGATGGCATTCTTTCACCAGATGCAAATAGCTACCACCAGTGACATAAAGTCCCTCCAGTCTTGACAGTTTCTATTAGTTTCCTCTGTAGATACATGGGCACTGATATCTGGACTGGCCATGAGTTTCTAAGCCCCCTCAAGATTTAATAATTTCAGCTACTTATTAGGCCTAGAAAGAAACTAGTTTTTATTCTTTGGTGAGTTTATATTAGTCCTATCTAAGCCACGTCTGGGACATTCTTCTTTATTCTCTTCTACTCACATAGAAACACACTTTTTATTCTTAAATTCCTATGAGAAAAGCCCCATTAGCCTAACTATGTTATGTAACTGAAAAGTTGTCTAATTATGTTAGGTTTGGACTTTACGTTTGGTTCCTATATGATTATTTAAAATGAGTAAGGCTTTATGAATTCTATAATGTTCTAACATTTGAGATTTAAGGTTTTAAATAAAACATTTTTTAGGTAGCATCAAATAAGAATAGAAGTTTCTCTTTTTTGACAATATGAAAAGTCAATTTGTAGAAGAACAAAGTTTCAAAATCATGGATGAAATGTTCTGATAAGTTATCTTTCATAGCTCACCACATTTCCCATTCAATAGCTGCTAACCATGCTGAATAGGATAGCTATGATCAAGGAATTACTTTATTTTTTTCTGGCCACTTCTTTCAAACAGTTTATCAGATACTAATTTCTCATATACTTATTGACATCTTGGGTAGATCTCATAATATTCTGTTCATTTGCAGACGTTAAAATAACTTCAGTTTCTGAAATTTAAGACAAGTCTTATTCTCACATTGGTTTCCAGTCTTCTCCTTGAACCCCCAGCTCAAGCTTGATCTGCTTTATCAGGACAAGCAGTGACGGAGGATGTTGTAGTCTGTTTTGGAGGTTCTTGTTTCTTTTAATTCCTCTTTTTAGCCCCTTGCCCTCAGCTTCTGGTTAGTGCACAGCTGAGAAGAATAAGGGCAAACATTTCTGTACTTAGCTGATAACCGTGATTTAGTATTAAGCTGGTGAAAGCTCTTTTTCAAAGCAGATGTTCTAGTGTTTGCTTTTCTGAGTAGTGTTACTAGTAGGTTCTTTCTTTTTTTTTGAGATGGAGTTTTGCTCTTCTTGCCCAGGCTGACATGATCTCGGCTCACCGCAATATCCCCTTCCCGGGTTCAGGCGATTCTCCTGCCTCAGTTTCCCGAGTAGCTGGGAATACAGGCATGCACCACCACAACCTGCTAGTTTTGTATTTTTAGTAGAGATGGGGTTTCTCCGTGTTGGTCAGCCTGGTCTCAAACTCTCGACCTCAGGTGATCCACCTGTCGGCCTCCCAAAGTGCTGGGATTACAGGCATGAGTCACTGCGCCTGGCCAACTAATAAGTTCTTTCAAAGCCTTCTGAATTTCCCTGTCCACTGATATGGCAATATGCTCTGTGACTGCATATTTGTCAACCCACAGCTGTCACCTTGTGGTGGAACTCCATATAGATTCTCTTTTGCTGGCACTCTGTATTAATTTGGGATCTTTAAGATGGTGAGTACCTTTTTAATGATTAAGAGAAACACAAGTTGGAAATTACAATGTTATTACTTACAGGCTCTGGGGGTACACGACATACATGAAGGCCATAATGGAGGTGGGTGAGCACCTGGAAAGAGAAGAAGAACAATCCATGCGCCAAGGCTTTTACTGAGTATAAGGCATTATCCAAACAGGGTTTCTGAAGCAAGTGTTAATGAGTGAGTTTGAAGCAAGGAAGCACAAGTTCCAGAAGGTTATGCTGTGACTGAAAGATGTTTACTATGAAAATATCTGCAGAGTCCATGAGGGGGATCAGTGAGGCTGCTGAAGTAGGTTTTATCTAGCTGACCCACAGAGAGGTGGTCATGAAGAGGAAGTTGTACAAGGCAGTGTTATAAGACCACAGTAAGGAACTGGCAGAGTTTGAGAGGTGGCAGTCTTTACCTGAAGTCTTCCCTCTGACCATGCCTGGCATATGAATTGCCTTGAAGAACATACCTTACTCTATTGCTATATATAAAACTTTCCAATGATATGTTTTTGTTTAATTGATAATTCCTCTTTGTTTAAACATTTCAGCTTGGCATGGAAACTTTTCTTCAGTTTATCAAACAACAAATACTACTTATTTTTTGTGTGCATTTTCCTCAAATATGTTCTATGCTTTCCCAATGAATCTGTTTCCATCCACGTTCCTTGCTACTTTTATTCTTTCCTCTTCCAAATATGGCTTTATTTTATTTTAAAATATATTCTTTTAATAAATATTAGGATTGTAAAATGCAACAAAATTGCAATATGTCCAAAATCACACCATCAGAAATAATGTTTTTGATTATCAGCTGAAAATTTTCTTAGACATTTGTCTAAGCACTGTAAAGAAGGATAAATAATCACACTTTCCACAAACTCTCCATTTTATTTAATGTCATAGTTAGCGGAGCAATGTCTACATTATTTAACTAAAATAACTATGTTACTGTTGAGGATATCCAAGGCAGGTAGTGGAATAGGACTCCCTCATGTTTGTGCACAGAAACCTCACTTTGAACAATTATTCTTGTACAAAAATATCTTGATGAGAGGTAAAGAAATCCAGTGAAAGGTTACCAAAATTAAGGGTGGCACCAAAATTTTAAAAATGAAACACGCTGAAAAGGGTAGGAAGAACCATTTTACATTGCTGGTGTCACTCCTCACCTAACTCAGGGCAGGACAACATAGAGCTACCTTCTACTTAGAAAGGAGGAGAGGGGAAGCGATCATCAGATTTTGCCTTGTACCCCAACACAAGGCCCAGCCCACTGAAACTCACCACTGAAAAGACTCCCAAACCCCAGACTTTAGGCTGGTACCCACAGACTGACCTTCCAGGTCTGACTCAGCCTCGTGCTGGAACCTGCAGCCCCAGCTTCCAGGGCTATTCAGTGAACTAGGTCCCTGGGGCTGCCATGTCATTATGCTGACCTTGGTGACTTATGCTGGGCTGCATTAGCTCTTGACCCACCACAACACTGAGTCAGTCTCAGCTGCCTGGGGATCTGGTCCCACTTCCAGGCCAGTTCTCACAGACTTCTCTAAGCCTACCATAGAGCCAAGCTAACCCTAGTGGCCCTGAGCTCTAGATGGCCCCCAGCACTGGGCCAGCAAGGAAAGTAGAAAGGGGCAAAGGATCTACAAAACAACCAGGAAATCATTACCAAAATGACAATAATGTGTCCTTATCTATCCATAATTACCTTGAATATAAATTGATTAAATTCTCCAATCAAAAGATGTAGAGTGGGTAATGCGATGCTTTGTTTTATTGCTTATTTTTTGTTTTGTTTTGATTAAGATTGCTTTGGCTTTCCAGGATTGTTTTTGGTTCCATAAGAAGTATAGAAAAGTTTTTCTAATCATGTGAAAAATAGCATTTGTAGTTTGATAGGAATAGCATTGAATCTGTAGATTGCTTTGTGCAGTATGGCCATTTGAAAAATGATTCTTCCAGTTCATGAGCACGTAATGTTTTTCCATTTGTTTGTGTCATCTATAATTTCATTTAGTAGTGTTTTGTAGTTCCCTTTGTAGATGTCTTTGACCTCTTCAGGTAGATGTATCCGTAGGTATTGTCTTTGTGTGTGTGTGTGTGTGTGTGTGTGTGTGTGTGTGTGTGTGTCGTATTTGGAATTGAATTTTTTATTTGGCCCTCCACTTTAACATTATTGGTGTTCATTATTTAACATTTAAATATTTAACATTATTGGTATCAGAAATGCTACTGATGTGTATATATTGATTTTATATCTTAGAAGTTAACTGAATTTATTTATCAATACTAGGAGCCTTTTGGCAGAGTCTTTAGGATGTTCTAAGTAAAGAATCATACCTTCAGCAAAGAGAGTTAGTTTGACTTATTTCCCTATTTGGATGCCTTTTACTTTTTTCTCTTTCCTGATTGCTCTGGCTAGCACCTTCAGTATTACGTTGAATATACTGAGAGGTAATAAAATCCAGTGAAAGGTTGGTGGACAGGGCATTCTTTTCTAGTTCTAGTTCTCAACAGGAATGCTTCCAGCTTTTGACTGTTCAGTATGATGTTGGGTATGATTTTTGAGGTATGATTTTTAATTCCTAGCTTGTTGAGGCCTTACCTCAAGAAGGGATGCTGGATTTTCTCAAAATCTTTTTGTATATATATTGAGATCATATTTTTTTTGTTTTTAATTCTGTTTATCTGGTGAATCACATATATTGATTTGCTTCTGTTGAACTTGAATCTCAGGAATGAAGCCTACTTGATCATGGTGAATTACCTTTTTGATGTGCTGCTTTATTTAGTTTGCTAGTATTTTGCTGAGGATTTTTGTGTCTATATTCAACAGAGATATTGGCCTATAATTTTCTTGTTTATTTATTTATTTTTCCAGCTTTTGATATCAGGTTGATGCTGTCTTTGCAGCATGAGTTAGGGAGGAGTCTCTCCTCCTTAATTATTTTTGGGATAGTTTCACAAAGATTGATATTTGCTCTTCAGCAAATATTAGAGGTCTATTGTACAACATGGTCACTGTGATAATTAGCAAAGTGTTGTATTTTTGAAAATTACTAAGAGTAAATTTAAGTGTTCTCACCTCCAAAAAGGAAAGTCTGTGAGGTAATATACATGCTAATAATCTTGGTTTAGCTATTCCACATATGTATATATCTGAAAACATCATGACACATATAACAAACATGCACAGTTTTTTGCCAACTAAAAGAATCAATTTTAAAATAAAACTAAGAAAATCCCTTTTGATCCATGAAAATTATATCTAAATTACACGGTTATTCAGACCAAATGAAGATATTCAGTTTTTCTTGCACACAAAGATCTCAATAAATGGAGTTCTCTTCAGCCTGACTTAAAAGAACAGTTACAATAAAATTCATTGTAAAATGTAATATTTGTTTCCCTTGCCTTAATATTGCTTTGCAACCTCACTTTAGGAGAAAGTATTATTTCCCCTTTATAGATAAAGCATGACATTTGTGATAGTTTAGTATAGAGGAGAAAACATGGATACCTTTATTCTATGGCACTGTATGTCAGTATCCTCACATGTGCAAGCAAGTAAGCTCAGTTAGTGTTGCTCATGAGAATTAAGTTCCTGCTGCTACTTTTCCTGAGATATGCTACTTTGAGTTGCATGTATAAGAAGCAGCTTCGATTTGCAAATCAACCCTAGCAATTCAGAGCATCAACCTTTTGGGACTTTGGTGTAAATTGTTCTGAAATCACGCCTCTCTCCAACAGTGAATTTCATGTGTGCCACATAGCCTTACATATACCTTGTCATTCAATCTCTGCAAATTGGTTGGGAAAAAAAAAATCCAATTTTATTTTTGTGATATAGTAGCAGAAAATAGAAAAATGTATTTTTTTTTAATACTTTTATGTGTCATTTTGATGGCATTACACTAAAGGCCTGAATATAGTCTCTTACAATTATAGACATGTACTATTACTAAAATAATAAAAATAAACTAGTATTTACTATTGATAGCATTTTGGAATAGTCTGACACCTTCACTTGATTTATTAGAAAACGTTTGAGTAACTTATTTGTATAGCTAATTGTAGTCCCATCTAAGAACTGCAAATATATATTTCTTTGATTATTTTTAAAAATGTACTCTGGGCCTGGCGTGGTGGCTCATGCTTGTAATCTCAGCACTTTGGGACACTAAGGCAGGTGGATCACCTGAGGTCAGGAGTTCGAGACCAGCCCGACCAACATGGTTTTATCTAGTATTTTCGTTTCTACTAAAAATACAACAATTAGCTGGGTGTGGTGGCGCATGCCTGTAATCCCAGCTACTCTGGAGGCTGAGGCAGGAGAATCACTTGCACCCAGGAGGGAGAGGTTGCAGTGAGCTGAGATCGCACCATTGTACTGCAGCCTGGGCAACAAGAGCAAAATTCCTTCTCAAAGAAAAAAAAAGTACTCTTTGAGATTCAAACCTTTATCTTAAACTTTATGTTTAGTTCAGTGTCATTCATGTGCATCTGAGCCTGAGTTTGAACTGAATGAACAAACATAATATCGTTTTTCACAGCTGTGGAAAATCTAAAAGCCGCTATGATTTACAGCATATAAGCTCTAGTTTTGGCATTTAATATACCTTCTCTTTGAATCTTGGATTTACCAATTTTTGATAATTTACATTATAGAGGTTAAATAAATTTGCCTTTTTATCTGGAAAATGTAATACAGCTTCTCATTTATATAAATGAAATGTTAACATGACGGTATGATTTCTCAGAGTAGCATACATTGATTTTTATAGCAGTTATAATTTTATATTTATTTATGATTTCTATATTTCCCCATAAGCTGTGAGTGACAAATCTTCTGTCTTTGTTCTCATCATTATTCTTATGTCTTGCACAGGCACAACGCATAGTAAGCCCTCAAAAAATTATCTATTAAATCAATAAAAATATGCAAATGGATTAGTGCAGTATCTGACATGATTTATATTACTTATTATTAAAGATATTTATTCACTGTAAAATGCTTCATAGTCAACAGTATTTTAAAACTTAGCCTTTGAGATTATACATGACAGTACTTACACTATGAGAACAAATTCCTCTTATTCTTAATATTTCAACTGATTTAAAGTGAATGATGGAATAAAAAATGTGACTCATCTAAAAGCTAATTTACTAGATTTTTAGCTTGAGTCCCCAAACAGATTCATTTTCTCTCTATTTGAATTAGTTATTTTTAAAAGAGTGTTACTAACAAGATACTGAAAGACCATTAGCCATAGTGATGCTAGAAGTCTAAACAATAATAAATGAGATTAGTTGAATGTCATATGCTCTTTTTGATATGACAATTTAGAATTATTGCAAACAGTGATAATTAATTTTACCTCCTGAGATTATAAACTCATATTCTATACTAAGAACTGAAATCAAATCTGATATTTTATAGCAAAATGCCAAGTGGCATTTGTGGTTTTATAAGTGTTGCCTGGAATGAGGTACTTTAAACAGCATAAAGATAAAAGGTTAATGCCAAAAAATGATTTATTTCCCAATTGTTCATTCCTTTCCAATCAGCAAACAACAAAGCTGCGCTCTGAGAGAATTTACTATATATGACACAAGAGAAGAAACTTGTACTTCACCGTAATATGTTTTCTTTCTTAATACCAACACTTCATTTCATTTAAGAATTCAAGCAAATTTTGAAATTTTTAATGTCTGGTCATTTCGCATATCTCTGGAGCTTAGCGTTATGCCTAGTACACAGGATATAAAGAACAAATATCCATGGAAGGACTAAGCTTAGGACTTACTTCTATATTTCAAATACATTTGATCAAAAAGTAGTCTAACAAATCATGAGCATGCAAATATTGCTTAACAAACTTCTAACATATAGTATTACATGCCTTTCAATGCTCTTATTTGATTAAAATTAATACTAAGGAGTGTTTCTATAGCAGTAATATAAAACTAATGTCATCAATTGGAATCAGTCTCTGATTTCGACATGACAGAAGTCTGTTCCTTTTTAAGAGAAAGATTCCCTTGGATCTGCTCTGCCTAGATAATTCTTATTTTATGAAGAAATTACGGACTCTAGCAACCTGGTCTTATCACTCAGATAGTTGATGGCAGAACTCAATATCCAAGTTTCTCTACTTCGAATCTAATGTTTTTTTCAGCAAAAAACAGATACTACTAATTAGCAACCCAACTCAAGTTGCTTTATCAAGACAAATTATTTACTTTAAGTGAGACGTTGTATTTTAAATAAGTCCACAATTATCAATGAGATATAAAAATGTACCAATGAGATATATAAACTTGTTTTTAAAATTAATATGTTTTTTGACAAAAATGTTTTCTATTGATAGGAATTTACCGAAATTATCAAAAGATTTTGTGTCAGAATACAATCACAAATTTGATTTGATTCGTTAATTATATAATTTTCCTTCTTACTTAAACTAATGGATATATAATATGTTAATCAAATAACTTACATATATATATGAAGATAAACATTTGAATCATTTTTTTCTTAATATGCATTGGGATATCACAACTGTAATTAATTCTTTTGGATTTTTACTCAATTATTTGAATTTCTTAAATATTTTCTAAGTGATAGATGAATTCAAACAAAGCACAGGACAAGTTTAAGAAATTGTTAAATCAAAGTTGTAATTCCAAAGCTTTTCCATTTTAATTTCCTTACATACAATTTGTAATATGAATTTTTACTCTTTATCTGTTTGTTGTGTTAATTTTCTCTTCCCACTGGACAACAAAATGTCAAAATCACTGATTTATTAATTTTGCTTAAAATTACAGCTTAGATGAATTTTCCAGGCATATGGTGGTTCTCTCATCGTATATTCATTTTGTTCAGAATGTTCTCCCTTTGAACTTAAAAGCTGGCCCAGTTATAATGAAGTGTTTGGAGAATAACAAATTGAAAATACAACCAGAGACATTTTTTATGTTTTCGTTGTCTCACTAGAGCTATTATTTTGCCCAGTGTTACTCAGTTTGGGAAAATCATGCAATACAGCAATATGTTTTAAATTTAAAGCCTGAGGTACTTGTTTACAGTGATAAATATCTGCCCACAATGTTGACTTCTCTCTATTTTTAAGAAATGTTACCAAATCAGTCTAGGGTCTCGTCCCATCATCAAATTAACCCTCCTTTTATTTCCACCTTTTTGCCTATGTTCACAGTATAATGGCAATCTTTCATGTTTTTTACATCAGAGGAAACCTAAAGATAGAAACAGCTACTGCAGACTATTAATATATTTGTAAATAAATGAAAAAGAGACTTCATTATTTTCTAACAAAATATATTTAACTGTTTATTAGTAAGGGTAAGACTTGATAATCATTTGTGCTTTTTATGTTTTAAAAAAATGGCTTGTTGAATTCGTTGGATGTGTTGTTTGTGTTATGGCCTAGGAAAACATCGCCCATGAATAATACAAAAGCAGCTTGGATGATATAGCTTACAAGCTAATTTACAAATGTAATGATAAAACTCACAGACAATATACAGTTGACCTTTGAACATCATGGGTTTGAATTGTGCAGATCTATTTATATGAGGATTTTTTTCAGTAAATATACTGGACATTTTTTGGGAGATTTGCGATAACTTGAAAACCCACAGATGAATTATGTAACCTAGAAATTAAAAAAAAATAAAGTACGTTATGAATATATACAATATATGTAGATACTAGTTTATTTTATCATTTATTTATGTAAAATATACACACATAGACTAAAAATTTATCAAAATTTATATTTTATGTATACTTAGACTCTATATGGCATCATTTGCAGTCAAAAGCAATATGAACAAATGTAAAAATTAACTTTTAAATTATAACTGCATGAAATTAGCTGTAGCATATACTGTACTACTGTAATAATTTTATAGCCACTTCCTGTTGCTATTGCAGTGAGTGCAAGTGTTGTGAGTATCCACTTAAAACACCATGTGACAATAAGCATCACAGGAGCAGTTATCGCCAACAAATTGTGCTGTAGTAAAAAGTAATCTCTTGCACAAAACACATACTTTTCATTGTGTTTAGTGCAATCCCAAAACTCTTAAACAGCACCAGTGGAACTCATCCAAATTACCACTAGTGGTGCTGGAAATGCTCCCAAGAAACAGAGAAAGTCATGACATTAAAATAAAAGTGGAATTATTTGATAGATACCATAGACTGAAGTCTGCAGATGCCATTGCCTGCTACTTCCAACTGATGATTCATCTTGAAAACAAATGATATAAACTTACTGTAGACTTAAATACAGTACAGCAATGTAAATGTATTTTCTCTTCCTTATGATTTTCTTAATAACATTTTATTATCTCTAGCTGATTTAAGAATACAGCATATAGGCCAAGTGCAGTGGTTCACACCTGTAATCCAAGCACTTTGGGAGGATGAGGCAGGTGGATCACGAGGTTAGGAATTCAAGATCAGCCTGGCCGACATGGTGAAACCCCGTCTCTACTAAATATACAAAAGTTAGCTGGGCATGGTAGCGCCTGCCTGTAATCCCAGCTACTAGGGAGGCTGAGGCAGAAGAATTGCTTGAACTGGGATCCGGGAGGTGGAGGTTGCAGTCAGTCAAGATCATGCCACTGCACTCCAGCCTGGGCTACAGAGCGACTCTGTCTCAAAAACAAAAGAATAAAGGAATACGGCATATAATACACATAACACAAATATGTGTTTATTACCTAGTTATGTTATCAGTAAAGCTTTCTCTCAACAGTAGTCTATAACTAGTTAAGTTTTTACTCCCCCTGATAACAACTTTTGGGGAGTAAAAAGTTAAATGCAGCTTTTTGACTTCAGGGTTGTGGGAGGAGATTCCGTGCCCCTAACTTCTGCATTGTTTAAATGTCAACTGTAAGTCGATCAGTACACGGCTAAATATAATATTGAGAGCTGGACTCCTTGTTTCCTTTTGGTTCCTTCTTTAGTTAACCTCAGTGCCTTTTCCTCAAACTCAGGTATTTTATCCTAAGTTAATTTATTGTATAATTAGCTATTTCTTTATAATTAAAGAGATGAAGTCAGTCCTTCTTCAGTGCTTGTTGATTTATTTTTCTCATTGTGTCTTTCCTATCCAAAATTCATATTGTACACATTCTTAAATATCATGCTAATTCATGTTATTAGCTCTAAAACATGTATGTATTTTCTGAGAGCTGAATTATATTAACATTTGGTTTCCTCTTACGAACGACATAAAACATTTTTACTGTGGCTTTTGAAGTTGTACTACTTTTTCTCCAACATATTTGGAGAAGATATTACACATTGTAAGATTTATAGCCTTCATTATCTCTCCAGTGTTATGTTTTGCATTGAGGAATAATTTTTCTGTTATATTGATCATTTAAAGAGGGGCCAAAGATGTTCTGGGAACTTTGAAGTGACTGGAAATCCTTAGGTACATAGCTATAAGGTCAAAACCCATTTGGGGCTTACAGGATGTAGGGGGTGGGGGAGGAGGAGTATCCCGAGAGCTCTTGGCCATAGTCACCCTGACCAGCCTGCCCTACAGTTCATTCTTTCCAGGCACTGTTATCATCACTGGAAGGGCTTTCTCACCCTCCTCATTGGGGAGCGGCCCTCTAGTCTGTTTTCAGTAAAGAGCAGAGGTCCTCTTTATCCATGCTAGAAAAACCTCCTGGCTTTTAAATCTGATAGATAATAATTCTTGTTGTGGCAATTGTGAGACTGCCATTTCAAAATGACCAAAACTACATTTTCTCCTTTTATTCTCCCTGCCTCCATGAAATTCTTCTAATTAAATCTACAGTTTGTTAAATGTATGCTACCTGCTGAGAAAAGCTCAAAAACAACCATAACAGCTCTTTTGGTCACTGAGTAATTATTTAGATTCCTGTCATCCCTGCCACCAAAACATATACTGTATATATTACTCATGCTAGCAGGCAAGCGCACACACGCACACACACACTCCCCCCCCCCACAGTTTCTCTCATACAGTTAATATTATTATTATTATTATTGGTTAGGAGAAAAACCACTAATGGAATGAATTAAGCTCTAGATAATCTCCTCTCTCTCTTTCTCTCTCTGTCATCATTTTAAATATTATGCAGTCATAATTTAAAGAGATCTTAAGTAATTTGTTGACGATCCTATAAGTGTTAGAGTCTAAATCTGCACTCAGATCTGTCAGTTGCTAAGGTCCACGGCGATTTTACCACAGCACTAAAACTTTGTACTGTAGGAGAGGACAGTAGCTTGATGACTGTCGGATTCCCTAGAAGTGAAACTTCAGCAGTGTTTTACAATTCACAAAATGTCGTCATTCACAAAATGTCGTCATTGATCTGCTCTCACCTGGACCTCTCAATAGCAGTAGGAGATGTTATTTTTTTTTTTTTTTTTACTTTAAACAAAGGGGAAGTTGTGGCCTATAGGGTTATGGGCTGAGAGACAGAAATCTCAGATTCAGTCAGGGGATTTGGAAGTAATATACAAAATGTCCTTGCATTTTCTGTAAAAGCAATAACAACTGAGGGATTTATTTTCGAGAAACCCTGTTATCACAGAATGTGTTAATGAGCAGATGACAGGACAAGAGACTCTAGTTTACGACCATGAGGTGGTTATCTTACCTGCATCGCATTTATTTATTTTATGCCTTCAACACATGGGGGGGAGGACTAAGCTGTGAACAACCCGTGAACAACATAGAGGATGAATTTGTTTTGTCCTCCTCATTCATCACTTTCATTTTTCAGTGCTTTCTTCATAAATCCTTCTATATTGTGCACGTAAGGGAGGCCCTCTTGTTTCTACTGTGCTAAGAGCACACTCTATTCCCCTGCCTTATGATTAGATCTGCTTTTCTAGCTGAATCCCACTCTGCATTCCTCATGAAATAAACTTGCTCATCATGACAAAGACTGATTGGATAGCCAGCCCCATAACAGAGTTACACATTTGAAAGTAATTTCCCAAGAAAAAGGCTTATTCAAAATGACAGCATGGTAGTCATAATTATTATAACTAACATTTCAGTTATCACGAGGAACTTGTGCTATTAGGCGCCATGGTAAACATTGTCTTCTTTAATCTTTAAAAAATCTCCCTGAATTAGGTGTGATTCCCGTGAATTCTTTTTATACATGAATTCTCTGATGTTTGAAGAGGGTAGCGTTGCCTAAAGCCATGTAGAAAGTGGTGAAGAGAGTGCTAAAAGAGCAACTTATTGAAGTACCATCTCACTGTAAGTTCAAATACAGACTTCTGCTCTGTGCTCTGTGGCAGACATCATATGATGAGATGGGACTTCATTCATCACATATAAGCCCATTACAGCTTTGCAGTATCAACTTTAATTCATGTTCATTTCATGGGGCTCTAATGTTGGTTTCTACTCCTTTTCTTCTAAACTGCAAACATTATTTGCGTTTGGTACTGAGTACATGTGTTTAAGGTATACAACCAGCACAGAAACAATTACATCATCAAGTATCAGCACACACATGGTACAGGACTAACGCAATGCATGTAACCAGAGATGGTGACAGTATTCACCAACTGGAGCTCTAAATAACCCTGAATCTCAAAGGGAAAAAATGATCATCCTATAAAGGCAGTCTGGCCTGCTCCATGCTCTTCAACCAGAATAACTGTATTCTGTGTCTACAAGTGCTTGTCTTTCATTCATACACATACTCCAGCTTGCAAAATCAACTAACACATGAAAAGTATAGAAATTAGAGTAAGTCAAATTGCCACAAAGTAGCAATGCCAGGCTTGAACTTCTGGTTCTGGAGCTATTGATGAATGATTTCTGCCTTGCTAGTCTTCTGCTTGCAGAGTATAAAAGGAAACGAACAAATTGTGCTGCATGTCTGAGAAATTACATAAGCGTAGCCGAAAGCTGTATGTCTCTGTACAACATCCCCTAACAAGACATTCATAATCAACAAACTACTGCAAAGCCCGTTGACATCTGTGATCTTTGGAATCTGGCTGCTCTCTGACAACAGATAGGAGCTACTCTTCTCTCAACTCTTTTAGGCAGTGTCTTTTGAAATACTCTCTGCCCTAAATTATTCCAGTTACCAGCCAAGTGGCAGGGACAGCCTGGTTTTGGATTCACCGCCCAGAGCCTTGGAAAAGCACCCTTATTTCAGACTGTCGCTGAAACTGCATTATCTGAACTACAGACTGCTAGGGTACTCTCTGCTTCATCAAACTTTGTTATTTTTTTCCGTGGACCCGTCAGCCTATGAACCTTGTTTTTCTAGTTCTGACAATCAAGCTATGGCCAGAAGATAAATATACACTGGGATTCTGCTTTTTAGGGGAAAAATCCCAGCCCTAACAGGCTAGATGTTTCTCATCCTTGAGGTCTAGCTATGCCACATTTAAAATGGTTTCTCTTGATGCCGCCATTCTTCTGATTTAGGCAAGTAGTTTCTGTTGCACCACAGCTTACAAAGGTTTCTGGGTGCAGCACACTTTTCTAAAATTTATTGATATAGACTGGCATCAAATGAAAAGCTAAGCTCAGCCTCTCTGACCCTTGGAAGAAGCCTGTATTGCAAATAGCCACAAAACTTCAAGCCAGGATTTGGCTTGACAACCCGCTGACACTTCTCAGATGCAGAATATCTGTCAGGCTCATCTTTGCTGGGACTGAGTAAATAGTGAAAAATAAAGGAGACTTGTCATTTGATTTTTCAGGCATTTATCTCTAACTCTTCAGTATATTTGTAAGATAATGACTTTTGTTGTGTTCACTGCTTCCTTGTTCAGTATTTCAGCCTGAAAGTATTCAAAAAATATTTCAAGCTAAAGATTAAAGTGACCAGACATGCTTTACAGTAAAAAAAAGAAGGGAAGAAAAAGTGACTATAAGATTTCCAATTTTGACTGCAACACAAAGAAAAAATAATAAATTGTCAAAAGCTTAGAAGTAAGATTCAAAAATCAAATTGCATGTTTTTAGCAGATTTATTTTACATTCCAGAGTTATGCCTCAAAATGCATTTTGCAATTCATATAAAACTATTTTTTGATCCAGTTCACTTGTCTGAAGGACATTAGGCATAAGATCAATAGCAAGCTTGTAAATTATGGTGTCTTAAGTAATGTAATATACTCTGGTCTGGATAGTATGCTATTTACCCAATATATGACCCCATCTGTGATAGAAGAGTCTCGTCTTAAATTTTTTACATGTGTAAGGCAATCATTTGCCATAACTCTCCTAAGCATTTGGGGGAAAGTCTATTTTAAAATGTCAAAAGCCAAAATGAAAACAAAACAAAACAAAAATGGGAGATAAGCTTTTTACTTTCTCTGAATTTAGAGCATATTAAAAATAACAAAAAATATGTGCATGATATCTTGTAATGAGTATTGACTCATTTTATGGTGTATGTGTGTGTGTTTGCACACATGTATGTGAGTTTACACACACACGTGTTCATGTGAGCACAAGTTTTTGCATCCTGTTATCTAAGCTTAAAGTTTTTCAAGCCCTACCATCTGCTTTCCATGCATGTTGGAATAGCACTATACTGGACACTATTTCAGCACTTGACAAGAATCAGAAGATCTGAATTTATTTACCTGTTCCCACTAGTTAATATTTTTTTGATCTTGGTCATATCGTTATATTCCTTTTAAGCAAGTTTCATTCATTTTTATTGACATATTATAAGTAATTATTTCTTCTCCTCATCTCTCTCCCCTAGGATTCAAATTTAGATTACGTTATGATCTTCTTAGCATTTAAATTTATGCTGTGAAATATGCTTATACACATTACTCGGACAGCCGTAAGAGATATTCCTTGCCTTCTATCATAAGTGACGTTATCAGCAAACATATCCTGTTTACCACATTCTTTCTCCCTTGCATTCAGATTTGTTTCTAGATGTATTGTGTTTACGTTTTTATTCCATACTATACCTGCATCGGGGGCTGTTGTGTTACACTGCCCTGGACTCAGTTGATACATGTTTCTGGATTTGTGAACTTGTTTGCTTTCAGGCTACAATACCCCTAGCAAGAACGTTTAACATATACAAAGTTAGGGTGTTGTTCGGCCTGTAAAGCCCAAGAGTATTGCTACGGTGGTTGTTCTTAACCCCTCTCAGTTATATGGGAGGAACATACCCAGAAAAATACCTAAAGATATGTAGCTTGTGCCTGTTTTATTTCCCTCTCACCTTGAATTTTGGGGTTTCACAGATGCTGCTGAGGTATGAGAACAGCAGAGAGTGCTTGTTACCCATGGCTACCATGCCAGGCCCATAAGCCTGCGGGTGACATGTGTGCAAATAGGGAGTTCACTGATCTCTACAGGTCAGGGATGCCATCATTGTTATTTTTGACACTGGTTTCTGTAGCAGCTGTTTGGGTTGCCTCATGATGCAATTCAGATGCTTAAGAGAGTTGAAGCCCTACAGGGCAAACTTTGGCTGATAGGATAGAGAAACTAACAGATCAATTTTTCTCTCTAACTTCAGGACAAGTAGTTCAGGGATAGGATGCCTTCATAAGGCCTCTAGGAAGGTCTCCTTAAAGAAAAGCTCTAAGGAATGCTTCACAGTGCTTTAGCCAGTAGCTAAAGCCTCAGCTCATTTTTTTCAAATTCTCTTGTTTTGCTATTTTGCCCATGAATACTTATTATTATTATTTTTGGCATTGCAGTGTCCTTTCATTGAGGTCACCACTTTATTATAATTTTGTTTTCTTTCTTCATGTCAATATGCTGATCATACCTTTATTCCCAGGGAAACTTTATGGAAAAACATCTCTCTTGAGTAAGTTTATTGTACTTTTTCCACATCTTTGATTGCATTAAAATACCTTCTGGGTCAGTTTATTTCTATTTATACTGAATGAAAAAGTTGGAATTTTGGCCCATTTGTAGGGGGTTGTGAGATGGGGTAGGAATGTTAGTTTTCTAGGTTTTTCATCTTGAAAAGTCCTTCTTTTTGGTCAGGACAGAGAAAATTGCTTCCTGCAAAAATTGTGAGTCTGCATAATTTTTGTGTGCAGCTTTTTCTCTTCTGCATCTCTGAAACCTGGTTTAGCATGACTTCTGCAAAAAGAGCTTGTAACCTTACTTCCATGGTCTGGTGTTAGAGGAGACGTGTTTGCATGCGAGGGCAAGTCTCTCACTTTCCATGAGGATGCAGGCAGTTGTTATAAACTTCACTCCTTTCAGCGCTGTTGCCACTCTTTTTGTTTCTTTATTCTCACCTGCATGGTTTCTGTCTGTATTTAACTTCCTTCATTTTGCAATGTTTTAATCATATCTAAAAACACATATTTATAATTTGCTTTTATGGATTGGCTAATTCATAGTAAGTGTTTCTCAGTCTTACATAAAATGACAGAGTATATAATAGAAATTTTTGTTCAAGAATAATAATCCATGTCTTAGTAACCATATGGTTTTAAGCCTTATTTTTTCAAATAAAAATATATAAATCAAAATCTGTGAATATATACGTGTATACATATACATAGCACAACATCTTGTAAGTGGTATATACTCAATGAATATGGAAGAAACTAAGGTGTTAAAAAAATTTAGTTACTTGCTTTCTTCACCATTAGCTTCTTGGAGTTTAACACAACACTCTGATAAAGTAAGTACGAAATAAGTATTTGCTGACTGACTAAAATGAATGACTATTTTAGTTATGATAAAATAATAGTCTATATTATTTTTGCTTGGGGAATTAGCAGACTTTGTGCTAGAATAATTCATCCTGGTTTAGGAGCTTTAGGAACACAGATAATGTCTGGTGAGAAAGGCCATTTAGGCAGAGATATTTCATGAATTCTCAGTTACACTGATGCGTATCTATACCTCATCTATACCTCTAAAAAACTAAATCAGAAAATAAAGGTATGCCATAAGAAATGAGCAGTAAAAAAAAAAAGTAAAGGTGATTAAAATTGTATTGTTGTTTATAAATGAACAATAGGGAATTAACTTGCATATTTTCACATAAAATGAAGAGAATTGATATGTTTTTGTACGTTAGAATTTTATAGGAGAAAATTATAGTGTAATTTATCTGCACATTTTCTACATTATTTAAGGCTTTTAATGAGAGTTTTATAATTACTGAGGTGAGCTGCTCAAAGTGATATTTTTGTTTCCAAAAAAACAAACAAACTCATATATTTACTGTTATAATTCTGGTACATCTGTTAGCATTTATTTCTTCATTACTAATTGTTTTTATAGTTTTCCACAGAAGGTACCTATTGGATTAAAATTAGTCCTTTATGCATGCAAATCTAAACATATCCTGTTAAATGGGTTTTATGCTTCTAGTTATGCAGAACATTTTCTTCATTTTTACTGGCATTATCTTATGTTAGACGATCTTAGTATCAGAGATACTCTATAAGAAAAAACATGTTGACACATTTTCCATTACTATTCTGTGTGTGTGTGTGTGTGTGTGTGTGTGTGTGTGTGTGTGTGTGTGATGCATGCAAGCACAGACATGTGTTCTATAGTAAGGCATCAGAATTTCAAACATCATTGTATAAAAATGATCGTGGTAATTATTTCCCAAGTCATGAAGGGCACAGGATAATTCTCCTCTCTTTGGGGGAAGAATATGTCCTTATTAACCTCCTTTTCCTTAACCATGAGGTATTTCAATTAAGCAGTAAGTTGAGTCTCCCACTCTATTCTGTGTTATCTATTTTCTTCAGATATTATAAATCACTTATATAGGAATTACTGAGGTGCTTACTAAAATGCCTCTTCTGAGCCTCTCTCCAAATGAACAATTGCCAACTCCAGGATGAACCAGGTATTGTAATCAACAGACATAAACTTTAAAGCAGCTTTAACCATGCTCTGTGAAGTAAGAGTAAAAATTTTTGAAATTAAGGAAAATATGCATTTTTTTCAGAGAAATAGAAATAGAGATGCACATGGAAGCTTTGTAACTGGAAAACACAGTATCTGAAATAAAAATTTATACAGAATGGGTTTAACAGCAGAATGACAATAATATAAAAGAATCAGTGAACTTCATAATATATCAATACATCTAACCCAAGCTGAAGAACAGGAAGAAAAAATGAATTAAAATTAACAGAGTCTAAGTGTCCTCTGAGATTAAAAAAAGTTTAAAAAATAAGATGAATAACTTCCCAAATTAGGTAAAAGACGTAAATTTACAGATTCAAGATTAATGAACACTAATCAGTACTCAAAACCACTTCCAGATATATTATGTGCATGCTACAAGTCAAAGTAATAAAATCTTACAAGTAACAAAAATAGAAGAAAAAAAGGTACATATTACATATATTAAATTAACAATTCAAATGACTGAATATTTTTAATCAAAAATTGTATACCCATAATGAAACAATATTTTTAAAGTACCGAACAAAAAGAAGTGTCAATCCAGAGTGTCGCATGCACCAGAAACATTATGGATGAATAACAGCAAGACAAAGACATTATAAATAAAGAAGAATAAAATAATATAGATAGTATAGTTATGTTTCAAGAAAGCTTAGAGGAGTTGTTCAGGCAGAAGAAATATAAAGGAACACTTCCCTTATACCAAAAAAAATGTGAAACTTTGCAAGTAAAGAAAGAACGACAGAATGTTACTATCCAGAAACTATGAAAAATTATTTTTTCACTTAAATTTTTAAAATAGGCCAGGCACAGTGGCTCACTCCTGTAATCCTAGCATTCTGGGAGGCCAAGGCAAGTAGATCACCTGAGGTTAGGAGTTCAAGACCAGCCTGACCAACATGATGGGAAACCCCATCTCTACTAAAAATGCAATAAATAAAAATAAAAATAAATAAATAAATAGCCAAGCATGGTGGCACATGCTGCAATCCCAGCTACTTGGGGGGATTGAGGCTGGAGAATGCTTGAGCCCAGGAGGCAGAGCCTGCAGTAAGCTGAGATCACATCACAGTGGGACTGTTCCCCTTCACCGATTCTGTGAATCTGGGATGGATTTGTTATTTGCTTTCAATGGTACAAAGCAGCAGAAGTTACAAGGTGAGTTCTGGATCCCAGGCTTCAATATAAAATACACATGCAAGTGGCTTTCAAGTTTTCTTTAAGGCCTTAACCCTCAAAGTGTCTAAAACAGCAGTCTCAACTGGAAAGATCCACTTAGGTCATTTCTGAATGGCAGGTGGTCTAATGTAAAAACTAAAGAATCTGTGAACACTGAGGTAAAGCAGATTATAAGCTAATATTTCCCTTAAGAAGTAATTCAGAAAGATATTTCAAATTCTATCAATATTAAGTTGGATATAGTTTTTTCTCTTTTATTCTTCTATTCAGGATATAATTTTGGATGTAAGGAGTTACACTCTTTCTATAGGATATACATTAGAAGTAATTTTGGAGCTATGATTGTGTTAGAATAATAGAGAAAAATGGCTAATAATAAATACTTCTGACTTCCACATGAATTTAATTTGTGAGATTGTTTCTCTACAAGAAAAAGTTACCTCCTTCCAGTCATTTACTCTAGAACCATACTCTGTTCCCTCAGAGAGTTGGGGAAGGTGTTTATCAGGGTATAGTCCAGTGTATATCGTGTTACATCATATATCCAATTACTCCACTTCTCCAGGGGAGGCTCAAAAACTTGAAACAACATGACTAACAGGACGATAGTCGAAGCTGTGGAGGGCTGAAGGAATTCTTGATAGTTGAAAAGGAGTAGAGAAAGAAGATTGTGGAATAATGTGCCTGGTTAAGAGGACTCAACTTAAAACACACCAGTTTGAGGAATGAGGAGGACAACGTAACAGCAATTATTAGGTTAGAACAAAGAGAAATTAGCTGAGAGAAAGGAGGTCTCTCAAATCCTTTATGAGAACTTCTTCACCAGGAAAAGAAATGTGTTTTGAGTTAGAAGTGAAAAAAAAATGGTTTTAAAGTGAGATAATGCTGATTCTTTTCTCTGATTTAAACCTATTATTGCTAGTGGGAAAAGCAAGTAATAAGGAAAGCTGCAAAATCTAGGGAAATGACAAAAACTTAAATGAGTCCACAGCACAGTTGTTTCAGGGCAATTTTTTTGCTACTTGTTCATCCACTAGTATTCTGAAAGGTGATATGATTCATCTTTGAAAAGAAGTTCCTGTGAATCATGTTTTACAATCTCTTTCTTTACTTGTAATCTGTGAATTTGCCCTTTCATCTAACACCATTGTTGTTTTGAATAGGGGGAAATAGCAAAAGCTTCTAGAGTTGGAATGGTAGAATGTTAACAAATGGAGAATCTCAGCAAGAACTCTTGCTTTTGTAAGAACTAGGACTATTAAAATATAATGGTTTATTTAAGTGAGCATGAGGACTGAAATAGAAGTCTGACTTTAGAAACTGGAGAAAAACAGAAGAGGTCACTTGTGTTAGTCATTCATAGTCCTGATGGAAGACAGACAGCATAATCAAATCTAAAAATTACCATTTAATAAAGAACTCTTTGTGAAGATATTATAAGATTAATGAGAACTATTATCTAAATTATTTGGAGCTGTAACCACCCTTTGGCTTGAGAAACAAAGGGGGAGACAGTCATTGAGAACAAGAAAGAGAGGCTGTAGCTGTATTACAGCACTCCTCACTGAAAGAAGCTGTAGCGTTTGGCAGAGAGACATGGCCATACCATGATGATCCTGCAGGGAGAGAGGGGGGTAGAAATAAATATTTTCCAATTCTTCTATTGGGGCCCAGAAAACAGTGTTCCCAAAATATGGTGCTTTAGCATGCTGCAAGGACATCTTGACCTCTTCCCATCCCCCACCAACAACAGAGGGTGAAATTTTAAGCTAATATTTCCTTAGCTGCCTTAAGTCCAGACTGCCAAAGAGAATACAGTTTCCTTTTATCCCCTTGCTGAAATGTCATATTATCTATCACATCAAAGAAGATAGTAATGCAATCACATTCAGAAGAACTTGGCTCAAATTCCAAAGATAATCATTTACAAGCCAATTTCTGTCCTCTGTGTTTATTAATTACCTCTACAAATTGCCCCCTACCTCTTAAAATTGCCACAATCCCCTAATCCCCCTTTCCTCTGTAAAGAAGGGTATATAAGCATCTGGACCTCAGCAGATTAATTAGTAATCATTCTCTTGTGATTCCCTTTTGCTTATACACATTGAATAAATTTGTATGTCTTTTTGTCCTATTAATCTGCCTACTGTCAGTTTATTATCAGTGAACCTTTAGAGGGCAGAGGGGAAGCTTTCTCTGATTCCTACACTAACATCTCTTGCCAATGCTTCCCATTCGTTAAACGATATTGGAAACCCTTCCAAAAACTACAAAGAGAGCCCCTTCATGTAGTCCACAGAATTAGCTCCACACAACACAGAGAATAATGGTGAAGTGATCAAGTGGGTCTTGAGAGGCAACAGAAAATACACAGAACATATAAGCCAAATGTCTAAGGATATACAGTCAGGATATGCTGTTGTTGGAGAATTTTTTTTTTCTGTGATAGGTGCTTTTATAGGTGTTGGGAACACAAAGGTGGAAAAGTAAATCATAGGCCCTACCTTCCTCAGAGCATGTATTTAATATAATGTGTCCATGTATATATGTGTGTTCACACTTGTATCATTTACCTGAATAATATACATGCATGTAGCCAGATAAAATCTTGAAATATGTACTTTTGTGCTTTTCATTCTCGCTCATGATTAACAAATCTTCCCCTGGTAGACAGAAAAATTTATAATCCCTGAAGGCAGATTAGAAGTGTTACAGCAGGAATACCAGGAGGAAGCTAACACGTGGTTTGCTTTTGTTTAATTTCTTTTTTAAAAAAGTTTTTAAGCAAGGCATTGAAATCAAAAGGGGAAGATACTAAGGGGAAAGGAGATTTCAGACAACTTCATAACAAGATAGATATGCAAAAAAATGGGAGATGGGAGATGAAACAACTTGGCCCTTCCCGTTACTCCCAATAATAGGTTCTCAGGGCTGTAAAGAGAGTGATACGATGGTAGATCCTGACCACTAGGGAGATGGAAGGAGTAGATAGAAATAAGTATGTTGAGCTCATGCCTGCCAGCACTTTGGGAGGCCAAAGCGGGTGGATCATGAGGTCAAGATATTGAGACCCATCCTGGCCAACATGGTGAAACCCCATCTCTTCTAAAAATACAAAAATTAACAGGGTGTGGTGGCATGCACCTATAGTCTCAGCTACTTGGGACGCTGAGGCAGGAGAATCACTTGATTCCAGGAGGCGGAGGTTGCAGTGAGCCAAGATAGAGCCACTGCACTCCAGCCTGATGACAGAGCAAGACTTTGTCTCAAAAAATAAAAAAATAAAATATAAATAAATACATATGTTGAGACAACAGAGCACATTTTGGTCAGTGTCAGGATTCTTCCTTTATACTGAGCATGACTGTTGACCATGATTTATCATTCAAGTGAGCATGTAACATCCTCCATGTGAGGACGCAGAAGCCAGTTATATAGTTTTTGGGTGAAGATTTTAGTAGCTCCTATATTCTTGCTGCCTATGGGGCCTGATTATTGCCTGACAGAAAAAAAAAATTCTGTATGTCTTCTGAAATTTTGCTCAGCACTCTTCAACTCTCCTTTATGTCAGCAGTCCAGAAATTTTCCAAAACATCAGTTACAGTTCTTGAAACACTCATAGAGTGAACAGTAATAATATAATGTTTAATTTTATGTGTTACTTTGACTTGGCTAAGGGATGCCCACAAAGCTGGTAAAACATTATTTCAAGGTATGTCAACAAAAATGTTTCTGGAAGAGAATAACATATGAATTGGTCAATAGAGTAAAAAAGATCTGCCCTTCCCACCAAGAAGTGCAGGAATCCTTGGTTCTTAGTTTTACATGAAAGAAACAATTCTGAAAAGGGACTAACTTAGCTTTAAAAAAAGGAAAGAGAGTTTCTTGAAGGAAAATAGAGGACAGATAGTTTTATTTAGAGAGAGAGCACACACTGAAAACACGAGTGGGCTGCTGAAAAGGAGTGAGCCAGCAGCACCTTGCTTTGGGTTTCTGTGACATCAGATTTTTTCTTGAAGTTCCCACCTCTGTCTTAAAGTCTCTGCCTTTTTTATTTGTCTAGTTTTTCTGCTCCTGCCTTAAGTCCCCATGTTTTTCCCCCTCCTAGTTCCCACCACAAGCTTGTGGTATGCTCCCTTAGTATTGGTGCACATGCATGGGCCTGGTGTTGGATCAAATTGTGCCTGCATATTTCTTAGGAATTTTCTCCTTTGCCCTCTCCTCTAGTCAGCATGCACCTAGTGACATTCTGACATTGTAACTGCAGAGTGAATGATTACTGGGCGTCTTAATGGGCGTTTCTTCCTGCAAAGGCATTTCTCCTCCTCTCTGTTCATATCTAGCCAGCATGTTCTGGGTGGTCCCTGGAGTCTGACATTTTCTAGACTTCCTTTCTCTAGGGGATCGCCACTCCTGCTCATGTCTCACTATCTGCCTACTCTGACATCCTTACCAATTCAGATAGGTGTGATCCAATCCACTGGGCCTGAACAGAACGAAAGAACAGGAGGAGGCTGAATTTAATCTCTGTACTTGAACAAGGACATTCATCTTCTCCTGCCCCTGGGCCATCAGTCTCTTGGTTCTGGGGCATTCAAACTCAGACTGAGACTTACATTATTAGCTTCCCTGGTTCTCAGGCCTTTGGATTTGGGAAGTGGAACTACATCACTGGCTTTCTCAGACCTCCATCTTACACACAGCACATTATAGAACTTCTCAGCCTACGTGATCACTCAGCCAACCCTTCTAATAAGTCCCTCTTTATATATTGATATAAATGTACTGTTGGTTCTTTGTCTGGAGAATCCAGATTAATACAATATGGAAAAAAAAAAAATTTGAGCTAGATAGTGCAGAAACTCCCCAACTAGGAGAGGCATGTGAGAGGGTATATGTGAAATAACTGTTGATGCTGAGAACCTGGCATCCTTAGAGTTTTGGAAATTGTATTTACATATATAATGTAGTTATTAGAACTTGTATGTACTTTTTCTTGCTTTTTAGTTGTCATATTTCTAGAAAACATCTTCATTATTCGCTATATATGCATTGTTGTTTTGATATTCACTGAAAACATTATTTTTATCTTTATTTTTCAGAATTTCCTAAAAAACAAATAAGAAAAAAACAAAAAAAACAAGTTGTTTTAGTGAAGGAACAGTTTTGAGGTTTTGGAGCCGTCACAACTGAATTTGAATTCTCGCTTTAATAATTGCTACCTTTGCAATTTTAAGTTACTTAACTTTTAGGAACTTTAGGGTTTTTATTGTACTTTTAAAACAAGGGTAATAATGCCAAATGTGGATGGATATTGGAAACATTAAATGTGTATGGAAATTTCCTAATCCTACCATTACACCATTCTCTCTTAAAACTTACCATCCTCAATCTGGCAATATTTTCTTGGGTTGTATCAAGTGTTATACGACCCAAGAAGTGGTATAATTGGTATAATTTTCTCTATCCAATTCCAGATGGCCTGAAAATTGATTCTGTCATTCCTGTGGGCCTCAGCAAGTTAGAGATTTTGAAGCCTGAAAGAATACAATGCTGTTTGCTTCATATCTTGCTGCCTCATGTCTTAGTTCACATCTTGAAAACAGAAAATGTTGCCTACAACCAATGTGACTTTTTTTTTTTTTCTTCTTAAGATCCCTTCCAGACAGAAAACTAAAAATCTCAGTTTCTTTTTACTTGCTCTCAGACTAATGATGCTTCATAAACAGCCAGTTTTGGAGAAAGTCAAAGCTTAAAATGAAATCTATACTTCACCTATCTAACTATGAAAATGTAAATGTAAAATACAGTAAATTGGATACAGTTAATCCCAGATTACTTTAGAAGGTAAACAGAAGGAAATAAAAATAAGAGGTTTATTTTATTGTGAATTTTTCATCAGTATTTTAGATAATTCCACAAATGCTGGAATATGAAACTTAGCCATAACATTGTCATGAAAATTGTAAAATTAATGATTTAAAAAATTACCTCATAAACGCTGTCATTTAATGATATTCAAACCTAGCTTATTGAAAATGACAAAAACACATTAAGTTCTAAGATTCCAGGAGAACACCATATATTATGTTATTAAATATTATTGGTTTCCTGAAAGCCTTATATGAGGCACTTGATCAACATTCTTCAAGAGCATACAAGCTCCTGAAGTGCCCTCCCAATTCAATATTCCTGAGAGTAGTTTAGACACTGAGATGCAATGTTAAATTCATTACATTGTATAAACTCTTGAATAAAGAATGCATATTGTCTAGTTTATTTTTTACCGAGAAGCCTAACTTTAGAAGTAAATAAGGAAGCAAACGATAATTCTAAATATGCTGTACATAAGATATTTAAATAAGCATAACCTCTTATTTAAATTATTTTAAAGAAAAAATACAGAAAGAGCCTATCCTCAGCTATTTAATATACAATTACTTTTGAAATAATTTATGTAGTATTTTTAAATTGACAGATAAAAATGTATGTATTTATGGTGTGGAACACAATGTTTTGGTATGTATACATTGTGGAATGGCGAAATCAAGCTAATTAACATATAAATACCTCACATAATTTTTTTTAGTGATAAGAACACTTAAAATCTACTCTCAGCAATGTTCAAGTATTCAACACATTGTAATTAAGTATGGTAATTAAGTATGGTTACATGTTATCGTTATAATGTATAATAAATCTCTTGACTTTATTCCTCTAATGTAAGCTTACTTATATAAACATTTACACATGCACACAGACTCTCATGCACATGTATGTAAAGACGTATTTAGGTAACAGTCAAGAGTCATTCTCAGCAAACTGACACAAGAACAGAAAATCAAACACAGCATGTTCTCACTCATAGGCGGGTGTTGAACAATGCGAACACATGGACACAGGGAGGGGAGTATCACACACTGGGGTCTGTCGGGGGAAAAAGGGGAGGGATAGTGGGGGGGTGGGGAGTTGGGGAGGGATAGCATGGGGAGAAATGCCAGATATAGGTGATGGGGAGGAAGGCAGCAAATCACACTGCCATGTGTGTACCTATGCAACAATCTTCCATGTTCTTCACATGTACCCCCAAACCTAAAATGCAATAAAAAAAATATTAAAAAAAAAAAAAGAAAAAATGTACTAAGTCAGCAAAAAGAATGGATAAAATATATCAACTTTGCAAAAAGAGTGGTTAACCTTGCCAGTCTCCTGGTTTGGATGTTGTACCTTATATAAGATGCTACCATTGGGTTAGGTTGGGTGAAGAATGCTCAGGATCTTCCTGCACATACCTTTGAATTTGCTGTGAATCTACAGTTCAAAATAAATGTTTTGTTAAGATTGAATAAAGTTGGGCTAAAATGATATTTTGAAGTTTGATGAGCATTTGGAGGAAAATTATTCTGTGGTTGTGAAACAAGATAGTATTAAATGTGAGTTGAAAATAGATAAATTATTATAGCTACTAAATTGACCATGGGATTTAACATAGGAAGTAAAAAGTCCATTGGAATTTAAAAGTCCAATCTTGTGTGAGAGTGAAAAATTGTTTTATGTGTTTACCTAGAGTTTACACTTACAATCATATTCTAGAATTCTTTGTGGGAAACATGGTAGAAAAAGAATAAGAACACTTAGTTTGTGAAACTCCATGAAAAACATTTTCTAGAGAAAATTTAAAGCAGAATTATAAAACATATCTCATTTCCCTCTTTCATTAGAAAGTTCAGTTTGATTATTTAGTAATATAATGAATGTTTTGAGTACAATAAACATCTTAACGTTAGATAATGAATTTATAAAATGGAGTACCACTTTGTCACACTTTATTCATCTGAAATCTAGGATAATATTATTTTTAAAAGTATTATTTTTGTAGGCTATAGTGCTACAAAATATTAACATTAATATATAAACTAAAAGAAACAGAAACATCTCTTAAAGTAGTTGAAAAATCCTTTATGAAACACACAGCAACACACTAAAACTATATGAGGATAAAATACAGTAGCATAGGCTGATTTTAGGTATTTTCAAAATATGTGATAAAGATTAGATATATGCAAACACAGATAATGGAGTTTTGTTTTTTTTCAAATGTTTATTTGAAATTCAATATGGTCTGTACAAAAGAAATGGAGTGATCTGTAAAATTAGAGAGTTTTAAATCCATTTCTGAGGAGTAAGAGGATTTCTATGATGCTCTGAAAGAATAGCTTTAAGGTATCATGAAAGAAAGAGCATGAAATCACAAAGTCATTTAAGTAACCTTTTTTCATTCTATTAGCCATGATCTCCTACTAATTTCTGTTCCATAGTGCACATTGTGAGGACAACATTTAATCTCAATTTCATGTTTTCTCATTATCACTCCACTCTGCTTATTTTGCTTAAGAAGTAGGAAATTCTGATTGAGTTACTTGAAAAATTTCTCCTAGTTTCTTTGTGAGCTTTTCAGTCCACTCTGCTTGAAAAAGGAACAGTATTTCTCCACATAAAAGACATTTGGGCAGCTTTGGAAACTTGCGTACACATTAGTATAGAAGAGTTGGAAAGAACCGCAATTGAACTGCTGAGATAATTCCTGTCAGCTGCAGCACTCAGAACTGGCTTGCGTCCATCTGACGCCTTCTGGTCCTGTGGTCTCACTGAAGGCAGCATTCTACACATTATCTTTGATCCAGTTCTGCCTGAATGATTTTGGCTAAAGATGGAACGTTTCTCTTCAGAACTTTAGGGTTACACTTGCTACTCAAACTATGGAGTTATTTGCCTTTTAACTATAAGGTAGTAATAAATTATACTTAAGTTTAAAATTTACAATATATATTTTTCGTTTCTAAGAATGGAAAAAGTCTATAGTGTCTAGACGTAATAACCCAATGAGTCCTAGTATCTGTTTTAGTGTTTAAATAATGAAATTGAAATAAATAATCATTAGAAAATATACCCCTGTCTTGGTCTGCTCAAACCGTCATAGCAAAATACAAAAGACAACAGAGATTTTCTCAGTTCTGCAGGCAGGAAGTTCATCATCAGTGTGCTAGTGTGGTTGGTGTCTTTCCTGGAATTTGGACAGCCACCTTCTCATCGTGTCCTCACAGGGAAGAAAGAGAAAGAACAATCTTTCTGGTGTCTCTTTTAATAAGGACACTAATCCCATCACGAAGGCCCCACCCTTATGACCTCATTCTCCCTGAATGTCTTCCCAAGGCCTCACCTCCAAATATCACCACATAGGAGGTTAGGCTTCCATATACAAACTTCTGGGGATTGCAGATATTTAGTTCACAACCTCTATCATATTACTACTTTCTTTTAAAAAACATGTTTTAACACAGAACATGATATTTTTAAGGATCCAGGAAAGTAGTATTCATAATATTCATAGCTTTTGACAATGCTTTTAAGGGCACCAGATCATTTTATATGAAAATAAAATAATGTGAGTTTATTAAGGCTGATAAGAAACTGTGATATTGACTTCCAAGGAATACTAGGAGAGATGAAAAATCTACCTGTTTCTTGCAGCTGAAACTTGCTAAGAAAGGTACTGTGACTTGGTGACCATGGTACTGAGATATGACCCCTGATTTCCTGATTCTAGATCTTGTGCTGACTTTGAGGACCCTTATGTTCCTGAATAATATTTGGCTCCTCAATAATAAAACATCTCCATCAGCATTTGCATTTTTTCTCTTAGCTTTTTCTCTTATGATAAGTGATGGGGAAAAGTGTTGGCTAGACATTGGAAATACACATTTTTCTAAATTTTATTCAGAACTATTTTTTTCCTTTAGTTACTAGTATTTTAGATAGTACTTTTTGGATAATAATTATCTAAAAATTTCAGGGTTACGGCTTTCTGGCAACCTATGATGAGTGGGCAGCAAGATTTTCTAACACATTTCACAAGGGTGTTTTCTGTGGCTAGCAGGAAATTCTCATTGTTCTGCTAAAAAACTTGTAAAAAGGGAGGCAAAAATGTGAAAATCTAACTAAATGTCACATAGTTTTCTATTTCTTGTTATAGTATCTCTCCACAATTGTCAGATTTGTATATTTCTCTGAATATGCAGTACCTCAATTTAAACAAAATTTCAGTAGAAAGCGAATCTATTTTAATTCAGAGGATGGCTGAAAACAGCACTAATTTCAAGTCAAAGAGCATTTGGTTTGATATCTGATTCCATATCTTAAGGAATGTGTGACATTGGGCCTTTTAATTGCTTTTCCACTGAAAATTTTAATTTAAAAATAATGTTTACTCAAATATTTACTATGTAGAATTGAGATAAAGGTTAAATGAATTAAGTGACATATCTTATTGGATAGTAATTGTATAGTAGAAAAGATAATAAGGTAATAACATTTCTAAAATTTTAGTACCAGCTTTTCTCTTGTGTATGACATTGCTTTGGTGCCAGTATATTGCTTTCAGCTTTTGAAGAGTTAAGATTCAGAAATTTGGAGTCCCAGTCTAAAAACGTTATCACAGGTAACTTGGGGGAGAATAGTATATTTGAAATATTCATTATATATATATTGTTATGAATAAAAACAGCAATGAAGGCTAGTGTTAATGTGAACATCTACTTTAATGAGGTCTTAAGCCTTTTAGAAAATTACAATTTCTAGCCTATACTGCATAATGATTAATGGCTATGTTGGATATCACTCCAGTAGTTTTACCTGTATGTTTATAATTTCACTTGGTTGAAATCTCAAGCTATCCTCCGTAGGTGTCTCAGGGTCAGAAAGGAAACGTAAGCCTGTCATTATTACATGCCAGAGAACAGCTAGGGTACAGACATGCCCACATCAGGTATCAAGAGATTTTGAGATTAGGAATTTATCTTTAGTAACATTTTTATATTATTATTTTATACTGACATACATGAAGTGACAGTAAAGTGACATCAACAGATAAACCTACCTGCATGTTTTCTTATTTAAGTACTACTCATGAGTAATGTCACCAATTGCTATATTTAATGTCTGCTCTGGTCACAGTTTTAAGTCTGACAGAGGCTCTTTCAAACATAAAAAGATTCTCTTTAAGATGGAGTTCAGTTCCTTATTTTTCAAACATTCATGTCTTTACATCTCAGCTCCAGAACTTAGAAGTATAATATGCTTCAAGAATAGGCCGGAGGGGTGAATTGTGAAATGTGTTCAACATGAAGTTGATCAAAGTGAGCCTAATGTACAGCAGGATGGTAATTAATTTGGAAGGGGTGGAACGGGATGAAGCTTTCAGATCTGTGTGTAACTTATGAATTTTATCCACATCCTTCCAAGCCTATTTAAAAGCAAGTGAATAAAGGAATTAATGTAATTATGTCAGGATGTTTTTTCCTGCTGATTTTGATTTGCTGTGCATTTAAAGTAAAAAATTATTAATTGAAGACACCTAGTGGCTAATGTTATGCATAAAAATAGATTTATTTATCATATCACTGTCCCTGTATATTTACTCCCTGGCATTTAAAAGAAAATATATTCTGGAGAAATTAAAGACATTTTGTTTTAAAAACTTTTTATAATGAGTACTGGTGAGAATGAAATGATTTTTAAAAATTTCATCATAAGTTTAAAATTCTATTTATTAAGCTATGTTACAACTGAAAGATTGGCCCTATAATTCTTTAACAGTTTTATCTTGTTGAAGATGAGAATTTGTACATGTAAAGTACAGTCAGTATCAAAATTTCATATAATAAGATGTAGGAAAGAGAGCTAATAAGTAATAAAAATAGTATTTTAATGTGTAAATTTAGGTAGAAATACCAAATATGAACTAAATTACTGTATTTTACTATATTTTATTGCTGGTGTTTTGCATTTTGGTGCATTTCTTCCTATTACTTATTTTGTTAAACTTCTTCTGTTTCTCTCTCATTTATATACCTTTCTTTCTTTATAAGTCTTAGGTCATACTACATTTAGGTTTCTATATCCTTTTATTAAATATAACTTATAACCATATTTCTGTGCTAATTCATTTTTTCTCACACTAAAAGCCTCTCAGCCATGCTAATTTTAATACATGTAACTATTTACTAATATAGGAATTATCAGATTTTAGGGAATGTAATTTTAAAATACACTGAATAATTTCAAATTGTTTCCCAAAATAATCATAATTTTACAACTTTGTAACTTTGGCAACAGTTTGAATGATTAGACTCAGATTCTTTAATTTTTTAATCTGGTGGATATTAAATAGCAACTAAGTGAAAAATTACATTTCATTTTCTTAAAAAACAAGATTTATCATTAAAAATAATTTTATGATAATTTCAATTTTACCATTCATTTTTATTAGTTATCATATATTGCATATAATACTTATTTGCTCATTGAATATGTATTAAGTATCTATACCTGTATTTTGTCATCTTTTCACCTCTACATTTCAGAAATAACTATTCAAGACTTTTGTTGGAAATTTATTTATATTTATTTTATTTTATACTTATTTATAATTTTAAATTGGGAAGAACTGACAGATCTACAGTATTATATATTCACAATGATGCACAGCTAGGGCTATCCTTTTATTTAGTAATTAGGATTTTTTTTTTTAGTAGGATTTTGATGGTTGTTTTTGTATGCATCAGACCCACATTTTTAAAATTTATTTCTTATGAATTTATAATTTCATGACAGGATTATAAGTGTGATGTTGTTATCTATTATGTTTTCTAATTTATTAGTTACATAGGAGAAAACTACTTTTAGCGAGCACTGTCTCTTTATTGTTTATTCATTTCCCTTTGTTACCAGAGGAGGATCTTGAATATGAATCATGCATGTTCTTGGTGTTTTGAACAAATAATTGGACAAAATGCACAAACAAAGCAATGAACAAATGAAGCAACGAAAGCAGAGATTTATTGAAATGAAAGTACACTTCAAGAGTGAGAGGAGCCTTTAGTAAGTGGCTCAAGAACCCTGGTTACAAAATTTTCTGGGTTTAAATACCCTCTAGAGGTTTCCCATTTGTTATTTGGTTACAAGCTATGTAAATGAAGACTTCGCTCACGACCAGTCTGATTGGTTGGTCACCAATCAGAGGCAGAAGTGAAGTTACAAATTTATACTCTGCAAATGAAGGCTTGGCCTGCCACCAGTATGACTGGTCACAGGAGATGATCAATCAGAGATACTTTCAATGTTTTATCTGTGACACAGTGGGTCAGGGGGCATGTAAAGGGAGTCGCCTCTGATCTTTTTGTACTTCGATGTGGAGAGATGGGGTTTTTATCTGATTCAGTTTTAGGAAGTCAGCATGAATGGGCCTTAGGTTCCCCTGTCTCCAGACCTTATTTTCCTACTTCATTTCCCCCCTGAGAGATGTGATTCCCATAAATCTTTATGAGAGGCAGAGGGTTCAATAGTCTTTCTTCTGTACCTGCTTCATGCTGACTTGGGGCATAATCTCCACCTTTTGGGGATTACAGAACTCTTACCCTGCAGGGTCTAGTGGAGGCAAGGTAGCTTCTTGTTGGCTGGGGGTGGCGTCTTTACCTGGAACTGGCTGGAAACTGTTGCATGATCATCTGAAGCTTGATGGTCTCTAAGCAAGAGGAAATGAATTTGGTTAAGAGAGTCAACAAACATGGTCCAAAAACCAAGGCAAATACAATCATTAACAATACACCAACCAGAGGATGGAGCCATTAACCCCATCATAGCATCTTTGACTAGGAGCCTCATGATTCAGACAGCTGTTGTCATATCTTAGAGGAACAGTCAGCTAATTTCCAGGCAGCATCCCTTATTAAGCTGCATTGGTTGACATAAAAACAGCATTCTTCCTCTAGAATAAGACGTAAGACCCCCTTTTCAGAACTTAAAAGATTCAGTCCCCTTGTTATTTTTGCAAAGCAACCACTGCCAAGGAGTCTGATTTTGTATGGTGACAATACTCTGGGCAATGTCTAAGCTTTCTATAAAATCCCTGGGCAAGCATTGATAACAGGATAAGGAAGTTGCAAGTCTGCTAACTCCCATTCCTACTCCCTGCTGTTATTTCCAGCCCTACCAAAAGGGATATGAGTTAGATGGCTCAATTTGTGCCTGGCAGTTGCAGTTAAAGGTATAATGAGAAACTGTTTACTGAGAGCGATCTTGATTTCAGGGGCTTATAAAAAAGTGTACAGGACCCAGTCCAGTTGGCTTGTAAACCTAAGTAAGAACTGGTCTGCACAGAAAAAAGGATCCTTGTTTTCAACACATTGTTTTCTATGGTAAACATATGGTTTGGTTTGGTGGTTTCGCTTTTCTGAGTGGTTAAGGTCCCTGCTAAGGAGGCCCTCGTTGAAGGCTGGAAAGGACCTTAGGAAATATCCTGAGTTGCCCCAGCAGTTGTGTTTTCTCAGTGGAGTTAATTTTAGTGTCCACCAACAACCACTCAGAAGTATTTTTGTACTGGGGAACTGAAAGGCAAGTAGACATTTAAGAATTAGTACACTCTTCCCAAGGGAAGGGAATTAGTACAGTCTTCCCAAGGGAAAATGTGAACACAGCTAGTGGATTTCCCTTGACAGTACTTAGACTGTATATCCTTTAAAGTGTCTTTAAGGATAATTTTCATGAAAACTGTACAAGTTTTCTAAATGATGCAGCTTGGGCAACTGCATAGCTTACGTGATTGTGTGAGGGGTATTCTTATCGACTGGAAAAATAGCTGGAGTCTTTAAGCTGTATTTTGACTTGCACTGCTGTTTTAGCTTTTCCTGTTTCACAGTATACTATGTTAGCAGGTTAATCTCTTTGTTAATGTGTTCTGGGACATTGTCTGCATTATTGACTATTAGCAATTTTGCTGGTGGTGCTTAAATTATAGTAGGGCCCATATTTTAACTATAGCATCCCTTCCCAACAGGGGAACTGGGCAGGTTGGTACTACTAGAAATTCCTGTTGGAAGATTTGTTTATTAAATTGTCAAAGGAGGAGTAAATAATCTTGTTTGTGGCTTTCCTTCCATTCCCATGATGCTCATGGACTCAGAGGAATGCTTTCTTACACAAGCAGTAAGAACAAAGTAATTTTCCTGCATGTGTTTACCTATGTGACAAATGTGCAAGCTGTGCACATGTACCCCAGAACTTAAAGCATAATTAAAAAAAAAAAAGGATAAAGCAACTGAATTTGGGTGCCAATGACATCCAGAGTTACCCAGGGCTCCTCAATAGTAATGATTATATTCCTGGACAGAAGTGATGAGGAAGGCCCCAGGTTTCTTCAGTCTTAATCTAATTTTTTCTTTTGTACTACTAGAGTTTTTGACTGACTCTTCCCCCTCAGTGAGAGTGGGGACAGTCAATTCTCCAGTGTGAGTGGTTGTGACTGGTGCCTTCACATTGATGGCAGGGGCCTGGTGGAGACTTAGTACTATCCTTTGCCCAATGCCCAATTTTCTTGCACTTGAACTAAGAGCCTTTGCTGGCATTATTTTTATGGCCCTTTGAGATTCCCTTGGATGCTCTTTGGGCATTCAGGCCATCAGCAATGATGACTGTCATAATTTTGGCCTGCCATTTTTCTGTATTCAGTTCTCTTTTTTCTTTCTCCAGGTCACAGTTGTTATACACCATAAAGGCGGTATCAAGAAGCTGTTTTTGATTAGTTTGTGGCCCCATCTGTAGCTTTTGGAGCTGATGTCTAATGTCTGTGGTGGGTTGGCTAATGAAATGTTGTGCCATTAATATTTTGCCTTTGGGAGAGGAAGAGTTCAGATTGGTATATATGTATGTATGTGTGTGTGTGTGTGTGTGTGTGTGTGTGTGTGTGTGTGTGTGTGTCAGAAATAATATATATATATATATATATATATATGCGCCAACCTGAACACTTTCTTTATATATAAAGTTTCATCATTTTGGCCAGGCTGGTCTCAAATTCCTGACCTCGTTAGAAGTGCCCCAGCCTCCCAAAGTGCTGGGATTACAGGTGTGAGCCACCATGCCCAGCCCAGATTGGTATATTTTTTAAAGGTTTCCTCCAACTTGCCATAAAACATGGTTGGATTTTTCTCCTTGCCTTATGTAACCTTCCTTACTTTATCATACTTAACTGCCTTAGTTATTCCCTTTTTCATTCCTCCAAGGAGAGTCTCAAACAATTCAGCCCAGTTGTTCATTCCCATGGGGGTGTCATAGTCCCAATTAGGTTTGGTAGTAGGGACTCTGTCTGGGCCTAGGTGATTGCCCTGAAGGGGCAAATAAGTCATCTGCTACGCAGCAAATGATCTCCAAATTTCATTCCTTTTCCAAGGAGATGCGGGGGATGCAACAATTTGCTAGAATGAATTGAACACTTCTCCATGAGTGATTAAAGGCTAAGGTCAAAGTTTGGAACCCATCTACAAATTTCCTGGGGTTTTCAGAATAGCTTACTAGCTTTTCTTTGCATTGTTGTGTGTCAGTTATAGAGAAGAGAGCCTGTACTCAGATTGGCCCTCAGCTCCTGCTACTTTCCTAAGGGATAGCAGGGCTAAAGGGGGACTTGAATAAGGTGTTTCCTTCTGAATGTGAGGCTCCTTGGTTTTTGCTCTTAGGTATGAACCTCAGGAACACTTGGCAAAGTGTTACACGGGGGCGGTTGCTGCTCCCCCTGAGAGACATGCAACCCTTGTAAGATGGGGTCATCTATAATACCTAGTTCTGACTTAGGACTTTCATTTGGGGGGGGGACTTACATTTCTGGGAGTTTTGCAGATTGTCAGGTTTTGGAATAGAGTAGTGAAGGCCTGTACATGTGGGATTTCTGATCATTTGCCCTGCCTTTTGCAAAATAGGTTTAATTGCAGGATGATGTTATAATTAAGGCTACCATTGACCACCCATTGCTTGTGACTGTTCATCTGATATTGGGGTCATACAGTATTGCAGTAAAAACTGAAATTGTTTTCCTTACATTGTCAGGGTCAAATTCATTCCAGTGGCTCAGGATGAAGCCACATAGAGAATAAAGTGGAATGGATGGTTGCCCATAATGGTCTGCAAGGGAGAAGAGAACTTTGAAAAGTGGAAAGCTTATTAGATGACCCAAATTTTACCTGGGGCATCCCTCTGGAAAAACTGTGGGTCTTGTCTGTGGTCTCTGGGGGCATCCCCCTTTGGGGCCCCATCTTAGTTTGTTAGACATCTTTGACATTAGGTGGGTGCCAGCACTGCCTTGGATTGGTTCTCTTCACCACTGATGACCGACTATGAGCTTTCCTTCTTGTCCTTGGATGAAGGCCTTGACTTCTAGCATCCTTATAGGTTGGTAAGGCCATGATTTCCTTTTTAACTTTAATCGGTATGTTCACATGCAAATTCCTAGAGGCTAAATGAACTAGTGTTAGAGTGAGAAATAATAGTAAAAAACAAATGGTTTATGTAGGCATAGAGAAACTCTAAGAAAGAATCTGAATGAAGTGCTAACAGTCAAAACACTGTAGTAGAAATAGAGGATATCATTGATGGGATCATCAAAAGACTAATACAGCCCAGAAAACATTAGTGAGCTTAAAGATATGTTAACAAAATGTCCAAAATGTAAGTTCAAGAGAAAAAAAAATAACAACATTAAAATAAAACATAGTATCTATAATCTGTGGGATTTAACAGAAATTTCCAAAATGTAAATGCAAGAGAAAAAAATAATAACATTAGAACATAGTATCAATACTCTATGGGATAATTATAAAAAGCAACATACCTCAATTGGCAAAAGATAAGAGGAATAAAGAAAGAACAGAATAAAATAATTATTTGAAGTAATAATGGCTGAGAACATTCCAAAATTGACAGGCACCAAAAAACAAAAAACAAAACAACAACAGTGAAAACCCTACTTACAGAAAGTTCAGAGAGCATTTAGCAGAATAATACAATATTACACCTAGACATATTGTATTCAAACTGAAGGAAACCAAAGACAAAGAGAAATATCTTTAAAGGAGCTAGGAAATAACAATACTTTACCCATAGTGGAAAAAAGATATAAATTATATCAGACTTCTTGTCATAAACTAAGCAGTCAAGAAGAGTGGAATGGAACATATAAAGTGTTGAAAGAATAAAAAACGATCTAGGATACTTGAATCCAGCAAAATTACCTTTCAAAAGTGAAGAAGAAATAAAGACTTTCTTACACAAACAAGAACTGAGGAAAATCATCACCAGCAGACCTTATTGCCTTGCAATAAATGTTAAAGGAAGTTAATCAGGAGAAAATAGATGATATAGGTTAGACACTTGGATATAAATTTAAAAAGAAAGAGTTTTGGAGAAAGAACAGATGAAGGTAAAATTAAATATTTCATTATTTTTACTGATATAAAATAAAACTAAGATAATATATTGGGGGATTATAGCACATTAATAAGTGAAATCAGTGACAGCAATGTCGTGAAATGAAAGCAAGAAATTGAGAATACTCAGTTATAAGATACCTGTACTATGTACACATTAAGTCATATAGTGTTACTGAGGTAGACTTGATTGGTTAAAAATGCATCGTTACAAACTCTTGCTCAACCTTCATATGTTTTAAGATATGTATAGTTAATACTCTATGAGAGGAGATAAAATAGAATCATAATATCTTAATTACAATTAGATAATTCAGAAAGAGGAAAAACAAAAAAGTACAAATAGAAAATGGTTATAAACATCATTCAACTATATCACTAATTAAATATGAATGATAAAATTGTGCAAAGTAAAAGACTGAGACTGCTAGACTTGATTTAAAAATGAACAAATATATGAAACATGAAAAAACATAAAAAGCAATTTCAAAGACCCATTTATATGTTGTCTGCAAGAAACTGACTTTAAGAATAGACTCAGATTGGTTAAAAGTAAAGGACAATATACCATGCTAAAGCAAATCAAAAGACAACCAGAATAGCTATATTAATTTTGAAAACAAAATGACTTCAGAGGAATGAAAATTATCAGAAATAAAAAGGGGTTGATACTCTCAAAGGACATAACAATTATTAATGACTATGCACCTAACAACATAACATGAAAAATCATGCCACTGCACTCCAGCCTAGGTGACAGATCAAAACTTTGTCTCAAAAAAAAAAAAAGTAGCAATTACTTATTATAAAAGATTCCTGAATTCAATATAACAAAAACTTGGAAAACTATGGATAGTCTACTAGTAGTTGTAATGGAGCAGGATAAAATTAGGCATAACTATGGTTAATAACTTATATTTTGTCTCAATCAGTATCAGTATGCCTCCAAATATTTTGATACTTTTAGTTTCCTCTAGGCAAGAAACTTCTCAAATATTTGAAAAATTTTGTAGCATAAAATACATGAGGGATCGAATACAAGATTTTTTTGTTTACACGTAGATATTCATCTATGTGTCATTATGAAGTGCTTGTTAAACAAATGCCATTCAGCCTAATAGAACAGATGTTAATTTTTTTTTATTATTATAATTTAAGTTCTGGGGTATATGTGTAGATCATGCAGGATTGTTACATAGGTATACACATGCCAGGGTGGTTTGCTGCATCCATCCCCCCATCATCTACATATTTCTCCTAATGTATCCCTCCCCAATCCCCCCATCCGCTTCTATCCCTCCCCAAGCTCTCCTATCCCCCAACAGGCCCCAGTGTGTGATGTTTCCCTCCCTGTGTCCATGTGTTCTCATTGTTCAACATCCACTTATAAGTGAGAACATGTGGTGTTTGGTTTTCTGTTCTTGTGTCAGTTTGCTGAGAATGAAGGTGGAAGTGTAAATTAGTTCAACCATTGTGGAAGACTGTGTGGTGATTACTCAAGGATCTAGAAATAGAAATACCATTTGACCCAGCAATTCCATTACTGAGTATATATCCAAAAGATTATAAAATATTCTATTATAAAGACACATGCACACGTATGTTCATTGTGGCACTGTTTACAATAGCAAAGACTTGGAACCAACCCAAATGCCCATCAATTTATAGACTGAATAAAGAAAATGTGACACATACACACCATGGAATACTATGCAGACACAAAAATGGATGAGATGGGACATGGATGAAGCTGGAAACAGATGTCAATATTAACAAAGCGTTGACTTGGACTGGAAAGGCAGGAATGGAAAAGAGGGATAAAGATCTTGCATTTTGAAGATGGGACTAAAGTAGAAGGATGCAGCCTCAAACTCTCTTATGTACAACTGATTTGGACATATTTAAGACTCTTAGGACAAGACTTGACTAATTTTTCAAGCTTGATAGGATGACAGTGCAGAGGAAAAGTTTACTTTCTTGATCGACATAGACTAATTCTTTTTAAATTTTAATTTATTTTAAAGAGATGAGGTATTTTTCTGTCAACCAAGCTGATGTGCAGTGGTTTGATCGTAGCTCATTGCAGCCCTAAACTCCTGGGCTCAAGCAATTCTTCTAACTCAGCCACCGGAGTAGCTAGGATTACAGGCCTGTGTCACTATGTGTGGCTAATCTTTTGAAAATCTGTAAAGTTGGGGTCTTGCTATGCTGCCCAGGCTGGCTTCAAACTCCTGGACTCAAGTGATCCTCTCACCTCGGCATCTCAAAGCACTAGGATTACAAGCGTGAGGCATTCATGCCCTGTCAAGAACTATTCTTTAAGTCAATCAGTGGTGAACATAATCTCAGTGATATAATAAGATGTACTCATATTTTTTATAAATAGAATGGGAACAAAATCTTAGTTTCTAAGAAAAAAAAGAAAGTTACATATTTTCAAAACAAAAATTGCTCCCCCCTCAACTGGTTTCCACTTCCATATTTTTTCATGAATTGAACAAAGATGTATGCTGTGAAATATTTTTGTTTGGAAGATACTACTATCTCTATTTGATATTTTAAGATTATTACAGAAAATTTTATCATTATTTTTCCTAATAGATACAAGGAAAAATAACTTATAAGATGTTTTGTGTGTTCAGGAATCTGAAAGTAACAAATATATTTTAGAATATTGAAGCTTCATTATAATACAAAGCTTATTTTTATAATACAGGTTTATTATAAGCTTTAATATATGATTATAATATTACAGACTTTTAAATTTATACTTATACATAGTAAAACTGAGAATAGTGAAATGGTATTTCATATTTAAAAACTTAACTATAAAATGTTTTAGGGAAATAAAAATTTGTGTTACCTATTTTGTAATAAAATATTTTTGAATTTATGTACTGATGCAATCATATTAGAAATTTTAATAAAATCTGAATTCTAATGAATATAAATATTAATTATATCTTATTACCCATTAAATTTTGGTTGACAAATTGAAAATATATATTTAAATATTCTTTCTTGGAGGATTACAAATCATACAGTTGTTGACATTAAATCAGAGGCAAATTTAATATCTTAGAATATATTTTCTAGAGTAGAAATGCCAGAAATTTGTATTCATGATTATATATACAGTTTCTAAAAAAGTAATACACAAAATTGTTCCCCTAGGACTGATACATATTCCTTAAGGATTATGAGTATTAAGAGTATTACAATGATTATAAGAATTATGGATATTACAATTATCCATACAAATTTCTTACTATTTTGTTAACTGTGGCTTTAGCTTGAAATATATATTTTTTCTAATTTTACTGTTACAAAATAACTATTAAGTTTATTTTTGAGACATTAACATTCACTGAAATTATGACAATTTATATATAAATTGCATACAGTTAATCATCTGCAATCTAGTCTGTAATTAAAGAACAATTATGAAACATTTTTTAGTGCTAATTTTAACTTTTAAGTGCAGTCACCAACTTTAGAAATGAGCCAATGTAAGAAAACAGTCAGAAAATCTTTTCATTTTTCTTCTTATCAATTTTTTTGCATCATTATTGTGAAAATAATAGTGATTTTAAAAGATACTCATTATTCTTGTTATAATAAAAATTCAGATAACATTCACAAGTACTAAATAGCATGATTTAAACAGACATAATATAATTCAGGTTGAAGCTAAATTTAAATGGTAAAGAGATGGATGATTTAAGTATCTCCCAAATTTGTCTCTTCGATTACCTCATGTGACTATGAAAATGACAGAGAAAGAGAAAAAGAAAGACAAAGAGAGGAGCCCCAGTTATAAAGATAGAAAAGTAGAACCAATAATATGTGCATTATAGGATAAAAAACACAACTATTATTATGTGAATATTCCAGGAATGCAAGTTTTTCTAATAATGCGAAATGGATTAATATAATTAATTACATTAAATTATAATAAACATGTTAAATGCAGATATATTATTTATCAAATTTTCATAGATGGAAACTTTCTAAATATGATTAAATATATGCAGAAATATTCTAAACAAACATATATTTAATGGGAAAACACTAAAGGTTTTTATGCTATGTTTTAAAAAAAAGGGATGCCCTTTATCACTACTTTTATGCAACATTGCACTGTATATTTTTGTGCAAAATAAAAAATAAATTATAAGATTAGTATGAAATAAAATCAATTACTTGAAGACAGCCTTATTGGATTTGTAGAAAATACATATCTGTGTATTTTACCAACTACATACATACATACAGACAGACATAAGGAAAGTCACAATAATGAGGAAATCATAAGAAAAACTTCCCATAAATATTAGAAAATAAAAATTTAAGTTTTTGCATTTACAATAGCATCAAAGGCATTAAGTATCTAAAAATATGTATATAAAATTATATGCAAGAATTCTGCACATATATTGTGAAATACAAAAGGTGATCAAAAATATAAAAATAACCAAGACAATCTCTCTCTCTCTCTCTTTCTATTTATATACATAGATATAGATAGATATAGATATAGATATATATTGAGATTTTGTCTCACTCTTTTGCCCAGGTTGGAGTGTGGTGGCATGATCTCAGCTCACTGAAACCTCCCTCTCCTGGGTTCAAGCAAGTCTCTCACCTCAGCCACCCTAGTAGCTGAGATTGCAGGCGAGCACGACAATGAAATTCTTTTTTGTATTTTCAGTACAGATGGATTTTCACCATGTTGGTCAGGCTGATCATGAACTCCTAACCTCAAGTGATCCATGTGTCTTGGCCTCCCAAAGTGCTGAGATTACAAGCATGAGACACCATGCCCATCCAAGACGGGGTTTGTTTTTTTGGTTTTGTTTTGTTTCTCATTATACTTTTAAGTTCTGAGGTACATAAGCAGATCCTGCAGGTTTGTTACATAGGTATACATGTGCCATGGTGGTAGTTTGCTGCATCCATCACCCCATCATCTACATTAGGTGTTTATCCTAATGTTATCTCTTCCCAATCCCCCCACCCCCTGCTATTTCTCCCCTAGCCCCCACCCCCCAGACACCATTGTGTGATGTTTCCCTCCCCTGTGTCCATGTGTTCTCATGGTTCAACACCCACTTATGAGTGAGAACATGCGGTGTTTTGTTTTCTGTTATTGTGTCAGTTTGCTGAAAAAGGATTATAAGTCATTCTGTTACAATGACACATGCACATATATGTTTATTGCGGAACTGTTCACAATAGCAAAGACTTGGAACCAACCCAAATGCCCTTCAATGATAGACTGGATAAGAAAATGTGGCACATATTCACCACGGAATACTATGCAGCCATAAAAAAGGATGAGTTCATGTCCTTTGCAGGGATATGGATGAAACTGGAAACCATCATTCTCAGCAAACTGACCCAAGACAGTTTTAAGAGCAAAGTTGGAGGATTTACTCTAATGGTTATAAAAATCAGATAATTGATATAATGAATACAGTAGGATATTTGTGCAAAATAAAACATGAACCAATTAAATGGAATAAAAATCAAGTAGTGCATACATATATAACTATTTATAAGAAAATATAGAACTTCACAGAATTCTGGGAATACTGGCCTTTTCAATAACTAATTTGAGGAGAATTATATTTTTCCTATGAAAAAAAATGGTGGCTTGCACCTAACATGATACATGTTATTTCCAGAGAAGTGTCGGTCGAAATGTGGAAGGTAAAATGAAATCTTTTAGGAGATATAATACCTTCATTATAATAAAGGAGATAAAACTATCTAAAACAGGATATGAATTGTTTAAACTATTAAGGGAATGATTGGTAAACTGAATTTTAAGATTAAGCCTTTTCTTATCAAATTTTATCATTAAGAGAGTTAAAACACAAGCCAGAGAGTGGGAGAAGATATTTGCAGTAGATTTTTCTAAGGAAAAACTTATATACAGAAAATATATTTTTTAAATTCCTACAAGTCATTATCAAAAAAAGTACAAAAATAAAAAAACAATTTTACAAATGAAAAAAATACTACTAGAGAAGCATTTCACAGAAGATATACACTAAATATGTAAAAGATTTCTAAATTTCATTAGACATCAGGGAAAGACAATTGAAAAACAGAATTAAACATCATTGTACTCTTACAAGAATTGCTAAAATAAGAAAGACTTTAAATTTTGGATTCTTATACAACATAAGTAAGAGTAAATTGGTTCAACCATTTTGAAAACTGTTTAGTCATATCAACTAAAGCTGGATATACTCGTACTATATGATCTAACGTTTCTGTTGCTCAATGGAAATGTTTACACATGTCTCTGAAAGACATATACAAGCATATTTCTGGCTGCACAGTTTATAATAGCTCAAACTGGTAACAATACAAAGTCAAAGACAGTTGCATGACTAATTAAATATGTTATATTTGTGCAACGGGACACTCTACAGCAAAGAGAAAGAATAAATTCGCTGTACATAACAGTATGGGAAGATCTCACAAACATAAAATTGAGAACAAAATAGACACAAGACAGTACATGCCATAAGATTCCAGTTTTAAAATGTTAAAATAAGCAAAACTGTCTTCAGAAAGTAAGTTGTAGTTATTGACTGTAGTGTGTAGGAGGGACTTCTGGATTGCTGAAGATCTTTTTCTTCAGCTGGATAATAATTATATGGAAGTGCTCAAATTGTGCAAATTCATTAAGCCATAGAGTTATAATTTTCAAATTTTCAATTGCTCTAGGTTTGCCATATTTCAACAAATTTTGCTATATGAGTAGATAATAAGTGAAAATCTACACTCTTGACTTGTGAAAGCCTAATATCAATGTTCACTTTTGCCGTTTCCCAGACAATACAAGAACTTGAAATATTTTATGTGTGTTAGTCCTCTGCTTTTGTACAGAGTTGCTATGTATTTTAAAACAACATATATTTCTTAAGTCTCATAAGGATATTGTTTCCTCTGGATTTATATATTTTAGTTTTTCACGCTCTTTTTCCTTCCTCCACCACCATGCTCTTTCATTTGCTATGATTTTCTGTTTGACTAAAACCATCCTATGGAATGTTTTATTCTGGAATTTTTGTACCACTCTTTTTAGAAAAATATTATTTATGGGCTATGGATTTTACATTTATTCTTGTTTTTATTTACAGAATTTTAGAAAAATCTATGTTTTCAAATTCCCTTTTGTAATGTTGGTATTCATTTTTTATTTTGTTTATTTAAAAGTAATACATACCACCTTACTTGTTCTGCTTTTGAAATTTCTTCTGTGCGTATAAATATAGTTTGCTTTGTGTTTCTGTCACTTGGAGTTTGTAGTGGTTCTGGAATCTGTGGCACTTTCATCAGGGTAAAAAAATCTGCCCTGAGATATTAGCTCCTCTAATTTTCCTTCTATCCCATTGTTCTCTGTTTCTTTTCTGGGAATCTCATAAGCTTTCATTGTTTTCCAAAAGTTTTTCCATATTTTCCACTTCAAAATGAATATCTCTTCTTTAGACTTGGCAAGTTCTTCTAATCAATTTCTCATTTCCTTTGGTGTATCTAACCAATGAAAATCATCTAATAAGTTTATTTTATATTTTCTAGAATTTCATTTTATTTTATTTTTTATAATTTTCAGTTCTATATTGATACTCTTTATCTTCTTTTGTAAGTTCTTGATGTAGTAAGCACAGTCATTTAAAAATCCACATCTGATAGCAACAGTGCTTGTGTTCTTGTGAGTATGCATCTCTCCCTTTTGTCTTTCAATTTTAATTAATTCCCCACCTTTTTTACTCACTTTATTATTTTTATTGGATCCCAGATATAGCTATAAAAATGTATGAATATAATTTCAGGCCCTTAATGATATTATTTTCCCTGAGAGAGGAAAAACTTTTCTTCTATCAAATGCTAACTGTAAGGAATTGAGCTGCTTTCATGTAAGTCTTAAGCTTTAGTGAGGACTTTCATGTGGTTCATGCTTTAATCATTTTACCTATGGCAGTCTGACTGAAAGCCATTGAAGGCCATTAGCTCCTTTTTTTTCCTTATCCTTGAAACTGCTGAATGCTTTGCTTGTTTCCTTGTCTTATCCACTATTGCTTGTTGATCAATTTCTGTCTAAGACTTGGTTTTAGAATTAGCAAATGCCTCAAGGGAAAAATGAACAAGAAATGCCATGTTTCACTTTCTTGACTTTTTTCCATCCAATACCTTATTTTGGAATATATTTTCTGTTCCATCAGTTGGGTCTTTCTAATTCAGGAATGTTAATAATGCTTTGGTAGTTCCTTTTCATCTTTCTTCATTTTCAACTTTCTCTCTACTTGCATCACTGTCTTTTGTGGTTCTTTGAGTCATCAGTTGACTTTTCAAAAATATCCTTTTCTATTTTCCAACTTTTTAAAATTTTTTTTAATTATAATGATGCAGTTGTGATAGTTCATGCTTGTAATCCTAGCACTTTGACAGGCTGAGGTTTTTCCTCTATGATAAAATCATATTGCATTTTTTCCACTGTTTTTGTAGATGACTACTCTTTCCTTCTTGTCACTTGTTTCTATATGTAAAGTACAATCTTTGCTTTTTGGTGGTAGGCTGGTCATATCTGATTAAATGTGTCATGTTAAATGATACTCTATCTATGGCTTTGACTGCAAAATTGATTTTTTCAATTATAAAAGATAAAAGGACAGATTTTTAATAATCTATTTACACAACTGTACTTCCATAAAAGGTGACTCAATGAAAGATTTATTTACATGATTTGAGTATTTTTGATTCAGGGAGAATCTGACATCATGTAAAATGGATTTATATCAATTTGTAGAGTGGTATGCTACAGTGTTTCTCAAGCATTTTGGTATTTACATAACTTAATAATCTTAAATTTTTTTGAAAAATCCAAGGAGTTTTTGTTTATGTGGAATATATTTATCAATATGTATTATATTAAATATTAAATAATAAACCTAATAAACATAGATATTTGTGCAAAGAAAAGTTATCCAAAACAAAAATACAGTAAAAAGAATAGACTTGTTTATAAATTTTGAGAATTTCTTTGTACACTTTAATAGAAAACAGCTGATTCTATCTGCTTTGGATCTATTTCAATATCACATGTTGTATACAGCTTTTGGGAAACTCTCCCGTACACTGTTGAGAAAATGAAAGTGAAAAACTGTAAATAACAATTTATTATTATTATGAAAATAGTTTGACTTTGAAGACACTTTGAAAGTGTCGCTAAAACCTCTGAGGGTTAGATAACATAGAAGGAAAAAAAAAGAATTTCCAGTAGATTCATCAGAAAACAAATGGATATTGATATTCAAAATAATACAAACCACATTCTAAATAACTATAGCTGTCGGAAAATTTGGTCACTTGCTTAAGTTAGTATCTTGTGTACCTGAGAAATAATATTTGACTGCCTATCTATTTACAACGAGAAAATACTGTAAGCAGAAGTTTATCCAACTATATAAAAAGCTTCTTCAGAGGTCAGTAACCTGTGTGTGTTTTTAAAAAATAATCAGAAATATGAAAAAAAGGTCAACAGAAAGTATTCAGTTCAAATTAGAATAGCTGTTATCTGGGACAATTCATTAATGGTAAATATATATATATATATATATACACACATATACACACACACACACACACACACACATATATATATATATAACATTTTAATACTCACACATAATAGAATATAGATTCTTCAAGATCAATTGTCATTTTAATGAAGAAAAGCCAGAGTCTAGTTCTGCATTAATATAATATTTGAAAGTAAAGGATTCATACTCTCCTTTCTAAAACTGATTTTCACATGAACAAACTCATCAAAACTGGTCAAACATTGCCAAAATTGGAGCACATTTGCAAATGTATTTTCAGAATAAAATATTAGAAACCAAGATAAATATAATTTATTTCCATCTATTTCCATACACATTGAAGTTTTATGTTTCACTATACGCTTTTATAGTCTAGAATAAACAGAAACTTTAGAATATAACTACTGCCTTTTTTTGAAAATAAAAAATCATCTCATAGTTTTGCATATACTTTTGTATTTCTCTGTTAATATCAATCCTGCTGTAGTTGAAACTACCCATATTAATTATAATTTTAACCAAAATAAGCTTCTTCTATTTCACAAAGAAAATGGGGAAGTAGATAAGCAAATAATATCTGTCTGATACGATCATTTTGCCTAGTCAGAAAGTTAAAGGTGCAATGCCTCTTGAATTTTACTTTGGGAGCCAAGACAAGCTGTGCCATCAGATGCTGTTCTCAGGTAATTCAGTGTAATTGTCTGTGATATGAGAATCTAATGAGCATCTTCATAGAACTTCCCAAGCTGTTAACATATAACTTTTTAAAAGTCAGAAGCATGACTTTATACAAATGAAATACACATGTGTCAAATTTTATTTATGGTATTCATCAGTGACAGAACCAGTAAGTCATTAAAACTGTTTCAAAACATAATTCAATGAACAGAGGTTTATTTCACCAAATAATTCACAAAAACTTGTTAATAGCAATAAAATTTTTAAATGTCTCATAACCCTTAAAACTGAAATCCTAAAATCTCTGAGCTTATCTTTCTACCTGATGAAAGCCTATACGTTAAAATTTAATTTCAGGGCCCTAATGAAATAATAAATAGAATAGTAAAACACAGGTGCATCCTGCTATATAATTAAATAATTCTTCAGTGAGCCTGTTAAACAATGACATTGAAAGGACATGCAGTTATACACCTGTTTTACTTTCAACTTATGAATTATTTTTTTCTTAAGAAAAGTAATGGTAAAAAGAATCTTGCCACACATAAAAGGCTTAAACAAGGTCACTCAAAGACAGAAAGTAATTCATTGCAACTTTTACAACCTGAAGCCACTCTTGCCAGGTCAGGTGGAGGGGAACTGTAGTATACCCCATGTCAGCTTTTGATTTTAAAAATATAAGCAAGTAGTATTATTAACTATTAACTATTAAAAATATAAGCAAGAACACATTTGACCCAATAATATATACTTTAAACCTATTCACAGTCAAGCAGATAGAACAAGATGGCTGAACAGAAGCCTTTACTAATCATCCTTCACAAAGGAATATCAAACTTGACAACAACAACAAAAATCACCTTCATAAGAACCAAAAATCAGGTGAACAATCACAGTAAGTGGTTTTAATGTTATATCACTGAAAGAAACAAAGAGGGAAAGAAAGATAGTCTTGAATCACAGATGCCACCCCTCTCCAATCCGCTGTCACTGGCCCTGTGGTGTGGAGAGAGAATCTGTGAGCTTAGAGGAGGGAGAGTGCAGTGATTACGGAACTCTACAGTGATTCAGTGCTGCCTTGTTGCAGTCAAAAGCAAAACTGGGCTAAATGTAACTGATGCTTACTTATGGAGGGTGTATTTAGACCAGTTCCTGAAAAAGAGAAATCACCCTTCCCAGTGGTTGGAATGTGAGTTTCACCACCATGACCTAAAGTCCTCCAGGGTCCTAAATAAACCTGAAAGACACTGTAGGCCAGAGGGACTGCAACTCCCAGGTCAGTCTTAGATCTAGGCTGGTGTTGGAGTCAGTGGAACTGTGGGGCAGGCAACCTAGTGAGAAACCAACCTAGGCAGCTAAGAGAGTGCTTGTACCACCCCTTCCCCAACCTAGGCATCACAGCTTGCAGCAACAAAAGTGACACCTTTCTTCTACTTGAAGAGATTGAGGAGTAAAAAGAACATTGTCTTGCGTCTTAGATACCAGATCAGGCACAGAAGGATAGGACACAGATCCTATCCTGCAGACTTGTGAGGCCCCATTGCAGGCCATAGTTACCAGAGGGCATTTCTAGATACACACTGGGTCAGAAGGGAGCTCTCACTGCCTTCAAGTGAAGGACCCAATCCTGGCAGGATTCACCACCCGCCAACCTAAAACCTCTAGGGCCCTGAATAATTAGCAACAATGCATGGATAATGCAGTGTGGAATGTAGGTGAAACTCTGAAACGTGCTGGCTTCAGGTAACACCCCAGAATATTCCCAGCTTTGGTGGCTATAGTGAAAGGTAGCTTCTGCTTCTCTCATGCTGAAGGAAAAGTAAAAGAGATTTTGTCTTGCACTTTAGGTACCAGCGTGGCTGCAATTGGGTAGATACCAAGTGGGCTATTGGGGTCCCTGATTTCAGGACTTGACTCTCAGGATATCTGGGTCTGTCCTGGGCCAGAGGGGAGTCTGATGTCTTGAAATGTATGTCCCAGGCCTGGCAGCATTCACCACAAGCAGAATGAAAAGCATTTGGGCCTTCAGGGAACTTTGGTGGTAGTCTGGCAGTACTTCCCTTGGGGCTGTGGTGGTCATGGCCATGGTGAGGCACTCCTCTGCCTATGGAAAAGAAATGGAAAAGTCGGAAAAACTTTATTGTATGTTTTGAGGACCAGCTTAGCTATAACAAAATGAAGCACTGTGTAGACATCTAAGGTTGCCAACTCTAGTCCCAGGCTCCTGGATAGCATTTCTGGACTCACCTGGGGCCTGGGGGAAGTTGCCACCCTGAAAGGAGGGACACAATCCAGGCTGGATTCACTTATCTACTGATTGTAGAGTGCTAGAGACTTGAGCACACATAGGTGGTAGCCAGATAATAGTCCTTGAGGGAGACTCAGTGCTGTGCTGGCTTCAATTCTGACCAAGTGCCTTCTCAGTGGTGACCACAGGGGTGCTTGTGACAACCCACCCATGCTCCAAGCAGCTCAACACAAAGAAACAAACTCCATTTATTTGGTACAACATAAGGGAAGAGAACAAGAGTCTCTATTACACTCCCAGAGAATTCTTCCCGAACTTATTCAAGACTACAAGGTGGTAGTGTCACAGGTCTGATAGAGCCACAGAGTTACTGGGTTTGGGGTGCTGCCAATGTACATTCAGCTGATAGCAACACCCAGGTCACTCGGAATACCTGGATAGCTTCCCAAGAAGGACAAATACAAATAAGCCCATATAGTAAAGATTAAAATAAATACCTGAATTATCAATGTATAAATACAAATGAGTATTCAGAAGCATCAAGACCATCAAGGAAAACATGGCCTCACCAAATGAACTAAATAAGGCACCAGGTATCAATCCTCTTAACACAGCTCCATCTTTTCCTCTCTTTGTCAGCAGCATGTACAATAAGCAGCAGACAGGATGGTGATGATAAAATGGAATGCCCATTTGCATAATGAGATTAGAGTAGGGGTGACCGTCATTCCCTGTGCACTATGTGGGAATCCTAACTGATGGAACCAATCTATGACCCCTATAAAAATCAGACACTGCCTCCTCAAACTGGACTATAAAATCCAGCCAGTCCTTTTTTCTGCTTGGAGACCCTCTTTTGGGCTTTCTCAACATGAGGAAGCTTTTCTCTCTTTCTTCTTTTTCTATTAAAGTTTCCACTCCAAAACCCACTCCTCATGTGTGTCTGTGTCCTGAATTTCTTCTCAACTGACACAAACAGCCAGGGTACATAACCCAGACAACGAAGCCATTTCAGTGTGGTTCATCATAAAACAATTCAGGAAGCAAAAATATTTTTCTTATGCCAAAAATAAACTTGCTAAAAGTTAAAAGTGCAACACATATTTGAGATCACTAAACAATTTTACATGCAAGGCACATAAAAACAATAAAATGTTTTTTAGTACAAGATTATAAAAAAGCATAGAAATGTGAATTTTGCCCTGGGATAGAGGATTATGTTAAATTTGATAAGATAGAGTAGAGGCTTAAGCAAGTCACAGAAAGATTGTAAGAATTAATCTTGCAAAAGTGTGTAAACATTAAACTCAAAAGAGCATTTATGATCTTTTCATAAATTGAGCATTGAAATAAAAGCACAGCAAGAAGGTCTTAAAATACTAATCTGCCCTTTAGTAAAAGGGTTATGAAGAATTTGTAAAGATTTCGCTTCCTGGTAAAAATTGGTTAAAAGAAGACAGAATCATCTATAAGGTTTCATTTAAACAAATTGAAGTTAACATTAATAAACTAATGTAAGGGTAAAATTAGGCTCTGAATAAGATTTTCATGTAATTATAAAGGCTAATGAAAGCTTATGAGTTTTGAGTCATCATTTTGGCTAAATAAATAATTTGTGGCAATTTGCCTTTCTTCTGGGGGACCCTTAGATCAACCCTAGGAGGAGCCCTAGCTGCTGTTCCCCACATGACACCCCTTTTCAGCAGAAAGTAGACAGAAAGAGTAATTGTCCAACATCCCTAACAGCAGTTAGGTTTACCACTCCAGAGTGGGGGATGATGGAGTTAAGAAAAAATTACTTAGGTAGATAGTAAGGGCATGGGAGTCCTTGGTAAGATTCTTTTAATAAAAAGCAGTCCCAAATTATTTTTTCTTCTAACGAAGAGTAGGCTATAAAATGGAGCTGCAGACATAGATACCAGCTGTGATTCCTGGGAATTGGAGAGCTCTTATTCTCCTCAGTATTAAAATCTTCTATCTGTTTTGAATTAGTGAAATCATCATTGTCCACCCATAGAAACTCATTTTAGGTTATATATGGCAGCTGCTATGAGAATAGAATTTTCATTTGACCAATTACATTTAAAAATTTTTCTATCATAATTATACATGTCTCATATATATTTCACATATAGTTTTACACATATATATAGTTTTATATATATATATATATATATATATGTTTATGGTAATCTGCTATGCAATAACAAGTGATATGTTTCCAGTACAATTCTCTACAAATACAGGTTACTTTGTATTTTCTACATTTTAAAAGATTATTTAAAATAGAGAAATGTCAGGGATGGCAGTAATGCCAGGGAGCTCTCGGCCAGTGAGAGGGTCCCGATATCTGGAAAAGAGAGTGCGCGGAAAACATAGGAGACAGAGAAGCGGGGTCTGGAGGGCTGAAGAGGCAATGCCTAAACAGCAATGCCTAAACAGCAATTTTATTTGTGCATAGGGTCCCAATATATACTGTTAGCTTTCAGACACTGACGTCAGTCCACATTGTTTTAGCTTAAACATTAAAGGGAACAGAAAGTTACAAAGTCTGGCAAAGTAGATAAGATACAAGTTAAAAGAGAATAGTACTGAAGTCATAAAATAACCACAAAAAGATTCAAAACAAGCAGATGCTCTTCTTATTATCTATTGTGAAAGAGTTTTATATTTAACAAAGTAACATTCTTTAAAGGTCAGGCCCACCATAAATTCCAGGAACAGTAATCTTAAAGAATTACATGAATAATCACGGGTTCAAGCAGTACTTGATAAACAGAGTCACAAAACTAGTCCAAAGCAGGAACCGAGATAAAACACGATGTCTTAGTAAAACTACACAGCCATCACCAGGCCACTGTGTAAGCACCTGGGAGATCAAAATAGCCCTTTTACACAATCCCTCATCCTTAGTTCCTGATTTCCCATAGCTCGACTGCCTCCAGGAGGGGGAAAATGCTTCTGGGCTCAAGCTCACATTATGGCGGAGGCATTTTTGGGGCTCTACGCTGGAGCGACACCCACAGAGAAATAATAGAATTATTAATTCAGATTGTTCATTTATAAAATAACATTTAAATATATTTTATTGATTCTTATTTTATGGTATTCCTAAACTAAAGAACAACTCCAAGACAAATGAATTTTGGATAAAAAGACAATTTATTTTATCTAATTTTTTTCAAAGGGGTCTCAAAAAAGTAAAAAAATAAACATTGAAAAGAAAACAAATACATCTTTTATAGGAGCAAATACTAAGCAATTCTTGCCTGATACCAGGTTACAATTAGTTTGCTCATGGTAGCAGAAGAGAAGTTTCTTTCCACATAATTATAACACTCACAAGATTTGTCATATAGTTCTTCTGCCAAAATTAGGAATGAAGCTGTTTCTATTAGGGAGTAAATGACAAAAAATGTTTCAGGTTTTATCTGGCAACAGAGCTAGAGAGGTGCCATAATCTGAATGTGTCTAAAACTTCATGTGTCTAAAACTTCATGTGTTAAAAATTAATTAACAATGTAACAGTGTTGGTGGATGGAGGCTTTTGGGAGGCTATGAGCTCTGACCTCATAAATGGATTAATGTCAGCATCAAAACACCCCATGGGAGTGGATTCACTCCCTAGCCTTTCCACTTTCAGCCATGTGAGGATGCAGCAAAACAGCCCTCACCAGATTCTAGCACTTTGATCTTGGACTTCTCAGGCTCTAGACCTGTGAGAAATAAATTTCTGTTCTTTATAGATAACCCAGGCTGTGGTATTGTTACAGCAGCTCACACATAAAAAAAGACAAGAGGGTCACCACAGGCTTGTTTGTAATTTTTATTTATGTCACTGGACAAATAAAGGCTCAAATGTGGGTTTGACTGTGAATTATGATATACATTTAGAGAAAGGGTGATATGTCAGTTTTGTTTTCAGAGTGCTAAGTGTGACAAATACATCAATAGCAATAACTATTATGGCAATTATCATTATTTTTCACTCTAACCATATTTAAGTATCTACTTTGGACTAGTCTCTGTGGATATGACAGTGAAAAGCAAAAAGATCCTGCTTTCATGGAGCTTACCTTTTAATTGTGGGTAGCAGAGAATAAATAATTAAAAAAACAAAAGTCTATTAAATATTGACAACTGCTGCCAACGTCCCTTAGAGAAGGATTTTCAGGATCATACCTGAAATCAAACAAAGTAAATTAGATTTGGTTTGCTACAGAAAGGGAAGACACACACCAGAGATACTTTGACAGAATATCAATAAGACAAGTTTGAGAAACATTTTGCAGAATCTGGGTATATGCTGGATGGTTCAAAAGAAGGATGAAGAAGGTGGTGGCCATCTGCCGATGGGATACTGCTTGAGTACCAACTATATCCCTGGTGGTAGAAATAATGTACAGAAAAGCTGGCACACCAGTGATATTTACAGCTATATAATGGGATAAGATTACTTTGATGGAAAGTAATTGTAGATAAACAAGAGAGTTCCCAAGACCAAACCCTGGAGCAATTCATCATGAGGAGGAACCAGCCAAAGTGATTGAGAAAGAATCTCCAGTAATGTGAGAGACTGATTTTAAGGCACGGAAATAAAGAAAAGTATGTAGAAGAGGAAGACTTTCTATTATTAGTGAGTAGTGATTAAGTCTGATCCTAGAATGCAATCAGGGTACATAACAGAAAGAACAGATTATCTGGGAATTTGTCTAGAAGAGAAAAATGGCTTCACTAAATTTTTTGTTGTTGATGCTTTGTTTTTAAGTAAGAAATGCTTTCATATCATGTTTAATAACTTTATACCTCTATTTAATCATTATAACAGTTACAACAATGAGGTTTCTGACCTGATTTAATCTGGATAACAAACAGTTTAAGACTCAGTGATTTGTCCCAAGTTATATTTGTCCCAAGTTATTAAATGAATGGCAGGGCTCAAACTATAGTTTGATTTCAGCTGTGGGTCTTTTAATTATTGCTAACTGAAAGTGCAAAGCTCTGGTTTTCAATCCTGGCAGCTATATGTGGCAATTTTAAAATTTGGGGCCCACATATCACCACAGGAAGTTCTAAATTAATGGGCTTAATTAATTGGATTAATTCTAGAGTATCTGCATTGGAAAGACCACTTTTCTAGGTATTTCTAGAAAATTGATATTTTGATATTCTGCTTTTGCTAAAGTCCATTGCAAGAAAACATGCTAGACTTTCTGAATCAGAATCTCAAAGGATGGAGTTTGTGAGTCTTGATTAAACCAGCTTCCTAGACAATTTTTAATCACACAACATATTTCAAAATGTTGCAGCAAACAGACTCCCCCAAATTGGTGCATATTAAAATGATCTGGGAACATTTAAAAAATCTGGATGCCCAGGTTATACCAAGGGGATAGGGACCAATTATCAGTAGGATTTAAAGCTGTAAAGCTTTCCAGGTGATTTCAAAGTGCAGCAAAATATGGGAACCACTGGTATAAAACTCCAGCAAGTTGAAAAAGTGATACTGATTATGTAAATTGATATTATGAAGCTATTAGTGTGAAACAAACTATCACTTGACTATAAAATGACAATTTCATGCAGTATAATTTAAACTACAATTGTGTCTATGAATATTTTGCAGAAGATTTTATTTGCCTTTCATTATATATTTTGCAAAGACCATATCTTTGTTCTAGAGATAAAGACAATAGTAAAGTTTATAGGCAGAAAAATAACTTGAAACAGAATTCATTTTTTAAGCCTCACTTTGTTTTTTAGTCTTGAAGTTTGGCAGAACAGAGTTTAAAACCATTACATCTCCTTTTTCATATGCAGATGGAAACATTGCACTGTAAGTTTGCACTTTTTTTTTTTCAGTTTCAATTTATTTTATTGAAGTTAGATTAACTGCTCTGGTTAGTAGGGACATTTTGAACACTTTGTCTTTTGATTTTAAAAACATATTCCAAGGTTGAATTCATGGCAAGTAAACTAATTGAGCCCAGAGAAATTGAAAATGATGAGAAGAATTGGTTTAGTCAAATGTTACATAAATTTGCCCCTCAGCATCCTTTTGCTAATAAATCCAGAGTTTACACTTCTGCTACAAACCTGCCCTGAATGAGTTTGCATAATGAAGATGTTTTCATGTTAAGCAGTAACGTCCCTCTGCCAGAGAAGCCTGTTGACTCTCTGATAGGCTGGAGCAGACCCAATTTATTCTGACTGCTGAACAAGTCAAGGTTTGACCTGTTGTGTGGAAGATGCTGGTGAGGCACAGGTGAAACAACCTAAAACTTAAAATATTATAGGACCATAAGCATATATCATGCTTATGCTTTTTCAAATTTTAAAATATTTTCAACAATAAACTTTAATTCCTAAGTATTAATGCAAATATTTTGACAGAAGGAATCGTAAAATGACCTGATTTAACTATATGGTTCAAAAAGTATTTATTAAAACCTACTTGAATATTATATGTAAAATATCATTATCTTTATTGGGATTAGTGATTCACTATAAATTTTCATGGGCAAACTTACATTTTCAGAAGTCCCACCTAGGAACTAATTATATTTTTATTTTTTTATATGTATTTTGAGAAACAGAAATATAAGCAAAAGAAAAAAATAGAGGGATAAATGAAAGTATTTAATTGATTAAAATACACAATATTTTGTTTTACTTTACCTTTTTTCACTTCTCATAGTAGTTTTAAGCTTTTTAAAATATGACATAGGTTTTTATTTTTATTAGTTTATGTTTCAAATACTTTGGGATCCTGTTTTGTCAAAATTCCATTTTGTTCTCATTACCTCCTTTTATATTTGGTGACGATATTTGCTACCCATAAGGAAAATCTTTTTTAAATAGTCATTTCAAATGTAAGGTATGTGTAAAAGCATTGCCTCATTTAGTTCAATATATTTTTCTTATATTTTGAGGCATTCTTTAAATAGTGGAATAACATTAAAGGTATTATTTTTAAGTATTACTCTGTATCAGGCATTTTTCTAGGTATTTTAAATTTATTATTTTACTTAATCATCTTAATCTTCTAATGAGATGATTACTTCTAGTTTTTAGGTGAGCAATTAATGCTCAGAGTTCATATATTTTGTTCAGATATATCAGGTAAGTTGCATAGCCCAGCTTTGAACAAACATTAATTTAACTTGAATGTCCAAGTTTTCCCCCCCTAACAGAAACAGAAAATTTTATTAAATGTGTAGGAAGGTGTGGGAAGTAGAAAAGTTCCTTTTTAAAGTTTTCTTGTTAAAGAGTAAGTGTGCTAATAACTTTGTTAAGCCCCATCCTATGTAGGTGTTAAAGATGCTGTGCTTACAGGCAGGTAGTACACTCTGTGTTCTTGTACTTTAACCAAAATATCTGTGCTGGATGTGCTGACAGGCATGTCCCAGTTCTCCATTGCTTTTACCTGTTTAGAAAAGTTTTAAGTTATTAGCCAATCGGGTTTTAGATTAGATTGTGAGGTCTGGTTCCCGCCAATGAAGATCAGACATAGCAGTAAGAATGACCCCAAATGCATAAGGAATAAGTTTGTGTGTATTCCCTTTGTTCTTTGTACTCTCTTGGCAAGATGGCTAGTGAGAGTACTCTTCCTGCAGTCCAGGAAGTAAAGATTGCATTGCTGAAGATCCTTTGTCTCAGTGCTAATTTTTCTTTGTGGCACCAAACATCTATTTCCAACAGAAGGTTCCAAAGAAATAATGAATACTAATGATTTATTACTGGAGATAAAATATAGAATGCTAAATGCAGCAATTTTTTAAGTAAAAATATTGTCTGAAGGGTCCCAAATGTTAAATTCACATATTTTCATGGTAATAAGTAACTACTTTGTTTGTGTATACATACAAGTGGATGTTTGGAAATTCAATGCAAAATATTTAACTTGACACAAACATTTTATCGGTGAAGTGGCTGCCCTTTGACAGCCAATCAGAAAAAGAACACCAAGTTATATACATTTTAATGACTGCGTCATCAAAAACTGCAATTCTGAAGAGATGTCAGTACCTCCTTTTTGCTAACCTGATATGGAAATTAAAAGCAGAAAGAGAATATTCTACCTTTATGGATCATAGATCTAGTTTACCTTTGTTTTGCCAAAATCCCAAAAAGGTAGCATCTGGATAAATAAAATTCGCTGTGATACTTTATCTGACTAAACAGAGAAGCATCTGACGGAGGTGACAACTGCTATGCCTATTCCCTCTTTGGAAACACATGACTTTTTTTCTGTTATTGACCTTGGAGATGTCAAATAATTTTAAATTCTTGGTTGCTGGAATCAGCTATTGTAGAAACATATACATGCATAGGTTTACTAAGGAACTTTGATGATCAGAAAGCACCTTACACAGATGATACAAGTCGCTTTAAGTATTATTTGTTTAATTACTCCACCAGGGTGCAGAGAGACTTTTTATTAAATTTCTGAAGCTAAGGTCATCAATACTTTATCCAACTTAATACCATCAATATTTAAAGAAAAAACGTTTCCACAGATTTATGAGTAGATTTAAAAGCAGGTTATATTTGTTATATGGCTATGATATATAGTCGCCAACATAATATATATGTGAACCAGGTTTGTAAGATCCATGATCTAATTGAACTTACATTTATTAAAAGGAAAACTGACCATATATACATAAAATATAAACAAGATAAACCCTGACTGTTATTACCATGAAGTTAATAAGAAAGGTTATTTTGTATAAGATGATCATTAAAGGACCCTATGAAATATGATATCTCATCTGAGATCTGAAAGGTTAAAGCAACTCCTCCAGTTATTAACACAGTAAGATGAGAAAAGGCTTGACGTTTCTTATGGCAAATAGGGAGCAAGTTAGGAAAGGTGTAACATGATGGAGAGACAGAGATAAGGGCTCTATTATGAGATCAAGTTGGAAAGAAGGTCAGAGACCATCACAATAAACATTGCAGGCTAGGTCGTAACAGTTGGATTTTATTTTGAGAGCATTAAAGTTTTTAAGCAGGGAAACAAAATCATGGATTTATACATTTTAAATGTTACCTTGATTACTGTGTGGAGAATTAACTCTTTGGATCATAAGTCAATCAAGGAGACACATTAGAAAGCTATTTCAATAATCCAGAGGTGATACAATGACGACAGTTAAAAGAAGATGAATTTGAGATGTATGTATTTAGGAAAAGTTGGAGGGATAGATAAGATAGGATCTTAGCTAAAGAGAGGATCAAAGAATTTCCTTAATTTTTGTTTTCCAAAAAACGGATAAGGATTTATGTACTGCACAGAGTTTTACATAATATAGAAAGGTAGGAATATAAAAGTTAGATATTTAAGAAAATAGAGAAGAGTGAGTACACTAGTGATGTAGTATTTTTAAGTTCAAAGAGCATTTGGAACTTAGAGAAGAGTTCATTAGAGGATTCAAAACAGAACTCCCTAATCAAAGTCAGCACACAATAGAAAGAATAATGTAAATAGTATTGAAAAGTAGTGGTCACAGAGTAGAAAGAAAAGCAGGGCACAGTATACTGCCTAAAAATTCGAGAAAAAATGTTTTATGATGGATGGTCAACGTTGTCAAATGCTGCACAAATTCAAGATTAAAAATGAAAGCTTGGCCAGGCATGGTGGCTCAAACCTGTAATCCCACCACTTTTGGAGGCCAAGGTGGGCAGATCAGCTGAGGTCAGGAGTTTGAGAAAAACCTGACCAACATGGTGAAACCACTTCTCTACTAAAAATACAAAAAATTAGCCAGGCATGGTGGCACGTGCCTGTTATTACCAGCTACTCGGGAGGCTGAGGCAGGAGAATTGCTTGAATCCGGAAGGCAGAGGTTGCAGTGAGCCCAGATAGTGCCATTGCACTTCAGTATGTGTGACAGAGTGAGACTCAGTCTCAAAAAAAAAAAAAAAAAAAAGACAAAGGGAGGGGGAAAGAAAAAAAGCTTGTGTGCAATAAAGACAATTTGTCAAGATTATTTTTTAAATGACTTATTCCATTATACTTCATAAAGGGCAGAGTTCTACTCATTTGTTCAACTTTTGCCTTATTCTAAAATAGTCTCAGTAGATATAACAAAAGTTATTTGGCTAGAAGTTCTGAAAAAATACATATCATTAAAACTTTTATTAGAAATTAGCATAAAAATCTGTTTGTGTGTAATAATGAAGTTATAGCTTTACCCTGTTTAAGAAGCAAAACAAAACAAAAAACAAACTTTAGGGACTAGAAATGAAAAAAATTCAATTCTTATGTAACAGTATAATGTATTTGACTAATTTTATAACAAACGTACCAAATAGTTTAAAAAAAAAAGTCACAGGTTACTTGTTGTTCTGTTGCTACGCAGGACAAAAATATATAAATTTAAAAAAATCAGATTTTCAAGCCTAGTTACAATGTGAGAGAATAAAGAATAGAGAATTGCAGTTTGGGAATACAAAGAAAGACAAATTCTCTTCTACTGAAGATTTATTTGTAAGGAAAGTAACTTAATTTCTAGGGTAGAGAAGTAGGTTTTAATTATAGTTTGTATATTTGATTGTTTTGTGAATCTAATTGATGAATGCCATATCATTCTAGATAGTCTATTAAAAAATTTGGTATGTTTTAAAGCTGTCCATTGAAACCCTCCTTTGACAAGTATTATGTAACCACAGTAAGATGGTAAATTGAACTATAAATCTGCTACATATTTAATTTAAAACAAAATTTGTACCTGATAAAGAATAGAAACTATAACTTTTAGCTCTATAGTGCTATACATAATTTATTACAATCTTAAGGCAGTTGCAACACCTGAAATTAAATAGGATGTAAAGTTATTCCCTGAAGGTCATGGAGATTGTTGTAAGAAATGCATTTAAAAATAAATACGCACTTTTTTTTTTTTGAGACAGAGTCTCACTCAGTCGCCCAGGCTGGAGTGCAGTGGCACAGTCTTGGCTCATTGCAACCTCTGCCTCCAGGGTTCAAGCAATTCTCCTGCCTCAGCCTCCTGAGTAACTGGGATTACAGGTGCCCACCATTACGCCCAGCTATTTTTTTGTAGTTTTAGTAGAGACAGGGTTTCATTATGTTGTCCAGGCTGGTCTCGAACTTCTGACCTTGTGATTCACCCACCTTGGCCTCCCAAAGTGCTGGGATTACAGGTTTGAGCCTCTGCACCTAGCCACAAATAGTTTATACTATTGTGTACATTGCTCAGCAGCCATGCCCTCATTACAAATCCCTCATCACATTTCTCAGAATACTACTTTAACCTCTTGAGTATGATACGTCTAGCATAAGTAAAATGTTCTCTTATAAAAATATGTTTTACATGATAAAGATGACTTTTAGAGTGGCTGAGTAGTAGATCTGTTGAAAATGTTGTGAAGCATCATTATTACCAAATAATATTGTTATTCAATGAAGAACACATGATAAAGGCATTGATTTATTTAGTAATGTTAATGGGTTCAATTATTCATTGACAAATACATTTAGTGTTTATGATATATCAGGTACCTGCCTAGTTGCTGGGGAGCTATCAGAGATCATAACAAACATCCTCATAGGGTTTATAAAAGTTATACATATTCATTAAATAAAAGTTTTACATAAAATAAAATCAAGCAGAAAATACACTGGATAAAACTTTTGTTAGTGTCTGACTAATCTTTACTCTTTCCCTTTCTGGTACAATCTCATATATCTATCCCATGGACTAATGTTACACATATCATATTAAAATCCTTTTTCTAGACCAGAAAACAAATCTAGATCTTGTAGCTAAATTCACTTATTATGACACAAATTTCCTATGTTCCAGGACTCCTGCTCAGAAAAACTATTAGGAGCACAACCAGTTGGGTCTAGGCCCTTATACATACAGTTCACAGGCTACAAGGTAGGACTGGCATTCATTTCACAGAAAATTGTGGCTATTTTTTTGCAGGAATATACATGAATGCCTAGAAAGACGTGTTGAGACTAATACCTGCAAGACTTAAATGCAACTCAATTCACCTCTTCATATATCCCAAGTTGACCTCCATTATGATCCAAAATAACAGCTTCTCTGAAGCCCTCCCCACTAATACTCTGCTATTTGCATTGCCTTGTGTACTAGTTTATCTCATATAAACTCCTATTGCTTTTATCCTTCTAATAAATGTCTCATCTGGAACTTTGCACTGTGCTACAAAACAAACAGTAAACAGCTCCATTCTCAACTCCTTCCAAAGTTTTCTTCTCTTCCTAGTATTAAACAAAACTCTACTTTCTGTGCCTCATTATTAAGGACTGGTGCCTATGCTGACGTGGTGGATGCAATGCAGCCATTACTAATGATGCTTTTAGATCATTCAGATTCTATGTAAAACAAGCAAAACCCAAAAAACAAACAAAAAATGCGTTTATTTGGGACATGTAGCTAACCACCAGCTTCTCAGTATCTCTTCGAATTCACTAAGGACCTTAGCTGCATTATCTTTTGCTCCAATCTCTGCAGGTTTTATAACTTTTCTGAGAACTGCCTATGACACTCTAACAAAGCTTTATGCTCTCAGTTATTTGACTTAATAATCTTTAATGAACTTAATAGAAACTGGTTATAACTCTGAAGAATAAGTTCTTTTCTCTTTGTGAGTTTGTTCTAAAATCATCCATCCTGTTATTTAAGCCAATAACAGATGTGATCCCCTGACTCTACCTTTCATCTTCACTTATTAAAAAATCCAGCTCCTAAATTTCTTTTCAATCTCAATATTTGTTCTTATTTATTTACTGTCACCACCCTAGACCATGCCACCATATCACTAGGATGAAATTCCACTAAAAACATTTGAAAGTTTTCAATACAGTTCTCAGTTATTCCACTGTACTAAAAACATTGGTTTTCAGTAATTTTTCCACTGTATTAAAAATATCTTGGGACGCTATTGTCTTTTAGCTTTCAGTAAAGCACTTAATAGAGTGATGATAATTACTTTCATATGCAGCTCACCAGGGCTATGAAATATAAAATATAAAAAATACAAAACATTAGAGGTTACAGAAATACTTTGTAAACATTATTTTGCTATGTAGTTTAACTGTAGATTGACATCTATGAAATATATAGCATTTTTGTCCTTCAACATTTTAGCAATGAAACTATAGCATAATTGTAATGATTGTCTTGTATCTGTGAGAGGCACATTGTTTTCTAACATTCCCTAGGTAGTTCATATCAAAGCTCTGTAACTTGAGCTATAGGCCAGACAATCCCAACACTCAATTTTATGTCATCAGGAATGCAAAAATAGGTTTCTGTATTTGATAATTCCAAATATTCACATCAAAGTCAACCAGAAAATTATGGACTGAAAATTACTGTAAGGCTTTTGCTAGATATTAAGTCTATGACCATATGACATCCAAATTTTGATATGTGAGGGTTTCTATTTAAGAGATAGATGCTCCTGGACTTCTAAATACTGTTGAGAGCTCAACCTTAATTGCTCAATATGTGGCTGTTTCTCTGTTGGTACTAGAGAAATGCAACATTTTTCCAGGCTGTATTTCTGCTTGAAGAAGAGTCAAAGTAATTGTTTTTTCTATGTCAGTGATATTACACAGCACCAAAAATGTCATCAAGTAGAGATATATTGCCAATGACCCGTTCTCTTTTCTCTCCAAGCACAAAATTTGACATTAAATTTGCTATATTGGTTTTGTAAAGTTTTTTGGCATAATAAGACTGCTTATACTTCTGAAGAATGATATTTCTGTGGTTTTGAGCTTTTCACATTTTTGAAAAACAAAGTCCCTCAATTTTTTATTGAAAGGAATTATTTTGTACTCATGCTTCTCAAAGAAAATTTCAATTGATGAATAAAAAATTATCGTATTTTGTTTAAAATAATACAAAACATTTGTTGACTTCACATTATGATTTGATAAAGTTTTATAACAGAATGTGAACTATGTCTTCCTGGAGGCAAGTATATACTCCCAATGAGAACATCCAATTTATAGACATTCTTTAATTTTATCTACTTGAAATTTTCTTTTTAAAGCTATACATTGAAAATTATTGACTTGCTTTAGAAGACTGTATATAATCATTAATCCCAATATAATTCTCAGAAAAGTTAAAATTATTGCTCTAAATCACAGAGCTAGAATGTTATAGAAGATAGACTGAAACCTAGGTCCTGGAGCCCAATATCATTTAATCATTTCTGCTTTGCAGCATTTGTAATGGGTTAAGGAAATTCACTGTATGTCATTATACACATTGCATGCATATTAAATTGTGGTATTCAAATAGAAATAGAACTAAGTTCTTTTCAGTAGATGCAATAAGTCACCAAAAAGTTTAAGAAAAAAATCATCTCTTCATCAAGATATACGAAAAAAATTTCTCAAGAAGAAATCTTTCTCACATGCAATTATATATTAAATAAGTTTGTTAGCCAGTAGAGGGCTGGAAAAAGTAATTTTAATTTATTTTGGAGACTTCATGTGAGCTCAGGCTCCCTGCCACTTAAGTGATTTACAGCAGCATGCATTGCAGTTTACGCAGGGAAGAGACAATGCTCCAGAGTTAGGATTTGGTTAGACTTTCAGGTGGCATCATGTCAACCCTAGATCTGGACAAAAAGTTGAGCAATTTCCAAGGTAGACATTACAGTACTTGCTAGGTTCTTACACTTCATGAGTGCAGGCATAGAGCATTTTTCTGTAATATTTTATCCAATCAGCACAGATTGAATGCCTCTAACCTCAACAATGAACATACAATTCTAACTTCAGTTATGTAAATTAACCAGTTACTAATCTTACTAGTGAAGTCATTTCTGATATTCATCATGTTAAATAGCAAAACTTCTAGTTGATAGCTCAAACCCTTTTAGTATGTTTACTTCTAACATTATGTTATCTGTTTAAACATTTAAGATAAATTGTATAAGCATAACAGCTATATTTGTTTATTTAAAAATACAAAGTAAAATTTAAGATAAATGAGATAAATAGGTCTTCCTTTGTATCTTTTGTGCCTATAATCATTATTTGTGTTTGATGTTTTTGTCTTGTGTGTCTCTTTACCCAATCTTGAGTTCCAGGGGTATATGCAGGCCTCTGCATTTAGCCACAGATTAGACACATGGCATGCTATTAGCCTTCACTACCCATTCCTGTGATACCATCTTCAGATCTTCAGATCACAATTAAAAATGAGCTTAATTAAATGAGCTGGGTGTGGTGGCATGAGCCTATAGTTCTAGCTACTTGGGAGGCTGAGATGGGAAGATTGCTTGAGCCAAGGAAATCAGGGCTGTAGTGAGCTCTGTATTGTGCCACTGTACTCCAGTCTGGGCAACAATGTGAGATCCTATCTCCAAAATATAATTAAATAAAAGAGCTTGATGTGCAGAGTAACTACTTTAATTTGTAATGCCTAGCAGATATTTACCTAATGAAATATTATCCAGTAAAATTTATCCATAGGACTGAAGTAGATATCTTTCTTTAATTGTACATCTTATGACTAAGGGAGTCAAATAATAATCTGTATTTCATTAGTAGTAATGAACAAAAACATTAGTAATAAATAAAAGCATTTATTACTTTTTCTGCTCCTTCTTTTCATGATGTTTATTTTCTCCATTCCTCATAAAATAATAAAAGTAGAGATACAGTTTATTTCATATACATGATATTTAAAGAATTGAAACTAAATTTCCAATAATAGGGAAGTGGTTCAATAATAATTTTATATATTTTGATAGGTCTAGAATTTAGCACGTCATACAACCTGTAATCCTATTTAAAAAGATTACCTCATGATAAAAGAAAAAGCCTTTATGATACAATGTTGACCAAATAAAGCATAATTTCAAATGATACATACATAATCTATATTATCCTCATTTTTTAGAGCCTCTTTCGGGCATAAGCTAGGACATTGGTTCTCAACATGTACTATGAGGACACTTGGGGTTTGAGTTCATAAGACTCTTCATTGCAAGGCATAATAAACCATATGGAAAAATTCATTCAAAGTGAAAGACAGATCCATTGGCTTAAATATGACAATATTAAAAAAATTCAAATATGTAAAAAATTCTGATTTTACATATCAACTAATGTTGAAATAAATACCATTTTGGAATTTTTGAAATAATATCAAAGAATAACATACTGAATTTTCTAAAAAGGGCTTAAAATACTCATCGTTTTGCCAGTTGCATATGTGGATGAGGCTGAATTTTATTTATAAATTCTAACAAAAATAATATGTTGCAACAGTTTAAAAACATAAATACATGAACAAATTCAGCAGTCTTTAAAAGCCAGATAATAAATAGATTTGTCAAAGCAATACCAATCTTTTAATACTTTTTGTTTTGGTGGTTACTTTTAACAAAAAACTATTTATTCTAGTATTTCAAAGTGTAAAAGGATCTTGTGGTAAAAAATGGCTTAAACCATTGATCTTGGATATTATTGTCAGTTCCAAATTTCACAGGTATAGCTTCATTTTATAGATCCTCATTGCAGAAAATAATGGATATGTAAAAAGATAAATAATGACTACCTTCAAAAATACCTCAATTTGCATTATTTAAAGTACCAGTTTAAAGTTTAGAATAATACATGAAAGTTGAAACTCTCTAAAATGAGTATACTAGCAAATACGTACTAGTTAACTACATATTAAACTGATAAAAAAAAAAAAAAGAAATTAAACATACAAACTGCAATGGCAACAAGATTGTGGAATAAGAAGCTCCAGATTCAGATTCTCCTTTCTCTACGGAGGCACAAGCATAACAACATATACAAACTAATTGCTCTTTGGAAAGATCTAAAAGCCATTTAAAAGATTTCTTCAGCCGGGCATGGTGGCTCATGCCTGTAATCCCAGTACTTTGGGAGGCCAAGGTGGGTGGATCACCTGAGGTCAGGAGTTTGAGACCAGCCTGGCCAACACGATGAAATCCTGTCTCTACTAAAAATACAAAATAAATAAATAAATAAATAAATAAACAAACAAAAGCAACTAGGCATGGTCCCAGCTACTTGGGAGGCTGAAGCAAGAGAATTGCTTGAACCCAGGAGGTGAGGGTTGCAGTGAGCTGAAACTGCGCCATTGCACTCCAGCCTGGGCAATGAGGGCAAAACTCTGTCACAAACAAATAAATAAACAAAAAGGTTTCTTCACCACAAATAAACAAAAAGCCAACAACATAAAAGCTCTATAGAAAAATTTATGGCACTTAATCACCTGCATTGTTTTTCCCAAGTGTTCAACCAAGAATATTATATCTGGCAAAAACTGCCTTTCAGAAATGAAGGCAGAACTATGATTTGCCAACACAAACTAAAGGAGTGAGAGTTCATCAACAGTGGACCTTCCCTACAAGAGAGGCCTAAGGAGAATCCTTCAGATTAAAGTGAAAAGACAATGAACATAAACCAAACCATATGAAAATATCAGATTCTCTGGTAAAGGTCAATGTATAGACAAATACAGAATTCTGTAGTTTTGTAAATATATAAATCACTTTAAAATCTGGTGTAGAGTTTTAAGAGAGGCATAAGAGAGTAACTATAAATCACTGTTACTGAACACGAATAAAAAATATGTTATTAGAATAATCAATAACAAGGTGTGGGTGCATAGAAAAAAAGAAATTGAGTTGGTATGTGGTCGAAGTTAAACTGTTATTAGTTTAAAAATAAATTGTTATAGCTTTAAAGTGTTTTAAGTTACTGTTATCCAGAAAGATATATCTATATAGCATATGCAAAGAGAAATGAGAAGTAGACCAAAATATATATAAATTAGCAATACAGCACAGAAGAAGGAAACAAGAAAGAAAAGGAAGGACAAAAAAGCTGCAACATACAGAAAGTAACCGCTAATATAGCAATAGTGAGTTCATCCCTATCAGTAGTTACTTTAAATGTAAATTGCTTAAATGTTCCAATTGCAAGAAAAAAGATTGGCTGAATTATGTAAAAAACACTGTCCAACTATGTGCTGTCCATGAGAGACTTGCTTAAAATCTAAGGACACACATAGGCGGAAAGTGAAAGAATGAAAAAGATATTCAAATGCAAATGTGAACCTAAAGAGAGTAGGGTTGGCTACACATATATTAAACAAAATAGACTTTAATACAAAACCTGCTGTCACAAAAGATAAAGAAGGATATTATACAATGACAAGAGTCAGTTATCAGGAAGATATAGCCATTATAAATGTATATACATCTAACATTAAAACTCCTACATAAATGAAGCATACATTTATTGAACTGAAGGGAGTTAAAAATAGCAATACAATAATAGTAGATTTCTCCACTTTCAATTATGACTAAAACAATAGACGGGGGTAAGAAAAGAGAGGATTGAACATCACTATAGACCAACTGGACCTAATAGACATAGAACATTCCACCAAGCGACAGCAGGATATATATACTTCACAAGTACACGTAAAACATTCTGGAAGATAGACTACTTATTAAATCACCATAGAAATTATATCAAGTTTAAGACCATTGAAATTATACAGTGTGTGTTCTCTGACCACAATGAAGAGAAACTGGTAATCAACAGCAGAGAGAAAAGAAAATCCCCAAAAGTGGAAATTAAATAATGAAGACAACTAATGGGTAAAAGAAGAAATCACAGAAAAATCTAAAAAGTACCTTGAGACAAATGAAAATGAAAAATACCACATACCAAAACATATGAATGAGGCAAAAGCAGTATTAAGAGAAAACTTTGTAACAATAAATGCTTACAATTAAAAAGAAAAAAATCTCACATAAACAACCTAACTTTACACCTCAATGAACTAGAAAAAAGATAAGCTAAAACAAAAGTTTACAGAAAGAAGGAAAAAAAGATTACAACAGAGATAAATAAAATAGAGTATAGTAAAACAATAGAAAAACATTAGTAAAACCAAGATACGTTTTTTTTTTTATTTCAAAAGACCAACAAGACTCACAAGCCCTTAGTCAGGGTCTCGTTTGTTTGCTTTTAACAAAAATGGAGAAAACTCAAATAACTAAAATTAGAAATGAAAGGGGAATGTTACAACAGATGTTACAAAATTTTTTTTAAGGGAATATAAACGTACTATGAACAATTATACACTAACAAGTTGAATAACTTGAAAGAACTGCATAAATTTATGGAAATATATAACCAACCAATATGATAAATCATGAAGAAATAAAATACTGGAGTTGTAAAAAGATTGAAGCATTAATACTACTACCAATAATAAATAATAGAAACCGCTTAACACAGAAAAGCCCAGAATGATATGGCTTCACTAAGGAATTTTTTAAAATGTTATCTTTTTTAAGAAAACAAACAATAAAACAATAAAAACCTCTTCCTAAGGCTTCTGACTTGGTCCAATCTTGACTGGCTACTTTTTAGGCCTACTGCATAGCCATTACCTTGGTCAGGTGACCCTGAACCCTGACCATCTTCTTATGTTTAAGAATGAGGCCCTCAAGAGCTAATTAGAAACTCTGTTTGGTTAAATTTTTATCACTTTCGGTTCTCAAAAGTAATCAGTCTGGTCTGTTTTAAGAATAGAATTGTTGATATCAGCATGCCTGGGTATATTATTTTGGACTGATCAAATTTCTCTGAGAATGATCTTGTGATTTTAACTAGATAGGACATAATTTTAATTGATTAAATGATTTAGGAGGAGAAAGGAGCCTCATCTTTATGTCTGCCTTTATAGCAAGCTTTGAGAAAAAGCATTACAAACTGTATTTGTTGTAATTTATGTCGTTTCTAACAGTAGAATAGTTCGGATTGTCTAATTCACCACATCACTAGAAGTGTAAGTCTAACATTTATTTTTAAAATAATTGAATATGATATAATTTGATGATTTAATGTAATAAAATACTTATTTTATCAAGCTTTAATAAGTTGTTACAATTAATTTGTTTATATGGAAAATAAACTAGAAATTTGATGTTCAGACACCACAGTTTTAGTACCAGGAATGTAGATCCATCTTTCTACTAAATTTTTAGTAAAGCCATTCCAAAATTACGTACAAATTACAGACCTGCAGTAAACATCAAATTTTGGAATAAATCAAGTCCAGTATTCCCAATTATCTTTTACTGTGTAAATTTTTTTTAAAAAAAAACTTTGCATATACTGTTTTCAAGCATATTTAATTAAAAGTATCAACAATTTTTCTCAAAACAGAAATATAAGTCCAAATGATGTAGTATATTTAGTTATATTTTATTAACTGAGTCAATAAATACATCTAGTTTTATGCCTAATATATGTTAAATATTTTGCTTTTGCTAGGTTTTCAAAAAAACATAATATATTCTAAATACCTGAGGTTCTCAAAGTCTTTCTTTTTCCTTTTTTTTTTTTTTTAACTTCTAAGTTCACGGGTATGAGGGCAGTTTTGTTGCATAGGTAAACTTGTGTAATGGAGGTTTGTTGTAGAGATTATTTTATCAAACATGAATTAAGCCTAGTACCTATTAGTTATTTTTTCTGCTCTTCTCCCTCCCCCACCCTTTGCCTTCTGAAAGGCCCCAGTGTGTACTGTTCCCCTCCATGTGTCTTCATTATTTAGCTCCCACTTGTAAGTGAGAATATGTGGTATTTGGTTTTCTGTTCCTGTGTTAATTTGCTTAGGATAATGGCCTCCAGTTTTATCTATGTCCCTGCAAAGGACATAATCTCTTTCTTTTTATGGCTGGATAGTATTCCATGGTGTGTATGTACCACATTTTCTTTACTCAGTCTGTTGTTGATGGGCATTTAGGTTGATTTCGTCTCTTTGCTATTGTGAATAGTGCTGCAACGAACAAATGCATGCATGCATCTTTATAATAGAATGATTTATATTATTTTGGGTATATACCCACTAATAGGATTGGTGAGTTCAAATGGTATTTCTGTCTTTAGGTTTTCAAGGAATCACCACACTATCTTCCACAATGGTTGAACTACTTTACACTCCCACCAACAGTGTGTAAGCATTCTTTTTTCCTCACAACTTCACCAGCATCTGTTATTTTTTGACTTTTTAGTAATAGTCATTCTGACTGGTGTGAGATGGTAACTGATTGTGGTTTTGATTTGCATTTATCTAATGATCATTCATGCTTCACTTTTTTCATATGATCGTTGGCCTCGTGTATGTTTTGTTTGTTCTTTGCCTACTTCTTAATGAGTTTCTTTGTTTGTTTTTCTTTTAAATTTGTTTGTTTGTTATAGATGTTGGGTATTAGACCTTAGTTGGGTGCATGGTTTGAAAAAACTTCCTTCATTCTGTAGGTTGTCTGTTTATTCTGATGATAGTTTGTTTTGCTGTGCAGAAGCGTATCTACCACAATCAACAGCATACAAAGTTTGTTCAACATGTGCAAATTAATAAATGTGATTTATCACATGAACAGAACTAAATATTAAAAAACACATGATAATCTCAATAGATGCAGAAAAAGCTTTCTATAAATTCAACATTCATTCATGTTAGAATTTCTCAATAAACTAGGCATTGAAGGAGCACACCTAACAATAGTAAGAGCCATGTATGATAAACACACAGCCAACATCATACTCAAGGGAATGAAAAAAGCTGGAAGCATTCCCCTTGAAAACCAGCACAAGATGAGGATGCCCTCTCTCACAACTCCTGTTTAACATAGTATTAAATGTTCTGGCTAGGGCAATCAGACAAGAGAAGGAAATAAAGAGCATCCAAATGTCAGGAGAGGAAGTCAAACTACCCCTGTTTGCAGATGACATGATCCTGTATCTAGAAAACCTCACAGTCTCTGCCAAAAAGCGTCTTAAGCTGATAACTTCAGAAAAGTCTCAGGATACAAAATCAATATGCAATACTCACTAGCATTTGTTTATAACAGCAACATTCAAGCTCAGGGCCAAATTAGAAATGAACTTCCATTCACAATTGCCACAAAAAGAATAAGTTGCCTAGGAATATAGGTAATAAGGACGTGAACGATCTTGGTAAGGAGAACTAGAGATCACTGCTCCTTTTGTCAGTAGATGCTATGAGATTAACTGTAACATGATGCACATAGATTTTGCAAGAAAATACTTTTTTTTGCAGAAAGTATCGTTTGGGATAATGGGCTTAAATATAGATAAAGTAGTTGCAGATAACTGAGGCTCTAAAAATAGTGAAAGGTAATGAAACATTGGCAGAGGAAGTCATTTAGGGAATGGGAAAGAAAATGTCACTATTGGAAATATTTCTGAGGGATAAGCTGATGATTGTCTGAATGCCAAGATTTTGAACCACCACAGAGGCATGGTTCCTGTTTTACCTTTTTAAAAAATTTACTGAGGATATTCAGCAGGATATCTTTTAAGAAGAATCATAGGTGTGTAAAAAAATGAAATATAATTATCTACTGTCTTGTACCTAGTTATCATCAACTAAATTTATATTGTGTCAGCAGGAGCCATTTTCAAACTTCTTAGGTTGCAAAGGCCATTAAAAATCCACCAGTATTTTCAGGGATGCTACTTTATGGAAAAAAATATTCAGCAAACAGAGAAATTATTAGAAATGTCTTTGCAAAGTTTTTATTGAAATAATTTTCTCGTACTTATCATCCTCAAAATCAATATCCCTCCAAATTGAAATTCTTATAAGAGGAAAATAATATAACTTGTTTGTAAGATAACACTCTAAGGACAACTTGTGAAAAGTAGAAAGTGAAAAGGTGTCAGGGTTATTATTTTTAACAAAGTAATAAAAAGAAAATTATACTGTACCTACACAGAAATCATGTCTCAACCACGTCTATGCAAATTATATTGATGTTCTATTGTTAAGTGGTTTCTAGTTCCTTTGTATACTCAGGTAGCAAAATATACTCATTTTATTGAGACCATGTATGCATATGTCAATATTACAAGAATCTATTATTTTAGCTAAAGTAATCTTTTCTATTTGAGGTTTAAATATACAAATTAGTTGTAAGTTGCTCTTGTTACTTCAAAATTGAAAGAAGTAACCATTAGTGACATTCCATTTATCTTTTGATTGAAATTGTGATTGAAACATAATGTCTTTCTTGTTCTTGAAGCTGTGCTCTACCTAAGCCCGAGTATGTATGTAAATATTTTACATACTCAATAGTGTATTTTACAGTTTTTAATTATCCCATTTGTGATTTTATATTTTATAGTCTTAGAATTACAAGACAATGTCATATTTGATAATATACACAAATAACCAGATTACTTGACTCTTGGTTACTGCTCATAAGATAATTGTTATTTGCTATATGCTTATGTATAAGATTTGGAGTTACTTTATAAGATAGTCCGTGATTAAATGACTCATTTTGGCATATCTACAACCCTTGGAATATTAGCTATATATTTTCATTCCACTGAACACTAATAAAGATAAAATCAATTCCCCATGTAGAGTGTGAAGTAAGTGTGGTTTTGCCTGTCTGGGGGAGTTTTCTGAAATGGAGAAGTGGAAGGTCACCTGATGAGCAATATGAGACTATTTTTCTCTACCTAGATAGAATCGGTGTATATAGAAGAAAGCTTTGAGAAGCTGGTAGAAGGTAGAAGTTGATCCATAGCTATGAAAAGAGTTCTTTTATTAGGAACTGAAGGACCAAGATATTTTCATGTGAAAATGTTTCAGCCTTATTGTGACAATAATGAAGACTCTCAAGTTACTTGCCAAATAGAACAGGATATATAAGGTCAAGGAGCAATACAGTGTTTCAAACAGGACAGGTATTACGTTTCATATTCATCCTAACCATTTAGCACTACTTTGGATTTAGTATTTCCTCTGCTTTTTTTTTTTTTTTTTAATATTTAAGCCAGTTTAGCTTCATAAGTGAAATATCTTAGGGAAACTGAAGCTACCTGCTGTAGCAACTCCTAAGTCCAGTGAATTAACACAGAAAAATATTTTTCTCACTTATGCAAATTCCAAAGCAGATATTCTTGCTTGAGTGACTCTTTTCTTATGGGGTCACCTATCAATCTCAAATCCTTCCATTTGGGGATAATGCCCCTAAATACGTGACTTTCAGGATCACTGAGGAAGGCAAAGAGTAAAGAAGATTATGCTTAGGAGATTTTTTTTTCCCCTTAACGTGTCAGATACAGAAAAGGCATGTATCATTGTTCGTTGTATTCCCCCTATTTTCTAATCCTTCTCTTGTATGTAGATGCAAGGCTACAGGCTAATGTCTCTATGTACAGAAGAAAAAATAAAATGGCCTTTTGAATGACTTGTGTAGTCTCTCACAGGTAACAAAGAACTTACAGCCAGTTAAAAGTTGCAAATTTTTAGAGGTGTAGCCAATATCTGAGAGTAAGCATTCGAGTGGCAAACATGAAGCAAAATGGGCAAAGTCTAAGGAAAACGTGCAATGTAAAACAGCAAGGTGAGAGACTTTTAGCCACATTTTGTGCTCTAAACCTTAAGTATTCACTAAGAACAGTTTTACCTAAACTCTAACCATATGTTTATTTCTCATCTTTTTTAGTTTTATGGTAGTCTTGAAATTATAACACCAAGATATAGGAATGTCTTGATGAAATTAAAGAGCATATTTGCCAATATTAATGAAGTAGTATTACTAAAATATAAAAAATGTTTCACAACAGTAACATTTATATTTGACAGTCAATATTTGTATCAGATTTATTTATATTTGATTTTCAAATCATATTTTTAATGTTTCATGTTAAATCTTTATCGGTTATGGTGTTCATATTTCAAGATCAGTTTCATCTATTTAAAGATTTCTAACACATTATTTGATATGCCTCAATTTCCATTTAAATTTAAAATTAGGTATGGCAGCTTATTAAAGTACTAATAAAAGTAAAAGAAGCTTTAATGATTATATAGGAATTGCCTATGTTCAGTTAATTTCAACAGAATATCACATGTGACTTTAATATGCATGGAATAAATAGCAGAGTGCATATTTTAAAAAAGTATACACTGAATAAACAATGTAAAGCAATCAGCATAATTGTGAAATTGTATACTAGCATACCATTTTATTCAAGACGTTCATAATTTTAGAACAATGAAAAGTGTTACTGTTTGCAGTCAACAATACTAAGGTAAAATATTAAGTTAGTATTTACAATTTATGGCTGATACTCTCTTTGTGATAAATGGTATGCTTATTTTGGTGGATTGGGTCATTTTTTGAATTGAGATTGGCAACTAAAACATTCACTGAGATTGGCAACTAAAACATAACAGCTTAGCCATTTCCTGTATATTAGAAAAAAAGTTGTATCCACTTTTGGCTGTGTATTTAAAACAAACTTTAATTGCTAATATCAGTTGTTGTTTTTTTCTTTTCCTCAACAAACTTAGAGCAACATTATACACAGGTGACAGTAGTTACTAAACATGAATAATGATTCCAGATGATGCTTTGAGTTGGTTTGCATTATGTACATTACTGCTTGTTTTATTTACTGTGAAATATCTACCAGTCTGTCAGGCAATTCTTGCAAGAACCCCAACAAATAATTAAGATTCATAAAACCATGTAGAAAAGTAATTTATATCTAAAAATCTTTACCAAACTAAAATACTGTCACTGCCAGTTTTCCCATTTGTCTTTCAAAACACCTGCTGTGTGTCATTTATGTGAGCTAAGACCAAGATAGTACTATAATAATTAGAATCATGCACAATTTAATTTCCATATAAATATTTTTCAAAAAAATCTCCTTTTATATTACATAAAAATATATATCCATTTCTTCTTCAAAGAGTTCAGTTACATAAGACTTTCTGGAATTTTGTTTTTACTCATTCATGTTTTAGGAGAAAGCAAAAGAAAACCCCTGAAGGATGAAGAAAGGAAGGCATCTTCCTATAGTAACCAGATGATAATTCTGAAAAGTAGTTTAGAAATAAATATTTAAAAGCTTAGTGAAATTATGCCGTTTATCAGCCAATCTTTAAGATGGAGCATAAAGCTATCTAAAAATAATTGTATGTAAATATTATTAAAATAATTATATCAACATAATTTTAATGGCAAAATAATATATGTACACAACAGAAAGAAACTGTATATTTTAAAAACTATAATAAGTACTACTGCTTGAAAAGGTACATTGATCCTGAAGTCTCCACATCCTGCCTCCTGCATATAAAACCTAGCAACTCATCTTCTTGATATCCTACTTAGAGAAACACTCTCACATATACGCAAGGAGGCATACCTAGGGATGTTTGTTGAAATACTGTCTGTGGAATTTAAGCTCCATTCGGACATGGAATTGTGTTTACTTGGCTTACAGCTGTATCCCCCTGTGAAAGAGATTCATGGTAGGTACTTGTCTTCATTCATTTTGTGCTACTATCACCTAATACCACATATAGGTAATTGATAGTATTTTATTTGTTTGTTGACAGTTCTGGAGGCTTGGAAGATATCTATTTATTTATTTTCTGACAGTTCTGGAGGCTGGGAAGTCCCAGATGAAGATACCAGTACCTGTCAAGGCCTTCTTGCTGTGTCATTACATGGTGGAAGGTGGAAGGGCAAAAAGAGAGCCTACTTCCAAAAGCTCTTTTATCACACGCTCAACCCACCCATGATTGTGGGAGGATAGAACTCTCTTGTCCTAATTACTTCTCAAAGGTCCCACATCTTACTATTGTTAAAATGGCCATTCAATTTCACCATGAGTTTTGGAGGGGACACGCATTCAAACCATAGCAGTGTTTGTGAATTTTTTTAGCATAAACTGTGTTGCAGAAGTTTCAAAGCATGAGTTAGAGCTATTGTTAGTGACATCCACTTTTTTGTGTGGTAAAAAACATGTGAAATCTACCCTGTTCACAAGTTTTAAGTATGCATTACAGTATTGGTAACTATGTGTATATTGTCATCAATAAGTTCTCTAGAACTTTTTCAGATTATGTAACTAAAACTTAATAGCCATTAAACAATAGCTCTCCATTTCTCCCTCTTCTCTAGCTGCTAGAAACCACATTCTTTTTTTTTTTTTTTTTTTGCTTCTATTAGTTTGACCACTTTAGCTACCTCATATAAATTTAATTATCCAGTATTTGTCTTTCTGTGACTTTCTTTTACACTTAGCATAATATGTTCAATTTTTACCCATGTTGTAGTTTATAACATGACTTCCTTCTTTTTTAAGGTTCAATAATATCCCATTATATAGTTTACACATTCTTTATGTTCAAAATATCTGCTGTGTGTCATTTATGTGAGCTAAGACCAAGATAGTACTATAATAATTAGAATCATGCACAATCATATTTCTATATAAATATTTTTCAAACAAGTGGTGGACATTTAGGTTGTTATTATGTCTTGGCTAATAATTCTTCAATGAACACGGGTTTGCAATTATCTTTTCAAGGTTGTGTTTTTAATTCTTTTGGAAATAAACCAAGAAGTGAAAATGCTGAATGATATGGTAAATCTATTTTTAAATTTTTGAGGGATTTCTATACTAATTTCTAAAGCAGTAGCACTTTTTTACATTCTCACAAGCAGTAGACAAAGGTTCTAATTTTTCCATCTTTTGTCTAACTCTTTTTTTCTGTTTGTTTTGCTTTATAATGGTTATGCTAACATGTGTGAGATTATGGTTTGATTTGCATTTCCCTGTTAATTAGTGATGTCAATCATCTTTTCATATGCCTGTTGGTCATTTGTATGTCTTCTTTAAAGAAATATCTATTTAGAATCTTTGTCCATTTCAATTGGGTTATATTACCACAGGAGTTTCAAAGCTTCCTTTTTTTTTTTGTTATTAGGTTGCAGGCGTTCCTTATAAATTTGCATATTAACCCCTCTCAGATATATGATTTACACATTTTTTCCAATTTCATAGATTGGTTTGTTATTTTTTTTTCTTTTCTGCTTTCCTACACAATAGCTTTTTAGTTTGATGTAGTCTGATTTTATTTTTGTTGATTTCCTGTGCATTTGACATCATATACAGTAAACATTGCCATGACAAATATTATAATTTCCCCTATATTGTTGCTAATATTTTTATAGTTTAAGGTCTTACATTTAAGTTGGTGATCCATTTTGAATTAATTTTTGTATGTGGTATAAGATAAGGATTCAAATTCATTAGTTTTGCATATGAAAACCAATATTCCCAATTATTTGTTGAAGAGAGTTCTTTCCTCTGCTCGTAGACTTATCACTCTTGTCAAAGATCATTTGATTTTATATTCATAAATTTATTTCTGGGCTCTCTATTCTGTTTCATTTGTTTATGTGTCTGTGTTTATGCCAATATCATACTGTTTTGTTTACTGTAGCTATATGTACTCTTTTTCGATGTCAGGAAATCTGAGGCTTCCAGCTTTGTTGTTTTTTCTCAAGACTGGTAATTCAGAGTCCTTTATGGATCATATACATTTTAGGATTGTTTTTCAGTTCTTCAAAAAATGCTATTAGAATTTGAAAGAAAATTGCACTGAAGCGGTAGTCCTCTGAATAGTATGATTATTTTAACAGTACTGAGGTTCAAATCCATAAACATGAAATGTCTTTCCATTAATTTGTGTCTTCTATAATTTTATTCAACAATATTTTGTCATTTCTTCTTTCAAATTTAATTTTTAAAAATTTTAAAGTTTCTATACATACATGTTAAGTGTATATATTTATAGGGTACATGACATATTTGGTACAAGCATGCAACACATAATAATCACATCAGGGTAAATGGAGTATACATCTTCTCCTTTCTTAGAGTTATAAATGTTCCAATTAGTTATTTAAAAATATACAATTAAATTGTTGTTGACCATAACCATTCTATTGTGTTAGCAAATATTAGATTATTTTTATTCTATCCAACCATGTTTTTTGTACTCATTATCCTTAACCATCCCCATTCCACACCTCACACTCCCTTCCATACTACTATTCTCAGCCTCTGGTAACCATTCTTCTGCCCTCTATCTCCATGAGTTCAACTCTATTAAATTTTAGCTATGACAAATAAGTTAAAACCCTACTAAAATTTGCCTTTCTATGTCTGGCTTATTTCCCTTAACATAGAGTTCTATAGTTATATCAATATTTTTGCAAATAACAGAATCTCATTCTTTTTCATGGCTGAATAATACTCCATTGTTTGTATGTACCATATTTTATTTATTGGTTTGTCTATTGATGGACATTTAGGTGGCTTCCAAAATGCAGCTATCATAAATAATGCCTAAGAAAACAAGGGGGGGGCAGATATCTCTTTGATATACTGATTACTTTTTTTAAATTGTACTTTAGGTTCTGAGGTACATGTGCAGTTCATGTAGGATTGTTGCATAGGTACATACATGGCAAGGTGGTTTGCTGCCTCCATCTCCCCTGTCACCTATATCTGGCATTTCTCCCCATGTTATCCCCTCCCAAACCTCCCACCCCCTGCTGTCACTCCCCTAGCCCCACCCAACAGACCCCAGTGTGTGATGCTCCTCTCCCTGTGTCCATGTGTTCTCATTGTTCAACACCTGCCTATGAGTGAGAACATGCTGTGTTTGATTTTCTGTTCTTGTGTTAGTTTGCTGAGGATTATGGTTTCCACATTCATCCATGTCCCTACAAAGGACACAAACTCATCATTTTTTATGGCTGCATCATTTTCCATGGTGTATATGTGCCACATTTTCCTTGGGCATTTGGGTTGGTTCCAGGTCTTTGCTATTGTAAACTGTGCCACTATGAACATACGTGTGCTTGTCTTTATAATAGAATGATTTGTAATACTTTGGGTATATAACCAGTAATGGGATTGTGGGTCAAATGGAATTTCTATGTCCTTGTGAAAGTGCCACACTGTCTTCCACAATGGTTGAAATAGTTTATACTCCCACCAACAGTGTAAAAGTGTTCTTGTTTCTCCACATCCTCTCCAGCATCTGTTGTCTCCAGATTTTTTAATGACTGCCATTCTAACTGGCGTGAGGTGGTATCTCAATGTGGTTTTGATTTGCATTTCTCTAATGACCAGTGATGATGAGTATTTTTTTATATGTTTGTTGGCCTCATATATGTCTTCTTTTGAAAAGTTTGTTCATATCCTTTGCCCACTTTTGGATGAGTTTGTTTGGTATTTTTTTCTTGTAAATCTGTTTTAGTTATTTGTAGATTCTGGATATTAGCCCTTTGTCAGATGTGTAGATTGCAAAAATTTTTTCCCATTCTGTTGGTTGCCGGTTCACTCTAATGATTGTTTCTTTTGCTGTACAGAAGCTCTGGAGTTTAATTAGGTCCCATTTGTCTATTTTGTCTTTTTTTGCCAATGCTTTTTGTGTTTTAGTCATGAAGTCCTTGCCTATGCCTATTTAGAATTTAAAGAGAGATTGTGGAGACTATAGGACACAATTAGAAGGAGAGTCTAATGTTAAAGCTGACAAAGAAAGGGTGCTTAAGAAACGACTTTTCAACATTTCTGATGAGTTTTATATTTAGTTCCAGTTCATAGTTTTAGTACTATCTAGGGACTAAAGAGGTCACAGTAGTGGGTATAGAGCCAGAAGCTTGTGAACTTTTGGTAGAATGTTTTCTATTCCAGTTATACTACAGACAAAGTTTGAGAAAAAACTTAGTATAAAGAAGGGGATTAAGTTTTTGCTTTTGTTTTTTGTTCTGTCACCTCAGAAGTATATGCAGAAGTTCACAGGTGTGATGGTCTGGAACTGGTAATTAAGAAACGTTGAACTCATCTTGAAGAGCCCAAATACAACTAACATAAAATTACACTCTAAGCTCACGACAAAACAAAAACTGTATTTTAATTTAATTATCTGAGAAATGGGAGGATAATGTCTCAGGAGTCTTTATTTTAGTGTACAGATTTGAAAAGAAAAAAAAAGAAAATGTTTAAAGTATGTTGATTCAGTATAAGGCCAATAAACCTGAAGATCATTGTATTCTCATTAAATATATTTAATTATTCTCAAGACAAGAATCCTTCTTATTTATTCTCAAGATTAAAATGCTATTTTTGCAATTAAATAAAGTGATAGATCATGGTATTGTAATATTTATATTTACTAACTTAAAAGTGAGCATAACTAAATATTTCCAATTATTTTCTGATTTATCACAGGAAATATTGAATTGCTTGTTTAAATATTTATAAAAAGATGTAAGATACCATGTCCATAAGCTATTTGAGCAAATCAAGCAGTAAGGAAGTTATAGGTATGTTAAAAACATAACTTGATTCCATATATTCCTTCAGCATCTCATCCCCAAACACAAGTAAAATATGTTGTGAAAATTTCCTTTGAGTATTTCTAAACATTTTTCCTCCTACAATATTCATCAGAAGATGGCAGCAAAATATCATAATCCTAATGTTTACAAGTCTTTTCCAAAAGTGTAATCAAATTGTTTGGAGTAGTTACAAAAATCTATTTTATTCTTATTTAAACTGCTAATGTGTTGAAATCCTACTTGGCTGAATAATGCAACAGCACACTGATTTTTGAAGGCAGTGGGATGAGAGGCAGTTTATAATTTGAATAACTCCTCAGCAGAAATAGCCAATTTATTTGATCCTTTAAATTAGTGAAAATGGGTGCATAGCATTTTGAAGTTGTTTTTTATTTCCTTAGAGAAGTACTTTGAAAAATTACTACAACATAGATTACAACATAAATTATTTTAAAGACAAATTTATTTGGAAATATCTAACATGTTTGTACATGAAATTAGACTCAAAAGCTCTTTGATTTACTTTTTTCTGAAGAATAGCTAAAACAATATATATTTTACTTCCTGAAAATATATATTTAAATTATATATATATTTTAAAAATATATATATATTTAATTATATATAGATAATTAAAAAATGAAATGACATTCTGTGGTGAATTCAATTTTTTATTTTTAACATCTAAATGAGTTACTTTTAAATTGATCTATTTTAATAGTTTCTTTTCTAATGATATCTAATATTCTATAAGACAGGTAAAATTGTGTATAAAGAAAATTTGACCTTGATAAGGTTATCATAAGAGTGGAAGTACCCAATGAAGAAATAGTTGAGAACCACGTGATTAAAATTTCTGCACATCAATCTATGGGATTTGAACTTCTTGCCTCAGTATTTGGAGAGACAGATTGTTTGAAAATTGTGTATGTCAGTTATTTACATATTATAGATAAGTACTGATTATATGTTGATTAATCACATTCTGCCTGTCAGCCCTTTCCCCTACCCTGTTTTACTCTGCTATGTGCTATGAGGCCTGGGGAGTCTGTGAATCATATCTCCATCTTTCTTTTAGCTGGCTTCCTCTTAGAATCTGACCATGGGGCCATTGGAAAAGGACTGATAGACGAGAGGAGGGAACAAGAGGCTGGTTTACTGTTATAAGAAGCCCCCATGCAGTGTCTACCCCTCCATATGTCTGAGCACCAGCCTAACTGTGGCTCCTTCTGAAATCTAAACACCAGCCACATGTGCACCTATACAAATGTGTAGGAATTCACTGGAAAATACCATGAGAGACGTAAAGTGTCTATAAGATAAAGTGTCTACATGTGTCACTTAGCAGTATGGTGCAAACTGGCCAGGGATTTCCAGGAGAGAGACCACCTCAGCACAGATACAATTCTCATAAACCTTAAAACAAAGCTTGCCCTGACAAGAATAGCTTAAACTATCTTTATAAAAGAAATACCTGGTAACTGACCCTGCATTCATACATATACAAGAAAGGAAGAAGAATCCCCTAATCTCTGAGAATGGTCTTTGGACAGAGATCTACCTGATTGTTTTTGACCCATGCCACCGGCCTCCTCTCGCTGTCCAACTTTTAAGAGTGCTGCCATAATAAACCATTTGAATATCACATCGTGTCTAAGGCTCATCTTTGACACACATTGAATCAAAGGGCAAAAGTCATCCATTTGAAAGCTAATTAACAAAGATTACATGGAATCCTCAAATACAACATTCACATCTCTTATTTCTCCAGCTCTGGTGATTTAAGCTGTTTCCTGCTGTTACCAACCCTGAGATTCCTCCACTTACTCTGTTGGTTCTTTCAACTTGCAACATCTATGTAATCAGTTCTCTGTATTAAATTTCCTCTCTTTGAAATACCTATTACGGATTCTTGGCTGGATGCATATTATCTGATAGGAAAATACAATTAAAACCCAGCAAGATAGTTAGTTTTAAGAAAATATTGTCCCTGGCTTGTATTGTCTTATTTCATTGTTATTTGATTCAGGTTTTCAATTTTTAAAACCATCCAGCTTATTTTTGTCCCACAAGAGAAACTGCACTGGAGAGACTAGTAACACAAAGAACATGCTCATAGAATAGCATTTTTCATCTGTATGATAAACTCACAGTACCTATGCTGAAATCTGGAAGACTGTATGAGAAATGCTCTCTGATGTTTGAAAAAGTCATTATAAGAGAAGTAATTGTGTTTGTGTTTTATGAATTCTGAATACATGTGTATGCATGAGTGAGGATTGGGATATCTTGAGATTTAAATATATGTTGTTCAATTACTTTCTGGATTATGAAACCAAAGTTAGTGCGAGTGAGAGTTCAGGAATTACAACTTATCTCTGCTCTCTGAAATAATAATTTCTAACTTAGAACCCAGTTAGTTAAGCAATAATTGTATCTATAGGAAATAATTTAAAAAAAAAAACTGTGGTGCAAGTTAGTAGGTGACACAGATGGCCTAAGATGACTTCACAGAGTAACAGACTAAAACTTTGCAAGGTACAAAACTTGGAAATCATAAAGCAAACAGTTTGTGTTAAAAAGGCGTATCAGGTGATGTAAAAGCATTAAACCCCAGACAGATATTTAAGAATAGGTCTCTAATCCACTTAGTGAAACTAGTAAGAACAAAGTCACGTTCTAGTAATGCGGAGATCTAGGCAGTTTACCAACGTTCATAAAACTGTTGACCAAAAATTGGGACCAAATCTGTAGAAAGCATTTAGTCCTCAGAACATACAGGAACCTGCTTCTCAAAAGGCTGCAGAAAGTTAGGTGTGATAGCATACGGAGGCTAGAATGTGGGCTTCACACTAACTATACTTGTTGATTCATCTTCAATACTGGAGGTAGGAAATGCAGGAAGGGAGTGATTTGTTCCAGTTTTCAGGTGATTGAGAGATTGGGAAGTAGGATTGGGAGAAAGACATTTATACTTTAACAAGACAAACTAAGTTAACAAAATCCTCGGATATTGCAGGATGTAGAAGCTTCAGGATTAGCATCATTATTCATTTATCCAACTCAAAAGTTTCAATATTGTGCCTTCCTTTTTGATTTATTCCCACCAAATTTTATTTATGTAAATTATAAGCATTAAGATTATGCTTATAAGTATTTCATTATCTTATTTGTGTTTAAATGCCAAGGCTTGTAGCTCTTTAAATTTAGAAACAAAGATATTTAATTCTATCATTTGCTAAAATTTTATATTCCCATTGAACTTCAATAAAATAAATGCAATTTCAGGAAGCAGTTTTCTTTTCCTTTGGTTACATTTTCAGTAATTTTTTTTCAAATGGCATCTAAGAGAATAATTTGTGGCATATAAATATGAGAGAAATTCAAAGAACTGTGGAAAATGAGTAAATCAAAATAAGTAGATCAAAATGCTAGAGTTTTTCTACTCCTAGTTTCATGGTTTATTAACATTTGATACTATGGAAAATTAATTTTGCCATAACAAATTAATGTATTTTCTTCATTTTATACATATTGAACTTGATTTTATCTTGAAACTAGATTTTCATTATATTCAAAAAAAAGTTTATTTAAATTACAAAGAGTAAAAAGAAAACGTTTTAAAGCATAAAATTGCCTTGTTTTTCTGGATTTAAAAATAGATTTAATTTTAAATGATTTAAATGTTATTTCAGTCTGGTCATAAGACCATGTTATTTTAATACCCACCTGTGGAGGCTAATGTACAAAAGTTACAGTAGCTTGATATAGAATGACCAATTAGTGAGATGGAAACAGAGATTATTATTTTTTAAATGTTTCTGTCTTTACATAGACAATTTTTAACTGGTAAAGTTCTATTGGCCATTAATCTTTGATTATAAAGTCAAACCTGCTACAAGAAAAAAGAAACATACATTAAAATAAAGGATTTTAAACTAAACAGCCCCATGCTTTTCAAACTTCACTCATCCCATGACTCCATACATATTTTTGAAAATATATTCAATTTAGCATTTGGATCTTTTCATGTCAATCTCCTGCTCATGAGGAATACTCTAAGTCATAGCTTGTAACTCTTTGCATATATAGACAGCTGATGACAAGTGGGGATATCACATTACTTCTCAGAGTGGAACTGGGTAAAGGCTCCTGAGGGACCAAGAGAGAAAGGCACTGGCCTGGAGCATAGGCAATTGCAGATCCAAATGCTCTGACTTCCTGCTTCATCCTAGGCCAGGTAGAGACATTAAATAGAACATCTCTACTCTGCATTACTGCATAACTGCCAAGGTTTCTTGGAACTTAAGATATAATCTTAGTCTCATTTTCTGTTTTGATGGAATAAGTCATCTTTCAAAAACTGTTGTGTCTTTCAGAAATTTTATATTTGGCTGGGTTCACTGGGTCATACCAGTAATCCCAAAACTTTGGGAGGCCAAGGAGGAAGGAAGGTTCAGGCCCAGAAGTTCGAGATCAGCCAGGGCAACATAGTGACACCCCATGTCTACAAAATAATTAAAAAAATAAACAGGCACAGTGGCGCAGGCATGTAGTCCCAGCTACTAGGAGAAGAGGTGAGGGGTGGAAGTGGGAGAATCACCTGAGCTCAAGAGGTTAAGGCTGCAGCGAACTATGATCTCACCCTTTTGAGACAGGATCTTGCTCTGCCATCCAGTGTGGATGACAGAGCAAGACCCTGTCTCAAAAAGAAGTTGAAGAGAAGAAGAAGAGGAAGAGGAGAAGGAAGAAGAATAAGGAGGAGGAGGAGGAAGAGGAGAAAAGAAACTATATATGTGAAGTAAATTTTTGAAAACTAGCTTGTTCAAAAATTTTCTTGTTTTTTTTTTTTTTTTTTTCTTTAAACGAAGTCTCACTCTGTTGCCCAAGTTGGAGTACAGTGGCTCACTGCAACCTCCGCCTCCCAGGCTCAAGTGATTCTCCTGCCTCAGCCTCCTAAGTAGCTGGGATTACTGATGTGCACCACCAGCCCAGCTAATTTTTTGGTATTTTAGTAGAGACAGGTTTTCATCATGTTGCCCAGGGTGGTTTCAAACTCCTGAGCTCAGGCAATCTGCCTGCCTCCCCCTCCCAAAGTGCTGGGGTTACAGGGGTGAGCCACTGAGCCTGGTCCCCAAATTTTCTTAATTGACTGGATTCTGCTGTGTGGAGAGGTCTATTCTCAGGATTTTTTTCCATATAACTTTAAAGGCATTTGTTCAATTTTCTTCCAGTGTTCTATATTATTAGACATAAACTTGATTTGTATCTTCTTAAAGAGTTGAAATGTGTTTTGTCTCTTATATCGCATACATTGTAATCATGCATTTCTTTGCTGTAATTATATCAAGCATGCTTAAGCTTTGAGAGTGTGTACATACCTTTGTATGGGTTTGAGGTCATCAATATGAATTTTAAACATTCCATCCTATCTCACTACTTTTAAAATTTCAGTTTCAGTAATCCTACTTGTTTATTTTAGTTCTCTATTTTCGTATTGTGTGAGTGTTTCAAATATCTCATGATGTTTGCCTGTTCTTTTATTTTTTAATTTTATTTTTGGTGGGACACCATGCCCAGCTAATTTTTTGTACCTCTTGTGTAGAAGGGATTTTGCTTTGTTGCCCAGGCTGCTCTCGAACTCCTGGGCTGAAGTGATCCTCCTACCTTGGCCTCCCAAGATGCTGGGATCACGGGCATGAACCACCGCACTTGGCCTGAATTCTCCAATCTTAGTCTGAGAATAATAGGAATAATTATATGAGTCAGATCCAGATTCCACAAATATTTATTGAAAAGCGACTACAGGCTGGGCATGGTGGCTCATGCCTGTAATCCCAGCACCCTGGGAAGCTGAGGTGGGAGGATCACATGAGCCTGGAAGACTGAGGCTGCAGTAAGCCATGATCCTGCCACTGCACTCTTGCCTGGGTGAAAGAGTGAGAATCTGTCTCAAAAAAAAAGAGCCACTGTTCTTTTACTTTTAAAGAGGAAGATAGCTGGTTTGAATATTTTGAATATTTTCTTCTGTTATGCAATAGTTGTCTTTCTAAAATAAGCCTTACCCCTGAATGGACACATCACTATGTCATGTTGCATGTGTACCTAAGGTATTTCCACTGACTGTGACACACACCCCCACCATACACATGTACACGCATACTCCTCTTGCCTGTTTAATTTCCTCCATACCACTTATTCATACATACAATATAGACACTGTATCTATGTGTTAATGGCTTTCTTTGTCTTCCTCCTTCAGAATACACACACATGATGCCAGAGAGTTTTGATTGTTTGGTAAGCTTCTATATTCTAAATATTGAGAAGACTACTTGAGCAAATATTTATAGAAAGAATGTATAAATCAATGGCCAATAATTGCCCCTCCCTACCCTCTGTGCAAGAATATGGAGAAGAACTCGCGTATCAATACCCATGAGATGTCCCTGACATCTCCAGGTATTTTTTGCAATTGTAAAGGTCACACAGTGCAAATGATTTTGCCTGGAAGTAAATACCATACATGGGTGGACGGTGATGTCAGGCAGCAAAGCTAATCTATAGACATTTTCTAGAGAGGAATTGCTGCACATTTCTGTCCCACATTCTTAACCTACCATCTTTTCTCACTGATTCCTCATTAGCAGTCACTTCAGATCTCTGCAGAAAGATCACCTCTAATCTCTGATTCAAATCTTTGCCCAGCCTGTGGCTATTGTTTGTAGTTGTTATTGGAAACCCAACATCTCAATTTTGCTGTTCACTTTCCTCACATTCTCCTTACTGTTTTGGGGTTGCTTCCTTTTCTTGTTCTAATTTATCTTCAAGGGATAGGGGGAGACCATTTCCATACGCCCTGTCAGCAGTTTAACTTGTGTATTGTTCCAATATTGCACTGCTGTAAAGAACTACCTGAGACTGAATACTTTTTGAAGAAAAGAGGTTTAATTGACTCAAAGTTCCACTGTCTGTTCAGGAAGCATGGCTGGAACGGCCTCAGTAAACTTACAATCATGGCAGAAGGCCAAGGGGAGGCAAGCCATTCTTCACATGGCCAGAGCAGGAGGGAGAGTAAAGGGCGAGGTGCTAGGCACTTTTAAACAACCAGATCTTGTGAGAACTCACTCATTTTTATGAGAAGAGTAATGGAGAAATCCACACCCATGACCCAATCTCCTTCCACCAGGTGCCTCCTTCAACACTGAGGATTACACTTCAACATGAGATTTTGGTGGGAGCCAAATCATATCAACCTAGAGGCCTGGTGTTTCTTTATTCATTGATTAGCTGGATGTTAGTCCTTCAAGGTAGCCTAAGGTCGACAAGTATGTAAAGAAGCACACATATTACTACTACTTCTTTTTTTTTTTAATGGTACTTTAGGTTCTGGGGTACATGTGCAGATCATGCATGATTTTTTCATAGGTACATACATGGCAATGTGGTTTGCTGCCTCCATCCCCCTGTCACCTACATCTGGCATTTCTCCCCATGTTATCCCCTCCCCAACCTCCCCCACCACCCCGCTGTGCCTCCCTTGGCCCCCACCAACATACCCTAGTGTATGATGCTCCCCTCCCTGTGTCCATGTGTTCTCATTGTCAGCACCCGCCTATGAGTGAGAACATGCAGTATTTGATTTTCTGTTCTTGTGTCAGTTTACTGAGAATTACTTCTTTAGTATGTCAATACAACATGAGGAGGGATAAAGGGCCCATCTAAATCATTAAGTCAAAAATGTATTTGCCAATATGTTCTTTTCTATACATTCACTGGTTACAGGATTTTATAGTGGCACATATAGCTGCCTAGCATACCTTTATAATCAGTAGTGTAGAAATTAGTATGTATTTTTCCCAGGCAGCAAAATACTGTGGCAAGACTATATCAGTCTAATAAATGGAGACTCCATCATTCCAACCCAGTTTTGACTTAAGGATTTAAGGAGTTTCATATTAATCCAGAATGACTTACTCAGTCTAGGAATAGTTCAGAAGAGATACTGTGTCACAAATGCCAGACTGTTTTTGAAGGCATTTGAGATATTTATTTGTGTTCAATTATAAAATATTTTTATAAAACTCTCGTTTTAAAATGTTTAGAGAAAGAAAAGAAAATTATATTCTAAAAAAGCCCCAAATTTTGTTTTCTTCATATGTCTAATTTAACAACAAGACGACGAGACATGGTCCTAATTTCCTTCAGATAGCACAAAGAGCAGAGAATAAGAAAAATCATTACTCAAGTTATTAAAAAAATCATTTGTGCTGACCTGCCTTTTTAAAAATAGAGGCTTCTAAAAGAATTCCATTGGTCTTAAGCACACCCTGATCCCTTTCTGATTGCATGCCAAAAGAAGTCACGGATCATCTACCAATAGGTTACTTGCTGTCTCATACTTAATATTTTCTTTATTTTGAGTGGTAATTTTATCTGTCTCTCAGGAGGAGTCAAGCATGGTCTAGAGAATGATTTCTAGTGAGTTTCTGAACTTCCTAATCTATATTACTAGAAAATATTTAAATCACTCCTAACAATGGTTAAAAAAAAAAGGGCCTTTATTATACATACAACTTGCTAATGATAATAATACTGCAATTATCCTAACAAAACATATTAGTATTTATCATATACATTGCAAATGTGAGGAAGCGACATTTAGAGGTGTTAAGCAATGTTTCAAATGTTATATATCTTTTAAGTGAAAGATCTGAAATTTGAACATTGTTGGATCTAACTGCAAGTGAGCACTCTGCCCCACTGTATTTTCAATTTTCTGATAGGAATTTTCACTGTCTCAATGTATGAGAAGTGATGTTATCTCAATGCATGAGATAACTACTGCAAAAAGCAGCAATGTATGAGGGAGAAGTTAATCCACTCAATTATATCTCCTGATATAGACTCTGGAAATAATATTAACAGCATTGTTCCATGATTCTCTTTTAAAATGGTACAGTTGTCTTAGCAATGTTACAAGCCCTAATGTTTTTTGTGTCTAATGAAAGAAAATTTCTCATCCTGTTAATGTATTGGCTAATTATTTTGCTGACTATTCCTTCAAAGGTCTAGCAAAGATTCCTTTTAATTAAATTGAGGATTAGGTATTTCAAATTCAGAGGTTTTCATCATTAAAAGTGTTGCATATAACCTTTATATGCTGAAAAGTTAACAATATCTTCATTATTAAAGTTTTTTGTGACACATTTTTCTTGAAACTCAAATTTGAGTTCTAAAAAGTTTGTCACTAAAGTTACCCGTTATTTTGTATAAAAAGTAAAAATAATATAATCTATATATTTTCTTCTTTTCTCAATGATTAAAGTGACAGGCATCTGAGAATAACATTACAGTGGTCTTTGATCTAATTTTTCCTCCACCTCTTCCTTTCTGAATCCTAAATTTGTTGATTTTCTTAGTGCTAAAGTGTATAAGCCATAGCTATTTCTCTAAAACAGTATATTGTAGGGAAAAGAACGTTAGACTAGAAATCAGAAGAATGGGCTTTAAAGTAAAGTTCAGTCATATATTAATGGGGTATATAAAACAGCAATTTAAAAGAATCCATGCCACAAGATTGCTATAAGGATTGAAAGAGATAAACATGTTAATTGTAGTGTATAGGAGACATTCAGTAAGTGTTAGGTTTCCTGCTGTCTTAATTAAATGGGCTTAATAAGGAAGTAGTCATTACAAAATGATACTATTTTTATCAAAGCAAACGACATCAACAACAAAGAATTATGTATATATATGTGTATGTGTACATCTATCTATCATCTATCTATCAAATTTGGGGTTGTGATGCAAAATGTGGTAAGTTTCATTTAGTGAAAATAGTATTCACATCAAAGCTTTTAGAATTATGGCAATAACTCAAAGTCAGATTCTTTACAACTTTGAAGTAATCTTAAAAAACAGCAAAAATACATGCAATTAACACCATGAACACATTAACACTAATGAGCTCATTGGAGGTGAAATTACTTTCTAAGCTGTGTTTTGTCTGTACTTTCTCAACTTCCTAGTCACATCTCCCTCCTTTCTAATCTGACTTCTGCCTACAACACACCACTGAAACCTTAATTCCAAATTTACTACTAGCTTCATAGTTGCTAAACCCAGGGGTATACTTTTCAGTTATTATATTATTCAATCTCTCAGTGTTAGAAGAGGCAATCTGGCATGAGTCTTGCTATGGACTGAATTGTGCCCTCCTCAAAATTCATATGTCTTCCAAACTCAATAACTGTGAGAAATAAATATCTGTTTTTTAAGTCATTTCATCAATAGTATTTTCTCACATAAGCCAGAGCAAAGTTACATGGGCCTTGAGCCTTACTGCATGTTCTTGATGAGAAATCAAGTCTCTGACCACTATTTACTCTGTGTAGGAGAATAGGTCCTTAGATGGCCTTGGTCATCCTGGCTCTTCCCCCCTCTCTTGAAGTTCTTGTTAGAAACCACAGAATGTTTCCAGAATGCAACGTCCTGAGAGAAAGAGAAAATGTCTAGAACAATCTGGGATGAGTCCTCATTCCTCTGGGGAACAGGATGTTTGGCAACTCTTGATTGAGCTCAGTGAGTTTTTTGCTATATCCAGGACATATGAACCCATGGCAGAGCATTCGGGGGTCCCCTTGGATCTCCATCTGTACTGGGCAGCTTTCCTAAGCCCTGGAAGACCAGATTGCCATGGATCCTAGACTTCTTTCTATCCTTGCTGCTTATCTTTAAGTAATAAATTCACTTTTACTGACATCATGTGAGTGCTCTGTCTGACCAAACTCAAGCAGGTGGTAACCTGAGCTCCTTCCAGATTTAGAAACCTTTGTACTCTGGACTTCAGTCAGGGCTGTGTTTGCAATGAATACATTGAAGAATTATAGAGTTTTTGCCTTGGGGAAAATGAATAGGCTTGCTTACCATTTTCTATACCAGGCAGGCTTCCCAAGCTTCGTGTTCCTCAGCTGCAATAAAAAACCACTGCATATGCAGAATTCTTATGGGCTTGATGGCATCATCACTTAGAATTTGGGGGCAGAGAGATAAATCCCATCCCAGATGCCAGGAGCATATCTGTCCTTGCAATATATTAGTTCCATCTCTTGAGGTCTTTATCAGAGACTCAACTCCCCCATCATTGGAGAGTGTCCCCATATTGATACATACTGCATTATGAATCTTTATGCTCTACTCCCCCTTTGTTCAACCCACCCAGGATCAAGTCCTAGATGTCTTTTCCAGGAAACTGCTGAAATGTGTTTACTAAGTCCATTACTTACTTCATTGTCTAATACTTTTCTTCCCTCAGTAGAATCAACACTTCCCCAAGGAATCTAAAAAAAACACTACTGAAATTAATTAGTAAATTTAACAGCATCACAGAATGCAAGGTTAACAGACAAAAATTAATTATAATTATACTCATATATAAGTGTTCAGCAAACTTTTTCTGCAATGTGCTATATAGAGAATATTTTAGGGTTAGCAGGCCATACATCCGTCACAAGCTCAACTCTGCAATTATTGTATGAGTGCCCATACACAAATTATAAGTAAATGAGAGGGTTATGTTCTAATAACATTTTTTACAAAAGTAGACTGCAGGCTAGATTTGGCTTGTAAGCTGTAGTTTGCTATCTCTTCTTATATTCAATGAATTATGGGTTAGAAGACTTGGCATGGTATCTAAATAACTAATTTTTTAAGTCTCCTTTAATTTCCTTCATCCATATTCTACAGTTTTCAGTGTAAAGTTCTTGTGTATCTTTTTGCTAAATTTATTCCTAAGAATTTGATGGATCCTGATGCTATTATAAGTTGAATTATTTGTCTAAATTTATTTTCCAATTTTTGGCTGCCAGTATATAGAAATATAATTAATTTCTACATATTAACTTTATATCTACAATTTGTCTAAGTTACCTTATTAAAGTATTTCTCTTTTTTTTAACTTTCTTTTCTTTTTCTTTTCTGAGACAGAGTCTTTCTCTGGCAACCAGGCTGAACTGCAGTTGTGAGATCTCTGCTCAGTGAAATCTCAGCCTCCAGGATTCAAGCAATTCTTCTGTCACAGCCTCCCAGTTAGCTGAGATTACAGGTAAGATGCTGGCTAATTTTTGTATTTTTAGTAGGGATGGTTTTGAAAGGTTAGTCAGACTGGTCTCAAACTCCTGACCTCAGGTGATCCACCCACCTCAGCCACCCAGAGTGTTGGGATTACAGGCCTGAGCCACTGCTCCTGGCCCAACTTTCATTTGAAGTTCTGGGGCATATGTGCAGGATGTGAAGGTTTGTTACATTGGTAAACATGTGCCATGGTGGTTTACCTGTTCGTGTCTTTTGCTGTTTTCCTAACTGGGGTTCTTTGCTGTTTTCCTAACTGAATTGTTTCTTTTTAAAAAAAAATGTTGCATCTTAAATTACGTATATATTCTAGATACTAGTCCTTTGTCCCATATGTGGATTGCAAATATTCCCACACCCCAGGCCTTCTGTACTTATTGTTTCATTCCCTTAAGAGATTCTTATGGAGAGCAAACCTTTTCATTTTAATGTGATCCAATGGTTTTTTTTTCTTTTGTGTCTGAGAACTCTGTGTCACATTAAATCCTGGAAATTTTCTCTTCTTTTTAAAAAGGTTTTTGATTTCACATCTAAGTCTGGAATCTACTTTGAGTTAACTTTTATACAAGGCATGAGACTTTGGTAGTTTTTTGTTTGTTTGTTTTATGTTTTTGCTCCTTATGGATGTCAAATTGCTTCAGCATTATTTGTTGGAAAGACTATCATTCCTCCAATTAACTGCTTTTGCACCTTTGTAAAAATAAGTCAGACATATTTTGGCCATATATTACGGGATTCAGTATTTTGTTTAATTGATTAATGTATTTATCACTTTGTCAATACCACAATTTCTTCATTATTATAGCTATATAGTAAGCCTTATTCTTAGGTGGAGTGATCCATCTTGCTTTAGTTTTCTATTTGAGATGATTTAGATATTTGGGATTTATGTCTTTTCATTTAAATTTTAGAGTAAACATACTGACATCTTTAAAAAGCTCTCGAGATTTTGATAAGAGTTAAACTTATGGATTAATTTTCCAAATTATGAACACAGTATAGCTCTCCATTATTTACATTCTATTTCTTACATAAGCATTTTGAACTCTACCATATAAAGCTTATGTAAGTTTTCTTAAGTTTTCACCTATTTCATTTTATTTGAATAATTTGCAAGTAATATTACATTTTAAATTTCAGTCTACCTATGTTTATTGTTGGATGCTTTTGCAAATTAAGTAATAAATTTAGTTAAGTATGTAGTAGAGGATAGTTTTGAACACGATATATAAAACCCGACAGTGCTGGAACTTCAAATTTCTCTTCAAATTCACACAGTATTATGTTAGCCAAAACATTAAAATTTTATTCTAAAATATTTTAAAATTAGATTGAATACATGCTTCAACACATAAATGAATTTTTTAATTCAAAATATTTAGAGTCTCATTTTTTATGAAGCCATTATTAATGCATTGAAGTCTTGGTTCTGGGGGTAATTTATAGAAACAGTTTGTCACAGGAAAGAGACATAAGGTATGTTTTAAACATTTTTAATTTGAAAATTCATTTCATTTCAGACATTTCTGTGTTTGCAAAGAGGCTAAATAAAGTGCATTAAAAACCTGGCAATTCAATTATTTAGATGTATAACGCATTAATTATTATTGGAAACCAGGGGTGGAGTCAGCTTTGTTTCTCTGCATATTTAAAAGGCAGAAATGTAATCACTGAGCACTAATATCATGTTGAAGTAGTTCCCCTGGTGTATCTAGCTTTTTGAAAATTGCTCATTTGCTCTAAAAAGTATTCCCATTTAGCTGCATTCAAAAGAGAAGAATGTATTTAAAAGCGCCGTTGTGTTATTTCTTTCCTGTTTGTCCCCCATCATCCATTCTCTGAATGCACAGCTGCAGGATCTATTGAAGACATGTGTGGACATAACATATCAGACGCTAGGGGGAAAGACTCTACAGTGAAATTGTAACTCTATTATGTGTGTGTTGCTGACAGTTTTTCCTAACCAAGTCACTGATCAGAAAAAAATATTTCTTTAGTAATAACTGTAGTAAATAACTTCTATAAGTTGTGTCACTTGTCTAATAGAACACCTTAAATACTTAGCCAGAGTCAACTCTGGACTCCAATCTAAACAATATTGACTCTTGAAAAATTAGCAGAATGAGAATTAAATCCTCCACTGCCTTCCAGTTTTAAAGTTGAACTCTAATATGATATAGAACTTGATGGAGTATTCAATAACTTGATGATCTACATATTTTTAAATAGATTATTAGTTATCTGTTGCTAATTTATTTTTTTTCAAATGTACACACAAGGGAATATTTGCATATAATTTTAAATGAGCATCTTTGATATTCACCTCTAACTCACCTCTTCAGTTCTTAGTCTACCATTTGAAATGAATTTGGTTTTCTTTTAGGTATACCACTGAGCCCTAAACTACTTTCTTCAGTGGTGAATACCTATAAAAAGCCAGTGTGCCCAGAATCATTTACACTAACGGGGTCTCCAAATGAAGTGCTGTATATCAGTGCCTTCAAGCTTGACATACACAGCAGCGTTCTTTCTCTTGGTAAATGAAGCATGTTTTGTGGAACACTGTGCATATCAGTGAATAGGAGTCTAGGGGAAAAATAAACGGAGTTGATTTTCTTTGTATCTAGTCTGGAAGGAAGACATGAACCAGAATGTAAGCTTTGTTAGGTAGAATATACCCAAAAATGTTTTTTAAAAGTATAAAAGGACTTTTATGAGTTGCAGTGTCAGACAATATAATTAATTGAAATAGGGTCAGATTATATCACGTCACTGAATAGTTTCTTGGCCAAAGGCAATTTACTTTCTTTATAAATAGTTTTTCTGGTGTAATTAAAACCTGCTTTTTGAAATCATTGGAGACATAACCGAAGAAGAAGATGATTAAATATTAGATATTGGTTTTTATTCTCCCTAAAACCCCTTCTGGTCTTAATGTATGCAAATGCACTTAGAGGTTTCATTTTATCTCTAGAACATGAACTAGAAAGATAAACTATGCTTCTCACTTAAAACACTCCAGTGCTTCTGTGCTGAGTGTTGTTAATAGTTATGTTGTTCTAATATAAATCTCTAGGTGCTCCACTTTCCTTTTGTAATCTACCTTTCCTTAATTGAAGCAGATAGTCTTATGATTTAAATTCTGATGTATATGAGGTATGAAAATATATTCATACATGTCTGCTATTGAGACTGATTTTGTAGCAAACACACCAAACCTTATGCATCTCAGTATGTGTCTGTATTTTACAAGAGTCACTTTAGGTAAACAATACAATATTTTTTCATTCTCTTGTTCTTCCTTGAATTTCTGAGATTTTCCTTTTGAATTAGTTTTAAGCTTGTTGAATATTTAAACACATATTTATATATGTCATATTTTCAAAAATTTAGAGATTTACAATTAGTCAAAGGACATTCAAAGTATGAACTAGCCCATAAGGCTTGTGAACAATTGGGTGTTTCTACACTCATGGACCCTAAATCATCTTTATAAGCACAAGGGTGGGGAGGGGGAGGAAACTAAGGCAGCAACTTCCCCAACTTTAATTGACCCTAGTGATGCCACCAGTAAAATGTCTGCTTCTGAGACTATGTTGTTCTGTTATTTTGTTCCATGCATTGATTCCTACAGGTAGCATAGGTGTGGTTTGGTACCTTTTCTCACCACTGTGAGAGCAGGAAAAAATTACAGAGGCAGTGCTTACGAGTTTCTTGGCTCTTCTACTTATTAATACTTTTTTACTCGGAATTCAAGCATCCTACAAACAATACCACTGATCTCCATTCTATTTTCTCGAACTTTTCTTGTGTTTGAAAGAATGTCAAACTCTTCCTTTCTCATTGTATGCCTAAAATTCTGTTTCGCTGACCAAACCTTATTCTTTCTATTTGGATCGTGTTCAAGTAATTACACCAGTTTTATGTTCATTTAACAAAAATTACTAAACTTCTATAACCAGTTGCAAAATTCTCTTTAGAAATGAATTTTAAATATTTATTAGTTAATTAAATACTCTGACTATTAAAATATATTCTCTTGCTAAAACAATGCATCCTATCACATTGCAGGCTATAAAATTTATTATAAAACTATAATGATAGAAATTGATTATCATAAAATAGAGAGTCTATCATCCCTTGGGAACTAAAGCAAATAACAATAGATATTGGTTTCTATTCTCCCTAAAACCCCTTCTGGTCTTAATGTATGCAAATTCACTTAAAGGTTTCATTTTACCTCTAGTTGGTAATGGTTTCATTTTGCCAAGTGGTACTCAATTGCTGACCTGATAAAGATGTATTGTGTATCTTAAGAGTCTAAAAGCCTATTGAAATAGGACCTGAACAAAATATATTAGCTAAATCTATAATAGTAAAATATTTTGATTAGATATAGTCAATAATTTTAATAATATTGGATATCGAGTATGGGGGCCTTAGTGGATAGGATAACAGCATTAAAGTTGTGATAGGGCTGATATTCTGTAGATATACACCAGAACAGCCCAATATAATGTGTAAGACTATCAATCTGTTCTAACTGGCTACGCTTATCTTATGCCTGTTATAAAATATTTACACTCTCAGTGATGTACATATCTACAGAAGGTAGACAATGTGAAGACACAGGGAGAACACCATATGAATGTGAAGGTGGTATCTATAAGCCAAGCAGAGAGGCCTACATAGATCCCTTCCTTAAAGCCATCATAAGAAACCAGCCCTGCCAACATCTTGATTTTAGGCTTCTAGCCCTCGGAATTGTGAGATAATTAGTTGCTGTTTTTTGAGCCAGCGGTCTTGAACTCCCTCGCCATGGACCAGTACCTTTCTGTGGTTTGTAAGAAACTGGCATGTACAGCAAGAGGTGAGCAGCTCACGAGTGAGCATCATCGTCCGAGCTACTCCTCCTGTCAGATAAGCAGTGGCATTGGATTCTCAGAATTCTTATAGGAGCTTGAGCCCTTTTGTGAACTGCACATGCAAGGAATCTATGTTGAACACTCCTTATGATAATCTAAGTAATGCCTGATGAGCTGAGGTAGAACAGTTTCATCCTGAAATGATTTCCCTGCCTCCTCCCTTGGAAAAATGTTATCTTCCACAAAACTGATTCCTGGTAACCCACCCATAAAATGTTAGAGACCACCAGTTTAAGCCATCCAGTTTGTGAAACTTTGTTACAGCAGCTTTAGAAGATGAAAAAGTGGTCTAGATTTTTTAAAAATTCAATACTATAATCAGTCGCTAAGGTAACATAAAGAAGGCATATATTTATATTTTATTTAAACTTTAATAACTTTAATACCATTTGTATATACTCTTAAAATTATAAAAAGTACAAAAAAATAATTTGAGTATCTTGAGTGCCTGTGTAAATTTACGGAAGATCTTGCCCCTTACATTTGGTTGGAATCCATCCATAAATATAACACTGTAGTTTCATGCAAGTATATAGATGCAGAAATTTTGAAGCTTTAGAATATTTTTATAAGGGTTTTTGGAACTTGCCCACATCTTCTGTCATAAATATACCTCATATAAAATATGTCAATCCAAAATATGTCAATGCAAGCATGAAGCTATGCATAATAGCTTTGACCAGAATATACATTTCTATCACAACAATTATTTATCAAATTTAGTAAGTTGGTAAACCTTTTTATAAAGGTTATATGTTTCTAAAGACATTTTAACTGAGAAATATTAATTTTAATGTGGCACCCTGGAGAAAGTTGGCTAATGGAATAGTAGTAGTATTGTCAGGAGGGGCATATTGGAAAGGAATTCAAGAACCTCATCACTTAGATCATGCTAGAAAATTTGGGCTTTATTCTGACATCAGTAGTGGCAGCAGTGAAAGTTTTGCAAATCAAAAGGAGCATAGGAAATGTACATTTCAGAAGAATCACTCTGGCTTCAGAGAGAAGAACAATTTGTGGCATGGGGGAGGGAAGTGATTGAAGAGACTTATTACAAGGTTTCTTGTCCATGGCAACTTGTCTCTCGCCTAAATTATCCTTGAATTTCGAATTAGTCTTACAACCTGTTATCAAAAGTTCTTCTAAAAGAAATTTCTACTTCTCTGTTATTGCCCTTTTCTAACTTTTTCAATATCATCTTTTTTACAAATAAGTTAAAATGCTGCAGCCTCACCATAAAGCCTTTTAGAAAAAAATAAAAAATAAAATAATTTCAACAATGTCATTGTTATATTCTACCCATCTCTCTTCTGTAAGCCTTTGAACCCACTATTAATAGAGGTCATTGTTCATCTAGTGCTAACTCTGCAATTCTAGCCATTATTCCTTCATAGCTAATCATTTTTTTCTCTGATTTCCATTAACAGCTTCTATCTTCTTGATTGCTTGTAATTTTATAATAACTTTGGTTTTAGATTTATTTATTGGACAAATAATTCAGTTTGCTCTGACAATCTAAGTAATAAGTGAATTGTCAAGTCTGGAAAATTCTCAGCCACTAATTCTTCAACTATTTTTAAACTATATTTTGTCATTAAGAAACACTTTTAAGAAGTATATTGGCCTTTCTCCTGTTTTTTTGTTTCTCAACCTCTATTTAACTATTTTTAGATCTCCTTAAATCTCTGAGTTGGGTTCTGAGTAATTTTATCATTTATATCTTTTAGCTTCCAAATTCTCTCTGTATATCTCATTTTCTGTTACTTGATATAGAAGACACATAAAAGTGTGTAACTTTATTCTACAGCAACAAGGAATTTTGACAGAGAACAATATAAACACTTCAAATATTAACAATTTTAACACTTTTCATGATCAAGTTTCTTCCCTCTTGTGTCACCCTTAGTGATTAACCATTTTCCTCAACCATTAAAATAATCTTGATTTTGATTTCTAACCACATTGATTAGTTTTATATATTTTTGAATTTTTTATGAGTACAATAATGCAACGAATATCTGGCTTTTTTGTTTAATATTTGAGGTATAAATTCAATTGTTTCCATATATATTTCTTTTTATTGGTAAGTTATGTTCTAGTGTATACTGTAAATTCATTGCATATCTCATATTCATTGTATATCTATAGCATGTTTATCCATTCTATTGTTGATGTGCATTTGCAATGGTTTGGTTTTGAGACCAGTGCAGAGAATGCTTTTATAAATATTATTCTGTGCATGTATTTTCATGCATAAGGGACAAGCTTCATTTGAATTTCCACTCTATCTATTACCGGTTATTCTCAGTAAATGATAAGTCCTTTCCTTATCATTTTGCAATGACCCTTTCGTAATAATTTAGGTGCCAATATGTTCCTGGGCTTTTTGTGGATTATGTGTTCTGTTACATTTTGTCAGTTTTTATGATGCTACCTACTGTGATTATGTACCTAAATAAAGATTATTGATACATAGTATCATAGGTATCAATACAATTATTGATAAATAATGTCATCTGTTAAATATTTTATAATTTCCTTTGTGAATTTATTTGTTTCTTTATTTAGTGAGACATCAGAGTTTTACTGTTACTCAAATCAGTTGGGTCAGAGATGAAGTCACAGAGTTTGAAGCTGTCTTTATGGTGAGTCAGTTCCCAGATGGGGGCAGCAAGAACAGATGAGTTAGTTTATCAATCTGGGTGATACCAGATAATCCGTCAGGTACAAGGCCTACAAAATATCTCACTCACTGATCTTAGATTTTACAATGGTGATGTTATCCCCAGGAGAAATTTGCGGATGGTCAGAATCTAGCAGCATTTAGCTGCGTGATTCCTAAACCATAATTTCTGATTATTTGGCTAATTTGTTAGTCCTAGAAAAGCAGTCTAGTTCCCAGGCAAAAGGGGGCTTGTTTTGAGAAAGGGGCTCTTTTCATCTTTGTTTCAAATTATAAGCTATAAACTAAGTTCCTCCCAAAGTTAGTTCTGCCTATGCCCAGGAATGAATGAGAATAGTTTGGAGGTTAGAAGCAAGATGGGGTTGGTTAGATCAGGTTTTTTTCACTGTCTCACATATAATTTTGCAGTGTTGGCTTCAGTTCCTCCCTTTGAGTTTTATAACATCTTAAGGTGTTGGCTAAAGAAGATAGAAAAACACTGAAGACTGCTCTAACCTCTTTCTGCTGACTAGTGGTGTAGCAGGGGTAGGTGCGGACCCCAAGGTGAAAAGAGTAGAACCTCTTTGCAACTGTCTGAGCATACTCATGCACACAAGGCTGGAGTTCCATGTATCTACTGGGCCACAAGAGTGAAACACTTGTCTCAAAAAATATTTTTTGTGTGCATGTATTTTCATGCATAAGGTAAGGGACAAGTTTCAAAACAAATGTTTTTTGAGACAGAGTTTCACTCTTGTTGCCCAGGCTAGAGTGCAATGGTGTGATCTTAGCTCTCTGCTACCTCCTCTTCCCAGGTTCAAGCAATTATCCTGCCTCAGTCTCCCAAGTAGTTGGGATTACAGGCATGTGCCACCACACCCAGCTAATTCTGTATTTTTAGTAGAGATGGCATTTTGCCATGTTGTTCAGGCTGGTCTTGAACTCCTGACCTCAGGTGATCCACCTGCTTTGACCTCCCAAAGTGCTGGGTTTACAGGTGTAAGCCACTGCAGCCGGCCAAGGCAGTGGTATTCTTATCTATAGTTTTAGTACAGAATTTAAGGGAACAGAACGACCTGCTATAAGGTAAATGATGAGTTACTGGATAAGGAGTGAAATTTCCGGTTTTAAAAGTAAAGATTTAAAACATTAATTAGGAGATCTGTAACCCACAAAAAATTTAGGATTTACTTCAAAATGCAGAAAAAAACTCAAGAACAACTAACAACAGGTGTATTATGGTTTTTTTAAGCATGATTTTTCTTTCTAGTCTTCATTTTTATTAAAAATAATTCAACGTAGGTCAAATTTATTTGTAAAATATGTTTTAATCTTAGCATGCACTGTCTGATTGTTTGTGTAAAGTGCAGTAGAAATAATCATTTTCTGATACTTTCAACTTTGGTAATTTTTAATTACTTACAGTTTAAAAAAAAAATTTGTTTTTTATTTTGTCTTCTTCAGCTTAACTTTGGTTGGTTTTCTTTTTCCTACAAAATGCGATGTGCCCTGGATAGTAAATGAGTCTCTGCAGTGAAGTTTACTGCTTGCTTTTGCTGGGCGCCTGCTTTTTGAGCTGTCCCTAGAATTTGTGTCCTTTGGTTTTATTTCAAGTAGACTAGAAAGCATAAGGAAGCAATCACTTTGATAGACCCCTAGTTTTCTGTGTTTTTCTAAGATAACTCTAGTTTAATAGATTTTAAGAACATAAAGCTATTCTGTAGCTGTTTCTCATTTTGTAGACTTTTCTAGGTAGATGGCACCTAATTATGGGTCCTGAATATGACAAAATGGAGATACAAAAACTTATATTCTAGGGAATGTATACTGTACCTGATTTTTTTTTAAGAAAATATAAAGTTTTGGAATTTTTTATATTTGGAGTAGTAACTCAGAGAAGTAAAATGAGTTGAAAATTTCAGTTAAGCAAGCCATCCAGAAATAGAATATTACTGCTGCTCTGTCTTCACTATATAGGGGTCTGTTTTTAAAAATTTACACTTGGGGATTTGATAATTGCCTGGTTATTGTTGCTGTTGTACTAACTAGTGAGTTTGTCAGTTCTTTTCATTTGTAGTTTCTATGCTGTTATTAAGCATTTAAGTAGATTACTGCACAGCCACAGTAATATTTAATATCTTATAATGATGGATACTGTGCAAATATTCATTTAACTTACAAAATAAAAGTTAAACATAAACCATATTTTGTTTTGATTTTTCTTTCTACAGTTTCTTATATTTTATCCTCAATGGTAGTAGAATTTTCACTGCTTTCCTAGACGTTCCAAGGAATAATTTCATATTTATTCATGAGGAAACAAAATGAATTTAGCTGAACATAAATCTTTTCTTAGTAAAGATGGCATATCCTGATTTGAAATAACTCTTCTGCAGTCTTTACTTTCTAGAATACATTTTTTAAAAATTTTCAAAAAATATTCTATTTATTCTCTCACATAAATGTTTAATAAACATTGTGTACATATTTATTGTGTAATTTCCAGAGACAAAATACATATAAAATTATACATATAAATACTTATATAATAATTTATTAAATGACATACATAATGAAATCGTGTTATTACAATGCTTTATTGCTTAGTCTGTAGTAACCAAAAGTATGATTTTGAAATAAAAATTACAATATGTGCACACCCCCATGCATATAACCATGAAGATAGTCTTGTCTTTTCCTCATATTTAAAAATAGGTATTGAATCTTATTCAGTGCGGTAAGGTAATTGGTGACAAATGGTAATTTTAAAGGCTTTTATTGTTGCTATACATAGACTGTTTTTCTTTTCCAGTAAGATAACAATAAGAATCAGACTTTCAATGATATCTATGAAATAAATATTACTTGATTGGTAATATTTCTCCCTTCTATCTTTTACATTAATTGGTGCTTTTATGTTATTCTCTGAGTATATATTTAGTAGAGATTTATTGTTGATAGAATGGGCAAATTCTGTATTGATAATATAGTATAGGCAATGTATCTCTGATACTTAGGACAGATAAAAAATCTGCCATAGCTATAATACTGCCTTACTCCTTTACCTCAGCCCCATCCTTGAAGAACAAAAAGACAAGAACACTTTAGAGACAGAGACAGAGAGAGACAGATTAGGTCACTAGATTGATATGATGTGATCTTAGATAAAGCAGTTTCTGAGAGATAGCGGGAGGGAAATTGCCCTGGAGTTGTAGGAGGAGAAATGGGGATATTTGGAAGAAAATTAGTAGAAGGGGTCAGTTATGTGGAAATCTAGGGCATAAAAGAGAAAAAAAAAGAAAGGAGAAAGAAGATGAAAAAAACCAATATGTGTGATTAGGATAAAATAAATCCTATTTGCACTCTCGCCCAAAGCTGATCCTGCCCTGAGGCTTGAGCATAATTAGAGGGCAAACGAGACAATTAGGACCTGCAGATATATATTTTACATAGATCCCTGCTTAGCTACTTATTCTTTTATCTTTTCCCTAGGAAATCTAAATATTCATGTTTTAAACCAGGTCCTAACCTGTTTTTCTTTGAGGTGGTATCTATCAAATTAGTTCTTAATCATTTCTCCATAATGATATTGTTAGAAAAAAATATTATTTTAGCAGCAATTGCAGTGTTACTGAGAAATGATTACACCAAGCTTAATTATAAGAAAACCAGAATTGTGTTTATTTGATGAAAACATATAATTTATACCATCACAATTTATTAAAATTAATGCTTAATGAGATTGAGAAGTCACTTCAGAACAAAACACAAATGTCAAATCTTAAAAGGGAAAGTGTGACTAAATTTTAAGAGGATTTGAATGTGAAAAGTGTGTCTTAAAATCACAAATCCATGAAAATCTTTTCAGAGGGATGTGGATCTCTAATGGCTCTTTTTTCTAGTGGGAGTAAAGATAGCTTATCCTTTGATGTTTAAGCTGTGAATGTTAATGGCTTTTTGGTATTATGGACAAGGAAATGCTCTGGGTGATGACATTTTATAAATGCTTTTGAACTTTATAATTCAACCTGGGCTTGCCTCTTTTATCTACCAGCATTAAGAACCAATATAGTATTTAAGCAGCCCACCAGATTGTCCATGATTTAGAGATGTGAACCTGCCCTGATGTATCTTCTAAGGGCTCCAGGAATTGATTTTCAGGGTGTACAGGAAGATTCTGAGCCAGTTCACAAAAAAGATCAAAATTCTTCATCCTAAATTGCCTGCTTTATAATTTAGATAAAACCTCTTCAAGATATGGTTCTCTTTTATTAGGAGATTACATGTTTGAATAATCCCTTAAGCTTCTATTGACTTTCAAAAGTTAAAATCTGAAATCTCTGATTGAGGAACATAATTTTGCAGCTAAAGTTTTGAATTGCTTGCCATCCATAAGTAGGTATCTCTCTGTAGCTATTCTTCCTCATGGTATGTCAAAAGAGCAGTAATTAGGCCATATGGCATGGGGTTGGGGCATAATGAACCAAGGGGTATACGTATTTGTATATGTTATAGGGATATACTTACATTTCCCTTCAAAATTTAGCTTTTATTAAAACTGACTTTTAAGTTAAAAACACCTTACTCCCTGAAAGGTTTATTGGGAAATAAAAAAAAAATATGACTGGCTTTCTTTTGATTTTTGCCTCATTGAAAAAAGAGTAGTCCAAAGTCCAAGTTTATTTAGGTTTTATTGACATTAATTTTTCACATGACTAGACATGGAGAAAAAAATCAAACTTTCTGGTTCAACATGATTGAAACTGTATATGCAATTTATTTATATATATATATATAACAGTGAAGCAAGAATGACACTTGATAATGAAGATCAATATAAGCAGTCATTCAAAGTCAGCCATGGATAAAACATTAAGACTGATTGTACCTATGTGAAGAAAAGTTGTTTAACTTCAGATATGGCAAAAATAATTATGATGGCTATAAACTCTGAAGAAAACTAAGAGTGCAATGATTATTAGATATTATTTCAATATCATATTTTAAATAATAGATCTGGGTTATAGATAGTACTAACTAAAATTTAAGCGTATGGCTGGATATAAGATTATGGCTAGTTATACTTGTTATATGTACTTTGTTAAATATTATTGTTATGAAGTTTATGTAGCAATTGAGATGCATAATTTTGATATATCAAAATTGTGTCTATACTATCATTGCAGCTTAGTTAAACATTTCTCATAAGAATAGATTTTGCAAGGGAAATAATTGATAAATTAGGAAACCATAGTGAATTAACATCTTTTTGCAAAGTAGACTTCAAATCAAAAGAAAAGAGTGAGGTCATAATTTTACACACAGCTAATATCATTTATTTTATTTAATATATCAAATTTTTGCAATACTTTACTAGTATTAATTAAAAAGCTTCTCTTTTGAAATCTGCCTATAACTACTCTTCTGTTTTATTACATAGCCTCCTTTATTGCTGGGGCACCAATTCACTGCACACTTCATGAAAGACTAAATAACAAAATGTTATTCATATTTAGGAATATAGATATTTTAGGGAAAGCACTTATTGGACAATTATCCTTAATGAGTCAAGGGATCAATGCTCCCATGGGGAGACTAATACTCATGTATATGTAAATAATTCAAAGTAGTTTTGGAGAGAAATTAGTCAAACATCATCTTCTGAGTTTGGTAATTATTCTCATGATTTATCATTTGATCTAGGTTCACAATATATAGAGACCTCAAGGCCCAGGCACCCATTAAGCTGACAGAAATAGGTTTATTATGTAACTCCTTATTCATCACATATCCCTCATTCATTCATATATATGTAATCTATTAACATGCCCATTACATCAAAATTATATCTCTCTCTAAACTACATTATTCACATTTCTGAATAAAAGGGATTAAACAAAAGAGTATATTGTTACATGCAAAAAAAATCATTATTTCAATTAGGTTATGTTATTTCTGATGCAAGATTTATATGTAGACTTCACCTAATGCATATACAAAATTTCAGTAAATCCTTTATGTATAACCCCAGCAGAGGTAAACACCCAAAGCACTTTATAATATAGTTATTATAGAATTATCATATTGCTGTAATTGTTAATTGTTTTTCCTATAATTTGGGGACTCCTGGCTATACTAGCATTTATCTTAGAGACTGACATAGAAATGATGCTCATAAATTCTTACCAGAATAACTTCCATGTTTTTTCCTTACCTGGCCCATTAGCCCCTTCCTTTGAATCTGAAAAATGATTATAAAATATAGTGGCAGAAGTTTTATATAATAAACAATCATGCATTATGATTGTTCATGTATCTCACTGTGTACAGAAACTTTTCAATGAGAAATAAAAACAAAAACAACAACAAAAAACAGATCGAACTAGGGAAAATAATCCTAGCCAATAGTCATAGAAGCATTTTGTTTTTAAATTCCTGGTTGCTGATGCTTAAATTTCTATCATTAATGTAATTAAGTTGGAAAAGTTATTCTATGAGCCTATGTGATGATCTTTCTCTTAAGCTATTTTGAGTTAGATTTTCATCAATAGAAAACAAATGATTTATGTCCAAAGTGCATGATTCAGAGGAATTAGCCTAAATAGGTATTCATCAATGAGTTAAAATAAAATACAGATGTATAATAATAAGCTATATGATATTAGAAACAAATCACTATTCAAGGTTCCCAGTCATATTACCAAAGATTTGTAAATATAGTTAATTAAAATATATCATTCTAAAGTTGACATTTCAAAAACATTTAGAAATGATTTTAAAACATAAATGTAAACATTAACTGAGTTTGAGTTAGAATGAATTATAAGAAAAGACAAAGCAAACATGCCTACAAAATCTACATTACATAGTTAGTTACAGTAAACAATGGCATCAAATAAACATAAAAAATCAAAATCATAAAATAAGGAGGGCAGTAAAATGAAAAAATTACCATTTTTAAATTTTTGTTATGTTATTACAAAGTCTCTCACATCAGAAGTTGAAAGTATAAGAAATCTCACCCATAACTGTTATTTTTTTAAGTATCAAAAAGATTAGAAATCTGATAAATTAATGTGGGTTATGTCAATAGTAGATAAATAAAAAGAGTTAAACAAAATGACAACATAAATTCAGACAAAAATATAGGCAAGCAGAATACACCAGATCAAATAGTATAGTCTTAATTTGATAGACAATAAAATTTGTAATGAAATATAACAACTCTGTACCTCTTTTATGGATTTAAATAATATACAATTGTTTGAGAAAATGCTACTGCTATTCAATGCAATTGTAATACTTTGGGTTTTTATTTACTTGTCTGGATTTTTTATGTTTACATGATGTACAAGTTAAGGTTTATCTATAATTATGAAAGTATTAAATATTAAGCTGGTGACACATAGAATGACTTTGTTTTAACAAATTGCATATAGAACAATATAAATTAACTGACACGTAAGTGAAAAAAAATTACGCAAGACAATAAAATAATGGAAATTTAAACTAAAAACTAATATAGTAGACCATATAGCCCATATATAAACATTGGTAAGATTAGTATTTCTAAGTCATCTTCTAGTATCATGGGATACTTACACAGGTAGTAAACAACAGTGAGTATTTTGCTTACTTTGCTAATGGCTTTAGGTGACCTGTGTTTTACACAGTTTGATACATATCTGTAGGGAATGAACTTTCCGAACTTTTTTCTCTCTTTCAACCAGTTTGCTTACCCTAGAAGAAAGATTAAAAGAAAATAACTGTTAGAAGATATAAAAATGATGTTTTAAAAATATACAGACCTGTTTAAAGGAAAAGGTACTAAGGTTAAATAAAGGTAGATTCAACATAAGGGTACAAGAGAGTATAATTTAGATTATACTTTTGCTTTTGTATGTGAAAAACGATTTGACTAGAGTTATCTTAGTATATTCTTGGTCTAATGAACTAAACACCATTTAATTTGACAATTTCTATTTGGTTTATCATGACTCCAGAAATTTCAAAACAAAATGATGAATTTGAATGATAATTATCAGGGATTACTATGCAAGCCAATATTGTTCTTTTTAAATAGAGTTCACCATATGTATTGAGCTGCTTATCTTTATTCACCACATTAGATCTCATGATCAATCATAACTTGTCTTATATTTTGACAGCAATTGCCATTATATAAATGTCTGTTCATATTGCTTCACTTATCTAAAAATTTATTATTGCTTTTTAATTAAATTTCTATTTTTTAAAGAATTTGTAAGATACCATGTTTTGCCCTAGAAATCATTATTAATTATTAGAAGAATTTACCCTGTTACTAACTCTTACAGATTTTGTCTAAAAGTTTGTATCTGCTAAACAATTGCAAATTTTACTTAAAGCTTATATAAAATAATTTATAGTACATGACAACTAAATGGATCCTTAAAAGTAAGCAATAGTAAAAGGCATTGAATATGCTGATATTGTATCAATGTTAAAATTCATATGTGTAAGTATTGTATTACAGCCATGTAAGAGAGAGTCCTTATTCTCATAATGATAAATGCTAAAGCATTAAGGAGTTCAGTGCTATCATATCTGCACATAATTCTCATGTTTCATTCCCAAATGATGTATGTGTAGAAGAGGCAGAGAGCGAGAAGGAAAGGTTAACAGTCAGTGAATGCTGATGAGGAGTACACAGATTTCTATTTTGCTATTTTATTATTCTTGCAACTGTTTAAAATAAAAATGGGGAAAAATAAAAGGCAAAAAATATTTTTATTGATTCGATTATGTGCTTTTTTTTTTTTTTTAACAATATGTGGATTCTGGTGATTGTAAAAAAAAAAAATTTCCGTTGTTTCTATAGCTTTTTCCTTTTGTAAACTACTTCTCAAGTTAAATTTCTTTTATATTCTTATGAAACATCTACTAAAGAACAGAATAAAATAATAATTATTGATTAAGGATCTACTGTTTTCATGGCTTGTAACATAAATTAATTCATTTATTCCCTTTCAACTTTAAGAAATTGATGAAATAGTTATGCTATTACTTTTTATAATATAAGGAAGTAAAAACAAAGTGACTGAGTCACTAAACTCGCAATGTTAGCCTGAAATCAAAGTCAGTTCAATTAAATCCCCAAAGCATAGAATCTTAGCTTTGTTTCAAATATAAACAAATTTGCACTTGCCAGAACTTACTCTTCCTAGCTGATTAGTGATCAGATGCGAGAAGAATGTCAGTCATTTGAGTCTTTATCACTTAATTCTGTTGGCAATGATATTTTTGAGAATGGGTCCAAAAGTAATTATTTTCAGACAGTTAGCCTAGCTGTATTTTTATAAAGATTATCTTTTTTTTTTTTTTTTTTTTTTTTGCAAATGGGTGGGAGAATAACCAGATAACTTTAAAACATTTTCTGTAGTATTCTCAAAAGTGCCTACACAGTCTGCTAAAACATTATTCAGTTAGGAGTATTGGCATAAATATCTTCACATGATAGCTCTGGCCATGTCTAAAACAAGAGAAGCAGTTAACGGAAATACCCCATTCATGATGGCCAGTCAGTGGTAAGTGTGTGGATTTCCACAGTGTTGTTCAGCCAGGTAGAATATTATGAAATATGAAAGTAGCTGGATAATAGAGTTACAGGAGATGGTAACTGTCAATTCATGAGTTACTTATAATACGAACCTCAGTCACCACATAAATCAACTATGAAGACAGAAAACTATGACACTACAGAACATTAGACTTCTCCTCAATAACTCTACTTTGATAAATCTCAGAAATCCTTAGGTTCTTTAATATCAAATACACATGAAGAAAACACCTAGCAAGATTTGAAATGAATGTTATGTAAGCCTCATTTTAGTTTTTGTTTGTTTGTTTTTCATCACTGGGATTGGCATATGCTCAGCAGTATTTGCATTCATTGGTAATTTTTTCATAATTTAACAATAAACACTAGATTAAACCAATCTTAGCCTTAATTTGAACTGGTGAATTTAAATTGAAGGAATATTTGCACATTTCTTCTTTGGGCTCAAGGTTTCCTGTACATTGTTTTTCATAATATAGGCATTTTATTTTCTTACATACAATATACTACTTGATTGTTATCTGAAAAGTATATCAAATAATCAATTAAATAATGAAAACAGCAAATCTTTCAATGCCATTCAGTTTTTTGTTTGGCCTTTCAAGGCCATTCATTCACTTTTTATTTCTGTTTCTCCTGTGAAGTTTTCACAAACTCACAGAAAGACCTCTTTCAGAAATTTCAAAAAATAAAGTAGTTGAAAAGACAGCTCCTTGAAAATACTAAGACACTTCTTTGAAGATACAAGTATTTATGAGAGCCTAGTAAGAGACATTTATGCAAGTTTATTATGTAAATTGCAAACTCAGCCTGCTCTACAAAGATCTAGGCATTTCCTAAGTAAGCAGAGCCAAGTGTAGAGAAAAAGGCAGTATAGTAATTATCTGCTTTCTAGTCCTTTCTTTTCAGGCCCTCTGGTGAGGCTTTTCTCCTTGATTTGCAAGTGGCTGCCTTCTCCCTGGATCTCATACAACCTTTACTCTGTGCATGCATGGAAACAAATTTATCTGCTGTCTCTTTCTCTTCTTATAAAAACACCAATTTTTATCATATGAGACTCCACTCTCATGACCTCATTTAACTTTAATTACCTTCTTAAAGGTCTTATCTGCAAATACAGTCATATTGAAGGTTAAGTCTTTAATGTAAGAATTTTGAGGAGAAAAAATTTAGTACAGAGCAAGTGGTTAAATCAAGGAGCTATTGTAATATATGATTAACCATTATGTTATGATTTCAAATGATTTTTAAATTTATTGTAATTAAAATAATTTTGAATTTAGATACATTTTATGCTTTTCACATAGGTCTCAGTATTTACATATGCTACACTCTGAGATCCTTGATGCATATTGTATAATTCATTACCAGAAATAATGAATTGATTTACATTCTCACTAGTGGGCCTTAAGGGTGTCCATGAAAACAAAAATAATAAGTTCAAGAATAAGCTAGGGAAGTGGGTTTTATTTCTACCTCTCTCTTCCAAATCCATATCTGGACATGCCAGGAAAGCAAGTGGGAGGTAACTGAATCCAAGAATATGTCAAGTTTCTAAAACATCAAGTAGTTTAAGAAAAGTAAATATTTTTTAAAAACTATGAAAATTAGATTAAATAATGTCATTTGTATTAGTTGGAGTACATGCTAAGCTGTTATAGTTAAGAAATGCAATATAGTGATTTAAATAAGAAGTTTATTTCTCTCTTACATAAGATTAGAGAATTTGGAGGGCAGTTCAGCACTTAGAAGCTCTTCCCCATATGGGTAGCTGCAGACCCAGATGATCAGGGTAAATGTCCTTTAGTATGTAGTTTTACGTTAGTAACTGTCAATGAGAGACAGTCAAGTGAAATTAGAAGGTGGAATAAAGAGAGATCATTAATTTCTTGAGGTTATTTCAAACAAGATGTGTGAATGTGATGTTCTAAGTAGCTTCCAGTTATATTTCTAGAACATCTACAGATTGAATGGTGCTGTGTATCTGATGTCAAAAATTGTGACAATCTGTGGGAATTTTCCAGAGTTTTTTAAGATTTGTTGTGCCTTCAGACAGAGTCCTGGAAAACAGACTGCAACGTTCTTTGTCCTTTACTTATCCAATTATAGTAAGCTTCTGATTCTTTACACTAAAATTCTTTATATTCATTTTTGTAACCTAACTTTAACCAACTTGGCATTATGTATCTGAAGCAGTTTCAGAAAACAGAAGCTCGGTTTCTGAAACCTGTCACTGGTTCTCTGTTCTAATCAAGTTTGAATGCAGCAATACATTCATTACAAATACAAATTTAGACCCTGGTGTTTTATTGAATTCACTGAAAAATAATATTTTCTTCAATTATTAAGTGCCTGGAATGAAGTATCTATAGAAGACAAAGCGATTGGAGAACTCTTATCTCTTCAGTTAAATAACGAGGAGAATAAATAACACAGGTATACAAGACCTGTGGGATTGAGACTTGTACCACCTAAACGCTGAATAATTTGCACTAAAAATTATTAGTTTAGAGTTTTATATTTCCAAATTAAATCATGAGTGGAAAACTGAAGAGCTTTTTTGATTACCCTGAGAAATTCTGAATTTCTTAAGGCAAAAAGGCTAAATTTTCTGGTCGTTGAACAAGTTTAATTTTAGAGAAGGATAAATTTCATTATGTACATTTAATTCACAGCCTCATCAGGTCATTTAAATTGAAGTCACAATGTTCAGTAAGAGAGACTAAATCTGCCCCCCCCCCCCCCCCGCGCCGGAGGGGAGAGGCCAACTCCCCCCCCCCCGCTGATTTCACCTAATAGAGTAACCTTTTAGGTAGATGCCAATTTTCATTTCCAACATCCATAACGTTTTTCTTGCTTTCGGACTCATATTTAGACTCAAATCCCAGCATACTGCAAAAGGATAATTGCAAAGACTAAACTGACAGGATGCCCATGTACGCTGAAGAATGGTGTGATGTTGTTGGCTATATTGGCAAAAATCTGATGAATGGGTGGGAATCATTTCTAAGAGTGTTATACCAGGGATGAAAAAAATTATTGTTGGATATGGCTGATGTAACTGATATTAATGCAATTACCAAAAATGCTGAACAATAAATTTGAGCCATCAACAATATAGAATCTGCTGTCTTGAGCATATGAAAGTGACTCTAACATATTACACATTTGTTTGAATGAAACCTGGGATCAAAAGTGACCTACATCAGATAAAGCTGAGATTTTGTCATATCCGTGTTCTACTCTAAAGGAAGGAATCTAAAGGCTTTAAATAGTAAGAGGCTACGAGTAAATTTATTATATATGTCCTGCTTCATATCCCTTAACAATCTCTCCTGGGACTATCCAGAGGAATCTTCCCCCACTGATACCTTGAGTAAAAACATTTGTGTAGGAAGTGTTAACATTTTTGAAAACCTCTATATGGGCTATTATCTGCAAGTCAAAGATAAAGTTAAATATATTGATATTGCAATGAGCTCTTAGGCTTTAGTGGGATGATAGGATTCTAGGGTTGCAGACTTCATTTAACCATGGGAAATCAAATCAGCATAGTCATCAAAATGAGCAGCAGGGCTGGTAATAATCAGAATATTTTGACATAGACATCTTTGAAATAAATGAACATTTTATTAAAATCAAGTGTGGAAATTCCATGACTTACATAATTTCCAGACTTGAGCCATTAATTCACAGACCTAGATTGTGGACTTTGACTCACTTAGATAATTTGTTGCATTCTGAGTATGTGACTTCTACCTTTGCATCAAAAGTGTTTTTCTCCAATTGACACCTTTTCAGACAACAGGATTGGCTGTGAGAAAATCTAGGGTCAACAGCCCATCAAGGAAGTTTCATATATCACACCCTCTAATATCTTATTCATTTAAAATTTCTCTCATGGCAATACATAGCTGCAAACGAGGTTGAGAATGTAAGCTGTAGTTGACAATAGTTGAGAAACTATATGTATTTTTAATATGTATTTTTAAAATTGCAAGAATTCTATTACTAATCCAAAGATTACATCTACCACATCTGTAAAAGTGCTGATTTTTCTTCATTGGGACTGAAATTAATATACTTTATTTTTTTCTACTAGTACTACAAAGGAAGAATAATTACTATTTCTTCCTTTGTAATAATTGTAATAATTTATTATATACATATAGATCAAAGTAGCTATTGCAAAGATAGATTGTATAAACAGACTTAATAAACCAGAATGTACACCTATGTAGAAAGAGGTAGGGACTGAAAGAGAGGGGGAAGGAAAGTAGCATTATTAAAAAGAAAAAATAAATAAAAGTAAAGCAAAAAGTGGCATTACTTTGGAAGGCTGAGTTTCGCAGATCTCTTAAGCCCAGGAGGTGAGGCCAGCCTAAGCAACATGGCAAAGCCCCATCACTGCAAAAAAAAAAACAAAAAACTAACCATAGTGGTGCATGCCTGTGTGCCCTGCTACTCAGGATGCTAAAGTGGGGTGATCATCACTAGAGCCCGGGAAACTGAGACTGTAGTGTGTCGTGATGGCACAACTGCTCTCCAAATAGGGTGACAGAGCAAGACCTTGTTTCATTAAAAAAAAAAATAGCATTACCTGCTATTCTCAATATCATCCATCATTAATTTTTGGGTATAGTTACTTAAATTCTCCTTACATTTAGAACTCTTTAGAATAATTGTTTACATTTAGAACAATCTTTTTAAGGTAAAGAGAATAAAATTGTGTTTATTGAAATTGAAACTGTTAGCAGGACCTTGACATTTACAGCAGTATTTCCCCAATGTAGTTTTGTGTTCCTCAACTCTTCACTCATCCCCCACTTCCCTAGACCACAAAAAGAGGGCTCGATAACTTCAATTCAATAAAAATATGGGCTGGACGCGGTGGCTCACACCTGCAATCCCAGCACTTTGGGAGGCCTAGGTGGTTGGATCATGAGGTCAGGATTCGAGACCAGCCTGACCAACATGGTGAAACACTGTCTCTACTGAAAATACAAAAATTAGCCCAGTGTAGTTGCAGGCGCCTATAATCCCAGGTACTCAGGAGGCTGAGGCAGGAGAATCCCTTGTACCCGCGATGCAGAGGTTGCACTGAGCCGAGATAGCGCCACTGCACTCTAGCCTGGGCGACAGAGCGAGAGTCTGTCTCAATGAACAAACAAACAATGTGGCATATGAACTGGCCAACAGATATTTATGTAAGTGCCCTATGGAAGGTATTGCTATAGGTACCTGAGAAGGTGGCATAAAACAAATTGCAAGTAAATATTTGGGGTAAAGAAAATGAAACCTTTACTGGGTAGTACGTAAACAATAAAGTATATATGAAAGCATATTTAATTGTTATGTTCCCTTCTTTATTCAGCTTCATTCATTTAATAATTGTTAAGCTGATGTGTTGCCTTAATCTTAGAAAGCTTTCAGGCAAAAACAGGAGTCAATTTGTTGTTAGTTTTAAAGTTTATTTATTTTATTGTCAATATATTTTGGTAGCCATTTGCAATACCATGGAGTAGTATTGAATATATCATGGTGACTACTGTGAAAGAATTCTGGAAACACGCTGTCCTTCTGGGAAAATGGTGTGATTTCGCTGTGCTTTGGTGACAAGTGACAAAGAACAAACAAATCAGAAACAAATTAGTCACCAGTAGCATTTTTTCCCTTGACTGAGCTTTTGTCAATATCACAAAAATTGCAGAACTTTGGAGACTTGGACACATAAAGCTTTAAGCATTCATTTTCTCTTTTGTGGTTTTCTTCTACCTCATTTTGTTGTGTTTTAAATGGAATTTGTTTCAGTTTCCAGCTGCTGGGTATTCCACAGTAGTGAAATTCTGATATGATGCTTTCAAAAGACTTAAACAGTTTCAGTGATTATTTAGGCTTAGCAGTTTGTGGGATAATAAGTTGGAGTTTATCACTGCTAGCATTTTAAATGAGTGAACTTCATTTAGGAGTGAAGAGGTCAGTAATTCAGAATGTTCTATTTCAGTTGGAGAAGAAAAGTAGATAGCAAAGAGAGTTCCAGTAGACCCCATGATCGAGCAGAAAGCGGAGGATGGAAATAAGTGGGGGCTGCAAATCTAAGAAGCAGTAGCATTTCCAAGAAGAGAGAAATAAAATAGAAATAAAGGTTGGTAAGAATATAGTTTAAAAGTACCCAGGAGAAATCATCCTGGAGTTTTGAGTGATGATCCTTTCATGAACAGCAGGAGGTTGAGTAATACACTTTCATTTGCTATTGTGACTGGGGTTACTAACCTACCTGCATTTTGCATTCCAATAAAAGAAAAGATGTTTACATTATTTCTGTTAATTTTATTCTAAATATTCCAAGGAAATCAAAGGAATTGCATACCAGTGGTTTTTTTTCTGTAAATTGCCAGGATTAATGTATTCAATTTTGAGTGCATAAATTAAGGTCTGCTAATTTGATTAGTTTTGTTTTATCAAGGAAGATTGGTACAATCCTTAATCAGGAAATGGTAGTTCACTAATACCAATTGACGTTAATTTCCACACATCTTGATTCTCCATATAAAGGTGAATTGAATACAAACAAAGAGTATATCACTTAGGAATCAGTAAAAGTGCTGTCCTAAAGATGCACTGAACCCCTGTAGACAAGAGAGACATGAAAAGAGAGAAAGAAACAGAGAGGGAGAGAGGAATGCAACATTATGAAATGAAGAAACATTACCTAGTGCACTATATTTTATGTTTTAAATTACTTCGCTTAAGTAGTTTTTTACTTTTTGTTCAAAAATTACATATAGTCCCATTGCTCCTTTTGTACCCCTAAATTCTATCCAACAAGAATAGGTAAATTTTAGCATTCCTTTAGCACTTGATCACACATACACATTCCGGAGGAACATTAATTGAACTAGCTACAGTAGGTAGCTGGTCAAGCATGAGCACTACAGGAGAGGGTTCCTGAGGGTCAGGCAACCATTAGGTGATGATCAGGTGGTTATTAACTGTCTCTCTAAAATACTAATTGGTTGCAGCCAGTGCCAGGGAAAGGCATTCCCCCAATAGACAGAAAAATTCCAAAACTGGTGATCCTAAGCTTCCCGATAAGATCTCAGTTTTGCCAGTGGGATCAAGCATGCTAATTAAGAGGCCAAATGCTGTTTATCTGGTCTATAATTTTCTAGGAACATCTGACTCGTAAGGGAAAAATGCCTCAAGTGATCATGCATATAACTCCAGTTAACACACTGCACATGTTTCCCTCCCAAATGCTTGCAGACCATTGCATATGTGAAGAGCCTACCCCAAGGGAAGAATCAGGGAGAGGAGAAGAAATGCAAGGCCCCAGAAGTACGCCAACAAATAAAACCCAAGTCAAAGGTCAAACAGGACACTTGATATCTAAAGTCACCCGCTTAGCCCACTTCCAAGTGTATTTTACTTCCTTTCATACATGATCTAAAGCTTTTTAACAAAATTTTGTTACTGCTTTGAAACAAACTTGTCTTGATCTCTCCTTATGCCTTATGCCCCTCAGTCAAATTCTTTCTTCTGAGGAGGCAAGAATTGAGGTTGCTGCAGACATGTATTCATTTGCCATTGGCAACGTACTTTGGTGCTTTGTAACTTGAATATGTTCCACTGCTAACAGACTCATCATTACATTTAAATAATGTGTGTATATGACTTCCATTGTGTTGTTTCTGAAAATTGCACTTACATGTATAAGCATCATGGGTATGGCCCACTTTTACACAGCTCTTGTCTGTTCATTCAAAATATCTGCTAATTCCATAATAAACTTTCTATAAAAAGAAAGTATATTTTAGTTAATCTGAGTCATTCTGAGTTTTAGCAGTCTGATCTGGAAAAATCCCCAATAATGGCTTTATTCTCCACTTGATTTCTATAGACAAAAGATTAGCAGTAAATAGTTTTAACTGAAGAATTACTGGGGGAGTCCAGTGAAGGCATTAGAAGTTTCTAAGTAAGACAGAATACAGAGAGATAACTTCATGCTTTAAGCTACAATATACATTTGATGCCAATTTTCTGGGATTTGGGGGATTTGAGAATCAGTGAATACCCATTAACATCTGAAAAGGCAGTTGATTCAGTCAGTGAAAAATTGAATGTGTAGTTGTCTTTATCTGAACATTTTATACTGAACACATCAAATATTTAAAGTATAAAAATTAGTTTTAATTTTCTCTTGTAATTTAAAGTCTTTCAAACAGCAAGTGACTGAAAGTAATTCACTGTTGCTGACAAGGACTACTGGGGTATGATCTTAAAAAGTATGAATTTGGGGTTTAGAAGATGCAAATTCAAGTCACTGATCCGTTACTTTCTTCTTTGTGACTTTGAGAAGGCTTCTATTTTATTTTAAAAATAAAATCAGAAAAAAATATAAATTGTGACTAATAAAATCTTTGAGAATATATTGCTATAATATTTCATAATTTCTACAGTATTTTCATACTGTTTTATTTTTAAATTTTAAAAATACACATATATAAAAATTTGGAGAGATATGTAAAGTGTAAAAAAGTAAAATTTTCCTTCTCCTACTTTCATCAAGCATTAGTTATGAAAATTGTAGAATAACACTTTCCTGGGAACATACAGATTTTTAGTGCTTGTTTTATTATTGTGCCCTTCATATGATGATATACAAACAAAAACACATAATATTTGACAACTTGATGTTTCCACTAAATTATATTTTGTGGACAGAATTTCCTGTAGAAGCCAGTAGGACGTAGATATAAGCAGAACACATAGGAGACACATATAGAAAGATGACAGATCGATAGATGACAGATAGATGACATATATTGATTATGATAGATGGTAGATAGATTAGATAGATAGAAGGGTAGGTAAATGATAGACAGATAGATGACATATATTGATTGATAGCCGGTAGGTAGATTGATAGGTTGATAGATGATAAATAGAAATTTCTTTCTTTTTCTCTAAATATTTAATTTTAAATGTTATTCCCTTTATGCTAAAAACTCTCAATAAAGTAGGTATTGACAGAATGTATCTCAAAATAATAAAAGCTATTTATGACAAACCCACAGCCAAAAATCATACTGAATGGGCAAAAACTGGAAACATTCCCTTTGAAATCTGGCACTAGACAAGGATGCCCTCTCTCCCTACTCCTACTCAATATAGTATTGGAAGTTCTAGCCAGAGCAATCAGGAAAGAAAAAGAAATAAAGGGTATTCAATTAGGAAAGGAGGAAGTCAAATTGTCTCTATTTGCAGACGACATAATTGTATATTTAGAAGACCCCATTGTCTCAGCCCAAAATCTCCTGAAATTGATAAGCAACTTCAGCAAAGTCTCAGGATACAAAATCAATGTGCAAAAATCACAAGCATTCCTATACACCAATAACAGACTTAAAGAGAGCCAAATCAAGAATGAACTGCCATTCACAATTGCTACAAAGAGAATAAAATACCTAGGAATACAACTAACAAAGAATGTAAACAACCTCTTCAAGGAGAACTACAAACCACTGCTCAATGAAATAAGAGAGGACACAAACAGATGGAGAAACATTCCATGCTCATGGTTAGGAAGTATCAATATCGCGAAAATGGCCATACTGCCCAAAGTAATTTACAGATTCAACGCTATCCCCATCAAGCTACCAATGACCTTCTTCACAGAACTGGAAAAAACCACCTTAAACTTCATATGGAACCAAAAGAGAACCCGCATAGCCAAGTCAATTCTAAGCAAAAAGAACAAAGCTGGAGTCATCACACTACCGGACTTCAAACTATACTACAAGGCTACAGTAATCAAAACAGCGTGGTACTGGTATCAAAACAGAGATATAGACCAATGGAACAGAACAGAGGCCTCAGAGGCAACACCACACATCTACAACCATCTGATCTTTGACAAACCTGACAAAAACAAGCAATGAGGGAAAGGATTCCCTGTTTAAGAAATGGCTATTGGGAAAACTGGCTAGCCATGTGCAGAAAGCAGAAACTGGTCCCCTTCCTGACACCTTACACTAAAATTCACTAAAGATGGATTAAAGACTTAAACATAAAACCTAACACCATAAAAACCCTAGAAGAAAATCTAGACAAAACCATTCAGGACATAGGCATAGTCAAGGACTTCATGACTAAAACACAAAAAGCATTGGCAATGAAAGCCAAGATAGACAAATGGCACCTAATCAACTCCGGAGCTTCTGCACAGCAAAAGAAACAGTCATTAGAGTGAATCGGCAACCAACAGAATGGGAAAAAATTTTTGCAGTCTACTCATCTGACAAAGGGCTAATATCCAGAATCTACAAAGAACTAAAACAGATTTACAAGAAAAAAACAAGCCCATTCAAAAGTGGGTGGAAGATATGAACAGACACTTTACAAAAGAAGACATATATGAGGCCTACAAACATATGAAAAAATGCTCATCATCACTGGTCATTATAAATATGCAAATTAAAACTACATTGAGATACAATCTCACTTCAGTTAGAATGGCTATCATTAAAAAATCTGGAGACAACAGATGCTGGAGAGGATATGGAGAAATAGGAACACTTTTACAATGTTGATGGGAGTGTAAATTAGTTCAACCATTGTGACAGACAGTGTGGCAATTCCTCAAGGACCTAGAAATAGAAATTCCATTTGACCCAGCAATCCCATTACTGGTTATATAGCCAAAGGATTATAAATCATTCTATTATAAGGACACATGCACACGAATGTTCATTGCAGCACTGTTTACAATAGCAAAGACTTGGAACCAACCCAAATGCCCACTCGATGATAGACTGAACAGGGAAAATGTGGCACATATACACCATGGAATACTATGCAGCCATAAAAAACGATGAGTTCATGTCCTTTGTAGGGACATGGATTAACCTGGAAACCATCATTCTCAGCAAACTGACATAAGTACAGAAAATCAAACACCACATGTTCTCACTTATAGGCAGATGTTGAACAATGAGAACACGTGGACACAGGGAGGGGAGCATCACACATTGGGGTCTGTCGGGGGGAACTAGGGGAGGGAAGGCAGGAGATGGGGAGTTGGGGAGGGATAACATGGGAGAAATGCAAGATATAGGTGATGGGGGAGGAAGGCAGCAAATCACACTGCCATGTATGTACCTATGCAACAATCTTGCATGTTCTTCACATGTACCCCAAAACTTAAATGCAATAAAATATATATTTTTAAAAAAGAAACTTTTTGTTTCATTGATTTTTTAAAATTATTTATTGCATTTATTTCTGCCGAGATATCTTTATTATTTCTTTTATTCTACTAATGATCTCTTCTGGCCTACAAGGTTTCAGCTGAAGAGTCTGCTGCCAGTCATACTGGAGTTCCATTGCATGTTGTTTCTTCTCTCTTGCTGTTTTAGGATACATTCTTTATCCGTGACTTTGGGAGTTTCACTATTAAATGTCTTTGAAGCAGTCTTCTTTGGATTAAATCTGCTTGGTGTTCTCTAACCCAGGGGTCCTGAAACCCCTGGCATGGACCAGTACTGGTCCATGGCCAGTTAGGAATTGGGTCACACAGTAGGAGGTGAGTGGTGGTGACAGATCATTGCCACCTGAGCTTTTCCTCCTGTCAGATAAACAGTGGCTGGGAATCTCTTGTCTAGCCTGGGAATCACCCTTCATACCAGTGGATTTCCCTATGGCCCAAAGCAAGTGCAGAAATGCCATTCAAGAGTCAAGTTCTGTAATCAGCAATGCCAAGAGTCTGTTTGGTGCCTATTCCTCTATAGCTAGCCAGTACCTAAGATGCAAGACAAATCTCCCTCTCTCCCTCTCTTTCCCCTCTACTTTTCTCAAGCAGAAGAAGTTTTACTTTGTTGCCACACAGCTGGTAATGTGGTGAATCACACCTGAAGCTCACCCAAGGCCCTCAGCATAGTACCGGGATGTCACTGCTGGTTATTCTGGGATCAAGGGCTCTTCAGTTAGCAGGCAATGAATGCTGCCAGAACTGAGTTCTTTTCTTCAAAGTAGCAGCATCCTTTCTGGTCTAGGGTGTGCCTAGAAGTATCATCTTAGAGGTAGTGCCTGGAATTGGGGGCCTCATAACTCTGACCATTGTCCTATCATGCTGTGTTTGAGCCGGTATCCTAGATGTAAGACAAAGTTCTCCCCCACTCTTTGCTCTCCCTCAATTGGAATAAAAAAGTGTCTTTTATAGCCACAGCTGTGCAGCCTCAGGTTAGAGGAGAGGTGATGCCGTTGTTCCCTTCGCTGCCCTAGCTGGAGTCTCAGTATAGTATGTGTCCCCCCCTCAGTCCACTGTCTTTGGGCCTAGTTCAGCACTAAGACCCTCCTAAGAGTTGCAGTTCTTATGATCCAGAGGGCCTATCAAGTTTACTTGAAGACACAAAATGCTGTACCCCTCAGTGGTGAGGTTTGCTGGCACTCAAGTTCAGTCCAGTGGAATCACAGATGCCCCTCTGGCTAGAGGTGGTTTAAATGCTCCCTCTGTGGGTGGGCATCAGCTGAGTGTGGTCTGGTTTTCTCTTTCTGCTCTAACAGGACAGCACTGAGTTCAATGCCTTGCAGTTGCTGTTATCTCCCTCTTCCAGTGCCCAGAGAGGCTGTCCTTAGCATGCTGCAGCTGCCAAGGGTGGGGAAGGGGTGGTGTCTGTGATTCAGGGCTGTTTTTTCTCTTCAGTCCCTCTTTCGGTGATATAAAATTAAAACCAAGTACTGAGTGCTCACCTGATTTTTGGTACTTATGAAGGTTTTGTTTTGTTTTGTTTTCTGTGAATTAGTTCTTAAATTGGTTTCCTTTTATGCAGTCGGGGTGATTGGTGGAGCTTTCTTTTCTGCCATCTTGTTCTGCCTCCGTCAGGTTGCTCGTTTAACCAACTATTCATCTGTAAATTCAATATAGCAAAAAACAAAACTAAATTTTGGATGGATTTCATATTTGAAATAATCAAACTGAGTATGATATTAGAGTTTTCCAGAGAAACAACCAAAAAGATGTGCATGTATAAAGGAATTGGCTCACACAGTTATAGAAGCCAGTGAGTACAAAATCTGTGGTGTGGGCCAGAAACCTGGAAATCCAGGACAGCCAGTGTCACAGATAATGTTCCAAGGCAGTTAGCTGGAGAATTTCCTCTTGTTTGGGGAGGCTATTTTTTTTTTTCTTTTTCTCTATTTGGATCTTCAGTTAATTAGATGGGGCCCACTTACTTTATGGAGGGCAATCTTTTTGCTCAAAGTTCACTGATTTAAATGTTTATTTCATCCAAAAAGAACCCCCTAAATTGACACATAAAATTAATCTTAATAAATACACAACACCAAATACTTGAGAATAGTAAGGAAGATTAAGCATTGAGTTCCGAGACAAATGTAGAAGTGTTGTCAACTAAGTAAGCCCCTATGTCTTTTCTTTCTGCCTAGGAATGAATGTACTTGGCAGTGAGTTTGGTATTTTTTCTTGAACTGTATACAGTTTGCTAAACCTATATTTCTGATTGCTTATTCAAAGGTGTGAGATGGGGCATTGAAATGGAGATCAATGAGGCATTCAATTATTAGGATACATCTGTTCCTTCTGGTTCTGTCTCCCCTCCTCCAAGGCTGTTACTGAAAAGCAAGGAGTTACTTTAAATTGAATTGGTTACCCTTGAGATAAATGATATTTTTAAAAGTTTAATTTTTGTGGTGACAATAGCTTTATTTATTTCTGAAGATAAAATTTAGTAGTTACAAGAAATAATATTTTTATGGACAGATTTTACTGAAAAATATAATGTTTTCTCCAGTTTATTTGCTTTTCCCCCTAAATTTGCATGTTTAAGTGAGCACTTCAACATTCTACTCATCAATAAAACATCATAAATATTATTTAAAATTTATGTACTTCATTAATATGTTTATAAAACATATTTCTTTTCCTGTAAGAAGATTAAATTTAGGAACACACACTAAATTCACATTATTCATTAATTGACAGAAGTATGCAAATGAAAATGACAAATTAGAATACTTTTATTTTTTATGATGTTCATTAAACAGGTATTATGAATGTTTTCAATTCAGGTATCTGGTGAATATAATTGATACTATGTTACAAAATGTTGCTCCTACTGACCTTGTCATTCTTCATACTTTCTATACAATTTTATAAAATATAATTCATCCTTGCCTGAGAAAGGAGTTCTTTCAAGGTTGCCCCAGAGTAAGAATTACATTAGGAATTGGGAATAAAGTGCTCATTGTAAACAGAAACCAGTAATTCACTTTTTAAAAAAAATGTAGAATTTTGATTTTCAAAAAGATTATTGAATTTAGATTTCTCTTTATATAATAGACTAGGTGGTTGGTATCAAATACTACCATTTCTTCCCTTATAAATATTCAAGAAACAGAGCCATTACTTTTATTCAGAGAAGTAAAAATTATAGAAATGGGGATCTTGTCTGTTCACCTCCCCTTAATCTTTTCTTTGGTGAACCTGACCTCAGCATTCCTCCATAAGCAAACTACAGTGACAATTCTCTTATGACACCTCATAGAGTGAAAAAATAATTGATGGACATTTGCTCGAAGTTTGAATTTAGTGGAAAGCAAATAAGTAGCAAACAAACACAAACAAAAAGCAAAGAAAAACCATCAGGCAACAGGTGTGATTTAATGTTTCAATTTATTTATTTTTCTCATTTGCCAATTCATGACAGACTTTCATTATCAATGTCCTCTAACTCCCAAACTTGCCTATTCTTTCTACGATGTCCCACTTATTTCTTACTTTCTTTTCTCCTGTAGAACTTGAGAAAACTGTTTCTCTAATGTATCCTCTTCCTCTCACTTTCATGTATGGTTTTCTCTGTAGTCTTCACATTAATTATTCTATGTGAAGGCCTCTTACAGTGAGAATTTGAAAGTGGTATCTTCCCTGTCTCTATTGTGATTAGAAAACAACCAATTTGTAGAACCTCCTATCATCATGGAATCTATTTGCACTACTAGATAAGGGTTTCAATTTTCTTTTGCTATCCTTTAATTATTTCACTTCAGATAGACTTTCTATTTTCATTTTTCTCACAGTATGTTTAAGCATTAAAATAGAAAATAAAATACATTTATCCTGCTGCATGAGCTCAATTATATTCCTTTGACATTAATTACATTTTATGTGTCAACAAATACATATTGTGCAGAGAGAATACTTCTTTGAGCCGTCTTTCATAGAGGGCAATTACAAAATAATGAAATTCAAATGAAACATAGTCAATTTGAGTGTACAATATATGAAGAAAAACAGAAGGGAAACTAATTTGTCTCTTTATTGACTACCTCCTGTGGAGATAGATGGATGTTTGTACTAGCTTTTCAGGTACTACTGTTCCCAGTGGTAGAGGTAATGCAGGCATACTCATCACTAATTACCAAATAAATTAAATTAAGCAAATATTTACTGAGTGCTGTACCTGTGAGAGAAGAAAAATAATAGCTAAGGAAGTATATGTTTACTTAGACGATACTTGCTTCATACTTGATTTGACTAGGTCAGATTTCACTATGGGGTGTCATAAAAGCACCCCAGTGAGGAGTCTATGAATTATAAGATTCAGTATTATAAATATGAATTCTCCCTCAAACTGATCTTCATATTTACTTCAATCCTTGCGATAGGGATAAAATATGCTGTTCTGGCATATTGACTGTTTAAAGACACTTTAAAAAGAGCAGATGAGAAAAGATCATTTTGAGCTTCATGCTGTTTCTTAAGAGCAGGAGATGAAATTCCTGTTAGAAATATTCTCTACTATACTAGAACAGAAGACAAACATTCTTATCCTCAAGGGAAAGCAGCTGAGATCCAAAGAATATGTTACAGATCTTGTTAGAATGACTGTTATCTTTTAAGTAAGCCTCTACACATAATTAAGCCAGTTTCACATTTTATTTTTATTTATTTATTTTTTGTCCAATCCACTATGTAAGTTACGGACTCAAACTGCTTCTTTAAGGTCTTTATTTCTTTATAAGGGTTCCTGTGCCATTGAGGGTTCCTGTGCTATGTCAAATACATTATGCTTTTCTCCTTTTAATCTATGCTTTGTTAATTTAATTCTTGGACCCAGCTAGGATCCTAGGAGAATAGACATGAGATTTTTCCACCCCTACAATACCCAGGGAAAAATATTTAAATGTAAAGATAAAATAAAGTCACTTTCAGAGAAACTTGAATTGAGAAATTTGTTGCCAGATATCTTGATTAAAATAAATAAGTGAATTCTTCTGGAAGAAGACAAGAATATCAGACACATACTTTGAAATGCACAAGAAAAGACAAAAAACACTGGAAATTATGTAAGATATCTTAAATTGAACCATATTAAATCAACATATATAGGAAAAAATAGTAGAATATTGGTAATTGTATAAAATTCAACGTAATAAATTAATGTGAACTATGACAACAAATAATCATAATGATATCTGGAGTTTAAAATATACATTAAACCAAATGCATGTCATGAACAACACAAACAATGGAAGGGAGAAAATTGATTTAAAAGTGTTAGTCTGGGTGCAATGGCTCATGCCTGTAATCCCAGCACTTTGGGAGGATGAGGAAGACAGATCATGAGGTCAAGAGATTAAGACAATCCTGGCCAACAAGGGAAAACCCAGTCATTACTAAAAATACAAAAATTAGCTGGGCATGGTGGCTCGTGCCTATAGTCCCAGCTACTCAGGAGGCTGACGCAAGAGAATCGCTTGAACTTGGGAGGCGGAGGTTGCTGTGAGTCGAGATCGCACCACTGCAACCTAGCCTGGGTGATAGAGCGACACTCCATCTCAAAACAAAAAACAAGCAAAAGCATTTTAAAGTTTTTGCAATCTCAGCAAAATGACAGAATCAAAAACTTTACCAAATTTATTTGGCACTTAAGTATATATAAGTGCCAAATATATATGAAAACATGAAGTATATACATGATATTTAGGATAGTCACTAATAATTATTATATTAATATCAACTTAGCAGAATAAAAATACAATAAAATGAGTAAGCAAAAGGAGGCCAAAGAAGAAAAATGAAATATATAAATGCAAATATTTATTTAATAGTTACTTTTAACAATAAGTAGTAGCCTAATGATACTCTGTTTGTTTTTGTATAGAGATGGGAAGAAAAGCTAATGATCGTCATTAGGATAATATCAAACCACTTTCAGTTGCTGATAATTCTAAATGCGGATATTAAGAGTAAAGAAGAAAAAGAGAAATTTTACTATCCTTAGGGCACAATTCTGAAAAATGAGGCCGTGTGTTACATATGAGTTCCAAGTTTCAAAATGATTCATGGAACAGAATAAGCTGACATAATAAAAATAGATGTAGGAAATGCTAAAAGTTAGCAACTAAGGCAAAAATTTCAGGAGTGTGATTTCTACACCCGAAAAAAAAATTCATGACAACATGATAAAGACAGGGGAAGCACACAAAATATTATATAACTGTAAACCATTCATATGGCTATTAAAAAGAATATCCACTGTGAGATAAGGAGGATGAATTAGCAGATAAATCAATGTCCTGCATTCTTCATTGAGAGATTTTGATTTGAAAATGTAACCAGGACTACAGTGTGATGAGTTAATTGGTTGAATTAAATTCTAGTAAAATCTTATTAACTCTATACACATCCTAGAAATCAAACTTGGAGTAGCAATAAATTCTAACTTACGATATTGGGTGGAAAGAATCTCCAACCAAAATTCTGTCCCCCACAGTCCTGGATTAAGTTGCCTTGCCTTAAAAAGTGAATTGAGATAGGGTCATACAAATAGATTCTACATTTTCTGTAGGATTAAATGTAAAATATTCTGAATAAATTTATAATGATTTGCAGTAGAGTTTGCTGTGCTGACTTCTTAATGTAACAACCAGACTACATTTCTTAGTCTCCTTGAGTCTAAATGACAACATGAGTAGTTCTCACCAATACAATGTGACTGGAAGTGTCATTTCTAGATTGAGGTACTAAAAACTGGAAATATCTTCTCCAATTTTTTAAATAAAACATTTTTAATCTATTAATTAAATCGAGAGAACTTCTGATGAAGGAGAGTTGCCAAAATAAAAAAGGTTGGTTTCATAGTTACATCTTCAATTCTTATCGTTCAGATGAGCCACAAACCCAGAAATACTTGTGTGAGTAGTTACATGAAGAGAAAATATATCACATTTTTAAATGCCATGACACTGAGATTTTTTCCGCTATACCATTTAATATTACTTTTCCTCATTAATAAGAAACAAAACTTTCTTTTTTTCTACGTTTACCTATCTGCATAAATAATATGTACATTACTTAATTCCTTTTCAAAACATTTGTAGATTTTTCTTTCACTACTTTGCAGAAGGACACAGGTAAAATAAAAATCCTCTTGAGTATTCGATGATGTGAAAACCAATATAGGTATATTGGTTGATAAATTGTGAATAGCCAAGTCTCAACTCTCAGTGAATTCATAGACTAGTAAAAGGGGAGATGAAATAGATAGGTAACCCTAATGAAAAGAAGAACAAAATATGAGCTGTTACTGAAATTCAGTTAATGTAAATATGGAACAGATTACTAAATGGAATTGTTGGATATTGGAATGTCAAGTAAGGGTACATGAAGTTTGAAAAATGCTTATTTTAAATATTTAGATGTATTTGTAAATCTACAAAACTTGTCCCAACATAGACAACTATTATTTCTTGACTGAATTAGAATTTTAGCATTAGTTTGCATAGATGGCATAAATGTCAATTGTTTATGTCAATATAGATTGGCTAATATTTATTTTGTGTTCTTTTTTTAAAAAGAAAAGATTACATTTATTTTTGAATTTTAAGTAAATTATTTTTATATTGTTATTTATATTCTAAGAGAAAAGTTATGACTAACCATTACATGTGAGCAATGAGAACTTACCAAAAAGAGACAGCAAAACTCGGTCAAACCATGACAAAGCATGTGTACATTTTGGTTTGGTGTATTGATTTTTGCTAATGTAAATGTAATTTACAAAATTACTAGTAGAAATTTGGGAAAACAATACGGTTAGGTACAATACAATGAGATATACTCCCAACAAAGTCTGCTAAGCAATTATTTGTTGGCAATAAAGGTCTTTAAAATCAGTTAGCTTATTAGCTATAACTGGTAATGCTAATATAAAATCTAGTGTCTGGCAATTTTTTTCCTCCAAATTTTCAAGTTTTGATTTTAAAACAAATCCAGTTAAAGTCCTGATTAATTTTTTTACATGTCATAATTGGTGACATTTTTAGTGTTTTTAGTTGGTAGAAGATATATATTTAGAAATGTTTTTCCTGCATCATTTAAATTTGCAAACAAACTTTACATATTATTAACTCAAATATTTCTATTTAACAAAAACTTGGTTTTAGGAATAAGTCTCATAAGGACACTGCTTTTAGAAATTAGTTGAATGACAATTTTTCAATTAAGCTTTAGAAATTGAAAACATAATTTTAATAAGAGTTTAAGTTCTGTCATTGCTTACAATGACTGTAAAATTATGATGCCATTATTGGGATGCAACTTTAACAAAAGAAGAAAACCATTGAGCTCTTAACAAATATAATTGTATTTGTTTGAATTAATTTTATGTTTTGAATTTTATTTATCATAACATCATTATGCATTTTATATAACATAAAATATTATATATTTTTTAAAAATTCACTGTTAAAAATTTTTATCTTCTAAAGATTGTCCTAAAATAGTTTAAAAATTAAGTTAACTGAAAGTTATATTTAGATCCAGAAAATAATGTACAAGTTAACGTTTCAAAAACATAAATTTAAATTTAAAAAGACATAGATGTCACTCTGTTAGCTATTAATTTGCTGGATAAAAATTGCTGTTTGTTTGTATTTTTCTTTATTCTTTTTTAAGTTTTTGTTTCCATGAATTGGGAAGCACTGAACATTAGTGTGCCAGAATGCAGAATAACAATAAACATGCAATTAGTTTTAGAGTTGTCCAAATTAAATATATTTCTGTAAAATGAGATTTCTCCATTTTAAACATTTTGTAAACCAGAAAGCATCTAAAATAACATTTTTGGTTATTTTCCTGAAATACATTAATGAAAAAAAGCCTTCAAATTTACAATATAATTTTAAATTTGCCATATTTTTATTCTCTTCAATATGTCTTATATAAATGAAGGATAAGTATATAAAAATATTTTAAATACAATTTTTTTTACAAGTTTAGTGGGTTATCGGTTTTATAGCAATTTGAATGTTAAATTAAAAATCTGTTTTCCAAGATTACTATCACTTTACTGGTTAAGAATCACTGTATTTGGAAAAATGGAAAGTGCCATACTTTGTATTTGAGAATTTTTTTTCGGAAGAAACACGAATAAACAGCAATTTGCACTGTATGTTCAGGGATGGGAAATGCAGAAATAGTCTACATGCATCTGGCTGAACTTTTTCAACTATTTTAAACTGTCTGATTATTTACGTGTAAACTTTTCTGAAATTCAAATTGTATTATCTGTAAGGTTCCTATTATTATTTGCTTGTCTTGTGCATCATAAAGATTATTAATTCAGTATTGTTTTCTTTTCCTTTAGAAGTCACTGTGCTTTTGTATGAAGCAGTGTATGAGTTTATCATTACTGTGTAATGAACTTAGTGGCTTGAAGCAACACGATTTCATAGTTCCATTCCGCAGGTCACAAGTCTAGGCACAGTATAACTTGATTCTCTGCTGAGCCTCTCAGGAGGCTGTGATTTAGCTAATGTTGGCCATACTGAGGTTTCTCATCTACAGCTTGGAGTTCTCTTCCAAACCTATTGAAGTTGCTGTTTTTTTTCTGGCAAAAAAGGTTCATCAGCATTTACAAGCTCAGTTTCCCCAGTTTCATCATGGTCCTCCCACACATCCACATTCCAAGTTGCAGGGTCCCATTCTTTTTCAATCAATGCCCTCACTTTAACAGTAGACACCTGGCAAGACTGTGTCTGCACCTTTCGTTGCAGGTCAGCCACTCACATAATAAGAGCCCCTATTGGTTTTTCCACTATTTCAGCTCTTTCTCTACACAGCAATCTCACTCAGGACAACTTAGCAGATTCGAGGCTCAGTATCTGTTTCTGAAGCTGAGAGTTAGAATCCTTGAGTTCATCATTTTCTTTCATCACTTTGTCCAGTGAACTTAGGAGCAACCAAACAACTTCATTTTGTTTCTTGGTTTTTCACATGTGGTCAAAAATACTATGTATAGAGTCACTAAACTCCTTGCCTCTCAGGAGCAGTGAATCAGAAGTGTCAAATGCATTTTGCATAACTCTCTAAACAGTTTATGCCAAGGACTATCAGTGTTCTCCATCTATTAGAAGTAGAGTGCTTAGCATTTTGGGGTCTAATCATAATAAGTAGCCAACTCCAGAATTCCCAAAACCAATGAAAGAACTCCATTCTTCATATTCTGTTCCTCTACAACTACTCCTAGTACCAAAATCTGTATTAGCTAAGGTTCTCTAGAGAGACAGAACTTACATATATGTATATATATTATCAGTTGACTAAAATATGTGTAAAAAACAAGGCACAAGGTCCCACAATAGGCCATCTGCAAGCTGAGAAGCAAGGAAGCCTGTTCAAGTCCCAAAGCTAAAAAACTTGGAGTCTGACGATCGAGGACAGGAAGCATCCAGCACAGGAGAAAGAAAGAGAAGGCTTGCACGCTGAGCCAAGACTAGCCTTTTATGTTCTTCTGCCTGCTATTGATTCTGGCCATGCTGGCAACTGATTTAGACTGTGCCCACCCAGACTGTGGGTCTGTCTTTCCCAGCTCACTGACTTAAATGTTAACCTCTTTTGGCAACACCCTCACAGACACACCTAGAATTAATACTTTGCATCCTTTAATCCAATCAAGTCGACCCTCAGTATTAACCATCAGAAGTGGCAATGTGCTATGTAAAATACATGAGATTATGAAACACTATTATGGCCAATGGGAGGTAATCAGATGGTCTTTCAGCTTACATTCCCATTACAAATGACAACCATGACATTTTCTTCCTTCCTGCTTCTTCCTGCTTGGTTAGAAAAAGGAAATATATATCCACAAAACCATAAGCATGTGGTAAAAAACTGAGCCTTGAAGTGTGAAAATGAAAAGATGGAAACAGACTGAATTTCTGAAAACAACTTTGAGTCACCACGCTAGCTGTTCACTTCATGATAGAAATAAATCCTACTGTCAGTAGTATTTTTTTTTAATTCCAGCAGGCAAATGAATGTATTCCTTATGAATGAATCCACCCACTCTGTTTGCTCATGTTTCTTTCCATAGAACAATGTAAGCAGCAGGTTAAGTGAAGAAATATATGTTCAAGGAAGATTTAGTGTTTCTCCTGACCACGACCAGACCATAGGCAAATACAACAGGGCTGTAGCTCTCAAGAGATTCTTAAACATGTACATTCAAGTTAATATTTTAGTACACATATTCTTCTAATTTATTTTTATCAGTAGATATATATCAAGACTCCTCTAGACTTTCTCATAATATATTGCAAAAATTTGATATCAGCCTTTAATTTATAATTATTAATTCACTTACATTTATTTTTATTTTATAATCAAGTAGAATGAGAATCAGAGCATAATATCATTTTGTTAAACTACGTTATTGTTTTTGGCCCACATCACACTTTATAATTCCAGTTAGCAAGAAAGCAAATCATTACATCTTGTTTGATTGCTCCTCCATATCAACTTGATGGTCTGTGTATATCGTCCTCGATTTGCTTGCATGACTCATTACGTTTTTTCCAAATATTCCAGTGGATATTTTCTGTTACTAGATTAATGCACTCTTTGATTCTTTCTCTGATAAGTACTTCTCACTTCACATTTTATCTCAGACATGTTAATAGCTCACCTCCTTGGTGACATTTAGAAAATGAGATGAACAGAAACCAGCATGTTTTATTATTATTTCCAAAAACTTTTATTCCTTTACCCATAATTGGGGTCACATAAGCAGTCTGAGATTTTGATTAGACATCTGCCTTTATAGAGGCTTGTAGTAATTACGCCTGAGAATGTTTTCAGCATACAAAAAGAGGAATGAATTTGAAAGATAGCAAGAAGAAACAATCAAGATGTTAGTAAATTGTATTTTAAAAACATTTGAGGAGAAGGAATTTTATAGTACACGATGTCTGATAATTAGTGATAATTGATAGAGAAGTATCAGATTTTGTAAATAATATTTTGAAATTAGAAGACTAGATAATAAGGTAGTGTGAGCCCTTTTTAATGAGATATTATTTAACATAACATTCATCTGATTCTGATTTTTGAGGCTGAGCTTTGCCACAGACAATTAGGCTTTGATTGTGAGCTACTGAGATAAAATAGCAGTAAGATAAAATAAGAAACCAAGAATTTAATGTGAGAAAGTGAAATGGTCAGCTTGTTGAACTTGGTTATAGTTTACTAATATGAAAGAAAATAAGGCCATTTACTGAATTGACAAGAAAATGCTAGATAATGTTTTTATAAATTTCTGATTTTCTGTTTCATTTTTATTATGGTAAAAATTAAAACTGAGATTGCATTACTAGTATTACTACCATTATGCTGATATTTCACAGATACTATTTGGTGCTTTGGTATTGAGACATTAGAGTGATAAAGGGAAACAATACACATTTTTTGCTTTTGGGTAATAAAGAGTTTTCATACTTTAAAGTTTGATGTTATTCTTATTAACAAAATTAAATAAAACAATAATTTTAAGAATTCTCTGTTACTGCTTTTCCGTGGTTTATTTGCACTTTTTGAAAATTTTATGTAACTATAACAATAAAGTATACAACTAAGGTCAACTTTTCTTTCCAAATTTAAGGTTTTGTTTATATTTTTGAGTCATTTTCAGAGAAATGTAAAACTAACAGCAAAACTGCTCCCGTTTGGAGATTATAATTTGTGATTGGTAATACACTTTAGATCTTCAGGTGCTGGAAATAAAAATTAAATACAAATGCAAAATGATAAATAGCGAGTGATGCCATGTGGTCAAATGAAATCAGACAAGATATGGTAATGAGATTATGATGTGCATCTTGAGACATACATAAAAACTTCAAACCTATACAAGGCCTGGAGCTGAAACTCAGCTACCCAAATTCAATACCTCAGCCTCCATAATGAATGTAAAGGATGTCATGCCTGATACACAGTGGGATAAATATTCAAATACAGTACACAACTGTAAACAACTGTTAGGGTAGTGGTACTGGTGCAGAGCAGTTGAGCTTCAACACTGGGGCTTAGCCTTGGGAGGGTTATTAGCTTTGCCCAGGAAGGAATTTGAAGGCTAGCTGATGGTGTTAGCTACTTTTATTGAAGTGGCAGTGTACAGCAGCAGCAGAGGAACTGTTCCTTGCAGAGCAGGGCTATACCACAGGTAGTGTGCCCATAGTAGCAGCTCCAAGGCATTTCTGCAGTCACATTAATACCTGCTTTTAATTATATGAAAATTAAATGGTGAATTATGTAGAGATTTCTAGAAAAGAGGTGGTAACTTCTGGGTTGTTGGATGGTTGACATAGAAAGAGGCAGTAACTTCCAGGTGTTTCCATGGCAATGGTAAACTGCCATGGCAAACTGCAGGGCATGCCTTGTGGAAAGCTGCCTCCTCCACCTTGTCCCTGTTTTAACTAGTCCTCAGTTTGGTTTGGTGCCGCAGTACCACCTCTGGAGTAAATCCCCACCTCCTACCTCAGTACACTATCTTCTGTCTATATGTTTTTGTTGGTAACCCAAAATATGCCCAAGATGAGCAGGACACATGTTCACATGGCTGCTCACTTTGATCCTATTTGATCTTATCCCTACTTCTATCCAAACTAAAATGTGTTCTGGAGGTCCAGAATTTTTATTTGTTATATTTATGGCAGTTACTTCAGTTACTTGCACAAAATTCTGCCTTACATGGAGTAGGTACTCAGTAAATTATTTGCTGAATGATTAGTTTTTTTTTATTGTATGGACAAATTACATACAAAAAGACAAATATCTAGATACACTAAAAAAGACTGATGGGACTGACAGGAATGACATCACCTCATATAAACAAAATACAGATGCCCATAAATTTATTATAAAATTTGAGCTTATTTAAAATTTTTGTACGTCAAAGTGCAAAATTATTCATTTCATATGAAAAAATTTAAAGTTAATCTTACTCTAAAAATAAAACAAAAATAAAAGCTTATATTTCAAAATAGTTTCTGTTGAAGGACTTACACAGATCCCTTAATGATTTCTAAAAAAAAGTTATTTCATTTCTAAGAAATTGAATTTTGCCCAATTATAGGTTGTCTTTCAGTATTTATGAATTTGGCAGTTATTTTAACAGCTCACTTAAAATTTTTTCTCTATATTTTTAGAATATTCTTTGCCTACATCTCTTTGTTATTAATATCAATAACAATAACAATGCATAATGTGGTTAAAATGTAATCCTGCTCTAAATATTAATCTCAAGTACGTATTGTTAGACCTATCTCTTGCTATACTTCCCTTTGTAGTTAATTTGTAAATATCTAATGAATTTGAAATGCTGACAAAAGTCAAATAACATATAGGGATCTTAACCATAGTATTATCTTTAATAAGTACTTAATTCAATTGCTGGAAAAATTAAATCATGGAGGACACATCATCCAAGAACAATATGATTGCATTAAATCACTTTATATTCAATATACACATTTAGGCATGTACACCTTTTTATTTAAGGACAGTCACCTTACAAAAGTTTATAAACTAAGGCCATTAATTTGAATATGCTGTTTTGTTCCTGCTAAAATTCCAGAGCTAATACAGCTGAAAGAATTGCTTTAGGATTGGAGCATGAATAGACACTTACCACAGTGATAATGTCATGATTTAAATTAAATACATTTTACCACTTACCTCAGGATAATTACTGTTACAAATGACTACCTATTCTTAGTAAATTACTTCAAAGACATTGATTTTACCAATTAAACAGTTCTATATATCTAAGAGCACAGTATCTTTCACCTGTGCCTCAGCTTTCTACAATCATTAATTTTAATGCTCATTGGTTACTTGCACACTCATTTTATCTGTGTTTTTTCACATCTGTTTTCCAACATTAGAACAGAACATCCCAGCTCATAATAGCCTTTAAAGTCAAAATTCCTTTTGTTATGAAACATAGTCACTGGCTATTTACTTATTTGAATCAGATAGCACTTTCACCATTTAAAATGTTTGGATCAGTAAAAGCAGAATTGGGTATATTAAACGTTTTTTGAACTTTAATTCAAAATTATTTTGGTAAATTAAATATGGGTTATATATTATTTTCTATTCTCTCTCCTGCTGTCTTTTTTCTAGTTAGCGTAACATGGAAATAGCATGTTAAACAATAGTCATTCATGTTATAAAATAAGTTTTAAAACTTAAGAAATGAATTTGTTTGGAGAGAGTAAAACTTTAAAAAGAAGTCATCACTACTTAATATAATATTTTATCAAGCATTACAAAAACTACTTTCAATAATTAATGTATTATGACCAAAAGGTCAATCTTTCTAATAGACTTTATTCGTCATACAGGAAATATTACTTTGGCAAATTAGCTTATGTAAAATGGTTATGAGTTAAAATTTTTTGAGATTGTTTAAACTTCAATCCTCTCTGTTTCAATCTGTCTTAACTATGATGCAAGATTATAACTAGCCCCTAGCAACAGCTCATGCTTTTGCCAGTGATATGACTTAAGAAAAATTTTAATTTATCTAAGATTTTACTTTATATATTTACATGTCCACTTGAAAGTTATGTTTTATTTCATCATTGATAAGGTTTGGCTGTGTCCCAATCCAAATCTTTACTTGACTTGCATCTCCCAGATTTCCCACATGTTGTGGATGGGACTCAGGGGAGGTAATGAAATCATGGAGCAGGTCTTTCTCCTGCTGTTCTCATGATAGTTAATAAGTCTCAGGAGATCTGACATGTTTAGCAGGGGTTTCCACTTTTGCTTCTTCCTCATTTTCTCTTTGCCTGCCACTGTATGTGAGATGTGACTTGCTCCTCCTTGCCTTTCCATGATTGTGGAGCCTCCCCAGTCATGTGGAACCCTAAGTCCAATAAGCCTCTTTCTTTTGTCAATTGCCCAGTCTTAAGTATGTCTTTATCAGCAGTGTGAAAACAGACCAATACAATAAATTGGTACCAGTATTGTAGGGTGTTGCTGAAAGATATCTGAAAATGTGGAAGCGACTTTGGAACTGGGTAATAGACAGCAGTTGGAATAGTTTGGAGGGCTCAGAAGAAGACAAGCAAATGTTGAAAAGTTTGGGACTTCCTAGAGACTTGTTGAATAGCTCTGCCCAAAATATGATGGCAATATGGACAATGAGGTCCAGGCTGAGGTGGTCTCAAATGGAGATGAGAAACTTGTTGGGGAATGGAGTAAAGGTGACTCTTGTTACGTTTCAGCAAAGAGACTGGTGGCATTTTGTCCCTGCCCTAGAAATTTGTGAAACTTTGAACTTGAGAAAGATGATTTAGGGTATCTGGCAAAAAAAAATTTCTAAGCAGCAAAGCATTCAAGACATGACTTGGGTACTGTTAAGGCATTCAGTTTTAAAGGGGAGCAGAGCATAAAAATTTGGAAAATTTGCAAACTGACTATGCAATAGGAAAGAAAAGCCCATTTTCTGTGGTGATATCCAAGCCAGCTATAGAAATTTGCATAAATAGCAAAGAGCATAATGGTAATCCCCAAGACTATGGGGAAAATATCTCCAGGCCATATCAGAGATTTTCATGGCAGCCCCTCCCATCACAGGCCTGGAGGCCTAGGAGGAGGAGGAGAAAATGGTTTTGTGGGCCTGGCCCAGGTCCCCATGCTGTGTGCAGCCTTGGGACTTGGTGCTCTGTGTTCCAGCTGCTCTAGCCATGGCTGAAAGGGGCCAATGTATAGCTCAGGCTGTGGCTTCAGAGGGTGGAAGCCTCAAGCCTTGTCAGCTTTCACATGTCGTTGAGCCTGTGGGTGATTAGAAGTCAGGAATTGAGAATTGGAAACCTTTGCTTAGATTTTAGAAGATGTATGGAAACGACTGGATGCCCAGGCAACATTTTGCTGCCAGGGGGTTCCCTCATGGAGAACCTCTGCTAGGGCAGTGCAGAAGGGAAATTTGGGGTTGAAGTCCCCACACAGAGTCCCTAATGGCTCACTGCCTAATGGAGCTGTGACAAGAGTGTCATCATCCTCCAGACCCCAGAATGTTAGATCCACCAATAGCTTGTACCGTGCACCTGAAAAAGCTGCAGACACTCAATGCCAGCCTGTGAAAGCAGCTAGGAGGGAGGCTGTACCCTGCAAAGCCACAGGGGTGAAGCTTCCCAAGATCATGAGAACCTACCTCTTGCATCAGCGTGACCTGAGTGTGAGACCTGGAGTCAAAAGAGATCATTTTAGAGCTTTACAATTTGACTGCCCTGCTGGATTTCAAACTTCCATGTGTCCTGTAGCCCTTTAGTTTTGGTCAATTTCTTCCACTTGGAATGGGCGTATTTACCCTATGCCTGTACCCCTATTGTATCCAGGAAGTAACTAGCTTATTTTTTATTTTGTAGGCTAATAGGCAGAAGGAACTTGTCATGTCTCAGATGAGAGTCTGGACTTTTGGGTTAATGCTAAAATGAGTTAAGACTTTGGGGACTGTTGGGAAGGCATGATTGGTTTTGAAATGTGAGGACATGAGATTTGGAGGGGCCCTGATCCACCACTGCGTATCACCCTGGGCAAAGAGCAGGACCTGTCTCACAAAAAGGAAAAAAAAAAGTGCTTTAAGTAGATTCTCCTTCCTCATTTCTATTTCCAGATACTACCTGCTTATATAACACTCAAGCTCTGATATTTGAGGAATCCAGTGTAAGGCTTCTACTATACTTTGATCTCACATAATTTGAGGAGATGTATATTTTTTAGTCTATATATCTATTCCAAATTTAAAATAATTTGTGCTATATTTTTGTATGATTTTCTTTCTCCAAGAAAATATCTCTATGTTATTTTGCATATGTACTCTCTGATTCTGTAAGTCTTAGTTAAAAGGGAGAAATGAAAAATAAAACCAGCAGTAATAAGAAATCAACTTAAGCACATGAATTCTTCCAAATATTACATTGCATGAGAGTCTATAAAATATACAAAAGACACTGCAGAAAGCCAAATTAGTACCCTAAAGAACAGATATGAGGAAATCAAACAGAAGGTAGGAAAAGAAAGTTTGTTAGCAATTATCTTGCCTCAGCCACCCCAGTAGCTGGGACTATAGGCATGTGCCACCACACCTGGATAATTTTTGTATTTTTAGTACAGACAGGGTTTCACTGTATTTTAGTACAGCCAGGCTGGTCTCCAAGTTCTGACCTCGTAAATTGCCTGCCTCTCCCTCCCAAAGTTCTGGGATTACAGGTGTAAGCTACTAGGCCTGGCCACTTTTATTTCTTATTTCTTAGCAAAGATTATTTAAATATTCTTTCTGTTATGATGATGTCTGAATAAATATATTTGTAAATTACTTTGCATTCATTAATACTAGCAAATTTTAAAACTGGGCTTTATAAAGGGGCATAGGTTTATTTTTTTCCCACATATTTAAATAGAGAACAAAGTTTCAGTAGCTGTGTTTCTAATCATATAAATAACAAAATGCTTTACTTGTCTTCCATCTATGACACTGTAAATGTATTCAAGCGAAAAATACAATTGCTCTAAACTGGAAATAATGAACGTTTCTTCTATATTTTAGTATGCTTCATCATGTTGCTGCATATTATACAGCAATGTTAAAAGAATATGGCTCCTTGAAACAAATTACTTCACAGATAATGAGGCACTAAAGTATTTTCGTTGTGGCTGTTCTTACCAAACATGCAGAGTGATTTTACTATTGCTAAAATATAAATGAAACGTGACAAATTAAAAAGTCTGGTTAATACTCTGAAATTGCATTAAATTCCCAAACATATTTTTATGATCCAAAATGTGAGACTTGCAAACAACTATCTGTAATGTAGTAAATAAACCAGTAAGTCAAATTTTACCACTTAATCTTTAAAATAATTGAGCTACTTTTCTTTTGTAGTTACTTACATCCACGTTTAAGCTCGTACAAGAGCCTGATTTTAGTGTCCTGACCACTCATTTGAAAATTTCTCAGAAATATGCTAACAACAGTTTCATTTAATGTTACTTAAATATGCATTAGTGTTTTATAACTATCTTAAACAGAATATATACAGAGCCTTATTTGTTTCTACATAAATTACCGGATAAATTTAAAAAATGAATAAACACTGAGTAGCAAAGCAGGCAAAATTTCATCCAAATGATTGAAATTAAAATATAAAATAATGGACAAGCAGGTATCATGTGATATTCTGTGAAGGAATAATCAATTTATTTTGCTATAGCCAGAAATACATATTTGGAACCAAATAATGAGGAAGAAAAACAGAAAACAACTGAAGTCAAATTGAAATAACTGGTATTACTGAATCCCATGAAGACAAGGCAAGACTGAGGAAAGCTTCCAGGTTAAATGAGACTAAATGAGCAGGGCAAACAATGGCAAGTCTTTGTCTTGATTGAATCCTTTTGGGTAAAGCAAATACAATTGGAAATTGTTGCAAAATTTGATGAAATTTTAATATATACTTCAGGCTAAAGTGTTGTGCTAATGTTATATTTTCTGAGTATGATAACTATAGCATTGTTATTTAAATAAAATATTTTGTTTTAAGAAAATACACATAAAATATTGAGGAGTAAATGGGCATACTAAAAATTGTTGAACCTGGGCAAAATGTATATGACATTATTCATATTTTCTACTGCCCTGAATGTTAAAATATACACATAGAAATCTAAATAAAATAAAATGCATAACTTTAGAATTCAAAAGTTCTTAGCAATTAAAGTGTAGGCATTCCAGTTTGGATTATTTATTTTCTTTTTAAAAGTATGTGCATTTTCTGAATTTTTAAAGAGGGATATGGCAGGTTTATTTTTATAAGATTTAGGCAGAGTCCATCTTATTCAGAAGTTTATACCTTAAATCTTTCATGTTATCCTCATAACCTTTTATTTGTAAGGTTATCATAAAAATTAAACAGTGAAACACAAAATGAAGCATATGAAAATATAGAAGAAATGATCAAATCAGGAAACAAAATAATAAAAAAAGACACCAGGTTATTTCAATATAGTTGTTATTAACCACATACTTTAGTGATGACACCTTTCTTCAAGGATCTGAAACGAATATGAACTAAAGATATGCAGAATTAGGGGTTAAACAAATAATTAGAATCTAATTATTCTAGAGTTTGAAAAATATCTAAGATCTAGAAATTATTGTATATGTTTAGTGGCAGAATATAGGACTGTTAGTCTAAAAACTACAGAATAGAAAATTTTGAAGAAAATTATGATGAAATCATTTTTGAAAACTTATATGTTTATCAATAAATCATTAAATTCTAAACTCATTAGTTGTTTTTAAATTTTTGCCTACAATTTAGACTAACCCTGCTTGTTATAACCCTATATAAACATAAGACTCTGGGATGCCTAGTCTTTTCTTTCAGAACTTGAAAAATAGTTTATCACTTTCTCAACCCTTCATAATTTCCAATGAGCAATTGACTTCTGTTTGAAATGTTTTTCTTTTATTGGTTAGGTTTTATTTCTTCCTCACTGCTTTAAGGATTTTTTTTTTCCTCTGTAGTTTGCAGATGTTTGACTATGATGTGCCTTGGTGTGAACTTTCTGTTTCTATTTCCTGATGTGTTTATCCTGTTTAGAGTTTGCACAGTTTCTTCATTGTCTGTGTCCTTTGCCAGATTTTAGAAATGCTTAGCCATTATTTCTTCAAATATTTTTCTTTCTCCCAGTTTTCTGCTCTCATATGGAATCCTAGTGACACAGAGGCCAGATTAAAACAAAAAAAAATTCTCACAGTTTCCTGGGCATATGTTAATTTTTTAAAAACTATATTATCTACTTGTTATTCAGCTATGGTTATTTGTTTTAATCTATTTTTTCTTAACTAATTATTTCCTCTGTCTCTCAATTCTTCTATTGATTCTATTTGTTGAATTTTTGAAAGTTTTGGTCATTTCATTGATTTTTTTAAATTACTTGTTTCTTATATCTTTTATACTTTTGCTGAGACTAATTTTTTTAATTTCAAGTATACTTGTAATTGCTTGTTGAAATATTTTATGATGCCTGCTTTAAAATATTTGTCTTATTTTAGTATCTCTGTTATTTTAGTGTTGGCATCCATTGGATGCCTTTTTTCATTCAGTTGGACATTTTTCTGCTTCTTGGTATGATGTGTAATTATTGTTCTAAACCTACATATTTGGAATATTATGTTTTGAGACTCTGGATATTATTTAAACTTTCTCTTTTATCTGGTTTCCCCTAACACCACTCTGCCGGAGAGAAGGAAATGCTGCCTGGTTATTGGTAGATAGAAGTGAAACTTCATTTTCCCCATTGAGCCTCTGTTGACCACCAGGGATGGGGACTTTTCATTACTGTTGGGTAGAGATAAAATGTTTCATTCTCCTTTAGGCCTCCACTGATACTCCTTGGCTGGAGGATCAAGAGTACATCATTACTGCTTGCTGTGTAGACTCCACAGTCACCTGGGACTGGTGGCCTTGAGACTAGGTGGTGGTGAAAGCCCTGACTCTCTACTAGGTCTTATTTGACATCACTTCATCAGAGAGGGAGAGTGGCAGTTTATAACTTTGGTAGGGAGGAGTGGGGTTTAGTTGAAGTTTGGGCACCTTACATGGTTTTCTCTGAAATTCAAGAGGTGGGTGATTTTTATCACATTGCACCCTCATCTCCCTCACCTTCCTGACAGAGAATGAAAGTCCAAGCTCCCTACATGGCTGTTTCTGACACCACCTGGGCAAGGGTGAGAGTGGATTGGAGAGCTGCTTTATAATCTTGCAAGGGTGTTTTTGTTTGTTTGTTTGTTTGTTTTCATTTTTGTTTTCTGGATAAACTAAGTTTCAATCTATTTAAGACCCTGCTAATAACATGGAAATATTGCTGCCAGTGCTAACTGTGAAACTAAACCTGACTGACTTACAGGATCAGCATGTTGTCAGATATTCAGTAGTTGGTATTCTCCACTCACGTTATGGTGGTATAGATTGGGACTGGGACCTGTATTTTCTGTGTCTTTTTTTTTCTGTAGTCTAGCAGTTATCTAAAAGGTTTTTATTTTTCTAGACTTCTCCTTTCCCTGGTTCTTAGGTTCAAGGCAGCAGAAATTTTGAGGGGCTTTTTTTGTCCATTCCTATTGGCACATCTGTGTTGCTGGCTTCTTCAGTACCACATTGGACATCAGGTGGCAAAAACAAGACCTAAGAAACTTACCAGATGCCTTTCAATGGGTGGCGAAGTCTATAGTCAGTATGTCTTATCTCCCCCTTTCAGAATTGTCTTAGGTTAGTTTTATATATGATGTGTAAGGTTTTGAGTTGTATTTAATAAGAGAAATATTGAAAGCCATTTTTCTTCAATTTTTCTGGAAGTAAAATCTAATATTGGCTTTGTAGGTGGTGTTATATCTATTATATATATCTAAATATCATCTATTTATTATGTATTAACTATCTTCAAGATGTTTATTAGTGTTCTGAAAGAATGGTTCATTATTCTATAATATTTCATGCATTTTCCCCAAAATGTCATTTTTAATCAGAAATGCTGTACAAATATTTTTGAATAAATCTTGACTTACCTAGCTTTGTATACAGAAAATGTATGCTCAGTTGCCTAGTTTGCTTATATACCATAAGAATAGCTATATTTATTTATAGTCTATTATTCTGCAAAATAATCTAAACACAAGAAGTTTAAGTATTCAATGACTTCCAAGGTGTATCTAGGTAATGTAATCTAATAAGGCAACTACGGTATACCCTCCGGCAAGTAGAGTCCATAATATTGTTGACCTAAGGTTAAAAATAATTTCAGATAAAATGATTTTCAATTAAATATAATTCCTGTCTCAGCACAGGTGGAACCAGCATTGTAGATGCACTTTTCTTCATTGCAGAAATAAAACTCAGCAACAAGTAATCAAAGATTCTAAAGCCCCTGTGGCCTGTGCTTATTATTATTATTATTATTATTATTTCTGTTTTCTGGATAAACTAAGTTTCAATCTATTTAAGACCTTGCTAATAACATGGAAATGTTGCTACCAATGATATCTGTATTACTAAACCTGATTGACTTACAGGATCAGCATATTATCAGACATTCAGTAGTCAGGACAAGAAAAATGTCCATTGCCAGAAATGCTGTATGAACGATGCTGCTCATGCTCTGGTTCCATAATGCTGACCAGCTGCACCTACTGAACAATCTCATTACGTTTTTATTACTTCTTATTTTTAACTTTAGTACAAAAGTGCTGAGGCAGCTAAGTAAGCACAGAAGCAGGGTTTGAATACTATCTCTTAGAGAGCAACCTCTGTTATACCAAATGCTTTTTTAATGAAAAAAATAAAATAGAAAGTTTCAACAGAAACTTAATTTAGAATTTACCATTTTTTTCTTATGAGATGTAAATTTCTGCTACATGATTATTCTTTTTTATTACTTTAGTAGAGAAAATGTCATTTGCAGAACTCCTGATCTGCTATGGAGCACTATTTATTGCAAAAAAAAAAAAAAAAAAAACTGGTACTTTAATCATATTGACATATTGACACACTTTATAGCTGTGCTGTAAAGTATTTTTTATGCTTTGACACTTATGACAGAAAACCAAATTGAACTAAGCCTTAATGATTGCTGTTCTTCTCTGAATATGTAAAACAGAAGAATGTATAATGACTGAAATGTGTTTTCTCGGATTTAAAAAAAAAATCAATTTGCTATTCAAGAACGTGGAAAAGAAATCTCTAAATTTGATCAGAAACAATATATAATTACATAATAAAAAGCATAAGGTCTCTATCAAGTATGTGGCTATGTAGCTCATATTTATTAATGCTAATTAACTTTTGAGATAGAGCACGTTTTCAATATTTTTCTCTAACAGAGCACAAGGAAAAGCTAGAATTAATCTTCTAAACATCATCATATAACGTTATTTTCTTGATTCGGTGGTCTTTATTGAAATTAATCATGTTAATTAGTGCCTAAGTTTTTAAAATACCAATTTAAATACCCATTATATTAATCATAAGTGTTCATTATAATCAAATCTAGTGATTTTTTTCTCTATTACTAGGAGGTGTGAATTTCCTAAGATCTCTTGTATTTAAAATATTCCCATGGATATGAAAATTCTCTATTTAAATTTATTATGTACATCTCTCTGTGATGGGTATCAGAATATAAATAAATGGGAACTTGCCAAATTCAGATGTTCTTCTTAACAACTGATGTCATTTTATGGTCCAATACATGAATAGCTGAAAGAAAAAATAAAATCTTTATCAAGTATTCAAGGTTGCTCTAGCTAATCATTTCACCTGAGAAACTTCAACAGTTGGGAGGCAGAAATTATTTTTACCTTTATGTTGCACATTATTATTGTTGAGATAATTTTTTACATAACATAAACTTTGATACCTATAGCAAGAAATTTCAAATTTTTATTTTATTAACATCCAAAGTGTTTTTCTAAATTCTGAAATGCTTTAAGATTATCATATATCGTGCTCGCTTCGGCAGCACATATACTAAAATTGGAACGATACAGAGAAGATTAGCATGGCCCCTGCGCAAGGATGACATGCAAATTCGTGAAGCGTTCCATTAAAAAAAAAAAAAAAAAGATTATCGTATATCATAATACATTTATATTATGTATTATTATTTTAATGTTAACTCTACATGTGTTATGGAATTTTAAATCCTTAATTTGTAATATTTGCTCAACATGTATAGGTTTAAATATTTTTTATACTTCTACATAAGCATTTTTATAGCAAAAAATTTGTGTTTTACTAGGTTTTTACACTATAATAGTGAACTTAGACTTTTCTTTCACTTTTTATAATGGAACCTAGTTTTTGATTATTAATATTACTGAATTTAACAGATTTGTTAACAGTGTTACAAAGAAGACAACATTACATCATTTAACAAATAAAGAGGAAACTGTTTGATAGTCATTATTATTGCTGTCATTATTTTAGTTACCTGGTTCCTGGGTCTTTGTTCAAATGATATTCTTACTAGAAATATTCAGAAAATGGCTGTCAATTTTGGAGTTAATAGAAGTAATGTTTAAATGAATGTTTCTATTCTCTTTGCTAAAGTTTTAAACATTTTATTTTGAATTAATTATAGATTTACAAAATATATTGTAAAAATAGTATAAAGAATTCCAATATACCTTTCACTCAACTTCACCCAATGATGTGAAAAGGAAATATACACACTAGAGAAACTGCATCTCAGAAGCATGATTCATCTCAGAGGCAGCATTAACCTGGATCTTGACACTGTTAATGGTCAAAGCTACAGAACTGAACTACACTACATGACTTGAAGCTTTTAAATAAATTACATAGCAGTTATGATTTTGCCTTAGTTCTTTTCTAGTGTGTCATTTTCATGACCACAAGTAATATTTTACTCCATCTATTATTTTGAAAATGAATAAAAAGTAAAACTATATATGACTCCATATTAAGAGGTGACAGATGAGAAGGTGATTAGGATTCATCGTGACACCATAAATTCCAGAAGAAAGATAACTTCTTAACATTCCCTCCTATTCCTTGCTTAATCCTTATGGCATTCATAGTTCAGAAACTTCCTGAGACCTAAAGAAGTAATTTTATTCATTAGATACTCTTTCCTTTTGTATTGTATTTTACAGTACAACTTTAGTGTATTTTTGTACCAGGTTTTAATCATATAGAAAACACAATTTTACCGGTAACTCACTTAGCTAAAATAATTATAATATATGTAATATTTGATTACAGTATCATTTATTTTATTCATACTATAATTAATAAAAATCTATATATTAAAGAGTGTTAATATTACCCATATAACTTATTAACACCTGTGTATGGTAACATTTTGTAATACTCTTCTTCACATAGAAATAATGATGAAACTCTTAAGCATTATATCATGGACACTTCACTATCTGACTTCAGTTACTTTTTCCATGCATATAATTTTATCTTGTGCTTTTCCCCTTAGTTCTGAATGCTGTGGCCTCTGTAAAACCTGTGCACATTGTGCTATTCCTTTCCCCCTCCATTGTAGATTCAAATCCTGTACTTGAGATTGCTGTGGTCACAAGACAAGAAGAGCATTTATCACATTTTATAATATTTAGTTTTATGTTCTTCTCTTTCCTCTGATAGAAAATGAGTCTCATCAAGTGAAAGCCATCTATGCTTTTTTATATCCAAAGATCACTGCATAATTTTTGGAATGTGGTCAATATTCAGTACAGAGATTTTGATTCAATAAATGAATAAATGGGATTTCATAACAAAGATATAAGGAAAAAATGATTGCTAGTATACAGCTCATTAGTACAAATAGTACAGTTTAAAAATTAAGCAATTCAATGTTAACCAAACTAGATGGTTATGTGGGAATTTGTACTATGTAGAGGTGCTGACTGGAAGGATGACTTTTTTTTTTTCTCTGATGAGTTTACTATTGCTTTGGTGAAAGTATCATTTGAGTAACCCTGCATACAATTAGATAAGACAAATATAGAAATGCAGTAGTCGATCTCTTTATTTCTTTTTCACTAATAAATATGAATGACTAACATTGTTAGAGTGCTTACAGCTGTAAAGTCTCCACTCTTTAACTCTTGCATGCACTTTATTGTTAAAAGCTAAAGTGAGGCAGAATATTATTTTTTTCACAGTTTATTTTTGGTTCTCTAGCTCCGTGTGTTTCTTTAGTTCACGAAGAAGTAGAAGGAACAGGCTTTTACAGGGTGAGTGCAGAAGCAAATCAAAGCAAATTTTTCAATTATTACAGTTATACAGTTGCCTGACTTTATCTTGCTGGAACATTTCTTGATTATATAACTATGTAAAGCTAGTTAGTGGCTTCTGATTGATTAAGCTTAAATTTATTTTCCTTTAATGCTGTCATTTACAGAAATGGCCCAAGTTAAGTTTTGCTTATGTTTGCAAGTCAAGTATGGTTAAGGTCACTTATGAGTCCAGTTGGCTTTGTCTGCTCAGACATTCTTCAAGTCAGTCTCCATTTTATGTTATTTCACAATATAATAAAGATACGATTATTTTTTCTAGTTTAAAATATGCAGAACTGTGGCAGATAGAGGCTCAACAACTTGCTAAAGGACACTCAGATAAGAAGTTGCAGGGCTCAGCAGCCAGGGTTCTCGATTTGGGTTATATCTATTTATTCCTATATTGCACGCCTTCCCTGTACTGACAGGATCAAGCTAAGGAAGGAGCAATGGGTGAAATAAAGATGGTGACAAAGGAACCTGCTCAGTTGTATTTTAACTGTCTGGGCAAACTTAGTTCATATTGTTAGATTCATTACATAATTTTCTGAAGTTTCCTCTATTCATTTTATTTTGAAATTTTCTAAATCTTACTTGTTTCACACTTTGTCCCTATGATACTCATTTTCTCCCTATATTATTTTTTCTTGCACCCAAAAAATAAAGTCAATCAGTGAAATCCAGAATATTATCTATTAATGCTATAGAATATGCTGGTATAAATTATGTGGACTTCTTGGTGCAAAAAATTATGAGTATTGGATAGTTTTATGTGACAGTCTCATTTCAGAATGTTTCACTTCTCCATCACTGTAATGATAAGATCTATTTTTTTTTTAATGACAAGGATATTTCAATTCTGTATATACTTTCTACAAAAGTGCTAATTTTCTTTGCAACTCAGAAATAGAACATCTGCTTATATTGATCCTCTGGTTAGAAAACAATAAGAAAATCTTTTCTTTTGCTATGCTGTTGATATGATTGTAATGCCCTGTTGCATATTAATGACTCTTGAGGTGCTTACTGGTTTGAATTTGAATGGTCAGAAATAAAATGAAGAAATATCGAGTTATAAAGAGAAATAAACCATATTTGCTAAATACTTTCTTTACAAAATGAAAACATACACATGTGATATAAAAGGCAAAATGAATGCAACATTTTAAAAGGAAGTTTTTCTTGTTTATAATCTTTCTTTCCAAGTACATGACAGCTAATGTAGTATTCATGTTCAAATTTAACTTTTGAGACCATCTGCTCTATGCAAGATGTCATGGAAATAAAAGCTGTTTTGAAATGAAGAAAGAACAAAAATCTTATTCAGAAAACACCTCCCAGCTGTGTTACCAGTTACTGTGTAATCATCTTTCATTATACATGCTGTATGGGGTACGGAGGAAGATTAGAAATGCAAACCTAATGTTCTGAATTTGTACTTTTAAGGCCAGATCTGCTCAGCAAAGAATTTAACCTCAGATTCCAATTGAATCTTATAAAATGTTTTGCTAAGTTACTGAATATTAACTTACTGATCATTTTAATATTCCTAAATACACCCTAAAGAAAGAATATATGCTAAAATTCTTACATTTATGTAATACGAGGCACAAAGCAGTGTAAGACTGAAGGAAGTCAGGAGTATACTGGTATTAGCTTTGTCTTGTTTTGTTTTACTTTCCATTGATTTCTGCTAAAAACGTAATACAGCATAGCGAAAGGTTCAATGCTACAGGTTCTGCACTACATAGGCATAACTTTTTCTAACTTAGACATTTAGATTTAATTATTTTCCCAGTAAAGTTGAGCTCTGGTGTAAGTTTTAGAGGCATCTTTGAAGATATTCAACTGATTTAATTATATGGCTGTAACATATAGCTAGAAAACATGCCTATAATGTCTGAAGCAGAAATAAAACATAGATAATACTTTGCAGCTCACTTTGCACTTATCTCTCACATTATCCCATGTTGGGTAATAAGAGCTGACATTTTCTATTTGTCGTTGCTTATTATTTCATTGTAAACACAATATATCCAGTTTTTCCAGTTATATATTGCTGTATAACACACTAGCTAAAACTTGTTTGCTAAAGCAGCTGTCATTTTATCATCTCTAAGTATTTTGTGGATAAGGAAGATGCACAGGACTCAGCTGGATGATTTTTCTGGTTCATATTGTATTAACTGGAGTAACTCATTAATATTTAGATGATGATCAGGCCAGGCTGGATTATACAAAATGGATGGTCCCACAAGTCTGGGGCCCTGCTGGACACAGCCAGAGGCCTGGGCTCAACTGGCCTTTTTCCAAGTGAGTCAGAGGCTTTTCCCTATAGTACATAAAGCATGGTAGTTGACCTTCCTACAAGCAACTTGGAACTCACGATACCTAGGTGGATGCTTCCAGTCCTGTTAAAGGAAATGCCCCAGACAGGGGCATTTCTATTATTATGCATCATTTCTATTATAACTATAACCAAAGCAGTCACAAGCCAGGCCAGATTCAAGAAGAAGTAGAAAAGTTCTTAGTTCTCAATAGGAGGAGTGTCATGGAAGCTGTAGTCATTTTTAGTATATCATACATGTTGTTGTTTGTTAACGACAAATATCAATAATTTTGTCAGTTATTTTGTGATTATATTTGTAGAACACATCATTAGAAATGATATTGAAGAGTGATTTGCATTTATGATTTTGACAAATATTGCCAAATATTTTGCAGAAGTATTTTACTGTCTTTTTTTTTTTAAATCACAACAGTGCCTAACAAAAAATAAAGTGTTTCAAAATGTTTGAAAAAGTAAAGAACACAGGACTGAAAGGCAGGAGGTAGTGTAGTGGGAAGAAAGGAAGAACAGAAAGAAAACAGTTAAAAAAATTAAAAAATAATATGACAAGAGAGAAACCCAATATTTTAAGGTCATTAAATTTCCTCAAATCTGTTGGTTTCTTTTTTGTTAAAACACAGCTGAATTAGATACTCTCTCAAACCCATTTTATCACTGACATTGTAAAATCCCATGATTGTATTTCTTTTTTTTAATTAAAAAAAGTTCCACTAAAGAATAACTTTAACATATTTTTATATTTGAAAGATTAGAGAGAATATGCAAAAACTGAAGGCCTTGCATACCTGACATATTCACCCTCCGTAACGCTTATGACTGTTAAGTATAAATGGTACTATTTATGTTTTTGTCGAAAGTTTAACACTTACACATGTTTAGATTTTATATTATAATCTTTGCCAAACAAAATACTGATAGTAACTCTCATTTTATAGGATGTAATAGGTATGGTTTTATTATTTAAATATTTTAAAAATACTATGAATTACAACATTCTAAAGGAGATCAGACCTTCTAGAGAACAAACACAAAGTAGTCAGAAGGACACTCTGTCCAGTGCTTACTGCTTCATTTAAGCTAGAAGAAATGTTTCAAAATGTGAATTTCGGACTTCCACCAAGATGGCCAAATAGGAGCAGCTCCAGAGCGCAGTTTCCAGTGAGAGCCATAAGAAGGCGAGTAATCACTGCATTTCCAACCAAAGTGCCAGGTTTATCTCATTGAGACTGGTTGGACAGTGGGTGTAGCTCAAGGAGGTCAAACCAAGGCAGGATGGGCTGTTGACTCACCTGGGAAGTAGAATGGACTGGAGAATTCTACCTCCTACCCGAGGGAGTCAGGGACTTTTCCAGACACTCTGGAACTCCGACTCAGATACTGAGCTTTTCCCGTAGTTTTTACAGCCTAGAGACCAGGAGATTCCTGCCGGTGCACACAACACCATTATAGCAAGTTTCCAGGACAAAACTGGGTGGCCATTTTAGCCAGTGCCAAGGGTTTCCAGCAAAAAATCGGGCAGACGTTTTAGGCGGTGCCTGGAATGCCTGCAAGACAGAACCACCCATTACCCTGAAAGAAAGGGGGGGCTGAAGGCAGGGAGCCAAATGATCTGGCTCAGAAGGTCCCACCCCCGACAAAACCAAGCAAACTGAGTCCCACTGGCTTGAGATTTTCACAGCCAGTACAGCAGTTTGAGCTCCATCCGGGAAAGTTGAGCGCATCCTTAAAGAAAAGAACTTTCAACCCAGAATTTCATATGCAGCCAAATTAAGCTTCATAAGTGAAAAAGAAAGAAAATCCTTTATGGACAAGCAATTGCTGACAGATTTCATCACCATCAGGCCTGCCTTACAAGAGCTCCTGAAGGAAGCACTAAACATGTAAAGGAACAACCAGGACCAGCCACTGCAAAAACATACCAAACTGTAAAGACAATCGACACTATAAAGAAACTGCATCAACTAACGGGTGAAACAACCACCTAGCATCAAAATGGCAGGATCAAGTTCACACATAAAAATATTAAACTTAAATGTAAATGGGCTAAATGCCCCAATCAAAAGACACAGACTGGCAAATTGGATACAGTCAAGACCCATCAGTATGCTGTATTCAGGAAATCCATCTCATGTGCAAAGACACATGTAGGCTCAAAATAAAGGGATGGAGGAAGACTTACCAAGCAAATGGCGAGCCAAAAAAAAAAAAAAAAAAGCAGGGGTTGCAATCCTAGTCTCTGATAAAATGGACTTTAAACCAACAATGATCAAAAGAAACAAAGTAGGGCATTACATAATGGTAAAGGGATCAATGCAATAAGAAGCGCTAACTATCCTAAATATATATATATATATTTCCTAAATATATATAAATTTATATCCAATAAAGGAGCACCAAGATACGTAAACCAAGTTCTTAATGACCTACAAAGAGACTTAGACTCCCACACAATAATAGTGGGAGACTTAAACACTCCACTGTCAATATTAGACAGATCAACAAGACAGAAAATTAACAAGGATACCCAGGACTTGAACTCAGATCTGGACCAAGTAGACCTAATAGACATCTACAGAACTCTCCACCCCAAACCACAGAATATACATCCTTCTTAGTACCACATCGCACTTTAAAATTGACCACATAATTGGAGGTAAGTCACCCATCAACAAATACAAAAGAACGGAAATCATAACAAACAGTCTCTCGGACCACAGTGCAATCAAATTAGAACTCAGGATTAAGAAACTCACTCAAAACTGCACAACTACATGGACAATGAACAACCTCCTCCTTAATGACTACTGGACAAATAATGAAATGAAGGCAGAAATAAAGAGGTTCTTCGAAACCAATGAGAACAAAGACACAACATACCAGAATCTCTGGGACACATTTAAAGCAGTATGTACAGGGAAATTTATAGCACTAAATGCCCACATGAGAAGGAAAGATCTAAAATCAATACCCTAACATTACAATTTAAATCAACCAGAGGAGCAAGATAAAACAAATTCAAAAGGTAGCAGAAGACAAGAAATAACTAAGATCAGAGCAGAACTTAAGGAGATAACAACACAAAAACCCCTTCAGAAAATCAATAAATCCAAGAGCTGGTTTTTTGAAAAGATCAATAAAATAAAAAAGAAAAGAGAAGAATCAAATAGATGCAATAAAAATGAAAAAGGCAATATCACTACCGATTCCAGAGAAATACACACTACAATCAGAGATTACTATAAACACCTCTATGCACATAAACCAGCAAATCTGTAAGAAACGAATAAATTCCTGCACACTTACACCCTCCTAAAACTAAAACAGGAAGAAGTTGAATCCCTGAATAGACCAATAACAAGATCGGAAGTTGAGGCAGCAATTAATAGCCTACCAACAAAAACAAGTCCAGGACTAGACGGGTTCACAGCCAAATTCTACCAGACATACAAAGAGGAGCTGGTACCATTCCTCCTGCCGTAATATGGATGACTACAACATACAGAAAGATGCTCATTACTTCATTACTTTTGCTTTTTGTTTCCCTGATCTGCTCTCACGCAATGATGTTGTCTTCCATCCCCAGTAGCCACTTAACTAGTATTATTACCATTAACTGAAATATTTCTGTAATCTCAGTTTTAAATATCTCATTCTCCAGCCATAAATTCTTATCTTTCCAACTCTTCTCTCTAATGTTCCACTTCTAACACTCTTAACTCCAATTGAAACAATGCTCCATTGGTGTTACACCTTCTCTCAAACCTCTTGCTTCCTTACTTTCCTCTTTATTCAACATAATTCCCAAGGCGAATCATTATATTCACTAATCTCCATACATACTCATTCCCTTTCCTTTCCTTCATTTCATTTCAATTATATGAAGAACTTAAACTTTCTGGCCTTTATTGTATTACTGAATGTAACTGTAAAAAACACAATCATGCTGACTATGTTACGCACACACACATACACACACACACACAAACGCACACAGTATTAGTCTGTTTTTAGGCTGCTAATAAAGACATACCCAAGACTGGGTAATTTATAAGGAAAAGAGGTTTAATTGACTCCCAGTTTAACATGACTGGGGAGGCCTCAAGAAACTCACAATTATGACAAAACAGGAAGCAAACACATCCTTCTTCACATGGCAGCAGCAAAGAGAATAGCCAAGCAAAATGGGAAAGCCACTTATAAAACCATCAGATATGGTGATAACTCACTTACTATCATGACAACAAAAGCACAGGGATAACCACGTCCATTATTCAATTACCTCCCCACTGGGTCCCTGCCAGGACACATGGGGATTATAGGAACTAAAATTCAAGATGAGATTTGGGTGGGGATGCAGCCAAACCATATTATATTTGTATGTATTTGTATACATATATATGTACATGTAAATGAATACATGTATAATATATGTGTGTGTGTGTATATATATATAAAATCACTAAATCAAAACAGCCCTTAATGCTATCACCAAACTAAACTATATGTTTAAAACCATTTATTCTTTTTAAGAAAACTCTTTTATACATGGTCTTCTCTTTAATCTGGATATAAATCTGGTTCATCATTACTCTCAGATAATGATTCTAATTTATACTAAATAAAGAAAAAATTACAGCAATTTAAAGACAATATCCACAAACTTCCACTGTTTTGTTCTTCGTTATTCTTATATATTCTACCCACTCTCCTTTATTCATAGACTAATATCTAGGAATCATAGCTCCTACTATGAAGTATATTCCTATATTCCATTCACTCTTACTTTCTTAGGAATACTTTTCCACCATATTCGCTGTTTCTTTCTCTCTTTCTGTATATACTACATAGTATATAGAAAGGATATACTATACCATTCTCTCTCTCTGTTGCAAAATCAGTTTTTATATCTCCTTCAACTTGAAACGTGATTTCTCTCAACTTAGAAACAGAACCAAATATAAAACTTTCTTGAGCCCATATTTCTTCTAGCTACCACCCTACTTTCTTTTCTGTTATAGCAAAAGCCTTTTTTATGAGTTCTCTAAATAGTCTTTAGTTTCTTCCTTCTAATTTTTTCTTAAGTCTGCTTAATTTATATCTCAAAATCCTATAGCTATAATCCAGTTGAAAGTCTTACCTATTTTTAGTCATTATTTTACTTTGTGTATTGTCAGAATTTGAGAGAATTAGTTACTGTTCTCCTGGAAATACTTTTGTCCCTTATCTTTACACTCACCTGAATTTTCTACTGTTTGGCTGCTCTTTCTTTTTATCTACCTCGTTCATTAATCTAAGATCCTTGAACTTTAATCATTGTATATCCAGGAGCACAGTCCCTGGCCTTCTCTTTTTTATCCAAATAAACTTACTGGATTAAGCTATGCTGTTTCAGAGGTTTATGCATCACTTTTACACTAATGATGTATGATCATTAGTGTATAAATTCACATCTATTTGTAGCCTAGATTCTTGTATCTCTTGTTCAATATCCAAATGTTTTGAAGTTAAAGTATATCTAAAAGAATTAATCTTCTCCCTTAAAAACTGTTCCCTACTATGTATTCATCATATCTGCTAATGGCAACTCTCTCTTTTACTTGCTTAAGCCATTTGATTTGTTCATAACCTTAAAATCCCAGCCTTCAAAATATTTCTCCTTCTCACCAGCTCCATGTCAACAGTCTGCTCTGCAGATTTTTGTGATCACATTGTAACAAGTATCTCTGCTCCTGCTCTTCCCTCTCTACAGTTCATTCTCAAAACACCAGTCAGAGATCTTTGTAATATATAAGTTAGATAAAATAAGTTCTCAGATTAAAACATTTCCATGGATTCCAGTCTCACTAAGAAATTAAAACAGGTAAAATTAAAACTTCCTACAAATCCCTACATGGTTGGCCTTCCAGGATTGTGTCTGTAGCCTCATCTCTGATACTCTCTACCTTTACATCCCCTTTCCTCTTGCTCTTCTTTCCCAGGCCAGCCATACTCACATTCAGGACAGTTGCACCTGCTCTTCCCTTTGCCTGAAATGCCAAATCTAAAGGAAATTGGAAAGCTCACTCATGATTGTTTATTTTTTATTCAGATACAATTAATATACTATACAATTCAATCAGTAAATTTGAGTATATTTAAAAAGTTTTACAATCCTCACCACTACCCAATTCCAAAATAATTTTATTGCACCCCCCAAAAATTCCTCATACCAATTTTCAGTCATGTGCCATTCCTCCCCCATACTTGTCCCATCTGCTGACAATTGTTAATCTTCCTATATATATATGGTTTTGTATATTATGCTCAGTTTACATAAATAAGATAGTACAATGTATGGTATTCTGTGGTGCAAATATATAATACTACATTTTGCTTATTCATTAGTGTTTCCACTTTTTTGCTGTTACAATAATGCTGCTATGAACATTAATGTATAGGTTTTAATGTCAATATCTGTTTTTAATTATCTTGGCTATATACCTGGAAGTGAAATTTTGAGATCATATGATAGCTCTGTGTTTTATCTTTGAGGAACTGCTAGGCTGCTTTCTAAAACAGAAATTTAAGAGGAATATACGTATATATATATATATATATATATATATATATATATATATCCTTCAACTCAATAACAAAAAGACAACTGAATTTTAAAATGAACAAAGTATTTAAATAGATATTGATCCAAAGACAATATAAAAATATTCAAAGAGTATGAAAAGATGTGAAACATTATTAATTGTTAGAAAAATATAAATCAAAACCACAATGAGATATTACTTTATACCTACTAAGACAGGTATAATAAAAATATAGACAAAATGTTGGGGTTAGTATATAGTGAAATTTTAACCCTGCCTTGCTTCCTAAGGCCTTTCCTCAAATGTTACCTTCTCAATTATAGTTTCTTGTTCACTACATAAAAATTCCATTCCTTTACACCAACCTCACTCAAAACTTGCTATCTCCAATATTATGTGTTTCTGTTTTGTTTTCCTCCTCTACTTGGTACCTATGATCATTGTGTCAGTCACGGTTATCCAGAGAAGCAGAACCAATAGAACACATACACATGCATGCACACAAGAGAAAAAACTGATGATAAGGCTTTGGCTCATACAGTTATAGGGGCTTGCAAATCTGAAATCTATAGGGCAGAAGTGGTGACTGGAAACTCTATAGAACTCGAGAATTTCTGTATTATAGTCCTGATTCACTCAATGTTAACTAATACTAAATGTTAACAATATTTTTCACATTTTTGCAATGACATCTAGAATTCTTTTGATCAAACAACTGGGAGAAAGTCCTAGTTAGTTGACATATAAAATAAACCATCACATTATTGGACATATGCTATATTTATTTTATTTTGTTTCTTGTGTCCCTGAATGGAATATAACATAAGCAACCTGAAGGCACGTGTGCACATTTATTTTGTGTATGTTGAATCCACAGGGTTTAGAATAATACCTGGCATATAGTGGGTACTCAGTAATAAGTGAATGAAAGATAAAAGAGAATGAAATGCTATTTTTACTAATCAAATATCAAAGCTTAATGTCATAGCTTACCTGTCAAAGGTGAAATGAAATGACTGCTTGCATCCACAGTATATAGGCATATAAAATTAAACATTTTGTACAAGCAATTTGACAAAATATTTAACAGAAGATTCATAGAATCAAAGCTTTAATAAAATGGTCCTGCTGTTTGTAAGTCTCCTCTAAGTAACAAGGACACAATATACAAGAATACTTTTGTTTACACAGAGTGTCAATTTGAGTGAAAATTGAAAATGAAGCAAATATTTTGACAAGTTGTGATTAGTCTACATATTTAGAAATTATATGTTATTGCAATTACATCCACAAAGCACTTCGACTTACTTTGGAAAGTGTTTGATATATGACCACCTTGTATGACACTCAAGGTGTGGCCATGTTTATAGCCTATTCTGTAGTCTTAATATGAGAGAACTGTTCAAGAAGAGGTTTTGAGGATTCTTCATTATTGGTGGTCAAGTGTAATACCACTGACTATATCTCTCTCTGCGACACCACTTTCCTCTCAAGTCAGATATGATTGAATTCTGCAAAAAATCAGGTTAATAACCTGGTTAGCCAGCCAGCTACTAACAAGGCAGCCTAACATCCCTTGAGTGTGAATGAAAGAGAAATCAGTTGGTTTCTAGAGAAAATATACAGAAACCAAGACCTAGTGTCAAAATTGTTTGCTTAGGGAGAAAAAGAAAATAATTTATGTTTGTAATAATCATGCAAATTACTCATGGTCATACATTCAACTGAAAGATATCCCAAAGGGAGTTTTGAAGTATTGCATACATATATGCGTATATATATATATATATATATATATTATGAATGAAATGAATTTGCATGAAAGCAATATATATATGTGAATCTATATATATGCTTTCATGAATTTCATATATATTTTTCATACATTATATATATACACACATTAAAAATATAACACTGCAAGCTGCCAGAAAAGAGAATAATAAGAGAAAGTCATTTCCTTGTTTGCGAAATCAAAGTTGCAACATCTGCTTGCTTCACCTGCTGAAAAGAATACTCCAGCTTGTACTTTATGGTTAACAAGGCTGAACACTTTGAAATACACTTCTCTAGTCACCCAACCTGTAAATTAAATACATCAGCAATGCAATTATTGCATTGTGCTTTATTCACAGGAATAAATCACATTTTAAAAAGCTACAATGCTAAGCAACAAAAAAGTATTATCTATGTTTTACCAATGGTGCCTGACACTTCACAATGTAAATCAGTGTTGCTGAAGTTGCAGTTAGGTTCCACAACAGCTGCAATGATGTGACCTTTGGACTACGAAGAAAACTATACTAGAAAGCAATAACATATTATAAAATTATCTCTACATAGCTTTCTTCTTTATTAGCATTTTCACACCTTTAATAGAATGGCCATATCATTTTCCATAGTTTAAAATTTTGAATTACATAGAATTTTTAAATTTAGAAAATAAAACACACAAGCAGCCAATTCTAAAATCACCCACTAGTGAGAGTCATTGTTAACAATTAAATATATATATAAAAGTACACATATACATGTATATATAAACACAAATATATATATATATACTTCTATCACAAATTGTACATGTACTATGTGTTCAATTCAGAAAACACAAAAAGAATAACGTATCTAAGATACAAAGCAAACATAGCTCCCATGCAACCATCAGAAGTCAGACTTTAACATTACTTTAGCATTGAAAATTTTCTTCAACAGGCTTTCTTTTTCTCTTTTCTCAAACAATTATTCACATTTCGAGTTCATATCTTCTTTCACTTTCTTGTTTTTTTTTTTTGAGGTGTGTTTCATCTTTTTGAAATCAATGGTCCAGCTCTCATTTATCTCATTTCTCTTCATCTTATTTAATAATTTCTATTTTTTTCCAGGTTCCTTTGGAGTTAAATTATTATTATTTACATATTGAAATATTTAGCTCTTAATGAAAATGTATAATTTCAGGGGTATAATATCTTCAAGAAAATAGCTAATGTTTCTGTTTTATGTTTGTTTTTTCTTTCTTGTTATTCCCAAATTCCAATTCCAATTTAAACACAGTTTTTAGACCATCTCTCAAGGCGGAGTTTTGAAACTTACCAGAATAGTAAAATGACCTGGTAGGGGAAAAATGACATATTAGGTATGTAACCCCTAATCTTGGATTCTGATTCAGTTGCCTTCTTTCAGGCTCAGACACACATATTTAAAACAAAACAAAACAAAACAAAAACTCTCTAAGTAGTTAAATGATACAAACAGGATTAAGAATATTCAATTTAGGAACACAAAGATAAGTCAAGATACATTCCAAATGATTTGGGAAATTAAGTCCTGAAAGTATGAACAGATTGTTACATTTTAAATTACTTCCTGACCCATGATTTATTTATATATTTGTTTTATTAATTTTTTAATTTTATTAATTGTATAAATTTACATCAGAATAAGAAATTATTCTTGTTAATTATAGAGTACACTGAAAATACAGACAAGCACTCATTGTTCCTGGAGGTGGACAATCAATTTCCTTCAAGTTCTTCATAACTAATTTTGCCAAATGTCTTTTATTTTGAGGATTTTTACCACATGATATGCCAAATGGCAAAGAAATTTCTATTTCTCTTTTTCTTATACTAGTTTTTGTAGGATAAATTTTGTATTGGTTTAGAAATAAGAAGGAGAGAAATCAATGGCCAACTAAAAACTCAGCACCTATTCAACGGAGCAGCTAGTTTTACCCTATATGAGCCTGCAATTTTATTTTCATGAAAATAAAGATGCTAGGACTATGCACTCAGAGATTGTATTAGTAGGTCTGGGTTAAAATCCTGATATTAATTTGTCCTTCCTTTCTTAAAAGCTCAAATAGTGATTCTCATGTGTATCCAAAGAAAAGAGTCTAAATTACTAAGGATTAAACACCAGATTTAGTATGAGTAATTCAAACCACAAATTTCAATTATAGTAAGTGAGCTTGGACGCAAGGACAACTATCTTCTTTTCTTTTTATGAGGTATATAAGATTGCTTTCTTTCAATTGGTAAAATATGTGAATGTACCATCTGCAGATATTGAAATGATTTCCATTGTTTATAGATTCCACGTTAACTTTAATCGTTATATAATTGCTGTTTTCCAAAATGTGTCAAAGACCATGAGGAATTGGCAATTTGTCTTGCATTTTCTAGTTCTTAATATTTGTCTTCCTATTATTAATGGTATTAGTTTGCTTTTGAAAATTTTTAAGTAGTCAGTATTTTAGTTGAAAATCGAGAGGTGATTTCATAATTTTTTTTTTTTTGGCTGTAAAGTTTGAAGAGTTTTTTTCTAGTAATACAATACATGTTTTAAAAGTCATATCAACATTATATAATAAGATCCTGAACAAATACTCATTCAAAATATAGTATCAATTGTCTTTCAGGATGAAACTGAATATTCTCTGGTCCTCTTTATTATTATTATTATTATTTTAGACAGAGTCTTGCTCTATCACCAGGCTGGAGTGCAGTGGTGTGATCTTGGCTCACTGCAGACTGCAACCTCCGACTCCCTGGTTCAAGCGATTCTCCTGCCTCAGCCTCCTGAGTAGCTGGGATGACAAGACACCACCACACCCAGCTAATTTTTGTATTTTTAGTAGGGATGGGGTTTCACCATATTGGTCAGGATGGTCTCAATCTCCTGATCTCATGATCCACCAACCTCAGCCTCCAAAAGTTGGTCCCCTTTTCTTTAAAGTACATAGGTCTACTATACTATAGTGTTCGTCCTTTCCGGATGTGGTAATTAAATACTGTGACTACTCTTACCTTACATTTGAAATTTTACTCAGAAATTTTGAATATTTGTCTTTCTATGTAAATTATCCTTTGGAACATGATTTATCATGAACCTAGTCCAAAAGACAGTTTTGGTTTCTATTTAACTTGTAATTGCTGAAATTATATCTATCAGGTTTAATAAGTTGGAGAGTTAACATAATTTTGAGACTGCACAATGCAGAGATAATAATCTACTGTGAGCAAAACCGAAGTAAAAGTTATAATATCAAAAACAATATATTCTTTATGCCATGTACATGAGATCAATTATAACTCCTCCTAACACAAATACACAGCATCAATGAATATTAGATAATACATAGAAAAGAATAACAGATATTCATGAATGCACACACAAACATAATTATTGCAGCACCCCCAAAGTAATTATACTTCCCACATTATTATAAACATAACGTTTGTAATTATATTATATTTTAAGTATAATTATAAGTAATATAATTATATTTTAAGTATAATATTTGAGTATAATTGTATTTTAAGTAATATTTACTGTGAAATTGACCATTTTTCTATGTAATATATAAACACACTCTGCCAGCTAGCTTCATTAAATCACTTCATTCTTTAGTACTCTATGTCTTTCAGATAATAAAATAAAATAACTTCCTGAAGTCCTCAGAATGGATTTTTAGTAAAAGAAATGGTAGGATATATTGATGATCTTAGGTTCAGCCACTGAAAAGCTTTGTCAGGCTGTAAAACTGGAATATCTTATCTGTTTCATGAGATAAAAAGTAAGGATGTCTACACTGAAATAAATAAATTATTTTAGGGGAAAATCTTTGAACTCTACACTAAAAATAATGAAATAATCACAATATTGTTTTTTTACTAATTTAATAAAAACATTTTATCAAATAGAGTAAAAAATATCAAAGACCTATAGCAATGTATTTTTCTATTATCTTCCCACTCAATCTTTTCTCCAACCTGCATTATCTTCTTTTCTTATCCTTTTTAAAATGGTTCAGTGAATATAGTACTTGTCAAAGGCAGTAGACTTGACGATTGAAAAGACTCAAGTGTTCATCCCTTTCGTTAGGATTAGGTGAGTGTGAAGAGGAGTTCAGCTTTTTATGGTTTTTCATCCCATTCTACTAGGTACAGACTGAAGGACCAAAAAAAATAAATAAATCAGTTTTATTTTGCCCTTACTGATTCTTTCAGTCTTTCAATCAAATATGTCATCCATTCTTGATTTAAATTTTACACAAAACTCTTTGATAGCATATGGATTTTTTATTTTATTACTAACAAGAATGATAATAGGAAAGTTAGATACACATTGCTGACTAAGCATTATATTACTAATAATACTTTTTCCAAAATAAATGATTATTGGAGTAAAGTTTAACACCTGAATTCATGAGAACTAACTAGTTGTACAATATGTGAGCACATGGATACGTAAGGTGTGAACATATACATACATTTGCATACATGTATGTATGACATATTTACAAATATAGAAAGATGATGCAAAATAAATATGGGGCTGGATTTAATCCACCTTCAGATACACACTACTGTAGAGCAATATATTATTCAAATATATGGGAATTCATTTGTGACTGATTGAAAGCCTTCAATTTTAGTTTTCCATGGCCCATACACAGATGCCCATGTGATTATTAATAAACAAAGGGCTGTTTTGCTTTATACCATGTGACATAGTCGAAACTGATGGCTTAGAATTAATGGTACAGACTCTCTCACAAATTGTTGTTGATAAAACAACAATCAGGTAGTGTATTATTCCATTCTCACACTGCTATGAAGAAATACCTGAGACTGGGTAATTTATAAAAGAAAGAGGTTTAATTGACTCACAATTCTACATGACTTGGGAGGCCTCAGGAAACTTACAATTATAGTGAAAGGAGAAGCAAACGTGTCCTTCTTCACCTGGCAGCAGCAAGGAGAAGTGCTGAGCAAAGTGCGGAAAGGCACTTATAAAACCATCAGATCTTGTGAGAACTCACTCACTAGTACCAGAACAGCAGGAGGGAAATTGCCCTCATAATCCAATTATCTCCACCTGGTCCCACCCTTGACAGGTGGGGATTGTTACAATTCAAGGGAGATTTGGGTGGAGACACAGAGCCAAACCACATCAGGCAGACTCTTGTGGCTTCCAGAGAAAATTATTCTTATCACACTTCCACTAGGTAGCATAGTAAGGGAATAAATGATGCCTTTTATAAAAACAAAAACAGATGCTATCAACAAGAAAATAAAAACGAAAATCAGCTAAATAGCAGAAAGGATTTTCATATAGAGATAAATTATTTTATCAGATACCAGAAGAGTAATAACAAATAGGTCATATGATATTTTTCCCATTCCATTTTGTCAAGCACTGTGAAATGTCTGAGATTTAATACTACTTGCAAGCTAGCAAGTTAATCTATTCTTAGGATGCAGACAAATGACAGAGACTGCTTGACGGTCAGAGACAAAGAACTCTTACTTATAGTAACAGCAGTAACTGGAAGAGCAGAAGTGGGACCAAGCAAATGAAACCGGAATAAAATAAAAGTCACAAAATGAGGCAGCATTAAGATGGTCAGAGTTGTAAGTAATTGGTGCTCAATTCTGGAATCCTCATAGAAGAATGTAAAATGCCTTTCAGAAAAGTCTCTCTGAGATTTGAAAGAGAGAAGCATTTAGTTGCTGGTTCCCATTCCCCATTGTTTGAGGTTTTCCCTTGTGGATATTAATGCCCCTGAACTTGTGGCTCCTGCTGGCATCCCTACAGAGCACCGAAAAGCCCTAAGGTACTGAAAGTGAAAGATTCGTGGACTGTGTATCTCTTCAGCGGAGATACTGTTAGTGTGAAGCGAGCCAAAGCCCACCCTGAAGTGTTACTGCTGCCCTTGCTCTGGCTGCTGGTGTTACAGGTGATGGCAAGCAGTATCAGGCAGTACAAAAAGGCCTCCTAATACATATACACATACAATGAATACATATACATTATACACAAATAGGAAAATTCATGAAAGAATATTTACAAAATTTTTAACAAATTATTTCTGTGATGTAGAGTGACATTGGATAAGTGGGTATATCTGTTTTCTTGGGCTGCAGTAACAAAGTGCCACAAACTGGGTGGCTGGAAGTAATAGAAATTTATTTTCTTACGGTTTAGGAGGCTAGAATTCCCAAATCAAAGTGTGTTAAGGGTCATTCTCTCTTTGAAGCCTGCAGAGGATTCTCCTTCCTTTCCTCCTGCAGCTTCTGGTAACCATTTCTTGCCTTGTAACCGCATATCTTCAGTCTTGGCCTCCATCTTCTCATGTGACTCTGTGACTCTGTCTTCACATGGCCAGTTTCTCTTTGTTCTCCTCCCCTCCCCTTATAAGGAAACCTAGCATAATTGGATTAAGTGCCCACCTTATTCCAGTAGGTCTCAATCTAACTAATTACTTTTGCAAAGACCCTATTTCCAAATTAAGTTCACATTCTGAGGTACTGGGGATTAGGATTGTAACGTATCTTTTTTTGGTGGGACCCCATTTAACAGATAAGAGTGAGCAAAGGAGAGATTCCTTTTTCTGAATCTATAGTTTTCTGAAATGTCTGCAAAGAATATTATGGAAGGCATTGTAGTTTGTTCCATTCTTACACCCATTTTTTTTTTTACATGTCTATGAATGTTATAGGTAAAATACTCTGACTTAATTTTGCTGCTAACAGTGGCCCTGTGACACAGGCCTGGCCAATAGAAATAGATAAAATGAACCTTCTACCCCTTTCTTTTTTCTCTTTTGAAAGAAAACAGGATGTATTAGTCCATTTTCATACTGATATAAAGAACTACCTGAGACTGGATAATTTATAAAGAAAAAAAGTTTAATTAACTCACAGTTTCACAGGTTTAACAAGTGGCATGACTGAGAGGCTTCAGGAAACTTATAATCATGGTGGAAACTGAAGGGGAAGCAAGCACATCTTATCATGGCAGAGGAGGAGAGAGACAGAGAACTTGGGGAGGCACCACACAATTTAAAATCATCAGATCTCATGAGAATTCTCTCACGACATCACTAGGGCTATGGTGCTAAACAATTAGAAACGACCCTGATGATCTAATCACCTCTCACCAGGCCCCCCACCTTCAACACATGGGGATTACAATTAAAGATGGATTAAAGATTTAAACATAAGACCTAACATTATAAAAACCCTACAAGAAAGCCTAAGCAATACCATTCAGGACATAGGCATAGGCAAGGACTTCATGACTAAAACACCAAAAACAATGGCAACAAAAGCCAAAATAGACAAATGGGATCTAATTAAACTTAAGAGCTTCTGCACAGCAAAAGAAACTATCATTAGAGTGAGGTGGCAACTAACAGAATGGGAAAAAATTTTTGCGATCTACCCATCTGACAAAGGGCTAATATCCAGAATCTACAAAGAACTTAAACAAATTTACAAGAACAAAACAAACCCATCAAAAAGTGGGTGAAGGATATGAACAGACACTTTTCAAAAGATGACATTTATGCAGCCAACAAACATATGAAAAAAACTCATCATCACTGGTCATTAGAGAAATGCAAATCAAAACCACATTGAGATACCATCTCACACCAGTTAGAATGGTGATCTTTAAAAAAATCAGGAGACAACAGATGCTAGAGAGGATGTGGAGAAATAGAAATGCTTTTACACTGTTGGTGGGAGTGTAAATTCGTTCAACCATTGTGGAAGACCGTGTGGCGATTCCTCAAGGGTCTAGAAATAGAAATACCATTTGACCTAGCAATCCCATAACTTGGTGTATACCCAAAGGATTATAAAACATTCAGTTTTAAGGATACATGAACATGTATGTTTATTGTGGCACTGTTTACAATAGCAAAGGCTTGGAACCAACCCAAATGCCTATCAATGATAGACTGGATAAAGAAAATGTGGCACATATACACCATGGAATACTAGGAAGCCATAAAAAAGGATGAGTTCATGTCCTTTGCAGGGACGTGGATGAAGCTGGAAACCAACATTCTCAGCAAACTGACACAAGAACAGAAAATTGAACACTACATGTTCTCACTCATAAATGGTTGTTGAACAATGAGAACACATGGACACAGGGAGGGGAACATCACACACTGGGGCCTGTTGTGGGGGAGAGGGGGCTAGGGGAGGCATAGTAGGGGGTGGGTGGATTGGGGAGGGCTAACCTTAGGAGAAATACCTAATGTAGATGACAGGGGGATAGATGCAGCAAACCACCATGGCATATGTATACCTATGTAACAAACCTGCACAATCTGCACATGTACCCCAGAACTTAAAGTATAAAAATAAATAAATAAATAAATAAAATACATAAATGAAGTATCCTCTTTAATTATTTCAGCACTTGTCACTGCTGTTCATACTTTCTGATTATCTAAACACAAAAATGTTTAATTTGCACTAAGTTAATTTTCCCCAAGTGGTGGTTTGTAATATCATAAATGAAATAATACTGGTGAAATTATCTATTTACAGAAACATTCTATTTTATTAAAATTATGTAATGTATCTCTTTAAAAATCTGTCCACACCTGAAAATGCCTTAATTTTAGCTGGATAATCCTCTTTAGAGAGATCCTTCTTTAGAGTCCCTCTTTTGGAAGATCTCTGATATTGAGCAATCTTGTAGATTCATAACTTCATAAATCTTGTATGTTTCCCACATTTCCTACTGTTGATCTCCTGTAAGAAGACCAAATGATATTATCAAAAATAACATTGTGATTATACATATATGTATAGAAATCAATGTGTGTGTGTGTATGTGTGTAATGAAACAATTATCCACATAGGCCTAATCTTTTCCAAATACAATATATAAAGCAGGCACAGGAAATTTTTGTAAAAATTTGATCCTAGAAATCTATCATTGATGGTTTTCTAAAAATGCCATTCAAATATGAATTAACTAAAGTCCATTCTGATCCAGTATTATGTTCTGAATGTGTCCTCCAAATTTCATGTGTTAAAAACGTAATGGCTAATGTGATCATATTAATAGCTTGGGCCTCTAGGAGATTAATAAGCCCTGAGAGATGGGATCAGAGTCCTTATAAAATGATTGGAGGGAGTAGGTTCACACTTTTCTATCTGTTCTATCATCTTATTATATCATTTAAAGAAATAATGTTAGAGAAAGCTATAAAGTTTTCAGCTAATATATGCTGTTGAAGTACTAATGGCATTACTCACTATCTTTCTACTATAACAGATGAAGAGAGATTTAGTTCTCTTAAAGCAACTATTCAATTAAAAATATGACACAGTCTGGAGGGACTGCATTCCTAACCATGAATGGTCTGAAAAGGTGAAGATGCTATCAATAGTAAATAGCAAATTTATTTCCTAGAATCACCAGAAGTTGTAAGCTGTTTTTATACCTTCCAGCTATTTTATATACATTTTAAGTTAGGCCAAACAAATTTGTCTACTATTTATTAATAGCCTAAACTTATTTTCAGTAGCAAAGTCCCCAAGTAGAAAAAAAATTATTTATTATTATTTTATCAAAACCATTTTGGAACTCTATATATGACAATTAAAAACATATCTTATACATTTCATAGTCTATGGATGTCAATGTATCATTTTAAACATAAAAAATACAACCTGAACTGGAAGTAATGTTTGAATAGGAATAATTTGGTCATATTAGGTTGTCTCTGAGTCTCTGGCGGTTATTATCTTTCTGCTAAGAACTCCTTCTGGATAGCCTGGCTTCCTGATAAAACACCCTGTGCTCTGTCAGTATCTCTGGTTTCTAACTCTGAGAGAAATTTCCTCTCTTTGTATACAAAATATTTTCTCCTTTATTTTAAAAATGATATTGAATGCACGTAAAGGAAAATAAGGTCTGGATAATAAATATTTGAGCTTGCTAACAGATCTTGACTCTTGAGAAGGCAAAGATGGTTTGGTTTGCAGAATCAAGCACCAAATCTGGAGACACAAAATCAGAAGAAAGTAATGAAAATTTCAATTATATAACTCATCTTTTTGAGAATGACATATATAAGATTATAAGACTATGTACCTAAATAAATATGCTTTTCTGCCTTAATACTCATATTTCTCCTTTAAAAACCGAGAATTGAAACAGCCTTGGAGTTTTCAAATATTTTTAACATTTATGACATTTTCACTAGTTTCAGTGAATTCCAAATACATTAAAAAACGTAAAGAAATGAAGTCAATGTAAAACCTAAGGAAAATTTGATAGTACTATTTCTTATATTTAAATGAGTATATGATTTTTATTATTGTTCTAAAAATCACCTCAAACTTCGTGGCTTAAAACAACACTGGTTTGTTGTTCTTTGTTTAATCTTGCAGTTCTGTAGATTAGAAATCTTACTTGGCTATAAAGTCAAGGTATCGAGGGGGTCATGTTTTCTTCTAGCATCTCTAAGGGAGAATCAGTTTTCTTTGCGTGTTCCAGCCTCCAGTGGTTGCCTATTTTCCCGGGCCCGTGACTGACCCCTTCCGTCCATCTTCTGCACCAGCAACAGCTGAGCCAGTCTCCACGGCATCTTTCTATCCTCTTATTCTGCGGTTTTGTTTTTTCAGTTTTTAAAGACCATCATGATTAAACTAGGCCCATTCGGATAATCTAGAATAATCTCCTTATTTCAATGTCGTTAGTTTATTAACAACCTTAATTCCATCTGCAACTCTAATTCCACTTCATCATGCAAAGTAACACATTCACGGGTTCCAGGGATTAAGTCATGAACAGCTTTGAGGATTCATTATTCTGTCTATCATAACGGATGTTTAAAATCAAGACTAAAGCAATCTATGAATTGTGTCTGCAGTCTGGATTCAGTATTTTTTTGAGAGGTAGGAATTCCATTTCTGGCTCTTCATATAATTTACACAAACACATTCATAGCCATTTTTGAAATTTATTTTACAAAAACCATTTCAATGCTGTTTCTATTAGCCAAACTGTATGTCTGCAATATCGTCAGAAAAATGCTGCTATTCTTCCAAGCTTAGTAATTAGATTTTCTGGTCAACTTTTGAAATAAATTATTTTATACAAATCTATTATTTAACAATTATCTAAATTTTTAAAACTATGCAAGAGTGTGACTACATATAATGCAAATAGTAATAAAAGATGCTTTACTCCAGTTTTAAAAAGAAACCTGTTGGGTGTAATGTCAGTAGATATTAGGCATGTCAAGTTTTTTTTGGAAGTCTGGCAAATAAAATGCACTTCTTTCCACTTTTATTTATTATATTGTCATGCTAAAAATATATACCACAAATTCTAAAAAAATACAATATATACTAGAGCAAGAAATTAAAATAAATTGATCATCTTCTACCCTTGAGATTTTTCATGTGCTGAAAAAACCATGGAATATTATGCAGCCATCAAAAACGATGAGTTCGTGTCCTTTGTAGGGACATGGATGAACCTGGAAACCATCATTCTCAGCAAACTGACACAAGAACAGAAAATCAAACACCGCATGTTCTCACTCATAGGCGGGTGTTGAACAATGGGAACACATGGACACAGGGAGGGGAGTATCACACACTGGGGTCTGGCGGGGGGGAAAAGGGGAGGGATAGCATGGGGAGAAAGGCCAGATATAGGTGATGGGGAGGAAGGCAGCAAATCACACTGCCATGTGTGTACCTATGCAACAATCTTCCATGTTCTTCACATGTACCCCCAAACCTAAAATGCAATAAAAAAAATAAAAATTAAAAATTAAAAGAAAAAGAAAAATAAAAAAAAAAAATCTAAATATTTTATAGTATACATTTATATGATGGAGGAAGGAAATTGAGTCATAAGAAGACAGCAGGTGACTATTTCTATTAGAGGTATACTAAATTCATTTCTTTTTAATCTTTAAGGTATATTTTATCTATTTTATGCTTTGATATTTTAACTATAGACTAAAATTGTGTGCTAATATAATATTAGACATCCACTGCCCATTTATAAACAGTTTTCATACGAGGAAGTAGAACTATTTGGGTCACATTATTTGTTTTCTTATCAGCCATATTTCACTTATAAGGCAATGTCTCAAGCAGCAGAAAAAAAATGTATTTTGCTAAAGATTTTGTAGACATTTCAGATAAAAGTTGCTTTTTCTCTTTTAGGAGAATTTAGTTTCTGGAAAACAAAACAGACGTCAATGTCCAGAAAAAAAAATGCAGCGCAAAACAAAACTCCATCCCTACAACCAAGGTTTTAATTATAGGGTTTTTGTTTGTTTGTTTGAGTTTCTAAGCAGCCACCGGAAGCCAGTGATTGTTTAAAATTCACTGAGAAGCTAGTCACAGATATCAATGCTGGAGAGTCCAAATTTTTTAGTAGAAATATGTGAGGTACAATTGGTTAGTTTTTGGTATACAATTATATTTTTCTGACAAAGTAAATAATAAAAAATGGCAAGACATACAAAGTTAGTATTTCTTTAAAGAGAATTTTGTGCATATATTACTTAAAATGTTTATTTTCTGTTAAATACTTATTTTAATAGTTTAAATACAATCACGTAATGTCTATTAATATTAGAAATTTTGTTTCATGTGAAAGCCTTATCACAGATGAAATGTAATTAGTATTAAGTGACTGTGTAAGCCCTAAATTTTATATCACAATTGCTTATTAAAATAGATATAATGTCTTTTAAACTCTAGAGGCAGAGTTATACTCATATATCCATGGACATAGTTTAACTTTGCAGATAGTTAACAGTAGTGACTAGAAGATATTATCATCTTCATGATCATCGCTGTCTCTTAGTGGTGCTTTCCAGTGAACTTAGAAATGTTGACTAAATCTCTGAAAGATATCACAAATTTGTGCATATTTTAAAAGGTGTCGACAGAGACACATACAAAGTGATTAGTTTTTAAATTTTGCTATCTGACTTACAGAAGTAATTCTCCTTCTTCCTATAATTACATACATAACTTTGCAACAAAGTTACCTGGTAAAGAAAACAGAAAAGGTGTGTTTTTCTGTCCTAAGAGAAGATAAATCTTTTAAAATGTGTTTGTAAAATATTTAGACCTCCAGTTCTTTTAGTTCCTTGAGCTATTGAAAGTTTAATCATGTCAGAACAAGTAATTGCTTCTGTGTGATTATATAACCAATTGTTTCCTTCAGTATTTTGTTTTAGCATGTATACTGATTTATCTGGATATGTCTCACAATGATGAATTACAAAGAGGGTGAGTTCTCCTTGCCGGATGCTGAAAGGCATCACAGTATGTATATGTTGTGGCATATGCCACCTGGCTCTGCTGTCTTGGAGCATTTTGAGAAGGCTTATGTAGTCAGATGTTTAGGCACATGTTCTGATTACAGAATCACAAAATAGATAGTGACTTTAAAATTATTCCCCTAAAAAACACACACATGTACACACACACACACACACACACACAAAAACAGTTTCTTCTCGTTATTATAAATAATGAAAACAACCAGGTGGCTCACATATTTTAGAAATACAAGAATATCAATTTTACATTTACATGCCAAAAAAAAGTAGGTGACTATCTTGTTTGCATTAAGATTTCTCTACTTTTGTTCAAAGAAATAACTGATGGAAACATAAGTAAATATGCCAGTACTTGATAATAAATTAAGACCCAAATAATGCATATACAAAGTTTGTTTATCCTGTTCCAAATGTACCAATATCACTGGTTTATGTCTTGTTATTTTCTAAATTGTCTTTCTTCTCCCAATGATTAATTAGGAATAAAAATATACCTATGTGACAGCCATATGGAATTATTTTTTAGAGTATTTTATTTTATTGAAATGCAAATATAGAGTTTAAATAATAGGGGAGAATAGTTATTAAATTGTTTTTGATCTACTCTTTCTTTGCTGCCTCCTTTTATAAAACAAAATGAACACTTAAGTAAAATACCCAATTGCTCTAACAAGCTAAGGGTAGCAGGACAGATTCTGGCTGGAATCAAATGGTTTTTCAGGGTCTGTGTGTATATTATAGTCTTAGTAAAGGTTGGTTCAGGCTATGGGCTACAGCTGAGCTTCCAGAACAGTGTTAGGATGAGCAGGCTGATAAAGTATAAAGGTTGACCTGGACCTTTATGGGAATACACAAAGCAAAATGAAGCAAAGCTGTCTTTTGTTTGAAAATAATTATAGGCAGATTTTTTAACCTTCCACAATTTAAAGAGATGGGTAATTTTAGAAGATGATAAGATTCCTAAATTAATTCAGTCTATATAATTTATGACAAAAAATTCTACTTAAATAAGCATATGTAAATAGCACATATTTTACTTCTGTAACCATTGTATAATATTAAGTATGTCAGTTTGCTTGCCTCACATAAGCAAGCAGTCATCAAATGCTTATTGAAACCATGTGACTTACAGTAAAGACTTTGTTCCTTATTATGCTTCATCTACATTTATAACACATTTTTCCCTGTTTTTAAAGGGAAGCTTACTGATCAATCTAAATTAATTTGACAATAAAGCGCACAGAATAGCAAAGCCATACACATAGATCCTTTGATTAAATTTCTGTTAATTATTTTGGTTACTATTGGTTACTTCCCATAGAAGGAGGTATTTCTGGAAAGTTCAATTTTATAATTGATAAAACTGAAAAATTTTCATTTTTATGCAGGAATAACTAATAATTGACAACCTAGTAATTATATCCCAGTTATGACTTGTGTTATGTTTGTTCCCACTGCCAACTGTGACAGAGATATTTAGAAATATTCCATGGTTATTAAACTATTTGTTAATTATATAAAATCATATTTAAAAACTCAGATATTTTCGGATGTCATTACTTAAATAAAATTCTTATAATTGATTTTTTTAAAGTTACTTGCTTAACACTTTTTGTCTTCATCATCCTTGAGAGTTTTGTATTTTGCATTCCATCTTTACACATGAATGTTTATAAATGGTAATTTATACTGGATGATTATAATCAAGAAATATTTAAAAGATAGTTTTATTCGAAGGCTAAAGAATTTATTCAGGGAGAACTCAAGGCAGCAAATTAACTGTTTTGTTTGTTGGTTTGTTTGTTTTGAGATGGAGTTTTGCTCTTGTTGCCCAGGCTGGAGTGCACTGGTGAAATCTCAGCTCACTGCAACCTCTGCCTCCTGGGTTCAAGTGATTCTCTGGCCTCAGCCTCCCAAATAGCTGGGATTACAGGCATGCACCATCACACCTGGTTAATTTTGTATTTTTAGTAGAGACTGGCTTTCACTATGTTGATCAGGCTGGTCTTAAACTCCTTAACTCAGGTAATCCACCCGCCTTGGCCTCCCAAAGCACTGGGACTAGAGGCATGAGCCACTGCACCCAGCCACAAATTCACACGTTTTAAATTTTCTTCTTTCTTTTGAGAATTTCTAGGGGACCTGCTCCTCTTTTAATATTCTCAGAATCTTTAGGACTCATTTTCCTCCTTGGTCCATTCCCATTCAATACAATCCAGAGCAACAGGTAAAACCAGATAAATCCACCAATGCTCATGTTTAACACTATAGACATTTCAACTGGGTTAAATATTAAACATTAAAAAAGATAATGACCTAGTCAAAGAAAAGTGAGAAGTAATCTCATGTCTTTAGAAGTAGACTTTGTTTTATGAAAATTGTAGTTATTTTAATATAATAATGATTCAAAACCCAAATCAAAATTAAAGCAACCAAATGTTATTTCATATAGATTGAGAGATAGAGACAAACAAACTTTACTGTATAATGGCTTAAGTATATATTTTCAAGTCATTTCTTGAAGAAACTGATAAAGTTTATAATAAAGATTGTGAAGTGAGTTATGTTTAAATTTTTTTATGTGTTTCTATGGCATTGAGAATTCAGTTTTTCTATAAAGGTTTTTGATAATACAAAATTTAATGTCAAAATTAATCATATTATTACAAAATAAACTTACGAATAACATTCTTAGCTTTCTTAAACTTTTAATAAATTTGACAGCCACATCAACAGTAAGATATAAATTAATCTTCCATGTTTCAGGCTTTATTAGTGGTCATGTAAACCATCATACTTAATTTCCTCTCCTGTCTCTTCTTAAGCTCTGCAGAATATCCCTACCATCCACCTGGCTTTGTAATGTTTTTACTTTTTATCCACACTCATCAAGTTTACTATAAAATAATTTATATTTTTAATGTTTTATAAATATATATATACACACACACACATACATACATACATACATACACACACATACAGTCAGGTACCATGTAATGTTTCAATCAATGAACGACCACACATATGACTATAGTTCCATAAGATTATAATACCATATTTTTACTGTACCTTTTCTATGTTTAGATACACAAATACCATTGCGTTACAATTGCCTGCAGTATTCAGTACAGTAACATGCTGTACAGGTTTGTAGTGGAGGAGCAACAGGCAGTACCACATAGTTTATGTGTATGGTAGGCTATACTATCTAGGTTTGTATTAGGTACACTCTAGGATGTTAGCACAATGACAAAATATCCTAATGACACATTTCTTAGAATTATTGCCATTGTTAAACAACACATGACTGTATGTATATATGCATATAAATATGTTGAATGAATTTATTGCTAGTATAAGCTACAATCCTCTTTCTCAGGTAGCTTATTATCTTTAAGACAAATATAAAAACTGAAAAGAGAAAAAAGAAAGAAGACCTTTATTGTTTTCCAACTGCATCATTTAGTATTTGTACATCTTTGGTTTCTGGCTTATTTCTAAACCTTTGGTAATCCATATTTATACTCATATGTTAGCGTAAATTTATATGAAAATTTCACATAGAATAATATAACGTAGGCATCAATTCTTTTTAAGACAATAAGCCTCAGAAGTGTTTTTATATTTGCATTTACACTGGAACAGTTCTACCCAACACACTTTGTTTACCTGTTTGTCGGGAGAAACACATAAACACTGGAACCAAAGGATACAATCTGTGTGATAGCTCCACTATCAGCATAATGAGGGCCAGATTAGTTGAATACTGTGAGCTACTATTTCTTCATCTGTGGAGCTGAAATTAATGAGGTGGAAGACAGTATAAATTTTCAAAGTCTCGGAGCCAGTAAGGTGGCTGGGGTCAGACTATATTGTAATTCAAAACAAATTCTGGTTTACAGTGATATTTTATTATCCCTTTCTGGAGGCATAGAATAATGTTTTCTCTTCATTGGCCAAACTTACTCTCTGTGAACCTGCTCATTTGTAAAAATAAGAAATATAATGTGTTCTTATGGAATTTTTAATATATCCATAACAGAAGATATTTAAGAAGACAAAAAAAAAATGTTATCATGGCTAGAGAAGTCCCAGTATGCTACAGGGACTCAATGAAAGAATTTCAGTCTTGACATTTTTCTGAATATCAGACTAAGATTAAAGAAGGAAAATGTTCAAAAGAAATTTTCTCTGAAATAAACATTAGTATTGTGGTGCCATTTAAAATATCACTCTGATATCTCAACAATTTTTATTAAGTGATTTCTACATAAGACATGGTTCATTTTTGTTACCTATGTAAATCTCTTCTTAATCTAAACTCCTTTAGTTCTTCTATTTTTGGTCAGTTTTCACAGCCTTAAATATTCCTAGATTTGCTCCTGCAGTTTCTTAGTACATTCTACAATATTTCCATGTACATTTGCAATTTTGTTTACCACAGCCTTTGATTTGGAAACTATCCCTTAACCTCAGCTGTAGAATTGTGCATGTGTTGGAAATTTATTCAAAGTGAGTAGAAAATGACGTGTCCAGCAAATACACTTTGGATGCCTTGGCTCTCTAACATCTTTTAGACCAGGTGTCACAAAACCTCCTATGTTCTTGTAAGTCACATCTGCTTTAAACTCTACTTCTTAAATGTAGCCTCCTTTTTACATAGTTATTCATTAATAAATTTAAAATTCCATATTGTTATAGTTAAGCAAGTGAGACCTGGATTTTGACATAGTTTTCAAATTGACCTCCATCAAATTATTTGTCACATTTTGAACAACTTTTTAAACTCTTCTATAATGTTTTCATGTATAAAATGAGAAAACAATAGTAGCTTACTACTAATTAGAATTAGTTTTAATTATTTTTTTTAAACTTTTGTGGGTACATAGTAGGTATATATATTTTTGGGGTGCATGACGTGTTTTGATACAAGCATACAATGTGAAATAATTATAGCATAGAGAATGGGGTTTCCATTCCCTCAAGTATTTATCCTTTGTGTTGTAAACAATTCAATTACACTCTTTTAGTTATTTTATAATATTACTGACGACAGCAACTCTGTTGTGCAATAAAATACTATGTCTTATTCATCCTTTCTAACAATTTTTTGTACCCATTAACACATCCCCCACTTTTCCTGCAACACCCCACTACCCTTCCCAACTTCTGGTAACCATATTTCTACCCTCTATGTCCATGAGATCAATAGTCTTGATTTTTAAATTTCACAGTTAAGTGAGAACATGCAGTGTTTATCTTTCTGTTCCGCTTATTTCACTTAGCATGATTCCCAGTTCCAGCCATGTTGTTGCAAGTGACAGAATCTAATTCTTTTTTATGGTTGAATAGTACTTTTCGTCTACATGTGTGTTATTTTTCTTTATCCATTCTTTTATTCATGAACACAGGTTGCTTCTAAATCTTAGATATTATGAACAGCGCTTCAACAAACGTGGGAGTTCAACTATCTCTTCAATACATTAATTTTCTTTCTTTAGGGTATACACCTAGCAGTGGGATTGCTGGCTAATATGATAGCTCCATTTTTAGTTTTTTGAGGAACCTCCAGACTGTTCTCCATAGAATGTACTAAATTACATTCCCAACAACAGCGTACTAGGGTATCCTTCTCTACATCCTCAACAGCATTTGTTACTGCCTGTCTTTCGGATATAAGCCATTTAAACTAGGGTGAGATGATATCTCATTGCATTTCTCTGATTATGAATGATGTTGAGTACCTTTCCGTATTTCTGTTTGTTGTTTGTGTGTGTTCTTATAAGAAATGTCTATAAATTTTTACTCATCATTTTTATTGGATTATTAGTTTTTTTCTGTAGAATTGTTTGAGCTCCTTATATATTCTGGTTAATTCCTTGTCACATATGTAGTTTGAACATATTTTGTCCCTTTCTGTGGGTTGTCTCTTGACTTTGCTGATCGTATCTTTTGCTGTGCAGAAGCTTTTTAACTTGAAGTGATTCCACTTGTTTATTTTTGCTTTGGTTGCCTGTATGTGTGTGGTATTACTAAAGAAAATTTTTGCCCAGACCAGTATCCTAGAGAGTTTCCCCAATGTTTTCTTGTAATAATTTTATGACTTTGGTCATACATTTAAGTGTTTAATCCATTTTGATTTGATTTTTGTGTATAGTGAGAGATGGGGGGCTAGTTTCATTCTTCTGCAAATGGATATCCAGTTTTCCCAGCATCATTTATCAAGAGACAACATTTTCCCCAGTGTATGTTCTTGGCGCCTTTGTCAAAAATGACTTCACTGTAAAAGTGTGGGTTCGTTTCTGGGTTCTCTATTTTGTTACCTTGCTCTATGTGTCTATTTTTATGCCAGTACCATGCTGTTTTGGTTACTATAGCTCAGCAGCATAGAGTCAGATAATGTGAGTCCTCTAGTTTTTTCTTTCTGCTTAGGATACAGTTGGCTATCCTGGGTAATTTGTTGTTCCATATAAATTTTGGAATTTTATTCCATTTTTGTGAAGAATGTCATTGATATTTTGATAGAGGTTACATTAAATCTCTAGATTGCTTGTGGTAGCATGGACATCTTAACAATATTTATTCTTTTAATCCATAAATATGGAATTTGTTTCTATTTTGTGGTGTCCTCTTCAATTACTTTCATCAGTGTTTTTATAGATTTCATTGTAGAGATATTTCACTTCTTTGGATAATTCTTAGGATTTAATTTTGTGCCTGGCTATTGTAAATAAAATCATGCATTTATTTCTTTTTCAGATTTCTGGCTGTTAACATACAACAATGCTACTGATTTTTGTGTATTGATTTTGTATGCTGTAACTTTACTGAATTTGTTTATTCAGTTCTGGTAGTTTTTTAGTTGAGTCTCCAGGCTTTTCAAAATATGCAATCATATCATCTGCAAAAAAGGATAAATTGACTTCTTTCTTCCCAATTTGGATGCTCTTTATTTCTTTTTGTCTGATCGAGCTAGGACTTCCAGTACTATGTTGAATAGCAGTGGTGACATTGGACATCCTGGTTGTGTTTCAGATCTTAGAGGAAGGGCTTTCAGATTCTTCTCATTCAGTATAATATCAGGTGGCCTTTACTATGTTGAAGTAGGTTTCTTCTAACCCCAGTTTTTTTAGGGTTTTTTATCACAAAGGGAAATTGGATTTTATCAAATGCATTTTCAGCATCAATTAATTATATAATTTTTATGCATTCTTCTGTTAATTGATAGATTTGTGTATGTGGAACCATCCTTCATTCCATGGATAAATCCCACTTAGTCATGATGAATGTCATTTCTAACGTATTGTTAAATTCTATTTGGAATTCTATTTTGGAATTCTGTTGAGGGATTTTTAATATTCATCAGATATATTGGCCTATAGTTTTCTTTCATTGATATGGTTTTTTCTGCTTTTGTTTTTAAGTTAATGTTGGCCTCATAGAATGAGTTTGGAAGTATTCCCTCCTCCTCTATATTTCAAAACAATTTGAGTAGGATGGGTACAATTTCTTTAAATGTTTGGTAAAATTCACCAGTGAAACCATTGGGTCCTAGGCTTTTCTTTAGTGGTAAACATTTTATTATGCCTTCAATCTGGTTATTTGTCATTGATCTGTTCAGGTTTCGGATTTCTTCTTGGTTCAATCTTGGTATGTTGCATGTATCTAGAAATGTGTCCATTACTTCCAGGGTTTTCAATTTATTGGCATATAGTTGCTCACAGTAGCCACTAATGATCCTTTAAATTTCTGTGGTATCAACTGAAATGTTTCCTTTTCATTTCTGATTTTGTCAATTTCTATCTTCTCCCTTTTTTTCATGATCAGTCTGGCTAACAGTTTGTCAATTTTGCTTAACTTTTCAAGAAAACAATGTTTTGTTGTATTAATTTATTTCTATAATTTTCTATATTTCAAATTCATTTATTTCTGCTCTTATCTTTATCATTTCTTTAATTCTACTAATTTTGTATTTGGTTTGCCCTTGCTTTTCTGGTTCTTTAAGATGCATTGTTAGATTGTTTATTTGAAGTTTTTGCTCTTTTTTCATGTAGGCACTTACAGCTCTAAACTTCCCTATCAGTACTGCCTTTGGTGTATCCCATAGGTTTTTGGTATTTTGTGTTTTCATTTGTTTCAAAATATTTTTCAATTTCTTTCTAAAATTCTTCATTGACTCACTGGTCATTAATGAGTATATTGTTTAATTTTTATGTATTTATGTAATTTCCACAATTCCTATTGTTATTAACTTCTAGTTTTATTCCATTGTGCTCAGATAATAGGCTTGATATTATTTCAATTTATTTGAATATTTTTAGTCTTGTTTTGTGAGCTAACATATGGTCTATCCTTGAGAATGATTCATTTGCTGAAAAAATAATGTGTATTCTGCCGTAATTCGGATGAAATGTTCTGCAAATATCTACTAGATTCATTTATTTCATAGTACAGATTAAGTCCAATGTTTCTTTGTTGATTTTCTGTCTGGAAGATCTGACCAATGCTGAAAGTGGGATGTTGAAGTGTCCCACTATTATTGTATTTGCACTTACCTCTCTCTTTTGCTCTAAGAATATTTGCATTATTTTATCCGAGTGCTCCAGTATTGCATGCATATTATTTAAACTTGCTATATTCTCTTGCTAAGTTGACACCTTTATTATTATATAGTGACCTTTGTCTCTTCCTATAGTTTTTTCCTGAAATCTATTTTGTGTAATATAAGTGTAGATACTCCTGCATTTTTTTGGTTTCCATTGTCACAGGCTATATTTTCCATCCCATTACTGTCAATCTGTATGTGTTTTTATAGGTGAGGTGTGTTTCTTATAGGCAAAAGATAAGTGGGTCTTGCTTTTTTTTTTTCCATTCAGCCACTCTTTATCTTTTGATGGAGGAATTCAGTCCATTTACATTCAGTGTTACTGTGGATAAGTAAGGATTTGCTTCTGCCATTTTGTTATTATTCTCTGGTTGTTTGCAGTGTTCTTTTCATTCTTCATTTCCTTTCTTTCTTCCTTTAGTTAAGGTGATATTCTCCAGTGATATAATTTAGTTTAATGCTTTTTATTTTTTGTGTATCCACTGTATGCTTTTTGGTTCGAGGGTACCATGAGGCTTGCAAATAATTTATTTTATCCTGATAAGAACTTAACACTATTTGTATAAATAAACAAACAAGCAAAAAGAAAACTAATAAAAATTCTATGACTTAACATTGTCCCCTAGCTTTTTAACTTTTTTTTGTTTCTATTTATATCTTATTGTACTTTCTATGTCTTGAAAAGTTGTTATACTTGTTATTTTTAATTGGTTCATCATATAGCCTTTCTAGTTAGGATAAGAGTAGTTTACACACCACAGTTATAGTGTTATACTACTCTGTGCTCTTCTGTGCACTTTTTATTACCTGTCAGGTGATTACTTATTGCTCATTAATATACTTTACTTTCTAATCAAAGCACTCCCTCTAGCATTTCTTGTAGGACAGATCTGGTGTTGCTAAAAACCCTTAACTTTTATTTGTTGGGAAAAGTCTTTATTTCCTCTTCTTGTTTGAAGGATATTTTCACCAGATATGATTCTAGGATAAAAGTTTATGATTTATTTTTCTTCAGCACTTCTTTAAGTATGTAATGCCATTATGCCATTTTCATGTGGTCCCTAAGGTTTCTACTGAAAAGTCTGCTGCCAGACATATTAGAGTTCCATTGAACATTATTTTGTATCTTTCCTCTTGCTACTTTTAGAATTCTTTCTTTATTCTTGATCTTTGGGAGTTTGCTTATTAAATATCACCAGGTAGTATAATTTGGATTAAATCTGCTAGGTGCTGTATAACCTACTTGTATTTGGGTATTGTTTTATTTCTCTAGGTTTGAGATGTTCTCCATTTTTATCTCTTTAAATAAATTCTCTATCTCCTCTTTAAGGTCAATAACTCTTAGATTTGCCCTTTTGAGGTTGTTTTCTAGATCCTATGGGCATATTTCATTGTTTTTTTGTTTGTTTCTTGTTTGTTTCTATTTTCTTTGGTTTCTTTTGACCATGTATTGTCAAATAGCCTGTCTTCAAGCTCACTAACTATTTCTTCTGCTTAATCAACTCTGCTATTAAAAGAATCATTTATTCTTCCAATGCTAACTGGATTTTTCAGCTTCAGAATTTCCGCTTAATTCTTTTAAATTATTTTAATCTCTTTATTAAATTTATCTAAAAAAATCTTAATTCCTACTCTGCGTTCTCTTGAATTTCTTTGATTTTTCTCAACCCAACTATTTCAAATTCTCTGTAAGTTCACATATCTCTGTTTTGCCTGGATTGGTTCCTGATGTCTTATTTAGTTCATTTGATGAGGTCATATTTTCCTGAGTGGTGTTGATGCTAGTAGATGTTCTTCAGTGTCTGTGCATCAAAGAGTTTAGTATTTATTATAATCTCTGCTATCTGGGTTTGTACACATCCTTCTTGTGAAGGCTTTCCAGGTATTTGAAAGACTTGTGTGTTGTGATCTAACCTGTATCTTCTTTAGGGGGTACCCCAATCCTAATAATTCTGTGGTTCTTACAGACTTGTAGAGGTACCACCTTGATGGTCTTAGATAAGATTCAGAAGAATTATCTGGATTATCAGTTGGAGACATGCTCTCTTCTCTTTCCTTCAAACAGACTGCTTTCTTCATTCTGAGCCACTTAAAGCTGGGGATGGAGTGACACAAGCATTCCTGTGACCACCACCACTATGACTGTGCTGGGTCAGACCTGAAGACAGTGCAGGACTGGGTCTCTCCCAAGGCCTGCTGTAATTATTTCCTGGCTACTGCCTGTATTTGCTCAAGGCTCTGTGCTCTACAAGCATCAAGTAAAGCCAGCCAGGCCTGTGTCCTTCCCTTCAGGGCAGGGAATTACCCCAGGTCCCTGCTGGGTCCAGAGATACAGTCCAAGAGTTAGAGACTAGCATCAAAAACCTTACAAATTTACCTGGTGTTCTATTCTGCTGCTGAGCTGGTACTCATTTCATAAGATGGAGTCCTTCCCACTCTTCCCCTCCCCTTACCAAAAGAAGAAGAGCCTCACCCCATAGTAACCACTAACATAGGCCATGGAAAATTCTGCCGGACTATTGCTGATGTTTCTTTAAAGCCAAAAGGCTCTTCAGTCATGTTTTGGTGAAGGCTTTCTGGCTTGAGACATACCCTTTAGGGCAATTGTCTCACCTCTGACCCAGAGAAGGTCAGAGATGCCATCCAAGGGTCAAGTCCTGAAATCAGTGATACCTAGACCCCACTTGGTGCTGTAAACCCCTGTGGCCATGCTGGCACCTAAGGTGCAAGACAAAGTCCCCTTGGCTTTTTCCTCTGTTTTTCTCAAGCAGAAGGAGTCTTCCCTGTAGACACCACTGCTGGTAATGTGCTGAGTCTCACCTGAAGCCAGCAAGTTTCAGAGGCTTTCCCAAGGCCTTCAACATAGTGCCTAGATATCACTGCTAATTTTTCAGGGCCTAAGCACTGTTTAGTTAGCAGATAATAAATGTTGCCAGGATTGGGTCCTTCACTTCAAATCAGTAGATTCCCCTTCTTGCCCCAGGTATGTCTAGAAGTGTCATCTAGCAGCTATGTTCTGGAACAAAGACTTAATTACTCTGACCAGTGCCCTATCCTGTTGAGGTTGAGCTGGTGTCCAAGATGGAAGACAAAGTGCTACCCACTCTTTCCTCTCCTCTCCTCAAGAAGAAGGAAAGGGTCTCTCTTGGAGCTGCAATTTGTGCAGCCTGGGATTAGAAGAGAGGTGATGCCAGCACTCCCTCAGCTGCCCCAGCTGGTCTCTCAGTATGTTGCATGCCCTCCACCAAGTCTGCTGTCTCTGGGCCTAGTTCAGCCATAGTACTCACCTAAGAGTTGCAGTCTATATGATGTAGACTGCCTTTCAAGTTTACTTAGAGTCCCATAGCATTTTAGATCTTGGTGATAAAGTCTGAGGGAGCTTAAGTTCGGACTGCTGGGATCTGCAATTCCCCTCTGGCTAGGGCTAGCTTAAATGCTTCCCTTATAGATGGGCATCAGCTGAGTTCAGTCTGGTTTTCCTTTCTGCTCTAACAGGACAGCAATGTGTTCAATGCCTCACAATTGCTTTGTTCTCCCTCCCCATATGCCCAGAGACATTCTGCATCACACCACCAGTGCCAGAGGGGGGGTGAGGTGGCATCAGCAATTCAAAACTGTTTTATCTATCTCTTTATTGCCTCTTTCAGCAATATATTTTTAAAACCAGGTACTATGAGGGTTCACTTGATTTTTGGTTCTTACCAAGGGTTTTTTTTTTTTTTTTTTTTCTGTGTAGATAATTGTTTATTTGGTGTACTTGCCAGGGGGACGATTGGCAGACTCGTATTCTGCCGTCCTGATCTGCCTTTCTTCCCTAGAGTTACAATTGTTAAAGGATATAAAGCATCTAAAGTACTACCTGGCACAGAGCAAATGTTTTGAACATATTATTTTATCATTAGTAGATATTTACCTTGTGCGTGATCTTTTACCTTAGACAACAAAAGGAGATATTAAAAATGAAACACCGTGACCCAACAAAGTATTTTATATTAATAACCTAGTTTGTCCTATTTTCCTTTTAATAGTATACTCAGTGAGTAAGAGAATGGAATTTAAAGTGGTCACAATTGATTTATATCAGTTTACAAGCCAAACTTAGCACTTTGCTTTCTAGTTTTTGCACATTTGTGATTTGCACATTCATAGGACATCCACTGATGGCCCAAATAGGGAATTAATTACAAATTGCAGCAAAATAATAACACTAAAGGTGTTACCGAATCAGTTACAATAACTAAAAAGAAGCTTGTGAAGACTCCACAGTCACATTGTGTTTTTCAGAGTGACATTTGAAGCTTATTAAGGGTCATTTGGGGAGATATAATATGCACTTAAAATACTTCTCTAAAAATATAGGAAGCTTGATGGAGGCACATGTGTATAAAATCCTATTTCTAATTTAAAATAATGTGCATATAAATCAAGAGAAAGTTTTCCTCAAAATTCGTATAGTTGAACTTATTAATCAGCAACTAGGTTCCCCACTTAATTCAAAAAGGGCCTAAACTGATATACTAGAAAAAAGCACAGAATGGAATGGGGATGAATAAATCAAGAAAACCTGAAAGAAATTCAAAGCATTCTTGAACACAATCTGAAGAGTCTGTGTAAATAGACCAAATTAGATACAAAGCAATGGGAGAAAATCTTTGCTTCTAGAAAACTTGAAGTTAAAGCATGGAGGATTGGAACACTTGCAAGATTCCACCAGGAGGAGTAGTGGATTCTGGGAAGGAGATGACTATGAGAATCCAGCTTGCTTTCTACTATTGATAATGTCAGCCTATGTGCCTTGCCTAAGCCAACTGAGGCTTATAGGCATGAAGTGCAAATAAGGCTGTTTGTTCTGTGATAGTTGAGGTAGAGAGAACTGTTCTATGACTTCTCCTCCGTGGCCTGGATGAATTGTGGGATGCTTGGGTAAAAAGCACAGATACAAGGTCCTTAAAATAAAGGATCACAGGAAGAATGTGGGCCACCTGTTGTCTGGCATTCCTGACAGCAGATGTTATAGCTCACTGTTATCTTTCCTACATCAATGTGACCAATAAAAAATGAAAGAGCAGGTTAAGATATGAGGCTACCACTAGGAATGGAAAAGTCTGATGGGGGCACAGAGTCAGGAAAATATCCACAGCCTTGCAAGTCTTACTTCAAACTGTTGGCTCATGTTAAGAGACAATCATTTACTCTACATCTACTAAAGGTAGGGAAATACAGGGACCAAACCTTGGCCCCGGGTAGTCAACAGAGAACAATAACCATATATTTAAGCAGGCCTAGTAGGTATAAAGATCTGTCACAAGTTTGACATATTAAAGCAAGTGAAGAAGGACGATTAAAACCAAAACCACTCCCCCCGAAAAATATAGCAACAAGGGATATTCTGAAGGTTAAGTAGACAGAAACACAGACTATTTTTCAAATATACCCTTCATGTAATAAAAAAGATGATCACTATTGTCACCCAAATTAGTGGCTTGACAATATTAAAAAAATTGTCAAGGGAAGAAGACATATATAAAGAGTTGGAACATATGAGAAAAAAAATAAGACACATAGAAGGAAAATACAAAGCACCTAATGTGCAAATAATATTTGAAGGGAAAAGGGAAAAGAAGAACAGAGAAAGGGTAGGTAATGGTAAACAAATAATAGGAGAGAATCTATCGGAACTGTAGAAAGACCTGAGTCTGGATATAAATGCATCTATCAGGTTTTAAGGTAGATCAATCAAATAAATAGACCTAGTCATATTTTCACAAATTTTCAAATCTTTGAGTTCCTACAGCATAATAATGTTATGTTACTGTTAATGGCATTTTTAATAATAAATAACATTAAAATGTTACCTACACAAGAAAAAGGAATGGCATCAAATTTTATTGTAACACTTGAAACCAAAAGGATAATATAACATCTGCTAATTAATGAAAAAAAAAGTTTTCTTCAAATCCTGTACCTCCTGATAATGCCATCATCTCACAGAGAAGATGATTAATAGTGTATGATGATAATGTATTGAATTCCATCTGAGGGGAATGACTGAGAAAATACTCAAACCAAATAATCATCTGACAGAGAATATGCAAGCTTTACAATACTTAAAACAGCAGGACCATGGTAATTTGCAAGAATACTTAAATCATAATCAAGAATTAAAATTTTTAACCTCCTAAGCAAAAGAGGAATAGGGAAATATTCTAAAGGCACCATAGTAGGGACAGAGGAGGGAAGAGACAGAATAAATTAATGTGTTTCTATATGTCTGATAAGAATGGGATGGGTAACACACACCATGTTGGTGAAGAATCATGTATATTTTCATGAAGAAATATTTATTTTCTTTGCAAACAACAACAGAAAATATGTACATTACATAGTTACAAATGTAGGGTCTGGTAAGGTAAGAGAATGAAATTTTAGAAAGAATATTCAATTAAGTAACAAAAACGTGGAATAAATAGCAACATGATTAAAATGGTGCAAGATAATAAGGGAATACAGGAAAGGACATTTTTAAAAAGCAGTTAACATAAAGTAAGATATAAGGAGCACAACAGCTGTGCAGGATTGTCACCTTATATATGAGTAGAATTATGACATCTATCAAAAGGCAGAGTTCAAAATCATCTGTTTAAGTGCAGGTCATGCAAGACAGAATTAAAACCAATAATAACAGCAAAAAGTTGAAAATAAAAAGATTGTCAAATAAGCACCTGAAAAATAAAATCTAAAAATAATGGCTCTATTAGCATCACACATGCACATGCTTTAGTTTAAGGTTAAAGGCATGAAACAGTATAGAAGAGTGTTGTGTCATGATAAAAGGCACACTTTACAAAGAAGGTAAAACACTAGTAAACATGTATATAGACCTGGTAACTCAGCAGGTAACCTCACAAAGTGAAAATCATAAAAAATGCAAGAACTTTATTTTACAAAAGATTTTAGAAACGAAACTTCAAGAGAACAGGGGGAAGTTGGCAAAGAATATGCAGATTCCCTGAGGAACTGGCAGCTGATAGTTGGAGTCCCAGAAGCTCCCTTATGAATAGAGAAGAAGTCAAGAAGCTCTGCCACTTCAGATAATCAGTGTAAAATCCTCTGCATAAAATCACTTTAGTGATGATGGAAATAGAAGCTAAGACACTAAATACCCAGTTGCAATACCCATTGTGCCAGAGGCATACAGAGAGAGCACTCATTGAAACAGAGTAAGCTGAGCTGTCTCCAAACAAAGATGTGGTATGGTTTTGTCATATTAAGGAAACTGTCATCCTTTTAAAAGGAAAGCATACAGGGTGAAAGATTATACTACAGACCTATCATAGTAAAGCTTAAAATCAAATCACTCTGAAATATTTCTTTTTCTACTACAAATCAGAATTTAAAAATCACAAGTTAGGGTACTTACCTCCATCTATACTAATGGTACACTGGGCACTTTATTAAACAAACTGGAAGTAAAAATCAATACATATGACATTATGTTTTAGATGATTTCCAAGTTCCAAGTAGTGAAGAGAAAAAAATGACTTATTTCAATAGTCACTAAATCACATTGAACAATAAACACTTAAGAAAAAGAAGAGCTAGAGGAGGAGGAAGAAGAATGCCTTATTGACCTCTGTAAAGAAAGGGAAAAAAAATGAAAGCTGAAGCCTGTCTCTCTTATCTCCTGTACCTGGTCCTAGGAAAAGAGCATTTTACATTTCTAGTGTTCTCCTCAGAATGGGTGTGGTTGAGGACACATGTGTTCTTAGTAGCCCCATGTCTCCACCATTTGTTTGCCACCCAGATTCTCATCACAGGAAAATTACAGATGTAAGACTAAATTCTGGAAATGCAGAAAACAGGAAAAGTGTGTCTGCCATAACAATCCAAGGGAATGCGTTCATTTTTAGGCTATCTTTCTCTAATCCAGCACTCATTTCTCCAAACCCATATCACTCAGGTTATCATTAAGGCTTCCTTTGTGTTTACTTAATCACACAGTGCCCTCATAGATTTCATGTTCAATTACTATTTGCTAAATTCTTTATCTTAGAAAAGTATTTTGCACTACTAGAAACTCAATTATAATATTAATTTTATAGAGCAAAGAATATTTAAGTAGACATTCTAATATACTTTGCATTCTGAATAATGTTTGGAAGGTAGGAGGTGCTCTATAAAAATATTGAGTGATTGAGGAGACACTTAGTTTCATTTTAAAAATCTGTCACTTACTTTTCTGGTCTCAGATTCTTAGAAGAGATTACTTTAAAGACAATTTTACAGATTCCTGAAAATGTAAACTCTATAGGAATAAGAACACTATCTGCATTTCACAGGTACAGCCCCCAGTGCTAATGGCAGTGTACAGTATATAGTAGGACTTTACAAAATGTTTGTTGAGTGAAGCGGAAATGTTTATTTTCACATTTAACTATAAAGCATAGCAAATGTATAGGACAGAATATGGCAGCTATGCATCTAACTTCCCGATATGTCCATATTTGATCCAGATATTTGTATTAATATTTGTTAAAAGAGATAACTTAATTTCTACCATCTCTAACTTTTGACTTCTTCCCTAAGCGTACTTTTTAAAACTTGCATGTGTCATTCATATGTATACTTTATATGTTAACAGTAAATGTATCAAAATCAATATGTAGTGTTTTGTGTTAAAAATATATTTATATATGAAAATAAATACTTTTAATTCTAGGCTTCTCAGACTTTCAGTCTAAGATTGTAAGCATTTTTAAGATTTTAAATTTGGGTTTCTTTTTCTCCACATCCTAAGTTGCTTTTAGTCTTCTTTCCTTAATAACTCAGAATAACTCCTGTTTGTCCTTAGCCTTCATTATTTTATTTCTCCGATTTTACCTTTCTTCTTTGTCTGATCTTAAATTCTAAATCATAAAGGCAAAAAGAAAAGTCCCAGAGGAGAGTAGAAGAAGACAGAAAGCAAGATCACGTTGATATCCTGTGATTAGTATTCACTGGAGAATGATAAGAGAATGATTTTTTAAGATGATCCTCAATATCTACTACCAACTATATGGATATTATATACTATGTTTGCATTTTAATTTTTTCATCAAATAATCGTTCTTAGTATTTGCCCATAGTCTCAAACGCTGCACGAGTAACAAACTTCCTTCACCTAAGAAGATACATAGGATCCTTGCTTCAGAGAGCTTATTGTCTAGTGAAAAAAACAGATAGTGAAAAGTTGAAATACATTGAAATAAAGATACAGATATAAAATGATAAGAAATTCTGGGCTGGCCTGTAGCAGAGATGCAACACATAGGAATTCAATGGTCTAACAGAGTCATTGAAGACATTGCAGAGACAGTTACCTTTAAGCAGAGGTTGAGGATAAAGGCAAAGAAAATGCCCAGCATAGAGAACAGTGTATGAGACTTAAAGTATAGAAAGGACCTAGTATTTTTGAAACAGAGGAATAAATTCTGTATGGCATGTTGTAAAAGGAGGAATGACAAGAGATGTAGGTGGATAGACAAGGTGGAGCATTGAAAGCCACTGGGAACATATTTTGGTGTGAAATAACCATCATATGAATTTGATAGGAAGTCTCTTTGTGCTGCAAATCTGAGCAGAGTAACCTGGAGAAAATCGTCTACCTAGGATAGTGGTGAAGCTGAACATAAACGGATATATTCACCAAGTGTAGTATATACAATTGACAAGTCTTGGCAATTTACTGGATTTGGGAGAATATGTAATTAAATGAGATCCAAGTGTATGGTGTTGAAGACATATTGCAAAGCATTGTGAATAATGTATTAAAGACTCTCGTACTCTTTCATCTTTTTCCCATGATCCTTTCCCACAAGTAGTGAGAACCTGTGAGTGGGTGCAGTTTTATGAATGCTCCAGCTGTAGCTCAAAGATCTAGATTCTGTTTATTTTCTGAACTTTAATAGTGTCTTCCTCTATAGATGTTAATAATCTAAATGGTATTTTAAGAAAACAAGCAACTAAAGAAAGTCCATTTATTCTTCCCACAAAAAAGATCAATTTAGCAAGAAAAAATAGCTCTTCCACAAATAAAAGTGTAGAATTCGTTTTCAGGTATCGTCTCTAGTTCCAAAAGAAATATTTTAAAGAAAGGAAAAGAAATACTACAATTGTTGAGCATCTGCTTTGTATTAGAAACTGTTTTAGATTAACACTGCCACCCTTTATCTCTATACAACTCTATGAGGCATTTTTATTTTTAAAATTAAAAAATAAAAACCCTAAGACTGTTAGTGTTTATATATATCCAGAGAAAGGGTGATATTAGAATTAAAATACAAACTTGTCTCTTCACATTAAACACTTTCAAAAATATTATATACAAAAATATTCAAGAATATTTTAATTTTTAACTCCAATACCTATCAAAATTTAACCTGTAATTAAAAGACATTATGGTTTCACAAGTAGGAGTTTGGAATGTGGGCAATAATAATTTTAAGAAAATAAAATAATGACAAAGTCACAGAAAAACTTTTCTCAATATATAGCTGCAGGCTAGTACTATTTAAACTAACTATAATAAATTTTAAAAAGTTATCAAAAAGTCTGTAAAATAGAAATTTTGGGGGTTAAATGTAATTAATAAATGACATTTAGCATAATTTACCATGTTTAAATAACATATTATTTATTATAAAATGTTATGATATTTGATCAATTTAAATAAACGGATATAAGAACAAAAAGTAATAATAACGTAACAGTGTAATTTTATATTAAACTATTAATGTATTAAAATATGTTTGTTTCTTTTAAAATCAAGTTTGTATGCTTGTTTTTTAAACAAAGTATTTACATTTTAATGCTGATTTATACATTAGGCACTCTAAACAAGTGACAATGTCAATTAGGTAATTTTTTCCATTTTAGAGTTTACATAAATTAGATCCAGATTAATTAATTAACTTGCTTTAAGGAACAAAAATAGTAAACTACTGAGTTAGAATGCAAACCTTTTTCTGTCTGACTCCAAAGCAAGTGTTATTTACTAGTATCTGACCCTCGTATTGTATTTTTAGTTATTCTCAGAATAACAAAAAAAATTAAAAACACTTTATGGGTAGATAGCGGGTATATGTATTTATGGGGCATAGAGGTACTTTAATACAGGCATAAAATATATAATAGTCACATCAGAATAAATAGGGTATCTCTTACCTCCAGAATGTATTATTTATTTTTGTTATAGGCATTCCAGTTATAGTCTTTGATTTATTTTGCAATGTATAATAAATTTTGTTGACTGTAATCACCTTGTTGTAGCAAATACTAGATCTAGTATCAAATAAAAAATCTTACTCATTCTATCTAATTATATATTTATACTCATTAACCATCTCTACTCCCCCTACTACCACTACTACCTTCCCAGCCTAAGATAACCACCATCCTACTCTATCTCTATGAGTTCAATTGTTTTAGTTTTAGCTACTAAAGTGAGCAGAAATATCTGTTTCTTTCTGATGTGTGCCTAGTACTTAGAATAGTATTTGGCCTTAGTAGTGCTCAATAGATATTTGTGAAATAAATAAAAAGAAAGAGTTATAACATTACAATATTATAAAGTTCTTAAGTATTAAATAATATGTTGTGGCTAAACATTTTAACTTCCCAGACATAGGTTTTATAAATCATACACACATTTGTAGAAGCTACAAGGAGAGTCAATACGGTTAACCTAATTAAAATTCAATTCTTTAGTATTTTCTAAAAGTTAGCTTTAAAATTGTACATAGTATAGAGAAAATAATGAGAAGGCAGCTGTATACACACACACACCCCTCTATAAAATTTAAAATAATTTAAAATTCAAATCAATATATTTTAATGTCATTTTAATATGAAAATATTTGAAGCATAATATTACTACATATCATCATCTATTCACATTTATTAGGAATGTTGAAGTTGATTTCTTTACCATAACCTTGAAGATAAAGTACAGAGTCAGAGTGATGCCCTACTGATACCAAAAACAAAATTATTTAAACAGCCGGAAGTATTTGTAGAGACAGTCTATTTTTAAAACTAAATAGTAAACCTTATGAAAAAGCCACTTTCAAAGTAGGAAGCTAGATTGATGTCCATTTTCAAATTTTTAACATTAAAGTAAACAAATGCTATTTTCCTGTCATACTCAAAAAGGGCAATTGAAGAAACTTCAAAGAATTCTGGAATCTATTGCTTTGATCTTAGTGACAATGACAATAGCTGCTATGTAAACCAAATAAATACCTTGGACTTCAGACAGGAGGCTGGAAGAACATATCCCTGGGGTTGCTTTATTTGTTGGCTTCTTTACTAATTATATGCTATGCTGAAGATACTTCTTTAATAATTGATATTCCTGTGAGGGGTTCGTTCTGGAACAGCATCATAAATGCAAATATAACTGAAATTCAAAGTCTTTCACATCTACTTATGTGGATTGAAAAGCCCAGCAGACTATTAGATAGTTAATGAAATCTGTATTTTATGGATTCCAGAAAAGTGTGTTCTTTAAAGTTTATGAAGATGTGCCCAGAGATAATAACACCTAACTTTTGGGAACTGAAGCAACAGACTGAAATTATCACATAAACAGAATTTCCACAATACACTTATATGCCAAAACCTTAAAAAGTTTATTTTAATTGTACAAGATGGGAACATTTTGGTCAGCTATATAGCATGTCCTGAAATTATAGAAAGACTATACTAGCATATTGTAATCTGATTGTTTGTTATAAAAATATTCATATTAATCACTATGCAGTAATGTAACTATTTTGTTAAACATATTGGTCTCAATATGCAACGCATAAGGCAACTTTATTTCTTTTTCCACTCCCTTCAAACATAGTCATTAGCCTGGTTCTGTGTGCTTCTGGGAAATAATCGTAAATTGGTCTTCAGTTATTTTCAAGACTAAAAAGAATTTCTTCTATTGAGGTGAAATTCTGAGTTACCATGATAGTCACGACTCTCAACTTTAATAAAGTTAAAGCTTCCTTTCTTCTCCCACTGAATGCTGCTTCAAGATTGGAAGTTTGCACTTGCTAAGACAAAAAGTCAGCTTGGCTCTGTATTTTGCCAACTCCTTCCTCACTCCCTAGCTTCATTTTCTGACCCATAATACTCATTCAGAGTTTATTTAGAGTACAGGTAATTTGGGGTAAGATATGCAGCCTAATTCTGTTTTGATCTAATATTGGCCCTCTTGCAAATTGGCAGATATTGAATGTTGACTTTTCTATTGAGTGATTTTCTCTGTGTTTCTCAGAGGATCCCCTCCCCAATCCCCCAGGCAGTTCCACCTGCAGCTTGCTTGTTGATGTCTCCAGCTGACTTTTTAGTTCTTTCCCCTGAACTCCACCTTGGCTCTAAGAGGACTCTCATGTAGGTTTCTGAGCCCTAATTCAGTTGGCTGAGGTCCCCTGAGAACTGGCATAATCTCTTGTGGTTGTGCATGTGGTCCAAAGGAAACATGTGCCTTTGCCCTGCTCTCAGTTCTGTCAATTGATGAAAATAATGATATTATTTTATCTTTATAACTCTCAGGTGTGTTTAAAACTCACTTCTGTGGCTTTCAATATCTAGAGATATATAATCTTAACGTCTTCTCAGTTGGTATAAGGTAAGGATGAAAAGAACACAGCATTCTAGCATTTTTGCTAATGCAATTCTGTTTGACTTTGTAGCTGAATCCTCAATTAAATAGCCACTACATCCATATCCTCAAAATAGATAAAAAAAATTAAGAGTTCGAAATCTTTTGTACGGTCCTTCTTTGTAATTTCCTCATATCTCTTCTAGCACTTTTCCGTGGCATATACATGTTCTTGGTCTTACAGACTCAACCAGTGAGAATCATCCCATTTTAATCAGTTGTTGACTCCTTCAAAAGATGGTCACACAGTGCAGCAGCAGCAGCAGCAGCACCACCACCACCATTGCAGGGTGTGCTTCCACTACCACCAAATTTGCTGTGTTCTGAGCCTCATAAACCCAAGCAAGGTCTATTTGATGCCATTGTCAGAGGAAGATAGTATTACGGATTGAATGTGTTCCTCCAAATTTATATATTAAGGTGCTAGTGCCTAATATGATAGTATTTGAAGATGGAAGGGCTTTTGGGAGTGAATAGGGTTAGATGTCGTTATGTGTGTGGCCTTCTTAATATAATTAGTGTCATAAGATGAGGAAGAGAGAAAACGCCATGTGAGAATACAGCTAGAGGATGGTTCTTCACAAGCCAGGAGTAGAACCTCACCCAGAACTGAATGAGCAGATGCCTTAATCTTGGACTTTCAACCCTCTAGGACTGTGAGAAATAAATTTCTGTTATTTGAGCCACCTAGTATATGGCATTTTATTTGGTCAACCTGAGCTACTTAAAAGTCTTGGGAACTTGCCAAAAATGTCACAGCTTAGAGGTTGAGTTGGGATTCTAACCTATTAGGGTGGTTTAAATGAGTCTCCTGTTTTTTTTGATATAGCCTTCTCTTTTCTCCTGTTGTTTTAAGCTCCTTAGATAAACTTTTGTGTTAATGTTAGCAGTTTTTCTGTTCCTCCTGTATTGTACCCACTCTTTCATTAAATAATTCCCAGCATCTCTAGATTGGGCTGAGACCTATTCCCATTGCCTACCTCACAGTAACCCTATTCACCTTTCTGATTTGAATTTATACACTGTTTTAGACAACAAATATGTATACATGCACTGTGTATACTATATGCATATATATGCACATGTATTTTAATTTATAGTATGTTAAAATAATGTCTGCTGCCACATTTTATGAATTACTAACATCTAGAGTCTGAAAATTGGTGTCTATTCCTCTGCAGGTAATTACATATTTGTAACCCTTTTGTGAGCAACATGTACAGACCTGAATTTATAATCTTATTTTTACTAACATGGCTTTTCAGATTTCAAGGATTCAAGCTATTTTAGGGTAATTCAGGCTGAGTGATGATTGATAAAGCTATGTAATGATTAACATTTTTGATAAATACCTCAAATGGACAAAACAAAAGCCAGAAATACAATAAGCTATAATGCTGTAAATCCTAGTAGGCCCTCTCCACTCTTTTCCAGGTTTAGGAAGTTTTTCTACAGAAGTGACAGAAATGGAGTAGCACCAGCCCACCGTTAGCATTATGTTAGCAACACTCCATAGAAAATCTGTTCAAATTCGGATCCAATTAAGTTGCTGACACATTTTCTTATCTGATTACAAACAGCTTAAATTGCTGTTAAATGATTTCAATAATCCATTTATAACCTGAAGTCAGTTAAGTATTTTTATATTTCTTTTCTGCAAAGATGACATTTACTTGGCATTTATCCAAGTATATGAGGCTGAGCAACAGAAATGTTGAAAGGGCTTAGATGTAATGATCACAAAACTTATTATAATTAAAATAGTCCTGTGAAGATCCTAGTTGGATGTTAAACTTCAGAATATGTAATATATTTCAGTTTTCCTTTGATCATTCATGTGTTTAACTGACTGAAAATTAAAAAATATATATGTACACTTTTTTTTCTAAACACTTAGGATTACTTATTTGGGTGAAGTCTATTTGAAAAATAAAACTGATAGATATCTACTCTAGAAAAATAAGTTGAAATAAATCATTTAAATTTCTTTCTAGCTCAAAAATTATTTTTAGATATGACTTCTTAATTTATTTCATAAACTAGAAAGCACTCCTGAAATCTGATTGATGGTTTTTGTAAAGAAAACTTAAAGACAAGTGGTTGTTGAAATACAAGGCGTCATCTTTTTCTGACCAAATGTTATTCAAGAGAAAAGCTAGAACTCAGAAACACAAGTCACAAATGTTTTCAGTCTTTCTAACTGATATTTTGTGTCCTATAATCTAGACCACACATTTTTAACTACTAAAACTTAGGCAGTTTGTATTATGGGATAATACTGACTTGATGAAAAGCAGTTTGAATAACAGAAAGCTGACCTAGTGTATATATGATATCCTCCTGTGTGTTAGAACTTTAAAACAGTGTTTATTGCCCTAAGAATAAGGAGGGGGTAGAGGGACATGCTGTTGTTTCATATTTTTCTTCCATTAGCAAGTAACATTATTCAAGCCTCATTATTGCTCCTAATGAAGCAACACAACAAAGCTAAACTTCAAGACAGTTTAAAATATTTGAGTGAGTTCCCGCAGTGCATTGAACTTGGTGAGAAAGCTTTTGCAAAAAGGGCAGAACCAGAGAACAATCTTTCAAGTATCTTAATTTCCATGATAAATGGAGACACTTCTAGTTCAATATTTGCCTAAAACTGATACTGATATAAATAACACAAGAGTTATTTACAAGGCCATCTATTTCTCTTGCTGCTTCTGCAAAGAGCAATTTTGTGTTATGGTTTGTGGACCTGGCAACACACAAAAAAACTACTTCCTTGAAATCTACATGTCACCAGGAAAGTATACTTGTCAAGGAAAACAACGATGAAGACATTACTGCAAAATATACAAGTTTAGGGGACTGCTGAGTTGTTCTGATTGTAATTCTTCACTGTATAAACTTTCCATTAGGCAGCAAAAGATGCAGAGCTTCGTTTTTATATATTCCCATTGCCATCTGTGAAAAAGATAAAAGTAATGTTCTAAAATGTAGCTTAAATTTTAAGAAGCCTCCTGTTATCAGTCTTCAAAGTATAGAGAAGTTAAGTTGAATGAAATTATCTTTGAAAATAAGTAATGTTAAAGTTAAGATATTCACATATTAAATGGTTAAGTAATAAGATTAAAAATGAAAAACTAAGCCACAGAATAGTTACATAAAAAGGTGATAAAGTTGAAAGTTGTAGAAATTTAATAAAAGAAACAGAGAGTTGGAAAACAGAAAGGTAGAGCAAAGTAATATATCAAGGAGATTATAAGCATGACATTAAGGCATAAATATTTCAGTGATTAATGCAAGTCAGCAGAATAAATGAAAGTTTATGGATTGACTAAATTTTAGATTGAAGTTACAGTGAGATGTGACTATATCCTAAGACTCCAAATTTCCATTTGTGCTGTACATATATTTTTGATGTAATAGAAAATATAAAATAGGAAGTATTATTTGGAAATTTATTCCAAAAATTTATTCTTGGTATATGAGAAAATTTTTGAAAAAGAGAAGAAATAACAGGCAAAAACACAAACAAAACAAAACACTGACAGTCTTTTTAAAGACACTAACACTACATTGTTTCTACATTCCATTTACTTCTGTTTATTTTTAAATTGTACAGAAACCAAACATTAATATGTCATACCTTATGTCATGGGTAGTGCTCTGAATACAATCAGGTCTCCAGAGGTTTATTTTTAATAGATTTGTTTAAAGTTCTGGGATACTTGTGCAGAAAGTCCAGCTTTGTTACATAGGTATACACATGCCAGAACCCTAAGATTTTTGACATTTTGGATACTTGGTTATTCAGGATTATCATCCTCCACCACAGCTCTGTGAATTAACAGTGTGCCATGGCATAAATATAGGCACAGTTTTTAGTTTCTTTAACTATTGACTTGTGAATGAATTCATCTTATTTCAGCAACAATTTGTCACTTACAGGTATAAATCAATCTAACTTGTGCATTCACAATATAAATTTGAAAGTGATTTTCTCTGTGACCTAGTGTTTTGTAATATATGTCAATGCCTTAGGCTGTTGATGGAATTCTGGCATTAATAGAGAGAAAAGTTATTGTCTCTAAATTCATGCAGTGTCCTTTTCAAATAGAAAATAATGTTCCCTGACATACACACTATAAAGTTGCATTTTTACTGTGAAATGAGACCCTAAAGTAATAAATTGCTGACCTATAAGTATAGCAAATGTAGAATTTCTGGAGTACTTTGCTTAGTGGATCATTAATATCCACTGAGCAATTAATGTTAATGCGTTAATTCATCAAACATATGTCTATGGAACACCCACTACTTAGCCGTTATCTGGGTTTCAACTTTATAAAGCTTAGAATTTGTTAAGAAGGTAGATACAAAGCTGTAATTAAATGTAATAGATGGCATCAACTATTCTATTAGGAGTGAGTGCCTAGAGATGCTTTCTCAGACAAGGTTTCCAAATAAATATTAATAGAATATATTTTAGCTATTTCTGAAAAATAAATGTTCTTTTGATAGTCATATCAAAAGGTTATGATTATTTTGATAATCATCTTTCAAGTAACATTAAATTATGTATCTGTTCATTAAATCACTGTATAATTTGTTCACTCATTAGATATGCAAGTAGGAGAGAGAGAAAATGCACTTATCCATGTGGAGCATATATGACAGGGGCAGTATTTGAGCAGATAGAAAATACTTATCTTAAAAAAACAAGTTGTGTTTGGAAAAAAAGTACCCAATACTGCTCACACTAGTAAATTACTATAACATCACTTTATCTTGTCTATTTATTACAAATTATCTTTGCTTCCATCTCTTGTATTTATATCAACTCCATGAAGACAAAGCTTTTTCTGTTTCTGAATCCACCTCATCAATTACATGATTGATGACTTACTGAGTGAATTAATAAGGGAATAAATATTTTCTTTGCTTAGAAACTAATTTTATGACTTCAGATATTATACATTTAATATCACATTTAATGTTGAAAACCTTAGACCTGCAACAACAAAACAAAAATGTCTATTCTCACCACCCAATCTCTTCAAGGTTGTGCTGAAGTCTCTATCTTCTGCAAGAAGGCAAGAGAAAGAAAAACAGAAATAAATATTGGAAACAAGGAAAATTCTCTTTATTTCAAGAAAACTTGATTTTTACATGGAACAATTTATGAGATCAGAAGAAAGAACCCTAAAATACTAAGTGAATTGTCAAATTTGTAGGATTCAAAGTCAGTAGCAGCAATTATATGTATTACTATAATTACTTATAATTAGAAATTAAATTTTTAAGACACCATTTAAAATACCATGAAACATATCAAAACTCCAGTAAGAAATTGAACAAAAGGTGATGTTAGACTTATGTAAAACATATTTGAAAGAAAAATTTAAAAACATCTTAATAAATACAAACGTATACACCACATTATATGTCAGTCAATACAAAAGAGAAAAATCTGTTTTAATTGTTAATTTGAGGTATTTGAAGTAGATTAAAATTCTACAAAGAAAGTCTAAAGTGAAATGTAAAACTTCTTGATCAAATTGGACAATATTTTTGCAACCCTTGGGAAGACAAAAAAATTCTTACACCCAAAAACATTCATCATAAAAAATTAGACTTAATCAGACCTATAAACTTTTGCTGATCAAATAACACTGTTCCAGAAATGAAAAGCTAAGTTACATACTGAGAGGGAAAAAAATGCAATACTTAAGGCTAGCTAAAGACTTATAACATGTAAAGAACTTTTCTAATTTTACAGTAAAATAAAAAACAACTCAATTAACAAAATAGACAAAGTATTTGAATAAATTCTTTCTAAAAGAAGATATGTGAATGACCAACAAACACATGTGAGTGCTTATCGTTACTGACCACAGAGACGCACAAGTTTATAGCACTATAATGATATACTACTTCATACCTACTTGAATGATAAAATGTGATTGATAATACCAACTATTGGCAAAGATTTGGAGGAACTAGACTTTTTGTGTGTTATTGGAGGAAGAGTGAAATGTTATAACCACGTGGGAAAGGTGTTTGGCTGTTTCTTGCAAAATTAAACATTTATACTTACCCTATAATCACCAAATTTCAAAAGAATGTTTTACTCAAGTAAAATAAAGATCTGTATCTCCAATATTACTGGAACAGAAACATTTATTTCATAATTTCTAAAGTATCCTTCCATAATGACTACAAACTAGACAACACCCATATATTCATTAACCAGGAAAATGGATAGAAGTCAAGCCAAATTATAAACACATTGAAAATTTTGAATTTCTAACCAAAATCTCTCTCACAAGAACTGTCAGCTTAGAGAGTTTTATAAGGATATTCTATCAAAATTAAGAGAATAATATCATCCATAATATGCAAACTTACCTGAAAATACAAAGAAAAAGCTTTCAAATTAGCTTAATAAAATCATAATAAACCTGATACTGAAATCCAGGAGGGAAATTACAAAAAATAAAAATAAAATTACATGACAGTACACCCTGTGAACGTAAATATAAAAGTCATATAGCAAATGTTAGCAAGTTAATCTAGCAACATATTAAAAATTATATAATGTGACATCATGACCAATTTTGATTTATTCCAGGAATGCAAGTTGACTAAAATGTTTGAAAATCTATTAATGAAACTAGCCACATTCACAAAATAAAGGTACAAATATAAACAACTATCTTAATAGATACAGAAAATGTATGCAATCAAATTCAGTATCTGTTCATGACTTAATAAATAAATAAATAATTTATAAAACGGAACAGAAAGGAAGCTAATGTGATAAAGTTACCTACTAAAAAGTTAAAGTGGCCTAGTGAATGATTAAAAATTTCCCCTGAAATCAGAAGTAAAATATGGTGGTTTATTTTCACTACTTCTATTTAGCATTGTACAGTACTTAAGTTTGAGCCAATGCTAATGAGGGGGGTGCCAAAAACCCCTATATGTGTAAAATATTATGCAGTTATGGCATCTCCTGTGTGGCCTGGCTGGAAAACTTGAGTGGGGGCAGTCCTAGGTTTTAGAGGTACGTGATAACCTAGTCAAGGACTGGATCTCACAAAGCCTGGAAAGCAGACACATTTTCAGAGCAGAATTTTATTAATCATCGTAATAATTTCAGCATTAACAGGGAGCCTGAGGATAGCCACATCTGAAGGATATACTAAATGAATATTTCAGACAAACCTAGAGAAAATAACACAATACAGCCTGGGTCCTAGAAAGCAGTAAGGGACTTTGGAGCCATTGTGCGTGGAGAGCATATGCCAGTTTTCTGGTCTGGACTGCTGCACAGATTGAGGATGCTTGATGTAAAGAGTCCACTGAAGCTGGAGGCAGTGGCTCACACCTGTACTCCCAGCACTTCAGGAGGCCAAGGTGGTAGGATCGCTTGAGACCAGGAGTTTGAGACCAGCCTGTGCCACATAAGGATGTCTCTCCACAAAAAAAAAAAAAAAAAGCCAGGCATTGTGGTGCTATTCTGCTGGCTGAGGTGGGAGGATCACTTTAGCAAAGACACTACTGAGAATGCAGTCCTAGAAACTGAGGCAAAGGAAACTCCAATTGCTCATCTATAGATAAAAGTATTATTCTGTGAGGCAGGTAAGAATCACCACGTCAGTAGAGACTAATTCGAATTGTGAGTATAACAGGCCATGTTGCCAAAGTGGACAGCAGTGACACACTGGACAATAGTTATTTCCAAGGCTTCTCCTGACACTAACATGGGATTTGTTTTCCCAGTTACCCACCACTCAACAGATGGGAGGAGAGAAAAGATCACCCCCAACCCTTGGAGCCTTAAGCCATGACAGGAGGTATAATGGCCTGTAAAACTATCCTAAAAAGTTATGTAATTAGAGTTTTCTAATTGGCAAGTTTGTAGGCCCTTTCTCCTGCTCATCATCTATTGTCATTGATAGAAGGAGCTCTTCAGTAAAATGAATCAGTTACATAAAAGAAGGACAATTATAGTTAAAAAAAATCTGTTCAAACCTTTTAAATTTTGATCTGTGTTCTAGACAAGCTATTTCATGGAAAAGAAAATCAGTAAAGACAGATGAGTGGTGATAGGTAGAGAAGAAAATATTGGGGTCATGGAATAGCTTAATGGGTGAAGAAACTAGAATAAGTTGAAAGGATTGTGAAATGTCAGAGATGGAGGAATGCCACCTCAATTGACTAGGATGATAATAGCTTTCACTCACTTTGCAACTATTTATTGAATAGTGATAGTTGGAAGTTATTTTGTTAAGTGCTAGAGATACAGTAGTGAAAAAAATACAGACAGACACCAGCTCCTAGAATATCAGCATATGTATTATTAGCAGCATTAAGGCACACAGCAAGAGAGATAGCATCTTTGAAAAAATATGATAAATTTGAAAACTGACATTTCTTTAGGAGATCTGGGTGGAAGGTATAGTATACTATTGGAATTGAATTGTGACACCTAAGGAAGTATTACATTAAAAATAGTTATACTTGTTTAGTTATTTATAAGTTTCTTCTCAATTGAAGTTTCATATGTAGTCTTAGAAAAAAGACTAGAATAGAAGCAAATATAGTATTTAAATTTCTAATAAATGACAGTAGGATTGCATTATCATTGGAGGAGAGAGAAAGAAGAGAGAAACTGATATTAGATTTCAGTTGATGCCAACAGTTTAGCTTGAAAATATATAACTGTGTTTATGTTCATTTATAGAAATTGATGTCCTACCAAATCTGTAAGTTCTATTTTTTTATGTAGCTCCTTATGATAAAGACAAGTACACTTTTATATGTATAACTTTATATTTTATCCTATATTCATTCCAAAATATAGTAGGCACCATTCTGCAGACAGAAATACAGCAGTGAACTAAACAAAACATCTATTTATTTCCTATAGGTTTATGTCCTAGTGATATATATTATATGTTTTTATTTCAACTTCTAAAACTAAGCTTTAACCCATTCCTCTTCCATTCCTCTTATGAACCTAGGAAGATTTCAAGTGTGATGGGAAATGGATAACTATTAAATACTAATAATTACAATAAGGATAACCAACAATAAAAATGCAAATTTTATGTGGGTCAGAAATCTAAATGCTTTACATATATATATATATATTAATATATATATACACACACACATATATACATATATACACACACATATGTGTATATATACACATATACACATATGTGTGTGTATATATGTATATATATCTTTCCTTCAGTCATTTCAGTTCTTCGAGAGTTAGGCATTATTGCTTTCCACTTTTATTTATTTATTTATTTTTAGCAGCATAAAAATACTAAAGCAATGAGTGGTTTGGGAATTTGCCAAAGTTCACACTATTAAGTGATAGACCTAGAATTCAAATTAGAAAATATTTTAACTACTCTAAAATAAGTTTGTTTAATGTTTCTGATTTGTGAATCTGGTATCTATGATTTCCAAGTCTTGTTATATATATACCAGTTAAAGTAATCTTTGATATGCTTTAGAAGAACTAGAACACTGGTGGGTGTCAGAGAGACAGGGGCCATTCTAGTTCTGCCATTATTCAATATAGTCATTCTGAGAAGCATTCTTTGTTTTTGTTTTTTTGTTTTTCATTCAATTAAATTTTAATCTTTTTTTGTTTATTATTTATTTTTTTCTATCCTTGACAACTTTGTTACCTCCCATCTCTATATTCTTAGAGAACAACAAAATTAATAATTTAAAAACGCTTTTCTGAAAGGAAATCTTACAGTATCACCTGATGTACAAGACAGATAGCTAATTTTTTCTGTTGAAGAATATATATGTTTTTTCTAAAACTACCAGAATGAATGACTGAAGACACTCTAAGCTCTGGTATTTTATGAATTTGCAAAACTTTACAATAAAATTACTATAAATAGCTGTGATGGTCAGAATGTTAAGTTGGCTCTCAAGATTGAGCGTCCCTTTCTAATGTCCACATATGTATAATACTCTACTTTTTGTATGAGCAGGCAAGGAATATGATGGATTTCCCTCTCAGGGTTAAGCTATATTACACAGCTAAAGTAAAAGGATTCATGGATGTGGTTAAGATCCCGTATTTGTTGGCACTGAGTTCAAAAGGGAATTCTTTCTTGGTGTTGCTGACCTACTTAAGTAAGCCCTTACAAGGAACTGGGCCTTCTGAAGAAAGGGATTTAAAGTGTGAGAAAGAGATTCTTCTGCTGACATTGAAATAAAATGCCCTGTTTTAAGAGGGCTAGGACCTGGGGGGTGGCCTCTGGGAAATGAGAGTCATACCTAACCCAAATTCAGCAGGAAAATGGGAACTTTAGTCTTGAGAGGAACTGAAATCTGTCAACAACCTGAATGAGCTTGCAAGAGAGACCCAAGCTCCAGATGAAAATGCAGGCTGCTGACATCCTGATTTCACCCTTCTGAGACGGGAGCTATGCTATGTCTTGACTTTTGACCTAGTGAGATAATACATTTATGTGGTTTTTAATAGTCTAAATGTGTGGTTATTTGTTACATGGCAGTAGAAAACTAATAGAATTGGCATAATAAAGCCTTTTTAAAAATAAATCAGAGGAAAAAAAGCCTTTATAGTTTATGAATTCATTAATTTTAAACAAATAAGACTACTTATAATTGCTGATTGATAAATTTCAAAGGTTGAATAACCTAATTATTGCAAGAAAATTAAATTATAAAATAGGACAATACTTTGTTCTTAAAATATACTTTATTTGTTGACATTCTTTTTCTTATATTAGGTTTATTTTTATGAGCCACCTACAGTGGTAGCTTATTCAGTTTTCTGAACGTCTTATGGATCTCCTTGCCAGTAGTGTGTTACTATGATAATGACTTGAAAATAAATGCTGTCTATGTTAAATTACTAACTCAAAATGTGTTGTGGAACTAATGATGTCAGAGGAGAGTCATGTTAATAATAGCTCTTCAAATTAAGCAGTTAATAAAACTCCACTTCTTTTCAAGACACTATCCCCAAAGCTTTTTAATTCCCTGTCTGGATCTCAAGTAGTTATATGCATTTTTTTAGATTGCTATATTTATTCAAATTACTTCACTTAAAGAAATGTCAGCATGCTTTTTTGTGTGTGATTCATAAGAGCTCTAAATACTTTCTATTTTGCTAATAACATGGAAACAGTCTAAATTAAAAAAAAATGGAATTGAACCCACACTGTCATTATTGGATGATGTCCACATTCTGCAATTCTACTTTTTACAGAGTTATTCTCATACTTAAAATACTAAAACAGTTAATGCATATCTTTAAGTGCCAAGTATAGTGTTTCTGTGAAACCAAAGAAAGCTTTTCATTAAAGTAAAATTTATTGCAAATAAAGCCAGGTATTCTGCTGATGTGTAAATAAGGACCTAAAACTTTGTTGTTCAGATAATAAATCTTATCACTTCTCTGTTATATATCACTGTAATACTTCATGACCTGCAATTCAAACTGCTAGGAATTACTCCTCAATAGAACTATACTGTGGCGACAAGGGTGGGGATGAGTTATATTATGATCTTATTGTGTACTCTATCAGAAATTCTATTCTTTTTAATTTGAGATTCAATCTATTTCAATTTGAGAGTTTCAAAGCAAGTAAAATGGATTTGAAATTAATTGATAAAACTCAATGTACCTTCTATTAAAGTTCTTGGCATAATTGCCCACATTTTAGTCTGACCGCATTTAAGCTTGTATTTATTATTAACTTTAAATTGTATGGTAATTAGGTTAATAGCATGAGGGCTGGACCAATTAAGATACTTTTACTGCAGGTTTTCAACTTGTGTCCTACTGTGTGTGACTCAATTCATCATTCTTTTTGATGAAAGAGAATATATGAAGCTACTGACCCATAGATTTTTAACTAAATTCTTAGCTGAAACCATGCCTCCTGATGTTTGAAATAAATATTTTATTAGATATGATATTAACCAGCATAATTTATTAACCAATGACAAATATTTGGAAAGGCTTTGCATATTTATAAATTTTGCAAAATGTCATCCTGCTGGGAGGATAGAAACTCTGAGGACTCATAATGAGTCGCATATTTCCATATCTGTTTCCAGAGGGAAATGTCATTATCACATTGTGATTGTTAAATAATTTTTGTATATTTGACACATTGAATAAATTATCCATTGGCTTTAATTTTAAAAAAATTAAAAATTTAAAAAAGCTCTGAAACAACCTGTAACCTGCAATGCAGTTTTTAAATAGCACTAGATTTTGAGCTTAAATCTAACCTTACCTATGACTATAAACCATACATTTTAAATGAGAACAAGACTGTTCTATTTTGCCTCAAGTGTGCATTTGCACCAAATGCCCATATCCAAGGTTGCTACCATGTAAGGTCTTTAAAAACTAGATTCTCAATTTTTAAAACTTAATGTAATTGAGAGAGACAGAGATACTCAATTGACAAAACAGTACTCACCAATATTTCTGGTAAATGGTGTTTTTAGTTAATTCCAGTTTTTATTTGAATGATTCTATTTCTTAAAGTGGGTAGTTAAATCAATTTGTTATTTAAAATAATATAAAAATAAACACAAAGCATTTGTTACATTCAAGTGGGTACAGATCCAGTGTCAGTGGACTTGGGTTAAAATTGCAGCTCTGCATTTACTAATTATATGATCAGGAGTGGATCAATTAAAGCACCACACAGGAAGAGCACACACAGTTCAGAGATGCCCTCACAGAGATGTTGAGAGCTAAGAGTAGGAGAAATCAAACTGACCTAGGAACAAAGCTAAACAATATTATACTTAAAATGTAAAACTCTGACCCTGTTTTATGTTAACAAAACCTCTGAGGTTTCTCACCAGAAATTATTATGAGGCATGGAAAGCAATGAGTCACTGATGCTAAGTGAGGATTAGAGTTATGTTTAGACTAACACATTTATTTCCTTTATCCCTACCTGGAAGCTAACACCTGAACTAGGTAGTGTTTATAGTCACTTTGTATTTACTCATTTAATTAATTTATAATTATTTTTAAAGTAAAGACTTTGGAGGAAAAGTACAAAGCTCTAATTTCATAAAGGTTTATTCGTTTGTAATTAAGCACTTTTCCCAGTAAACAACAGAGTAAAGAAAATCCACCAATGAGAAAAAATTATCTAACCCTGGAGACATAATAAATAATTCTGCAAAATAATTGTAACTATATTGTGGTGGCCACAGCTAGTTGGCTGATTATCATGTCCACTTATTTTAATACGTTATTCTTTTTAGTCAATGGCTACTGTAAACATAATTGTGAAGCCTTTGTCTAATCTCAGTTACCAAAGCCCTAAATAACTAGCTTTACACATGCTAATTAATGTTTTCTTGTTGAAGTTATCTGTTACTGAGATTTAATGAATTGTAATAAAAATGGCACAGTATTATATTTTAACTGTATTTATTATTATTAACGTATTTATTTATTTTAAATTTGTAGAGACAGAGGTTTCACCATGTTGTCCAGGCTTGTCTCAAACTCCTGGGCTCAAGCAATCTGCCCACTTCAGACTCCCAAAGTGCTGGGATTACAGGCATGAGCCATTATGCTCAGCCTTAACTGTATATTTTAGAATTTAAGTTGCATCATTAATACATTTGGTTCTCTGTTGGATTTGTGTTAAAAATTCCTAAGTCAAATACTTTCCAGAAAAATTATAAACCATCATCCTGGTAGAATTCACTGTGAAATTATTGAGAGCATATGATAGAATGTGTTTCATATCTTTAATTCTACTGCTTGCTGTTATCTGGAATATGTCCAGATATATTAATTAATTAGCTAGCTGGTGGTCACACAAGTCACAAATGGCAGAATTCTGGACAAACTCTTGAAATATGAATCATTGTACACAATCCTTGCTGCAAATGTTTATATATTATACTCTCTCCTTTTGCTGATATAATTTTTAAGTAATACTCATCTTGCTCTTTTGGGGCTCAACATTCAATAAGGAACAAAGATAAATAAAAGGGGTAGAAACGTAATTTATTATTCACATCTTTTATAAAATCTATCTTCTGTCCTAGATATAATCTAGAGGAAAGTGTGGTTTTAGTCCCACAGTAAGACTAAGATATCCAATTGAGTTGAGTTGGACATTGGAGCTTGAGACACACACACACACACAAACACACTTTAAGAATACTGGGAACAATACCAAGAAGTAAAATGAATCAAGTAATCTACAAATATTAATACAAGATGGTAGATACATAAACTATCTGAATTGACACAGACACCTTAAAGAGAGGTAAAGAATATGATCTCAAAGGTATAGGTCACTCAAGCTCTTTTCAATCTATCTATAACATTTTAATCTTCTCTTTTACCTTATTTAGCCCACACTACATTTCTATTACTTATTTTCAATCTCTTCATTTAATCGATTGTAGCTCATATGTTTGTCTTTGACATGCGAATATTTTCAATTCTTAATTTTATTTCAAAGATCTTCAGAAACTTCTTTGATCTCTCGCAGGCAATCTTTAGACTCTTTCCTATTCCTCCAGACATTCTTTGCATTTCTATCCAGTTGTATCCCTGCTCTAATAAAGTTCAGATACCTTCAATTCTGGGAAACCTTCAGCATATTTTAAGGTGATGTTTAAAACAGTCAGTTTATTTTAGAAACGTAGAAACTGAAATATCTTCTTATATTCTGATAAAATGCACATTTATTAGTGATGATGAATATTATGTGAAAAGCAGAGGTTCTTTTTTCTCTCTAGCAAACTTTTTTCAGTTTATTTTTTTCTTTAATCATGCTTAATAAAATGACAATTACTTCAAATGAACTGTGAATCAAAGATAGAGCTGTGATTTTTGATTAGAGAAAAACTTAACCGAAAGTATCCTTGTAATGCATCACAAAATTATGTTAGTGTTTAAAATACAATAAATCAGACTAATATCACTTATGTAGAAACTTTGCAAAGGTTTTCTAATAAATTCAAGAAGTCATCACATGCCTGGCTTAAGAGCATTACATACCCCTTCCTGTTTCTTGAATTTCTTCATTTTCTTACTCTAGGTATACTAGACTTCCCTTCATTCCTCAAAGACCTGAAGCTCATTGTTGCCCTTGCGCCTGTTTCCTCTGCCTGGAGTGTTCTTTACCTTTATCTTTACATAACTGGCCTTTGTCATTAAACTGCCAGTTTAAATGCATTCCACTCTAACGACTTCACTCTTTTTTTTTTTGTAGATGGAGTCTGTCATACATGCTGTCCCCCAGGCTGGAGTGCAGTGGAGCCATCTCAGCTCACTGCAACCTCCACCTCCTGAGTTCAAACGATTCTCCTGCCTCAGCTTCCCAAGTAGGTGGGATTACAGGCACACACCACCACGCCTGGCTAATTTTTGTATTTTTAGTAGAGATGGGGTTTTGCCATGTTTGCCAGGTTGGTCTTGAACTTCTGACCTCAGATGATCTGCCTCCTTGGCTTCCCAAAGTGCTGGGATTACAGGTATGAGCCATAGCGCCTGGCCTAATTTTCATTTTCTAGTTCATCACTTCAGACCTGTGGTTCTTGGTCTTCCCTGCACATGTGAGTCACATAGGGCTTTTAAATTTCAAACATCCAGATATCACCCTAGATTATCTAGGGTAAAACATAAACTTTGGTAAATTTTAAATCTCTCCAGATGATTACTGTGTGCTTCCATGTTTGAGGACCCTTGACCTAGTTTTTGCTTTTCCTGTTGATTAGTTGTTCAGATTGTGTTCTTCATGTCTTCTACCACTATAAGGCCTAAGCCACTAACTGCAGGTATTTAGGCTTTTTTACTTGCCCCTATTATCTGGTGCCTAGGAGAATGCCTGGCAGAACATTTAGCAGTGAAATATTTGTTAAACGAACAAATGAAGAAATGGTAGTTCAATTTTAGCGGGTGTCTCTGGTTTTGTGATTTTACCATGGTTGATATTCTCTTCCTCAGATTTGCAGTTTTAGGAAAATAATTTTGTCAAGTGTTCCAGCGATGCCTATATTCACATGTTAACTGGAAATGGCATTTAATTAAATTAGCAGAGTGATAGATCATCCCAGTACTTTGCACATGATACACAGTATCATTTTTCTGGTTCTGGAATATTTGAAAGGCCACAGTAATGCAGGAAACCACAGCATAACCACTTTGATATTAATCTCATAATAATGTATTAATACACATTCTCCTTTCAAATTTCTATAAGTGTTTATAGGATTATGCTGTAGTACAGCATTTAACTATTATTTTATTGAAGTCTTTATATCCTCATATACTTCACTGTTACTGAGCCTCTTGTTGTGAGTGATAGGAGAAGGTCAAGATGCAAGCAATGTATCTTGTTAAAGCAGCCTGGAAATCCATAGTCAGTAATCTATTATTAATCACTGATACTAAGCAGTTTAATACGTTATCAGATTTACAATAGAAACTGAGCAAAACTTTTCTTTCCATGACAATTTTGAATAGTTTGGAGAACTTTCTATTTTTTATCAGATATCCTACTTCATAGGATTCACATGCCATGGGCTTTTATTCAATTTTGTGAAAAAATAAAAATAGCACGCACTGAACAGTGGAAAGAAGCGCTCCTATCTCTCCTAATAAAATCTTTTATCACTTCTGCTTCCCTCAGGAGCAAGATATATAATAACGAACTTCTGAGAATATTTATGGTGCAGTTCTCACTGTTACCATGAGTTACTGCTTAAAGCAGGATTTGCAGAGTTAAATGCCTAGAGGGTATAGGCAGGTAATAGGAATGTTTGAAAAATGACAGGTTGAAAAACAGTCTTCACTTACAGGGGAAAAAGAACTCCTTATCTTTTCCTGAAACATATATCCCTCTGGGTCAATTTTTACTCTTCCCAATTGTGAAATAGATAAGAATACAAGCAGTAATTTGCTTTTCTCTTACTTCTACTATGGGAGACATAAAAGAGGAAGGGTGATGTGGACAGCCCCTGCAACTTGACCTAAGTGCTGCCATGACAACAGGGAGTAATGGGGAATGCTGCAAACAGGACTCTTTGTTTCTTATCCAAAAGCAGAAGAGCTACTAGGCTCTGAGAAAGTGTGGGTGCCCGGATAGGGCCAAGTTTTATGAAGTGTCAAGACAAGTTGTAAGCCTACATCTTTATATAGATGAGCCAGGCTTTTATGAAAGTAGCTAAGTCCATTTTGGTTTTAAATACAGTGTGAGTCAAGTAAAAGACAATGTCTGTGAACCATATAGAGCTCTTGATCCATTATTTTATGCCTCTATCTTGGAGATTAAAATTTTATAAATAAAATTAACTACTTTTAAAGAAAATGTTATATTTTAGAGCTGTTCCATCTGAGTAACCACAACAGCTTGGAGGACATTTTTAGATTTAATCTAGTAATTTCCTTTCCTTTTATTGACATTTATTAAATGCACACTATATATGTGAACGATCTAATTTAAACAACAGAGATAGCTATTTACCAAAAGAGTTTTTACCACTGCTTCATAACTAAACTCATTTTAATGTTATAAAGAATTAAGAACTCCAGACAATGACAGCACACAAATTTAAATTTCATAAATGTAAGAAGCCACTTCTAAAGGCAATGTTGTCTGTAACTTTCAAGCATAAACCCACCATTAATAGAAAAACAAGAAGTATGCTTTCTATAATAGCTAAAAATCAGTCCTGACTTACAAGTGCTACTCTGAGTTCGTCATTCAAAATGTGTTCACAGATTCAGATGTTGAGGATCCTCATCTTTTCAAAAGAAAATGTCACATAAGAAATTTTGCTTATGCAAGTATAGGGATGGGAAATACCAGTTTACATTGCTTGGTACAGTTTCATTAATGTTTTTTTAATAACGTGGGTTTCTCACACACACACATACACACACACACACACACACATATATGATATTCAGCATGGGCTTTTCCATAACTCCATTTTTGGTATCTAATTATAGTATTACTTTATGTACTGAGAATATTGAGAATATTATATTGAAAAAGTCTAGGCCCTTTCTCTTTAAGGAATGCTACCTCTATCTCCACCTATCTGATTCCATTGTTATTTAGAAAGAAATCCTTAGAAAGAAAAATAATTGATTTCTTCTTTAAATTGACACAATCCCAACATCAAAAAAATATCTAAATTCAGAGTCTAAAAGCATATAGCTCATGTTATTGAGCTGTTTTCTGATTACACATGAGAGGAAGTCATGGTTTAGAATTAGGATTTTTCATGAACTTTTTCAAATGTTTCTCTTGTTGTTCCTTAAAATCTCTCCTGTTTTCTTTCTTTCTTTTTTCTTTTCTTTTGTAGTCATTTGGAAGCTGTATTTTCTATTTACAACTTTTAATTTTACAAGTTCATAATAGGTGTATATATTTATGGGGTACCTGAGATATTTAACACAAGCATACAGTGTACAATAATCACATCAGGGTAAATGGTGTTTCCATCACCTCAAGCATTCATCATTTATTTGTGTTATGAACATTACAATTTTACTTCCTGAATTATTCAAAAATTATAACAAATTATTTCTGACTGTATTCACCTTGTTGTACTATCCAATACTAGATTTTATTCATTCTATCTAACTATATTTTTGTATGCATTAACCATTCTCATTTCCCAATGCCCCTACTACTTTACCCAGCCTCTGGGAAATAGAATTGCCTTTCTACTCCCTGTCTCCATGATTTCCATTGTTTTGATTTTCAGCTCCCCAAAATAAGTGAGAATATATGAGGTTTCTTTTTCAGTGCCTGGCTTTTTTCACTTAAAATGACCTCTACTTTGATTCATGCTCTTGCAACTGACAGATTCTCATTTCTTTTTATGGATAATAGTGCTGCATTGTATTTATGTACCACACTTTCTTATCCATTCATCTGTTGACAGACAGGTTGGTTCCAAATCTTTGCTATTGTGAATAGTACTGCAATAAACAGGAGAGAGCGAATAGCTCTTCAAGATACTGATTTCCTTTCTTTTGGGTATATACATAGCACTGGAATTGCTGGATCAAACGGTAGTTCCATTTTTAGTTTTTTGAGGAACCTCCAAACCATTCTCCATTGTTGTTGTACTAATTAATATTGCCCTCAACAATGTACTCACATTCTCTTATCTCCACATTCTCACCAGCATTAATTACTGCCTGTCTTTTGGATAAAGCCGTTTTTACTTGAGTGAGATATTATCTCATTGTAGTTTTGATTTGCATTTCTTTGGTAATTGGTGATGTTGAGCAACTTTTAATACAACCTGTTTGTCACTTGTATGTCTTTTTTTGGTAAATGTCTATTCAGATTTTTGATCATTTTAAATTGAATTATCAAATTTTTTCCGACTAACTTGTTTGTGCTCCTTACAACACTGGTTATGGTATTTGTCTGTTCTTACGCTGTTGATAAAGACATACCTAAGACTGGTCAATTTACAAAAGAAAGAGATTTAATTGAACTTACAGTTTCACATGGCTCAGGAAGCCTCAAAATCATGGCAGAAGGCAAAGAGGAGCAATCTACATCTCGCAGCAGGCAAAGACAGAGCTTGGGCAGAAAACCTCCCCCTTATAATAACCATCAGATCTCACAAGTCCTACTATCACCAGGACAGCATGGGAAAGACCTGCCCCCATGATTCAATTACCTCCCCACCAGGTTCCTACCATAACACATGGGAATTCAAGATGAGATTTGGTTGAGGACACAGCACCCAAACCATCTCAGTTATTAATCCTTATGCAATAAATACTTTGCAAATAGTTTCTCTTATTCTGCAGTTGTTTCTTCATTGCTGATTGTTGCCTTTACTGTGAAGAAGCTTTCTAATTTGATGCAATCTCATTTTATCCATTTTGCTTTGGTTGTCTGTGATATTGGAGTATTACTCATGAAATCTTTGCCCAGATCAATGTCTTATAGAGTTTGGTGGTTTCATAGTTTGAGGTCTTAGATTTAAGTGTTTAATCTATTTTGATTCAATTTTTGTATATGATGAGAGATAGGAGTCTACTTTCTTCTGAACTATATTCCAAGCACCATTTATTAAAGAAATTTTTGTTTATTCAATGTATGCTCTGGCACCTTTGTCAAAATGAGTCCACTGTAGATGTATGGATTTGTTTCTGTGTTCTCTATTCTGTTCCATTGGTCTATGTGTCTGCCTTTATCCCAGTAACAGGCTGCTTTTGTTTCTATAGCTCTGTAGTATAATTTGAAGTCAGGTACTGTTATTGTTCCACTTTTCTTTTTTCTCAGTATAACTTTGAATATTCTGGTTTTTTGTTGTGGTTCTGTATAAAATTTAGGATTATTTTTTCCTTTATCTGTGAAGTACGTTATTGATACTTTAATAAGGAATGCATTGAAACTATAAATTGTTTTGCATAGTATGGCCGTTTTAATAATACTGATTATTTCAATCCATAAACATGAAATATCTTTCCATTTTTTTGTGTGTGTGTTCTCTTCAATTTCTTACATCAATGTTTTATAATTTCTTTTATAGAGGTCTTTCAGTTATTTGGTTAAGTTTATTTCTAGTTATTTTGTCTTATTTGTACCTGTTGTAAATAGGATTACTTTTTTTATTTTATTCAGACAGGGTCTCACACTGTTTCCCAGGCTTGGGTACAGTGGTGCAGTCATGGCTCACTGCAGCCTCAATAGTTTGGACTGTAGTAATCCTCCTATCTCAGTCTCCAAAGTAGCTAGGGCTGCAAGCATGTGCCACCACACCTGGCTAATTGTTAACTTTTTTGGTAGATAAAAGTCTTACAATCTTACCCAAGCTGGTCTCAAACTCCTGGCCTGATGTTATTTACCAAACTTGGCCTCCCAAATGCCAGGATTACAGATGAGTCATTGCACTCAGCCTGGGATTACATTCTTGATACTTTTTAAGATTGTTTGCTGTTAGCATATAGCAATGCTATTCATTTTTGCCCATTGATTGTGTATTCTGCAACTTTACTGAATGAGTTTAAATGTTCTAGTATTGGTTCAGCATCTTTAGGTTTATCTAAATATAAATTATGTTTTCTGGCAACAAGGATAATTTGACTTCTTTTTTTTAATTTGGATGTGTTTCATTTATTTCTCTTCTCTGGTTGCTCTAACTAGGACTTTTAATACTATTTTAAATAACAGTGGTAAAAGGGGTCACTCTCCTCTTGTTCCGTATCTAACAGAAAAGGCTTGCTCCATTTGGTATGATACTAACAGTGGGTCTCTCATACATGACTTTTAATGTGTTAAGGTATGTTCCTTGCATGGCCAGTTTTTTAAATTATTATTATTATGAAGAAACACTCAATTTTATAAAGTGCTTTTTCAGCATCAGTTGAAATGTTCATAGTTTTTTCCTTCATTCTGTCAATATGATATATCACATTAATTGATTTGCTTACATTGAAACATCCTTGCATTTCTGGGATGAATCTGACTTGCTCATGAGGAATAATCTTTATAATGTGTTAATTAAATTCAGTTTGCTAGTATTTTGTTGAAGATTTTTGCATTAGTGTTCATCAGGGATATCTGGCTATGGTTTTGTTTTTTGAGGCATCTTTGTTTGGTTCTGGTTAAGAGTAATTCTGGCCTCCTAGAATTCGTTTGAAAGTATTCCCACCTCCATTTTCTGGAATAGTTTGAGTAGGATTGCTATTACTTCTTTAAATGTTTGGTAGAATTCAGCAATGAATCTATCAGTTTCAGGAGTTGTCTTCTCTGGGAGACTATTGTGGCTTCTACTTTGTTACTTGCTATTGGTTTATTCAGATTTTGAATTTCTTCATAGTTCAATCTCGGTAGGTTGTACATGAATAGAAATTTTTCTTTTCCTTCTAGGTTTTCTAAGAAACCTATTATTTTGTTTCCTATATCCTTTTTCATCTCTGATTTTATTTATTTTGATATTCTCTCTTTTTTTTAGTTATTCTGACTAAAACTGTGTTAATTGTATCTTTTATTTACAAAAATATTTTTGTAAATAAAAAACTTTTATTTACAAAACAACTTTTATTTACAAAAATATTTTGTCTTGTTTTCTTCATTTTAAATTTATTTCTGTTATCATTTATTTCACTCTACTAATTTTGGGTTTGATTTTCCTTTGCTTTTCCAATTCTATAAGATGCATCATTACATTGTTTGTTTCAAGTTGTTCTGCTTTTTTTTTTGTGTAGGGGCACTTGTAGCTATAAACTTTCCCCTAAGTAGGGGGAAAGTTTGCTTTAGCTGTACCCAATAGGTTTTGGTATGTTATGTTTTCACTTTAACTTGTTTTAAGAAATTATTTTTTCTTTTTAAATTTTTACTTGACTCACTGGTCATTCAATAGCATATTGTTTAATTTGTATGTGTTTGTTTGTATAGTTTTTTAATTTTTGTTATTCATTTCTAGTTTTATTCTATTGTGGTCAGAGATAATATCTGATATAATTTAATTTAAAAAAAAATTTTAAGACTTGTTTTGTGGCCTAACATATACTGTATTCTTGAGAATGTTCCCCGCATTGAGGAAAAGAATGTGTATTCTGTTGTTGGATACACAGAATGTTTAAATGTTTCATTGATATCTAGTCCATTTGATTTATAGCGCAGATTATATCTTTGTTGCTTTGGTGATTTTATTTTTCGATAATTTGTCTAATGCTGAAAGTGGGGTGTTGAAGTCTCCAGCTATTATTGTACTAGGTTCTGTCTCTTTTGTTTCAATAATAATTTTTTTTATGTATCTGGGTACTTCAATGTGGGGTACATGTATTTTTACACTTGTTATTTTATTTTACACTTGTTTACACATGACAATCACCTTCTTTGTCTCTTTCTATAATGTTTTCTTGAAATCTACTTTTTCTTACATAAGTATAGCTGCTCCCATGCCTTCTTCAGTTTCCATTTCTATCAAATGCCTTTTTCCACTCCTTTATTTTCAGTCTATGTGTGTCTTTATAGATGACGTGTGTTTGTAGGCAACAGATTATTGAGTTTTATTTTCTTCATCCATTCAGCCACTCTATGTCCTTTGATTGGATAATTTAGTTCATTTACATTTAAGGTTATTATTGATAAATAAGAACTTACTTTTTATTTGCTTTCTGGTTGTTTTGTGGTCTTCTGTTTCTTCCTTGCTTCCTGTCTTCCTTTCTATGAAAGTGATTTTCTCTGATGGTATGTTTTAATTTCTTGCTTCATTTTGTGTGTGTGTGTGTGTGTGTGTGTGTGTGTGTGTGTGTGTGTGTGTGTATCTGTTGTAGGTTTTCAGATTTGAGGTTACCTTGAAGCTTGCAAATGACATAATTCATTATTTTAAACATACAACTTAACTCTGATTATACAAATCAAGTAAAAGCAAAAAGAAAACTAATAAAAACTCTACACTTTTTCTTTGTCTTCCTAATTTTTGACTTCTTGCTGTTTCTCTTTGTATATTATTACACCATCTATGTCGTTATTATTTTTGTAGTTATTATTGTAGTAATTTAGTTGTAGTAGTTATTGATATTGTAGTTATTGTTGTTGTATTTATCGTTTTTGATAAGTTTGCCTTTTAGTCTTCCAATTCAGGATATAAATAATTTACACATCACAATTACAGCATTATAATATTCTATATTTGTCAGTGTACTTACTACTACCAGTGAAGTTTTTACTTTCAAAGAATTTCTTATTACTCATTAAAGTCATTTTCTTTCAGATTGAAGAATTCTCTTTAGCTTTTCTTATAGGACAGGTCTGGTGTTTACCCTTGAGCTCTTTAAAAAGGAAATGTGTTGCCACCATGGAATCATCAATAGCCACAGGACTGTCCAAATTTTGGTTAATTGTATCCTTTCTTTTAGGTATGATCCAAGGAAAGGAGAAGATGTAAATTCCCTTTGCTTAGGTCAGATATTTTTTATTGAGGTCACCTTCTCTGAGACAATACTGAGAATGCTTAGATTCAAGAAATAGATACACCAGTGATTTTCTCTTAGACAAATCATGACCATGGCCACCAAATCACAGGAAGTGCATGCGAGTTTTTGTGGTGAGAAGGAGTGCTCAGAGAAAGCCATAAGAATTTAATTCTTTCTGTTTGGATGCTTTCTCAACTCCCAAAACTTCCTGTGGATCATTTTAAGTTTGTTTGTAGATAGAAACTATTATATGTTAATCAATTTTTAAAGATATTCTTTGATACTAGAAATAATTATAAGCATGAATACCTTTAATTAGGTATAACCCCTTATGCATCCTACTATTTGACTTGGTTATAACACTAAATATATAAAGTATGAAGAGTTAGACTAAGTAAAGCTCTTTTTAAAAACTCATACTGTCATGCCAATAATCCCAACAATTTGGATGGCCGAGGCAGGTGGATCACCTGAGGTTAGGAGTTTGAGACCAGCCTGGCCAACATGTCAAAACCCTGTCTCTACTAAAATTCAAAAATTAGCCAAGGCAGGAGAATCACTTGAACCTGGGAGGTGGAGGTTGTAATAAGCCGAGTTCATGCCACTGCACTCCAGTGTGGGTGACAGAGCAAGTCTCCATGTAAAAAAAGAAAGGAGAAAAAGAAAGTCATACTAAAACTTCTAAGTTAATGCTTATGATCCTCCTCAAAATAGGGGACAAAAAGGTTATTTAATATGAAGATCATTCAGTTAAACTGTTAGTACTTGTAAGTCTCTTTTTAGATTATGATTTTGGAAGTGAAACAGTGAAGACTAAGAAACAAGGATAAAAAGTAGCTTCCACGATGAATATAATCATGCTACTAGAATTTTGATTAATTCCCAGCATATTGATATGTAATAATCAAATCATGTAATCTTATATATTTAGCACTCTATTTTTAACTTTTGTTACAAAATTAATAACTATAACTAGAACCAAAATACATAATAAATTATGCTTCATTATAATTTTTGAATAACTATGTTGAGCTTTTTCTTATACTGACAGATGATCAGTTCAACTGTTTGGTGTTTCATTGTAAAATTTATTTTCAATTTGATGTTATTAATCTAATTTCTTTATGAAATGATGGTAGTTCTTGCAAAAATTCTTTTTGTAAAGTCTATAAGGATGAACCTAAAACATCTAGTTTTTCATGAAATACCTATAAATATTCAGCAAGATGAAATAGATACTTGATGAAAACTTGATGGAAAAGGCTGTAGGAAAACCCAGTGATTGCAATTGCATAAAGATAACGAAGTTATTTTTCATTCCTCACTTTTTGCTGGTGTAGAAGCTATAAATTGAAAAAGAAAGATCTCAGGAATAGTCATAGGTCATTAATCATACCTAGAAAATATTTTTGCACCTCTAACATATGCATAATAACAAGTTAAAAATATTTGGAAATACAGCAATGATTACAGGGGTCCATTTTTAAAATATATGGCATCAGACTAAATTGTGGTCAAAGCTGTAGGTTGTTTCATCTTCCTGATCAATTATTTTTACCATTTGACAAAAGTTGAATTATGTTACACTAAGAAAACATTTGTATAAAGACAAATTTATTAACTGCCTTAGCAAGAAATTAGTCATAAACATTAAACATAGAGAAGTTAAAGGGTTTTTAAATAGATTTCTGTCTAATTTGATCCTAAGTATTTATCCTGTATATATTTTGCTTTTAAGAAATGGTGTACCCTAAAGGTCACAACAGACAATTAAATTGATTATTTTAATCCATGGTTCCAGTAAAAGGCTATTAGGTTTTCTTTATCAGTTTGATATTTGCTACACTTGGTAATAATATTTCTAATAATCATAATTGGAAGCATATATTGAGCACTTACAGTATGTCAGCACTGTGCTAAAAAATGTTATTATACAATATTATCACCATGATCGTGGCCAGGTGAGAAGACTCAAGCTTATAGGTAAGCCTTAACTTTTGCTGACATAACTAGTGAGAAACAAAACAGACCAACACAAAGTCAAATATAAGATTAAGAAAACTATACTAATGAGTTTTGAACCCACCTTTGCAAGAATTATAACGGAGACAACTATTACAGTTAAAGACAGCTGACCTAACTGACTCCATGTTGCTTCTAACCTCCAATCTGTCCTTGTTCATTCCTGGGTGTAGTCCAAATTAACTCTAGGAGGAACTTAGTTTATGCTTTAGCTTTGAAGTAAAGGTGACAGTTGGCCTTTCCCAAAATAAACCTCCTTCCTGGGTACTAGACTGCCTTTGCAGGACTAACAAGTTGCCCACAAGATTAGAAATTATAGTTTAGGAGTAATGGAGCTGGAGGCTGCAAGATTCTGTAGTTCCCCAAATTGCTTTTGGGGATAACATTGCTATTGTAAAACCTAGTATCAGTGTTTGAGGTATTTTGCAGACCTTGTACTCAATGAATCAGCTGACACTTCCTGGACTGATAACTGGCTCATTTGGTCTTATGGCTCTCACCCAGGAACCGATTCAGTGCAAGAGCATGGCTGCAACTCTCTATGATTTCATCTCTAATCCAACCAATCAGAGCTCCCAATTTACTGGCCCCCTACATACCAGATTATCCCTAAAAACTATGATCCCTAAATGCTTGGGGAGATTGATTTGGGTAATAATAAAATTCCCAGTGTCCCACACAGCCGGCACTGTATAAATTACTCTTTCTCTATTGCAATGCCCCAGTCTTGATAAAGTGGCTCTGTATAGGGAGTGGCAAGGTGAACCCATTGGGCAGTTAACAGTATCTATAAAAACTTTCAATATAAAAATTAATATACTAAGTTCTAATGTTAATCTCAAAATTTTCAAAAAAATGTTTAAGTAAAATTTCCTCCATTTTTCTTTAAGTTATGAAAATAGGTAAATTCTAGCTTGGGGTCACATTTTTGTCTACCTTTAGATCTGGAAAAGAGAAAACAATTCAAAATAAAAGCTCACATAAGAATTCATAATGACAATTACCTAAAATTACAATACATGACAAGGTATGTCAAAGACAAGGTATATCAGTGCCCATGATAAAATGTAAGAAGGGAAATGTGCCTCTGTGGACACTTTCACAAAAACCTATTATCTCAGTGTAACCATGAGAAAATCATCATGCAAACCCAAATTGATGAATAGTCTACAAAATGCCTGACCAATACTCTTAAAGAAAACTGCCAAGATCGTGAAAAGCAAGGAAATCCTAAAAAATGCCAAAGAGCAGAGGAGACTAAGGAGGCATGGCAGTTAAACATAGCATGGCATCAAGAACAGGATCCTGAAAAACAAAACAAAACCAAACCAAAAAAAAAAAAAAAAAAAGTAGTGATGTAGCTAGTGAAATGTGAATAAGGTTTGGAGATTAATATACCAATCTTGGTTTCTCAGTTGTAACAAATGCACCGTAATCACGTAAGATTTCAATAAATGGAGATACTGGGTAAGGTATATGGGAACTATTTGTTCTATATTTACAATTTTTTCTGTGAATCTAAAACTACCCTAAGAAGCAATTTTTTTTTTTTTTTTTGAGACAATGTCTCACTTTGTCACCCAGGCTGAAGGGCAGTGGCATGATCTCGGTTCACTGCAGTCTCAGCCTCCCAGGTTCAAGTGAGCCTCCTCCCTCAGCCCCCCAAGTAGCTTGAATTACAGGGTCAGGGCAACATACTCAGCTAATTTTTGTATTTCTTGTAGAGATGGGGTTTCACCAAACTCCTGAGCTCAAGCAATCCACCTGCCTAGGCCTCCCAAAGTGCTAGGATTATAGTCATGAGCCACTGAGCCCAGCCCCCTAGAATATAATTTTTATTAAAAAAATAAAAAAGCTCAGGTTTGCAATAAAGTTGGAAACAATTCTGAGTTTGTAGAGCCATACATTTTTCACAGAAGCAAATTTAAATTCTCTGTTAAAATACACAAGTCAGGCTTCAAAGGTGCCCACAGAAAATATTAAAAAGGAAATACATTCACAGAAAAGGGAAAAAAGGCCTGCTGTAGTGGCTCACATCTATAATCCCAGCACTTTGGGATTACAGAGGTGGGAGGATTACTTGAAGCCAGGCATTCAAGACCACCCTGGGCAAAATAGCCAGACCCACCTCAGAAAAAAATCGTACTTCTCTGACTCTTTCAAGTTGATGTTAGTTGAGAAACTAAAGTTTCAGGCTGGGTATGGTAGCTCACACCTGTAATCCCAGCACTATTGGAAGAATGCTTGAGCCCAGGAGATCAAGACACCTTGGGCAACAGAGTGAGATTCTGTCTCATTTTATTTAAAAAAAAATTAAAAGGTGGAAACTGTTGGCTCTGAGATTTTACTCTATTTGCAAGATAACAAGTTAGCCTGCCTGCAGAGTTTTATATCTAGATGCTAACAGAAAATCTGAGGCCTCTGGGTCAGAGACAAAAACAGTTTGTTCCTAATGGAAAAAGCTGCAGAAGCTAGAATAATATCATAGTGTCTATTCCCAAGCCCCAGTTCATACAAGATAATATGGTGAGGGCTAGATTGTATTTGCACGTGCACTGGACTGTACAAGAGAAACTCTTTTACTTTAGGAGATTCTGATCTTATATAGGGCTTCTAATAATATACCCATCTTTACCACTGGTAGAGATAGAGACCTTATCTTTACTCTGGAAGATAAGCTAATCTTTTCCAGAAACGAAAAGAAAATATCTTTATCTTTACTAACATGAAATACCTCCAAAGAGAAAGACATCTCTAAAGTTTACTACTCTTTAATATATTGTTATGCTAACATCCTTAACGTAACTATAAATGCTTTTGCATTTATTATGCAGAAATGTGAGATAATCCGGGAGAAAACTCTCTCAACAGTTAGGCCTGATCCTATGACCCATTTGGTTAATAAATTACAAATGGAAACAATCCGTAATATTTCCAGATGGAATCCTTTAAGAGTCAGTATGTGACTCACTATGCCCTTCCTCTTTCCCAAGTGACACGATACTTGCCAGAATTACTATAACATGAAACAAAGACTATAATAATTGATCGAAGGAATCATCCCTACGCTATTTACCATGTTTTAGAGTCATCTTGGTGGTTTGCTGCTATTCCCAAATCTCTTCTTTCTAGGTACATGTTAAAATTGCTTGGCTTTTTGGTATGGCTCCTGATCACCAGTACCAGATATTTGTATATATGATTATGAATAAAAGCAGAATTTGAAAAAACATTTCTGTTCAACTAAATATACTATGTATTTGATAAATCCAATAACTGCTCCTAAATTTTAAGCTGAAACATAGTTTCTCACTATTTCAAAGAAGGCATCTTGTTTATAGCAACCCTGTTCTTACATTTGTCTATTTAGACCCAGATAAGAAAGGCCCTTAAAAGTTCTGAGCCCCATTCTTTAATGAATCCTATATATCACAAACACAAAAATCCAAGTCTTTTAGAAAGAAATGGAGATTTCTGTCACTTGTGATGTGGCGCTCAGCGTTACTGCTACACAAACTGGTATACATAACATCTATTCTTGGACTAACAGCATTCAGGTCCCAAGATAACACTTTTCAATGTCTCTTTTCCTTGAAACAAAAGTTATTTTATCTGAATGCTATCAATATGGCTTGGATCTGCTGCTATAAATGTTAGAAGCAAACATTGCTTTAAGGTATAAGAAGAAACAAATAAGGAATAATGTTAAGATTTACTGAAGTGTGGCCAATTTTTAAATGTTTATGTCATGATATTATTGTCATTTTCAATGAATCAAAATGATTTCAAAAATTCAATAAAAGAGCCTAGAATAAATTTTAAATTATACAGGATTTTATGATTTAGAGCTGTTTTAAGGGAGAAAAGATAGTCACATATATTAATAGTGCTTAAAATAATTTTTATTTATTTGAGAAATTTTGTTTATAAAACCTTTAATTTGTACTTTAAAGTCTTCACCTTAGACAAAAGAGGAAAAATAAACCTTAACTTTATATTTCATTTCTGTCTGTAACTATTATAAAAATATATTTTTAAATGTTAATGTATTCATACAAATTGAAACAGTTAAGACTATGACTTAAGGCTCTTTGCCTTCTTGTTTTGAGAGTTTTTTTTCTCCTTTTTAAAAAAATTTAAATTGTTTTAAAATTAAAACAATTAAAAGCCAAGCACCAGATTTTGTACCAATAGGAATTAATAAATGCTTAGTGAGTTGCATGATCTTCAGTTAACATAGTTGTAAGCTTCTAAAGCATATGCAAAATAATTTTCCAATAAATGAGTTAAAAATATTCTTTGTTTTAGATGAAGAGTCTGCATTTTTTATATACATGTATATTGTTATAAATTGAAGACATATAAATAGCAGCATGGATATATATTTAAGATAAACCCCAAATTATTGATGTGTTAAGATAATGTTTGCATGTATGTCAGACAAGAATAGAAATTCAGATGATTAAGGTAATTAAGCACACATGTGCTTGGGGAGGGGTGAGGCACTGTGGCAAACTAAAGAGGATATGCTTCCTTTATAAAATGCAAGCATTAATGAGTTCTCATACTTACTCAATGAGGGAAGGTAGGGCTAGTATCATGAAAGCTTTCAAGTGATCAGTCAATACTGAGAATGGGAAATTTAAGCAAAATGTATTTATTTTAAAAATCAAGACAAAAAATAAATATTGACTTAATATTTGTGTTAAATCATCAATTATGTATTTTATTACAATAAAGTAATTAGCATGGCCAACTAACACAAATAATTATCCAAAAGACACTTCATTGACTTTGGAATGAAATTAGGAGACTCTGAAACATTTGTCTATTACAAATTTTGTTATTCTCATGCTTTTGTCTTTAATGAATGAATTCAAAGTCACATATAATTCTACTTAGTTTTAAATTACATAACTTTCATTAACAAATGGAAAGATTCTCATACTCTTACTCATATTATGTAATTGTTTTTACTTTATTCTTTGGCAATTCTAATGCTCTAAAAATTATATTTCATGCTTAAAACACTTAAGAATCATATCCCATTTGGATTTTTCTTACTTAAGAACTTTGCGCATAGAAATATTATTTCTGTGAACTCCCATTTTTTTTCCTGTCCTATCTAGTTTCATTTTCTGAAAAGAAAAAGGTGGCTTCAATTCCTTTGACCTTTTTCAAAATCTTAATTTGTTCTGAATTGAAAAAGATGGCTAGAGAGCTATCTTTGGGAAGTATAGTCTCAGTTTTCAGTATGAAAAATGAAATAATATAAATTTAACATTAATGTACTTGAGAGAAAAAAAGGGATTGTTATACCATTCTTTTACTCTAATCTTCTGAACTTACTATTCAAGTACTGAGGTTTCTGAGGATTTTCTCAGAATCTTAAATTCGATTTTGAATTTAAGTTCAAATAACATTCTATAGCATGACAAAATTAATATTTTTATACAGATTTTGCTTGCAATACAAATTATAGCCTCAGGGAGTTTTTAAAAGTAGTCCTAGTGAAGAAGATTCCATGGTTTAACATCTGGCAAAAATTTCCACTCAGTATTTCTACTACTTTTTAGCTGGAAACCTATATTTCAACACTGCCTGAACTTGCTTTTCCAAAGCTGAATCCTCATAATGTCCACAATTCACTGGATGGAATTATGGAACTTTTCTTCTATATATAATAGAAAAACAGTTTTAGGACTTACTCTTTCCCCATTGGTCTTAGGTTTTGTTCTAACATGGGGCCAATAAATGCTTTTGATTGAGCATTTTATTTATTTCACTTTAAGTCTTCAAAACCAGTAGAGTCTAATCTTAAATAATGAAGCTCAGTCTTAAGGTCAGCTTAAAAAGCGTTCATGCAAATGAAGTAAAGTAGACAAATTAACTTCATTGTGATTAGGTATGGTGTAGCAGTTAGGATCACTAAATCTGTAAAATAACTTACCTTCGGATTCTTATTATTTATTCATAGAGTTGCTTTAACTATTAAAATAGATACTACATGCAATATATTCATCTCAGTGCTTGGCCCAAGTGAAGTTCATGTTTTAACTCCAGAGACTTCTATCTCTTTCCATTGGCATTCTCTCTCCATCTCTTTTTCTTGTGTCAGGTACACCAGTGTAGCAGTGGACATTTTTTGAGATATGTTTAGTTTTGAGTTGGGAGATACATTTATGGGCTTTATAGCACTTATTTCTATAGTTATTATATTAAGTTTCTATAATTATATAACAAATTACTACAGACTTAGTGATTTAAGACCACATTGATTTATTTTTTAATATAAAAATTGATGTGAATTGAAAGTTGCACACAGTTGAGTCCCATTCTATAATGGGATTTCACACAAAGTTAAAGTGAAGGTGTTGGCTGAGCAGCATTTATTTCTATTCCTTTCTGAAGGATCCTATTTTAAGATTATGGGGATAACAGGGAGGCAAAATTCAGTTCCTTGCATTTGTGGGACTGCGCCCCTCTATTCTCTTTTCGCTTATCAGTGATGGATCACTCTCAGTTTCCAGAGGCACTCAAAGTTCCTTGCCAGCTGGCTTCTTTTGTAGGTCTTCTCACATCCCCATGCTCTGAATCTCTTCCTTCAGAAAGAGCTTAGTAACTTTAGAGTTTACCTGATTATGTCAGGCCAAATGAGATGGTCACCATTTGATCAACTCAAAGTTCACAGATTTAGGACTTTATTACATTACAGAATCCCTCATCTTTTTCATGTAACTAAAACTAATCATGGGAGTAATATTTATCACATTCACAATTCTGTCCATATGTTTAGTCTGATATAATTTTAACTCTTAAACCAAGACTGGTTATACTGTTGGAAATGCATATATTTGACTCAGAACATTTTATTTCTTCATTAAAAGTAGTATCAACTTCCAGTCTTTCAGGTAAAACATACAAAAATAGAATAACACACAATGGTCTGTTGTAGGTGAAATTATAATCTCGTTATACAGTTTTAGTAAAAGAATTAAAAATGCCAAAAGAAAAAAATGGGCAAGTTTGACTTAGTCTATTTGTTGACAGAAAAGGGAGAGAACTAAGTAAGGGAAACCAGGAATACTTATCAGAAGCTATCAAATGTTCTGAAACTCAGGAAAACAGGAGTATAATACAGTGCTTGAGATGATTAGAAATGTGACTCGGAAGCAACATTCATTTTGGCAGCAATAGTAGCTGGAAGCTCTGAGAGTATAGTCCCACTGCAGACATACAGGATGATCCCACTGTATGTGTCAGGCAAACATAAACATAAACATGCCTGACACACACAGTGGGATCACCCTTGAATCTTTGGGGGAGACTCCTTCTATTTACTTATTTTTAATTTTTCAATTTATCATTGCTCTTTTTATCTTCTTCTGCTAATTGCAGTCTGATCCATATTGATATTTGGAAAATAATTAAATTATTATTTTAAAAATATTTCTATCTGATTAGCTCACAAAGTATTCAAAGAATCCCTCCTATTAATCTCATTAGTATTATGTCCTAACAGTGCAATTATGTACCCTGAATAGCTATCAAATTCTGCTGGTCTCATAATCCCACATCCAGTGCTTTGGCCCACCTTATTAGTACTATTACTAAATGACTAAAATAACATTTTATGTGGTTCTCTCCTTTACTTTTGTTCTTGTCAATTCCATCTACACAGGACAGAAAAATATAGCTTTTTGTAACATTAGTATAAAACCTCTGATTTGTTCTTCCGTGCTAAAATATGATTTGCAAAAAACAATGAGGTGCTATTATATTAAAATAACTTTTTCAATTTTAAACGTATCTCAATAAAGTATTTAAAATTCATTTTAAAATTTTATGGTAACTTCACTATTTATAATTGTAGGGAATTAGAGACTGTAAAGGTTCAATAATTTAAATACCATTTTTTTGCTTTTCTGTGAACAATTTGTAAAGACAGAAAGCACTCGAAGTTAACATGCTATCAAACTTTACAATATACTGTCATGTATTTACATAATTTGTTACAATGTATGGATAAACTTATGTTAAATATAGTTGTGACAGTATTTTGCATTTTCTTTATAAATTCCAAACATTTTAAACATAAGTTTCTAAGAATTAATCTGTCTTCATTCTGTTATTTATAGTAACTCTTTGCAAATGACAAATAAAATTTGATTAGCTGCCATGAGCAGGTTAATTTCAATAGCTTATTGAAATGCTTGTCAGATGTAACTAAGCATTAAAACACCTCAGGGGTACAAATACTATCAAATAATTGTTCCTCTGAAAATAGTAGGATATGAAATGTGTTCATATTCCAGATGGTTATAACAAATAATGGGACACTAAGCCAAAAGAAGAATGTTTTATTGGCTTTTCAAAAAGGAATAACATCAATCTTCTACCTCTAAAATGATTTCATTTTAGAGCATTTATTATGATATAATCACCCCCTCTTAGATTTTGAAAACTTTGCTTTTCTCTTGTGTCTCATAATACTTGACTGTATTTATCCAGTAGCTTATAATAATCAGACACTATTCACTGTCTTGTTTGTATTGTTTATTATCCTCCTGGTATCTGAAATTTATAATTCAAAAGGAAACTAAAACCCTATTAAAACAAAATAAAACAGCTAGCTAACTTTTAGATGGATACCTTAAATTTGCCAAAATATAAGACATATTAAGGGGCTTATAACTTATTAATAATTTTTAGCTATTTAAAAAAGGAAAGAATGGAAATTCCCCCTGTTACTTTGAAGTAACTTATCACTATGACAAATTAATTGGCATAATTAGTGACTATTATCTCTCGTTATTGAAATAAGATATCTTACTTCATGGAATATGTTTAATGAAGAAGGTGTTTATTATATTCAAGATGTGATCACTGAACTTTTAGAGGTCTGTAGATGACAAATTGTTTTTTAATACAGCACCTATCACGACAATATTCAAGCAATTTTTGAACCTAATAATTTAAACGGAAAATTAAATTTAACATTATAATGCAATGAAACCAAAATAAAAACTTTATGAAGGCATTTTTAAAAGTTCTTTTTGTAATTGTTGGGGGCTGACAGTGGCAGTATATGTGTTACATTGAATGAGATGATGTTCTACTGTTAACAACATTGAACTGAGTAAATATTTTCTAATGGTATTTCCTATGTTTAAAACTTTCAAAATTGCCTTATGGCATTGTAAACTAGCAAGTTACTGCTTCTCAGAAATCAGAATTCCCTATCAGTAGAAGATCAACATGTGCAGGTTAGGAGGGCCCAAATATTTGTGCTCAAAACTTAACACAGGTAGGCTGTTTAGAAAACCTTCACTGTAGGATATCTAATAATGAAACCACCTAGTGTTCCAAAGCCCATAGAAAGTTTCAGAGGCCTCTTGAGGCTATTTTATTAACCCATTTAATTTAATGGAAGTCTTGTAAATTGCCAAGCTGGGTGCTTGCTGTTGCTCCATTTATTTATTCCTGCCTGGAAAGTGCCCCAAATTTAGTGCCTTAAAACAAATAATATCATTTCTCATGGTTCAGTGTATTGGCTGAGCTCAGTTGGGTCGTTTTCACTTGGGCTCTCCTATGAGGGTACAGTCCTAGAAGATGGCCCACTAACCTAGCTAGCAATTGTTTTTGTGGTGGTTGGCTAGGAACTAAGCAGCTGAGCTTATAGATCAGAGTTTCTGTATATGACCTCACCACATGACAGTAAGCTTTTGTATTGTATTGTATTGTGAGTTGTTAGGCATTAATATATTGAACTATTTAGATAAAATAAAAACATTTCTGGAAATACAAAATCTACCAAGACTAAATCACACAGAGATAGAAGGTCTGAATAGACCTACAGTTAGTAAGAAGAATGAATCAGTAATCCAAAATCTCCTGACAAAGAAAAACCCTGGACTTGATGGCTTCACTGGTGAATTCAAATATTTAAACAAGAACTAACACCAATCTTTCTCAAACCTTTCCCAAAATTTGAAAAGGAGGGAACACTCGCTACCTCATTGTATGAGGTAATCAGTACCTTGATCCCAAAGCTGGATAAAGATAGCATATTAGAAAAAGCTAGAGACCAATATCTTATACACATCCACACAAAAATGCCCAACAGAATACTAGCCAACTAGAATTAGACACCATGGCCAGTGGAAATTTATTCCTGTAATATGGGAATGGTTCAACTTATAAAATTGATAATCACAATATACCACATTAACAAAAGGAATATATAAAACCTTCAATGGATTCACCACCCTTTCATGATAAATCAACTCAAACCACTAGGAATATAAGGAGAGAACCTCTGCATAATAAAACCCACATATAAAAAAACCGCAGCAAATATTATACTCAATCGTGAAAGAGTAAAATATTTTTCTATATGATCAGGAACAAGGAAAGAATAATTATTTATGTTCATAGATAAGATTATATTTAGAAAATACACCCCCCACGCACATACAAACTCTCAGAACTAATAAACAAATTCTGCAAAGTAGCAGGATACTAAGTAAACAACAACAACAAATTAGTTTCATTTCTATAATCTAATAGTGGGCATTCCAAAAAATAAATTTAGCAAGCAATTTCCTTTACCATAGTGGCAGAAAGAATAGCATACTTTAGGAATTACCTTAACCAAGAAGATGAAAATCTTGCACAATGAAAGCTACAAAACACATCAGAAAAAAAAAAAAAAGAAAGAAAACATAAATGAATGAAAAGAAATCCCATGTTTCTGGATTGGGAGATTTAATATTGTCAAGGTGCCCCAATTACCCAGTGATCTACAGATTCAATGTAATTTCTACCAAAATCCCAATCTTTTTGTTGTAGAAATAGAGAAAAAACAATCCTAAAATTAATATACTGTCTTATAGGATACCTAATTTTTCAAAAGAATCACACAAAGGAAAGACAAATCTAGAGGACTCACACTTCTGATTTTAAAACTTCCTCTAAAGCTACAGTAATCAAAACAGTGTGGTATTGGCATAAAGACAGAAATATAGACCAATAGAATAGCCTAGAGATTCCAGAAACAAACATTTACGTGTACGGTCAAATGATTTTAAACAAGGGTGCAAAGATTATTAAATTCAGAAAAACAGTCTTTTCAACTAATGGTGCTAGGAAAACTGGATATCCACATACAAAACAATAAAATTAGACCATTACCTAACACCATGAATAAAAATGGACTCAAAATGGATCCATAACATAAATATAAGAACCAAAGCTATAAAAGTCATAGAAGAAAATACAGGTGAAATCTTCAAAACACTGCAGTTTTCAATGATGTTTTGACCATGATGACAAAGGCACTGGCAACAAAAGAAAAAATAGACAAATTGGGACTACATGAAATTTTTAAAAAAGTTGTTCATAGTAAGGCACTAATAATATAGTTTTAAAAATACACCCAACAGAAATTGTCACCACAGAATATACTTGTAACTCATATATCTAAAAAGGGATTAATGACCAGAATATATGTAAAACTCAATAATAAGAAGTCCCAAACAACCTAGTTAACAATTGGAAGGACTTGAAAAGCCATTTTCCAAAGAAGATATATGAATGGCCAGTAAATACATGATCAACAATACTAGTAAAATGAGAAACGCAAAGCAAAACTACAATAAAATACCACCTCACAGCTATTAAAATGGCTACTATCATAAACAAAACCAGAAATAAATATTTGTAAGGAAATGGAGAAATTAGAATTCTTGTACACTTCTTCACAAGGCAGCTGCAGAAAGAAGTGCAGAGTGAATCATGGAAAAATCCTCTCACAGTATCATAAGATCTGGTGAGAACTCATTCACTATTATGAAAACAGTATGGGGTGACTTCCCATATAATCTAATCACCTCCCACAAATTCCCTCCCACGACATGAAGGTATTATAGGAACTATAATTCAAGATGAGCTTAGGGTGGAGGCACAGCCAAACCATATTAGTTTTGAGCTACTAAGGTGAAAATAGTTTTGAAATAACTAGGGAGAAGGTGGCCAGATCACCAGGTGGGGTGCTAAGTAAAATGTAGATTTCTAACCCAATATAAATCCTACTGAATCAGACCTTTTGGATTTAATCCCTGGAATCTAGTAAGTGAGATTAATGTAGCAAATTCACCAAATGATTTTCATGCATAATTATGTTTTAGGACAATTGAACTAGAGTAGTTTTTGTATACCATGGTAAAGTAATGGAAGACCATCTAAATATGTAAAATGTTTTGCTTTAAATTATTCTCCCTACAGGACATATAAAGGAAAAATTGAAAAAAAAAAGAAAGAAAAACTAGAATAGACACTTGAAGTTTTGACTGTTTTAGCAGTAGAGGTAAGGATCTGTGACTCCTCACCTAATTCTAGCATTATCAGTAGATATGAAAGGAAGAAAATAGTTTAGAAAAATGTTAAGAATGTAAAATCAACAAAATTTGGAAACAGAAACATGGAGTTATTAGGGAAAGACAGGATTCTGATGATTCAGATGATTACCAGGTGCCTGAGATGGGGAAGTTGAATAAATGATGAAAACTGTAAAATTTTATACTTAAAAATGGCAGCGTAAGACCTTCATGCAGAATAGATTAAAATGATTACTTGGGCCCACTCACCATAATACTGAAGGGTGACATTGCTAAATGCAAGTCAATTTTTTTACTGAAAATTTTAACAACACCTGGTCTATTAATATACTTTCTCTTTTATTTCCATTGAATATTTTGAGTGAGAATTTTTTTACTTAATAGGTTAGTACTACAGATTTAATGATATGCTAAATAATGACATATTCAGCTCATTTATTTACTTTCTGAATTTTAAACCAAATTTGGACCAAAAGCAATCATTGGTAAAAGTATTTCCAAACTACACAGTTAAAATTTATTAGAAAGAATACTAAAATAATATATAAGAACATAAACTATTTTTATGCCAACTTTTTCATAAATTAGTTGACACTCTAGGTAAAAATTCAGACCCTCAAGCTAACTTTCTTTGATCATTAAACATACAAATCCTATTACAATTGAAAGGATTGTACTTTATAGCTTTGTACTATCACATTTCCTTTGCTATCTAAATTTAATAGCATTACCATTTCAGTCATTTTCATGGATTATTCATACTCTTGAATGCCTAGGTTATTCTCAGAGATAAATCACTAAGTGTCTAGTTCTCAGAAAACCTAGATTTAGGAGTTATAATTTGATCAATGTTTAATTAGGAGGAAAAGGTACAAAAAAACATTATTTCAATTAAAACTGAATTATATAAACATTTATTTTGTGTCTATGTAAACTCGATTTTAATAAATGGCATCTTTAACATTTGTTTATATATTTATTAAATCATTCTCAGATCAGTGTATTTTATTTCCAATTTAAATGTGAAGGGTACATATATGTATGCAAATCTGTGTGTGTGTGTACTGTGATTTTTTAAATCAATATGCTAGATTCCTAAAAATTTTATGGAGCCACTTATTTTTTATATGACCTTATATTTCCTTAAAGACTTAAAATATAAATTATTACTTTAAAATTTCAATTATGAGTCTTATATAAAGACATTTAAATCTACATATTTTCCTGAGTACAGATTTCACTATTTCATAGGTTTACCTGTGTAATGACCTTTCTCATTATGATCAAGAAAATTTTAAAATTTCTTTTAATTTTGTTCTGTAGTAATGATTCTCAAATTTTAGCATATATCTCAGTCACCCAAAGCTCATTAAAACACATATTTCTGGGCCCACTCTCAGAGATTATAATTCTGTAGATTTGGGTCAAACCGAATAATCTGCATTTTTCACAAGCTCCTGTGTTATCTAATGCTTCTGAAGCAGGGAGCACACTTTAAGAACCACCATTGAAGGATTACATAGCAGTGCTTTTCTTCATTTGCATGTAAAAAAATTTGTTGGTTTGCTCTTGGCCAATTTTATTATTGATTTTTAGTGGATTGACTTTTCATCAAATATTGAGCTTGGGGAAGGCATCTCAGGGACAAGTGAGATAAGGAACACATATGGGTGCTAATTCTTCTTCATGGCACCTAGCTCTGCTAGACCTAATGCTATTTTTTTTTCCCCCAAGAAGAATAGTACAGTGTATTTATCAGTGACCTTAGTTAATTCAGGAATGGATGTCTTCTTTTTGTAAGTTATGAGTGTGGTCTGTATCTGGTTGAACTATAAATCAAGCATTGAGTATTAATTATATGTGAAGTGATTGTATATAATTGTTCAGAATCTTCTTACATCTACGTGATTTCACAAAATTCTAATAGTGAAATACTCAGTATATAATAGTTTTATCATGAAAAAAGTCCATAATTTTTGTTGAAATTACGCACAGAACTCATCTTTAAGCACTAGATTCTTAAAAACACTTTTAACTGTTTTTTTTTTTTCTTCACATGAGAAGACAATGTATGCAGCTTGGCAAACATGCAGTTTATTTTATTTTTATTGAATCAGCTGCTTGCTGGACAGTTTGAGGCTTTTTTCCCCCACTGTTAACACATCTATCCAAGGAATTTTTTTTTTAACAAGCTACACTTGAAAAGTATTGCCAATTAGTTTTAACTTCACAAAATGAATGAAAACCTGATGAATGCTATCTCAGAACACATAATTTCTTGAAAATTTAGCAGTTATAAAGGAATTCACAAAGGCAGTAATTAAAATTAGCAGAAAAAGGCAAACTGCTTCAGCTTAGTGTCTTCAACAAAAACATATTCTTATATGTTAATGATGGCTTTCAGTGAAATTTTCAATGTTTCTACATATAGTGTAAATTTTCTTCTTTAATTTCCCAACTCTAATCTTCTTCAATGAATGAAAATAGAGTGCAGTGTTAGCATTTCAGAAAGGAATAATATAAGGTTGCCTTGATATTGTAATTATTTATATCTCTATTCTAAAATGCTATTTTTTGAGGCAGTGGAATGACATCATTGTTAACCACTCTGTATCAAAAATTTGAAGAATAATGTAGAAGCATAAATATGTCTGATGTGAACCAACTGAAACTGATGACAAGTTAAGTCATACCTCAAACTCAATGTATAGACATTAACATTTTTCTCAGTATAAAGTATATATGGGAGAGGGAATTGAGAAACATCCCTTAGCAGAGAAGACAGGTGTCAAAGGTGCTACCAATTTGACACGTGGGACGACAGGGTGTGGTAGCATGCACCTGTAGTTCCACCTACTCGGGAGGCTTAGGCATGAGAATCACTTGAACCTGGGAGACAGGGGTTGCAGTGAGCCAAGATTACTGCACTGCAGCCTGGCCAACAGAGTGAGATCATGTCTTAAATAATAAATGAATGAATGAATGAATGAATGAATCATTTTTTAGAGTCTATTTGAAACTAACAGACTTTCAACATTTAAATTGTGCTACAGCGACAAATAGCACAATTTCAATTGGAGTATACAAAATATGTTATTTTCACATAACTAACAAAATATTTCTAAATAGAATGTTCAATGTGAAACACTAGTGAAATATGTGGTATTTATTTCTGTTTGAATATTCAGTGATTTTTATGGAGTATAAGGAGTAACCATTTCTTATATTAAACAGGTAAGTGAAATTGTCAGGGTTACCAATTGCAGGGTTCTGTCCTGCAGACCCTGACTCAATGACAAATCAATAAAGTACACTGACACACAGATATTATGTTTTGCCAGTTCGACTGAGTGTTCGGACCTCTTATAGACACCCTGGAGAGGGCTGTAAATAGTTGCCACCACCAGCCTTCTACAGCCAGTGAGACTCACATTTATTCGGTAAAGTTTAATTGACAAAGGCTTGACTCAACACCACTAGAGGGTAAATAATATTGCAGACTTCCGAAGTAGAATGCAATTAAGCACCCATTGAAATTAAAGGTCAGTCTTAGGATCACATGAGGAAAAAGCTACCTAGGTAAACTACTCTACATTCCTCTGTATTTGTCGCCCCAGTCTCTCTGGTTCCTACAAGAGACTCCGGCTGCTTTCAGTCAGATTTATTACTGGAGCTTATGCAACACCCCCAGGCCTTCCAAGGGGGTTTGTGACTGTTGTAACTAAAATTTTCCCCACCAACGCTGCCTGGATCCCCCACATGAAATAAATTTTAAAATTGAATAAAATTTTTAATATAAAATAATAAATTGCTTGTGAGAAATAAGGTGAAGTTGAATGCTAACCATATCAACCAATGGAATACAGCTAAAGCAAAACTTAAGGCAAAATTTGAAACAAAAGGAAAAAACAAAAAGCGATCAATGTATTAACCTGAAATAGGAAGTACAGAGAGCAAGTGAAAATGAAAGGCATTTAGCTAATTTTTCCAAATGACTATCCAGGTGTCTGAAAAACATGTTTTGTTACATTTTTGCTAAAAATAATACAATGCATATTATATTTAATTAATGAATTTAATGTAATTTAATCAATTATATATTTTTTCATATCAATATAATACATTTCTATCTAGTTATTATCATGCACTACTTTTATGATATAATACACCTTTCTCTATTTTTGGATATCAGTGTACTTTTGGATTCTCCATTAGTGCATTTTTGTACTCTCCATTCTTTCTTGGGTCATGCAATATTATTTTAATTACAGAGTCTTCATAGTTGTTGTAGTATGTGGTAAGGCTATTGCCTTTCTTATATATTTTCTTTTTAAGGGCAACCATAGCTATGCTTGCATGTTTATTTATCCATGTAATTTTAGTATCAACTAGCTCTATTTAAAAAAAAAATTTTTTTTGGTATATTTATTTGAATTGCGTTAAAACTAACAAATCTCTTAGGTCAAGTTTTTTTTTCCCCCCCCCAAAATTTTATTTGCTTTATTTTTACACATCATAAAGTTCATTTAAGGCATGTAATTTTCAAATCTACAAACTTTATATACCTGTTTTAGCAATGACATTGCTTTTCATGGACATCTTATGCTTTCATGGCATTTTATTTATCATACAGTGAAATGAAGACTGTACAGTGAAGAGTAACTAGAAATAGAATGACAAAAACTATCACTCACTAAAAACTAAATTGTAAGATAGCTCAACTTATTTTATTAGGATGCTAGAAAGTCAGTAACTGTCAAGCCAAAAACAGACTATAATATACATTTTTGAAATGTCTTAAATAATATTTTATAATATAATTATTTTCTTAAATATATTTCTATTTGCCACATTAAAGCATTCTTTTAAATTTTCTCTTCCAAATGTTAGCATAGTTTTAGCTACAAATATTTTGACTAAAATAATGTGATTAAAATAAACTATAATATTTCCTATTATTGGGAATTGTTTATTCTGGAAATACTGATTCATTTGGTAGTGAGTGCTCTAAATCAGAAAACAAATGTAAATTAATGCTGCAGAATTTATTCCATTATCTCTTGAAATTGGCAAGCAAAATTGCTTGAAATATTAATGAACAAAGCGTTATGCTAAAGGAAGTAACTCAGTCATAAAAACTTAAAATATAATTTATAGAATAATAACAGTTATGTATAATATAAACAAAATAAGTTGCACAGCAAAACAACTCACAAAATACATGATGAATTAATCTTTTGGTTTTTACATTAATAAAATATTCATATTTTATTCCACCACTCAATATACAGTGTCTGTGTAAAATTGCCTTACTCACTTACAATGAAGTCAAAATATATTATTAATATGAAACACAATAACTGTTCCTACAATTTTTCAATTAAAATTTCTAATTTCAAAAATCACATCCTACATGAAAATATATTACTCGAAATATTGTTAAGTTCTACATTTTCTACTGTGAGTTAGATGATAAATATCTTTTTCAAGCAATTTGAATTATTGGTTGACATTACTTGATATTAAAATATAGCAAGCAATCTAATAGAACTATTCATAACTATTATGTACATTCATAAATATAAAACAATTATGTTTGATAGATTTATTTTTGTAAAATTTCACTTATGGAACTCACTTCTGTCTGTTCAATTGTCTTGAACCTTTGGTGCTATTTTATTGAAAGAACTAAGGAGACTATTGCAAGTTATTTTAGCACAAAGTGCTCATTCTCTAAAAATGAGATCCATGAAATTTAATTTTCTTAGCAAGAGACACAGTCTAAGATAAAGAAAACAAAAGGTATAATTTTCTAGCAGGCAGAAGAAATGACTATTGCAAAAACCAAGTTTGTAACTTACATTCAAAATTACCAGAAATTCTCTTATTTATGTCTGCCTTCCAGACACTTTTTTTTTTTTTTTTTTTTACTGACTGAATATATGGAATTATAATTGCATTGATCAGTGATCTGGTTACTTCAATACAAATTAAACAAGTTATAGTTTTTGTAGTCTTGGCTCAAATATCATCACCATCCATATGCATAGCCTGATTATTCTTTTTTTCATTGTAACGAACACCACACATTTATACACTAAAAATCTTAAGCTGTATTATTTTATTTCTTCTTTTAATCATGTTTATCACATTCTTAACTAGCATATATTTACCAATTTATGATGTTTATAGTTTTTACTCTGACTAACTTTTTGAGAATGTAATTGTCATGAGGGCAGGCTATTTTATTCTGCCTTATTTATAGGTTTGTATCTCAAGAATTTAGAACAGTCTCTGGCATTCAGTAGATACTTATATATGAGTAAGTAACATATCACAGTGAATGGTAAAGGAATGAAACAATCCATGTAATCTATATATAGATTTAAGCAACTTTCTATGATTTTAAAAATCCCGCACTATTCCCTTAATAATAAATAACGGGAAAATTAAAATTTATAAACCTCAAATATAAGAGTTTAATGGGGTAATAATTTGGTGCATTCCAAACTGGGCAACTACTGATTGGAATAACAAGCAGGTGAGAATGGTTGCTAAAATTCAATCTAGGTGATGGTTATCAAGATTGGGTATGACAGATTTTTGAGAATAAAATAAAAGCAGAAAATGTTTAAAATACAGAGATAGTATAAAGGTATCAGATTAGTAGGATGGCAAAGCAAAAGCCTAGTGAGTGAGCACTTTGTTTTTGTTTGAGTGAATACAACTATTAAGTGTGCAATAGCATTATGTCTAAAAACAATTTAGATATCTTAATTAAGAATACTCTGTTATTTAAAATATTTAGAAATGATCTGAGCTGCCAGTGAGTTGTAATCATTTTGCTGGTGAAGTGTTTTGCTTCAGTGTTACAGCTGTGGACTGATCAGGGTAATGGTCGCTGAAAGTTGGTGTGGCTGTGGCAGTTTCTTAAGATAAGACAACAGTAAAGTTTGCTGCATTGATTGACTTTTCCTTTCATAAAAGATTTCTCTTTGGTAGCATGTAACACTATTCATGCATTTTACCCATAGTAGAACTTCTCTCAAAATTGGAGTCACTCTTTCTCTGATCCTGAAGCTACTTCATCACCTAAGTTTATGTAATATTCTAAATTCTTTATTTTGACTTTAATAATGCTCATACCATCTTTACAAAGAGTGGATTTCATCTTAGGACACTGCTTTCCTCATTCGTAACAAGCAACTTGTCATCCATTTCATGTTTAATCGTAAGATTGCAGCAATTCAGTCACATCTTCAGGCTTCATTTCTAGACTAGTTATCTTACTCTTTTCACTACATCTGCAGTGACCGTCTCTACTAAGACTTGAACCCTTATAAGTCATTCAAGACTTGGTCCATGGGATACAAATAAGATGTTGTGTTAGAAGGATGAAAACATTGATTTCCTTGTACATCTTTACTAGTGCTCCAGAGTGATTAGGCACATTATATATAAACAGTAATATTTTGGAATAGTTTCCTCTGAGCAGTAGGTCTCAACTGTGGTCTTGAAATATTCAGTAAACCATGCTATGACCAGATATGCTGTTATCCAGGCTTTGTTGTTTCATTCACAGATCACAGTCAGAGCAAATTTAGCATAATTCTTAAGAGCCCTAACATTTAAGAATGATAAATAAGCATTGGTTTAAATTTGAAGTCATCAGCTGTATTACCCCTTACTAAGATGATCAGCCTGTCCTTTGAAGGCTTGAAGCCAGGCATTCACTTCTTTCTATCTATGAAAGTCCTAGATGGCATCTTCTTCCAACAGCAACTACTTTATCTACGCTGAAAAATTATTGCTTAATATAGCCTTCATCAATTATCTTAGATCTTTTAGTTTTGGAGCTTCTATATCAGCACTTGCTGCTTTACTTCGTATTTTTATGTTATGGAGATGGCTTCTTTCATTTGACCTCATGAACCAACCTCTGTTAACCTTGAACTTTTCCTCTGCAGTTTCCTGATCTCTCTCGGCCTTCACAGAGTTGAAGAAAGTTGGTGCCTTGCACTGGATTAGGCTTTGACTTAAGGGAATTTTGTGGCTGATTTGGATCTCTATCCAGACCACTAACAATTTCTCCACATTAGCAATAAGGCCATTTCACTTTCTTATTTATGTGTTGGAGTATGCTTTTAATTTACTTCAAATACTTTTCATTTGCATTCACGGTTTGGGTAACTGTTTGGTGTTAGAGACTTAGCTTTGGGGTCATCGTAGCTTTTGGCATGCCTTCCTCACATAGTGAGGCATGCCTTCCTTACATAGTGAAAGATATGTAATTATTTCTTTTGAACACATAGAAGCCATTTGTGGGGTTATAAACTGGCGTAATTTCAACATCATAGTATTTCAGGAAATAGGAAGCCCCAAAGAAAGGGAGGGAGCTGGAGAATGGCTGGTTAGTGGAGCAGTCAAAATACACACAGCTTTTATTGATCAAGTTTCATTGCCTTCTATGGGTGCAGTTTGTGGTATCCCCAAACAATTACAATAGTAATATCAAAGATCACTGATTGCAGATCATCACAAAAAATATAATAATAATGAAAAAATTTGAAAAATTACCAGAATGACCAAAATGTGACACAGACATGAAGTGAGAGCATGCTGTTGGAAAAATGGTGCTGATAGACTTTCTTGATGTAGGATTGTCAGAAATATTCAATTAATAAAAAAATTCAACACTTGTGAAATGAAATAGTGATTTTCAATAAAATAAGTTATCCTCATACTTGAAATAAATAAGTTCAGAAAGACACAATGTGATATGGTGAAATCAGTCTCTGAAATTCAAACACAGCAAATATTTAAATGTGTATCTGTGCTCTCTGTCTAAAAGAATATGCCAAATAAATTGAACGTATGACAGCATTTTAAATTAGATATTTAATTAAGATAATAATTGTTTTGAAGAAATAAGAAAATCTATCTCCTACCACTTTCTTTTTCATCTTCAGTCATACTATTGGACATTTTTTTAATTCACTATGATATATCATATCCTTTGAACTTCAGGGACTCTGCTGTTACTGCTTGTCTGGCTGAAATATTTTTCCCCATAGTTCTGCCTAATTTCCATTATTTTTCTCTCTAGTTCAAATGCTCACTTCTCTTGAAAGGCTCTTGTGAGCACTCCAACTAATGTAGTACCACTCAAATCCTATAAGATACTCCCTCTATCAGTTTGCACTTCCTTCATAAACTATATAACTATGTAGTTAAATATATTTAAAATATATGTATTCATTTATATTATTTTTCTGTCTCCTCATCTGCTCTTTCATAAAAACATAAGTTTCACTATAGTTAAAAACTTATTTTCTTCCTGTCTTATTCATCAAAATATTCCCGGTACCCCTAACAATACCTGGGACATAATTGGCATTCAATGCATTATTCTTGAATCAATGAATTATTCCAGTCAGACTTTTAATTCTGATTTCAGAAAGAGCAACTTGCCAGAATACCTTAGAGAGGTTTTGTTGATGTAGTCCATGTTAACATTTCCACATCAGAATAAAAAAACCTGTATTTTGTTGTTTGAAAATGTTACATTCAAAGATTTAAAATATACAGAAGCTATCCACTAATATATGCATATTGAACTTTTAGTTTATTTTAGTATATATAAAAACATGAACATGAAAAATAATTGCTATTATTAATATACATGTATCAATATAAAAGTTGATCGCATTTATTCGTTTAAAAAATGTGTTAAACTATAGGTTTGGTATAGTATTTTATAATAGAGAGGATAAGTCAGGCAAGATCATTCAAGCAAAATTAATTTATGAATTACCAAGGAATCCTTTTATACTGTTAGTCTGCATACCAACAATTGTTTTCTGCCCTTATTATATAAAATACATTTTAAGCAAATTTACACCCACACTATTTACCGTTAAATATATATTTTTTTTGAAACTATTTATCTTGATCAGTGGTCTCAATTCATGTAGTTTTGACCTCCCCATCATACACCTGGAAATGTCTGAAAGCACTTTTTTTTTTTTTGATTGTCACCTCAGACTTATCTGACCCAAATAGTCAATAGAACTAAGGTTGAGAAACCCTTATTTAGAGAGACTTTTAAGTATTTGGATATTTTGTTTACTTTGTAACACACATTTCTGATATTAAAATAGGCCAATTCTCTAATGGGACTGTTTGATTTTAGCTGCTTAGCAGTTTCACCTAGTTGGCATTGTTCAATAAGACAATCATATGGCATTCTTATAATTGTGACATTTATAATGGCAACCAAATAATTTCCTTAACTTTGGTTTGATAGAACTGTTAATTCTATATACTCGCTTTAGCTTGCATTTTGGTGTTCTTTTTGAACTAACTTTTTATTTTATTTATTTTCTAGGTTTTATATTTATAGTGTTTAGACATAGGTTTCAGAATTTGCAGGTTGAGTCTCTCTGGTATGAATAGTAATTGATTTTTAGAGAAATAATCAAAGTGTTCTGCTAAGATATTTTGATGATTTTCTGCACAATGGCTTTTGTCCTGGTATCATTGGTACCATTCTGGGTACCAAATGTTTGTTTCTTAATCAAGGATATCTACTTGGCTTCTTTGATGTGTATTCCCTATTGATTTGTTGTCACTGAAGAGATGATCAATGGATCTGGACATGATATTGTGGGTATAAATTGACAAATGTTTCCTTTCATTGCACTGCTCAGTGTGTTTCTGAGCTGTAGTCTGTGTGATGGAATGAATAGAACATCAACTACAGTTGCTGTCATTCATAGTGGGGTATTTCATGAAGTCAGACACAAACCAAAGAAACCCAGAGGATTTATTACCTGCTGCTTCCTCAGTGCAATAAATGGTTATACAGTATAAAATTTAAAAAGAAGTGAAATAAAGAAAAACAGTAACTGCAAACCTTGACTAAATATGTCCAAGGCAGGAGAGAAAGCCGTGTGGGAAGGATTGAGCATCATTAGCAAAGACAGAGTACTTGAATCCTGTCTGTTAATTTTCATTAGCAAATGGGAATGATAGCAGCTTGTATAGTGTTGGATTATTTTTTGCCTTTTTTTCTTGTTGGTTTTATTTTTGAAAATCATCAAACTCTGTCCTATATTTCTGTTTAACATTAATGAACATCTGGAAAAATACATTAAAAAATTGATGTTTCCAAAAGCGTTTTTCTTTTAACATTTAAAATCTCTTTTAGGAAAGAGAAAAATGGAAAAGATAAGGAATACAAATATGACAAAATATTTTGCAGTATTCATTACCTCTGCTTCAATCTTATCTTTATCAACATATCTAAAAGTGCACAGATTGTTTATAAAGATTTATGCTTTTCAAATAATAGCCCTTTGTACCTTGTTTTGTTATATGAGTGAAAAGTTTACAGGTGTGTTTGAATAGCATAATAAACAAAATAGAATTTTTAATTAAGAATGAAATCCATAACATTTAGATAGCTAACTAAGTTGAACCCAAGAAAAAGATTCTTACAAACATTTAGGCAATAAATGCATGAGGAATACAGATAAAATGCATCTACATTTATCTTTATATGACCCATTTTCTTTCAGGGAAGAGTCAAAATTCATTCTTTCTGGAGGCTAACATTTAGCATTCAAAGAAATTGCAGTTATCTACATGATTTGCTTTTGTATTAATATTTTAAGGAAATTGTTTATTGTTGCTGAAACTAGTTGCAATGTTTAAACATCATAACTCATTTTTGCCTTCAAAACTGTTCAGCAATTGACATTAGCTTCAATTTGAGCAAAAGTGAGTGAGTGTGCTTGTGTACATGCCCTTATATAGGTATGTATCTTTAACAACTAGGTTACTATGATAATAAAAAATTCTTTAGTATTGTAAGACAAGAATTTAAATATAAGACATTGACTAACATTTATCCCAACAAATTATGATTCTCAGCCTCAAGCTCAATAGAAGGAAACACATTTTTTTTAGCTAAAGGATTCTAATAAACTGGTAATTGTTCTTAAAAATAAATTGAGACTTTAAATTAGATTATATATTATACTCATGAACTCTTATTTTGGGTATTTGTATATGTTTACAAATGCTTCTCTGCCTATGATGAGGTTATGTCTGATAAATCTCATTAGTTGAAAATATCTTAAGTAGAAAATGCATTGAATATACCTAACATATCAAAAATCCTAGCTAAGCCTAGCCTACCTTAAATGTTCTCAGAATACTTACATTAGCCTACAGTTGAGCAAATCTATCTGGGAGTATACTATTGTATAGAGTATTGGTTGTTCACTCTTGTGATCACATGGTTGACTGGGAGCTATGGCTCGTTGGTGCTGATCAGGAAGGCAAGAGAGTATTTATTATTCTGCCTATTGCAGGTCCAGGAAAGATCAAAATTAATAATTCAAAGTATGGCTTATACTGAATGTGTATTGTTTTTGCATCATGGTAATATTGAAAAATCATAAGTTGAACCATTACAAGTTGGGGACCAATTGCATTTTTAAAATATATTTTACATTAATCTTTGCTAAAAAATACTAAGCAATAAAACATTTTTCATGTAAGTAATAATTTAGTAATATAACAAATATTGCACATTTTTATTTCAGAGAATACATAAACTAAACAAACTCACATCCATAGACTTTAATGCAGATTTACATTTGTGATATTATTTTATTAATTTGTTTCCTGTTTTTGTAACTGATTTCCTTTAACTATACTCTTTCACTTTGCATATACCATTAGATGCATGCTTGACATTTATACTTCCATGTCTTTGAAATTTACCTTTGTCTTTTCTTTCCCATTGTCGTGAATTTGTTTAAGGCATCGTCAGTATTATCCTGGCATAACTAACTAGAATGAGTCAATTGTGATATCTACTTTGACTCCATTTATAGAAGGAGTAAGGGTATCTAGAGGATACAGTTCTCTGTGGGAACATAGAAAAGGTTTTTTATTAGTTTGTTTGTGTTATTATTCCCTCTAGGAAATGTCAGAAAATGCTTAGAAAATACACAAATAACTTTATTTTCTTCAAGGATTCCATGGTGATGAAGGTTTGGCAGTACCTGGGTGATAAAAAGTCTGTACAACAAATATCCATGACACAAATTCAGCTATGTAGCAAACCTTATTTGTATCCCTGAACTTAAAATAAAAGATAAAAAAAATAAACAGAAACAAGAAGGAAAAACAAAACCTAAGAAATTTAAGTAAATACTTTGGACAGCTGTGGAAGTGATTCTATCTGGGTCAAAAATGTAGCTCCACAGTTACACCTGCTTGGCACTTTCCCAAGGTTGGTCTTTAAGGCTCTCAATAATTGACCACAATCTCAACATGTTCAGGACTCCCTTTTGTACTGCGTATACTTCAACTCAACTAAAACACTTAATCTCTTTCCCTGAAAATACCCTGCCCTTTCCCCATCTATGCTCATGATTTTCTTTTTTTTTTTTTAATCTATGGAATAATTTATTTCCCCAAATTTACTGTCAATTAAATTTCAAACTTAAATAGTACTTCTGTACTGTCATCTTATAGTTCTCAAACAAATTTTACTTCTAAGTTCACTGATATTTTCTAATATGGGGTTTTCTGTTTTCCTTAGTGAAATACTTGTACATAACACAAATTCTATGTTAAGGCTAAGTTATTTGAGAGTAGATTGTGTATCACACATTTTTGCATAGCTGTTCTAACAAAGAAATTGATAAATGCCAAATAAACATATTTTCACAGTATTTTATTATATATATTTAATTATTTAAAGAAATTATATAGATACATGGTAGATGTATCTCACCCAGTTAAAATGGCTTATTTCCAAATGATGGGCAATGAAAATTGCTGGCAAGGATGTGGAGAAAAGGGAACCCTCGTACACTGTTGGTGAGAATGTAAATTAGTACAATTGCTATGGAGAACACTTTGGAGGTTCCCCAAAGAACTAAAAATTGAGCTGCCTTATGACCTAGCAATCCCATTGCTAGGTATATATATCTCAAATCAAATTATTACATGAGAGATATCTGCATTCCTAAGTTTGTTTAAGCACTGTTTACAAATGGCTAAGACTTGGGAGCAACCTAAGTGCCCACCGACAGATAAATGGATAAAGACAATATGGCATATATACACAATTAAAAGAGAATGAGATCCAGCCATTTGCAACTATGTGGATGGAACTGGAGATCATTATGTTCATTCAATGAACTACAAGGTGAATTGGCTACCATCAATGACACTAGAAAGGTAGAGAAAGAAAATATATTAAAATTTCTTTATTATTTCCCAATTCAGGAACTATCTATGACCTTGCCAAATAATATCTTTCCTCTTGTAGTTTCAAAGTAGGAAAAGCAAATTAAAAGTTTGATGTTATGATTTGCTGAATTACTGCTTTATTTCATAAAATTGAAACACTGGGAGATATTAAAATAATACATTATTACTTTCTATACAACTGTGAAAACATTAAAACTACAAATTAAACTATGATATGTTTTTGATATAAATTATTTTTTATTATAGAGTCCTAGATTCATCTAGACAAAAATCTTATGATGTATTTATCACCCTTATAGTTCATAACAGAAAGTATAAAGTGTAAATTAGGTGAGATAAGTGTAAAAGTCTTTAAACTTAATACCTGAATTTTTAGATCACCTTTCAACTTGGAGTCCTTGATATGTTGATTTTTCCTTGTGACCCCAAGACTGTTGATCATGCTGCAGCATTTTTTTTTTCCTAAAAAGTTTTAATATTATAACTTCCGGGATGTTCGTCAAAGCTTCTGACACAAAAGTTTTGTTCCTAGTTCTTCCAGATTGATTAAACTCTTAGCCATTTGCTAAACGAAATTACATGGAAGTTAAATAGTTCTATTTAAATATTCAATTTTTCCAAGAAATTGATAGTCAACAATTTAACTATATTCCTACCTGTCACATTAACTTATTTTACCAAGTTCTTGATTCTTTAACATTACTTCCTCTTTTCTGAGGGATTTGGCAAATTCTTCTGCCTCCATTTGTATTATCTGATGCCTGAATCCATACTCTGTTACATCAAATTTAGTGACAAAGTCAACACAACTTTTATTTGTAGGATATTTTATTTCTGTAGTATCTTAAAGCAGTGCTTCTCATGAAGTACATAGAGCTCATGAGGATCTAGATAAAACACAGATTATTATTTATTAGGTAGGATTGGGAGTGGAGAGGTAGTAAGCTAAAATTCCATATTTTCTGCATATCCCAGATTATGCCAATACATAAGTAGCAAGTATCAAAACAGAAACCATCTGGACTTTGCTTTGTAATGGAATATGGAACTGTAGCAATGTCCTCATTAGAATACAGTATACATTTTCTGTGAATGTGGTGAACTTTATTTTTACAAGTATACTAAAAGAAGCAAATTGAGACATGTGTCTGAAGATTTTCTTGTTTGTTTCAGGAAAGATTAGACTGTAAATTCATAGAAAGATGAGACTGTAAATTCATAGATAAAAAGTTCTTGAGACAGATATGAATGAGAAAAAAGTCTTACAAACTTTGCCCACTTCCCTTCCCATCAGGTTCTTGCCATAAAGAACCCATCTTAAACTACTTGAGCCCGAACTCCTCAGAACCCTAAATAATCCCACTTCTGATTCCCCTTCCATGACAGTTCAAAGACCTTATCAAGGTGATGTATTCCATTACCAAAGTGATGGTGAATAAACTAAGGTTTGCTTTATAACAGGCCATCTTGTGATACTTCACTGAGCTTTAAAAAGCTTAACTAATCTTTTTGAAGACATTTTGAGTGGCAATTAAATACAACACATGTTGTTTCAACAGTGTATGTAAATCATTTTAATGACAACAGTATAAAAGATAATGATTATATTTGCACAAGTCTAAGTAATAGCAACTAAATCAGGATCTCTACCTGACAGTGAATGCAAGATGCCATTTTTTTGAGAAGTGCATCCAAAAATTAATGATGGTATAAAGTGATACTAAAGTATGCATTTTAGAATATTTGATACATAGTTTTTTACATCTATTTCTATATGCCACACACACATAAGCACTTAGTAAGTGAAGAACACTTGAGAATATAATTAAACTACTTAGAAGAACTCTGAAGGCTAAGAGCAAGATTGGCTATATAATTCGTGTATTCCATTGCAAAATGAAACTGTGAAGACCACTTTTCAAAAATTAAGAACTTCAGATGCATTAAACCAAGCAGAGCTTTAAACCAATCATAGGGCTCTTCTAAGAGTGAAGCTCTGTGCAACTGCACAGGTTGCATGCCCAGGAAGGTGGCCTTGGCTCACCATATCTCATATATTGAAACCTCAGAGTTCCCATTGCTGCAGAGTAACCTTGTGGATCAGAGAACAAATTGAGTAGCTAAGTAATCTGGCTCAAATATTACTTGAGCCATTGACATTTCCATTACATTGAGTAAGTTAGATAGCTATGCTGAGCACCATTTCATGATCTGTCATTGGGGGATAATAATAATAACACTGCTATAATAATGTTGTTCAGAATTAAATTACTTTACAATATATGAAGTGCTAAAACGTGATAAACTCTGATGCCCGGAAAGACTTATTTGTGTCCTTCTTTTGGTCATTTAGCCAGAAGCTAATTCAAGAGTGTTTCTTACTAGTAGCAGCAAAAATAATACACAAACTTTCTAATTGAGCTTCTGAAATTGCTGAAGATTATTTTCTGTATCACAAAAGGTCCACTGTTGCATAGCTGAATGCGTGGTTTTAGCACCTTTGCCATGCTTGACGTCTACTAGCAATCCTTGGCATTCCTTGGCTTGTAGCCACATCACCTTAATCTCGGGCTCCATCTACACAATGTCTTCTCTTCTCTATCTATTCTCTCCTTGTCGATAAACTGCCTCTGCCTCTCCTCTGTAAGGATACATGTGATTGCATTTAGTTAGGGGCCACCTAGATAATCCAGGGAAAGTTCCTTCTCTCAAGATCCTTCAACAGATCTTTTGCCATGTAAGGCAACATTCATTATTTTTGCCATATAAAGTAATAGTCACATATTCTGAGTATTAGGACCTGGATATGTATTTTGGGGTCCACCATTTAGCCTACCACACTCTCCATTTATCACTATCATTAGTTTAAAAAGCAGCATTTCTCAACCTTGTCTGTACATTGGAAACTTTAAAAGGTACTAATGCCAGGGGCTCACTCAAGGGATAATTATTTAATTAGTTTGGAGAGTAGCCTGAACATCAGAAATTTTTAAATCTCCCCAGCTGATTCTGAAATTTGACAAAGATTGTAAAACATTGAATTAGGTAACAGCCTAAAATTCTCCCAAGACTTTCAATTAAGGACAACTTTAAAAGAGTGATGATACAAAAAGACTTGCAGCACTTAATGTTAGGAACTCGTATAAGTAATTCATATTAATGAAAATCTGGAGGCTATAAATAGGGAGGATACCAAGAATGTAATGACAGATTTACCTGACTTAATCAACATAGGTCTATCATTTGGAGCTTCTGGATTTCATTGTAGTAGCATAAGCAGCTGTGGAGATTCACATTATTGGTCAGATTGCAACGATATCCCATGGCAAATTAAATGAAAATGTTAGCAATCCCAAGGAAGTAAGTTGAGAAATAAATGCAAACAATATTGACAGAGAAAAAATGCTTGAGTTAATTTAACATGGCCCACCCACTACCTAAATCCCCTATGAGAACACTCTTCATCAAGGGCCAGGATATGCTTTGGGGAGAGTTGAAGATGTCATCATCTTTCAAAAATGCTTTGGTGGTAATTTTCTATAGCTCACAGATACTGATATAGGTTCTATTGGTAAAATGGATTCAACTCAACTGCATTCAATAGAATGAGTGGGACCCAGAAAGGCAGAAATCAAATACTGGCACAGTAATTTTAGATACAAGGTAGATAGATATTGTTGTCACAACGGACAGAAGAGCTGGTAAGTTCATCAAAATGGTTTCCCTGAAGGATGTTTGTAGGGTCTAATTCGTTATGACCCTAAGAAGTAAAATTGTAGGCAGCCTTCCAAAATGTCACCTTTAATTAAAAATTATTTTTGTGTGTTCAACTAGAAAAACATATATAGATAATATATGTTTATATATAAACAAATTTTGAGTCATAGCACCTAACTCAGTTCCCATCAAGTCTGTGAATTCCAAGAGAACTCATTGAATAAAAAGAGAACTGCTTGAACCAGGGAGGTGGAGATTACAGTGAGCCGAGATGGTGCTATGCACTCCAGTCTGGGTGACAGAGTGAGAGACTCTGTCTCAAAACCAAGCCAAAACAAAACATTGAATATAAATAAATATTATAGCTTGTTATATGACTTTTAAAATGTAAAAATATATCAAGTACTTTGTAGCTATAACAAGAAATGTTATCTCTAAAAAAAGAAAAGATTAAATAGGCCAGGCGCAGTGCTCACAACTGCAGTCTCAGCATTTTGGAAGTCCAGAAGAGTAGATTACTGGGGCCCAGGATTTTAAGATCAGGCTGAGCAACATGGTGCAACCTTGTCTCTACAAAAAATACAAAAACTAGCTGGACGTGATGGTGTATGCCTATAGTCTCAGCTATTTGGGAGTCTGACATAGGAGGATCATTTCTTACAGGTTTGCATTAAGTGTTCTGAGGGGATAATGGAATTCAATTAAAAATGTAGAAAGCTGAAAGAGTTAGATACTCTAGCAATAACAACAAATGCAATTAATTTAATGTAAGGTACGTATTAATCATCAGCAACTACTCTGTGTCAGACACTCCTTAAGTCCTTTAGATATATTAACTCATTTAATATTTCACAAAAATCTTGTGAGATGTAAAATTCTTATCGGTAATTTCCATATGTAGAAACTGAGACATAGTGATATTGAGTAGATGGCCCAAGGACACACAGCAAAAATGGATTAAATCTGGGAGCTAAGCAGTACTCTAATTCTAGAGTCTAGACTTGATCACTCTGCTGTGATATTACAGCAAGATATAAAAAATGAAGAAAATAAAGATACAGGATGAAGATAGAGACAGAATAAGTCTTCTTCAATTTAATGATTCATGAGTCAAAGCAACTATTTGTGTTAACTATAATTTTATGATAGGCAATATCAATAAACCTGATGTAATTCAATTTTTTGATGAAAACTGTCAACTTTGGGGTCTTTTATTGAGCATGGCTTCACATAGTATAAAAAACTACATCACTATTATAGTACATTAACAAGCACAAAGCAAATTATAAGAAAACATACATGAGTAATTTGAAAAAAATGTCATATGGGGCAATTAGGCCAATAAGAAGATGATATAAATACAGTCGTGCTAAGGGAAGTTTATTCAATAAATATTGTTCTAGTAACCACGATGTCCAGGCACTTTCAGCTATTGAGATATTTCAGTGAACTAAATAAAAAGCTGGGACTTTGCAGGCTTTCTGGTTAAATAATGGACAGCATAAAATCCACAATACTCATAGTATGTCACAAGGCTATTTTCAAAGACATTTTAAAAGATAGATAATAATAAGGGAAATTAAAAGTGCCAGCACTGAGATGAGAGTTGAATTAGACAAAAACAGAACAAGTAATATTTGAATAAATTATTAAGAAAATTGAGTTGAAATTGCAATAAAAATATCTGGCAAAATTGTATGGTACTTACAGCAGTGTAAAGACCCAAGGCAGGAAAGAATCTTCTGTGTTCAAGAAATAGCCACAAAGCCAATGCAGCAAAGGGATGGATGGGGAGAGTACCGGAAATGAGCTCAGAGGAATAATAAAGAGGTGAATTATGTGGGGACTTCTAGGCCATTTTATAGACTTAAACTTTTACTGTCAAGTGTGTGGATGTCCCTGACGGGCTTTAGCTGGAAAAGAGATGTAATATGGTTAAGATTTTTAAAGAATCATTCTAGCAGCTTTGTTGACTAAAGAAGGGTAGAATGTAAATCTGTTTTAGTTCTTTGTAGATTCTGGATATCAGCCCTTTGTCAGATGGGTTGACTGCAAAATTTTTCCCCATTCTGTTGATTCACTCTAATGACTGTTTCTTTTGCCGTGCAGAAGCTGTGGAGTTTGATTAGGTCCCATTTGTCTATTTTGGCTTTTGTTGCCAATGCTTTTGGTGTTTTGGTCATGAAGTCCTTGCCTACGCCTATGTCCTGAATGGTTTTGCCTAGATTTTCTTCTAAGGTTTTTATGGTGTTAGGTCTTATGTTTAAGTCTTTAATCCATCTGGAGTTAATTTTAGTGTAAGATGTCAGGAAGGGGTCCAGTTTCTGCTTTCTGCACATGGCTAGCCAGTTTTCCCAACACCATTTATTAAACAGGGACTCCTTTCCACATTGCTTGTTTTTATCAGGTTTGTCAAAGATCCGATGGTTGTTGTGTCCTTTGTAGGGACATGGATGAACCTGGAAACCATCATTCTCAGCAAACTGACACAAGAACAGAAAAATCAAACACCGCATGTTCTCACTCACAGGCGGGTGTTGAAGAATGAGAACACATGGACACAGGGAGGGGAGCATCACACACTGGGGTCTGTTGGGGGGGAAATAGGGGAGGGACAGCGCGGGGGTGGGGAGTTGGGGGAGAGATAACTTGGGGGAGAAATGCCACATATAGGTAATGGGGGAGGAAGGCAGCAAATCACACTGCCATGTATGTACCTATGCAACAATCTTGCATGTTCTTCACATGTACCCCAAAACCTAAAATGCAATAAAAAATATATATATATTAAAAAAAAAAGAAGGGTAGAATGGATGTGGCTTAGGCAATGAGGGAGTGGATGTTGCACATAGGGGTGTTTTATACTAGTTCAGAAAAGAAAGAACTATGGCTTTGATCAAGGTCATTTCAATAGAACTGGACTCAGTAAAGGAGTATAGGAAAGAGTGAAGCAGTTTCACTAAGCACTGGTTTCTAACTTGTCTGAGTCTGGTAAGACAGAACACACAAGATACATGAAGCAGATTCATTGCTTACAAATAGGCAGCAAGAAAGAACAGAAGCCTAGGATTCACTGTGAGTTGGCCACCCAAGGCCTCAGAAAGCTGCCCAGGATAGAAGAATTTAAACTGCACATGCCTCATTTGCACTGTAGATGAGGGAACTCAGAATGCAGCCTCCTGGGTTTGATCTCCCTTTATAATAGGATTCACTGGGCTAAAGGGTTGAAGAACATCTTGTTTCTAAGGGGAACTGGAGGAGAGCCTGGGCTTTTCTGGCCAGCTCCATCTTTTCTTATGATGTTGAATTCCTCACACATTCTACAGTTCCTCTTGAGGACTACAGGTGAGAAAGGGAAATAACTGAGTTCTCCAATAATGTGGGAAGAAAATAAAATAAGTGTGATATCCCGGAAACCAAGTAAAGAAAGGTGCTAAGGAAGAAGGAATGAGCAACTGTACCAAATACTGGCTGGTGGTTCACATAAAGAAGTCCAGATATATTGGATTTAACAATGTCGGAACGCTGGGTTTTATAATAAAAGCAATTTTATTGGAGTGCTGGGCTTGAAAGCCAGAGGAAAATAGATTAATACATGATTATTGCCATGACATATTTTATTTGAATGTCATTTTGTATATTATAGGTGCTACTTTTTAATATATTCACAAAATAAAATGAAGTTACGTTATATACATCCATGTAGGTGATATCACAAATAGAAAGTATAATATAAACAAGTAAGGAGAATAAATATACTATGATTTAATTTATATGAAATTCAAAACAAGCAAAATTTGATAGTATATATATATTTATTACAGATGCTATTTGTTTCTAAACACTGGAATTTCTGCATATAAAAATTAACAATATCTACGCTTTAAATTCTAAGCCAATTAAAAAATTAAATTTTATTTAATAAACCTTAAAATTATATATAATGCATTAACATGGTTTGGCACTTCACAAAAATATTTTTAGATCCCACAGTTAAGTGAGAACCTGTGATGTTTGTCTTTCTGTGCCTTGCTTATTTCACTTAACATACTCCTTTTGCATACGTACCACATTTTCTTTATCCATTCATCCACTGAAAGACCCTTAGTTTGCTTACAATTCTTAGCTACTGTAAACAGTGCTGCAACAGACATAGAAGTACAGATATCCCTTCAATATATTTATTTTCTTTCTTTCTTCAGGACATATACCCAGCAATAGGATTTGTGGATCATATGATAGCTCATATTGTAGGTTTTTGAGAAACCTTCAAACTATTCTTTATGGTGGTTGTATTACTTTGCATTCCCACTAACAGTGTACAGGATTCCCTTTTCTCCACATCCTCACCAGCCTTTTTGTGGGTGTAAGCCACTTTAAATGGAGTAAGATTTTATTTCATTTTAGTTTTGATTTGCATTTACCTAATAATCAGTGATATTGAGCACATTTTCATACTCCTGTTTACCATTTACGTGTCTTCTTTTGAACAACATCTATTCAAATATTTTGCCCTTTTTTATGGTATTATTAGATTATTTCCTATAGAGTTGTTTGAGTTCCTTATATAAACTGGTTATTAATCCCTTATCAGATGGGTGGTTTGCAAATATTTTCTCCCATTCTGTGGGTTGTCTTTTCACTTTCTTGACTTTATCCTTTGCTGTGCAGAAGCTTTTTTAACTTGATGTAATTCTATTTGAACATTTTTGCTTTGGTTGTCTGTGCTTGTGGGACATTACTCAGGAAAGCCTTACCCAGACCAATGTCCTGGAGAGTTTCTCCAATGTTTTACCCTCTCATCCAGGGCTGCTCCAGAAATGCCATCCGACAGTCATGTCCTGGAACTGGGGACTCCAAGAATCAGCTTGGTGCTCTGCCCTACTGTGATCATGCTGGCATTTAGAGCCAGCAATTCTCTGAGGCTCACCTAAGTAATACTTGGGTATCATTGTTGGTTATTCAGGGCGTATCAGGTCTTCAGTTAGCAGTAATGAAAGCTGCCAGGACTGGCTCCTGCCCTTTGAGATAGTGGGTTCACTTCTGGCCTAGGGTGTGTCTAGAAATGCCATACAGGAACTAAGACCTAGACCTGGGACCTCACGACTCTCACCGATGCCCTATTCTTCTGTGGCTGAGCTAGTACCTACATTGCAAAGTCCTCCCCCACTCCTCCCTCTCATAAAGTAGAAGGAAGAAGTCTCTTTTGGAGCTACAATCTGTGCAATCTGGAGTTACGGTAGGAGTGATACCAGCACTCCCTTAGCCACCCCAACAGGTGTCTCAGTAGTTCACATGCTCTTTCTTACAGTCCACTGCCTCTGAGCCTAGTTCAGCACTAAGACTCACCTAAGATTTGCAGTCTTTATGGCCTAGACTGCGTTTCAAGTTTACTTAGAGACATAGTATACTTCTGCCTTCAGGGGTGACTTTTACAGGCACTTAAATTCAGACCATTACGATCACCAATTCCTCTCTGGCTAAGGCTCGTAAGTTTGGTCTGTTTTTCTTTTGTCTCTGCTCTAACAGGACAGCACTGAGTTCAAGGCTTCACAGTGTGTGTGCTCTCTCTCCCCCAGTGCCCAGAGATGATCTCAGCACCACACCTTCAGGGGATAGGGGAAGGGTAACCTTGGTGATTCAAGAGTGTTTCTTCAATTTCTTGAGTGCCTGTTTCAGTGATGATATAAGTTATATCCAGGTACTATGAGTGCTCAACTAATTTTTTGGTTCTTATGAAGGTGTTTCTTCTGTGAAGATAGTTGTTAAATTGGTGTTTTTGTGGGGCATGGGGAACAATCAGTGGAGCCTTCTAGTCTGCCATCTTGTTTCACCTTCATTCTCCTGTGGAAATTTTTATGTGAAGACTGGTATCTCAGAACTCCCAGTAGTAAGTAAGCTGACTGGCCAGTTTTAATTTTCTGGGTGAATATGATAAGTCATATATAGTCTCTGAAAGTCAGAAAAGTATCTGAAAATAAATAGTCATATTTCAGCCTTAAAGATAGGTTAAACATAATGTTTCAAGTCAGAACAAGTTAGTTTGATCCTTTGTTTAACGTCAAAAAGTCTTGCACGGGTAAAGCACAGAGACAAAAATAGATCATGGGCTATGTTGTTCAAGTAACTCAGTTTATTCACGTCTGTTTGAGCAGGATTACAGAGCTGCTTACTCCCTGTGGAGACCCTATATTCAGTGTTAACTTTGGTTAGTTATCAGACAAGCTAGGTCTTCTCTGACTTTTTTATGGGACTTGCCTTTGTCATTGTCAGTGTTGAAGCTGAGATCTCTTTCCAAACTAAGATGAACAATGGTAAAGATGTCTGTCAGATCAGAAATAATTTACTTTGACGATACTAAAATTTAGTACTATCTGATAGCAAAAATATGTTTTAGAATTATGATTGAATAATTTCTTGTCAACCTCTGGCTGAATAAGCTTAGAAAAGGTGTTAATCATTCTGATTTTCAATTTCCTTATCTGTAAGAGAGAATCATGAATTCATTCCTTTAAACAAACAGCTGTTTATGGAACAAGCGATGATAAAAATAACTTGTTAGAATATTTTAAGTAATTTTTAAAAATATGAATTTTTATTTATCTTAACTTTTATTTTAGGTTCTGGGTACACGTGAAGGTTTGTTATATAAGTGAACTTGTGTCACAGAGTTTGTTGTATTAAACAATGTTATAAAAAGCACACTTTCATTAATATATTGATAATAAACATTCAACATATGTTCATCTTCTGACCTTTTATCTATTCCATATCTGATTTATACTTGTATTTAGGTCATTTATAGTTGCTTCTGTGTCTCTTCATAGCTTTAATAATATTTTTACATAAAATGGTTACTCCTGTCAATATTATATGACATGGTAATTCTAAATTACTTACAAAATACTTGAAAGTCACAAATAAATACCTAAATTTATGCAAATTTATACTCACTGGTCTTCAGTGTGAGGTTTAAGGGAAGGACAGTACTTCACTTAAAATTTTATTTTATTTTCCTTTTTTTTTTTATTTAATTTTTGAGACAGAGTCTCCTCGACTTCCAGGCTGAAGTGCAGTGGCGCAATCTCAGCCCACTGCAACCTCCACTTCCCAGGTTGGAGCAATTCCTGTGCCTCAGCCTCTCAAATTGCTGGGATTACAGGTGCCCACCACCAAGCCCAGCTAATTTAATTTATTTTATTTTATTTTTAGTAGAGACGAGGCTTCACCATGTTAGGCCAGGTTGGTCTCAAACTCCTGACCTTAAGTGATGTTGCCCACCTTGGCATTCCAGAGTGCTGGGATTACACATGTGAGTCACTGTGCAAGACTTCACATTTTATTTTAATTTCTCATTATTTAAGTGAGAATTTTTCCATTCCAATTTTTGATTTTTCCACCTGGTATAAGTCAACATCTAATGGCAATTTTATTATTTTAACATTAAATGTGATTGTATTAAATGTTTACCATGCAGAAACGCCTGGAAAAAAAAATGGACATTTTTCAAATAATGAGAAAGTAAAAGGAGTCCAAAAATGTAACTGAAAGCCCCACTTACATGCATGCAGTGAATCAATCTTTGTGCCATTTAATTAAGTTGGAACTTAATAAATACTAAAATTATAACTGCACTTATATGCATGTATTAACCTTCAAGAGTATATACAGGTGTTTAATTTGTACTTAGCAAGATATAAATACCAAATTAGATGTCAATTAATTGATTAAAATATCTTATATTTGAGTAGTTATTTTAAATCTGACATTCAATAAACACTTTTCAAAAGCAGATTGGAGTTTTGATCTGCACTTCTCCATCTATTTTCAGTCTTAAATTTTATTTATCATTTGTTAAACTCCAAATGTGTGTCAGATGCCATGTGATGCTCTCTTTCTGCCCCAAAAAACATTTTTCTAATTTAAACTGTAACCAATTATGACCAATTCTACTGCTAAATGTTCATTTCTTTCCTAAGCAAACTTGAATGTTATGGTCCTAGATATGTTTGCAGAATAAAATTTTTTCTAACATTTTATTTTTGATATTCTTAGATACTTGATTTCAATTTATCCAAACTTCATCATCTCTCTATAACTCAGTGTTAAATTATTTCATCGAAAACTTATTTATAATTATATTGGTATTAATCATTGACAATTCTCATAACATCTTTTCCTGGCAATCATTTGCTAGTGATTCATCTCTTTTTTCTCTGTCAATAATTTATTCTTGATAACTTTTTAATAACATTCTATAGCTAGGTATATAAGCCATAGAAAGTTCTTAACTTGGCTCATTATTTATTATTGTTTGTTAATACATCTGATATTTTGATATTTTAAATGAGATCTGTGTTAATTAAACACAGATAGTAAACAGGAAATAGAACACTTTGTAAAGTGAGAGTAAATCCATAGAAAGGTTATTATGCATCCAAAGCATATACAAATCCACTTTTGTTAGCTATTCTTGTTGTTGTTAATATTACCATATTTGGAAAATGAAATAGACATGTAAATGTTAGACATTTATATCCTCCTGTACTTTTAATTAAAAAGCAATCTTAAAAATAGAAACATAGAAGAATAATTGCAAGCATAATAGAAAAAGGCTTATTATCCTTAAAACGTGAATTCTTGAAAATATATAACTAGTCGCTTTTTCTTTATTACAATACTGAATAAGTGTATGAAAAGATAATTTTAGAGAAAAATACAGATAGGCAGCACACATCAAAATGTGATCATTTCCACTGGGAAACATTCAAGAATAGAGATTTCTTATGACTTGAATTAATAAAATTTACAATATTTTATTTTACTTTTCTATTTTTATTTTCAAAATTATTTTATTACAATAGCTTCAAAAGTACAAGTAGTTTTTGATTACATGGCTGAATTATATAGTGGTAAAATCTGTGTTTTTAGTATACTCATTACCTGAGTAGTGTACATAGTGGCTCAATAGGTAGATATTCACCCCTCAGCCACTTCCTACCCTCTACTCTCTGAGCTCCAATGTTCATTATACTACTAGGTATTTCTTTGGGTACCTAAGGAGTGAATAAAGAGCATGTGAGATACATACGTATATATATACACACACACACTCATACATATACACCATGAAATACCATTAAACTATAAAAAATTAAATAATACCTGTAGCAAGAAAATATTATTTATTACTTATGATGCTCATATCTATGCAGAAATGAAAATGTTCATAAAATGGTGAAAAGCATTCTGACAGTAGGATGCATTTCATTTTTAAAAAATTTTTCTATCAGTTATTCTAAAGATGATAATAACAGTGAATGCTTTCTATAGAATTTTTCATAATAGTAAAAAATGGCAAAGACTAATAGCATGAAAAGTGGTTGAATTAAGATAGTAACAAGGCAGGTCATAGAACTCTGAACTCAATTTTATCCTAAATTTTCAGTTAAACTAAAATTTATATTAGTTCTCTAAAACTATATATTAGAGAAGAAAGCTAAAATTATATCTATTTCTGTATCTGTATCTATCTCAAGCTTACAGATTTGAGCCTAAACACACACACACACACACACACACATATATATATACCATGTGTGTGTGTGTGTGTGTGTATCCAGCTCCTGGATTTATTGATTTTTTGAAGGGTTTTTTGTGTCTCTATCTCCTTTAGTTCTGCTCTGATCTTAGCTATTTCTTGTCTTCTGCTAGCTTTTGAGTTTTTTTGGTTTTGCTCCTCTAGCTCTTTCAATTTTGATGATAGGGTGTTGACTGTAGATCTTTCCTTGCTTCTCATGTGGGCATTTTTTGCTGTAAATTTCTCTCTTGACACTGCTTTAAATGTGTCCCAGAGATTCTGGTATGTTGTGTATTCGTTCTCGTTGGTTTCAAAGAACATCTTTATTTCTGCCTTCATTTCTTGTTTATCCAGTCAACATTCAAGAGCCAGTTGTTCAGTTTCCATGAAGTTGTGTGGTTCTAAGTGAGTTTCTCTATCCTGAGTTCTAATTTGATTGCACTGTGGTCTGAGAGACTGTTTGTTAGTATTTCCGTTCTTTTGCATATGCTGAGGAGTATTTTACTTCCAATTATGTGGTCAATTCTAGAGTAAGTGCAATGTGGTACTGAGAAGAATACTTGACTGTATTATGATCTTTTACAGATCCCCAAATCTTGATTTTCAGATGGTCTTTTAGAGATTCTGAAGATATGACAAAATGTAGCTTCCTGATTTTTGTAGGACACTTTGGCTAATAGTATCTGCTTTATTTTTCACGATAGAATTCAGCTCTCTTAACTTACTTACATAGGTTATCTGCCTGAACCTTGATGGCATTTACTCTTAAAAAGTGTGTTGACCAAATATCATGCAGTAGTGATATGCCATTAAAAAACTGAGATTTTCACATGATCGAGTTAATGAAATTAAGAAATTTTAATGCTTCTAATTTTAAAAACATTATATTTGTGTGTATGTATTCCTTGAAGCAGAAGTGACTTATCATTATTTGTGTTTAAGGTATCTAGCAAGAGAACAAATTAAAGGACAATGAGGTGAAAGTTTATTTTAATTTAAAAATAAAAGGTATGTAAGGAGACATCTATGTTCTTTGGTATTGATAAAATTAGAGGTTACAATTAAACATCGAAATGTTTTTTCACAGAACACGTGCATGTTCATCCTAGCATAGTTTGCATTACATTTTCCAGCCACAGATTATTATATTCATGTTGTAAATAGATAAATTAGTAATATTAAGTTACCTTTATATGTGACATACATTTTTCACGTCCTCATATGTAAATTGTTGGAGTAATTTACAATATGCTTTTCTTTTATATAAGAAGAGAAAGTGCTTTTCTAAGAGGTGTATAAAGTGATTCAGATAAGAAGAAAGTCAGGGATTTGTTAAAATATTTCAACTTGAAGCAGGCTAATATGCTTTGCCATAGTCTTTACCTTTCTCTTTCCGAGTCTCACTGCATGAATTCTTCCCTGATGGACAGCATGCATATGCATCTCAGTGTGTAGAAGTTTAAGACATGGTAAAGCCATTCATCTTCTCTGAAGGCCTGGATGATTATAAGCACAGACATTTTGTGTTCAACAGAGGATTAAACAGAAGGATTGGTTGAGTACACATTAGTGTCATTGTCAGATATGTACATGGAGTCTTTCATGTGGAATACAGTATGCTGTCTTGAGCCACTGGATTAAATCAGAGAGTTAGTATCTGGACTACATTTTACCTCACCACTTCGCCACTCCTACAGAATTGCTTTTGTGAATTCCTTATTAGTCAATATTGGAGAAAATGCTATCACAATGTACAGGAAGCATATCCTTATCATGGCAGTTCTAAGAAAATGTCATCAAGGACTTTATTATGGTAACCATTGTCTGAGAAGATTCCCTCTTGTTCCTCCAAGAACATATTTAGTTTTATGATCACTGTGAAATGTGTAAATTGGCAGACTAACTTCTTTTTACAAGAGTTTTTAACTAACTTTGAGCCAAATTTTTGGTCCATAGATATAAAAAGGTAGTTGTTATGAATGTCTTCGATTTTATTACTAATTTCTGTCTCTACCCTAGCTTGTCTTTTTTTTTATTTTATGGCATATAAATATATACACATACATATACAGACATATATTCTAGTAAGCCATTTGAATACATCTATAATTAAGCTCTATATATTCTTTAACATCCTTTCTGGTATAATGTGTGTCAATATCAAACAAATACATACATAATGTAAATCTTACCAAGATCACGAGATTGTGTGTGTAACAGTAATGTTAAAAGGAAAATGCCAGTGCATCTCATGTGCAATTCTAAATAACTTCAATGTGACATATTTTAAAATAAGTTACATGGTAGCTGTGGCTTTTCAGATAAACTTTCCTTATATCAAACCTTCAATTTTTGCATAGTATTTTTAATTTGTTGAATAAAAGCCTTTGATTTAGTATAAAAGCAAACATTTATTCCTTGTACTTCTGGTATAGATGGAGAACCAAATAAATAAAAATTTAGCAAAATCAACTCATTTTAAATACATGTTATAATAAAATACTTAATGATGACTGTTCTAGTCCATATAAAATTTCATTGCTAGCTCTAAAATTTATTTTTTTTCTTAACTTCTTGGACACTATATTTTCCTGATTTTACTCTTTCTGTCTTCAAATTCTCCCCTACACCTGAAAACATTAATAGTTACTTTAGACCTAAATGTCCACATCCTAGATAATCATCTAACCTCCGTCTAGATAGTCACAGATGTCTCAGAACGAATCTGTTCTAAACTGAATTCATCACTCCATCATTCATCACTTACTCAATATCACCCCCCACTGGAAAAATATCTCCTGCCAATTTCATGCCGTATCTCAGGATGACAGTTTCTCAAGCCAGAAAAAATAATTCTCTATTAATCCATCTTCTCACTTGACCAGCCTCATTTTCAATTATTTACTGAATACTAAGAAGTCAAACTTTGAAATACTTATTGAGTCTATAATCTTCTCTCTAACATGATTATTTATCCTCTGAATCAGGCAGCAGTTTCCCAGTTAATACCCTTGCCTCCAACCTTGTCTTTCCTCAATATATTCACACTGCAAAATGCAGGTTCTAAAATGCAATTAAACATTTCATTGCCTTCTGCATGAAATCCAATATCACAGCATGACCAATAAGTTTTATTATTTTCTTACATATTAATTACCTTACATTCAAAATATTGAAATTGACTTCTGTTTCCATGAAGTATTGGATACTTGCCAGAAAAGTCTTCCAGAATCCTTATATTATCAAATTATATTGTGATTGCCTACACTAAAGTTTGTACTCCTGGCTTTAAAATCTTTCATAGCTTGCTACAAGGGTAATTTATCAATTCCTTCATTTTCCTGTGGCATTATAAGTGACCTTTTAATTCTATTGGTCCACTCAGTGGCCTCCAAATTCTTGCATGTATAGTTCCTCTCTCCTTTACTTCTCTATGGCTTTAACCTGGCCTAGAATCTGTTATATATTGTATCTCTACTTTTATTCATAGATTGAAATACTCAGAGACTAATTCATCTTTCTGTTATTTTAAGAGCTTCTATATACCCACATTATGTAGGTTTTATTATTTTCCCTTTAAGGGTTTGTGAAACGTAAACAGAAATAACTATCTCAATTTTTGTCCTTTAATTGGGTGCACACACCTATGCATTCAGAATAGCAGAGGACAAGTTTGGTGAGTGTGTGTTTGTCTACAAGCTATGGCTATAAGACATTGAAACAGATCTTTTGAACAACTATGAATGTTTTCTTTATAAAGTTATTTAACTCTCCTCTAAAGTTCTTCAGAAACTCTTAGGGAATTATTCCCCATTTCATCATTAAGTCTATGAAATAGATATGTTTACTACTTATTGCCAATATACACACTTTGATATGAATTATACTGTATTTTAAAATAATTTTCATTTTCACATGACACCTCTCTGTATCTCTGTATCTCTCTCTCTCTCTCTGTCTGTCTCTCTCTCTTTCCTCCCCCACTGCACTTTCTCTCTCCAATAAATATATAAAGCACTTACTATTAGCAAAACCAAGCAACCAAAATATTCTTAACATTCCTATTTACATTTTTAATCAATTGGTGATGTGGTTTCACTGAGTCTATCATATTTCTTCCAGGCATTTTTTTCTGATCTGCTTAATTTCAACAATATTACACTATATTTTTACTCAATATGAGTATACAAACTGAAGCAATGTAAATGTTGCTGCAAAGTAATGGTCCATAAGTTTATATTTTGATATTTCCCATATGAAAACAGCATAATAAAGATCTAAGTATATCCCATGCTTTTCATCATAAATAGTATTTATTCTGATTCATCTATTGTAATTGTGATGGTAATAGCATTTTTAATGAAAAACTTATTGTGGTCTTGTGGACGACTATTGTTCGACATAATTGATTATTTCAAGTTTTATGTGAATCATTAAAATAAATAATTCATTGATATTAATCTGTGATATTTTAAACTTCTTTTCAATAATTAATGTTTCCAGTTAAAACATACACCAAACATTATTACACCTTGAATGATTAATATGAAATTTACTAAACCAACTAATCACACAAAGCAATATTTTATTTGGTAAAAGTATTTTACCAAAAAATGTTTATTGGTAATTTTATATTGTATATCCTTTGTGGCATGGGGTGGAATGGAATTTAACATTAATTGAGGAGTTATAATTATTGGTAGGGAATATATATGTCTTTTTATAGAAATAGTTATGTATATATATTCATTCCTAAAATATTACACTCATTTTTTTAAAGTTTGCTTTTTACAAGCTTCTACTGAGTCATGAGGAAATCTTAAATTGTCAAGTTTTTAGAGCAACAATAGCTGGTCATCTAAATAACATTAGATCAATTATCTGTTCTTCCTGTAAAAACAGACTGAGCATAGTTATAATTGTAGCACTGGAAATAACACAGATGATAACAGCCTCAAAAGAACATTTTTTATTCAGAAAGCAAAAACTGATTTCCCCCCAAACCTCTTTGAAGTTTCTTGCATAAGATCCTTAATATGTTGAGCTATATTTTATTCTCTTTGTGTTAGCTTAATGATAGCATTTTTCTGTATAAGATGAGGTTTCCTACGTTGTTTTTTATCCTCCTGTGATTTGCTTCATACTTAGGGAAATATTCTATTGTTAAAAAAGATTATCACTTCTTGGTGATGTGAGAAAATCATTTATATCTTCTGCCTTAAAACAAGAGTTAAGATGATGCACAACTTATTTCATCCAAGTGAAGTTTCAAATCAGAATTTTAAATGGTGCTTGCAACTTTCACATTTTTACTTGATATAACCACTTGTACTAGCTACTTGTTATAATCACTTGAACTAGCTACTTGTTGAACTACCATGCCCGGCCAATTTTTGTACTTTTAGTAGAGACGGGGTTTCGCCATTTTGCCCAAACTGGTCTTGAACTCCTGACTTCAGGTGATCCACCTGCCTCAGCCTCCCAAAGTGCTGGGATTACGGGCATGAACCACCGCTCCTGGCCATGGATTTTATATTAAATTGCAGATGTAGCTGTCTTATAAAGTAAATTTGTAAAATTAAACCCTTAAATCTTTACATTGATTGGCATGGAAGAACAATAGAGAGCATCTTTCAATTATAAATAGACAAAAAAGTAATATACATACATATATATATACTATATATACATACATATATGTTTATACATATATACATATATGTATATATCCCCTTAAATCAAAATATAGAGGCAAGACCTTTATTAGACTTTTTGTCTTACAAATTTATGTATTCTTTGTGTTATCATGCAAGTAAAATAAAGGTATTTTAATATGGTGCCTGAATAATTTTAGCCCCAAGCAATTAGCTCTTCAGTTTCCTTTTAATAGATGCACATTTGTTTTAAACTTAGTCACTTCTTTATTTCATATTTTCCTGATGAAGAGGAGACATACTATTTTGATACACATTTTCTGAAGAAAAGCAGAGAATTCTACTTAAAAAATTTTATTAAAATATACTTTTGAAAATTTAAAACTTTCAATGTTCATTGAGTCTTTTTGCTCAAATTTTATACATAATTAAGTGAAAATTACTCCATAATTAGTTTAAATATATTTTCATTACATTATTCACAGATTTTTATATCTCACAATTTTTCAAATAATGCTCTGGAAAAGCATTCTTTGCGTATTTGAGTTTCAGTTGAACAAAATATTGAAAAAGAGTGACAGAATGTGGCATTTGCCAGGCTTAAATGGTGGTAGAATATTTTACAGAGTTGATATTTTCTGGCATGCTTTATAAAAAATAGTGAACAAAAGTAATGTAACTTTTTCAGAGTCTTTATATATTTCAAAATGTCTTAATTGTTTAGAGGTAAACCTATGGAAAAACTGGTCGAGAAACTTACCATCTACTCACTGTTAAATAGTAATAATTTGTCTCTCAACAGATTGAGTGCCTCAAATATTGTTACACTTAATTCTGGCAAATACCATTTATTCCATTATTTAATATGTATTGATTGAGCATTTATTTTGTGCTAAATAATAGAGATGTAATGGTAAAAATTGTAAGCAGGCTGCTTAAATTCACTAGGGCTTCTGGAAGAGGGAGAAAAACATGAAATTACAACTATAAGGAAAGCATTATAAAGGATTTCAAGAGGACCAATAAAGGGGGTGGTCTCAGCACCCTTTTAGATCAGGGGATTATTTTCAGAGAGGGTAATTTCGAAGCAGAGAACTGAAGAATAAACAGACAATGTTGGGAGGGAGGAATGTTGAAAATACAGAAGCTCTGTTTGATCTGGATTGAGTTCTGTGAGCTGAGAAAAATTTAGTATAACTAGAGTTAAAGCATGAGGGGGTGAGTAGGGAAGACAAAGAGAATGGAAGAGATGAGAAAGGGTAGAAAGTTAACCTGGGGAAACTTGATCGAAGGGGCCTGAAAGCCATGTAAAAGCTTTGGACTTTTTCTTAAAAACAAGAAACACTACTTAAGTCTAAACATGTGAACCAAATAATCAGATATGTATGTTGTTTTTCACTGAGAATTAACATACATATGGTAAAGTATAACATAGTGCCTATAGTTAAGGAGATGGTATTATGCAAGTCAAAATTCGTTAAGAAGGTGGAGTTCTTGTTAAGTGTTCTTACAAAAAAAGCATATAAAACAAACAAACAAAAAATAAAGTGACACAAGAAAAGTTTGGGTGCTGTTAGAAATAAGATTACCTTGATTGTGGTGATAGTATCACAGTGTATGTCTATATTCAAACTTATGAAATTGTTCACATTTAATATGTGTGGTTCTTTGTATATTGATTGTTCCTCAATATAGATACTAATAAAAAATTAACGTCTTTAAAAAGTGAACAGCTCAATAAAAATCCACTACATGGATCAAAATATAGAACATTTTTCAATACCACAGGTTATTTTGGGCTTTGCTGCCATTCAGTATCAAACCTCCAGAGGAAACTGCTACTCTGACATTATTCACCTACCTTAGCTTTGCATTTAATGCAATTTATAGAATGAACCATATAGCAAGTACACTTCAATAATCCATTTTAAGTTAAATTAACTCTTCATTTCTATGTTTAAGTCTTGACATTTCTATATCTCTGGATGGTCTCTTTAAGTCTTTTGTCTATTTTACTACTCATTTATTTTTACTAACTTTTCACTAGAAATCAATGTCCAATAGGCCATTTTATAAACTTGTTGGAATCTAAATAGCAAAGGGATATAAGTAGAAATTTTGTAGCCCTGGTTCAGGGGATTTCTGCTTCTGGCAATAGCAGATCCAGATGATTCACAGCAACCCTCCAGCAAATAACTGTACAAATTGGACATAAAAATATCTATCTGTTTAGTGACATCTGTGAGCAAAAGAGTAGTAAGAATTTTTAGGGTCTAGATCAAGCTTGTTCAAGCCACAACCCATGGGATGCATGTGGCCCAGAATGATTTTGAGTGCAGCCCAACACGGATTTGTAAACTTTCTTAAAATGTTATGAGGTTTTTGTGTGATTTCACTCATCAGCTATTGTTAGTGTTAGTGTATTTTATATGTGGCCCAAGACAATTATTCTTTTTCCTGTGTGGCCCATGGAAGCCAAAAGATTGTACACCCTTGGTCTAGATGAATGAAGAGAAGGAAGTAATGTGTTGACTCCAGAGATAGTGTTGCTTTTCCCCCAGAAGTAATTTTTTCTAGATCTATTTGCTGAGAGGCAGAAATTAAAAAGGTAAGAAACTCATTTCATTATTACTTCAAAATTTCTCCTTCTTTATCCTTAACAATTCTTTCTGTTTCTTACTACCTACACGTCTGTCACATTGCATATTCAATTACCAGGTTCTATAAGCTCTACCATGTGGCCCTTTATCTCTAGCTCAAATGTAATAGCCTCATTTTGATCACCTAAACCAGAATGTCTTAGAGAGGCTTAGAAGCTGAGCATACCTTTGAGTAGTTTCACAGAAATGTAAGCAAAATTATAATTCATTGTCCATCAATGGAATCTCAATTTTTAACCCAATCTTTCATTTAGACTCCATAGAACAACAGTCTGTTAATAAGGGGAAAAAGAAAGTTGATAAATTATTGAAAGGAATAAGATCTCTCATGGAAGTATGTCTATCATGAACTGGATTCAAGTAATCGACCCTTGGCATTATTAGTCAAAATCAAAAGTATACTCCTTCAACAGGGAGATAATCTTATCCAGAGTTTCAATTTGACTAGAAGCCTCAGACACAATATTCAGCACCCAAACAAGTAAAACAAGTTGTATTTTATCAAAATTCAAGAGAAAAAGGACCCAATCCAAACTTTTAGGATGTGTGATGGTTAAATTTATGTACCAACTTGACTGAATGGTGAAGTGACTAGATTAAACATGTTTCTTAGTGTGTCTGTGAGGTAGTTTCCAAATGAGATTAGCATTTACATTAGTGGACTCAGTAAAACTGGTTGCTCTCCCCCATAGTGAGGGAGCATCATCCAATCCATTGAGGAACTAAATACAACAAAAAGGCAGAGGAAGAAAACAGGAATTTGTCCCTTTATCTTACTGGCTATTTTCTTGAACTGGGACATAGGTCTTCTCTTTCCTTGGCTGGAATTTATACCATTAGCTTCTGTGATTCTTAGGACTCTGGACTTACATTGGAAATTTACACCACTGGCTTTTCTCAGTCTCCAGATTGCAGACAGCAGATTATGGGATTTCTCATGATAAATCTCTCACTCTATCTAATCAATCACTTATTGGTTATATTTCTCTGGAGAACCCTGATTAATACAGGACATATAGACAATGAGGTCACAAGACACAAAGTACAAAATAGCCATGAATACTTTATGTAAGAATAAAAAAAATTGAAAAATTTTTGAAGGAATTGAATCCTATGAAATCAAATGCTAATTCTCAACCTAATAATTAGGGTTAATGGCAGATTAAAAGTGGACAAAGAGAGGATCTGTGAACTAAAAGAGAAGTGAGAATAAAACAGAAGGAAGAAGATCTGGGAAAAATATGTATACATGAAATAATGAAATTAATATGTGTAACTGCTAATCTAGATGAAAGAAAAAAATTGAGTAATAATTTTTTAATGAAAATGGATGTCAATTTCCAAAACCATCAAAAAGTTATGAAATCACATTTTTAGGAAGAAACCCTCTATAGGGATAAATAAAAAATTATAGCAAACCTAAGCACACAACAAAAAAATTAATAGCAGACAATAAGTTAAATGATGGGAAATGTATTGCAAAGTCTCAAACAGAGAGATGGTGTAGCTATATTAACATTAATTCCATTAGAATTTAAAGTAAGAGGCCAGGCGTGGTGGCTCACGCCTGTAATCCCAGCACTTTGGGAGGCCAAGGCGGGTGGATCACAAGGTTAGAGATCGAGACCATCCTGGCCAACATGGTGAAACCCCGTCTCTACTAAAAAATACAAAAATTAGCTGGGTGTGGTGGCACACGCCTATAGTCCTAGCTACTCGGGAGGCTGAAGCAGGAGAATTGCTTGAACCCAGGAGGATGAGACTGCAGTGAGCCGAGATTGCGCCATTGCACTCCAGCCTGGCGCCTGGTGACAGAGCAAGACTCTCTAAAAAAAAAAAGAATTTAAAGTAAGAAACAATACTAGAGTTAAAATAAGAAAAAAAATCTAAATTTTTATGCTTTTGGTAGCATAGCTGTATTCAAAATCTAAAATTGAGTTAATATATAAACACATGTAAAAAATTAATTCTCCTAATTGAAGATTTGACATATTCTCATGGTATCAAATCTAAAAAGCAAACTAAAATTTAGAAGGTTGGAATTTTGAACAATAAAATCAACAAATTGACTTAAAAAGCATACACAGGACCATGTATAGCCAAATTACAAATTATATAATCTCTTTTAGTGTACATATAACATTTCCTAAGATTGACCATGTATTGAGTTAAAAATAAACAAGTGTCAAAGGATTCAGATCACACAGTTTATTTTAAAGTCACAAAGTTTTGAATCAAGCTATAAATCGATAATAAATCTGAAGATTTTTTCATATGCATTATACAAGCCAGAATTATTCTACGTAACTGCCAAATTAAATAAGAAACAATAGTAAAAACTATATACAAGAATGTTCAAGCATTAGGCTAGGCGCGATGGCTCAAGCCTGTAGTCCCAGCACTTTGGGATGCCAAGGCGGGCACATCACTTCAGGCCAGGAGTTCCAGACCAACCTGCCTGGCCAACATGACAAAACTCTGTCTCCACCAAAAATACAAAAATTAATTGTGTATGGTGGTGAATTCCAGTAATTCCAGCTACTCAGAAGGTTTAGACACAAGAATCGCTTGAACCAGGAAGCAGAGGTTGCAGTGAGCAGAGATCACACCACTATACTCCAGCCTAGGCTACAGAGCAAGAGTCTGTCTCAAAGTCAAAAATGTCCCACCATGAAATACTATACAATCATGAGGATAAATAGTGGCAATGCATGTTTAACCTGGATTAATATCAAATATAATGCTAAAAACATATATAAAAGAGTAGATATGTGATTTAATTTATATAGAAAGTTTTTAAAGGGACAAAACTATTCAGTAGTATAGAAATCAATGTAGTGGTTAATTTCAGGAAAAAAGGAAAGGCTCATATTTGATAATAAGACATTTACTTTGTACAACAACAACAAAAAACTTCCATGAATAGGTTAGGAGCTTAATTTGTTCTTCTACCTCTTAAAATACTTCTGCCTGTATTAGCACCCAAAAATGCTTTTTAAAATAAAACGAACCAGCAGGACATGACCCTGCACCTCACTGATATAGGTGACATCATCTATAACTTGGTGCCCTGTACAATAGGGTTGTCAACATTCCTGTGTGACCCTGTCATTTTCCTATGTATTCAGAGAAGACAAGGAAACTACTGTAGCATAGTTAAAACTGTTCAGTGTTTTTCTCGGTCATGCATGATAAAATCTAATACACTTAAAATTACCTAGAGTCTCTGAATAGTCTCTTCTTCTTCTTTCTATGAACTCATCTACTCCCTCTTTTCCCCTCAAATTTTTTTATAAATGATACACCTTGTCTCCTTTCTCACCCTCAAATAATACAAACACAGTTATTCTTCAGGTATTTTACCCCCTTGCATTCCCTCTGCTAGAAATTTTCTTTCCTCAGATGTTTGTTTGATTTACTTTCATTCTCCCTTTACATCTCTGCTCACATATCACTATGTTAGTATGACTTTCCTACTGACTCCATATCGAATAGCATCTTTCTCCCTGCACTTGCTTCATTTTTTATCATGATATATAGCTCTTTATTTACTGATTTATTTTCTCTCTGGTTATTTCTGAAATGTAAATTCTATAAGAGTAGGAACTTAACTACTGCTTCACCACTATCCAGAAAACATGTCTGACATTTGATAAATTTAATAAGCCTCAATACATATTATTGAATAAACAAATGAATTAATTATTCTCTCTCTTCCTCACTATTTAACCTACTTAATCTTCAGTGACAGCATAAAATAAGTTTAAAAATAATAAAAATGAAGAAAGAGAAATTATATTTAACAGATGCCTCCTATTCCTATTGTGGGTTCTAAAATAGAAGAAAGCAGAGTCTGATAATACATAAATAATTGTATTAATTACTTGCTAGAGACTTGTTTATTGGAATTAAAAAATACTTTATTTCAACATTTTGATATTGATTTGAAAGAGACATATTTTCAATCACTGAGATAAACATTCGAGTCAGATACTGTAAAGTATGATTTACTTACTTTAAAACAGAATTTTTAGCTGTGCATTAGCCTTCTCAACAAAAGATTATTTATTACCTCTTTTGCCTGTATGTGACCAGGGGATTATATTCTTGCAAAAAGAATAAGAGTTTAGAAAATGCATAGGATTTCTGGAGCATGCCCTCATAATCATGATCATTATCCAGTAATGATGAAAGATCATTCTTTTCTATGTTCTTGTTCTCCAGTTCTAAATGCACATATGATTGCAGGATCAGCGGCCACTTTGGACCACCAGTTGGAACCCAACTAGAATCTAGTTCTTAATTTTACACATAATTTCAGCCCTGCATGAAATCCTACCTAGAATTGTATGTTAGAGGAATAATTCTCATCTTTCAAAGCCACTATACTCTTAAGTTACTTTGTTACAAAGTGGCTTTGAAAACCACTATATTCAGCCTAACCTATGTTCAAGCTAATAAAACTGCCAACCATTTTATGGTTTGCAAAGATATTGGTTGAAAATGAAAAGTCTTGTGTTATTCAAATTTCTCATGTTTAAAATAATGACTGTTGTTTTCACTTCTATCTATAGTGAGCCTATATAAAAATTGAGAAAAAAATTATAAATATAAGGTAAATGTAACAAACATATCAAGGAACAATTCAAAGTAGTTTAAATCAAAGGCCCTATAGTGAGACTATAGTTTCAAGGATAAGTCACAACTAAGGCCTTGAAAAACCTAACCTTTCTAAGGCTAAATATTCTTATCAGAAAAAAACAGAAATATTTGATGTACCTATTTAAATGGCCTTAAAGAGAGTCTGTGAAACATTCAGCATACCATGCAAAGTATACTATGTGATATATAGCATAATTCTAATATATGGCAACTGGGGTAATTATTATAATTGGTAGATATTGTCAATTTAATGTCACAGTGCATGTCAATTCACCATGAATAGTCATTAAAAGATTTTTAAAGGCACTAGTCCTTCTTCCCAAAGACCTGGATTATAGGGAAACTACTGACATTGTTTTTGAGAGAGAGAGATATATATATATATACATACACAAAAAAATATATATATACTTTATATATATATATCAATTATATATAATTATATATATCAAAATGATATAATTATATTTTGTGCAAATGTTATTGCATTTTAAACCACATTCTTATTGTTATTCAATAAATGCTGATTTTCAATATCTTAGAAGAATTTCTCAAAATATATTGTTGCTATAATCTTTTAGTATCAAAAGATTTTAGGGCAGAAATGTGTAAAAAAAATAGATACATACTGTAGTTGAAACACTAAAATAACCAACTGCAAAGTAATCAAGAAGCAGCTACCTTTTCAACATACTAAAAGTGAGATGGTTCATTTTCCACAAGCAGCCACATACTTTAGAAAAACCTAAAATATATAGCAGAAAAATTAATTCTGTAGCATGTGTAACTTGCAATATATAGTTCTAATTTGAATTTGTTTTTTCTATTTTTTTTTATTGTACTTTATGTTCTGGGGTACATGTGCAGATCATGCAGGATTGTTGCATAGGTACACACATGGCAATGAGGTTTGCTGCCTCCATCCCCTTGTCTCTGTATCTATATCTGGCATTTCTCCCCATATTATCCATCCGCAACCTTCCCCACCCACTGCTGTCACTCCCCCTGGCCCCCCCAATAGACCCCAGTGTATGATGCTCCCCCTCCCTGTGTCCATGTGTTCTCATTGTTCAACACCTGCCTATAAGTGAGAGCATGTGGTGTTTGATTTTCTGTTATTGTGTCAGTTTGCTGAGAATGATGGTTTGCAGATTCATCCAAGTCCCTACAAAGGACACGAACCCATCGTTTTTTATGGCTGCATAGTATTCCATGGTGTAATGTGCCACATTTTCCTTCTCCAGTCTGTCACTGATGGGCATTTGGGTTGGTTCCAGGTCTCTGCTATTGTAAACAGTGCCATAATGAACATATGTGTGCATGTGTCTTTATAATAGAATGAATTATTATCCTTTGGGTATATACCCAGTAATAAGATTGCTGGGTCAAATGGAATTTCTATTTCTAGGTCCTTGAGGAATCACCACACTGTCTTCCACAATGGTTGAACTAATTTACACACCCACCAACAGTGTAAAAGTGTTCCTATTTCTCCACATCCTCTCCAGCATCTGTTGTCTCCAGATATTTTAATGATCGCCATTCTTTTTTTTTGCACATATAGACTTTTAATTAGTTATATATGCTTTTATACTTATACATCTCTATTTTTTTTCTAGAAAGATAAAGAAAAGAAAAAAGAAAGAAGGAAAAAAAAGAGACTGAAACAAAGGGAAAAAAAGAAGAAAAAGAAGGAGAGAGAATGGGAATCTTGCTCTATTGCCCAGGCTAGAATGCAGTCTAAAAATGGGTATTGAAAAGCTCTTTTACACTAATAATTGTGTTATACAATGGAGACAGGAGAGGAATAAGGGAGGAAAATAACAACCAACCAACCAATATTTCATTTAAACCTATGAAATGCTATGCAATTGCTGGGGAGTGATTTACTCCCAACCATGTGGTCACTTTTAGAATAGATGTGATGTGTTACTGAAGAAAATGTATGTTTTGTGGATTGGAGTAGAGTTCTGTAAATGTTTATAAGTTTACTTGTTAGAGGTCTAAGTTCAAGTCCCGGGTATCCTTGTTAACCTTCTGTCTCATTGATCTGTCCAATATTGACAATGTAGTGTTAAAGTCTCCCACTATTATTGTGTGGGAGTCCAAGTCTTTGTAAGTCACCAAGAAGTTGCCCTATGTATCTGGGTGCTCCTGTATTGGGTACGCATAGACTTAGGGTCGTTAGCTCTTCCCATTACATTGATCCCTCTACCATTATACAATGTCCTTCTTACCTCTTTTGGTTTCTATTACTTTAAAGTCTGTTTTATCAGAGATGAGAATTGCAACTCCTGCTTTTTTTTTTTTTTTTTTTTTTTTTTGCTCTCCGTTTGGTTGGCAAATCTTCCTCCATCCCTTTGTTTTGAGTGTCTGTATATCCTTGCATGTGAGATGGGTCTGGATGCAGCTTACCCATGGGTTTTTTGGAATGGCTGATACTGGTTGTTCCTGTCTGTATATAGTGCTTCTTTCAGAAGCTCTTGTAAAGCAGGCCTGGTGGTAATGAAATCTCTGAGTACTTGCTTGTTTGTAAAAAAGTTTATTTTTCCTTCACTTATGAAACTTAGTTTGGCTGGATATGAAATTCTGGGTTGGAAGTTCTTTTCTTTAAGGATGTTGAATATTGGCCCCCACTCTCTTCTGGCTTGTAGGGTTTCTGCTGAGAGATCTGCTGTGAGTCTGATAGGCTTCCCCTTGTGGGTAACCTGACCTTTCTCTCTGGCTGCCCTTAGTATTTTCTCCTTCATTTCAACCCTGGTGAATCTAATGATTATGTGCCTTGGGGTTGCTCTTTTTGAGGAATATCTTTGTGGTGTTCTCTGTATTACCTGGAGCTGAGTATTGTCCTGCCTTGCTAGGTTGGGAAAGTTTTCCTGGATAATATCCTGAAGAATATTTTCCAGCTTGGATTCATTCTCTTTGTCGCATTCAGCTACACCTATCAAATGTAGATTAGGGCTTTTCACATAGTCCCATATTTCTTGAAGACTTTGCTCATTCGTTTTTATCCTTTTTTCTCTAATCTTGTCTTCTCATTTTATTTCGTTAAGTTGGTCTTCGACCTCTGAAATCCTTTCTTCTGCTTGATCAATTCGACTGTTAAAACTTGTGCATACTTCACGAAGTTCTCGTATTGTGTTTTTCAGTTCCATTAATTCACTTATATTCCTCTTTAAATTGTCCATTCTCGTTAACATTTCGTCAAACCTTTTTTCAAGGTTCTTAGTTTCCTTGCATTGGGCTAGAACATGTTCTTTTAGCTCACAGAAGTTTCTCATTATCCACTTTCTGGGGCCTAATTCTGTTGATTCCTCACATTCATTCTTGATCAGGCCTTGTTCAATTGGTGAAGAGGAACTGCAATCCTCTGTAGGAGGAAAGGCATTCTGATTTCAGGTGTTTTCAGCCTTTTTGCACTGGTTTCTTCCCATCTTTGTGGATTTATCCACCTGTCGTCTGTATAATTGCTGACTTTCAGATTAGGTCTCTGAGTGGACATCCAGCTTGTTGGTGGTAAAGTTTTTTCTATTTCTTAGTTTTCCTTCGGCGGACACCCCTCCCCCACAGAGCTGGACCTTCCCTGGTTCAGCTGTACTTGCTGTGAAACTCAATCCTCAGCAGTTCCGAGTGCTGTTTTTTTTTGTGGGCGGGGGCGGAACAGCATTCCCCTGAGGCAACCCACTACGCCGGCTGAAACAGCGGGGTTAAGATTCGTGGTGCTTTTCCACCCGGGAATCTCCCAGTCTGGTTCCCCCACTTCAGTCCGCTTTTCAATCAGCTGAATGGGAGACTGCCTTCCCGGAGCTCCAAACGCCAACCAACCAAAAGGGCACTCAGTCCCATATACTCTGGATTGAGAACCGCCCCACTGGTACACCTGGAAAATGGCTGCGCTGGCCAAAAGAGTCACCCTGGCGACCCGTGGGCCTCCTCCGCTGAGAATCTCTTGGTCCGTGGGCAATGAAAATTCGTCTGAAAATGTGGCGTCCACTCACTCTCTGTGCTTTCACTGGGAGCTACAATCCTGAGCTGCTGCTAATCAGCCATCTTGATCTCTCCCAATGATCGCCATTGTAACTGGTGTGAGATGGTGTCTCAATGTGGTTTTGATTTGCATTTCTCTAATGACCAGAGATGATGAGCATTTTTTCATATGTTTGTTGGCCTCACATATGTCTTCTTTTGAAAAGTGTCTGTTCATATCCTTTGCCCACTTTTGAATGTCACATATAAAGGAAATACTGTAACTGGTGTGAAGCTAATACATCAAATATATATTAATAAATCATGTGTTCATAAATAAATGTATTTGAAGGTGAAAATGGCATCAGCAAGATCTTGTAATAGAAAATCCCCTGGCAATTCTGCCCTGACAAAAATGCAAATAGAAACTATTCAAAGGCAGGAAAACCATTCTGAATATACCAGAACTCCAGGGAGAAGCAGGGAAACTTTCTGGGCCCACAGAATCAAAAGAAGCTACAAAATGGTAAGATAAATAAATAAATACTAGGAAGCTGAATTAAGTAACATTAAAAGAAAACATTCAACATGATCAGGTGGGATTAATTTCAGGAATTCAATAATGATTTAATATGCACAAATTAATAAACATGATAGATCACACTAACAAAATCAAGTACAAAACCACATGATTATACCAACAATTTTTAAAAAGCATTTCACAAAATAAAACGTCACTCATTATAAAAACTCTCTCAAAACTGGATATAGAAATACCATACCTAAGAACGATAAACCCTATATACAAAAAAAAAACCCACAGAAAATATACTGAACAGGGAAACAGTGAAAGCCTATTATCTAAGTCTTTGAACTAAGACAAGGATGTCCACTTTTACCACTTTTTTATTCAGTGTAGTACTAGAAGTCCTAGCCACAGAAATTAGACAAGAAAAATAAATAAGTTGCATTCAAATGAAAAGGAAGAAGTCAAATCATCCTTGTTCTGACATGACATGATCTTATATTTAGATAAACATGAAAAGTCACTAAAAAACTATTAGAACAGATAAATTCAGTAAGGTTTCAGGATGCAAAATCAACATACAAAAATTAGGAGCATTCCTATACCCTAACAATAAACAATCTAAAAATGAAATAAAAAAGCAGTCACACTACAATAGCTAAAAAAAAATCAAATATCTAGGAATATGCGTATTCAAAAAGTGAAAGATTTATACAATAGCAACTATAAAACACAGGTGAAATAAATTTAAAGGATATTAAATTTGAAAGCTATTTTACACTCATAGTTTGGAAGAATTAATATATTAAACTTTCCATACTACCCATAGTGACCTACATATTCAATGCAATCTCTATCAAAACACCAACTGTATTCTTCATAGAAAGACAAAAAACTTCAAATTTATATGGAAACAAAAAGTACCTTAAATGTTCAAAGCAATCCTGAGCAAAAAGACCAAAGCTGTAAGCATCACACTAACAGACTTCAAATTATACTACAAATCTGTAGTAACTAAACCAGAAGGACACTAGCATAAAAACAAATATATACAGTAATGGACACAATAAAGAACCCATAAGAATGTCCACACATTTACAGTCAATTGACAAAGAATCAAGAATATTCATTGAGAAAATGAGAGTCTCTTTAATAAATGGTCCTGAGAAAACTAAACATCTATGTGCAGAAGAGTAATACTTGAACCTTCTCTCTCATCATATGCAAAATTTAAATGGAAATGTATTTAAAGACTTAAATGTAAGACAAACTGTATGTATATATATTTGTTTTTGGTAAGACCTCAAAAGCTTAGACAACAAATGAAAAAACAGACAAATAGGATTATATCAAACTAAAAATCTTCTACACCACAAAGGAAATGAACAACAGTATGAAAACACAACTGAGAAAATAGGCGTAAAATATTAGCAAACTATCCTTTTGAGAATGAATTAGTACCCAGAATATATAAGAAGCTTAACTTTATAGCAAATAAAACAAATAATCCAATTTAAAAACAGTCAAATGATCTAAATGTAAAAAAAAGACATATCTGCTCCCCCATGTTTATTGTAACACTATTAACAATAGCCACGATTTAACTTAAATATTCATCAATAGATGAATGGATAAAGAAAATCTGGTATTTGCATGTATGTCCATATAATATATAGTATATTATATATTGCAATGTGTATATATATATATAATATATACACACATATAATGGAATATAATTATACTATAAAAGAATAAAATCTAATCATTTTTCAGTCATTTATTTATGTCAGATTACTTGTCTTTCTGACAATACAGAAAGACAAATATTGTACATTCTCACTCATATGTGAGAGCCAAAAAATTGGATCTCATGAAAACAGAGACTGGAATCATGGTTACCAGAAGCTGGGAAGGATAATGGGGAGAGGGGGTGTGAAAAAGGGCTAGTTGATGAATATAAAAAATACAGTTAACAGAAGACAAAAGCTGCAGTGTTAAATAGCACAGTAGGATGACTACAGTTAAATATAATTACATGTTGAAAATATATATTGAAGGAATAGAAAATATAAGTTAAAGAAATAATTCAATTATTTTGTATGCTATATGTCTTTGAGAAGCATTATACAAAATATACTAATTCTTAAATACTTTAAGAATTGAGACAAACTACAGTAAGTCAAAATAATTTAAATAAGACTTCATACTACATAGATTAATATAACCTAGATTTCTTTTCTTCTAGAAAATCTCACATATGAAACACAAGACTATGTATGAATTGCTATCTTCATTATTTGCTTTAGGAAAATCTTACAAGATAAATGTAAAAAGTCTGATCACCTGAGTAAATAACTCACTTATGAAAAAAATATTTGTCAAGACTTATTTCAATACCCATATTTTATTATATTTAACAATACTAAAGTATTATATCATAAACTTTTGTTTGTCTCTATCTGTATGAGTTTTGCATGTTGAAAGATCTACCCTAAGTCACCTGAAGCAAGATGCAAACATCCATTTTACAGATTTAAATATCTGTAAATATCCAATTTCTGACTTTCCGTTATTTTAGACACTGCTACAACTCTCAAATTTTTGTTCTCCATACAACATTAGTTCTAATACATTTAGCTTTGCTTCATTAACAGGTATTCTGATTTTATTTAAAGAGTTTAATCCCTTGAAAGTTGAAATTGAAGAAAATAGATAAGCCTCATTTGCATTTAGCTTATATAGTTAGTGTTAAATTCAAAATTATCACATCTGCATATATTTTAATTCCAAAAATAATACTTAATCATAAACCTACTTATTTGCAAATACTAAATTTGAGTGCAAACATAATATATATTTAAATGTACATGCATAAATATCTGAATCATTTTAATATTGAGGTAACTACCTCAGAAATAATATAACTCATTGGTTTTAACTCAACTGCAAACCACACATTTATTTTACTACAGTTGAATAATCAAATGCTCATTTTACATGTTTGCAGTTAAAATTATTACAAAATTAATTTAAATGCCAAATTAGTTTGATTTTTAAAAATTTGTGTATTTTTAAACATTTTAATATTAAACTATACTTGAACTTAAACATTTCCCACAAGATTATTTATATATAAAATTTAAATGCATATATAAAATTATATACCATATAGGTTTGTTACATGTTTAAATATATATTTATATATGTATTAAATACATATAAGTGATCAAGATGCCTGAAAAATTAGATGTATATATAATTTATATATGCATATATTTATATGTACATATATACATATATTTATATAACAAACATGTTATATGTCACGTAACATCGTACATGTGTATACACATGTCATATGTTACGTAACATATGTACATGTACATGTGCATACACATGTACATGTTATGTAACATACACGTGTATGCACGTACATGTTACGTAACATATGTACATGTACATGTGTATACACGTACATGTGTATACATGGGTGTATATATATGTATGTATACACTCTATAATATATATGCATATATATATTCCTCAAAAGGTTTCCCAAAAGCCTCTCTCATTTATATATATATTTAAACTCACAAATACATATATTTATATATGCGATATATACATATATATGTACAAATACATGTATTTATATAATATATACAAATTTGTATATGTTCAAAGATTTGTGCCCAAAGACATTTCTTGCTGTTTTGTGAAATAACTATTTGAGAAATTGCAAACACTAAGGAATAAAACCAAAAAACAAACTATATTGCTTTCAAATAATAGGCAGATATTAAGAACATTGTGTTAGCTCTTGGACAAACTAAGGAAAATTAAACAAGCCCACATTATGCAATGCGTTATTCCAGGGTTCCCCAACTCCTGGGCTGAGGAGGTCTGTGGCCTATAAGGAACAACACTGCACAGTTGTGGGTGTGAGCCATGGGTCGGGGGCCAGGGGTTAAGCAAGCATTACCGCCTGAGCTCCACCTCCTGTCAGATCAGCAACAGTGTCAGGTTTTCATAGGAGCCCACAGCCTATTGTGAACTACTCGTGCCAGGGATCTAAGTTCTGCACTCGTTGTGATAATCTAACTAATGCTTGATGATCTGAGGTGGAACACTTTCATCTCAAAACCATCCACTATCCCATCCCATGAAAAAATTGTCTTGCAGGTAACTGGTCTCTTGTGCCAGAGAAGTTGGAGGGACTGCTGTGTTATTCCATTTACTTTATATATATATATATACACACATACACACATACACATATCACATACACATATATACACATACACATACACACATATAATACTTTTTTTAATCAAACGGTGAAATATCTTGTATATGAAGCTTTAATGTGAGAATGGTGTGTATATGTTCTTAAACATTTGAAAGGAGTGTAACAAGCTGTTAATAATGCTTATTTCTGGAAAGTGGATTTGATTAGACATGAAGAGAATTCGTTATTATTCTTATAATGACAGTTATTTTTAAAAACTCAAAAAAAAACAATACAAGATGTGAGTACAAGAAAGGTGGAATATACATTTAGAAGAAAAATATGACTAGAAGAGTTTGTCTTTTTTCCCCCTAATTCTTATTTACAAGGACATTTTCAAAGATAAGATTTGCCTTTACTCAACCCATTAATTAACAATCCATTGAGAAGAAAATCAATTCTGAATTTCTATAGACAAACTGACATAGAAGCATAAGTGAGGATTTTTATAGGACATGTCATGTCAAAATGCTATACATGGGCTTTCAATGCTTTGAATCCAGATAAAGAAGCCAAATTGCTGGACACAATGTGATCATTTTTATACAAAAATTTTTATACTGAATTATCACATCTTACAATAAAGAAATAACTATCATTTTGTTTCTATTTTTGTCTCAAGCTGTAAAATATGAATCTTGGAATTTATTTTATTTTTTTAAAACAGAACCTGCAGAGGAAAGTGTTCAGTAATTAGCTCATGTTAGTTTCAGTTGCTGGATTGATTCCCAGGTCTTAGTTTTCTCTCCTGTGGGAAATTTTGATCATAAAATTCAAAGGCTGACCTTGGTTTTGATTTTATAAGGAATATTATATTAAGTTCGACCTTCGCAATCTAGATGGAAGGAAGATGAAAGGATTAGCTGAAATTGAACACTAGGCCTACAGTCCAAAAAGAACGAAAATAAAAAGTTAAACTTTCAGAATCATAAATTATACATGAAAAGATGTATGCTAATAGTATAATCTGAAGTCACCAGATTTTCTGTATTATGTGAACTTGTAGGTGATATGTTAGCTGAATGGTAATAATGGCTTTAAAAACAGTGAATAGTTTTATGGTGGAAAAATTTTTCTTAATTTAAAAATTCCACATTGTACAAAACACTTGCAAAAATTATTTCTATATAAATGGTAGCTAAAGTTACCAGAATTTTAGATATTTAACTTATTTTTGTGCATGTGCCAGTGCTACACACACTATTTTGTCTTTACAAAAATTTACATAAGTTTATTGAGAAAGCATCTATAGGCATGTACTTATTTAAAACCCCATTCTAGGCAAAATTACCAAGTACTAATTTTTTAAGGAAATTACTATTTGTATCAATTGACAATCTTTTGACTCATTTTTTAAAATGCCTTTTGGATTAAAATATTGTCAAACACTCTCATTCACAGTTGAAACAATTTAAAATTTAGATTTTAAAAATATGCCATGATAATTGGAGTTTTGTAAGAAATAAAAGTCAGAAAAAAAAACAAAAGCATGGTATAGTACATCAGTCAAAACATCTTACCAATTTGCCAAGAAAAAAGATAATTTGTCATGTTCAGAGGGAATAGACTTTTTGTCATCTTTAAGTGTCAAGAACAAGGCTGCTTCTTGCCTTTGATGTTCTTTTTACCCTTTATCAACATTTTTGCTTCTGATTATATTAATGTCAAAATTGCTTTCTTTGAGAAAGAGTGGAAGGGTGTCATCTGGATACCACACCCCATCATAACCTCACTGGTGAACAGGCAGCTGTGCCCAGGTTCAGGCTATCCCATGCCAACAGTCAGTCCTGAAAGATGGAAATCTATTTTGCTTCATTAATTATTAACATCATTATTTTTTATTTAAAATATATTTTCCTTTTTAAAAATGTTTTTGTATTTGTGTGTAATCACAGCTTGATTATGGAAACAGAGTAGTGTGACCAGAGGATGACACACTGCAAGAATTACATAATCATTCCCCAGTATTTGGGTGTAAATGAAGCCAGATTCATAAAAGTTATATGCTAAGATTCCAAATAAACAATGTCAGAGTCAATTTTCCTATGAATGTCAAATTGGCCTTGTCTGATCTGATTCTGTGTCAGTAAGTTTTGCAAATGTTCATCACAGTGAAAGAATAATTTAGAAAGGTCAGCTGTGTTCTGATAATCAGCACTAGGTATGTTTCCTTATTCATTCCAAGATGATACATACGTACATATACATTTTTGCTTCAGATTCTATCATAACTCAGGCTGAAGTTTAAAGAAAAATTCCCCTACCCTCAATTCTCATCCAAATTTTTCTTCTTAAAAGCCTATTACTAGTCATTAAAGCAAAAAATATTTAATGAATACTTAATAAGTTCTCAATGATTTTAGGACTGATATAGTCATTAAAAGGACACTAGACATGTAAGATACAGAGAAATAAATAACAAAAATGAGGCTGTAAATTATAATGAAAAAGTGAGAAAGTTTTCACATATGATGTACATCTATTTCATTTGGTATCAATGTTAGTGGCAATGACTGCAGTAATTGTTCATAACTATTACGTTTTTATGGTATGTCATATGCTGGGATACATAATTTACACATATTATCTATGTAATGCTCTTATCACTACATGGTAATTCTTATTTTATAGCTGAGATAAAAGTGAAACTTTGTGATGTTAAATAATTTACAAGTAAATGTTGGAACCAAAATTCAATTGAAGATCTAATCTCAGAAAGAGGCATAGGTAATCACTGTGATATTATATACCTATACAAACATAACCAAATAAAGCAAAGGAAAAAAATGTTATAATACAGTACTGCCTTTAATTTAAACAGCCTTTATTATGTGTAAAGAAAATAAAAAGATAATCTTTTCAGATGGGGGAATTATAAAGAAGGAAAATGCCAAGTTCAAGATGTAGAAGTGGCCTTAGGTGAGGTCAGGTTTATAACTATTTTCAAGACTGGGACATCAAAATGACAAAGAGACCCATAACCTGCTTTCTTGCACTAGCCTGAGACCAGCTTTGGCACATTAAAGGAGACTAGAGCACAGATACTTGACAAAATCTCTGACACACAATATGACCCAAAAGCAGAGGAGCCACCTGACATTAAGAAAGACTGAATATTTGGAAAAATGGGCACACCAGAGGTATCTGATGTAGATTTATGACACAGGGGCTTTCCTCATATGTTACTACATGGTATGAGACCCCTTAAGTATCACCTCTCCCTGATACTCTAGGATAAGATTCTCTTTAAGACTGACAATTTCTACCATCTTGGTAGGATGATTTAAATTCTGTTTCAAAAAGTGAAAGAAATATAGTAGTTCTATTCCTAAGTTATAGTGTAAAATTTATATTTTCTAATTATGGAAGCTTCATCAACAAATGGGTTACAATTACAGTGCAGTAAGTATTTTTATTGAGGCAATGGCTATGACCCTTATGGACAATTATTCATAAAGATGAATGTCATATTTCATAATTTTTAGTGGATGGAGAAATACCAGCACACTATGATAAGAGGAACTCTGAAACATTATTATATGTGGCTTTGCAAATCCTGGTGGACATAGAGTATTCAGCAGATGTATGTATAAGAATGAGGAAAGGGTAAATATGTTCTCCTTACAGGTTTCCGATAGGATTAAATTTGTGATTCCCAATAAATTGTAAGAAAAGATGGGTAAGCAAGAGGCTTTTTAAATTTTCCCTGACAGAGTGCATTTAAAACATAAAAATACACAGCTCTTCTAGGAAATGAAGGAACACCTAATGCCTAACGTTGCCATGTTCAGGAAAAAAAGGCTACCTTTGTTTTCCTCATTGTTTCCAGCATCACAGCAGTTAGGTGCTCACAGTTTGCAAAGAACACCAAGACCATGGGGGAAATAAGAAAATAATAGAACTCATGGTGTTTTACAGAAATAAAATTCCTTTGTTTGGATAGTGGATATTTGAATCTTGATTATGGCATTTTGTTACCATTCTGAGGCATTTGAAAATATGCAGAAAATATTAATAATGTGTTTCCTCGTTTTGCCAGGGTGAAAGTGTATACGTGTGGAAAGCAATGGCATTGATGTAATGTCTTTAGAGGTTTAGCTTTAAATTTGTAACCAAGATAAAAGTACTCAAAACATAAAAACATTCAGTGAAAGTGGCTGAATCGCTGAACACTTTAGGTTTTTGATGCTGTGTAAATCTGGAAGAACTCAGATTAACTTTCTGAAGTTTTACCAGAAGCTAGAGAAATGGTGATTATGTGTAATATTGAGGCTAGAGACTTGCAGACACTGGATCTGGGAGTTTTGGAGCTAGGAATACAAATCCCACATAGAATATGTGTGTATTGGGGTAATACTGGGCACAAAAGTCCTCTAAAGTCCTGCCTTATTTATTGGTTGTCTTTTGCTTCTTTCAGTTGCTGACAATAGTAAATGAAAACACCTCTCTGAGTAATTAAGCCTTGACCACTTCAAAGACACCAGACGCTGCCAATGCACATAAAGACTAGCCATAGAAACTGGACACTTTGAGGCATCTATATCCCCTCAGAAGCCTATTGTTAGATAATTGAGTCCTGGAACTTTAAAATAAAAAATAATATGCACTTTTCTAATAGCACAAAAACATATAAATAAAAATATAAACTTTGCAGTTATTTACTGTTGATCATTTTAATGTGAATTATTTTCATCACCTTGTGTATATTTTTTATTGTCAATATTTCTATTAAAATATGTATTCCTTTCAACTTTAAAGTATTTTTATTTAAATGTTTGATCTTTATTTACTACAGAGCATATTTGAAATATATTATTTGGACTAGGATTTTAAGAGTGTTTCAAGAATAAAAGGTGGCTTAAAGTTTGATCTAACACTAATGCAAGATTAGTAATTTTGTCATAACAGAGACATATATATTTGACTACAGGATAAGTTATTGATATTATCAAATATTATTTTAGTCAACAAAACAGATATTATAGAATCCTTTGTCTAGCCATATCTATTCTAAATTTCTCCAGAGAAATAAACATGAGAGGAAAATTGAGAAATGCAAAATCAAATATCCATTTATAGATAAAATCATGCAAGGCATAAAAATGTTTTAGTCAATAACAGGCTTTATATAAGATGGTAGTCCCATATGCTTACAATGCTGTATTTTTACTGCACTTTTTCTATGTTTAGGTATTTTTAGATACACACTTATTTTTGTTGTAATTATTTATAATATTCATTATCGTAACATGTTATTCAGGTTTGTAGCCTAGGAGCAATAGGCTATTCCATATATCCTAGATTTAAAATAGGCTATACCATTTAGGTTTATGTTAAGTATATTTTTCGATGTGTGCACAATGACAAAATTGCCTAATAATACAATTTTCAGAATGTTCTTCTGCTGTTAAGTAATGCATGACTGTATCATCTTGTGAGTATTCTCCAAAGCAGAAATTAATTCATGGTCAGAGCATGAGTTTTGATCTCAAAGCCCTGTCATTAATCCCAGTTTACCAAAACTCTCTCTCTGGCTATGTGACTAGCTTATTTATGATGCTATACCTGGAAGATGAGACCTCATAAGATTTTATTCAAACCATATCTGAAAAAAAGAAGAGAAAGAAAAAAAAAGGGCTACATTCAATCACATGTCGAATTTTGAAATATCTTAAACACGGGATGTTTATAAAGACATAGCATTCTACCATGAAATAATGCTGAAGAATTAGTATTTGCAGTGCAGGAAAGAGAGAAAACGGTACTAAGATATATTTTGGTAGGCTAGTATTTAAGATATTTGTGGACATTCACAAAAATGTACCTTAAGGAAATAGTTGCATGTCTTAACACTGTAAATTGAAGACGTTAGATTAATAACTCAAATAATTCTTAACAAATGGTTACTATTAAGCCAAATTGTATCAATGTAAATCAACCATTATTTCAAAACATTAACAGTCATGCTTTAAGAAAATTGAGAAAGGCTACAAAACATCACATATGTAATAATAGAAAGTCCTTTATTGAAGTGAGGGCACACTATCTCACTTGGGCTCAAAAGGAGAAGATAAATACAAACCACAAATGACCGAATGACTTTCACGGATGACCATGAATTGTGAATGAATAAATTGACTATGTTTTGCACACTTTTATTTCATAAACAGATATTGCAGTTATATTTTAATAGAATATTTCTGCCTAAGAGTATGTTCATTAAATTATTCATTTATCCACTACTTATTAATTACTGTTTACCAAAACTTTTAAGAACTTCGGTACAGTGTTTAAACAAAAAGATTTTCTGCTGTCATAAATATTAAGTGGGAGAAGACATTTACCCAATCTACTGATAAATATGTGCAATAAAATATCACCAGAGAGTAATCAGATAGAAAATGGGCAGGGGAAAATGTCAGATATTTCCTCTAGGAGAAGGTGACATGTACATGTTGGACAATTCACAATAAATAGGAAAAAAATGAACTATAAAAATATGTACATTCTGTTAACTGTTTGCATATGTAATCTATTTATCAGAAGAATGTGCTAGGCTTTATAATTCTCATTTTAAGGAAAGCAAACTCAGTTTACTTGCTCAGTGATATGGTTTGGGTCTGTGTCACCACCCAACTCTCATGTTTAATTATAATTTCCAGTGTGGGAGGAGGGGCTGGATGGGAGGTGATTGGATCTTGGAGGTGGATTTTCCCCTTGCTGTTCTTACGATACAGTTTTCATGAGACCTAGTTGTTTGAAAGTGTGTAACACTTACCCCTTGGCTTGCCCTCTTTCCTGCTTGCTATGTGAAGATGTGCCTGCTTCCCCCTCCCATTCTGCCGTCATAGTAAGTTTCCTAAGGCCTCCCAAGAAGCAGACGCATATATAGACCAAAAACCCATGAACTAACATTTTTTTTTTCATAAATTACTCAGTTTCAGATATATCTTTTTTTTTTTTTTTTTTTTTTTTTGACGGAGTCTCGCTCTGTAACTTAGTTTAGTGACATAATCTTGGCTCACTTCAACCTCCACCTCCCAGGCTCAGGCAATTCTCCTGCCTCAGACACCCAAGCAGCTGGGATTACAGGCACAAGCCACCACACCAGGCTAATTTTTGTATTTTTGTAGAGATGAGGTTTGACAAAGTTGGCCAGACTGATCTCAAACTCCTGATCTCAGGTGATCTGCCCACCTCAGCTCCCAAAGTGCTGGGATTACAAGGGTAAGCTACCACACCTGGCCTCAAATATATCTTTATAGCAGTCTGAGAATGGATTAATACACTCAGGTAACACAGTCCAATATAATCATAGGAAAATTATATGCACACAGCAGAAAAGGTTGGGTCAAAATGTTGAACTGGTGTTAAACCAAGCAGACAGACTAAGATATTTTGTTGGGAGAAATAGGATTTTATAAAGTGATTTTCTGACTTGAGAAAATTAGAGGATGGTAATGCCATATTTTACAATGAGGAAGACAAAGAAATTTTAAGATTTGGAAGCATCAAAAGCTTCATAGTTGACATGTTTTTCTTAAAATGCTTTCAAAACAATTCAGTAGAAAAGTCTAAGGCAGTTGGATAAACAATTCCAGATCTCAGGGAGAGGGATAAATTAGAAATATAAGCTTGTGGAGCATTAGCATAAATACTATTACTTAGGAAGATTAAAGATTAAGGATACACTGAGAAATCTAACACTGAGAAGTGTAAGTAGAAAACAGGAGAAACTAGTAAGAGTAACAGAAAAAATGCTCAGAGTAGTATTAGGAAAATTGACCAATTTTCCTGGCCAGAAGTCTAGAGAAGAAATCATTTCACATCAGAATACAGAATACCTCAAGTGAAGATGTGCAGGGAGACTGAAACGAAAAGAGAAGTTGATACATAAAATCCTTGAGGAATGTTAATACTTCAGAAGTAGACAAACAAAAGGAACAATAAAAAATATTAAGAAGAAATACCTGTAAAAATAACCTAATACAGGAGCCTGTAGTAACACCAAGGGCTATTGGGGGAGAGAATTTTGAAGGAAGAAATGATCAAATATGTCAAATATTGTTTAAAAATGGTAAGATAATAAGAACAAACTGTATCTATTGGAATTAAAAACATAGAGACTATTGGAGACCTTCATATTAAGAACTGTGACTAGAACAGAAGCCAGCTAGAGGGGCTTAAAAATAACTGAGAAGTAAAGAAGTGGAGACAGAAAATGAAATCAATTCTTTTAATGAGGTTTTCAGTCCACGGGAGCAACTTCCTCAATGTTCTAAAAAGGGTCAACTTTGATCTGTCACTTACAGGGATAGATTTTTAGCCACTGTGGGTTACTTTCCTCTTGGACTGCAAAATTCTTCCATTTCCCTTTCTCTGCAGGATTTTTTCAATGCTTCAGTCATGCTTTTGACAGTCTTGTTTCCTTTATAATTTTTTTTTTTTTCCAATGGAAGGTAGACTTGAATGGATAATCCAAACAGAAACTCCAGATATCAGAATGTAAACTAATTGGGCTTCATCATAATTTTTATACATAATTGATTTAATTTGTAAGGAATTTGAACCTAATCAAAATGTATAGTGATCATAATGCATAATCTGTTTCATGTATTCATGATCACATTGGTTAATTAGGAAGTGGACGCTTCCAAAATCACTACCTGTTTAAGGTCTGACACCCTGATACTATACTAATACAAATTAAAGAGCCCATAGCGAGCCTGATAGATTTTCCTCTAGGTATCCTATCAGAGTATGTCCCTGTAGACCAACCTAGGATTAGTTACATACCCATTTCAAAGAAGAGTGTGCCTTGAAGTAACTTAAACAGAATCATTTAGAATTACATCCTTGGTGCAAACCAGCACAACAAAGCCAGTATCATTTTCCTATCTGTTTCTTCTCTATATTTTTCCCTCTAAAAATCTAGTTATGGGTTTAGGATATACCCTTGCATTCTACAGACTTGCTCTTTGGTGATACATTATTATGTATCATATCATCTATGTTGGCACCTGGATCAAGGGAGTTTTGGAATCTAAATCTAGTCCCAAAATCTTTAGATAATTCTTTTGTGAAACGCAGGACTTCACTACAAACTGTATATGGGGAAAATATTCTTAGTAGAGCTGGTAAACTAGCTAATTAAAGTATAACAGTGACCCTCAATCACAAACATTTCAGAAGTGTTGATGGTAACTCAAGAAAGTTAATATTTAATTTTCATGTCAATCTTGTTTTATGATAGAATTAAAATATCCAGGTAATTTCTTTACTTGTGGATTTATTATTCTCCAGACTTGCTCTTGCATGAAGAATATTGTACAATCTCTTTAGCTGCTGTAAAAAGCCCATCCTAGAGTATGAAGTATTTATTTCATGTGGGATTTTCAATAAAAGAAGAATGACATCCACACCGATCCAGAGCTCAGCCTGTTCCATCAGACTGATAATACCCTCCCAGCTTCTCGGTCTGAAATATGCCTCCTGCTGGTCCTCATTATTATCACCTTCAATGATGCCTTTTCAAGTCTGTTGTCATACAGCAGGCAGTATCCCAGTGCTGCCAGGAGAATCATTATCATCTCAGTCAATGAATACACAGGCATCTGACCCCAGAACCTCTCAAAGCTTACTAGTCCCTGCAAGGAATGTTGAGAGTGGGAAAAAAATTGTGTGTGTCTGTATCTAAACAAAAAATAAACACACACACACACACACACACACACACACACACACACACATTTTATACTTGGACTATATTCCCCTTTCTGTTTCTGTCTCTGAGTATAAATATATTTAGAGATATATTCACAGAGACATATTAATATATATGTATCTAATATGTAAAATGATGCAATTTAAAGTTACAATTTGTCTCTTAGTGTCCCTCCAAGTAAATGTAATTGGGAATAATAATCTTATAGATGCTTATTCCTTAACTTTTATTCTTTTTCATCTTCTTATGCATGGTATATAATGGGCCAAAAATAAAATAAAACCCGTCTTTAGTGACATAAATAGTAACAATTTTGTTAAGATTTTCAGTAAAATATAAAAAGTGATGTATCTCAGTGATATTTTCTGAAATAGTAAAACAGTATCTATTTAAAATGTTTAGAATTATAATTGTTTTGGTAGGGACATCTACATAAAGGAGAGGGCAAATTGTGGTGGTGTGTAAGTAAATATATAAATACAGAAATAATAAAGAATTAAAAAATAGACAATATGACTTTTCCAGTGGTAATTAGACTAGACCTTAGAGCATTAAACTTGAAGAAACACTGCTCTGGGCCTTAGAATAGAATGTTAACTGAGAATGACACAGGTTTTAAAGGATAAAAAAGCTAGTGAAATATCAACTCTAGAGATTACAATTCATTATATCAATGATTTACTTTTTAATATAGAACATACAATGTAAATACATATGTATAAACTTCTAGCAAGGTAATATTTAATTAAGTTCATTGTTAATTAAAAAATATTGAATAAATGTGATTACTGTCCCTGAAAACATCTTTGTAAGAGGCATTAAAGAGGCCAATTGACTAAAAATACCTAATAAAAAAGACCTATTTATTTTAAAATATTTTATGTTTTGTATTATTTCATATAACTTGAGATATATCTATATGTGTGTATAATATATATAAATTTTATTTATTTATATATATATATATATATATATATATATACAGGGTCTTACTCTGTTGCCCAGGCTGCAGTGTAGTGGTACCATCATAGCTTGCTGCAGGCTTGAACTTCTGAATTTAAGGGATCCTCTCACCTCAGCCCTCTAAGTAGGTGAGACTATAGGTGTGCACCACCAGGCCCAGCTAATTATTTTATTTTTTGAGAGACAAAATCTCCTTTTGCTGTCCAGGCTGGTCTCAAATTCCTGGGCTCAAGTGATCCTCCCACCTTGGCCTCACAGAGTGCTGGGATTACAGGGGTGAGACATAAATATATGCTTTAAATGTGTAGAAAGCTGTCGTCTAGAGTAGTGACTATATGGCACAATATTTGTTATCTATGAAAAAAACACATTTTCTGCTTTCTATTTAAGAAGTAATCTTTCCTAATTCTCACAATGAAGGTAAATAATGTAATGCATTGCTCTATTAAAAACAATAATTACAAGATATATACATCTATTGGCAAGAAAAAGTGATGGATTATGTTCATTACATATTTTATTCTGCACCCTTTCACTTATGCTAATCAATAAAGTTGAACACATGAACACAATTGTTATAACATATATTATAAAATATTCATTTGGTTATATTGGCAGAAATACCAATGCCAGAAATAAAAGTGATTCACTAGTGAGGGGGAAATTTTGAAACTGATAAGAACTTTCTGTTCTTTCTTTATACTTACTGCACTTTAGCTGAGAAAATAGGAATCATGTAGATATTGAATTTTCCACTATGTTACATAAAAGAGAGCATATGGACTTCCGCCAAGATGGCCCAATAGGAACATCTCTGGAGCGCAGTTTCTAGCAAGGGCGATGCAGAAGGTGAGTGATCTCCACATATCCAACCAAGATGCCAGGTTTATCTCAATGGGACTGGTTGGACAGTGGGTGTAGCCCAACGAGGGCAAACGGAGACAGGGTGGGGTGCTGCCTAACCCAGTAAGTGCAACTGGCTGGAGGACCCCCTCCTATCCAATGGAGGCCATCAGGGATTTATCTAGCCACTCCCACACTCGGTTCAGATACTGCACTTCTCCCACTGTCTTTACGGCATGGTCCAGGCAAAGATTATTTTATTATTTTTTTGAGATGGAGTCTCACTCTGTTGCCCAGGCTGGAGTGCAATGGCACAATCTTGGCTCACTGCGACCTCTGCCTTCCAGGTTCAAGTGATTCTTCTGCCTCAGCCTTCTGAGTAGCTGAGATTACAGAGGTGTACTACCACGCTTGGCTAATTTTTGTATTTTTAGTAGAGACGGGTTTTCACCATGTTGATCAGGCTGGTCTTGAACTGTTCACCTTGTGGTCCACCCACCTACGCCTCCCAAAGTTCTGGGATTACAGGCGTGGGCCACTGAATTAGGCCAGGCAAAGATTTTATAGCTAAGACTTCAAAAGTACAGGCAACAAATATGAAAACAGACAAATGGGACTATATTAAATTTAAAAGCTCCTGTACAGCAAAGAAAATATCAATAGCATGAAGGGACAGCCTGAAGAATGGGGATAAAATATTTGCTAACTACTCATTTGACAAGTGAATTATATACAGAATATAGATGGATCTCAAACAATATAAAAGTAAAAATAATAATAATAACCTCATTAAAAATAGGGCAAAGGATCTGCATAGCCCTGTCTCAGAAGACACACAAATGGCCGAGTATCTAAAAAAATGCTCCATCTGATTAATAATCAGAGAAATGCAAATTAAAACCACAAGCTATCACCTCACCCCCCAGCTGGAATGGCTATTTTTAAGAAGATACAAAATATCAAATGCTGACAAGGACGCAGTGGTATAAATTAGTACAGTCATTATGGAAAACAGTATGCAGGTTTCTCAAAAACCAAAATATAGAACTTGAATATGATCCAGCAATCCCACTACTGGGCATTTATTCAAAGAAAAGGAAACTAGTTTATGAAAGTGATACCCACCTCCCCATGTTTACTGCAGCACTATTCACAATAGCCAAACACAGTATCAACTTGTGTTCATCAATGAATGAATGCAGAAAATTTGGTATATATATATATATACGCACAATAGAATACTATTCAACCACAAAAAAATAGCAAAATTCTATAATTTGCAGCAACATGAATGAAACTGGAGGTCCTTATGATAAGTGAAATAAGTTAGACAAAAAATATAAATCCTGCATGTTTTCCCCGAAATGTGAAAGCTAAAATGTTTCTCTCGTTAAGGTAGAGAGTAGAATGATGGTTACCAGAGACTTGGGAAAGGCAGGAGGGATTAAAAGAGATTGGCTAATGGTACAAGAGATACAGTTAGATAGAAGAAATGAGTTCTAGCATTTAGTAGCACACGAGGATAACTATAGTTAATAATGTATTACATTTCAACATAACTGGATTTGACATGTTCCCTGCACAAAAAATGGTAAATGTTTGTGGTGATGGTTATTCTAAATACCCTGTTAATCATTACATAATATGAGTTCATCAGAGTTATCTACTTTTCACTAATATGTATAATTATTATGTATTAATTAAAAATAATATTTTTATTATCTTGAATAATTACTTTGTCTTTTTTCAGCAATACTCAGAACGCCTGATCTAACTTCTGTGTCTCAATAATTTTGTCTTTTCTAGAATTTCGTGACAAATTAATGATTAAAAATAGGGTTTTAGGTCTGGTGTAATGGCTCATGCCAATAATTTTAGCACTTTTGGGGGACAAGGTGGGAGAATTGCTTGAAGCCAGGAGTTCAAGACCAGCCTGAGCAACAAAGTGGGATGTCATTATTTGTACAAAAAATTAATACATTAGACAGATTGGCATGTGCCTGATGAAGTGTTTGCTAAAAGCTTTTTTACTTCTTTTAAAAAATGAGATTTTCCTTATTATTATTAAGCATTTAAAAATATTTGTAGATACAACTCTTTAATAAATGTGCAATTTGAATATTGGTACTCTCACAAGTGGAAGTTTCTAATTTCAATAAGGCATAATTCATCATTTTTAAAATTTATGCTTTTTGCAAGAAATTTTCTATTTTATATGGTATCACAGTTAAGAAAGCTCCTCCTAATTAAGGTCAGAAAAAATTCTACTATTTGTTTTTATTTGTGTTTTTTCATATTTCTTTATTTGAGATTTTGTATTTACATATATGATTCATGTTTCAATTATTGTTTAAAATTTGAGGTGAGGAAACTAGGCTAATCTTTTGTATTGTTTTGCATATTGAAATCCAAAAGTTCTAATATATTTTCTAGAAAGACTTCTCTATCATTGAATTACCTTAGTACCTCTGCCAAAAATCAGTTATTTTTTGAATCTATTTTGCTCTATCATCTATCTTTCAATATCCACTCGTTAGCTTAGAATGTCTATTCAATATTCACTCTTTAGCTTATAAGTAAAATTGAGAAAATCAATTACAAAAGGTTTGGAAGAATTATATAAAGCATGAATGAACAATGTTGTAAATAAAATGGATTATGTGAATATATCGATTAGCTATTTTAAAAATTAAAATGTCATATTTTAGTAAAATATCAAATTAAGTTAAAAGTAATGGTGATGAAATATTTTTACAAAATAAAATTACTTAAGCTACTTTAAGAATTTATAGGAGGAGAGGAAAATCAGAATAAATAGCCTACTGCATGCAGGACTTAATACCTAGTTTATGGATTGACAGGTGCAGCAAACCACCATTAGACACATTTACCTATGTAACAAAGTTGCACATCCTGCACGTTTCTCAGAAAATAAAATAAAATAAAAAATGTTATATAAATAGTGTATACACACATATAAGCAGACATATGAGATAGATAAGGAAATAGATCTAAAACCATTTTGAAATTTAAGAAAGAGTCAAAGTCTACTAGCAAAAAACTTGTCTGGAGTCAAATCTCTACAAATCATCTCTACTAATTTAGATGTTACATTGGATAATATACTAAGGATGTCAACTTCTTACATTCTTGCTTGTCATTTATATAGATACAAATAATTATATGCCCTTCTTATAAGGGTGAGTGGTGGGGTAAATGAGATAATTTTAGTACATTTATTTTACTAACTACTCAACGCAAAGAACCTGAATATACATTATTTTTTTCAGAAAAGACATACAAAGAGCCAATATGTATATGAAAATATGCTCAATATTTGTAATCATCAGGGAAGTACAAATCAAAACTGCAATGAGCTGTCATATCATACCTATTATTAGCATGATCATTATAAAAAATCAAAAGATATCAACAGTTGGAGGAAATTTGACGGAGAATCTTTGTTCACTATTGGTGAAAATGTAAATTGCTTCAGCCATTATAAAACACGAATGGGATTGTCTGATTTTCCCCAAAAAATTAAAGATAGAGCTACCATGTGATCCAACAATCCAAATTCTAGGTATATATCCCAAAGAAAATAAATCAGTATAATGAAGGGATATCTCAAAGTCCCATGATTTTCCAGAACTGTTCACAATAGCCAAGATATGAAATCAACCTGTGTCCATTGAGAGACTAATGGATAAAAATTATACACACACACACACACACACACAGACTTATACACACACTGGAATAGTATTCAGCCTTCATGAAGAGGAAAATGCTGTGGTTTATAAAAAGCTGGGGTGTACCTAATGGACATTATGCTAAGTGAAGTAAACCAGGCATAGAAAGACAACTACTGTATGATCTCACTTATATGTGGAATCTGAAAAATTTGAACTGGGAGAAGCAGAGAGTAGAATAGTGGTTGCCATGAACTGGGGGCAAGAGATAATGGGAAGATGTTGGTCAAAGGGTACAAAGTTTCAGCTAAGCAGGATTAATGAATACATAAAACGTACAACATGATGGCAATAGTTAATAGTAATAAATTGCATACTAGAAATTTGCTATGACAGTAGATCTTAAATGTTCTCAGTACATACTCAAAAAGGGTAATTATGTGAAGTGCTGGATATGTTTATGAGCTTCACTATAGTAAATTCGTGCAACGCATATGTATATCCAAACATCACGATGTACACTCTAAATATATGCAACTTTTATCAGTCAATTATATCTCAAAGTGAGAAAACACAAAAATATATTAGAATTATTTCAACCAATAATATTTGTAATTGTTCTTATGAAACATAGGTTTTCTTTTGTTACAGAATGTATATATTATGAGAGATAATGTCACTATATTGATCTAGGATCCTGAAGATTTGATTTCTATTCATGTCTGCAAATTCTAGCTATTTGACATTTGACAAAGCCTTTGTTCTAATCTAAAAATGACAGGATTAGACTACATCAAGGGTTAGAAACTACTACTTGTCATGGCCAAAATATGACCTGCCACATACTTCTGTAAATAAGTTTTAGCTAGAGCACGGTCATGCCCATTTTTAACACGGTTCCTATGACTGCATTTGAACACAGCTAAGTGGTTGTTCTTAAAAATATAAATTTTAATATTGGTCCATTTTCTAAACCCTGACTAGATGATTTTTAACATTCATCTCTGTGCTCTTACTCTGTAATTCTACATACGATAATCATTTTTGAATGAGTCAACCTGTTTAAAAAGAAGAAATTATAGAATGCAGTATTATACATCTTTCTCTTCTTATATCCATGTAGGATAACCAAGCTTTGTTTGGTTTTGTATTTTGGTTTTTGTTTGTTTTGTGTGGAGTGTCCCTCTCTCGCCCAGGCTGGAGTACAGTGGTGCAAACTGGGCTTGCTGCAACCTCTGCCTCCAGAGTTCAAGCGATTCTCGTGCCTCAGCCTCCAGAGTAGCTGGGACTATAGGCAGCACCACCATGCTCAGATAATTTTTGTATTTTAGTAGAGAAGGGGTTTCACCATATTGGCCAGGCTCCTGTTGAACTCTCGACCTTGTGATCTGGCCTCTTCGGCCTCCCAAGTGCTGGGATTACAGGAGTAAGGCACCGTGTCCGGACCAGACCTCTGTGTTTAATTAAAATCGGTTACCTACAAAACTGTTGGTGCCTGGTGGTAGACATTGCGCTTGTTCTGAATCTCTATCCTATGCTTACAGCACTACTTCGAGCAAGCTTATCATCTACTATCATTACTGTACCTCTTAGTTCCACTTGTTAGCCAACCTACACTGATGCTAGATTCTCTATGATACCAGAAAAATATCCTTTCTATGTTCTGCTGTATTATGTGCCCAGGTACTATATTGGCCCTGCAAGGGCAACTATCCAACCTCTAAGCCAGTACTATATCACATTATGGTTTTATAATTCCATCTTGAAACCACTATTTTCCTAAAACTGGGTACCACTGACGAACTCAAGTCGTTTCACTTTCCTGCTCAATCTGAATTCTACCCTCCTGGATTGTCTTCAGTCTTCAAAGTAGCACATTGCTCAGTCAATTCTGTTTGCTTTCCGTTCTCATGCTATACTATCTTCCTGTGATAAAATGTTCCATATTATCCAGTTACATAAGGGAAAGTGTTGGGTTTAATTATGTACTAATTTAGTAATTGGTAGCCTGAAGATCAGCCATCTCCAATTCATAACTGGGCAGACAGAGATTATTTTGAGATCGGATTGGGCTTAAGCAGTACTTCCCTGTTTCCATAGAATTGTTCGAAGTAGCATCAAATCTTATAACTCTTGTAATTAAGGGAATTTATGAAGCATCAGGAACCAAATTAAATTGTGAAACGTTTCTATAGTTGTTGAAAGCACAGATTTCAGTTAGACTGAGCTGTATTTGAATAACAACTCTACTTGTGGTAATCATCACTGTATTGTGTTAGGTCCCCCCCCCCCCACTTTACTTTAAATGAAACAACATAATTTATGGTAATTATTTTTGTAAAAATTAAATTAGATGAATTATATAATATGCTTACCACAATGGCTAGCACATGTTAAGCACTCAAAAAACAGTGGTTATCATTGCAACAATATTGTTACTCAGTTGTCCAGGAGACAAATCAGTTATATATAAGGAATTATTCTGGCAGATTTGGCACCATTCAAGAATTCCTAGTACCTCTGCACTAAATAATATGGCTTACTATAAGAATTGGCTTAAATAGCTATATATCACTGAATAGAATAAACAAACAAAAAAATGTTGATACATCATGGAGAAAAATAATAAAAAATATCAGAAATGCAGAATAACTTAAAAATATGTAACAGACAAGAAGTTGAAGTTCTCCTTAAAATATGGTTAAGCTATATTTTGTGTGTATATTATTCTGTTTGTGACGATGCTTAAAATTTTCAAAGGTTAGGTATAATATGAAGAGATTTCAGCAGAATAATAAGGTAATAAATAGATAAGGGAGGTAAGACCATAAAGAAAAATTCAAATTTAAAAAAAGGAAATGAGACTGATTTATATAATATTATTTCTGGTATATTAAAGATATTATTCAATGGAGAATGACAAGCTATTTTCTTTCACTACTTAGAATGTAAGAAGAGAAAGGGGATCATACTGCAGAATAGAGGGTACAAGCTATATATAACGAATAATTTTCTAACAGTTAAGAATGCTAAATGTGAAAATTAGTTATCCAAGGAGGGCCTTTACAAAGAAAGAGGGTTTCCTCATCTAAGTTAGTTTAAATGTGACCTTGCCTGAAAGCCAGAAAATTGACTCTACAGTGTTTCAGGGTTCCATACAGCCTTGTGATTCTTTGAATAACTATTTGTTTGAGTAATGTTATTATATTTTTTTTACAGTGGAAAGTTTTTGTGCTTTTAGGGTAGATTACCAATCATATTTTAGCATTATCTTCACAAACTCTCATTATTGTACTCCCCCTGAAGAGATATGTGTATTCTCTTACAAGTGGGTTTCCTATAGAGACTCTAAACACAAACTCTGTTCCATATTGCCTTTATCAGGATTTGATGCTGAGCTCAGTGGGCATTGGAGCTTTTAAATAAATACATTTCAGAAGCATAGAGAACTGAACTTTAAATGGCTTATATTGCTCGTAAAGCCTCTGGCCTTTCAGAATAAAGATACCAGTGCAATCCCAGGAAATAGTGTTTGCCATCCCCTAAATACTATAAAATAAAATAAAATGTTAGGAAGCAAGATTTTATTGTGAGAGGAGGCAAATACAAACATGAAATGCAGAAGAAATAGAAAATCCGCATAGTATTAGACTGGAATTGGAGGTTTCCATATATATATAAAATATATGTATACGTATATTATATATATATTAATCAACATTTATTAACACGTATATATAAAATGCCTAGCTCTATGCACTGAAATTACCTAAAAGCAACAAAACACCAGTAACATCAAGGAAACAGAGGTCTTTGTAGAAATTAATAATTCTAGTACTAGAAAAGGAAAATTATGAAATATTAATGAAGCTTCTTGTAACAGAAAGTCAGGAAGTCAGTCATTCCTTGGCATCCACAGAGGACTGGTTGTTGTGGATTAGGGGTGGAGAGTTCTGTAAATGTCTATTAAGTCCACTTGGTCCAGATCTGAGTTCAAGTCCTGGATATGCTTGTTAATTTTCTGTCTCATTGATCTGTCCAATATTGATAGTGGAGTGTTAATGTCTTTCACTATTACTGTGTGGTAGTCTAAGTCTCTCTGTAAGTCCTTAAGTACTTGCTTTATGTATCTCAATGCTTCTGTATTGGGTGCATATATATTTAGTATAGTTAGCTCTTCTTGTTGCATTGATCCCTTTACCATTATGTAATGCCCTCTTTCTCTCTTTTGATCTTTGTTGGTTTAAAGTCTGTTTTTTCAGAAACAGCACACATAGGGTCTTGACTTCTTATCCAATTTGCCAGTCTGTGTCTTTTGACAGGGACATTTAGTGCATTTACATTAAGGTTAATATTGTTATGTGTGAATTTGATCCTGCCATTTTGATACTGTCTGGTTGTTTTTCCTGTTAATCGATGCAGTTTCTTTACTGTGTCAATGGTCTTTACCATTTGGTATGTTTTTGCAGTGGCTGGTACTCGTCCCTTTCCATGTTTAGTACTTTCTTCAAAATCTCTTGTATGGCTAATGATCACCATTCTAGCTGGGGAGAGAGACGGTTATCTCAATGTGGTTTTGATTTGTATTTCTCTGATGACCAGTGATGATAAACATTTTTTCACATGTTTGCTGGCTACATAAATGTCTTCTTTTAAAAAGTGTCTGTTCATATCCTTTGCCCACTTTTTAATGGGGTTATTTGTTTTTTTCTTGTAAATTTGTTTAGTTCTTTGTAGATTCTGGATATTAGCCCTTTGTCAGATGGGTAGACTGCAAAAATTTTTCCCATTCTGTTGGTCCCCTGGTTCACTCTAAGGATAGTTTGTTTTGCTGTGCAGAAGCTCTTAACTTTAATTAGATCCCATTTGTCTATTTTGGCTTTTGTTGCCATTGCTTTTGGTGTTTTAGTCATGAAGTTCTTCCCTGTTTCTTCCTTTCCAATTTGGATGCCCTTCTTTTTCTTTCTTTCTCTTTCTTCTCTCTCTCTCTCTCTCTCTCTCCTCTCTCTTTCTTGTTTCTTTTGCCAGATTGTTTTGGCTAGAACTTCTAGTTGAATACAAGTGTTGAAAGTGGGTATTTTTGTATTGGTTAAAATCTCAGATAAAAGGCTTTCAATCTTTCCCTGTGCAGTATGATGCTCGTCATGAGTTTGTAGTGTTCCGCTTTTAATATTTTCAGGTATGTTCCTTCTATACCTAGATTGTTTAGAGTTCTTGTAACAAAAAAATGTTGTATTTTAACAAATGTTTTTGTCATCTATGGAAATGACTGATCATGTTCTTTTGATCCTTTTAGGGACTGTGAATATAATCTGATTTAGGAAATATTTATAGAAACCTTAGTCAGAAATGTTAATACTTACTATCAGAAATGTAATTACCAGTGTTTTATATTCTGGAGGACTCTTTGTCTTGCATTCAGTGAACCTTATTTACTGAATACATTCCTCAAACTCAAGTGCCACCATCTGTGCAAAGACACCATTGACTCACACTAGACATCTGTAATAGTTTTCTAATTATTAATTTGCTTTCATTGTTGCCTACCAATCTCCCCCAGGAGCCATAGTAAACTTTTTGTAAGACACTTGAAATATCTTTTTTCCTACTCAAAGTTTTGAAAAAACAAAAGTTGTTATCATCGATTTTTGATGGAAGCAAACTCATCATCTCCTAACATGGTCTACCTAATCATGTCTCATTTGGCCTTTCCCTACTTCTCTGCCCTCTTTCTAATCCTGTTCTGGTTGTCCCAAGTCTTGCTCACACTAACCACTCTCACCTCTTTTTGTTTCTTATGAATGACAGGATAATCCCTCATTCAGGATCTTGGTCTGAAATTCTAATTCCTCATAAAACTTAATTTGTCTTGTCTGAGCACATATATACACCATTATATTGGTGCTTTCATCTCTAACAGATAACACTCTTTTACTGCAGTTATTCCATTGTTATTCTTATCAGTATCCCCATATTATTTTATTCCTGTGTTTCTGTGTTTATTGTCCATTGTATCAATCAGATTATAATCTCTGTGAGACACAAAACTTTGCTTTCTAACTCTCTAACGTGTTTCCTGGGGCGAGTTCACACAAGGCATGTGACAAATATTTGTTAAATAAATAAATGTGATGATGCAAACACTATCTTTGGGTATTTTATAACAATATTAATATTAATTATGAGCATATTTATCTTTTTGCTGTGATGATTTGGAACAAAACTTTTTAAATTATATTTTAATATTCTAGTTTCCTTATTAAATTGATGATTCAATGTATTGATAAAAGTGGAAAGATGCAAAACATAAGATGCGGTTTTTATACATAATAATTCATTGTAAAATCTTATATGTGAGAAAGCAGCTGGTTTCAGAAGTCAATTTCCCATAGTTATTTTATCTAAAAAAAATGCTAGAACCTCACTGTCCAATATATTTCTAATGGCTACAAATGTCTATTTAAATCTAAATAATAATTAATAAAAGTAAAAAATTTAATTTTCCATTTGGACTGGCTACACTTCAGGTCCCCCAAAGGCATATGTCAAGTGGATAGTTGACAGCAAATATATATGTAAGAATTATTGTCACAGAATTTTCTATTGAGCAGCATTCCTGTAGGATATGTAAAACACAAATGTTTTTGGTAGTATATTATGATCTAGAGCATGCATTGAAAGAAAGAAAGAAAATTGTTTCTTTTTAGCTTATTTAAACATGGACTTAGTTCTTGATTTTTGTGCCACAATCCACTTCAACATTAGTGGTCTAAAAAATTATTTATTATTTCTGTCAGTTCTGCAGGTTGGCTATGTCACTTGGTTGATTCTTCTATTCTTCATGGTATGTCTAAAATGACGTTTATTTGAATTCATCTGGGAGCTCAGCCAGTTCTATTAATGTACAATATGTCGCTCATCATTCAGTATCTCTCCATCAAGCCTCTCATCATTCAGTGGTCTATGATATTCTTCATGGTAAAGTTATTGGCTTCCAAGATGAGGTATACTAAGATGCCAAGCTCCAATATGTATGTGCTTTTCAATCCTCTACTTGAATCATAATTTTTGATATTTTATTGGAGAGAGCAAGTAATATGACCAAGTTCAGAATCAATGTAAAAGAAAATCATACAAGTGCTTGAATACCAGGAAGAGTGTTTCTTTGGGACTGGTAGAGCAGTCTATGACAAACACTGTTAGTGATGATCTAAGAGACCACTGATTTGAAACTAAATATATAATTCAAAGTTTCTCAGGGTTGGAAGGGATATTTAAAAGTCTGTGTGTCAGTATTCTTGGGCTGCCATAATAAATACCATAGATTGGATGCCTTATACAGCAAATATTTACATTTCACACTTCAGGACGCTGGGAAGTCCAAGATCAATATTTCAACTATTCAGTTCCTGGTGGGAGCTCTCTACCTGGCTTTAAAAGGCTGCCTTTCACTGTATCTTCAAATGATGGGGTAAGAGAGTACTCTAATGTCTTCCCATCTTCTTTAGTAAAGGTACCAACCCTGTCAACTCAGGGCCCTGTCTTCATGACCTCATTTAGCCTTTATCACTTCTTTTTAGGCCCTATCTTCAAAAGCAGCCACAGTCAGTCTCAGGATTTAACATACAAATTTGAGAGAGAAAAAATAAATCAGTCCATAGCAGTCTCTAAGTCTAAAAATTTGAAAAAAAATAAAAGCAAAACAAAAATAAATTTGATGCTGGAATACAAGCTACAGTTTTTGGTGTTACTGCTGTTGTTGCCAACTGAACTTTTAAAGTTTCTGAAGTATCACAGTACCTAGTACCAAATAGGAGAGCCACCAGTTCTTTAACACAGCCCCTTCTATCCTGCAGCCTTGCCGTTGCAGATCCCATCAGTTTCATTCATATAAAAGGAGGAGAGTAAGAGAGAGAAACCAAGACATCACTTTTGTCGATAATGCACTGTCAGGCTTATAAACTGATATTTCTTGTTTGCACTAATAATTACATATAATTTAAGGTATCAATAACAAATGTATACCAAAATGTACATACAAAAATACTTACTTAAGAAAGACCCTTATTTTGCAGTTAAACAGGTTCAAAACTAATGTGACTTATTTCAATTCATATAATAGAACAAAGGGAGATGCAATAACTCCTAATTTCAATGACTTATTAAGCCACAGCATATCAGATATAAAGAAATATTACTGGCTTCCCTAAATTACCATATTCTTTTCACACAGTTTATTAATATCTATCCAAATGTTGTGAAAATAAAAATCAAACAAAAGAATATTGTGGTTTCAAAATGGAAACAGTAATAAGAAGAGTACATTTAATGGTGGTTGGTTTTCTAAAATAAAGTGTTTTAAATTTTTACTACTTTAATTGTTAAGAGAAAATTATGAGCAATTGCATTTGCAGATTTGGTTTGAATGAGAATGAAATGGTTTGATGAAAAGCAATATGAAACTCTTTAATCTTTAAGAAATATCAAGGAAGCAAAAGAAGTATTTGTAAAATAGTGTATTTTTAAAAAATCAGACTCTGTATTTAGAGAAACTCCTTAGCTGCTCTATTTTACATAAATTAAGCAAGTCTTGAGTTTTTAAATCCTGGTGAGCAATCTCTCCCTCATATTGGAAAGTACTTAACTGTCTATTAGTCTTTAGGGAGTTTAAAATATTTATAAATTTAAAATTTTCAACTTAGAAATGCTAATAATGAGAAAGAAAAGTTGTAAGTGTAAATACAACAGGGTTGTTCACCTGCAGTACTACATTAATTCAATTCCATTATTTTATAAATTCATTTACTTGTTTAAAATTTGCAAAGGAGTAACATCTGTACTTGTTCTGTTTATGAATCAAACATAATATTATAGTAGGCATGATTATATAAAATGTCAGCTGCTTCCTTAAAGATATGTTACTATTTCCTGAATACAACAGACATAATAATATTACTTTAAATTTAGTTTGATAATGTGTGTCACATAAGACAAAAAACAAGCCCTAATGTCAAATGAAAACTAAAGTAAAATGTTTAATGTAATGAATATACCATTCTATTGACAGTAAAATGGAACACAATGTTATTTTTAGAAAAGAAAATTACTACCATTTTAATTAAAAGATGATGAGCTGGTTATTATTGCTGCCTGGGAAGTCTGCAGATATACTGGGGATTATCACTATAATAATCTTAATTATCATCTTTGGAATCTATACAAATTATCTGTGCTTTAGCTCAGTTGATGACCAAATGGAAGCATTTTCATAGTGCTAAGTTGCCAATTTAGTGCCAGAAACTGCAAATAAGATATTTTATGGCAATTTAATAGACTTCTTAAATATTTTGAGATTTGCTGATCATCATCCATGTAATCTCTCTACAATTACAATTTAAAGTTTTACTACAGATCTAGAGTATGGGCAAATACAAAGTCTCTAGACCATAGCATTTAACTTCTACTGATCTGCTGTGCAACTTTGTGAGGAGGAAGTAGGAGCCATAAATGTGGTACTCTGTGGGGAGAAGTTTTTGGATTGACGATTAGCTCTAATCTGGGGTTACATAAAGTATTCATTGATTTAAAATAAATAAAAGTAATTTTGTGAAAGATGTAAAAAATAATTTTAACTGACTTTTCGGTGTATTAAGAAAAACATGAAAGTCAAATTGTCAGCTTGTCTCTATTATCATTTTACCCTTTTTTATAGACTCCCTAGGATTCTCAAGATTCCATGTTTATTTCATAAGGCTTTATAATTTATAAATTATATTTTTCTCAAAGACTTTATTAATATTAAAAAATTATTTTTAATGAGATATACAAAAAATAGCATATAACTCCTAATTACTTATATTTTAAATCACTGTATTTTACAATCATTGTATTCTAAGGTTTAAAATCACTGTAACCTAGTGATTATGTCTTGTAAAATATCTCATGTATTTTATAATTACATAATTTAAAATTTTACATGTCAAAGACTTTCGTATGCAAAAAATTAATAGTAATAACTGAATTGTGGAAATATACAAGTTAGTGAGATTTTTTTTCCCTTTCTCACAAAATGTGAATTTTAGACCATCTGCAGCCTTGTATCTTATTTCAAACCTTAAGGCGGAGGACATTTTTTCTAGATTAAATAACATAGTCATAGGTAGGCCATAAGTGTAGTGAGTGACATTTCTTAACCTTGTCAATCCTTATTTTCAAATTTTTGTAAACCCAGTTCTGTAAATTAGTTTATTTCTAGTTGGCACTGGAATTTTACCAATCAATTCAGTAATATAGATGAAACCTCCATAAGAGTTTGATACATTGTATTTAAGTAGTTTGCAATTGAATTATATTTCCTCATTTAAAGGAGCTATAGTCATTTGGATTGGTTAAGTATGGGAAGACAGAAGTATAAGATTGAGTAAACTGAGATGCAAAAACTAATGACCAAATATAAGTAGGATCTTAATAAGAGAAGAACCAAAAACCATATAACTGTACTAATAGAGACACATCATTTCAATGAAAAAATCTGAACATTTTTCAGGGTACATAACCAGTTATAAAAGATAGCAATTAAGTATTTAGAATTCCTTCAACCAAAGACAAACAAAACAAAACAAAACAAAAAACAGATTTCTTCAAACAAAATCATGATGTCAAGTGAGAAGATTTAAACTTACAGAAACTAGTGGTGAAGAAAATTCAGATGGAATCATCTGAAAGAAAGTACAGCAACAGGCCAGCATCCTTGAAGAAAACGTTTTCATTAAGTGAATGATACTTATATAACAGAAAGGTCAATGAGAAAATAACTGTTGGATTCTATTCTTTGATAGCGATAAGCTATTTTTAGCCTTTGTTTCTTAGTTTTAGATTATGTATTATATTTGTCTTCTAATTTTGTTGCTGTTGATAATGATGGTTTATTTTTGTAGGGGGTAGGATAGCAGCATAGTTAGAACATGCTCTGAAGCCATTATGCCCGCCCACTTATTTCTTCTCTCTCTTTCTTTCTCTCTTTCTCCTTCCCTCCCTTTCTCTCTTTCTCCTTCCCTCCCTCCCTCCTTCCTTCTTTTCTTTCTTTCTTTTTCTGTCTTTCTTTCTTTCTCTCTCTCTCTTTCTTTTTCTTTCTTTCTTCTTTCCCAAGTCTCACTCTGTCACCAGTCTGGAGTGCAGTGGTGCAATCTCGGCTCACTGCAACCTCTATGTCTCAGTTTCCAGCGATTCTCCTGCCTCAGCCTCCCAAGTAGCTGGGATTACAGGCATGTGCCACCACGCCTGGCTAATTTTTGTGTTTTTAGTAGAGATGGGGTTCACCATGTTGGCCAGGATGGTCTTGAACTCCTGACCTCAGGTGATCCACCCTCCTTGGCCTCCCAAAGTTCTGGGATTATAAGTCTGAGCCACCGCACCCAGCCAAGCCCAATTTTTTAATTCCACATCTAGATAAGTTTCTAAAATCCTCTGTGTCTTATGTGTAAAATGACAATAAATTGCATCCACATGATAGGATTCCTTGGAAAATTCTATGGATGAAAAGGTCTTAGAATAGATCTTGCACATTATAAGCACCATATTAGTGTTTAATATTATGTGTCAGTATGAACAATGAATTGGTTGGATTATGTGAACTAATATACAGGCATCAGCATTAAATTCATACATTCCTGGCAGAAGAAATTAAGAGTCTGCAGACGAATGAGTTAAAAAAATCATCCTGGCCACTGCTTTACTAATAACACCTTCAAATACAAGCATAACATATGTTTTTAAAAAATGTGAAGTGTTTTTTAGTTTAGATTTTTTGATTTTTTACTTTAATTTTTGAGTCAAGGTCTTGCTCTGTCATTAAGGCTGGAATCAAATGGCCTGATCTTGGTTCATGACAACCTCGACCTCTTAGGGTCAAGTACTCCTCCCACCTCAATCACCCAAGAAGCTGGAACTACAGGCACACATCACCATGCCTGGTTAATTATTTTTATTTTTTTTTTCTTTGTAGAGATGGGGACTCACTATGGTGCCCAGGCCAGTCTTGAACTCTGTTTGAAAAGAGTAAATAGATTGCAGACAACTTATGGAATACGTAACTCACAGAGGTAGACTGTAGTCTATATAAAATGTTAAAAATTAAAACAAAATACTTATTTTTAAAAACATAAAAGTAGTTATTTCACCCCAGTTAAAACTGATTTTATCAAAAAGACAGGGAATGATAGATTCTGGCATAGATGTGAAGAAAGGACAACCCTGTTGTCTATTTTCTACTTTGTTATTAATACAATGTCACTGAAACATATTAGTCTGGTTCAACGTGGCTTGAGAAGAGATGGAGGGTAATAACTTAAAAGAAAAAAGAAGAAACTCCATACAATGAGATTAGACTAAATGATTTATGAATACCCAGTTAGTGTTTTCTACAACTTCAATATTGATGGCTTTCAAATAATACTACTATAAAGATGGTTGTGAGTGGACATGTCTCTCTATATATGCATATATATAAGTCTGGTGTCACGTGCTAAAGCATATACAGATATTTAATATGATTTAATTATTTTTATTTAATTAATTAAATCAAAGTTTCACCAGAATAGAGCCAAATAATATATATGGGATATTCCATGTGGTACTTATTTTTCATCCCAAGGTAGGATACATGAAATTTATAGTAAATTTATCCAGGACTTGAACTCAGACCTGGATCAAGCAAACCTAATAGACATTTACAGAATACTCCACCCCAAATCCACAGAATATACATCCCTCTCAGCACCACATCGCACCTACTCTAAAATTGACCACATAATTGGAAGTAAATCACTCCTCAGCAAATGCAAAAGAACGGAAATCATAACAAACACTCTCTCAGACCACAGTGCAATCAAGTTAGAACTCGAGAATTCAGAAACTAACTCAGAAACACACAGCTTCATGGAAACTGAACAACTGGCTCTTGAATGTTGATTGGATAAACAATGAAATGAAGGCAGAAATAAAGATGTTCTTTGAAACCAATGAGAACGAAGACACAACATACCAGAATCTCTGGGACACATTTAAAGCAGTCTAGAGGAAAATATATAGCAATAAATGCCCACATGAGAAGCAAAGAGAGATCTAAAATTGACACCCTATCATCAAAATTGAAAGAGCTAGAGGAGCAAGATCAAAAAAACTCAAAACCTAGCAGAAGACAAGAAATAACTAAGATCAGAGCAGAACTGAAGGAGATAGAGACACAAAAAACCCTTCAAAAAAATCAATAAATCCAGGAGCTGGTTTTTCGAAAAGGTCAACAAAATAGACAGACCACTAGCCAGATTAATAAAAAAAGAAAAGAGAAAATAATCAAAGAGATGCAATAAAAATGATAAAGTGGATATCACCACAGATTCCTCAGAAATTCAAACCATCATCAGAGATTATTACAAACAACTCTATGCACATAAACTAGTAAACCTGGAAGAAATGGATAAATTCCTGGATACTTGCATCCACCCAAGCCTAAACCAGGAAGAAGTTGAAACCCTGAATAGACCAATAACAAGGTCTGAAGTTGAGGCAGCAATTAAGAGCCTACCACCCAAAAAAGCCCAGGTCCAGATGGGTTCACAGCCGAATTCTACCAGACATACAAAGAGGAGCTGGTACCGTTCCTTCTGAAACTCTTCCAAACAATCCAAAAGAGGGAATCCTTCCCAAATCATTTTATGAGACCAACATCATCCTGATACCAAAACTCGGCAGAGACTCAGCAAGAAAAGAAGACTTCAGGCCAATATCCATGATGAACATAGATGCAAAAATCTTCAATAAAATACTGGCAAACCAATTGCAACAGCACATCAAAAAGCTTACTCACCACGATCAAGTAGCCTTCATCCCAGGGATGCAAGGCTGGTTCAACATACGCAAATCTAGAAACATAATGCACCACATAAACAGAACCAAAGACAAAAAACACATGATTATCTCAATTGATGCAGAGAAGGCCTTTGACAAAATTCAACAGCCCTTTATGCTAAAACCCTCAATAAACTAGGTATTGACAGAATGTATCACAAAACAATAAAAGCTATTTATGACAAACCAACAGCCAGTATCATACTGAATGGGCAAAAACTGGAAACATTCCCTTTGAAATCTGGCACTAGATAAGGATGTCCTCTTTCACCACTCCTATTCAATATAGTACTGGAAGTTCTAGCCAGAGCAATCAGGCAAGAAAAAGAAATAAAGGGTATTCAAATAGGAAAGGAGGAAGTCAAATTGTCTCTATTTGCAGATGACATGATTGTATATCTAGAAGACCCCATCGTCTCAGCCCCAAATCTCCTGAAACTGATAAGCAACTTCAGGAAAGTCTCAGGATACAAAATCAATGTGCAAAAATCACAAGCATTCCTATACACCAATAATAGACTTAAAGACAGCCAAATCAAGAACGAACTGCCATTCACAATTGCTACAAAGAGAATAAAATACCTAGGAATGCAACTAACAAGGAAAGTAAAGGACCTCTTCAAGGAGAACTACAAACCACTGCTCAATGAAATAAAAGAGGACACAAACAGATGGAGAAACATTCCATGTTCATGGCTAGAGAGAATCAATATCGTGAAAATGGCCATACTGCCCAAAGTAATTTACAGATTCAACGCCATCCCTATCAAGTTACCAATGACCTTCTTCACAGAAATGGAAAAAACCACCTTAAATTTCATATGGAACCAAAAGAGAGCCCGCATAGCCAAGTCAATTCTAAGCAAAAAGAACAAAGTGGGAGGCATCACACTACCGGACTTCAAACTATACTACAAAGCTACAGTAATCAAAACAGCATGGTACTGGTACCAAAACAGAGATATAGATCAATGGAACAGAACAGAGGCATCTGAGGCAACACAACACATCTACAACCATCTGATCTTTGACAAACCTGACAAAAACAAGCAATGTGGAAATGAGTCCCTGTTTAATAAATGGTGTTGGGAAAACTGGCTAGCCATGTGCAGAAAGCAGAAACTGGACCCCTTCCTGACACCTTACACTAAAATTAACTCCAGATGGATTAAATACTTAAACATAAGACCTAACACCATAAAAACCTTAGAAGAAAATCTAGGCAAAACCATTCAGGACATAGGCACAGGCAAGGACTTCATGACCAAAACACCAAAAGCATTGGCAACAAAAGCCAAAATAGTCAAATGGGACCTAATCAAACTCCACAGCTTCTGCATGGCAAAAGAAACAGTCATTAGAGTGAATCGGCAAACAACAGAATGGGAAAAAATTTTTGCAGTCTACCCATCTGACAAAGGGCTAATATCCAGAATCTACAAAGAACTAAAACCAATTTACAAGTAAAAAACAAAAGTGGGCGAATGATATGAACAGACAATTTACAAAAGAAGACATACATGAAGCCAACAAACATATGAAAAAATGCTCATCACCACTGGTCATTAGAGAAATGCCAATCAAAACTACATTGAGATACCATCTCACGCCAGTTAGAATGGCAATCATTAAAAAATCTGGAGACAACAGATGCTGGAGAGGATGTGGAGAAATAGGAACACTTTTACACTGTTGGTGGGAGTGTAAATTAGTTCAACCATTGTGGAAGACAGTGTGGCGATTCCTGAAGGACCTAGAAATAGAAATTCCATTTGACCCAGCAATCCCATTGCTGGGTATAAATCCAAAGGATTATAAATCATTCTACTATAAAGAAACATGCACACGAATGTTCATTGCAGCACTGTTTACAATAGCAAAGACCTGGAACCAATCCAAATGCCCATCGACGATAGACTGGACGGGGAAAATGTGGCACATATACACCATGGAATATTATGCAGCCATCAAAAACAATGAGTTTGTGTCCTTTGTAGGAACATGGATGAACCTGGAAACCATTATTCTCAGCAAACTGACAAAAGAACAGAAAATCAAACACTGCATATTCTCACTCATAGGCAAGTGTTGAACAATGAGAACACATGGACACAGGGAGGGGAGCATCACACACTGGGGTCTGTCGGGGGAAAATGGGGAGGGACAGCGGGGGGTGGGGGAGTTGGGGTGAGATAGCATGGGGAGAAATGCCAGATATAGGTGATGGGGAGGAAGGCAGCAAATCACACTGCCATGTGTGTACCTATGCAACAATCTTCCATGTTCTTCACATATACCCCAAAACCTAAAATGCAATTAAAAATAAATAAACATATATATATATGTATATATATATATATATAAAGGAAATTTATAGTAAATTGATCTGTGAGTACTCGGTTAAACAGATGAAATGTAGCACACATAACTTTTACTCTTCTTTCAGGAAAAGTAATATTAAATAAAGCTCCTGTGTGGTATTTTTTTCTATTATTTATCTCATCTAAAATACTTTAGTGGCAGGAATTGAATAACTCTGTTTATGGCATAAAAAGTAGAGTTGCATTTTAGAAAGCTTGCTGTCAACAAAGTTATCCCCCAAATCAAAAAAGTAATTTTTTTTTTTTATTAAACCTAAGAAATACTTGTCCTACGAGCTTTTGAGAAAGATGTTCCTTTGGTAAATACAATAGGAAAATGTGTGCATGCTTGCAGTGTATCAAACTTCCTTTTCAGTGCTTTACATTATTGTTCATGTTTGATTGTCATAACATGTTTAGGAAGTAGATATTCTTGACATTCTTCATTTAAAGATGAAAAAAACACTTCTTAAAAGAGAAACTTCCCGACAATCACACAGCTAGCAATTATACACAGCTGGTTCCAGTAATGGCAGACTAGCTTGTATCAAATTAATCCTCTTGCAGAAAACATTACCAATTCTTAGGCAGATATAAAAAAGTCCTACTAAAAGTTGCTGAAGCATGATCTAAGGCAGCCAAATATTAGAAGGAATTTAACCCATGAAGGAAAAGATTTGCGTGAGTGACATGTTCATTTATGTAGTTTTTCCTCTGAAAGCACTTCTCATTTCTTATTAAACAGAACATAAGACAGTCACAGACTTCTTCACCTGAGGAATGTGAGACATTAAGAGAAACTGGAAAATGAAGGGGTCATGAAGACATGAGAGAGCCAGATGTGGATAAGTCACGAATTCTGTATGTACATTCTCCTAGGTTTTTGGTTGACCCCAGAGATGCAGGCAAGATTCCAAAAACCTGAAGAAGAAAACACAACTTCAAAGCTTGAAGACCTGGACGGAGATTTTAATGGTTTCCCAGTGAATTTTGGAGTTTGAATCTTGACAATATAGAGAAATTTGATAAATGCCTTGAAGTTTCCATAGATATTCTAGGAGAGGTACACATTATATAATAAGATATTTTCCTTAGGAGTAAGCACACAACCCAAATGGACTATAACTACTAAATGTAAAACCAAGTACCCCCAAACTTAGAGTAATCTTCTGGATATTTAGCTGCCCATTATCAAAAAATTAACAATCTTGAGAGGAAAATTATAAAATCCAAAGTATTATATTACATCATCCAGAATACAATTAAAAACTACTAGAAATTGGGGGAAAAAAGTATAACACCAGAATAAAAGAAATCAGTCTACAAATCATGACCATAAATTGAACAGATGTCAAAATTAGGCAAAAAGCCATAAAATTACTGTAAAATAATTGGTTTAAGACCCTAGGAACAGTAGAAAATAGTAAGAGAATAATTGGGGTGTTTCATGGATAATTAGGAGAGCATAAAAAGGAATCAAATCAAAATCTTGAATAAAATCAAAAAATCAAATATCCAAATGAAATACATATATTTGTGTATATATATATATATATGTGTGTGTGTGTGTATATATATATATATATATATATATATAAGATTAAGAGCAAATTGGGCATTCAACAAGAAATGATTAGTAAATACAAAGTCAGGTCAATTAGTAAAAACAGAAGTACAATATGAAAAAAAAAGGTGATTTCATGAGACAATTTGATATATATGTAATTTCAATCATCTGAAGGGTCTGGGCAGTTATGCCCTACAAACCATAAATTCTCATCAGATGGGTTTTATTTAACCCTATATATTTTGACTTATTTTCCAAATTGACTCTGGCATAATATTATGAGACAAGGAAGAAAATAAAAATATTTTACCCCCAAAACATGTTTTTTTGGTCTTATTTTGAAATGACCCTGCAAACTGTCCTTTGTGCCAGAAAATTCACATCTGTAAATAATCCCTATTAACAAAGCTATACCTTTTCCTTCTAGGCCTCTCCAACTCTGAACAGATTAATTGAGAGCCTAGCACGTTTTAAAGGGGCTGAAGGGGAAATATTTTTCACTATTGTCATCTATTGTTTCTAAAGGCAACCACTATGAAACTTCAAAAGAATGTTGTCTCCAAAATATTTTATCTTAACCTGAACATTTATTTCTTATGATCCCAGATCCATAGACAAAACTCAACCAATTGTCAACCAGAAAATACAAAAAATGTTTAAATTTACCTACAGCCTGGAAGTCCCCACCTTCCACTTTGGTCTTCATGTTGTCTCATCTTTCTGGTTCAAACAAATGTATTCCTTGAATGTATTTGATTGATGCCTCATGCCTCCCTAAAATCTATAAACTGAATCTGCACCCCAATCACCTTGGTCACCTTGGTCACTTGTTCTAAGGACCTTCTGATGTCTGTGTCATGGGCCATTGTTAGTAGCAAATCCTTGTTCCTTGGTGCCAAAAAGAAGAACTAGCACTCAAAGAATTTTCTCAACAAGGCCATTTTACTTTCTGCAGAAAGGGTGCTTTGTGGAAACCTGATTGTCATGAGAGCACCACAAACAAACAAAAAAAAGCAGAAGATTTTATCCCTGTTACATTGGGTCCTTACTGCTATGTCCTATCTTCATTGCTTGGAGCTGGGCCAGACAATCTAGATTGATCCTGATTGGCTAAAATCTTAAAACTTCCTAAATAGGTAAATGTGTGATGGAGAACAAAGAGATGAAGGGGGTTGTTTACTGGAAACTAGGAGAGTAATAACATTTCTAAATAATAAAGAGGGCTAGACTGTAAGCCGAGAAATGCCTGGGCACGTTCAGACATGTCTGAGCAGGCTATAGGCTAGAGCAAATAACTTGGTTAAAGTACAAGGATATAGAATGTACTTATTTCCTTACTATATTTAACAGCTACATGGGACTTAACAAAGAGTTATTAGCAAAAGGCAAGGAAGCTTGAAGGAAGTTAGTTTTAAAACAGGCTATTATTTCTAGCACTTATTATTTATTTATTTATTTATTTATTGAGATGGAATTTTGCTCTTGCTACTCAGGCTGGAGTGCAATGGCGCGATCTCAGCTCACCGCAACCTCCGCTACCTGTGTTCAAGCAATTCTCCTGCCTCAGCCTTCTGAGTAGTTGGGACTACAGACACACACCACCATGCCCAGCTAATTTTTGCATTTTTAGTAGAGACAAGGTTTCACCATGTTGACCAGGATGGTCTCGATCTCTTGACCTCCTGATCCACCCGTCTCAGCCTCCCAAACTGCTGGGATTATAGACATGAGCCACCACTCCCAGCCTTATTATTTATTTTTTAACAAAAAGTGAACTTTGAAGAGGAATTTTTTATTTTCATACCATGGTCCCTCATATTTGGCTTAGAATAAATCTCTTAAAACATTTTACAGAGTTTGACTCTTTTCATCAACATATAGATCCTGCATTCTGGTGGAAAGATCAAATGCAAAAGAAGAAAAACAAACAAACAAACATACATACACATTTGGATATAACAACAACAACAACAAAAAAAAAAATAACTAGAAAAGCATTGTAACATAACAAGATGATAGAGCACTATATGGGAATCTAGAAAGACCTCTTGAGAAAGTGGCTTCTGAGGAGTGATCAAAACAAAGTGAATACAGAGAATCCAGATAAAGAGAATGATAGATTCTAAGGTATGAGTAAATGTTATAGAAAGATTATGTGCTGCAGAGCAGGGCACCTAGAGTTCCATTACCATAGAGAATGCATTAGAAGATAAAGTCCAAGAGAAAATTATGCCTAGCAGATAATTTAGGACTTTATATTTCATGATAAGTGTTTGAAAACCTATTCTAAATGGTTGGTAAACCATCTGAGTGTTAAGTGTCTGCATGTGGGGGGAGAGGGCATGAATGAATTTAAGTTTGAAAATGATTACTAACTGCCACTTAATAATGGACAGGAAAGATTTGTTGGGAGGCTATGACACCAATTCAAATGAGATACAATGTATAATTTTCTAAGATGGAGGGAGTTTAAAAGTGCTCTAATTCTGGAACAACTTTGAAAATAGATATGACAGAATTTGATGATGTTTTGTATAAGGAGTATAGGAGAAAAAAAAGGAGTCCATATGATTCTAAGTTTTTTGATGTGAGCAAATCAATCCTGGAAACTTCACTGGGATAAGCATGTTTGAAGGAAACAAGAAGTTTGATTTTGTATCTTTGAGGTGTGAGAAGACTATGAAACATTAAAGTTGAGATGGAAAGTAATGAGTCTGAAATACGAGTCTGGATATAGCAGAAATGTCATGACTCTAAATTTGAGAGTCATCAGAATAAAACTGACATTAAAGGTCATGGACCTGAAAGAGATAGCCTACACAGTGGATTAAAATAAGAAAGATAAGGGAGAAGAGAGCAATGAGCCCTGGGGCTTCCAATGACTGAGTGGTCAGAAAAATAACAACATTCTAGCAGTAGTGAGTCCGAAGAAACAGCCAAAAAGCTAGGAAGAATACCAGGAGAGTATGGTTTCCTCAGAAGCAGAAGTCGAGATATTGCTGCAAAAGGGAATTATCAATTATGCCAATTGACTCCAAGAATATGAACAAGAAAAAGAATTTAGTCTGACAAAGAAGTAATTGATGAATTTTACATGAATGGGTTTAGGGAGATAATAGGTATAGAAGTCTGAAAAGGAGAAGAATGAATGGCAAAGTACCTACATTCTTCCTAGAGGGACCATCCTCATATGAACTCATCATAGCCATGAAATAATGGAAGACTACATTGTCACTCAAATTATGATTGGCACTATTTTTGAACTATATCTTGAGCTGAATTTTCTGGTATGCTCAGATCCACAAGTTCATTCATTAGATATTAAGACATAAAAGTTATATCCAATACTAAACAATTTTTCAGATGATTAACAAGACCATGTGGGAAAATAATGACTGTGTAGAAATAAAATCACCTAGAAAGCTTTAAAATTGCAGACTTCTAGATGCCATCAAGTGAAATTTAACTTTACTTGGCCTGCAAATAGGCAGGCATTGGTAAATTTTAGGTATCAGTGGAGAAAACATTTAGAATTCATGTATTGAATCAGGAATAAGGACCAAAAAAAATGGTGGGGGATGAAAATAACATTTCTTAAATGCTCTGTTTCTAGCATTGTGCTAGATGTTTTATATATTTGTATTCAACTTTACGTATGAGAAAATAAAGGACATAGAGAGCTTAAGCAAAATGTCTCTAAACCTGAGGGCCTTTGAAGCCCATAAAACTTAAAACTATCTGGTGCCATAATGTCTATCTTGCATTTTAACCTTGGTTCACGTCTTAACTTTCATTATTTCTGTTTGTACTAAACTTCACAGCAGTCTTCCTTCTCCTTTTCTGTTGGCCTGAAGCACAGATAAATCCTCTAGTCCATATGCCAGATACACATGTGGTGAAGCCTTTATGAGGAATATTATACCGAATTAAAATAAACAAACAAAAAATACGACATTGTATTTATACCACGCTGCTTTTGCTTGGCTGCTGACAATTTTTTTTTTTTTTAATTTTCAACTTGAAATTTAAAAGCAGCCATATGAAACCAACTATTCAATTAAATTATTTTCTTGCACAAACTCAACATTCATTGTTTTTTAAAACTCAGCTGGTTATGAACAAAAGATTGTTAAAATTAGTCTAAAATCTTGAGCATTTGTTTTTCTTATTTTCAAACCTTTAGCTATAAGATTGCCCTGTTTAAGACTACTTGAACACATTTTTATATAATAAATAAATATTTTAAAAGAAAAGACAAAGGGAAAACAGAAAGCAAGGTGTAGCAATGAGAGGTGTTGAAATGTTACATATATATTACTAATCCAAATATATCTGTGAGAAGGGTGTAACACATTCAGAGCCAAGCTTTTCTGCAGCCAAAGAAAGAGGATAACATTATCACGTTGTTTATTTATAGTGCACTTAAGATAAAACAAAACAGATGTTACACAGAAGAATGATCATGTTTAGTACTAAGACGAGAGGGAAAATTTCTCCTGGAAACACTTGTAGTGAACACCCTGTTATATGATAAACAATTTGAATGAAACTGTTATAGTAAGTTCAGCAATGCATTTTATAGGTCTCTTTCTGGTTAAGTAGACTAGTGGCATCAAGCCAAAGAAATTAAGTAGTGTGATTGTCAGGGAGACTAAGCAAACATAGAAAAAGAAATACTTTTGATTTTTTTTTCCTTAATTAACTTCTGAATTCATTCCTCAGATTACAGCAGTGTAGAATTGTGAAATAGCCATGTTAACTCCCATTTCTGCCTCAGGTAATAGATGGAATATAAAGTCCAGATTTATTAATCTGTACTCTGTTAACTTATGAGGAGAATTGAATGGATGTTACTAAAAATAACTCAAACTATTTATAATACTGCTAGTTTTTCAAAATTGTTTTATTATTCCAACTAAGAAAAATGATCACTTAACCATTTTAGGTAAGACATATTTAAGAATAATACAAACATGCTGTATGTAATTCATTTCTTTTTAAGTTAGGATTGAAGAAAACTTACCCTTGAGAAGAAATTATTGTTTACATGCATTGCATTAAATATTTCTGCCCACATTACAAAGATTGGTTTTCCATACAGAGAGAGAAAGAGAGAGACAGGGGACAGGGTCATATACTAAATTTTACTGTTAGTGCATCTTTTGGATTTTGTTTTGTTTTTCGATACAGATTAAGTTAGGTAATTAATCTAAATCTAAAATATTTACATGTTTGGAAAGATATTAAATTTATCAAACACCTAAATATTTACATATTATTATTCCTTTACACAATGCTTTCTATCATTAACCCCACAGTAGAAAATACAAACTAGAAAAAATTATAAGTATAAAATAATATAATTTTTAAAAGCGTATGTAAAATATACTCTAAAACAAATTTAGAATGTCATAAATATTTGAAGATTCATAAATATGCTATTTTGTAATATTTCATTGAAGTTATTATTATTTTTTTTTTGAAGAAGAGTCTCACCCTGTCACCTAGACTGGAGTGTAGTGGCATGATCTTGGCTCACTGCAGCCTTCCCCTTTCAGGTTCAGGTGATTCTCGTGCCTCAGCCATCTGAGTAGCTAGGATTAAAGGCATGCGCCACCATGCATAGTTAATTTTTGTATTTCTAGTAGATACGGTGTTTTGCCATGTTGGCCAGGGTGGTCTTGAACTCTTGGCCTCAGTGATCCATCTGCCTCGGTCTCCCAAAGTGTTTGGATTATAGGTGTAAGCCACCACACCAGGCCTATTTAAGTTAATATATTCCATGGTATAATTCTGAGTTTGATATATGAGAGTATAAAAAATATAATTCAAAAGAGCCCTTGGGCCTTGAATAAACAACAGCAGTAGCCAGGCAGTAGTCAACAAGGGCCTGGGGTAGTAGTGGCCATAGGGGAGAGACTTTTTCTGCTTTTATTAAAAAGGAGAGGAAAAAGTAAAGAGGACTTTATCTTGCAACTTGGATATACTCTCAACCACAGTAAAATAAATCACCAAGTAGATTCCTAAAGCCTCTGATTCCAGGTCCTAGCTCCTATATGGAATTTCTCTTCCTTCCTTCCCTCCTTCCTTCCTTCCTTTTCTCTCTTTCTTTCTTCTTTTCTTTCTTCCCTTCTTTCTTTCTTTCCTTCTTTCTTCCCTTCTTTCTTCTTTCTTTCCCTCTTTCCCTCTTTCTCTCAACAAAGTCTCCCTCTGTCACCCAGGCTGAAGTGCAGTGGTGTGATAATGGCTCACTGCAACCTCCACCTCCTGGGTTCAAGTGATTCTCTTGCCTCAGACTCTCTAGTAGATGGGATTACAGGTGTGTACCACCATGCCCAGATACTTTTTGTATTTTAGTAGAGATGGGCTTTCACCCTGTTGGCCGGGCTGATCTTGAACTCCTGACCTCAAGTGATCCACCCGCCTCTGGTCTCCCAAAGTGCTGGGATTACAGGTGTGAGCCACTGCGTCCAGACCCTGTATGGCATTTCTAGAGCCACCTTTGGCCAAAAAGGAACCTGCTGCCCTGAATGGAAAGACACAATCCTAGCATGATTTATTACTTGTGGACTAAAGAACCCTTGGGCCTTGAATAACCATCTACACCATCTAGGTAGTGTCATCATGGTCCTTGGTTAAGACCCAGCATTGTGCTGGTTTCAGGTGTGAACAAGTGCATTCACAGCTGGGGTGGCCATGAGGAGAGACTCACTGTACTTAAAGCATGCTTAAGGGAAGAGTGAAGTAAAGTTACTCTTAAGTAAAGAGTTAAGCAAAATTTTCTTGCAACTTGAGGACCAACTCAGGCACAGTAAAATAAAACACCAAACAGACTCCTAAAGTTCCCATTACAGAACTTAGGTCCTGGATGGCATTTATACTCCCACCTTGAGCCAGAAAGAAAGCCACTTCCCTGAAGGGAGAGACCCAGGCCTGGCAGGATTCATCACCTGCTGACTTGGACTTTCAATAAACAGCTACAGTAGACAGGCAGTAGCCACTGTGAATGTAAGACAGTGGTGGACACTACCTCTGATTAAGTAAAAGAAAAGAGAAGAGGAAAATGGACTTTGTTTTGCAAGTTGGCTGCCAGCTCAACCACAGTAAAATAAGGCACCAGGTAGATTTCCAAAATTCCTGATTCTAAGCCTTACTTCTAGGGTTTAGAAATCTAGACACCCTCCACCAAGAAGAAACTTACTGCCCTGAAAAGAAAACCAAAAGCTGACAGGGTTTGCAGTCTACTGTTTAAGAGCCCTTGGGCATTGAATAAACATCAGCAGTAGCCAGGCAACAGTAGACACAATAGTTGTGTTAGATTTAGTGCTGTTCTAGCTTCATTTCTGACCCAGGACAGTCCCAGTGATGGTGGCTATGGGAATGCATGTGTCACACTACCCCCAGTTCCATGCAGTTCAGCACAAAGAGAAAGACTCCATTTGCTAGGGTGAATGCGAGGGGAAGAGAACAAGAGGCTGCCTGATAATTTAGGAAATTCTCCTGAATTACACAAGCCCGCCAAAGTGGTACTTTTACAAGTTTTCAAGAGTCACAGTGTTACTGAGCTTGGGGTACCCTGTAATGCAAATGTGGTGATAGTGATCAAACTTAGATCACAACACCCAAGACTCTTCAAATACTTGAAAAGCCTTTTCAAGAAGAACACATATAAATAAGCCCAGATTGTGAAGACTATAATAAATACCCAACTCTTCAATGCCAGATATTGATAAACATCCAGAGCTCAAAACCGTCCAGGAGAACATGACCTTACCAGACAAATTAAATAAGGCACCAGAGACCAATCTCAGAGTGACAGACATACATGATCTTTAGACAGATAAAGATAGCTGTTTTGGAAAAGCTCACTGAAATTCAAGACAACGAGAAGAAATTCGTAATTCTATAAGCTAATTTTGTCAGAGATTAAAATAACTTTTAAAAATCAATGAGAAATTCTGGAGCTGAGAAATTCAAGCTACAAAATTAAAATGCATCAAAGTCTTGTAACAGCAGAATTAATTGACTAGAAGAAAGAATTAGTGAGCTTGAAGACAGGCATTGGAAAGTACCATCGGAGATGACAGAAGAAAAGGGAATAATAAAGAATAAATCATGCTAACATGATTGAGAAAATAGCTTCAAAAGGGATTATGGCCTCAAAAATGTAATTGGCCTCAAAAAGAGAGGTAGAAAGTGAAATTAGGGTAAAAAGTTTATTCAAAGGGATAATAACAGGGAATTTTCCAAACATAGGGAAAGGTATTAATATTCAAGTTCAAGAAGATTATAAAAGACCAAGCAGATTTAACCAGATGAGACTACTTCAAGACATTTAATAATCAAACTCCCAGTGTGAAGAAAAAAGAAAGGATCCTAAAAGTAACAACAGAAAAGAAACAAATAATATATAAAGAAGCTCTAATACATCTAGCAGCAGATTTCTCAGCGAGAACCTTACAGGCCAGAAATATCAGGACATATTTAAAATGGTGCAAGAAAGAGATTTTTATCCTAGAACATTGTATCCAGTGAAAATATCATTTAAACATGAAATAAAAATAAAGAGATTCCCAGACAAACAAAGCTGAGGAATTTTGTGGACATTAGACCTATCCTATAAGAAATGCTAGAGAAAGATACTCAATCTGAAAGCAAAGAATTACCCAGCAAAAAGAAATAATCTGAGGGTACAAAACTCACTGGAAATTGTAAATACAGGCCGGGCGCAGTGGCTCATGCCTGTAATCCCAGCACTTTGGGAGGCTGAAGTGTGTGGATCACTTGAGGACTGAGTTTGAGAACAGCCTGACCAACATGGTGAAACCCTGTCTCTACTAAAAATACAAAAGTTAGCCGGGCATGGCGGTGTGTGTCTGTAGTTCCAGCCACTTGTGAGGCTGAGGCAGGAGAATCACTTAAACCTGAGAGGTGGAGGTTGCCGTGAGCTGAGATTTAGCCAGTGAACTCCAGCCTGAGTGAGAGAGTGAGACTCTCTCCTCCCACCTCCCCCCCTAAAAAAAGGAAACTACAGGCCAATAATCCAGATGAATGTTGATGCAGTGTTCTTCATTAAAATGCTAGCAAACTAAATTCAACAATATATGAGCACATTTTTTTCATCATTACCAAGTGGGATTTATCCCAGGAAGACAAGAATCTTACAACACATGCAAATCAATTAATGTGATACATCATATCAACAAAATGAAGGACAAAAATCATATGATTATTTCATTTGATGATGAAAAAAGCACTTGATAAAATTGAAAAGCATTTCATGAATCCTCAGGAAACTAGGCATAGGAGAAATGTAACACAACACAATAAACCCCATATACAACAGACCCACAGATAGTATCATACAGAATGGGGGAAAAAATGAAAGCCTGTTTTCTAAGATTCAGAAAAGACAAGGATAGCCACGTCCACTACTGGAAGTCCTAGCTGGAGCACAGACAAGAGAAAGAAATAAAGGTCATCCAAATTTTCCTTGTTTGCAGTTGTTATGTTCTTATATTTGAAGAACTCTAAAGACTCCACTTAAAAACTATTAGAATTAATAAATTTAGTAAAGTTTCAGGGTACAAAATAAACATTTAAAATCAGTAGCATTTTTATATGCCAAAAATGAGCAATCTGAAAAATAAATTGAAAAGTTAATCTCATTTGCAATAGCTACAAATCAAATAAAATACCTAGAAATAAACTTAATCAAAGAAGTGAAATGTCTACAATAAAAATTTCAAAGCACTAATGCAAAATTGAAAAGAACATCATAAAATGGAAAGACATTTTATGTTTATAGATTAGAAGAACTGATATTGTTAAAATGTCCATACTACCAAAAGCAATATACAGATTCAATGCAATATCTATCAAAATACTAATGATATTCTTCACAGACATAGAAAATATCATTACAAAATTTATATGAAACCACTGAAGGCCCAGGATAGCCAAAGTTATCCTGAGCAAAAAAGAACAAATATTAAATGATCACATTACCTGACTTCAAATTATACTACAAAGCTCTAGTAAACTGAAATAGCGTGGTAATAGTATAAAACCAGACACTTAGACCAGTGGAATTAAATAGAGAGCTCAGAAACAAATCCATAATCTACCAGGAACTCACTTTCAACAAAAGTGCCAAGAACATGCGTTGGGGTGGGGAATATCTCTGCAATACATGGTGCTGGGAAAACAGAATGCCTGTATCCAGAAGAAAGAAACTAGACCCCTATTTCTTGCCATATACAGAATTAAACGAAAATGAATCAAAGACTTGAATCTAAGACCTCAAACTGTGATACTAATACAAGAAAACCTTGGGGAAACTCTTCAAGAAAATTGTCTGGGCAAATATCTCTTGAGCATTACCTCATAAGCACAGGCCACAGAAGCAAAAATGAACAAAATAAATCATATCAAGTTAAAAAGCCTCTGCACAGCAAAAGACACAATTAAAGAAGTGAAGACAGAGCCCATGGAATGAGAAATTATTTGAAAACTATCAATCAGACAAAGGGTTAATAACCAGAATATGTACTCAAGCAACTCAATAGGAAATAATATAATAATTCAATTAAAAAGTAGGGGAGTGTTTTGAGTAGATATTTACTTAGAGAATACACACAAATGGCAAGCAGATATATAAAATTTGCTTGACATCATTAATCATCAGAAAAATGCCAGCCACAACTTCAAGACATTACCTCACTCCAGTTAAAAAAGACTTGTATCCAAAATATAGGCAATAATGAATGCTGACGAGGATGTAGGGAAAAAAACATAATTTTTGTGAAATATAAATTAATAGAGCCACTTTGGAGAACAATATCAAGTTCCTCAAAATCTAAAATTAGAACTTCCATATGATCCAGCAATCCAACTGCTTCACATATACCCCAAAGAAAGGAAATTAGAATATTAAATAAGTATCTGGACCCCCTTTCTTGTTACAGCACTATTCACAATTCCCAAGATTTGGAATTAATCTAAGTGTACTTTAACAAATAAATTTTTAAAATGTGGTATATATACACAATGGAATCCTATTCAGCCATAAAAAATAATGAGATCCTGCCATCTGCAACAACATGGATGGAAATAGAGGGCATTATGTTAGATGAAATAAGCCAGCCCCATAAAACAATCTTTGCATGATCTCAGTCATTTATAGAAGCTAAAATTTAAAAATTGAAATCATGGAGATAGAGAATAGAATGAAGGTCACCAGAAGTTATGAAGGGTAGTGGAGTGCAGTACAAGGGGAATGGCGATGGTTAATGAATAAACAAATATACTTAGTGTGTATAAAATCTGATATTTGGTTGCACAGCAGAGTGACTGCAGTCAACAATAATTTCTTGTACATTTTAAAATACATACAATATTGTCAATGGAATGTTTGTGACAAAATGAAGTGATGAATTCTTGAGGTGACCGATATCCCATTTACCCTGATGTGATTAATACACATTGTATGACTGTATTAAAATATCTCATGTGCCCTATTGAATATGTATGTAAACACACAGAGACACGCACACACACACCTGCTGTATACCCATAAAAATTAAAAATCTGAAATATTATTCACAAGCTAAAATGAAATACTGTGTTTTATTATGCAGATGGTAACTGGCTACACAAAGGTACATTATAGGAAGAAAGTAACTGCAAATCATTTTAGTACTAAATTTGCAACCTGAAAATTAATCTTATGAAACTTTTACCAAGTACATTTATGCAGTTGTTGCCATTATTCTCCTTTTCATTATACCTTTGAGGGTGACAAAATACCAACTCAAGTGACTGATTATAGACTGCAGTTACATGAAAGAGGAGGTAACTAAAATGTATATTTTGCTAATATGTATCTGTACTGTCTCATTTTCCTTAATCTTTAAATAGGTATCCATGTTAATTATGCTAGCAACATCCTAAGGGGGCTTACCCTTTTTATTTTGCATAATATTTAATTTATAAAATTAGAAATGTCTTTTAAATACCTAATTGTGATTTAATATAAGCAATTACAAACAATACACATTTAAATGTGGAGAACCTTTTAATATTCAATGACATTTGAGCTAAGATTTTCTTCATGTTCAAAGGTATCTTTTGAATTATTAATGGTAAATGATAACAGAAGTATTCATTTTCTTCTCTGTTTAATCAAATAATTACCCACTGTTTAAAATAAATTTTAAAAATGTTTCAAGGGTTTTTTAAAGGAAAACAAACATTGGACCTACAATAACAAGAATGTGTCTATTGATACATGATAGCCTATGTTAAAATACTACTGGACTCTCTAAATTAAATATGGCATCAATGAGGAACAGAACTCTATGAGACTAACAATAAATTCATCAGCAGACATTAAAGTTGGAGATGAGACAGGCAACAAATTAAATTACTATTTCTTTTAACATACTGAAGATTGAATAGTGATGATAAAAGTATAATGCTTATGAAAGACATAGTATATAAGAGGTCAAGTAAAACTTAGCAGCAGCAGGGGCCATGCCATGCGGATGCATTAGCTTGTACAATTTACTTGTGCATTCACAGCCTGCTTGAGGCCAATTTTGTACACGTTGCTTACATTTGATGATGGAACACTGCTATGCTTAGAGGGTCAGACAACACTTGTTTTTCAAGGTTCTGATTACACAATAGCTTGCCAGGCTATGGCCAAGAATTCAGTCTCTATTAGAACTTAGTGGTAAGCCAAAAGCTTTTCTCCAGGATGCATAGTCTTCCTTCAGAATTTTCAACAGACTACATTATAATTCTCTATAGGGACTTACAGAGAAAAAGTAAGTGCAATGTGACTTAGCGATCTGGCATTATTTGAAATATATATGATTGCAACGATAAATTATAGTTTAGTTAGTATCCTCTTGTACAACCAATAGAATACATTGAAAGCAAAATATAGAAAAATATATTGTTTTTATCATCTTACTAAAGAAATCAAGATACCTTGTATTTTTAACTGCAACCTAAGTATACTTAACATAATCACATTAGAAAATATATAAATTTGTTTAAAAAAAGAAGTTCCTCTGAAATAGAAAACTGTTATTGGAGGAATACAAAAGTGTCTGGCACAAAACCCTTGCCAATGTTCGTCTACTGGATTGTTCATCTCTTATAGGAAATTGCAAAAGCCCTTTCTCTTTTTCTCTTAAAAAAAAATCTCTGTGTTTTAAAAGTCTCATTTCACTTTCTCTTTGTTTACATTAGTTTTGCTACTTTTTTTTTTTTCGTTTTAACCTTGTTAAATTCATGACTTTTTCTTATTACTGTTTTTAAATTTTCCAACACATATCTTCCCCATGTGTTGTTTCTATTTTTATTGGGATTTCATTGAATGGACAAATTAAGTTAGTGTGAATTGATACTTTAAGGTGCTGAATTTTAAATCCATGGACACTATATTTCTAATTAATTATTCAAATATCATTTATGTTCCTTGAACTGTAATAATGCCTCTTTTCTATAAATGAATCTTCCATATTACTTGACAAAATTTATTTCTAATAACTTTTATACAATTATTGATATTTGGAAATAAACTTAGAAAATATCTTTCTGCCAGATTGTATAGGATATTTTTCAAGTGTCAAAAACTGGAAGGTAGAAAACTGTTAGGTGCTTACTAAAACAGTCCAGGAGAGAAACAGAGGCTGAATAGAAGAGATTCTGAGGGGGCACAGATATAAAAGTTAACTAGTAGTTGCTTAGAGAGAAGATTGTTGGCAAAGAATTCAGTTTTGTGCATACAACAGAAACTACACTAAGGGAATGTTCAAAAACTATTTTATGACACTTTTGGACACTTAGCCCAAATAGATTATGAGAGGCCCAGATATAAATGTTAACTAGTAGTCGCTTAGAGAGAAGGTTGTTGGCAAAGAATTCAGTGTTGTGCATACTATTCAGACTACACTCAAAAAGTGTTCAGAAACTATTCTATGACAGTTTTGGACACTTAGCCTTGAGGGTAACTTTTCCACACCTCCAGTGATTCTACAATCTATTCAAAATAATTTCATGTAAGTTCGTTTTTGGGTATCTCACCCACATTGTTTCAAGTGACCGTATTTTATCCTTTAGATTTTCAGGTCTCTCATCTTGTAGTTTGTTACATATACTCTATTATATACACATTTGAACTTATTCAAACTTTTTCATCTTTTAGAAATAACTTTCCTAGCCTATTAATGTTAGTATCATTAGTAGGAAGTATCAAGGAAAGTTTTTTCAGATAGGCTTTTCTGATTCTTGGGCCAAAGTAAGTGTCTACATAAGCTTCCCAAAGCATCTTACACAATTTCTATCATGAATTATTCATTTTATTATGTATTTTATTATGTATTACCTATACTTTAGTTTTATTTTGGTCATCTCTAGAGTACTTTTTGAAAAGCAGAATTAACATTAAGATGTACATATATTTAGAGCTTTTCTGTATTCTACGATGTAGAAATAAATTCAATGATTTTACTTTTAAAATAATGTAGAGTACAAAGGAATTTGGCAATAAATATATTTATACAATATATTGCTAAATTTAAAATGTTAATTTTTTCATATCTTTTATATCTTTTTGCTTTATAAAACCACATCTCAGGAAAAGTTATTGCATGCTTTTGTCAACATCCTGTGGCATTTTCATTCAAGGATAATAATATTAGAGAGTTTTATTAGATTTCTACATCAAATAATCATGATGCCTAAAATATTGAATTTATCAGAATTATCAAAGCTTTTGGAAGTACATAAATTTTGTATGTGCGAATATAAGATATTGCAATAGAACCTTACCTCTAATTTCATATTATATTGCCTTTGTTGTAGGCATTGTATATTATAAACTCACCTTTTGATTCATTTTGTTAACAGAGGGAAATTAGTTATAACCTTGCTTGTGGTACTTTGATACATATAAGTTCATATTTGAATCTCCCAGACACAAACACCAATAATTATATTCTAATAAAGAAACTTAAAAGATACAAAATGCTTCCTGAATACTGAACAAAATAACTATTACTTGCATTTCTCTTCACTTAGTAGGAAATAAATGTATGCCAATTTAAGTGTATTTGGTATATTATTAACGTTGCATCACAGAAAATTTGATTTTTAAAAAGAAATGTGAACTTTTCTCTTTATTGCAAAAAAAGCTTATCATTTTATTTATATTACTGCATAATCAATTTTTCAATTTTTATTTTAAAAACACTTTATATGATATATTCTGTGTGCATTTTGTTATATATTAAATATTAGAAATGGAAATTTTAAAATTTCCAAAGAATACACATAATATGTATTTATATATGTTAATATATATATTGTGTGTATATATGTATGTATATGCATAGCTATTCTAAAGTATGGAATAAAATACTTCTCTCCATGTGGCATAAATGTTTTATATACTTGAGTGTATAACAGATGACCCTTAGACAGAAAGTGAGTAAGACCTAACTACGCTCTAAAATCACTATGCTAGATTTTTCCCCTGACCTTGAATAGTGTAAGTCTTCACATTGCTATACTTCAGTTTCCACCCCATTTTCTTCTTTTAATACTCTTTGAAACCAAGTTCAGATGTGCTATGTCAGTTCCCTACAGAGTAAGAAATGGCTTAGGAGAAAGTACAGAAGCTATTTGGGGTTGAATATATAACTTAAAGGGAAACATCTAAAGACAAAAAAGTTGGAAAGGTCCAAAGGTTTCATGTGCCACCCTTAAAAGGAAAAAAAAGGGAAGGTCATACAGATACTAAAACTATATATGAGATAATTTCAACACTGATGGAAAGTTCTTTCTGAGATTGCATAGGGAAACCATAAGTAATTGCAATCTTAAGAGAGTTCTTGTTTATTGTGACATCAGAAAGATATAAATTTTATAGCATATATCATTTTCACCTATAATATCCCTCATTGCTTTAGATATTCATGTTGGCAAATCAGTTTATTTTAACAGCTTTTATAAAACCAGTGATAAAAATTCAATTTATACACTTTCACTATTGTTGTATGTGAATAAACACAAGAAAAGGAAGGAAACTACAGTGCTTTTTGCTCCCAGTGGCCAAATGTAAAATAAAACAAACACATACATGTGCACACATGCACACACACACTTTTATTTGATAATTACAGTTGCAAAGCTTGCAGGTGAAATTAATAATATGAGAACAGTAAGAACTGAACATGGATATCATATTGTATAGAAAATATATGTAATTGAATGTATGCTTCCTAGAGTAGCAATTAAAAAGTAACTCAAAGTGGGTAGCTTAAAACAACATAAATTTTTTTCTCACAATTCTAGAGAATAGAAGTTTGAAGTCAAGGTGTCAGTAGGGCCATGCTTTCTCTGTGTGCTCTGGAAAATAGTCCCTTCCTTGCATCTTCCTAGGTTCTGGCTGTAAAGAACCATTCTCAACATCCCTTGGCTAGTAGCTGTTTCCCTCCAATTTCTGCTTCTGTCTTCATGTATTATAGCTGTCTTTCCTGTGTTGTGTGTCTCTGTAAAAATTCCTCTCTTCTTATGAAAATATAAATCATTGGATTTCTGACCCACCCTAATCTAACTAATCTAGTTAACATGAGGTCATGTGCTTATTTAGATGAGAGGACGTATATGTTTTTTAGGAAATGAGCACACAATGAAGAGTGAATTCTACATAATTACATTTTGTTTCCTTGCTCTGTCTTCTTCCATCCTTCATTCTTTTCCTCCCCCTCAGTAAGCATTTGAATATTAAAATTATATAAAAGTGTTGATAAATGAAACTGCTTTTGCCTCAAAGAAAGTACAGACACAAAAATTAAAGATACACATACCAATATAAGATACAATGTAAGCTTTGTGATACTTGAATTCAGCTCTGGACCGAGCTGACCTAATAGATGTCTACAGAACTCTCCACCACAAATCAACAGAATATACGTTCTTCTCAGCACCACATCACACTTATTCTAAAACTGACCACATATTTGGATGTAAAATACTCCTTAGCAAATGGAAAGGTATAGAAATCATAACAGTCTCTGAAGCCACAGTGCAATTAAATTAGAACTCAGGATTAAGATCCTCACTCAAAACCACACAACTGCATGGAAACTGAACAACATGCTCCTGAATGACTACCGGGAAAATAATGACTTTTAAAAAAAAGAATATTATAGATTGACAACGAACAATTTTATTAAATTGGAAATTGAAACTATCATAATTTGGACACTTCGATGCTATTTAACCAGCAAGCAAAGGAGGATATTTCTGTACGACCAGAGTAATAGAACATTTTACTGAGGTGGCTAACTGATACTTGAAGGTTGAAAGAGACAAAGAAGGGAGGAAAATAACTAGAAGCTAGGACAGTTTCCTCTTAGTACTTAGAACTTCTGTAAAATAGTAAAATTAAAAAGAAAAAATTATATAAATTGAAGTCTAGACAATTTAGGAATGAAAGTTTGGGTCATTTCCAAAGCAAAAAAAGTGATTTTGAGTCCGGTTTTATGTCTTTTTATCTTTTTAGACATTATCTCATAAAATACTACCTCTTTATTAACCCCATTCTCTACTCTGCTACTCCAAGTGAAAACATTTGTATGTCCTTTTATATTCTACAGGTAAGAATCTCTCTTATGTTGTTTTCAAATTTTTGCCTCCCTAGACTGCTTTGGATTATTTACTTTGGTCATTCATCCATATCTAATCTACCAATTTTTTTTATTTTGCTACAAAAATTATTCTCTAAAGAGATGACTTCCAGAATGACAATGTAAAGCAACAGAAACTGTCTTTGAAAGGGATCAGATGTCAAACTTTGCAGGCAAATATTTTAAAGCGTCTTATATATATGTTCAAATAACTAAGGGAATTTATGCTTTTAAAGTAAAGGAAGGTATAATGACAATGCCACATGAAATGGAAATATGAAGAAAAGAGATAGAAATTACAGAAAGCACCAAATATATTCTAAGAGTAAAAAATATAATATTGAAATTTGAAAATTACTGAAAGGGAATCACAGATTTGAGTTGGCAGAAGAAAGATAGAAACTTGGAGGCCAGATCAAATGAGATTATGTCATTAGAAGAACAAAGAAAAAAACATGAAGAAAAATGAATAGAGTCTTGAAAGTGTAACATACCATTAATACTAATGTATACGTGTAGTAAGAATGTATAGAGGGAATATCAGAAGGAGAAGAAATAGAGAAAGGAACAGAAATATTTTTTAAATATAAAAGCTTCTACCCTACCTCCAAATATAATCATATTCTGAGCTACTGGGGATTAGACTTCAATATGTAAATTTTGGATGGATACCATCTAGCCAAAACCAAATTCTGAATAAAATTTAGAATGATATATTGGTGGTAAATGTAGAAAGACAGGGACCGATTATTTTAAATGTAGTAATTTCTGATAATAAAATAAATATAGACTTCTGTATAAATGAGAATAAAAATAGACTAAAAGATGTAATGCTACTTATTTAATATTAAATGTGAATTAAGAATAACTCTAATGAAAGATGTATTTATGAGCCACGTAATTACTCACAATGTTGGAAAATGCCAAACAAAGTGAAGTCATGAACAAGAAAAGCTATCTTGAAATGGAAATATAAGGACTGCAATTTTTTTGACCTTTGAGCCAGAAAATGTATCTCTATAAACTTCAAAACATTTATTTGTTTTTGATGGCTACTTTAATCTATAATAAATAGACGATGAGCTTTGAACAACTTATGAAACATACCTGTCTTAGTCATTTTTAGGCCGAGGCATCAGGGCAGACGTGGAAGATGCAGGAGTGGCAGGAGTGGATGAGCTCACCTGGGACTTCACAGACAAGAGAGAGCTGTGGAGAAAGTAGATTGACGTGGCTTGGCCAGAGACAGGACATGCCATAACAGAAATTTCGGGCTTGATAATCTACAAAAACAAACAAACAAACAAAAAAGAATGTATGGCTTACAGTTCTGGAGCTGGAAAATCCAAAATAAAGGCATTAGGAGGAGAGAGATCCAAGATGGCCGATTAGCAACAGCTCAGGATTGTAGCTCCCACTGAAGCGCAGAGAGTGAGTGGATGCCACATTTTCAGACGATTTTTGTTGCCCACTGACCAGGAGATTCCTGGTGGAGGAGGCCCACGGGCTGCCAGCGTGACTCTTTCGGCCGGCGCGGCCATTTTGCAGGCGCCCCGGGCGGCCCTTTTAGTTGGCGTTTAGCGCTCCGGGAAGGCAGTCTCCCATTCAGCTGATTGAAAAGTGGACTGAAGCAGGGAACCAGATGGGGAGATTCCCAGGCAGAAATCTCCACGAATCTTAATGCAGCTGTTTCAGCTGGCGCAGTGGATTGCCGGAGGGGAAGGCTGGTCCCGCCCCACAAAAAAAAAAAAAAAAACAGCAATTGGAACTGCTGAGGGTTGAGGGTTTCACAGCAGGTACAGCTGAGCCTAGGAAGGTCCAGCTCTGTGAGGGAGGGGCATCCGCCAAAGGAAAACTAAGAAATAGAGAAAACTTTACCACCAACAAGCTGGATGTCCACTCACAGACCTAATCTGAAAGTCAGCAATTACACAGATGACAGGTGGATAAATCCACAAAGATGGGAAGAAACCAGTGCAAAAAGGCTGAAAACACCTGAAATCAGAATGCCTCTCCTCCTACAGAGGATTGCCGTTCCTCATCACAAAGGGAACAAGGCCTGATGGAGAATGAATGTGAGGAACCAACAGAATTAGGCTTCAGAAAGTGGATAATAAGAAACTTCTGTGAGCTAAAAGAACATGTTCTAACCCAATGCAAAGAAACTAAGAACCTTGAAAAAAGGTTTGATGAAATGCTAATGAGAATAGACAATTTAAAGAGGAATATAAGTGAATTAATAGAGCTGAAAAACACAATACGAGAACTTCGTCAAGTATGCACAAGTTTTAACAGTCAAATTGATCAAGCAGAAGAAAGGATTTCAGAGGTCGAAGACCAACTTAACGAAATAAAATGAGAAGACAAGATTAGAGGAAAAAGTGTAAAAAGGAATGAGCAAAGTCTCCAAGAAATACGGGACTATGTGAAAAGACCTAATCTACGTTTGATAGGTGTACCTGAATGTGATGAAGAGAATGAATCCAAGCTGGAAAATATTCTTCAGGATATTATCCAGGAAAACTTTCCCAACCTAGCAAGGCAGGACAATATTCAACTCCAGGTAATACAGAGAACACTACAAAGATATTCCTCAAAAAGAGCAACCCCAAGGCACATAATCATTAGATTCACCAGGGTTGAAATGAAGGAGAAAATACTAAGGGCAGCCAGAGAGAAAGGTCAGGTTACCCACAAGGGGAAGCCTATCAGACTCACAGCAGATCTCTCAGCAGAAACCCTACAAGCCAGAAGAGAGTGGGGGCCAATATTCAACATCCTTAAAGAAAAGAACTTTCAACCCAGAATTTCATATCCAGCCAATCTAATTTCATAAGTGAAGGAAAAATAAAATTTTTTACAAACAAGTAAGTACTCAGAGATTTCATTACCACCAGGCCTACTTTACAAGAGCTTCTGAAAGAAGGACTATATACAGAAAGGAACAACCAGTATCAGGAATTCCAAAAAACCCATGGGTAAGCTGCATCCAGACCCATCTCACATGCAAGGATATACAGAGACTCAAAACAAAGGGATGGAGGAAGATTTGCCAACCAAATGGAGAGCAAAAAAAAAAAAAAAAAGCATGAGTTGCAATTCTCATCTCTGATAAAATAGACTTTAAAGTAATAGAAACCAAAAGAGATAAGAAGGACATTGTATAATGGTAGAGGGATCAATGCAATGGGAAGAGCTAACGATCCTAAATCTAAGTGCACCCAATATAGGAGCATCCAGATACATAGGGCAACTTCTTGGTGACTTACAAAGAGACCTGGACTCCCACACAATAATAGTGGGAGACTTTAACACTACATTGTCAATACTGGGCAGATCAATGAGATGGAAGGTTAGCAAGGATACCTGGGACTTGAACTTAGACCTCTAACAAGTAAACTTAATAAACATTTACAGAACTCTCTACTCCAAATCCACAAAACATACATTTTCTTCAGTAACACATCACATCTATTTTAAAAGTGACCACATGGTTGGGAGTAAATCACTCCCCCAGCAATTGCATAGCATTTTATAGGTTTAAATGAAATATTGGTTGGCTGTTTGTTTGTTATTTTCCTCCCTTATTCCTCTCCTGTCTCCATTGTATAACATAATTATTAGTATAAAAGAGCTTTCCAATGCCCATTTTCATACTGCATTCTAGCCTGGGCAATAGAGAAAGATTCCCGTTCTCTCTCCCCTCTTTTTCTTTTTCCCTTTCTTTCATTCTCTTTTTTCCTTCTTTCTCTCTTTCTTTTTTCTTTTCTTTCTTTTTCTTTCTAAAAAAGAAAAAAAAGATAAAAAGAAAAAAAAATAAAAATAAAGGCATTAGTAGATTCAGTGTCTGGTGAGGACCTGTTTCTCATAGACAAGACCTTCTGTGTCCTCACATGCTAGAAATGCAAAATGTCCCCCTCAAGATTCTGTTGTAAGGGAATTAATACTATTCAGGAAATCTTCACTCTCATGATCTAATCAATTTCTAAATGTCTCACCTCTTAATACTATTGCACTGGGGATTCAGTTTCAAGATAAAATTTTGATGTGACACCAACACTTAAGCAATGCCTAAATAGAGCACCCTCTTTTTGTTATTTTAAAGATAATCTCTTCTTAAATAATGTTTTGTTGACTAGTTCTAGTAAAAAGAGAGACTACAAACAACAATAATTTTACACAACAATTATTTTTTTATTTGTACATGCCTCAGGTTTTTTTGAAAATGAATATTTTATACAATAAGAAATGAAAAATTCAGAATTGTATATAAGCCATATCTTATTCCATTTCTGCTGCTATAACAAAATACCAGAAACTGAGGAACAGAAATTAATTGGCTCACAGTTCTAGAGTCTGGAAAGTCCAAAATCAAGATGTCAGCATCTGCTTAGAGCTTTCATGATGCATCTTTCCAAAAGCAGAAGAGAAAATCCACTCCTAAAAGCTGTTTTATAAAAGCGTTGAATCGCCTCTTAACGTCCCACCTCATAATACTGTTACAATGGCAATTAAATTCCAACATGTGTTTTTGAGGGAAGACTCAGATCGTAACAATCTGTAAGCAGAAAGATAAAATATTTTTAGAAAAATAAAAGTGACAAGAGTTAGAGTAATGATAAATGTTGTCAGACTATAGGTGGAATTTGAATAAAGCATAAGGGATATTCTTAAAAATTCAGGGTGGCAGAATTCTCTAATGACTTGAAAGCATAAACCACCTTTGCTTATCCTCTTGCCTGTTGTAATTCAGACTGTCCCTTTGCAAACAGACTGACTTGATTGTGACTGCTAAATATCATTTCTCTGCATGCTAAATTTTAAGCAATAAGATGATAACCCCATCTTATATGAAGACCCTAGAATAAAAGAAATAATATTAGGAGTTTTGAATTCTTGTACTTAACATTTTCTTGTTTAGTCCAGTCATGGACAGCAACCATTATAGTATCCAAATAGTTTATGTATTAATGATGAGACAAGTAATTCGAGTTTTAATCTGAGACAGTCATTTCCACTGTAGCATATTGAAAGTAGTCACTCATTTCCAAATAGCAGCTGCTGACATCTCAGTAAGATTTGAAAAATTTTATTTAGAAACCAATCTGCTTACACATAACTTATGTAAGTTGTTTACCTCATTCTTTATTGCAGAGGATATCTGCATAAAAAGGAATACTTGTTTCTTTGGAATTCATCTGTGATAGCAGTTTTGCCACGTAAAATGGTAATTTTCTCTCTGTGGCATCAAAACTGATAGCTTTGGAAAGACTGAGACTTGCAAAAATGCTTTCATTTTTACACAGATAACATATACTTTCTCGTTATAACTACATCTAAGATCTTTTTGGAAGTAATACTGCCAGAAGAGTGTTATAAAATTTCTCAATAATATTAATTTGAAAAAGTTTTATCTTTGTTTATCCTCAACATTACATTGTAATAGTTGATTCACATAATAATAGAAACTATAATGGGTAATTAAATATATCACAATTATAGAAATATTACAGAATATTTGTCATGTATCTCTCTTTTGATCTTCTCAGAAACTTTACATGAAAGGAGTTATTTCATTACTGATGAATAAATTAAGGTATTGACATCCATCTAGTAATGGAAGTTAAACTTTGACCCTTTAATAACATACTAACATCTGCCAGATGTTGCTTCTTTTGGCACTATAAAATTAAACAAATATAATAAAAAGATAAATAATGTAAAAAGTTACAGCATTTTTTTTTTATGTTGGTTGCAATTTACTTGATGAAGGAAACTGTATTCACAGTGTGAAGCACACTACCTTTTATTAAATGTAAGGGTAATATGTATTTTGTTTTCTAGAAGGTTTAGAGTATATGCTATATAAACCATGCTGTTCTGAGATAATGATAGTCAAGTGTTATCAATATTAAATGATAAAACTACAGTTCAATAAAAATATTTTATTCAATTTATAATAAAATATTGTGCATAAGTATAAGCTAAACTAAAATTGTCCTAAAGACAACGTAAAAATCAGGACTTGTAAATCTTCAAAAGCAATGAAATCCTTACAAAATTTTTGGAAGTACAGAAGAAACAGATGTCAGGTAAGGATATTACCCCCAAATAAGAAAACTTCAGGAGGCTGCATATGAAGTTCAGGTGATCTACTTATTTGAGACCAGAGAATTAAAATGGATCATGAAGTCTAAGGAAGAGGTAAGAATCCTGGGTTAATTTGAAGCCAGCATCCTCCAAATCTCACTCAAGTACCTCTTAGTAGAGGAATCTAAAGCAGGGCCATACTGGGAATGGATTGCAGAAAATGTATTTAGTCTTTCTGTCAGCTGAATACATTTGGGGGATGTGAGGATAACCTGCTTGACAATGGACCATAATTGATACAAAAGCACAACATGCTTAAACTCCCCAAGATACTGTATGACTTAAAGATTTGCTATAGTGTTTTATATTATATTTTACAAAGCTAATTACTTCTTTTATTTTAAATTACCCTGTAAGGTAACTTTTATATGTTAGGACTTATTATAATAGACCGTGAAGTGGCAAATCAAGTAAGTAAAATATTATTTTAAAAGCATAGCACATTTATTAAAATGCATAGCATATCAATCTTATAATTATAAATCCATAGCATCATGAAACACAGATACTAGAAGGAGGATCTGTGTATAGGAAAGTGTATTCCTTAAACTGAGTTCTGGAAGCATGAACTTATCTTTCTATAAATTACTGTATAAATTGAAAGGATGTGGTTAAAAATATTTTTATCTTATTGAAACCTTAAATTTCCTTGAGCTTTTTGATTTTACGTGAGAAAATATATCAATATCGTGATAAAAAGGTAAAATTCTTACAGGATACAGAGATATATATACTATCACAGTTTCAAAAGGGAGATAAAAGAAAGTTGACACTAACTTTGAAAGGCATTTATTAGTACAGCCCTGAGGATTGTAAAGCTCTTAAGTTGGCTATGCAGAATTTAACAATGAAAGGAGTTACATGTTTGTTCTCTTTATCAGTGCCAAGGGAGTTGTATGTTTTAAAATAATATGTTGTTTTGCGTAAGTAAAGATTTGGGCAGAAGCTCTACACATCTATTAAAGTGATGTTTGCACAATTTTTCTTTAGAGGAAGTACATCAATTCTGGGCTCCTTTTAAACTATAAAATAAGTTGTAAAAACATTAAATTCCAACAAATGTCTTATTGTACATTATTGTATTTATATATTCGATGTAATTATATAACACATATAATCTATAAAATGTATATCATATAACAATATATTATATATTATAAATGAATACATACATAAATATATATAATAGTGACTTGTAAAATTGCAAAACATGCTTTTCTCTTTAGGTTTGTCAAAAAAGTGAAAATTATCAGTGTACAATATTATGCTCATAAATATTATTTTTCATAGGCCATTTTAAAATCACAGAATGAACTGTGTATCTGGCAAGGAAGTATTAAGAGGCACTCCATAAACTGTCCTTGGTGCTAGACCCAGTCTTCTTGCCCTCCTTGTCTAGTAGTAACTGAATTTCCCCCATTGTAATTTGATCACACTAACCCTTAGAGCCCCTCCTTTTTCTGCTAGTTGGTTCCATGGCATAGGAGTGAAAAAAATAAAAATAAAAAATTCTGCCAGTGTCTAACAGAGGAGAGGAACAGCTTCCTCTCTACTATTAGACAGTAGCAGAACTCTACTCTTTGAGTTCCAGATCCTCGCATCCTGGATATGGGAAAGAGAGCCCTGATCTCATAGTAGTCCCTGCCTATTGGTAGGGGATAAATTCCAAGACACCCAGTGGATGACTGAAACCATGGATTGTACTAAACCCTATATATGCCATTTTTCCTATACATACATACGTATGATAAAGTTAATTTATATATTAGGCACAGTAAAAAAATCAGCAACAATAATAAATAATAAATGGCAATAAAATAGAAAAAGTATAATGATATATGGTCATGAAGGTTATGTGAATGTGGACTCTGTCTTTCTCTGTCTCTCTCTCTTAAAATACTGTAATATTTTCAGACAGGATTGATCATGAATAACTGAAATTGCGGAAAGTGAAACCACAAATAAGAGGGGAGTATTGTAATAATGGTAATTCAAAATACATAGCAACTGCAAGATCATAGCCCAGTTTTTTTCAGGTATTTATCTCCCAATTGGTACTGTAACTGAGTCTTCATTAAGCAATTCCACCTTTCAATTAGGTAACTAAATGTCTATGTTTTTGAGGTCATATGTAGCCTTCATCTCTGCCGCCAGGACCAGTATAGTTATGCATCCATTGAGCAAGCACAAGAATGACCAAGAAAAGACTTATTACATCCACAGAACATGGCATTTGTCCATCTCATTATTAAAAATCTTCTCTGTTATGGATCCCAAGTGTTTCCAATCACATGAGACACAAATATCTTCACAGTGTAAACTTATTCTGGAAGTTTTGTTATAATACTTCTTTCACTGATTACTAATCTATCAATCCTGTTTCATCCCAACAAACCATAGTACTTTCCCTAAATCAATGCAAATCTGTATTTCTGGCCACCTATTACTTCATACGTATAGGCCTCCAAATGTGCTACTCTATGTTCTGCTTATTAGAAGGATGTTCTTTCACCACTGTCCTTCAAGGTTACCTGTGAGTGTGTATAGTGCTATATTTGTCCACTTTCAGATGATATCGGCATGTCAAACATAACCTCATATAAATCAGGCTCAATATTTTCTTTTCCCTCAATCAACTGGTCAAGAAGAGTGCCCTAGCAGTACGTAAACATGATTTAGGGAGGGAAGGCAATGCAGGTGGTGGTATTGACCTGGTCTGAGCCCCCTGCTTATGCAACTTACTTATACCTTCCAGATCTACCTCTGCTTAATATCTTACTTATCATTTTTATTTATTAATATATTGCTATGGCACGTGAAGAAATGTATAGCTAGGTGGTTGAGACAATATTAAATTCATGATGAGACCTTAAGCTGCATGGTCACCTGTTGCCCTTCCTCCACAGCAGAATGTGCAAAGTGATAGAGGTGTTAGACATAGGGTTGGGAATTCATTAACAAAATGTATTGGTCATATTTTATCAAATTGTGTGGAATATTCTGGTGAAATGTTGATGGTTTTCAATATATTATAGGCATGTTATGATTACTGAGTAAATATTTCTTACTATATGACTAGCATATAAGCATGACTTTTATATATTAGGAAAAGTATATTTTAAAAATTATCAAAATGTTCAAATTTCAAATGTACATAAATACAAAAATATCATTATGTCTTGGTTTTAAGGGCCAAATAATTAGGTCATTAACATATGAACACATCGATTTTTCTCCAGATTAAACCTACAGTGTTCTTCACAAGTTAATGATAATTATATATACTCTGAATAATTTTTAAAATGTGGATATTTACAGACTTGTTTAGTCATTGACTATGATAGAATAAATAACATTTTATTATTTAAATTGCTTTAATTATATAGTTATAGATTTTGAAATTTTTAATATTTTCAAAAATAAACTATGGTAAACCCAACTATTAATCTTTTACAAAAATTTTAGTTAACACTTTCAAATAGAAAGTAAAAATGTCAGAGAGAGATCCAAGATGGCCGATTAACAGCAGCTCAGGATTGCAGCTCCCACTGAAAGCGCATAGAGTGAGTGGACACCACATTTTCAGATGAATTTTTATTGCCCACGGACCAGAGATTCCCAGCGGAGGAGCCCCACAGGTCGCCAGCGCGACTCTTTGACCGGCGCTGCCGTTTTGCAGGTAGCCTGGCTTGGTGGTTCTCAGTCCGGAGTATACGGGACGGAGTGCCCTTTTAGTTGGCGTTGGAGCTCCGGGAAGGCAGAGTCTCCCATTCAGCTGTTTGAAAAGCGGACTGAAGTGGGGGAACCAGACCGGGAGATTCCCCGGCAGAAAAGCGCCACGAATCTTAACGCTGCTGTTTCAGCCGGCGTAGTGGGTCGCCGCAGGGGAAGGCTGGTCCCCACCCCCACCACAAAAAAAAAAAAACAGCAATTGGAACTGCTGAGGATTGAGTTTCACAGCAAGTACAGCTGAACCAGGGAAGGTCCAGCTCTGTGGGGGGAGGGTCATCCGCCAAAGGAAAACTAAGAAACAGAAAAAACTTTATCACCAACAAGCTGGACGTCCAATCAGAGACCTAATCTGAAAGCCAGCAATTACACAGACAACAGGTGGATTAATCCACAAAGATGGGAAGAAACCAGAGCAAAAAGGCTGAAAACACCCGAAATCAGAATGCCTTTCCTCCTACAGAGGATTGCAGTTCCTCATCACTAGTTGAACAAGGCCTGATCAAGAATGAATGTGAGGAATCAACAGAATCAGGCTTCAGAAAGTGGATAATGAGAAACTTCTGTGAGCTAAAAGAACATGTTCTAGCCCAATGCAAGGAAACTAAGAACCTTGAAAAAAAGGTTTGACAAAATGTTAAAGAGAATGGACAGTTTAGAGGGGAATATAAGTGAATTAATGGAGCTGAAAAACGCAATAGGAGAACTTCGTGAAGTATGCACAAGTTTTAACAGTCGAATTGATCAAGCAGAAGAAAGGATTTCAGAGGCTGAAGACCAACTTAACGAAATAAAACGAGAAGACAAGATTAGAGAAAAAAGGGTAAAAAAGAATGAGCAAAGTCTCCAAGAAATATGGGACTATGTCAAAAGAACTAATCTATGTTTGATAGGTGTAACTGAATGTGACGAAGAGAATGAATCCAAGCTGGAAAATATTCTTCAGGATATTATCCAGGAAAACTTTCCCAACCTAGCAAGGCAGGACAATAATCAACTCTAGGTAACACAGTTAACACCACAAAGATATTCTTCAAAGGGAGCAACCCCAAGGCACATAATCATTGGATTCACCAGGGTTGAAATGAAGGAGAAAGCGCTGGGGGCAGTCAGAGAGAAAGGTCAGGTTGCCCACAGTGGGAGGCCTGTCGGACTCACAGCAGATCTCTTAGCGGAGACCCTAAAGGCCAGAGGAGAGTGGGGGAACTTTTCAACCCAGAGTTTCATATCCAGCCAATCTAATTTCATAAGTGAAGGAAAAATAAAATTTTTTGCGAACAGGCAAGTACTCAGAGATTTCATTACCACCAGGCCTGCTTTGCAGGAGCTTCTGAAGGAAGCACTATATACAGACAGGAACAACCAGTATCAGCCATTCCAAAAAACCCATTGGTAAGCTGCATCCAGACCCATCTCACATGCAAGGATATACAGAGACTCAAAACAAAGGGATGGAGGAAGATTTGCTAACCAAATGGAGAGCAAAAAAAAAAAAAAAAGCATGAGTTGCAATTCTCGTCTCTGATAAAATAGACTTTAAAGTAACAGCAACCAAAAGAGGTAAGAAGGACATTGTATAATGGTAGAGGGATCAATGTAATGGGAAGAGCTAACGATCATAAGTCTATGCGCACCCAATATAGGAGCACCCATATACATAGGGCAACTTCTTGGTGACTTACAAAGAGACTTGGACTCCCACACAATAATAGTGGGAGACTTTAACACTACATTGTCAATATTGGACAGATCAATGAGACAGAAGGTTAACAAGGATACCCGGGACTTGAACTTAGACCTCTAACAAGTAAACTTAATAAACATTTACAGAACTCTCTACTCCAAATCCACAAAACATACATTTTCTTCAGTAACACATCACATCTATTTTAAAAGTGACCACATGGTTGGGAGTAAATCACTCCCCCAGCAATTGCATAGCATTTAATAGGTTTAAATGAAATATTGGTTGGCTGTTTGTTTGTTATTTTCCTGCCTTATTCCTTCCTGTCTCCACTGTATAACACAATTAATAGTATAAAAGAGCTTTTCAATACCCATTTTTGACTGCATTCTAGCCTGGGCAATAGAGCAAGATTCCCGTTCTCTCTCCCTCTTTTTCTTCTTCTTTTTCCCTTTGTTTCATTCTTTTTTTCCTTCTTTTTCTCTTTTTCTTTTCTTTTTCTTTCTTTAAAAAAAAAAAGAAAATAAAATAAAAAATGTTCATAAAACAATCTGATACAAATGATCAGACTGGACCTTATAGCATAATAAATAAACTAGTATAAATAATATTTATATAATTAAGTGCAAATATTTCAAATATAATTAAAAGAAAGGCTCCTGCAGCCTCAATACAAAATTAGTTTTCCTTAAATTTCTGAGTAGTTTTCTACCCAAATGGTTTAGAAAGGACAACTCAGGTGTGCAGTTTTAAATTGTTTGGGAAAATAAAATAGACCCAAGTTGCACTCTGTGCTATAGTGTTATATATGTATGAAGAAAACATCTCAGAGATTACAAATTGCTCAAAATAATTTTCTCTCATTCACTATGATTTATGGGCAATATAGACATTCTTCTAATCAACAAGAATATATGTGATATGGTTAGGCTGTTTTCTCATCCAAATCTCATCTTGAATTATAGTTCCCACAATCCCCACATGTCCTGTGAGGGACCTAGTGGGAGGTAATTGAATCTTGCTCATGCTGTTCTTGTGATAGTGAATAAGCCTTACGAGATCTGATGGTTTTATTACAGGCAGTTCCCCTGCACAGGCTCTCTGGCCTGCCACCATGTGAGACATGCCTTTGCTCCTCTTTCGACTTCCGTTATGACTGTGAGGCCTCCTCAGCCATGCTGAACCGTGAGTCAATTAAATCTCTTTCTTTTATAAATTACGCAGTCTCAGGTATGTCTTTATTAGCAGTGTGAGAATGGACTGATACATCATACCATAAGAAAACACTGTAAAATACATCAAAACTTACTATAAAGGATACATTTTATTAAGAAAATTTAACTAAATGTATAGCCATTTTGAATGAGGGAGAAAGAAAAGGAAGTCATCCAGGGACTTACATTTTTAACAAACAATTCCAAATAAAGAAAATAAAAACAGTAATAATTTTATATTTATATTTGTAAATCAATGAGTTTTGGAGTGGTATCGTACATGATTGACAACTAGTACTATTCCTCTCCTTTATTCTAGTATTTTAAATGATTTGGGATTATATGTCAAAGTATGATCAGCATGATTGTTTCCAGGTCAACAATTGTATTTAGTCAGCTCAGGCTTTCATAACAAAATACCACACACAGGATGGCTTAAACATAGAAATTTACTGTCTCTCAGCTGTTGAGGTGAGATCAAGGCATTGACAGGTTGGACAGGCTTGGGGTCTTCTGAGGCATCTCACCTTGCCTTGCAGATGTGTGCCTTCCCTCTGTGTTTTACATTGTCTTTTTTCTGTGTGCATGCATCCTAGTGTCCTTTCATGTGTCTAAATGGCCTCTTCATATAAATACACCAGTCAGATTGGTTCAATGTCCAACCTAATGGCCTCATTTTAACTTTATGGCCTTGTTAAAGAATTTATGGACAAATACAATCTCAATCTGAGGTACTAGGGGTTAGGGCTTCAATATAAAAATTTTGAGAAGACACAATTCAGAACATAATAACAGAAAAATTTGAAACCTGCACCAGAAGCAAGGCTGTAGGTTGCTTGCGATTTAGGACCCAGGCTTAGAGTTGAGGAAATGATTCTTGGAGTTACGTTTGAAAAAGACAGCAAATGGTAAAAGATTTGTCACCACAGATCTTTCCTCATTTCCCATTCTCTTTTCTCTTCTTGTGTCAAAATTTTATCTATACATCCTTCTGTCTATCTACCTTACTAAGGATTAATATTAATTCCCTTCCACTTTCCTTTTATATCTATTCTTCCTTATCCCTTGGTTTTGCCTACTTAGGACTACAATATACAAACCCACATTCAAGTCCTGTCTATACAAACATATGTTATCATTGGATGCCAAGTTTCGTGTCTTATTTTGTTTCAACTTTTAAAAAATCAAGCAAAGAGAAAACATGGCAGGCAATACTATTTAAACTGCCAAACTTTTAAAAAACAGACTGAGATATATTCTAACGAAGAAATGTCTCATTGTACTCTAGAATTGCAAAGTGTGTGAGTAAAATACCTCAGATTTAATTTTAACTTCCTTATACCAGAAGATATTGGAGATGAAAAGCTTTCTCTTGTAGTCTGGATGAAGTTGGGGTACTTATTTTATTTTGTAGAATCTTGCCAGGTTTTACAAAATGGGAGCACAACGTCTTGCTATAATCTGTAAAATATACAGGGAACTCCTGAAAATGTAGTTAATATGGACATTAAATGCTTAACCTTGGTGGGTAATGCAAACAAAAAGGTAGAATGCCAACTCTTAGTCATCCATTTGTTCTGTCAACATGCAATATGTCTAAAGAGGTAAGACAGCCTTTTCTAAGTCATCATTGTATAAGGGCTGATGTTTACCCAGTTGGTTCTTACTTTTCACCATATCTTAATTGAAATTGGCAATTGGGGAAGGTATTCTCAGTTGACATACCAGTCTTTAAAACTATGGAGAAATTATTTACTTTGAAAATTTATTCAGACACCTGTTATGCAAAGATGCAAAAATCTGCACTGTAGAATATTAAGCAAATATAGTTTATAGTTTGTTGAACTTAAGCATATACTGAACAGGAAGGGTTTCTTCTGGGGGAGATTATTTTCTTGTGTCATTTTAGTCAATATTAATTTTCTGTATTGTTCAATATTAATTAGACTGTAAACAAGAATATATAATAGAGTACTAGGAACTAAGAGATGGAAAGTTAAACCTATAAAAACACGGTCAAATATTGACAAGATTTAACTTTCTGATTTCCTAGTTCAAAGTTCTAAAAAAGGAACCTGTTGCTTCTCTTGCTTATGCTTATCAGTAAAATGGCAAACATACCCTTACTTCTGTAGAATGGTCCTGCTTCTGTTGCTCTGATTTCTGCTCAGATTTATGTACATAATTTTTATAGCAGGGATGATCTCTTCATGCCCAGATTTTTGCAAGGAAAAGTAACCACAAGACTGACTCTGAACTCAAAAGACTTTTCTGTTGCACAGATGTCATAGCAATTATCTTAATTCCTGTTTGGACTTTCAATAGCTTTCAGACTTCAGCCTCCCAGAATTTCACAATTTATCAAGTACATATTGTCTTGCAAAGTTTAAGGAGGCAGTGAAATACATAGAATACGTTGCCACTTCACATCTCTGGTGATACTCCTAGGAACCAGAAGAAGTGTTTGTCATTTTCATTTATCCTCAGTCCCTTTTTGTCATTGCGTTTATTTTTTAATAAATACAGAATGCTTCACAAATTTGCATGTCATCATCCTTTTCAAAAGAGAAGTAACTCAATTTTTCCATAAGCTATTCAAATTAAAACTACCTGTATTCTTGAAGAATGCAGTTTAGTCACTGGAGATGTTGAGAATATTTTTTCTTCGACAAAAGAAAATAATTGATTTTTTGGGGAATGTAATCTATGACTCATAATTTCTAATCATATTAAATCAATGGGTTAATTTACACAAATAATACAGTCATGTTTATTTTTCCATTCTTTCCTTTCAAATATGTAAATACTAAATGTAACAATTGTTTTAGAATGTAATATTTGTAAACCTTGCTATTGGAACACATAGAGTATTCGATTAACAACCAAAGCTGTGACACAAATATAAATAAAAATTATGTAAATTCTGACAAACAGTATTAATGGTGTTATTTACCAGATAGGTAAAAGCATATATTAGATCTGGACACTTACATTTTAATTTTACTTACATTTCCATTTCACATTTACAATTACATCTTGGTGAGTAGTGGAAGTTAAATTTTTTCACATCTGGATGTGGGACTGGAGGTGAGAAAGAATGGTTCTGGATATGGCTACTATTCAGTCTAAGCCTTTCTGTATGGCTTAATGTTTTTGACATGTGCATTCTGATAAAAATAAAAAGGAGATTGACAAACCACTGAAACGTAACTATTGAATAATGAAACATAAGCTGAATATAAAGCATAGATGCTCAAGACATACATAATTTTGGAGTGAGTACAAAGGCTTTTATATCTGAAGTCAATTTTGTTGTTGTTCAGATTGTATACATCCTCTACCTGTAGTCTCTTCCCTAAGCACGAGTACACATTCTACTACACTGATGTCAATGTTGCCTGTCCAGTGAGCTTTGTTTAGTAATGTATGATGGGAAGTGATGTGAAGCACTTCTGAGCAGAAGATTTAAGTGCCCAGATAATGTCCTCTTCTTCAGCCAGATTCTTTAGATGAGGACAAAACTAGGGCTTCAGTTAACTCACAAAAGATATGTATTGTGAATAAAAAATAAGCATTGGCTTTCGTTAAGTCACTGAGATTCTGCAGTTAATGTCTTCCCAGCACTGTATAGAATAAGCTGTCTGTTGTATTCAGAGAATACCTAGTTCCTTTTGTTTTCTGCACTGTTATTTCACTTATCATTCTACCTTATAGGTAATATTGTCTTCAATATGATATTACATACATACACTAAATGTCTCTAAATCCACATCTCTATCGCCTACTTCTGTCCTATACATTACAACATTTTAGAATGGAGAAAGTAGTTTAAATTTAATTCACATACACATTTACATACACATATATATGATAAAGATATTACATTCAACCTTGTTTCAAAACTAAAATTAATAAGACAATCTAATAGAAAATTTGGAAAAATATTTGAACAAGGCTTATAGATAAGAAGATACCAAAATATCCATAAAACATGAGAAAAAAAGTTCTAATTCAAGCAATAGGAAAATGCAAAACAAACTAAGAATGAGATGCTATACAACACAACACCCACCAGAAGAGCTGAATGAAAAATGCTGACAAGTCCTAGTATTGGCAAGAATGTAAAGAAAACAGCTCTTACACATCGCTAGTGGGAGTGCAAATGTGTGTATCTATTTTGGTACTGTCGTTGGAAAACTCTTTCAGAATATCTCTAAGAGCTCATGATACATGTTCCTTTAAGCAACAATTCTGATTTAAGGTATAAACTCAGTAAAAACAGATAGAGTCATGTAGCCATGTTAGGTATAACCACATTTCAGTCAGTGATAGATCGCATATTCAACCATGGTTCTATAAGACTATAATGGAGCTAAAAATTTTCTATTCCCTAGTGACATGGTGACATTGTTTTAAAAGGCATTCCTCACATGTTTGTGGTGATGTTGGTGTAGATAAATCTACTGCTCTGCTAGTCATACAAAATTATAGAAAACATAATATGTACAGTACAGAATACTTAATAATGATAATAAACAACTACGCTACTTGTTTAAGTATTTACTAGCCTACATTTTTATTGTTATTTTAGAGGGTACTCCTTCTACTTATTAAAAAAAAAAAGGTAACTGTAAAACAGCCTCAGGCAGGTCCTTCAGGAGGTATTCCAGAGGAAGGCATTGTTATCACAGGAGATGACATGTGTGTATTGCCGGTGGAGAACTTTTTGTGGCATAAGATGTGGAGATGGAAGACAGTCATATTGATTATCCTGACCTTATATAGGCCAGGGTTAATGTGTGTGTTTGTATCTTTGTTTTTAAAAAAGTTAAAACAATTGACAAGTTAGAAATATTAAAAAGCTTATACTAGAGGGATATAAAGAAGGTAAATATTTTGTACAGCTGCATGATATGTTTGTGTTTTAAGCTGTTAGCACAAAAGAATCAACAGTTTAAAAAGCAAGTTTATAAAGTAAAAACTACGTTATGGTAAGCTAAGGTTAACTTATTGTAGAAAAAAATTTTAATAAATTTAAGGAACACTAAGTTTGCAGTTTTATGAAGTCTAAAGCAGTGTGCAGTTATGTTCTAGACCTTCACTTTTACTCACCACTCATTCAATGACTCACACAGAGCAATGTCTAGGCCTGCAAGCTCTATTCATGATAAGTGCCCTAGACATACAAACCATTTTTATCTTTTATACCGTGTTTTATTGTGCTTTTTTTTATGTTTAAATACAGAAATATTTACCAAAGTGTTACAATTGCCTGAGTATCTAGTATAGTAACATATTCTTCAGGTTTTAGTGTTCATAATAGGCTGGCCACATCATATATCCCAGGTACACAGTAAGGTTTGTGTAATGTTTCTATGTATACACTGTGAAATTTGCACAAGAAATGACGTAATGATGCATTTCTGAGAATGTACCCCCATTGTTAAGCAATACGTGACTATATAAATATGTCCACAAAAAAAACCCAGAATATTTATGATTGCACAATTATAATACTCAAACCTTGGAAGCAGCTCAGATATATATCCAGAATAGAATGGATTAAGGGAATTTATTAGAGCTGTACTTTGGTATGACAACAAGAATTAATGGGCTACAACTATACATAACAATATAAATGACACTTGCACACACAATGCTAATCAAAAGAGATTTTATACTCTTTTAGTTCTTAAAATTTTTTTTTTTTTTTTTCCAGACAGAGCCTCGCTCTTGTCACCCAGGCTGGAGTGCAGTGGTGCGATCTTGGCTCACTGCAACATCCGCCTCCTGAGTCCAAGCGACTCTCTGGCCTCAGCTGGGATTATAGGCACGCACTACCCCGCCTGGCTAATTTTTATATTTTTAGTAGAGATGGGGTTTCACCATCTTGGCCAGACTGGTCTTCAACCTGAGGTGATCTGCCCACCTCCGCCTCCCAAATTTCTGGGATTACAGGCATGAGCCACGTGCCCGGTCTTTTAATTCATTTTTATATGTCGTGGAATGGGCATAATTAAACATAATTAATGGTGGTCAATGTTGTACACTTGTTACCTTTGGAGAAGGTGAGTAGTGAAGGATGTTGACACTTTAAGGTCCTTGAGGTATTGGTAACATTTTATTTCTCTTTCTACATGTTCACACAAATGCACTCAGTTTTTAAAATTTATCGAAGTGGATATTCAGGATTTGTGCATGCTTTTTCTGTATATGTTTAAAAAAATGTTTACTGAAAACATTCTTATTTTAAGTTACATTTAATTGATTGTATTAACTAAAATTAATTGTCCCCAAACCATTTGGTAGGAAATTTGTGGAGAATAACATATCAGATATAGAAAATGTAAAGAGTGTAGCATCGTGTGTAGCTTTTTGTAGCCATATATGCAAATATTCACAGATAGCCAAAAACAGAAAAAAAAACTTTGTATTAAGAGTAACTTTATTGTGAATTCTAATTTTGCCAATTACAAACCCTGTGACTGGAGATAACATAAATTGTCAAAGTTCTATTTCTTCATCCTTAAAAGGGGGTACTACCTACCATAGATTTATTTGGATTTTATTGAAATAGGATGACTAAAAGACAAGATACATAGTAGTCCCTGTATAAATGCTATTTATCTTTCCTTTTGTTGTTTAAAATTATTTGTGGTTGCCCATATTCTATTAATACTCTCTTCCTAAATTTTCACTTGGAGCAAATTGGATGAAAACATTATCAAATACTTTTCAAATCATTAAAAAATCCCCCATTGTATACAAGGAAAAAGAAAAGTCCTCTAATTCTGTTGGCTACCAAGACACTGTTAATCAGCAGTTTTGCCTAGCTGTCTCTGCCAGAGGAAGTGGTTGTGTTAAAAACAACTGGGTCACCTTCTTAACAACTTTATTATACAGTAGTTCATGTATTTTCTTGTTGACAGATTTAGAGCACTTTGTGAAAGCAATAATTGTACTGGGACTACAGCTGGCAGGCTTCCTTACTGAAAAAGAAGTTGAATGAACTTGCTATACTTTTAACTGTCAAAAGGCAAATGGAGCACTCTGCATAGTTTTATCAAGGAATTACACTAGCTTTAAAATTGAAAGTAATTAAAATTGTTTTGAATAGAAAATAGTGAATCTGTGCAATGCCTTCCTAAAAAGAAGTTAGTGAATTCCTTATAAAAATGCCATTTAGGGTTACCAGCACCAGAGGGATGTTTTGAACACAACACGTAAAGGAGCCATAAAACGAATTGTTTGGGTGTGTTTAATTCATTGACGTTCAGTTTTCAAATAAAACAAGGCAAATCTCCCAAATCTTTTATGTAAATGTCATCAAAAGAGAAGCATTTCATCTCTTTTTTCTTACTGTAGTTCGTATATTGTAAATTGGTCATTATTGTTAAATAAACATTATGTGCATAAAGATGCCAGGACTCTTCTTACACAAATGTAGCTAAGTGTGTTTTGTGATGAATAAATCCTTATTCTCCTCAAAAATTATTTGTCACCTGGTCATGAATGACTTATCATTCCCTTTTTTGAGAAATCAATGTACTGCATAATTCAACATTTAATTTTAAATGTTTTAATTTCTTAAGAGAATTAAAATGTGGTCAAATGTGCTAGAATTACACATATTTGAAATCACATTCTTTTCTGAGAGGGTTTTGGTATAGAGGATATTTCTGTATTCTCTAATAATATCAGGTGGAGAGAGAAGAAAGTGCAAATTTGACAGATTTGGCACAACAAAATTGGCTAATTTCAGGAGTGGACCAGCAAATGCTATAAATTTTCTAAAACTTGACATGTCATAATAGCATTTAACTTTCAAATGCAGTGCATAGTATTTAATATGTATATATTGAAAATAGTCTAAAAGACTGAATTGTCAAAACATTATGTTTAAAGAATCTGTCATTTTATAATCTTCAGAGTGAAACTACATCAAAGGAATGTAATAAGAACATGCTATCTGATAAGGTTTATTGTAAATGCACATAAATAAAAAATATAATTTAATATTTGACACACAAATTTATAATTTTATTAACTACTAAGGCTTGTACAATACTAAAGCATTTCGTCAATTTAGTGTGTGTGTGGGAGGATTCACTTTTATACTATTGCACTCTTTTGCATTTTTTCTTTTTAACACAATGTCTCACTCTGTCACCCAGGTTGCAGTGAAGTGGCATGATCTCAGTTCACTGCAGCCCTCACCTGCTGAGTTCAAGTGATTCTTATGCCTCAGCCTCCCAAGTAGCTGGAATTGTAGCTGTGTGCCACCACACCCAGTTAAATTTTTGTATTTATAGTAGAGACAGGTTTTTGCTGTGTTGGTCAGGATGGCATGGAACTCTTTGACTCGAGTGATCCACCCGCTTTGGCCTCCCAAAGTGCTGGGATTACAGGTGTGAGCCACCACATCCTACCCCCTCTTTGCATTTTTAATGTCCTGTACATTTTAATATTATTTGACATCAATAACATTAGGTTTATCTCCCATGTTAAATTATGGAAAATGTTATGCTATATTATATTATATCATATTGTAACAGATTTTTGTTGTTTGAGATAATCCCTGGAGTTTTTTGTTTTATCTCCAAGAAAATTAAGGAGCACAGATACAAAAGTGAAGTTGAAGCCAAAATTTAATAAGCAAAAGAAGAAAGCTCTCTGTAATCAGAGAGGAGGTCCTGAATGGGAGTACTCCTTATGAGGCTGGGGTGCAGGGTTTCTATAGACTGGGAAGGGGGAAGAAATGTGCTTAGTCCTTAGGCTGTCGTGGAGTACATGTGACTCAGCTTGGCCCAAGGGCTTGGTCCTGGACCAATCAGGGTTGAAGTGATGATTTATAGAGCCTGCTCAGCTTAACCCAGGATCTATCAGGAGCTGAAGTGAAAGGTTGGGCAGGTACCTTGGCCCCAGGACCAATCAGAGATTGAAGTGAGTCCCATTATATATCTATCAGGGTTATTAGAGAACTTGCTTAGGTCCTTCTTTGTCTAAGGTACTGTAATGAGAAGGAACTTGGACTCTAGTGTCACCATGTTCACTGGGTATTTCTTGCAGGGGCAACAGTAAAATTGGAAATTTTTTGAGTGACACAACCAGAGGAGATAATGATTTTGCTATTGGGATCCCCAAATACATGGGGTAAGTAGGGCACCTAGAAGTTGCATTTAAGCGTTCACAAAGGGTGTATCTCTCTGTCTTTGGGGGAATTATCCTTTTTGTCTTTTCTGACATGGTTGCCAAGAGGGCAGGGTTAATTTTACAATGCTTACAAAAATCTGGGTTGTCTCTCAAGGTAAAGGAAGATCTAATTGTGGGATAATATTGAAACTAATTTGTTCCTGAAAAGGCTAGGCCTCCTGTTCATGAGATAGATATGGCCTTGTGCAATAATAGAATATAAGCTGGTTTCTTTTTAGAGTCTTAAGGTCAAAGGTGTCCCACTGATTCAAAATGTACTTGAGGGTTGTACAGACTGCAGATGGTTTGTTACCAATCTAGAAAGAGAGGAGAAGACAAGGAACCCCTCAGTTCACTTCCTCCCTTTTGTGTGACATAGAGTTTAGGAAAAGAGAATCCCTTCTCCTCTTTCCTCTTCTCCTCTGGGTCCTGGCAACCATAATAGGTGCCACTCCATGGATACAAGCATGACCTTTACCCGTAGTGCTGGAGAAGTTAGTCAGCAGGATTTAGTCACACTTACCTGCTTAAAACCCTAGCCGCCTCCACTGCTGGATTCCTAGACCCATTCATCCCAAAAGGTACCCATGGTGCCCCAGAGGTCTGGGAGAAGTTACATAGTAGTTGGATTTGGGCAAGACCCTTTAATGGAGGGGGAGTGTTTTAATATTATCTTTAACTTCCCTTGCTATGGCTGCAGCAAGAAGTTGAAATCCTACAGAATGGGACTGATTAATTTCTAAACATAAAATTCCTTCTTTGTTTAAATTCCAATGTGATTGTAGGCAAAACAGGTGCCTTAAAAGAGTATGAAAATTGAATAGCTGCTTCTATTTTGATGGAGACAGAATTGAAGCTAAGATCTGTCTTATCAGGATAACTTCCTCCTGGCTGTGGAGAGTGAAGTTGTTCTGTTTATAAATAGGAGGTGGGGGAGTGATCACTAATAGAAGGATGCAGAAGACAAAAGAATTGAGTAACTAGAGATTTGGGGAGAGGTCGAACAAGGCTCCCAATGGAAAAGAATCCCATTGCACTAGGTGGTGGTGTAGGGTTAGAAATGTTAGGTAAAAACTCTGACTCCAAATTCTTTTCAGGGAAAAGTTAGAAAAAGAGGTTTAGGGTTTGATAGGCTGTTCCTATAACATGCCCCCCAGCATAAGAAAATTAACTTTGACTTGTCTCCTAAATAAACTATTTAAATTCACTGGACAATGCTGAGTTTTTATATAAAGAAAAATAAAACCCAAATGGAGAGGAGGATATTCACTTGGGTTGAAGTATCCTCCCATAGGGTACTGTGAATGTCTATTATTGAAGGATAGGAGGGACCTTACTGGGTAAAAAATTAGACTGAAATCTTGATTCCCCCTGTTTCTAGGAAATTACAAAAACAACAACTCTTTGTATTACATTCCTGATTGCTAAGACATGACTAACTATACCCAAGATTATATCTCTAGGCTACAAAAACACCTGCAACACTTACATAATTTGTATTACATTCCTGATTGCTAAGATACCAAGTAACTCTACCCAACAAGACTATATCTCTAGGTTGCAAAAATATCTGCAACACTGAATATAAAAAAAGGGATAAAGTAGGGGTGGTGGCACACACCTGTAATTCCAGGATTTTGAGAGGCCAAAGTGAGCAGATCACCTAAGGTCAGGGGTTTGAGAGCAGCCTGGTCAACATGGCAAAACTTCAACCCTATAAAATGAACAAAAATTATCTGGGCCTGGTGGCAGACACCTGTAATCCTAGCTACTCGGGAAGCCGAGGCAGGAGAATAGCTTGAACTCAGGAGGCAGATGTTGCAGTGAGCTGAGATCGCACCACTGCACACCAGCCTGGGTGTCAAGAGCAACACTCCTCCTAAAAAAACAAAAGATAGGAGACATAAAATAGGAAAAGCTGGAAGTCCTTGTGCAGACATCCCGTTGGGCTGTTGGGTACTGGAGGCGGTCTAAGGATATTCAGATAACACTGAGAGGAGCTCTAGCCAGAAATCTTCAGTTGCCTTAGAACTTCCTTCCACCCCCACACAATGGCTAGGTCCTCCATGATTGAAATAGACAAAAGCCTCAGAAATAACATAAAGTGTTCAAGAAATGGGGTCCATTGGTTATATATGCATGAAGGAAAAATAAATTATAGTCATTCTGTTATATGCCAGATAATGGGTTTAATGGTAGTATTGGTAGTACTTCAAATAATCCTTTACTTTTTCAGAGGAATGATTGTAATTCAGTTGTTTAGATTTATTTAATAACAACTTAGAGATTAAACAATATAGGGATTACAAGTGGAAATGGAAATGCTGGTCTGTCTAATCTCAGAATTCATGTTATTTGATCAAAACCATGTTACCTCTTTCATGAATAACTTACGTGAAATGATTTCCAATACAAGATAAATTTTGGCTTTATTGAAATTATTTACATGGTCAAAGAGGCATTCCAAGTTTTGAAGAATATATAATATTAGGCAGAATAAAATTCAGACACTGTTCAAAGGTGAGTTAAAATATCAACATCAGTCAATCAAACAATAAAATAACAACAGAAATCCCAACCAAACAAACATTGATAATAGTTTTCTTGCATAACCTATAGTTGAAATACAGGATGCACATCGAAGTAAGGTATTATGGGTAGTCAGTATGCAGTGTCTCCCACATTACTTGGAGGCCATGTGGAACCTCTCTTACACAGCTATTAATCAGACATTCAGAAATACAGGCTGTCTTTTTGATGCACATGTATAAAATTAATACACAAAATTACTATTTTAAAAAATCTCTTAGTAGTTGTTTTGCGAAAGACTATTCTTCTTTTCCCTTCCCTCCCTCCCTCCTTTCCTCTCTCCTTTCCTTCCTTCCCTCCCTCCCTTCTTCCTTCCTTCCTTCCTTTCTTCTTCTCACTCTCACTCTCTGGCTCTCTCTTTCTTTCTTTCTTGAAACATCCAGAAACAAAGTCTCGCTTTGTCACCCAGGCTGTAGTGGAGTAGCACAATCTCTGCTCACTGCAACCTGTCTCCTAGGTTCAAGTAATTCTCCTGCCTCAGCCTCCCCAGTAGTTGGGATTACAGGCATGTGCCACCATGCCCGGCTAATTTTTGTATTTTTTGTTTTTTTTGAAACGGAATCTCACTCTTGTTGCCCAGGCTGGAGTGCAGTGGTGCGATCTTGGCTCACTGCAACCTCTGCCTTCCAGGTTCAAGCGATTCTCCTGCTTCAGCCTCCTGAGTAGCTGGGACTACAGGCACGTGTCACCAAGCCCAGCTAATATTTTGTATTTTTAGTAGAGACAGGGTTTCACTGTGTTGGCCAGGCTTGTCTCAAACGCCTGACTTCATGTGATCTGCCCCCCCCTCAACCTCCCAAAGTGTTGGGATTACAGGCATGAGTCACAGCGCTTGGCCGACTATTCTTAAATGTAATGGTGAGCCTAACTATTCGAAGAATCAAGAGTACAATTTGAAATTATCATTTTGGCAGTAAAGATGCTGGATTTCTGGGGGGGATTTATAACAGTAATGGCCAAAACCATTTCAGAGATCAGTATGAAAATGAGTGGGTGAGGCTAGGATTCTAAAATGAGGTGCCTGGCTAGGTTTAACTGGGAAATGTGAAGAGAAATTTTGATGTGCTTGAAAATGTATCTGAAGCTTAGAATTAAGGCAAAAAGCAGTATTGTGTTTCTATCTAGTAATTTCATTACAAGAGTAAAGGCCACCCAAAGATTATCTACAGAAATGTTCTTAGTTGGACTCATTACTTACTTACTGTGTCCCTGAAAAGTCCTTATTTATGAATGTGTAGGGCAATAATGAGTTTTAGATATAATTCTGTGAATGTATCTATAGATATCCTAATTTTTTAAATGCTTTTCAAATAAGCTGTAATCCCTTACTCATACATCATTAAAGTTAAATAAAATTTTCGAGACATTCATTTTAGATTTACATGAAAGTCACAATTTTATCTTTTTGTTGTTGTTGTTTTTGTTTTTTTGTTTTTTGAGACAGAGTCTCGCTCTGTCGCCAGGTGCCAGGATGGAGTGCAGTGGCGCGAGCTCGGCTCACTGCAACCTCTGCCTCCTGGGTTCAAGCAATGCTCCTGCCTCAGCCTTCCAAGTAGCTGGGACTACAGGTGCACGCCACCACGCCCAGCTAATTTTTTTTTTTTTTTTTTTAGTAGAGAAGGGGTTTCACCATGTTAGCCAGGATGGTCTCGATCTCTTGACCTCGTGATCCGCCCACCTCAGCCTCCCAAAGTGCTGGGATTACAGGCGTGAGCCACCATGCCTGGCCCACAATTTTATCTTTAAAAAGAAAATGTGATTTGACAACTCATTAATTAATGGATTTGGAAAGTTTTTGACACATGATTTTAGACTCTGGATGCTTATATATGTTGAAATCCTAAACTCAAATATCCTGGTATTAGGAGGTGGGTCCTTTGGAGATATGTCATGAGAGTAAAGCTCTCAGGACCGGATTTAGTGCCCTTATAAAAAGGACCCCAGAGAGAGCTCTCTCATTCTCTTTCTACCATGTGAAGATACAATGAAACTAGCCCATGTACAGCCCAGAAGAGGACCCTCACCAGAACCAGACAATGCTGGATCCCTGATCTCAGACTTCCAGCCTCCCAAACTTTGGGAAATAAATTTCTGTTGTTCATAAGCCTTCCCATTTATAGTATTTTGTTATTGCATTTAAACTACTAAGACACGTTTGCTTTATATTTATATTTTTATTGGAGTCATATTTTAACTCTTTTGAATATTATTTTTTAAATGGATGCTCAAAAGAGAAGAAATATGCCAGCCGGAAAATCTGCACTGTGTCATATCCCAACCTGATAATAGATGGGTGAGCAATGGGCTCATTTGCTAAGAGAAATGAAAATAAGAAGGTGTCAAATGGAATGAACCAATCAAAAAAAGGTGTAAGAAAATAATATGCAGAATGTGAGAGGAATGGTATTTACCTTTCCTGTAAATCTTAGTTGTGTGACATTAGGGTAGGGTATTGGGCTTAAGTAATCTTGGCAGAACAAGAAACGTATTGATTTGTCAATTTTTAAAAGTGATTGGGCCAGCGCAGTGGCTCACGCCTATAATTCCAGCACTTTGGGAGGCCGAGGCGGGCGAATCACGAGGTCAAGAGATGAAGACCATCCTGACCAACATGGTGAGACCCTGTCTCTACTAAAAATACAAAAACTAGCTGGGAGCGTTGGTGTGTGCCTGTAATCCCAGCTACTGGGGAGGCTGAGGCAGGAGAGTCGCTTGAACCCGGGAGGCAGAGGTTGCAGTGAGCCGAGATTGTGCCGTGAGAGGTTGCAGTGAGCCGAGATCGCGCCACTGCACTCCAGCCTGGCGACAGGGCGAGATTGTGTCTCAAAAAAAAAAAAAAGTGACTCACAGGTTTGTAAAAATACTCATCTCTTAAAGTTCAGAAGCTCTCTGTTACTAAATAAATATGATCTTGTAAGAGATAATACCAACTAGTCTAATTCACTGTTTTTCCTGTTTTTTATTTACATGTCTTTATATGTAAATAAAAGGAAGCTTAGGAAAACAGATGATCAATATGACTGCTCAATGAATATGTGAAAATGACAATTTTTTTTTTTTTTTGGCTGTATTCAACCCACAAATTTGGTCTACTTTCAACATCTTATCTTCTGTCCTCTGTGGTGACTCAAATGGTACCAGAATCTCAGGCTTTCTGTTTCTCATATATATATATATATATATATATATATATATATAGATATATATATATATATATATATAATTTTACTTTAAGTTCTCGGATACATGTGCTCAACGTGCAGGTTTGTTACATAGGTTTACATGTACCACGTGCATGCAGGAATTAAAACCTAGATGACTGGTTGATAGGCTTTCTGTTACTCTAATGTCTTGTTTTCTTGTAGCCACTTAGTTCCCCCATCTCCTATATATGAATAAGTACCTGAAGAATAGCTACTTTATTTAATTGTTGTAAGCATCGCTTAGGAACTGGTACAAAGTAGTGTCAATAAATATTTGGTGAACTCAACTGAATGTGTTTCCACAGATTAATAATTATTCACATTAATAATTACCAGTTATTAATCAAGAGATACAGAACTTGATAAACTCCTTTGTCTATATCACTTCCTCTGATTTTTTACATTATGTTATACTTCCCATCACTTATTTGAATTTGCAAATCTGCAATTTTCGGTAGCTGTTTGTCAAACTTATATTGATAATCTCTTACTCTGTATCTATAAACTTTTGACTTGTCAGCTTTTCCACATATCTATAACACATTCTCTTTCTAATCACTTGAATTGATGTTCTGTTTTTTAATATAAGCTCAAAATATTTCAAAAGACTCTCAGGAGTACTCTCAGGTCATTGTGAAACATAAAAAGTAATGAATCATCATAAGATACATAGGGATAGGTTATTTAATTTCAAGACAAACAACTAAGAGCAATTATAAATGTGTAAAAATTTGCTCATTTTTTAAAAAGTTAATTTTATCATAATTTAACAAGAAGCCATGTAATGCCACATAAAGCACTAAACCAACTTAGTATATCTTAACTCTATTCCTTCTTTCATATACAGAAAGATAGCTTGGGTTTTTATTAGTACACCTTCTCTATGTAAATGTACATATAAATTAATTCCAAACAATGATAATTTGAATTACAAAATACTGTAACTATCTTAATATTGTTGTACCATGGCATACATTGTCTTGACAATTGTTATCAATTTTCAATGACTGTCACTTTGTCCTACAGAATTAATAGGCCTGTGCTAATTAGTTATTTCTGGAACAATCAAATATTCTAATGAACAGCATACATCTGACGATATAGTTTAAATGTAGGAGCAATCTCAGAAATACAGATGGCACTAACAGCATAACGTTATTATTTGATTGCACAAAGTACAGTGCTGCATAAAATATATATTTGTGTATGATTGCACTTTCTTCTTTTGGAAAAAGAAATATTTTGCAGTGAAGAAAAACATTGAGGCAGCATATTGAAGAAACCACAAGACATGAATTAAGATCTTTAATTTAGTGTGCAAAAGTAGTGTTCAGCAATCAAAATATGTGTATTTGATAAATGAGTTACTAATACTATGTAAATAATTCTGTGCCTCATATGAGATGAGATTTCATTGTGAATTGGGTCTCTTTAGATGAGCACACCTGCATTTTATTGCAGTGTTAGGTAAACACAAGTTTTATCAACTGCTTAAGGTGTTTTCCAATTTAAAATCAAAGCAGACTCAGAAACTTTCAAAATATACTATTCAGCAATAGCTAATTGATACTGAATAACATTCAAAATGGTTTATTCATTCTAATTCAATTTGATTCCTTCCTGAAAGACCTTTACTATATTCTCTGATAAATGGAGCAATTAAAAAAAGTTAACCATCAGGGAAATGAAAAGCTCTCCTGGAAAACATTCATCACCCTTTTTCACTGTGAATAAAAGCAAGGTCTATTGTGACCTTAGAATCTGTGCAAGTAATGAGAGAAAAAGATGTTTTCTAGAGGAACTAAGTGGTAACGAATTGTGTAAAGAAATATTGTAAGATATCTCTAAAGAGTTCTCATGTGAAAGCCCATTCTGTTTTTGCAAGGAGTTTGGTGAAAAGATGCAATGTAAATGAACACCATCAATAACATTAATTACCTGCTGCCTCTGCAGATGTGTGTATTAGAGACACCAGGCCAGACGGATTTTAGTAAAGCAAGACAAACCCCTGAATCATACAGCCATGAAGGACAAGCTGTGTGATGGAACCAGTTAAAGCTGACTTTATCACTGAAATAGACTTTTTATCAGGTTAAAAATGCAAAGCATGCAGAGCTAGACAAGACAATGCACAGTACCATAGAGAAGTAAATCTCTAGTTTGTAGAATGCTTCATGTATTTTGAAAACACATGCAGGAAATAATGCAATTAATGATAGACAACTACTCATTTCATACTTTATCACACTCAATGACCCTGTGTCTCACATATTTCTTAAAGGGTTTGCAATACTCTTTCTTTTTTGCTACTCATGTTAACCATTTTTGTTGTTAAATTCAGTAGAAATACAAAGAGGCAACGCATTGTATTGACTTAGAGAGATATATCAATTTGGATAGAATATACATTGGCTAACAATATTAGAGTTTTAGCATATCCATTCTTTCATGCAAAACATAACAAATACATAAAAACAAAGAGCATGAAAAAGCGACAGCATCACATTTTAGGAATTTACCAAGGAGACAACTGATTGGTTACTGCATAAGTAAACCAGTAACAGTAATATCAATCCACACATGGGGAAAATTACATTAAGAAGCCTGAGGCATGTATATACCTATGTAACAAACCTGCACATTCTGCACATATATCCCAAAACTTAAAGTATAATAATAATAATAATAAACACACACATGCGTGCACGCGCACCTACACACACACACACACACATAAAAAAACAAAAAAGAAGAAACCTGAGGATATATGCAGTTGCAGCTCAGGATTCCAAGTGCCATCTGCCTTGGAAACTAGGTATACAGGTTGTCCAAAACAAGAATGAGTATTTAAAAAGAATGAGTAGCAGTTTAGCATAATGGTCAAGAGAAGTATCTTGGGCCAACCTTCTTGATATTCTCAAAAACTATGTTACCTTGGACAAGTTGGTTATTCTATCTCTAGCTCATTTTTTTAAACGGGAGTACCTAATACAAGGGTTTGTTGAGAGAATTAAAGGAATTAATAAGCAAAGAGTTCTTCAGAAAGTGGCATTTAGTTTTGACTCTGTAAGTGTTTATATGATTACTATTTATGTAGGTGGCATACAAAACAGTTATTTAAATAGTAGATTACATTTTAATCCTGCCTCAACAAGGTAAATGTGCAAGATGACATAAAGTTGTATCCTTTCCAGAGAAAGTAACATAGGAAGCCTCCCCCTAAAACATTTAATTGAGGGTGGAGAAATATGCCTTAATGAAAAGATGGGGATTAAGTAGGCGTCTACACAGTAAAGTTCATGTCTTTAGCTATTTTAAATATTAGCTTCCTAAATACTAGCAATAATATTTACACTCCATAATCAGAAAAATGAAACATTTACCTTTAGTTAAAATGACTTATAAAAAAAAAAGGTCTAATAAAAGACTTGTTGGGAGAAGCTTGAAATACCAAAAAAAAAAAAAAAAAGACCTAAACAAACAAAAACACATTAATAGTTTTATGATACAACAGTATTCTAAACACCACACTATCATTTTTGGTTGATTTTGCCTTTCAATTTTAGTGAGTTTCAATGGTTAGTTTAGAACATGAGGTGTTTTGCCTTATGAATAGGAATTATACAAATCTGGTAAGAAACACAAAAAACAAAAAACGAAGCAATCAATAAAGCATGGCAATTAATGACTGCTGATTAAACAAAGAGTAATACATAAAAACACATTTAGAGAATAATGTGCTGGTTTGGCCATACTTATATGTCTTCCCTCAAATCCCTAGGAACCTCTGCTCTTGTTACTGTCTCTATGGTTTTGCTTTTTCTAGAATGCCAATCAGTACGAATGGTATAATATAAAGCCTTCTCACAATGCGCGTTTTTCCCCATATACATTGAAGGCTTCTACATATCTTGGCAATTTGGTAACTCATATCTTTTCATCACTAAATAATATTTCACTGTTTAGATGTACCACAGAGCATCTATTTATTTATATATGAACATACTGTTTCCAGTTTTTGTCTACAAGGGATAAAGCTTCTATAAACATCGATTTTCATAATTCTGTGTGGACATAAGTTTTCAACTAAATCGGGTAAATACCTAGAAGTGTGATTGCTGGATGTGTGGTAAGACTGTGTTTAGCCTTGTAAGAAATTGCCAAACTGTGCTCCAAAGTGTCTGTATCATTTTGAATTTCCATTAGCAATGGATAAGAGTTTCTAGGACTCTAAATTCTCGCTAGCATTTGGTGTTGTCAGCATTTTGGAATTTAGCCATTCTAATAAATATGCAGTGATATCTTGTTTTAATTGATAATTATCTAGTGATGTGTGATGTTGACTGCCTTCTCAAATGTTTATTTGCCATCTTTATAACACCTTCGGTGAAATGTGTGCTCAGATAATTGGTCTATTATATAATTGGGTTGTTAGTGTTATTACAGTTGAATCTGAAGAGTGCTTTGTACATTTTGAATATAAATCTTTCATTAGATATATGTTTAGCAAATATTTTAGCTACATTTTTATTCTCTCTCTCCTATTTTTTGACTATGATTCTCTGTATTCACAGGCCTATTCTGGTTTTTGGGTGGGAACTTGCCCTGACACATCAACTCTCTTTAAAAATGAAACACATGTATAGGATATTAACCATGAATGGTGCTTGATGGAACAGAAGTTTCTCTGTGTGTGTTCCTTAGTGAAGGCTGAGTAAATTTGAAGGCCAAAGACATTATTGTACACTACTATATAATTTATAAAACTTTAAACTTAGTATACATTATATTTATTAAAAATTTTATATAATATTAAGTTAACCTTAGCTGTCACATTTTTACTTTATTAACTTGATTTTTAAACTTTTGATTCTTTTGTACCAAAAGCTTAAAATCCACACATATTGTGCAGCTGTACAAAAATATTTACTGTACATTTTATAAACATCGTAAATGTAGGTTACACTAAATTTATAAAAATATGCTTTTTCTTCAATAAGGTAACCTTAGCTTACTGTCAGATTTTTATTTTGTAAACTTTTAAGTTATTTTAACTTTTTTACTCTTGTAGTAATACAGCTTAAACACAATTGTATAGTACACCTATGCAAAAATATTTTCTTTATATCTTTATTGTATAAGCTTTTCTGTATTTTTATTTCTATGTTTTTACTTTTAAAATTTTTTGTTAAAAACTGTAATACAACACACACATTGGCCTAGGCCTACACAGGTCAGAATCATCAGTATTGTTATCTTCCACCCCCATATCGTATCCCATTGAAAGGTATTCAGGAGCAGAAGAAGCATGGAGATGTCATCTCCTGCCATAACAATGCCTTCTTCTGGAAGCCCTCCTGAAAGTCTTGCCTGAGGCCATGTTAAAAAGTTAACTTTTTAAAAATATATATAAATAGCTGGATTACACTTTAATGGGAAGCAGCATAGTGAGTTCATAAACCAGTAATATAGTCATTTACTATCTGTATTAGTCTGTTTTTGCACTGCCATAAAGAAATACTCGAGACTCAGTAATTTATAATGGAAAGAGGTTTAATTGACTTACAATTCCCAATTACTGGAGAGGCATTAGGAAACTTACAATTATGGTAGAAGTAGAAGCAGTCACAATTTATATGGTGACAGGCAAGAGAACATGTGTGGAAAGTGAAGAAAGAAGAGCCAGTTATAAAACCATCAGATCTCATGAGAACTGACTGGCTATCCTGAGAACAGCATGGGGGAAACCACCTCCTTGATGCAATCCCCATTCATCAGATCTCTCCCTCAATACCTGTGGATTACAATTCAAGGTGAGATTTGGGTGGGGACCCAAAGCCTAACTATATGAGTCTGCTCCAACCCCTCCTAAATCTCATCTCCTCACATTTCAAAATGAACTATGCTTTCCCAACCATTCCCCACAGTCTTAACTCATATCAGCATTAACTCAAAAGTCCACAGGCCATAGTCACATCTGACACAAGGCAAGTCCCTTCTCCTAACAGCCAATAAAATCAAAAGCAAGTTAGTTACTTCCAAGATACAATGTCAGTACAGATATTGGATAAATTGTTTCATACCAAACAGGAGAAATTGGCCAAAACAAAAGGGCTACAGGCCCCATGCAAGCCTGCAATCCAGCAGGGCAGTCAAATTTTAAAGCTCCAAAATAATCGCCTTTGACTCCATGTCTCACATCCAGACACGCTGATGCAAGCGGTTGGTTCTTACGCTCTTCAACAGCTACATCCATGTGGCTTTGCAGAGTACAACCCCCCCTCCTGACTGTTTATGTGAATCTCTGTGGCTTTTCCAGGAGCACAGGGCAAGCTGTTGGTCCATCTACAATTCTGGATTCTGGAGCTCTGTGGCTCTCTTCTCACAGCTCCATTAGTCAGTGTTCCAGTTGCGGAATCTGTGTGGGAGCCTCAACCCCATATTTCTCCTTTACACTCCCCCTAGGAGAGGTTCTCCATGAAGGCTTCACCTCTGCGGCAAACATCAGTGTGGACATCCAGGTGTTTCTATAAATTTTCTGAAATCTAGGCCATGGTTCACAAATTTAAATATTTTACTTCTGTGCACTTTCAGGCGCAGCACCATGTGGAAGCTGCCAAGCTATGGGGCTTTCAACCTCTGAAGCAGTGGCCTGAGCTGTACATTGGCTCCTTTTAGACATGGCTGGGATGCAGCGTACCAAGTCGTGAGGCTGCACAGAGCAGCAGTGGGGCCCTAGGCCCTGCGCACAAAACAATTTTTTTTCTCTTAGTCCTCTAGTCTCTGATGGGAGGGGCTGTTCTGAAGGTCTTTAACGTGCCCTGGAGATTTTTTCCCCATTGTCTTTTGGCTCCTCTTTACTTATGCAAATTTCTGCAGCTAGTTTGAATATTTCTTCAAAAAATGGGTTTTCCTTTGCTACTGCATTATCAAGCTGCAAATTGTTTAAACTTTTTGCTCTCTTTTCTTTTAAACGTAAGTTCCAATTTTAGATCATCTTTCTCAAGTTCAAATTTCTACAGATCTCTAGGACAAGGCAAAAATGCTGTCAGTCTGTGTTAAAGAATAGCATGAGTGATGTTTACTCCAGTTCCCAGTAAGTTCCTCATCTCCATCTGAGAGGACCTCAGCCTATACTTCATTGTTCACGTCACTGTCAGCATTTGGGTCAAAACCATTCAACAAGTCTCTAGGATGCTCCAACCTTTCCCACATCTTCCTGTCTTCTTCTGAGCCCTCCAAACTCTTCTACCTCTGCTTGTTACCCTGTTTCAAAGTTACTTTCACATTTTTGAGCATCTGTATAGCAGTGCCCCACTCTCTGCAGTACCGATTTGCGCAGTCTGTTTTCACACTGCTGTAAAGAAATACCCAAGACTGGGTAATTTATAAAGAAAAGAGGTTTAATTGTCTCACAGTTCCAAATGGCTGGGGAGGCCTCCGGAAACTTACAATTACGGTGGAAGTGGAAGCAGACATGGCTTACATGGCAGCAGGCAAGAGAGAGTGTGGCACACAAAGAGGGAAGAGCCCCTTATTAAACCATCAGATCTCATGAGAATTCATTCACTATCACAAGAACAGCATGAGAGAAACTGCCCCATGATCCAATCACCTCCTACCAGGTCTCTCCCCTCAACATCTGGTAATTATTTGAGATGAGATTTGGGTAGGGACACAGAGCCCCCACCATAATGATATTACCACATCATTATCAAGTATTATATATTCTACCTAATTGTATATGCTATTATTTTGTATGAATGGCAGTGCAGTGAGTTTCTTTGCACAAGCATCACCAAAAACATGTAACACATTGTGTTATGACATTGTGAAGACTATAATGTCACTAGGCTACAAGAATTTTTTAGATTCATTATAATCTTATAGGACCACCATTGTATATGCAATCAGTTGTTGGCAAAAGTGTTATGTGGCACAGGAATGTAGTTGAAATTAACTCAGAAGATGTTTATTTTGATTTTAAAGAGAGCTATTTTGAAGAAGAGGTAGGACAGTAGAATTTTGTCCAAAAACTGAGAAAGTATTTAATTTTGGCAATTATTCAATTTATGTCACAATTTTACGTGTAAGTGGTTTACCATAATTAAATAACCTAGTGTATGACTAGTCAGTAAATGCTAATTACTTGTTTTAACTCCCTTGAATACATTACTAGTCATTCCATAAATGATACAACTTTTCAAACTAACTTGGAAGCCTTCAGTGAAACAATGGCATGACTTCGTTTTGGAATGAATAGTCTTTTTTGGTGGGCTAGTGTTGAAAAATCTCACGACTATTAATAATACAGTTTTAGATTTGTCGGGGAAGGAAATGTTTCAGTTTTGGCATAATGCTTGTTGTATAGTGCTGAATGCATTTTTATTAAATGTGTCAATCAATAAAAACTTATTTATAACTTAAAAATGACTTTTTGAAGCACAATTCAAAAATTGTCTCACCTCAATATGAAATTAAGTTTGTCTATGAAATATCTGTTTGACCCAGACAAAGGAATTTAAAGAGAGAATCATAATAATCTTATGGAAGACTTTATCAAGTGTTTTGTCCTTTTGTCTTTGGAGGAAAATTTTTGATTGTAATGATGAAAATTAGACACCAAGTAGATCTCTGTAGTATGATGAGCTTTATTTTGCTATACGGTCATCACTTTGCCTGAAGACAGGTTAAGTTTGATACTTGAATCTGGCTAAGTTTGAAGATAAAAATAATTTTGTACTCATCAGGAATATTTGAGGACAAAATAAATCATATCAAATTTTTTCTTTTGAATTTTTAATTTGAAATATTCATTTTATACATCAAAGAAATTCAATATTCTATTTCTAAAGTAGAATATTTTTACTTCATTGACTAAATAACATTTTAGAATTCTTATTTGATACCTGGACATCATGTTTTATATTTTATGCTTTCCTTTTTTTTCCATCTGCACCTACAATGTATGACTAAACATGCATTCATTATCACATAACTTACCCCAAAGAAAGGTCATAATGAAGGTGTCTCAGCACTGCCGTATGGTTAAATTGACCCCATTGTCATTCCATGCTCATAAGTGTCCAATAAATTGCCATATTTAGAAATATGTAAAGATGAAATACTCAATTGTGTTGGCATCTTCACAGCTGTTCTACTTCTTTTTGGCAGACTCACTGCCTCTTGGCCAAGTCACAATGAGACAGATTTAAGAGCATATAATGGTACAATATCTTCATTAACTAAGAGATAGAGATGTGAATAGAGTCAGTATCAAAACATATAACTTCAACTTTACATTTTATCTCTAAAGATCATATAACTAAAAAGTCAAAACCAAACAAAACATTTCTTCCCTCAAATATATCCATGTTCCAAAAGTGGAAAAGTTTCAGCTTATTAATTGTCAATTCCAACCCCCACTTACAGAACAAATATATTGAGCTATTAATTCTTTTATCAACAGTGAATATTCCCACTGTGCTAAAGATTGCATTTTTAAAGCAGTGGAGAGAACAGCATTTAGCACTGGCAGCTAGTGGCATTATTCAGAGGCCATACAGAGGGGTTTTATTAATCATCATTTAGTTTTTAACCTGCATCCCACAAGGATATGTTTCTTCAGTCATATAAGTGTGTGATATAAAATGGATTTCTGTTATGATAATCCACTGAGGAATATTATTGTCTTAAATGAAATGAACATGTATTAATTCTAAATTTCTATTCTGCATATTCTCTTGGAACAAGCCCTGCTATTTTACCTCTGGTAGGTCAGAAGAGCCTCGTGAAGTTTTCTGAAGCTCTCTCAATAAGTTCAGGCAAATTGGCTCTCAGATTAGAATTCACTAGTCTACATCCAGGAACTAAAATACAGCAATCAGCTTCAGTAAAATTCATAGCAGTAAGTTCAAGCTTAAATTTTTCTTCTTTCAGTAAATTTTAAATGGGCTCCATATGAAGTTTCAGGTGGTTTTTTCCAGTTCTGTGAAGAACGTCATTGGTAACTTGATGGGGATAGCACTGAATCTATAAATTACTTTCGGCAGCATGGCCATTTTCAGGATATTGATTCTTCTTAACCATGAGCATGCAATGTTTTTCCATCTGTTTGTGTCCTCTCTTATTTCCTTGAGCAGTGGTTTGTAGTTCTCCTTGAAGAGGTCCTTCACATCCCTTGTTAGTTGTATTCCTAGGTATTCTATTCTCATTGTAGCAATTGTGAATACGAGTTCACTCATGATTTGGTTCTCTGTTGTCTATTACTGGTGTATAGGAACGCTTTCAATTTTTGCACATTGATTTTTGTATCCTGACACTTTGCTGAAGTTGCTTATCAGCTTAGGGAGATTTTGGGCTGAGACATTGGGGTTTTCTAAATATACAATCATGTCATCGGCAAACAGGGACAATTTGATATCTTCTCTTCCTATTTGAATAGGTTTATTTCTTTCTCTTGTCTGATGGCCCTAGCCAGAACTTGCAATACTGTGTTGAATAGGAGTGGTGAGAGAGGGCATCCTTGTCTTGTGCCAATTTTCAAAGGGAATGCTTCTATATTTTACCCATTCAGTATGATACTGGCTGTGGGTTTGTCATAAATAGCTCTTATTATTTTGAAATACAGTCCATTGATACCTATTTTATTGAGAGTTTTTAGCATAAAGGGCTGCTGAATTTTGTTGAAGACCTTCTCTGCATCTAATTGAGATAATCATGTGGTTTTTGTCTTTGGTTCTGTTTATGTGATGGATTACATTTATAGGTTTGCGGATGTTGAACCAGCCTTTCATCCCTGAGATGAAGCCTACCTGATCATGATATTATTGCTCTTTCTTGGTAAATAATTCTAGTAGTCATTTTTAGGATTGATTAAGAAGGAAGATTATTATTTTGAGATTCTGTGTCAAAAATAAAATAAAACAAAATAAAATAATTCAAATGAGCGAAGATAATAGTGTACATTTAGGGGTATGAAAGCTAGAAAAAGTGGAAAAAAGTGGCCAATTTTAAGAGATATTACCAGACCTTATTAATAGTAACTGGTGATTGATTTGACATGGGAAATAGAGAGAGACAGAGAGCAATCAATTATGACACAAATTTTCTCTTTTTAAGATTCAAAGTTAAATAACAACAGAATTAAACACCATTGTATATCAAAATTTTTGTTCTTATAAAAATACAGCTACGGCGATACATTCAGTAATTATTTTACTTCTGTTATGTGAAAGTTAATAGTTATTAGATCACATAATACAGATCTGACTGCCTTTTGTGTTTTTAAAATTATTCTTATCAAAATACTTTATTTTCTTTCTTTATTTCTTCTTAAAGAAACAGCATACAAGCTACAGAATGTGCAGACTTGATACATAGGTATATGTGTGCCAAGATGGTTTGCTGCACCTATTAACCCGTTCTCTAAGTTCCCTCCCCTCACTTCACTCCCAACAGTCCTTGGTGTGTGTTGTTCCCCTCCCTGTGTCCATGTATTCTCAATATTCAACTCCTACTTATGAGTGAGAATGTGTGGTTTTTGGTTTTCTGTTCCTGTGTTAGTTTGCTGAGAATGATGGCTTCCAGCTTTATGCATGTCCCTGCAAAAGACATGATCTCATTCCTTTTTATGGCTGCCTAGTATTCCACAGAGTATATGTACCACACTTTCTTTATCCAATCTATCACTGATGGGCATTTGGTTTGGTTCCATGTCTTTGCTACTGTGAATAGTGCTGTGATAAACATATGTGTGCATGTGTCTTTATAGCAGAATGATATATATTCCTTTGGATATATACACAGTAATGGGATTGCTGGGTGAAATGGTATTTCTGGTTCTAGATCCTTGAGGAACTGCCATACTGTCTTCCACAATGGTTGAACTAATTTACATACCCACCAATGTTTAAAGTTTAAAAACAGAAATGATTCCCATCAGCTTCAGAATTTTAAAGAACATTTCCTTCAATGTGATAATTGGGAAACAGAACATTAAAGAACATTTTTTTTGGTTGTATATGTTACTTGTCAATCATTTCTTCCTGCTCTTTGGTAGTTTTATTTTCAATAAAACTGAAAAACTTTCTGATACAGTTGGACAGATTCCAATTTTACTAGACTCTGTAACTACATGTTCAGCAATAAGAGTGAGAATTTGTCTGACACTTAACATACATATTTGTAGGCATGTGGATGATAAGGGAGTTTATGATTTGTATAGATAATAACTAAGATTAAAATATGAAATATAATTTAAAATGAGAAAACTGCTATATATTGCTATTTTCTTTAAGAGAAAAAAACTATATAAGCCTTTATTATATACTTTCTGAGCTCAGCTGTAGTTTATAGCAATCTAAAGGGTAAAATATTTTGCACAAATAATGAGGATAAATATAAAACTTGCTTTTCAGGAGTATCTTGCAATATTTACAATAGCTAACAGCGTGACTTTCAGAAACTTGAGCATATAATAGTAATTTGTCATTTTTCTCCAAGTTCGTTGACATTGTCAAGGCATATTTAACTCAGCAGGAGAATTTAAATTTTATACTTGGTGAATTCATGAAGCATTCTTTTCACTCTGAGGTTTCAGCTAAAAACACCCTTTTCAATTCTTTCAATAAATTACCATCTATTCACTTCTCATGGCTTCATTAGAATGTTCAATTGCAAATAATCAAAACACTACCTGCGTTCAAACTATGTTTATATAAAAGGTTACTTCTAATTTGTAATTTGGATAATGGCTGAAGAAATGCTTATGAATATAATCTCTGTGGGCAAGCAGAGTTGGAGAATTTTTCTGGAGTCCCTCACAGTATAACATAATCTATTTTATCAGTGTGTTAGATTTTAATTGGCTGTGCTATATTAACTACTATTACCACTGTGGGGAGATATTTTAAAAATTAAAACAAAGTGAAATAATGTCATTTGAAAACTAATAACTCACAGAAAAACAAAACGATTTGTTTAGTAGGAACTGTGTGCCTCTATCAGTTTTACTCTAACTTCATTTGGATGGATCACATACTCTCAAACTGGATACACACTGTATCATACAGTAATTTTCCTCTTCCTACCAACCCCAGCCCTAAACAAGATCTCAACATTCCTGTGAATTATAATGCAGTCTTCTAATTCATGCACACAACGGCTTCTGAAAACATCTTTTATTATGTCATTTTCTTAATGTTCATAATGCTAATACCATTTATTAAATTCATACAATAGCCAGGTGCCATGCTACATAACAGAGGTATTATTCCCTGTATTTATTTATTTATTTATTATTTTTCGAGATAGTGTCTTGCTCTGTCACCTAGGCTGGAGTGCAGTGGAGCAATCTCAGATCACTGTGACCTATGCCTCCCAGATTCAAGCGATTTTCCAGCCCCAGCCTCCCCAGTAGCTAAAACTATAGGCTTGTGCCACCTCGTCCAGCTAATTTTTGTATTTTTTGTAAAAACCAGGTTTCACTATGTTGGCCAGGCTGGTCTCGAACTCCGAATCTTGGGTTATCCAGTTGCCTTGGCCTCCCAAAGTGGTGGAATTATAGGCGTGAGCCACCATGCTTGGCCCCCTGTAATGATTTGAATAGGCATTATTATATCCATAGTATGTCATCTACATTATATAGAGAAGGAATCACACTTTAGTTGGTTATTTACTTTGCCCTATCAAGACACACAGCAGGGAATGCAGAAGCTAAAACTTGAACCACTTATTTTCACAACATTACATTGTTTTTAGTCTCTTATATTTAAACTTTCAGAATATGTGTTCAAGTGCTATCTTGTTTTATTCTAGTATGATTCTTGGGCTCACTTTCCTTTTTCTATTGCTCTTCATGTACTTGGATCCAGAGTCCTAACAGTTTACAGTTAATATGCTTCTGTGCCTGCTGTAAGATATCCTCTCTACTTCCACCCTTGTCCATTTTTTCATTCTGTTAGAATGGTGATCATTAAAAAATCAGGAGACAACAGATGCTGGAGAGGGTGTGGAGAAATAGGAGCATTTCTACACTGTTGGTGGGAGTGTAAATTAGTTCAACTATCGTGGAAGACAGTGTGGTGATTCCTCAAGGCTCTAGAACTAAAAACACTATTTGACCCAGCCATTCCATTACTGGGTATATACCCAAAGGATTATAAATCATTCTATTATAAAGACACATGCACACATATGTTTATTTTGGCACTGTTCACAATAGCAAAGACTTGGAACCAACACAACTGCTCATCAATGATAGACTGGATAAGAAGATGTGTCACATATACACATGGAATACTATGCAGCCATAAAAAAGGATGAGTTCATGTCCTTTGCAGGGACACGCATGAAGCTGGAAACCATCATTCTCAGCAAACTGACACAGGAATATAAAAATCAAACACTATATGTTCCCACTCATATGTGAGTGTTGAACAATAAGGACACATGGACACAAGGAGAAGAACATAACACAGGGTCGGTGTTTAAGAGAGGGATAGCAGGGGTTAGGGGGGGATGGGGAGGGATAGCATTTGGAGAAATAGCTAATGTGGATGATGGGGTGATGTATGCAGCGAACCACCATGGCACGTGTATACCTTTCTAACAAACTTGCACATTCTGTACATGTACCCCAGAATTTAAAGTATAATTAAAAAAAATAAAAGATAGTTATTCCTAAAGGAATTTTGGCTATTGTGAATAGTGCTGCAATAGCATAGGAGTGCAATATCTCTTTTATATACCGATATACTGTTTCTCTTTCTTTTGAGCATATGTCTAGCAGTGGGATTGCTGGATTATATGATAGCTCTATTTTTAGTTTTCTAAAAAACCTCCAAACTCTTCTCCATAATGGCTGTACTAATTTACATTCCCAACAACAGTGTACTAGGGTTCCCTTTTCTCCACACCCTCGTCCACATTTGTCACTGCCTGTCATTTGGACAAAAGCCATTTAAATGGGGTGAGAATATCTCATTGCAGTTTTCATTTCCATCTGTGTGATGATCAATGATAGTGAGCACCTTTTTATATGCCAGTTTGCCATTTGTATGTCTTCTTTTGAGAAATGCATATTCAAATAGTCAATTCACCCAATTTTCATTGAATTATTAAAATTTTTCCTATAGTAGTTGAGTCCCTTATGTATTCTGATCATTAATATCTTGTCAAAATGGGTAACTTGTGTACATTTTTTCCCTTTCTGTGGATTGTCTCATCACTGTGTTAAGTGTATCCTTTTCTGTGCTGAAGCTTTTTAACTTGATGCAATCTCTTTTGATCATTTCTGCTTTGGTTTTCTGTGCTTGTGAGGTGTTGCTCAGGAAATCTTCACCTAGATCACTATTTTGGAAAGTTTCCCGAAAGGTTTCTTATAGTAATTTTATAGTATGAGGTCTTAGGTTTATGTATTTACCCATTTTGACTTGATTTTTTATTATTGCAAGAGGTAGGGGATTCGTTTCATTATTTTCCATATGGATATACAGTTTTCCCAGCACCATTTATTGAAGATATTGTTTTTTTCTCAATGTATGGAGTTATTTCTAGTTCTCTGTTCTGCTCCACTGGTCTATGTATCCGCTTTTATACGAGGACCATGTTGCTTTGGTTACTGTAGTTCTGCAGTACAATTTGAAGTCAGGTAATGTGATTGCTCCAGATTTGTTCTTTTTGCTCAGGACAGATTTTCCTATGTTTGGCCTTTTGTGGCTCCACATACATTTATTTATTTATTTATTTATTTATTTATTCATGGCTATTTCTGTGAAGACTCTCATTAGTATTTTGATAGAGGTTGCATTGAATCTGTAGATTGCTTTAGGTAGTGTAGACATTTTCGCAATATCGATTCTTTCTATACATTAACGTGGACTGTTTCTCCATTTTTTGTGCACTCTTCAGTTTCTTGCATCAGAGTTTTGTGGTTTTTATTGTGGAGATCTTTTACTTCTTTAGTTAAGTTTATTCCTAGATATTTTATTTTATTTGTAACCATTGTAAACGAAATTTTTAAAATTTAGTCAGATTTTTCACTGTTAGCCTATGTAAATTCTACTGATTTTTGTATGTTGATTTTTTTTTTCTTTTTACTGGGAGATATTTTGACCACTTTGATCTTGTTACTTCTATTGGTATGCTCACGTTATTTTATTTCTTCATGGCATAACCTTGGTACATTGTATGTGACTAGGAATTTGTCTATTTTGTCTAGGTTTTCTGATTTATTGAAATATAGTTGTTCATAGTATCCTCTAATAAACCTTTAAGTTTCTGTGGCATTGGTTGTAAATCTCCTTTTTTATTTCTGATTTTTATGAATTTGGGTTTTCTGTCTTTTTTTATTTTTTTGATTTGGCTAAAGATATGTCTATTTTGTTTATCTTTTCATAAAAACACAATTTTGTTTATCTTTTTATTTCACTGATCTCATGTATTGTAAGTTTTAAATTTTGATTTTGTTTATTTCTGCTGTAATCTTTACTGTTTCTTTTCTTCTAACATTAGGTTTAGTTTTCTTTCACTTTTCTAGTTGCATTATTAGATGGATTATTAGGTTATTCAAAGTTTTTCTACACTTTTAGATGTAGGTAATTATAGCTATACATTTTCGTCTTAGTACTGCTTTTTCTGTATTCCATAGGCTTTTGCTATATTCCATAAGTATTTCATAGGTATTTTTTTTGTTTTATTATCATTAGTTTCAGACATGTTAAATTTTTATTCTAATTTCCTCATTGGCCCACTATCATTCATGAACTTATTATTTAATTTCCATGTGTTTGTATATTTTCAAACTTACTTTGTTATTAATTTCTAGCCTTCTTGTGTTGTTGCCAGATAAGATATTGAATGTGATTTTATTATTATTTTTTTCTCTTTTTGTTTGGTGGTCTAATATATTGGCTGTCCTTCAGAATGATTCATGTGCTCAGGAAAAGAATGTGCATTTTGCAGCCAATAGTAAAATATTCCTTAGGTCCATTTGTTCTTCAGTGAAGATTAAGTCCCATGTGTCTTTGTTGATTTTCTGTCTGGATGTTCTGTACCTGCTGAAACTAGGGTGTTGAAATCTATAGCTATTATTGTATTGGTATCTATCTCTCTCTTAACTCTATTAATACTTGTTTTTTGTATTTGGGTGCTCCAACATTGAGTGCATGCATACTTAAATTGTTATATTATCCTGCTGAATTCGTCACTTTATAATTATACTATAATCTTTTTTTCTTTTATATCTTTTTGTCTTGAAATCTATTTTGTCTGATATAAGTATACATACTACTGTCTCCTTGTTTTTTTTTTTTTAATCTGTTTAATCACTCTATGTCTTTTGATTAGAGGGTTTAGTCTATTTACAATCACTGTTATTGATAAGTGAGGACTTCTACCATTTTGTGATTTGTTTTCTGGATGTTTTGTGGTCTCCTCATCCCATTTTTTCTTTCTGCCTTTCTATTAGTAAAGTATTAATACTTTAACCTCTATTTCCACTTCCTCTTTCAGGCAAGTGCCTCTTAGATTTGCCCTGTGCAGGCTATTTTCTAGAAAGTAAGCATGTTTCATTCTTTTTACTTCTTTATTCTTTCACTTCTCCTTACTACTTTTGTTTCCTCTTATTATGTATTTTCCATCAGCCTATCTTCAAGCTCACTAATTCTTTCTTCTTCTTGGTAAAATCTGCTTCAGCTAAAAAAATTAAGCTTGATTCTTTTAAATTATTTTAATCTCTTGGTTAAATTTATCTGATGGTATTCTGAATTCCTTCTCTGTATTACCGTGGATTTCATTGAGCTTCCTCAAATCAGCTATTTTGAGTTCTCTGTCTGAAATGTCACCTATTTCTGACACACCCCCTGGATTTTGTCATTTATGCATTATTAAATTCATGTGATGAGGTCATGTTTTTCTGGATGGTCTTGATGCTTTTGGATGTTCACTGGTGTCTGGCAATTGAAGAGTTAGGTATTACTTGCGGTGTTCACAGTCTGGGGTTGTTTGGATCCATTCTTCTTGGGAAGGCTTTCTGTTATTTGAAAGGACTTCAGTGGGTGATTTCAGCTGTTAGTCACTACAGGCTCTTGGCTTTAGTTTTTACCCCAAGCCTGGTACTGTTGTATTGCAGATTCATAGAAGTACCACCAAGGTGGTCTTGGTTAGAATCTGGAATAATTCTCTTGATTAACATGCAAAGACTCTTGTTCTCTTTCCTTACTTACTTTTTTCCAGAAAGATTTGCTGTGTGTGCTGAGCTGTCCAGAGTTGGGGGAGTGGGTAGCACAACCACTCTTGTGGCCATCACCGCTAGGACTGTTGCCAGGCCTAAAGCCAGCACAGCACTGGGTCATGCCTCATGTTCACAGCAACCACTGCCTGGCTACTGCCTATGTTTACTCAAATTCTAAAGGCTCTACAATCAACAAGTGGCTAAATAAACCATTCTTTTGTCCTTCCTTTAGTATGACAAGATCCCCCCAGGCTGGAGGGTCTGAAAATGCTGTCCAGGGGCCAGGCTTGGAGTCAAAACCCTTAGAAATCTATCTGGTGCTCTGTTCTACTGCGGCTAAGCTGGCCCTCAAGCCACAAGGCAAAGTTCTTTCCTCCCCTTTACTTAAGCAGACAAGTCTCTCCTGTGGTCACCACACTCAAGATCTACAATAAGTACTGCCTGGCTACTGCCCATGTTCACTCAAGGCCCAGTGATTCTTTAGTCAGCTTGTGGTTAATGCTGCCAGTCATGATTCTCTCCCTTTTAGTGAATTTGGCTTTCCTCTGGCCCAAGGTAGGTCTAGAAATGCCATACAGAAGCAAAGACCTGGAATCAAGGACCCCAGGAGCTTGCTTGGTGCTCAAACACACTGTGGCAGACCTGGTACTCAAACTACAAGACAAAATTCATTTTACTCCACCCTCTCCTTTCCTGTATCAGAAAGAGTCTTTTCCTGAAATCATCACAGCTAGGAATATGCTGGATCACCACTGAAACCAGCACTGCTCTGACTCCTACCAAAGGCCCATAACCAGTACTGCCTGGCAACCACTGCTGATTATTGATGGCCTACAGGCTCTCTACTCATCAGGTAATCAATTCTGCCAGGACTAAGTTCTTCCCTTGAAAGCAATGGGTTCCCTTCTGTCTAGAGTGTGTTTAAAAATGTTGTCCAGGAGGTGGGGTTCGAATAGGTATCTCAGGACTCTGCCTGGTGCCCTGTTCTACTGTGGCTGAGCTTGTATCTAACTTGCAAGAAAAAATCCTCTTTAATCTCCCCCTGTCCTCTTCTCTCCCCCTCCTCTCTTCTCAAGTAGATGGAATCAGTTTCTCCTGGAATTATGAGCTCCACTGCCTGAAGCTGGAGGTGTGATGCAAGCACTTCCTTGTCTGCCTTGGTTGGTATCTCACTTGGTCATGTGTACCCTGAGTCTATTGGCACTGAGCCCAGCATAACACCAGGAATTGCCCAGGAATTGTAGTCGTTGTTGCTTAGACTGCCTTTCAAGTTTATTTAGAACTCCACAGCCCTTTAGCTTGGGGTGGTGTGGCTTGCTGATTGATACTCAGGTTCTGAGAACTAGGGAGGACGATTCCTCTCTGCCTAGGGATGGTCTAAGTGTTCCCTGCATGGTTATTGACTAAGTTCTATCCCATGTTGCTTTCTACTGTAATAGGTCAGCATTGAGTTCCAAAGAAAAGTCCCATAATAACTGCACTCTCTCTTCCACAAATGCATATATATTCTCTCTGCACCACACAGGCACTGCCAGGGGTGGTAGAGGAGTGGCGTAGATGATTCAAGGCCGTCTTTTCTACCCAAGGCTGTCTTTCTACCCTCTTCAGTTCCTCTTTTCTTAATATGATGTTAAAACCAGGTACTGTGATTACTCACCTCATTTTTGGTTCTTATGAAGGTGCTTTTTTGTGTGAATAGTGTTTCAATTTGGTGTTTCTGAAAGGGAATGATTGCTGGAGGCTTGTATTAGGCCATCTTGCTCTGCCTCCAATAGAACATTTCTGTTGCTCTCAATCATCATTTTTAAATTAATTCTTATGAACACTATATTTTCTTGATTTTTTGTAACATTTATAATTAATTTTTAATTATTTATATGGTTGTACTGGGAACTATAATTTTGATATTTGTTTTTCTGTTTTTCACATGTGTACTGTTATCTATTTCATGTTTGTCTCCTTTTAATTGATTTTTTAGTATTTCCTTAAACTACAGTCTTGACTGATAGTTATTTTATTTGTTTTTAGTTATTGATCAAGTATTAACAATATGATCATTATATTTGTCCAAGACGTAGCTAAGGAAGCACCAGACTTATTTTTGAAACATAAAGGCTACCTTCTTTTTCTTGTTTTGTTTCTAATACTTCATAAGTTGAATGTAAACAGAAACACTAATTGTGTGGTATGTGAAAAATCTCATATATATGCATATGTATGTTTATATATAAATACATATATTTATTTATATATACATACATTTAATTTAAACATACATGCACGTATAAAATGTGTATCTATTAGTTATAAAGATTTGTGCTTAGAATTTATATATTATAAAAATCATATTCAAAATTGAATCATAGAATTTATTTAGTATATTTAAGTTAACAAATTTTGTACCCTTCTTGTTAGCTCTATGCTAACAAGATTTGTGAAATAGAATCTAGTAGTTGCATTCCTCAGACGTGAATTTGTTCAATGCCTATAGAACATATTGCTTCAAAATTTTAGTAAGTCAATTGACCGAATAAAATTTTAATCTTTTGAATTAAATGGGTCAAGAATTTGGAGTTGAAAATTATTTTCAGTCAGAATATCTAAGGCATTACTTTGTGGAGTTATATTTTTTCTATAATCAATGTTTATAAACTACTAATTATTTCATCTGTGTAACATAAAATTATTTACACATTTTTGGATGTGAGTCATGAAGGATTCCATCTCCAAGAAAATTTAACAGATAATGAAATCAGATTATCTTAACCATGGTATGAAAATAAAACAATAATTACTATTTGCACAGTGCTTTTTAACAAGACATTATTTTGCTTATATACGCTAGCTTTATGTGCAGTATACAGTCCTTTTTGTTTTTTTTCCAGAAACAGTATCAAATAAATATTGTTTTATGATATCCAGTAGGTTGTATATTTATTATAAAGTGTTATGAAAACAAAACATTAAGAAGTAAGCCAGGTAATCAGTCAAGGAAGGTAACATCCAAGTATGTTGTGGAAAAAGAAAGCAGAAAATAACAAAGGGAATATATGACAAAAGGATCATTAGCTGTAACTTTGAGGAAAGCAGAAATGATAAATATGATCTCCTTATCTTTGTCCCTAAATCTTTTTTGGGGGTTGTAGGTTCTCAATGATTAGCCTTATCCATTCCCTAGCTTATGACAGAAACTAGAGAGTTGATATCCTATTGCTAGGACATATAAATTACGTCTTTTATTTCTTTCTAAATATTGTAATTGTATATATCCACCTAGTAACCAACCCCAGTTCAAGCCATCATCATCTTGTACCAAACAATGACATATTTTTTAGTGTCATTTTTGCAACAGTTATTTCCTCTAATTATCATTCTTCTTACTCCAAATAAGTATTATTTCAAGATACTAGTAAATCTGCATGCTCTTAATATACAGCTTAATTTTTTTAGAACACCTCACAATGCTTTTATTGTATAAAAGGCATAATCTCTAAGTGACAAGAGTTCCCACATGGTATTCCTTTCCTTCCTCAGTGCTCTCCCCGTTCCCACTCTACAAACTAATTTACAAATCTCTGAATGTTTTGTGATCTTCTCATCTCTTTGCTTTAATTGTAACTGCCCCATACCTGTGACTTGATATATCTTACCTCATTCCTCTTGTTTAGGCTAACTCCTATTTTAATTTATCTTTCAATTAAATTGTTCATCCTCCAGAAAGCCTTCAAGATAATTATACTGTGGGCTTTGAAAGCATCCTTCACTTGCCCAAAGTAACTTTGCTTATATTTTATTTGTAATTTTCCACAATATTAGTTCCACTAAATTGTGAGTCATTTGAATGTAAAAACTGTATTTACATCATCTTGGACTAACAGCAAGAAAAGACACTTGACTAAGTGGATGTGAAATAAATGTGTGTTGAATTAATATGCAGATAAAACATTGGGTAACTTTTCTACATTTTTCCTTAGTTATAGAAAGGAAACATTACACAAGCATGTAGAATAACAAAATTTTGGTTTCAGGATTATAATAGGGCTAAATGCAGCATCTGAAGATAATAATAATGAGATTAATGGATATAATGAAACTTCTAGATGACATAGTTATGTTTTAGCATTTAGTTCTAGAACTTTTCCTTGCCATTATACATAGACTGAAAGATATTGGCTTTTTTATGAAAGCAGAAAATAGTAATTCAGCAAATACCTAAAGAATAAATATACTTTACCATGCTTAAAATATAAATTATTTTCAGTATGTATTACTTAGAAAAATGTTACTTGTTTTAGGAAAAATGCTTTGAATAACGTTGATTAGATATTTCTAGCCATTTGATGGTAATGTAGAGCAATTAGCAATGAACACTTTCTGAAGAGTTCATTCTGTGTTTTACAAAATATATTTAGTACATTATAAATTATTGGAGATACTTTTACATAAATACCAACACAATATTATTTTGGAAAATAGCTGTATAGGTTGAAATCTATTAGTTCAATATAGAGCTGCTCTGATCAATTTCACTAACAAAATAATACAATTTCTTAAGCATGTCCAAGTGAACTTGATATTTGAAAAGGTTTTGAAAGACTTTTTATTTAATGTCTTTCTGTATATTATTTTGTCTCTGATATCTGTTGTAGTATGAGCCAAAAATGTTTAAGTGATTCTGTAAATGAATATAAAATTTGCAAGTTGGGTATATATGACACATTTTGTATTTTCAAGTTATTATAGCCAGACAGTAATTACTCACAGATCTAGTCTCTCATAAAAACACTGACACCTTGCTGTGGATTACTCACTTCACTAAATGACACAAAGTGTTCCCACTGTCAGCTCATAGTATTTACACAACAGATGTACTTCAAAAACTTAAAATTATCTTACCTACTGAAAGAAATTTTATGTTAGAGATTGTATAACAGTTCTACAGATAATTATTAATTTTGATTATTTAATCAGAGAAATAAAAGAACTTCAGAATTGAATAAAACATTGAATAAATAAGCTCTAATTTTTTTCAATCCTTGAGATTCTCTGTAATATTTGAAAATACTGTATATATGAATTTAAATTCTGGCAAGGTCCTCAAGAGCCTTTTCAGTTTTTTTACTTGAGCCTGAAAAAAATAATCGCTTTTCAAGAATTTTTATTTCTTTCTTTCTGGACTTCCCAACAGTCATACATGTGAAAGCCAATGAACTTTTGTCCTACTTTGTGTTTAGGAGAAGGCAGAAGTTTTCTATTATTTCTTCTTAACTTTGAGCCCTAGATTTTCTAGTAAATACTTAGGGACCTAGTACGTACCAGTAAGCAATTTTAAGATTTTTTTGTTATTAAAGCTGTTATTTTCCTATTCTTTTTCCTATGTACATTTTTGTGTTTATAGAGCTATTTAAGCATAAACAACAAATTCTATTATCATTGAAGAATATAAATAAATTAAAAACTATTTAGAGTTATTAAACTTTCTTCTTGTTTTGGTAACTTTTCTACTATGTGTATATCTATTTATGAAATGATTTGAAAATTTCTCTATGTTCTTGGCAAAGTTTTAAACCATCCTTAAATATTTTTATTTTGCATCCAGTTTTTAAAGAGGTTGTCAATACAAATAATATATTTTATTTTTCCCTAGATCTTATACAATGTGTAACTACAATCTTTCCTTTTTTATAGTTTAGTAGTATTTCATGGTGTATATATATATTATATATGTATGCCATATTTTTTTAATCCACTTTTTGGTTGATGGCATTTAGGCTAGTTCCACATTTTTGTAGTTACATAATGTTGTGCTATAAACATATGTGCAAGTGTCTTTTACATACAATTACTTTTGTACCTCTCGGTAGTTACCCAGTAGTGGGATTGCTGTATCAAATAGTAATTCTACTTTGAGTTCTTTAGGAAACTTCCATACTTTTTTTCATAATAGTTGTACTGGTTTACATTATCACCAAAAGTGTAAAAATGTTTTTCTTATACCATATTCACAGGAACATCTATTGTTTTATGATTTTTCAATTATGGCCATTCTTGAAGGAGCAAGGTGGTTTTGATTCATATTTACCAGATAATTAGTGATGTTGAGCACTTTTATATGTCTGTTGGCTGTTTGTGTATCTTCTTTTGAGAATTCTCTATTCATGCCCTTGGCACACTGTTTGATGGGATTATTTGTTTTTATTTAGCTGATTTGTTTGAGTTCCCTGTAGATTCTGGAATTTAATCTTCTGTTGGATGCACGGTTTGTGAATATTTTCTTCCACTCTGTGCCTTACCTCTTTACTTTGCTGATTATTTCTGTTGCAGTGCGGAAACGTTTTAGTTTAATTAGATCCAATTTTTTATCTTTGTTTTTGGTTCTTGCTCATGAACACTTTGACTAAGCCAAAGTTTCAAAGGGTTTTTCCAGTGTTATCTATCTCCCAGAATTTTATGTTTTCAGGTCTTAGATTTAAGTCTTTGATTCATCTTGAGTTGATTTTTGTGAGTTGAGAGCTGAGGATGCAGTTTTATTCTTCTACATGTGTCTAATATTGACAGTGGGTATTAAAGTCTCCCACTATTATTGTGCGGGAGTCTAAGTCTCTTTGTAGGTCTCTAAGAACTTACTTTATGAATCTAGGTGCTTCTGTGTTGGGAGCATATATATTTAGAATAGGTAGCTCCTCTTGTTGCATTGATCCCTTTACCATTTGTTTGTCTTTTTTTATCTTGATTAGTTTAAAGTCTGTTTTATCAGAGACCAGGATTGCAACCCTTGCTTTTTTTTTTTCCCCTTTCCATTTGCTTTGTAAATATTCCTCCATCCCTTTATTTTGCGCTTATGTATGTCTTTTTACATGAGATGTTGTGTCTCCTAAATACAGCACAACAATAGATCTAGACTCTTTATCCAATTTTCCAGTCTGTGTCTTATAATTGGGGCATTTGACCATTTCAATTTAAGATTAATACTGTTATGTGTGAATTTGATCCTGTGATTATGATTCTAGCTGGTTATTTTGCCCATTAGTTGATGCGGTTTATTCATAGTGTTAATGGTCTTTACAATTCGGTATGTTTGTGCAGTGGCTGGTACCAGTTTTTTCTTTCCATATTTAGTGTTTCCTTCAGGAACTCTAGTAAGTCAGGTCTGGTGGTGACAAAATCTCTCAGCATTTGCTTGTTTGTAAAAGAATTTATTTCTTCTTATGAAACTTAGTTTGACTGAATATGATATTCTGGGTTGAATGGTTAGGAAGAATCAATATCGTGAAAATGGCCATACTGCCCAAAGTAATTTATAGATTCAACACTATCCCCATCAAGCTACCAATGACCTTCATCACAGAACTGGAAAACAACACCTTAAAGTTCATATGGAACCAAAAGAGAGCCTGTATAGTGAGTATAGATCCAGAGAAACAAATCATTCTATTATGAAGACACATGCACACGAATGTTCACTGCAGCACATTCACGTTAGCAAATGCATGGAATCAACCTAAATACCTGTAAATAATTGGTAAATAAAATGTGGTACATATACACCATGGAACACTATGCAGCCATAAAAAATGAGTCATGTCTTTTGTGGAAACAAAAATGGAGCTGGATGCCATTATCCTTAGCCAACTAATGCAGGAACAGAAAAACACATACCACATATTCTCACTTATAAGTAGGAGCTAAATAATGAGAACTCTTGAACAAAAAGAAGGAAACAACAGACACAGGGGTCTGATTCAGGGTGGAGAATGGGATGAGGGAGAGGAGCAGAAAAGATAACTATTGAGTACTGAGCTTGCCTAATATCTAGGTGATAAAATAATCTGTACAACAATCCCATATAATACTAGTTTACTTATACAACAAACCTTCACATGTACCCTCATGCCTAAAATAAAAAATAAATAAATAAAATAAAATAAAATAAATAGCTATTGCCAGACCTGGAAATAGATGAGTAAAAGAGAAGTTGTTCTTTGTGATAATGCATAATGAAAAATGAGCAAAGAATTATCCATATATCAGCTATATGGGCTCAAACTCATATTTTTCCATCATATCCTACATTTTCTGTATTTTTGCATTGTGAACATCATTGTTACAGGGAGTGCTTACTTAGTTACATCATTAAGATTAAACTTTTTCAGTAAAAGACTTTCAGACATTATCATTTGTAATTCACAGATATACATTTCTATCTAATCTCCCAAGATAAATCATGTTGTACTCCATAATATTCATATAATGGCTTATATTCTTAAAAAACATATAATTCTTTAGTGGGAGAAATCAGTCCAAAAGCTCTGGGTCATAGAGACAGAACTTTGATAACAGAGTTTTGCCCAGATTGTTCTTTATGACATAATGTTTCAAGGAAAACTTGAGAGTTCATTTTAATTGTTTTGGTAAGTTTCAGAATCAATTATCCAACAAATATTCTCCACTTCATCCCAACACAATAAACAATAGAAGACAGAAGACTTTGAAATGTAAAATTGGGACTGTTTCAGAGGTCCTCCGTACATTTGAAGAGAAAGGAAAATATTTACAGAAATTGATTATAGTTAATTTATTTTCCAATTTATTTTCATTTAAATATATGTTAACTAAGCAAGACATGAGAACCTAAAAAATTTAAATAACCTTTTAAATAGATTACATATATAATCTACAGCTAGACAGAAACAAATATTTATAGACCAAGAGAATGAATGTGGCTGAATTTCAGCTTGTTTTGGTAGTTCATCACATTGTTGCAAAAATAACAGCAATTATGTTAATAGCCCTCTTTGTAATAACTGAAGTTGATAAATGACAACAATTTCTTGGTGTCCAGACAAGAATTACAGTTTCTTTTTTGGGGATCCATAATTCAGACCACAGTGAAATTCTGACATTTCCTCCTACCTTCATTTTTTTTTTTTTTTTTTTTTTGAGATGGAGTCTTGCACTGTCACCAGGCTGGAGTACAGCGGTGCAATCTTGGCTCATTGCAGCCTCTGCCTCCTGAGTTCAAGCGATTCTTCCACCTCAGCCTCCCGAGTAGCTGGGACCACAGGCACGTGCCACGACGCCCAGCTAATTTTTTTTGTATTTTTAGTGGAGACGGGGTTTCACCAAGAGATGGTCTCAATCTCTTGACCTTCTGATCCGCCTGCCTCGGCTTCCCAAAGTGCTGGGATTACAGGTGTGAGCCACCGTGCCTGGCCTCTGCCTACCTTCAAATTGCTGCTTTCTGACTCTTCCTGGGCATCTAAATAGCTGTATCTGATAAATATGCTGGAAAGCACTTTGTTGATGGCCTTTTATAATTGCTCAGTTCTCAGTTGAAATATCTTCTCCTGAGGGATGTCTTCCTACAATCACAATATCCAAAAGTATACCAGCTATTCTCTCTTTGACTGTACAAAGATAAAGAGAAGTCCATCTCTAAATTTTATGTTTATTTTTCTATAAACATAAGAGCAAGACATGCTTTTTGCTCACTGATAAGTTCATTGATTTTTAAAATGTTTTTACAGTCTGTATATTATGTACTTGCTATCAATATGTTTATAAAACTTGTTTTTACAATTATATATTTTGGTTTTGCTTCTTTGTGTTTTCATATAAGGCAATGTCCTGAAGTCCTAAGGTTTGAGGGAGGCACATCTCATATACGAGCTTGAAAACGTAATTATCTCACTTATGAAACACAAAAGCACCTCATCTTTTAATTGTCTATTTATGCCAATGATTTTATCTTTTGAAATTGATTTGATTCTCAGGATCTATGAATGAACCTCCTAACTGATTTTTTTTGGTTTCACTTGCCCTTACAAAAATTATTTTCTACCCAATAGCAACAATCTCCTTTGAAAAAAGAAGCAAACAGCACCTAGTAGCTCTCTCATTCTCTTAGACTAAACCCCAATTCCACAGCACTTACTACAGAGTGTGATGTGGCCCCCGCAAACTTGCTGACAATATACTTTATTGCAATCAAGGTACAGGGACCTATTTTCTAATTACAAAAATAGAATAAGTTTATTCTAATATTGGGAGATTTCCAATTGACCTTTCTCTTGTCTAAAATTATTTTCTTCCACATCTTTATGTGGTAAGCTTCTTCTCATCATTTAGTTTTAGCTGGAATAATCATATCTTCTTTTATGTCCTCTCTGAAATCCTTTCCAAAATAAAATGTGCCTCATTTTGAGAAACACTCTCTGTCAAAATCCTCTTTATGTTTTACTGTTATACAATTATATTTACTTGAATTTGCCATTGCCCATTTAGAAGGTTCACCTTGCTCTCCTTATTTCCTATTATGTTCCCAGTAGAGGCAATATTGTATTAGAGGTCTCATTAAATATTTGGTGAATGCTCTTTCTTTTCTTCTTGGATAACCTGAATAAAAACACTAACTTTATTCTTAAGTACATATTTATGTAAGTTCACTTTATTTCACTAGAAATAAATGTCAAGAAGGAATAAATTGTCATCATTTGTGGAAGGCGTAGTAGTGACAAGCAAAAAATATAATGTTTTGTATGCAGTTTTTAAAACAGTCTTACGATAAAGTCATTGTTATTTCATTTTTAAGAAATTGGGTACGTGATACTGAGAGAAATTAAGTAAATCTAAATTCAGAAATTTCCTCAAGCTCTATTTCAAAATTGATATGTTTGTTACATAATTCTAATTCTGCATATGGAAAAGTCAGCATCATGCTTATTTTTAATATTCTGTAACATCTGTAACATATATAGCAAAACAGAGATTATAGTAGTCACTGTTCATAATTTTGTGACAGCAGAATGTAATATAATCAAATGTAAAATATCAGTTAATAAAGAATATTTGTGTTGATTCACATTAGCAGTAATATAATGTGCTTAGTCACAGGTCATTTTTAGAAAGCTCATTGTTTTAAAGTGAAATCGTTGATTGGCTAGAGCTACGCATAGCATGTTAATGAACTCTATTTATTTGAGAAGTTCAGTGACATAATACATAATACCCATTTATACTCTGCTAAAACCTTCTAGTTATTTAGTTGCACAAATACTGACATACTCTTAGTATAGTAAAATTTTATAGTAAAAACAGATACCACAATTAGTTTCCCAAAACACTAGTTTAAAAAATATTATATTTTATATAATGATCATGCTGATGACTTAACTTACAAGAACAATGCAGGAGTCTTACACATCGTTCAAACTCAAAAAGTACCAAGTGCATATGCAAAATGCACCTGTATAACAAGTGATGAAAAAAGACAAATGAGGAAATAAAATAAACAAACAAAAACAACAGCAAAGAGAAGAAAAAAACAAACAATTTGTTGTGGGTTTTAGGGTGAAATATTGGATAAATTCCTGAAGTGCCCTAAAATTATTGGACAAACATAAAGTGTATTATGAATGATCAGATTTAAAGTTACCTGCTGATGTGTTAGTTGAGTAATGCATTTTGCTTGAGAGATATTTCTCCCAATTCTCTGTGAAAAAAAAAAAATCCATAAAAAATTATCGAGCACCTAACGTATAGCAAATATAGTATTAAAGACTATGAGTTCTAAGGTCATTTTTATTTGGGTCTGGGTATCCTGGAGTTCTCAGCCGGGAGGTGAAACAAGCATTTGCATGATAGTGTTTTATGTACTATGAGAGAAGTGTTTGGCATGTCCTGTTTAAAGAATTCAAAGAGGACAACAAATTGTAAACAATGATTAAAAATTTAATTAATTTTATTTTTCTTGACTGCCAAATTATAAAGAAATAAACTGCAGGTAAGCCAAATAATTTATGATTTTAATATTTTGAATTGTCCTAGAATGGTTTATTATTCAGTAAAAGCCTATTAAACATTTTCTTCAAATAAAGTATAATTCTAAAGTAGACGACACTCATTTATTGAAGCTGTAAATATGAATGTTAGTTAATATAGTTAATTATGACTGAAGGTGAGTTATTGCTCCACCATCTGTTCTTAGCACCTCACCTCTCACTTATTGGAGGCTCAGAATGGGGAGCAGAATTTGGGAAATTCTGATCTAGGAGATTGTTTCTGGAACTTTTCTCAGACGAAATGATATAACACAATGAAACATATTATAACAGGCCTATTTATTTTGTTCTTCCTTTTAATCTTGCTGTTTAAAAAAAAATAGGAATCAAAGGTGACGATTATATGATATTTTCAAGCTGTATATGTAGGCAAAATAGATAAAGTTATTGATTAACAATCTATAAGCTCTGGTTTTTTTGTAGCTCACTAATTTGATAGTTAAATGTAAGATCTTATTTTGGTCATTGTCTCATTTTGAAATGGTCAATTTTATTCTTGGAGGACTGGACTCAAACTGGGTATATATATCAGGAACCCACAGAAAGCTTTGGTGTTTTTCTGTTCCTGCCTGGGAGAAGAGAATACATAGTTGTGTTTGTTAGCATGTGGGCATAGTAAATATAGCTTCCTTAAACTGGGAAGTAGAGGGGACTGGTGAGAGACCTCAGAAAGAGAGCTCAGGATAAAAGATCTGAAATGCTAGCTTTCCTGAGACTTTGAATTTAATTTGTGGCGACCATACGTGATGGTGAATGCAGCCATGTGGTAGAGGGTGACTGAAGAGAGTGACTTGTGCTTGGACTGGGAAGGAGGAACAATGTTTTGGAAACAATCTTTATATTTCTGCTACATTACCAAGAAAAAACTGGTAGATTATATTTACAAGAACATGTCTGCAGGTATTGAAGAAAAAGAAAAAAAAAAGCTTTAAAGCATCTGAACACCAAGTTATGTAAAGGGAGGCATTACTATACTATTATATAATCTACTTTAGTGAAGAAACATTTATTTTTAACAAACTGTATTATTCGATAATGGGGATATAATAATTACAATGTTGCAACATCTACAGGTCTCATATTTGAATATTTTAAAAGTGCACATTCTTTATTAGCTAGGCTATTTATTTGGTTGCCATAGTAAACAACAAACAACAGTGCCTTAAATAAGAGAAAACCCTCATTTTCTCAATTATACAAAAGTTTAAGCTGATTGGTGGCCCACAGAATAGGGCACCTGAACTACTAGAGGTCACACAGGTACATAGTCTCTTTTACCTTCTTGCTTCATCATCTTCATCTGCAAGGCCAAGGCTGGTCTATTAGCAACCCTTCTCATACTCGAGATTATGATGAAGGAGGAGAAAAAGCTTCTCCTGAAGTATGTAATTGAGAAATTTTACATATCATTTTCCCTCACATCTCACTGAGTAGCACTAAATTACACATTAAGTCTTTCCTGCAAGAGGGACTGAAAAATGTTTTCCTAGCTAGGTAGCACCAAACACAGCATAATTTGTTCTTCCTTCACTAATGAAAAGAGAAAAAATGAATATAGAGTAAAACTACAAATCTCTGTGCTAGTTCCTTGAAATTTTTAAAAAAGTGAGGCCTGTGAAATTATTTGGTATATTTAACCTCATTAAACAAAGGGAGAAAGACACAGAAATACATACTACTATTCTAAGGAATATAATTTTAAAATTACTAAAAATTTTTCGTCTAAAAAATCTGATGTTTGCCAATGAATTTTTTATTCCTAAATACTTATTAAATATCATGTAGTATCCCATACTGCTATTAAACTTATTTGTAGTTCAATTTTATAAATAATAAAAATAAATGGCAAAAATGTAGTTAGCTGGCCAAAAAGCATGTAAGATTCTGAGACAGAATGATATCTAGGATACCAATATATAATCTCTTTATTTTTAGGTTACTTTAGACAAGAAAACTCCCAATTACCTTTGTAGCAAGTTATATTTGTGAATCTATAAGGATTCTGACATTTAAAAAGAATATTTGTATAAAACGTATAAAATCAAAAGAAAAACTAATAACACACACTAAAATATTTAAGAGTCTCTTTTTTAATGCTGATGTGATACAGATATTTGAGAGTTAATTTTGAAAATGCAAGAAAAGTAATCAAGATTAATCAACAACATTAATTTTTCAACAGATGAAGAATAGTATCTGTTATAGTTGAAGTAAAATGGGGGATGAATGTACAGATACATTTCTCCATTTGCATTTTATTTTATCCATTTTTATTTTTATTTTATTTTATTTTTTAATAAAAAATTAAAAATAGTATGTTTACATCTTTCCTTTTGTCTTTTACCTGGGAATATGTACAAATGTCACTGTCTTTTCACATTCCATAGAAAAGTGGCTAAAGGTAGTAAAAAGTGCATCACACACTGCGGTCTTTGGTTGGGGGCTACAGGAGGGACAGTGAGGGGGTGGGGAATTTGGGGAGGGATAACAAGGAAAAAAATGCCAGATATAGGTGACGAGAGGTTGAAGGCAGCCAACCACCTTGCCATGTATGTACCTATGCAACAACCCTGCATGATCTGCACATGTACCCCAAAACCTAAAGTACAATAAAAAAAAGTAACAAAAGCCAAAATAGACAAATTGGACCTAATTAAACACCAGAGCTTCTGTACAGCAAAAGAAACAATCATTAGAGTGTACCAGCAACCAAAAGAATGGGAAAAAATTTTTGCAATCTACCCATCTGACAAAGGGCTAATATCCAGAATCTACAAAGAACTAAAACAGATTTACAAGAAAAAAACAAACCCATCCAAAAGTGAGTGAAGGATATGAACAGACACTTTTCAAAAGGAGACATATATGAGGCCAACAAACTTATGAAAAAATTCTCATCATCATTGATTATTAGAGAAATGCAAATCAAAACCACATTGAGCTACCACCTCATGCCAGTTAGAATGGTGATCATTAAAAAATCTGTAGACAACAGATGCTGCAGTGGAGTGGATGAGTGGATGTGGAGAAATAGGAACACTTTTACACTGTTGGTGGGAGTGTAAATTGGTTCAACCATTGTGGAAGGCAGTGTAGCAATTCCTCAAGGACCAAGAAATAAAAATTCCATTTGACCTAGCAATCCCATTTCTGGGTATATACTCAAAGGATTATAAATCATTCTATTATAAAGACACATGCACATGTATGTTCATTGTGGCATTGTTTACAATAGAAAAGATCTGGAACCAACCCAAATGCCCATCAATGATAGACTGGACAAGGAAAATGTGGCACATATACACCATGGAATACTATGCAGCCATAAAAACCATGAGTCTGTGTCCTTCGTAGGGACATGGATGAATCTGGAAACCATCATTCTCAGCAAACTGACACAAGAATAGAAAATTAAACACAGCATGTTCTCACTTATAGACGGGTGTTGAATAATGAGAACACATGGACACAGGGAGGGAAGCATCAGACACTGGGATCTGTTGGGGGGGACTAAGGGAGGGACAGCAGGGGGTTGAGAGGTTGGGGACGGATAACATGGGGAGAAATGCTAGATATAGGTGACAGGGGGATGGAGGCAGCAAACCACCTTGCCATGTATTTACCTATGCAACAATCCTGCATGATCTGCACATGTACCGCAGAACCTAAAGTACAAAAAAAAAATTGTTTTCTTCACTTCAACTCTCTTTTGCTCTTGCACACACTTTGTTTTGCTGTATTCAAAAATAGAAGCATTCTCCTGTGCTCTCTAGTCCATTGCATTGTTTTTTTAAACATATTACTACTTACATATTTCTTTATTTTCTGCCTTTCTATCCACAAACAAATGAAAGTACCATGAGAACAAGAACTTGATGTATTTATTCCCTAAGCATACTCACATCAAAAAGTTTCTTTTGCATTTAACAGCTTGATATTTATTTGCTGAATAAATGAATAAAAATAAATGAAGTTTATTCTTTTATATTGTTGAGGTAAATGATTGAGTTAACTAATATTAAAATGATAAAGGGTATTAGCAATCATTTAGTCATATTTCGAATGTCATACAAGTAAATACATTATTAGGAAAGTGAAGGAAATTGCTAATATTTATGTTTTAGTGGGTTTTAATGATAAATAGTTTAATAAATTTAGTATATTTTTCAAATGACCTTGAAGTTAAGTTCTCAGTTCTTTCTAATTAATGTGATTTTCTCTAATTTTGCTTATAAATCACATTTCAAATCCTGAATTAATATGACTGTTAAAAGTAAGAATATATTTGTGTAATATTTAAGTATTCTATTATAATGATTTTCATTAAATTTGATCTAGCTGTCAATTATATCTTTCAGTTTATATTTATTTGAAATATTTGTATTTAGATTTCTTTTTTTGTAAAATATTGAGTAAATTTCTATGACGTTATCCAATCTTTAAACAGGGAACAGGAAATAAGTTGTATGCTTTATCTCAGTAGAAATCTGGAATATAAGAATTAAGTCTTTTTTTTTTGTTTTTTTAATTTTACTGAATTTCAATGAGCTTGGATGTAGCAACTGTTGGTTGACCTGAATAAAGTGAACCTCTCAACAAGTTGATTTAAGTCTACTTTGCTATTACCGAAGATTCTAAAATATATGCTATTTTAGACAACCATCTGGCCCCCTAAATTCAAAACTTTACTTGACTGCATTCCTAGGAAACAGATTTTTTGTTTCTAATTAAATCATGTTTTACTCTGTTGTATATAAAACTTGCAATCTGGCAAGCACATTTTGCTTTCAGCTTATGTGATTTTTTTTTTTTTTGTCATGAATCTTACCTGAAGGAAGCACCCAGAACAGTTAGTAGGAAGTCAATTATAATAAATATCAGGGCTTGGATTTCTCAGAGTGTTATAAAAGGAATGAAGGAAGGAAGGAAGGAGGGAAGGAGGGAGGGAGGGTGGGAGGCATGGAGGGAGGGAGGGAGGAATGGAAGGAGGGATTCAGGGAGAGAGGAAGGTAGGTAGAAAGGAAGGAAGGAAGGAAGGAAAAGAAAAATTAGTTTCAGAAGAAAAGGATTTATCATAGTGTACTGTAACCATCTTTTTTAATCAGTGGCAAATTCTCTACTGAAATTTGAAAGATGACTAATTCAAGATTTCTGTACATTATTGATGCTGTCATACCACCTTTTTGGGTTTCTAATCACATGAAATTTCATTCAATGAAGGTTAGTTGAAATGCTGATATTTTTGTTATTCTCTCAATGACAAGAACGATTCTTTTCAGTACTGAAGAGATAACTGGGGGCTGCTGAGCAATAATGGCTCTGTGATAGAAAACATACCGTATTATGTTTGTAATGGTGTTCTTCAGTGGTGACTTCTATTAATGATTCCAGGAGAACACTTGGAATGTTCCTTTGAAGGCTTTCATGTATTCCAAAATTATTTATGAAGTGCATATTATTGCACGCCACGTATCAGAAACGAGAGGTAAATATTTAAATCACATTGACACAGTATTTGTTCTCAGAAAAGAGTATATTTATTGAAAGAGCAGTTCCTGGCTCAACTTTTAAATTCTGTGTATTATTCCGTTTTTACACTGCTATAAAGAACTACCTAAGAATGAATAATTCATAAAGAAAAAAGGTTTAATTGACTCACAGTTCCACATGGCTGGGGAAGCCTCAGGAAACTTAGAATCATGGTGGAAGGCAAAGGGGAAGACAAGGACCTTCTTCACACGGTGGCAGGAGCAAGGAGAAAATGAAGGAGGAAGAGATCTTTATAAAACCATCAGATCAATGTGAGTTAACTGACTATCATAAACACATCATGGGGAAAACCACCCCAATTATCCAATCACCTCCCTCCCTTGACATGTAGAGATTACAACTCAAGATGAGATTTGGGTGGGGACACACAGCCTAACTATATCATTGTGTCCCTGGGTTCCTCCCAAATCATATGCCACTTTCACATTTCAAAACCAGTCATGCCTTCCTAACAATCTCCCAAAGTCTTAATTCATTTCAGCATTAACCCAAAAGTCCAATCCCAAAATCTCATCAAAGACAAGGAAAGTCCCTTTTGCCTAGGAGCCTATAAAATCAAAAGCAAGTTAGTTAATTCTGAAATAAAATGAGGGTAAGCATTGGATAAATGTTGCCATTTCAAATGGAAGAAATTGACCAGAATTGTCGGGCTACAGGCCCCATGCAAGTCTAAAATCCAGTGGGACAGTCATTAAATCTTAAAGCTCCTAAATAATCTCATTTGACTCCATGTTTCATATCCATGTCAAACTGATGGAAGAGTTGGTCTTGGGAAACTTCGTCCCTGTGGCTTTACAGTGTAAGGACACTCATCCTGGTTGCTTTCCCAGGCTGGTGTTAAGTGTCTGTGGTTCTTCCAGGTGTATGGTGAAAGCTTTTGGTTGATTTACATTTCTGGGTTTTGGAGCACAAAACTCAAAGAGAAAAAAGAAGAATATAAAATAACATTATATTTTTAAAATGGGACAATTATAACAGGTGTACATACACTAGAAATAATAGAAGAATAATGAAAAAGGGAAAGAAAAAATATTTGAAGCAATAATGACAGAGAACTTCTTGAAACTAATGATCTAGTGAAACTAGACTTGAAAAACTCAGAGAACACCCAACAGTATAAATACTACAGCATCTAAATTTGGACATATTATATTCAAACTTCAGAAAATAAAATTTAAAAATGGAAAAAAAGACAGAGAAACATAAAGCCTTACTTACTATTGAGCATGGATAAAAATTACCTTGGTTTTCTCTTCAGAAATCATACAAATATGAATATTGCAAACAGCAAGATAAAATCACTTTTGTCAGATGCAGATAAAGAAGTCATGAAGGAGAGGAAGTTCATGCTTATATGTCTGAGACAAGCACTGTTACCAAGGACTTTCTAAGAATTACACAAGAAACCATTTAGTATCTTTTGTGCACCTCCTGCTTTGATTGGGTTTATCAAAAGACATTCATTAGGACTACAATAATTCAGACAAAATGTTTTCAGAAGAAACTCTGCCTAAAAATGGTTTCTTCACTAATAAGGAACAAATAACTCTGACTTCGAAACTCTGAAACTAATAAAACATGTTTTTAAGAACCTTGTGTAAATTTCTTATTTCTAATAGAAGCTTGTATTTTCCCTTCCCTCACCAAATGCACTGGCGGCTTGTGATTCCATGCATCCTAGGTTGTAATTCATATTTCTTATTCCCAGATAAATTCAACATTTTTAGAGACAATTTTATAATTGTCTTTTTTTTTTTTTAGACTGACACAAGCAAGAAAAGAGTAAAGTAATATATTTGGTAGGTTAAAAAATATACATACCTAGAATTCTGTACTTAGGAAAAGTGTACTTTAGAAAGAGAAATAAAGATTGTCTCAGACAAACAAAAATTGAACAAATGTATTGCTACTTAACAGGTCTTGTAAGGAATGTTAAAAGAAGTAATTCTGAGAGAAGAAAAATGATATAGGTCAGAAACTCATTTCTATGTAAATAACAACAGTATTAAACAAGCAACACATATTGGTACAATAAAATATTTTATTTTTCTCCTTAATTGATTTATTAAATAAAAAGTTCAAAGTAATAAGGATAGCAATGCATTTAATATTTTTAGTTTATAAATAAATAAAATCAATGGTAATAATGTAAGGAATAAGAGGGAGGAGTCAGGAATACTTTGTAATATTATGCTTGTACTTCCTGGGAAATGGTATGCTGTTATTTAAAAAATGATTTTGATTAATTTTAAATACATATTGCAAATGCTAGGACAACCCATAAAAAGGTAAAATAGAAGTGTAATTAATGTATTAAGAAAAGAATAAGTAAAATAATACAAACTAAATCAATAAAGGCAGAAAAAGAATGGAAGACAAAAATGATAAAGGCAAGGACTACAACAAAAACAAATATTATATTAATCTAAGAATACCAATAATCATTTTAAATGTCAATGGATTAAGTATGCCAGTTAAAACATAGACTGTCAGATTAATTTAAAGAACAGAAATTACCCAAATCTATATAATCTGCAGGAAATCCACTTTAAATCTAAATATCCATTAATTTTTAAAGAGATAGAAAAAGATATACCATGAGAACACTAATCAAGAGAAAGCTAAATTAGCTATATTAATTTCATACAAAGCTGATTTTATAATGAGAAAAATTATCAGGGTTGAAGAGGAGAATTACATAAAGATATAGGAGTCAATTTATGATTTTTTCCATGTATGCACCTAATAACAGTGTTATTACACATAAGGCAAAAACTGATACAAATTAATATTGAAATAGACAAATCTGCTACTACAGCTTGTTAAATAGTTTGTCTAACCTGCCTCCTAACATAGTTTAAGTTTGGCCTAAAGCTTTCTCTGTACATTGTGAACTATAACAGGTGGAGATATAAACAAACCATAGTTATATTTGTGCCAATCACCAATTTTTGGCAAATCAAATGTAGCCAACTGTTTGAACCCTGTTAAGCTGTAACCAATCTACCTGTTTCTGTAGCTCACTTCCATTTTCTATATGTCACTTTCCATTTTTTATCCATAAATCTTCCATCATGTGGCTGTGCTGGAGTATTTGAGCCTACTCTGGCTTGGAAGGCTGCTAGATTCACGAATAATTTTTTTCTCAATTAAACACCTTTAAATTTAATTTGGCTGATCTTTTTGTTTTATCAATTTGGTGTCTTCAATAGTATTCTATTAGTAATGGACAGTTCCAGCAGTTAGAAAATCAATAAGGACATGGTTGAACTGAATGGCACCAGCAATCAAACAGCTCTAATTGACATCTATAGAATATACAATCCTGTCAGAACACACATTTTCCTCAATCTCACAAGAAATATTCACCAAGACAGATTACATTTGGGTCCATAAAATGCAACTTAACCCATTTAAAAGAATAGAAATCATAGAAAATATTATCTCAGACACAATGAAAAGAAACAAACATCAGTAACAGAATTAGCTTTAAAATTCCAAATACTTAGAAATTAAACAACATACTTCCAAATAACATAGGGATTAAAATAAATTTCAAGAGAAATGTAAAAATATATGAACTAAAGGAAATTAAATGTATAACTTAAAATTTGTGAGATGCAATTATCTTTGGAATCCAGAAAAGTAAAAGCAAATTAAGCACAAAGTTAGCAGAAAATAGAAATAAAAATTAGAGCAGAAACAAATGAAATCAAAAACAGAAATATCAACAAAATCAACAGGTCAAAATATCGGTAAAATAGAGAATAAGCTAATTAGGCTAAATACTAGGTAATATGCTAAAGAGTGTTACCAATTTTAAAAGAAAAGTAAAGAAGTTAGTGTGTTTATAGATAATAAGTGGGTGGATCAGGATCCAGGTCATGTACTGCCTTGCAGGAAATGTAAAGGAGTTTGCATTCTGTAAGTGAACTGGAAAGACTTGAAAATTTTAAGTGATGACATCACTTGCTTTAAATATTTTTACAATCTTTCTAACTATGGTTTAAAATGATTGAAGAATATCCAGTTGAATGACATTTTAGGCTTCTATAAATAAAGTTACTATAAACATTTGTGCACATGTTTTTGTGTGAACTTTTGTTTTCAATTTTCTTGGGTGTATACTAGAAGGGAAATTGTTGGGTTGTATGATAGCTCTGTATATAAACTTTGGGGAACTGACAATTGTTTTCCAAAGTGGCTGTACAAATTTTACATGTCTGCTGGAAGTATATGAGGGTTTTTATTTCTCTACATTCTCCTCAACACTTGGTATTATTTGATTTTCAATTCGAGTAGGTATGAGATGGTATCTTGTGGTTTTGGATTTGCATTTCCCTGGAGACTAATTGTTTATAGCCAAACATGAAATGTTTTAGAGTACCCTTCTTTCTTTAATTTAACTCAGAGCGATCTTACCCAAGTTTTGTCTGTTCCAAATAAAATCAGTTTCCTCAGAAAAATCTTCATAGTGCGATGTCTACATGGCATGGCTGAGGTCCCAACCACGGAACCTCTCTATCTCTATCTGAGAAAGAGAGTTCCAGAAATTATAATTGTTCCTTGTTGGAATACAACCTCTGCAACACAGAGCTAAGGTAGATGAGAAATGCTGGTGGCCTGCCCCTCTGGCGAGGTACTGTACCCCTTGACAGGGAACCTGGGGGAAAGGAACACTATCTCCTTGATCTTATCCACCCAGTGTAAAGCTCTGGCCATGCTGGCTTAGGGAGGTAATAAAGGAAAGTGGCCATATCTCAAGTACTATGGACTACTTCTGTTCTTACAGAGATTTAGGTTTTCTAGATTTTTTTCCCCCTTGTATTGTTTTAGGAAAACTTTCAGAGACTTTACATGTTTTCTTTGTTTTTCTACTTCTTATAAATTTTAGTTGTTTCAATAAAAAGCAAATGCACAATGAAACAAACTTGAACAGCTACGCCAGAAGTCATCTTCCAAATTTGAATTTCTTCCTCCACAAAAGGATAAATGTTTAAGATGATTAAAAATACTTAAAGTTGCTAAAATCTATATCAGACACATCTGTTAACTGTATGTGATTATTATTTTTTATTTTATTTATTTATTTACTTATTATTGAGATGGGAGTCTCTCTGCTGCCCAGGCTGGAGTGCAGTGGCGTGATCTCGGCTCACTGCAACCTCCGCCTCCTAAAATTATTAAATGCATATATTAGAAAGGAAGAAACATCTGAAATCAGTAATCAAAGCTTCTATTTTAGGGTTCTAGCACCCAAATATGTTGGTAAACAGTTATATCCTCTAGCCTAGCTTGGAAGAAAGGGCAGTGTGAAGCAGCCAGAAAGTACTTTATAACTTTACGCGCTACATTTAAGCCTGAGACAGTTGCAGAGATGAAGGAGAAAGAAAACAATCTCTGTCTTTGAAGATATTACAAATTAAATGAGGGTAACTAAGCTATTATTTTCATGCCACATTCAGGTTTTAGCCTGTTTTTGTTGTTGCTGTTATTTCTTTGTTATTTTAGCCCTGTTTCATACTTTTAAAACCCAGTCAAATCTTGTCACATACATTTTTTTTTTCAATGGATTTCACATTAAATTGTTATTTGTTACTAGTTTCCATGCAATGGTTAAAAATAAAGCTGCCCACCTGTGCTCTGAGATGGGGAGCAGAAACTGAATGGTTTTTCACAGGAGGGTTATAGTGAAAAAGCAGTAGCAATCACAGAAAAAGTATTCTCAGCTTTATAAAAATAACTACAACTGTGTTAAAGGTCAACTTTTCTAATAAAAATATGTGAAAATGTTACAAGTTCATTATTTGCAATATAAATTATCTTCCTTAAATATCTCTGTTAAGGATTTCAAAATGGGTCATTTTTCCTAACACAAACTATACAAAAAAAGTAATTATGCTCATTTATACACTTAGACTGTGATTTGAAAGTCATTTTATTTTTCTTAAGAATATTACATTTTTTTAACTTCAAGTTAATTGTTAAATAATGTGGAATAATAAAAATTTATATATGATTATAGTGGTCACATATAAAACTTGAGAAATGTGTGAAATGGAAGAGAAAATTTTTTCATAGAAGATTTGAAATAAATTTCAACTTTGAAGGTATTATCAAGCTATACTGCTGGGACTGAAGACATAAATATTTTAATGTTTAGAATGACAATAGGATAAAAGTAGTCTCAAACTTCAGAAACAATCAGGAAATTGAAAGAATTAGATGCTAATTTTTGCTCATAAAAATGACTAGGATGGCTGCTTTTTTAGATTAATCTTTTAAAAAGACCTATGCTACATAAAAAACTTTAGAAAATGTATGAGATAATAAATAATTGATTCTTCAGTCCAGCTTGTCAAATGCAATGTAAAAATGAATACCTATAAAAATAAGCTAAATACCATGCAAAAATTATGAAACTGAAATAAAATTTTAACAGAAATTAGCAATCTACAACACTGCTGGCAAAGAGTAAGAAGCAATAAATCAGTATATATTACACTTATTAAGGTTTAGATAATGTCTTATGGTACATAGCTGGTGATTAAAATGATGAAACAATAAACAGATAATCTTTAATTGGGAAAAAATTATAGAGGGCTGTATATAAGAGCTTTGGCACATTTGTGTTGATGACGATACAAGATTTTGTTGCATATATTTATTTCCAATTCTAATTTGTAATTGTTTTATATGAACGTGATATTTTTAGGTATACAAAATAGAAATCTTCCAGTTGTTTTTTTTTTTGCCACTGAAATTTATCATTAGATACATTTAATTCAGTAATAACTTATATAACCTAGATATATATCTGAACATTTTTAGGAAAATACGACATTGGATTGTTAACAGGTTCATTACCAAGATCTTGCACATTATCCGGAAGACTGTAGACATTCATATTGTATTTTTTAGTAAATGACTAGAAATAGTATATTTAGTAATTTTCCTTATGCATAAGACACAATTTCTGATTTTCAGATAATCAAATTATATATTTTACTTATTAACAGTTTAGTTGTCTAAAAGAAGGTGTGTCTAAAGAATGTGTAAAAAAATTAGTTTTGTCAAGGAGATACCTCCATTATAGAGGGTCAGGCTTGGACATTATCTTATTGGAATATTTAAGGACAGGGATAATTGTTAAGTGTTTAAAAATAGAGACATCCAGACACCAGATTTTTGAAACACACAGACACTAACATTTTACTATTAACTAAGTTTTTTTTGGAAAACTTTGTTCTGATTTATGCTTATCATGCTAATTTTGCCATTTTTGGCAAGACAGATTTTTACCACTCTAACGAAGAAATCTTACTGCTAGAAACAGTGTTTTAAGTAGCTTACATGTTTAAATTCCTTGTTTTCTTTGGTTCCAGATAGTGCTTCAAGCTCAGTACTTTACTCTTATAAGCTACAAAAATATCCCTTTATTAAATCCTTCTTGTGTTTAAGTTAGGAAAACATAGTTTCTGTTTTGTGTAACTAATAACCTGTACTCACATAGAAACTGGTAACAGTAAAGAATTATAGATTTTTAAAAGTATGCTAACAAACATTACCTGGTCTTTTAGGAACTGAATGTGATGAAAGTACTAAGGGAAAACACAGAAAATTTCAGGAATGAGACGTGGGCAACTCAAGCCATTCCAGGTCAAAATAGCTAATTAAATAATTGGCTCTTGCAATCTTAAATGAAATCCAATTGAAAGCAAGGCTTTCAAGGACTCATCCAGCCTTGCCATAAATGTTATGCAAGGTAAGCATTGTGAATTGCAGGGTTCACATCAAAATTTGATAGGCACTCTGAAAAAAGAGAACCACAAGACTGAATCTGTAAATTCTCTAGTTCAAAGAAGAGACTGAGAAGCTGGACTTCCTGTGAACATGCTAAAAGCTTTTCTTGTGAGCTGCAGGGCTGTGGTAGCCAAAAGCAAATGGAAGGTCTGATCCTTCAGAATGCCAATTTATAATCTCAGTAGACTGTAGAGTTTCAATAAGTGCCAGATAAGGAATTTCTTAAGAAAGTTTCAGAGCTTGAGAATTCAAAAGTTTTATATGAGAGAATTGTAAGGACATTGACTATTCCAAATCACAATCCCCTCTGAGTCCCACTTGTCTGCTAAAGCTGATTTATTCTCTTGCTAAAAGATGTTCTTATTTTCTAAAATGAGAAAAATACTGTCCAGAAAGAAAAAAAGTAAATTATCCTCATGGCACATGTTTCCTATTTTTTGACTTTTTTTTCCTAGACATATAATTAAAGCCATATTTCAGCATGCACTGTGTTCATTTACAAAGTCAAACCTAAAATATATTACATATAATTAAATACTTTTAAAATTAATATCAGCCAAAATTTGGATAATATATGGTACAAATCGATTCTTAGAAAAACACCAAATTCACAAAAATATAGTTTTAGTTTCAGCTATGAAAATAAATATATGGTACACTGATATTTATTGAATTGAATGTAATAGTTTATACAACTGATACTGTTTCTGTAATTTCCCCAGATGGGCACTAAAGTGATGCAAATGAAGTGATTTTTAATTTATACATATTCCTGGAATAATGTAGAGATAAGTATGAAATCTCATCTCCTAACTCCTCAAATAAATTATCTCAAATTATCCTAGAAGATATATGCTTCATCAAGGCTTGAGAAAAATATTGACTATGAGTGAACCTACATCTTTGAAAAGCGTTTAATGTATGTTTTTTGAAGATGAGGGTTGCTTGAATGAGATGTAGTACGTGAAATGGTCTCTACTTTTTTTTGGTAAGGGTAAGATCTCATAAAGCATACACTCAAGTATTAGAGTTAGCAATACTGAGGCAAAGTAGGAAACATTAACACAATAGGCAGCAAATCTAACATCACTACCAGAATAGTCTAACATCAAAATATGTGTTGAATCAACTAATTTATGTATCAGAAGATGTTCAGGACCTGAACAGATGAGCAGCTGACAAATGTTTATCTTAATTTCCACCACAAGTGAAAACTTATAGTTCCAAGGAATACAGCACTATTATAAAGTCACTCACTTTTAAGAGCTCTGTCATAAATCTCCCCATGCTGAACAACTTGAGTGAAGGAGAGGTGTTGAAATAACCCCAGAGTTACATTCAGTGAACATTTTCTCCCTGACAATTCTCCCTGACAGTGGCCAGTGGCTATTAAATTGGTAATCATAGTAGATAAGTAAACATTCAATACTTTGAATTATTGGACATTAAAAACTGATAGAAAGTAATTCTTGACAACCCATAATACAATTTTGGTTCACTATTCAGAAACGAAGCTTATGGATAGTCACTAATTTTAACCAATATACACCTTTCAATAGACTCAATATGGTCTAGAGCTAAACAAATATCTATGGTGGCTCCCAGATCCACAGGGTTAAAACTACGATGGCAAATTTAGCAAGCCAGGATTATTAAAACTTCTTTCCCACCAAAAGAAAGCAAGCCCATGATTCTGAGGGCTGCAAAGACTGGTACTACCATTACAGTTTTGAAAAATGCTGCAGTGTCATAATGAGTTCTAACACCTCCCTAAATAGATTTTACAATTTGACTATAGGCGTATCTTGGTAATAGAAGATAAATTATTATAAAAATTTGAAATAATGGCAACTCTTAATTCCATGTGCTGTTCCAGATCTTTACTGAAATTTTTCAGTACATACAAACTCCTTATTTAGAATGCAGTTATATTGTGTCAAAGGTTTATTTTCTCTGTGATAGCAATTCTCAAAGAATGGTCCCTCAGAAGATGGCCCCTCAGAAGCTTCCTGAGGGTCTGTGAGGATACAACTATAGTTATATAATATTAATAGATTATTTGTCTTTTTCATCTTGATGACACTTGCACTAAAGGTGTTTAAAAAAGAGTGGGTGAGGCCAGGCACGGTGACTCATGCCTGTAATTCCAGGACTTTGGGAGGCCAAGGTGAGCAGATCACCCGAGGTCAGGAATTCAAGACCAGCCTGGCCAACATAATGAAACTCCCTCTGCTTCAACTAAAAATACAAAATTAGTCGGGCATAGTGGTGGGCGCCTGTAATGCCAGCTACTTAGGAGGCTGAGCCTGGAAAATCACTTGAACCCAGGAGGCAGAGGTGGCAGTGAGCCAAGATCGTGCCATTACACTCACTCCAGCCTGGGCAACAAGATAGAAACTCCATTTCTAAATAAATAAATAGTGGGTGACTGGGTGAAACTGTTGGTGCATTAGCATGCTCTTAAGTGGGGAATACTAGCATGGTATTTGAAGCTGGATATTAATGATTCAGTGCTTTCTGGGTTCTAAAAAATATAATGTTTAACCCTGGGCAATTTTTTTTTCCCCCAAACAAGTTGTCCCTGAAGTAAACAGATAGAAATAGAATTCTCAAACTCTGCAGAAGGAATATAATGTGGCACACATAATTAATATAACAGTTTACCTTAATATTGAATTGCAGAATTTTGCCACATGCCCACTGTCTTCAGAAACCTTTAGAGAAACAGAGCTGGCTGGAAGAAATTGAAAATCCACTAACAGCTGAGGCAGCTTTTGCACCTCTTCTGACTTGGAGAGCTATTTTTGGTGACTTTCCAAAATTTCTGAAACATCAGGTAATGCAAGGGAGCATAGGGATTAATATTGAATTAATCATTCATTTCTAACATAATATTTTTTAATTTAAGTTAGTAATTGAAGTTTATTATTTAGAAAACATTTACATTGAGGTAGATTTCTTTTGCCTTCTTAAGTTAAAAATTGGATACTAACTGCCATTGAATGTTGAATCCTTTTCCATCCTGAGTTAGAAAACAGGCCACATTTGAGTCATTTTTACAGACTTTCCAGCTAAGCAATGATAGTGTTGGCACTAATGAAACTCTTATTGATATTCATTAGCATTTGAGGTTTTTGTTACTATTGTATCAGAATACTTATCATTGTTAGATAATAAGATGAATTAATTTATCATTGTTAACTATTTTGAGCATTTAGGAAAATAAAAAGATTTCTTACTTCTCCATTCTAGGCTTTATAATGTAATATAATAACTACTTTGTAGAATTCTTAGTATAAACGTGTTTGGAAATCATTGTATCATGGGTTTTATGATTTATTAATCACAGGTGATTCATCACTTACTCTACTAAAAATGAGAATTATTTTCCCATAAACAAGTTTGATAAACATTAAACTTAACCTATTTTATACAAAATGTATATTTTCTGAAAAAAGGGCTTTTCTATTTTTTTATTATAGTTACATTAATATTTGATCTTATATTTATTCATTTTTTCCCTTCTTGCTTTAGGATTATTTCACTCTCCTTTTGCTAGATTCTTGAAGTACGATCTTAGATTAATGATTTGAGACTTCACATTTTCCAGTATATGCATAGAGTGCTAAAAATTATTTCTTCAAGAATTTATCTGGTGTGTCTCCCAAATTTGAATAGGTTGTATTTTTATTTACATCAGTCTAAGTTTTTTCCTCGTGATATATTTGTCCAGTTTGGCTTTATAATAATAATGTTCTCATAGAATGACATAAAAATAAGGATTCACAAAAATTTGGTGTGAGCACATGTGTTGTAGAGTTTTTAATCATTTTTTCTCCATTTATACTACCATTGCATTATAAAAGAAGCATATCTTTTTCTTATTTGGCAGAACAACTGTGCCCATCAATATTTTATCTGTCTCCCTACATTTTCAACCATCTATTTATCTAACTTGTGCTATGAATATAGCCAATGCAATGTAAACAGTAGTGAAGTGCTTAGGCATTAAAAGGTCCTATACAATCCCCTGGCTCTATGATGTTCTGTTGTGGTGCCCAAGAAGATTTTGTTTTCCAGTTGGTAAGGTCCCAGATGGTAGTACCTCAGTTAGCTTGGGTTTCTGATGGAGTTTGTGGAGCAATTTCTCTGGCATCCCATGTTGTACATATGCATTTATTTATTTTTTCCTTTCTTGTGTGTTTTGCATTTTTTCTGTCTTCTCTAGTAGAATATATGCTCTGTAAAAGTATAAGCCTTTTCTTTCTTGTTTTATTTTTTCTCAGCCAAACATTAATCATCTAGTAATGAAGGTTTGTAGAAGTTTGTAGTAAGTGAAAAATTAGATATTCGATTTGAATTTAAGCATCTTAAATGTTTTTAAAACATTAAAAATTAGATTATATGCCAAATTTTGTCATATGAATACTGCTAAAACTCCTCCTTATTTAAGCAAGATAACATACTAACTTGTGGCTTTGAAATAAAATATGTTTTCCATCGTATCCTATCTTTCAAATTCTTTTTAATTCTTCATGACAGTGTTGTGATTTATGATTTTAAAAATTAGTATATTAATATTCACTTACAAAAATTATATAAAAATTATATAACTTACCCATGCATCCAACTCCTTTAAGTGTCCGGCAAGAGTCAGGCACATCCAGTTGGGGCATTATTGCAGTTTGTATATAATATTAAGTAAACAAGTTACGTATCAAATCTATAATGATGCATACTACATGTAATAAAAATAAATCTATTTAATTAATATGTTTATACTATAATCTTAACAATATATCCCAGAAAAATAAATAAGGATTCATAAAAATTTTGTGTAAGGCGATTTAGGAGGTTTTCTGCACATATCATCACTTTACTTCATTGTCTGATACTCTTATACCACATTATTTAAATTTTCCATTTGATATCAGATATATAAGCACAAGCTCTATTTCAAAGCATGGCTACTGGCTTTCTTCTAGATAACAATGATTTGTTCATGAAATAGACACTTAGTCTAAAGTGGACCAAGCATTGCCTTTCCTTATATTTATATATTCTGAAACTGCGATATGTTCACCTGTTTTTTTTTTTCAAGTTGGATTGGCATGAAATTGAATTAGTTTGTGTCTCTCACCTACCCAGTGCACAGTCTGCAGAGAAAAGGTGTGCATGTTGGCAGAGAATCAAATTATAAGGCCAAGGTACAACATAAAGAGTCAGCTCCTCTTTTTGTGACCTGACGAATACTTTACTGATTAATCATCTATTTTTGCATTGGATTTTTGTCTGTTCTAATTAGAATTTCTGAAAAAAAGCAGTTTAATAGTAGTGAATTATGAAAGAGAAAATGTAAGAAAAACATTCCAAATGTCTAAGACTAAGAGATTGAATTAGCGTATTTTTTTATATAAAACTAAGTTATCAGGTCTATGGAAATGTCATATTTAATGTTATAAATAAGTATTTATAAAGCATTGTTAAAATTCCATGCACACAAACACATATTTATAACTAGATTTAAGTACACTTATAATCAGTTTTATGATTGGCTTATAGCTGGACTGCACCAATGATAGCTAACATTCAGTATCATTTAAACTTATGGCCATATAATTATTCTCTATTTTTCCCAGAGTTAAAAATGTAAACGATCTATTTATCTCTTGGCCTTTGCTGAAATACTGTAACATCAATGCCAAAGAATGAAGTACACAACCTCAATACTGTGTCTTAGTCTTCCTTATAACTCCTCGCAATAGAGATTGGGGGCATAAAAGAATGAAGGGATCACTTTTGCTATCCCTAGATTATTAAACCTGTCTTAATTGACTCATCAATTCATTCAAATAAATATGTATTCAACACTGCATAACCGTCAGATGATCTTTTAGGCTACAGTAGCAAAATAAGACAGAAAATGCGCGTGTGAATATCCCTTAGGAGGTAGATAGGAAACACACACACAGACATATACACATATACACACAAACACACACATTCACACGTATAAAAATAAATTGGCTCTATGATCTTTTATAAAGAATGAAAATATAATAGAGAATTATGAATGCAAATACCACTGTTTTTGATAGGATAATTAGCAATATTATTTCTGAGGGGTCGTCATAAGCATAGTGACCTGAACAAAATGAAAGAGACTGGCAGATGGGCATATGGAGGGTTAGGGGAGCATTCAAGGCAATGTCAAGGGCAAGTGAAAATGCCCTGAGGCAAGATTAAACTTGGAGTGCTTAAAGAACAAGAGGACAAAGACTGTGGCTGTATCCCAGTGAAAAAAAATGAATGGCAGACACAGATGCTCATGCCTGTAATTATAACACTTTGGATTACAGGCTGAGTCAGGAGGACCAGTTGAGCTCAAAACTTCAAAACTAGCTTGGGCAACATGGAAAACCTCATCTCTACCAAAAATACAAAAATTAGCTGGGCTTGGTGGTGTGCACCTGTGGCTCCAGCTGCTTAGGAGGATCAAGTGAAAGGATCACTTGAATGTGGGAAGCAGAAGTTATTGTAGGCAAGATCACACCACTACACTCCATTTTGGGTGACACAGAGAGACTCCGTCTCAAAAAAAAAATTAAATAAATAAATATATAAATATTAATAAATAAATATAAGAATAATGAATAGCAATAGATCAGAGAATTTCCAAGGGGCTGGATCTTATAAATCCTTTTTAAGCCATGCTAGGAACTACATTCATTCATATATATTTTTTGTTTTTAGATAATAATGTATAGTTATTTTGTTTTAGAAAAGAAAGGTAAAGGTGTACATTTTACAACTTAGTAAGAGGGAAGACTTTAGGGACAATTTGACTGCTGAGTACATTATATTTACCTGAAAAAATATACAATCCTCAACCAATTAAATTATCATGCATAAAGCAACTCTTGAACTATAATTATCCTATTTCCAGTGAGCAAGTACAAAACAATTAGTATAACTTATTTATCCAGGATTACTCATCAAAGTTTTCTTTATATTTTAATTTCTATCAGTATTATTTGTTATAAATTATTGGCCTCTTAGTACCTTCAAAAGATCTACTGAAATTTATTTACCAGAATAAATTTACTTCATCAAATTTATTATACAATAAACAATCAAAAAGGCATAAATTCATTATTATAAATTTTAAATTGTTGTTTTCTTTTTAATGTTTCTCTCCAATCCTGGTGCCTATGCATATGTATACACAGATTTTATTAATTATAATAATAAAATAAATCCAATTTTTATTTTTTCACTTAATGTTTATTAGTATCCCTCACTTTCATGATCATACTGATTATATATAATCTAAACTGAAATCTACAACTTCATTATAGAACAACTGTCTATTAATCAACTCAATAATGCAACTTACATTTCTACAATCAACACAGGACATCTTATAGTAATTTATACTCTATGTTTATTATTAAAATAATTATTAAAATAAACCATGATTAAATTTATTATTATGAAACAATCTTTTATTTTGTTAGTCTTGCTTCACAATACTTCATTATAGACTTTACCTTAGAACTAGCTGACTTTTTCTAAGATTTTCACTCTGACCATATACTAAATTTGATGTAAACAAAAAAATACATTTTCTTACCAGTTTAAATTTTAAAATTCAAATGTGCCATTATATAAAACTTCGTTGGTTGAAAATTTTTAATCTCTACAGGCAGTAGCAATACATATTCAAACTGCTTCAAATGCTGTGCTATATTTTTACATTTGCTAGCTCTGTTATGATTACAGAATAAATATACTTTCATTTCAGTTTGTTATTTTAAAGCTATGTCTTGTGGGTAAGAAAGAAAGTAATAATTTCTTGTCACAAGAAAGCTATAATTACGTGCATTTATATATAACCTTTGTAGATACTACTCATTAGTATCTAGCAGCACCCGTATGGTTTACATTTTGATACACAACTTTTGTATAATGCCTGTAATGACTATGGTAATCTTTGACTTCAGACTGCTTTTTTTTCTTTAAAAGTACTTCATCGATGTTAGAGTGCAAATATCTAATAACAAGGCACTGGGTGACATCTGTAATGTTTACTACTATTATAAAAATTCAATCATGTGAATACCACTTTTGGAAAACATCTGCTTTTATTATAAATTTAAAAGATGCAAGTGAAAGAACTAATACATAAGAGCAAATGCTAAACAGGAAGATTATAGAACAGGGCTGATTCAAGGGAAATCAAGTTGACAAAATAATCAGGGGGTAGAAGGATAAGTTAGGGGAGACCTAGCTACCCTGCTATGTCTTAAAGTAACACAAAGCTAAATTCTCATTAAGTGGTTTTACTCTCTTGACAAAAGAAGCAAGTAGAACACATCATCAAGAGGAAATCAGTATTTCTTTCTAAGTAGTAGTTCCTTTCCTTTCATCACTTGTCATCACCTTTATATAGATCGTGTATTATTAACAATAACATTGTAGAGCTTTTAAAAGACTGAAAGAAATTTCACTGCCCTGACATGTTTCTCAATAGATCATAGGCACAAGCGTATGCTGGATTCAGGCATTCACAAACATTTCATCCCTTTACAAATGTTTTTTAGATTTTTTCTCATTTTCCAAGTGCTTTTTTTTTTGTGACAGAGTCTCACTCTGTCTCCAGGTGCCAGGCTGGAGTGCAGTGGCACAATCTCGGCTCACTGCAACCTCCGCCTCCCGGGTTCAAGCAATTCTCCTGCCTCAGCCTCCCGAGTAGCTGGGACTACAGGCGCACACCACCACGTGCAGCAAATTTTTATATTTTTAGTAGAGACGGGGTTTCACCATGTTGGCCAGGATGGTCTCGATCTCTTGACCTCGTGATCTGCCCGCCTAGGCCTCCCAAAGTGTCCAAGCGCTTTTAATGGACTAATAATAAATAGAAAATGTTGAAACTTATTGAAACTGATCAAAATTTATTTCTTGCCAATGAATGGATATTTTGTTGTATGTTAATGGCTGTGGACAAATCTTTTTTATCTTTTAGAAGGGTAAAGTAGATGATGTGTTGATTTATTCTAAACTTAAAATCTGTCATCTGATTTATTTCTAGTTACTCCAATTCCATTTGCATTTTTAACAAAAGTAATGAAGGAAAATAGAGCATTTTCATATTTTATTTTATATTACTACTGAATAAAATAACACACATTTATATTAAATATAAAGCTATATCTGTATATAAACATGTATGCCCACTTGGTGTTCGATACTATAACCAGTGATTGCATTCATCATTCATAGTGAAATTCCTATTTTCCAATAAACAGAGACTGATTTTGTCTTGCATCAGCCCAGTTGAGTATTATTTTATTATTTTATGTGATTTAAAGTGAATTTACTTAAATATGACTGTGATCCACAGTTCCACTAGGGTGTACTATAAAGATCTGGTTGAAGTGGCCAACCTTAACAGATACGTCTTGCCAGAGAAGAGTCTTAGAGAAGAATGGATTTTCCATCTTTTTGGAACAAATAAATGTCTTACCAAAAGCAGATCTTACTTTTATTTTCTAATGGTAAACTAGAAACCACTAGCCTAATATATAGCACCCAATTTTTAAGTTTCTCCTGTATACATCTACCTTAAAGGAGTATGTAGATCTGTTTTCATTAATCCTGCTTCCTTCTAATTTGTTTGCTCTTTTTTGTTTGTTCCAAAGTTGTTATAACACAATTAATGTAAAAAATACATCACTAACATTTATCCAGTAAGGTTAGGTACTTTCTAATAAAATTCTCTGTTTAGTTTTCAAGAAAGATTTAAGTTTAAAAAAGTAAAATTAGTTATTCCTACTTAAAATTATATGAGGGATTTCAATGCTCATTAAGTATAAGCCCTTAAGAACTGTAAAACTCTAAATAGTTGAAAATGCATTTTGCTATGATTAATAATTTAAGTCAATGATAATTCAACAGATTTGCAGAGTAAGTAATATTGAGTACAATTTCCTTTTCTTAACATTCAACTTTAAATATGAAATCTCTGTTCCAAGTTACTTACTGAAGCTAATTGTGAATAAACTACCTGCTGATCTACAGATAATACTTCTCAAACAGTGTTATATTGCCAGTATTTCCCATTAGGCAACAGGTACAAGGTTAAAACAAAGCAAAATGAAACAAAAAAATAAAAAACAGGTAAAATATCTTGAAAAGGCCTATGACTATGATTATTGGCACAAGAAACTTACTCATATCAAAAGACTTAAAAATCCCAAACTCAAAACAAAACAAAAAATATCACCACCAGCAACAAAATTTCTTACCTGACCACCACTTCTACTGAAAGTAAATAAAGTAAAATGACAGCACTAAAAAAACTATATGACTATTTGAGCATTAGAATTAATCTTACCCTGACTTTTTTTATGATAGAGAATAGGACACAAAAGCTCTGTTGATCCCAAGAACATTTTCCCCTATGCCCATTTTGAATGTTACTGCATAGGATAACTGGGAGATAATGTCCCAGTAAAAGAAAAGTTTCAAAGAAAAAGTCTCTACATAAAGTGGTATCTGACCACAGTAAGAAACATTCTGTACTGTTAGATGTTTAAGCGACATCACATCAATCCTAAAGAACCGCTTTCAGACCATAGAGAAAAGAAACTTTCTCAGCTGTTGTATGAGGTCAGCATAATCCTAATTATTAAGACATTATAATGAAATCAAATTATAGATCAAGATTTCTCATGAACAAAGGCACACATCCTTAGCTAAAGAACTGGCAAATAAAATCCATCGATTGTTTTTTTAAAGTTAAAGCATTATAGCCATTTAGGGTTTCCCTGAATATTGAAAAGTTAATTAACTGAGATTCTGTTTAAAAAAAAACGATGATTTAGAGTTGTGCCACAGACCTATTGTCCCCTTACATTAACATATTTTGCTAATATATATGATAAATGGAAAAGCGCAAGTCATGTAAGGAAAATGAATTGATAGGTTTGTTTATCTCTATTACATTTAGTTTAAGCTTTAGTTAACATAATTTTGCCACCTATGATTGCTGTAGAGTTTTCTTATCCACAAACAGAAGTGGTTATAGCCATAGTTTTGACTTGATATTGTATTTGACTTTGATAAGCTAAGCAATTTTTATCAGTGCTGTTTAGGATAATTAGATGGTTCCCTAAACAAACATCTAGTTGTACATGCATCATTCCTAGATTTATTTACATATTTTCCTTCATACCAGCTTTCTTCCATATTGAAAATCTTGAAATATTTAGATTTTCTACGGTAGTAATAAGTAAATATAAATAAAATAAAAATAAAGGCGAATATCTAGATTTCTGGATTTCAGGATTCAATTCATTGTTATTTAGAGTTAGTGCAGTTGAGGCAAGGGATCATAATGTTTTTTCTCAGCTAAGACTTTGGTGTTAACATAGTATAGGTTTAACAAGCATAATACCACAGTATATCTGTTAAATTTGCAAACATAAAAATACTAAAGTTAAATCCAACAGCTATTATTCAATTACCTATATTTTCTATGGTTGAATAATTAATTTTACAAATGTGTTCTTTTTTGTGTGTTTGAGACCAGAATATTTTTCAACTTTTAGTTACTTTCAGTAATAATACACAAATATAGCCATATTTGATATTGATTAAAATTTTAGTTTTAGTTTGTTGTTTATTTATTGGAAGGGAGACTACATTTAAAAACATATAATATTATAAACTTTATAAATACAAACATAATATAAACATAATTTTATTACTTAGGAAGAAAATGGCAAATATAAAATATTTTATAGTTTATTTCTTCAAAATATTCTAGATAATATGCAGCATTAATGTTTGGTTCTAAAAGTTAAGCAGTTCATGTGTGGTTCATCAGGAATATTTTACCATTTTTATTTACTGTTTTGATATTTTAACTGAGATGTTTTCTTATTTTTTAGCCCTCTGTCACTACTCCAGAATAGTGAAATAAATGCCACCCGGGAATCAAGAACAGTTTTGAGTGCCTCACATGAATAACAACATAATTCTAGTTGTCAAAAGTGCTTTGATTAATGTACTGAACAAAATCAGTTAGGCTCACACTCTGGAGTTTTAGATGCTTTTAAGCTGGTGCACAGGATGTCATAACTCTTATTATGATTCTAAGGCTTGAGGTGGAAGCTTTATGTATCTCTTGGTAATTCTGTGCAGAACCAAGTGACAAAACGGATGTAACTAACATTCTTGCCTAACTCTCCATCTTACATTGAAAAGAAAATTAATAAACATAAAGACGTTAGTATCATCCATGTCTTCAAGATAACGACTCACAGAAGTCTGCATAAGTATAAAGGGTGTCTATGAATAATTATCATATGAAGAAAATTATCCATAAAAAGGATGTTAATCAAAAACTATTAAAATTATTTTAAATTAGGAAACCATTATCTTGAAAATAATATGACAATTTAAAAGAATATTAATTGCGTCCTGATTTTAGTGCTGGACAACACAATAAAATTCTTGTCTTTTGTTTATGGCATCACTTCATTTTAACATACAAAAGTGGTGCAAGAGACAAGTGGATAACAAAGTCTTAAAATTATTTTGGGAAATTATCTTAACAGTATTCAACTTCTTTCAAGTCTTGATTGGTAACAAAGGAGAAAACTAGAATACCTGCATGCAGTGATAATTATTTTAATACACCATCTTAAAGGAAAGTTGTTATTCATATTTTCTAAAACTGATAAACAGCCAATTATAAAATAGTTTATAGTTATTATTTGCTGACTTTCTAAATAATTTTTCTACATAGAACCCAATGAGAATGTTCATGGATGTAAAATATTTTCTTTTGTAAATTTTCTTGAAAAATTAGATAAAATATTTTTCACTTGCTTTTTCCTTTGTAATTGTAGGCACATTAAGAGAATTTGTAAACATAGGAATGCATAGTTAAGTCTTCAATCAAGGAATTTCTAATGTAACAATAATAGTAGTATATCTAGAAATGATGTAGCACCATTACATTTTTGTTATTGATATCATCATATCAACAATATGCTTATGAGTTAATATTTTTATTATTTTATTTTATTGAGATGGAGTCTCACTCTTTTCATCCAGGCTGGAGTGCAGTGGAGTGATCTTGGCTCACTGTAACCACTGTGTCCCTGGTTCAAGCTGTTCTCCTGCCTCAGCCTCCCAAGTAGCTGGGATTACAGGTGCGCCATTGCACCAGGCTAATTTTTGTATTTTTAGTAGAGATAGGGGTTTCGCCACATTGGCCAGGCTAGTCTCAAACTCTTGACCTTAAGTGACCCCCTACCTCAGCCTCCCAAGGTGCTTGGATTACAGGCATGAGCCACCATGCCCGGCCAATAGTTATTTTTAATAAGTAAAATAATGATTCATTTTTAACACAAAATGTAGATAAAAGACAATTTTAAATTGTAGATTTAGAGTGAACTTAAATGTTCAGAAAAGGCTACAGGATAAAATGAAGCCAAGTTGGATTTCATCAGGGGATAAAATTTCTCCTTTTGGAGACAACATAAGCAAAGATAAGTTGAGACTACTCACTTGATAGGAACAACATTCATTCTGGTGAGTACTGTGTGATAGGAGGAAATGGTGTTGCAAAAATCAAATTTGGAGCATAAGAGCCAGCATAAAGACATTGGACCTTACTCTTTAAAAAGCCTTTAGAAAAACTCAAAAAAAAAAAGCACAAAAAAACAAAAAAACAAGATATACTGCAGTAATTGACATAGACTCCTTATTTTTATTGGAAGTAATGTGCAGGCCAGGCATGGTGGCTTATTCCTATAATCTCAGCACTTTGGGAGGCCAAGACAGGCAGATGGTTTGGGTTGGGTGTTGCCATGGAGAATTCATGTCTCTACTAAAAATACAAAAATTAGCTGGGTGTGGTGACACATGCCTGTAATCCCAGCTACTTGGGAGGCTGAGACAGGAGAATCGCTTGAACCCAGGAGGCAGAGGTTGCAGTGAGCCGAGATCATACCACTGCACTCCAGCCTGGGAGACAGAGCAAAACTCTGTCTAAAAAAAAAAAGGAAAAAAAAAGTAATGTCCAGAAATAGCAGAAAAATTAAATAAAACATTTTTGCTAACTAGATTGAGTGAAAGAAAAATGCAAAACTTCTAAATAGAAATGCCAATAATTCAGGATATATGTAAAGCTACACGTATACACACATAAACCCCTTCTTTGAGAAAGAGACATAAAGATAACCAAAGAAGAAAGAGAATCAGAAAATTAAATACATAGGCAAATTTATGCTTCCAAAACAGCATATGACAGCAGTCAGAAATGTATTTCTACATAAGCATATTTAAAACATTCAATAAAATGGTGTATGATTCATTACACAGTAAAGAGTACTAAACATGTTATCAACAAGCAAACAAAATGTAGAAAATGTAGAACCCATCTTTCTTAGGAAGGCTTTCCAAGTATTCAAAGAGAATTCAGTGTTGCCAGCATCATGCTGGATCTAATATAATCTAATCCATGGCTAGTAATACCTGGCTAGCTTTATTTATTCACGGCTCAAGGGCTATTTAGTCAGCAGGTGATGCATCCTGCCAGAACTCGGTCCTTCTCTTCAAGGCAGCAAGTTCCTTCTGGCCCCAGTTAGGTTTACAAATGTCATCCATGAGCTAGGGCTGGAAGGAGAGTCTACCTAGTACCATGAGCCAGGGCTGGAAGGGACTCTACCTAAGGCCTTATTTCTACCGTGGCTGAGCAGGTATCCAAGTTGCAAGATAAAGTGCTTTTTACTCTCACCTTTCCTCTCCTCAAGAGAAAGAGAAAGGAAGTAATCTTTCCCAGAGATGTGACCTGTACTGTCTAGGGTTCAGAGAGGGGTGATGCAGGTACTCCTTCCATCGCTCCATCTGGTGTCCAGCTATGTTGTGTGTACTCCAAGTCCACTGGCTCTAAGCACAGCACAGCACCAGGACTTATCCAGGAATTGCAGTACTTTTGGCTTAGACTGACTTTCAAATTTTAGAACCCCAGTGCACTTTAGCTCATGGTCGTGGGGCTAGAACTCATGTTTCAATCATCAAAATGGATAGTTCCTCTGGAGTTAGGGCTGGTATAAATGTCCCCCTCCATGGGCGCTGGATACATTCTGCCCATGTTGCATTCAGCTGTGACAAGCACCACTGAATTCCAATGCAAAGTTCAACAACCATTGTAATCACCCTCCCTCAAGCACACAGATTCTCTCTCTGTACCAAGCAACCACTGCTGGGGCATGGGAAGGGGTGGTGAAGGCAATTCTAGCTTGTCTTTCTACCCGCTTCAGTGTCTCTTTCCTTGATGTAATGTTATATCCAGGTACTGTGAGTGCTTACCTCATTGTTTTTGTTGTGGAGGTGCTTTCTTATGTGGATAGTTATTCATTTTGGTGTTCTTGCAAGGAAATGATTACTGGAGGATTCTATTTGTCCATCTTGTTCTGCTTTCTCTCATATGTTTTGTAAATACACAATCACCTCAAGACCATTCTGTCCTGATGGGAAATAACAATAGACATCTGGTAAGTCACCATAAATTATAATTTAAATAAATAGCAAAGCACAGAGGTTACATTTGTCAAATTGTGAGACTAAGATACCCAAATTGTTTAGCTCCTCTAAAATCAGCTTGTCTTTATATTCAACGTATTTTAAGAAAATTTCTGAAACTTAGATACATAGAGAAGTAAAAATATAAATACATAAAAAACAATTTCCTTGAAATATAATGGCCTTGAAAAAGGGTTCTACATTTTCTTTATCCAGACTTAGTAATGCTTCGATTATAATTTCAGTCAGCTTCAAGTGAAGCATCAGGGAATTACAGATGTGAGGGGCTGAAATGAGGCAATGTCTTATTATGGGGACTGGCTTTGTCCAGGCCTCAGAAAATACAGAAAGCTGGTTCATGTTATCCTCAATAATACTTATTCATTAATTTAGCAACTGGATATGATTGTATTGCTTTGTTGCATTTCAAATAGGTACACACATACACACATACACAGAGATAATAAAAATAAATGAAATAAATTAATTGTGTTTAGTGAAGCATTATGAATAAAATAAAATATAATTAAACAGTGAATGGTAAGGTGGAGTTTGGATACATTAAATTCTAAGTTCATGGAAGATCTTTTTATCAAAGGGATAAGTAAAAAGAGAATAGAAAGTAAAGAAAGTGGTGTTTACATGACACATATCTGGGCTTTATTTCCTAGCATACCTTGTAATTAATGATGTTATCTACCTAAATATTGGCCAATGGAAAGTGAGCAGTAGTGATGTACGTAATTATCAGGCTGAGTACTTCAAAAACTTCTGGGAAAATTAGTCTTTTATATTCTTTTTTTCTGTCTTCTAGCTGAACAGAACAGTTTTGATTACCTATAGGCCACTGGAATCATAGAAGGGAACAAACATGTTCTCTGAATGTGTAGATCTCTTCATCTAACAGAATCACACCACAACTAAAGCAAGAAACAAATTTTTTGTTACTCTCAGTGACTGATATTTTGGAGTTATTTTATATCCTATTTTGCCATGTCAGTACAGATATTCGTATGTGAACATAGGCAAATTACTTTATTGTGTGCCTCAGTTTTCCTATTTGAAAAGTGGGTGAAAGATAGTATATGTCCACAGGATTGTTACGAGGGTTAAATGAGTTAATGCCTGTAAAACATATAGGTTAGTGCCTAATAGTAAATACATATTATATAACTTTTACCATTTTTGTTGTTATATTGGAGAAGAGAATTTCTGGATGAGAATGCACCAAAGACAGAAAGTTTAAGCCTCTGTGAAACTTACTGTGGAATGATGGGCATAAGGAAAATACAGCAAATGAGAGGAGATGAGTTCAATGGTTAAGACTGAGGCCAGGTCTAGGGGAGTCTTCATGATTTAATGCAAATGTATTATTTAGATTCAGATATGAAAATATATAGTTTAAAATCACCCATTCTAGTTTGGGTGGAGAATGGACTTTTTGGAGGCAAGATTGCAAGCAATAAACTTGATTATAAGATCATTGCAACAAGGGAGACAAAGACAAGAGTGCCTTACCAAAAACTTAACACACATTTTATTTTTCAAATGTCTTGGCTAACACAAAGTTTATTTGTGATATGTATTATATATTCTATTCTAACAATAAAGTAAGAGATAAATGTTATTACAAATAATGAGAAAAATATATTTATTTAAATTTATGACAAAGTGAATCATTATAAATATCCTCATCCTTGTCCTCTTTATGTTAGGCTGAGGAGGAGGAGGAAGAAGAAGAGTTTGTACTGCTTTCTCAGAGATGGCAGAGAAGGAAGAGACGGAGGACCTGGAAGAGAAGGCAAGAATGCTAAGTGTAATAACCTCACAGAAATACACTGCAATTTTCCCTGAAATTTTTGTCTTTATTTTTTCAGAAATATTGCTATATGATACCAATCCTCCTTCTATTGTTTGCTTTAGCTTTAGTGCCCATAAGATAGAAGGATCCATGTTATAAAATAAGTCAAAAGCATTCTTGAATAATCAAAGCTCTTCTGTCAGATTGTCTAATGCTCATTTGTTTTCCAGCACTGTCTCTTCCATGTATTCTACCTCATCATCTGGCATTGTTCAGAAATTCTTGTGTGGCGACTGTCAGCTCTTGAACTTCTTCGAAATCCATATTTGAAACATTTCATGACCTCCCACCTTTTCTTAACATAGCCACAATTTTATTCACTATTTCCTTGATTGGTTCTATTGTAAGTCCTGTGAAGTCATGCACAATATCTGTACACAATTTTCTGCAGCAGGAATTTATTGTTTGGAGCTTGGTGGATGTAATAGATGTTTCTAAGACAGTGATAGAGTCTTTAATGGTGTAATCCTCTCAAACTTTCGTGATGTCTTTTCTTTCAGTGTTCTTTTTATAGCATTGACAATCCTTTCCTTAGAGTCACATGTGTAATGAGTTTTTTGTTTGTTTGTTTGTTTGTTTTTGAGATGGAGTTTTGCTCCTGTTGCCCAGGCTGGAGTGCAATGGCACAATCTCAGTTCACCACAACCTCTGCCTCCCGGATTCTAGCAATTCTCCTGCCTTGGCCTCTGGAGTAGCTGGGATTACAGGCATGCACACCATGCCCAGCTAAGTTTGTATTTTTAGTAGAGACAGGGTTTTTCCACGTTGGTCAGGCTTGTCTCAAACTGCCAACCTCAGGTGATCCTAGGCCTCCCAAAGTGCTGGGATTACAAGAGGAGCCACCAGGCCTGGCCCACATGTGTAATGAGTTTTAAAGGTCTTTATGAGCACCTGATCTAGAGATCAAATTACAGACATTGTGTATGGAAGCAAGTGGACCACTTTGACACTTCTTGCGTTGAACTCATGGCATTCTGAGTTACCAGGAGCATTATTCAATATCAAAAGAAATTTAAAGGGTGGTTTATTACTAGCAAGAAGCTTCCTGACTTCAGGGACAAAGCATCAACAGAATCAATCCATGATAAGGGCTTTCATTGTCCAGGCCTTCTTGTTGTACAATGAGAAGCCTGGCAGCTAGATCTTTACCTTTCAAGGCTTGAAGGCTGACAGCTTTGTTAATAAGAGTGGCCTTGATTATAAATCCTGCTGCATTTGTACAAAACAGTAAAGTTAGCCTATACCTTTTTGCCTTAAATCCTGGTGCTTACTTTCCATACAAGTAAATGTTCTTTGTGGTATTATTTTTCCAGAATAGATGACTTTCTTCTGCATTTACACACTTGTACAGGCAGATAACCTTTGTCTTCAATGATTTTCTGGTTGGTTTTTGCTGCCTCTTGTTCAGCAGAAGCTACTTATCCTGTTAACTTGACTTTTGTGAAAACCAAACTTCTTCCTAAAATCATCCAACTGTCTTTTGATGGTGTTAAATTCTCCAGCTTTAGATCTTTGACCTTCTTTTTTGCTTTAAATTCTCATAAAATGACTTTGTTTCTTTTTAAATCATATTATAGTCTACAGATATGCCTTCCTTATAACAATTCCTTACCTGCATAAAAGCTGAATTTTCAATACCAGAGAAAAATGTATTGCACAAAAAGTACAAGGTATTGTGCTTATAGTTGCTGCAATGAAGGCTTCACAAAAGTTCTTATTTAGTTATTTATTTACTTATGTATTTATTGCAATGGTCCTTACACTGGATCCATTTATCTTGAAATGTTGAACAGCTATAGATGCAGATCTCAATCTATGGTGCATATCAAGCAACTCAACTTTCTCTTGCAATGTCATGACTTTTCTCTGCTTCTTCAGAGCACTTAGACCATCACTAGTGACACTTTCTATGGTCCTAATGATTTTAGACAAAGTTCATGATATTGCACTAAACACAAAGATAAATTCATGAGACTCATGAGAGATTAATTTTTACTACAGTACACAACTTACTGGAGAGGCAAACTTTATGTTAAAGTGATTAGTGTCACACAAATTTAAACAAAAATAACATTTATTGCCAATTATTACAGTAGTATGGTATGTATTTCACTTAATTTTATGCAATTATGATTTCATAATGCATTTTTAAATTTGTTAACATTTCTCTCCACTTCAAATGGCAATACATGCAATCTGTGTTTGTGTGTAAGTATTGGTGAATTTTAACTTTTTATAATAGATTCATATAAATGATAAAACAGATTCATATGACTTATATCTGTGTATATTTTGTACATTTGTGACATACTTTCTCATTTTTTCAGATTTCTAGGCTACAGAGTTTGTCAGTGAGATTTTTCAAACTGTTGCAAATACCCAAAAATTTTCCAATAAATTTATTTTTAAAAATTGTGTATCAGTGTACCTACACAATTCAAACTCACCCTGTTCGAAGTTGCAATTGTAGTTGCCACTACTCTAGGTGTCATTTTTCCATTCTTTCCCCATTTAAGGAGAAAGGGTTGGTTGGTAAAGAATATTAGTCGCATAAAAACATCAACATTTCACAATATGAAATTGTTGCCAGTGGAAAAACAACAATGAACCTGATAGGCACACTTAGATTATATGGTTTCTTTAGTGAAAATTGACAATCATATTTGTGGTAAAACTTAGCTAGATGATCAATCCTGCTTCATTCTTTTTCATATAATTTTGATTCCAGTTATTTTATTTTGAAATTGTTTGATGATTTAGTGACATTTGAAATTGTTAACCACTGCTACAATGATAGCACAAAAGTAAAAACAATTTGAAATGTATTATTTATCTCATTTATTCTCTCATTCTGTATCACAATTAGCAGTTTAGACTGATGTCAATTGTGAGAAGACAATAAAATATTGAGAAGTGGATAAGCATGCAAGTACACAGGGGCAAAATAAAAGAAAATATACTCATGATTCCACAGTGTTTACTGTGCTGGAACTTAATGTAAAGTAAAAGATTAACTGGAGACAGAGCTAAACAGGTTGACAAGCAACAGTTCTAATAGAACATCTACAATTTTTCTATAAATCTGTACACATAAAGGCGTACATTGCACAAAAAGTTTAGGTTTGATTTTAGTAGAATATATCACTTACTAAATATTTAGATTTGAGTAGATATATGGATTATGCACTACAAATAATTAATGTTAAAAATGTACAAAAAGTAAAAACTTCTTCCAAAACGAGAGATATCTCTAATTAAAGTTTTAGTTTTTTGAATAAATATTATATCAGAACCGTTCTGTTACCCCATTCCATCCATTAGCTACATTCCATAAATATGAAACTTTACTTGTTAATTACTCAACAACTGCCTATTCCATGCCTGTTACATGGCAGTCTTTTGATATTGAAGATACTATACTAAAGAAGACAGGTATCTTTTTTTTAAAAAAAAAAAAAGAAAGAAAAGAAGAGAAGAGAGAGAAAGAAGGAAAAAAGAGAATAAAAGAAAGGGAAAAAGAAGAAAAAGAGGGAGAGAGAACGGGAATCTTGCTCTATTGCCCAGGCTAGAATGCAGTCTAAAAATGGGTATTGAAAAGCTCTTTTACACTAATAATTGTGTTATACAATGGAGACAGGAAGGAATAAGGGAGGAAAATAACAAACAGCCAACCAATATTTCATTTAAACCTATGAAATGCTATGCAATTGCTGGGGAGTGATTTACTCCCAACCATGTGGTCACTTTTAGAATAGATGTGATGTGTTACTGAAGAAAATGTATGTTTTGTGGGTTTGGAGTAGAGAGTTCTGTAAATGTTTATTAAGTTTACTTGTTCAAGGTCTAAGTTCAAGTCCCGGGTATCCTTGTTAACATTCTGTCTCATTGGTCTGTCCAATATTGACAATGTAGTGTTAAAGTCTCCCCACTATTATTATGTGGGAGTCCAAGTCTCTTTGTAAGTCACCAAGAAGTTGCCCTATGTATCTGGGTGCTCCTGTATTGGGTGTGCATAGACTTAGGATCCTTAACTCTTCCTATTGCATTGATCCCTCTACCATTATACAATGTCTTTCTTTTCTCTTTTGGTTTCTATTACTTTAAAGTCTATTTTATCAGAGAGGAGAATTGCAACTCCTGCTTTTTTTTTTTTTTTTTTTTTTTTTTTGCTCTCCATTTGGTTGGCAAATCTTCCTCCATCCCTTTGTTTTGAGTCTCTGTATATCCTTGCATGTGAGATGGGTCTGGATGCAGCTTACCAATGGGTTTTTTGGAATGGCTGATACTGGTTGTTCCTGTCTGTATATAGTGCTTCTTTCAGAAGCTCTTGTAAAGCAGGCCTGGTGGTAATGAAATCTCTGAGTACTTGCTTGTTCATAAAAAATTTTATTTTTCCTTCACTTATGAAACTTAGTTTGGCTGGATATGAAATTCTGGGTTGAAAGTTCTTTTCTTTAAGGATGTTGAATATTGGCCCCCCACTCTCTTCTGGCTTGTAGGGTTTCTGCTGAGAGATCTGCTGTGAGTCTCATAGGCTTCCCCTTGTGGGTAACCTGACCTTTCTCTCTGGCTGCCCTTAGTATTTTCTCCTTCATTTCAACCCTGGTGAATCTAATGATTATGTGCGTTGGGGTTGCTCCCTTTGAGGAATATCTTTGTGGTGTTCTCTGTATTACCTGGAATTGAGTATTGTCCTGCCTTGCTAGGTTGGGAAAGTTTTCCTGGATAATATCCTGAAGAATATTGGATTCATTCTCTTCGTCACATTCAGGTACACCTATCAAAAGTAGATTAGGTCTTTTCACATAGTCCCATATTTCTTGGAGACTTTGCTCATTCCTTTTTATCCTTTTTTCTCTAATCTTGTCTTCTCGTTTTATTTCGTTAAGTTGGTCTTCGACCTCTGAAATCCTTTCTTCTGCTTGATTAATTCGACTGTTAAAACTTGTGTATACTTCGCGAAATTCTTGTATTGTGTTTTTCAGTTCCATTAATTCACTTATATTCCTCTTTAAATTGTCCATTCTCGTTAACATTTCGTCAAACCTTTTTTCAAGGTTCTTAGTTTCCTTGCATTGGGCTAGAACATGTTCTTTTAGCTCACAGAAGTTTCTCATTATCCACCTTCTGAAGCCTGATTCTGTTGATTCCTCACATTCATTCTCAATCAGGCGTTGTTCAATTGGTAATGAGGAACTGTAATCCTCTGTAGGAGGAGAGGCATTCTAATTTCGGGTGTTTTCAGACTTTTGCGCTGGTTTCTTCCCCGTCTTTGTGGATTTATCCACCTGTTGTCTGTGTAATTGCTGACTTTCAGATTAGGTCTCTGAGTGAACATCCAGATTGTTGATGGTAAAATTTTTTCTGTTTCTTAGTTTTCCTTTGGTGGCGCCCCTCCCCCCACAGAGCTGGACCTTCCCAGGTTCAGCTGTACTTGTTGTGAAACTCAATCCTCAGCAGTTCCAATTGCTGTTTTTTGTTTTTTTTTTGTGGTGGGGGCGGGGACCAGCCTTCCCCTGCGGCGACCCACTACGCTGGCTAAAACAGCAGCCTTAAGATTCATGGCGCTTTTCTGCCCGAGAATCTCCCGATCTGGTTCCCCCACTTCAGTCCGCTTTTCAATCAGCTCAATGGGAGACTCTGCCTTCCTGGAGCTCCAAACGCCAACAAAAGGGCACTCAGTCCCGTATACTCTGGACTGAGAACCACCACTCCGGGGCACCTGCAAAACGGCCACACCGGGCAAAAGTGTTGCGACCTGTGGGGCTCCTCTGCCGGGAATCTCTTGGTCCGTGGGCAATAAAAATTCGTCTGAAAATGTGGCGTCTACTCACTCTCTGCGCTTTCAGTGGGAGCTACAATCCTGAGCTGCTGCTAATCGGCCATCTTGGATCTCTCCAGAAGACAGGTATTTTATACATATGTCGCTTACAGCCCAATGACAAAATATTAAAATATTGACAGTTTGTAATCTTAGTGGTACATAAGTTGGCATAAAATATTATGTGCCCATAAATGAAATGCATTGAATAAGCATATTAATATGTATTACATACTTATTTTTTAATTAATGTTCTGAATAAAAATCAGATTGTACAACGTATTAAGCATATTTCTTCAAGGGTATATAAAGTTAGAGTTATAATTTGTAAGAATCCCTCATAGAAAGTTGCTCAGAATGGTATCTAACAGGCAATGTACTGTACTTAAGGAAAGGTCTGTGGTAATTACTTTACCAATTCAGCTTATTCTGTAAAGATACAAAATAAAATAATATATAAAATACAGATGTCTTCACATAGTCCCAGCCCTTTTAAAAACCAACAGCATCAATCTAAAAACTAAACACTAAAAAAAAAAAAAAATTACAATTTTGTGACCTAATTGGAAGCTTTTAATGTTTATATTTAAAAATGAAAATAATAAGAGTAAAATTGTTCTGTATTTCAAGAGAAATGAATAGGTAACTATTAACCAGAAATATTTTTACCTTTGGGGCATATTTTACTTTCTGAAAATTAAGGCAATAAAAAGAAAGAATGACAAAGCATTAAGTTTACTCCATGGCACAGTCTAATTATTTAGGTAATAATAGTACCTGAAAAGAAACATATGATGGTCCAAATAAATCCAAATGGAGAGACTTTTATGGTTATTGATGAATCTTTTATTGATTATATTTTAAATACACTTTATAATACCTGCATGATATAATTATGTATAATCATATAAGGCATTTCAAAAAAATAAAAAGAAGACTTTATCATAGGTGCTTAGAAAAAAGAGATGGACAGTAGCTTCAATAGTCATTTATTTATCAATTTCAAATTCTTTGGTATTTTTGCAGGATAGATTCACCAGACTTTAGGAGGAAGATTACAGGCAATGCATGAGGTAAGAACCATTCTTTAACATGCTTTTCTAGCCTTGGTTCCTCCTGTACTATTTAGTTTTTGGCTTGTCTTTAATTCTGTTTGAAGTCTTGAAATATTTTCTTCACAAGGAAGATATTTATCGTATCATCTCCACCTTCCATGTGAATTACTGAATTTTCTATATTGTCTTCTCCCTCATTGGCTGTTAACTACCAGATAGAGATGTGAACTTTCTATTTTATTTTACATATGGCCAATTTGCCATTGCTAAGACCCTGTCTATCCATATATGAGTTACTTTTACGTTTCTGCTGGATTCACCATCTGCTCATCCATCCTTTTATTCATTCACTGTCATAGTTTGAGCTGTTATAGCTAAGTGCCGCAGAATGGATGATTAATAAACAACAACAACAAAAATATCTCACACAGTTCTAGAAGCTGGGAGTCTAAAATGCTAGGGTCAGTGTGATTGTGTCATGGCCTTTTTCCTGTTTGCAGACTGCCAACCATTTATTGTGTCCTCACATGTATTTTCTATTTTCTTGCAAAAAGTGAGCAAGCTGGATCTCCTGCCTCTTCTTGCAAAACTAACCCCGTTCTTGACTATTCCATCCTCATGAACTAAGTATCTTCTGAAGTCTCTACCTCCTAATACCACACATTGGGAGTTAAAATTTCAACATATGAACTTGTATGGGACACAACATTTATTCATAATATTCACCTAATAAATATTAACTTAATTCTTAAATGTTGTATGCAGTTCAATGGAGTCCATCTCAATTTCTCTTCTGTCTTAGATATATAATAATAGACAGAAGAAATATATATATAAGACAGAATATATAGACAGAAGAAAAATATATAAGACAGAAGAGAAAGATTTATATCTTTCTCTTCTCTACAGTCTTTTAAAATGTTTTAAGTGGGATGGTTCTTTTCCATTGGTCTATATATCTCTTTTGGTATCTGTATACAGCTGTTTTGGTCACTGTAGCCTTCTAGTATAGTTTGAAGTCAGGTAGTGTGATGACTCCAGCTTTGTACTTTTTGCTTAGGATTGTCTTGGTTCTTTTATTGTTCCATATGAAATTTAAAGTAGCTTTTTCTAATTTTGTGAACAAAGTAAGTGGTATCTTGATGGAAGTAGCATTGAATCTATTAATTATTTGGGTAGTATGGCCATTTTCACAATATTGATTTTTCCTATCCATGAACATGAAATGTTTTTCCATTTGTTTGTGTTCTCTCTTATTTTCTTGAGCAGTGGTTCATAGTTCTCCTTGACAAGGTCTTTCATGTCCGTTGTAAGTTGTATTCCTGGGTATTTTATTTTCTTTGTATCCATTGTGAATGAGAGTTCACTCATGATTTGGCTGTCTATTATTGGTGTATATGAATGCTTGTGATTTTTGTACGTTGATTTTATATTCTGAGACTTTGCTGAAGTTGATTATTAGCTTAAGCAGTTTTGGGGCTAAGACAATCGGGGTTTTCTAAATATACAATCATTTCATCTGCAAACAAAGATAATTTGACTTCTTCTCTTCCTATTTGAATGCGATTTATTTCTTTTTCCTGCCTGACTGTCCTGGCTATAATTTCCAATACTATGTTGAATAGCAGTTGTGAGAGAGGGCCTCCTTGTCTTGTGCCGGTTTTCAAGGGTTTTCAAAGAATGCTTCCAGCTTTTCCCATTCAGTATGATACTGACTGTGGGTTTGTAATAAATAGCTCTTATTATTTTGAGATACTCAATACCTAGTATATTGAGTATCTTTAGCAAGAAGGGGTTTTGAATTTTATCGAAGGCCTTTTCTGCATCTTTTGAGATAATCACGTGGTTTTTGTCATTGATTCTGTTTATGTAATGGATTACATTAATTAAGTTGTGTGTGTTGAATCAGCCTTGCATCCCAGGGAAGAAACTGGCTTGATAGTGGTGGATAAGATTTTTAATCTCCTGCTAGCTTCAGTTTGCCAGTATTTTATTGAGGATTTTTGCATTGATATCCATCAAGAACATTGGCCTGAAATTTTCTTTTTCTCTTTCTTTTTTCTCTTTCTTCTTCTTTCTTTCCCCTCCCTCCCTCCCTCCCTCCCTCCCTCCCTTCCTTCCTTCCTTCTTTCTTTATTCTTTTCTGTGTCTCTGCCAGGTTTTGGTATCAGGATGATTCTGGCCTAATAAAATGAGTTAGGGAGTAGTCCTTATACACCAGTGAAAGAGAAAAGAGGCCTCAGAAATAATACCACATATTTACAACCATCTGATCTTTGACAAACCTGACAAAAACTAGCAATGGGGGAAAAGATTCCCTATTTAATCAGTGGTATTGGGAAAACTGGCTAGCTATATGCAGAAAACTAAAACTGGACCTCTTCCTTACACCTTAAAAAAAAAAAATTAGCTCAAGCTGGATTAAAGATTTAAATGTAAGACCTAACACCACATAAACCTTAGAAGGAAACCTAGCCAATAACATTCAGGACATGGCATGGACAAAGACTTTATGAATAATGTCAATGTCAGCAAAAGCCAAAATTGACAAATGAGATTTAATTAAACTAAAGAGTTTCTGCACGGCCAAAGAAACTATGACCAGAGTGAACAGGCAACCTACAGACTGGGAGAAAAATCTTTGTAATATATCCATCTGAGAAAGGGCTAATATCCAGAATCTACCAGGAACTTTAAAAAATTACAAGAATTAAACAATCCCATCAAAAAGTGGGCAAGGGATATGAACAGACTTTTCTCAAAACAAGACCTTTATGAGGCCAACAAACATGAAAAAGAGCTCATCACTGGTCATTAGAGAAATGCAAATCAAAATCAGCATGAGATACCATCTCACCAATTAGAATGGTGATCGTTAAAAAGTAAGAAAACAACAGTTGCTGGAGAGGACGTGGAGAAACAGGAACACTTTTACACTTTAGTTGGGAGTGTAAATTAGTTCAACCATTGTGGAAGACAGTGTGGCAATTCCTCAAGGATCTACAACTAGAAATACAAGTTGACTCAGCAATTCCATTACTAGATATACATCCAAAGTGTGTGTGTGTGTGTGTGTGTGTGTGTGTGTGTGTGTGTGTATGTGTGTGTATAATTATAGTCATTCTACTCTAAAGATATAGGCACACGTTTGTTTATTGCAGCACTACTTACAATAGCAAAGACTTGGAACCAACCCAAATGCCCATCAATGATAGACTGGATGAAGAAAATGTAGACTATATACACTATGGAATACTGTGCAGCCATACAAAAGAATGAATTTGTGTCCTTTGTAGGGATATGGATGAAGCTGGAAAGCATCATTCTCAGCAAACTAACACAGAAACAGAAAACCAAACACCACATGTTCTCTTTCATAAGTGGGAGCTGAACATTGAGAACCCATGAACAGTGGAGGGGAACATCACTTACCATGGCATGTCAGGGGTTTGGCGGCAAGGAGAGGGAGAGCATTAGGACAAGAACCTATTTGTTGGAGGGCTTATAACCTAGATAACAAGTTGATGGGTGCAGCAAACCACCGTGGCCCATGTATCCCTATATAACAAACCTGCACATTCTGCACATGTATCCCATAACTGAAAGTATAATTTAAAAAAAAGTTTCATGTTTGAAGGTTTTTGTGATCAATAGTGCTTTTACTTTAATTTTCTGTTGTTACTTAATATTTTTCCACTCTAACCTGATTTATTTGCTATATGTTGAAAACTGCAGTATGTAAATACATGATAACATATTCCTGAAATATGATCGAGAGTATTAAAAATAGCATTTAAATAGAATCACAGGACAACTCAGACAGATATTGAAAAAGATTTACCTGTATTAGAAAGAGCATTTTTCTGGATGTTGATGCAATAATGGGGATAAGTGGCAGTTTATACAAGATGCTGATGCTGAATACAGATTAAAATAATACAAATATGTAATTTATACTCAAAACCCAGAATTTCTCATTGTTATATGCACTAGTAACATTGGTGTATCTTTGCTTACAACGAAGTTAATAAAAATTTATTAAAAATATAAAAGATAACCCTAAGAAATTAAAGAAATATGAAATAATAATGTATTTAGTAGGATAGAAATTAAGATAATTCTGGACCTAGACTAATATAAAGTAATAGACTGCTTCTTTAGGTTTCTGATTACATAGCTCATAAACAGAGGATTTGAATTTCTGTGAGTAAAACCCTGGCTCAGTTTGTTCTGGTTTTTTGCAGTTCACATTTTCAATTATAATACATTTTGACCAAAGGGAGTTATTTCAAGTGTTTGGAAGGGCAAAATGACTTGCATCCACACATTCCAGTATTGTTTGAGAAATACTTAATTTTGGGGATTTAAAAATTAAGAGTTCTGAGGTTAACTATGCAATATTATTCAATTTAAACATGCTAATACATTTGAAAACAATTAAATCACTTGCCCACAGCCACACAAGTGTGTTAAAAAAAAAGGCAGAAATAGATTTTACGATTTGGAATTTTTAATCTTTGCTGGCTTTTCTCTCTCCTCCCTCTGTCTCTCTTCCTCCTCCTTCTGCTTCTCCTACTCTTTCTCCTCTTTTCCTTCTCCTTTTCCCCTTTGTCATCTAGATTAAATTATTTCAACTTTCATTTATGACTAATATAGAGTCCCTGAAAAATTAGAATTGCTAAAGATATTTATTTCCCCAACTGCTAGATAGAGGTGAAATGTAATGTGGATGTGCAGGGAGTTGTTTGAAAGAAAGACCTGTTAGAGAACCTATATACCTTGCCGGGAAAACTCATAAGCTTGATGTTAGAAGCACCTCATCTTAGGAAATGGGGGCATCCTAATGAAATTGAGCTTTAGAATCAAATAAAATAGCCTAAAATAAAATAACTGCCATCTACTTGATCAAGTTGTTTCAACTGTGTGAGACTCAAAAAACCATTTTTTTTTAATATATATATTTTTTATTGCATTTTAGGTTTGGGTCAAAAAACCATTTTTAAAATGATTCACCTTCTATTTCTTGAACAGATTATTGAGAATAATGAATGCAAAGCATTTTGTACATTATTTGGTATATTAAAATCAAAATAACTCTAGCAATGTTACAAAAATTATTTTCTATTATTAAAACAACATTCACATTTACTTATCTTCATATGTACAGAATTAGCAGCTACTACTTTTATGTGCTTTTCTGAGTAATGAAACATTAATAAAACAATGGAATGGTGATTTAGCTGGCACTTATAGTAAAGGTTATGCTTATATCTGGTGCCTTTTAAGTTCACATAGGTAAATTTTATTGTTTCAAATACATAAAGCAACTCGTATTACGTGTAGTAGATGTGCAGGCATGCACATACATATATAACCATCTCATAGTTTATGCATAGATCATATTAATGACAAATTCAGCATTTAGAAATGTGCTCTTCCCTAAATATCAGCAAATTCTAATATAATAACAAACTAAAGGAGATTATTGGACTCATGAAATAAACTATCTGTAGGAAACATTGAAAGCTGAGACTGCTGCTGAAAAACTTAGACCAAAACTCTTTCAGTGGTCTACTTCTTCATAAATGTGTTGATAGTTTTCTCATTCTTGTCACATCCTGTTCATGAGATAGCTGTTATATCATGAGCTAAATTCTCTGTGTCAATACACACAGCATTTGAATTTCTGGGAGTAAACCCTGACTCAGTTTGTTCTGGGTTATTTGCAGTTGACATTTTTAGTAATAATACATTTTGAGCAAAGGGAGTGATTTCAAGTATTTGGCAGGGCAAAAGGATTTGTATCTACACATGTCATTTTTTCATGTTAGAAGGAGAGAAATAAAACGTTAGAAGAAGCAATACCAGCAGGTTTCTGTTTTTTTCTTATTGGTCCAAACTGTGTTATGCCCACATTTATCTACAGGGGAGCTTGGGAAATACAGCGCAGTATCGGAAAACAGAAGAAGTTTTAAAAGGACAATGAGTTAATGCACAGAATGAGCACAGCATCCGATTGATATTAAAATAAATTATAATTGGGTACATTAGTGTTGAAATGTATTATAACTAAAATAACATTAAAATAATAATTTATATTATAACTGGAAGCTTCTAATGTCTTACACTTGTTTTAGATTGTAAACACTCAGAAGTGAAAGACAAACACAATTAACTTGATGAATTTTATTTGAACTTACATTTATATTAAATTCTCTTTGAAGATGAAAAATTTAAACAGCTAATAGGCTGATTTTATTCCATTACATTTTAAAGAAGGTAGATATTCTTAACAGATAATAAAAGAGTTTTTCTCTTTATTATTATTATTTTTTTAATTTGTATGTGCTTAAAGAAAAAAATTAGACAAAGCAATGTACCAGAATTTGAGCAAAGAATGATTCATGAACCAGGCATCAATCAGAGCCAGAAGAGGGACAATGAACTCTGTTCAGCAGTGCAAACAGAGGCCTTTCATAAGCAAAATACAAAAGCAAAGTAGATAAATCACCTGATTGTCTATGCTAGGAATCTGTGTTATTTGGTCATGGTGTGATGAGGCATTTGCCTTAATGGGCGTGACATGATGAATTGGCTGCCTATGATTGGCTGAAGTTCACCTGCTTGTGACTGGCTGAAACTCAATTGTTTGTTATACTCCTAAGTTAGTTAGGTGTCAGTTTGTTTACATACTAAGTTACTTTTTACTTCGCTGTGTGGGGATTCAAGTACGAAGATAGCCTCAGGCCAAATTTAAGTTGATTTAACAATTTGTTCCTTTTGGTCAGCCTCTCAGTTCTGAGAGATTCACTAAATTTGGGCATTGATGCCACTCTTTGTTACTATCATAATGGGCTTGCTTGGTCTCAGTGTGGAATTCACAGGTCACGATGTTAAGTCAATATAATCTCTTTATAGTATCTTGTTCTAACCAGAGAGACCAGTGACAAACCGTGGATGGCTGTATGTAAACATCTTAGACATTTGAGAGAATATAGTACAATAGTGAGACTACCGTAATGACTGTTAGGTGGATAATATGGAGAGACAAAAATGTACTTTTTAGTAGGAGCCTCTTTAAACTAAATTAATTAAAATCATATAGATAAAAAAATGAGCCAGAAGTGAAATCCAGTTATAACCTAATAGTTTGTTTGCAATTTCTTGCAACTGAATTTCCAGCATATCAGACATATCAAAGGGCAGCAAGAAGTGTAAGCTATCACATACACCCATCGAGAGATAGTCCAAAGCAATCTTCTAATCGAAAACAACCTTAACAAATGAATTTAAAGAATTGTTCTGGATAGCTATAGCCTTTGCAGTAGAATCAGCCATACAGTTGCTAATGTTTGAGGAAGTTCTGTAATAATAACTTCATTTGCATTTATGCTGATCCAGAGAAACAACATTCTATCAAAAGATGTTCATTTAGAGAGCTTTATTTCTGCTGGCAACTTCCTCTTTATTCCACAGTGCATGTTAAGAGGTATTTATCAATCAACTGGTTTTTTAATCAATCAATTTATCAGCTCCAACTGCTTATTGAGTGACAGTGTTACCCTTAGAATCCATAATCCACATTTGCCCCTTATTTTTCACTTATGAAGACATAAAGTTGCCCATACAGGTGGTTAATTGTTAAATCTTCCAGAAATAAAAATATATCCTCTAGGTGCACAACACACAGTCCCCTGAAGGATGCCTTGTGCATTAGGGATCATCAGGAGGGTAGCACCAGTAATATATATATTATTATATATATATATATATATATATATAAGCACGAGTAACATATATATCATAGTTTATATATATATATTGTATTTATTTATTTATTTGTTTGTTTCTTTATTTTTTACCAAGTCTCCACTATTAAATCATGGTGTATTGAAGTCTATGAACAATTAAAGGATTAGAGTTATAAATTTGTCTACAAGCTAATGAATTATCTTTCTTTTGGTTTCTCATTCAATTTCTAGCATAATTCAACTGGAAAATCACTCACTACAGATTTTTCCTATTGTTAAATTTAAACAAGAAATCTGAATATGTTAACCTAAAAACCTAACTCTATAGAAAGTTCTAGATATTCAAGTTGAACACATATTAGGTTGGCGCAAAAGAAATTGCAGTTTCTGAAATTAAAAGTAATGGCAAAATTTGCCATTATTTTGTGCCAACCTATAGTTATTCTGCAAGTGAAGTTTGTTAAAAGATGAACTAGTCGATCTCTAAGATTATGTAGACATTTAGGTTTAACATGACATATCTAATATTTAATTAGGTTCATAAGCATGCTATTGGTTGTGAAATATTAATTATCTCATCATCTGGCCACAAATAGAAAATAGGAAAAAGGAAAAAGGCTTTATGGTGACAGAGGAAACCTGTGATATTGAAAACTCATTCTCTGTCTAGAATGCCATTTATTTCTGAGGCAAAAACAACTCTGGTCAAATTTATCTTGGTTGTTCAGCCCCAAAAGTTTGGAGGGTCCCTCTTGAGTTGAGAAATGTGGAACCAGTTCTCAAGGGCCTGAAGTTTTTATATGTGTAGAACTTCTTTTGGTTAGAACTTTTAGTCTGTTATGGTTTTGGTAAAATGGGAAATAGGAAAGTAACTAAATAAAAATGGCTTTACGTTGATGAATCGCCATACTGTCTTCCACAATGGTTGAACTAATTTACACACCCACCAACATTGTGAAAGTGTTCCTATTTCTCCACATCCTCTCCAGCATCTGTTGTCTCCTGATTTTTTACTGATCACTATTCTGACTTGCATAAGATGGTATCTCAATGTGATTTTGATTTGCATTTCTCTAATGAACAGTGATGATAAGCATTTCTTCATATGTTTGTTGGCCTCATAAATGTCTTGTTTTGAAAAGTGTCTGTTTATATCCTTCACCCACTTTTGAATGGGTTTGTTTTTTCTTGTAAATCTGTTTTAGTTCTTTGTAGATTCTGGATATTAGCCCTTTGTAAGATGAGTAGATTGCAAAAATTTTTTCCCATTCTGTTGGTTGCTGGTTCACTCTAATGATTGTTTCTTTTGCTTTACAGAAGCTCTCGAGTTTAATTAGATCCTATCTGTATATTTTGGCTTTCATTGCCAGTGCTTTTGGTGTTTTAGTCATGAAGTCCTTGCCTACGCCTATGTCCTGAATGGTTTTGTATTTCTTTCTTTCTTTCTTTTTTCCTGTATCAGACTGTTAACGTTACCTGGTGAAGCATCTTTGTGCAGTGTGGTACATGAAATCACTTATATATGTCAGTGGACTTGAACACTGCCACTTCCTGGCACATAATGGATGTTTAATAAATATTTGTGGAATTAATCTAGCAAACCAAGAATATTCTACTCCACAAAGTGGAGGCGTGATCAGAAGATTGGGGTGTGTTTATTTTTAATGTAAGGGATTTACAGATTAAATTTTCCATGCAAAAGTTGAAAAAAGTCAAGGATAGCATCTTCTATTTTAATTATCTATTGTGTTAGAGAGAATAAATGGTTTACCTCTAATGGCCATGGTTTTAAATTATTTTATGCAATTATAAAATATAACTTGAGATGAAAACACATGGAAAGAAATAGTAAAAATTTTATCAATTATGATCAATTGCATATATTAATGCCCTTATTACTAGAAATACAATATTTAAGACAAAATTAAAATATTCTTCTTCTCTCTTTTGTCTTCAGACTTCACCTGTTTATTCCTTGGTGGAGTTCACTAGATAAGTATTTTTGCTATAAAGTGGATTAGGAAATTATAAGTAAGACTTGAGTTTCTTTTTAATGAAAATATCCCCTGCAGTGAATAATATATACTTAAATTTATATCACTTTGTTGAAAATTACTCTGCAATTTTCAAAACATATATTTTGTATGAAGATGGAGAAACATAGCATATGTTGTAGAGTTTTCTGTTTTTTAGACAAACACAAAAACACAATATACTACTTCATAAATAAATGTTTACCATCACTTCCCTCATCATTTGATTTTAGATATTGAATTATTGATCAACATCTGCTCCTTAGAACCAGATTGTGTATTTAGTGAGGTTTCTGTTCATATGTTGTTTTCTCTGTGGGAAATAAATTGTTTCTCTGTAGGAAGCATTTGATGTTTACTAATAAGTCGTTTCCTCAGTAGGCTTGGACTTTCAAGTGTTGAAATTTAAATTGTTCTTTCTCTTATTACATTGAGCCCATCTCAATGTTATACAAGTTCTTGGATCTTGGGGGGACTTTTTCACACAGATTTATTGTGTATAATGTCAAGCAATACTTAAAGATACTTTGGAATTAATTTATTAGAAGTTACCATACAAAATGGTATTTCTTAATCAGAAAGTAGCATTTTTGGCCATATTTTTCTTTTTTTATAATTGATTAACTATATATAATATGTATTTCCAAAGCCCTTTTGCTTAAATCTAGCAGATACTAATCTTGTTGTTTTCAATATTTGAAAACAATGTTACATCTCAGGTATTTCATTATAGCAATGTGAGAACTGACTAAAAAAAAAATGAAAACAATGTTACAAAATTATAATGGTTATTAGATAGAATTTAACCATTTAATAAAAATATACAAATTTGTTGTTTTGGAGTTTAAATAAAGCATTATTTTTATACTATTTTTCCTTCCTTCCTTCCTTCCTTCCTTCCTTCTTTCCTTCCTTCTTTCCTTCCTTCCTTCCTTCCTTCCTCACTCCCTTCCCTCCCTCTTTCTCTCCTTCCTTCCTTTCTTCCTGTCTTGTTTTTTGTGCATGTGATTTTCTCTAATGGTGTGTTATAATTCCTTCCTTCATATTTTTTGTGTATCTGTTGTAGCTTTTTAATTTATATTTACTGTGAGGCTTTAAAATGATGATGTATTGTAACTGATTATTTTGTAAAGTTATGACATTACTCTGATTTCAGAAACACACATAGAAACTATCAAACAAGCAAAGAGAAAAGTAATCAAAATTTTATATTTTAACTACACCCTCCCTATTTATTGCCTCTCTGTTGTTTCTATTTATAACTTATTACACTGCCTATATCTTAAAAAGTTACTATTTCTCATTTTTTTTTCTTAAGACAGAATCTCATTCTGCTGCCCAGGCTGGAGTGCAGTGGTACAATCTTAGCTCACTGCAACCTTCGCCTCCCAGGCTTACGCAATCCTCCCACCTCAGCCTCCTGAGTAGCTAGGACTACAGGTGCAAGAAATCATTCTCAGCTAATGATTTGTATTTTTAGTAGAGACAGGGTTTTAGCATGTTGCCTAGGCTGGTCCTGAACTCCTGGGCTCAAATGATCCACTCACCTGGGCCTCCCATAGTCACGGGAGGTTTACAGGTGTGAACCATCACACCTGGCCATGTTCTCTTTTAGACTCCCTATTCAGATATGAATAGTTCACACACCACAATTGCAATTTCATAACGTCCAGTTTGTTGTTTGTATATTTACTGTTACCAGTGAGCTGCACCTTCAGGTGATTTTTTTTTTTTTTTTTTTTTATTGCTCCTTGATATCCTTTTCCTTCAGACTGAAAAACTCTCTATAGCATTTCTTGTAGGACATGGTCTGGTGTTTAGATTTCTTAGATTTTGTTTCTCTGGGAAAGTATTTTTCCTTCATGTTTCGAGGGTATTTTTGCCTGATACACTATTTTAAGATAGATTTTTTTTTTTCCTTCAGCACATTAAATATGTTATGGGCATGTACCATCTCGCCCAGCTAATTTTTGTATTTTTAGTAGAGACAGGGTTTTACCATGTTGGCCAGGATGGTCTCAATCTCTTGACCTCATGATCCACCCATCTCAGTGTCACAAAGTGCTGGGATTACAAGCATGAGCCACCACACCTGGCTTATTGTATGTTATTTGTTATTATATGTTATTTGTTTCTGTTATTTTTCCACTTAAGTAATCTTTTCTTTTTATTTTATCTTAGGGAGTTTATTAAATCTCTTGAGGTATTCTTTTATAATTTTTTTATTGCCATAGGTCACTGGGGAACAGGTGGTATTTGGTAACATGAGTAAGTAAATAACTAATAAAGAGTAGTTACTTGTGAAATTTTGGTGCACCTATCACCTGAGCAGTATACACTGCACCCAATTTTTAGTATTTTATCCCTTGTCCCATTCCCCCCCTTTCCTTTTGAGCCCCCAAAGTCCATTATGTCATTCTTATGTCTTTGCATCCTCATAGCTTAGCTCCCACTTATGACTGAGAACATAAAATGTTTGATTTTCCATTCCTGAGTTATTTTACTTAAGATAATAGTCTCAAATCTCATTCAGGTCACTGTGACTGCCATTAATTTATTCCTTTTTATGACTATTATTCCATTATATATATATACACACACACACACACACACACACACACAAGATGTGTTCCGTCATACATCATACATACATATATAGCAAAAATTGTATATATATATATATATATATATATATAAAATAATTTCTTTATCCATTCCTTGATTTATAGGCATTTGAGTTGGTTCCATATTTTGCAATTGCAAATTGTGCTGCTATAACATGTGTGTGAAAATATTTTTTTGTATTTGACTTTTTTTTATTTTAGGTAGATACCTAGCAGTGAGATTGCTGAATCAAATGGTAGTTATACTTTTAGTACTTTAAAAAAATATCCACACTATTTTTATAGCAGTTGTACTAGTTTATATTCCCACCAGCAGTGTAGAAGTCGTTCCTGTTCACCACGTCTATTTATTTTGTTTTTTGTTGCTTGTGCTTGAGATCTTAGTCATACATTATTCACCCAGATGAATGTTCATAAGAGTTTTTCCTAGGTTTTATTCTAGTCTTTTTGAAAATAAGATCATACAATTAAATTTTTATTCCATCTTGAGTTAACTTTTGTATGTGCTGAGACATAGTTATTCAGTTTCATTCTTCTGCATATGACAATTCAATTTTCTCAGAATCTTTTATTTTTTATGTGGTTGTCCTTTCCTCAGTGTATGTTCTTGGTGAATTTATCCAAGATCGACTGACTTTAAATGTGTGGCTTTATTTCTTGGGTTTCATATTCTATTCATTTTATATGTGCTTATTTTTATACTGGTACCATACCGTTTTGGTTACATAGCTTTGTAGTAAAATTTGATTTCAAGTAATCTGATACCTCCAGCTTTATTCATTTTGGTTGCAATACATTGACTATAAAGACTCTTTTAGGTTTTATAAAAATTTTAAAATGGTATTTTTTAATTTTCTAAAATATAATATTGGTATTTTGATAGAGATTATATTAAATTTGTAGATTTCTCTAGGCAGTGTGATTATTTTAATTATATTGATTATTCCAACTCATGAGCATGAGATATTGTTCCATTTGTTTTTGTTATCTACTATTTATCTTTTTTTAGTTTTTTGTAGTTTTTATTATAGATAGCTTTTATATTCTTGTTTAAATAAATTCCTAGGATTGTTTTTCAGCTATTATAAATGGGATTGTCTTCTTGATTTTATCAGCTAGATCACCATTGATTTATAGAAATTCTATTGATTTTTTATGTCAATTTTGTATCCTGAGATGTTATTGGTTATTGAATTCATTTATAGAATACAGGCATGTTTCATTTCTCAGTTTTGTTTTTCTAGGTATAACATCACATCTTCAGCAAACAGTTATAATTCAGTTTCCTCTTTTCCAATTTTTTTCTCTTGCCTGATTGCTCTATGAATTATACTACCATGTTAAATAGAAGTGGTAAAAGTTGACATATTTGTTTTGTTATTAAAGGGAATGTTTTCAGATTTTTCTCAATAAGTATGATGTTGAGGTGTCACTTTGTCATATTCGATTTTTATTATATTGAGTCACTTTTTTTCTCTGCCTAGAATACTGCATTTTATCAAATATATATATATATCCATTTTGATGATTTTATTGTGTTTATGTGATGTATCACAGGTATTGATTTACATATGTTGAACTATTCTTGCATACCATATGATTATGCTATATATCTTTTTTATGTGCCATTTGATTCAGTTTGATAATATATTGCTAATATGTTGAGAGTTTTTTTCTCTTTCTCCTTGAAAAATACTGATCTACTGTTTTTCCTTTTCTTTTCTTTTTTTTTTTGTCTGATTTTGATATCAAGATGACACTGCTCTTGTAGAATGAATTACTGATTATTCCCTATTTCTTGATTTTTTGGAATAGTTTCAGAAGGACTGGTAAAGTTCTTTGTATAATTGGTAGAATTTGGCTATGAATCCATTTTATCCTGAGCTTTTATTTATTCAAATACTTTTTTTATTACTGATTCAATCTGCACTCAATATGGGTCTTTTCAGATTTTCTGTCTTTTCTTGCTTTAAACTTGGGAAGTTGAATGTTTCTAGGAATTTATCTGTTTCTGCTGGATTCTCTAGTTCATGTGTCTATAATTGTTCATAGACTCTGATAAACTTCTGTATTTCTGTAGCATCAAATGTAATATCACCTTTTTTATTTCTAATTTCATTTATTTGGAGCATCTATCTTATTTTTTAGGTTAGTCTACCCAATCTATCTTTTTTGAAGAAGAACATTTTTTTTTCATTGAATCCATTAACTGGTGTTTTTTTGTGTTGTTTGTTTTTCTCAATTTCATCCAGTTATTTAAGGTCTCACCTCTGTTGTTTCTTTTCTTCTGCTTTTCTAGTTCTTTGAGATGTGACATTCGGCTGTTAATTTGTAATCTCTGGCTTTTGGATGTAGGTTTTTAAGGCTACAAATTTTCCTTTTAACACTGCTTTTGCTGTATTCCACATGTTTTGGTATGCTATTTTGTTGTTGTTGTTGTTGTTGCATTGTATTAAATATATGGATTTATTTCTTCATTCATCAGGCATTTCTCCCGGTGTTATCCCTCCCCATCCTCCCTGCCCCCTCACGGTCCCTCCCCTCCCCTCCCAAGCTCCCACCTACCCCAGTGAGTGTTGTTCCCTTCCCTGTGCTGATTGTCACCCACCTATGAGTGAAAACGTGGTGTTCGGCTTTCTTTCTTGTGTCAGTTTGCTGAGAATGATGGTTTCTAGATTCATCTGTGTCTCTACAAAGGACACGGACTCGTTTTTTATGGCTGCACAGTATTACATGGTGTATATGTGCCACAATTTCTTTGTCCAGTCTATCATTGATGGGCATTTGGGTTGGTTCCAGGTCTTTACTATTGTAAACAGTGCCACAATGAACATATATGTGCATGTATCTTTATTATAGAATGATTTATAATCCTTTACATATATACCCAATAATGGGATGGCTGGGTCAAATGGAATTTCTATTTCTAGATCCTTGAGGAATCGCCACACTGTCTTCCTTCCATAATGGTTGAACTAATTTACACTCTCACCAACAGTGTAAAAGTGTTCCTTTTTCTCCACATCCTCTCCAGCATCTGTTGTCTCCAGATTTTTTAATGATCACCATTCTAACTAGAGTGAGATGGTATGTCGATGTCGTTTTGACTTGCCTTTCACTAATGACCAATGATGATGAGCATTTTCTCGTATATTTGTTGGCCATATAAATGTCTTCTTTTGAAAAGTGTCTCTTCATCTCTTTCGCCCATTTTTGAATGGTTGGTTTGTTTTTTTCTTGTAAATCTGTTTTAGTTCTTTGCAGATTCTGGATATTAGCCCTTTGTCAGATGGGTAGATTGTAAAAAATTTTTCCCATTTTGTTGGTTGCCACTTCACTCTAATGATTTTTTTTTTTTTTTTTGCTGAGCAGAAGCTCTTAAGTTTAATTAGATACTATTTGTCTATTTTGGCTTTTGTTGCCATTGCTTTTGGTATTTTAGTCATGAAGTCCTTCCCTATGCCTATGTCCTGAACGGTGTTGCCTAGATTTTCGTCTAGGGTTTTTATGGTGTTAGTTCCTATATTTTAATCTTTAATCCATCTGGAGTTAATTTTAGTGTAAGGTGTAAGGAAGGGGGTACAGTTTCATCTTCCTGCATATAGGTAGCCAGTTTTTCCAACACCATTTCTCAAACAAGGAATCCTTTCCCCCATTGCTTGTTTTTGTCCTGTTTGTCAAAGATCCGATGGTTGCAGATGTGTGGTGGTGCTTCCAAGGCCTCTGTTCTGTTCCATTGGTCTATATCTCTGTTTTGGTACCAGTATCATGTTGTTTTGATTACTGTAACCTTGTCGTATAGTTTGAAGTCAGGTAGCATGATGCTTCCAGCTTGGTTTTTTTTTTTTTTTTTTTTTGCTTAGGATTGTCTTGGCTACACAGGCTCTCTTTTGATTCCATATGAAGTTTAAAGTGCTTTTTCCAGTTCTGTGAAGAAAGCCAATAGTAGCTTGATGGGGGAGAGCATTGAATCTATAAATTACTTTGGGCAGTATGGCCATTTTCACAATATTGATTCTTCCTAACTATGGGCATGGAATGTTTTTTCAATTGTTTGTGTCCTCTCTTATTTCCTTGAGCAGTGGTTTGTAGTTGTAATCCTAGGTATTTTATTCTCTTTGTAGCAATTCTAAATGAGAGTTTGTTCATGATTTGACCCTCTGTTTGTATGTTGTTGGTATATAGGAATGTTTATGATTTCTGTACATTGATTTTGTATCCTGAGACTTTGCTGAAGTTGCTAATCAGCTTAAGGAGATTTTGGGCTGAGACAGTGGGGTCTTCTAAATATACAATCATGTCGTCTGCAAATAGGGATAGTCTGACTTCTTCTTTTCCTATTTGAATGCCCTTTATATCTTTTTCATGCCTAATTGCTCCCGCTAGAACTTCTAATACTATATTGAATAGGAATGGTAAGACAGGGATCCTGGTGTAGTGCCAGTATTTAAAGGGAATGCTTCTAGTTGTTGCCTATTCAGTATGATATTGGCTGTGTGTTTGTCATAAATAGTCTTTATTATTTTGAGATAGGTTCCATCGATACTAGTTTATTGAGAGTTTTTAGCATAAAGTGCTGTTGAATTTGCTCAAAGGCCTTCTCTGCATCTATTGAGATAATCATGTGGTTTTTGTCTTTGGTTCTGTTTATGTGGTAGATTACATTTATAGATTTGCATATGTTGAACCAGCCTTGCATCCCTGGGATGACACCTGCTTGATCATGGTGGTTAAGCTTTTTGATGTGTTGTTGGATTCGGTTTGCCAGAATTTTATTGAAGAGTTTTGCATCAATGTTTATCATGAATATTGGCTTGTAGTTTTCTTTTTTAGTTGTGTCTCTGCCAAGTTTTGGTATCAGGATGATGTTGGTTTAGGAGAAAGAGTGAGAGAGGATTCCCTCTTTTTGTGTTGCTTGGAATAGTTTCAAAAGGAATGGTACCTGCTCCTCTTTGTACATCTGGTAGAAATTGGCTGTGAACCCGTCTGGACCTGGACTTTTCTTGGTTGGTAGGCTATTAATTGCAGCCTCAACTTTAGACCTTGTTATTGGTCTATTCAGGGTTTTACCTTCTTCCTGGTTTAGTCTTGGGAGGATGCTAGTATCCAGGAATTTGTCAATTTCTTCCAGGTGTACTGGTTTATTAGCATAGAGCACTTTGTAGTAATCTCTGATGGTAGTTTGTATTTTCGAGGGATTGGTGGTATTCTCCTCTTTATAGTCTTTTTTATTTCATCTATTCGATTATTCTCTCTTTTCTTTTTTATTAGTCTAGATGTCTGTCTATTTGTTGATCTTTTCAAAAAACCAGTCCCTGGACTTACTGATTTTTTGAAGGGTTTTTTTGTGTCTCTATCTCCTTCAGTTCTGCTCTGATTTTAGTTATTTCTTGTCTTCTGCTTGCTTTTGAGTTTTTTTTTTTATCTTGCTCCTCTAGCTCTTTCAATTTTGATGATAGGGTGTCAATTTTAGATCTTTCCTTGTTTCTCATGTGGGCATTTATTGCTCTAAATTTCCCTCTAGAAAGGGGTTTAAATGTGTCCCAGAGATTCTGATATGTTTTGTTTTCACTCTCGTTGGTTTCAAAGAACATTTTTATTTTTGCCTTCATTTCATTGTTTATCCATTCTTCATTCAGGACCAAGTTGTCCAGTCCATGTGATTGTGCGGGTTTGAATGCTTTTCTTAATCCTGAGTTCTAATTTGAATATGCTGTGGTCTGAGAGACTGTTTGTTATTTCTGTTTTTTTGCATTTGCTGGGGAGTGATTTATTTCCAATTATGTGGTCAATTGTAGAGTAAGTGTGATGTGGTGCTGAGAAGGATGTATATTCTGCTGATTTGGGCTGGAGTGTTCTGTACCTGTCTATTAGGTCCACTTGGTCCAGATCTTCTTTCAAGTCCTGGTTATCCTTGTTGACTTTCTGTCTTGTTAATCTGTCTAATAATGTTGGTGGAGTGTTAAAGTCTCCCACTATTATTATGTGGGTGTCTAAGTCTCTTTGTAGGTCCTTAAGAACTTGCTTTATGTATCTTGGTGCTCCTACATTGGGTGCATATATATTTAGGATAGTTAGCTCTTCTTGTTGCATGATCCTTTTACCATTATGTAATGCCCTTCTTTGTCTTTTTTTATCTTTGTTGGTTTAAAGTCTGTTTATCAGATACTAGGATTGCTACCCCTCCTTTTTTTTCTCTCTCCATTTGCTTGGTAAATCTTCTTCCATCCCTTTATTTTGAGTCTATGTGAGTTATTGTATGTGAGATGGGTCTCCTGAATACAGCATACCGATGTGTCTTCACTTTTTATCCAGTTTGCCGGTCTGTGTCTTTTCATTGGGGCATCTAGGCCTTTTACATTCAATGTTAATATTGTTATGTTTGAATTTGATCCTGCCATTTTGTTGCTGGCTGGTTGTTTTGCTTGTTAGTTGATGCAGTTTCTTCATTGCATTGTTGGTCTTTACCATTTGGTATGTTTTTGCAGTGTCTGGTACTGGTTGTTTCTTTCCATGTTTAGTTCTTCCTTCAGGAGCTCTTGTAAAGCAGGTCTGGTGGCACCAAATCTCTCAGCAATTGCTTGTCCATAAATAATTTTATTTCTCTTTTACTTATGAAGCTTAGTTTGGCTGGATATGAAATTCTGGTTTGAAAGTTCTTTCCTTTAAGGATGTTGAATATTGGCCCCCACTCTCTTCTGGCTTGCAGGGTTTCTGCCAAGAGATCCACTGTGAGTCTGATGGACTTTCTTTTGTGGGTGACTCGACCTTTCTCTCTGGCTGCCCTTAGGATTTTTTTCCTTCATTTCAACCCTGGTGAATCTGATGATTATGTGCCTTGGGGTTGGTCTTCCTGAGGAGTATCTTTGTGGTATTCTCTTTATTTCCTGGATTTTAATGTTGGCCTGCCTTGTTAGTTTGGGGAAGTTCTCCTAGATAATATCCTGAAGAGTGTTTTCCAGCTTGGATTCATTCTTCCCATCACATTCAGGTACACCAATCAAGCATATATTATGTCTTTTCACATAATCCCATATATCTTGGAGGCTTTGTTCATTACTTTTCACTGTTTTTTTCTCTTTTCTTGTCTTCTCATTTTATTTCATTGAGTTGGTCATCAATCTCTGATATTTTTTCTTCTGCTTGGTTGATTTTGCTATTGAAACTTGTGCATGCTTAGCAAAGTTCTTATGCTGTGTTTTTTAGCTCCATTAAGTCGTTTACGTTCTTCTCTAGGTTGGATACTCTAATTAGCATTTTGTCTATATCAAAGTCCTTAGTTTCTTTGCATTGGGTTAGAACATGGTCTTTTAACTCAAAGAAGTTTGTTATTACCCACCTTCTGTAGCCTGCTTTTGTCAATTTATCAAACTTATTCTCTATCTTGTTTTGTTCCCTTGGCGATGAGGAGTTGTGATGTCTGGGAGGGGAAGAGGCATTCTGGTCTTCAATGATTTGATGATTTCATCCTTTTTGTACTGATTTCTTCTCATTTTCTTGGATTTATCTCCCTTTGATCTTTGAAGTTGGTGATTTTGGGGGGAATCTCTGAGTGGATGTCCTTTCTGTTGAGGTTGGAGCTATATCTCCTGTATGAAGTTTTTTTTTTGTTTTTTGTTTTTGGCCTGTGGAGGCACTGTTGGGCTGCCTCGGATTCAGTCAGGCTGCTGGGTGGTCTTCCCTTGAAGTTTGTTTACACAGGTGAGATTAGCCTCACCTTCCCAATGGTGGGCATCTTTCCTTCCCTGAGCTCAATCTTCCCAGTCAGGGTCACACTGGTGTATTCGCTGCGAAACTCTCTAGCATGTGGGCTTCAGTTTGTTAAGTTTTGTGGGAATGGGACCTGCCAGGCCATACGGCATGTTTCCCTGCTCTCAACTCTGCCTCTATCTGTGGGACAGGTAGTTCTGTCCCACTGGCGTTAGTCCAAACTTCTGCCCAGGTTCATGCCAACTACTTGCAGTGCCACGTGGGCCAGAGCTGTTGTTCAGATTTGTGTTGACAACCCGTGGTGCCCCTCAGTCTGGCGGTGCTCTCATAGACCATGTATTGCAGGAGGGATGAGGGAAGTGCAGGATCCGAATTGGAGTGCAGAGGTGGTGAAGTCACCGACCCTCCAAGCCAGCTGCACTTTCTGGGTGGGGCACACCCTGGCCTGTCTCAGTTCGCCGTCCCTGGGCTACTTTTGCCCTTCTTCTGCTCACCTTCTCTGGGCTATTTTCACTGTCTTACCACTCCCACCAAAACAAACCTGGCAACTTGCTTGGAATGGTGGAGTCCTCTAGCCCTCTGTGTCTCACTTGCTGGGAGCTGCACTCCGAGTTGTCTCCCCCTTGGCCATCTTGGCATTTCTGAGACTGTTAGTTCTTAGCTAAAATGTCTTTAAGAAATTCCACTTAAGAAATTCTGGAGTCATCATTAATCAGAGGACATGGAGTATACCACTAAGGCTGAAAGTTAATGGAAAGTCACAAAAGTTCACCCTGAAAGAACAAAAGCCATGTCCTGAATATGTGAAAAGCATAGTTTGCCATAGGAAATTCCAAATAATCTATGTGCCTACAGTTATATTTGGACAGATTCCAGAAACAAGGCTCTGGCAGCCAGGAGATAAAATATATCTTACAATATAAGTTATTCCTTAAATTCACTCATCACAATTCTGCCTCAAACTGGAAATAATGAGAAAGAGAGACAAATAAACATTAATTTTAAAAAACAGACTATTTCTCATTATTTTACTTTTGGTGTCTGTACCAAATTGAGTTTCAATCTGGGTGGAGGAGAAGCTTTGAAAAACATCCAGAATCAATGTTTTACATTTAACTAGAACATTACTTTTTTTTAGTAACTAAAGCATTAAATTTTTAAATTAAAAATATAGAAAAATTAATTGAAATATAAAACACTTCTTATATTTGAACCCTGGAAGCCATCAGATCTGATGAGAGTTTTTCAAAGGTTAATTTAGAATGTGTCAATAAGCATCATGGAAGGCAACAACAGGGGAAAAAGCCATTTCCTATGTGTATCACAAATATAGACAATTTTAAATTAAACTGATTATTAATGAGAATGATTTGTACTAGGTATGATGGATGGCTTTCACTTATATGTGAACATGATGATCAGTTAAAATTATGTTAACCAACAGCACATTGAGTTGTTCAGTTGCATATATTTTTCAAGTAGAAAAACTCAATGAGGAAAATAAAACATAAAAGTAATATTTTTGGAATACCCTTAGAGTTTCAGTTACTTTGCACATGCTGTATCTTAGTTTATTATTTTTAATACTTAATATTGCACTTCTACATGCAGAAGTTTTGTTTTAAAAATAAACAATGAAAAATAACAATTACCCTTCCTGAAATAATGACTCATATACAATTAGGTGATTATCACATTATTCCTATCATTTCAAGGCAGGTTTCCGGATAAATGACTGACTTACCTATATAAATTTATGCTTTCATAGAATATATTTTCTTTCAATATTAGTAGAAAAAAGTTAACAGGAAGCTGGCATATTCATTAGGTAAAATAAGTGAAACAAACTGCATTAATACAAAATGGAAAAGTATTCTCTTACATGTATATTTGGAACATACAGGTTATGATAATATAAGGTGAATGATGTGAATTATCTCACAGAGGTTAAGTTTAAGTGATTATATTAAAGTCAGTTAGTATATAGAATATAACTATAACTTGTTCTAATGCTATTGTCAAGGTCATATACACACTCTATATAATCCAAAGAAGGAAAAATATTATTAATAATAAAAATAAAAATAAATTAATAGAAAGGGCATGAAATTAATCTAAAAATAAATAAAATTTATAAAATGAAGACGCAATTTAAATATTAGTTCAGGAAACAGGATGAGAGATTCAAACTGAAAAAATAATGACTGAGACCAAATCAGTCAGGGAAGTAATGTAACATTACAAAGTGTCCCTGACAGCAGCAGTGCTAAATACTTGCAGACTATATGGATGTTGACTGCTTTAGAAATTTGGCCAAAGTGATCATAAGAACCCGAGGCAAAATAATAATGGAAATGGCATCCAAGTTGCTCACAGTACGTAGATTTGACTGAACCTATAAATCACAGTCAATCTAAAAGGGTGAAGAGAAAAAAATGCATAAGAATAAAGTAAAGATGGGATGTGGTAAGCATAGAAATAAGTTGTGCTGCTGAAAATAATAGTTTGTTTTCAGAAAAATAAAGGTGCACAAGAATATTGAAGTAGAAAGGATCTACTATAATTAAGAGATCATTTGACATAAAATTATATATTTGTTAAGATACATCCAATTTTTGATAAACAGGTAACTGTAAAAATGAAATAGTAAAAACCTTATCTAGGTATACTTAATATACCTTTAAAACTATTGAAACAATTAATACCATGGAGTAGTTTAAAGAAACAATCAACTGAATTAAGACTTAAAACTAAACCTTTTTACAGTGGAAAAATAAGATAAATTCTAATGTTTCTTTCTATAAAAATATAGAGGAGGAACATGGTTCTAAGTTCACTTTTAGAATACACCTAACATTTGCTGTAATAAAGAGCACGATTCTAAACATTTAGCTACAAAACAATAAATATTATATACAATATAAACCAGCATATTAGTATTTAATATCTATGTATGTGTGTATGTGTGTGTGTGTGTGTGTGTGTGTGTGTGTGTGTGTGAATTATAGAAGCTTTTATCTTGTCTTTCAATGACGATGCAGTTAAAAGAGATTCTCTGTCATTGGCCTTTCTGGAACAGCTATGCCCAGAGAATGTAGAAATATCTATGGGGATAGTCAATCTGTATGCCTGTATGCTAACCCAAGCTCAGACACTAATTCACACTGACCTTGTACAGGTTACTTAACTCTTCTTAAGCTTTCTCATCTCAAGCAATAAAGACTTTATCTAGAGGTGGGTTTTGGATATTGATTAGCTAATGTTCTGAAAGTTCTGTGCAGATGGAAGAAACAGGACATAAAGGATAAATGTAAGTCTTAAAGATAAGGAGGCTTCAGTTAAGACTTTCAATGATCATATACATGTTCATTTCACTATTAAAAATAAGTAAATTGGGCTGGGCACAGTAGCTCACGCCTGTAATCCCAGCCCTTTTGGAAGGCCTAAATAGGTGGATCATCTGAGGTTGGGAGTTTGAAACCAGCCTGACCAACATGGAGAAACCTCATCTCCATTAATTCCATCAATGACACATTCAACTCATAGTATGATAAAAGTACTTAAATAGCTCTTTATTTCATGAAGAAATTAGATCAATATTTAATAATCTTCTAAAAACAAAATAGTAGGCATAGATGATCTCATCAGTGAATTCTACCAAATATGCCAGAGAAAAATGATACCATTCTCAGCAATCTATCAAAAAGAAAAAGCAATAGCAACAGTGACAACTTCCTAGCTCCCTCTGTAAACTCAGGATTGCTTTAATATAAAAATAAATTTTTAAAAAATTATTAAAAAACCAAACAGCAATGTCTCTTATGAATATGCATGCAAATGATCTCAATATGTTAGCAATGTAAACCCAACAATTTATTAAAATATATATCACCATTAAATGACATATATTTGAAAGATATTGTTTGGTACAATATTTGAAACCCAATCACTGTGTCCCACTTATTGACAGACTAAATAAGAAAATCTGTACCATTCTATCCATTAATGCAGAGAAAATATTTTTAAAAGACCTAATGACTACGCATAATAGAAAAATAGAAAACTAGGAATAGAGAAGACCTTACCCAACTTGTTAACAATGATGTGTCTCAAACTTAGAGCTCATACACTTCATAATGAAAGGCTGGATGTGTTCTCCAAAGACCAGGAACAAGACAAGAATGCTCTCTATGCTGTTAATACTGTTGTTAAACTTGTACCAGCAGGCTTAGGTGTCTGGGGAAAAATACAAGACAAAAAATAAAATGTACATAAATTGAACAGGTAGAAATAAAACTCTGTTCACACTGTTAGAATGGCTAAAATCTAAAACACAATACCTAACACTGGCAAGGATGTGAAGCAACAAATACAATCATTCATCATTGATGGGAAGGCAAAATGATATAGATGATTTGGAAAACAGTTTGACATTTTATTAAAAACTAAACATTTTCTTACGATACAATTACTAGTCATGTTTCTTGGTATTTGCTCAAATGAGTTGAAAACTTGTCCCACAAACACCTGCACAAGTGTATTTCTATCAGCTTTATTCATAATTGCAAAAACTTGGTAGCAACCAAGATATCCTTCAGTAAGTGAAATGATACATAAACTGTAATACAGCCGTACACTGAAATATTATTCAGTGCTAAAAAGAAATGTTATCAAATGCACATTAGTCAGTGTAAAAAGTCAATATAAAAGGTCAAATATTGTATGGTTGCAACTGTATGACATTATGAAAAAAAGGAAAAGAACTCTGGAGACAGTAAAAAGATTAGTGGTTGTCAGGGTAAGGGGTGAGGGAAAGATGGATAGGAGAAGCACAGAGGATTTTTAGGGCAGTTTACCCACTCAGCATGATGCTGTCATGGTGTGCATGTGTCATTATATATTTGTAAAATACAAAAAATGTACAACAGCAAAACTTTAATATAAATTATATAATTATGTAAATTATGGACTTTAGGTAATAATAATGTTTATCAATTACACCAACTGTATCAACCTGGTGTAGGATGTTGATAACGAGGGAGACTATATGTGTGGAGATAAGGGATTTATGAGAATTCTACTTTCTGCTCAAATTTACTATGAACCTAAAACTGGTTTTAAAAATAGTTTATTTAAATATTTTTAAGCTCCCCCTATTCACAGATGGGATGATTGTCTATGCAGAAAATCCCAAATAATTTAGAAAGGCACCCTTCTGGAAATAATAAGAAAGCATAGTATGACAGACAGAAACAATATCAGTATACAAACTAGAATTTGAAATTTTAAAACTACACTTTTCAATTGCATTTAACAAAAAGAAACAGGTATGAATCTACCAAAAATAAGTACAGAATCTATATAGAAACTACAATGAATGCCTACGAAAGAAATTAAAAATTATTGAAATGAGAGTTATGTTATCCTCATGAATTATGTCTCAACATTGTAACAATATTTTTTCCAAATTTTGACTTCTAATTGAACGATTTCCAATAAAAATCCCAAAAATACAGGTATAAATATCGATGAATTGATTCTAAAGTTTCTATGGTTAATCAAAAGATGTAGAATAATCAAGGTAATTCTCGTGTATATAGAAGACTGAAAATACCCCATTTCAATATTTAATATAAATTGACAGTTTTTAAGACAGCATGGTGTTCACAAAATAATAAATACATAGATTGATTAGTTAAACATTATAGAGTTGAGATATCTTACACAAAAATTAACACAAGTTTGGTTCAGAGCCAAAAATAAAATGAAAACCATAATACATTTTATAAAAATCCATGTGACCTGTGGTTGAGTAAGTAATTTTTAACATAATACTAACAGCATGGATTAAAAAATGATACTCTATACTTTTCTAAAATTTAAAAATTAAAGTATGTAAAAGATGCAGTTGGCCGGGCATGGTGGCTCAGGCCTATAATCTTAGAACTTTGGGAGGCCAAGGTGGGTGGATCACCTGAGGTCAGAAGTTCAAGATCAACCTGGCTAACCTGGTGAAACCCTGTCTCTACTAAAAATACAAAAATTAGTCGGCCATACTGTCATATGCCTGTAATCTCAGCTACTCAGGAGAATTGCTGGAACTCAGGAGGCAGAAGTTTCTGTGAGCAGAGATTGCGCCATTGCACTCCAGCCTGACAATAGCAAGACTCCATCTCAATACATACATACATACATACATACATACATACATACATAAAGCAGTCAAGAGAATGAAACAACAAACCACAGACTAGAAGAAAATATTTTAAAAATACATATCTTGCTAAATGACTTGCATTCAAAGTCCCAGAATATTCCTAACTTAACAGTAAGAAAACAAATTAATTAAAAATTTAGGGAAAGATCTGAAGGGATGCCTTACAAAAGAAAATATGCAATTGTAAATAAGCATATGAAAAAGTTCTTGACATCATTTGTCCTTATAGAATTACAAATTAAAACAAACAACAATAAGACATTGCTTCACACATATTAAAAGAGTTAAAATCCAAAATAGTGATAATACCAGTTCCTGGCAAGGACTCAGAGCAACAGAAAGTCTCTCCTTCATTTCTGGCAATAGTATGGTCCTTTGCAAACCAGTTTATGATTCAGCAACTGAACTCTTGGGTATTTAATCAACTGAGTTTACAATTTATGTTTATATAAAATCTATGACTCAGATATTTAGATATATTTTACATGAATATCCTATTATAGAAGAAGCCAAGATATCCTTCAGTGAAGTCCAGTGTAAAACCAAATGTTGGTATGTCCATGCAACAGTGTACTATTTAGTAATAATAATAAAAAATAGCTGTCAAGACCTACAAAAATATAATTCTATTTGCATATTGCTAAGTAAAAAAAAACAGTATGAGAAGGGGTAGTATTCTATTTATTTAACATTTTGGAAAAGGCAAAACAATAGAGGGGATGAACAAATCAGTGAATGGCAGAGTTAAATGGTGGTGGTGTTGAATAGGTAAAACCCAGGGAATTTTTTAGAGCAGTGTATTCTGTGTGAGACTGTAATGGTGACTAGATAACACTATTCATTTGTGAAAACTCATAGAGCTTTATAACATAAAGAGAGAAATTAAAAAAAAACAACACAGGAGACTGGATGGAATTTAGAATGTTAAACAAACAAAAAACAAATAACTAACTGTATTATAAACAAAGAAAAAATCTCACTGAGGTGATACTGTGTTGGCTGAACTAAAATTGGAAATGGTGCAATGAATGAAAAGTCTGAATAAAATGTGCTTAATCACAGTACTCTAGTTGATACTGTTTTCCAGCAAAATACTGGTTAAAAATATTGGAACCATATCTGTATAGTGAAATTGAACAATCAAGTAAATTGATAAGTTGATGGTAGATGTTGGGATACATGTTTCTCACCATTGATGTAGAAGTTTACAGATAATTAGAAAGCTAGAATTATCCATGTGTTATGTTATATTTAGATACATCAGTAAGAACCTATGTTAAACTTAATATAGATACGGATGAGTACATATAGAAATATTTACATGTATGCATATATACATGAGTTAGTATAAACACATATATTACTTTCTTCTGTTAGCAAGAGAGGGGCTAGAAGAATAATATTCCTGTAGCAACATGCACACCTAACATGTAAATTGTTATTTCTAAGACTGTTTTCCAATAAAATGAACTAGGGCTTTTTAGAGAAAGCTAATTTTAGGACTGGGGCACAAAATATACACAAATAAGGTTAAAGCATCTTGTAGCTCCAGGAAATAAGAAAGTCCTCTAAAAAATTATAATAATACAATATGTCAAAAGAGACACAAAAGCTAACGGAAGGAGTTTCAGGTAACTAAAATGGAAAATTTTGAACAACAAAATATAGTGTTAAATTATATCCCAAAGCATATAATGTCCATGACTCCATACTAAAATAAATAAATAATTAAATAAAATAATAAATAAATGGGCAAGAACAGAAAAATCCCCCATTTAGGATTTCAATTATCTTATAGAGATACTTTACCCTCAAAGAAATGGAGCATAACTCTCCGCTAATTAAGTGTGGCCTCCACAGTGTGTCTTGCCTCAAATGAATGCAGTATGGAATGAGAGAAAAAAATTTTTATAATGAAAAACCTGACAAACTCTGCCTCAGCCAGGTGATCAAGGTTAAAATATAAAGCAATGTCATGTTGACAGACAATGCTCTTGGTATGATATGATAGTAATGACACTTTACTTCTGTGGTCTTTTGTCCTAAAACCTTGTGACAGTTAATTTTATATACACACTTGACTGGGTACTAGTGTGTCCAGATACTTGTTCAAAATTATTCTGTGAGGGTGTTTCTGAATGAGATTAACATTTAAGTTGGTAGACTGGTTAAAACAAATAGCATTGTCCTTCGGAAGCCAGTTGGGCAGCTCTTTGACAAGCCAGTTATACCATGTGATTCAGCAATCGTACTCCTGGGCATTTAATCATCAGAGTTGAAAATTTATGTTTATATAAAAATCCATAAAACAAAAATTTCCATCCTTTTCCATAATGGCGGCGAGCTTCACCCAATCAGTTGATGACCTGAATCAAATGGAAGTTTAACTCTTTATCAAGTAATATAATTTTTCCCCCACTGACCTTTGAACAAGCGTATAAGCTTTTCCTGTTTCTACAGCAGCTTTCGCTTTGAAATTAACTGGGACACAAGCTAAGCAGAGTTTGGACTTACCGGTCTCCGTAATTGCACGAGTCAATTTTATATAATAAATCTACACACACACACACACACACACACACCGAGGTATACATATAATATTGGTTCTATTTCTCTGGAAAACCACACTCATAGTCTAAATATGAAAAACAATTTAGGAAAATCAAATTAGAGAAATATTTTATGAAACACCTAAGTAATATCACTCCAAAATCAAGATCATCAAAAATAAGGAGAGTCTAAGAAGCCAGAACAGTGAGAGGGATCTGCAGCAGACATGATGGCTAAATAAATTTATCCTGATACCCTAAATGACACCCTAGAAGAGAAAATGAGTATTAGGGAAAAACTGAGGAACTCTGAATAACATACAGAATTTACTTAATGATAATGCATATTGATTTGTTAGTGTGGGTTGATATGTTAACTCTCTGTACTAGTCAATTTTCCTGTAAATTTAAAACTACTCAAAAACATCGTTTTTTTTTTAAAGGTAAATGTTTTCTTTGCGAAGAGCAGTATGTTTTGTTTTGTTTTTTTTTTTGTGATCTCCCTAAAACTGAATGATTTGTCCACCTGTAATTGTTACATTATAAAGAACAGTTATTTTAACTTAACATTAGTTAGATAAAATTGTATCATGAAAAATATTCACCCTGTAATTCATAGAAAACGTCATTTCGATTATTTGCAACATGTTTATACTAACATTAAATACATCTTGATTTTAAACTGACTAACGTTCAAACCATGGACAATTGTGCATGGTACTAATAAAGATGAAATGTGTTTTGTATTTCTTTTATTTGATCATCCTAAACAGTTAATTATTAATTAACATGGAAACTCTAACTCAGTTAAATTCTAACTTAGGAATATTCCAAATAATATGGAAGAATGCCAAGCAATTCCAGTGACATTTTACTTTAGTAAGCCTGGTAATCATATTGAAACATAATACTTGGTGATTTTTATAGTCTGAACTTTTACATACTGTAACAATTATTTTCTTACAGTGAAACACATTAAATTATAGAAAATTGTTTGAAACTAATTGGCCTTTTTTCTGATCTCTGAATTCTTTGGTTATGAGTTAAGCTTTAGGAGCAAAGTATAGAATCTGCCTATTGATGATCACTTAATTTTGCGTCAAGGTTAGTTTGAGTAAGAATTCAAATATAAAAGGTGGCAATTTATCATAGAAATAAAACTGAAGTTTCTTCTAGTCCCTCATCTTCTAACTTTTAATTTAAATACTAGCTTTCACAATTGAATTTCCAATGATCTCTTACTAATTCAAGAGAAAAACAAGCAATTTATTTTTAGAAACTTTAGAATTGCATGTGGGAGAAAATTAATAGCATTTGTAATACTATCAATCCCAGATAAAGATCTTTTTCCCTGGGCCATACATATCTCCATCACATATAAATTTTAAAATAAACACAATTTTATTTATAAAATATTACAGGAACTAGGCCTGGAACAGTGGCTCACCTCTATAATCTCAGCAATTTGGGAGACCAAGGTGGGCAAATCACCAGAGGTTAAGAGTTTGAAACCAGCCTGGCCAACATGGTGAAATCCCGTCTCTACTAAAAATACAAAAATTAGCCAAGCTTGGTGGTGGGTGCCTGTAATCCCAGCTACTCGGGACGTTGAGGCATGAGAATCACTTGAACCTGGGAGGCAGAGGTTGCAGAGAACCTAAATCGTGCCACCGAGCTTCAGTCTGGGTGACAGAGTGAGAATCTGTCTCAAAAAAATAAAAATAAAAGAAACACATAGACTAGATAAGGCTTTGAAAATTTGTTAATAGATAGTTTAAATATTATTTAACTTGTTTTAAAGCAAATAAAATGATAGAAAGCCCACAAACCATTCTCTTGTCCTAGTCTGTCCATAATACAAAATATGTTGAATAAACAACAAAATATACTGTTTCTCCAAACTATAAAACAGTCTCAGTTTCAGATATACATGAATAAAATATATGATTTATCAAATCAGAATATTTTAAAAAGAAATACATTACAAACAAGAATGGTTTATTTCAAATGTGGTAAGGATATTTCAACAATTAAACAAAGTGTTCCAGTGAGTTGCTACACAGAGTCACTTCAATAATGTTAAACAATGAGCCATCCACTAATTCATATGGCTTAAGAAGAGAAGTTCCAGGCAACCATACAATACAATGTTTGATACAATTCCATGTTTGATAAGTTGGAGGATCTAATGCAAAAGGATCCCTTGCTCTCTCTAACTGTTTAAAGTGGAACCCCTACATTCATTCACAAGCTAGTGTTCTTGAAACAATATTAAATGGGAGAGGGAATTTGTGAGAAAGCTTATATTGTTTAGAGTTTTGTTTCTGACTGCCTTACAGAATATTCAGGTACTGCATGAAGAAATGTAGAATTGCACAAATTTTTGAGACTCCTAATAAGAGAATAAATCCAATTAATAGAAAACCAATGGAGGAAAAATCAGCATGACATTTAAGAATTAAGACTAGAGAGCACTTTGAAAAGTTGCTTATTGAACAAAGTACAAGAAAGATGGGAAAGAACATAATCAACATGTGACCTTCTTGCAGCTAAAAGAATGCAGAATGTTCAGTGACCAGATGCAAGATGAATTTTCTTTATTAACGTGACAATTTTTCTCTGTAGCTTTGAATCTTATTTATGGGAGAAAGTAATGCGGAGAAAAGGCTACATGGACCAAATGTGACAGCTTGAATGTCAGTAAACTGAAGAGCAAGAAAATGACTAAGTAGATTTAACCTTCTTATCTTTCAACAAGAATGACTAGTAAAATATAACAGTAAAAAATCAAGCAACTAGATAATGAAGTTAAAATTGCAGAATAACAAAAAATATTAAAAACTAAAAACTATATGCATAAATCTACTAGGTGATAAATAGGTGCCAGTCCAGGACAGAGAGCCTAAAGGTTACTGGCTGAACATTTTATAACAAGGTGGAAAGAAACTGAATTGAATATTTAATCATTGAAGACAGGGAGCTGGAAGTGACATCATCTGAATAAATTTGGAACAAACAAGGGGCTATATGGTCCATGAAAAAAAGAAAAAAAAAAAAACATGAACAGGGTATCAGCAGAAAATTTTACCAGTGCTTCAAGCTCTGATTAGGGGGAAAAAAATCTACAAAACTCCCCCTAATAATGCACAATACACATTTACAGATAATTTTCTAATCAACAAAAATTGCTACCAAACTGATGTTTATAGGCATAGATAACCAGAAAAATGCATGACAAGTCAGTCCAATCTAAAACAAATACTAAATAAATTATTTCCAGCAAAAGGACAATGATTCCTGATAGAAATATGAAAAAAAGAAATGAAATAAATAGTACAGAACAGTGTACGTATGTGAGCAAACTTTATTTTTGAAAATATAAAAATAAATGCAATGACTTGAAATGTATGGAAACTAAAATCACAGAGCAAAATCAAAGTGAAATAATGAATGATGTATCTGGTGAAGTGGTCTCGATTTTACCAGTATCAGAGAAACTGTAAAATTACTAATTGTTTTTAGACTTTAAGAAGTCAAGCACTGGTAGTGTTTGGTGGCTCATGCCTGTAATTTCAGTACTTTGGGAGGCCAAGGTGGGAGGATTGCTTGAGCCTAGGGGTTCAAGACCATCCTGGAAAACAAAGTTGGACCCTAACTCTATGAAAAGTTTTTAAAAAACTAAAAATAGCCTGGCATGGTTGCACATATCTGTGAACCTAGTTATGCAGAAGGCTGAGGTGGGATCATCACTTGATCTCAGAAGGACAAGGCTGCAGTGAGCCATGTATGTACCACTACATGTTAGCCTGGATGACAGAGCAAGACTCTTTCACCCCACCCCCTGAAAAAAAGTCAGGAACTAATTATACAATATCTAAAATAACTAATAAAATATAAATAACATTATATACAACTCACAATTTAATAGAGAAAAATGGATTTAAAATATATGTTTATCCTCCCATCTCCCCTATGTACCTCTGGTAGAATTTGGCTGTGAATCTGTCTGTTGCTGGGTTTTTTCGGTTGGTAGGCTATTACTGCCTCAATTTAGGAACTTGTTATTGGTCTACTCAGAGATTTGAGTTATTCCTGGTTTAGTCTTGGGAGGATGTATGTGTCCAGGGGCTACTCTTTGCCAGGCCCTATGATAGATACTTTCCCACATATTTTCATAGTAAATAGTGCAATATGATAAATGCAAAGAACAAACAGTGCAATCTCAGCTTCTTTATGAAATTCTGTTTCATTGCATTCCCAAAGGGAAAAATATACTAAACATGTGTTACATCTGTCGAGGTGATTCATGACTGTATTCCCGACATTTTGTGAGGCTGAGACAGGCAGATCCCTTGAGGTCAGGAGTTTTTGACCTGCCTGGCCAACACGGTGAAACCCCATCTCTACTGAAAATACAAAAATTAGCTGGGAATTGTGGCAAGTGCTTGTAATCTCACCTACTTGGGAGGCTGAGGCAGGAGAATTTTATGAACCTGGGAGGCAGAGGTTGCAGTGAGCTATCATGCCACTGCACTCCAGACTGGGTGACAGAGTGAGACTGTCTCAAAAAAAGAAAAAAAGTGGTTCATTTCTGCAGTTACATTTTTACTTTAGCAGCAAAGTATTTGAAGTCCTCATGTTGATGTTCCTGCTTGATTTTTGTCAAGCCTTAATATAATTATTAGTAATGAGAAATCAAACAGCAAGCTTTTGTTGAACTGGATATCAGTTCACTGAACTGTAAAATGTGTTAAAATAATATGTTTTTGTGAGGATAGTATCTGTATTTCGGAAACATGCTTTGGAAATCTCTTGTCATAATAACACATGTATATGTGATTTGATTTTTCTGTCTAAAAATTACTTCTGATAAATAATTTTATCATTACATAACTTAGATGTGTTTTAGAGGAAGGTGGTCATCTGAAATACATAGCAAGTCTACAGTTTGATAAACATGACAGTTCTTTAGTATTTATCATCCTTTAATTTCTGAGGAAGTCATAGGACTCTATGCATTGGCCCTGTTTTCATATGCTAAATAAAATATTTTAAAAATAATTTCAATTTTGAATTCATTTAAAAAAACTGTTTCCAGATTTAAATTTTATATTTTTATGTGGCAATATTCTGCTTGTAGTAAAGTAAAAATATATTACAGCATATAAAACTGTCTGGAAATAATAACAGCATGTGAAATCAATTGCAAGTAAATGTAAACTAGTAGATATTTTAGAAGTTATAGACTCTTTCCTTGTAGGAAAACTCTCAATTTTTTAAAATTTATTTATTGAGTTTTTTCCTCAATTATTTTTAATGTAAATATTCATGCCATTCTGCCAAGTATAAAACATAACAATATCACTGTTTTAATAGTTATTTCAATGAATATTTATTATTTTTGTATGAATTTAAATTTTATAAGTAATCTTTCAACATTTAATAAAGGTTTTGATCAGATTTATTTTTCTAGCTACTATTCTTGTATAATTCACTGAAAACAAAAAAATGTATCAGTGATAAAATTGTTTAAAGAGATTCAATCTGAACTTTCATTTATCTTTTTATAATACTTTCATATTTAAAATAAAAATTTATAAAAACTGTAACTGTGTTTATTCTAACATTTACAGAGTGTTATTCAAGCACTAACACCTTTTTAAAAGTACATTAAATTATAAAGTAAAAATGACAATTTTTCTGGTTTTACTACTGGTTAGATGATTTTTTTTCTTAATTTCAGTTTTCAGCTTCATGATATTAACAATATCATCTTGATCTAGTTTAGATATTTGTCCCACCCAAATCTCATGTTGAATTATAGTCCCCAGCGCTGGAGTGGGGTCTGGTGGGAGGTGTTCGGATTATACAGATGGATCCCCTCATGGCTTGGTGCTGTCTTTGCGATACTGAGTGACTTATCACAGGACAAGATTGTTTAAAAGTTTGTGGCACCTCCTTCCACCCCTCTCACTTGCTGGCCTTCATTCTCCCTATGTGATGTGCCTATTCCCCTTCTCCTTCCACAATGATTGAAAACTATCTGAGGCCTTCCCAGAAGGAGACGACACTATGCTTCCTGCACAGCCTGTAGAACCCTAAACCAATTATACCTCTTTCCTTAAAAATTTCCCAGTCTGGAGTACTACTTTATATCAATGCAAGAATGGCTTAATACAATCTATTTCAGTCCTTATCATCAAACTCTTGGGACACGGCTGCTTTAATAGTCCATTAGCTATCATAACAGTGGATTTAGTTAAAAGTGGCTTCAAATAAATAGTATGTCATCCAAAACTCATGCATTAGAAACAAAAATGTGTGTGTGTGTGTGTGTGTGTGTGTATTGTGTGTGTGTGTGTGTGTGTCCTTAGCTTCTTGGTTATCAGGAGGCTGGAGATTGCAAATAAAAAAACAACTCTGCTCTGTGATGTGAATTTTTAGTATATAATTTTCTCATAGGTAAGGCAATTACAAATAGTAATAGAATATGACAAATTGTGTTTTTAATATGAACCAATGCTAACTACAAAATTGTTTCTTACAGTTTTTTTCTCATGAATTTGATCTTGTAAGAGACATCTCTCTAATTTCACAAACAGTGCTGTGTAATATTTATGTCAAGTTGCTAGTTACTAGAAGCTAGTAACAGTCACTCTAGTGTTACTAGTTCTTGGACTTTAAATAATAATATTAACCTACCAAGAGTGTAAAACTGTGAATGTTGATATTAATTCTTAGAGAAGGCAATGGATAGGAGACAGGAAATAAGAGTAGTCATCAGCTGTATTGTCTTGGCAACATTCCTATTTTCTGTAGCTTACAATATTTTCTCATATGAATCATAGCAAATTCCACTACTTGGATGTTTGCAGTTCCACTTTTCATGTGAGTTACAGAGCTGCTAGAGCTTGTACAGAATTAAATGTCAGACGAAAATCAACACAAGTGTTTAATGGTATGAAATAAACCTAACCAGGGTTTAGGGGATTCTTGATATTAGCAATTGAGTTTCTATGAGTAAGTACAAGGTAAAATTTAAATGCACACTTTTACTCTATAAGAAAATTCTGGGTTTTAAAACATAATATTTTTGCTATTATTTATTGAGTAATCCTGTGAGATATGAAAATGGTTTCTATCTTATATATGTATATACGATATACGATATACATATATATGTATATACGATATACATATATATATGTATATATATATATGTATATAGTATATATAACTCATTCTAAATTTTCTTAATTTGATTTCAAGGAACAGCATTTGATTATGAATTTCAGGTTAATTTTGTTTGGGGATGTTAAGAATATTATGATTCTAAATCAATGTTTACTGTTATAACGATTCAGAAATAAAAAGTAATAGATAACATACATAAACAGTTAACATTTTTAATTAAAATTTAAATGATACAGATTGAGTTAGTCCACAAAACATTATTACACAATTTTTCACGTGGGATAATGTTTATCGTCTGTAGCTTCTCCAGGCCCATGGTGCAAGCTGCTGGTGGATCTACCATTCTGGGGTCTGCAGGACAGTAGCCCTCTTCTCATAGCTCCACTACCCAGTACCCTAGTAAGAATTCTGTGTGAAGGCTTCAATTCCACATTTCCCTTTCACACTGCCCTAGCAGAGGTTCTCCATAAATTTCTCTCTGTTCCTGCAGCATACTTCTGCCTGAACATTCACACATTTCATTACATCCTCTGAAACTGAGGCAGAGGTCCCAAAACCTGAATTCTTGACTTCTGTGCACCCACAGGCTCAACACCATGTAGAAGCTATGAAAGCTTGGTGCTAGCACCCTCTGAAGCAATGGCTTGAGCTGTACTTTGGCCTCTTTAGCCATGGCTGGAATAGCTGGGACACAGGGCACCAAGTCCCAAGGCTGCACACAGCAGGGGTGCTCTGGACCTGGCCCAGAAAACCATTTTTTCCTCCTAGGTATCTGGGCCTGTGATGGGAGATGCTGCCATGGTCTTTGACATACTCTGGAGACATTTTCCCCATTGCCTTGTCAATTAGCATTTGGTTCCTTGTTACTTATGCAAATTTTTGCAAGGAACTTGAATTGATCTCTAGAATATGGATTTTTCTTTTCTCTATCATCAGGCTGCAAATTTTTCAGACATTTTTGCATTGCTTCCTCTTGAACACTTTGCCACTTAGAAATTTCTTCTGCCACGTATGCTAAATCATCTCTTTCATGATCAACGTTCCACAGATCTCTAGGGCAGGGGCTAAATGCCACCAGTCTCTTTGCATAGCAAGAGTGACCTTTACTCCAGTTCCCAACAAGTTCCTCATCTCCATCTGAGACCACATCAGCCTGGACTTTATTGTCCATATCTCTATCAGCATTTCTGCCAAAGCCATTCAGCAAGTCTCTAGGGAGTTCCACACTCTCCTGCAACTTCCTGTCTTCTTCTGAGCCCTCCAAACAGTTCTAACTTCTGCATGTTACCCAGTTCCAAAGTCACTTCCACATTTTCACACATCTTTACAGCAGTGTCTCACTCTCTGTGGTACAATTTTACTGTATTAGTCCTTTCTCATGCTGCTAATAAAGATATACCCAAGACTGGGTAATTTATAAAGGAAAGAGGTTTAATTGACTCACAGTTCATTATGGCTGGGGAGGCCTCAGGAAATTTACAATCATGCAGGAGGGGAAGCGAACATATTTCTTCACACGGCAGCATCAAGAAGTGCAGAATAAATGAGGGAAGAAGCCTCTTACAAAACCTTTAGATATTGTACAAACTCACTATCATGAGTTGAGCATGAAGGTAACTGCCTCCATGATTCAATTACCTCCCACCAGGTCCCTCCCATGACAGATGGGGATTGTGGGAACTATAGTTCAAGATGAAATTTGGGTGAGGACACAGCCAAACCATATAGTTGAGAGAGAAATATTGAGTATACATGGACACAAAGAAGGGGAACAACAGACACTGGAGCTGACTTGAAGGTAGAGTGGAAGGAGGTAGAAGATGGTAGAGGATGGAAAAACTACCTATGAGATACTATTATTATTACCTGAGTGATAATCTGTATACTATCCCTAATGACATTCAGTTTACCTGTGTAACAAATTTGACATGTACCCCTGGAACTAAAAAAGTTTTGTTAAAGAAAAGTAATATAGCAAAGAGCTTTTTAATGAAAGAAAAATAAAGAATGTGCTAACTTGTAGCACATCGCCAGCCCATAAACTTGACTGTGGCTGATTCTTCTAGATTAACTCTAACATATATAAATATACACCAGATGAAAATGGTTTCTATCTTGAAAAAAAATACAACTAATTGAAAATTAAAATAAATCAATTTTATTATACAAAATGGTATCATATATGAGAAAAATTCTTAGAAATAGAAGACATTTAAAGGCATATTTATTGGCCGATCTTTAACAAAATAATTTGACATTGAGAAATGATTAGAGAAATCTAGGAACTATCTATTAGATACCAATGTAGTTTTCACCAGTGTCATCAAACAGGATTATATAGTTGGACAGAAATAGTACAATAGCCATCTTTCTCTGTGGAGCACACTCTAAGTTGACTGCCCATAACTGCCTCTTCCTGGTGTTCACATCTGTTTAATCCCTTCCTCTTGAGTGTGGGCAGGACAAGTGATCTTAATATAACCAATAACACATGATAAGATGATGGGGTTTTGAAGGTGTAATTAAGGTCTCAAATAATTGGTGTTGTGTTAATCAAAAGGGAAGTAATCTTGGTAGGGTCTAACTTAATTGAAAATTCTCAAAGGAGGAACTAAACACTTCTTGAGAAGACAGTTTCCCTTTTTGGCTTTGATGAATTAAAATGCCATGTTGATAAGAAGGCCCTGGAAATGGCCACATGGCACATGAAATATCCAGGACTCTCTGGAGCTCCATGAGCTCCTGGTGACAACTGGTGATATTGAAGTAACAGTTCTCTCACTTATTTTTATTTATTTATTTATTGAGATGGAGTCTCACTCTGTTACCCAGGCTGGAGTGCAGTAGTGCAGTCTTGGCTCACTGCAACTTCTGCCTCCCTGGTTCAAGCAATTCTCCTGCCTCAGCCTCCTGAGTAGCTGGGACTACAGGCACGTACCACCATACCTGACTAATTTTAGTATTATTAGTAGACACGAGGATTTATCATGTTGGCCAGACTGGTCTTGAACTACTGATATCAGGTGATTCACCCACCTCGGCTTCCCAAAGTGCTTGGATTACAGGCATGAGCCAATGTACCTGGCCCAGTTCTCACACTTCTATAGTAGATAAATCCTTCTAACAAGCCGAGAAAGTTTGGAAGCAGATTTTCTCATTGTGCACTTCTGGTAATACTGCTGATGAGACTACCCTTGACTGCAGAATTTTAAGACCCTGAACTGAGGACCCTAGACTGATGCATTGAAGCTGTGAGATAATAAAGTATGTTGTTTTAAGCTGCTACACTTGTCATAATTTGTTATGTAGCAGAAAAAACTAATATGCTTCCTAATATACTTTTAAAGTCAGATAACGAGCAACAGCATTCTCTGACTGTGGCATGTTAAACTTAGATAATATATATATGCATTTAAACTAGAAGACTTAAATAAGGGCAGAATATAAGAAAGTTTGCTCAACACTCCTAATTTATATATGATTAAAAATCAAAAGCAAACCCAATTTATCTTCATTCAAATAAAAATAAAATTCAAAATATGTTAACTTTTTCTGTCTGGTTAACTACCCTATACCCAGATGCTAGCATAGTGTCTGTGTCACAGTAGATTGTATTTCTCTACTGCCTTTGACAGTGTTAGTGAAATTGTGAGATTACCTTAGGTCAGTAAAATGGAAGCACAAGCAAAATGTTTGTCTCTCCTAAGCTTTGAGAGCCACTATATGTGTTACCAAATTCCCTTTTTCTTCTTTGGAAATTATAGGTACATGTGTCAAAGCAGAAACTCTCTTGTTAACTCACTTACCAACTAAGATGAGCAGAGCCTTCATTACAGGGAGTATTACTGAGAATAAAACATTCACTATATTAAGCCATGAAGGTTTGGGTTTATTTGTTACTGCAGCAAGAATGATATTAAAAAAAAGGGGTGGGATATTCTTGAAGTAGATGCTACTGTGGCAAAATGAAAACACAAGAAAACTGTGTTGTTTTAAGAGTCAATTAATTTAAGAGGTTGGAAGATATTAGTACTAGAGTATATAGGGAGCGTGATATATAATGACAAAACATTTGGCAAAATTGTCCCTATGATAAAGTAGGATGCAGTAATATACAATTGAATTTTTATTTATATGGTTAGATACCAGAAAATATCATCTTAGCATGGGCATATGGGTATCAATGGTTTCAACAGATTAGGTAATATTTTTATAAGATAGTTGTGGGAAAATTAAATATAGTAAATTTGAAGCAGAATGAAAAAGAAACCAGAGAGGCTAGAAATTCAGGGACTTGCCCAGTTGGAAAAGACAAACTTTTCTCAACTTCCAAAGGCAAAAAAATAAGCTGAGTAAGACTTTGAGCTATAGAGGTCAATGATAACTTAGAACTGTATGAAAGATTAAAACATTGAAATACATTTTTGGGATTCTATGAGTAAAGTAGTACCATTCAATCCATTCAATTAGGCCAAATAACTCAAGCCAAGAGTACAACTCTCTTGCAAAACCTAATAAGTCCACTTTAGTCACATTAAGTAAAGAGAAAGAAAGAAAGAGATCAAGGTTTGGGGCCAAAATTGATATACAGCAAATAAAAGAATTAGTATGTCTAGAAAGGAACTGTGTGGTACAATGTGTGGTTATAGCAGTTTAACACTTACAATTAACTTGATTGAAATAGATCAGAAGCTTATTGATTTAAGGCTACTTTAATCATCACATGCACCACAATCCTGTACTAAATGACAATAAAAATATCCTAGTGCTCATATACATTAAGATATAGGAGGAGCACTGAAAAAGCTGCTCAGGCACAAGGCAAGTTTTCAGATACCAGCTTCAACTGTGGGCACGGATCAGAGTCAAGAGGAAGATTCATCCGGAAGATGAAGCCAGTGATCATGGAGATAAATGAGCAAAATTGCTCAGGAAGAGCTTTGCCATCCTGTGATTGCGATAGCCTTTCAGTAAACGCAAAAATGAGATTTGACAATTATTAATTAAATTATGAATAAGTTAGGCTTCTTTCTTGCAATTTTTACTTTGTCACTGTTTACATTTTTAGTTTAAATTTTAATTCATTGAAAAATTTACAGAATCTTATATTGACATTTGTAAAACTTTTAAGATTTTTACCTTAGCTTTCGCATTTTTTTAAAATATATATTGTTAATAAGAGCCTTATGCATAATTTTTGGTAGTTTCATCTTTTTTCCTTGCATACTATGTATTTCACTTTTCAATTCATATTTTATATTTTCTTTTTGCTTTATTATATTTACTTTTCAAATATCTTTTTGAACATGACAGGAATAGTTCAGTTACAATGGGTATGTGTTGAATTTATCACAAAGTAGAAGGTGACAAAACAGAATTTAATAGTTATTTTATTTTCTAAATCATGAGAAGTAAAGCTATTAACAGGAATAATTTAGTGTGTGTGTGTGTGTGTGTGTGTGTATATATATATATATATATATAAATATACACATTCCTATTTGGTATATGTATATACACATCTACTTGGCATATAAGGATATATCAAATGATAGATATACACATATCTATCATCTACCTATTAATAATATGTATTTCTTTGTTTTGTACTTCTTGTTAGGTTTGCTCTCTAGAGTTAAAACTCATCAAAAATTTCTTCTTTCTTGCATTCAGCATCTTCAGTGATGGTAAACTGCCTTGAATAATCCACTCATTTCACATCTTTTAAAAATATTTTCTCATCTTCTTCATATGTCTGATTATTATTTTTACAAATATGTTTATTTTAGGAAAAGAACATTTAGATTGATGTGTACTGGTGATGACTTCTATGGCGTCCTTTAAGAATCATGTCACTGTTTAGTATTCTAAAATACACAAATACATTTTCCATTTCAATTAGCCCTTGTGTAAACTGAAGAAAATAAGGAAAAATATTGTTTATATCTTTCCAAATCTCTTTGTTTGAAAATAAATTGAACATGCATAACATAAAACAGTTACAAACTGTGACTTAGCTTGTTAATTACAAATGACAAAGTGAACAAAATTTTTTTAGTAAACATCTACTGTACTAATATCCCACTCTTGTTCTTAAGTCAGGATATTCTCATTTTCCTGGCATTTTAATTTCAAATGATTGAAATCCTCAACAGAAAGTTAAGTGCATATCCTGGACCATATTCTAACATTATTTTGTGTTCTCAGAAAGGAAAAGTGACACAATAACTCTAACGGATGTCATTTAAATGAGAAGGATGTTCAATGTAGATGTAGCAATTCCAGTCTTACAGGTTTTTGTCCCAACACTCTTCTTCTGAAGTAAGTGCTTTTTTCTCACTTTGCTTAATTACTCTTAGTACCTGTCCAGTCATGATGACCTAAATTTTTCTCTATTGGCTTTATGTTCCTTAGAGAAGTGAAGTTAGTACTTATTGCTGAAGTTATATACAGCTTGTAAAGTAGCCTTTATTTTAGCATAACAATTTTTTCTATAAGAATGAAAAAGAAAATGCCTGATGATTTAGTATATTTTACCTATTTAATCATCCATCCAAGTGAGAGTTTATTCAAAAGAAAAAAAAACAAAAAACAAAAAACACTTTCCTGTTTACCCCGTTTAATCAATCCCAAACTAGTGAACTATCAAGGGTTTTTGTCCAATGGAAATGTTTAAGGTGTGTATTGGTTGATTGGAATGTTTGACATGAAAATTTTGGTTTATTTGGAAAACTTCCAACAGATGTTTGATTTCTTGACTCAGTAGCTTGACTATAAAGTTTTTAAATGGCATAATCTATTTTACATTGCTTTCCATACAAAGTGAAGCCTGAATATGTAGCCCATGGTTAGCTGTTAATGTGTATTGGTCACTGAAGGAGGTTCTAAATTTCCTGTATTTGATCCCTCTAATGTTCATCAAGGCTGCTCGATCTTCCAAACTCAGTGAGGTGCTACAGTTGTTTATGTACAGTTAGAATATTAATTTCCAGAGTCAATAGGAAAGAAAATGCCCGATGATTCTGGATATTTCAAAAATGCTAACTCATTTTTTTTCCTTCCAAAGTTCTTTAATGGCATTCAAATGTTTGCTGTAGTTAAATTTCTTCTCTTTGTCTCTGCTGCCCACGTTGATGGACTTCCATGCCATAGCTCTCAGTTCATTTTTAAACAGTCCCTGGCAACTGATTACCAGCTACTCTGTGTGGAAACAACTAGCACAAAATTTAAATATCTTCCATTCTTGCCTTATTACCCAGCTTGCCTTGTTTCCAATTTTTCTGTTCTGAACTTTTATTGTTTTCATGGTTCAGTTTAGAAAGCCTGCTCATTTATTCCTCCAGGTTTTCTCCTTTTGCCTGCTTTGAATCACAGCTATTCTTCATGGATTGGTTTTGTCCTCCATCTGTTCCCATCTGCTTCATGTCTTTCAGAAAGTCCTCAAACTTCTAGTTCATTGAAAACACACTATTCTATGTCCAAATAATGCTAAGATTGTTTATAAAATTATTTTCAAGTACCTTTTGAGAGAAAGAAGGAAATATACATGCTAAGTCATCTACTTTTAAATAAGATAATTGAATGTACCCATAATGCCCCTGCCTCTGTCTCTATCTGGCTTATTATCTCTTCTGTTTTATCTCTGATAAGCGTTTTGCTTCATAGGGTTTTGCATACCAAATAATAGTGAGAAATATCAAATACTGACATTCGTAATTGTCTTTGATGGAAAAGTCTCCATCATTCTAATACTAGAATATATTCTGTCAAAAAGGCAAGATATTTTTTCTTTTAACATTGGTCACTCATGGTATATTCAAAACCTATCGTGTGTGTGTGTGTGTGTGTGTGTGTGTGTGTGTGTGTGTGTGTGTGTTTGACCAAAGAAGTTCTTGAAATCAGAGAAGCAGATAGAGCTGACTGGGTCCCAAGATAGGATATTATTTCTAGTCTATTTGAGTCTAATCTAGCATTTAATTAATCTAAACTTTCAACCTATCAATAGGATGTGAACTCTAACATGTTTACGTTGTGTATAAGTTGGTATTTCAAAGACGCTGTTATCAACTTACCTTCTTCGTCACCATTAACAGTTTGATAATTATTAATTACTTTGTCATTTTATTTCTCCTGTCATTCCTGTAAGCATGATTTTAGAATAAAATGTTAATTTTTGCATTTGAATTTATGAAGGTGACAAAAGTTTGATATATAGCCAATTTTTCACATTATTCATACACAATATTTCAAAATCTACTTAAGTACTAGCAGTAAAATTTGACAAAATGTTCCCCTACTTTATTTAAACCTTTCATTAGGCTAAATAAATCTTCTATGTAGAAACATATGAAGATAATATGTTTAAAAGAATTGTCTTTTTCGTCTATTTAATTCAGTTGAAGATTATTCCACTGTGAGGTCTAAGGTGAAGTAATGTTGCAAATGAACACAAGTAGCAGAATTTCTTATAAGATGTCAGAATATTGCACCTTACTGTAAATGCTTAGACAGATTCAAATTTTCTAGGCCAAACCAAATTTTGTTCTAATTTTAAAATAATCTCTAATTTTCAAAGTAGACAAATCTGAATATTATGCCTTTCACACAAATTTAACTTTCACATGAATTGCATTCTTTTTTCTACTTTAGGTTCATAGATATGTCCAATTTGACAAAGGCTTTGTCGACTGCTATTATTTTCTTATTATTTGTTTATTTATTTATTTATTTATTTTGAGATGGAGTTGTGCTCTGACACCCAAGCATGAGTGTAGTGATGCAATCTCTGCTCACTGCAACCTCCACCTCCTGGGTTCAAGTGATTCTCCTGCTTCAGCCTCCTGACTAGCTGGGATTACGTGCGTCTGCCACCACTCCCGGCTAATTTTTGCATTTTTAGTAGAGATGGGATTTCACCATGTTGGCCAGGCTGGTCTTGAACTTCTGACCTCAGTAATCCTCCCACCTCGGCCTCCCCAAGGGCTGGGAGTGCAGGCATGAGCCACTGCACCAGGCAGTCAGCTGCTATTATTTTAAAGAGTATTGGGAGATCATGTTCGATGACAATTTGAAAATAAAAAACAACCTTCAATGTATATTAAACTATTTATTTTATGAAACTGCTACTTTACATTCATATAATCATTCTACCATCTTACATAGTTGTTTCACCATGTAATAGTTGAGATATTGAAATTTGCCAAATACCTGATTACATATTTAATGATTCATTATAACACTTTTGGTTAAATGTATGCTGGATTATATGTGAGAAATTCTCCCTAAATATTTTGCTGTACCACCCAAATATATTATTTGTAAATCCATTTAGAGAATATCACCCATATTTTTATGTATCAATAACTAAGAGCAGGAGTTATATTTTTAGTATATGATCCTTACATTTTTTGATCTATAAAGTTGAAAAATTACTTAAAGTTTCTGATCTCACAGGTTTCTCAAAAAAGAAATCATACATGTATATTTTTCAAATGAATGTAAATATTTATGAGTTGATTTTAATTAAAATTCAAGAGTGGAGTCTGGTATTATCATATGGGCTCAATAATTCATTTTCTACTGTTCTATCTGCCTATAGTACTATCTTTCAAACTTCTTATCTAGCTAACAAAATTTTTAAAAATTATCTTATGTTGTGGTATCAAACAAGCCAGTTGCATCAAATAACAAAATTTCATTTCACACTTACATAAATTCATGGTGGATGGGGCAACTCTCTATAGAAGTTGTCCTTTATGTTGGCTTATTATTCAAAGCTGCTTTGATGGAGTGCTGCTATATAAATGCTGAATTGTAGGATTGTAGTTGCATGGCAAAAATGACCTTAACTACTTGTACATACAAGAGGCATTCATACTTGTGATCAAAGTTAGTTAATGAAGACATCTGGTTACGTCAAACTTCAAGGTAACTAGAAATTTATTTTAGTTTTCTGATATCCCCATATAGGAAAGAAAACTAGAAATATTGAAGAGCAGTAATAACATGTAGCATCTACCTATTAATTATCTACCCTTTTACTTAGAAATTGAGAGCACCATAAATACTGAATCTTTAATACTCATTTTGAGAGGAGAAAACTAAAATCTGGAGAGAGAAAATTATTTTCTTTGAGTAATAAAATATACAAGTGATACAAGATAGAGCTAAGACTCATAAGCAAATGTTCTTATCCTTAGTTGTCAATAAATTTTTCATTACTAAAATATATAATTAAAATAATTTCAATTGAATACTGTAAAATTAAAATGCAGTGAGTACATAGAAATAATAGAGCTTTAAGATGATTAAAACTATATGAATGTGTTGGGAATAGGTCTGGAGAAATAGAGATGGCCTCTAGAAAAATGCAAATCTTGACTGAAATGTCTAACTGCATAAATTGAAGTTGTAGCAACCATTATGAAAAATACAGACAGTGGTCAGCAACTTTCTGCCACATCCCCCTTGGACAGTTTTACTGACAAATGTCTCCGCTGATGCACCACTCCATGAGTCTCTTCCTTAAACATGAGAAAGCAGATTTTCTACAAATTCCAAATGGAGGTTTTTCAGCACGATTCATTGAGAGAACCACAAAAACCTCTCTTACCATTCAGTGAGTTACAAATCTCTTCAACAAGGTTGAGATCTCAGCCCAGGATGTCTCTCCCATGAATGTTTTATCTTAGCTGTAGGGGTAGTGACTGCTCTTTACATCTGCTATTTTCATATTTTGAGAGCTCTCTTAACTTCTTACTAGGCAATTCCTTGTAGCTTTAATCTCTTTTTTTAAGATATCAATTATTTATATTAAACTTTTTCAGTTCAAATTGTTGTGCAATTTCACTTTCATGATTGGACTCTGAGTGATACGTATTAAAACCTAAATGAAATACGCAGCTTTATTTAGGCCAGATGCTCACAAATTTCAAAAATGCTTGTTTGTTTAATAGGAACTTATAATTATTTTACTTATTAGTAAAACCCTTGTACAGTGTGATGTAGTTCCAAAAAAGTGCTCAGTAAACATGACTTACATTTGAATAAAGAACTAATCTGAATCTGAATTAAATTACAGTCATGTGATCTATAACAACATGCCCGTCAAGACGAACTTCATAAATGGTGGTCCCATATGATTATAATGGACGTGAATATTTTCTATTATGTAATAGTATCATGGCCATTGTAACACTGTATTTTAATTCATCACTCATGTGTTTGCAGTGATGCTGGTGTAAAAAACATATTGTGTTGCCAGTCATATAAAAGTATAACACATACAATTATGTACAGTCATAATACTTGATAATAATAACAAACGATTATTACTGGTTTATGTATTTACTATAGTACATATTTATCATTATTTCAGAGCGTCCTCCAACATATATAAGTAAAACATACACCTCTACATGTATATATATCTGTGTATATGTGTGTGGGAGCATGTGTGTATATGTATATATACATATACATATACACTATATATATAAACTATAAGACAGCCTCAGTCAGCTCCTTTAGAAGGTATTACTGAAGGCATTGTTCTCGTGGAAAATGACAGCTCTCTCTGTGTTACTGGCAGTGCAACAAGATTTCGAGGTAGAAGACATTAATATTGATGATCCTAATTCTGTGTAGGCCTACACTAATGTGTGTGTTTATTTCTTAGATTTTAACAAAAGTTTAAAAAGTAAAAAGAAAATAATTAAAAATAGAAAAAAACTTTAGAAAAAAGAATATAAAGTAATATGTTTGCACAGCTGTACAATATGTTTGGTTGTGTTTAAAGCCATTATTAGAAAAATTAAAAAGTTTTAAAAAGTTTAAAATTTGTAACATATAAAGTTACAGGAAGCTAATTTATTATTGAAGACTGAACATACTTTACACATGCAGTGTAGCCTAAGTCTAGAGTGGTGTACCATAATGTCCTAGGCCTTTGCAATCACTCACCACTGATTCAGACTCGAGCAAAGCAACTTCCAGTTCTGCAAGCTCCATTCACGATTAGTGTCCATTCACGATTAGTGCCCTACACAAGTTTGTATTACGCTATCCCATCTAAGTTTGTATAAGTACACTCTATGATGTTCACACCGTGACAAAATTGCCAAACAATATATTTCTCAGGAAATATTCCTGTCATTATGTGAATGCATGACTGTATGTTCATTGAGAAGTTACTGCACCCAGGATATAAGACGTTCGGGGAAACCAGGTTCAACAGATTTGGCAACTAAAGAATAGGGATATTTCAGATATGGAATTATCAGATTAAATGATTTTATACTTTTGTTATAGTGAGAACAGTGAATAACTGAAGGAAGAATAATCCAATGTTTAAAAAGGAGGCTTTAAAGATGTCACAAAAAAAAGGATATAAGAGTGAATTTTCTCTGCAAAATGTGTAAGAAGCTGATCTTAAGAGTCACAACAATTATGTCCTATATAGTATGGAAATACAATTTTTTAAAGAAGTTGTCATTTAAAGATAACAAATATTAAACTATATGTCAATATTATCTGGGTATTTTTAAAGCAAAATCTGAAGTTTATTATTCTGATAAATCAGAGACATTATTATTAACAATTTACTACAAATGGCCTAATGGAATTGCATGCTATAATAATTAAAATTAATGCTGTTATATACCCACATTTTATTCTAATTTTTCATTAATTTTTAAAAAGTAATTTTAAATGATTATAACCTCAAGAAAAAGAGAATATTACACTACCTCATGGTTTTCCTGTTAGCAGTCTACAAGTACTATAAAAATATTATTCATAGATTAGACTGTTAGGCACACACTTGTGAAAAATCAATATTAGACTCGACATTGCTCTAGTTATTTTCTACTTTAAATTTTCACAATTTTTTTTGCAGAATAAGTGCATCAGTGCTTGCAATTTTAGACATTTTGCACTTCAAGTTATTTCATTCAAAAATTTCTGTAGGAGCTTAAAGAAACATAGTTATTTTACATCTGTTTTAACTCAAAAGTGGTGGAAGAAATTTACCTCATATTTTCCAACAAAAATAAAAATATTTTTGTGTTACCAGTTCTAACACACACACACACACACACACACACACACACACACACACACACACATACATATATATATCTCCCCCAGAATGATATTATTTGATTATTGTTGAGCACTATCCTAAATTACATATCAGGGAACTTATTAATAACTAAAAGAAGTAAACAATAGTAATAAATAATGAACAATCTCTCTAAAATTAGCACTAAATACAGAATATTTGTATGCTAATATATTTTTTCTGCTTAATTTTGAATGATAGAATTATGTTGTTCATACCGTACACTAGAGATGTTAATAACTTCCTTCCTACCTATAATCCTTTTTTAACAAAAGTCACTGTCCTTGAGTACCCCCTGATCCTACAGCTTTGACCACTGGAGATCAGTGTTGTAGCCACACTGAACTAATTAGGTTTTCCTTCCCAAAATGTGGCTTTCATTTGAAGAAATCCAACCTCGAAAGGCCTTGTACACTCATAGGTTAACATCCCCATATCTGGCTGTCATAATAGGTATTTTCAAGTAGTTGGAGATGCCTAGAATAATCACTGTATTGGAGAATACAATCATTGTTTGGTTGACAGGTAGAACGAGTATGTTGACAATCTAGAGAAAAGTAATGGATAAATCTTCTGCACTCATCTAGGGGTTAAAGTTTCTGTGGATATATTTTTTTGAATGACATATATTCTTTGCTTCCTGAGGGTTTATTTCTAGTGGATTTTATTACTTTGGAGCCAAAAAAATCACTAAACAACAGGAATGTAAGCCGCATTTTAAAAATTTTAGGATGCTTACAAATTGACTTTTTCCTTAAAGAAAAAAGTTTAAATAACTGTACATATATGGTTTTTATATTTGTGTCATATGCATTCTAACAATGGATGCTAGAGTGTTTAAGCACTCTTCATTTTTATTCATAATCAATGACTAGTTTTCACAATAACACATAGTGCAGGACAGGATATTAAAAAATATATCCATGTAGAAATATTTCACAGAAACTGAAGACCCCAAAAGGCAAATAATAATATCTTAAACTATTGTTAATGCTTTCTTAAACTTTTCTTTAGAAGCTACTCTAACCACAGTTTTTCCTATCACAGTTAATGACAACACCATCTTTTCCTATCGAGAAGACAAAAAAATCCGAAACGACAAACAACAAACTACAATTGTCTCAGCTCCTTAAATCCTTAGTTTTACATCACAACTTTCATTAATCAGATCAATCAACATGATAATCTCCATATTCAATATTATTATTTCTCACTATTCCCAGAATTATTATTCTGTTTTATCTTCATTATGTTTCCCTACATAATTGCAGTAGCCTTCTATCTGATCACTCTTCTCTCTCCCATTTTCACCTTAGTCTTTTTTGAATATGAGTTTACAGTGAAACATGTCAGATTACATTTCTGATGTATTCAAAATTTCTTAACCGTTTTCCATCTCTTTTTGGTTTAAAACTAAAACTTAAAAAAAAATAGCTTGCAATAATTTGACATTATTTAGTCTTGTTATTATAATAGTTGCATCTGGAACGTAAAACTGGATAAACTTAAATAGCTGTAATTTTTAAAGGTTATCTGTAATATTTATATATAAAAGACACATAGTTTAATATTCTAAATTTGTTTTATTTACTTAGAATTTATTACAACCTGTTATATTAATTTATATTAATTGCTATACTTTGCTATATGTTTAAAATAATTTATAACTTAATATAAAACTTAAAAGACATTAAGTGACACCTCTAAATTAGGGTTAATGAAAAAAATTAACAAGCAATGTAGTTGAAAACCAAGTAGGCGTTTTATTAAAAGGAAATGAAAATATTCATATTAACAGAGTAGGTTATACTTAAACACAATTAAAACTACAAAACTGAGAGGGTAAAAAGCTGAGGATGATATTATAGGAAAGCATCATAAATTACAATCATAGTAAAATTAATTAGTAGTCATTGTGGGTAATAACACAAAGTGAAGGAGCATTTCCTTACTTTGATGGTTCATGTATAGGGAAGCATTTCTTTACACAGTACTTAACCAACAAGGTGAGTTATCTGTGACTGAAACTCAAAAAAATAATAATTTGCTAATAATTAATAAATTCGTAGCTCTAGAAACTAAGATAGTGCTAATAAAGTTTCGTGCTTCAGAAAAGTAGCAAGTCTACATTGAATGCAAATACATATTCAGCTATTCCTGGGCTATGGACCTCTAGTTCAAATATGCTGAGTACATAAATTTTGTTTTCATTACCACTTACCATCATTTTTCTTTCCTTATTTCCTTTCTCACCCACAAAATCATGTTTTGTTGGGTTACTTATGCTAACTCTATGGAACTACTTTCACTCTTGATACAATGATACATACTATTTGAACACACAAATCACTACTTGAGATTAAAAGGACAGTGATTGTACTAGTATGTTTTTTCTTTGTAGAGAATTATTGTTATTATAATGCACTACTTTGGAGAAACCAATTTTTTAAATGGGTAAGGTCAAAGACAAGTCCACAGACTATATATCAACCAATCTCTGTTTGAAACTTAAAGCTGCCTCTTTAATTTTGTACATGTTTTCATGGAATCTCTAGACTCACGTAACTGCTGCTTACTAAGCTATAGAACAGACACTAACTTCTTCAGGTTCTTGTTTATGGCCTCTAGTTGACACATCTAAAGTGATACACATATGCTAGGAGTTAGATAAATGGTATAAATCATAGTATATTTTCATTTTTCTTCAATAACACTTTATAAAACATTAAAAATATTCCATCTTGTATTCCAAATAATAGATATGTCTTTATAGTAGCAAGAACAATAATTAATGTAAAGTAGGAAAAATGTAATACTAACTTTGAAAAGGTAATATTATTCGTACTAGCTGAGAATAATTAATAGGTACTCAATAAAGTGACCAGTTGTTTTCTTGGACTGTGCACTAATAAACACATTTTTTTTACAGCTATTAGCAGTTTCTACTGATTTGAATAACATAACAAGCACACAGATTTCAGTAGCAAATATACCTTGATATGAACTTCTGTGCAACCTCTGATAAATTACCTGAAAAATTTATAAGTCAAGCTTTAAACTCATGAATGAGAATTACAGCGTCACTCTTACAAGTTGTTGTAAGGGTCAAAAGAGCCAATGCAGTGAGTCTATTTCCAAAAATAAAGTACCTGAATTTTTTTTTATTCAATTTTTTTTTTACTTCAATTTCTTTGTGAAGCAATCATCTTCAATTAGCCATATTCCTGCCTAACTCATTTCTCTGTGATGGGAAGCCACTTGATCTATATTACTTTTTAAAATTTACCTCCAGTCTACATTATTTGGAAGCCAAAATTAAACATAAGTAAAATACATTGAACAGATCACTACACATGATTGCATTATTGTCCTAGAATTATTGGCTTCCTTGCATTGGTTTTAAGAAACATTAAACACCTTTAGGTAAATTCTTCCCTTTTGCTTTATTTCTGGAAATGTGATCTTTTGTATTCCCAGAATAGAAACAGATCACACTTTCAGTGCATATTGCCAGGTTTTATGATATTCACTTTGTAACTTGTATTTGAAATGGGTTTTTTCCATACAAAATGAGTTATGAAGTATGGAATTCCTCTACACAAACACCCTTTTTTGTGTGATTTTAATTACTCTTATTAACTTGATATTAAAACCTGCCAGGGCAAGTTTCCTAAATATTAAATAATGTAATTTTCAAATAATCCATTTGTAAATATTTCTTTCAAATGACATTCTCTTAAATCTTTGTATATAATATGGTTAAAAATATATATGTAAAGACTTAATTTATCTTTCAGCAGTTTTAAACCATAATAATTAAAACATAAATAACATCAATTTCATGATTACTCTTTCAAGCTGTTTTACATATACTGACATGTACAATGTTCACAACAATGCTATGAAGTAGGCCCTCATGTAAACATTTTACAGGTAAGAAATCTAAAATCCAGAAAGTAGAATAATTTTTCCAAATTATGAGGTTACTATGGTGGCAAAACAGGAATATAAACCAAGACCATATGTTTCCAGAGTCTATACTCTAAATAATCAGGCAATTTTGTTCTTAGAGTGAAGAGTTCATAATATTAGAACATTTACTTACTTAATGTATGTTATAGTAATATCTAACACAAATATGAATGTTCAGAGTTAACATTAAAATATTTTAAACAGATATTCAGCTGTATTTCCAGAGAAAACTATTTGTAACATTTACTTTACTCTTCTTATTAGTAATGCTAACACTGGCTGAGCATGTACAATATGAAGGCCACTTGCCAGAAAACTTTATATATACTATCTTATCACATTTAACATACATACTTAGCTTAATATTATAGCATCCTTGGGGTGTTGCTTTGCCAGCCAGAAACCTCTGTGGCCAGTGGCACCTTTGAGTTTTCTAGGGCCTGCTGAGCTCATTCTACCCACTCAGTTTGGCAGGCTGTGCTCAGTGCACACTCCTGGCCTGGATCCCACACCCACCAAGGATGAGCCAGGTGCAGAGTGACAAGGGGTTTGTGAGTGGGCATGTGGTCCAGCCACACACTCATCTTGGTACACTGGCTGCAATGAGGCAGGCAGCTTCTGGTGCTGCCCTGGGCACTCGCTCCTTGTGAGGCTATGACTGGACCAGGCATACTGCAAGCAGCTTCCACAGTTGGCATTGAGGAACACAGTGGAGATGCCAGGAACCAAAGAGCCACAAACAGGGTGTCATAGCCCTGGCTCGGGGAAGCTCCTAGGTCTGGGTTCCCTGAAGGGATGTAGCTCTTCTCTCCCTGTCTCTTCTCTTCTTGTTGCCTGCAATGTGGTGAGCAGGGGGCGTATTTTAACTCTGTTTGTGTTATAGTTCCTTTTTTCCCCCCCATTTGGCAGTTCCCAAGTTCTTGTTCTTTATCCAGGAAGAATGAGGTATGCAGACAAGTGCTGTGCAAACAAGGTAAAGAGGAGCTTTAGTGAGTGACAAAAGTGCTCAGAGGAGATCCTCATTCAGTAGCTCCTCTCTGCAGGCAGGGTGTCCTGAGTGCAGCTTTCTGCAGAAAGGAGACCCTTGAGTCCTCTCTGCAGGCATATCCTGCTGGGCATTCAGCTCTCAGCTGAGAGGAGACACTGGAGTGGGTTGCTCCTCTCCACAGCTGATTGCCATGACCTCTCTTTGGCTCTCAGCAAAGAGAAGACCCTGGCATGGGTAGCTCCTGTCTGCAGTTGGTTGTCTCATCATCTCTTCAAATCTGTCTTGAGTCCAGGGCTTTTATGGGCCTCAGAGGGAAGAATTGCACACCGATTGGTCCGTTGGTGGCCATGGGCAGACCTGGAAAAAGCACCACAAGTACCTACTCTGGTCTGTAAGATTGGTATCCCAGACCCTAGGCTTAGGCTTTCCCCAGCTTGAAGGTGGGGCTTCATTGGGAATCCACTCCCTCCCACCCAGGAGCCTGTCTGCCTCCTGCTGTCAGTTCATAGCACCCAGGCTGTTTGTGCCATGGGGCACCTGCAGGCCAGTGCCAAGCTGACCTCAGCACCTCCTGGGCCTCTCTCCTTGCTTGTCAGTGCCCAAAATCCAGAGAGAGCTGAGAAAGCAGAAGGCTGGCATGTCAGTATTGCCCTCAGTGTACACACACCTGGTTGGGCTGCAACAGTGCCTGGGCTCAGTCTCAACCTTGCTTTGAGATCAGAGTGGGTACTGGAAGTGGTGAGAGGACAGGCAGTGGGAGCAGATATCTCTGACCATGAGAGTGCACAGATGCCCCGTTCCATAGCAGCAGCTTGGGCAGCAGCTGCAGCTGCACCCAGGAGTGTGGGGCTTCTACCTGTTGCGGGTTCCTGTTGGTCTTGTGGAGCATGCAGCCCAGCCGCTCCTCCCCTGCTGCAGCTGGCATCTTGGCATCATTTTTATATAAGTAGTATTTTCACTTTCTCTATTATAAGCAAGATGCTTCAAAGTCAATTAATTATCTCGATTAAAAATACTAAACTTGATGAATCTTATTGACCTGAATTTTAAAAAGATTTCTAGTTTATTTTGCCTAAAACTCAAGCATATATTAGTTTACACTACACACACACACACACACACACACACACACACACACACACACACCCTCTGTATATATTCCCACTGTATATACTTTGGTAGCTCCATATTTTTTCTAACATATTTGAAAATTTGAAACACTGAAAACTTTTCTTTGTACCAAACAAATATATGTACAAACACAGCCTTTTACAAAGCTTCTCGTTACAAGTCTGCAAGAAATCTGAATGATGGAAAATTATAGCTATTAATTATAAATACATATCAGTATATAGTAAAGCATATGGTTCACTTGTCCTGCTTAAATCAAAAATAACCCAAGGCTAAGAAAGAGTATTTGATTTTTATGAACATTGGGTTAAAACTCCTAATTCCATATTAGCATCTTTGTATACAGATCTTCTAATCAATTGCCAGTTTATTCAAAATTTCTCTCCATGGCTTATTAGTTTCCATAATAGCTTGTGCCTACAGGGCGCCCACCCACCCACCATCTGTCACGTTAAGTTTTCTCTATCTGTTACTTAAGAAAAACAACTTGTACAATTAAAAACAAAGCATTCTGTTTAAATTAGGAAATTTTGACACATGGTGTTTGCTTGAATTTATGTGTATGAGATTACACATACCCATACTTTAGGATATGAATAAAATAAAAATTCAAAATAAATTATCTTAAAACCACATAAATTAAATGTACAAAATCAGTTATCAGAAATGGCCAGGAGAAAATATAAAAAATCCATATAAAGGATGACCAAGTAGAAAATTGAAATATTCTTGAAAAATAAAGATGATTCATCTTTTTAAAATTTGGGAACACATCTCTTGATCATTTTTACAAAAGTGACATATATATTTACACAGCAATTAATATAAAGTTGTATATTATGTATCACAAAACAGATAAATTTTTAAAAATTATTAAAATGCAAGTGGAAAAATAACACATTGTGGGGGTATAAAGATATGACATAAAATACTTTTATTTGAGAACATGTCTCAATGTAGCAATAGCCCTACAAATAAAAAATCATTAGTGTTGTTGAACTATGCCCAAATAATTGATGTGTGCATATTTTAAGGTGTATGATCCAGCAAAATACCTGACATTGGAGGGTCACAGTTTTCTTGATTTCTTTGATAAAAACAAGACTGTTATTTAAATCATAAAATATGAGAACATTTGGCCAAAGCCCAGAACCCAAGAACAGTTGGTCACTAAAGCAAAAAGAATCATCCTTGAACTGGTATGTCTTATAACTGGTATGAGACTGAAACAATTATTTGTGCCACATTCTTGCATGGCAGCAAATTTAAGCAAGGTTCTTGAGGGCAGTGAGGCCCACATGAAGATAAATAAGACAGAATTTCTGCCCTCTACTATATCAAACATGAAGGACCGTAATCCTGAACAAAAAGAATCATGCTACCTGCCAGATGATAAAATATGATTAAATTAAAGAGGCTGAGATACTGATTTCAGTTGAAAATATGTGATTATCCTTGAACATAAATGATGAGTTTGTGTCCTTCATAGGGACAAGGATGAATCTGGAAACCATCATTCTCAGCAAACTGACACAAGAACAGAAAACCAAACACCCCATGTTATCACTCATAGGCAAGTGTTGAACAATTAGAACATGTGGACACAAGGAGAGGAGCATCACACACTGCAGTCAGTTGGGGGGTGCTAGGGGAGGGTGGGGAGGAATAACGAAGGGAGAAATACCAGATATAGGAGATACAGGTGATGGGTGGGATGAAGGCAGCAAACCACCTTGCCATGTATGTACCTATGCAACAATCCTGCATAATCTGCACATGTACCCCAGAACCTAAGGTACAATAAAAAAAATTTTTAATGCCAATTTGCATATACCATCTTTTTTTATGTCAGGATATTGCAGGTTACCATCTTGTATATTATATTTGCCTCCATTTGAAAAGAGAAAGTGTGGAGAAAGGTACAAGGAAGGCACACTAATAAAAACAACAGGGGAAATTGTGCACCATTTTTTGCATTTTAAAAACCCATCTTTTAATTTGCATACAGTAAAATTGACTCTTTTGAGAGCTACAGCCATGTAGCATTAAGTACAAGTACATAGACTTGTGTAACGACCAGTGCACTTAAAATAGAGAACGGTCCCATGACCACCTAGAATTTCTTTGTGTTGCTCTTTGTAGCTAAATATGATCCCCATCTCTAACCCTGGCAATCACTGATCTGTTTGCCGTTCTCATTGCTTTGTATTTTGTATTTCCACAAAAATTGGTTTGTAAAGTATGCAGTCTTTTGAGTCTGGCTTCTTTCACTTTGCCTGTTGCCTTTGAGATTAATCCATGCATTTGTGAATATTAACAGTTAATTCATGCATACTGCTGCATAGTTTCCATTATTTCTTTATCCTCTTGCCAGTTGAAGAAATTGGGTTGTTTCCAAGTTTGGCAATTGTAAGATAACGCTGTTATAAATATTCGAGTGCAGGTTTGGGGGACATAACTTTTAATTTCACTTGAATATATACATGAAGTGGGATTGTTGGGTCACACAGTGTTTAATATTATAAACACTGACAAACACGATATTATCAGTCAATTTTATTTCAGAATATGTTTTATTGGATGAACGGTTGTATTAAATCTTGGTTCCCATGTGCAATTTCTTGATGGCTAGTGATAATGTGTATCTCGTAATGTTCCTTTTGGCCAGTGCTCTATCACTTTTAGTGAAGCATCTAGTCACACATTTTGCTTAATTTAAATTGCATTTTTACATTATTGATTATAAAAGTTCTTTATGTATTCCGAATATAAATATGCAAAAACATTTGCATATAAATGTACATATTTATGCATGTTATGTAACCGTTTGTGATATTTATGCATATTGTGCATATTACACATGTGTACATATACATACGGTTTTGCAGACAATCATGTATATGCATAGATATACTATGCATATTTGATTGTTTTTTCAATTATGTGGTCGTTATATTTTCTCATATGTGTCTTAAACATCAAACATTTATTTTTTAGGTTCATTTTGATAATATTTATCTTATACATTTTATTTTCTTTTATTGTCATGATTTTGTGTCCTATTTGATAAATCCATGCTGGCCCATAACTAAAAATATTTTTGCCTAAAAATAAATACACTTTGCCTACAATTTTTGTTTTAACTTTTACTTTTAGTTATATGATTGATTCTGAGCTGATTTATTTTAGCAATGAGATTTTACAGATTAAGGTTTCAATATTGCGATTTTTAATATTGAGAAATATTGAGGTTAATCTTTGTCTATGCAGATGTCATGGTTTGCTTTTCAGCACTGCTTTTTTAAAGATATCTTTTTCAATTGAATAACCCTTTGGTGTCTTATTAGAATGCCAATTTAAAATGTAAATATGAATGTATTTCTATACTTTCCATTTTGTCTTATTTGTCTGTGAATTCATATGCCAATAGCACACTATTTTCTTCCTTGTAACTTTACAGTAAGTATTAAAACCAGGTAATGTAAGTCCTCCAAATATTTTTCTTTAATCAAATCATTATCTATATCCTTGGACCTCTGCCTTTTCATATATATTTTAGATTCAGCTCATATTTTAAAATAATTCTGCTGTAATTTTAATTAGGCTTACATTTAATCTATATAAGAATTTGAGAAGAATTTTCATCTTTACATCATTAATATTCTGATTATTGAATTTTTAATTCTTCACTCCAAATTTAATTTCTTATACATTTCTTCTTCTAATTTTCAGTATGCACATTTTATAAACTTCTGGTTAAATTACTTTTAGAATTTTAATGTTATACTTTTGTGAGTGATAGTTTAACTTTTACTCTCTAACTCATCATTCATACTGTGTAGTACCTAAATTCACTTTTGTGTATAAGACTTTATGTCTTGTTAGCCAGTAATATTAGTTATTGACTCTAGAATTTTTTATGGATTGCTTTGGATTATCTATATAGATAATTATGCCATCTACACAAAGAGAAAGTTTGAGTTATTTCTTTGAAATTTTATATGTCATATATTTTGCCTTCTCATTCTTTTTATACTGCCTAGAATTGAACCTTCTGTACAAAACTGAAAAAACAAAAATGGTGGCAATGAACATGCTTACTTTGTTCAAAATTTTAGGCTAAAATCATTAATTTTTTAAACGTTGAGCATTTTTTTCCATTCCTAATTTTCTGAGAAGTTTTCCATGTTTTTTTAATTCATGCATTTTATTTGCATTTATTAAAATGATCCTATGCTTTTTTCTCTTACATTCTCTTAAGATGGTAAAGGGCATTAATTGTAGTATCTTTTTTTTTAATATATATTTTTTATTGCATTTTAGGTTTTGGGGTACATGTGAAGAACATGCAAGATTGTTGCATAGGTACACACATGGCAGTGTGATTTGCTGCCTTCCTCCCCCATCACCTATATCTGGCATTTCTCCCCATGCTCTCTCTACCCAACTCCCCCACCCCCCCGCTGTCCCTCCCCTTTTCCCCCCCCCCAACAGACCCCACTGTGTGATGCTCCACTCCCTGTGTCCATGTGTTCTCATTGTTCAACACCCGCCTATGAGTGAGAACATGCAGTGTTTGGTTTTCTGTTCTTGTGTCAGTTTGCTGAGAATGATGGTTTCCAGGTTCATCCATGTTCCTACAAAGGACACAAACTTATCGTTTTTGATGGCTGCATAATATTTCATGGTGTATATGTGCCACATTTTCCCTGTCCAGTCTATCATCGATGGGCATTTGGGTTGGTTCCAGGTCTTTGCTATTGTAAACTGTGCTGCAGTGAACATTCGTGTGCATGTGTTCTTATAGTAGAACGATTTATAATCCTTTGGATATATACCCAGTAATGGGATTGCTGGGTCAAATGGAATTTCTATTTCTAGGTCTTTGAGGAATCGCCACACTGTCTTCCACAATGGTTGAATTAATTTACACTCCCACCAACAATGTAAAAGTGTTCCTATTTCTCCACATCCTCTCCAGCATGTGTTGTCTACAGATTTTTTAATGATCACCATTCTAACTGGTGTGAGATGGTATCTCAATGTAGTTTTGATTTGCATTTCTCTAATGACCAGTGATGATGAGCATTTTTTCATATGTTTGTTGGCTTCATGTATGTCTGCTTTTGTAAAGTGTCTGTTCATATCTTTCACCCACTTATGAATGGGCTTGTTTGTTTTTTTCTTGTAAATCTGTTTTAGTTCTTTGTAGATTCTGGATATCAGCTCTTTGTCAGATGGGTAGACTGCAAAAATTTTTTCCCATTCTGTTGACTGCCGATTCACTCTAATGACTGTTTCTTTGCTGTGCAGAAACTGTGGAGTTTGATTAGGTCCCATTTGTCTATTTTGGCTTTTGTTGCCAATGCTTTTGGTGTTTTGGTCATGAAGTCCTTGCCTACACCTATGTCCTGAATGGTTTTGCCTAGATTTTCTTCTAAGGTTTTTATGGTGTTAGGTCTTATGTTTAAATCTTTAATCCATCTGGAGTTAATTTTAGTGTAAGGTGTCAGGAAGGGGTCCAGTTTCTGCTTTCTGCACATGGCTAGCCAGTTTTCCCAACACCATTTATTAAACAGTGACTCATTTCCACATTGCTTGTTTTTGTCAGGTTTCTCAAAGATCAGATGGTTGTAGATGTGTTGTGTTGCCTCTGAGGCTCTCTGTTCTGTTCCATTGGTTTATATGTCTGTTTTGGTACCAGTACCATGCTGTTTTGATTACTGTAGCTTTGTAATATAGTTTGAAGTCCGGGAGTGTGATGCCTCCCACTTTGTTCTGTTTGCTTAGAATTGACTTGGCTATGCAGGCTCTCTTTTGGTTCCATATGAAGTTTAAGGTGGTTTTTTCCAGTTCTGCGAAGAAGGTCATTGGTAGCTTGATAGGGATAGCGTTGAATCTGTAAATTACTTTGGGCAGTATGGCCATTTTCACAATATTGATTCTTCCTAGCCATGAACATGGAATGTTTCTCTATCTGTTTGTGTCCTCTCTTATTTCGTTGAGCAGTGGTTTGTAGTTCTCCTTGAAGAGGTCCTTTATGTTCCTTGTTAGTTGTATTCCTAGGTATTTTATTCTCTTTGTAGCAACTGTGAATGGCAGTTGGTTCTTAATTTGATTCTCTTTAAGTCTGTATTGGTGTATAGGAATGCTTGTGATTTTTGTACATTGATTTTGTATCCTGAGACTTTCCTGAAGTTGCTTATCAGTTTCAGGAGATTTTGGGCTGAGACGATGGGGTCTTCTAGATATACAATCATGTCATCTGCAAACAGAGACAATTTGACTTCCTCCTTTCCTACTTGAATACCCCTTATTTCTTTTTCTTGCCTGATTGCTCTGGCTAGAACTTCCAGTACTATATTGAATAGGAGTGGTGAGAGAGGACATCCTTATCTAGTGCCAGATTTCAAAGGGAATGCTTCTAGTTTTTGCCCATTCAGTATGATATTGGCTGTTGGTTTGTCGTAAATAGCTTTTATTGTTTTGAGATACGTTCCATCAATACCTAGTTTATTGAGAGTTTTTAGCATAAAGGGCTGTTGAATTTTGTCAAAGGCCTTCTCTGCATCAATTGAGATTATCATGTGGTTTTTGTCTTTGGTTCTGTTTATGTGGTGAATTATGTTTATAGATTTGCATATGTTGAACCAGCCTTGCATCCCCGGGATGAAGCCTAGTTGATCATGGTGGATAAGCTTTTTGATGTGCTGTTGAAATCGGTTTGCCAGTATTTTATTGAAGATTTTTGCATCTATGTTCATCATGGATATTGGCCTGAAGTTTTCTTTTCTTGCTGAGTCTCTGCGGGGTTTTGGTATCAGGATGATATTGGTCTCATAAAATGATTTTGGAAGGGTTCCCTCTTTTTGGAATGTTTGCAATAGTTTCAGAAGGAATGGTACCAGCTCCTCTTTGTATGTCTGGTAGAATTCGGCTGTGAACCCATCTGGACCTGGGCTTTTTTGGGTGGTAGGCTCTTAATTGCTGCCTCAACTTCAGACCTTGTTATTGGTCTATTCAGGGGATTCGACTTCCTCCTGGTTTAGGCTTGGGAGGATGCAAGTATCCAGGAATTTATCCATTTCTTCCAGGTTTACTAGTTTATGTGCATAGAGTTGTTTGTAATAATCTCTGATGATGGTTTTTATTTCTGTGGAATCTGTGGTGATATCCCCTTTATCATTTTTTTATTGCATCTCTTTGGTTATTTTCTCTTTTCTTTTTTATTAATCTGGCTAGTGGTCTGTCTATTTTGTTGACCTTTTCGAAAAACCAGCTCCTGGATTTATTGATTTTTTGAAGGGTTTTTTGTGTCTCTACCTCCTTCAGTTCTGCTCTGATCTTAGTTATTTCTTGTCTTCTGCTAGGTTTTGAGTTTTTTTGATCTTGCTCCTCTAGCTCTTTCAATTTTGATGATAGGGTGTCAATTTTAGATCTCCCTTTGCTTCTCATGTGGGCATTTATTGCTATATATTTTCCTCTAGAGACTGCTTTAAATGTGTCCCAGAGATTCTGGTATGTTGTGTCTTCATTCTCGTTAGTTTCGAAGAACATCTTTATTTCTGCCTTCATTTCATTGTTTATCCAGTCAACATTCAAGAGCCAGTTGTTCAGTTTCCAAGAAGCTGTGTGGTTCTGAGTTAGTTTCTGAATTCTCAGTTCTAACTTGATTGCACTGTGTTCTGAGAGAGTGTTTGTTATGATTTCCGTTCTTTTGCATTTGCTGAGGAGTGATTTACTTCCAATTATGTGGTCAATTTTAGAGTAGGTGCGATGTGGTGCTGAGAAGAATGTATATTCTGTGGATTTGGGGTGGAGAGTTCTGTAAATTTCTATTAGGTTTGCTTGATCCAGGTCTGAGTTCAAGACCTGGATATCCTTGTTAATTTTCTGTCTTGTTGATCTGTCCAATATTGACAATGGGGTGTTCAAGTCTCCCACTATTATTGTGTGGGAGTCTAAGTCTCTTTGTAAGTCATTAAGAACTTGCCTTATGTATCTGGGTGCTCCTGTAGTGGGTACGTATATATTTAGGATCCTTAGCTCTTCTTGTTGCATTGATCCTTTTACCATTATGTAATGTCCTTCTTTGTCTCTTTTGATCTTTGTTGGTTTAAAGTCTATTTTATCAGAGATGAGAATTGCAACTTCTACTTTTTTTGCTCTCCATTTGCTTGGTAAATCTTCCTCCATCCCTTTATTTTGAGCCTTTGTGTATCTTTGCATGTGAGATGGGTTTCCTGGATACAGCACACCGACGGGTTTTGGCTTTTTATCCAGTTTGCCAGTCTATGTCTTTTGATTGGGGCATTTAGCCCATTTACATTTAGGGTTAATATTGTTATGTGTGAATTTGATCCTGCCATTTTGATGCTAGCTGGCTGTTCTGCCAGTTAGTTGATGCAGTTTCTACATTGTGTTGCTGCTCTTTGCCATTTGGTATGTTTTTGGAGTGGCTGGTACTGGTTGTTCCTTTCTATGTTTAGTGCCTCTTTCAGGAGCTCTTGTAAAGCAGGCCTGGTGGTGATGAAATCTCTGAGTACTTGCTTGTTCGCAAAGGATTTTATTTTTCCTTCACTTATGAAGCTTAGTTTGGCTGGATATGAAATTCTGGGTTGAAAGTTCTTTTCTTTAAGGATGTTGAATATTGGCCCCCACTCTCTTCTATCTTGTAGGGTTTCTGCTGAGAGTCTGCTGTGAGTCTGATGGGCTTCCCTTTGTGGGTAACCCGACCTTTCTCTCTGGCTGCCCTTAGCATTTTCTCCTTCATTTCAACCCTGGTGAATCTGACGATTATGTGCCTTGGGGTTGCTCTTCTGAGGAATATCTTTGTGGTGTTCTCTGTATTTCCTGGACTTGAATATTGGCCTGCCTTGCTAGGTTGGGGAAGTTCTCCTGGATAATATCCTGAAGAGTATTTTCCAGCTTGGATTCATTCTCTCTGTCACATTCAGGTACACCTATCAAACGTAGATTAGGTCTTTTCACATAGTCTCATATTTCTTGGAGACTTTGTTCATTCCTTTTTACCCTTTTTTCTCTACTCTTTCCTTCTCGTTTTATTTCATTGAGTTGATCTTCGACCTCTGATATCCTTTCTTCTGCTTGGTCGATTCGGCTGTTGAAACTTGTGTATGCTTCGCTAAGTTCTTGTGTTGTGTTTTTCAGCTCCATCAATTCACTTATATTCCTCTCTAAGTTGGTTTTCTCGTTAGCATTTCTCCAAATCTTTTTTCAGCATTCTTAGTTTCTTTGCATTGGGTTAGAACATGTTCTTTTAGCTCACAGAAGTTTCTTATTACTCACCTTCTGAAGCCTGACTCTGTCATTTCATCACACTCATTGTCCATCCAGCCTTGTTCCCTTGCTGGTGAGTAGTTGTGATCCCTTGTAGGAGGACAGGCGTTCTGGTTTCGGGTGTTTTTCTCCTTTTTGCACTGTTTTATTCCCATCTTTGTGGATTTATCTATGTGTGGTCTTTGTGGTTGGTGATTTTCAGATGGGGTCTGTGAGTGGATGTCCAGTTTGTTGATGATGAAGTTATTTCTTTCTGTTTCTTAGTTTTCCTTCTAACAGTCTGGCCCCTCTGCTATAGGACTGCTGAGGTCCACTCCAGGCCCTGCTTGCCTGGGGATCACCTGCAACGGCTGCAGAACAGTAAGGGTTGATGCCAGTTTCTTCTTCTGCTGTCTTTGCCCCAGAAGGATACCCACCAGATGTCAGTCTGAGCTTTCCTTTATGAGGTGACTCTTTGGATATATGGGGGGTCAGGGAGCTGCTTGAGGAGACAGTCTGTCCTTTATAGGAGCTCAAGTGCTGAGCTTGAGCTCCGTTGTTCATTCAGAGTTGCTGGGCAGGTACGTTTAAGTCTGCTGCAGTAGAACTCATAAACCCCTTTTTTTCCCCAGGTGCTCTGTCCCGGGGACTTAGGGCTTTATTTATGAGTTTCCCTTGTGCTGCTGCCTTTTTCTCAGGGCTGCCTTGCCCAGCGATGAGGCAGCCTAGTCACTGTCTGCCTGCAGAGGCTTTGCTGAGCTGCTGTGGGCTCCGCCCAGCTGCCCTGTGAACTTCCCTGCAGTCCTGTTTATACCGGTGTAGTTAGAACTGCCTCGGCAATGGCAGGCTGCCTCTGCAATGGCAAACTACCTCTGTAGTGGTAGATTGCCTCAGTAATGGTGGACGCCCCCTCCCCCCACAGAGCTGGACTGTCCCGGGGTCAGCTGTGCTTGCTGTGAAACTCTCAATCCAGAGCATTTCCAATTGCTGTTTTTTTGTGGGGGTGGGACTAGCCGAGCCTGATCACCTGGCTCCCTGCCTCAGAGCCTTTTTTTTTTTTTTTTTTAGTTGAATGGTCGACTGTCTCCCAGGTGTTCCAGTCACCTGTTGAGAAGGCACTGTGTGATTTCCCGTCCAGAGACCCACTGCACTGGCTGAAACAGTGGGCACTGAGATTTGTGGCGCTTTTTTTGCCCGGGAAATCTCCTGGCCTAGCTGCCTGTTTCAGTCCCCTTTTGTAATCAGATGAATGGGTGACTCTGCCTTCCCGGAGCTCCAATTGCCAGCTAAAACAGCACCCGGACTCATGTATTTTGTATGGGGGAACCACCGCGCCCGGGTGCCGGCCAAAACAGTGGCGCCAGTGAAAACAGCTGCGCCGGCCAAACCAGCCGCGCTGGTGACCCATGGGACTTCTACCCCTGGGAATCTCCTGGTCTGTGGGCAATAAAAATCCGTCTGGGAACGTGGCGTCCACTCACCCTCCACGCTTTCACTGGGAGCTGCAATGCTGAGCTGCTCCCAATCAGCCATCTTGGGATCCTCCTCTAATTGTAATATCTTACACTAACCTTGCATTCCTGAAATAAACCCCATTATTTATCAAGCTGTAGCTTTTTTTTTAAGTCAGGCTAATTAAAAAAATTAGACTAAATTTTTCTGATTTTGCCGGGCGCGGTGGCTCACGCCTGTAATCCAAGCACTTTGGAGGCCAAGGCGGGCGGATCACCTGAGGTCGGGAGTTCAAGACCAGCCTGACCAACATGGTGAAACCCCGTCTTAAAAAAAAAAAAAAAAAAAAAAAAAAAAATTCTGATTTTACTTGGTAATAGACAAGGAAAGTCAAGATAATTTTTTCTTCCCTACTAATTTTTCAGTTTGCTTTCAAAATTTAAAATAAGACTAGATAATACAGAGTCCTTTTTATATATTCTCTTTCAACCCATAGTTTCCCATTATTAACATCTTTTACTGCTGTGGTATATTTTTAGACATGATGAGCCAATGTTGATTTGTTACTAATAACTAAATTTCATAGTTTTTATTAGGATTTTTGTGTTGTACAGTTTTATGGGTTTCAATAAATTCATAACATTAGGTATTTACTATTACAGTACCATACAGAATGGTTTTACTTTTGTAGAAAAATTATTGTGTTCTACAAATTCATCCCTCCTTTACTACTCTCCTTGAAACAACTGGCAACCACTGACCTTAATGTTTCTGCAGTTTTGCCTTTTCCAAAATATCTTAAGGCTGAAAACATAAACTACGAAGCCTTTTTGTTCTGGTTATATTTGGAAATATACATGTACGATTTCTTCATGTCATTTTTCACTTAGTAGCTCATTTCTTTAAAAAAAATTGTATGGATAATAGTTGTTCATATATATGGGGTATGTGTGATATTTTGTTACAAGTATAAAATGTATAATAAATGACTCAGGGTAGAATTTCCATCACCTCAAATATTTGTAATTTATTGGTGTGAGGAACATGCTAATTCCATTCTTCTAGTTATTTACAAAATATATAATAAATTATTATAATTGTTATTATTAAGACAGCTACTGGGGGACACTGAGATAGGAGCATCACTTGAGCCTAGGAGATTGAGGCTGAAGTGAGCCATGATCACATCACTTAACTTTAGCCTGGGTGATGGAGTGGAACACTGTCTCAATAATAATAATAATGATAATATCATTTATTGCATATTTTTAAAGTAAAGAAGAATGGGGTCTCACTATGTTTTCCAGTCTGGTATCCAACTCCTGGGGTCAAGTGATCCTTCTGCCTCAGCTTCCCAAAGTGCTGAGATGACAGATGTGACCCACCATGCCTGGCACAATAAATTATCAACTGTGGTTGCCCTATTGAGCTACCAAACAGTAAACCTTATTTCTTCTATCTAACTGAATGTTTGTATCTGTTAACCAACTCTTATTTACCTCCCTTCCCACTCTGCTCCCCCAGCCTCTAGTTGCCATCATTCTAATCTCTGGGTTATATAAAACCGTTTTTTTTTTTTTTTTTTTTTAGCTCTCGCATGTAAATAAGAACATGTGATATTTGTCTTTCTGTGTCTGGTTTATTTCATCTAGAATAATATCCCCCTGTTCCATCCAAGTTTTTGCAAATTACGGGATTTTATTTTTATGGTTACATAATACTCCATTGTATATATGTACCACATTTTCCTTATCCATTCATCTGTTGATGGACACAGGTTTATTCTATAATTTAGCTAGTGTGAATAGTGCTGCAATAAACATGGGAGTGAAGCCAGGCACTGTGGTCCCCAACTCTAATCCCAGAATTTTGTGAGGCTTAACTGGGAGGATCACTTGAGCCCAGGAGTTCAACACCAGCCTGAGCAACATGGTAAGATACCAACTCTACAATTTTTTTTTTCTTAATTGCCAGGTGTGGTGACAAGCACCTGTGGTCTCAGCTTCTCAGGAGGCTGAGGCAGGAGCACTATTCTTTCTGCATTCCACCAATTTTAAATGTTGTATTTTCACCTCATTTCAACTTAATTTTATTTCCTTTGTGACTTATTATTAGAGTCATGCATTATTTAGAAACGTGATGCTAAATTTTCAAATATTTCATGCGATTCTAGATATATTTTTACAGTTGGTTTCTAATTTAATTCCGTTTTAGTCAGAAAATATGTTCTACTCTAAACTTGCTTTACAAATTTAACTAGGGATTAGACAGTGCTTGATAAAGTGGAAAGCTCGTCAGCTACTGTTTAGAATGTAGGCTAAAGATGACAAGGAACTGAACTCTCTAGGGTGACATCTGAGTGCTAAAGCAGAGGGTCCAGTTCTGTTCCAAATGAAGATATAATCCCTGGGAAAGAGGATGATATAGAGATGTTAGTCCTTAGAAGTGACTGAGAAGTTCAAACAAAAACCATGACAAATGAAAACATCCTTTAGAGGCTGCATGAGTCCTGCAAACTAAATACAATGTGAATTGAATTGGAAGATATCACAAATATCTCTCCATCTGAGCTTTGAGCTTGGAATAGGGAGAATGTATTGCATCAGTGGTACAAGATCAGAGGACTTTTCTTAATATTTCTGATTTAATAAGCAAAAAGATACTGATTATCATGTGGGAGAGTAAAGGGAAAAGAAAATTACTATAAATAAATTTCTTTGTAGGGTGAGTTGGTTTGAGCAATATTACTTACATTTAAAAAGCAAATGTGGTATTGTCTGCTTCTAAGTGTTAAGGAGTAATTTTACAAGTTAAATTTTGCAAACAAAACCAGTAGTGTTAAAAATAACCGTACCAAAAATCACTTAACAAAGGATTAATTTTAATCTCTGCAGGTGGACTCAATTGATTTATAACAAATAAGTTCTAACCTTTTTAGTAAACTGTCATAAAGAGTTCAACAACCCCTAATAGTCAATGTTGATTTGAGACTTGCTGCTGGTTAAGAAGAATTAAAAAATGACTGTGCAAAATGTTTTATAATACCAGGGCAGATAAAGTGAAGTCAGCTTTTGACTCAAACACAAAGAGGAAGAGGGCAACAAAGGAAGTGTTATTGGAGACTGCATACGAGATTTGTATCATTTTAGAATTCCAAGGATAAGGCTAAGGAAAAGAAGTTCTAAGATAATGATATTAAAGGCCTCTATTTCAGCTTCTAGCTTCATTTTTAAAGTGAACTATTTAGGAGGGGTTGAAAATAACAGGCATAAAAAATAATGTTTTGACAAAATCCTGTATATCACAAATTCTAAAATAATGCCTACTATAGGATTATCCTAGGACCCCAATATGTGTGCACTTAACTAGTTTTCATTTGAACAAAATTATATGGATTGTGATTTTTGTGTTTTTTAAAGTTATTTCAGCTAATGTTTATTTTTTATTTTAAGTACTGGGGTACATGTGCAGGAGGTACAATTTTGTTACATAGATAAACGTGTGTTATGGGTGTTTGTTGTATAGATTATTTCATTACCCAGGTACTAAGCTTAGTATTCATCAGTTATTTTTCCTGATCCTCCCCTCCTCCCACTTTTTACCCACCAATAGGCCCCAGTGTGTGTTGTTCTCCTCTATGTGTCCATGTATTCTCATTCTATAGCTCCCACTTATAAGTGAGAACATGCCATTTCTGGTTTTTTGTTTCTGTGTTAGTTTGCTAATAATTATGGCCTCCAGCTCTAAACCATGTCCTTGCAAAGGACATAATTGTGATTATTCTTGTACTCATTTATCTTGGTGCAATTTATACAATATATTAACTCTAATAAGAAGTTGTCAGACACAAGAGTCAGTGATTAGAAATTCTGGATTACTTAGGGACTAAGAGAAAACCCCTTTCACGTGCCCTCTAAAAGTGTACTGCAGATCAACTGACAAGTGGTGGATGAATAGGAGAAAAAGCATTTTTTTTTCGTCCCCCCCCCCCCCCCCCCTGGGCCCTGCGGCCCCCCCTGCGCCGCCCGGCGCGCCCCCGTGGGGCGCCTCCCCCTTCTTTTTTTTTTTCCTGTGGTTTCCTCTTTAAATTCGATTTGAATGTGCATTGCACAGGAGAATCACAGGAGAATAATAACCAAATAGCTCAATGGCGTACAGATGTTTATATACCTTTCTTCAAAGGGGAAGGGGTTTGGGGAAAATGTGGCTATTCGAGGAATAGTAAATGATATTTAGGAGAAAGTGAATGGACTTGGAGATCATACAATGACCTAGGACAATGTCCGCTGCGTCTACACGGTAGATAATGTTTTGTTACAATAGTCTGTCCAGATGTGTTGACAAGACTTTCGGTCTTTCTTCCTGTGATAGGAGTTCAGTTGACGAAAACTCAGGGAAGAGACCAGCGTTGGTTGTTTTCTTCTTTGGCAGTTCGGACTGCAGACAGTTAAGGAAACTGCAGGAGAACAGCTTCATTCCCTTCTTTGGGAGTAATAGAGGGTTAAGAGACAGGAGGGAGGGGGAAATGTTTGAGAAACCTTGAAACTGCTTCTTAAATCCAGCAAGTCAAAGTGGCATATTATATACATTCAGAATTAAATTAATGTAGATTAATATTAAAATTAAGTACTCTGTTATATTTTAGGAAGCAAAAATGACTAATTCATAATAGCTACTAAAGATTAACAGATTTTTTCTAAAATATTAAATTAGAAAATCAGAGGCCCTATTACCATTAGTTTACAGTAATTTTACCTTTACTATTATACATCAACAATTTTGCATGTCTGCTCTCTATAAATAAAAATTGATTTGGATATTCTTTCTCATAGGAAATACTCTGTTTATCCAGAAACTAGAAGGTAGATACTTACGATTTTTTAAGGCATTACTTTATGTAAAATTAATTTGGTGGTCTATTTTTAAGGAAATGGGAAGAATATTTTTGGATGAAAACTAATCAGAGACAATACTGATAGCTATTTTGAATATTGTACAGTGTTCTCACATCTACTCTGAGTTATGTTTGTGTATGTACCCTGTCTTCAGTTTATGTGGCTCAGTTTTGCAAGTTTTTTTAGTGATTTTCACAAGTTTACAAACCTAAGCATTTACAAACATGGAGTTTAAAACTTAGTATGTAATATAGTAATCATATCATAGCAGCCACATTTTATTGAGTAAATAGTATAGTCGAGGTATTAAATAAATGTTAAAATGTCTCATGTTTCCCTTAGATCATATTATATATTATGCATTAATACCTTTATATACTAGTGAGAACTCAGAGGTTTAAGGGGTTTGAGTAATTTATAAAAGGTCGTATTCCTGAGAACTGCCAGCACACTGACTAACATCTATGGAACTCTGAACCTTTTCTTCAAACTCTAAATTTTGCCTTTTCCTTTAGTTTTAAAAACCATAGATCTTAAAAGAAACATGGAGACATAAATTTTTTCTAAGGCCAAAGGCCTAGAAAACTGACCTTGAGAGTGCTCCTTCCAAGTAATATATGTTTACCTGTAATAAACTGCACCAAGTAAGTTACCGAACCATTCATCAGAATAATTCCTTAATGACTGTGTCTGGGTGATAGTTAATAGTATTTTCAAGAAACATATAAAACTATACAATCAGAGATCTATTTTCCAGGTGACACTGCAAGAAGAAATTTAAAACACATGTTCTTTCCCACCAACATGCAGAACTTTGAGCAACTGATATAGACAGTGGGTCCAAACCAACAAAAACCCAAAAAATGAACAACCATAACAATTATAAAATGGGACATTTGGTTAAACAGGCAGAGAAATGAATTTTACATTTACCGCAAAATTATACAAACAGTCTGCTTGCAATTTACAAAGGCTTTCTTAGAAATCAATGGACAATTTGGTAACTAAATAACTATGCAGTGAACAAGATGATAAACAGTCATGCTTTCAGTAATAATTTCCCTGACACATCAGAATGGCATTTCTGCACAGATGTAATAAGAAAATGACATCCAAAGAATGATAGAATAGTAATTATACCTTACTAGAATACAGAGTAAAATAAACTATTTTTGCAAATTTCTTGTTGACTAGATATTTATGTAGAAACCTATTGCATATTCTCTATGCCTAGAGAGACTATATAATATGCCATCTCAACCAATGTATTTTAGATAATGAAATGAGACTCTATTCATATGTCCCTAAAACAACAGGTAGGAATCAAGCTTTCCTGGGCATAGCAGAATGTATAGTTATTTTATTAATAGTTATGTTTCAGTGTAGTGAATTCCTATGATTTTGTGTTGCCTCAGCATCTGATGTGGTTTGGTTCTTTGTCCCCACTGAAATCTCATATTAAATTGTAATTCTCAATGTTGGCAGTGGGCCCTAGTGGGAGGTGATTTGATCATGGGAGTGGTTTCTAATGGTGCTTCCTCCCAGTTCTTTACTGTGGTTGAACTACATATCTATCTCATACAATTGCCTCCTGGTGACTATCTTCTTGTTGTATATATATGTCACATAAACATATACATACAATCTACTTAACCCACTGACCTTGAATCCTGCACAAACTGCAGAGATGCTGCCCTGGCCACTCTCAGTCACAAAATGACCTCAACAGAACTGGCACCTGTTTGCTCTAAACCAACCAATTAGAACTCCCCGTAGAAATTCTGCTTGGGTAATGCTCTGAACTTCAATAAAGTCCTTGGCCCCTAGGAACTTTCTTTTCTCTGGCTCCCCACTGGCTGATGGAACACATTGATCCTTTGATTTTCCCATCAATCCATGGGTATGTCTCATTTCTCATGCACCGATGAGTAATAAACTACTTATGTTACTTCACAAGTTTTTGTTTTGTTTTTTCCTTTATGTCTCATTCAACCAACACACTGGGACCTAACTTTCTTCCCTGTCAAAGCTCTTCTACAGAGTAGCTATCTTGTCAAGAATAAAATAAACACAGGTTTATATAATAAACTAAACAAGAGCCAAACAAGTTTCTATCACTGTAAACAGTCTCCTTCCTGTGAGAAGGAGGCTGGTTATGGGTTGGACACTCAGGCACTAGGCATTCCTCCAGAACAAAGAAGTATCCCATGAAAGGCACACTATATAGGTATCCATGATCACCTCTCGGGGGCCTCATCAGGAAAGGGCTAGAGTTTATAATCACTCTACAGAGAGAGACCTAAAGGCCAAATTAGAGAAAATTACAACAATCAGTATACGTAACCTAGAAAAATAATTCAACCATTAGTTGTGCAACTTAGTTAATTACTTTGAAAATGAAAAGAATAATACCTAACTGAAGGGGTTGTGAGGACTACAAATTATATTTCTAACACAGTTAACACATTGTCCAGGATGTTGAACATAAATCAATACATTTATAATTCTAGTTCTCTTTGTGTAGGTTACTATTATATCATCAATGTATTTGTAATATTAATGAAGTTCTCTAAGTAGTTGAAATCTCATTTTTTGAAACTTGAAAGAGGCAAAAACTCTGATTCTAATATATCAAACTCCTATACTTAGAAATATCATATACCTTAAAAATCTTATCTTTATAAGATTAAATTGTGTGCATACTGATTTTAAGAACAAAATAGAACAAAATAGAATTTTGCTCTTAAAATATTCTACTTTGACTAGTCAAATGAAATAGAATATCTATATTAATATGTTTAAAGGAAAATAATAGTTTAAACTCTGAAAAAACCCAATTCATTAGGTAATCTGAAGCAATAACATTATTTTTATATAAATAAAATAATGATTTTATTATTTAGAGTTAAGAAGCATAAAAGGAATGATAAACTTCAATCACTTAATATTGATATCAAATTTTAAAAACACAAATGTAAGATGTGAAAATTACAAAAATAAAGTAGAATCCTTTTCTAGCTTTCAGAGAGTTAACTTCTTTGTCCTATTATAGGCAAAAACTGTTGGTTTCTTTTCTTATTTTTTGGTAGTAGTGATAACACTATATTCATATTTGGGCACGTCTATATTTAAGTGATTTTTAAAATAATACTATGAACAGAATGTCTGTATCCTGCCCTCCAAAACTCATATGTTGTTCCCTAAATGTGATGTTATTGGATACAGGGCCTTTTAAAGGTAATCAGGGTTAGATTAGATCATGAAGTGGAAACATCATTGTGGAATTAACAGTCTTATGATAAGAGGAAGCAACACAGGATTTCTCTCTGGGTGCCTATGCCAAGGAATGCCATGAAAAGAAATAACCAGGAAGAGGGACTTCACCAAAATCCCTAACATACTGGCATCTTTATCTCAGACTTCCAAATTTCAGTACTGTAAAAAATAAATATGTATTGTTTAAACCAGTCAGTATGTGCACATTCTGCTATAGCAGCCCAAACAAATTGAGGCACATATTATAGTTTATTTGCCTCTCAGCATTTAATATAATACCAATTGTGTAATTTCAATACTAAGAAATTGAATTAGTCAAACTCTTAATTAAAACATTCTGTATTGCTTAAGTTTGAGTCAACATAATCTGAAGGATCAGTATTGTAACAGAAAATATAAAAAATAGCATGCATTATTTTCCTGAGATATCACTATTATAATTGAATATCCTTATATCGATAATAAAACATGGTAAAGTACAAATAAACTGTGATTTTTTTAAGAAAGTTTTAAATATAAGCAATTTAAGACCATAGTTTCTTCATTTTTCATGGTACGATCAATTTGCCAACCCTTTTAGACTTTCCTTTTAGGATCCTGAACAACCAAGCCACATATTACTGTGAACAAATTAGTTTTGACACCTTGAGACATTTAATTATTTGCAACACTGAGTCAGATGAAGGTGAAGCTGAGAGAAACTTTTCAAGCTCTAGAAAGATATATACGCTAAATATGTCATGTTAGGATAGTTTCACCCTAAAAATTCACTTAATAAGCATAATAGAAATGTGCAAATAAGGCTGCAAATTTCTAGGAAATAAGCATATTATAAATTAAATGGAAATATAAATTTTATCAGTTAATATATATTTTTAATATCCTACTATTCAGAAGTAGTTTTCAGAGGTATAGAAAATCTCAGTCATGGCAGTGAATACAAAGTTCATTTACTACAGACATTCATTTTACAGTTGAGGGAACTGAGGTTCAGAGAGGTTAAGTGATTTGCCAAGGTCACTCTTCAGTTGCTATTAAACTTAGAGAGTCAAAACCTAGGCTTACTATTTCCTCAGTATTATTTTATTGATTTTATTTTTTTCATTTATCAGAACAATAACAACTTAAGAACATCCAAGTCTGCTGCTGGTGAATAATATATTTTATGTAAAAATTGTGTTAATTAAATTCATATATTTATTAAAATGGCACAGTTAATTTGGCAAATAAATTTATAGTTATGCCAATTTACATGGCTAGAATTAAAGAATTCTGAGACTAATTCATAATTAAATTTTTTCATTCTTTTATTAGTAATTATTTAATGTTTATTTTATGAACTATTTTAGGAATATATACATGTGTGTTTGTGTGTAAGCATGAGTAAGCATGTGTCCATTTTGGTTTTCTTCACAGTTCTTATAGTCCTGATTAAAAAATAATTTTCTGAGATTGATAATTGGTTGATTTGAGGACATAAACTAAATATTTCAATTGATATTTATTCATATTTGTCCATGGGAGAAAAATGATTTTAAGATCTGTTACTTAATGCAAAGTATGTCATGAACACACACACTTTACTTGCTTATATATTTAAGATATAATGGAAAATACAATTGATTAAACTTTTAAGTATTAAAGTATATAGGGAATGTGAATTGTCCATTTTTTATCCTTATTAGTGTAAGTATATTCAGCTTGAAGCTGTTAAAAATAAGTGTGTGTGTATATATGTATGTATTTTAGTGTATATATGTGTATGTATGTGTGTATATATATATATTTCTTTGTTCTGGAAGAAGGCCTAATGCCTGAATGTCCAATACATGATGTGTGTGTGTGTGTGTGTGTGTGTGTGTGTGTGTGTGTGTGTGTTTTGTATAAATATATGTATGAAGTATAATGCCTTAATGTCCAACACATGACCAGTATACATATATGTATATATGTAATATAATATAAATATATATATTTGTGTTTATGAAGAAGTTTAAGTAGAAAAATATGATACAGGTATATATAAGTATATATAAATATTACATAAGAAGCCATAAGTCTAGGGAGAAATATGTGTCTTATATGCTCATATTTTCCTTTTTACAATTTACTTATGACTATCCTGCATGAATTACATTTTATTACGTTGAAAATATTTGAACTTTTTGTTACATGTGATGAACTAAAGTTATTCATTGTTTAATGAATACATCCTTCACTATTGTTAAATGAACAAGAAAAACTGTGTTTGTAGAAAACTGTGTTTGTGTCTGTAGAAATTTGTGTTTGTACAAATATGTGTTCAGATTTTTAGTCACTTTTGATACTAAATTGCTTACTTTAATTATCATAGTCATTTTTTATTTTCTGATTTAATTAATCTGTTATGAAACTGATAAGTGACCCACTATACCATAGATATCTAACCTCTTTATATGGTGCATAAAGGTATCTTTCTTTGTAGAAGATTTTTAAAATGTTCCTCTTACTCTGTGTGACTGTATGACATTAAGCAAGTTCCATAATGAAGGTATTATCTACGTGCTTGGTTATTCATATTTAGATATAAGAATATGCATATCTAGTATGTATATTATATATGACTATACATCTTTGTCAATTTATTGCATTATTGATGTATTTTCCCAAAAATATATTCTCAACCGTGTTATAACTAAAGGTAATTTGATTCTTGAAGAACATCCTCTGGTGATAAGTGGCATTCAAATTTCTGTTTAGAGTTTTCTTCATATTTTATTAAAATATATTGATTTTGTATAATTATTCTGCGCATACAGAATAGTGTGATTTTGTTGAATTTTTTTACTAATTTCTATTAGTGCAATTTTGCATTTACTTGTTTGAAAGTTTTTATTTTATCATGTAATTTGAACCAGATATTATGTATTTTATCTTGGAAGAAAAAGAGGATAAATTGTCAACATATTCTTGAACTAGGGAAAATGTCCAGTGCATTACACAAGGATGGATGTACTCATTTTTTAAAGACAAGAATTCGAAGCAAATAACTCAAAATAGTAATTGACATTTATAAACTACTTTCCCTTGAAACATCTAAAAGTAATTTGAATAAATTACTCAGCAGTTTCAAGTGGTATACACAGGCATGGTGGCGTGCGCCTGTAGTCCCAGCTACTTGGGAGGCTGAAGCAGGGGAATTGCTTGAACCTGGGATGGTGAGGTTGCAGTGAGCCAAGATTGTGCCACTGCATTGCAGCCTGTATGACAGAGACTCCAAATCAAAAAAAAAAAAAAAAAAAAAAAAACAAGATAAATAAAATTAACACAAACAAACCAAATATACGTTTGAGAACATCAACCTATTAAATGTCGTGAGGACATAAACTTATTAAAGAGTATGGGACTTGGATATTTCTATAAATGAATAATGATGGCTAAGAAGAAGAAATATGCTTTTATCATAAATATGTCCTTTGGATTAAATGGCACACCACAAGCCTAAAACATTGTCTGTAGAATCATTAATTGAAAATGATGGTTGTCTGGCTGCTGCCCCAGCATGAAATGGAAAAATCACCCTGAACATAAAACTAAAATAATTATGACTATTTATTTCAATTATAAAATTTTAGTGTAAAGTCATAAATCTATTAGTTATACCAAATTGGATTTCAGAACATTACAAAGAGTATAATGAAAGACTTAGACTTAAATGTATTTTTCTAAATGGACCCACCTCTCATGCAGATTGAATGTAAGATAATATTTCTGTGTTCGATATATTATTACAAATTAAAGGTTCCAGCTTCATATTATTATTATTTTTAATATCTTCAGCATCTTACATTTACCTTATCCCTGGCCTCCTTAACATACTATAAGCTGAAATACAAAATGTAGTTATTTTCATTAAAAATAATGTTTTATGTCAGGTCTTTCTTTCTCTATATGTCATTCTCTCTCTCTCTTTCTCACATACACATACACTATCATGCACAACACATAATGGCCCACACCCTAACTTCAAGTTACATAATGCTTGAGATGAATAATAGCACATTTTATTACTTGCTACAAAATTTAAATGTAAAAATTATTAATGTGTTCTTTTTATCTAAGTCACTTGTGAAATGTTAATAAATATCATAGGTCTTACCTGGATACATCTAACAGTTAAGACACCATTTCTACTGTGCTTGCCTTAACAGATGAAAGAGTTGGTAGTTTTGTTCGTATTTTATTTTGAAATTTATATTTCCATTAGCTATTTTATATAGTATCTATTTTATTCATTTTCAAGTTTCTCTCTGTACAAACCCTTTGTTGTTAGCATATCACAAATGAATTTATCGTGGTAAAATACATATAAAATTTACCATTTCAAACATTTTAAAGTGTAAAATTCAGTGGATCAAAGTAGATTGGTTTTCAAAAATTTGACTCTACGATTACCTGGTGTACTTCTCTTGGATTTATCCTCTTTTGTCTTTGCTGAGATTCCTGTATATGTTAATGTTTATAAAAATATGTGAAGTGTTTAATCATTATTTGTTGAAATATTTGATTGCACATTTTCCATTTCTGAGGTTTAAATTTTATACAATGTGATACTTAATATTATTCAATGGTTTATTGGGGTCTGGATTTTTTCTTAAATGTTTTTTCTACTTGATATATAGATTGAATAATTTCTACTGATCCATCTCAGATTAAACATTTCTTTTGCCATTTCAAATCTAATCTTACTTCCATCTATTGTAGTTTTCACTCCAAGCATTGTGCATTTCAGTTCTATACTTTTATTTGCTTATGTTTATAGCTTAATTTTCTACAGTTTTCTGTATATTCATTCATTATAATAACCATATTTTTTAAGTCCTTGAACATATTTGTGACAGCCTCTTCAAAACCTTTATCTGCTACCATCAATTCTTGGGTTATCTTAGAGTTGGTTTTTATTAACAATTTTATTTTCTAAGTATGTATCACATTTTTCTGCTTCTCAGCGTACCCATTAATAGTAATTGTGTTCTGGACAATTTAGAAAAGTATAAATTCTAAATATTGTCATCATTTTCTAAGGAATAGCGAGGGTTTTGTTGGTTTTGTTTTGTTTCTTACTGTCAGACAGTAAATTTACTAATGGGTGATGTTGATCCTGCTAAAGCTTCATTTTTAATTAATTAACTTTTTTAGTGAGTGAGGAGATGCCTTAACTTTAGGCCTAGAATAACACTTCTCTAAAAATGTAGCTTTTCTGTACAATAACCTAAGAACTTAAGATATTCTGGGAGTGCCTTCTATGTTCATCAGAATTCCTAATACTTAACAGTTCTATGCATTCTCTGAACTCTTTCTACAAATCACATATCTGTTTTCCTTTTAGTTTAACATAATTTGGTTTCATTTATGTAACTGTTTATCTTTCTTTTATGTTCCACTTCCCATTTCCCTCATTTTATTTTAGGACTCCCAAGTGTCTCAACTATAGTTAACTTAGTTCATTTATATTTGCTTTCTGCTTCCTTCATAACTTCATGTGTTGACTAAAGATTTATTTTTAGATTTAAAAAGGTTCTTGTATTATCATACATTGAAATACTTTTATACAGTGAATGACACCAGCAAGACAGAAAGGTAGAAAGCTCCTTGCCTTTGCTCTGCCACAAAAACATTGGATAAACAACAACTTTAACAACCAAAATAGCATTGTGAGAAATCTAGTAACAAATTAAGAAGCTGTAGAAATCAAGCAAACATCTTTGCTAGCCATTGTTCCACTTCCTTTTCAATGCAATACTGTACTAGAAATGCTAAATAGAGTTCTATCACCTAAAATCTCTAAATGTTATTTGAGTTTAGATTTTTCATTTCCATAAAATGATTTTTTTTAACATTTGGATATTCTTAATATTTCTGCAAATATGAAGACTTATTGTAAGATATATGTGTCTATATAATTGTAAGTAAGTAGCTACATGTGTGCCTGTGTGTATATGTGTAATTATTTTATTTTTAGCATTACATTGTTTTTGAATCACTCATGTCCTATTGGTAAATCTGATATATTTTCACATTTTATTTATGGATTAAGAAAATGAAGATGTTCACAAAAGAATAAGGAAATTTCTTACTTAACATGGTAAGGTAATTTATTTTATACATGACAAAACAAAAATATATAGTTATTTGTTTATTCTCATTTATAAAAATTGTTATTGCATATCTCATATCACTTTTAGTTAGAAATCAAACTTAAAATTACTTATGTATATCTCATTTTTTATATTAACCTAAATCTGTCTTTATAGTTTTGTACGGTAGTCATTTCAATGTAATTAACTCATAACTTCATTGTTTCACAAACCAGCCCACAAATTTCCAGAAATATGAAGTTTTTGTGAAGTACAAATATAAGAGTATGCAATGAAAAATGCTTTCATCATATCACTTAAATGGCTTACTAAATTTTTGATAAATATTGTAGGAAAAGGCATGCAGCTTTTTTTAACATGGCCTTTACATCTGTTGCTGAATGTATCATTTATAGAAATTTAATTCACTCTGATGTCTACATTATTCATTTATGCACATATGGGAATTGTTTTACACTATAATTTTTCTAAAAATCATCCTAATCATGTTTGTTTGATATTTTTTCTTTATAATCCAACATAAAATAAGTGAAGTTTCTGTTACAAGGAGTGAAGTCCTTGGTCTTTTACTCTCTCACTCACTTTCCCACATATCACTACATAAGGATGTCAATCATAATTACAAATTACTTTTCTAAATATAGCTGTATTTAATTAATGTTTACTGCACTTATAATTGTGTCCTTTCATGCAAATGTTTAAGACTAGATCTTTGGGAATATTTAGTACACATAAACAATAAGTATGTTAAATTTTGGCTGTGTACTATCAGAATTTTTTTTTTTTTGAGACAGGGTCTTGTAATGTTTCCCAGGCTGTAGTGCAGTAGTGTAATCTCAGCTCACTGCAATCTCTGCCTCCAGGGTTCAAGCAATTCTTCTGCCTCAACCTCCCGAGTAACTGGGACTACAGTCATGTGCCACCACACCCAGCTAATTTTTTTGTATTTTTAGTAGAGACGGGATTCCACCATGTTGGCCAAGATGGTCTCGATCTCCTGACCTCATGATCCACTTGCCTCAGCTTCCCAAAGTGCTGGGATTACAGGTGTGAACCACCACCCAGCCACTATCAGAATTTTTATTTGTTATAGTTTGCAATTAGAAAAAAGTTTCTATGTTTTTATTCTGTGCAACCCCTATTCCATACAACTGATAGATTATCAATATTGAATCTTCAAAGTAGAAAGCACTTGCTGTTGCCATGCAGAGACAGAAAGTTTAAGTTAAATATCTAACTATCTATAGTAGCCCACTATATTGATAATTATTTAGACCATTGCATATATAAGATAGTCACTATGTTCACAAAATTAAGCGACTGGAAAAATTATTTTTAACTTTTTCTCTAGCATTAAAATCTTAACTCTGTGATTTTAAATATAATTTCATAATAAACTTCTATAAGAAACCAAAAGGAAATTTTAAAATAACATTTTATAAACTACTATTACTCATCCGTGTTAGTTATATCTACACTTGAATATGGCTTTATAAAATCAGAACATTATACCTATAACAGAATGTGTGATAGTTCTTAACAATAAAGATTTCTATCAACTATGCAAGGTTTTTTCATGTTTTGTTTGGTTGTGGCATATACAGATAACACATAACAATATATATTTTCGTTATAATAAACATTACGTTGGTCTTGTTATTGAATCTTCCGTGTCCATTCCATTTAAAACAGTAATAACTTAAGATGATTTTGGAAACTTTAGTCTCTTGACAGTAATTGATTTATGCATAGATGTATAATTTTCGTATCTGTGTTACCTAGAGTTATTACATCTATATTATGCTTATTATGGTAAGCATCTGAAAACAAACACAGGATGCCAGTGCAAAGATAGAAGGGACATGACATCGTTGAATCATTAAATTACTCATCAGTCAGATCTTAGAAGTGCAGCTTATGTGATAAAACGTGTCTAATTACTATTTAAATATGTTAAATTCAGTGGGTTTTTTTGGGGTTAATTGTGGTTTATATCATGCTAACATACATGAGCCCTCTGTTCTTCAGATGGGAGAGTTACAGGTAGCTTCATTGTGTTAAAATTTTATATCAGACATTCTTTAAAATGTATGTATGTATGTATGAATGTATGCATGTATTTATTTATTTATTTTGAGATGGAGTCCTACTGTCACCAAGGCTGGAGTGCAGTGCTGCAATCTCGGCTCACTGCAACCTCTGCTTCCTGGGTTTAAATGATTCTCCAATCTCAGCCTCCCAATCAGCTGGGACCACAGATGCACGCCACCATGCCTGGTAATTTTTATATTTTTAGCAGAGATGGGTTTTCACCATGTCGATGAGGCTGGTCTTGAACTCCTAACCTCAAGTGATCCACCTGGCTTGGCTTTTCAAATTGCTGGGATTACAGGTGTGAGTCACCATGCCTGACCTAGTCTTTCTTTAAAATTTAAATAAGTACAGTAGTATGTATAAATATTTCAAAATTTAGTATTTAAGTTTCAAATTCAGTTTATTTATAAGTAAAATCTAAATGTAAGTAAAGAAAAATAGGCAATCTTAGATTTGTTTAAAATGTGACATGTATAAGTTTTCTAAAAAGTAAGGTAGAGAAATATCAATTTGCCCAAACTGACATAAAAAATAGGAAATAGACCACAGTAGGTACTCAGAAAATTTTGAGTAATAATTTATTTTCTTAATTACTATACTATACAGCTATCCTGGCCATAGAGCAAGTCGTGTGGCTTACCAACTTCTTTGATTTCCAAGAGAATATGAAGAAAGAAAAAAGTATAGAAGGTATTTTATATCTTCTATATATCACACTAAGTTTTCAAAATAAACTGGTCGTCTTCTTAGAGAATAGAGTTATATGCTATATGCTGTTTCAAGATTTGTTGATGATAAAACTCAATTATTGTTAAAGGTTTGTGTAATATGAAGAGTGTATCAAGCTAATTTTGAACAGCATGTGAAGGGGAAAATTTAAACCCTATTTGTTTGTCTAAGCTCAAGATGACAAAATTAAAATTTCACTCTGCCAAGATTGCAGCACTGCACTCTAGCCTTGGCAACAGAGTAGGTGAGACTCCGTCTAAAAATAAATAGATACGTACATACATACATACATACACACACACACTACATACACACATTTAAAGAAAGACTGATATAAAATTTTAAGAAATAAAAACAAATTTCTACCTAATTTTTAAAGAAATTAGGCAAAAAATTAAATGTTTGCTTAGCCCAATCAATAAGAGGAGACTGACTCAGAAGTGATGAATCTATAACCAGTAATATATCTCAATCTCAATAATGCTGTAGAATAATTGATGGTGATGAAAGTGCTCAGCAAAACAAACCACGCAAAAGTAATAGAGGTATCAAAGATTGGAGGAATTCTGGTCTTCTACAGAATGAATGTTTGCATTTCCTTCTCCTAGCTTCATATGTTGAAACGCTAATTTCCCATATGATAGTATTGGAAAGGGAGGACTTTGGGATGTAATTAGGTTCCAAGGATGGATTTGTGCCCTCACAGGAAGAGACAGAGGAGAGTTTGCTTACTGTCTCTCTGCTGTCTATCATGTGATGATACAATAAGATGCTAAAACATTAAACAAACCTTCAGCAGGCATTGGCTTTGTTAGCATCTTAATCTCGTATGTCTTAGCCTTCAGAATTGTGAGAAATAAACGTTTGTTGTTTAAGCCACTAGGCTATGGTAATTTTTCTATAGAGGTCAGAACTGACTACAACATGGTCCAACAGAATATTAGTCTCAGACAGCTTTAAATTTTCCTGTTAATACAAACACAACCCACAAGCAATAGACTATGAAGCCAAATGTCCTTCAGGTGATGGGCCTGGTGCGTGGGGAAAGCTTTTGCAAACAATTCTCACAATAAAGAATGGAAAAGAGGATTCACTAAGGAGATCCCAAATGAGAGCAGAAAAATTACCAAATCTCATTCTTTTGTCCCCGGATACTTGGGGGAAAGCAAGGATAGTAAGGATAAAAAAAGGTATGGCTGGAACACAGGGTCCTAGATAAAGAAAAATTCTCATTTTTTTTCCACCATCTGTGACTTAAACAAGACACACTTGTTAAACATTTATGATCACATCACTGGCTTAAATTTAATTACAGAAATGATTACATTCAACATAAAGCTCCATGAATACCAGTAAAATAAAGATGGTAAATCTAAATAAAGAGAAAAGCCTAATTATAGGCTATTTTTAATAGCAATTTTCAAATGTAAGAACACAAAATGCTTTGAAGTAAAAGTATGAGAAAAAATTACACCTTTCTTACATTTTCTAAAAGAGCCAGTATAGCTATGTTAAGGAGATAAATTTTAAAGAAAAATATAACATGAGAGACAAAGATTATAATTGTAAAATAATCATTTCGAGAGGAATGTGTAAGAATTCTAAGTATAGAATTAATAGTTGTTATATATGATAGAGTGTTTCAAGACAAACTACATTAGAATTCAAAATAGAGACAAATCTACAACTATCTTTCGGTATTCTTAAAAATCTTTTCCAAGTGATAGACTATTTTTAAAAAAAAAAAACTAGAAGATTTAATAAATAACACCAATAAACAGTAGATTTCTTTGAAGTACCTAGCATGCAAATGCTTTCCAAGAACAATGTGCCATTTACCAAAATAGATTACAACCTGAGTCATAAAAAAGTTTTGACAATTTTAGAAGACTTATATAATTCCCTGATGACTTTAAAATTAAATCAGATTCAATAACAAAAAGTTAATTTAAAAAATTCCAAGAGTTTGAAAATTGGTGATTTTAACTTCAATTACCCCACCAAGTTCTTATTGTAAATATTTGAGAGATATTGCCCTCATGGTTCTGGCAAGGGTAAGAAAAGAATACTAACTATGAAATATTTCCAAAACATTCAAGATAACAAAGCCATACTCGTTGGAAGGGAGACTTATTTCCAAGTCTTTTCCTGAGGAGTGGCATTAATCCTACTCCTGCTCCTCTAGTTTTCATATTTCAAATAAGGGAGGAAAAACATGTATGTCACTAAGAAACACTTTAGAATGTCACAGCTCAGAGACACAGGCCCAATAATACGATTTAATTGGAAAATTATGGACCATTCCTCTCCCCTACAGCTTACTACCATACTAATAAAGTTTTAAAATAATAGCAATAAATTGTAGCTGATATATTTGTAAGCAAAAGCCTCTTTTTGAGGCGAAGGACTTAGAGAAAACCAAGTGAAGAATAAGAGCAAAAATAAAGACACCAGGGGAATTTTAAGCTTCTGTCACCTATAGCAACAGAAAATATTAAACACATTTAATCCCTAGTCAGATCAAATCTTCAAACTGTAGAACCACTTACCTCAGATCTTATTAACCAGTACACTGTATCTGTATTTAAATAACAACAATATAAATTAGAAGGCATTTCAAAATAAAATAAAGAGTCTGAACAAAAAAGGAAAGAAAAAGAACCAGGCACATATGTCTATCCTTATGCCAGTACCACACTGCCTTGATTACTTTTGCTTCACAGTAAGTTTAAATAGGAAGTCTGAGCCCTTTTACTTAAAAATGTCTTAAAAAAATAGAAACACAACATACCCAAATTTTTGTGATGAAACAAAAATAGTACTCTTAGAAAAGTTGGTAGCAATAAATGCCAAAAAAGAAGAAAGAAAGAAATATAAACAACCTAACTTTGCACTCAAATAACTAGAAAAAGAACAAATTAAGTCCAAGCTTACTAGAAGGGAGAAAATTTAAAGAAGATCAGAGCAAAGGCAAATAAAATGGAGACTAGTAAAACAATAGATCAATGAAACTAAAAGTGAGTTTTCTTGAAAGATAAAATAATTGACTAACCTTTAGCTAGAGTAACAGAAAAGAGAAAAAATACCCAAGTAAAAGGTTTTGTTATTAATTTTTCTTTTAGTTTATTTATTGAATCATTGGCTGTTGAGGGGAACCATGTTGTTTATTTTCCACATATTATGAATTTTCCAAGATTATTCCTGCTATTTATTTCTAGTTTTATACCATTGTGGTTGGAAAAGATACTTGATATGATTTAAGTTTTTTAAATTTTGTTTAGACTTGTTTGTGGTCTATGTTCCATGTGCATTAGAAAAGACTGTGTATTCTATGCTTTGGGGTAGAAAGTTCAATATATGTCTGTTAGGTTAATTTTGTTGAAAGTGTAGTTTAAGTTGAATGTTTCCATATTGAGTTTCTGACTAGATGATGTGGTCATTGTTGAAGTGAGTATAGAAGTCTGCTGCTATGATTTTATTGAAGTCTATCTCTACCTTTAAATCTTTAAATATTTGCTTTATATGTCTGGGTGCTTCAATATGGAGTGTGTATATATTTGTATTTTTATATCCTCTTAATCAATTGACCACTTTTATCACTCTATAATGATCTTTCTAGTCTTATTTTAAAGTTTTTAACTTAAAGCCTATATTGTCTAACATAACTATAGCTACCCCCCTATTCTTTTGGTTTCCATTTGGATGCAATGTTTTTTTATCTCTTTTCTTTCAGTCTACCTGTGTCCTTAAAAATGAAATAAGTCTCCTGTATGCAGCCTGTAATTGGATTTTTTTTTAAGTCCATTTAGCCACTGGACTATGTCTCTTGATTGCAGAATTAAATCAATTTACATTCAAAGTGATTATTGATAAGTAGGGAGTTATTACCACTGCCATTTTGTTACTTATTTTCTAGTTGATTTGTAGACCTTTTGTTTCTCTCTTCCTCTCTTACTGTCCTTAGTGATTTGATGATTTTCTGTCTTGGTATGCATTAAATCTTGTATTTATATATTTTCTGTATCTACTACGTGATTTTAATTTGTGAATTACTGTGAGGCTTACATAAAACATCTTACAATTATTTCAGTCTACTTCAAGCTGACAAAAATGTTGACAATTTACATAAAATCTACATTTTTACTATTCCTACCCCCACATATGTTTACAATGTCACAATTTACATTTATAATAATATTTATCTATGAACATATTAATGTAGATATAATTTTTATTAATGGTTTGTGTTTGAGCCTTCATACTATAGATGTAACTGATTTTCACATCACCATTAATTTTCCCACTTCCATATTACAGTATTTTGATTATATATTTACTTTTGCCAATGAGTTTTATATATTTATATATTTACATGTAACTAATTAGCAACATTTTCCTTTGCATGAAAGAGCTCCCTTAGTATTTTTTTGTAAGACAAATTTTGTGGTGATAAATTGCCTCAGATTTTGTTTTTCTGATAAATTATTTATGTTCCCTACATATTTGAAGAATAGAATTTCTGATATTATTCTTTTTTCACAATAATAGTGGGAGACATTAACACTCCACTCTCAATATTAGACAGATAAATGAGACAGAAGATTAACAAGAATATCCAGGACTTCAACTCAGATCTGGACCAAACATTTCTTTTTTCAAATTTTTAAATATATCATCTCACTTCCTTCTGGCCTGTAGGGTTTTTGCTGAAAGATCTTAAGGTAGTGTTATGGGAGATTCCCTTGTATATCACGAGTTGATTTCCCTTACTGCTTTCAAGGATCTTTCTCTATGTCTTTATTTTTGATACTATGATTATCATTTCTCTCTAAATGGATCTTTTTAGATGCATTCTATTTGTATCTGTTGAGCTTCCTAGATCTGAATTATACTTTCTTCCATGACCTGAAAAAATTTTCTGTCATTATTTCTCTGATTATGTTTTCTGTTCCTTTCTGCTTCTCTTTTAGGAGTTACAACATTTATATTATCTCACTTTACGGTAAAACTATGCTGTCTTTTTCATTCATTTTTCTTTTTGCTCCTCAGATTGGATGGTTTTCAATGACCTGTCTTCAAATTAACTAATTCTTTCTTTCACTTGGCTAGTCTGCTGTTGAATTTCTCTATTACATTTTGGAGTGTTGTTACTGCATTTTTAGCTGTATATTTTCTGTTCTGTACTTTAGAAACATTATCTCCTTGCTGAAATTCTTGTTTGTTTGTGCACTGGTCTCCTAACTTTGGTGAGCATTTTTATGTTTCTTTTTTTGAATCCCCTCTCAGGTAAATCATGTATCTCCGTTAGAGTTGGCTTCTGGAGACTTATTGTATTCTTTTATTTGAAAGATGTTTTTCCATTTCTTAATTTTCCTGTTTCTTCATTTTCATTGACACTGTGTTGGTTTCTGTGCATTAGATAAGAAAACCACTTCTCCAAGTCAGGTTTTGGTAGCCTCATGCAGGAAACAATCCTTCACAATCAGCCCAGCCAGAGATTCTAGGTTTCTCTCAGCTCTTTTTTATTTTTCAACCCACTGTGTTTGCTCTTAGTGGTCTTCAGGAGATTACTATGTGCCAAGTTGTGCTATTGAATTGAAACAGGTGAAATAATTAAGACAGAAGGCAGTCCCTCAGGCAGCAGCTGAAAAGTTGGAAGGTTAGATATGTGTTTCAATTTCTTCTTTTCTTGTACAGAAGCTGAGGACTGAAGTTTATCTTCCTCTTATTCACCTTAGGCCAAGGAGACGATCAATGGCAGATGCCTATGTTCTCACTCAGTCTGAGTGAGAGCATAGGAAAAATAGCCTGGAAAAATAGCCACAGACTTATGCTGAAAAAAAATGTGCTTTGCAACAGAAAAAACAAAACAAAACAAACAAAAGAGGGCTGATCCAAACATGGGCTATTCTAACATTGATGTTGCCGTGAAGCATTTTATACTAGGATTCAATGTGGCTAGCCACGTCAACTTTAATTCATGCAAAGCTGCTATAAATCAGGAAGTTATCTAAGGTCTAGGAAAGGGAAGGGTACACCTCGGCTATAGATAAAATGTCCTCAGGATTCTCTTTGTTGCTTATCTCTCTAAATGTTAAAACACTGGATAGTTATTGGAAACACATATGAGCTGAACCACTTATATAGCTTACAGTCTATATTTCTATATTCAAGAAATGGTTTATGGTAGACATTTATTTGAGGGTCTATCATGTTTGACCCTCAAAGAACATTTGGTCATGTCTACCTTTTTTTTTTTCTCCATGGGAGAGTGAGAACTGGAAAACCTACTAGACAAATTGTAAAAGAGCTATAACACTTAGTCTGTGTCTCTTTATCAGTCTGCTTTTGGGGCATTTATTTCAGGACTTTGAAATAGAGAAATCTGGTGTTTAGGAATGCTTGTGATTTTTGCACATTGATTTTTGATCTTGAGACTTTGCTGAAGTTGCTTATCAGCTTAGGAGTTTCGAGGCTGAGACGATGGGGTTTTCTTAATATACAGTCATGTCATCTGCAAACACAGATAATTTGACTTCCTGTCCTCCTATTTGAATTTCATTTATTTCTTTTTCCTGCCTGATTTCCCTGGCCAGAACTTCCAACACAATGTTGAATAGGAGTGGTGAGAGAGGCCATCCTTCTCTTGTGCTAGTTTTCAAAGGGCTGTTTCCAGCTTTTGCCTATTCAGTAGGATATTGGCTATAGGTTTGTCATAAATAGCTCTTATTATTTTGAAATATCTTCTATCAATGCCTAGTTTATTGAGAATTTTTAACATGAAAGGATGTTGGATTTTATGGAAGGCCTTTTCTGCATCTATTGAGATAATCATGTGGTTTTTGTCAGTTTTTTACGTGATGGATTACTTTTACTGATTTGAATATGTTGAACCAGCTTTGCACCCTAGGGATGATGCCAACTTGATCATGGTGGATAAGCTTTTTGATGTGCCACTGGATTCAGTTTACCTGTATTTTATTGAGGAATTTCATATCGATGTTCTTCAAGATATTGGCCTGAAATTTTCTTTTTCTTTCTTTCTTTCTTTCTTTCTTTTTTTTTTTTTTTGCATCTCTGCCAGTTTTTTTGTATCAGGATGATGCTGGCCTCATAAAATGAGTTAGGGAGGAGTCCCTCTTTTTCTATTGTTTGGAATAGTTTCGAGGGAATGGTCCCAGTACCAGCTCCTCTTCTACCTCTGCTAGAATCTGGCTGAGTCCATCTGGTCCTGGATTTTTTTTTTTTTTTTTTTTTTTTTTTTTTTTTGGTTAGTGTGCTATTAATTACTGCCTCAATTTCAGAATTTGTTATTGGTCTGTTCAGAAATTCGACTTCTTACTGGCTTTGTCTTGGGAGGGTGTATGTGTCCAGAAATATACCCATTTCTTCTAGATTTCCTAGTCTATTTCTATAAAAGTGTTTATTGTATTCTCTGATGGTAGTTTTTATTTCTGTGATATCAGTGGTGAGATCATGTCCTTTGTAGGGAAGCCATCATTCTCAGCAAACTAACAAAGAAACAGAAAACCATACACTGCATGTTCTCACTTAAAAGTAGGAGTTGAACAATGAGAACACATGGACACAGGGGAGGGGGAACATCACACACCAGGTTCTGTCAGAGGGTGGGAGACAAGGGGAGGGAGGGCATTAGGACAAATACCTAATGCATGTGGGGCTTACAACCTAGATGACAGGTTGATGGGTGCAGCAAACCACCCACTATGGCTAGTGTATACCTATGTAACAAACCTGTACCTTCTCCACATGTATCCCAGAACTTAAAGTAAAATTTAAATAAATAGAGGGACTTGACCTCTAATATTTTACTCCTTCCCATGCTGAGATTACAGGAATGCTATGGCGTGTCATTCAGAGGCTTTTTGCTTGATTGTTTAGACCCTGATCTTGTGCAGCTTCGGAGTTGTGCACGTGTATGAAGGGGGGGATAGTCTGGATGTTAGGCTGTTTTCTTCCTCTTTCTTCTCATCAAGATCTTGGCCTTCATTCTACACTTTTGTATTTCAGGCCCAAAAGAATACCTGTATGTCCACTGGTTTCACTGTACCTAGCAGAATCCCTCTGTCTAGGAAAAGTTCAGATTCCAAGTCTCGTCCAGACCCACAAATACACTTATAGGGGGGGGAAAAAAAAAGTTACTTCAGAATATCATTATTTCAGCTGTCTGCTTCCATAATCCCCAGACCAGAAAGCTGGCCCCTCCTGTCTTGAAGACTTCAATATTTCTCTGATGTCTTTATATAGATGTTCTTAATGCAACTTTTCTAGTTTTTTCTTCTAGGGTATAAAATGAGTTAGGCAGGAGTCCCTCTTTTTCTATTGTTTAGAATAGAAATCTACTTCATTCTGTTTTGTAGTAGAGATCCCAACGTGTTTGTTTCTAAAATGAAAAATATAGAGTAATGTACAGAAAATTTGATGTCAGATGCAGCCATCTCGATGGCATTATAATAATGTTTTCGACCAGAAAGTGGCACATAGCCAATGTCTCTTGTTGCCTTTGACTGCACAGTGAGAGTGATAATCTGTTCCTGTTTGCCTGGGACTTGTGAGTTTCTCAGGATGCTGGACATTCACTGCTACAGCAATAAATGTCCCTGGAATGTTGAGATGAGTTGATCCACCTGTAATGAGAGTCTACTAATGCATTCATTATTGGTTTTATTTGTTTGTTTTGAGATGAAGTCTCCCTCTGTTGCCCAGGTTGCACCCAGGCCGGAGTGCAGTGGCGTGATCTTAACCCCCTGCAACCTCCACCTCCCAGGTTCAAGCGATTTCCGACCTTAGGCTCCTGAGGAGCTTAGGCTACAGGCATGTTTCACCACGCGCTAATTTTTTGTATATTTAGCAGAGATCGGGTTTCACAGTGTCAGTCAGGATGGTCTCAATTTCCTGACCTAGTGATCCACCCCCCTCCGCCTCCCAGAGTGCTGGGATGACAGGTGAGAGCCAGCCCACGCGGCGGCGTTCATTTTGAATGTGGGGGAAATCACGGGGACTCCAAATATGACGGCTCTTACTGTTTCTACTTGACCTTAGTGTCATGTAACAGAGCAACAAAATGATATGCCAAGATTCTTATAACTGCCATTATAAACTTACATTCAGGCCGGTCGCGGTGGCTCACGCCTGTAATCCCAGCACTTTGGGAAGCCGAGGCCGGCGGATCACGAGGTCAGGAGATCGAGACCATCCTGGCCAACATGGTGAAACCCCGTCTCTACTAAAAAAATACAAAAATTAGCTGGGCGTGGTGGCGCGCGCCTGTAGTCCCAGCTACTTGGGAGGCTGAGGCAGGAGAATTGCTTGAACCCTGGAGGCGGAGGTTGCAGTGAGCCAAGATGGCGCCACTGCACCCCAGCCTGGCGCCTGGAACAGATAGAGACTCTGTCTCAAAAAAAAAAAACAGAAAAAAAAAAAACTACTACTTACATTCAAACTCATAAAAGATTCAGTCTCACTACTTGCTTGTTTTCTTTGAGAACATTACAAATACTATTTTGAAATACATCTTTACGTGCTTTTAAAACTTTTGTTTTGCTGTTTGATACCATAAATTTCATAATCTATGATTTTCCGCAGCATATGGAAAGACCCTGAATTTTTATCCCAGATCCTTTGATAATTAGTCACATGACTTAATTTTTTAAAACTGTTTTTTAATCAGTAATGCATGAGTTATATTTATTATATATATTAAATGAGTTGATATCTGTAAACACAAAACAATGGCAATTGTACTAATGGTATATAAATATTAAGTAATAATTGAAAAAAATGTATTGTTTTAAATTTTGACAACTTATTTTCCTTCATAAGCTGCATTCATAGTTATTTCTACTATTTGAATTCAAATTGTTTGCTTTCTATATGAAATTTCATATAGCCGTAGCCTGCAACAAGTTTTAGTTTTTACTATTTGTCATATGTTTATATTAAACTAGCATTGCCCAGGTTACTCAAAAAATCACACAGGGATCATTCAAAATTCCATTTGAATGTGTATATATTTATGGGCTTCTTGAGGGCACCATTATTCATGCTCATGAGTTTTACTAGTACATTTATGCTGACGTCCTCTAAATCTACTTTTCAGTATCTGCTGACCCAGTGCTGACTGTCCCTTTGCACCATTGTCTTTATGACATTTGAGTGTGGAATACATGTCACCTGCAGTAACTCTCCTAATATGAGCATCTAGATTTGCTGCTTGCAGGCATTTTCTAGTACACTAGTCTGATCTTTTCCATGATGTTGGTTTATTACAGCAATATGAATTTCTGGCTTACTGTCTTTCTACTTATCTATAGAAATATTATTAAATAAGTATATTTCTCATTTCTGAATGTAACATTTACAGTTAAGTTTTAAGATGAATAGTTGTGTTCATTGTGTGTTAAAATTTACATGTTTGCAGAATAATCTTATAATTAAATGTCTTAAAAATTATATTTTCAATATTATGAAGCCAAATTTTTAAAAAAGCAATGGCTATTTATACTAAGGAAGATACTCAACATGTAATCACCAACTATTTCTGTTTGATTATTTACTAAGTAATTATTTTAGAAATCAAATACATAAATAGTAAATAAAATGACTGGCAGTTGTTCATATATTTTCTATGTAATATGATTGTTAGAGAAATTAGTTTTCTCTAAACAACTTCTAATGTGCTTTTCTAGCAAGCAAATTCATTCAATTCATCTATTTTCTGACTTAATACAGTAGAAGCTGACTAACATCATAGGTCATTTTTACATGCCGTTTTCTTATGAGATTCAATTAATGTTTATAAGTTATTCTATCAATATGCTTCATTAATTTTGACAAGTAATAAATGGAAATTTAAAAATTATTTTGAATATAACTATTATCAAGGGTCTGGAATATATGAAAGAAAAAAATCGCTGTCAATTATTAATATGTTCATAAAACATATGAAGAACAAAAAAATAAACTTTGTTGTCTTGGTCTTTTAAAATCATGATACTGAAAACGTATCTTCAAAAAAAATACTCTTTTGCTATGATTTTCATGTGCTTGTATTAAACTGACAAAAATAAATACCTTAGTGAAATTAGTATTAATTTTGAAAAATAAAAATATCACAAATCTCTCATAAAAATTTGCAATTATTAAAATATACACTAAGATGACAAACAGAAAGTTTGAACACAAAAGCTAGAAGTTTGTTTTTATAACTTACCAATATTTTTACAAATTGAATAACTATTCAATTGAAAGAATACTTACCTAGTTAGAAATTGGTGACTGCATGATGCATAAACATAAATACAATATTCAAAACACATCGTTTGTAAATAGAATTGAAAAAAACCAATGTCCTTAAGTCAGAAAAAAATATCAATATATATGTTAGGCCTCCCACTTTGTTTCATTCCTTCATTAGTGTTTCCTTACTGTGATTCTGCATAAACTGACGTCTTCAATTAATAAGCTGTACTAAGATTATTCAAATGTAACAAGAAAAATAAGTCATGTCCACAGGTCCTATTTTTACCAGCAGATGGCTCTCCTGGTGTTTTCCCCTACTAAGGATTCTTACAGCTTGAAATGCCAAATCAAAACAATACCAAATGTAAATATGTATTCTCCACTTCATGCCAAGATTAATATACATATTCACTTCCATCCAAGATACTTTTACAAGCTTCTTAAAATTAATTGAAAAGCTAACACAATTACAAGCACTTTTCAAGTATTAATAAAAATGTACTTTACAATTTTCTGTCTATACTGTTTTTTTTGTTCACCAATTGAAGAAGACAGATTATAGATTCCATGCCTGTATCTACAGAGAACCTCAGAAAACAGTTTTAAAGGACTAAGTTACAAAAATTAAAACCGGAACAGAAATGTGCTACTGATTTATTCAAATTTATTATTTAAAAGACATTCTATTTAAAATACAACCAAGCAAAAGCAAATTTTCAATAATATTCTATGAGTTATTAATGTGGCTCAATTTTAATAGCTTTTGATCAGTGCTTTTTCCGGGAAAGCACTAATAGATGATTGAGCTCTCATATAGTGTTAGCAACAAAAGCCAAGAAGAAAAAAAATTCTTATTACCAGAGCATAGGAGGAATGTTCTACCCCCTGAAAATAAAAAGCTAATCAACTATAAAGAGATCGTCAATAAAATGTTATTTGCTCTTGGTTGAGATGTGGTGCTTTTTAAGATGTGTGTACTTGCAAGTTGTCCATTCCTTAAAGATACGTCTATTTGCTCCTTAGTCATGCATAATCTCACAAATTTCATTTCATTGTGACATGTAGAAACCCATTAGTTTTTTTTTTTTACCATACATTTCTAGATTTTTAAAAATAAATGTACTTACACTCCCTTTTTTATTCACACAATTATTAATATTAGAAATTTAAAAAATAGATTTTATATAAAATAGCAAATATCAGGACCTTTTTAATTCTTACACAGTAAAAAAAAGTTACATACTTTAACAGATTTTTTTAGTGTCTTAAAATATTTAATCAAAATCATTGGATAAATTTATACCTTTAAGACATATTTTTTATTATCCTTCAAATTGAAAGTATGATTACCATAGCAAGTAAATTTAAGCATACATGTATAAAAGAATTGTAGATTTTTCATTGTAAATTTTATTTTCTGTCATTAGAAATTAAATTTTCTTTTTTTTAATAGCAATGTGAAGATAATGTGAAGATACTTTACCAGATTTTTTTTTTTTTTTTTTTTTTGCTTTCAAATGTTGTATTTCACTAAATGATTATTTCCTTAACTGGTGACAATTTTTTTATTTTGGCTGTCAAAATTCTTGTCTGCTAAAAATAATAGTGAATTGGATAAAAATAGTAGACATATAATGTGATTTATTTTAAAAACACTGATGTCATTAACAGAATTTAAAATAGTGACATTCTAAAAAGTGAAAGTCAATTAAGAATATTCATAATTATGTTTATAAATATGTATAGAGAGCTAAGAGGCAGATAATTTATAATGCTAAGAATCTGAGTTATGAAAAACAGTGCACACAGTGTCACTTATATTTATTTCATAAATCCAGAAAAATGTTCCATTTCTTTTTAAAATTAGCTTAATTATTTCATACATATTTTATGTAAGAAAAATCAGAGTTCTGTTTTCTTTTTAAATTTATGCTTAGACTGCAAGGTATTATACATATACTTATTCTGAAATTATAATTACCACTTGTTTCCAATATTTTTTTCCAACAATTATCTGCATGAGAAACTTAAGAAATGCTATATTTGTCTGTGTCTCTGTATCCAGCCATATCTATATCTATCTATATATGATCTATGTAACCCCTTATCTTATGTATTTTCACTTATTTATCTTTTTATTGGTTTCCAATTTCTATTTTATTTTGGCTTGTTTTTTGAGATCGATGCATATATTAATTTTCAGGATTATATTTAATATATGAATCACATATTAGGTATTTCCCTGTTAGTACTTATTCAGCTGTAATTTCCAGGATTTGATGTTTTATCACACTATAATTCTTGGATCACCAGGTCAAGAGATCGAGACCATCCTTGCCAACATGGTGAAACCCATCTCTACTAAAAATACAAAAAAATTAGCCGGGCATGTTGGCACGCTCCTGTGGTCCCAGCTACTTGGGAGGCTGAGGTGGAAGAATCACTTGAACCCAGGAGGCGGAGGTTGCAGTGAGCCGAGATTGCGCCACTGAACTCAAGCCTGGTGACAGAGCAAGACTCCATCTTAAAAAAAAAAAAAATGTATGATATATTTAGTGATGTTTTTGATTTTTAAAAAAATTTTATTACTGATTTTCTATTTACACTGTTCTAAGAAAATATTCTGAAACGAAAAAACATAGATTAGTAGTGCTGCAGCCAGAGCACGGGGACAATAAAAGCTCTACTTCTGGAAGAAGGAAAGAAGCACTTGAGAAGGCCCCACTCTTGAGACATAGGCCCAATGGAGGACTAAGAAGTAATCAGATGAAAATAAAACCCTCTCCTCCTCCAACACTTTACCAGTACACCAAGTCTCCAGTATAATAATGGATTATAACTCAGAGAGTTGCAAGACACAGACTTTTTTTTTTTTTTTGAGGAGGAGTTTCACTCTGGTCGCCCAGGCTAGAGTGCAATGATGCGATCTTGGTTCACTGCAACCCCTGCCTTCCAGGTTCAAGCCATTCTCCTGCCTAAGTCTTCCAAGTAGCTGGGATTACAGATGCACGCCAAAATGTCCAGCAAATTTTTGTATATTTTTAATAGAGACGGGATTTAACCATGTTGGCCAGGCTGGTCTCGAACTCCTAACCTCTAGTGATCCACCTGCCTCGGCCTCCCAAAGTGTTGATATTACAAGCGTGAGCCACCGCACCTGGCCAAGACACTGACTTTCAATGAGAAGAAATACACAGCAAAGAACAAAAATCTAAAGAAAGAAGAAAAAATTTTGTCAGAAACTCAAAGCCTCTGGCACATACAACAATGAAAACCCATTTTAAACATTCCACCTCCCAGCCAGATTAGCATAAATCCTCACACTAAAGGTTTATCTAAATTCCTCCTACTATGAGCAACACATTGATCTTATGACAAAAAAATTTAAAATCATGCCAAAAGGCAAGAAAAAATACATTCTGAAGAAATGAACATCAGAACCAGAATCAGATATAACACAGATGTTGAAATTCTCAGGGAGGGATCTTAAAATAACTGTGATTTGTCTGTGTTCCATATATAGTTTATATATGAACCTCTTATTTTCTTCCCTGTGTGTTTTCTCTTCACTTTATTGTTTCCTTCACTGTGCAGAATATTTTTGGTTTGATACCATCCCACTTATCTATTTTTGTTATTTTGGCTTGTGCTTTTCTGATCATATTTAAAAAATGGTATTAGCCATATTTTTGTTGGATATGACTAGAAAAGCACAAGCCAGAAAAGCAAAAATTGCCGAGACCAATGTTGTGGAGCTATATTCCTATGTTTTCTTCTAATAGTTTTACAGCGTCAGGTTTTATATTTAGGTCTTTAATGTATTTTGAGTTGATTTTTGTATATGGTATGAGATGAGGATCCATTTTTTTTTCTTCTGCATGTGGATGGCCAATTTTTTTTAACACCATTTATTAAAGAGACTGTTCATTTCCCATTGTGTGTTATTGACACTTCTGTCAAAAATCAATTGCCTATCAATAGGTAGATTTAATTATGTACTTTATATCCTGTTCCATAAGTCAATGTGTCTGTTTTTATGTTAGTGTCATGTTGTTTTGATTGCAATTACTTATGTTTTGAAGTCAAGGAGAGTGATGCTGCCAATTTTGTTCTTTTTGCTCAGAATTATTTTGGCTATGTGGCATCTTTTGAGGTTCAGTGTGAATTTAAAGTTTGTATATTCTTTTTCTGTGAAAAATGATACTGGGATTTTTATAGAGAGTAGAATGAATCTGTAAATCACTTTGAGTTGTATGAACATTTTTACAGTATTAATTCTGGAACTTCATTTATTTGCCTTTTCAACTCAAAAGCAAGAAAACAACCCAATTAAAAATGGGCAAAGGACATGAGCAGACATTTCTTTAAAAAAGGCATACAGACATACAGATGGCCAATAAATACATGAAAAATGCTCAGCATCACTACTTATTAGGGAAATGCAAATAAAACCACAATGCAATATCACTTCCCAATTGTTAGAATGGATTTTATCAAAAAGGTGAATGATGAGTGTTGGCAATGATGCAGAGAAGGGAATTGTTGCACATTGTGGGTGGGAATATAAATTAATTCAGTCATTATGAAAAATACTATGGCGATTCCTGAAAAAACTAAAAATAGAACTAATATATGATACAGTCATCCCAATTAAGGGTATATATCCAAAGGAATTGAAATTAATATGTTGAAGTGATATCTGCCCTCTCATGTTCATTACAGCATTATTTGCAATAGCCAAGATATGGAATTAGCTTAAGTGTCTATCAATGGATAAAAGGATAAGCGCTCTCTCTCTCTCTCTCTCACACTACACACACACAGAGAGAGAGAGAGAGAGAGAGAGAGAGACAATGAAATGCTACTCAGCCTTAAAAAAAAAAGAAAAAAATCTTTTCATTTGTGACAACGTGGATAAGCCTGTAAGACATTATGCCAAGTGGAATAAGCTTGTCACAAAAATATAAATGCTATATAATCTCACCTATATATGAAATCTAAACAGTTGACTTTATGTAAGTAGAGAGCATAATTTTGATTAACAGAGGCAGTGAGAGAGAGGAGGGAGACAATGGGAAGTTCTTGATCAAAGGGGACATGAGAAATGGGCTTTGAGATATATTGCACAGCAGAGTGACTATATTAAAAACGATGTATTACATATTTAAAAGTAACTGAGTAATTTCAAACGTTTAACCACAAATTTGAAAGATAAGTGAGATAATGGCTATGTTAATCAGCTTTACATAATAATTTCCCATAGTATACGTATTTCATAACTTCACATTGAAGACCATAAATGTATACAATTATGATTTGTCAGTTAATATTAGTAAAAGGTAAATATTAAAAACTATAATATATTAAATACCATGATGAAACTATTAGACTACATTTAAGAACAGAAGGATAATGCAATTATATACATGGAAATGCCAGAAATAAAAATATCCTGTAACAAAAATAAAAACTACCTTTGAAGAGCTAATCCATAGACAGGACAGATAATGAGGAAAAATGTGTAAACGTCTACGTAGGTCAACAGAATTTTCCCAAACTGGAAATGCAAAAAAAAAAAAAAAAAAAAAAAAGATTTTTAATAAAAAATGGAAAAAAGTCAAAATATTTAAAAACTGTGGGGTAATATTTATTAAAATGTCATTTCTGTTTATACTAGGATCCATCATTTCTATGGAAAACTTTTTTTTTTCCAGTCTTTTTGTTACATAGAAAGTAATCTGTCACATTTCTTCACCTGATTTATATTTTATGTGCCTTTCTTTGGTGTATAATACTATGGATTTTTAACACGTATTACCACCACCACAGTCAGTCCATGAAACAGTTCTTTCTCTTCAAAACAAACACACATTTTGCTATCACTTCTCCTTTATTTTTGTCTTCCAACAATATATTCATCCTTTGTTTAAGATTTTTTTTTCTTACTGCTGTTTCATTAAACTCCATGAATGCAATGGTTTTCAGCATGTATGGAAAATTATCTTCCAGTATTTATTGTAACATTTTCACTGAATATTTTCTCTCTTCTCATATTCTGAGACTCTGAAAGTATGTATATTTGAACACTCCATAGGGCATAGAGGTCTCTCATGCTTTATTTTTTATTGTTGTTGTCAATTTTGTTGTTGTTGTTGTTGATATGGTTTTGCTGTGTCCTGCCCAAATCTCATCTTGAATTCCCACATTTTGTGGGAGGAAACCTGTGGGAGGAAATTGAATCATGCGGGGTAGGTCTTTCTCATCCTGCTCTTGTTATAGTGAATAAGTCTCATGAGATCTGACGGTTTTATAAGGGGGAATTTCCCTGCACAAGCTCCCTCTTTGCCTGCCACCATCCATAGAAGATGTGACTTGCTCATCCTTGTTTTCCACCATGACTATGAGGCCTCCCCAGTCATGTGGAACTGTAAGTCTATTAAACCACTTTCTTTTGTAAATTGCACAGTCTCGGGTATGTGTTTATTTGCAGAGTGAAAATGGACTAATATATGTTTCAATTCTGATTTGTAATGGTACATTTATAGATAACAATTCTCTTTTTGGTTTGTCAGTTATGCTAGTATTATTAGTTATTGAATTGTGTATTTTTTTAATTTTCAAATGTATATTTTATGCTCCCATTTGTTTTTTTCTGGTACTTAATTCTGGCAAAAATATTTCTATTTTTTTCTAATTTATTGGTATTTTATTTATAGTTGCCTTATACTTTTGGTATTGAAACTCCAATATCTAGTTCACTTATGGGTCTATTATCTGGAATTTTTTACTTTCTGGTTTTGAAATGATTCTATATGTTGACTTGAGTGTCTGATAATGTTTTGATTGCGTATTTTGATGACAAGAAGTTACAAAGAATTTGGATGACATTTTTCTGTAGAGTTTTTTATTTTTCTGTGACAAAATGTAAGGATAGTTCATTTTTTTTCCTATAAAGGTAAATCTTCCTTTTATTATTGGACTTTAAGAATCTGCAATAAAATCCTATCAAATGTGTCTAAGAGAGGCCCCCTTCTCACTCAAATCCAGAAATATAGATGTTTTTCACCACTTTCCCTGCCTCCCTCTCTTCCTTCCTCCTTGTCTTCCTTCCTCCTTTCCTCACCTCCTTCCCTCTGTTCTTCCCATCCTTCCTATTTTTCTGCTTTCCCTTCCTTTCTCCCTCTTTTCCTCCTTTCCTTCCTTGTTGCCAAATTCTTTCTTTTCTCTTTCTTTTGTTGAAATTTATTCACATAGTTTTGTCCTACCAGTCTGGTGAGACAACTGTAAATTCTAATTCGTATAATTTTGTTTATACTTCTACTCTGCAATGGAATTCAAAAAATATCCCAAAGAAAAACAGGGATAACTTCAATGTGCTTCACTTCCGTCTGATGTCTTGGCTCCTCAAGTCCTGGCTGCTTTGCTTGTTCATCCATGCTTTTAAACATATGTGGATTTCTGTTTTGGTTTGGTTTGTTTTAAATATTTTTATATAGACTTTATGTTTGTATTCAGTGGGAAGATTTGTTTTATTCCAACTACTTCAGGGTAGACAGAGGCATGATTTTTCCTTCCTTCCCTGTTTAGATGCTATTCTAATGTAACACAATTAACTCCTGACATTTACACATAATGTTATTTCTGTAGAAGTTTAGTCATAAAAGAATATAAATACATATTCTGGATAAAGTTCTTCCAGAAGTGTTTTGGCTCTTCAAGTATCTGGACTTTTTGTACTTATCACAAAGATCATTAATACATATTTATTAAATAAAAATCCTTGACACATCATTTTCTGGATTGCTGAAACCACATGTCATTCCTTTATGTGTTCCACTTCATACTACTTTCATCAATAGTGTCTTCTACTACTCATTGTCTTCACTTTATTCTAAATCTTAGTTATTATTTTTCCAAGAATCAAGTAAGCTATAAGTTAACATATAATGGATTTTCTAGAAAAATATATGTAAATATTCATTCCTAGTTTTAAATATATTGATTTATTAATTATAGAGCAGCACAGAGATGACAACAGTTAAGGTCAATGATAAAGTACTTCAAGTATGCCAGATGAGACCATGGCCCATAATTATTATAAGAGTTTTAACATGATTTTCTATTTTGTCTGGCTTCTTTCAATTTTATAGTCTATGTCCTGAACATTCAATTCAATATATTTTAAAATATCACATCAGACTTGCAATCCTATTATTTTCTCACCTAGTTCTTAAATAATAACAACTTCGTATGTAATCCCTGATGTTATGATTTATTAGCCATATTCACCAGCACTAGTTATTTGCCCAATTTAGGGCTCACATGCCTTTGTTAGTTGGGCTAGGACAATAACCCTCAAGCACAATCTGGCTTTTTATGGCTACTATAATCCAGTATTTATTGGGATTTGATGAGAACAGATGCTAACACTTAAGAGCCCTGAGATATTTTTATTAATTTTGTCTTCAAGATATCTGCAACAGAATTGCCTTATATGATAGTTGCCTACAGAGATTTCTCTTTTCAGAAGAATTTTACTAAAAATGTATTAATACACTGAAAATGTTATGATATTTTGAGGCCTGATGGTTCACAGAAAATTTATATTTAGCATTCCTTGACCTCAGGTGATAAACATTTCTCACTGTATATTTAAATTAAAACATTGAAGTTGAGAAGAATGCTGATATTGTGATTAACATGTGAATAATGATGCTTTGCCCTAAAACCATAACTAGTTTTTTTATATATATCTGTGCAATTACTCGTAATTATCATACCAAGGTAGCCCAAGTACAAAAGTGATAAATTGTATTTAATCTTATCACTGTTCTCATTATGTTTATTTTACACATAAACATTATAATAAAAAAGTTAAAGGAACATAAAAATAATTATATTTAATTTATTATATCTTCTGACATAACTATATTATTTTGAGTAAAAGTATGTGTTTCTATGAGTTAGATTACTATATACAATTCTAAGTTAAAAGCGTAAATTTCCCAGAGAGGGTTCACTACAGAGAAACCAAATGTTTCTCCACATGCATTTACACACACACACACACACACACATACAAAGTGATGTAGGCAACTTGAAACATTTAATAGTAAGACCAATAATAATAAGAATTAAGTTTATGGGACATGAAGTATTTCTCAAGATTTGTTTAAATTTTAAAAAATCAGACAAAATGTTCTATTTATCTTGTATTATAAAGTTTAAATAGTTTAATTGTCTAAAAAAGGATCTTTTAAATCAAGTCAGACGCTAATGGTTTTATATTGACATATGTTTGCTCTTCAGATCCTTAGCTTGAAAACGTTTTTTAGTGGGTCAAGCGAGCTAGTACAAACCTACCATTAGCTCTTAAGCACTTCAGCATTTGTAAACGTGTTGAAGTATAACATATGTTTTCTTTTCCTACAATGAAAGATAGAATATTTCTAAAGAATCTTAATGCACCAAGTGATGATGCAAGGATATTGTCAACTAATTCTAACTCCAGTGACTGCTATAAAGTAATGTTTTCATATTATACAATAAATCCAGTGTTATTCTTAAGGAAAATGATTGCTTGCCACAAACTTCAAACAGCATTCAAATATTAATAACAAATACATTGGAGGATGTATCATTTAATGTGAAAGTATTAAACTTCAATTACTGTTCTTCAAATAAAACATTGGTTATAGAATCTATTTATATAATACAAAGGCCAATAAATTATTAATCCAGCATCTTATGTTATGAAAAGTTAGCATTTAAAAATGCAAAAAAGGAATTTGTTATCTTAATTCAGTCATCTCCCAGTTAGGTGGTATATTTAAATGCATATATTTCTGATAAATATCTTATTTTTCACAGTATAAATATTAAAGTACATAAAGCCACTGATATAAGAGATTCTTAATACAGAAACTTATAATAGTTTCAATTATTTTTAATTATTTTTAATTCAAGGTATTGAAATGAAATGTTATCTAATGTCTAAGCGGTGTCAGTTTGGAAAGGATGCTGTAATCTATCTCTTAAAAAAGAAAAAAAGGACAAATCTTAGGTAAGAACACGGAGACAGCTACTCTTCACTGAAAATGGGCACCATGAAATTGAAAACCATCAGAGTTCACTCTTCTTTTTAAACCTTTGCTTTTTTTCAACAGGGTTGTATTAGTCCATTTTCATACTGCTACAAAGACATTCCTGAGACTGGGTGATCTGTGGAGAAAATATTGTTAATTAACTAACTCACATTTCTGCAGACTATACAAAAAAAAACCTTGCTGTGTAGGCCTCAGGAAACTTATGATCATGGAAGAAGGCAAAAGGAAAGCAGGCACATCTTCATATGGACGAGTAGGAGAGAAAGGAGGAAGGGGGAAGTGCTACACACTTTCAAACAACCAGATCTCATGAGATCTCAGTCACTATCACAAGAACAGCAAGGGAGAAATCTACATCCCTGATACATTTACCTCCTCCCATGGCCTTCCCCCAACATTGGGGATTAAAATTTGACATGAGATTTGAGTGGGAACACAGAGACAAACTATATCAATGGTGGTTGTGTTTGTTTTCATTACAGATGAACTTTTAATAAATATGTGTGGCAATGACAAATTAATGGTCTGAACTTCACATATATCTATTCCTTAAAGGAAGTTTTTTCATATATCAATTTAAATAATCCAAGAATGCTTTTAGTTAGTGTCTATATTTTATTAAAAGAGATGAGGTTTTAAAGAATATGGTAACACCTATTTGATATGTACAGTGTCAGTGATGGAAGAAAATTTCACCAAAATGGCAAAGTTTTAATGCCAGTATTAATGATGAAGGTTGTCCAGACAAAACAATGTAAGTGGCCTATAATATTCTGATATAACAACTCCAATCCTTTATCTCAAATTCACCAAATATTCTTAATTTACTTTTTTTGTACTAACAGATACTCTAAGATGGTAAATCTATGGTGTTACTAATTATTTATTGATTATATGGGAGAAATAAAATATTTATCTTCACCAAGAAGTCAGAAAATATACTTTGGTCATGGAGAAATATAGACACAGATAAAATGTTTAAGTTTTGTGAACACAATTCTTTTCAAAAATTGTCATATTTTACTTTCACAACATCATAACTTCTCCCAGAAAAAAATTTTATGGAATACATAAACTATTTCACAGAGTGTATTGACAAGTTTTGGTAAATATTTGTGATATTAATTGAAAAAGCATACATGTACCTGCTGAAGGTGGTCACTATGTTTATTGTTTGTCAAAGATATTTGAGTTGCCTTAGAAAATTATAATCTTCAAATACAAAAATTTTAAAAGATAATGTTTTTCTTTTATTAATATGGTTCAAGTTTATCCTTAAATAACAATGGAAAACTGAAAGCATTAAGAGATGTCGATAACAATAAGTAATGAGTATAAAATCAGCAGGGAAAACTCTCCTGCTCAATAGTGAATATGTCTGAGTTTCTCTCTCTGTATATTTTTAGAGACAGGGTCTCACTCTGTCACCCAGGCTAGTGTGCAGTGGCACAATCATACCTCACTGTAAACTTGAACTCCAGGGCTCAAAACATTCTTGGCATCCTAAAATGCTAAGATTACAAGCATGAGCCACCATGTCCAGCCTAATATATGTTTTTGGATTATATCTGAGTTAGACCTATTTGGCTGTCATTGCAAGAGGGTTTCTTTTTTAAAAAATTATTTATCTGATGATGAATCAAAGTGTAGTATGTGAGAATAAGTCATAAAGCTAGGATCTAAGTAATGAAGGATTTTTCTAGGCCCTTTGCCAGAACTGTGGAAGCGGCACCTTATCTGCTCAGCCCACTGTGCTCTAGGCCTTGTGGGAGGGAGCACATGAGTGCGCAAGTGCAGAATGTTGTGGGCTGCTCCAGGCACTGGCACAGGAGCAAGCTCCATGTGGGGCCTGAGGCCGACCAGCCATGTGGCCTTGAGGAGAACATAGCAGTGCCCAGGTGAGGGTGCCCACAACCCTGAAGCCCGACAGGGGGGTGTTACAGTGCTCCTTTAGTTCCACCGTCCACTGATGGCAGTGAATTAGCAGCTCATTAGCTCCTTGCCTCATCACATGGGTTGGCTGCCCTCTGCTGGTAAAGACAAAGGGCTGGTGCGACAGCCTTTCTGGTGGGTCCTGAGCTCTTGCCCTGTGTCCAAGAATAATGAAGGCACATGGATGATTAAAGGATGGTGATGAGAATGGTTCCCAGCAGAGAGGGGGAAGATTCCACAAATAAGTGAGAACATGGAGTGCTTGTCTTTCTGTGTCTGGCTTATTTCAATTAACATAATGACTTCCAGTTCTATCCATGTTGTTGCAAATGACAGTCTCATTTTTTTAACAATTGAATAGTATGTATTGTGTATATCTACCACATTTTCTGTATTTCTTCATCTGTTAATGAACACTTAGGTTGCTTCCAAATTTTTGCCGTTGTGAATAGTGCTGCAACAAACTTGGGAGTGCTAATATATCTTCAAATTATTGATTTTCTTTCTTTTGGGTATATACCCAGCAGTGAAATTGTTGGATCATATGGCTGCTTTATTTTTAGTTTTCTGACTAACTTCCATACTGTTCTCCATAGTTGTACTAATTTACATTTCCATCAGTAGTGTACAAGGTTTCCTTTTTTCTCCACATTCTCATCAGCACTTGTCATTGCCTGTCTTTTGTATAAAGCCATTTTAACTGAGTGAGATATATCACATTGTGGTTTGATTTGCACTATTCTGATGATGAATGATGTTGAGCACCTTTTCATATGCCTGTTGGCCATTTGCATGTCTTGTTTTGAGAAATCTCTATTAAAAAGGTTTTCTCATTTTTAAATTGAATTATTAGATTCCTTTCCTATAGAGTTTCTTGAACTCTTCATATATTCTGGTTATTATTCCCTCATCAGATGGGTAGTTTGCAACTATTTTTTTCCATTCTGTAGGTTGTCTCTTCCCTTTATTGTTTATTTTGCTGTGCAGAAGCTTTTTAACTTGATGCAAATCCATTTGTCAATTTTTGCTTTGATTGCCTGTGGATGTGTGGTGTTACTCAGGAAATTTTTGCCAAGACTAAAATTTGTCCTGGAGAGTTTCTCCATTGTTTTTTTGTAGTAGTTTCATAGTTTGAGGTCTTAAATTTAAGTCTTTAATCCATGCTGATCTGATTTTTCTATATGTACTTTCAGTATTCTGTTGTGGATATACAGTATTCTCAGCACCGTTTATTGAAGAGATTGTCTTTTCACCAGTGTGTGCTCTTGGCACCTTTGTCAAAATTGAGTTCATTGTAGTTGTGTAACACATACATGTTTCCATTTGAATCCTCTCTGCAACTTGAGATTGTAAAATAAACTCCCTCTTAATGTTTAGATAGCACTTACATTGAGTCAACCCCTAATACACACACTTACTTATTTAAAACTCCTCTCAGAATTATCCTTTCCAGAATTCCTTTTATTTAATATATTTCCAAAAACCCAAGGGTTTACTAATGTGTTCTATTTAGTAACTGGCGTGCCCGTCACTCGGCCCATTTGCTTTAAGGTTACTGGTGCAGGCGTTCTTTATTTCTATTGATTCCTGAAATTCTGAAGGAAAATACCACTTTCCCCAGTATTAAACTCACATATGGTTCCTTTATCTTTAGAGTGGAATTCTTCCAGGTTATATTCTTGTGGGCCTTTTAACCTATAATTACATAATTAGTCTGGCACAGGACACCTTGTGTTAAATCTGCACTTTGGCTAAAACCACACTTCTTTTTTTAACAGTAAAGACTGGCTTCTTATTGCACACCTTATCTCAGTGTCTGTTTGGTGTTTCCTACCTAACAGGTTGTTCAAGTCTACATCAGTCCATGAACATTTTTCAGACTATTTGAACAGCAAAGGTAAATGCATAACTTTCTTTTCTGTCAAATACTACTGTGAACCATGCAATCAAATCAACAAGTGTTATAAAGTTAGTGGCAACAGAAATCTCTCAGCTCTAACTATACTCTGGTTCTATTCATAATTTCCCCACATAATAAATATTCCTAATTTCCTCCAGTGGGTAAATGAATAAATAAATGTATGCAGTAGAATGCTACTCTGCAATAAAAAAAAGAAAGAAATTATCAGTACACTCAATATTTTAGATGGATCTCAAAGAAATTTTGCTGAGTAAAAGATGCCAGTCACAAAAGTTACATATCTTATTTTTCTATTATTCAACATTCTCAAAAAGACAAAATTATAATGACGCAGATCAGAACAGTGGCTGCAAGAGGCTAGAGCTGAAGGGATAGCATTATAGAGCTATTAATCATGAAGGAGTTGTTCTGGGTCCTGACTGTGGTAGTTCCAAAACAAAGTAATCTGAGTGGTAAAATTTGGTCATAAATTCAATCAAAAAATAAATTTGAGTTTCATAATGTGAAAATATTTACAAAATAATAAGGAAAGCTCACATGCTTGAAAGGAAACAAATTTAAAAATCCCCCAGAAAGTCTAAAATAATGATAAAGTTATTAAAATTAACCTCACATTTATAAAAACAAGAGATGTATCAGATTTATCATTAATCAGGAGATAATAAAGGCTGAATCTTATATAACTAGTTTGATTAGAAAGTAAGAGACTTGATTGAATTCCTCTTAAAACATTTGGTAATACCTGGAAAAATTTATGTGACAATTTCTGATGGGAAATATTTTTATATGTGCTTCTGTAGATCATTCACTGATAACCACAGAAACACTGACATTAAAAAGCAGTTTAAAAAATTAGTAATAACAAATAAAATATTGAATATTCTAATTTTATATTTACACTCACATTTTAGTCTTACACAAATGTTTGACTTAGGTCTATTCATGTCTGTGTTACAAAGACATATGAATATATTTTATTTATAATCACTTAATCACCATTTTAAATAATTGATTTAGGACTAATATAGGCAGATAATGTGAATATTTTGTGTCTGTGTAGCTGTTTTTATTACATTTGGCTGTAATTTCTGCTACCTTTGTGCCGCTGTTTTGTACTGTGTAAATTAGTTTCAGATAACATTTTCTTTCAAGAAATGTCATCTTAAAAGTCAAAGACAACAATTATGCAAAAGAATTTACCTTCTCTAGGTAAATGGTAACATCTCTGTAAATATCAGAATTAACTTCCATGAAGAGTTGAATGATGATGATAGTATTACTCATAACTTTTATGGCTAAGATTAGTTTACATGCTATTGGATGCTACTTTGTGCTTTTTTTTTTTTTTTAAAGTAAATCCTCATAACAATTCTATGGTTTATTAATATTTCCCTCTTGTAAAATGAAATGTGAGTTACGGAGGGTTGGCTAAATCTTTCAGGGTTTTACATATTGCCAATATGTACCAAAAATATTAATCTAGCCTTTCTTATTCACATTTGAATAATTTCTAAATTAGCTTTCTGAATTTGGCTCTTAAATATCTATTTCAAACTAATCAAATTTTGAACATAAAGTAATGCCTCTACTTACAGTGTTAAATCTCTTGATTTATTTTTACATTGTTAATTCATTTCATACAAATGTCTGTTTTTTTCTTTAAATATATAAATTCCTTATCATTCAGAATGTTCTGGGGTCTTGGCTGGTTTTCTAATTAGTTTTTATATTAACTTCCTTTAAAAATAATTGGTATAATGTGTCATTTTAACTTTTCTATTGTACACTAATTTGTTTCCTTTTGTGTGTTAGCTGTTATGTATCTATGCCTACAGAGTGTTTTGGAATTTGCTTTTGCAAAACAGGTTTCAGGACCAAAGCAATTATATTTTTAATTCTATATTTGGGCTTCTTTTATTAACAAATTATGTAAATGTAGAATGCTCCGTGCTCTTTTATAAATTAAGTTTGTGTTTTAAATTTTTCTTTGGTGACTTTTATTTTCCTAACCATGTCTTAGATGGATGACAAACTACATTTCTGTGTGGTTTGGCCAGTTTAGGAAGATGTTCTACTAGGTCTGTTCACAGAAACTACAGTGTTTTCATGCTTCTAGCTTTTGACAAGGGGATTAGTTCTCAACATTTCCCAATAGATTTTTAGAGATATTTTAGTGAATATTATCATATAAGCCCTAGACTCTAGAACAGTAACTTTGAAATCATAAGAAATTTTCAATTATATTGTAATCTAGTACACAGATACACACAGACACACAGACACACACACACACACACACACACACACACAAATCACGTTTCCAAAATCAAAACTTACCTTTACCATAGAAGATTCAAACCGATAAATGCTGCTAAGTATAATTTACAAAAGGCTGACCAAAAATGGCACTCATTCAAATAAAAAATAAAGTTTTAATGATTTTATTGGCCTTATTAATAAAGGACAAAGTAAGACGCTACGACAGTTTCAAAAGACAGTTTGAAAAATAAACTATGACTAAGAAATTTTATAGAGAACTATTAGGGTAAGGTCTCTGAGTAATATACAGAAATGGTTAATGGTCTACACAGAGACAGTAACTTTAACATATGTTATATATACTACGCTTCTGCTATTTTCATATGTCCTAGATAAAAATCTACAGGTAAACTTCTAATTGCATACACACCATTAGAAGACAGTTCATGCCATAAAAGTAAGCAAAGCTTCTACCCAATAATAATTTAGTTCAAGAATATCCAAACATAATTTCATGCACTGAGAATAATTTAAGCGATTTCTTTTAGACTAACTCTAATATTTAATTTTTTCTTCTGACACAACCCACTAAATTGATTTCAGTAATCACTGATGGGCCACAATCCTCAGATTAAAAAACAGTGCCTAAAACCTATATTACATCTGATACCCTGGCCTGCTATGACATTACTTTTATTTATCTCAAAATCTTATCTTTTTCTCTTTAATTCTAGAAAATAAATTATTTCCTTTATTTCCACTGTGAAGGATTATTTTTAAAATATTTTACCCAGCATTTCTAGGTATTTTTAATATGCCTAGAAGAGGTCCATTCTGCATTAGCTTCTTGTATCATGTCACTAGGTGCCCAAGCCATCTATTTCCCATATTTCAGGGTAATTGCTTCAGACTTCAGAGCTCAATTGGAACACAGAGTGGGGGGGATCATCAAACAGATGGATTTTGATCCTCCCACAAAGAGAATTATTTCCCCTGAAAATATATTTTATGCTATATTTAAAATTCAATCTCTTTCTCTTCCACTATTTTAAATGCAAAGAACTGTAGTCATTATTTATGTAATCAAACTATGAAAAATTGTGGGATCAGTAAAGGAGACTTGATACATGGAAAAGGTAAAGGGAATCATATCTTTCCTTTTTAGATAAGTTTTTATAATTTAAAAAACTGTTTGGAAGATAAATCTGGTTTCTCATTAAATAAAAGATTGCAGAGAAATATAGACAAAAGTTTAGTAAAATGGTTTGAAGTATATATAGTAAATTTTATATATGATCTCATATTTTAATAACTCCAGTTTCATTATTCCAGTGAAATTATTTATAAGATCTTGGCTAAATCTAAAATTCCAACTTTGCCATCTCAACACTAGCCTTATTTGGGGTTTCCTAACAACAATAGTTGCTCATAATGATATTATATAACAACCACTAAAAAACTCTATCAAGTTTCTACAAAAATTCAAAATGCAGAACATTGTAAAGATGAGCAGCATGGTGATTTGTTATTAAGAAAAATATTAGGTTGGGTGCAGTGGCTCTTGTTGGTAATCCAGCACTTTGGGAGGCTGAGGTAGGTGAATCATCTGAGGTCAGGGGTTCGAGACCAGCCTGGCCAACTGTAGAAACCCCATCTCTACTAAAAATATAAAATTAGCCTGGCATGGTGGCACATTCTTGTGATCTCAGCTATTTGGGAGGCTGAGGCAGGAGAATGGCTTGAAACCAGGAGGCAGAGGTTGTGGTGAGCTGAGATGGCACCATTGCACTCCAGCCTGGGAAATAAGAGCAAAACTCCATCTCAAAAAGAAAAAAAAAAAAAGAAAAGAAAAAGAAAAAAGTTAAATATATGCTTATCTCTGCTTGTCACACAAGGAAATGAGTTGTTCTAGGAATCAAATCATTTAATGTGTTGTGTTTTTTTGTTTTTTCGGCAAAACATTGTCAATTCTTTAGTATCTGTCTTCTTATACCCAAGGCAAAAGTGGTGTGCACTCTGAAAAAAAAATGCCTTTATTATGAAAAAATTGCTGGACTTTGTAGAGCAAGATAGAGGAACATGCATTTGTTCATCCAATTCTCCATTTTCAAATAGGCATCCAATCTTATTAGACAAAACAAAAATTCCTTTTTATTTTGTGATTTAGAATACTGCAATAATAGTTAACACACTATATTTTGTGTTGTTGTTTCTTTACTCTTTTTGCACTGTTGGTTCGTATGTAAGGATTATCAATAATCACCCCAAATCACAAAAGATCACCAAAACAGGTGAAGATATTTGCTGGAAGCATTTGGATACATATATAAGCTGACCTTTTAAATTGTCATTTTATTAGTTTTAAAGTTGCTTTAAAAAAGATCAATGCTTCTTGCCCCATAAGGAAAGAAGCAAAAGGGTATTCTAATTTTTGGCATTTTGATAAAATTTATTGGCCAAATAGAAAAAAATATCTCCAAAAAAGTTCTTTATGTAATAGTTTTTTAAGCTGTCAAATATTTGTGTAGTTACTTCAACTCTTTCTTAAAAATGTGTCCTTTGTTGACATACTGTGTCATTTTGTGTGACCTATTTGCCTTTCCTTCAGTATATACGAAGTAATTTATTATCTGTAATAGGAGTCCACTTTGATAACAGAATAAATAATACAATAACTAATAGCATCAGTTTTTAATAGTTTTAAAACTTCATTTTTATGGCTATAAAAAGGAAAAAGTAAATTGTGAATAAGTTGAAATAATGAAAACTAAAGTTATATCTCAACATGTACATTTTATATGTACTAAAATGCATTACTGTGGTCTTGGCTTTCACCAGAACATGCGAGAACATGTTTTCTCATAATGTATGTTACTCTTCTAGGGTGTTTATGGTGTTAGGTCTTATGTTTAGATCTTTAATCCATCTGGAGTTAATTTTAGTGTAAGGTGTCAGGAAGGGGTCCAGTTCCTACATTCTGCATATGGCTAACCAGTTTTACCAAAACCATTTATTAAACATGGAATCCTTTCCCCATTGCTTGTTTTTCTCAGGTTGTCAAAGATCAGATGATTGTAGATGTGTGGTGTTGCTTCTGAGGCCTCTGTTCTGTTCCATTGGTCTATGTCTATGTTATGGTACCAGTACCATGCTGTTTTCATTACTGTGGCCTTGTAGTATAGTTTGAAGTCAGGCAGCGTGATACCTCCAGCTTTGTTGTTTTTACTTAGGATTGTTTTGGCTATGCGGGCTCTCTTTTGGTTCCATATGAAGTTTGAAGTGGTTTTTTCCTCTCCTGCATGATCTGCACATGTACCTCATAATCTAAATTACAATTAAAAAATAATTATATATATATATGTTACTCTTTATTTTTGACTAAAATACCAAGAAAAGTGAAAATGTATAAATAAAAAAATTTACTCATATCTTGGCTGCTTTTCAATTCTAGAGATTATTAGTTTTTTCTGAGAATGAAAAGAAACAATCTAAATTACATCTGATTTAGTCATTTAACTGGCTGAAAAAAGTAATATACTAATTGACCATTAGCAGTAAATACTATCTTGTTTATTATTCTGTAGATTTATAGCTTTATAAAATAGCCTTTATACTTAGCAGTGTAACATATACTTTTCATTTAATAGCTAGAAAGCATTTATTTGCTACAAACTAATTTTTTATTACATATATTTCCAAATAATATGCACATAAGAAACTCTGTCTGTACCCATCTCCTCATCTGTTTTTTTGGAGGAAAGCTTTAAGATACAGAGAAAAGGGTAAAACAAAACAGCAAAACTCAAAACGTTATAGCCTCAGTGCAAAAGATAAATCCACCTCAGCTAGGAAAAGGGAAAGAAAATGTGCTTGGCACAATGATACATGTGGTGGAGGAACAGTAACATTCGTAAAAGCCATACACTTGATAAAATAGGTTTACAGTATCTAGGAAGACTAAGACCCAATTAGACCATCAAAGAAAGACCCAATCACCAACACAAAGCTAACAAACCTATAAGATTTTCAATACAAATAATATTAGAATATATCTCGGAAGACTTCAGGAGACAGATTCTCTTTGCAGAATCTCAGCGATGTAAGAGTCCAACATAAATAGGGAGATACAAACTATGCATTACTAAAGATGTCATAAATAATACTGTGATACGTTTTTTTTGCAGTGTATGTATAGAGAAATGTCAGACAAAAACGGAGGAAAGGAATGATTTGGGAATGTAAGATTCTTCCACTATGGGAAGCAATTTAATATTATTTGAAGGAGGCCTCAGACCATTTCATAACATGTACTGTAAATCCTAAGACATACACAAAAACGTTTTTTAAAAATAAGCTTAAATAGTAACCCAATATAGGAGATAAATAGAATAGTTAAAATTGATCAATCACACAGAAGAAAAATAGGAAAAGAACAACAAAGAATAAAGGGAATAAATAGTAAACAGGTAGCAGAATGGTATGGTTTTTTATAAAAGTAAATAGATGGACATAACAGTAAAATAAGTTCTCATAAGCCCTACCCAAATATATCCTGTTATAATAGTCTGTTGTTGCACTGTTATGAAAAAATACTGGATCCTAGGTAATTTATAAAGAAAATAGGTTTAATTCTGCAGGTTAGCTTCTATTTGACTTCTGGTGGGGCCTCAGGACACTTTCAAACATAGTGGAAGACACAGGGGTAGCAAATACCTCACATGGCCGGAGCAGGATAAAGTGAGAGAGGGGAGGTAACACATACTTTTAAACAACAAGATCTCATAAGAGTTTTATTACAAGAACAGCACTAGGGGAATGGTGCTAAATCATGAGAAATCACCCCCATGATTCAATCACTTCCCACCAGGCCTCAATTCCAGCACTGAGGATTACTTTTCAGCAGAATATTTGGATAGGGACAGAGATCCAAACCATATCACCTGGTATCAGGAAATCCATTTAAAATATCAACACATAGATAAGTTAAAAGAAGGGAGAAAAGGCCTGGCGTGGTGGCTTATGCCTGTAATCCTAGCACTTTGGGAGGTGAGGCAGGTGGCTCACCTGAGGTCAGGAACTCAAGACCAACCTGACCAACATCCAGAAACCCTGTCTATACTACAAATACAAAAATTAGCCAGACATGGAGGCACATGCCTGTAATCCCAGCTACTCAGGAGGCTGAGGCAGGAAAATCTCTTGAGCCAGGGAGGCAGAGGTTGCGGTGAGCCCAGATCACGCCATTGCCCTCCAGCCTGGGCAACAAGAGTGGAATGAGAAAAATGCTAAATACTATTTAATCGTGTGTGTGTGTGTGTGTGTGTGTGCGTGTGCGTGTGTGTGTGTGTGTGTGTGTGTGTGTGTGTGTGTATAACAAATATCCAGCATAAGAAACATAGTGAGACCCTGTCTCTGCAAAAAAAAAAAAGTAGCCCAGCATAGTGGTGTGTGTCTATAGTTCTAGCTACTGGGAGGCTAAGGCAAGAAAATTGCTTAAGCCCAGAATTTTAAGGCGGCAGTGAACTATGATTGTGCGGCTGCACTACAGCCTGGGTGACAGAGCAAGACCTTGTCTCAAAATTGATAAATAAATTGAATCAATGTTAATAACCTTAAATAGAAACCACCAGGTCAAGATGGTTTCACTAGTGAATTAAGGTAGAAGTAACAGCAGTTTTCAATAATGTCTACCAGAAAGTAGAACCAGAATTACCACTTCCTAATTCATTCTGTGAGGTCGGGATTACCCTAATACCAAAACCAAATAATGCCTTCTCAAGAAACCAAAACTACCAGCTGAATATCTCTCATGAATACAAACATAAAGAAAATTTAACAATACTTAAAGAGAATTGTATACCATAACCAGGTGGCATTTATTACTTCTAAGGAAATCTTACTCAACATTTGAAAACTAATCCTTATAATCCACTGTCTCAATAAGCTCAACAAGAAAAAGGATAGTACCAAACGAAGCAAATAAAACTGCTACCAATAACATACAGGCAGAAATGATATAAACTCTCTGCAAGTATTATAGGAAATTTCCTAAATTTGATAAAAAACATCTACAAAAATCCTGCAGCTAATATTATAATTAATAGTGAGATACAATGCTTTTCTCCTAAAATCAAAAACAATGCTAAGAAAATAGTTTTCAAATGCTATTCACACACACACATACACACACCTACGTATGCAAGGAGATGGATGTGTTAATTCCCTTGACTATAATAATCATTTTGCTATATATTTGTATATCAAAATAGTGTTTCACACCACACACACACACACACAGAGATATATGTGTATGTATATGTGGGGGGGTATAAAACATAATATGCACATATTATATATATAATATACATATTACCTATATGTATATAATTGAAAGAAAAATGAAAACAAACCAGAAAGAACAAGGCTAAGATGTTCTATCTTATCACAACTATTCAACTTCTTATTGAAAGTTTTAGCTGCTAAAATTAGACAAGAAAAAAATAACAAAAATGTGTAATAGTAAAAATGAAACAAAACTGTTTATCTTATTTCTGGATAATAAAATTGTTTACTTAGAAATCCTCAAATAATTACCTGAAATTCTCTAAACCGAGAATGAGTTTCACAAGAGAGAATGATATAAGGTGAACATATACAAATCAGTTGTTTTCTTATATACTTGTATGAATAATGTCGTTTTACATCTAAAAATAATGACATTTACAAAGCAACACCACCACCAAAATGAAATCTTTAGGTTTGAATTTAACAAAATATGCACAGAATCTATATATGGAAAACTGTAAAATTCTGATTAAAGAAATAAAAGAAGATATAAAATAATTAAATGATATCCATTTTCTTGCATTGGAATACTAAACTTTGTTAAGATGTGAATTCCTTCTAATTTGATCCATAAATTCAAGGTCATGTCAGTCACAGCATCAGCCACTAGTTGTAAATATTCACAAATAGATTTAATGTTAAATAAAAAGGCAAAAGAAAACTTTAGTAGCAGAAATAAGTCTACAAAAAAGAGAGAGAAGAACAGAGTTAGAGAATTGGAGGATTCTCACTACCTAAAAAATATAACTACTATAAATCTAAAGTAATTAAAGTAGTGTATTGTCAAAGAATAAACTCATAGATGAATGGAACGGAATAGAAAGCACAGGAATAGATTTACACAAACATAGTAAACTAATTTTTGACCATGGTGAGATGACAACTAAATTAAAAAAATAGTCTTTTCAATAAAATTTTCTGAAATACTTGAAAGCCCATATGTAAAAAATGGGAATCTCTAAATAGCCTCAGATTTTATATAAAAGTTTGTTAAAATAGTCATAGACTACTTGTACATTTTAACACTATAACAAATCTAGAATAAAACAAAGGAGAAAATTCAGTATGACGTTGGGTTTGGTGATGAGTTTCTGGATTCAACATAAAATGTTTAGTCAATGAAAGAAATAATTGATAAACTGGACTTTATTAAAACTAAAACAATTTGCTTTGCAAAAGACACTAGTATAAGAAGAAGCCAAGCCACAAAATGATAGAAGTTATGTGCAAAACATACACCTGACAAGGAATTATATCCAAATTATACACACATAAATTTTAAGACTCAAAAATAGGAAATCAACTGAAAATTAAAATTTTAGCGAATAATATAAACAGATACCTCACTGGAAAATATGCTCACGTAAAAAAATAAGCATCTGAAAATATAATCAACATCCGTCTTTGTCAACAAAGGCTGCCATAACAAAATACCATAGACCGTGGAGCCTGAACAACAGAAATTTATTTCTCACACTTCTGGAAGCTGTGAAGTAGGAGATCAAAATGACAGTCGACTTTCTGCTGAGGACTGTCTTCCTGAATTGCAGACAGCTGCTTTCTCATTGTGTTCTGACATGGTGGAAAGAGAGAGCTAGCAAGCTTTCTGGTATTTCTTCATAGAAGGACATAATCCCATCATTAGGGCCCGACCCTCATGACCTTATCTAATACTAATTACCTTCCGAAGGCTACTTCTCACACTGGAGGTTAGGGTTTCAATACTTGAATTTCGGAAGGAAAAAATATTCAGTCCAGAATATCCCTTGTCATTAGGAAAATGCAAAGTGATACAACAATGAAATACCACTGCACTTTTATTTGAATGGCTAAAATCTAAAACCTGAACAATATTTACTAATGGTGAGGATATAGTAGAAGAGGAGCTTTCATTCATTGCAGGTGGGTAATTACCGTGGTTACACCATATGATAGTCTTTGGAAGAATGTTTGCCAGTTTCTCACAGAAGTAAACATAGTCTTAATATGGCAAAGCAATCACACTCCAAGGTATTTACACAACTGATCTGAAAACCTATGGTGACACAAAACACAGCACACAAATGTGTACTGGAGTATTATGCATCAATATCAAAACTGGACACAACCAAAGTGTTCTTTATTAAGTAACTGGTTACATAGTTATACAATGTATTACTATTCAGTGATAACAAGAAATGAGCTCTCAAGAGGTGTAAAGACATAGATAAATCTTTTTTTTTTTTTTTTTTTTTTTTTTTTGAGACAGAGTCTCGCTCTGTTGCCAGGTGCCAGGCTGGAGTGCAGTGGCGCGATCTCGGCTCACTGCAACCTCCACCTCCCAGGTTCAAGCAATTCTCCTGCCTCAGCTTCCCGAGTAGCTGGGACTACAGGCATGCACCACCATGCCCCGCTAATTTTTGTATTTTTAGTAGAGACGGGGTTTCACCATGTTGGCCAGGATGGTCTGGATCTCTTGACCTCGTGATCCGCCCACCTCGGCCTCCCAAAGTGCTGGGATTACAGGCGTGAGCCACCGCGCCGGGCCGACATAGATAAATCTTAAATGCATATGTTAAATCAAAGAAGTCATCCTTAAAAGACTATGTATGACTCCATTTATATGACACTTTGAAAAACAACACACTCTAGAGATAGTAAAAGTAAACAGATCAGTGGTTGCAGCATTTGGTGGGAAATAAGAATTTAAGTAGGTAATGTAAAGGGAATTTGTTAGGGCATCAAAACTATTCTGAATCATACTTTAACAGTGAATACATAATACTATACGTTTTTTGCTCATGAAACTTTATAAGACAAAGAGTACATCTTAATATGTACAATTTTTAAAAACAAATTTAAAAAAAGCACACATTTGACTGATTAATGTGTGTTTGGGGTTGACCTTATCACATGAACCTTTTAAAAGCAGCGTTCTCAATGCTTTGCCACTGAAAAGGAAGTCTGAGAGACTTCTTCCATCTGGCTCAAATGAAAGAACATATTGGTGTGGTGAATTGCTTATTGGGGGCCAGACTGGTGGAATGAGAGAGTTGTCACTGGAAGATGAGAATAGCCTTCATTTGGTAAACAGCGAATATAAGGAGGTGAACTTTCTTTTTAATGTCCCTAGAAGAAAATTCAGCCTGCCTAATATTCTTATTTTACTCTTGTGATCCTCTTACCAAAAATCCTTGCTGCAACTTGCCAGACTCCCGACCTTCAGAGCTCTAAGCTATTAAACATGCTATTTTAAGCTGCTAAATTTGTAGTGGTTTGCCATGCAGTAATAAAAAATACAATATTATATAATAAATAATTAAATAGATTGGGGGATAAGTAAATATTACTCAAAGAATTCCAAATAGTGAAGGTAAAAGTATTGTGGGAGATAGAAAATATCCCTATTAACACCTGCCTTACTTTGATTTGTACTGCTATGATGAAGTAAGTGCGACTAGGTAATTTAAAAATAACATAAATGTATGGGCTTACAGCTCTGGAGTCTAGGAATTCTACTGGCAAAGGTTCAGGGGGTTTAATATCTGGTGGGGCTATTTTCTTCCTCTAGGATGGTGCCTTGCACATAGTGTTCTCTGTGTGGGAGGAAGCCTGGAGGCTCACATGACAGAGAGCAGAAGGACAGAGAGACAGAGACAGAGACAGAGAGGAAGAGAGAAAGAGAGAGTGTGTGTAATTCTGAAATCCTTTTTCTAAAGTTATTAAACCCACTCATGCAGGTGGAGTTTTCATGGTCGAATTACCCCTTAAGTTACCCCCTTTATTCCATTATATTGGCAGTCAAATTTCAGCATAAGTCCTGGAGAACACAAAGGTTGACCAGAGTGACATCACAGTAATAAGTGTTTCACATGCATCCACAGTTGAATGATAAAATTAACATGGGAAAATTTAAGGGGAAACAAAATACTTTTGTAGATTCAAATTATCTTCAGCTGGGCAAGGTGGCTCACACCTGTAATCACAGCACTTTGGGAGGCTGAGGCAGACAGATCAACAGAGGTCAGGAGTTCAAGACCAGCCTGGCCATCATGGTAACACCCCCATCTCTACTAAAAATACAAAAATTAGCTGGGCCCAGTGGCAGGAGCCTGTAAACCAGCTACTTGGGAGGCTGAGGCAGGAGAATAACTTGAACCTGGGAGGCAGAGGTTGTAGTGAGCCAAGATTATGCCACTGCACTCCAGCCTGGGCGACAGAGAGATACTCCATCTCAAGGAAAAAAAAAAATCTTCTTCAAAATATTTATTCATTACCCTGATGTTTGTAACAAATGTCTGCAGATTCTTTGGTACTGCTCCTTCCAGGATATGGAGTTCAATTTTCTTCCCACTGAGTATTTCTTCCCACCTAACTTACAACTCATTTACAATGAAATGGGTATGGACATAGACAAATGGTAAGTTTGTTGTAGAAAAACCTGGCAGACATCACCTTATCCAATGCCATAATAATTAATCAAAATTAGAATCATAAATCATGTCATATTGATACCATGTATTCCCTGATTTGATGAAATTATAAGGGCATCCTCTTATTATTCTTCCCCAGAATAATCATAAGAAAATATCAGGCAAAATTAAATTGAAAAACATTTTTAAAAATACTAGGTATGGTGAGTCTTAACATATTTCCATTTATTCACCAGTCTTCTCCGCAGAGAATCTGGATGGGTCTGGGGGAAGAAGTCCACGGGCTTAACCAAGAAGATCACATACTAAACCAAGTAGTAGACCTGACTAAAGCCCTGTGTCTTATGTTTCAAGTACTGTTAAAGCAGATGAATAAGGTCTCAGCTATCACTCTGGGAGGATTACATAATACCTGATACATAAGCAAGAAATGCTTCATAGCATATTCTTCAACCTGGGACCCTACTTCACAAAAACTTGTGAGATAAGGACGTAACAATTGGATCCACTAGTCAGATTATGTACTTCACTATACAGAAACCTCAATATGATGCTATGTTCTCAAACAAAAGGTCATATGGGACTTCACCCTAGAGGTAAAGCAGGACTCAAATTACCATCACCTCCAGTGATTCAGATGAACACTTGTGCTTCCCATTCCCACATATCTTGGCTCTGTATATTTGGAACTGTTCCCCAAGACACCTGCACTTTTCCCCCGCTAACAAAGTGAAGATATCAGTGAATTACCAGTTACAGCTGCTGCCAAAACATTTTGGACTCTTTACTGGCAGATGAAAAGAAGAGTCCCCATAATGCAGAGTATAATCAGCAGGAGGAGATACAGCTTCTTTTACAAAATGGTGAAAGAAGAAATATATGTGCAATTCAAGTAATCCACCTAGGTGCCTCCTGATGTATCTTTGATCAATTTTTTTAAGTGTGAATGGACATATACAGCAACCTGATCTGAGAAGGTTAAAAGGATCAAGGTTTGAACAATGAAAGTTTGGGACACAGCATGTGTAGACCTGCCTAAGTGAAAGCTTAAAGATATATTACACCAGATAGTGGTTAGGGGAGACATGTACTCATTTCAGTGAAGAGATCACCTGAAGTGTTGGGGGCCATAGTTCACCCCCCGCTAACCTTATTCAGGCAAAATGGCGCATAGAAATTGTGGAGAAGCTGTACCACAAACCAATATAGAGAAAGAGTGGCAGAAGTTGTATACCATAATGGTCATTAAAATAACCAAATATTTGTAGACCTCTAATGACAGAAAATTAATTTGATCATGAAGCTGCTCTGTGAAGTCTCACCCTGAGTTTACATGGAGTCCACAGTTCCTCTGGGCTGCTCCCAGACAGTGATGGAGTGCAGCAGGGATATCATGCAGGTCCATGTCTGGGAGAGATGGGATTCCATTGATGGTTAAAATTGGCTCAGAGACTCCTTGCTTTCCTTCACATGGATATTTGCCCTAATAAAACCCATTCAGGTGTAATCTTGTCTTCATAAGTTTTTAGATAATCCAGACTAATATATATTAGAACTGATAAATTGTAGATTATGAAAATACTCAAATTTACTGGATAATTCCACATTTTTTCGAAGAAGATCCTACCAGGATTGTATGTTAGAATTAATTTGACTTAACCATTTTACCAAAACTCTGTATTTTCAGATATTTAGTCTGTGACAATACGTTGCCTTTCAAATCCTGTCCGATTTCAGCTTTACTTTGCATTTTTCTAATTTCTGTTATGGGGGAATGTCTTTTTCTCTACATATTGGCCATTTATATTTTCTTCTACATAAAATCATGCTTTCTAAACTTTTATCAGTATTTCTATTGAGTTGTTTATATTTTTCTTATTAATTTACATAAGTTATTTACATAATCTTGATAGTAATCGATTTTTGGAAATATGTGTGGTGAATATTTCTTTGTATTTCTTTAGTATTTGTGGCTTGTAATCTCACTTTTTTTTTTTGAGACAGACTCTCACTGTGTCGCCTACGCTTCACTACAGTGGCATGATGTCGGCTCATTGCAACCTCTGCCTCCTGAATAGGTTGGAATACAGGTGGGCACCACCACCAGGCCCAACTAATTTTTGTATTTTTTGTAGAAACAAGGTTTCACAATTTTGACCAGGTTGATCTAGAACTCCTGACCTCAAGTAATCCACCTGCCTCAGCCTCCCAAAGTGCTGTAATTACACACATGAGACACCAAGTGTGGCCTGATTTCAAATTCCAAATAATGTCTTTTGATGAAGGAAAGCAGAAAACAGAAACTAGACCTCTTCATGGCACCTTAAACTAAAATTACACTCCAGATGGATTAAAGACTTAAACATAAGACCTAACACCATAAAAACCCTAGAAGAAAACATAGGCAAAACCATTCAGGACATAGGCATAAGCAAGGACTTCATGACTAAAACACCAAAAGCATTGGCAACAAAAGCCAAAATAGACAAATGGGATCTAATTAAACTCCAGAGCTTCTGTACAGCAAAAGAAACAATCATTAGAGTGAACCGCCAACCAACAGAATAGGAAAAAATGTTTGCAACCTACCCATCTGACAAAGGGCCAATATACAGAATCTACAAAGAACTAAAACAGATTTACAAGAAAAAAACAAACACATCCATTCAAAAGTGGGTGAAGGACATGAGAAGACACTTTTCAAAAGAAGACATTTATGAGGCCAACAAACATATGAAAAAATGCTCATCATCACTGGTCATTAGAGAAATGCAAATCAAAACCACAATGAGATACCATCTCATGCCAGTTAGAATGGCGATCATTAAAAAATCTGGAGACAGATGCTGGAGAGGATGTGGAGAAATAGGAAAAATTTTACAGTGTTGGTGGGAGTGTAAATTAGTTCAACCATTGTGGAAGACAGTGTGGTGATTCCTCAAAGACCTAGAAATAGAAATTCCATTTGACCCAGCAATCCCATTACTGGATATATATCCAAAGGATTACAAATTGCTCTCTTATAAAGACAAATGCACACTTATATTCATTGCAGCACTGTTTACAATAGCAAAGACCTGGAACCAACCCAAATGCCCATTGATGATAGATTGGACAAGGACAATATGGCACATATACACCATGAAATACTATGCAGCCATAAGAAACGATGAGTTTGTGTCCTTTGTAGGGACATGGATTAATCTGGAAACCATAATTCTCAGCAAACTGACACAAGAACAGAAAATTAAACATCACATGTTCTCACTCATAAGTCAGTGTTGAACAATGAGAACACATGGACACAGGGAGGGGGAGCATCACACACTGGGGTCTGTTGAAGGGAACTAGGGGAGGGACAGAGGGGAGTAGGGAGGTTGGGGAGGGATAACATGGGGAGAAATGCCAGATATAGGTGGTGGGGGGATGGAGGCAGCAAACCACATTGCCATGTGTACCTAAAGTACAATAAAAAATAATAATAAAAAGAAAAAAAAGAAAGTATTTCTTTTACAGCTGTCAAATTTTTCGACTTTTTCTTCAGTTGTTCATGATTGACTTGCTGTATTTAAGAAAGTTATTTCTAACACACGTACATATAGATCATCACTTGCTTTATCTATAAATGTAAACATTTTTAAATTTTTAGTTCTTAGACCATTTTGGATATATATGTTTTTGAAATTTTCAACCGCTTGTTTTCCATATAAATAACAAAATGGTCTGGTGCATTTTTTGAACATTTTATTTTTTCCCAATTATCTGAAATCTAAAATAAGTCATATATAAGAATTTACAAGTAAAATAAGTATGGGTCTTTTCTGGGTTCTTTGTTATATTCATTGTATCTGTTACTTTATTATATGGCAAGTTACAATGTCTTGCTTAGTATAATTTTGTAATAGTCCTTGTTACCTGGAGGAGCAAGTCTTGATATTATCTTGTTTTTATTTTTCTGTGTATATTTTAGCATCTCCTTATTGTGTTATTTGAGATATTTTCATTAAAATTTCATTAAAATTATGCATTAATTTGAATATATCTGACAGCTTTATAGTACTAGTTTTTTAAATTAATAAACATGGGATATATCTGTATTTACTTTTTCCTTCCTAATAAAGATTTAAAATATTTATATTTTTCTCCTACTTTATAATACATAGTGCGTAGCAGGTAACAAGTGTTCAGTATGTATATAATACTGATGACAGAATTTGAATAGGCAGGTGTTATTGGATATCTGTTACTAGTTAATTATTTGTATCCAAATAATAGAAAAGTCCTCTCTAGCTACATCTGGCTCTGGCTTTTTGGAACCCAGGAAACAGACAGTGGCCCAGAGGAGCCCTGATAATATGGGCCCAGGATTTCCTTTCTTTAGCCTTCTCCCACTATACATCAGTGTGTTTAAAATTTGAATACTGTGTATTGCACAATTTCTTTTTATAAGTGAATTAATATTTTCTAAATTACCTGGTCATACTCTCTGTTGTGATGATTCTAAATGTGAAGTATACTAAAATATGCCTCTATCAATTTTGTGCATGAGAATAAGAGTCAACACAGATTTGTATTCTTGATACATAAGTGGGGGACATAATAGTTATTTAAATTATTTTCAGTGAAATATTAAAATTTATTTCCAGAAATGATCAATTAAATGTATTTATTAAATATAATTTTTCAAATCATTAAAGTGAAGAAAGATTAGTATATGCTAGTTATCGATTTATTGATTCTAAGCTCCAAACCCACTCTTCATTGACTACTTTGCCAAATGAAAACTCTGTAAGTATTTTTCTTTTGTAACTGATGCTAAGTTTTGGCAGTTGAGAACACTCTAGGGACACAGAAGAAAGAAACGCTTTTTTTTTTTTTTCTTGTTCCAGTTTTCAATTATTTTCTTCTTTCTTGTTCCTATTTTGCAACTATGAGACTATGAGCAGCGGCCTTTACCCTCCATGAGATTCAGTGACATCTATTTGGACGAACTCTTAATAAAGCTCAGAGTTGCCCCAGCAGTTGTCTTCCCAGCGTTGGCCACCAGAACCTCACCAGGATGTCTTCAGCTTGCCAGATTCAGCTAAGGTTCCCTACTCACCAGCCCACACCCACAGGTTCCCCTATGAGAGACTTTCAGTTTGTCAGTCCTGGCCTGCAGATACCTGTGTGCCAGTCTTGGCCAACTGACTTTGAACCTATTGTGGTGGGACAACTCAATGAATTTCTCCATCATCCTGTGAGTCTTAACCACACCTTCTCTTTGTAAGTCTGAATTCCAACCTTGAGGAAGATACTTCTTCAAGTTTACATAGTTTTGGATATCCTCCCTCAGATCTAGAGTATTACTCTACATGTTCTTTACCCTTTCAAAATCAATCACTATTATGTAATAATTAAAAATTGTTGATATTTAGGTATTTTGTTCAAATTACTGTGTGAGTTCAATGTCCTAATTGAATTCTGACTGACAGGTACTATTTTCTATAATTCTTCGGTCACTGAAACTATTAACAAATATTATTACTCATATATTTTCCTCTCAAATTTCACTTATTTATCATAGTCTTAAATTATAACGTAGCACTTTGGTTTCATATATAACTTATTTAACGTTAGTCCTAATATACTTACATTTGTATACATTTGTATAATTATGATACAGCTTTCAAAATTTATTCTCTATAGGCTGATTGTAAAGGAGAGTTGACTGCCATGAAAGTAAAGTTTCTGTTTCTTTATAATTCACTTAATTTGTTTGCTGAACAATTATATTTCTACTTCAACTTGCATAACTCTATCATATTTATGGCTTTTTGCATATGATTTTCCCAGAAGAAAAGCTGAAACATAGAACATGTCAACTTCGTGAAGCATTGTGTACTTTACTGATGGAAACATTTGTTTTTTCTATGTGGGAGGGGGTGAATTATGCAAATTAAGAAGTGAAATCTATATTCCATATTTAAACATTAAGTTGTATTAATTCCACAACTATTTCCATATAAAAAGTATTACATTTTCCCAAAAGTTTCTAATGTTTCTAATATTTAAAAATTGATCCAAGCCACTCCAAATTACTCTACTAAATTTTGTAAAAAAATTAGAGCCTTTGGATTTTATTTTTCCAACTCGGAGTCACTGAGAGATACTGAACATCTTCTGAACATCCTCAACTTGTAGGTTTTTGAAAATATTAAGCTGTGTTTTCTATTTTAAAAATACTCCTGATACTTTCAAGCTACTCATATTTCAGGACTATACTGTATGACTGGAAATGCTAAATATTACTAGATGATCCCAAAGAAATGTACGAAGTATTAATCATGATTTTTCCCTTTAAGGTGTTTATTACTAGTTGCCAACTTATGTACATATTTGTACATAATTGTACAAATATGTTATAATCAGTGAATGCTTCTTTCTTCTAATTATAAGCCTGGTATTAAAAACAAAATGTATCTTTCATTATTAATTTTAATATTATTTTTGTTTGGAGAGGTGCTATAAAACTCTTGTGAAATAAAAATAAACAAATTTCTCCAAGAAACTTAGAAATGGTACAATGATGTTGGCAAGATGTGATACATAATCACCTTCAGATCTGTTTCTGTAAGGTAACTGAAAGGCTGCCTATTAAGAAATGTTATGTTTCTAGGTATAAAATACAAATAATATAGTCTAAGGCCCCTTGCAATAAAATACATTGAATCCTTTTTCTATGTGTTGAATATTTTTCATGCCTCATTTTACGCACTCTTACCCCCACCTTTTGTGATCACCACCGCTATGACAGATAATATTTAAAAGTTATCATGAAAACTCCTTGCTCGGCTATATCCCAAATCTTTGGCTTTATGCCTTGGACAACCTCTCTCTCTACCATGTGGATGCCTGCAGGAGCCTGCTCAGCCAGCCTGGCACATGCACTGTGGATACAGAATTTATTTATGGCTGGGCTGAAAGAGCTTCATTTCTGTCTCTGGGGATTCCTGGATACCTCATTTTTGACTCTTGGCTAAGGGAAGTGCAAGACTTATGATGTGCAGTTTGAAATTGAAACTCTCCTGATGATCTCCAGATCAGTTTCTTTACTGGTAGTTTGCTATGGGCCTAATCAGTTAAGTCAGCTTTCCTGATTTAGTGGCCCAAGGTGTATTGCAAACCCTCACTAGATCTTCTGCTTTGAGCTCTTTGGAAACCATGATTCTTCACGTAGAAGTTGGTAGTTCGAGCTGCAGAAAGAGACCTCTGGGAGCTGGTGCATGGAATGTCTCCAGCACCCGATACTTGTCTGTACTCTCTTTCTCTTACTGGACAATATTGTGTGCCTTCAAATATGAGCTTTACACAAGTATGCTCAGTGGGGGTCTGTTTTATCCCTCTATTATTAAAACTTGGGAACTCTTTGAATGTATAAACTTGGAAGTAGAAAGGCTATAATAATTCTGGGACAAAATTTGAACAATGAGCAGCAAAAGTGAATTAATACATATTTCCTTCATTTGTGTTTCAGATGGACAATTCTGGAATGTATGTTAAAACGTCACTTGAACTATCCCCCAGCAACAATGATGTCCATTTTGGCACAGAAATATCCAACTCATTCTTTCCCCTTAAATCGGCCTTTTCTCTTTCCCTGTTTTGTTCTTCCCAGTCTTTCTACTTCTGGTCATTGGCATCAGTTCTTCAAATGAATTACCTTAGTGCAATTCCTAGATTCAGATTCTGCTTTGGGACAAGTTAATAAATAAATTTTGCTATGTTTCCTTTTTATTATTTTTTATGGCATATTGTTCTTTACTATCAAATGGTAGTTATGTGTGAAATTCTGAAATGTAGCTTATGCAAATATTTAATCATTATTGAGCTCTTGCAAAAATAAAATTATGTTAATTTATTGGATGAAAATAATTCTGATTAGTAAATTATTTTCTCCATTTTAGCATTCAGTGTTCACTTAAGAGCTCCCACAATATTATTGGGGAAATATCAGCTTGTAGAAAAAGAAATGTTATAAATTGAGAGAAGACTAATTATTAGCAAAAATATATAGCAAACTGCAATGTGTCATAGCCTAATTGAACTTAGACCTTTATATGAAACAAATCAATCACCTAAGATAACACAAAAGTAAATATGTTTTATTTTTAATCCTACAAAATTTTAATACTATGAAACCTGTTAAATGAAAAAGATGAAGCCCAAGAATTGTGAGGAAAATTAAAACAATGCACCAAAGAGAGAGAAAGAAAATGCATAATTATATAGTAAAATAAAATGAGAAATTAGTAGTCCACTTTGGTCAACCAAAAAAATACACAGGTGGAGTCTTTCCTAACCTCTCATCCCCCACTTGTGTTTTCACTGCATTTTTTTCTATGATTTTTGTGTAAAAGGTTAAGGCAGCATCCGTGTTTCCTGGAAACTTTTCTTACACTTTTTATCTACCATCATTATTTTAGATCAAAGTGAAATTCTATTCAGCCTTTTGAATAGGGTATAAATTCAAGGCCTTCTTACTAGTTTCTTCCACACTTATCCATACACTCCTCTACTGTAAAACACAAATCTAATTTTATTGTTATCTTTCTTAATCTTCTACTTCTTACTGTTTGCAAATGAAATAAAAATCTCAGAGTATGTTGTTCCAGTTCCTTTAGAGTCTGGCTCTTTTAAACTTTCCCTGATTCAGCCCTGTTGTTTTCTATGTGCCCTAACTATATTCCTTTCTGTATTTCTTCTACTTGCAGAGGAATCTATTGCAGCATGTATCATGGAGTGTGTGTGTGTGTGTGTGTGTGTGTGCGCGCGCGCGCACGTGCGTGTGTCTATATACATATATATGCATATATATGTGAGTGTGTGTACATATATGTGTATATATTTACATAATTTTATTTTCCATTATTCTCTGAGCAACTTAAGTCAGTGCCTTCTGAACATTCTCCAGAATTGGCAAAGTGTAGGGAAACTTAAATATTTGTTAAAGGATTACCTTTAAATGATTATGAATGAGTGAATGGATTAATAAATAACACCCACTACTCCATATATTCAGGCCTGTGGAGACTATATTTTTATTTTCTAAAAACCTTCTTTAATATATAATGATAGATCTTATCAATGTCATTATCTCATAAATTGGTAAAACTATTATACAAACCAATACCATATAATCAAGAACAGCCATAAAACTATGCAAACTTTATGGTCCAAAAGTGTGACTAGTAGAATTTATTACAAAATCCTCTTAAACTATAAAAAAAGTAGAGAGAATTTGATACTGAAATATTAGACATTTAGGTTAACCACAAATGTTAGAAAGATTTTCTTCTGTAAGAGATATAGGAAAATCCTAGGTGCTGAGATTATGTCAATACATCAACATTTAGAATTCAGAGAAAAATTGAATTAAAAATGTTTTCAAATATCTAAAACTGGCTAGCAAAATAAACTTAAACACATACAATGATCCTAATGTAAAATTATGGTTTACATTATCTATATTTCTGAAGCAATCCTGATGATGAAAGTTTATTTTAAAAAATTCTGAAAAAAATGACCTACAAAGAAATGATAACTAAAATGCATTTATGGCTATTCACTGTCTGTTGAAACACTCAGCTCTGTCTTCATAGCATGGTTTTTGTTTGTTTTTTGAGACAGGGTCTAGCTCTGTTGCTTAGGCTGGAATGCAGTGGTGCGATCTTGGCTCACTGCAACCTCCGCCTCCTGGGATCTAGTGTCTCTGGTGCCTCAGACTCCCAGCAGCTGGGATCACAGGCCTGTGCCACCATGCACAGCAATTTTTTTTTATTTTTAATTTTAGTAGTGGTGGGGTTTACCCATGTTGGCCAGGCTGGTCTGGAACTCCTGACCTCAGGTGATCTACCCATCTTCACCTCCCAAAGTGCTGGGATTACAGGTATGAGCCACCACACCCAGTCAAGCATTATTTTGAATGTAGTGGTGTTTATTTATAGAAACAGTGGAGAGATTAGATTTGGCTCTCAAGCCCCAATAACATTTTTCTTTTGCCTGAGATAAAGAAGATTTATTTTTCTATACGTTTGAAAATAATTTTTTAAAGCAAAATGCCCAAAGTAAATAACCATCCCCTTCTTGAAGAGGGAGCCAAGAGGCTTCCTCAGAAATTCTTTGGGCAGGTGGGGTCAGCTGATTTCCAAGGCCCTTGGGGCAGCCTGATTCTCTGGCATTGTTCATAAAACTTCCTAGAACATTAGCTCCTTAAGGAACCTCCAATACCGAAACTGTCTCATTTAACAAACGGAAAAAGTGATGCTCACACTCGAAAGAGTCAGCTCAAAGTCATCTAGGATCAGCGGCACACCTGGGATTCAGGGCCAAGGACTCCTAGCTGACCTGCCTTCCCTAGAACCTCACTGTGAGCTATTTAACCATGACTGAGTTTTCAAAGAGAGCTGGGGCTGCCACTGGTACCACCTTTAAATGCCTGCTTTTGTCATGGAGGCCATGAGGACCTCACTCTTCACCTGGAAATTTACTTGGCTATACAGTGCTCAGGCACACACAAGCTTCAGGGCCAACCAGATCAAGGTAAAGAATTTGCCAAGGCCAAGTTCTGGAACCCGCTTCCTGTTTTGAAACAAACGAGAACTTCCACCTGCGTTTGATCTGGATATGTATATTAATTAGTTTGGCAACTAAGATTATTTCCTTGATCAAAAGTTCTAACTGGCAGTTAAATGTCTTTTTTAAAAATAACAACTATTTAATACAAGTAATCTGAGTATGCAAAGTATTTCGAGACTTGGGGTTTTTTAAGTGAAGAAAGATTAGAAAAAGCATTATTTAGCCCCTAGAATACACCAAATATGATGTAACTAATAAATTGCAGATACTAGTGTGTTCTACAAAGAAAAAAAGAGCAAGGCAATGGATTACAGAAGAGACGAGATCTACAGATGGAGTATTAAGTGACAGATTCTATGGGGAGGTGAAATTTGACCAGGCAACTGAAAAAAATAAAAAAGCCATACTAGTATCTCAGGAAAAATTACTGCAGGAAAAAAAAAGAGAAAAAAATAAAATGACACTGTCAGAAGGGAGTTTGGGCCGGCATGGTGAGTTTTGCCTTTAATCCCAGCACTTTAGGAGGTTGAGGTGGGCGATTACTTGAGGTCAGGAGTTCAAGACCAGCCTGGTGAACATAGTGAAACCCGTCTCTACTAAAAAATACAAAAATTAGCCAGTGTGGTGGGTGGCATCTGTAATCGCAGCTACTCAGGAAGCTGAAGAAGGAGAATCATTGGAACCCAGGAGGTGGAGGTTGCAGTGAGCCAGATCGTGCCACTGCACTCTAGTCTGGGCGAAGAGGGAGACTCTGTCTCACACACACACACACACATACGCGTGCGCGCGCACACGCACACACACAAAGAGGTGGGGAGGAGGGTTTGGCATGTTTAATTGAAAAGGTTTGTTTGTGACCAGAATAGATGGAACATAGAGAAGCAAAATATTGATTTTTATTTCCATGTTTCTTTACTGAAGAGTGTTTCCTATTTAAGTAATAGTGCTACTATTAAATTGATTGTGAAAGAATTACAAATCTGGAATTTATTACATGATCAGATAGGAGAACAGATTTGATTTGCTAATTCTGTATAATATACTACATTGTAAGGCTCCCTCTATTACTTTAGTGAAAGATGTTTTTTTCATTTTTATGCAGGTATTTTTTTCTTTAAAACCTTAATTAGTGTTTTTTAATATTGCTGAAAGATGGGGATAAAAGTTCCATTTATTTCTTGAAACTGAATATAATTATCAAATCTTGGAAAATAATAATCAGAATCATTATAATTACTGTTAAGTACTTTTCCTGTGTATAGAGAATTATAAAAATATCCTTCATTATCTTTCAAGGATAAATGACGTTTCTCTCATGAGCTAGAGAAAATTATCACAATGTTTGCCCAGGTGTTTCTTATATGCTTACAGAAGTGATAATGCTATTTTCAGACTCTGCACTTTCTCTTTTTTTTATATGAGTGCATTCATCAATTGTGGAGTTGTGGCATCTGCTATAAAAACAATTTGTTTTTCCATTATCTGATGGCTATCCTTTCTCTTTTAGCTTTTTCTCTTTTTATCGAATCACATTGTCTTTCCTCTTCTTTTAAAAAATATTTCTGTATTGATTTACAAAATAATATATATTTTATTGCCGTATTTCAATTTTTAGTAATCTGTGTACTGCTTTATTAAGAACTATATAACTCATAATCCAACTCTTATCGATTAAAAGTTGAGTAAACAAAAGAGTGGCCTTTTTTCCAATTATAGATACCATAATCATAATTTTGGGGGCTGGTAAAAACTAAGATTGTTAGAATGCTTTTTCTTAGATGACAATTTTTTGGTCACAAACTAGAGATGAAGCTCTGTACAGACAAGTATAGAAGAATCTCTGGGCAACAATTTGCATTTTTTAGACCACTTTGAGTCTTTTGGGGGAGATACAATTGCTTAGAAAAATCTTCAGTGTCTCTTTGGAAAACAGTTGATCTCAAACTTAGTTCCAAAGCCAAGTCAGCATCACAGGATTTCAGATTCTTGAATGTTATTTTTCCTGTCTTTCTCTTACAAAATTGTCATCATTGAATATTTCTCCTTTGTTTTAGTCTATTTAGACTGCTATAACAAAATACCATCGACTGAGTACCTTATAATACAGATATTTACATCTCATAGTTCTTAGACTGGGAAGTTCAGCACTAAAGTGCCAGCAAGTTCAGTGTCTTGTGAGGGTCTGTTTTTAGTTTCAAAGAGGGCTCCTTCTCACTGTCCTTTATATGGTACAAGGGGTAAGTCAGCTTTCTGGGGACTCTTTCATAAGAACACTAATAGGATTAGTAAATTAGTGAACTAGCTCTATTCTCATGAATTAATCATCTCCCCAAAGGCCGTATCTCTTAACCCATTTATGATGGAGGTTGCACATTTTATTCTGTGAAAAATCAGACCTTGGTGATGACCTTGAGCGGTAGAAGACAAAGAACTCCCAAAAGCTTAGCATTCCAATAAGGGAAAACTAGGCATAATGGGCTTAATACCATCATCTTAGGGGAAAGGATTTCAACATGTGAATTATGTTAACACATTCAGATGGTAGCATCTTTACTTTCTTAAAAAATTAAATGAAGCAAGTTCAGAACTTTAGACAAGCAGAAATATGTATACAGGAAAGGGTGAAGGAATAGTTTAAAATTATTTTTAATTAGATATTTGAAATTCTCAATACGCTACATTTATAAGACAAAAATGGTATATGTGACAGGGAGCGAAATAAAACCCTGTGTCATAAAAAGAATCCACTATCACTTATCTAAAAATATCTTAGCAATGAAATATCAGCCTCAATATTCCAGACTTTTCAGATGTGGAAAATGATTTATTTTCAAATATAGTTCAAATGAAGTTTTGCCTGAACAAAATGGCTTTTTAAAAGGCCACCAATAGATCAAAATACTTCATCTAACCTGTGCCACTTCTTGGTAACCCTCGGTAACTCCTACACTGTCTTCTCTATTTTCTCCAGCTACTCTACTCACAAGTTTCTTTCTACTTCCCTACATGGCTTCACAAACTGAAAATAGAAGAGGAATACCAGTCAGTGATAATTATGTTTAAAAAAAAAAAAAGTAACATGAAGCAGTGGTTTTTTTTGTTTTTTGTTTTTTTTTTCTTTTTTTTTGTGTGTTTGTTTGACTGTCTGTTTCCTTGAGGTCATGATCTGTTACTATTAGCAAACTCACACTTAACAAATTTTAAAGATTTTTAAAGAGTGAACTAATTGGGTTAAGTCAGTTTATCTCCACCACTGTTACGTATTTAAATCTTTGAACTTTGCTAGTATTTTACTTTTTGAATTCTTAGTCACCCTGAATCATATTAATTTTCTGACTACTGAATCAAAGTATTTCAACGTTTCACGCATCTTGTTCGTTTGTTTGTTTTTGGTAGTTTGTTTTAAAGCAAGTGTAACTAGTTTCATTTAGAGAGAACCCATCGAAACCAGAACACAAAAATTAGATGGCGATTGGGAGGGAGAGGATCATCATCAGTAAACTTGCTTTACAAAACAAGTTATTGCTGAAGGTGACACAACTTTGATCCCACTAGAAGCATTGAAAAGCCAGTATCCAACACACTCCTCAGTAATGTCACTCAAATGAGCAGTGAATTTATTTATTAATTCTTTATCAGCCATTTGTTTGGTAGTCTGTTATTAATTCGACAGTAATTCTGACTAGCTTCTTGTGCGGATAAATTGGGTTCCAGCTGCCAGAAAAACCCTTCAGGCAAAGAATGCAGCTGCCACCAGTTGGAATTCTAGCCTATGTACTCAGAAATTAAAGACCAAGGGGATACATACAAGGCACTGGCAACATCTACTGTATGTGCTTAATGCAAATGAATGCCATTTTAATGTACCTTAGAATTTCTTAGCAAATATATTAAAGACAATTTCTAATTTCTTGCTTATTTTTCAAGGTATACGGACAACTCTGTTATATTCAGAAAGAGCATGAACCTCAAAACAAAATCTGTGTTAAAGTCTCATATGATCTAAAAGGGAAAAGTAATTTATTCTTCTGCTACTTCTCTTTTCAGTGAGAGTGGCTGTCTTGTCTTGCTTATTGCAAGAATCTATAAATTGAATAAAAATATAAATATGAAATAGATTATTTCTATTAAACAACTTGAAAAAGAGCAAGCAAAATAACCAGTAACTTAGCAGCAAATTACTGTGCATTTACTTAACTCAGGTTTTAGAAAACCCATTGTGAAGCTAGTAAAAGACTGTGATTAGAATTATTTCCTAAATTATAGACAATTTTTAAGTAAGACAACAGATATAACTGATTAATTATTTTTTAGTTGATCCATGGATATTTTCATGTCTTCATTCGTACTTAGATGGGAAGAATGACTAAAGATAGACTCAGCATGTTGCTAAAGTTAATTTCTCTAATCTGCAACACAGCACGTAACAGTCATGCTAATTAAGCCAACTGATATCATAATTTATGATTACTTCTTGCCAGAAACTGTGATATTATTTCCATTGAGTGGGAAGTGTGGAGTTGGACAATTAAACTTAGTGCTAGAATTATCTCCTTATAGGCACAACTCATCAAAATCAACAGTGAGCTTCAAAATGACCAGTTATAAAAGTAGGAAGAGAGATGATTGCCTGTAAAGTGCAATTTATGGGTTCCAGATTCACAGAGAAAATAAACACATAGTGAGTTAGACAAAAATAAAAGAAGTAAGATGTCTTTCATGTATTCTATTAAAAAGAGCAAAACAAAACAAAATTTATATTACAGTAGTTTTAAATCTTTAGAGCATCTCATTTCTTGATATTATTTTGTTACAAAATTGACACAGATACATTAATTGCTACTAAGAAACAAATAAATAACTCCTTCTTGCTTTTAAATATATTCTAGATTCCTGAGGATAGTCCACAGTATAATTGTTTAATTGTTGAAAGTGTTGACATTAAGTGTATATGCATTTAAATGTTGAAATGTCAAAGGGTTAATATTAATTTATACTTTTTATAAGCAATGTAAGTCCTTGTTCTCTACAGTCTTATCAATGTTAAGTATTTTGAACATTACTGATTTTCCCAATTTAGTATGTGAATTAAAAGCCCACAATATAATCTTTATTCTTTCAGTGGTAAGCAATGTGAAACATATGTTATTTCAAGGTTCTATTTTGCTTCTTGGGTTTTTATCATCTGTTCATATTTCCAAATACTTATATATTGTATTCTTTGACTTGTATTTGTTTGTGGAAAATGTTTCAGTGTTAGTCCACAAGGATAAAGAAGGATTAGCATTTTTTGTGTTCCACATGGCTGTTCTAGACAACTGAAACTCCTGTTCACATAGGGTATTATTTTTTAAATAGTTTTATATAAAGTACGTTTATATAAATGATCTTTTAATTCTTTACCACATATCTATAAGGTATTCAGAATTTATTGTTATTATCATCATTTCAATTTTAGACTTAAATAGTCTGAACATCAAAATAGTCAATGACTTGATCAAGTCCCAAAGTAAAATTAAAGCTGATTTTCTGACTTCTTTTGTATTTTTTTCAAACTACATATATCCATTGTATTTATTTTACTAACAAAATATTGCTTTATCCATTCTTTTTTTTCTGTTTCCCCACCCCGCCTGCTTTATCCATTCTTATGCAGCAACATTTTCTGTTAAGTTTTTTTTTTTAATGCATTCTTATTAACTTAAATAAACAGGTCAATTCCTTGGGAATCTTTTCTCAAACCTGCTTCACATTTCAATATCCCCATAACTGTCCATAGGCTTTAATGATATTGAACTGCTTCTTTCTTTGTTGCTGCAAGCTTGTCCACAGAAGTGAATATCACACTATTTTAACTTTCTGAATTGGCCTTAAATAATTTGCCTTAACTATTGTCAAACTATTACCCACTTTGTACAGCTGGGTTCAGTTTCTTCTCCTCAATGAAAACATTCATGGTCATATCAAAATATGGTTATATTTTTTTTTCTCACTGTCTGAGGTTCCTTGTGTTTTACTAACTTTTCATATAGAAAGTAAGCTGACCATTTTAAATGTCCATCATAATTTTTCCAATAATGTTTATAAGATTATACTCATGGGCTCATAATATGCAGCTTGACAACAAAATGCAACTGTACACAAATTAATAAAATTAGTTATTGGTCACAGTTAACAATAATTTTTAGTAAGTTTGGAGTTGAAGAAATTCAAAGGCATTCAGTACTTTTTAAATTAAGAATAGCAAGGAGAAGAAAGAGACAGGAAATGAGTAGGTAATTAAAAATGTAAATGCAGTCATCCAAACCCAGTTAAGACTTTAACAATGCAAAACAAGGCGTTTCTAGTATATCCAGATTATTACTGTCTTCCCCTAAAACTAAGCTCAAGATTTCTTTCTTGTTAGCACAACACAGAGCAGCTAATCACTAGGAAAAGTTGATAGAAAGCCAGAGTGGTCTCATTAATTACCAAAGAAGAAAAATGATCTAGGGAAAGTAACTTTCCATTTCTAAGACAGAAAATGCCTATAAGGAGGTTAGGATAGGAGGCAGAAGTGAGAAAAGGAAGGAAGGAAGGAAAGATGGAAAGATGGAAAGAAGGAAGGGTGGGAAGGAGGGAGGGAGGAAGGAAGGAAATGGCAGGAAAGGACAAGAAAAAGAGGGAGAGATAACTAAGAAAGGAAGAAGCTGGCTCCATGGCATAAGGGTCAGCATTCAACTCTGAATCTTGCAATCCAAGTTCAAATCTTGGCTTTTGCCAGGCATGGTGACTCACGCCTGCAATCCTAACATTTTAGGAGGCTGAGGCAGGTGGATTACCTGAGGACGGAGTTCCAGACCAGCCTGACCAACATGGAGAAACCCCGTCTCTACCAAAAATACAAAATTAGCTGGGCTTGGTGGTGCATGCCTGTAATCCCAGCTACTTGGGAGACTGAGGCAGCAGAATCACTTGAACCCAGGAGGTAGAGGTTGTCATCAGACTGGGCAACAAGAGTGAAACTCCGTCAAGAAAGAAAGAGTGGGGGAGAGAGAGAGAGAAAACAGAGAGGAGAGAGAGAGAGAAAACAGAGGAGAGAGATAAAACAGAGGAGAGAGAGAAAACAGAGAGAGGAGAGAGAGAGAGGAAGAAAAAGGAAGAGAGGGAGGAAGGGAAGGAGAGAGAGAGAAATAGAGGATGAAAAATGAGAAGTGGAGTAACAGCTAGACAGAAAAGGAAAATGGGAAAAGTAAGAGGCAAGCAGGCAGAGGAAACATTAAAGTAACCTAGATGTGGCAGTCAAGAGATTGTCGAAGATGTGTATACAAAAGAGAGAACATACCTCACCAGTAACCTGTGGTTACAGCAGTAACTCACTGCATTATTTGTGTTCCTGTATCTTTTAATGGTACAACTCCTGGGACTTTTGAAGAGGCTCTGTCTAGTCATAGAAGGACTCTGCCACCAGAATAACCTAATTTGCAGAAACTTTCCTGATGTTTTCTATCAATCCTCTCTCCAGATTGTAGGGTATGTCTTACATTATTTAGCTGAATTGTCAAGAGGTGTACTGGGTAAACTGTTTGATTTATAAATATCTCTGTTATCTAACCATGTATCAGTTTCTCAAGTTATGCTGTTTCACGTATTGGTTTCTCTAAAGATTATTTCATTTCACTCCTTTATTTGAGGCAGTTTCGTAAAATGAAACATACACATATTTTAATTACTGCCTAAAATATACAACATTGAGTTTCATTCAAATACCTAATGACTTCACAAATAAAAGGTAGCTGGTGTTTCATGTTGCTGTTTAGGAGTTTATTGAAATATGGCAGATAAAATGCTATAGAGATATTATTATGTTTAATAATTCAGTAGTTACTTCAAATAAGCTATAAAGTCTTGAAATATGGTCAGTTAACTTTCAAACATAGAAAAATAAAATAATTGGATTTAAAATTGCTTCATATTATTTTTGTTTAATAAAAAGACAATCCATGCCTTAGGTGCATCCTTTTAAATCCTATCTACTTTCTGATTCTTAGGGTTCTTAAAAGAATATTGTGATGACTGAACAGAAACATTATATCTGATTTTGTGTTAGAAAATTGAAGCAGCATGGGATCATGGCTAAGTAAGAGCTTTATAGCAGTAGCAAATAGTTACATGATTATTGAAGTATATCTGTCACTAGCAATAGAAACCTGCAAGGAGCCTATCATAAAAGTCGCAATTTCAGATTCACTAGTGTTTAAAATTAAAGCTTAGGAACTCATTGTGGGTATATTTCCTTAATGGTTTCAGGAAAGTCTCCTGCTTTCACTGAGCATTTTCACTTTGTTCCTTATGTTTTTCCTTTCATAATGAAAAACCTGTAATTTCAGATTAGTAAAACAATTGTTATGACTTTGTGAACAAAACACAAATTTTGTATTATGAAATAATAGTCAATTTTATTTATTGTTATAACACACTGTTTTAGAATTCACTGGCACATGATTCACATTGTTAGGTGAACCAATTTAATCAACAGTTTCCTCTTCTGACAATAATTAGCTGATGGATGAATTAGAGGTGAGACAAACCTTCAATAAAAAGTGTTTAGGGAAGAGAATAATGGCTATTTAAGGAGTTTTGCATACATGTGTGAGTATCTTAGGAAGCTGAAATGAGATTTAAGAAACTGAACAACATCTAAAGAAGAAAAAGGTAATGTTTTTTTTTAACTTTTTTGTTTACCATGAAAAGCATTTTGACTAATGTGTCTATTAATATGTAATATTGCCAAAGGACATTGACAAAATTAGTCTCTAAAAAATTTCAGAGGATTTATAAAAATAATCACAGTTTGAGATAAATTAAATAAAACAAAGAAGATATTGAACACAAACAGTAATAAATAATAATATTGACAATACTTAAGAGAATAGATAATCAGTTTGGTACTTCATATTTTTCTCACATATTTTAAGTACTAGAAGAATATGATTCAATGAAAACTTGGATGTAAGGCACTTTTCTTGGCAATACTGAATACAAAAGCATATTTATCACATAACATAGACTTCTTTTAAAAATATTTTTAATAATGACTTTTTAAGATAATATTTTATTTAGAAAAACCTAAAGACTCCACCAAAAAAAAGACCTGTTAGAAATGAAAAATACATTCAGTAAATTTCCAGGCTACAAAACCTATCAACAAAAATCAGCAGCATTTCTACATGCCATAAGATAACAATATGAAAGAGAAATCAAAGGCCAGATGTGGTGGCTTACACTTGTAATTCTAGCACTTTGGGAGGCCAAGGTGGGTGGCTCACCTGAGGTCAGGAGTTTGAGGCCAGCCTGAACAACATAGTGAAACCCTGTCTCTACTAAAAATATAAAAATTAGCCAGGCATAGTGGTGCACACCTCTTGTCCCAGCTACTCTGGAAGTTGAGGGAACAGAATTATTTGAACCTGGGAGGCAGAGGTTGCAGTGAGCCAATCAAGCCACTGCACTCCAGCCTGGGGTACAGAGCTAGACTCCATCTCATGGAAAAAAAAAAATCAAGAAAGAAAATCCTATCTATAATAACTAAGTACACACACACACACACACACATATATATATATAGAAATAAATATTCTTCACAGAAAAAAAATATTCAATATGTTATATGAAACCATGAAAGACCCCAAATAGCCAAAGCAATCCTGAGCCAAAGAACACAACTGGAGAGCTGGAGACATCACATTACCTGATTTCAACTTATGCTACAGAACCATGGTAACTAAAAATGTATGTCCAAGCATAAAAACAAATACACCAATGGAATAGTAAAGATAATCTGGATATAAATCAAATCTGAGTAACTGACATATCCATTACCTCAAACATGTATCATTTCTTTGTGTTGGGAACATTTCAAACCTCTTAGCTATTTATAAATATACAATACATTATTTTTAACTATAGATTTTATATTTTGCCATCAAACACTAGAATACATTCCTTCTATGTAATTGTATTTTTATACTCATTAACTAAATACTCTTCATCTCCTGCTGCCCACTACCCAGGAAATATTGGAGGAAAGACAGTCTCCTGGATAAATGGTGCTGGGAAATCTGGATATCCATTTGCTGAAAAATAAACTACATCCCTATCACTCACCATGCAAAACAATAAAATCAAAATGGATTTCATTATTTTAATAGAATTCCTAAAAAATTTTAAATTTCTGGAAGAAAACATTAGAGAAATGCTTTAGGAAATGTCTTGGCAAAGATTTTTTCAGTAAGACCTCAAAAGCACAAAAAACTAAAACAAAAATTGACTGATGGAATAACATCAAGCTAAAAAGCTCTGTACAGCAAAGGAAATAATCAACAAACTGAAGACAAAACAAACAGAATGGGAGAAATTATTTGCAAACTTTTCATCAAACAAGATATTAATAACCAGAAGATGTAAGGAACTTAAAAATACTCAATAGGAAAAAAATATCCAATTAAAAAACTGGGCAAAAGATCTGAATATACATTTCTCAAAAGAAGGCAGACAAATAGCCAATAGGTATATGAAGGAACACTGAACATCACTAATCATCAGGTAAATATAAGTCAAACCCACAATCAGATATCATCTCACTCCAGTTGAAATGGCTTTTATGAAAAAGGCAAAAAAGTTTGTATACTGTTGGTGGAAATGTAAATTAGTACAATCACTATGGAAAACAGTATTTTCCTCAAAAAACTAAAAATAGAATTACCACATGATTGAGTAATTTCACTGCTGTGTATATATTCAAAATAAAGGAAATCAGTGTATCAAAGAGATATTTGCATCTCCATGTTTATTTCAGCACTATTTACAACTGCCAGGAAATTTAATCAATCAATCAAAGTGTCCATCAATGGATGAACGGATAAAGAAATGTGCTATGTGTACACAATGGAATATTATTCACTTGAGGTCGGGAATTCGAGACCAGCCTGGCCAACATGGTGAAACTCTGTCTCCACTGAAAATACAAAAATTAGCTGGACACAGTGGCATGTACCTGTAATCTCAGCTACTCAGGAGGCTGAGGCAGGAGAATAGCTTGAACCCGGGAAAGGAGGTTGCAGTGAGCCAAGATTTTACCACTGCACTCCAGTCTGGGTGACAGAGAGAGATTCTGTCTCAAAAAATAAAAATAAAAAAATCTTCTTCAAAATACGTATTAATTACTCTGATGTTTGAAACAAATGTCTGCTGATTCTTTAGTTCTGCTCCTTCCAGGTTATGGAGTTCAGTATCTTGGAAGGAGCTGAGTATAGGCTTGAGTATAGGCTTGACTTTGTACAGCCTTGACTTATAACTCATTTACAATGAAATGGGTATGGACATAGAACAATGTCGATTCTCTTGCCTCAGCCTCCTGAGTAGCTGAGGTCGCAGGTACCAACCACCATGCCAGGCTAATTTTTGTATTTTTAGCAGAGATGGGGTTTTACCATGTTGGCCTGGCTGGTCTCAAACTCCTGACCTCAAGTGATCTGCCACCTTGGGCTTGCTGGGATTATAGGCAGGAGCCACCATGCCCAGCCCTTAAAAAAAAATCCTAGTGCCATTTAACTTATATTAGACAGTTACAAATACAAATATTTTAGAATAATGATTTCTGTATGTAGACTTGTGTAGCCAATTTTTAATTCTTTACTTGTCCTTGCAATCTATTTAATACCTCATTACAAATATTTGCTGATTACTTATTGTATATGACGCATGTTCTAGATAGAGGTGGCATACTATGTGCTGGGTTCAAAGCAATGAAAGAGCCTGCGTATTTTCATGAGAAATCTACCATTTAGTAGTACCTTCAAACTGCAGTATCACTGAGTCATAGGCTATCTTTTGACAGATTTCAATAGTGAAAGTCTATAATATTCAGATTCAAAACACACATGTGAAATATTTTTGTTTCTTTCTTATGTGTGCAATGTTATTAATGTTAATATACGAATGAATGTAATCTTCCACTTTATCGAAAATACACAGGGAAGTAAGACCCTAGAAACTGAGGATACCTCCTATTCCATAAGGCCATAAAAAAGATACCTTCTTTTTCACAGACATTAAGAATAAAATGTCTTTAGAACAAGATGATTAATTCTATTCTAGGAGAGAAATAAATCCACTTATGTAAAACAAGAACAGTTTTGCTTTGTGGATTTTGAGTATTGGACATATTGGTGTTAGACCAATAGATGAGTATATTAAACTGAATACTAACAAAATAATAAGTATCTAAAAATTTTGTTAAATGCAGTGTTGACCAGGTCAAGGGTTGTGAGAAAGATGAATTTGAAGCATAAAAAGCAGAACTATTTTGGACCCTCTTACATTTATGCATGAGTGTCCGGTATTAAGGAAACTGTCAAAAATTAAGTTATAAATGATTTTCATGATAAAAGGTTACAAAACAAGACTATTCACACGATCGAAGAAGAAAAAAATATTAGAAAACAAAGTTTTCAAGGAATTCAAAGTGCCCTGAGTAAGTCTCCTAATGGTTTTGAAGTACACACCAAGTGTTTCTTAATTTTAGGCTTGTCACTTGTAATTGCATGATTAATAAGGCATTTTAAGTACCCTCAAGAAAAAGAGTTGGTAAACGTTATAGATTTTCACCAGGGTGACACTTTACTATAGTTTAATTACTTTGGAGATGCTTATAGACAGAGTTTTCCTGAAGATGACTCTGAATGCAGTTGGGTAGGACCAGAAATTCTTCTATTATAACGCATTTTTGTCAACACACAGATGAATAAACAAGATGGAAGTGAGATTATGTAGCTCACAGAATCTTTTTCTAGGTGACATCTCTTCCATTGCACATAATGTTTGGTTTCCAGTAATAGCAGCATTTTCCACCCCCTATTCTTTTCCATTTAAAATAGAATAGAAATGGGATGTTTCAAGGCTAAAAGTTCATTTCTAAAATAATATTTTAAAAAGTCTTATATTAGTCACAAAAAATATATATATTGCAATCATCTGGAAGGAGCCATAGGAAACTCTCTGGGGGAGGGAACCACATCTATTGTCCTTGAAATAATATTATGTGCATGCCTGACCTTGTGAGTATACTTGCTTTAATCTACTTTCATTTTTTGACAGTATTGGGTGAAAGGTCTTTCTGTTCTTATCTAACTTGTGGTTCTAAGCTTTATTGATTGAGGATAAATTTCACCTGTATCTGCCTGCTTCTTATCCTCCTGTTGCTTTTTATCTTTTCCTTCCTGAAAAAAAGTCATTTGCTAATATCTACTTAAAATGCCAGAGCCTAGGGTTACCCTGCTTCCATTCACAGCACATTTGAGCAGGGAGCAGATGATGTGCAACAGTATTCTTAGGTATGATGCTGGATTAGGGCAGAACTGATAGAGTAGAATTCCCCCTAGAAGATCACAGGGCACCAGATCTTACAAATAAATACATTCTTGTAAATAAAAATAAAATAAAATAAAATGTATACAGTATCATTTTTCCAAAAATATCAATAATATTTTATTTTAAATCAGTAACTTGCCTAATGTTATTTAAAATATTCAGAATATTCTTCATATAAAAATTAATTAAAGTTAATATAATCCACTTTGGCAAATATAAAAAATGTCACTGTCAGTTGGTAGATTATTATAAATATTTTATTATTCTACAGGCGCATCTTATTTTCATTCTATAAATGACAACTTTACTAAAATTTATGTGAAAAATGTAACGATGTTATGAAACTTTTTTGAAAGTAGGCATGTAAATTTCCTATTAAATGTGCAAACATGAAAAAATCTGTGTAAGATGAGATAAGTGAATGAGCTTGTGTAATAAATACATGTATTTAAAAATGTATAGAAAATTTTACCTGGATGTGTTTGTTGAGAAATTAATTTCTTTAAGTGACATTTTATGTTTTAGAATGGCTAAGTCAGGAAAGAGTCCTCTAACCTTTATCACTCAATTAAGATATAACATCTGAATTTCTCCAAGATGGATTTAGCTAGAAATGTCAAAAGAGCAAAGGGCAGCTAGTGGTATATCATGAAATCGTGGGTGAAATGTTAATCAATGCAATTCTCTCATGAAGATAAGTGGTGACTGGAAGAATATATGGCAATGATATAAGAAAGATGGCTAGTGAGCAGAACAAATGGGATTGTTTATAGGGAAATAATCCTAAACTATAATTAATGGATCATTTAATCTCACAAACACATTGTGAAATATCACAGATATTATCTCATTAAATTATTGCATCAAACTTACAATTAAAATAAACAACAAAAAATTAAGACCTAGGGAATTGAAATAAAGTATCCATGTTCTCAGAATGGTTTTGAAGCTACAATTTATTCTAGACTTTTAACTACCCAATGTGTATACATAACCGATATGCTACTGCCTCCCTAGCCACCACAGCACACTACACTGTCTTATATTTGTATTATTTTACTAATATTCCATATTCTACATATCTTCATAGAGCAACTATGATCTCAGCTATTTAATATTCAGATATTTTGTACAGTTTGGTAACACTGATTTGCACTAATACCTTAAATTCAATGCAATAAATGCTTTTCTTTTTTTTTCTGGCACAATTGTGGTTTAATTCAATGCTGTCTACTCATTGCCTGAATCCCTGAAGCTGAAAGTGGCCCCTGTAATTAATATACAGCAGACTATACTTAATGAACATGCCTTAAATTATAATTATCAGATTCAAGTTGATACTGTATCATTATCACATGACATTTCCCTAGTCTTTTCTACTCTACTCGCCACAGTAATTTTATACTTTTTTTCTTTCCTTGAAACTTTCATCATCTCTTTTTCTATCCTGTTACTCAGCTGAAATTGTAGCTTCCTATTTCACAGTAGAAACAGGACTTAGAAGAGGGTTACCCAAAGACTCACCATCACATCTAACAATTCACCTCTTACCTGCATTTGTATCCTACTTCTCAAGCATGGCTATGAATGATTTGCCCAAGTTCCTATCCAAAGCAATACCTCCATTTTATTTTTGCACAAGTTCCAACACTCTTGTTTTTAAAGGCAACACTCTGGCAATGTTCCTTTCTCTCCTGTATCATGGATTTACTCCTTGTGGTCTGGATCAATGTAATGTTCATACAAACATGCTTAACTTCTTCCCTTAAAAAGGCCATCTCCAACACTCGCCAATTTCTCCATTCTTTGCTCATTCTGGTTTGAAAATTCAAGTCTCTGTCCCTGTCATTTCAGAGAAAATGACATCCGTTTTGCTAAGTTGGATGGTCAATTCTCAGCTAAATTATTTGCCTTAATTTAACAGCTTTAGAAATCCCAGCTCAGTCTGTCTTCATTGAAGCTTTTTTTTAACTACCGTAATAATACACTCTCTTGATTTTACTTCTAATTCACTTAGTGCTTTTCTTTTTCATTTGGTAATGAATATGAAATAAAATTCCCTGAAAGTAAGTTGTATTGTGTTTTATTCGTGATTTGACTTGGCTTATATTTGAGTTTACCTAATTTAACATTACATACAAAAATGTATGAATAATTAAAAATACATTTGGAAAAATATAATTAGAAACATTAGAAATGTGTTTTTTTTCTGTTGGGAATTTATGAGCCCCACACGTTGGTGCTTTGGAATGTAGGGATTATGAGCCCCACACTGGGCACCAGAATGTAGGGAGCCAGCCCTACCTTACCCGTGGTACCCCGAGTTCGGTGGCAACAAAGGAATGAGAAAAAGAGAGATTAAGAGAGATAGTGGGATCAGGGGGCCATCACTTTATTCCTCTGGAGGAGACAGTGAAGGCCCCGAGCTCTGATCATCCACACTATTTATTGATTACAATCACTTCAATCTATAGGGTATGGGTGGAGTGATGGTGGAGTGAATCAGTGAGCCGGAACTGGTGTGTCATCCTAAGGACTGATAACAGCGGCAGTTTGGGAGTTTCACAAAACAAGAACATGTGGTTATCTTTAGCTCATTATCTATGTACAGCTGATGGAACACGGGCCTTACAAGGAGCTTACAAGTCTGGCCACATCGTAGTGCTACGAAGGGGTTTTACATCCTTGAGCACAATGTTTATGGTAATAGAGCCAAGGTCACCCTGCACCGGAACATGAGGCGTGGAGAGGCCTTTCTCCTCAGAGGCCTCCTGCGTCCTTCTGCAGTTTGTTGTTCCTTGTTTATATGTTACTCATAATCACTTTATGTAGACATGCTGTAAGTCCTTTCTCCTTTGCTATTTTTCCCAACATTTTTCTAGAAGTTTTCTCAAATATACCATGTACTTATTAAAGAGGATAAGTGTGAAATCTAAAGAACATGACAGCCTCAGGGTTGAATGTCAGATGATTCCATATACAAACATTTATAATATTTACACTTCTGTGCATATGACTAAGAGATTATATGCACAGAAATGTAAATATTATGAGTGTTTCATATATAAAATAAAAATATACACATAATATAGGTATTATGTACTAACAAAATCTTACCTTACATTAGAATTATTTTGCACGTATATTCAAGCTGCTTATTTGGCATCAGCTCAACCAAATCCTATTTCGTGTCACATGCGTTTCTAAGAATTCAGTTCTTCTACATGTTCAATCTGCAAGAGTAAGTTTTTGTAAATTAAACTCATTCACTTTATTAAGATTAAACTTAGCTTTTGTTTCTTTGTCTATTTAAAATGTTAAACATAAATGTACTAGTCTACATAACTCTTTTACATATTTGATAATCCTTTCATGTTATCTACAATAATAATAAAACAATTTAATAGAATACTGTCAAAGAATGACTACCAGTAAATATCACAGGAAAAGTTTATGCAGTTGAATTGTTAATTACATGCGTTAAAAGATTGAAATTTAGTTAATTGTACAAATTAGCTGATTGTACAATTTTCTAGCTTGGGGTTTATTTTTCTATATTTTCATTTAATCTTGTCTAAAATGAAATAAATACTATTTTGGTATCACTTGTTCTTTAAGGACAAGTATTTATTGTTTCTAAGTATTTACACTATTTTTACAGTTGTTCAATTTTTTAATTCACTCAACAAAATGTATTCACTACCTACTATGTGTGAGATTCTACTGTTGATATGAATGAGGTCTCTACTATGATGTACTTTATCTTCTAAAGTGAAAGTATAGGTCAAAATAGTTTAATCCTAATAAGCTCATTCTCAATTGTCTATATGAGGGATATTGATATTTATTTGGACAAATGTATAGATTTGCAGACTTTTTATTCCTGATAATATATTTCTTACTGTAAAATAAACTCTTACATTTGGAAAGTTACACATAACTGTTCATTATCTAGATTAATTTCACATTTTCTCAACCAGGAAGGCCACAGATTATTTTCATAAAAATAAGACAAATCACAGTAAGTATATAAGTCTTTAAAAAGTTATACATTGGAGTATTAATTATATTTTATACCACATAAACACACCTTAGCAATGATTGATGATCAAATAGATATGAAGATAAGAGAATAGAGCACCAGAACATCTGTCTCTTTACATCTCTCTTTCATATTTCAAATGTAGAAATTTGTATAAATAGCAAAAACAAACGTCTTTTTGCCTTTCTGTGTAATCCATATTTGTTTTAAGATCAGTTACCTGCCTATAACAAAGTATTGTCGGTTTGAACTAATTTTATTTTTCTTAATATAATTGTTATTGTTGATTTTGACCCTGAAGAGCTTTTTTATGTGTCCATCAATGCTCACTTTATTCATTAGACTAATCAATTGTATGATTGTCAACTAAGTACAGAAGTTTTAGACAGCTATTTGACTCATATGTTTAGCTGAAAATATCCTGAAAATGAATGCTGGAAACACCTGCACTCCTAAAGAGATTTCCCAGTGCCGTGAAATTTAACTGCAATTGTTGGATGCTTCTAAATTTGCTTGTAACTGCCTGAGGAATAGAGAATGATCTTTAAAAAGTTTCTAGTAAAATTATTCCAGAACCTCATGAGTTTCTAGAGAAACTGGATTGTATTTCTGTGTAAAAGAAATTATTATTGTTAATTTTGAGATCCAGTTTTGCTCTTGTCACCCAGGCTGGAGTGCAATGGCTGGCTCTTGGCTCACTGCAAACTCTACCTCCTGGGTTCAAGCAATTCTCCTGCCTCAGACTCCCGAGTAGCTGGGATTACAGGCATGAACCACCATGACCAGTATATTTGTTGTATTTTTAGTAGAGACAGGGTTTCACCATTTTTGCCAAGCTGGTCTCAAACTCCTGACCTCAAATGATCCACCCGCCTAGTCCTCCCAATGTGCTGGGATTACAGGTGTGAGCCACCACACCTGGCCAATTGTTTCTCTTTCTGATTTTTAAAGCTATCTACTACTGTAGTTATTTGTTTATTTGCCTTTATCTTTCTTTTGGAAAATAACATGCCATTCTTTGCTATTTTAAGGTAGCCACTGAGTATATATTCAACCTATAATTATGCTAAAAGTTAATTTTGCTGATGATTCTTGTTTAGTTTTGCTTCCTGTTGCATAGTAACTTGGTAAGACATACCCTTCAGAGTAATGAATGTAGCATGAAATGGTGGTGGTTGCTAGGTTAACATTAGAACTTAGATTAAAATTGTGTGGGAACCAGAATACAAACATAATCTGTTGTGATGAAGCTTGGCAATGACATGGCTGTCAGAAAAGTCAAACTCGTTGGGAAGGGCCAAGAGTAAATGAGAGAGAATTATCCACAGTAATTTTATGAGAAAAATGGTTATAGAAGAAAGAAATGGGCTACTTTATGAGAAGAATGAAAACATCTATTGTCTAAAATTTTATAACAATCATAATCAATGAGACCTTTTCTGCTGTCACAAAATTAGAAGCACCTGCTGTTGCTGGTAGTAACAACTCCTGATCCTAATATGTCAAATAGATTTTCCAGGCATTGAAAATTACTATAGTCATGGCAAACTGCAACTGTCCATGAATGAAAATAACTTTTTTGTAATATTAAGAATAAAGTGTTGCTTTTTAGTATGTTACCATCGCCAAAGACAATTACTTATGTCTCTATGATAATGTTTGCTTTGCAATCTAATAATTTTTAGTATATAAAAAATTAATCTAGTCAATAATCTATACTTGGATAATCGATTTTCAATTATGCATTGTTTTCAATGTTTCAATTTTGTATCAGTCCTTTAAGGTAGTGTATATATTACCATTAAAATAACTTAGGTAGCACGTCAAATGAAATAGCTTTGATTAATTAGATACAAATAGTACTTTTTAAAAAATACTACATGATATGAGGTTAAAAAAATAACATTTAGATAAGACAAAATGGTTAAAATATATATGTTTATAAAGCATTAAATTTAGTGGAACACTGTTTATAGTTAATATTTATTTTTTCTTATTTCCTTAAACACAGCAATTTAAAAGGGTATGTTTTAAAAATTAGTTTCTTTTTGATATTATAATTGAAGAGATTGAAAAATTTGAAAGATGACAAATAGTACTATTGAATAAACACAGCTATCAGCGTAAGTCATTTATTTACAGTTTATCCATTCAATATCATATATTGAGCAACTAACAATTGTCATTGGCAAATAAGGCACTGAGCAAATCTGAAAAAGTATCTCTGCCCTTAGGGACCTTACATAATTGTATTATTACATATAATTATATGTTACTTAGTTACATTTTACATTAAATATTAACATTATTATTCATTTACCAGAGACAAATTTGGCATTAGAGTGTAAAATCTATGAAAATTACTATTAGAATATTTCATCACTCCAAAATATTCTATACCTTAATTGTGACACTGGTTATATGGGTACACATACTTGCCAAGTGCATTAAATGGGATGGTTAAAACTTACAATTAACCTGAATAATTAGAACTATAAAATTAAAATTATATTTAAGGTATGTAAATTACAACTCAATAATGTAGCTTTGTAAATGCTTGGTGAAAATCGTTTTATTTATTTATTTAGATGCATTGGTAACTACTTACATATACATATCTAAATTTCACATATACATTTATATACATATATAGAAATTATATATAGAGAGAGAGAAATAAAAGAGAGTGAGGAAAAATATTTTTATAACATTTGGGAACTCTAGGACAATGTATATATCAAAGTATATTTGTTGTATATATCTTAGGGTTATCATTTTTTATTTAAAAGAAGGTTACTTTATGTCTGTATGCCCTTCATATTCTCACCCTGACTTTACTGATGTTATTAACAGACAGCATGGGAAAGGCCTCATATGAATTTTGGATGATTTATATAAAAACAAAATTCTATTATCTTGCTAGGGTTACATTTACTTTACGTTAGATCTTTCACGTTTAGGAATATTTTATAAAGTATTTTTGCAAAGAAGTTAAGTAAAATAAAGAAATATATATTTTTGCTACCTATTTGCTACTTATTAAGCTCTCAGTTATATTGTTTAAAAGGATCAAAAAGGGACATATCTTAACTGTGATTAATGACAGAATCAGTTCAAAAGAGAATTTATAGCTGAAGCCTCTGAGAGTAGCTAAGTCTGTGCCACAAATTATAAATGATCAGGATTAAGAGTGATCAAGGCAGAGAAGCAGGAATACAGAGGCTTTTGACCTGACTGCTTTTCACTGATTCAAATAAACCAGTGTTGACCCAGAAACAGACTTATCAGCATTAACCTGATATAGGAATGATTCAAATGTCACACTACTAACAAATAAAATAAGAAAACATATTTATGTTGTTTTCTTAAGATTATTTTTAAAAGTAACATAAAACCTTTATGACATAATTACATAAAAGTGAAGGCACTACTATGTCATGTCATGTTAGAAGATAGACAAGAAAATCAGTATCGGTTACTGAGAACAAGCTTTCCAAATATGAATAATTATAATTTTTAGTAATATCAATTTATTATCCTGGCTCTGATGCTATACATTTCCCTCTTTCTCTTTTTGTGTTCCTTTATTTCTACTCCCCCAGTCCCCTCTTCCTTATCCCATTAAATATTAACTTGTAACTTAGAATGTGGCTCATCTCTTTTCTCCTCCAGGAAGCCTTCCTTGCTGCATTCAATCTCCAGCCTATGCCTGGATACCCTTTCATCCTGTTTGTGTCCATGAAACACTGTGCACATTCTTTGCCCAATATACTTTTCATATGGTATTGGAGTAGTCTCTTTCTGATCTGTGTTCCTCAGTAGCAGACAACTCCTTAATTAAGGTATTTTTCAAAATTCAACTTCCAGAAAGTCTTCCCTCTTATTTTCCATAATAACATGTTCTTTAGACCACTTTTAAGCAAATTGCAATTTTTTTTCATTTATTTACATTATACAGTATGCTCAATGGTTGTGGAAATCTATCATTTTTATTCCATTTCCAGAGCTGCACACATCGTCTAGCATGCAGTATATACTTCAATATTAGCTGAATGAATGAGCAAATGAATAACTATAACTTTCTTATATGTCCAGCAGACACCTTTTTAGCTAATGCATAATAGCTACGTTAATTGTAAAAAGACTGTGTGAAGTATTAAAACAAGAAGATTGAAAATTATTGTTTTCTGTTTTTTTTTTATTCTCCTGTCCCAGCCTGCCAAAGAGCTGGGACAACAGATGCGCACCACCATGTCCAGCTAATATTTTTAACTTTCAGTAGAGATGGGTTTCACTATGTTCGCCAGGCTGGCCTTGAACTTTTGACCTCAAGTGATGTACTAATCTTGGCCTCCCAAAGTGCTTAGATTACCAGCATGAGTCACCATGCCTGGCCGAAAATGATTGCTAATATATAAAATTCAACTACTTGAATATGTAAATTACCAAATGGTATATCAATACAGGCAGAGAATAAGCTGATACCTAAACCATGGGTTATACACTGTATTTTCATCTAATTTTTATTTACCAAATAACATCCTAATGCCTGAGTACCCCATTACAAAATGGACTCAGTTTTACAGATGTCTTCTAGAAAATCATGAGAATAGCAACTATGTAAAACATTGACATACTGTAGAAAACATTTATTAAAACCTTATTATATTAAAATGAGTAAATTTAGACTCACTGTGATAGGCTTTGTTCAAGGTCAAGACTTAGTTAGTAGCAAAACCAAAACAATAACATATATTTGCAAAATATTTCTACTAAGATATTTTATATGCATATGCAAAATGTAAATATAAATATATTTATCACATTATATATTCTGATGTATGAGAGAAGGGCTTATATATTGTTTGAACATTCTAAATTAATTTATGGGGAAGGCAAGAGAGGCTAGATTAGAGAAAAACTGAATTAGTGCCTTAGCTTTCCACTGTAAGTTTAATAATTCTCACATATATCCCCGATGAGTGGTTATAAAAGACAGAGAAAGGAAGGGGGAATGTGGGCAGTGGAGTGGGAATAAGAGAAAAAAAGGGCAGAAAGGAGAGAGAATAAAGAAAAGGTAAGTATTAGATCTCCAAAATATATTTATTTTATAACTAAAATTGTATACCCTTTGACCCAAATCTTCTTATTTCCCCCCACTGCCCAGTCTCTCACAACTATCAGCTTTTTTAGATTCCACGTATGAGATCATGCAGTATTTGTCTCTGTCTAGCTTATGTACAACATGGTAACGATAGTAAATAACAGTGTGTTATATGCTTCAGATGCTGATGGAGTAGATCTGAAATGTGCTTACCATGAACACAAGAAATAGTAACAATACGAGGTGATGGATATGCTAACTGCAGCAATGACTTCATTTTATATATATATATATATATATATATATATACACACACACACACACACATATAAAACAAATATATGTAATAAATATATATAACAAAATAGAACATGATCTTTGTTTCAACATTATTTTTCTTTTACATACTTTCAGACAAATGCAGTATCAATTTTACATTTTCATTGACTCAGATATATTTGCATGGTAACTGAAGTATAAAATAAAATTTTCCACTTCTTTAAGCTCTTCTTGCATAAATAATTACACTGATAACGAGAACAGCAAAGCAACATTTTAAAAATATGTAATAAACACCTAAAAACTGTCATACAACGTCTTTTAAACTATTTGCAAGAGTGAATATTCATGTACATTTCTGAAATTTCTACATAGTTTTTCATTTTTGACATAATTTTAGTTATATGCATTTTTAATTTAATAAGTGCTTTCACTGACATCATTACTAATGGCTACTTAATACCTTCATAAGAACACATAAATCAGATGACTTTCATATTGCTAAGCTGAAAGAAAAATAGAGTACACACACTAAATTGCAACAGTAGTTTTCAGTAAGTTATGAGATTTTGTTGATTTACTTTTCTTTTTGTTTTCAATATTGAAAATATTAAGAATTTAATCAAAGTATTTTAAAAATATGCTTCATTGATATTTCTATGTAAAACAAATATATATTAAAATATAAATTTTAGTAAAATAAGCTAGAACTCAATTTTGGATTTAAGTAGCTAAATTTTCATAGGGAAAACATTTTTCAAAGGATGTGACCCAAAGGTCTTGAATTAAAATGACTGAGGATGAGTGAAACAGAGCATAGAATAAATCTTCTCAAGCAAAATACCAGCACTCAGAGGATTACTGCCATGCTCTATTTCTTTCAGTTTGTTCCTGTGGTCTATCATTGTAATACAGATATAGTTGGTAGTTGATCTCAAATGAATTGGTTAAAATGCCTAACTGGAAGGAAAATGTATATTAAAATTGAATCATTTCTAACTACTTGTTAATGACAAATGCTCAAAATTTCACAAGTCAAATATATGGAATGAAATAAAACGTATATTTTATGCATGTTAATAATTTACATGATTTATACAATTAAAATATTTAGACCAACCAAAATTGTATATAGCTGAAAAAAATCCATAAACTTTGACTAAGAGCAAACTTGTAGTATCATCTTTTATGCATGTATCCAGCATTAAAATACACGCATATAGAATGGGTATGTTGAGGAATTGATGATGTCATGAAACAAAATATGGTGGATGAAATGGTCAAAATGTTAAAATGTGTAATATTAGGTTGGTGCAAAAGTAATTGTGGTGTTTGGCACTGAACATAATGGCAATGCTTCAGTGTCCCCTATTCATCGAACTGCTGTATTCCAAAAAAATTACCAAAAGGCAAACTAAAGTGCTATTAATTATCATCAGGGTTCAGCTATTTTTATAAATCTTATTTTTTATAACCCACTCCCTTACTTCCTTCAGTGACATTTCAGCTTCCCTATGCAATTATGATATTTTCTGACATATTCAGAGATAACAAGACTGATCCTCCAACTGGAGAGTTTGTCTCTATGTCATTTGAACAGCACAGTGATATTGATCTGTCCAGACACTAGGAGCCACTTCTACCTAATAACAAACATTTACTTAGACAAATTACAAATTTAGATACAAAGTATTTAATGAAATAATCACCCATATATAACATGTATAAGCTGCTGATAAGATATTATTAAACTTACACCCATATATAACATGTATAAGCTGTAATGTTATAGACATTACAGTGCACTTCATCTAATCTGGATTTATTTGAAAGGTGAAATCTCAAAGGACGAATGCCCTTATTTGCTGAAATGCAAAGCAACAGTTCTATGGATCCTTCCAACCTTGTTGAAACATTTAAAAAGTCTGCAACCAGTAACCATGGAGACTGTTATCTCCACAGAAACAATACTCTCAAATTAGCTGTGAAAAGAGGTCAACTACAGGATTGTAATTTCCTTCTTGTTTTATCTTTCTAGGTTGCAGACACAAATACAAGACAAATTATATTCTAACAATTAAAGATAATTTTAATTGATCATAAACATATATTGCCCTAAATATTGGATCTTCAACTAAAATTTTCAGAAAAACTTTGGTAACATTGATGTATTCCAACTGAACTGTAATGTATTTCATATGGTGATTTATAGTGTTAATTCCCATATACTTAAAACCAAGGCAATATAAAGTCAAATTCATGTTAAATTGATATGCGGGATAAAAAATGTTTATCAAGAATCAGTACTTAAATGCCTTAATTAAAAGTGATCTCAAAATTTTTGTTCAAGGAATAACTACTCATCCAATAGTGGAAATAATTTCTAATATTTAGAATACTGTTTAGCATGTTAATTTTTAACTTAGGATACAAATATTCATGAATGGTTTTTAAGTCACAGACTATAACCTAATTAGAAAATTTCTACCTAAAATATTTTAAAGGTTCATCTTGAAATCTAGCAACAAATACTGAATTGCAATAAACCACAAGATAATAAAATCATTACAGATTCAAATATATGCAAATATTGGTCAAAAATGCCAGATCTGTGCAAGACTAAACCTTAAAACCATATGCTTTATTAACAACAGATGTGACATTTAACAACTGTGCTCCAATTAGCTTCAAAACACACACTAATTCCACCTTTAAACCACCATATCCATTAACATCGAGACGAACTAGTGCCCAAGGCCTCTTCTATTTTCCAAATAATTGTTTGGAGTGCTGACAACTCTAATTGCTCTGAATATTTTCATTGTCTGTCACCAAAAACATAGTGTAATTTTACTTTATTCTTCTTTAGATTTTGGGTTCCCAGTGTTAAATATATTTGGAATACAGCAGTTCTCTCCTATGTGTGGGAGATACATTGCAAGAGCCCCAGTGGATACCTGAAAGTATAGTGTGGAATCTTATATATATTATGGGGTTTTTTTTCTGTATATATATATACTTGTGTTAAAGTTTCATTTGTAAATTAGGCACAGTAAGAGATAAACAACCATAATAATAAAATAGAATAATTATAATAAAATACTCTAATAAAAGGCATTTTAAACATAAATTATTTATTTCTGGAATTTTTTACCTAATAATTTTGGACTATGATTGACCATGGGTAACTGAAATCACAGCAACTAAAAATACAGATAAGGGATGTCCATGATATTAATATAGAAGAATACACATTATGTATCATGAAAAATTTCATAGAAACTCAAACAATAAAATATTGTTACAATATTTTCAGACAATACAGAGCCTAATTCACACACAAAAAAATTATACTCCTACCTGTAGACCTTATGTGTGTATGTGCTATTTGCAGATTCAATAGATGATAGATCAATAAAACACAATCAAACTACTAAAATAAAATATACTTTCAAAACAGTAGCATTACAACAATCTAGCTGTTTTTAAGAAAATATTTAATTAGCAAACATCTGAAAACATAACACACGTGCAGACATACACATGCATACACACAGGGAAAAGACTGTAAAGTACATAATAAACAAAGATAGGGGATAATGGATAAATTGGATCCTAGATTAAAGAGATGGTCTAAACCGAGGATTAGATTCAAGTTGAATTTCCTATTGAAATAACATCTTGAATTGTGTAAAGTGGTTTGTATACCAGAGATTGGTGGCCAAATCAAAGGTTCAAAGTTATTGATATATATGGATAAGTTAGGTAGACTGATGCACTCAGATATATAAGGTTAAACTGAGCACTATCCATTAATATATTATTTTAAAACATCTACATATCTACAGATTTAATTTTGCTTTTTAAAATATAGACATCTCCTAGTTTTGATTTATACAACATACACATATTATTACAGAAATACGACAAAGCTTTTTAATAAAAACAAATGTAGCTCTTATAATCACTTCTTTAATAACAAAGATAAATTTCAAATTTTGAAGAAGAAACCTGTTCTAATCACTGCATTTGGGCTGGGCCTAGAAAATAACAATGAAATTTTATTTTTGAAAACACTTATATAATGAATGTTTTCAGACAAGTAAAATAAAAACATTTGAAATAAACCACACCTTATAAATTTTAAGATAAGAACACTTGGGTCATTTTTTTTTAATTGACCTTCATATTATCAGAAAAGGCAGTACCATTTCAGACTTACATACTATAAATCTAGTTATCTGAGTTCCTATAAACACTCGTTCCCCTCTGCATTACATAACTGCAAGTACTATGATTTTGAAAGGGATCCATTTTGGTATGCAAATCTTGAAAAATCTGTAACAATTATATTTATTTTAATGAACAGTCAATTTTGAACCAAAAAGAATAAAATCTCACATTTTAAGATAAGATACTAAAAACTACTAAAGCTATACTAAGTTTTACTGAAAAAGGTAATTCCTATATACATAAAATAAGGCTGTACTCACTATTGGCTCTCTATCTTGATGTTTTAAAATCTTTATTGTAATACATTAATTTTGATAATAAATAAATATATATATTTCAGTGTTTGCCATTTGAAATGCATTTGGAGCATATAAATGTTTTTGAAAAAATAAGAAAAGTGTCATCTGAAACAACTATATAACCAATAATGTCAAAAACAAATTTAAAATTCCAGTGTTATAAAGAATAAAAACTAACTTTGATATTATAACAGTTTTCTCTACAAATTATCCTAAAGTTGATGTTATAAACTGTTACTTTTTAATTTAATTTCAAACATAGGAATTGCTCAAGGATAACTCAACATGCATATGTCTTTTACTAAAATTAAATAACAATTTACATTCTTAGTATTCCTTAACATTCTCCCTTTTTATATATTTAAATATGTTAACACTACTTCACACTAATATCGAGTTTTATATAGAGAGTTATAGAGCAATAGATATATGTTAACTTTCTGAAATATTTGAAAATAATTTGGAAACTTATGATCATTGTATTTGTATTTAAATTATTTGGCATGATTTTGCTAAAACCAAGAGTATATTTTTAAATAACCTCTTGTTTCAAAATTAATACAATCAATGAAATTTAACATTGATACCATAAGTAACATAAATACAATAATATTAGCTAATATTACAGTCCAATATTACCTAATATTCAGACCATTTGCAAATCTGTTAAATTGTTAAAATAGCCAAAGAAATTCTGAAAAACAAGAAAAAAGCAAAAATTCCATACTCAGTTTCATAGAAACTTAATCGCTTGTGCTGATGTTCTAAATAATAGAATTTTTCAAAGTAGATTTTTAAAGGATTGGGCTAAAGCATATGGGTTTGTAAGACTGTGGAGCACATAATTCTTTAAGGTAGGCTTTGAGGGCATGGCTGTCTAGGCATCTACATCTTCAAGGATCAATGTAACTTCACTTATGACTAAATTAGACAAATGAAACATTATAATACCATAGTACTGTTTTAGGTTAGTTCCCTACAAAGATTCATTGAGTTAAGAAACACATCTACAACCATCCAATCTTTGACAAACCTGACAAAAACAAGCAATGTGGAAATGAGTCCCTGTTTAATAAATGGTGTTGGGAAAACTGGCTAGCCATGTGCAGAAAGCAGAAACTGGACCCCTTCCTGACATCTTACACTAAAATTAACTCCAGATGGATTAAAGACTTAAACATAAGACCTAACATGATAAAAACCTTAGAAGAAAATCTAGGCAAAACCATTCAGGACATAGGCGTAGGCAAGGACTTCATGACCAAAACACCAAAAGCATTGGCAACAAAAGCCAAAGTAGACAAATGGGACCTAATCAAACTCCACAGCTTCTGCACGGCAAAAGAAACAGTCATTAGAGTGAATCAGCAACCTACAGAATGGGAAAAAAATTTTGCAGTCTACCCATCTGACAAAGGGCCAATATCCAGAATCTACAAAGAACTAAAACAGATTTACAAGAAAAAAACAAACAAGCCCATTCAAAAGTGGGCAAAGGGTATGAACAGACACTTTACAAAAGAAGACATACATGAAGCCAACAAACATATGAAAAATGCTCATCATCACTGGTCATTAGAGAAATGCAAATCAAAACTACATTGAGATACCATCTCACACCAGTTAGAATGGCGATCGTTAAAAAATCTGTAGACAACAGATGCTGGAGAGGATGTGGAGAAATAGGAACACTTTTACACTGTTGGTGGGAGTGTAAATTAGTTCAACCATTGTGGAAGACAGTGTGGTGATTCCTCAAGGACCTAGAAATAGAAATTCCATTTGACCCAGCAATCCCATTACTGGGTATATATCCAAAGGATTATAAAGCATTCTACTATAAGGACACATGCACACGAATGTTCATTGCAGCACAGTTTACAATAGCAAAGACCTGGAACCAACCCAAATGCCCATCGATGATAGACTGGACAGGGAAAATGTGGCACATATACACCATGGGATATCATACAGCCATCAAAAACGATGAGTTTGTGTCCTTTGTAGGAACATGGATGAACCTGGAAACCATCATTCTCAGCAAACTGACACAAGAACAGAAAATCAAACATGGCATGTTCTCACTCATAGGCGGGTGTTGAACAATGAGAACACATGGACACAGGGAGTGGAGCATCACACACTGGGGTCTGTCAGGGGGAAAAAGGGGAGGGACAGTGGGGGGGTGGGGAGTTGGGGAGAGATAGCATGGGGAGAAATGCCAGATATAGGTGATGGGGAGGAAGGCAGCAAATCACACTGCCATGTGTGTACCTATGCAACAATCTTGCATGTTCTTCACATGTACCCCAAAACCTAAAATGCAATAATATATATATATATATATATATTGAATTCATGTGCAATTGATTTATTAAACACTCACAGAAATAGAGAGAGAGTACTCAAATTGGAAAGGGTGAGGAGTCACAAATAATTCCCAGCCCCAGACTTATTTCATAGTGAAATTGTCAACATAAATCACAACTCAGTTTTTTTTAAAGATCTAGGCAAAGGAGTTTGGATTTTGGTCTCCGTTATCAATAAGTCATTTACACCTGAGTTTGTTTAAACTCTCAGGCCCTTTCAGTTTTCTCCCTCAACTGTGCTTATCTTATGATATTACTAAAAGTAACACTATCCAGCTGAATACAAACTATACTTTGAGACAGAATATTGGTGGCTTAATTATCATTTCTGCATTGGAGAGTAGAAGTTGTCAATATTTTTGGATATTAAGTATATTTTATGACTTTTCACGTTGTATAAAAATCTCACATTTTAAGATAAGATACTAAAAACTACCAAAGCTATACAAAGTTTAGAGTTCTTTTGTCATTCAAATACGTGTAACTGGTATTTGTCATTCAAATACATATAACTTCCATTATATCTAAATCTGAGCACTTTTTAGTATAAATAAAAATAGATTGATTTTTCATTTTTCTATTTGTATTTTCCTTGGGGAAGATACTGGAATCTGTGGTAATAAGTGATTCATAGTTTGAACATAAAGGAGTGTTACAAATAAAAACTTATGGCCAAATATCACAGGGTCAGTAAGCTGCAATGTCTGCAGTTCTCACTTGATGGGGTGTGTGTGTGTGTGTCTGTGTGTGTGTGAAATAAAGCCTTGAAAGGATTTTAAAACCATTGTGTGAGTAAGGGAAGAGGAAGACCTCCGTAAGGTAGCAAGTGAGTAAGGCTGCAGGTGGAGGTAATTCCTGTAAGGTGTGTCACTAGCAATTGAGCTAAGAATTAATCTTTTTATCTCTTTTACCATGTACTAGTGTGAGGTTAGCATCCACAAAAGACTCAAATACGTGTGATCCATGAAATGAATAAGTCATAATGAGAACTAATCTTAAAATGGCTCAGCCTTTAAAACCATTTTAACTAACCAATTTGTAAATATCTGATATAGTATTTAGGTATATGGTGGTGAGATAATGTTAAAATCCCAATTCCCCTAGGATTCCTTGTTTTAGCATTGTCACCATATTCTAGAACATTTACATTTTTGGAACAATTTTAGCAAAATAAATGCAAAGAGAAGAAGCAGCATTCGAGCTCAATACTCATTTCCAGTAAGGTGATTTACCTTCCAGGCAAACAGAAGTCTGTAATACAAAGTCATATGAACTTCTGAATGCAATATCACTGGTAATAAGCACTATCAAGAAAAATGAAGATGGGGAGTAAAAATAAAGTGGCAGGGCTATTTTATATAGGGTTCTCATGGAAGGCCTCTCCAAGGTAGTAACATTTAATAAGAAACCAAAATAAAGAGGCAAGTGATATGGCTCTCTGGAAAAGTGTAGTAAGTAGCAAGTAGAAAGATTCTGACATGGCATGGTACTTGTTTTGTTTGAGGAGCAGAAATAGGACCTCCACGGTGAAAGCAGAGACCCAGACGGTTAGAGGAATGTGCAGCAGATCCTAGAGGTAAAGAACTAATTTATGTGAACCTTATGGGTGATAAGAATTTTCTGAGTTAGATAGAAACTATTGAAGCAGAGACATTTCCTGTTATGTTTTAAATGGTCATACTAGCAGTGGTGTGGCTAATATAACAGTGGAAGAAATTGAGTACTGACTGTATTATAATGTCCTCTGTACTCACTGAGTTGGCCTTGGGAAACTTCATAGAGCTCTTTGAAATTCAGCTATGTAATTTGAGAATAGGCCAAAATACTTATTTTATTGTCTTCATTTGAGGTTAAAGAGAAATGCACGTTAGGTAATCTTGTAAACTATAAAACACGAAATCAATACTAATTGTAGTGAAATGTATAAAATTTTTTACCCAAAGCAGTGGTGAAATTCAGAAAATAGACCTATTTTCACTGGAAATCGGTTGGCCTCCACATAATGACTTGTAGCTAAATGTCAATTTTTTTAAATATTTTCTTCTAATATGACATCAGTTTGAGCTAAGATATACATATATATATTTAACAAATAATACATATATTTAACAAAGGCTCCAATTTATTAACTATTTTTTTATTTATTAGCAACATACAAATTTGAATCACTGAATGTTTGGGTTGCCTAGGACACAAGACTCTTGATTTTAAGAAGATTAACAAATGAATGTATCGTGATATTAGGTTTTGAAATAATTTTATAATTCCATACTTTGCATAATATCTCAATTAATTTTAATATTTTTTTGAAGCAAAGTTTTGCTCTTGTTGTCTAGGCTGGACTGTAATAGCACAATCTCTGCTGACTGCAACCTCCCCCACCTCCCAGATTCAAGGGATCCTCCTGCCTCAGCCTCCAAGTAGCTGGGATTACAGGCAACCGCCACCACGCCTGGCTAATTTTTCGTTTTTTAGTAGAGATGGAGTTTCACCATTTTGGCTAGGGTGGTCTTGAACTCCTAACCTCAAGTGACCCACCCACCTCCACCTCCCAAAGTGCTAGGATTACGGGTGTGAGCCACAGCTCCAAGGCAAATTTTAACTGATTTTTAAGTGAAAATGTTTTAATGAAAAGTTGGGCTACTTGTAGCTTTTCTGCTTTATTTTCATTATTGCCAATGAGAATTATGAGAAAAATTTACAATTATCTGAGCAAATAATGTTTTTACTTAATAAATATTAATTTCAATACCTTCCAAATAATAAATTAAGCCCATAAACCTAATTGTAAGCATATTACCAAAGCAAACTGTGAAATTTGTCATAGTGCTCAAAATAGTAGCTGCTGCTTTAAAGAGTCCTTGACTCACCTCTGCAGAGTGAGGGGCTGGCAAGAGGAACATTATTCAGTAAAATGAGTGATTTCACCTACAGAAATAGCATGCATTTGCCAAACAATGTCGGTGAGTTTTCAACACTTCCTTTCATTTTAGCAATCAATTTGAGAGTTATACTAAAAGCAGCATAAAGTTCATTGTCCTCTGGCACAAAATCAGACAGCACATTTAAATTTGGCTGTGCTATAAAACCCATGTAAACAATAAATGTTATGATGTAAAAATATGCCCAAAGTAAAATACCTTAAAATATGTATAATGAATTAGAAAAGGGGGTTTTTAATATCTTTTTTTAAAAAATCTTTCAATTAATTTGATGGAAAATGCATAACAAATGATTATGTACAAATTATTTATATTTGCTTATCTTTGGTTCAAAAATTTACATAGTTGTTTTGGTAAAAGTGCATAAAGTAATAGTATATTGTAAGTTTACACTTTGGACAATGACTAAAAGAATTGTTATATACATTATTTGAAAGAATTTACCAAAATGGTTTTTGAAGTTGTTCCTAGCACTATACTGAGAAACTGAGGCATTGAGTTGGGTTATTTCCCCCAAGATCTCAAAGCATAAATTATGGAGCTACGATTCAAATTCAAGCAGTCTGCAATCATATATTATTAAATACTATATTATACAGCTCATGGAAAATCATAACAGAAATAATGTGAAGTAAATACAATCTTCACTTAATCTTTTTGGATAATTTATTACCAAAGTTGTATGTTGGTAAAATTATATGATTTTTCACTTATCAAGTTGACAAGATTTTTTTTCATCCAAACGTCAGTTCAAATTGGAATGTCATATGATGCAATCTCTCTAAAAATAATTTAGGCAAATGAATTAAAAGCTTGATAAGAGGTATACCTTTTGACCCAGGACCTCATAATTCAGAAAAGTAATTCTAGATTATCAATGGGCAGGGTAGGTGAAAATGGAATGCCCCAAAGTAGATTACCTCAAATGAAAAGAACCGGTTGCCATATTCTAAAGCACCCAGGAACACAAGCCCATGGTGATTAAAGGATACAAAATTACATTTCATTATGCTCATAAAAATGGAGGTATTGAGTGGTCATACACAATTCTTAATAGAAACATTATATAAACTACACAAACAGAATTCATTTCAGAGTGGGAATATAACCACAAAGCCACTTAGTTTTCATGGAAGACTTTATGATGAAACTTTGTTCCCATTGTTTGAAATCAAGTTGTATAATTATAACATATGATCTACTTAAATCCCTGTTCTTTAAAGCAAATAAGACATGAATTTCATTAATGACTAAGAGTGTTACCAATAATTCACCCATTTGGCAAAGATAATGAAGTTTGCAAACAGGAGAGACCCCTATGGTCAATTCTACCACGTTAGAATTTGATCCTCCATGATCCTGTAGTGCTCTGGTGCTTCTTTTCCACTTTGGGCCATAGAATTCACATTGCCAATATCTCCAGCTCGTGTCTCACAACATCAACAAAAACTGTGATGAAGCAGGAGAGTGTTCTCAGTTAATCTTGGAATTCGGATACATCTATCAATTTTCTAATTTGGGTAAACTTCTACCTTATCTTTTCTCAGGTACAGCCTAACCCAGTCTCTAGGCATAAGTTTCCTCATGTTCCTTTGATTCAGCTCAGCATGCATCCTTTTCAGGACATCTGGATTTCTTCTTTGCTCTATCTGGATTATTCATCCAGAATGAATATATATAAAGGGTTTAATCCCTCACTAACCTCAGGTCTTTACTTAAATGTCACCTTCCTAATAAAGCCTGTGTGGTAATACTATTAGTACTCACAAATATCTTAAGTCCCTTACTTTCTTGAAAACAGAAAAAAAAACCAATCTGCCTACAATGAGACAGAACTGTGACTGTGAGAAAAAAGAATGTTGTAGCTAGACAAAAACAGTGAGAAGCCTATAACCAATATGCCCATACACTCATTCACATTACAGCAAGAATGAGGGCCATATTTTGGTATTATGGAACCAGAATTTTGGCCCCTGTATGTATTAGGCCACAGCTGCATTGCAATAAAGAGACTGAGCAATTTATATAAAAATGTATAATGGACTCATGGGTCTGCAGACTGTACAGGAAGCACAGTGCTGGCATCTGCTCAGCTTTTGGGAGGGACTCAGGGAGCTTTAACCCATGGCAGATGGCAAAGGGGAAACTGGCCTCTCACATGGCCAGAAAAGGAACAGAAGAGGGAGGAGCCATCACTTTTAAACAACCAGATCTCAAGAGAACCTATTATCATGAAGACAGCACCAAGAGGATGGTGCTAAACCATTCATGAGAAATCCACCCATATGATCCAGTCACCTTCCACCAAGCTGCCCCCTCCAATACTGGGAATTACAATTCAACCTGAGATTATTTTCTTGGGGACAAATATACAAACTATATCACTGTGTAATCCCTGAGGAGAAAGTTGCCACAGAGAGCTGCCAGAGCTACAGAAAATAATAAAATCAGAAAAAGTATGAAATGGTTGTTAAATATTTTGAAATGTTTACTATACATTTCCAAAGATTTTCATGAGCCAAAAAAATATATATATTCATGTGTCAAATCAACTAAAATTTCAGAGTTAATATTTTACTGCAATGTAACCTCTCTGACTAATGTAACTTTCTTAAATGCACAATTTAAAATTACAATTACTCACCTAAAGACTTTCTTCTGCTTATTTCTCTCTCTTATTTTTTCTATATTTTTTGTTATCTAACATAGTATACATTTTAAAAAATTATTATTATGACCACCTTAGCCTCACTTAAATACAGACAGTAGAGATAAAATTTTTATCTCTTTGTTGACTGCTATATCTCCAGGGCACTCAATAGATATTTGTAGAAAATCACATTAATGAAAACCTGTAAGTTAATTTCAGAATTCAAGTATTAAATTTGTGCTTACATCGTCTATTTTTAAACTAATTTTCTGCCAGCATTATATATTATATATTTATTTGAGAGTTTGCTTTTACAATATAATTTCTCATATCTTGAGCAAAATCTGATAAATTAAATAGGGTTCATGCATTGTAATTTGAAAATTATTTTTAAGTTATTACTATTGGTATGAATGGCATAATTATTATAATTCAGTGTAGTCATATGGGTTAATTTTAAATTTTCTTCCTCTGGATTTCATCCAAAACTCATAGTCTTCTACCTTTATACATTTATTCATGTTTCAAATACTTAATAATATTTGTAGTATGATAAGATGAAAGTGAGTAGAAATTGTATTTACTTAAAAATTCTGATGAGAAAGAATTTTATGCATTTTGTTGATTCAATTTCCTTCTTTCTCATGTGTTTCCTTAGAAATTTATTTTCCTTCTTTTATATATTGTTAGGAAAAGAGACAATGTTTATGAGGCTAACTAAACTGCCGTATATTTTATGTTTTTCATTTTCTGTGAGTAAAAATTTGAACATTTTGGTTTATATTATTTAATCCTTATGTAAAGGACAAAATAATCTGGGAACATAACATAAAATGATTGTTAAATATTTCTAATTCTTTCTTATACTTTTCAAAGAGAGAAATATCTTGTCTCAGAAATGGAGAGACTGATGATATGGCTATCAATTTGTTCTACTATTTTATTCCAGTTTTTGAAAGAAGAGTGACAATAACATCTTATTGGTAATTAATGTTATGTAGAAGTGGTATAAAATTATGCACTTATTTTTATGGTTGAACAATTTTTACTATTAAAAGCCAAACCTAACATTTTGTCCAAATGCTTTCCTACATTATCTTGTTTAGATATCTCTTTTCACCTGCTGCTGGTATCTCTCTCTCTCTCTCTCTCTCTCTCTCTCTCTCTCTTTGTCTTAAGAAAGTAAAATTATTAGCTATCGAACAAATGTGTAACTTAACAAGAACTTATCTTTCCCTCTTGTATGAATATAAATTATATATTATATAATAGCATATACATATTCTAGGAAATATCACATTATATATGTACTGTATAATAATTTATTATATGATATTTATTCCAAATATTATTACTCCATATTTTAATTTTAAAAATAAATATTATTTAAACTAGATTACATGGATCAAAAAGACAAAATTGATAAATGGCTTCCTATTTGATTGTCAAAAATTATGTCTCTCCTGTTTTACTTAGGAAAGTGAGAAGTTTGACCGAGCAATCCCATTAGTGGGTATATACCCAAAGGATTATAAATTTTTCCGTTATAAAGATACATGCACACATGTTTATTGCGGCATTGTTCACAATAGCAAAGACTTGGAACCAACCCAAATGCCCATCAATGATAGACTGAATGAATAAAATGTGGCACATGTACACCATGGAATACTGCGCAGCCATCAAAAAGAATGAGTTCATCTCCTTTACAGGGACATGGATGAAGCTGGAAACCATCATTCTCGGCAAACTGACACAGGAACAGAAAACTAAACGCTGCATGTTCTCACTCATAAGTGGGTGTTGAACAATGAGAACACACGGACACAGGGAGGGGAACATCACACACCATGGTGTGGGTGTTGGGGGACTAGGGGAGGAATAGGAGGGGGTGGAGGAATTGGGGAAGGATAGCATTAGGAGAAATACCTAATGTATATGACAGGTAATGGATGCAGCAAACCACCACTATGGCACATGTATACCTATGTGACAAACCTACAGACCTGCACATGTACCCCAGAACTTAAAGTATAATAAATAAATTGTAAAAATAAGAAAGTGAGAAGTGTATACATTTATGTAACTTATTGCATTTAGGTTAATACTTGGTTAACATTAGGTTATTGTCCTCCAATAGAATATATACTTAATAAAAAAATTAGAGTTTATATATTAACATAGCAGTGGTTTTTCTATATGTTTAGTTCTACCTTTAAAATTATACAACTTGACTATATGTACTTAGGCATAAAATATATGAAAGGCTATTGTTATAGGTATAATAATTGGATATTTTGAAGAGTTTCTTCACCACTCAGAAAATTTTTTTAATAATGCGGTATGTTTCTACATTATTTCTTCATTTACTCTAACTAAAAAAAGGAAATAATCAAGCTCTCTGAAGCATAGCACCACCTGGAGCATTCATCCATGAGGCCAGTTTCATATTATTCAGACTATAAAGATTTTCTTCAAGATTTGTCTGCATTTATTATTTCTTTTTACTTTTTCTGCTGTAGAATTTCATTTGATTTTCCCCCCAGTGTGTTTGCCTTTTATTATTTTAGCATTACTGAGTCTTCTGAAATTGTCTGAAAACACATTTCTCCTTCACTTTTGAAATATACTATCACTAATTGTACTATCACTGAGTGTAGAATTTAGATTGATGATGGATTTTTATTTTAGCTCTTTGACAATGTCACATTATCTTCAGGCTTATATTGTTTTTGATGAGAAATGAACTTTCTCATTTCTTATTCTTGAGAGTTTATTTTTCTTTTTCCTTTTTATTTGTCATTTGTTCTTTGGCTGCCTTTAATATTTCCATTTGTCTTTGCTTTTTGATACATTTCATGTCATTTGTTGTTGTTCTTTTGTTTATGCTGATTGAGTTTTCTGAGACTCTGGGTGCCTTCCTAGATAATTGGCTCTTGTTACATTTCATTAATTTTAGAAAATTTTTTGCAATCATCTTTTCCAAAAGTTTTCTCTATTTTTCTGTTTTATCAGTTTTGGATTTCAACTACATGTATATTAAATGAAACTGATAGTTAGATAATGACATATCATGAAAGGTCTCCTGGATGCTGTGTTCCGGATTTTTTTTTTTTTTTTAGATTTGAGTTTTGCTCTTGTTGCCCAGGCTGGAGTTCAATGGCGCAATCTCGACTCACTGCAATCTCTGCCTCCAGAGTTTAAGCTATTCTCCTGCCTCTGCCTCCTGCATAGCTGGGATTACAGGCATGCACCACCAGGCCTGACTAGTTTTGTATTTTTAGTAGAGATGGGGTTCTTCCATGTTTTCTGTTCTTTGTTCTTTAGTTTTCTAAGTTTTACCTATCTGTCTGAAACTTTACTCATTATTTCCACAAATGTGTCAAGTCTACTGCGAGGTTTTTTAAAATCATTGTTATTATGTTTTGCATTTTTACTATTTTCCTTTTATTTTTTCTAATCATTTATATCTCTGCTGAAATTATCTATCTCCTCATGCATATTTCCCACATTTTTCATTGGAGCCTTTAATAAATAGTTATTTTAACTCTCTTAGTGTATATTTCTAACATCTGCACTTTACATCTTCTCCTAGTGATTGCTATTTCTCTTCACAGCTCTTGTTTTCTTAACATTTTGTTTGCCTCATATGTTTGTGTGGAAAGTTAAACATATTGCAAAGGACAGTAAAAAACAGATGAAGGTAATTTGTATTTATGCCAGGAAACTAGCATGCTTTATCTTTGAATAGGCCTTTACTCTGGGGGCTTGAGTGGGTCTTGCTAGAAATTGAGCTTGGCTTTTACTATTGCTAACCTATGCCCCATAGATTGCAAACTCCATCAGTGCTAACTTTTGTTTGTGTTGGATGCAGATTTTCCCAAGAGTCTTGCTCAATATCTGAACAATAGTCGGCTTTAAGTTTTTTCTTTGTAGCTATATCTCAAAGAAGGTCTCACTTTATGCTCTCCAAACCTTCCCCCAACAGCAGAATGTTGTCACATTTTTCCTGGATACTTGTTACCTTTCAGTGGTGGGAGTGGACATTCTTCATTACTCTGAAACTTTGTTGTGAGCAAGTACATTCCTGTACACACTCACAGGCGACCCATTTTTGAAAATGGTGCAAAACCATACTCTGGGGAAAAGACAGTCTCTTTAATAAATGGTGCTCAGAAAACTGGATGTCTGTGAGCTGAAGAATGAAACTTGATCCCTATTTCTTGCCGTAGACATAAATCAAATCAAAATAGATTAAAAGCCCAAATGAAAACATCAAACCATGTAACTACTACAAGAAAACATTGGGAGAATTCTTTAGGATATCTATCTGGGGAAAGATTTGCACAAGCAACCGAAGCAAACATTGAGAAATGGAATCACATCAAGTTTAAAAAAAGCCTCTGCATAGCAATGGAAAAATCAAACAAAGTGAAGAGCCAGCCAACAGAATGAGAGAAAATAGTTGCTCACTACCCATCCAACAAGCCATTAATAACAGAATATATAAGGAGTTTAAACAACTCCATAGAAAAAAAATCTAATAATCCAATAAAATGATTGGCAAAAGATTAGAATAGACATTTCTCAAAAGTAGATTTATAAATGGAATATGAAAAGCAGCTCAATACCACTGATCATCAGAGAAATGCAACTCAAAACTACAATGATATATTATAACATTGTAGTTAAAATGACTTATATCCAAAAGACAGGCAATAACAAATGCTGGCTAGGATATGGAGGAAAAAGAACCCTTGTACATTGTTGGTGGGAATTTAAATTAGTGCAACTAGGGAGAACAATTTGTAAGTTTATTGAAAAAATAAATTGAGGTACCATGTGATCGAGGAATCCTACTGCTAGGTACAGACACAAAAGAGAAGAAAGCAATATATTGAAGAGATATCTGTACTATTTGTTTATTGCTGCACTATTCACAATAGCCAAGATTTGAAAGCAACCAGAGTCCAGAAACAGATGAATGGATGTATTAGTCTGTTTTCACACTGCTGTAAAGAAATGCCTGAGACTAAGTAATTTACAAAAAAGAAAAAAAAAAGTGGTTTAATTGATGCACAGTTCTGCATGGCTAGGAAGGCCTAAGAAAACTTTACAATCATTATAGTTAAGAGAAAGGGAAGCAAGGCAGGTCTTATGTGCCAGCAAGAGAAAAGACAAGAGTGAACGAAGTGAGAACTGCCAAACACTTTTAAAGCCATCAGCTCTTCTGAGACCTTCATCACTATAAAGAGAAGAATATGGGGAATACTGATGCCATGATTAAATCACCTCCCGCTAGGTCTCTATCTTGACATGTGGGGATTGCAATTTGAGATGAGATCATAGTGGGGACACAAAGTGAAATCATATTATTCTGCCCCAGCCATTTCCAATTCTCATACTCGCTTCACATTTTCAAAACCTGTTATGCCTTCCCAATAATCCTCCAGAGTCTTAACTCATTCCAGTATTAATTCAAAGTCCAAGTCCAAAGTCTCATCTGAGACAAGGCAAGTCCCTTTTGCCTGTGAGCCTTTTAAATCAAAAGCAAGTTAGTTACTTCCAAAATACAATGGGGGTACAGGCATTGGGTAAATGTTTCCATTCCAAATAAGAGAAATCAGCCTAAACAAAGGGGCCAAAGGCCATATGAAAGTCCAGAATCCAACAGGGTAGTTATTAAATCATAAAGCTCTGACATAATCTTCTTTGACTCTATGTTTCACATTAAGGGCATGATGATACAAAGGGTAGACCCCACAGCCTTGGGAATCTCCACCCCTATGGCCCTGCAGGGTACAGCCCCTGCAGCTGCCTTCACTGGCTGGCATTAAGGCCTGCAGCTTTTCAGGTGCATGGTGCAAGCTGTTTGTGGATCTTCCTTTCTTGGGTTTGGAGGATGGTGGCCTCCTCACAGCTCCCCTAGGTAGTGTCCCAGTAGGCACATTGCATGGGGGTTCCAACCCCACAACTCTCCTCTGCATTGCTGTATTATAGGTTCTCCATGAAGGCTCCACTCCTTCAGCAGACTTCTGCCTGGAGATTCAGGTGCTTTCATACATCCTCTGAAATCTAGGTAAAAGTTCCCAGAGTTTAATTTATATGTGTGCACCTACAGGCCCAAATCCATGAGGAAGCTGCCAAGGATTGGGACTTGCATGCTCTAAAGTAATGGCCTGAGCTGTACCTTGTTTTCTTTCAGCCATGACTGAAGCTAGAATGGCTAGGACATAGGTCACCAAGTTGCAAAATTGCACAGAGCAGCAGGGCCCTGGGCCCAGCCCAGGAAGCCATTTTTCCTTCCTAGGCCCCCTGACTGGTGGGGGATGCTGCAAAGATCCCCAGCATGCCTTGGAGACATTTTCCTCATTATCCTGGCAATTAACATTTGTCTCCTCATTACTTATCCAAATTTCTGCAGTCAGCTTGAATTTCTCCTCATAAAATGGGTTTTTCTTTTGTATCACATCATCAGGCTGTGAATTTTCTTAACATTTATGTGCTATTTGCCTTTTAAACGTAAGTTCCAATTCCAAAGCATATCTTTGAGAATGAATAAAACTAAATGCTTAAGAGCACCCAAGTCACTGCTTGAATGCTTTGCTGCTTAGAATTATGTTTTTTTGTTTATTTGTTTTGTTTGCCTAATACCCTAAATTATCTCTTTCAAGTTTAAAGTTCCACAGATCTCTAGGGCAGGGGCAAAATACCACTAGTCTTTTTCCTAAAGGTAGCGAGAATCACCTTTGCTCCAGTTCCCAGTAAATTGCTTGTCTCCATTTGAGACCAGCTCAGCCTACACTTCATTGTTCATATCACTATGAGCATTTTAGTCAAAAGCATTCAACAAGTCTTTAGGAAGTTTCAGACTTTCTCACATCTCTCTCTCTCTTTCTGAGCCCTCCATACTGTTCCAACCTCTGACTGTTACTCAGTTCCAAAGTAGCTTCCATGTTTTCAGTTTATCTTTAAGGCAATTCCTCACTACCTTGGTACCAATTTTCTGTATTAGGCTGTTTTCACATTGCTATAAGAAAATGACTGAGACCGAGTAATTTATAAAGGTTAGAGGTTTACTTTACTCATAGTTCTGCATGGCTTGGAAGCCTCAGAAAACTTACAATCATGGTGGAAAGAGAAGGTAAGTAAGGCACATCTTACATGGCAGTGTGAGTAAATAGAAGACTGAATGAAAGAGGAAGTTCCAAACACTTTTAAAACTATCAGCTCTCATGAGAACTACCTCACTATCACGAGAACAGCATGGGGGAAACTGTCGCCATGATTCATTCACCTCTCATCAGGTACCTCCTCAAGGAGATTACAATTTGAGATGAGATTTGGGGTGGGGACACAGAGCCAAAACACATCCATGGATAAAGGAAATGTGGTACACATATGCAATGGAATACTATTCAGCCACGAAAAAGAATGAGATCTAGTTATTTTCAACAACATGGATGGAACTGGAGGTCATTATGTTAAGCGACTAAGTCAGGAACAGAAAGACAATCATCACATGTTCTGACTTACTTGTGGGATCTCAAGATCAACACAATTTAACTCATGGTAATAGAGAGTAAAAAGAGGGTTACTAGGAGCTGCAAAGGGTCGTAGGGGTTAGGGAGAGGTGGGAATGGATAATGGAGACAAAAACTTAGAAAGAATGAATAAGGCCTACTCTTTGATAGCATAGTAGGGTGACTATAGTCAAAAATATATTAATTCTATACTTTAAAATGACTTGAAGGGTGTAACTGGATCATCTGTAACCCAAAGGATAAATGTTTGGGTGAATGGATACCCCATTCTTCATGATGTGCTCATTTCACAATGCATGCCTGTATCAAAACTTGTGTACCCACAACTATATACATCTACTATGTACACACAAAATTTTTAAAAATTAAAAAATAAAATATGCAATTTTTAGGCAAAAATAAAAATTAAAATTGAGCATAAAAGTATTGTCTGTGAATCATCTGTTGAAAAAAATAATTGAGTTTGATATCTAAGGGATGGCTCAGGAAAAATGAACCATGGCAAAAGAGAGCAGGGGCAGGAAATTGAAGTTTCAATTCCAGGCACTAGTTAGATATTGGGCAGGAAATGGAAGTTTCAATTCTAGGCACTGGTTAGATACTTTGCTAGTAGCAAGTAACTGCTAGAGTAGTGAAAGTGAACACAATCCTGGTCCAGGTACACACAGATTCATCTCATTGTGGATGACTTCCCAAAATTACAAAGACAAACATTTTTCATTTAAAAACAACATAAAGAGCCAGGCACAGTGGTGCATGCCTGTAGTCCCAGCTACTGGGGAGGATGAGGTGGGAGGATCATATCAGTCCAGGAGTTATGGGCTGTAGTGTGCTATGCTGATAGGGTGTTTGTACTAAGTTTCACATCAATATGGTGACCTCTTAGGAGAGGGGGGATCAACATGTTGCCTAAGGAAGGGTGAACCAAGCCAGGTCAGAAACAGAGCAGGTCAAAACTCCTGTGCTGATCAGTAGTGGGATCACGTCTGTGAATAGCCACTGCATTCCAGACTGGGCAACATAGCGAGACTCTGTCTCTTAAAAAATAAAAAAATTAAAAAGTAAAGAATAAATATGTACAGTATAGATCAAAGGCTAAGCACAAGAAATAAATTACAATTTACAAAAGAGTATTAGTACTATATGGGATGAAAAGAAAACATAATAAGGGAGAAGTTTAAAATGTTAAAACACACACACACCACACACATACACACACACACACTCAAACACATATACAATTGAACTTTTTTTTTTTTTTTTTTTTTTTTGAAACAGAGTCTCAGTCCGTCACCAGGCACCATGCTGGAGTGCAGTGGCACGACCTCGGCTCACTGCAACCTCCGCCTCCCGGGTTCAAGCAAGTCTCCTGCCTCAGCCTCCCGAGTAGCTGGGACTACAGGCGCGCGCCACCACGCCCAGCTAATTTTTTTGTATTTTTAGTAGAGACGGGGTTTCACCATGTTGGCCAGGATGGTCTCGATCTCTTGACCTCGTGATCCACCCGCCTCGGCCTCCCAAAGTGCTGGGATTACAGGTGTGAGCCACCACGCCCAGCCCAATTGAACATTTTTTTAAAAAATGAATATTAATAAACAAAAATTTTCAATCGATACAGAGATATATACTATCAATACTGAGAAAGGAGTTAGATACAATCATTTTTTTGCTTTCTAAGTAACACAATTTTTGCAAGCCTAGAAAAATATAATAGCCAATAAAAAGCTGAGTTTTGCAGAAGCATATATGACAAAGGTACTAATGTTCACTCATTCTCTGGAAGCACAATTTTCAAGGTACTGACAGTGACTTCAGAGCATGAGTCAGCTAAAGGAGTTTCTTCATTGAAACACATGTTGTCACTCAAATAGAAAGGACTGCTAGGTGACAGATTTTGTGGCCTTCATAGTAAGCAACACATAATGAGAAGCATTGGTAGCCACTATCATGAATCAGAACATGTAATCATTCATCATGATGGTGGGGTGAAGGTGTCAGAAGAAAAACACCTAAAGGGTAAATAAAAACTACTGATTTTTAAATATGTACGATTGGACATCATTCCCTAGATAAGATTGTGATTAGGAATGATGTTTGTAAAAATAGCAAAAAGTTGTCAAGTGGCAACTTCAGTGGGAGGAGAATTTAAAACATCCGTGTAGCATTTTTTTTATATCAGTGGGAAATTCTTGTGAAAATTACTGTATTGATAACATTTTTCCCCATTGAGGTAGTCACAGGTTATACAATCTTAGAGCTGTGTATTTGTCTGGGCCTGCCTTTCTTTTTTCTACTATGATCTACAATTGTAAGAAGGAGTCAGAACTCATCCAGTTCTGTATTCTCAGGCAAGTGTTTAAGTTGCTCAGAATTCATTTTGCTTTATAAAATCAATGTATGTGTAACCGATGCTTAGTAATTTTAATACATTATGAATTGTTTAACTGTATTAAAAGTGGAGGGTACATCCAAATTGAATATTCCAAACTTTCTCTCACCATCTTTAACTCCAGAAATCTTTCTCTAAGCATCCAGATTTCCTATAGACACATTGGTTCTTGACTGATGAACAACAAAACATAAATAAAAGCTGATATAAACGTCTGTCTTCATTTTCTTTCATCATTGCCATCTCTAAGGAGGAATTGTCCTATACAATTTTAAAATCTAAAGCCTTAGTCAGGACATTTAATCTCATTCTTTAGAACTTTGTTTAATTTAATACTCTACTGCTTCCTTTTCATCTATCCATAAGATTGGCAAGACTCTCTGTGCCTAGAAATGTCTCTCATCCTTGTTGTCTTCTAAAGGTGCCTTCATTTCTCTCTGCATGGAAAATAGCCCACGTACTTCATCCCAGTGCAGGAGTCAGCATATACTTAAAGCAGAGCCGACGGATGTGAGAGAAAGGTGATGCCTAGTTCTATTTATCTGCTATTTTTCTTCTCATTATCCAGAGGAAGAATTTCAACAACCATTTTGGTTTTTAGGAGCAAAGTAATTGTCAGAAAATTTTGGGTGTTTCTTAAATATTTACCTTGATTTGTAATTACCATTAAATAAAACTTTTTATTTTGGGGTTTGTAAAACAGAAGTGCAAAATTCTTCCCAACTTCAGCAAAATGTACATTGGGTAGAAGAATATGATACAATGTATAACAATGGTATCACCATGTATTAAAACAAATCCAACCAACCAAAGACTTAAAAAAAAGACTAACGCTAATTCTGCAATTGCCTTGTACCCCCTTTAATTTTTTTTTCCCCTAGTATTGCTTTGATGCCATGGAACCCCAGCCTTCAGCTCAACAGTCAATTAGAAACTTAATTTAGAGTCTATCTATCCAGCTAGCTATATATATATATATATATATATGCACACACACATTCACACATATATTTTTTCAATTTTTATTTTTAAGTTCAGGAACACATGTGCCAATTTGTTACATAGATCAATGGTGTGTCACTAAGGTTTGGTGTACAAACAGTTCAGTCACCCAGGTAGTTAGCATAGTATCCAATAAGCAGTTTTGAATTCTCATCCCTACACATTTTGCAGGCTATATTGTTCCCATCCATGTGTGCTCAATGTTTAGCTATCACTTATATATGAGAATATGCAATATTTGGATTTCTGTTCCTGAATTAATTCACTTAGAATAATGGCCTGTAGCTGCATTCATGTTGCTTTAAAGGACATGATTTCATTCTTTTTATGCTGCATAGTATTCTAACATGTATCTGTACCACATTACCTTTATCCAATCCTCTGCTGATGGGCATCTTGGTTGATTCCATGTCTTTACTATTGTGAATAGTGCTAGAATGCACATACAATTACACGTGTCTTTTTCATAGAATGACCTATTTTTCTTTGGATGAATAATGGGTAAAGGGCATGAGCAGACACTTCTTAAAAGAAGACATACATGCTGCCAACAAACATGTGAAAAACTGATTAACATCACTAGTCATTAGGGACATGGAAATCAAAACCACAATAAGACTCCATCTCACACCAGTCAGAATGGCTATATTAAAAAGCTAAAAAATAACAGTCATCGGAAAGGTAGGGAGGAAAAGGGAATGCTTCTACACTGTTGTTGGGAATGTAAATTAGTTTAGCCATGATGGAAAGTAGTATGGAGATTTCTCAAAGAACTTAAAATAGAACTACCATTTGACCCAGAAATTCCATTACGGGCTATATACCCAAGGGAAAATAAATCCTTATTTATATTTTTACCACCTCTTCTTCATTGTGGTAAAATGTCAGACGGTTGGAAATTCCTTGGAATGACAATCTAAATGCCAGACTTCAGAGACCATTTCTCTGAATGTTAGCAATCCTACTGCAATTGCCCTCCAATCTTCTGCCCATCTACACCAATCAACACTTGAACCTGGAGGATCAACACTGAGTTGGCTGTTATTCTGAGTGGACATGGAGTGAGAATGGAGGATTATATTGTCTTTTATTAAGACTTTTAAGTAATATTAATCTTAATTCAACTTATCACTCTTACATTATTCTTTATCTGGGCTTTTTATGCCTTAAGTCTCTCCAGGTATCCTCAGAGCTAAACTTTCTCAAATGTAGTCATTACTCCCCAAGCAAAAAACAAAAAAACAAACACAAAATCAGGAAAATTAACAAAAAAAAAATTCTGGATCTCAGAAATTGAAACTACTCTAATTGTTTTTAATTGTATGATATATTGTAGTTTCATGCATTATTTATTACCATAACTTTAACAGCTTCTTAAGAACAAGAGAAGGTTAAGAAATGATTAGGTTTTCATTCTGAACCAGAAATTCCTTAAGGTGAACAAATTGCCTTGAATTCTCAATATCAATACAAAATGGGGAAGTTAAGGGTAATGGTGCACATACTTGATAATTTTCAAGGGCCCAGGGAGAAGTGTTGGCAATGCTGTTGCTATTTCATGAGTCCTCTCTCTGTCTTTATAGAGTGGTCAACTTTGTTTATAGTGAATGACAATGAATATGATTTTTGTCCTGAGAACATTCATTATGCTTAGATCACTACAAGCAATCTACTGGCCTAAATCTACTCCCAAGTTTCATTTTATTCTTTTTTTTTAATCTTAATATTTATTACTATTACATTTTGTTTTAGAGGTCCACAGACTAATGCAATCACAGGAAAAATATGACAAGGTCTTTGAGAGTTTTGGAAAATTTCACTGTAGACATTACTTTAATAGAGCAATTTATTCTTTAATCAGCAGTCTATAGAAGTGCCCCATTTCTTTGCCTCTTCACTAACAGATTATTAGTATAATTAAAAACAAAATCTTAGTTATAGAGACAAAAAAATGTACCTTGTTTCTAAAATACTTAAACTTTAAAGTAAATAACTCTCAGAATCACTAAGTTTATTTTATCTAGTATCTTAACAGTAGGAGACTCTCCACCAGGAAAGGAAGTAATGGACAGGAGCTCTCCTCACCATTTCATCATAGTGTACTTCTCTAAGCACTGAGTCAACTGTGTTCATGTATGATCTAAATCCATAGGTTTCAGGGGAGCTGTGAATCTATAATGCATCCACTAACTTGACTGAGGATATATACCATGAGGACCTGTGAGTGATTTTATACATAATTTACTTGTAACATTAAAAAAAACCTTCAAAGTCTATTTAATTATTATATTCAACACATATTAAGATATTGTTTTTGCCATTTCACACTAATTCTGAAAAATTAACCTGGTTTCTCTTTTTATTAAAATATGATTCCAGGTTCTGCTTTACATTATCATGATGACTTGCCCACAATATTTTCACTCCATGACTCAAATTGATACATTTCTCCTAACAATCTAACAAAAATGTGGATAGAGTTTCTAACCCTCTATTTTAGAAAACATTTTGATAATATGAACTGTCTTCAGTTAACGTATATTTGTCATAGTCCTCAACTTGTTTTTATCTCTTGAAAGAAGGTATATTTTTCCTGTCAGAATCAGAGAGTGGGTATTTCAGGACATTGACAGAATTTAAGGAAAAAATTCACTATGAATAAGCGGAATTATTTTTTAAAGGGAAAGACTCAAATTCACGGTAAAATTGAACAGATAATGCAAGCAGAAGAAGATTTTTACTTTTTCCTACAACTTATAATTAAGTGGTGTGCACTCTGGGCAATCAATTTATTAGGAGACTACAAGAATCATTATGTTCTAGCTTTTCCTCCTCCTACATGGATAATTAATACTCTGAAACAAAACTTTGCAGGACACAGAAATGATGATTTCAAATATTTTCTTATTGTTAAGAAAACTAATGTAGCACAAAACTAATGAACAAAGCTTGTAATTGAATTGTTTTTTTCTTTCTTTGTATTGTACAGAAGAAAGATATATTTCCAAGTAAAAGATAAATGTCATGTATTTCTCACATCTCGCATCATTTGCTTGTAAAAGTTTTCCTCTACAATTGACCCTACTCTGATAGCATTCCTTGAATATTGACAGTTGTATGCATTCGATATTTATATGCACAATATAGTGTTTAATTGACACATGTAATTAGGTTTTCTGTGTATATTTCAGTATAATTTATCTGTGTATTGCCTAATTCAATGCAATTAAGACAGTGAAAATAATCTTATGTGGGTAATTACCTAAGTTGCTTAAACCACTGAGCTAATAAAGTGACATTCAGGTTCATTCAGAAATTATAGTCCCTGACCCCACATAAATATGTTTCCTGTGCACAAAGATAATGGACAATGGAGAGTACATGTATTTTAAAAATTTATAGTGTCTCCTGGAAACAAAATTCTGACTCAATTTTTAACACAAAGGACAAAAATATTATTTTTATAGACTAAGAACATAATGATGACTAACTGTACCATTCTATATGTTACTATAGTATAAAAAGACAGTTAATTGAAGTTTTTTCTCCCTTCAGTATATTTTTTCCTCCTTTCAAGAAAGTAATAGATCCTTTTCTACCACTTTTTTTTTGTGGCAGAAATTTGTGTATTTAGGACACATTCTGCATTTTTAACTGTTTTCCTAAAGCTTATCATAGGAAATTTTATTGAAAATATTAATTTCGGTGCTTTCTAGGAGATTGGAGGAGAATCTGGGGTATAAGAGGAGACCAAAATATTTAAAATAAGTTCTTAGTTGAATTCATGAGAGATAATAAGATCAAGCACAAGGCTCATTGGAAGAACTTAAATAGATTAAGAAACACTGCAGTTGAGGAATCTGCATGAGACACCTTGGGAGACTGGAATCTGGGCATTCAGTTCCAAGCCTTGGCCCATATTTTCTTTACTTTACCAGGCATAAGAACAACAGAACTGTTAGATGTGGAGAGTTGCCTGGCTTCTACCACATTCATCTAAGTAGCAGACATGAAAGAATTGAATCAGAAATCTTTTGTTTCATCAAAAAATATATTAAGTTCTTATCATGCATTACAACAGTAAGAAAGATGAATACAAATTTTCTGTTGTCATTCTAAAGGGCTGAGGACAGACAATAAATCAATCAGTAAATGATGTAATGCATTAAAAGATTATAAATCCTTTGAAGGAGAAAGTGAAAAGAGTGATAAAGAAGATCAGGGCTGGAGATCAACACTTTAATAGATTGGTAGGAGAAAATTTCTTCAAGGTGACATGTTAGCAAAGAATTCAAGGAGGTGAGATGGGCAGAGAGACCAAGTGCAAAGGAACTTCAGGAGGGGGCTTCTCTGTAAATTTGAGGAATAGATAGGAGGCCTGCATGTCAGGACCTAAGTATGGACAGAGTGATAGAAGATAAGGTTGGGCAGGTAATTCAGTGCCAATTTTTCTGCAGATTCACAGATTTTCCACCAGATTCTGTTGAGACCCTTGGAAAGAATCATGGCTGCTATGATGATTGAGACTGAATTTTAAGGTAGCCTCAAAGGGTACTTGAATTCTTATTAAAATTGATTGGGGATATAAAATGGGGTTATCAATACTTTGGGGAAAAATTGTTGTGAGTACTATTAATATCCACTGTACATGCCTTCCTGCTGGTATATCCGTATATACTCCTCCTAAGAAGTAATTATATCCTGAATTGAATGTTAATTGTTGCTTTATATTTTAAAATATAATATGTTGATACATGTAGCTATAATGTATTCATTTTCATTGCTCCATAGGAATCCATTTTCTGAACATAATTCAGGTTATTTACCCATACCCCCATTGAGCCCATACTTCCATTGAGGAACATTGTTCTTATTTCCAATCTTTCTCCCATATAAATTATGCTTATTTGAACATTTTTGCATCTTTGTATTATCTCCTTATCCAAATTTTAAAGCATTTCTTAAAGGTATATATTTAACCATGTTGTGGGTCATAGGGACAGGTGCATTTTAAAACTTTCTAAATCAAGTCATATTTCTCTCTATATTTGTTGCCCTGATATCATCCACATTCTGGGATAAATTCATTTTCTCTGGGCAGTGGTTCCTAATAGTTTGAAGATTGCAATTGGAGCAGGTAATATTTACAATTTCCTGACTGATCAAGGAATAGACAGACCTGGAGAAGCTAGTTAAATCACACTTTCAGAACCATTGAATAGAAGAAATTATGATTACTCTAAAATGGGGTTAGTAGAGTTGAGATCCTTACATTTTTAAACTTGCTTTACTTTCATTCTAATAAGTGTATAAATCAATTTCAATGAATAAAGAGAATGCACCTTAATAACATTTTCCAGAAAATCCTTATGATTGTACTCAGAATTGTTCTATTTTTAATGCCAATGTAGTGTCAGGAACTGAGATTTTAAAAAAATCTATTGTGAACATTTTAATGAACATTTATAGCCAAGCATTAGTCTTAGCAGAATTCTGGTTTCAGATACTCCCTGCTACTGTAATAAATATTTTATAATGGGAGCTGCTTACTGACTGACACATGCATATTTTATGCCATCATTTTCTTTCCGACTTATTTAGTGAATAGTTTTACCGGAGCATGAGTTACATTCACTATTATGAAAGCTAGATGGATTTGAAACCATTTAACAAGAGAACCTGATACAAATTACAATATATTAAAATAATTATCAATTTTCTGTAAATAACTATTTACCAACAAATAGGAATTTTTAAAGAAAGAGTATCAACAGTATCAGACATAGCTTTTTAAAAGTCTAGTTTAATTTTCTGTTATTTTGTTTAAAAATTTAAGTTTATCATTGACATACATTTAGCTAGTTCTACAATAACAATGTCATATATTATCTAATATGTTATATTTTGTGTGCATAAAATCTTTCAAGTATATGCCAATCTCAACATTTTTATAATAAAACAATTTTGTATATAAAGAAATATAATCATCTTAACTTTATGACTATTTTAACATGATTTCCATAAAATGCACTTAGAAACAAGTCACAGACTTACTGTATTATATTTCTGGAGGTCAGAAGTTTGAAATGAATTTTATTGAGCTAAAAATCAGATGTTACCAGGGCTGCATTCTTTCTATAGGGTCCATTGGAGAACGTTTCCCTTGCCTTTAAATTATTTTACCATTATTTTTTAAGACTGTGTTTTTTTACTTTAAATAAGAGATGGGGTCTCACTCTATTATCCAGTCTGGAGAACAATGGCATGATCATAGCTCACTAAAGTCTCAAACTCCTCGGATCAAGTGATCCTCTCACTTCAGCCTCCCTTTGTCTACAAGTGTGTGCCACCATGTCCAGCTAACTTTTATTTATTTTTACTAGATATAGTATCTCGCTATGTTGCCCAGGTGAAGACTGAATTTTTAGAGCAGTTTTAGATTTACAGCAACATTAAGAAGAAAGTATAGAGATGTTTTATAAACCCCTGCAAGTATTTTATTTTACTGAAGATTGGCCTGTAATTTTAAAACAATAATTGGTTATCTTCAACTTGGAAAATTTGTTTCAATTGCTATTCTGATTAAATTGGTTCTTCCAGCTAATGACATTGTGGTTTATGGTATTTATTTTCTTTGTTTTCTTTTATTCAAATTCAAGGTGGAAGAGGTGGGGTAGATGTCAAAATAGAAGGCTCTATCAATTACCTCCCAACTCCCCACAAGGACAAAATTTAACAACTATATACATCAGAAAAGCACCTTCATGAGGACTAAAAATCAAGGAAGCTCTCACAGTACCTGGTTTTAAATTCACATCGCTGAAAGAGGTACTGATGAGTCAGGAAAAACATTAAATCACATAGGTCACCTGCTCCCCTCCAACCAGCTACCCATAAAGGGACCATATAAAAAATCCCTAGCCATAGTGGAATTGCCAATAATAGCAGTAGAAACTGAGTTACCATAAACCTTGCCACCACAGGCTACAGTGCCCTAGGGCTCTAACAAACTTGAAAGCCTGTCTAAGCAACAAGGACTGAAACTTTTACACAAGTCCTAGTGCTGTATTGTGCCCAGAGACAGTAGACATGGGTGCATATGTGAACTACTGAGATCCAAGCTGAAGCAGCTAAGGGAGTACTGGGATCATTCCTCCCTTAACACAAGGCTGCACAGCTTACAATTCCAAGAGACTACTTCTTTCCTTGGAGGAAAGGAGAGGGAAGAGTGAGAAGTATTTTGTCTTGCATAGTGGATACCAACTACAGATAGGGCACCTATCACAGTCATGACACACTCTTTCCAAACCCTACCTCCCAGACAACATTTGTAAACATACCCTTAGCCAGAAAGGAATCTGCTGCCTTGAAGAAAAAGATTCAGTCTTGGCATGATTTATCATGTATTAACTCAAGAGCCCTTGGTCCTTGAAAGGGCAGTGACAACTTGGTACTATGTCAAGGGCGTTGAATGAAGCTCTGAGACTTTCTGACTTCAGAAAGACTCAGCACACCCAGATATGATGGCTATTTGTTGAGACACTTTCTGCTTGATAAAAGCAGATGAAAAAGTGAAGGGGACTTTGTCTTGCACTTTAGGTACCTGTTCAACCACAGGGATATAGAGCACAAAGAAAGCACTTGGGGTCCATGATTTCAGGACATGGCTTTTGGATGCCATTCATGGACCTGCCCAGGGCCAGAGGAAAACCTACTGCCTAGCAGGGTGAGTCAGGGTGAGTCCCATTCCAGGCAGCAATCACGATGTGTTTATCCAAGAGCCCCTGAGCCTTAAAAGGACATCAGCAGTAGTCTGGCAGCACTTTCCTTGGACCTGTGGTGGCAGTGGCCACAGGATGACATTCCTTTGCCTTTGGAAAGGGAAGGAAAGTGTGGGAAGAACTGCTGCTTGTGTTTTGTGTGCCAGCTCAGCCTCAATACAATAGAATTCCACAGAGACTTCTAAGATTTTAACTCTAGTCCCTGACTCCCAGATGGAACTTCTGGACCCACTCAGGGCCTGGGGAAACTCACTGCCCTGAAGTGAAAAACACAGGCCTGGCTAGCTTTGCCACTTGGTAATTGTAGTGGAAAAGAACAAAAGTATCTGCCCGGTAATTAAGAAAATTATCACAGATTTTGTCCAAGACCATTAAGGCAGTACCTGTACAAGTCTGCAGAACCACATTTTTACTGGGCTTGGTTCCATATCCTTAAAGCAGGTGCAATTACGATCACAGCGCCAAGTCCTTTTGAATATCTGGAAAACCTTTTCAAGAAGGACAGGTACGAACAAGCCCAGAGAGTGACAACTATAATAAATACCTAACTCTTCAATGCCCAGAAGAAGACAAATATCTACAAGTATCAATACATTCCAGGAAAAAAAATATGACCTCATCAGATGAATGAAGTAAGGCACCAGAGACCAATCCTGGAGAAACAAAGATATGTGATCATTGAAACAGAGAGTTCAAAATAGCTGTTCTGAGGAAACTGAAATAAATTCAAGATAACACAGAGAAGAAGTTGTGAATTACATCAGATAAATCTAACAAAAATATTGAAATAATTTAAAAGCAAGCATAAATTCTGGAGCTAAAAAATGCACTTTCTGTACTGAAAAATGTACTGGAATTTTTTAATAGCAGAATTAGGCAAAAGAAAGAGTGAGCTTGAAGAAAGCCTATTTGAAAATACATAGACAAAGGAGACAAAAGAAAAAAAAATGAGGCCTTACCTATGGAATCTAGTTAATAGCCTCAAAAATTGCAAAGCTGAGACTTACTGTCCTCAAAAAGGAGGTAGAAAAGGATATAGGGGTAGAGAACTTATTCAAAAAGTTAATAACAGAGAACTTTTAAAACCTAGAGAAAGATATTACTAAGTACAAGAAGGTCATAGACTATCAAGCAGATTTAACCTAAAAAAGACTACCTCCAGATATTTAATAATCAAATTACCAAGGATCAATGACAAAGAAAGTTCCCTTAAAGCAGCAAGAGAAAAGAAACAAATAACATATAATGAAACTCTAACACATCTGGAAGCATACCTTTCAGAAGAAACTTTATGGACCAGAAGAGAGTGGCATGACATATTTAAAGAGCTGAAGGAAAATAACTATTACCCTAGAATGTATATCCATTGAAAATATCCTTTAAACCTAAAGTAGAAATGAAGACTTCCACACAAACAAAAGCTTACAGATTTCATTGACACTAGTATCCGTCCTAAAATATATACTGAAAGGAATGCTTCAATCAGAAACAAAAGGCTAATAACGAATAATACGTAATCATGTAAATAAAGAAAACTCACGTAATGGAAGGTTCACAGAGAAACACAGAATATAGTAACACTGTAACTGTGGTGTGTAAACAACTCTTATCTTAAGTAGAAAGACTAAATGAATCAATTGAACATAATAATGATGGAAACTTTTCAAGACATAGCATAATGAGATAAAATAGAAACAAGAAAAATTCAAAAAGTTTGAGGATGAAGTTAAGGAACTGAGTTCATATTAGTTTTCTCTTTGCTTGGTTATTTGTTCATATAAACCAAAAAACAGTTTATTTGTTTAGTTTCAAGTTAAAATAATGAGTTATAAGATACTATTTGCAAGACTCATGGTAACCTGAAACTAAAAACATGCAATGGATACACACATACAAAAATTAAAAACAAAAAACTAAATTATATTGCCAGAGAAAAAACATCTTCACTAACGGAAGAAGGAAGCAAAGACCTCAAACCAATCAGAAAACAAATAAGAAAATGGCAGGAGCAAATTTTACTTATCAATAATAACATTGGATTTAACTGGGCTAAACTCTCCAATCAAAAGACATAGAATGGCTGAATGGATGAAAAAATAAGATCAATTACCTGTTGCCTACAAGAAACACATTTCACCTACAAAGGCACACACAGACAGAAAATAAAGGGATGAAAAAGATGTTCCCTGACAGTGGAAACCAGAAAAGTTCAGGAGTCACTATACTTACATCAGACAAAATAGACTTTGAGGCAAAAGCTATAAGAAGAGACAAAGAAGATCACTATGCAATTATAAATAGGTCAATTCAGCAAGAGGATATAATAATTTTAAATATATGTGCACCTAATCCTGGAGAATCCAGAAATACCAAGTAAATATTATTAGAACTAAAGAGAGAGATAAATCCCAGTACAGTATTCACCGGGTACCTCAACACTCCACTTTCACCATTGGACAGATATTCCAGACAGAAAGTCAAAAAAGAAACATCAGCTTTAATCTGCATTATTGACTGAATTAATATAACAGATATTTATATAACATTTCATCTAAGTGCTTCGGATTACACATTATTTTCCCCAGCACATCGAACATTCTTGAAGACAGATCATATATTAGGTCAAATAGCAAGTCTTCAGAAAATTCAAGAAATTGAAATAATAACAAGCACATTTTCTGATCAAAATGGAATAAACCTGAAAATCTACAGCAAGAGGGATTTTTGAAAATATACAATTACATGTAAATTAAACAATATACTCCTGAATGACCAGTGGGTTAATGAAGAAATTAAGTAAATGTATATTGAAACATGTGGTAATGAAAACACACATTCTCAAATTTATGGGATACAGCTAAAGCAGGACAAGGGATTAATATCCAGAATATATAAGGTGCTCATACAATTCTATAGGAAAAAGAAATCTAACTATCTATTCAAAAGATGGACAAAAGATTTGAATATATATTTCTCAAAAGAAGACAGACAAATGGCAAGTAGGCATATGAAAAGGTGCTCAACATCATTGATTATCAGAGAAATGCAAATTAAAACTACAAGGAAATATCATTTCACCCCAGTTAAAATGGCTTATATCCAAATTCTAATGGCTTATATCTAGGCAATAACAAATGCTCGCAAAGATATGGAGAAAAGGGATCTCTCTAAAATTGTGGGGGATCTGTAAGTTAGTATAATACTATGGAGAACAGTTGGAACGTTCCCCAAACACCTAAAATTGAGCTACCATATGACCCAACAATTTCACTTCTGGGAATAGACACAAAAATGTAGTATGTCAAAGAGATATCTGCACTCCTATCTGCACTGTGTAGTACTGTTCACAATAGCCAAGGTTTTCAAGCAACTTAAGTGTCCACCAACAGAACAATTGCTGAAGAAAATGTAGTACATATATAAAATGGAGTTCTGTTTAGTCATAGGGAAGAATGAGATTCTGTCATTTACAACCACATAGATGGAACTGGAGATCACTATGTTAAGTAAAATAAGCCAGGCACAGAAAGACAAACATCACATGTTCTCACTTATTTGTGGGATCTAAATATCAAAACAATTGACCTCATGGATGTAGAAAGCAGAAGGATGGTTACCAGAGGTTGGGAAAGGTAGTGGGTGGGGGAGGTGGGAATGGTTGGTTAATGAGTACCAAAAAAATAGCTAGAAAGATTTAATAAGATCTACTATTTGATAGCACAACAAAGTGAATATAGTCAATAATAACTTAAATGCACATTCTAAAATAACTAAAAGATTATAATTAGATTGTAACAAAAAGATAAATGTTTGAGGGGATACCCCATTCTACATGATGTAATCATTATGCATCACATGCCTGTATTAAAATATTTTATATAACCCAGCCAGGTGCGATGGCTCACCCCTATAATCTCAGCACTTTGGGAGGCCAAGACTGGTGGATCACGAGGTCAGGAGTTCAAGACCAGCCTGGCCAAGATGCTGAAAACTTGTCTCCACTAACAAATTAATTAATTAAATAAATAAATAAATAAATAAATAAATAAAAATAAGCCAGGCGTTGGTGGCATGTGCCTGTAATCCCAGTTACTCGGGAGGCTGAGGCACAAGAATCGCTTGAATCCGGGAGGCAGACGTTGCAGTGAGCTGAGATCGCACCACTGCACTCCAGCCTGGGTAACAGAGCAAGACTCTATCTCAAGTTTATATATATATAATATATATACACACACACACACACACACATATATATATATATATTCCATATATAAATAAATTCTATGTTCCCACAAAAATTAAAAATAGAAAATTTAAAAAAAACAAATTCAAAGCATACACTGAATTTGACAATAAAGAGGAAATCTCAGAACTTCGATAGAGAAGTAGCAAAAGTTTGCAAAGAGAAAGCCAACAAGAAAGCCCTCATTTTATTGGCTGAAAGACTATCTTCCGGAGAGAGAGATCCAAGAGTGGCCGATTAGCAACAAGCTCAGGATTGTAGCTCCCACTGAAAGCGCAGAGAGTGAGTGGACGCCACATTTTGAGACCAATTTTCATAGCCCACGGACCAAGAGATCCTTGGCGGAGGGGAGCCCCGCGGGTCGCCAGCACGACCCTTTTGGAGGGCGCGGCCGTTTGCAGGCGCCCCGACGCGGCGGTTCTCGGTCCGGAGTGTACGGGACTAGAGTGCCCTTTTGGTTGGCGTTGGAGCTCCGGGAAGGCAGAGTCTCCCATTCAGCTGATTAAAAAGCGGACTGAAGTGGGGAGCCAGACTGGGGGATTCCCGGGCAGAAAGCGCCCACGAATCTTAACGCCGCTGTTTGAGCCGGCGGTAGTGGGTCACCCCGCAGGGGAAGGCTGGTACCCGCCTCCACAAAAAAATAAAAAATAAAAACAGCGGTTGGAACTGCTGAAGATTGAGAGTTTCACAGCAAGTGCAGCTAAACCCGGGAAGGTCCAGCTCTGTGGGGGGAGGGGCATCTGCCGAAGGAAAATTAAGAAATAGAGGAAACTTTACCACAAGCAAGCTGGACGTCCACTCAGAGACCTAGTCTAAGGTCAGCAATTACACAGACGATAGGTGGATAAATCCACGAAGATGGGAAGAAACCAGCGCAGAAAGGCTGAAAACACCCGAAATCAGAATGCTTTCCTCCTACAGAGGATTGCAGTGCCTCATCACCAATTGAACAAGGCCTGATAGAAAACAAATGTAGAGGAATCAACAAGAATAAGGCTTCAGAAGGTGGATAATGAGAAAACTTCTGTGAGCTAAAAGAACATGTTCTAGCCCAATGCAAGGAAACTAAGAACCTTAAAAAAGGTTTCACGAAATCTTCATGAGAATGGACAATTTAAAGAGGAATATAAGTAAATTAATGGAGCTGAAAAACACAATACGAGAACTTCGAGAAGTATGCACAAGTTTTAACAGTCGAATTGATCAAGCAGAAGAAAGGATTTTAGAGGTGGAGAGACCAACTTAACGAAACAAAACGAGAAGACAAGATTAGAGAAAAAAGGGTAAAAAGGAATGAGCAAAGTCTCCAAGAAATATGGGACTATGTGAAAAGACCTAATCTACGTTTGATAGGTGTACCTGAATGTGATGAAGAGAATGAATCCAGAGCTGGAAAATATTTTTCAAGGATATTATCCACGAAAACTTTTCCTAACCTAGCAAGGCAAGACAATACCCAACTCCAGGTAATACAGAGAAACACCACAAAGATATTCCTCAAAAAGAGCAACCCCAAGGCACATAATCATTAGATTCATAGGGTTGAAACGAAGGAGAAAATACTACAAGGGGCAGCCAGAGAGAAAGGTCAGGTTACCCACAAGGGGAAGCCTATCAGACTCACAGCTGATCTCTCAGCAGAAACCCTACAAGCCAGAAGAAAGGTGGGGGCCAATATTCAACATCCTTAAAGAAAAGAACTTTCAACCCAGAATTTTATATCCAGCCAAACTAAGTTTCATAAGTGAAGGAAAAATAAAATTTTTTGCAAACAAGCAAGTACTCAGAGATTTCATTACCACCAGGCCTGCTTTACAAGAGCTTCTGAAGGAGGCACTATGTATAGAGGGGAACAACCAGTATCAGCCACTTGAAAGGACCCATCAGTAAGCTCCATCCAGATCCATCTTACATGCAAGGATATACAGAGACTCAAAACAAAGGGATGGAGGAAAATTTGCCAACCAAATGGAGAGAAAAAAAAAAAAAAGCAGTAGTTGCAATTCTCATCTCTGATAAAATAGACTTTAAAGTAATAGAAACCAAAAGAGATAAGAAAGGACATTGTATAATGGTAGAGGGATCAATGTAATGGGAAGAGCTAACGACCCTAAGTCTATGCGCACCCAATATAGGAGCACCCAGATACATAGGGGCAACTTCTTGATGACTTACAAAGAGACTTGGACTCCACACAATAATAGTGGGAGACTTTAACATTACATTGTCAATATTGGACAAATTAATGAGACGAAGAAGGTCAAGAAGGATACCCGGGACTTGAACTTAAACCTCAAACAAGTAAACTTAATAAACATTTACAGAACTCTCTACTCCAAATTCACAAAATATACATTTTTTTTCAGTAACACATCACATTTATTCTAAAAGTGACCACATGGTTGGGAGTAAATCACTCCCTAGCAATTGCTTAGCATTTCATAGGTTTAAATGAAATATTGGTTGGCTGGCTGTTTGTTATTTTCCTCCCTTATTCCTTCCTGTCTCCATTATATAACACAATTATTAGTATAAAAAAAGCTTTTAATATCCATTTGTAGACTGTATACTAGCCTGGGCAATAGAGTAAGATTCCCGTTCTCTCTCCCCCTCTTTTTTTCTTCTTTTTCTCTTTATTTTCTTCCTTCTTTCTCTTTTTCTCTTTTTCCTAAAAAAGACAAAAAAAAAAAAAAAAAAGAGAAAAATGCTAAGCAGTCTTAGGCTGCACAATAATAATAAAAATAATAGCAGCAATGATTTCAAAAGTGCCTATTATGTGCCAGGCATAAAAAAAAAAAAAAAAAAAGACTATCTTCCTACATCAGTTTGGTAATTCTTTTAAGAATCTGGGTTGTGAAAAGAGCTCATAAGGGAGTTGTAAAGAAGTGATGTTTGATTGTAAATGAACAGTGTGTGGAAGCTGCCTGTCCATGGGAAATTAATGCTATTTTTTTAAATTTAGTTTCATTGTAATTTTAGGTAAAGAAGATGTAAATCATGTTTAAATTTCAATTAGTTATAAATTCAAAAGTGGAAATAATAAGTACTATGTCTGTAGAAGCAAATAACAACATATAAGACCAAAAAAAATCATTAATATCATTTATTAGTAGTATCATATGAAAACTGGATTCAGTGAGTTTTTATGAAGAGTAGAGAGGGTGAGCACGATGATTCAAGAAGCTGAATGAACTAGACTCCATATTTCTCTCTCAACTTTAAGATAAGATGAAGCAGTGCAGAAAACTTCCCAGGGAAAATCAGTCCCATTGAACTTGACGTCTTTAGACCCTTGTAAGAATGCTAGCTAAAGCAAGTATTTAGAAGTACAGACTGCCTCCCAGAATTTGGAGAGATACGTCATCTCCTACAGAGCTAGCAAATCAACTTGGGATAATTAATATTTTTAAATATTATTTTCTCAGAAAATATGGATGTTTTCATGTAGTATCCCCAAAATAAAAGACTATCCCTTTATATAGATACATACATGTTTATTTTACATATAAGCATGAATTTGTATATATATACACACATATATAAGCATAAATTCTTAATCGTGCTGAATCACAGAAGCCCTCAACTCAACTTGTCTGAAATGTTGTAGATAATTTTTTGATGATTACTAATGTCTATATCTAGGTTCAGGTCTCTAGTAGACACTTGTATTGTTGCTTCTTCTAAGGGGAACAAATGATGAATTTCTTTAGCATTAAATTACATATGTAGATATAATATTTATTTCTCATAGTGTATTATTGAAATAAAAACAAAAATGAAAACCAAAAAAATAAAAAAGAGAAAAAGTGATGGAGAGAGACAGAGAGGCTGGTGGGGGATTTATTAGCAAGAGTTTGTACCATAACCAAGAGCAGGTATTGTGAGAATGAAACATTTTTTTTTCAAGTATTTTTATATGGGAGTATCACTCTGATTCATACCTCTCTTATGGTGGAAGAAGGTGACCTGAAGGTATATTTGTGATGCTTTTAGCTATGATAATTTGGAGCATCTTTGCCTCGTATGCAGTAATGATATATGGTTCAGTGACTTAGAGTTCTTAGAGATCCCACTGTAGAAAAATGGATATCATTTGAATCTTGGTTGCACTCATCCTATTTTTCTATTGTTCATTAAGCAGCACTAGTGGTGAGTTATGGGGGGAAATTCTATAAATATTAAAATCTTACGTCATTACAAGTAGTAGTTTCCAGCTTATTCTCAAGTATTTTCTAGAAATTGAATTCTAGGAAAGTTAAAACATTGTTTAACTGTAAGCATATACCGGAAAAACAAATTAAGTTAAATGATTATTGCCAGTGACAACAGAAGCTTCTTTACAGTTAATTCCATATTTTAGCCCTTTTTTTTCAATTCAGTTCTTGCTAAATGTACTTTATAGTGTAGTAAAATACTGTAACTTTTAAAGTCAGAGAGACTCAAATTCAAGAACTGAGTCTCCAATTTAATAGTTTGGTTTTATTAGGCAATTATATGATTTCCTTAAACCTCAGTTTCTTCAGTTGTAAAATGTGAACATCTGTTTTTAAAAATTTGTTTTGAAGATTAAGTGATAACACATATTAAGCATAAAGCACACAGAAAGCACTAATACTCTACTTCTCAAATTGATTTAAAACTCACTGATCAAAAGGAGAGAAACATTTCATCATCTGGTTATTCAAAACGTGAATTTTCTGAAGTAGTCAGATCCCTCTGGCTTAGATAGAAATTTAAAGTATTTTTTCCCTCAACAATTAGGGCAAAAGACGAAAATTGGGATGGAGGAAAGCAGGATGGCAGAAGTGCTGTGCCATTTAATGATAACTACCTGTCCAACCTGGTCATAACTTTTGTTTTGACTGACAGACTCAGATCCCTAAGGCCTGTAACAAAAGAGGTTTATTATTTTGTCAAAATGTTTTCCTATGTCTCCTGTATTATCACTTTATAAAGTATTGTGTTGACAATGTGCACAATACATTGCAATATGCACAAATATATTGCAATGTCTGTCATGACACAAATACAATACAGTCATATGTTGCCTAACCATAGGGATACTTTCTGAAAATGCATTTCATCTTTGTTCAAAATCTTAAAGTGTATTTACACAAACCTAGATGATATGGCCTACTACACACCTATGCTACATGGTGTGAACCGTTGTTCACAGTCTGCAATACTGTGCAGCATGATACTATACTGAATAGTGTAGGCAATTATAACACAATGGTACCTATGTGTATATCTAAACATAGATATGCCCCCCCACCAGTGCGGAGAACATGCAGTATTTGACTTTCTGTTTCTTAGTTGTTTCACTTAAGATAATGGCCACCAGTTCCATTTATGCTGCTGCAACAGATATAATACCATTCTTTTTTATGGGTGAATAGCATCTCATTGTAAAAATACACTGGGGAACACTTCAGTTGATTCCATATCTTTACTATTGTGAATAATGCTGTGGTAAACATATGAGTGTAGGTATATTTTTGACATACAGATTTCATTTTCTTTGATAGATACCCATTAGTGGAATTGCTGGATTGAAGGGTAGTTTCATTTTTGTTTGTTTTTTGATAAATCGCCATATAGTTTTCCATAGAGACTGGATGAATTTACATTAACACTAATGGTGTATAAGTGTTCCTTTTTCACTACATCCCACCAATGTCTGTTATTTTTTGATTTTTTATTTATAGCCATTCTGATCAGCATATGATGGTACCTAATTGTGTATTTAATGTGTATTTCTCTAATGATTAGTGATGTTAAGCATTTTTATATGCTTTGACTGTTTTCATATCTTTTGAAAAATGTTCGTGTCTTTTGCTCACTTATTATAATATTATTTTTTGTTTTTATTAATGAGTTGTTCAAGTTTCTTGTAAATTCTAGGTATCAGTCCCCTGTCAGATGCATGATTTGCAAATATATTCTCTCATTCTGTAGGTTGTCTGTTCATGCTATTATTTCTTTTGTTGTATAGACCCTTTGTAGTTTAAGTCACAATTGTCTATTTTTTCTATTTTTGGTGATTTGTGCTTATGAAGTCTTAGTCACAAATTCTCTGCCTAAACCTATGTTCAGAAGAATTTCTAAATGTTTTTTTAGTATTTTTGTAGCTTAGTTTTTACACTTAAGGCTTTAATTTATCTAAAATTCTTGTATATACTGAGAGACAGGAGTCTAATTTCATTCTTCTGTGTATAGTAATCCAATTTTCCCAGCACAATTTACGGAAATGGTGTCCTTTGCTCGGTGTATTTTTTTCATCTAATATGTCAAATATCAGTTGGCTGTAGATATGCAGCTTCGTTTCTCAGTTCTTTATTCTGTTCAATTGACCTATGTGTCTATTTTATATAAAATACCATGCTATTTTGGCTACTATAAATTTGTAGTACAATTTAAGGTAAAGTATTGTGATTCCTCCAGCTTTATATGTTTTGCTTAGAACTGTTTTGGCTATTTAGGCTCATTTTTTGTTCCATATTAATTTTAGAACTGTTTTTTATAATTATGTGAAAAATGATGTTGGTATTTTGATAAAGTTTGAATTGAATCTGTAGATTGTTTGGGGTGGTATGGTTAGTTTAATGATGTTAATTCTTCCAATTCATGAGCATGGTAGGTTTTTCTATTAGTTTCTGTTTTCTACAATTTATTTCATTAGAATTTTCCAGTTTTCCTAGTAGAGATCTTTCACCTCCTTGGTTATTTTCCTAGGTATTTTATATTTTATATATATATATATGTACATATTACATATATACATACATATATATAATTATAAACTATATATATAATTTGTATATGGTTTATATATATAGTTTAGAATTACATATATATTGTTTAAAATTTTGTACACAGGAAATTTTTCCATTCAAATTTATTTATTCAAATATTTATATTAATGTGGCTAATTGATAATTTGTTTTTCACATTGGAAGCTTTTCAGTTGTCTCTGTGTCCCTTTGATATACCTGTATCATAGTAGGTTTTATTTTTTAATTGTATTTATGTAGAACTTTACTTTCCTGCATTACAAAATATTCTGGGTTTATTGTATGCATCTCCTGTCCAAACTTAAACTTGGAACCAGCCATTTCACCAAGGAATTCTGATCCCTTTTCTTGTAAAATTGGCCTTAGAAACCAAGATATGGGTGCCAGGTGCGCTCTTTGCTATTGTGGTTGCTTGTAGTCCCTCTGAGATGACAGAGAAGAAAAATACACAAGAGTGTGTTAGCCTATGTATATACACATATCAATGAGTATCTCTATAGGTTATCATCTATGTATTATGCTACACAAGCCTTCAGGCTGATATTTCCAACTCTAATTTCTAATCACATAAATCATTCTAGCCTCCTCCTCTTTCCCATCTATAACTTTCCACTTCAGCAACGAGAAATGTGGCTCCCACCATCTGCCACCCCCTCACATTATTGTTCAATTCCAGTATACATGCAGAGTCATTTCAAAATATTTAAACTCTACCCCCATGGAAAAATAATTATCAACTACAATACAGTTTCCTTTGCTTGTAATCTTACAGACACCACTAATTTCCAAAGTCATTTAGGTTCACAGTGCTTTTTTCCCACATTTTTCAGTGATACAGTTTCACATATTTCTTTAAAAGTTATATTATTTTGTGAAATTCTGTACTCCAGTGTGGGACTCCCTGACCTCCTAAAGATCTGCATATTAAGGTTTACTCCTTGTACACTGCTGGGCAGTGTACTTACTCTTTTACTCATTATACAGGATAAAATAGCTTTAATTCCACCCATATTACAAATAGGCTTTTAGCACTGGGCTCTTTCTCCTACCTTCTTAACTGACATACTAAAGAGTTTTAAGGTTTTCACTTGTTGTACATCACTTTTCTGTAACACTTTAATAGTGAACCTACAAAAACTTCTTGTCTGGCTGAGTTTTCAACTTTACATTTGTCTTCATAACTTCCAAATTCCCTTTTGGGTTAATATCAAAAAGAAGGACTCAATATGTACAATCATGTGCTTCATAGTGATGTTTTGGTCAACAAGAGATAGCACATACTATGATAGTCCTGTCAGGTAATAATGGAGCTGAAAAATTTCTGTCACCTAGTAACATTATAACTGTCATAACATAGAACAAGGCATTACTCACATGTTTGTGGTGATGCTGGTGTAAACATACCTACTGCACTTTCAGGCATAAAAAAAGTACAGCACATATAATTATGTACAGGACATATTATATGAAGATAACAAATGACTATGTACTATTTATTTACTATACTAGACTGTTTATTGGTTTTTACAGTGTATTATTTATACTTGAGAAAATAAGTTAACTATATAATAACCTTAGGCAGGTCCTTCAGGAGCTATTCTGTAAGAAAGCATTGTTAGTGGACAGGACAGCTCTATGCATGTTACTAACCCTGAAGACCTTCCGGTGGGACCAGATGTGGAGGTGAAAGAAAGAGTGATATTATCCTGACCCTATGTGGGCCTGACCCTATGTGAGCTAATGTGTGTGTTTGTGTTTTGGTTTTCACAAAAGAAGTGTAAAAAGGAAAAATAAAAAAGCCCTTGACAAATATAAAATTTAATAAATAGAAAAAAGCTCATGGAAAATATTTCTGTATAGTAAAAATATTTTGTACGTTTCAACATGTTTGTGTTTTAGGCTAAGTTTCATTACAAAAGAGTCAAAAAGTCAAAAATATGAAAAGTTTTGTAAAGTAAAATGTTAGAGTAAGCTTAAACAATTATTACTATTTCCTTTTCTATTTTTTATTTTTTTTGAGATAGAGTTTCGCTCTTGTTTTCCAGGCTGCAGTGCAATGTTGTGATCTCGGCTCACCACAACCTCTGCCTCCCAGGTTCAAGCCATTCTCCTGTCTCAGCCTCCCAAGTAGCTAAAATTACAGGCATATGCCACCGCCAGCACTCCCGGCTAACTTTTTGTACTTTTAGTAGAGCCGGAGTCTCTCCAGGTTGTTCAGACTGGTCTTAAACTCCCAGCCTCAGGTGATCCACCAGCCTAGGCTTCCCAAAGTGCTGGGATTACAGGCATGAGCCACTGCGCCCAGCCAATAATTTATTACTGAAGTAAGAAAAACTTTTTATAAATGTAGTGTAGCTTAAGTACACAGTGCTTATAATGTCTATAGTAATATATTGTCATGTTCTAGGCTCTCACATTTGCTCACCACCTGAGTGGGTGATTTAGCAGAGCTTCTATTCCTGCGAGCTCTAATCATGGTAAGTACAGGTACACCTATTCAAGTGTACCATTTTTGTCTTTCATACTATATTGTTACTGTAGCTTTTCAATGCTTAAGTATATATAGATTCACAAATATTTATTGTATAGTGTTACAGTTGCATGCAGTATTCAGTACGGTGACACACTTATCGAGGTTTGTAGCCTAGCAGCATATACACACCAGATAACCTAGGTTTGTATTAAGCTATACCATCTAGGTTTGTGTAAGTACATTCTATGGTGTTCCCACAACTATTAATAAATTGCCTAAAGACACACTTCTCAGAAAGTATCCATAATGTTAACCTGTGCATGGCCGTACATATGTTTCAACAACCTTATTTAAATTGATAAATATTATAGAAGAGTAAGTGTCATCACTCTAAAATTTTATATTACAAAGTTTCATTATGGAGAGATTTCTGCATTCACATTTTTTTTGTGTGTGTATGTAAGGGCGTGTTGTGTGCTAACTTATACAACGTAAAATTAAATACAGATTTGAATTGTATATCATTATGAAAGGTAAGTAGAATACACTAAACAAATTTCACAGCTAATTATATTTAGTACTTAAAAAGCATAACCATTTTAAACAGTCTAAACTTTGAGTCTTTAAGTTAGTTTATTCCATTAGTTTATCCTTTTACAACATAGTTATGTTTTAAATCATCAACTCAAAATATTATAACAAATTATATATTGTAAAAAGCTCTTTTAACTTTATTAAAACTTACCAATTTTGTAACCAGGAATATAAAATCTATAAGACCTGCTTCATATATTGATAAATGTAGACAAAGGCTAATTAGGTGATTTTCTTAAATGTCAGATGCAACTTTAATGCCAAAAAATAATCAAAAAGCACATTTATGTTAATTTTATGTTTCTTTTCAATTGTTCAACAAAGAGAGAATGATTTTTTTAAATAGAAGAACTAAAAAACAAGAGAGAAAAACAATTCCAGATAGATGTCTATGCTGACAACTGCACTAACAATCTGTCTCTTTAACTCAGGCATTAGCTTTGTTATCAAGGCTAAAAATATTACTCATTCTTGAGCTAAAACTTGTTTTCTAACACATTTTGTCTATATTCTTAAGATGCTGTTAGGCTTACGCATAATCAGCAATCATTCTAACCTTCACCTGCCTGTACCTTAATTCTGGCTCATGCTATAATCAATCTTCACCTAACTCATTTCATTTTCCTAGAATTGTCAAAACTTTTACCCTATATAAATTTCAGCTGTGATGTAGTTTAGATTTACTTTTGCAAGGTAAGAATAGTTCAGAATAATTTAAATTTAGTATTTCTAAATCCAAGTAAAATAATCTTCATAGAGATATTTAATGAAAAAATACTTTCAATTCACAGAATCCCATGTATTGTTCTTAAAAAGAATTAGATCTAGATTTAATTCAGATATATGCATACATTCTTTAATAGTTATAGTAATGTACATTATTACAGATTTATGCAACAGCATAATTTTATTTCGTGTATCATTTTCACATATAAATATTGTAATAGTTAAGTTACTTTCAGCTGATGTTTCATGAGTGAAATTTAAATCATTGTTAAAATTAGTTTTATAATATGATAGTTATATATATTTTGTTTAAATAATTATTCCACAGTTTATTCAAAAAAATCTTACCTCTATTATTTACTATATATAGAGAGAAAGGGAAGGAGAGAATCCATCATCTAGGTACTACATATTTTAAATCATTAATCAAACATTTTGTAACAAAATTAATACTGTAAAAGTACCTCTAACATTAAAAGAGCTATTATCTATCTATTATCTGTTGTGGTACATAGTAATTTAGATAGTAATTAGTACAACTTTCTGGATACTTTATAATATTTACAAGATAAGTCAATTCTCATTCTGTGAAATACAAGTGTATATATTTTTTTCTAATTAAGGTAACATATAAACTATGCAGGAATTCAAAACAAAAATGTCTTATTCAAAGTTTGTGTGTGTGTACCTATAAATATATAAAAGTGGAATTCAACCTGTGGCTACCATGTCCACAGGTATCTTCACGGTAATTCAGTTCTGAAATACATAATTTCAACTCTGTTTGCTTATTTTCTACCTTTATGCCTGCTCAAAGTGACTTAAATCTACTGAAATAAAATGAATAATCCTATATCTTCTGAGAACAAAAACAAGTACTTTTTTCTTAAAATATAGTTCTTTTTTCAAAGTTGTATTCTGTAACTTACATTAAGAAATGTCAGTAATTGTTGGATCATTTCCAAAAAGTAGTGCTATGACATTTGTTCCCAGGCAGAAATGAAGATTTCCAAGTAAGAATATGCTTGCTATCCAATAAATGATTCTTAAATTTTCTGCTCTATTTTTGATAATTATATATATTTGCATATAAATATCTTATGTCTTAAATTTAGACTTACTAAATACTAAGTTCTATTCAGACAAAAATATATTTTAAAATAATTCACATTCAAGAATCTGAATATTGCTTTAAAAATTTTCTTTTTCAATAGCAATTTATTTCATTTGTCATAAAACTCCTTTATAAGAGACTAACCAATAACCCTTAATATTTCCCTAACCAAAATACACCACAGATATCATTTTTTTCATATGGCCTTTTTTCCAGATGCATTGAGTGCACATGCTCCACTTCCACAGTGGAGGGCAGTCTCTCATAGACTGCTTGTTCAGGTAGCCAAGTTTGTATTAGCACTTTTCTTTGCAGTGGGGAACCTCTAGCACCAACAAATGCTCATTGATTAGTAGAATCAGTAACTAATTGACAAGTTATTAAGCCACATATCATACATATAAACATAAAGATGGTATGCCAATATAGGAACTGACAGAAATGTAGAGGATGTTGACTGGTGACTATGACTCACAGCTAATGGCAAAGAGACACTAAATATCCCATTTAAAAGGGATATTTTAATAATTTGGGCCATATACTTAACTCATGACATTTTGGGAAGTAAAAGAAGAGCCATGTTACCACCAAATAGCATCCTAGCTTTCCCAATACAGAGTTTATCAAAGTCAATTAAACAAGGGATGGAATATAGGAGGGAGAAGGCTGAGGGAGAGAGACAGTGAGTGAAAGAGAAAGAGAAGACTATGAAAGGAAGCTCTGAGAGCACACTTACAGACCGAGAGTGTGTATAGAATGATACTACATGACTACATGTTGTTAACTTGAGAAGTCTGTAAGTCCAAGCTGGTGTTCCAGTTTACAGGGAAGAACCTGGTAAGCAATTTCTTAGAAGAATGTACCTTGGGTCCCCCTGGACGGTGGAGGCAAATATTAATGCAGGGAATGGTATCCATTTGGAGTTAGGCTCCAAGGGATAGTTTTTAGCAAAATGATTGTAAAAACCATGATGGAATTATTTAGGAAGAAGACGATGATGGCTAACTCCAGTTGCCTGTGACCTTCAAAACTCAAGTGAAAGGGCTTCAACTTTTGCTGTGAATCCAGTTAAACAACTGTGGTGGTATTTAAAGAGAAAGGAAACCCTGAAGAGGTTAGTCTCAAGGAGTGGCTGAACTAGCAAAATTTGATCATTTTAGTACATGCTATATATTTGTATGCTGAAATGAGCTTTAGACCCGTATCAACCGTAAGCAGCCAGTCAAAATACTTTTCTCAAACATTTTCTTATGCCTGAGAATTTTCAATGTTGTAGCGTTCCTGTAAGTAAGGTAATGCTTCATATCTCTGATGACCAAACTGAAAATCATAGAGTTTGAAGAATTTCTTACAGCTATACATATGGTAGAACTGCATGAATTTTCAGTAAAGAATTATTGATTACATCCATTTTTATCAGTTAAAAAACTGCTTCTATCCTATTTCTTTATGTAATTTGGCACCTAATATCTTTATTCATTTTTTACAATTCAAAGATTGCAAAATGAGTTACATATTTAAAAATTTTTAAAACAGATTTTTTGCTTTTATTTTTATTTAGATATAATTCACATACTGAAAATTCAATATTTTAATGTGTAAAATCTAGATGTTCTATGTGTACTTACAGAATTGTGCATCCATCACCACCATTTAATTTCAGGATATATTCTTCACCCATAAGACAAACCCTGTACTCGTTAACAGTCACTCCTTATTTCCTCTGTCCCTAGCCTGTGAACACCACTAATCTATTTTCTTTATCCCAGGATTTGCTTTTTCTGGACACTCCATATAAATGAAATGATAAAATAGGTGGTCTTTTGTGTGTGGCTTTTTTATACTTCTTTCATAGCTTCATCCATGTTGTATCATCTATGAATCTTCATTCCTTTGAATGGCTGAATAACGTTACATTGTGAGTGTATATTACATTGCATTTATCCATTCATCAATTGAAAGACATCTGGGTTTTTCCACTTTCCAACTATTATAAAAAATGCTACTAGACAATTCATGTACAAGTGCTTTCAATTCTCTTGGGTGTGTATCTAAAAGTAGAATTGATGAGACATGTAGTAAATCTATGTTTCACTGTGTGAGGAATGGCAAAACTGTTTTCTAAAGTGGCTGGTACCATTTTAAATTTGCCCCAGCAAAGTATGAGTGTTCCCATTTCTCCATATTTTCACCAACACTTGATATTGCCTCTCATATATTATTGCCATACTAAGGGGTGTGAAGTCACATCGCATTGTGGTTTTGATTTCTATTCCTTAAGGACTAATGATATTGAATATATTTTCATGTGCTTATTTCATATGTGTACATCTTCTATGAAGAAATCCTGTTCACATAATTTGACCATTTATTAGTTGGGTTATCTGTCTTTTCTTTGTTAAGCTGTAATAGTTCTTTTCTTCCATTCTGAGGGTTGTCTTTTTACTGTCTTGATGGTCTCTCTTGAAACACAAGTTTCTAATTTTGATGAAATCTAGTTAACCTATGTTTTTCTTTTGTCACTTGTTTTAGTTTTTATATGTAAGAAATAATTTAATACACAGACATAAAATTCCCAACAGACCTTATGCCTGTATTTTCTTCCAAGGGTGTTATAATTTTCAATCTCATGTTTAGATGTTTGATCCATTTTTTTCACATGAAATTCTTTCACTTCTTAAAACTGTTTCTATAACTCCATTTTAAATTTATTGTTAAAGTTGACACATTATAATACAACATTTCAAACACAATAAATATAGCAAAATAACACATTCTCTTCTGCAACCATGGGTAATTCTTCAGTACTATGTGTTTCGTTTGAGAAGTGACAATGCTATTTAAATTAGTGTGTGGGTATATACACACACATCTGTAGAGTATTAATTTGTCAAATAATCCACTATAATTATATTACTATTCTAGTGAAATAATATACCTGTAAGATCAAAAATGTCCTTTTTTAAATCTCCAAGCATTATTAAAGATGATGTTACTTTTGCTTTGCTATTTTATTGGACCACTACTTCTTGAATGCATTTCTATTTACCTTGAAATATTTAATTCTTCTTTTTTTGTGAGAAAGATATCTCTTCCCTGTAATCTCAACATTATCTCCCATTTGATAAGGCCAAATCTTTGGAGTCATTTTTTTAGGTTCCCCTTTCGCACTATTATACGTGGAATCCATCTATGAATCTTGCTGACTTTACTCTCACAGTATATTTTGAAACCTATCCATTTCTGATATGAATCAACTCCTTGATTTTTAGTTCCTCTCCAGCCTGGATTACCTCAAGTTTCCTAAATGGTCTCACATACGTGTATCTGCTATCTATGCTCACAGACTAGTCAGAATACAACATTCAGAATGTTTAAAAGGAGACAGGATATGTCACTCAGTTTAAACTCTACTTTTAGACTTCTGTCTTGTTCATGATGAAAGTGAAAGACTTTACATTGGTCTAAGTGACTTACATTAGCTGGGCCCCGATGTCTTTTCCTCTCCTTCTGCCATTTTTTTTTTTCACTCTAGTCACATGTACCTTATTTTTACCCTTAAATACATAAAGCAACTCCCACATTGGGACCTTTATGGTTGTTTGTTCTTCTGCCTGGAATATTCAACAAATTCACTCCCCCATCACTCTTGTTTTGTTCATCTCACATATTAAATTATGAATAATGTGTTCTTTAACCATTTTATTTGAAATAACAACTTTCTCACTTTTTATTCTGATTTACAGCTTCACTTACCATTTTCTCATCATTGAATGGATTTTACATTTACCTATATACGTATTGTGATGCATTTCTCCCCTCATTTGAATATAAATTCTATGAGTGCAGATACTATTCGCTTTCAATGCTTAATTTCCAGGCTCTAGAAAAGCACATACTAGAAGCTTGATAAATAGTGATTGCATGAATGAAATATCCACTCTCGCAATCACACAATTGATAAAATTTAATCTTTTCTTTTTTTTTGCCCAAGTACATTCCCCTTGAAGTTTTTTAAAAAACATTTCTGAGCTACTTTTACTCAAACCCTGTCATGTAACTTTTTTTCACAAAATTCTTTTTATTGCATTTCTGAGAACAAACCTTGGTTTCCATATCCCATATGTTTCTGTGTTTCATCTTTGTCTTCTTATATTCCTCACTGTGGTTTACTAAAATTTAGAAGAAAAATGGTATATTCAAATTTTCACTATTTAATTTAAATCAAATAGTATTTATTGAGACTAATTTTGCTTCTCAGTCATGTTAGGGAATGCTGTTAATAATATCACTGATATTAACACAGCATCTCCATTGTTAAACACAAGTGTTTGAAGGAGTTACTGTTTTTGAGAACAGCAAGAGTCAAATAAATTATTATCTATTTTCTAAAAACTTAGTGTCTCTATTTTTTAAGAAACATTACTTGTTTGACTATTTCTGTAATCACCTTAAATTATGTATATTTTTAAAGTACACTTAAAATATCTTCCATGCAATCTTAAAATGAATTTACCATTTAATTGATAAAATGGCCAAGATTGATGACTTTGGTGACAGACTATATCTAGAAATAATTACATGCCCTTTTATAGCTCAGTAGCTTTGTGCAAGGCATTTATACTGTGAAACTACCTCTTCTAATACCTAAACTAATGATAACAATATGTACTTCCAGTACTATTGATGAATTCAATTAGAGAACATATTTAAAATCTCTACCACAGAGCCTAGGAGTTTATGCGCCTTTGATAATTGGTAAGTCTTTCTTATTACAGGATATGGTTTGGCTCTGCATCCTCATTCAAATCTCATGTTTCATTGTGATCCAGAGGGTTGGAGGTAGTGCCTAGTGGGATTGATTGAATCATGGGGGAAACTTTCCCCTTGCTGTTCTCATGATAGTGAGTGAGTTCTCATGAGACCTGGTTGTTTAAAAGTTTGTAGCACTTCCCACTTTTCTCTCGTCTCCTGCCACCATGTGAAAACTTATCTTGCTCCTCCTTCATCTTCTGCCATCATTTTAAGTTTCCTGAGGCCTCCCCAGCCCTGCCTCCTGTACAGTTTGTGGAGCTGTGAGTCAAAGCCTCAGGTAGTTTCTTTGTTTTGTTTTGTTTTGGCAGTCTCCCTCTGTCACCCAGGCTGGTGCAGTGGTGCAGTCTCGGCTCACTACAACCTCCACCTCTTGGGTTCAAGCCATTTTCCTGACTCAGCCTCCCGAGCAGCTGGGATTACAGGCATATGCCACCACACTCAGCTAATTTTGTATTTTTAATAAAGATGAGGTTTCACCATATTGGCAAGGTGAATCCTGACCTCTGGTGATTCACCTGTCTCAATCTTCCAAAGTGCTAGAATTACAAGTATGAACCACTGCGCCTGGCTCAGGTAGTTCGTTATAGCAGTGCAAGAATGGACTAATATATTACTTGTTCACAAATCTCCAACAACTGTCATGTTTTCAACTGCATTGCTCTTGCTTTTGTGAGTTTCAAAATTCAAATCTTATATATTTTTATGAAATCATTTTTTTTCTAGTGATATATTTTCTAACTATTTATATAATTGTATGATAGCATGGATTTTGTAATGACTGGAAAACTTTTTCTAAATATTTATATAAGCACATTAATTTATCTTCTGCTCTAAATAGGGTATAGAGAAAAACAATAATCTCTTTGCTTATAGATACATGACACAATCTTATGAAGGTTGATTGAAGCATTTGATTTAAGAAAATTACTTTTCGAACTTAAAAGTGTTTAGACAACAACATGACTATTAATTACCAGGCATGGTAATTTCTCCACTCTACCCGCTGCTCACATTTAACATTTGCATAATAGTATGAATTGTTTCTGTAGTTATTGGTCTATTTTTACTCCTATTCTATGTGGACACACTTTTATGAAAATAATCACTTCTTTCATAAGCTTTCTGTTGGGTCTAATTTACTTTTATTTTGTAGTTATATGGTAATGAGGACATAAAAATTTCCCTACAAGGTAAGTCTGTTCAGTATTCTGAAAGCATATCAAGTTTCATTTTATTGATACACACAGTGAAGACTGTTTGATTCCAAATCTAATAAATATTCAGCACACTACAAAACAGTTTGTGTTTTATGGTTTGTATAAGGTGTTCATATTTCTAATAGTTTGTTGAACATGTTGTCTCCTTTGAAACAGCAACTAAATTATGTGTTTTCCCTGAAGAATTATTCATCATTTATATTGTTATAATTTTCCTTTTGCTGTACATCTATAATTTTAATAGAAAATATTTTATTACATGTCCTTCCTCACATGACTTAATTAAAATATGCTGTGAATATGCTTGTATGTCAATAATTACATGTAAACACACATACACCCACAAGCATCTTTCCACATACATGAGACATTGCACCCAGTACGTATACCTGTTTGAGCTATAAAAGAAATAGAAAACACATGATTTCCATCTCCTTTATGTATTACCTTGGATTCTCAGGTAATCTGCCAATCACAATTAATATGGTCACTGTTTTTTATTTATTTTTTTAATCACTGACTTACAATGAATATAAAATCTAAAAACAAGATAAAGCTAAAAGCCTTGAGAATTGATAAAATACCAAAAGTATATATTGATGCACTTTTATAATATTGAGATCATTTGAGGTCAGGAGTTTGATATCAGCCTATCCAACATGGTGAAGCCCTTTCTTTACTAAAAACACAAAAATTAGCCAGGTGTGGTGGCGAATGCCTATAATGCCAGCTACTCAGTAGACTCAGGTAGAGATTTGTGGGTAACTCCCCATATAGGTACTGAGGAAGGAGAACTAAGCAGAATCCTGGCACAATTAGTGCCTGAAGAATATCTCAATTTATAGTGTTACTACTCAGTTATTTCCTTTTATATAATCCTTTATATATAATCATATATTAGTTTATAGAATTAGAGCTTGAAGAATATCTCAGTTTATAGTGTTACTACTCAATTATTTCCCTTTATATAATCCTCTATATATAATCATATATTAGTTCATAGAACGAGTGCCTAAATATCTTACCACTCAGTTATTTCCATATATATACAAAATATATATATATATACAAAATATATATATATATATGGAAATATATATATATGGATATATTCTTAGTTCATAATCAGAGGAATGCCTAGAGCAGACACGGTACAGAGCATGAATTAAAGAATAAGCAACTTATAGTTGGAGGAACGTCTGGAGCAGAAACAGTGCAGAGCATGATTTAAGGGAAAAACAGTTATACCAGGACAAGAATCCATGGCCCAGGCAGCAGCATTCAGTATTTTTTAAAGATACCCACTGTATGGCAGGCTTTGGACAGAGCCACTCTTCCTGATAAAGGAGTTGTAGGACCTTGCTCCAGTTCTTATGGAAGGCTACCCTCAGACTGGGGATCCCTGAGCATCCAAGGGCTCAAACCCCGCCGAATAATCACACCTTGGTGACTGTGAACTTTATCAGCTCTTGTTACCATGCTGCTTAAAAAGCATCTTCCTATAGAACTCATTGGAAGCTGCCAGCAGGTGGCGGTAGACCCTGACAGCTCTGTCACTGCTGTGTGACTTAAGCATCCTCCTATAAATCTTCTTAGGAGTAGCATGCCCATAGATACAGGTATTGCACACTGCACCCTCTTCACTGCACATGGCCCACCTCCTTGCCTCAATAACCTAATGGAGGTGGAACCCTTGCTGCGCACTGTCCACCTCCTAGCCTAGGTGACCTAATGGGGGTGGACCCCTTGTTTTATTGCTCATGACCCTATCACTATCCTTAAAGATGATTTCATTCACTATCCTGCCCCGTAACCTATACTCAATAAATACAGACACTTCTGGACATTCAGGGCCTCGCCTGTCTCTGCTTATAGGTGGTATGGCCACTCTGAGCCCAGCTACATTTTCCTTTTACTTCTGTGTCCCCGTCTCTTCATTTGTCTGATCCTGCACCTCTGCACAGCATAAGGGACACCCTACAACTCTGTGGGGCCCTTAGCCCTACATTATAGCCCTTTTCAAGTCCCCTTTTTGGTGAGTCCCAAGTTCTTGCCCCTCCAAGAAGAATGTAGTTATGTGGACAAATGGAGAATGAGCAAGGTGAAGTTTTACTTAGGGACAAAACAGCTCTCAGTGAAGAGGATCCCCCCAAGTGGATAGCTCCTATCTGCATGCAGGAAGTCCTTAACGTGTGGCCCAGTCCAGGGTTTTTATGGTCTCAGAATAAAGAAAGTACGTTCTGATTGGCCTATGGGGAGGAGAAAGTGTATGTCTGATTGGTTCTTGGGTGGGCTTAGAAAAAGTACCATTTGACTGGCTAAAGGCATCAAGGAACTTTTCACTCTGTGTGGTGGGGAATTCTAACCCAAACTGGTAGCCTACTTTTCAGGCCTCAGGTTGTCTTTGGCTTGAAGCTTGGGTTTTAGCGGGGGACCTGCCTCTTTCTCACCAGGAACTTGTCTGTCTCCTGCCACTATCAATGATATTTCAATTTAGGTTAATTGATTATAATATACATACCAGTGTCATGCAGTATATGAATAGTAGGGAAGTTTGTGTGTGTATGAGGACAGGGGGTGTATGGGAACTATCTGTACTTTCTGTTCAATTTTGCTGTAAAATTGAAATTGCTTTAATAAATACAATTTATTAATTTTAAAAAGCAGAGACTTGGATATTTTAATACAAAATGTATCATATTTAAAACACTGTAGGGTCCAATGGAAAATATGACCAAAGGCTAAATTTTAGTCTGTAGGCAGATTTCCTCCTCCTATGCATAGAATGCTATGTATTATAGCAAAAAAAAAAAAAAAAAAAAAAAAAAAAAAAAGAAGAAGAAGAAGAAAAAATCTTACTCATCTTCACAAACTATTTCTGTCGAAAATAAAATATATGTTTTCAGAAATGACCTGGTTTATAAGATTAAATACTCATTATCACTTAAAGTAATAAGTCCTATAATTTGTAAGATTAAAAATTATATGTAAGGTAATCTTTTCAATCCTGTTGGTCTCTTCATTCTTCGTGATTGATAGTTAAGATGGCAACAAAATATTTTCGAAAGAAAAATTATATATTTAAGTCAAAACTTTTAGAAAACCTCAGATTCCCTTAATAGATAAATGTACATATTTGCAGTGACTAGTTTCTGAATAAGTAATAACAAAGTATATTTGAACATACTTATATGTTATAAAATGAAAGGTCATTCCTACTTACAGCTCTCTACAATGTTTCGTTAAAAGGTAAGTACATAAGTTATTTTACAGGAGACTCAACCTTATTTAAGAATTACCTTGAAAATCTTCTCTATAATTGGAAAATCAACTATCAATAATTTGGTCACCTATTTAGCTAACTTCCAATTGATGACATTAATTTGTTTTCTCGTATCTTAATGTAATTCTTTCTGGTGTGCTTATTAATTTACTAGAAAAAAAATTAAACAAATAAGATATGAAAACAGTAATGTTCACCTGTCTCACTGATATAAATCTGGAGCATTTTTATAAATGATGTTTTAAAAATTCATTATTTTTTTTTACTGTTGGCACACAGATCTGTCATCATGAATAAAAAGGAAGAATTTTAATGAAAGAAATATTACTCCTCTCCTTTTTCTTCTTCTGTGGGTTAAACAGTTTCTTGAAAATATGTTTGTAGCATTTCTATTTATAAGCAAACATTCTGAGCACAGCAGCATGTATAAAACCATGAGAATAAAATCCACCTACTTAATCTTTCCATTTACTTAATAACTAAATAAAAATAGATCTAAAGAGTAAATGATGAACAGACTTACTATAATTTGTTTAAAAAAGTCTTATCTTTCTAGATATGTTGGAAGTGTAATTACAATGCATTGTACTTTTTAAAGAATATTGCTTTGTATTACACATTGAAAATGCATATAAATATTTTAGTTTCTTATTTACATAGAAGAAATACAATTAGTTTTGCTTCAATAACTTAAGCAAACCTTAAAATGATAAACCAGCTCATCATGTTTACATATTTATCTTGGCTTTTTATTTGGGAAAAACTAAGGCTTCTTCAAAAGTAAAACTACAATATTGTGTTTATTATTTTTTGTTGCATAAAAACTTTTCTTTCTATGTGATATTATCCAGGGAAAAAAACTCTTTAGGAGAGGCATATGGTTTTTATTACATTAGGCACACCTAGCACAATGTATGATTGGTACTAGATGCTTAATAGCAATGGTTTCTTTGACATATAAGGTGTAGTTAATAAAGTATAGTTTTTTCTTTTTTATAAGGAGCAAAACTATCTCTATTCACATTTAGCATGATCATGTATATAGAAAACCATAAGCCGCCTACACACATTAAAAAAAACTATTAGACTTAACAAATTCAGCAAGTTTCAGATTATAAAAGCAAAATATAGAAAGTATTTCTGTTTCTATACACTAACAATGAACAATTTGAAAATAAAGGAAATTATTTTGTTTACAATAGCATTAAAAACAACAATCAATCCCCTTTTTTAAAAAAAAAAAAAGGTGTAAAACTTACCCTGTGAAACTATAAAACATCACTGCTATTGAACTTTTTTTTTCTTTTTAGTATGTTCCAAGATAAAGGTTTTAGAAAAACAGGAGTGAATACTTCTTAAAACTTATGAATCCATGGAACAGTAGACAGATTCTATTTTCATCACCTATTGTGTTACCGTGAGCAAGTTACACAACTCCATTTGACTTTTTAAGAATCTGCCTTTATGCATATAATTGTATTTACCTATAGTTGTAATTTAGTAGTTTAAAATACAAATAATATTAACTGTTCTTAGTTCAGAAGGTCTAAAACCAAAGTGCTGGCAGGGCTGTATTTCTTCTAGAGGCTGTAGGTTAGAATCGATTTTCTTGCCTTTTACAGCTTCTAGAGGTCACCTGCATTCCTTGGTTCATGACCCCTTCCATCCCCCTTACATCATCTTCAAAGCCAGCCACACAACATCTCCAAACCTCTTCCTCTCCTTTCTCACCCTCACTCTCATTCTCCTCCTCTCATTATGCTCACATCTCTTTGCCTGATACTCACCCTCTTGCATGCACTAAGTACCTTTATAATTATATTTGTACCACCTGAATAATCTTCACTGCAAGATTCTTCATTTAAGCATATCTACAAAGTTCCATTTACCATCTAAGGTAATGTAATAACAGGTTCTGGAAATTAGAATATGGGTATCTTGAAGTGAAAGGAACATTATTTGGCTTACTATAGTAACATTTACCTTAATTTGAATATATGAACATTTAGCATAATGGATTGACCTACTGTAAACATCTAAAATATAATTCTGTATCTAAAATATATTTTATATATTATTAATATCTAAATATTAACATTTTAGTATTAAAATATCTAAATACAAAATATTTAATGGATTATATATGTACATATATATCATATATATTAAATATACAACTTTAACAGGTAAATATATTTTAAGATATATTAGTATATAAATTGTATTATATACAAACATATTTTCTGTTTATTAATATTACTTCTAATTAACGCATTAAATAATGTTTTTAAATTTTAATGTATTGTACTATATTTTCATATGGCTCATTTTTGAGAACATGGTTCCACATATGAATACAATATTAATTTACAGAAAGATTGAAATAAGTAATGCTAACATATCTTAAAAATGATACAATAAGATGCTGAAATAGGCTTGGGAGCCTAATATAGTAACAATACTGAAGTCACTGGAGTATAATATCTTGGCAACGTGTCCAATTTTGCACAATAACAGATTGTGCCTAAGAGTTACATCTCAACCTGTTTAGCCAGAAGTTGCAGTTGTATTGTGTCTGTGCCAAGTTATTTAGCTTCGATCTGTCACCATTTTCAATTTGCATCATGCCTTCTACCCTTGCTTTGGAAAGGATTAAAATAATTTAATACAGCATTTCATTCTTCACCATGACAATTTTCATATTGTCGATTTTTAAATAAAAAAGTCTCAAATATCTATGCTTCCTAAATTAATTTATATACTCTTGTTAAAGAATTTTGTTTATCTAGTTATTCACTTTATTTATATTTCACAATATAAGCTCCTACTGATCCCTAAAAACATTTTATTAAGTCACGATATTTTATCTACAAAAGCTCTGCAGCGAATTGCAATTACATTGAGTATTTAATATATGTGTTTGGCAGTATGAGATCCTCTGCAAATTTTATATTAAAGTTAACATTAAGTAAATCTTAGTGTCACACTTGAAAACAAGGTTGTGATGCCTATTTTCCAAATAAATAAACTTCCTTTTCATATACATGCCATAAAATCTAAATTCACCGGATACATTTATGAGATTTATTTCATATTATGGCTTGCTGCACTTTCTGCAATCTATGAATTGAACTGTAAAATGTCAATTGTTTTCATAGTGTTATCCAAATCACAGCTGATAGAATATAATAGTGAATATTTAGGATGGCAGAGCCAACTGTTAAATATGTACAGATACACAGACACACACTCAACATCAATCTCAATCCAAAAATTACTACTTATGAACTGGAGTGAACTTGGCATCAACCAGATAACAGATAAATAGACATTGTACATTCAATAGGTATGGTACCTTGTGTATTGCACATAACATCCAGAGACATTTTGTATTCAACTAGATGTTGCATGTTAGTAAAGTGATGTTTCTCTCTAGTAGAGTAATATAAGTACAAGCTCAGTGAAGTGACAGGAAATATCGCTTAAGTAATTAATATTGAATAGTGCAACTCAGTGCAATGTTATAATGAATAATTGAAATAAAAACCATTATATTTTTTACATATAAAATATATGTTGATCTTACTGATATCCTGTGTTAAAAACTGAATTTTTCATTAAAATATAATAAATACTGTCTCTTTTAATGAGAATAAATGTAGCATTCATTCTTCTTTGCATAGAAATTTGAGATAACCACATTAACTGATAATTCAATATTTTTATTACTAAAGTTACCTTAATGTTTATTTCTTCAAAATCATTAAGCAAAACAAAATGTTAATAATCCAAATATCTGCTGATATTAAATTCTAAAAGAAAATAATTCCATAGGGATGTGAGTAGAGTAGCCACAGTCTGAAATATGGATTCAAAAATATGGAAACTGTTTTAAAAATCTGGTAATGTTTCTTTAATTGTATTTTCCAGAATCCAAAACCCATGGATTTAAGGAATGATATTTGCTCTAACAAAAAATAGTTTATGACAGACAAAGCATTATGTCTTATTTATTCTCCAAACAGTGAATAACAAGAGTATTTCCTGGAAGAGCATTATTCTAGCCAGAATGTAAGTAACACACAAGTCTTCATATTTTGATTGTAGGTGAAACTATTTTGCAAATTGAAGACACAAATGAATTAGAATGTCTCTCCAAAATATGGGTTTTGATGTCAGATGCCATGAATTAAACATTTCACTCCATCAGTTACTACTTGTGTGAACCTGAGAAATGCACACAATCTATTTATCTATAATTGGATATATTTATACTATTATTCGAAGGGTATTTATGATAATTAAATGCTTGTTACTGTGTCTGATGTGAAAAGCATATACATAATTCTATCAATAGAATACAAAACTATTAACATTATTACCACCTTCAAGATACTTCTCATATTTTACATTCAACTTTTAATTCATGACATCTATATTCAGATTCTCTAACATACTTTTCTTTTTTGCTTTTATTATCTATTTTCTTTTAAAACTGTGATGCCTTATTTACATATTTAAATGTATTCTTATAGTAGTCATTGTAATGTGCTTTAGGCTTGTTTTTAAGTTCTAATTTTAGTCTTCACTCCTGGACTACAAATTATTCAAATATCTTTTCTAATCATAACATAATACATATATGTGGGTAGTCAATAAACACTTAATGGCTGATTGGAGTTAGAAGAGCAGGGAAAAAACTCTTAAATCTTTATAAATCTTAAGCAATTAATTTATAAAGTTGTGAAACTATTAAAAAAAAAAGATGACTATCTCACATATAAACCAAGATAATAGGAACCTTGGTAGGAATCATACTATATTATATGGTCAAGCATTCCTCAGAGTCCCAGAAAACCCAGAAACCTTGCAATAGAAATAATTTTGAGAAATTTTACAGTTATGAAATTAGTCTGCCACAATATCATTAAAATGCATTTATGTTTTTATTATTGTACTACCCTCATAAAGTTGTCATTATTTCTACACTGTATATGAAGCTCCAATATCTAGACTCATATATGGGAAACTACTAAAAATATCTTTTTTAAACAACTATTCTTTAAAAAATCTAAGTCACTAATCAACTACAACCAGTTTTTCAGAGGATATAGCTTTCTCCACTTACAAAATTTTATTTTTATATTTATTTTAGAATTAATATAAAATTTATTTTATATTTTATTTTTATATTTTAAATTTCTCCACAGTAAAATTTTATTTTTATATTTATTCAGAAGAAATGGCAATCAAGTCTTCTAATATTTTCTCCAAACACTGTAGAATAATAATTTTCAGCAAAGTAAATAAAACTACATACCAAGTACAATCTCCACACAACCTGAAAAGAGAGACGGTCCACACTTCAAAATAAGAAAATTAAAAAGAAAAATCAAATCCCAGTGGACTACTTCTTTTACTCAATTCCATCACAAATTTTTGCTTTGAGCAATGTCAGTCCAAGAAAAACTGTAGGGGAAAGAAAAGGAAATCTAGATAAACCTCAGTTTTCAATAATACGTTAACCCTAATCATAAAATAATTTTACACGTAGTGGTTCTCAGCTTGGGACATTTTCCCTTTCAAAGGGCAACTGGCAATGCTTGGAGACATTTTTACTTTTCACATTGGACAGGTGGTTACTATTGGTAGCTAGTGGGTAGAAACCAGAGAGATTGGTAAACATTCTGCAATACACAAGAGAGGCCCCCACAGGAAAAAAAAAAAGCCGTCCAAAATGTCAGCAGAATTGTTGCTATAAAACATTGACAGAATTGTTGCTATAAAAAATTGTTGTGTATAATTTGCCACAGTATTTGAAAGGCCTAGGTACTAGGGCAAATTTACACCTAATAAGAGGAGCACCAATTAGCACTTCCGCGGTGATGGAATAAAAGTGCAAATGGAAGAAACTTTAGGATCTAATAAGAAAAAGAAAAATCACAGGAAATAGAATTCTTCCTGTCACCACCAAAAAGAAAACTCATTAATAAAAGTGTAGTTTGCTACACTGATAAAAATGATAATATTTAACTAAAAATATTATGAATCACCACAAATTCTTATAGTGCATGGAAAATTGAAAATATTCACACATCTTTCTTGTAAATATTATAATATGTGATTAATAGACATCTGAAGAAAATGTATTGCCAAAATCTATTGCAAAGTAGAAAAACTCTATGAGACAACCTTTTAAATAAAATATATTCAAGCAAGTATTTATGGATATGAAAAGCACACTGAAACAAGAATTATTTAAAATTTTAAAAAGACATAAGTAAAGCACAAACTATTGAAAGTTTATTAAACTGAGAACATAATTAAAGAGAATAATGAATAACTTAGAAATAAAAACTAAATTATACAGAGATAAATACATCATTGAAATTTCATGAGGACTATTGGGTAAAGATAAACAGAAAGAGAGAGTGAATGGAATGAGATAAAGAGTTAAAGTGTTGGGTAGTGGGAAGCAAAACTGAAACAGTGAAACAAAGCTAATGTTTGAAACTATAATACAAAAAGTATTTCCAGAAATGGACTCAACTTAGAAATCTAAATATTGAAAGGATCCAAATGTCACCTTGGAATATTATCACCCCAAAATAATCTCCAATATATATTATAGAAAAACACATTAGATCAAATAAAAAAAAACTCATCAAACTTTCAGATAAAACATCAAATAAAGTACAAGAGTGAAATATTTAAAAAGACATCAGACTTTTCCAATGCAACATATAAAGCAAGTCACCAATGGGGCAGCAATTTCAGAGACCCAATAAAAGAAAATCTTTTTCCCTAAATATTTTCTAGCTAGCTAACCTGAACTTCAGATGCTAAGGCAATGAAAAAGTCTTAAACATACAAGAGCTTAGGGAATTCTGTATTCATAAGAATTTCTTGGATTTACTACAAGTTAATCTTTATTCAACCAAAACAGGACTGAGAAAATCTTAGTAAAAGAACTGTAGATGAGCACAAAACATTAATATATTATTATGCCTCAGACTAAAAATAGACGGTGATGAGAGTGAAAGACTAATGCACTAATATATCTGTTTGACAAAATAATGCAACCTAGAAAAGGATGATGGAAAGGAAAACAAGGAAGGAGAATAGTCTCGTTGATTTTTCAAATTAGGCAATAGATGAGAGTTAAAGTGTGCCATTTAAAAATGACGAACTAGTTAAAAACTTAACAGAGAACTTAGGGTCACAAGGCATAATTGCAAAGCTAACTGGAGCAAAAATACAAACCATGTGAAATATAAATTTATTTTTAATAGATAATAATACACATTTTATCAAAAACATTACATATTCATACATGCATACATTTAATTACAAAATAATATGATGGGGTGGAAATTAAACTTATCAATCACATCAATAAAAGTGAATTTCCTTAATGGACAAATAAAAAAAAAAACTCTAGTTGACAAGGCAAGATGCAACTATAATCTGTAAAATATACATAAATTAAAATTAATCAGAAATGCTGAAATTAAAGTGTAGTCAAAGGAATACCCAAAATATGGGAAAAGAAAAAAGTAAGAAAACTCATCTTGAAAGTTTATAAAAGTATAATTCAATTAAATAGCCTCAAATGTGAAAAGTTTGTTTTATTGCTAAAAGCCACAATTTACAATGAATCTTCTTCAATATTTATGGACTAAATTCGTTAGAAATTATCTTTATGGCCGATGGTGGTGGCTCACGCCTGTAATCCCAGCACTTTGGAAGACTGAGGCAGGCAGATCACAAGGTCAGGAGATTGAGACCATCCTGGCTAACACAGTGAAACCCCATATCTACTGAAAAAAAAAAGATTAGCCAGGCATAGTGGCATGCACCTGTAGTCCTAGCTACTCAGGAGGCTGAGGCAGGAGAATCACTTGAACTCAGGAGGCAGAGGCTGCAGTGAGCCGAGATCAAGCATTGCACTCCAGCCTGGGTGACAAAGTGAGACTCCATCTCAAAAAAAAAAAAAAATTATGAAACAAAAACTACAGAATATATAATGCTACGTGTGGAGAAGCACATTAATAGCAGGGGCATCCGTACCAGAAAAGTCAAATGTACATTAGCAACAAAATAGTTAAGAGAGACAACAGATGCTGGAGAGGATGTGGAGAAACAGGAACACTTTTACTCTGTTGGTGGGAGTGTTAATTAGTTCAACCATTGTGGAAAACAGTGTGGTGATTCCTCAAGGATCTAGAAATAGAAATTCCATTTGACCCAGCAATCCCATTACTGGGTATATATCCAAAGGATTATAAACCATTCTATTATAAAGACACATGCACACGTATGTTCATTGCAGCATTGTTTACAATAGCAAAGACCTGGAACCAACCCAAATGTCCATTGATGATAGACTGGACAAGGAAAATGTGGCACATATACACCATGGAATACTATGCAGCCATAAAAAATGATGAGTTTGGGTCCTTTGTAGGGACATGGATCATTCGCAGCAAACTGACACAAGAACAGAAAGTCAAACACCACACATTCTCACTCATAGGTGAGTGTTGAACAGTGAGAACACATGGATATAGGGAGGGAAGCATCACATTCTGGGGTCTGTTGCAAGGGACTAGGGTAGGGAGGTTGGGGAGGGATAACATGGGAAGAAATGCCAGATATAGGTGACAGGGGGATGGAGGCTGCAAACCACATTGCCATGTATGGACCTATGCAAAAATCCTCCATGATCTGCACATGTACCCCAGAACCTAAAGTACAATTTTATATATATATATATATTCACACACACACACACACATATATAATTATGAATAAAATAGATGTAATAGCTACATATTAAATTTCACTTCTGATATTTGAGAACATATCTTTATAACAAGATAAAAACTGTTTTCCTTCCTTCCCTTTCTTTCTCTCTTTCTTTCTTTCCAGTAAACAATGCTATTTGCCCAGCCCACATTCAGTCTCACTTTCATCCTTCATTTACTAATAAGCTCTTATACCTGGTGGTGATCTTGTAACTGAATACCGGTCAGTAAGTTGTAAGACAATCTTTTTTGGGACTTTTGAGATATGGTTGTTAGTGTGGTTGTCTAATTTTGTTACTTTAATTTCTTTGGGAGAAGAAAGCCAAATACTGTTGTTGTTGTTTTTTTTTTTTCCTTTCTGGCATCTTACAGATTACCTACATAAAATGAGAAGCTTAAACTTAAAGAACAATTCTTAATCGTGCCATAGAAATAAATATCACGGTGAAGAATGTTGGATCAAAAACAAAGTAGAAGGCTGGGATATTTGCAACACTGAAAAATCTCCCATCAGCTCTGGACAATCTACTTTAAAGGAAGTATCTTGTTATGTGAAAAAAGTTAACTGGGGATTTGTTTAGCCATTGGAGTTGCATATGAGTTATTTGTGTTGTCGCCAAATATAGTGTTATAACAATTTATAACTGCAACTAACTTCTCATACATGGTCGATTTTATAGATGTGAGTGTAGAAAGTAGAGTGACATTAATAAAATTGGAGGTTCTAAGAATCTATCAGTTTCTTGTTAAATGTTTATATTAAATCCCCTTCAGTTACTAACAAATGATATTTCAATTGATATGACTTAGTGCTCAGTTTTGAGGTGAATATTCTGATTTTCAAGGAGCAACATGTTTTAAAGGTACCCTCTGCTTTGTTCCAAAATTGTAAATAACCAATGTGAATTTATTTCACACAGCTGTTTATCTTGGAAATTTTGGCTTTCATTCACTTCTGTTTAAATAATCTTTAATGACACTTTAACACATTGAGAACTAATGCCAGTTTTTTACATAACTTACTATAATCACTATTTTACTTAATTCTTTATTAGAACATCCCTTGAAGTATTTAAGTCTTGTTAAGAGCACTTCAGCGTAGTTTACCAGAGAGGACCAAGTAGAAAAACAAAATAAAATATTTTTCTTATGTTTAAATAAAACTGTGAAAATAATTTGATATCAGGATCAGGATAAATATTCAAAACACACACTTGTATTTTAAATAAATATTTTTCACATATGTGTAAATATTGTTTCTTTGTATATGAGAAACTGAAAATCTGAAATTTTTAATTGTTCCTATCCCTCATAATTGTTAAATTTGTTACTTTAATTAATTATACTCAAAACATAAGAGAATGTGCTCTATTAGTAGCTCTATGTGGATAGTGGCTTTAGATACCTAAAGTTTAAAAGGCTTTTTCTATGGCCTCTCATGTTCTTTGAATTGCTGATTAAATTCAAACAGAACCAAAAGGGGTCGCAAACAGATTCTGAAGCTGAATTACAACAGTGACAAAAGTCACAGCATATTTTGGCTACAGCATATTATCCTCACAGGGTTGAAATTGTGAGCTTAAAATGATACCAAGACTGAAGAATAATTTCCAGCAGTTGCAAAGATATTAGGATTTAAGTAGACTTCAGCATTTTTGAAGAAGAAGAAATCGAGTTACAGATGGCATACATTGAAATACATTAGGCTTTGAGAAATGGAGATTACTTAGGATTTGTGAAGGAAAATTGAAAACCATAAAATCTATTGAGAGTGTAACATTCTATTCAGGCTGGAGAGAATGTTTAAGATTACCTTCAATGTGTCTCTAAGTTTGGTGAATTCATATCTCAGCACTTTAGTATACTTATAAAAATGAAAAAGAAAATGAAATGCAAGATAAAATGTAATCTTAGGGTTTCTCTTAATAAGAATATTTTTGTTTGTTAAATTAATGTAAGAAAAACAGATGGTGGCAAAAACGTATTCACTGAAATATGTTCTTTACCTTTATTCCAAAGTATGTGCATTAATTTATGTTTAGCAAACTAACAGGCTTCGATGACACTTAAGATAACTAAAGTCTCAATATATCAACTGAGACTACAGTTGTTTGTGCCACTCATTAATGCCCAAATTCATATTTATTCAGTCTCTCTCTATCTGGGGGTTTCAGATACAACTACGAGCAAAGTAAATACAGATCTCCTCTATCCTGAAAGGATGATGAAGGAACAGACAACAAGATTGCACAATGACAGGCAATAAACATTAAATATAAAAAGATTAGCAAAGTGGATGTATATATGAAATTGATAAAATTTGGGGGGGAGAGGGTGAAAGTAGAACACGTAAGAGACATTAGGCATGTTATGAATTCTTAATTCATTGCTATCTTAATTACTTTTATCTAAAAAATAGAAAGATACTTATATTATTACAGCTAGAGTAATATCAATTTCTCATTCAAAATGTCTATAAACCACAACCACAGCAAGAACAACAGAGCCTTTATTACCCCGCACACACACACAACAAACACACAATTGCAATAAAGTTGAGAGAGAACACTGTTGCCTTGGGTGAGGCAAATGTGGTTTCAGTTAGAATATTCACTCTCCCGTCAATAAAGGTATAACTAAGTATTCTAAAGTGGATCTTCCTCATGAGCATTAGAACAGAGATCAACTTTACAAATGTATTTTATGACAAGATAAAAACAGGCTCACAAAAACTTTGTCAGAAAATTAACTAAAAGAAAAAGCTGGGAATTGCTGTATAACTTGAAAGAACACGTAGGAAAATACTAAGGCATCAGTGCAGAGCATTGCATCACCACACACAACCCTAACTGAAGAATCTAGATCATGGCTAATATAAATTATTCTTACTGAATACTGCAAAAGAGATTTCTATCTATTGTTAATTTTATTTATTTATTTATTCATTTTTGAGATGTATTCTCACTCTTGTCACCCAGGCTGGAGTGCAATGGTGCTGTCTCTGCTCACTGCAACCTCTGCCTCCTGGGTTCAAGTGATTCTTGTGCCTCAACTTCCAGAGTATCTGGGATTACGGGTGCCCGCTGCCATACCCGGCTAATTTTTGTATTTTTAGTAGAGACAGGGTTTCACCATGTTGACCAAGCTGGTCTCAAATTCCTGACCTCAGGTGATCTACCTGGCCTTGGCCTCCCAAACTGCTTGGATTACAAGGGGTGAGCCACTGATATCCCTGCAAAATGTATTGATTTTGCCAGCCAAATTTATTTAAAAGAGTAAAATAATCTTTTAAGTATAGTCAGCTTACTGAGGTATGCTTTGCGTGATTAGCAACTTTGCCATTTCAAAAATGACATAACATTAAAAAGTGTTGGGTCAATGAGAGGGAAAATCTTGAATTTTAAAATAGCACTTTTGTAATACTGAATTTTAAAATAGTACTTTTGAGTTTTTCAAGGAAAGTCATTTATAAACACATTTTAGCCCCTAAGAAGTTTTCACCAGTGATGATAAAATCATTTTTGAAGTGATTTGCAAAATTTTCCTCTAGCAAATGCCAGAAATCAAGCGCCTATGTATGTAAGCAAAAGAGACTGAATGACTGTTTAAAATTTTCATAAAAATAAAAGAAGTAATATGACCGTAATATAAGCTTTTTTTTTTGTCCTCTATCCTCACCAAAATTTGTTGTCATTTGCCTTTTTGATGGTAGCCATTCTGACAGGTGAGGAGTAATTTATCATTATGGTTTTAATTTGCATTTCCCTGATGATTAGTGATACTTAGCATTATTAATACATTTGTTGGCCATTTGTGTGTCCTCCTTTGAGAAATATCTGTACATATCTTTTGACTATTTTAATTTGTACAAATTTAAGGAGTACAAGAACAGTTTTGTTTACATGAATGTATAGTGCTTAGTGGTAAAGTCTGGGCTTTTAGTGCAACCATCACCCAAATAATTATTAATAGATAAATAATTTTATCATCTATTAAGTAATATCTTATTCTTCATTCCTCTTCTATTCTCCTGCTCTTCTGAGTCTCCAATATCTATTATTCCTCATTCTATGTCCATGTCCATTTACATATATTCTCTCTCTCTTGATGGAATCTTGCTCTGTCACCCAGACAGGAGTGGAATGGTGTGATCTCAGTTTACTGCAACCTCTGCCTCCTGGGTTCAAGTAATTCTTCTGTCTCAGTCTACCAAGTAGCTGGGATCACTGGTGCACACTGCCACAGCTGGCTAATTTTTTGTATTTTAGAAGATACAGTGTTTCACCTTGTTGCCCAGGCTGGTCTCAAACTCCTGAGCTCAGGCCATTCACCTGCATTGGCCTCCCAAACTGCTGGAATTACAGGCATGAGCCACCGCACCCAGCCCGTTCTCTCTTATGAGTGAGAACTTGAGGTATCTGACTTTCTGATTTTTGAGTTGCTTCATGTAGGATAATGGCATCTAGTTTCATCCATGTTTCTGCAAAAGACCTGATTTCATTCTTTTTTTATGGCTAAATAATATTCTATATTATATATTTTTTCCTTTATCCAATCTTCCATTGGTGGACACATTTTCTTTATCCCATAACCTATTAATGGATACTTTGGTTAATTCTATATCTTTGATATTGTGATTAGTGCTGCAATAAATATAGGAATGCAGTTATCTTTTGATATAATAATTCATTCTCCTTTGGGTACATACCCAGTAGTGGGATTGCAGGAGCTTGTTATTGAGTTATTTGACTTATTTGTATATTTTGTGTATTAACCCTTTATCAAAGGTACGGTTTGCAAATATTTTCTCACAGAATGTGAGGTGTCTTTACATTATTTTGTTTTCAGGGCAGAATTTTTAGTTTAATGCAGTTCGATTTGTCTATTTTTGCTTCTGTTGCCTTTACTTTGTTTTCTTTTTCCTTTTCTTCTAGTACAATTAGAGTTTCAGGTCTTACATTTGTTTAATGGGTCTAGAATTTAATCATATTTAGAATTTTTTTCTTAATGTTATCTTTACCAATTATATACTTTTACTTTTTACATATAAATTTCTAATTGGAATTTTTGGTATATAGTGTAAGATTAGATTTAATTTTTTCCAATTGGATATACTAAACAGATGTAATTAGATATATGAATGGTTTTTCTAATATCATTTCTTGGAGTCAATTTTTGTCTTTATAATTTAGAATGCCATCTTATCAGATGCAAAACATTCATATGTAATGTAATGAACATGTAAGTTTATTTGTTTTATGCCATTGATTTCTCTGTTTCCTCAATAGCTGTCATCACTTTCCCAAATTGTCAAGAGTCAGGTCTCAATATAGATATACTTTGTACTTCTATATGTTGAAGTAATGCAAAGCTTGGCTAACATGTTTCAGCATAAACTTGTGAATATGTTTGAAGTTAATCACCAATTTTTTTTGGACTACTCATGGAAGGCTGGCCAGGAGACGTTTTATTGACATAGAAGCTCTCTTCCATAACTAGTATTTCAATATATTCTCAGGGATTTCTAGAGACAACAGTAATCTTTGCTGAAAATGGTAAATTGAGTCTTGTAAATGAAGAGAGTCATTCGTTTATGAAGTAAAGACTCTGGTATTGCCTTTGCAGTGTGCCTATTAAGGGGTGAGAAGGCTTGGAAAGAAAGACGAAGGTGTTAGAATGGTTTGATCTTATAAGGCTAGGGAATAAACTCTAGACCATATTCTTTAGAATCTTACATAGTACACTCCTCTTACTAAGAGAGTCAAAAACCACTGGCTAAGGGCATACCATACCCTTTGAGAATCTCAGTGTTGTCTGTTCTTTATATGTTGAGGTTGACAGGAGATATTGCCTTTGGAAAGGCCTCACAGAATTTCAGAAGGGTCAGATGGAAGCATTTAACCAATAGAAACAATAGAAAATAATTTTAGTAATGGAATTTTGGTTATTGTAGTCAGGGGGACTTTGAGTCATAGAGATCAATGGTGAAGCTTACTATGTTCATGAATGACTACTTGTCTTTCCATGCAACCAAAGGTAAAGGTAGTAACTTGACACCTTTCATTTGCCTATCTGCCTGCGCTCATTGAGTATAGTACACTGCTTATTATGTATTATTCAAAGTTTGAAATAGAATCAGTATTACTTATCTACAGTTGTGTTATATGTATCTAGGGAATTTCTGGAATAGTTTTTCAGGGTGAGCACATGTTTCCCTGCCCTTATTCACCAACTCATTCAAAAGTTACCAAGCATAACATTGAATTCTCATATATAAATAGTATATAAAAGCCAGAATCCCTTCTGTAGTCTTTTTCTAAGACAGACACAGATATAATTGTGACATATTAAAACATGATAATCACAAAGCCAGTATGCATCAGATAAATGAAAACAAACATGCATATAAAACCTAAGTCTGACATTAAAGTTTTGGGAACTATTATTAGAAAAGAAGAAAAGAGATATTTGGCCCAGTAATTGAAGGATGCATATATACTTTCAAGGTTAACAGATGGGGAATGTCTGCTAAGAGAGTAAGTCATATTTAAAAATTAGGTCTTTTGTAATTTAAGTCTCTAAAATTAAAAATGCATTAAAATCCTTGTATCTTTCTTGCATGATATTTTATGCTGATGTTTTCTAAAATTGAAGCAGAACCTCTGGGGATAAAGGTCAAGAATTTGTATTTCACAATGCAATCTAGAACAAACAAGCAAAAATATAGACAGCCAGGTTTAGAAGCAGAAATCTAAACAACTACAATGATTAGTATAAATCAGATTAAAGAATTCCGAACAATGAGTATTTTTGAATGACCTTAGCAGTGTTGACCAATGCTAAGATGAGGGGATGAGAATTCTCTTTGGTTATTCTCTTTGGTTCTTCTAGTTAATTTGAATAGCAATTGTCTTTGAAGTTCCATTAAAGGCTAATATCCCAGTAGCCCTATCCTTTGAATTTCTTACCACCTGTTCATAGCTGCTGAGAACAATTTACTGTTTATAATGTACACACATTACGCTTAGACACATACAAATAACTGGTTTAATAGGAGCCCATGTGGAGAAATGAAATAGACACCCGGACTTCAGGATTAATCATGACACTTGGAGTTCAGTCTTAAGAGGAAACTGCTGATTTACTAAGATTGGATGCTAGACTCACCTAATAGTTGCTTAAAACCTTTGTGATTAAACTCCAGGTGGCTCTGGACCTCAATGTACATTGTTAAGGTTCCTTTAGCTCAAGGCAAATGTAAAGTGATCGTCAGGAGTTGTGCTGAAACCTAAGGGCAAAGCATTTGATTATATATTTTGTGTTTGCTGAGGGGCAGTTGCTAAATTAGAAACATTAAACTAATATATAGTTAACATCAGGACCAGGGTCTCATTTTAGGACGAATTTGAATCTCCCCAACAGTTCCCTTGTAATTGCTCTGACTTTTGAGCTCCATTTTACTTAATGAAACTCAGTGAACTGAATTGCTTCAGCGAAATGAGAAAGCAGCAAGGAAATTCAGTGAAAGGTTTGAATACATCCCTTGTTGCAGCCTAGTTTCTGAATAATCTTATACCTTGATTATATAATCTTCTTTTCATGGTTTATCATCCATCAAAATGGAAAACTATTCAGGGATGATAAAGTTCCCAATGATGTATTTGCAGTATTTATAGTTAGGACATTAAAACACAAAGTATAATATTTGAATTTGAAATTCCTCTATTGTTGTCCTTATATTTTATTGCTTTTAAATCCTGCAAGCTATATACTAATGTATATTATTTTCTTAGTGATTACAATTTATATGTTACTTCTGATCATTTGGTTAAAGTATTAAGTGTCGACATTTCTGCTCTAATTTGTCTATTCAGGGTAAAATTTGTATTTTTAAAATGGCGTTTTACAGAAAGATGTAAAATGTAAGTTACCAGAAATTTAAGGTTTAGTAAATACTCCATTCTCATGCTTGCATTTAAAGCTCCAGTACAAGCTGACGTTTTTATATTTAAGCAGATCATAAAAATCAAGCCAACAACCGCACCAATGAGTTGCTAAGCCACCAGAAAAAAAGGAAACTGTTCTAAGCATAAGAACTAGTCAAGCTGTGAGCTGTGGAATCCATAAGCTGTGTAAAAAATTAGGTCACTGAATCATGATCTCGTCTGAACAGAATAATTTGGATGCAAATATACATCAAGATGACTTGTTTGAAGCCCAAGAGTTGTTGGTAACAACTACAATGCAGTGCAATGTTATTTATATACAAAAGGTAGAATGAAGTCTCTACATTAGCTGAACATATTTCCATGTGCAATCAATTGAGTGCCACTTCTTTTCCTTATTTCTGCATATCCAGAATATCTTTTTAATTGTCAACAATTATATTCTATAAAACCTCAATGCATTTAAGGCTAATATAAGACATACTGGGTAATAACATATTGCTAAGAGAGAATCTATAAAAACAATCGATTTTTGGTTGGCAACATTGAGTTACTATGAGCAGAATGAGTTTTTGGTTTTGTTTTGTTTTGGTATAAAATAAACAAATTTGCCTAGTGCTTAACATATTTTTTAAACTATGAACTCAAACACAATTCAGAAAACAGATTATCTGTCAGAATACAAATGCCTGATGACACTGATTTGTAACATACAGGTAGAAAAAAAGGAATATAAAATTCATAAAGCCTTTGAAATAAATTATTTTATGTGTTATATGGTCATTGGTATTCAGGGAGTAAAAGAGGGGCTGGATTATACTAACAGGAAACTAAAGCTGTAAGGACTTTTTGGAAATTAAAGTGTCATTGTAAGCACAAAAATCCAAAGCCCCACTAAATATCAACAAACCTCTGCAATACCAGCTCTAGACAAAAATAAAGTCAGATTGATGACACATTAAAAAAGGCTGATTAACAATTGCTTGTAAGCTTTATGATAACATAATTTTTCATAGAAAAAGCATTGAAAGTAACTGATTTAGGGCATAAAAGAAAAAGGAATAAGCTATTTGGGAAAAGTTGAAACATTTACAAAATATCTATAAATATATACCCTTTTAATTTTACATTGGTAATTGTTACAGTAAATAATGCTATGATAAAACGATAAAGAGATGCTTTAAAAGGCTATAAACTCTTTGAAAAAAGAAAATTTTTTTTTCCACACTCAAGACATGGCATGGATCCTTACTTGTAATAAGCCTCCAAAAATATTGCAAATAGACTTCATACTATTTCCAAAAATGAATAAAATCATGATTTAGAGGATAGGAGAGATAATGTAGACAACTATATATGACTGAATATTTTTGCAGACTTGGAATAAAATTCAATAGAAGAGAACTGAAACTAGGTTTTCTGCCTGTTCAGGAGAGAAAGCTGAGCCTTGTTTAAGAGGTAATTGGTTGAATCAGTTTACATTTTGCTATGCTGTCATGTGCTCTGGCATTTTGGTGGTATAGCTTTAATTACACAAAGCCAAATAAAGTAAATATTACATAAGGGGTTTATTTTTCATTTTTTTAATCTGTCTAAAATATACAAGCGACTCTATTTCTGAAGTTGTGGTGATAGGAAATACTTTCCAGAATTATTAAGTTACATAGGTTTTAAAGGGGTACAAAATAAAAGATGTAATCAGTCTAGTTGTTTAAACACAGAGATTCTCTCTTTGCAAAAGACCCGAAAGATACACAGCTGTGAGAGTTAGGAAGAAAAAATTGTCCTGTGGAAGATCCCAGCTTGTCATTCTGGCTTCATATCCTGGGAACAAAGTCAGGGGGAAAGAAGAAAGGGGTGCTTTCTACCCAACCAAGGGCTTCCTGTCACAGCCCCTGTGGAAACCGTGGTTCTGAATCCTGGCCAGAGAAAGAGCCACCAGAAAATAGCATCAGGGATTAACAGTTGCTTCCTGGCTCAGGTAAATTCAGGGCATGGGTCCCTGAGAAAGAAAATTTGACAATCTATTTTTAATAGAACAAGAGACAAAAAATGATTAAATTTCTTCTCAGAACCAAGTTTCTAATTACATAAGCTTTTTTAAAAAAAAAAAATTTCAATAGTTTTTCTAGAAAACAAGGTATGTGGTTACATGGATAAGTTCTTTGGTGATGACTTCTGAGATTTCGGTGAACCCAACACCCAAGGAGTGTACACTGTAGCCAATGTGTAGTCTTTTAGCCATCACCAACCTCTGACCCTTCACCCCCCAGTCCCCACAGGTCATTATATCATTCTTACGCTTTTGCAACCTCATTGCTTAGCTCTCACTTATAATTGAGAACATACGATGTTTGGTTTTCCATTCCTGAGTTACATCACTTAGAATAATGGTCTTCAACATTATCCTGGTTGTTATGAATGCCATTATTTTGTTCCTTTTTATGTCTGAGTAGTAATCAATGGTATTAGTCTTTATCCACTAACTGATTGATGGGCATATGGGTTGGTTCCATCTTTTTGCAATCGCAGATTGTGCTGCTATAAATATGCACATGCAAGTGTCTTTTTCATATAATGACTTATTTTCCTCCAGGTTGATACCCAGGAGTGGGATTGCTGGATCAAATGATAATTCTACTTTTTAGTTCTTTAAGGACTCTCTTTAATACTGTTTTCCACAGGGGTTGTACTAGTTTATATCCCTACCAGCAGTGTAAAAGCTTTCCCTTTATGCTGCATTTACACCAACATCTATTATTTTTTAGATTTTTTTTTTTAAATTACACCCATTCTTTCGGGAGTAAAGTAGTATCACGCTGTGGCTTTGATTTTCATTTTCCTAATATTTAGTGATGTTGAGCATTTTTTCATATGCTTTTGGACATTTGTATATCTTCTTTTGAGAATTTTTTATTCATGCCCTTAGCCTACTTTTTGAGGGGATTATTTGGTTTTCTCCTCATGATTTGTTCGAGTTTCTTGTAGAGTCTGAATACCAGTCGTTTGTTGGATGCAGAGTTTGCAAATATTTTCTCTGTGTGGTTGTTTGTTTGCTGATTATTCCTTTTGCTGTGCAGAAGGTTTTTGGTTTAATTAAGTCACATCAATTTACCTTTGTTTTTGTTGCATTTGCTTTGGGGTTCTTGGTCATTAAGTCTTTGCTGAAGTCAACGTCTAGAAGGGTTTTTTCTGATGTTATCTTCCAAAATTTAGATAGTTTCAGATCTCAGATTTAAGTGTTTGATCCGTCTTCAGTTGATTTTCTTATAAGGTGAAAGATGAGGATTCAGTTTCATTCTTCTACACGTTGCTTAACAATTATCCCAGCACCATTTGTTGAACACAGTGTCTTTCCTCACTTTATATTTTCATTTGCCTTGTTGAAGATTAGTTGGGTTTATTTCTGGGTTGTCTATTTTGTTCTATTGGTCTATATCCTTGTTTTTATACCACTATCATGCTGCTTGGTGAGTACAGCATTATAGTATAGTTTGAAGTCAGATAATGTAATGTGATGCCTCCAGATTTGTTATTTTTGCTTAGTTTTGCTTTGGTTATATGGACTCTTTTTTGGTTCCATATGAATTTTAGAATTGCTTTTTCTGGTTCTGTGAAGAATTATAATGGAATTTTGATGGGAATTGCAGTGAATTTGTAGATTGCTTTGGCAGTAAGGTCATTTCTACTATTTTGATTCTACCTATCCATGAACATGGAATGTGTTTTCATTTGTTTGTGTCATCTAACATTTTTTTCATCAGTGTTTTGCAGCTTTCCTTATAGAGATCTTTCACTTCCTATATTAGGTATATATTTAAGCATTCTACTTTTTTGAAGCTGTTTTAAAAGGATCCTTGATTTGATTCTCAGCTTGGTCGCTATTGACATAAGCCACGTTACTGATTTGTATCCTGAAACTTTACTGAATTAATTTATTATATCTAGAGGCTTTTCCATGACTCCTTAGGGTTTTCTAGGTCCTATCGTCATCGAACAATAACAGTTTGACTTCCTCTTTACTGATTTGAGGGTCCTTAATTTCTTTCTCGTCTGATTTCTCTGGCTAGAACTTCCAGTACTATCTTAAACAAAACAGGTGAAAGGGGGCATCCTTCTTATTTAGAAATTATTTTCCATTCTCAAATCAGTATATTTTCTACACATTTATAGTTTTAGGGTTAAATTTTGACTCTTTCACATTTACGTCTGCAACCAATTTGAGTTCACTTTGAAAAAAATTATTATTTCCTTATTAATTTCTGGTACCACCTTTAGAATACATCCTTTATAAATGAGCATGTATATGCACTATCACCTACTATTCATTCTCACTGTAAAATTTTACTGATTATATCAGGTAGAAAATGTTCTTTTTAAAAAATTATATTTTATTTATGAATTTTCATGTTACCACATAGATTTTAGAGTAAGTTTGCTGTAATCTTAAGCAAATTTTGCAAATTTTAAATTATAATGATATTAAATGTATACAATTTTTAGATATGAAGTATTTACAATTGTAAGTTATATAATTCATGGCATTTGTATTCAATTCTTCTTTGTTTTTTAATAGAGTTTTCAGTTACTTTACAGAGCACCTAGACAATTTTGTTAGGTTCATTTCTAGGATTATTATAGCATTTGTTGTTTATTATATATTTATTTTTGCTTAATCAAAATAGTTTGCTTTAATTTGTTAATTTCTAAGTAGATAATTATGGTATTTTCAATTAATGATATTGTGATTTTTTCTAATGCTAATATCATTTCTTCTTCCTATTTAATTGTATTGTCCAAGACATCAAATAAATAATTCTGATATTCTATATTGAACAAAACGCTTATGTTAGCAATTGTGAAGAGTATGAGATTGCTACCCTACTTGAAAGCTAACAATGTAATTTGCCACAATTCCACAGATGCTGACAGAAGACTTAAGACTCCTGAATCAAAGGCACTTAAAGCAAAATCAGTAGTCAGAGCATTAACGCATTTTCACTGCTTTCTCGAACTTCAGTTTCCACCAGGCAGCAGAGAAGGCCTGTTGCTAACTAAACTACACAGTGGATTGCCTTACATTACAGGAACACTAACCTTGGGGAAACCACCATTAGATGACAATCCCTAAGCAAGAGAGGGAGGCATCATCCCAACCTTTATGATTGTTTGCTGCAATAGAAACATCAAAAAATATTCCAGGTAAAGAGCTTTCAGAAATACTATAAATTTTTTACACAAGGAGCAGAAGAGTTACAGGGAATTATTTTCAAAAAGTTTACTATCTGTGTTTAGTTTATAATTTTATAAAGTTCTCCTAAATTCTTCAATACAAATTGGTACTTAACATTAGAAAATGATTTTTAAAACCCATTAAAATAGTATGATTTTACTTTTTTAATCAATTAATATGGGGAATATGGGGCCAGACATGGTGACTTATGCTTGTAATCCTAGCATAAGGGAGGCCAAGGTGGGCATATCACCTAAGGTCAGGAATTTGAGACCAGACTGACCAAGATGGTGAAACCCACCTCTGCTAAAAATATAAAAATTAGCTGGGCATGGTGTCATGCACCTGTAATCCAAGCTACTTGGGAGGCTGAGGCAGGAAAATTGTTTGAACCTGGAAGGCAGAGGTTGCCATGAGCCAAGATTGCGCCACTGCACTCTAGCCTAGGCCACCAAGAACAAGTATATATTATTGATGTATATATGGAATACATCAATAATAATTGATTTTGTGATAAATTTTCCTTAATTTTTTGGCATAAACTCATATAATCATTATTTATATATATTTTTAATTGTTCATTTGTTGAGTAAATAATAAGTGTACATATTCATGGGGTACAAGAGATTTTGAAACAGCCATACAGTGTATAATAATCACATACAAAAACATGAAGATTTACATAATGTGAAAAGACCCATACCAGCTTAGGACCTAGATTTTACCTAATATTTAAAGAAGAACTAGTATCAATTCTACACAAACTATTCCAAAAAATTAAGGATGGAATATTGATCATCAGAGAAATGCAAATAAAAACTAAAATGAGATATTACCTCACCCTTGTTTAAATGACTTTTATCTAGAAGACAGACAATGACAAATGCTGACAAGGATTTGGAGAAAAGAGACCCACATACCCAGTTGATGGGAATGTAAATTAGAACAACCACTATAAAAAATTTTGAAGTTCCTTATAAAATTAAAAGCAGAGATAACATATGATCCAGCAATCCCACTGCTAGGTATATACTCCCCAAAACACCTTATTACTTATTACTGATTAACAAACTTTTCAGACTGGAGAACTCTGCAGCATTTCCTGCAGGACAGATCTTGTGTTGATGGCCTGTGCTACAAGAAATGCTAAAGAGAGTTCTTCAATCTGATCCCTCAGATTTTACTTGATATTTTTAGGATGCTTTCTTTATCCTTGACTACTGGGAGTTTGTTAAATGTCTTGAGGTAGTCTTTTATGTATTAAATCTGCTCAGTTTTCTATAACCTTCTTGTACTTACTTGCATATTGATATATTTTTATACATTTTTGAAGTTCTCTGTTATTATCCCTTTGATTAGATTTTCTGCCCACCTCTCTCTTCTTCCTCCTTAAGACCAATAATTCTTGGAGTTGCCTTTTTGAGGCTACTTTCTAGATCTGGTAGGCTTGATTCATTTTTTTTCTTTTGCCTATTCTAACTATGTGTTTTCAAATAGCCTGTCTTCAAGTACAGTAATTCTTTCTTCCACTTAACCGATTCTGCTGTTAAGAGACTCTGATAAATTCTACTGAAAAACGTTAGTTGTATTTTTCAGTTCTACTGAAAAATATTAATTGCATTTTTCAGTAAAAAGGATGAATTTTTGCTTCATCCTTTTTAATTATTTCAATATCTTTGTTAAATTCATCTGATAGGATTCTGAGTTCCTTCTCTCTGTTTCCTAAATTTCATTTTGTTTTCTTAGAACAATTATTTTGAATTCTGTCTGAAAGGTCATATATCTCTCTCTATCCAGAAGTGGTCCCTGCTGACTTTTTAAGTTTGTTTGATGAGGTTGTAATTTTCTGGATGCTCTTGATGTTTGTGAATGTTTGCTGATATGTATGTGCTGAAGAGCTAAGTATTGTAGTCTCTGTACTCTGCATTTTACTGTAGCCATCTTTCTTGGAAAGGCTTTCCAGGTATTTGAAGGATCTTGATTTTTGTAACCTAAGCCTTTGGTTCTGCAGCCATATGTACATTGGGGGCACCCCAAGCCCAGTAATTCTGTCATTCTTGCAGACTCATAAGTGTACTGCTTTGGTGGTCTTGGATAAGATCTTGAATCATTATCTCAATTACCTGACAGAGAATCTTGTTCTCTTTCCTTACTTTCAACCAAACAAACAGAGTTTATATCTTTGTGCTGAGTTGCCCGGAGCTGGGGAAAGGGTGACACAAGCACCCCTGTGCCACTACCACAGAGACTGCATTAGGTCAGATGTGAAGCCAGCATGTTACTGGGTCTTTCCCAAGGCCCAAGATAACTACTTTTAGGTTACTGCCTATGTTCACTCAAGGCCCTAGCGCTTTACAATCAGCAGGTGGAAAAGCCAGCCAGGCTTGTGTCCTTCCCTTCAGGGTAGCAAGTCCCACCCTGGCCCAGGCAGATTCAGATATTCTGATTCCTGGAGTCAAAAACCTTAGGAATCTACCTGGTGCTCTTTTCTTCTGTGGCTTACCTGGCACTCGAGCAATAAGACGAAGTCCTTCCTACTCTTTCCCACCCTTACCACAAAGAGAGGAGTCTGTTCCCTTGGCAACTGCCACCTCAGTTCTGCAATGAGTACTGCCTGGCTACCACCAATGTTAACTCAAGGCTAAACATCTTGTTAGTTAGCATGTGGTGAATGCTGCCAGTCCTGGAACTCTCCCTTCAGAGCAATAGGCTCCCCTCGGTCTCAGCTTAGGTCCAGAAACGCCATCTAAGAGCCAGGGTCTGAAATCACGGACCCCAGAAGCCCATTCGGTGTTCTACGTACTGTAGCTGAGCTGGTACCTAACCAACAAAACAAAGTCCTCTTTACTTTTCCTTGTCCTTTTCTCAAGCAGGAGTCTCTCCCCATAGACACCACAGATGGGAATGAGCTGGGTCACACCTGAGGCCAGCCCATCTCTGACTCTCACCCAAGTTCCACAGTGAGTATTGCCTGGGTATTACTACTGATTATTCAGGGACCGAAGGCCCATTAGTCACCAAATAATTAATCCCATCAGGACTAGTGCCTTCCCTTCAAGGCAGCAGGTGTCCTTCTTGCCCAGGATATGCCTAGAATTGTCATCTAGAAGAAAGTACCTGGACTGGGGCCCTCAGTACTCTGCCTGGTGCCCTGTCCCTTGCTATTGATCTGTTCAGAAATAGGCATGTATCAAAGTATTGGCCTACTCTGTAACATTGATTTTTAATATAAAAGTATTATTATTAAATATATTTGAGCTGAGGTTTTCTATTATATGTAAGTAAATAGTTTGAACAAGATAAATTACAATTGTAAATTTATAACTCAAGAAAAAATAAAATATTTTCTGTAAAAAAGATATTTACTTATTTGTGGACTACTGTTAATGACCTATATAATCAGCAGAATTTGAAAACCTTCCCATAAACTTTCATTTTATCTTTTTTTTTCATAGAAACCCAAACTAACTTACATCATTCAGTTTAGGAAATCTGAAGTTTATAATTTAAAAAATTTTGGACACCACGGTTGGTAAACATAACACTATAATTTGATTTGTTTTATAGATTAAGCAGCTTGCTATTTAATAGGCCCAAAGGAATGTGACACAGGACAGAAAAATTGTGATGGGTGATGACAAGATAAGGCATAACTGGGGCATAAAATATGTTTAATAGCGTGACTCAAAGGGCAAAGGCAGTCTGAGAGCACTGACCAATTGGGAAGAGAGTAAAAATGACACAGAGAAAGAATGAAATCAGTCGTACCTTTTTAAAGTTCCTTTGTGTTTGACAAATTTCTTATGTTCAGATTTCTTATCCAAATATTTTCTAGCTCTGGTGTATTTTTAGCCTTCTAATAGCCTTTTTATGCAAAACCCTTGTTCAAAGGAATTCATGAATTTTAAATTTATAAAATAATGCCACAAACTGCTAGGTTAAGGATGGATATTGTTTTCATATGAATATATATTATTTTAAAGGTAAATATCATTTGGATGCAGCATTTGTGGAGGTAGGAAAACTTTAGTTATACTTTATTCTCATGCTATAATGATGCTACACTTAATACTTAGGCTCAATCAACAACACAGTAATATATCTTATCATGGAAGTTTTTATTTGTAATACCAATAGTAAATGGATATTTCTATTTCTAGTATTCACCCTTAACTAAGAATGATATTATTGGTTTTGTTTCTTTTTTCCCCTCTACTTTCATTTGAAAGTCTAATCTGTTTGTAAAAAGGAGGAAAAACACAGCTTACAGTTAAATGCAAATAAAATCTTTGATCCAAAACAGCCCAAAGTCAAGTCTTATTTTCAAAATTCTAAAAACTTTGATCATGCTTACAAATGACATGAAAAAGTATGTATCAAACACATACAAATGTGTCTTACATCTAAAAAGAAGCTCAATCTATGAAACAATAATATTTAATAAAGTGATTGATGTTTGCACTTTATGAAATATGACAAAGTGAAAGGTAACAATATCATATATATATCATACATATTCACAGAATATCATATATTTCTATTTGGCAACATATTTTTGCTAAATTAAATGTGGTTTTTAAGTTTACATTTATATTCTCTTGACTAATTTGAATTTCATCAACTATATAAATTATAAGAGGATGAATTCAACCAAATTGAGACTAATAGAGTGATATTGGAATTCTCTCTCATGCAAACCTCACAGACTTGACCTTGTCCCATTTGAAGAAGGAAGGTGAAAATAGAGTGCTCTCTTAAGCAGATATCCTGGCAGGGCTGGTTTCTCAGCAAAAGGGTGGTTTAAATCTTTTTTTAAAAAAATCTTCTGGCCAGGAGTGCTGGCTCACACCTATAATGCCAGCACTTTAGGAAGCTGAGGCAAGCGGAGTACCTGAGGTCAGGTGTTCAAGACCCGCCTGGCCAACATGGTGAAACCCCATCTCTACAAAAATGCAAACATTAGCCAAGCAGGGTGGCGTGTGCCTTTAATCCCAGCTACTCAGGAGGCTGAGGTGGAAGAATCACTTGAACCTGGGAGGCGAAGGGTTGCAGTGAACCCAGATTCTGCCATTGCACGACAACCTGGAAGACCAGGGAGACTGCATCTCCAAAAGAAAAAAAAAACTTTAATTGCAGACAAGGGAAAAATAAAGCTCATTTCTGCTAAAGGTTCTAGCTAGAGAAACACAAATGCTTCCTGTGAAAAATTGAAACCTCGTGTCTGTGCAATTAAACTCATGCAGATATTTTCAAATTTCAAAGTTAATGTGAGTTGGGACATTATTCTTCTACTATCTTTAGACATAAAAACTCCAGTTTCTCTGGCTGTTGGACCACAGGACTTGTACAAGCACCATCCCCATCCCTGCGTTTTCAGGCCTTTGGCCTCAGATTGAGAGAGCATCAGTTTTTGTGATTCAGAGGCTTTCAACTTAGAAACAGGCTACCAACATCCTTCAGCCTCAGCTTGCACACAGCCTATCGTGGGACCTCTCAGCCTCCATAATCACATGAGCCAATTCCCCAATAAATCCCCTTATCTGTCTGTCTGTCTGTCTATCCATCTAAAAAAAAAGAAACTGAGATAGGACAAATGTATCCCCTGGGCCCGGGCTCCAGGCGAGGTTCCTTAAGCTTCAAGAACCAGAGAGTCAATTTCTATGTTTATTCAAAATAATCATAAATATTCAGTTTCAAAATTTGAAACCAGATGTTTGAACCGAAAATTTGGCCAGTTGTAAACGTAGCAGAGTTAGCCTATGCCTTTCTGTCTTAAATCTTGGTGCTTACTTCTTTTCCTTCCTTACTAGTAAATCTCCATATTCACAAAGGAGATTTACTAGTAAGGAAGGAATATATGTTAATATACCTGAATTAACAGAATTTTAATAAAGATAAAAGTGCCCTCTCTAAAACATACATATATATATTCACGTAGGAGTGATTTCCTTAATGTCATCCTGGAACTTGTCTTTTGCTTCTTGGGCACCAGAAGCTGCTTTTCCTGTTATTTTGATATTTATTTCAAAGCCTAACAGCTTTCTAAAATTATCAAAGCATCCTTTGCTTGTATTAAATTATCTAGCTTTAGATCCTTCACACCTTCTTTTTGTTTTTTGCTACAAGTTTTCATATAATAACTTCCCTTTTTCTTATATTTTGTGTTAAATTATAATCTATAGGCATACATTTCTTTTCAACAAGAAGGTAAAAGGGTATTTTTGTACCTACTAGTGTAATCACTGCAATAGCTTCCCACACTTTTTTTCTTTTCCTGCAATAGTGCCTATGCTGGATTAACTTATCTTGAAATGGTAAGCAACTAAAGCTGCAGCCATCAATTCATGGTAGATTTCAAGCAATTCAATTTTTTCTTGTATTGTCATGATTTTGCTTCTTGGGAACACTTTCAGCATCACTAGTGGTACTTTGTATGGGTCCCATGGTGTGATTCAAGGTTAACAGTATTGCACTGACATGATGAAAAATACATGAGAACCACAAAAGATCACTTTTAGTATTATACGCAAATTACCGAAGAGATGAGCTACTCACTCAGAGATTATTAGAATCACAGGGTGAACTTACAAAACTTCAGTTCACGCCAATAGCAACAGGAAGTGACTAAAAAATTATTACAGTATGTACTATAATTTTTTGCATTATGATTTAATATTGTATCTTTATGTCTGTTTATATTTCTCTCCACTGCGAATGGTACAATGTACGGTTTCTAAGTGCTTTGTGTGGATGTTTTGATAATTTTAAAATTTTATAATAGATTTATGTATATCTTATGGTAGTAAATGATAAGATAGAATAGTGCCTACCTGCATTTTATGCATTCATGAGACACATCACTTTTTAAAACTTTTTACTGTTTTTAGGCTATATGGTTTGCCTCAGTTTTTTCAAATTGTTACAAGTTTTCCCCAATTTTTCCAAAAGAAAGGAAGGAAGGGAGACAGGAAGGAAGACAGTCTTATTTCACCCAGGCTGAAGTGCAGTGGTGCACTCATGGCTCACCAGAGCCTCTATCTGCTGGACTCAAGCAATCCTCCCACCTCCAACTCCCAAGTAGCTGGGGCTACAGGTGTGCACTGCTGTACTTGGATAATTTCTTAAATTTGTATTTTGTAGGTACAGGGTCTCACAATGTTGCCTAGACTCATCTTAGACTCCTGGAATCAAGCAGTCCTTCCACCTCTGCCTCTTAAAGTGCTGGGCATGAGCCACCTCAGCCAAATATTTTTTTAAGAAAGGAAACTACTTTACTCCACTAATCTGTCATGAAGACCAGTACTCAGCAGAATGAATTTTAAGCCATATTATGATAACAAGCCATTTAGGGATAATCCTGATACTATGTTATGCTCTTGTAATAGCAGTGGTTTTTAAGGCAGTTTATTATTATTATTCTATTTATAATATAATATACATAGTTTGTGATAATTTGATTTATATTTTGATATTTCTTCCACACAGCAAATCTGTGTGGTATGGAATAAAATGAATTGTATTTATATGCAAAAACACTGAGGATTTTGTTGTTGTTGCTGCCGTCATGCAAATGCTTTGAACAAGTTGTTTAATTGTTGGTTTTAGTTTTGTCATATGCATTCCTTTATTAGTTATTCTGAGCTCACAGAGTTGAGAATTAAAGTTACCAATTCATGCATTACTATATTTATTTATTCATTATTGAGTGAATGTTTCTTGGGTTGTTATTATGTGAGAGGTACTGCTAGGCAATAAGCATAAATATTGGAAAAAAGTGAATTATTGATTTCTACTCTCCTGGAGTGTGCAGTCTAGTGAGTGAGACAGATCTAATTAAAATAATTACACCAACAAAAATTTAACTTAAGTTAGAATAAAGGAGAAAGGTGTGCAGTATTATTTAACTACATAGGATAGATAACTCAGTCTAATGTTAAGGCAAGAATACTCTTAAACAGTAACACTTCCATAGCACTTGACGCCACCTAACTCTAAGCTACTTAGGGAATTATTAGTTCAGTGTCTCTCCATATAAGAGAATATAAACTCTATGAGAGCTTCAGTATTTTGCTCACTCTATTCCCCAGTGCCTAAAATACTGCATGAGTGAATGGATAGTTGAAACTAGCAGTGTTTATTATGTTAGTAAAGTTGATAATTAATGACTTCTATTGTCATATTGTGGTACTTACTAGAAACGCAATAACTTTTTTCAAGATTATCATAGTTTTTAAGCAACTTTAAACACTTAATTAATTCACTCAACATCCCCTTGATATTTATAAAATGCCTACTATTTTCTAACACTGTTACTAGAAATACAAAATTAATGTCACAGTCTTTGCACTGATAAAGTTCACAAGCTTTCATAAAGATCTAGTCCTGTAAAAAATAAGTAACATAATATGTGTAACATGCTGTATTAACAAAACCTCCCGTTGATCAGGTATCTAAATAAAACTGAAAGTTTAACTTAATTTCAGTATCTCTAATTATTTCATCAGTCGCAAACACAAAATATTGTCATCTCTATTCTTTAACAATAGAAGTTAAGGATCTAGTAACGTAAATAGATGACCTATGCCATACTTGAAAACAGTGGTGAAATTGACCAGGACTGCCTATTTCTTAATTTCTTTTAAGACTTTTTTTACCCATATGTTTTTTATAAGTGTTTTGCTTAATCTACAGGTGTTTGGAGACTTTCTAGCTATACTTCTTTTATTGAGTACTAGTTTAATTCCATGGTGGCTAGAGAGCAGGGTTAATGTCTTCTGAAGCCTTTTCCTTGGCTTTTTCAGCTGGTCGTTGTGTCCTTGTGAGTTCACGTGCTGTTTCCTCTGTGTGTATCTGGGTTCTAATATCCTCTTCTTAGAACTCAAGACATATGGGGTTAAGGTTCAACCTAATGACCAGATCTTAACTTAAAATGGCCTATTAAAAGATTCTTTCTCCAAATATAATCAGATTCTGAGGTACTACTAGAGGTTAGCACTTCAACATAGGACTGTCAAGGGGACACAATTTAGTCTATGGGAAGTTCTATAGACTTTTGCCTCACATCCTGATGGTCTGTGGTTAGCTCATACTCCTAATAAACAAGTTAGATTAATGTATTTAGATAACTTGGAAACAGAAAAGCTATTTTAACTTTCTGCAAAGGTAGTTTTTAAATTTTAATAAAGTTTTAAAATTTAAAAATTACAAAGAGTCTTTATACTAACATGTAAGAGGCAATAAATAATTTTATAAAAGTTAATAACAGAAATAATGATCCAAATTCTTTTCAAGTGTAATTTTACTTTCCTTGTGTTTTTCACACACAATTGTGACAACCATGATTAATGCTTTCAATATTTTGATTTTTCAATTTAGTGTCAGTTGTACAATGAGGCCATATGTCTTGTGAGAAATAATTGAAGCAGGCCTGGAGTTAATCTAAGCTGTGTTACTGAAATTAAACAAAAAAAATATATATATATATATGTACCCTCAGAGAACTGACCATGGGTCAAGGCATGAAACTTACTTTAAGAAATTTTAATGCTGTTTATGGACACTAGTCTCCTGGTTTACTGATAACACTGAAATTGGTGATTTATATGTGTTTTTGGTGAGACTGCTAGAAGCATCATTATGTAACAAAAATGTACCGACATGATCAACAGAATTATTTGGGTTTCCTGGCTCAAAGTGTTCTGTGCATATCTCCTAATCTGAGATAAGGAATCTTATATGTCTCCTAATCTGAGAGGAAAGACATTTCAACTTGGCCTCTCCAGACCCCTTGTTGTGAGGCATACTCTTACACATATCTTTACTTAAATATGTCTGTTTGTTATATTGTATCTTTTTTCTTGCACTAATCTGTAAATGTGTATGGATTGCCAGTTTGGATTCTACGAATATTCTTTAGTAGTTGAATCCTGTCTGACACTTCTAGTGCAACATGCTATGGTGTAATATTTTAGAAGTGCCCTGAGATTGATAAATAAGACCAATTGGGTCATATTTGGTATCTGTCCTATAATACTCACTTTAGGAAATGAGAGATTAAAGCAAAGTTTAAATTATTTTGCACTAGGACACAGAACTAAACTAAATACTCCTACTAGTACACAGAACTAAACTAAATATTTTTTCTCCTTTGAGGATATATTCTTCTAATGTATCACACCAAATCTAAGCCTAATGAGATTATATCTAATTTACTGATGTCACTAATACTTTCTCAAAGTTAACTTAAGCACAGGGACAAGATATTGGGCTATTAATATCAACAGATTATTATTGTAACATGCTTATATCAAAGTAATATATGAGAACTATTCATGTTTTGTTACTTGTATAATTTATATAAGGACAACAGGAGAATCTACTTTGTACACTGTGATCAAACCTAAAATGTAGAGATTACCATTATTCACAAAAATAATTCTAAGATCAAATGAAAATAGAAATATAAAAAATTGAGCTAAAACCTGATATTAAATATAATACAAGTATTTTTAAAATATGTATATAAATTAAGTGATTAAAAGGTAGATGTTATTTTATAAACATAATTTAAAAGTTGTTAAATAAGAAGATACCTTGAAAATATAACTTCTCTATATTTATATATATTAAGAAATATGTTATATTGGAAATGAACAATTGGGTCATGGAATCCTACATTCTGTTTAAAATATATGTATACGTAAAATAACATGAGATGTTTAAATTTTACTGTAGATCAGAATTTTAGGTTTCAAATATAGCTAAATTCCTAAAAGCAGATTCTCAATATTGACATTAGGCAATGTTTGTAAGAAATGTTAAGATATTTTCAAAATTTAATCAAAGAGAAGAAATAAATTCATTTAACTTATTGTACAACCCATGCTAAAAAAAAAAAAAGAAAGAAAAAAAGAAAAAAAAGAGTCATAACAATTACTCACTGAAAAACCAGTGACCAGAAATATCTCAACTTTCCTTAGGAATGTTTGAAGTAATGATTAAGCAGTGACTTGGCTTGATAATGGCTTGGAGTATGTAACACTGCACTTGTCTTGTACTGTTGTAGAGCATCAATATTCCCAAAAAGACTAAAACATAAGATGAAAACACCTAACATTTGGAGTTGTAGGTTTATGTGAAAACTAGATTTTGATTGATTTTTCAGTAATATTAAAACCTAGCTGATTTCAGAATATAATTTTAAATCTAAATAATAATGACTTATAAATAATACACAACTTTTGATAACTTTATTATTTTAGGAAGTTGGGATTCCATCTAAGCTTATCATATACATATATGATATATAGTTTATATATATATAATATATATATGACTTGAAAGGTAGAAATGAAAACTATATACATATATATATAGTTTTCATTATATATGAAACAATATACATACATTGTTTTCATTTCTCCTATCTTTCAAGTCATAATTTTTCTTCCTTTTTTTTTTAATTTAGCACTCTTCACTCTGGCTTCAGTACTATACTTTTGATAACTAAAATCAGAATTGTTATGCAAAGAACCATGAACTTTCTATGAGAGCAAGCTTTCACTTCCACCTTTCCTCTACCAGATATAAATTAAATTAAAAAAGGCCTATTTTTACCTTTTGCTCAAATAACACACATATATTGAAACTGATCAATGTTTATTATAGATGCTAACTATAAAAGCATATTCAGTCTGGGCCCAGTGGCTCATGCCTCTAATCACAGCACTTTGGGAGGTCTAGGCAGGAGGCACAGTTCAGGTCAGGAGTTGGAGACCAGCCTGGACAACATGGCAAAACCCCCGTTTCTACGAAATAATTTAAAAAATAGCTGAGTTGTAGTGGTGACAGTGCCTGTAGTCCCAGCTACATGGGAGACTTAGGTAGGAGAATCACTTGAACCTGGGAGGTAGAGGTTGCAGTTAGCCAAGATGGAGCCACTGCACTCCAGCCTGGGTGACAGACTTTGTATCGGAAAACAAACAAACAAAAAATCCAAGTGGAGATATTAATAATTAAAGCCCTAGAGGAGAATTGTTTATTGAATTCTCTTTTCAAATCTGTTAACTTTTAACATAAACTCTACCTATAGTTTTAACAAATATTATGACAGAAATATATGATACCTTAGCATGGAGAGTCAATAATGGAAGGTGGTAAAAGTCACATTCTCTCCATCTATAAATATCTCTCAAGAATTAGATTTGACATAAAATATGATTATCAGAGTCTCATAAGGAAATTTTAATTATATTTGTCTTCTCAAGTTAAATTCAGTGTTCACAAACATGGTACTCATTCCTTACAATAATTAGAACATAGAGCAACAACTTTTTCTAACAAATGCTCATATTCCTTAAGTACTTTCTAGGGAACTCTGAAGAAGGTTTCATTCTGTAATAGCTAATAAAGACTGAATTAGCCAACAGCATTTAAAAGATCATTTCAATAAAAGTATAAAACTAGTGACATTAAATTTATTAACATTAGAAGCTCAAAAAGTATGCCAAAACATTATCAGCAATATCTTGTAAGAATAAATAAAATAGCATTGCTAAGATACCAAAAGAACTTGTCTGCAACATCCAGAAGTATTAGATGTGAACTTGTGTTTAATTTGAAATATTTTTAAGGTCTCTTTGCAAGTTAAAATCTCTACCTTTTGTGCATGCTACAACTGATTTAAGTGAAGCAGTGAAACTACTTAATTTTGTATGAAGTGTAATATGTGACAGAGCAGGAGCACTGTCATCTTGCACAAACACTGCCATTTTAAGTCCCAGATGCATTTCAAGGAAATTACTTCTCTTCTAACAACAAGCAGCCAAAAAGAGCAGACAGTGAAATACAGATAAGACAGCTCAGGCACAGAAGGAAAGAGGAAGGGTCTTGGGTAACCACCAATCTCTAGACTGAAAAAATGGGCCCCAGTAAAACAGTGGGCCCTAGTAAGCACATTCCTTTCCTTTTAGGTTCAGTAAGATAGGGAAGCAAAAAGTAGACTTGGGGTGGGGGTATGCTTGCAGGTGCAGGAAGATGTGCAGAAACAGACACAAAAACTCTCCTTCCGGGACAAACAAGACAAAGTGTGATAAGCTCTCCCACCTGAAGCCATAAATACTCTTAGTCTTTCAGAGAGAGTGCTCCTGACTTAACTTGGCCAAAAGTCCTTCTCAGGCTTATTCTTTAAAATAAACCTGTCTCTGACTGTTAAGCCACTTTTCATGTTTCTTTCTTCTTTTTCAACTCTTACAATTTGAAATGTAAATACTACGTTTTGTTAATTAGTTTATAACAATTTACTGTGTTTTATTTGCTAACCAAATTTAAATAGATAGGTATTGTTTAATTATAAATATAAAACACTAATGAGCAAATAGTGACAATTAAAATGAAACATAATCTCCACAACTGCCAAACAATCCTCTGCCAATACCTTTATTTTAACGTTTTTTTAAATTACATAAATAAATAGGTTTCCAAACTTAGAGTCTCTTGGATAAGCTGTTACAGAACAGTAATATCCTTTTTTTATAATGATGATTTAAAATTATTTCATTTTGGAAGTATACAAACATATCATTTTTGAAGACTATATATTTATCATTTTATATTATACTATAGGTTGATCAGAGGTTTTCCTAATGTTTACCAGTTTGTGTTCAAATTAGCTAATATAAATAATTGATAATAAATTTGTTTTCTTTCAACTGTTGCTTACAGTTATTTTTTAGATTCACAAAATGGAAATTAACATAAAATACATGTTTACTTTAATGTCCTTTGATGTATACTATCAATTAATTTTCTAGAATTGTTGAATCAATATAGCTATATGTGTAAGACTGCTGATTTTCATGGAGTCCTGTCTTCAAGACTGCTGATTTTCATGGAGTCCTGTCTTCACTGAATATTTATTATTTAAAGTCAAACAGGGAGGAAACATCGTTTCATTATACCTAATTTGTTTATTTTAATACTAATAAGGTTATTTCATTTCTATAATGTATTGCTCATCTTTTTTTGATTTTTAAATATATATTTTTAAAATTATTCACATATTTTATATGGCATATTAGTCCATAAATATTTTCATTAACTGCCAAAGTTTTCTGTGTTGAACTCATTAGTCTTCTTAAAAAATATTCTCTATGATTCAGTATCACAGTATCCTTTGATTTTATTATATGTGAGAATACTTGCCTTTGACATTTTTCTTAATCCATTAAAAAGAAATTTGTTATGAAAACTTGAGCTATGTGAGCTACGATTGGGCCATTGCACTCCATCCTGGGTGACAGAACAAGATTCTGCCTCCAAAAAAATTAAAAATAGAAACAAAACTACCACTGTATAATTCATGTTTACTGCTGCAAAAGTTAAATAAGCATATGTTTTAAAAAGCAAAGAGAAAAATAACATAAAATAAGTCCTACAGCTATGAAAGTACTATTTTTAAAAATCAATTATTCTCCAAAACACAAAAAGCTGTTTTTCAGAAATTACAATAAAGCAAACTGCTGGTAACCATCCTAGTGTATATCCGTTTCTCAAAATAGTACAAGAACTTTCACAAAAAAATCAAGCCATTCATTATAAAATGCCCCAAAGGCACAGATTTTCTCCAAGTGAGATCCACATTTCTCCTTTGCAAAGGAAATTAATTTCAAAAATAGAGATAAATGCTTAGCAACAGCAATTCAGTAGCTTTAGGCATATGTGCTGACTATAGAGTGTATAAATATATAGGTATTTAAATGCCATTTATATTTATAAACAATTTAGTTGATGTTTTCACTCAATGTTTAAGTGCATAACACATTTGCAATAACATTCATTGTTTACTATACCCATGTAATGAAAGCAGCATTCATATAATAATAGCATTGTAAACTTTTCAAATTCATAATTAAAGTATTTAAGTAGGAATTTTATGAAAATGAATTATTTTGTAATATAAAACTTTATAATAAATTTTCTTCAAACTATACAGCCTTCAAAATACCTAAAATTGTTTTTAACAAAAAAACTTATAAATGTGTACATTTATCTTTTAGCAGTGAAATAATATATTAACATCTGTTACCAGCTATTGTAGTTTATCTTTTGTAATTTCACAGATTAACTAGCTTCTAGTTCAGAAAAATCTTTTCTTTTTTTTTTTTTTTAACTTAAATATAATGACATAGTTGGAAATTAAAGCAAGTTTATTAGAAAATAAATGTTGTCATTTTACGAGAGGTTAATTTTTCTGGTCTATAACTTAGCTGGTACAGACAGTACCATCTAAATTACAAGTAGAACATTTGGCAGGGAAATAATGCTCCTCCCTGAGAGCATCTCCCTTCTGCACAATATTCAGCCACTTATTTGAAAGGATGCAAAAATATGAACGCTCAAATAGACTTTAGTAAACATAGTTTCTTATTTTTCAAGTTAATACCTCTCTCCTTTAGAATGTGAGAATAACAAATCCTCAACAGCCTGTTATGTCACAAAATTATTGGTAGTATTAACTACTTATTTATAAGGGTAGTCTAGTTTTTGAAATCTGCCTATTTTTGTGGAACACTGTGACTTAGCCAAAAAGTGTTTGTCTATGGCTTTAGGCTTCAGTCATACTCCCTGTGCCAGTAGACTGAATGTCTGGGTTCATACTTCTTGTTATATTTTTGGACATTTTTTCAGCTGGCTACATTTAAGAATAACAAAAAGGAAGAGTAACTGCAAAATGAACAAATTATTATTTTTTTCTCTTAGTTTTACTAAGTATGTTGGACATAAATCTAATGTATATACATATAACAAACTTGAATATGTTAAAATTGTGCAAAGATAACATCTTTTTTATTTATACTGCACAGTATGTTTTTCAAATTGCTTTACATGTAAATTTGAAGCTCAAAATAATATAGGGAAGTAAGCACTACCAAGAGATTATTTTTTTAATCAGAGTGGAAACAAGTTTAGGCTAAAGAGCTTGTTGAAAATCACAGGGCTTATGATTATGATTAAATTTAATACTGAAAAATAATTTATTACCTTTACTCCCTATGAGTTTCATATTCTAGTATATCAAGATGAAACTACACTTTTTCTTCTACTTTCATCTGTACTGCATGAGAACTTTAAACAAGTGAAGAAAGCATACTTGGCTGTATGTATTGGGGGAAAGCTACATTTACCTCCCATTATAGTTGTTTTAAAATAAGTTTTCATATAACAAGTTTGAGAAATCCATTTAATGTTGCCTATGTCATAAGTGTAGTAGTTAACCAGAGGGCACCTAATACAGAATTTACACCATATTTGATATTTGATGGTTGACAGATATTAATTCCCACAATCCTCCCTTTTCCTCTACCCCCCCATCTAGACAAGCCTAGGTGTTCCCCTCCCTTTTGCCCTGGAAGGAAATTTAAATTCTGAAGGCACTGACCTTTTTGCATAGAAACTTTAACTCTGGGTTCATCTCCTAACCAACATAAAACCCCAAGCCAGTCTTTTTGCTCCTGAAACCGTTTTGGGGTTGGCTTGGAAACCTGCCCAGCTCTCTAGAAAATGCCTAATTATAAATGTAGTTGAAATTTTCATACTTGCTTCTTGTTTGTGTGAAGTCATCAAAACAGATTTATGAACCAAATTTTGTGTGAGAGGTACACCATACCTCTGTGTAGTGTCCAAAACAAGGCATTATGTAGAATATCCCTGTTATCACCCAATGGAGCAATAACAGCTTGTGAAATGAAATTTAGAGAAATGTCAGCACATATATCGTTATCCCTGCCCCACCACTTAATTTTTGGCTTTAAAAAGAATGTAAGTGAATTAAGCTCATAATTCCTCTAGAGTAAGTGTTTGAAGTTAAGGAAAACATATTTTTTGGATCTATCGGTCTTGGTATGTTTAATAAAAATCCACCCTATTTTCTTAGTTATATCACATGTAATGCTCATAAATTATGTGTCTACACATTGACTTACATTTATGTATTTAATCACTGTGAAATACATACTGTTAATATCTGAATGTATCACTACTCTATGAAATTCTTTATGTACAAATAAGTTGAGCTGGCTTTGTGCAACTAAGCAAACCATCTAATCTTTTTACAAGTTAGTGTCTGGCTATAGTTGTGAATCATCTTCTGTAATAATTTCCTCTATGCCAGTTGGCTTTGTTAATGATGTCACTTTCCAAATTATCATTCACCTAACATTGTGTAAAGCACATAATCAGTACATAAATTGATCTAAACCCCAGGTGCATGTGTTTGCTATCAAAAATAGGGACCGTATTTCTAATAAAATTTATAGTTGTTTCCTTGTTTTTTGGATTTCTGATTATTCATACATTATCCGCTTTGAATAAAATATTCCGTATCAATGTTTAGCTCCCACTTTAAGTAAGAATATATGGTATTTGGTTTTCTGTTTCTGTGTTAACTCACTTAGATGACTAGCCTCCCTCTGCATTCATGTTCCTGCAAAAGACACATTTCATTCTTTTATATTGCTGCATAGTATTCCATTGTGTATATATACCACATTTTCTTCATCCAATCTATCACTGATGAGCACCTAGGTTGATTCATGTCTTTGATACTGTGAATAGTAATGATGAACATAAGTGTATGTACCTTCTTGGTAAGCATAATTTATTTTCCTTTGGGTAAATATTCCAGTAATGGAGTTGTGGGATCCAAGGGTAGATCTGTTTTAAGTTATTTGAGATATTACCAAATAGCTCTGCACAATGGCTGAACTAATTTACATTCCCATCAGCAGTCTATAAGTGTTCCCTTTTCTCCACAGCCTTACTCAGCCATTTTGATAGGTAAAAGATGATATCTAGTTGTGGTTTTGATTTGCATTTCTCCAATGATTTCTGATAATGAGCATTACTTCCTGGTTATTGGCCACTAGTAGTCTTCTTTCGAGAAGTATGTGTTCATTTTCTTTGCCCATTTTTTAGTAGGGTTATTTGTTTTGTTGTTGGTTGATTTATTTAAATTCCTTACAGATTCTGGATATTAGACCTTTGTAGGATGCACAATTTGCAAATATTTTTCTCCCATTCTGTAAGTTGTATGTTTGCTCTGTTGATAGTTTCTTTTGCTGTGCAGAAGCTTATTAGTTTAATTAGATTCCACTTGTAAATTTTAGTTTTTGTTGCAATTGTTTTTGAGGACTTAGCCAAAAATTATTTGCCATGGCAGATGTTGAGATTGGTATTTTCTACATTTTCTTATGGAATTTTTATTGTTTGAGGTCTTACATTTTAATGTGTAACCCATTTTGAGTTAATTTTTGTAATCGAACTTTGAATACATATAGACATAAAGATGGGAACAACAGTCATTGAGAACTATTAAAAGGAAGAGGGAAGGAGGAGGGCACGGTTTGAAAAACAACCTAATGGTTACTATATTCACTACCTGAGTGAAAGGATCTATACATTAAACCTCAGCATCACACAACATACCTATAGAGCAAACCTACACATGCATCCCCCAAATCTAAAATAGAAATTTGAATTATTAAAATAAAAAGATTCCCTATAATAATAAAATAAAAAGATTTTCCTCAAAAACTCATCTATATTCTTTCATGATATCATATTAATTTTGGAATGTGCAACTGTATTTGTTCAAATAAAGTCTTAAATCTATTATGGCAAATTTTCTATCAATTTTCACACCAGCAAAGTAAGATTCAGTGTTTATGTCTTTGCCTGTATGGTCTCTTTTATTTATTTTTCTGTTTGAAAGGCATACAAAATTTGGCTTCGGTTTGTAGATGGTTATTTTTGAAACTTTAAATGTATGCTAGCCTGCAGGAGCAGAAGACATTTAGCATTCTCAGTAAGACTGAAAACTGAAAAACAAACAAAGAAAATCTCCTTAGGAAAAATGTTTGAAGGTAATCTATTGGACTTTCAGATCCAAATAATAAAACATCAATAAATTTTAGTATTTAAAAACTTCGCATTTTTGGAGAGCACTTTGTGAGTCTGAAGTGGGAGGATGACTTGGGATCAGGAGTTCAGGACCAGCTTGGGTAACACAGTGAGACCTTGATTATACACAAAATTTAAAATAAAAGTCACACTTAAACATCTTTCCATTTAAAGTTTTGTTTAATAAAAAAGAGATCAATTAAAAACGAAAAGAGAGAGTTTTAACCAAATCAACAGCAACCATAGGAAAAGTGCAATTTAAAATATTACAACAAAAATAAATATAACTGTTGACAGCATCTGAAACACCAGAACAGTATTCTTGGTAAAAATTGTAGCGTAAGGTCAATTTAACCCTTTGCGAATGTCTGCATTTACTAGTCTCCCAATCCCACATTCATAAATCAAATTTCTCTATGTCCAGCCATTTATCTCTTCTTTAAGCTGGTACTTTCCATAGTTTTCTGATTTTTTCATCCATAACCTACATGAAACTGATAGCTTAAATACAGTATGATATTGACAACCCTTGGACTTAGCCCTCTGGGCAGTGGTGTATGATTCAGTTTATTCAATTTGCACCTAGAAAATTTGCTTCTGGCTTACCCTCTAACCTTCTGAACTATTCATGATAAGATAATGAGAATAATCAGAATTGTATCTTTGGCATACCTTGAGGAAATACGCAGCTATCAATTATGGTAGGCTAAGAACACCTTTAATTTCCATAGAAATGCCTCACATCCTCCAAGAACAAACACATTGATTCCGTATTTGTTCTCAGTTCTTCAAAATAAAATAAATAAAAATATTCAAAAAAGTAAAAAGTCTTACCTGGTTTGCTCCAATGTTAACATAACACAAACCTATAATACAGTATCATAACCAGGACACTGACATTGATATAATTCACTGATCTTATTCAGATTCCCCCAGTTTTAATTGTACTTAATTATGCATGTGTGTATGTGTGTGTGTGTATTTTGTTGTATACAATTTTATCACATCTGTAAGTTTATGTTCCACTGCCACAGTCAGGATACAGAGCAGTTCTATAGCCACGAGTGTAGAACTCCTGTTGCCCTTTTAAAAACACACATATCTCCCTCCTCCATTCTCTAAATCTTTAGTCACCACTAGTCTATTCTCCATTTCTAATATTTTGTCATAAAACATTTATTTCAATAAAATTATACAGTATGCAATCTTTGGGGATTGGATGTATGTATCAATAATTTGTGCCTTTTTATTGCTGTATAGTATTCCATGGTGTGGATGTATCACAATTTGTTTATTAATCAATTGAAGGACATCTTGGTTGTTTCCAATATGAAGCTATGAATGAACACATTTTTACAGAAAAAAATTAAAATTAGTCTTAAATCAATATTTTACAAATTTTAACTATAAGTATAAATGTCCTCTAATAAAAGTAAGTTGTAACCATAGTTGGATTTGATACCCCTCATCACCATTTTCTAATAATTTCTTGTATTTTTGTTACAGTTTAACTTGGTAAATTTACTATTTTTAATAGATGTTGAACATGGAGTTGTATCATTTTAATGTCTATTTAAATGTTTTAAGGAATATTATTGTTATTTTAATTTTACTGTGTTTTTGACCTAGAAACTACCTGATTTTCAAATACTTTCTCCCATTCTGTAGGTTACCTCTTCACTATATTGCTTATTTCTATTGCTGTGTAAAGACTTTTTAATTTGATGTAATTCTATTTGACTATTTTTCTTCTGTTGCCTCCACCTTTGAGGTTTCATTTTTTTAAAATCCTTGCCTGGATTAATTTTATCAAGTGTTTTCCCCATGTTACGGAAATCATGCTCTGATGACACATGATAAGGCTCACATAATGATGATATTTACTAATGATAGTGCTGATAAAACTGGAGAGTTCTCTTATCCCCCTTCTCAGGATATGCCACAGGGGTGTGGCTTGCTTCTTTTGCACCACTGATCAAACCTCATGCAGCTTTGCCTTCTGCAGGCCATTGTGTTAATCAGCTAAACAGAACTTCTACCTTATTGCAAGGACAGGGGTCTAGTGTGACAGCCTCAGTTCTTGCCCAGTGCACCAGAAGAATCAGTACACAGGTGGGCTGGAAGAATGAGTGCAAAGTTTCATTGAATAGTTTCATAATTTTGAGTCTTACATTTAAGTATTTAATACATGTTGTTTTTATTTTAATATGATAATAGGTAAGAGTCTAGTTTTATTCTTCTGTATGTGGTTATCTAGTTTGCCCAACATCATTCATTGAAAAGACAGTCCTTTCCTTGAAGTATATTCTTGTCATATTTGTCAAAAATCAATTGGCTGGAAAGACATGGAGTTATATCTCTTTCATTGAGCTATTTATCTGTTCTTATACGAGTACTATGTGGGTTTTTATACTATAGCTTTGTAGTACATTTTAAAGTCAGATATGCTGCCAATTTTATTTATTTATTTTTGATGAAGATTGCTTTGGCTATCCTGGGTCTTTTGTTTTTACATTTGAATTTAAGGTTGATTTTCTATTTCTGCTAAGAATGTCATTGTTATTTTTATAGAAATTGTATTGAATCTGTAGATTGCTTTAGATAATATGGACATTTTCACAATATTAATTTTCCAATCTATGAACACATGATGCAGTTTCATTTGTATCCTCTTTTGTCAATTCTTTTTATCAATTTTATATTCATATTTAGTTTTACATTTTAGTTTCATATTTATCACTGTAGAAATCTGTTACCTCTTTGATAAAATTTATTCCTAGTTAGTTCATGTTTTTAGTTATTGTAAATAAAATTGCTTTCTTGATAAGCTATGTATCTGACAGAAAGTTAATATTCAGAATATATATATAAGCAACTAAAATAATTCAAAAGCCAAAAGCCCAATTAATCTGATATTTTAAATGAATAGAATACCTAAAAAGACATTTTTCCAAAGAAGACATACAAATGGCCAAGAGATAGATGAAAAATTGCTCAAAATCACTGATCATTAGAGAAATGCAAATCAAAACCTCAATGAGATATCACCTCACCCCAATTAGAATTACTATTACTGAAAAGACAAAAATAATAGTAAATGCTGAAAAGAATGTGGAAAAAAGTGAAATCTTACAAATGATTGGTAGAAATAAAAATTAGTATAATCATTATGAAAAACAGCATGAAAATTCATTGACTAATAGAACTACTATATGATCCAGCAATCCCATTACTGGTATATATTCAAAAGAAACAAAATCAGTATGTCAAAGAGGCTTCTGTATAATCATATTTATTACAGTGCTATTCAAAATAGTCAAGATACGGAATCAGTTTAACTGCCTATATTAGTATTGGATGGATAAAGAAAATATGGCACATATATACATATATTTATTTTTCTAAGGAAAAATAATGTATTTTTTGTAAAACAGTTACTTGTTTCATGGATAAAGGTATTCCATTATATACATTATATGTGTGTGTGTATGTGTGTGTGTGTGTGTGTGTGGCCATATACAGCATATATGTGAGAACTAAACATATATGTATATGGCATATATATAATACACAATGGAATACTACTCATCCATAAAACAAAATAAAATCCTGCCATTTGCAACAACATGAATGAACCTGCAGTACGTTAAGTGAAATAAATCAGGCAAAGAAAGACAAACACCACATGATCTTACAATATGTGAAAAAGTTACCTTAAAAAGCTGATTTTATACAGGTAGAGATTAGAATTGTAGTTACCATAGTCTGGGGAAGGGATAGGGAGACTGGATACCTGGAAAGTTTCGTTAATAGGTATAAAGTTACAGTTGGACCAGAAAAAGTTTTGTTATTCTATTACACAGTAGGGCGACTATGGCAAATACCAATGTCTTGTGTATTTTAAGATAATTAAAAGATTTTGGATGTTGTCACAAAAAAATGATAAATGTTTGACGTGATATAGAATTACCACTATTTTATCATTACACTATGTATACATGTATCTTTCAATAAATCACATCAAAAAATGAAATTTTACCCCTAAATTATATATAATTATATTGTGTTAATTATAATTTATTTCAAAAACTGATATTTATCTTTTGAATTACATTGAGGAATATTTTTGGCATATAACATACTTATCTATTTTTGGAAGATTTCATATGTTCTTAGGAAAAAAGCATCTTCACAATTTGTTAGTACTGAAATCTAAGTATATCTCATAAATCATTATAATGAATTTTTTTTAGATTTTTCTTCCATTTCATACGTATATTTAAAATTGTACAATAAATACATTATTGTACATATTAATGGTGTACATGTAATATTTTGATACATCCATACATCTGTAACAATCAAATCAGGGTAATTAGAGTATTTATCACCTCAAACATTTATCATTCCTGTGTGCTGACATTTCCAATTTTGTTTTCTAGCTATTTGAAGTATATAATAAGTTATTGTTGACTAAAATCACAAATCTGTTCTTTCAAACACTAGAGCTTACTGTATGTTTGTGCACATTAATCAACCTTCCATATCTGTCCTGTTTCCCACTGTTTCCAGCCTCTGGTAACCATCATTCTACACTCTACTTTCAGAAGATAAACATTTTTAATTCTCCACATATTAATGAAAATATGAAATCAAATTTAGTAAAGTTGCAGAATATAAAATTGACTTGTAAAAATAAATAGTGTTTCTAATCATCAACAATGAACTAGCAGAAAAAGAACTCGAGAAAGCCATCTAATTAACAATAGTTACAAAAAAATCCTGGGAATAAATTAACCAAGTAGGTGAGAGATATTTGCGAACAAAACTATAAAATACTGATAAAATAAATGGAAGACTCACAAAATATGGAAATAATTCTCATGTTTGTGGATTTGGAGAATTAATATTTTTAAAAGATAAAATGGAATCCATAGATTTAATGCAATATCTTTCAAAATACCAATGACATTCCTCACAGAAATGAAAAAAAATAAGAAATCTTAAAATTCTTATGGAACCACAGAAGACCATGAATGGTCAAAGAACAAAGCTGGGAGAAGCTTATTACTTGGCTTCAAATTATGCTACAAAACTATAATAACCAAAACTGCATGATACTGGTATAAAATAGACACATTGACTAATAGAACAAAATAGAAAACCCAGAAATAAATTCATACATTTACACACAATCTATTTTTAACAAATGAACCAAGAACATTAAATAGAGTAAGAACAATCTCTTTAATAAGTGGTGCTGAGAAAACTGGATAATCATGTGTAGAAAAATGGACTATTATTTACCACATTAAAAAAATAAATCAAACTGTATTAAAAACTGAAATATTATACTGGAAACAATAACACTACTAGAAGAAAAGAATAGGGAGATGCTTCAGGAACACTGATCGGGTCAATGATTTGTCGGAAGAGATTTCAAAAGCACAGGCAAGAAAAATGAAAATAGGAAAATAGAATTACATCAAACTAAAAAGCTTTTGCATATCCTAGGAAACAATCAACATATGAAGATACAACCTATGGAATGGGAGAAAATATTGGCACACTATCTACCCAACAAAAGATTAATAACCAGAATATATGAGATATTCAAACAACTCAAGCAAAAAAAAAAAAGAAAAAAATCCCATTTAAGAACAGATAAAAAAACCTACATAGACAGTTTTCATAAGACATACAAATGGCCTATAGATACATGCTCAACATTACTAATCACCAGGAAAGTGCTGATCAAAAGCACAATAATACATCATCTCATAACAGTTAAAATGGCTATCATCAAAATGACAAAAATAACAGATACTGGCAAGGATGAGGAGAAAAGGGAATACTAGTACTCTGTTGATAGGAATGTAAATTAGTTGTGCCACTGTGAAAAACAGTATGATGATTACCCAGAAAACTAAAAATAGATATACCATACAATCGAGCAATCCACTGGGTATATATCCAAAAGAAAGGACATCAGTACATCAAAGAGACATCTGCACTCTCATGTTTATTGCAGCACTATTCACAATAGCACAGATATGGAATCAACCTACTTGTCCATCAATGAATGCATGGATAAAGAAAATGTGGCATGTATACACAATGGATGCTATTCAGTCATGGATGCTATTCTGTCATTCGCAGAAACATGGGTGGAGTTCAAGGTCATATTAAGTCTTTCAGTATTTGATCTGCATGTGTTTTATCTACTGATTCTATCAGTTTCTGATAATAGTAGATTAAAATTATCAATTACAATCTTGATTTAGCCCTTTCTCTTTGCCTTTATATTATTTATCATTTTATACATTTTAAGATGTCTTAGAATATAAATATATTAATTACATAGTTTGTATTTCTACATACCTTGTGTATATACATTATTATTTTATGTTACATATAAAACTGGACTATAATTCTAAATTTTACAGATGTTCAAATCGATACCTCTTTTTGGGGGTTTATATTTGCCTACAATGTGTTTAATTCCATTATGCTATTTTCAAACTCTCTGTTTCTTTCTATGTTAAGGTCTTCTATAGACAACAATAAAACTACATATTGTTTTCAAATATAGTGTGAGTCCTTTAGGTTATATTCATATACATTTATTATAGTTATATTATGTGAGAAACTAGTTATGCAATGTACTTTATATTTTCATTTATAATTTTTCATTTTTTCCCACTCCTATTTTGTTTTTATGCTGGCTGCCACTAATTCTAGATACAATTTATTTTTATTTCCCATTTTAATATTTAATTTTTTAAAGTTATCATCTACTTCCTTCATAAGAAACATGTACTCATTTTTTCTTCAATTTTACTCTCCCTTCTTATTATTTTGATATATGGAATTTGGTTTGGGATTTTATCTGTATAGTATACTCATTTTTATATTTCCTTTTACATAGAATTATGGATATTCAGATACATTTCCTTAACTTCCCAAAGCTTTTGTAACATATCTTGTATTTGTTCTCCTTATTATCATAGTACTTTAACCAAAATTGTTTTCACTATGAGTACATTCCTTAGTATCATATTTTTTAAACAAAAATGTTTCACTATAAGTACCTATGGGCTTATATGACTAATAATATATTTATAGCTCATAATTTAATAAAAATATACTTCTATGTAAATATATTTAAAAGTATACACCAATAGTTAACAGCAAAATACTCCATAATTTTTGGAAAACGCTATCTTTGTCATAAAAATGATTTCCAGTGGATTGTTTTCCTTTGTGGATGACCAGTTGCCCTTTCTTTAGAAATAATTTTAGATTTTCTCTTTAGTTTAGACATTTTCAAAAACCACCATGGCATATTCCAGGTCTTGAGTTGTCATTTTATTTCCTGTTAGGTATTTGATGGGCCCTTTCAAAATGAGAGTTATAGGAATATTTGGTATTTCTACAAATGTATGAGGTACAAGTAAAATTTTGTTACATGTAATGCATTTCTCAATTCAGAAACAATGCACTACTCTGAGGCCCCTAGACGGTTGTACATCTATAAGAGGAATGTTCCCTACCATTCAGGCTTGAAGAGCATGTCACCTGTGCAGTCACATAAGGCCCCAAACTTAGAAGGTCTCTGTGCTTGCTTTAAAGCTCTTCTATTACTGTTCTAATTTTTTAGCAGTAGCAAAATGTGGGCACTGCCTTTTTGTTTTACACTGAGCCACCCAAATTACAGAGTCAGTTTTGCTTTTCTCAGAGAGATATCTATGATTAGGAATGAAATAGAATTTAATGTATACATTTTTTTCTCATTATTTCATTTATAAAAACAAATGAGGATATTGTATCCCTAAGGAATAATAAACATTTTATAGAATATTTTCATTCTCTAAAATCTTTTGATTATCTTGAAAACTTTTATCTTTGGTGACTGTTTGCCTTATTATTAACAGCTCTACTATTTGTCCTTGTCTGGTTTTGTCACTTTTATTGGATGTACATCTATAAGAGGAAAGTTCTCAGGAGGAGGTAGGAAATTTTCCTTTGGGACCTACCTAGGTTTTTCAAATGCCAGTTGCATGTATTAAATCGGTTGTTTTCCTGCGTAACTGGAATAAAACGTTAGGTGACCTTTTAGATGGTAAATTCCACAGTGCACCAGAAAGAAATTTAAACCACCTATCATATTTTACTTAAAAATAACAACAACAAAAACCTTTCAGGAAAACTATCTTTTATAATGAAACTATTACAGAAATACCTTTGTATGACTTTCATTGCAAATCTTTTTAAATAAATATTATATTTAAAATACATACACCTAAAGGAAATTAGATCATTTAAAATGTAATGACTCCCTTTACATTACAACTATATTAATGTACATTATATTATTAGAGATAATTTTATGTATTTATTTAATAGCCTAAGTAAACTTTGTGTTCTTTTCCCACCGATGTAATCCTAACAAATTCTGTTTACATTTCCTTTTCTTATTCTACAAATCTCCTCCTCTCTTTCCTATGTCACAAGTAACTTCATCCTATTATCTTAGTCTTATTTTGTACTATAATCTTAACTTCAGCACCATTTAGGTATCTTCTTATGTTTAAGTTTATATATATATATACATATATATATATATATATATATATATACACACACATATATTTTTTTTATTGCATTTTAGGTTTGGGGGTACATGTGAAGAACATGCAAGATTATTGCATAGGTACACACATGGCAGTGTGATTTGCTGCCTTCCTCCCCATCACCTATATCTGGCATTTCTCCCCATGCTATCCCTCCCCAACTCCCCACCCCCCGCTATTATGCAGCCATCAAAAACGATGAGTTCTTGTCCTTCGTAGGGACATGGATGAACCTGGAAACCATCACTCTCAGCAAACTGACACAAGAACAGAAAATCAAACACTGCATATTCTCACTCATAGGCGGGTGTTGAACAATGCGAACACATGGACACAGGGAGGGGGAGCATGTTTAAGTTTTTACTGTCAGCTCCTCCCTCAAACTCTCATCTCACTCAGTAAAAGTCAAAGCGCACCTCTACATCTCATGTGCTTAAATGCAACTTATTACATTACATAGTTGTAATGTAATAAATATATGACAAATAAATAAGAAAAAAATGTTTTTCCATTTAGAAGTAAAAAATGCAAGTATTTTCTCATTAGTTTAGAGATGATATTGACATATTTAAAGCATAATTATGTCAATCAGAAAGAAGATATATTCACAGGGTACATATCAAAGCCCACACCTTACCATCCAGATGAAAGGATATACTAAGAATCCAATATTAATACATAATATATATGAAATTTAATTTTACAGAAATGAGATCCTGAAAGTATTAAAGTTGTGGATAATATTGCTGTCTTGCATTTTATATTTATTCTATGCTCATCTTACATAAATTCATGCATATAATACAAAAATTTATTTCATAATGTAGTAAATGAATACACTGACCAAATCAAAGTAAAATATTTTTCACAAGTCCTAATCGCTTTCAAGTTAATTTTAGGATTAAATGAGATAATATGTGGAAAATACCTAATAAACCCACAAAACAAAATTTTGGTGTTTAATATTATTTCCTCCCTGCATTTCTTTGAAGCTTTAAAATAATTTTTTTAAACATATCCAATTACTCATACTCATATTGTTTTTAAATTCAGCTTATTTTTCTTTTTTCAATCAGGATGTCACAAGAAAGAATTTAAAATTTCACATATATATGCATACATACATATATAATCTAATATCCCTAGAAATTTTGATTGTGTTTAAATTTATAGTACATGGAAATATTAAATTATACATAGCAAAGAAATCTAGGAACTAAATACCAATTATCTTTTTCTACTGAAGATATGATTTTCCTAATGACTATATAATACATCCAATTCACATTGATTAAGACTATTGTTATTAGACTTCATTTAATTCTTCCTTTTAAAGTGTTTCAAATTTCAATTTAATAGAGCATGTATTACAGTAATGTAATATCAATTAAGGTCTTCCCTAATGTTCCAGATATTTTCTCCTGATGCATATTATGAAAACTTCAAACTTTTATGGGCAAAAAAACGTGGAAATAATCAGTACTGTAAGTAAATAAAATAACATTTAAATTACTTGCTGAATTATTACATACCTGGTATGTAGCACCTTATATTTTCCCTTAGTAACACATATCATTATCACAATTATAATTAAGTAAATAACATTTTATTATTTAATAGTATATTAATATATATCATATATTACATAAATATGTAATTTATATAATGTATATTTAATATTTATAATACTGGTATTTTTATAGAGACAAGGACAAAGATTAAAGAAAATATTTTTTAAATTTATACTTATAACTATTTAAAAAATATCTATATACTTGCCATTATATTATAAATGAGAGAACGAAGCTGAAAACTCTCCCTGCCAAATACTGGTCTGCCCTTTTAATGTGCCAGGTACTGGATCTGCTTCTAGGTCTGAAGGCCTCACCTTCCTAATCCTGTTTCCCTCCCCTTTCATCTTTCAAAGATAGTATCCTGTACTAAGTCTCTTGCAATTGTAACTCTATGTCAATGTCTGCTTCCAAAAGACCTGATTAACACAAGGACTTTATAGTATCCCAGGCACAGGATTCAACATGCAATATGAAAAATGATTGCCATCATTTCACTCAAAACACGCTTAATATAATTGCTCCTCCTCATCGTCATATATAAGCAATTCATATCATTTTGCATTTTAACTTATGTGAAGACAGTTTTTTGCTAACCTCTTTAGTATGGAGCAAGTAAGAACAGCAATGAAGCAAGAATTTCTTCTTAGATTTGAAAATAATTTTATCCAAAAAATTATGGAATGACATTTTTTCTAAGCAAATAATTCAGCATATAAAACAAAAGGATTTCATGTTTAATTTAGGCTTAATGTTTTATGAAAAGAAAACATTAAAACACAGTTAATGATTGCAGGATTTAATGCATGTGAGTTCTTTAAAATAATAATAAACATCCTTAAGTTACATAATTTTACACTGTTTACTTTATTGGTACTAGTTATGTAAATCACTTTTATCAACAACTCTTCTTATATGACAAATTCCATCACGACCTGGAATTGTTCATAATTAAAAGTTCAATTATTTGTAGGTTATGTAAAATATAACTAAGTACTGTGAAGTAAATAGGTTTTATACTATGAGTCTTTGCCAGTGTTTTATTCTTTTATTGCTTAGTAATACGACACTAGGTTATCTACGATGCTTGAGTTTAGGAGAACTAAATAGGGATGCAATGGTATATAAACCATAGTCATATTTAGAAGCTGCCTTTATTAAATATTTAACTGTGAAAAGCATATTTTTAAATGACAGTATAATTACAAGGAAATAATAATTGAATGATTTTCTAATGATATTTTTTAAAATATTTTTTCATTTGAGAATACGATCAAAAAGTAGCAAAAATTCTACATCCTTAAGACTAGATGGATTTTCATATATTCCTTGAATTTGATAACCAACATATTCTATTCTATACATCCACACAATTTTGATTTAAAATAATCAACATCCAAAATAGAAAAAGCAACTTTGAAAGTGTTACACTATTATAATGAAGAATAATGTGAAAATCTGAACAGACTCCTAACACATTTTCTCTTAAGTATTTAAGAGTTCTATAGTATAGCATTTATTAAAATTGGTTTTTGTTCCAAGTATATTATCCTGACCTTTTAACTTTATTTCCCTGTGGCCCGTGGACTATATAACCTTCTTTTTGGTTTTATTGCCAATTTCAATATTTCATTTTTATTTTTATTGTTTGTGATGCTTCAATATTTTATAACTTAGATTATTCACTGTGTAAACTGTAATTCTTATTTTGTAAATATAATTTATGTTTAGCAAAACTTTATCATATTTTCTGAGCAAAAACCATGTCACATAGTAATTATTAGCAGACATTGAAATATGCATGGTGAAATAAAAGTAATTCTATTATTAACATCTAACTTAAATTTACAGTATCAATAAGATGTCTGTCCTTGGATAACAAATAATCTCAGCCTTATGCATTTTCTCTGTTATTCTTTAGACATCATGAATTTAGTAGAAGAAATCTATTTAGTCTATACTTTTCCTCTCAGATATTCATTTAAGTGAGTAAATTTGAAGGAGAGTAAAAATTAATTGAACTTTGTGAGAATGCTCTTCAAGAATTCACAAAGTATAATAACTCTCAAATGGCATTTCTAGCTGATCTCCCATGACATGTTGAGATCTAGCAACATTAGTCTCCTTGCTTTTCCTCACACACTGTAGGCATCCTCCCCTTTGAGATTTGTGTACTGGCTATTCTATTTCAAGTATTCTCCCCAATAATCTCCGTAGTTAACTCTCTCAACTCTTTTAAGGCTTTAATCAAATATCACATTCTATTTATAGATATAGTTATAGTCCCCTATTTATAGCTATAGCTCCTACTCTCACCCTTTACTCTCAATTTTTATTATCCTCTTCTGATTTTATTTTCTCAAAGTCCTTCTCACCTTTTATATTACATAAAATATAAGATGTAAGTTGGTTACATTTATTCTTTATTTTCTGATTTACACAACAATATAAGCTAACCCCTATGAGGCAGATATTTTTTGTTTTAGTCATTAATATGTCATGTTTTGCATAGTAGGTACTTAATATGTATGTTTAAATGAAATAATGTAAATTAATGAAGTTAGATGATTTTACGGTCAATTGATATTTTCAATATGCATTATCTATCGTGTGTCAAACACTGTGTTATTTTCTGTGAATATAATCATAAAAAAACACAGCATGGGGTTATCCTCAAGTAGATCACACCATATAGTGAAAGACAGAGATTAAAGAAAAACACAAAAGACTGATTATGAAAAGCCTTTGAAGGAAAAGTGTGTGGACACTAGAGATGCATGGGAGAAGAAAGCTGTCTTAGTCTGAGGGAGGAGGAGGGGTGTAAAGGGAGGGGAAGATATTCATAGCAAGCATTAAGCTAACTGCTGTAAATCCTGAGGATTTTTTATATTTTATGCTCAATGACAAAATGAAGACCATAGGCCACATGAGTTTTTTAAATTAAAAATTGAAATTGGACCCCTTTCTTATACCATATACAAAAAACATCTCAAGGTGGATTAAAAACTTACATGTAAAACATAAGCTATAAAAACCCTGGAGGATAACCTAGGCAATACCACTCTGGACAAGGGACTGGGCAAAGATTTTACGATGTGGATGCCAAGAGCAACTGCAACAAAAACAAAAATTGACAAATGGGATCTAACTAAACTAAAGAGCTTCTGTATAACAACAGAAATTATCAACAGAGTGAACAGACAACCTACAGGATGACTTAAGGGTACATTTGTATGTTTGTTATATAGGTAAAAAAAAAAATTTGTAAAAAATGCATCTGATAAAGATCTAATCTCCAGAATCAATACGCAACTTAAACAAATTTACAAGGAAATATGAAAGGCCCTATTAAAATGTGCACAAAAGACATAAACAATACTTTTCAAAAGAAGACATATACACAGCCAAGAAGCATATGAAAAAATGTTCAACATCACTAATCATTAGAGAAATGAAAATCAAAACCACAATGAGATACCATCTTATACCAACTAGAATGGCTAATTTTCAAAAGGCAGAAACTAACAGATGCTGGCAAGGTTGCAGAGAAAAGCAATGCTTATACTCTACTAGTGTGAATATAAATTAGTTTAGCCATTGTGGAAAGCAGTTTGTCAATTTTCTGAAAGAAACTGAAGCAGAATTTCTATTGTATTCCAGAACTCCAGTACTGCATCTAAATCCAAAAGGAAGTAAGTCATTCTCTCATAAAGACACATGTACATGTATGTTCATCACAGCACTATTCACAAAAGCAAACACATTGAATCAACCTAAATGTTCGTCAATGGTAGACTGGATAAAGAAAATGTGTTACATATACACCATGGAATACTATATAGCCATAAAAAGTATGAGATTATGTTCTTTGCAGCAACATGAATAGAACTGAAGCCTATATCCTAAACAAAGTAACACAGAAACAGAAAACCAAGTAACACATACTGTCATGTATAAGTAGGAGCTAAACACTGATTACCTAGGAACACAAAGCAGGGAAAACCAGACACCAGGATTTATTTTAGTGTGGAGAATGGGAGGAGGGTGAGGATTAAAAAACTGCCTATGAGGTACAATACTTATTACCTGGGTGATGAAACAGTCAGTACACCAAACCCGCAAAACATGCAATTTACCTATGTAACAAACATGCAAATATACCCATAAACCTTAAATAAAAGTTAAAAATGACTACTGTTGATATTATTAAATTAAATAATATATAAAAGGTATCAATATTTTATACACATGCTAACTGATATATTTTCATAAAATACCTTGTGTACAGATAAACAGACAACTTAAAAGATGAATATGAAATTAAAGCATTTTGGGGGAGGTACAGAGACAGGAATATTGTAAGCATTGAGTATCGTTGACACAAGCAAGAATAAATACTTGCATTAGAGGTCACTGATACCTGATCATAAGGTATTCATCAGGGTTGCCTTAGAATAACATATGCTGTTTACTGCCAGCTTCATAAGTTTCCACAGGCATCTAAATTTAAAAATTATTGAAGTAAAATGTCAATCTTTCTCTTTCTAGTTTGAACACAGAATTTATCAGTAAACCAGGAAATTTCTGAAAGTAAACTAAAATACAAATTTCAAAATATATATTATTGACCAACAAATTATTGAGTTGATAAAATAGTATATTTAGGTACTATGTGTTAAAATAAAACTAACTGATATATTGAAACAAAAGTTAAACATAATTATATGTCATGTATAATTATGTATTTTAATTGGTTCTTAAGCCTCACATGTTTCTAAAACTGGTAATTTTTTGAAAAATGATTCTTTAAAAAAAAAAAACAATGCAAAGCTGGTTCAACATCTGCAAATCTATAAACGTAATCCATCACATAAACAGAACCAAAGATAAAAGCCACATGATTATATCAACAGATGCTGAGAAGGCCTTCAACAAAATTCAACAGCCCTTTTTGCTAAAAACTCTCAATAAACTAGGTATCAATAGATCGAATCTCAAAATAATAAGACCTATTTGTGACAAACCCACAGCCAATGTCATACTGAATGGGAAAAAACTGGAAGCATTCCCTTTGAAAACTGGCACAAGACAAGGATGCCCTCTCTCATCACTCCTATTCAACATAGTATTGGAAGTTCTGGCTAGGGCCATCAGGCAAGATAAAGAAATAAAGCATATTTGAATAGGAAGAGAGGACATCAAATTGTCCCTGTTTGTGGATGACATGATTGTATATTTAGAAAACCCCATCGTCTCAGCCCAAAATGTGCCTAAGCTGATAAGCAACTACAGCAAAGTGTCAGGATACAAAATTAATATGCAAAAATCACAAGCATTCCCATACACCAGTAACAGACAGCCAGATCATGAGTGAACTCCCATTCATAATTGCTACAAAGAGAATAAATATCTAGGAATACAACTAACAAGGGATGTGAAGGACCTCTTCAAGGAGAACTATAAACCACTGCTCAAGGAAATAAGAGAGAACACAAACAAATTTGAAAACATTTCATGCTCATGGATAGGATAAATTAATATTGTGAAAATGGCCAAACTGCCCAAAGTAATATATTAATTCAACGCTATCCCCCATCAAGCTACAAATGACCTTCTTCTCAGAATTAGAGAAAAATACCTTAAACTTCATATGGAACCAAAAAGAGCCCACACAGACAAGACAATCCCAAGCAAAAATAAAAATAAAAACTGCTGGAGGCAACACACTACCTGACTTCAAACTGTATTACAAGGCTACTGTAATCAAAACAGTATGGCACTTGTACCAAAACAGGGATATACACCAATGGAACAGAACAGAGGCCTCAGAATGAATGCCACACAACTGCAACCATCTGATATTGACGAATGTGACAAAAACAAGCATTGGGGGAAAGGATTCCCTATTTAATAAATGGTGTTGGGAAAACTGGCTAGCCATATACAAAAAGCTGAAACTGGATCCCTTCCTTACACCTTATACAAAAATTAACTCTAGATGGATTAAAGATTTAAACATGAGGCATAACACCATAAAAACTCTACAAGAAAACCTAAACAATACCATTTAGAACATAGGCATGGGCAAGGATTTCATGACTAAAACACCAAAAGCAATGGCAACAAAAGCCAAAATAGACAAATCGGATCTAATTAAACGTAAGAGCTTCTACACAGCAAAAGAAAGTATCAGTAGAGTGAACCGGCAACCAACTGAATGGGAAAAAATTTTTGCAATCTACCCATCTGAAAATGGGCTAATATCCAGAGTCTACAGAGAACCTAAACAAATTTACAAGAACAAAAACACAGACAACCCCATCAAAAAGTGGGCAAAGAATATGAACAGACACTTTTCAAAAGAAGACATTTACGCAGCCAACAAACACATTTAAAAAAAAAAAAAAAAACCTCATCATCACTGGTCATTAGAGAAATGCAAATGAAAACCACATTGAGATAACACCTCATGCCAGTTAGAATGGCAATCATTTAAAAAATCTGGAGATAACAGATGCTGGAAAGGATGTGTAGAAATAGGAATACTTTTACACTGTTGGTGGGAGTGTAAATGAATTCAACCATTATGGAAGACAGTGTGGTGATTCCTCAAGGATCTAGAAACAGAAATTCCATTTGACTCAGCAATTCCATTACTGGGTATATACTCAAAGTATTATAAATCATTCTATTATAAAGACACATGCACACATATGTTTATGGCAGCACTGTTCACAATAGCAAAGACTTGGAGCCATCCCCAAATGTCCATCAGTGATAGACTGGATAAAGGAAATGTGGCATATATACAACATGGAATACCATGCAGCCATGAAAAAGGATGAATTCATGTCCTTTGCAGGGGCATGGATGAAACTGGAAACCATTATCCTCAGCAAACTGACACAAGAACAGAAAACCAAACACCGCATGTTCTCACTCATAAGTGGGTGTGGAACAATGAGAACACATGGATACTGGGAGGGAAACATCACACACCAGGACCTGGGGGGGTGGGGAGCTAGGTGAGAATAGGAGGGGGTGGGAGGATTGGGAAGGGATAGCCTTAGAAGAAATACCTAATGTAAAGGATGGGGCAATGGATGCTGCAAACCTCCACTATGGCACATCTATACCTATGTAACAAACCTACATGATCTGTACATGTACCCCAGAACTTACTTAGTATAGTCAAAAAAAGAAAAGAAAAACAATCTGAAACATTTTTAATCAAGCGAGCAAATATAACTGAAAAGGAGGTAAAATCTGTATCATGTAAGTTTTTTCTTACTGAATAAAATGACCCAATGTAGTCATTGATGTATGAAAAGGGGAATTTTCTTAGTAGAAAGATCATAAATTGAAATTTAAAAAGTAATCTGGAGCTATAGATTCAAGTAGTAGTACCTTGGCTAGTTGGTGTATTGGTTTCTTTTGGCTGCTGTAGGAAAGTATCATCAACTAGGTGCCTTATAACAATAAAAATTTATTTTCTTGTGATTTGGGAGGCTTTTCATTTCTTTTTTTCTTTTTTTGAGATAGAGTTTCACCCTGTCGCCAGGCTGAAGTGCAGTGGCTCTTCAACCTGCCACCTCTGCAACCTGGGTTCCAGTGATTCTCCTGCCTCAGCCTGGAGATAGATAGAAAAATGAAAAAAGAAACAAGTATAGTACTTGACAAAAATTCTCTGGGAAACACTCTAGATATTTTTGTTTTTAAAATTTGACAATAGTGCTAAAAGTACAAACAATAATCTACATGCAACAAAACAAAAATAACTTTGAAAATAAAAATTGATGAAAAAAGTAAGTTGTCAATAGAGTATGCTACCATTTGTAAAAACCTCAAAATCAAGCAAAGGAAAACCATATATAGCATATATACGATAAAGCTGTTCAAAATTCAGATAAGGATGAACTTTGGATGGAGAGAGCAGAGAAGGTACAGATTTCTAGACAGATGTTATTTTATTGATGATGTTCTAGTTCTTATGCTGAGTTCTGGGTTCACAAGTATTCATTTAATTTCATCATATTTCATAATTTTAATAAAGGTTGCATCTATGCTTTTGTTTGTATAAAAGTTTACATGTTATTTTAAAATCATATTTTGTTAGTCAAGGTCCCAGAAGAAAGGGATTACACAGTTAATACAATTTGGGAGACAGTTTAATAAAAGTAATATCTACAAGATTTGGGTAGTTAGAAAATCCTAAGCCTGTAACGCAATTCCTAAAGTTAGTAATATTCTGGTACCATTCCTAGACCTAAAGGTGTGATGAGGGTGAGTAACAATCATATCTAGGGAACATGGAGAACCGTGAGGAGATGAGGGTTTATGTGGAGAGTAGTATTTGACAGAAGGTGAAAACTTGCATGGAAAACATAAATCAGCCTTCAGTGGCCTCACAGGAAGAAAGCCAGAGGAATAAGTATCTCAATCTCACTTGCCCGTCCTCTCATTTTCTCCTGGAGCTCTGCACTGGCTAGATCCAAGAAGAGAAGCAGCAAGGGGTCCCTGCCATGTAGGCCACACAGCTCAAGTACTCAGAAAACGGAGCAAGGTGAAATGTAGAGTACATACTTGCAGGAGCAAATGGAATATTTCCAGCACGTCTGGCAATTTCATATACTCAAAGCTCTCTGAATAGCCATTGGTATTCAAAACTTCCTTTTCAAAACTCATTTTGCCTCTTCAGAATGTAATAAGTTGTCATAATTCAACAGAATACAGATTTTTAGCCAATGTGGAAAGGGTTTAGGAATATAAGCTAAGATTTGGAATAGTTCCTGCTTTCTGGCTCTTTAATTTTTTTGTCTGCTAAGATTGTAAGTCTTTCTCAAAATTAAGAGGCTCTAAGCAAGTATGAAAATGTACTAACTATAGTTTAAAACTAATCTATTTAATTAAAAAGAAAGTCACTTTTTCTAAAATAGGAAAAACCCTGATGGTTCTTATAAGGTAAATTTAAATAAGTCTTGTCCCATGGCAGTCTAGAAAAATTAGATGTCTCATTTATCTTCATGAAGACCAAATACTTCCAACAGAGCAACCACTATTTACACAGAAAATAAAGCTATTATTTTATAACTATCCTCCAGTAGTCACTAAACATCTTTAAAGTGACCTTACAATTAATTTGTTATCTTTTTGATGAACTTTCACAATACACACTTTGATGTGAGTGATGGACTATTTCTTAGCTGTGTTATTTCTATTTCCATACAACCTATTTAATAAGAAATATATGTAAGTTTAAATGAGGACAATACAGTGGTGACAATTCAAAATATTTCTCTTATAGTGAATTCTTAATGACTGTAGCCAATTTATTTAACTTACCTGGTGTTCAGGTCATCTTTAAAAGGAAGAATTTGGACTAAGGTTGTTTTGAATTCTAGCACACTCAACTGTTCTAATGACCACACTGGTTTAAGTTTTTAACAGGATTAAGGCTGACCTGGGTTCTGTTTTCTTTTTTTTTTTTCTTCTTCTTTATATTTTTTTAAGCTAAATTTTGCTTTAAATTCTTTCAGTCAACATTTTTTTTAAACCACAAACTAAGCAACTATAAATTATGTCTAGTTTTTTGCAGAATGCAGGTTATATCGTTATTATGAATACATGTATTTCTGAGTCACTCATATTTGCTATCAAATTCCTAATATTATATATACACATATATATAAATAGTATGATTTTCATGTCCTATACATTTGTTATGTGTGTAAAATTTAAACTTGATTAAAAACATTAATTTACTGTGTTCATAAATTGAAAGACTTAAATGATGCATATATATTAGAATGAGTAACAGGAGAACTACTGACGATTCCATGTGATGACGAGAATGTAGAGCAACTGAAACTCTCATGCATTACTACTGAAAATGCAAAATGTTACAGCTACTCTGGAAAACAGTTTGGAATTTCTTATAAATTGAAATATATTTATATAGCTTCAAAATATTTCCCCCACAAATGACTTTTAAATAACACAGAGAAGGAAATAATGTTATAGCAAAGATGTGATCAAAGTGAAGATCACTAGTAACGAAAGAAAAAATCATGTGCTCTGTGACAAATGCACTGAGAAGAGTGCAGCATCTCATCTGTTGATCTCACCATCAGATCAACGCAAATTGAGCTTCCCCCTACAAATAACTGGCTTGCACACATAAAAAGGTCAATGTTAAGGTTATAAGAATTTGTCTATGTATGCAAGCTTATGAGATTTGAAAAAGGACTAAATGTTCCAGATTAAAGTAGGCTAAAGAGACATGACAAATAATGTAACATATGTCAACCTGAAATGGAAACTTTGTAGATTTTTTGATGAAGGCCAGCATGGGACAATCAGTAAACTTTGATTAAGGTCTATATATTACATAATGAATAGTAAGACATCAGAGTTTTATACTTAGATTATATAAGAGACTCTTTTTGTTCTAGTGAAATACACTGAAGTTTGGAGGGTAAAATCACATCAGTTTTGTAACTTGCTCTCAAATGATTCAGAAAAAAAATGATTATATATGGAGATAATTACAAAGCCCACTGGCAAAATATTAACTATTGAGGAATCTTAGTAAAGACTATATATAGCGATTCTGTATTTATTGTTCTTGTTCTTAGGAGGCACATATAAATCACAAAATCCTAAATCACAAAAAAGCATACCAATCTTAATATTTGGAAAAAAACAAATACCCTATTACTGATGAACTCCCATGAATCGGAATCCTATCACAGTGGTGATAGGGTGGTACTACCGTACCAGATAGGTATTAAGATTTGTATGCTTTTTACTTTAAAATTTTAAATTGTACTTCTATATTCTCTTATTTGATCTCTATAAAAAATACTGTGAGGCAGTTGAGGCAGATATATATCTTTATTTTTCATGTAAAAAATAATTAAGATGCAAAATGGTTACACATAGTTACTATTAGTCAGAAAGCTAGTGAATGGCCAAGTCAGGACCAAAATCACTATCCAAACTTCGAAAACATGAGGGTAGAAGTAGAATTCCATTTAGTCTTTTTTTTTCTTTTGACACAGAGTCTCACTCTGTCACCCAGGCTAGAGTGCAGTGGTACAATCTCTTCTCACTGCAACATCCCTCTCCCGGGGTCAAGCCGTTCACCTGCCTCAGCCTCCCGAATACCTGGAATTACAGGTATGTGCCACCACACTGGCTAATTTTTGTATTATTAGTAGAGACAGGGTTTCACCAAATCAACCAGGCTGGTCTTGAACTTCTGACCTCAGGTGATCCACCAACCTCGGACTCCCAAGGTGCTGGCATTACAGGTGTGAGCCACCATGCCAGGCAGAATTTTATTTAGTCTAATGGACATGCTTTTTTGCAAGGAAGATTTTACCAGACTCAGACAATGTAAGACCTCATATAGAACAACATTTGAGGATTTTTTTTTCATACTCAGTTAATGAGCAGACATTGAGAAAAGAAATCATGTGAAGAGTGAAGACTTCATAGTACAAGAAAGAAAGCTTATTAAGTGCTGTATTGGATGTGCTCAAATTGAGTTTATAGAGGACTACGTCTTAGCGTTCTTGAGAAAAGGCAATAGGAGTCTTGTATATTCATATATGGTTTTGTGATTGAAAATACAATTTAGGAGTTGGATTCTAGAACCAAGCTGCCTGGTTCAAATATCAACACTACAACTTCTGTGTCTTGAACAAGTCTCTGTTTCTCAGTTCATATTTACATATAGGTGTATATAACTGAATAACAAAGTGTCCTTTGTAGAATAGAATTGAATACACAGTAAGTGTAAATGTAAACAGTTATCTTTTTATTTTGCTAAAACACAGGATTTTACAAATGAAAAGTGAGGCTTTATTAATAAGCAAAACAGTATACATAAGCAAAAAATGTAGAGCAAAGATGTTCAAATATAATGGGCAAGGAGAAATAAATTTGGACCTTTGGAGTCTTACAAAAAGAAAGATTAAATAATATTAGTAATTCAGTTTAAGATTTTTTAGATGTAGCACTATTAGGGGATAACCTTATTTTCAAGTTTGATAAAAAAGAAAGAAAGGAATGTTGAAGTAAAATGAACCATATTGATTGAGAAGCTTATTCACAGTTGGAATGGGTTCCATGGAACTGAATTGAAGGAAGACAAATGAGGGCTAAAAAAACAAAAAGGAGAAAGGAACTATGTGTGATCATTAAAATATATATGCTTCTTGATTTACAATGGGCTTACATCCAAAGAAACTCATTGTAAGTTGAAAATACTGCATGTATAAAATGCATTGAATACACTTAAACTACGTAACATCATATCTTAGCCTACCCCTACCTTAAATGTTCTCAGAACACTTACATTAGCCTTTGTGTTGGATTATTTTGCCTAACTGTAGGCTGTTTAATAATTAAATATTGAATATCTCATACACTACGTATTACTATCCCAGGAAAAGATTAAAATTAAAATTTTGAGGTACGTTGAAATTGCAACATTTCCCCATGATTTAAAATTAAAAAGTAGTAAGAGCCTTCATAAGTGAGGGACTGTCTGTACTAGAAATTAGAGGAGAGTTAGAAGAAAGATACATGGAATGATCTGAGCAACTATTTCTTTAATGTGTTTGGTACTTTAACACTTCTCAGACCTCTCAGAGGTAAAGGAGACAGACAGTGAGAAGGCAATCTCGTGTAAAACAGTAACAATGGAGTATGGCAGGATTAAATGGTTTCCAGGAGAGGATACTAAACCAAAAGAGGAGAGGCATATGCTTCACAATAAACAGTCATTGGTTTTCTTTCAGTTAAACACAGTCAATGTGTCTCAAAACAATGCCTTAAATTAGTTGAATAACTGTAATTTTCCCCAATTGGTGAATATCAACAAAATATAACATATAACTCTGTTTAGCCTTGCTGAATAACTTTCATTAAACTATAAACACAACAACAATGGAAAAGTGAGAATGAAAAACACAATTTACATTTGACATTTGAACCATGAAATTTTGACTTGTAAGCTTTTAAAGGATTTGTAGTAATGGCTAAAACATTGTGGAAGCTGTATGATCTTTAGCTTGTATTTGTTCACACCTCTATTTCTTTTAGGCAATCAAATTGGGTTCAAGTCTCTAGGTATGTTTGGGCATCATGAACAGTTATTATTTTATATATAATGACCAAAGAAATATTAATATTTATGTCAAAGAAGAAACAATGCAACTAAAATTGTTAAAGCTTTATACATTTTTAATATTCATAGGGTACTAATGATAGGAACATTTCTGGGAAATATAATGTAAATTTTTGTAACAAGTCAAAACTATCAAGATAAGGTTAATTATGGAATTAGAGAGCTTCCTTAGTGATCTTGGAAAGTGAACTTATCTACTCTTACACTCTGACCTGAAAAAGAGCACTTCACTCATGTATTGCCTCCAGGATGAGGATATTCATCTAGCAGACAAAACAACTCTAGAAATCAATGGGATTACAAGTTGTAGCCAAATCACCCACAGATAAAAGGGTAACAAGTATAAAGGGTCTCAGGGATGTGCAAGGTGATGTGACAGCACAGATAAGCCTTCAACTGAAGTTGTACATTAACTGGATGATTATTAGGTGATTGCACAAAATATTTCAGTCACTGCATTTAGTAAGATTTCAATTTATCAGAACACAGTGGCAGGTATAAACAAAAGTAAGCTTGGTGCCTGCCAACTTAGAGCTTGTAATCAATTTGGAAATTTAGTGTCTGGGAAGAAGATAAAAGAACATTTATATAGAATGAATGTTATTTGACTTTATATTCAGTATTAGATATAAGTAGGATGGATATTTAAGTATTAAGTCCTACCATAAGTAAAGTTGCTTGAATAAGTAGAAGAACATGTATTAGAGAAAGGTCATTGCAGGACAGAAAAAATTCTTATGCCAAAACTTGGGGACAATAAACATAGTAAATTAAAAAATATATATTACTTCAAATGTGTCTGAGAGATTCTGGTACGTTGTATCTTCATTCTCATTGGTTTCAAAGAACATCTTTATTTCTGCCTTCATTTCATTATTTATCCAGTAGTTGTTCAGGAGCAGGTTGTTCAGTTTCCATGTAGATGTGTAGTTTTGTGCGAGTCTCTTAGTCTTGAGTTCTAATTTGATTGCACTGCGGTCTGAGAGACTGGTTGTTATGATTTCCATTTTTGTGTCTAGAGGAAAATTTATAGCACGAAATGCCCACATGAGAAGTGAGGAAAGTTCTAAAATCGACACCCTATCATAAAAATTAAAAGCACTAGAGGAGCAAGATCAAACACATTCAAAAGCTTGCAGAACACAAGAAATAACTAAGATCAGAGCATAACTGAAGGAGATAGAGACACAAAAACTCTTCAAAAAGGCAGCAAATCACACTGCCATGTGTGTACCTATGCAACAATCTTCCATGTTCTTCACATGTACCCCCAAACCTAAAATGCAATAAAAAAAAAACTGTAAAAAAATAAAAAATAAAAAAATAAATAAATAAAAATAAAAAAAAAAATCAACAAATCAAGGAGGTGATTTTTTAAAAAGATCAACAAAATAGACCATTAGCCAGACTAATAAAAAAGAGAGAGAAGAATCAAATAGATGCAACAAAAAATAATAAAGGGGATATCATCACAAATTCCACAGAAATACAAACTACCATCAGAGATTACTACAAACAACTCTATGCACACAAACCAGTAAATGTAGAAGAAACTGATAAATTCCTGGACACTTACACCCTCCCAAGACTAAATCAGGAAGAAGTTGAATCCCTGAATAGACTAATACCAAGGTCTGAAGTTGAGGCAACAATTAATAGCCTACAATCAAAAAAAGAACAGGTCCAGATGGATTCACGGCTAAATTCCACCAGACCTACAAAGAGGAGCTGGTACCATTCCTTCTGAAACTATTCCAAACAATACAAAAAGAGGGAATACTCCCTAACTCATTTTCGGAGACCAACATCATTCTGATACCAAAACCTGGCAGAGACAAAACTAAAAAAGAAAATTTCAGGCCAATATCCATAATGAACATCAATGCAAAAATCCTCAATAAAATACTGGCAATCCAAATGCAACAGTACATCAAAAAGTTTATCCAACACAATCAAGTAGGCTTCATCCCAGGGATGAAAGGCTGGTACAACATACGAAAATCTATAAATGTAATCCATCACATAAACAGAACCAAAGACAAAAACCACATGATTATCTCAATAGATGCAGAGAAGGCCTTCAACAAAATTCAACAGGCCTTTATACTAAAAACTCTCAAAAACTAGGTATTCATGGAACGTATCTCAAAATAATAAAAGCTATTTATGACAAACCCACAGCCATTAGCATACTGAATGGGCAGAAACTGGAAGCATTCTCTTTGAAAACTGGCACTAGACAAGGATGCCCTATTTCACTATTCCTATTCAACATAGTATTGGAAGTTCTAGCCAGAGTAATCAGCAAGAAAAGGAAGTAAAAGGTATTCAATTAGGAAAAGAAGAAGTCAAATTGTCTCTATTTGCAGATGACATGATTGAATATTTAGAAATCCCATTGTCTCAACCCAAAATCTCCTTAAGATGATAAGCAACTTCAGCAAAGTCTAAGAATACAAAATCAATGTGCAAAAATCACAAGCATTCCTATACACCAATAATATACAAACAGCCAAATCATGAGCGAACTACCATTCACAATTGCTACAAAGATAATAACATACCTAGGAATACAACTAACAAAGGAGAACTACAAACCACAGCTCAAGGAAGTAAAAGAGGACACAAACAGATGGAAAAACATTCCATGCTCATGGTTAGGAAGAATTAATATTGTGAAAGTGTCTATACTGCCCAAAGTAATTTATAGATTCAGCGCTATCCCCATCAAGCTACAATTGACCTCCTTCACAGACTGGAAAAAAAACCATCTTAAACTTCATATGGAATCAAAAGAGACCACACATAGGCAAGACATGTTAAGCAAAAAGAACAAAGCTGGAGGCATCATGCTACCTTGACTTCAAAATATACCATAAGGCTACAGTAATCAAAACAGCATAGTCCTGGTACCAAAACAGAGATATAGACCAATGGAACAGAACAGAGGCCTCGGAATTAATGCCACACACCTACAACCATCTGATCTTTGACAAACCTGACAAAAACAAGCAATGAGGAAAGGATTTCCTGTTTAATAAATTCATTGTAGTTTTTGTAATAAAAAATTCCAAGTAATGATTTACTATCTCTTTTATTATACTTTATTCCATTGGTGCCCTAGTTAAAAGAAGATGTTTTCTTTATCCCTCTATTTTTCAATTTACTAATTTACATATTTTGAGACTCATGACTTCTTATTTAATTAAATTGGTTATAATGTAGCATTTCCATGAAAATGACAAAAGTACAAAATGGAGAGTAAGTCATACTTGCAAGTGCTTTCCAAGTCTCTACTTGTATTATATCTGCTATGATCCCACTGTCCACAAAGTCATAAGGCCAACCCCAGACTTAAAAAGTAGAATAAATGGATTCTTCCAAAGTGAGAAAACACTATAAAGTTACACGGCAAAGAGGTGATGAATAATTGTTTCCAATGATTCAATTTAACAAACGGTTGGTGATTTTTGTCTAATCATTACCTTAACTATGTCCTTGCTATAAAGTAGTTTTATTTTTTGAAATTCTGCAATTCATGCATTTTCCCCTTTTAATCAAGAAAAATTAAAAAAATATATACACTCTATATATATTATAGGATATATGATATATAAGTATTTCAATCAGTAAATGGAAAGTCACTGCATTTTTATTTTATAATTAATCTTTAGTCCTATCCTTCTATTAGAGGATATCATCTGAATTATATCTTACTTGAGATTTTATGTGAGCTTATATGACAAGATATTTTAGCTATTTTACATGTACTATAGAAGAAGCTATCATTTTTATCATCTACCTATAAAATTTTACTATTTGTGTTGTTTAGATTTTCCAGAGTTTTACTTTTTTTCAACCACTTGATTAGTCTTGAAATAAGACAAGTGGATGAAAATTTCTATTATTTGTAATTTATTATTTTTCCTTACAGACAAAAAAATTCTGAATTAAGGGGATTACTGTTGTTTTATTTGTTGTATAGATACTCTTAATGTCATAAATTCACTGTGAAATAAAATCTTTACTATGAAGAATTGCAAATCTTTGTTCAGTTCACTACTTTTTAGTCTAAATTTAACCAAGTCTAATATCAGAATCACAATTCCTGCTCATTTATTGCATACATTTGCTTACCATTTTACTTAATCTTTATAAATATCCTTTTCAGAGGACTTTTAAATAGAAAACAATTGGATTTTACCATGTAAGTTTATCTAATTTTTTCATTTAATAGAATAGTTAATCCATTTATAGCCATTAGTAACATTGAATAAGTCCCTATTCTGTCATACAATATTATATTTTATACATAATATGCTCATTTGTTGTGGTTATTTTTTACTTTCTTTTCTATATGCCTTTATTAATATTATTTTAATTTATTTTGATGTTTAAGAAACTTGTATTTTATCTACATTATTAACTAATAGCTTTAATGAAGCTCTAGTAGTCTTTTCCTTGAAATGTTTTGTCAGTTTTAAAAGATATCTTTTGAATATCCTTTAATTCCTCTGTATTGATGTAACTTTTTTCCGTTTCCTCTTTTATTTTCTCAATATTAATAAAATTTTATTTTCAAATATGCCATAACATATATAATTTACAGAATACTCAAAAATTTATTTTCATGTTGTTTTAGTTTTAAATCTACAATAAAATATATGTAACATCCATCTTCAGCACTTTTGCTAAATTTTCCCTACTTCCCTACATAGTGAAATCTTGCCTTCTGGTTGTCCTTAGGGAAGAATCATGAACACAGTTTATCCTGAATTCTTACATGCTCTAAAATGTGTGTTGGATTGTTCATTTTCTTATAGTCCTCATATTTGAAGAACAGTATATTGAGTATAAAATCCTCCATTTTCATGTTCTTTCCATGAGTTTCATACAAAATATTTATGTACTCATGCATTGATTGCTGAAAGGGAAGGCTGAGGATTAATTGATATTTGTTTCCTAATAACAGACTTGATTTATTTTCTTGGCTTCCCTAGACCAAATAATTTTATTTTTATCTTCAAATAGTTTTGCTAGTATATATCTGAGTTGACTATTCTGTGACAATTACGGAGTAAGCAATAATTTTTCCAAAATTAGCTTTTAGGTACTTGTATATATAATAAATATATTTTTTGCCTGCCTTATGGATCCCGTTCTGAGATATTTTGATACTTAATTGCATTTTAATTTATAGATTTTATTTTTTATAAATCCAGTCTCATTTATCATCTCTTAGAAGACTTATAATTTAGTATTCATTTCTGTTATGATGTAGTTCTTTGGAATATTTTTTTCCAAATTTATTAACTCATTTCATGTTCAGCTGTTCTGAGTTGGTGCATTTCTGATTTGAAGTATTTTTGCATATCTATAAATGGTTGTTTAAATAGATGTAATCTAGTATTTTTTTTCTGCTCTTGGTTACTCTTTAGAAAGAATTTTCATCCTGGGAGAAATGACTGAACCCTGAGCTTGAGCAGGAAAAATACAAGATTAGCCTGGAATATCTTGCTCACAAGAAAAGAAGTGATCAAAAAATGATGGAAATGTGCAAATATACTGGACCTGGCTTATGCTGGCATGTGAAAACTATTTGTGCAAATCAAACTAGTGGTTTCAGTCTCCTCTCTTGTTTTCTTATTAAGTTAAGCTTTAAATGGGTGTGTCTACCTTTACTGTTTATTTTGCAACACTTCCAATTTTTGGAACTAGCAGTAACAGACTAATTGATAAAATTAATAACTATATTTTTTAGTTCAATAATGTTCTCCCCTTTTGGCAAAATGTAGTCTTTTCAATAAATTGCCATTTTGAGAATATGAATCTGTACTTCCGATTTTTGTAATACGTTTCCACCAGCTTCTTCTTCATTTCCACCTTTTGTGTCCTTCAAACTTCCAAGGGATAGCTCCTCTATTTAAGTAAACTCAATTTCCCAGAAGCAATGCCTTTCCTAAACTTCATACTAAAACTCTTCTGATTTTCCAGTTGCCAATATCTGAACTCCTACATATGAAACCTTTTGCAAATATTTCCTTATATAATGTGGTATTATTTTTTGGCAAGTGATTTAATATATATTCCATGACTTTTAGTACCAAGTTCAATTAATTATCCTATTTTTTTGTGCAGTTTTCACTTAACTCTTCTCTGGCATGGTTTCTGAAGCATGTTTTGGAATATAAAGTATTCCCTATCAAAAATTTTAAGTTATGCATAGTTTAAATTATCATCTTTGTTTAATATGTGCATTTCTTAAAATGAAAAGACACAGATTATAGTAGCCATCATTATTACATGAAAACCTATTATTCTATGAAAACCTAGATTTTTGTTTTTCCAATATTGCTATGGCTGAACTTTAAAGTACAAAATGGAGCATGTGGGGGAGAAGAAATCCTGAGGGAAAACTAAAAGTTAGCAAGTTTTATAATAGTTAGGTGGTTAAAAATAACTGTGCATGGAACATATGGAAATGTCTAAAGTGAAAATTTTAGATAAAAGAATACCAAGATCATTCAATCCTTTGCTGGCTTGGAATTAAGAATTACTGAGATGATGCAGTATAAAAAGATATTCTGAAATGTGATCCTGATTATTAATCTATCTGGAATGTCAGGTAATGGATACTCCCTGTCTCAATCTTATCTGTGCCCAGTAAGTAAATGGGAAATTTAAGCCAGATTAAGAAAAAAAAAATCATTTTTATTAAATGCCTCATGTAAAACTCTATGCCAAAAACTATTTAGGAATAAGATAATATTTAATTTTAGTGAAAGCATAACTATTACTCTCAATTTGCAAATTAGAGAATTATTGCTCAGAAAGTTTATATTTTAAATATTATCCACATGGCTACATTGATTATAAATGGTGAAGCAATTATTGAAAGTTATGTCTCAGCACAATTATACTTTTAAAGATAAATTAAAATACCAGCAAATAAATAAATACTTTGCTTCATACAAGTCATAAATAATAGTAAAGCCAGTAAACCTGAATTTGTAACTTTCATTGTAGGAATTTCCCCATCTAAATCGGAGAAAGCTTTTTGAGAGGTAAATCACAGCATCTTGACATTTTAGTGACTGTCCATAGTATTCTTTCCCCCAGTCAAAAGATGTCAAAATGAGTTTCACCACAGGAAATAGATTAGTTGATTAGGTCAAACAAGGTGTAGGCAATTCCTGCTTTACAATAAAAGAAAACACTGTTATTTTCTTAACTTAAGTGGTTATTGACTTTTTCTATAGAGAAGATTAAGATTTATTATCCCAAATGATAGTCAACAGACTGGCTGACAACTATTGACTTGGGGGAAATCACAGCAGGCCACTGAACCACCAGTGAACCCGAAGAAAGATCTTTTGTGTCTCACACAGCAGGATAAGGCCAATCTTATATCAAGCAGATAGGCCTTGCTAGGGACAAGGGACATTAAAATGTGTCTTTCCATTTATTTGGTTTGTGAGGTTACCTTAATATCTCAATACTTTTAAGGCTGAGAGCAGTTAATTGTAAAATTAGAGAGTCAGAGATGAAAATATCTATAGCAGTATGAAAGTCTTACAACCTTAGGAAAAATAATGTCTAATTATTTACTCAAAATGACCTTACTGAATACTGACATTAGATTAGTAATAATAAATCTAATTTTTAAAGTCATAAAATTCACTTAACCTTTTTAGAGAGTTCTAAATTTCTAACAAATATATGCCATTTTATAAGAATATTATTAAAGGGTTATTAAAAATCTGAACATTTGTTAACAAATGGTATCTTAACAGTTTACTTATATTTTAATCCAAAATGCTGCTGGAGAAAGAATAAAAGGTACAAACATTTGAATTGTTTTTGGTTGTCTGGCATCCTATGGATAATATACCTGACAAATTTAGACAAAAAATAAGTCCCAATCAATCTAGATTGAGTAAACACTTTGCATCCTATCCTAATTTTGGGAAATATAGCATTCCTACCACTGAAAGAAAGCAAAAAAATCAAACCCAAAAAAACAGACAATAATCTATAGACTATATGGCAAAATGTGTAAAACAAGTAAGTACAAAATACAGACAGTGTAAAATAAGATAAATATCATAGGCAGGATTAAGATGACCCCCAGAATTTTCCACCTCAGGTATATTCAGATTTTCTCCCAATTATTCAATCAAATACGAATGTGCTGCTGTAGAGGGATTTTGCCAATGTAAAGAAGGTATTAAGGTCCCAACTCAGTTGACTTTTTTTTTTTTTTAATTGCATTTTAGGTTTGGGGGTACATGTGAAGAACATAGAAGATTGTTGCATAGGTACACACATGGCAGTGTGATTTGCTGCCTTCCTCCCCATCACCTATATCTGGCATTTCTCCCCATGCTATCCCCTCCCCAACTCCCCACCCCCCCACTATCCCTCACACTGGGGTCTGTCAGTTGACTTTTATGAAGGGAGCCTATTTTAAGTGGGCCTGAATTAATTAGGTGAGGACTTAAAGGGACAGCGCCCCTCCTGGAGAGGGAACCAAAGTATCCAAGTACGATGAATGATTCAGTACAAGGAGATTCTCTATTTTTGCATTTGAAGATGGAGGGAGCTACAGGATAAGTAATTTGGACAGCTTGTTGGAGCTGAAAGTATCTGTCTGCTTTGTGAGACTTCAATAAAAGCTGAAATATCTGCCTGCTTTGTGAGACTTTGATCAGAGAACACGGCCAGGCCATATCTGAACTTCAGGCCTACCAAACTGTGAGTTAATAAATGGATGTTGGCATTTTGTTTTGTTTGCTTGCTTGTTTGTTTTTGAGACGGAGTCCCACTCTGTTGCCCGGGCTGAAGTGCAGTGGTGCTGTCTCGCTCACTGCAACCTCTGCCTCCCCAGTTCAAGCGATTCTCCTGCCTCAGCCTCCCAAGTAGCTGGGATTACAGGTGCATACCACCATGCTCGGCTAATTTTGTATTTTTAGTAGAGGTGGTGTTTCAACGATATTGGCCAGGCTGGTCTCGAACTCCTGACCTCATGATCCACCTGCATCAGCCTCTCAAAGTACTGGGATTACAGGTTGAGCTACCGCATCCAGCCTGAAATTTAATTTTCTATGAGACTTCTGTTCCACATTTTAAAAGATAATAAGCAGGAATCTGAAATAACTGAAAAAGTTAGAAAAATACCTACCTTTTTCTATGTGCTAGACACTGCTCAAAGCTCTTTATATATATTAATTAATCTTTTCACAACCCTTCCTGGTAGGTACTTTGTTAGCCTCACATACAGAAAAGAAAACTAGGGCAAAGAATAATTAAATAATTTGCTCAAGTTTATACAGCTAGTAAAAAGCAGAACTGAGCTTTGAACACAGTGATTTTGGTCTAAATAAACGTAGAATTTTAGATTGATTATTATAGCAATATGGAAGTTGGATAAACTTGAGACATGGCTAAAGACAAGATTGGCAAGTACCCTTTCAAAATTATCTTAAGAAGAATTTACCATGCAGGGTGAGGCATATATAGGGCTGAATTATTTTTCAAATGTTACTGAGATAAGTTAACAAGATTTGGGATGGGATATTTAAGGAGTCTGAGGCAAGTGAAGACAAGCTACATGTTTCTGACTTGAATGACTCATGACACTAACTGCATGTAAAGCAGTAAGATTGGAGGAGTAAAATGTATCTGTTTATGGACAGCTTGCATTGGTTTATTGAGCACAAGACAGTTCAAACTGAAAATAAATTTGGGAACAATCAACATACTTCTATAAAACAATAGAATATAATTGGAGTGGATGAGATCGCACTGTGTTTTTTAGAGAAAAACAGCACTAAATCATTGAATATACATTTGAGAATACAATATTTTATATTTAGAATAAGACAGAACTCATGGAGATTAAGAAGGGGGGATAAAATAACTAGGAAAACTAGGAACAAAGAATACCATGAGAAATGGGAAAAAGGCTGGGCGCGGTGGCTCAAGCCTGTAATCCCAGCACTTTGGGAGGCCGAGGCGGGTGGACCACGAGGTCAAGAGATCGAGACCATCCTGGCCAACATGATGAAACCCCGTCTCTAACTAAAACTACAAAAATTAGTTGGGCGAGGTGGCGTGCGCCTGTACTCCCAGCTACTCAGGAGGCTGAGGCAGGAGAATTGCTTGAACCCGGGAGGCGGAGTTGCAGTGAGCCGAGATTGTGCCACTGCACTCCAGCCTGGCGCCTGGCGACAGAGTGAGACTCTGTCTCAAAAAAAAAAAAAAAAAAGAAAAAGAAAAGAAATGGGAAAAAATATTTCCGGGGGAAAGCATGGTTAGCAATGTCACAGGATGCAGAAATATTAAGCAAGATAAAAATGGAGAAGTATTCAATAGTAGTGTTGATGAATTAGTGACAACAGAAGTTGGACTGCAGCGCATTTGAGGCATGAATTAAAATTGAGAAGAAGCACTAATCTAGCAAAATAAAGAGAGGTAGGGAGAGTGGTAGCGCAGACTCTGAAGAAGAGCACATGCATGAATGTTCAAAATAGAATGTTTACAAAGAAGGAGACATAAACCTGTTATACGTAGAGGTAAAGGACCAGTAGAGAAGGGAATCTGATGATGGGGTCAAGACACATGAGAACAGAGCAGGCAAGATCCTAGAAGAAATGCAGCAAAGAAGAAATTGAGATTCATGTGGATGGACTGGATTAAGATAATGAACCTTTCTTTTGCTGAGTCTAGAAAAGATTAAGAAAGGGATTAATTTATATAAATTTTTATTTGAGAGAAGGAAATTGTGATATTGAATCATTCATTCTTGATAGTCAGGCTGATTTTTAAGTGAAGTAGAAGGTAAGTTTTTCTTTGCACTGAGAATGAACACTGTGAGGATGAGTAGAGCCTTGACTAATTTTCAGAAATGTGAATGAAGAGCTTACTAACAATAATTTTAAAAATTGTCAAAAGGCTTTGAATACCAAACTGAGATTATAGAACAGAAACTTAAGAACAAAAACAAGCAATGGGGAAAGGGAAAGGATTCCCCTGTTTAATAAATGGTGTTGGGAAAACTGGCTAGCCATGTGCAGAAAGCAGAAACTGGACCCCTTCCTGACACCTTACACTAAAATTAACTCCAGATGGATTAAAGACTTAAACATAAGACCTAACACCATAAAAACCCTAGAAGAAAACCTAAGCAAAACCATTCAGACATAGGTCTAGGCAAGGACTTCATGACTAAAACATCAAAAGCATTGGCAACAAAAGCCAAAATAGACAAATGGGACCTAATCAAACTCCACAGCTTCTGCACAGCAAAAGAAACAATCCTTAGAGTGAACCAGCAACCAACAGAATGGGAAAAAAGTTTTGCAATCTACCCATCTGACAAAAGGCTAATATCCAGAATCTACAAAGAACTAAACAGATTTACAAGAAAAAAACAAACAGCCCCATTCAAAAGTGGGCAATGGATATGAACAGACACTCTTCAAAAGAAGACATATATAAGTCCAACAAACATATGAAAAAATGCTTATCATCACTGGTCATTAGAGAAATGCAAATCAGAACCACATTGAGATATCATCTCACACCAGTTAGAATGGGGATCATTAAAAAATCTGGAGACAACAGATGCTGGAGAAGATGTGGAGAAATAGGAACACTTTTACACTGTTTGTGGGAGTGTAAACTAGTTCAACCATTGTGGAAGACAGTGTGGTGATTCCTCAAGGATCTAGAAACAAGAATTCCATTTGACCACGCAATCCTATTACTGGGTATATATCCAAAGGATTATAAATCTTTCTATTATACAGACACATGCAAACCTATGTTCATTGCAGCATGGTTTACAATAGCAAAGACCTGGAATCAACCCAAATGCCCATCGATGATGGACTGGACAAAGAAAATGTGGCACATATGCACCACGGAATACTGTGCAGCCATAAAAAAAGATGAGTTCATGTCCTTTGTAGGGACATGGATGAATCTGGAAACCATCATTCTCAGCAAACTGACACAAGAACAGAAATCAAACATCACATGTTCTCACTCATAGGCAGGTGTTGAACAATTAGAACACATGGACACAGGGAGGGGAGCATCACACACTGGGATCTATTTGGGGGGACTATGGGGGAGAGGGACAAAGGGGTTTAGGGAGGTTGGGGAGGGATAACACAGGGAGAAATGCCAGATATTGGTGACAGGGGGGATGGAGGCAGCAAACCACATTGCCATGTATGTACCCATGCAACAATCCTGCAAGATCTGCACATGTACCCCAGAACCTAAAGTGCAATAAAAATATATATATATATATATAAAAGAAATATTTCTCCCTTTGAAGAAAATTAAAGTCTCATTATGTGTCTGTTGACTGTCAACCAATTCAGCCATAGAAAACTATAATTGACCCTTAAATAACACAGGTTTTAGCTACACAGGTCCACATATATGTGAATGTTTTTGAATAAATATATTATAAATGTATGTGTAAATCTGCAATTTGAAAAAATGTACAGAAAAACCACATAGCCAAGAAATATCAAAAATAAAAATAAGTATTTTTCTGTCTTGAATGTATCAGCTATACATAGCTACTAGTCTATTTTATCATTTACTATTATATAATATACACGTATCTATTATAAAAACTTAAAGTTTATCACTTTTTTTGTACCTAAACAGACCATACATGGTGGTATTCACAATCAAAAGGAATGTAAATATAATGATGCAGTATTACATCATTACCGTATACAATTACTGTAGAACATACTGTACTATTGTAATAATTTTGTGGCCATCACATGTCCTTATTGAGGTAAGCTCAAGTATTGCAAGTGTCCACTTAAAACACCTACTCATCATCTCATGGACAGGTCATCTCTCCAGTTAATTGCATATTGCAATACAAAGTAACCTCTCATTGTTCTCACATATTTTTCATCAGGTTTAGTGCAAAACTGTGAATCATCAATAGGACCCATTTAAAGTGCCACTAGCGATGCTGGAAGTGTTCCTAAGAAGTGGAGAAAAGTCATAATAGCATTATGAGAAAAACTTCAGTTGCTTGTAACAATAGATTGAGGTCTGAAGTGGTGGCTGCCCACTATTTTCATATAAATAAATCAAGCATAGGGACCATGTAAAAAAATAGAAAGAAAATAGTCCTAGAACCACTGTTGCAGTTACAGCAACATGAGTAAATAGCTTGCACTTTTTATAAAAAAGGTTTTTTAATCCCATATTGAAAATTCAGCTTTTATGAGGATGCAAAATTTCTGTAAGAAAGACATACCTACAGACTAATAATTTGAGAGAAAGTGAAGTCATTATATGGCAGATTAAAGCAAAATGTAGGCAAAGAATGCAAAGCCAGAAAATTTAATGCCAGCAAAGGATGGTTTGATGAAAGAGTATTTAAAAAAAAAATTCAAGATAACAGAAGAAACAGCTTCTATCAACTAAGAGGTAGCAAAGTTCCCAGATGCTATTAAGAAAATCATTAAAGAGAAAAGATACCTGCCTGAATAGAGTTTTAATGCAGATTAATGTATCTATTCTTGATAAAAATTAAGCCACTATGGAAACTTATTAGTAAGGAAGCAAAATAAGTGCAAATATTTAAGGTTGGAAAGGATAGGATAACTGTATATTTTTGTGCAAATACAGTTGAGTTTATGATGAGGACTGCCTTTATCTATAAAGCTATTAATCCCCAAGGCTTGAAGGGAAAAGATTAACATCAATTGACAGTGTTTGGGTTGTACAAGAAAACCTATACAATAAAAATCCTTTTTCAGGACTGATTCCAGAGATGCTTTGTTCCTGAAGTCAGGGAGCACCTTGCAAGTAAAGGATGAACTTTCAAAGATTTTTTAATATTGGACAATTTCCCTGGCTACCCAGAATCCCCTGAGTCGAACATTGTAGTTGTCAAAGTGTCTAATTTATTCCAAAAACAATGTCTCTAATTCAGCTTCTAGACCAGGGCTTAATCAAGACATATAAAGTTCATTACACAAGATATTCTATGAAAAAAGTTATCAATGCTATGGAAGATAACTCTGATAAAGAAAACATTATGAAACTCTGAAAGGATTACACTATTGAAGGTGCTGTCATTGTTGTAGAAAAAGTCATGAAAGCCATTAAGCCTAAAACACTAAATTTCTGCTGGAGAAAACTATCCAGATATGGTGCATCTAGGTTTAGGACAGAGCCAGTGAAGAAATCATGACAGAAAGTGAGGAGAGTGGGTGATGAGTTTTGAGACCTTGGAGAAATTAAAGAGCTAATAGAGCCCACATCAGAGGAATTAACAGAAACTCTCTTGATGGAAATGAGAGTCAGATTATGAGAAAGAAGACACTGAAGAAGCAGGATCAGAAAACAAGTGAACATTAGAGAATCTAGCCAGAGGATTTTTATTATTCAAAACTGCTTTTGACTTATTTTACAACATGGATCCCTCTATGATATAGACAGGAGAACTAAAGCAAACTTTGGAAGAAGGACTGGTACCATATAGAAACATTTTCAGAGAAATGAGAAAGCTAAAAGGTCAGACAGAAATTACAACATGTTTTTGTAAAGTAATAACAAGTTTGCCTGCCTCTCCTGCTTCCCTTTCTACCTCCTCCATCTCAGCAAGACCAAGCCCTTCCTTCTTACTCCAAGTGAAGATGACAAGGTTGAAAACTATTTCCACCTAATAATAGCAAACATATTTCTCTCTCTTATGATTTTCTTAGTAACATTTTATTTTCCCTAGCTTACTTTACCCTGAGAATACAATAAATGACACATACGACATACAACATATGTTTTAAATGACAATGTATGTTGGAGGTAAGGCTTCCAGTCAACAGTAGGCTTAGCAGTTAAGTTTTTGAAAAATCAAAAACTTTATGCAGATTTTCAACTGCAAGAGTTGGGGGGTGGGGTGGAACACAACACATTGTTCAAGGGTCAACTGCACTTAAAGCAAAATAAAATGTTTAAATGATGTGCAAAATATTTCCCTTAGAAATATTTGAAGAGTGTTTATTGAAATTGCCTTTTTGATATCACATTTTTGTTTGACAAGTGCTAAAAATGTTAAAGAGCTCCTGAATATAGAAACTAGTTCCTTCTTAAATACCATTGGTGCTATGTGAATTGGGTGATATGGAAATAGGATCAGTCCTCTGCTGCTCATTCTCTGCTGACCCCACCCTTCCCTTACTGCACCTGCCAATCTTTGGAAGAGGAGCTAGGTATTTTAATTATTATTTCCCATGCATTTTTAGAAGAGAAATATTTTTAGGAGTTTTTAAGGGAGAAATGTATAAACTGATTCAGACAAATATTCAGTGAGTATGGCACATGAGTATCATGCCAATATCCTTCCTTCTTCCTTGAATATTCTTTATGTTTAAGAAAGTTTCAGTTGCTTAGGATTAAGTCAATAAATATTTATTATAATATGACTGAATTCAAAGTTGCCAGCTTGGTACAGTGAATATGTCAAACCAACAAGCAATTTTAAAAACTGGGCTTCTAACGTAAGTGAGCTCAAATCTTGGTACTTACATAATTTTTCAAAATAGTGTTGGAAAATGAGTAAAAATTGGATTAGAAAGAAGCATAAGCAGAGTTCTAAAGCTCTCAAGGGGTTAGAACAGGCTAGCTTGGAAAAGGAAGAACCAAATGAGTGTGGCTATCTACATAAGTAGTAAGGAAGGAAAGAATATGAGATGACAGAGGAAGAGGTAAGTGTAACTGCTTGGAGGAAGGAAGACTGTGGTTCTCAAACACGGTGCACTTGAAAAATTAAGAACATTTTTGACATGACTGGGACACAAATGAGTATGTAGAAGGGGAAGTAGCTACCTCAGTTTAGAGAATGGATCAGGTGTACTTAGGTCATAATATATGACATAGATTAAGAGCCTGATCCAAAAATTCATTTGAAAGTCTGAGAGGTGATGGAGGGCTGAACTTGAATAGTAGTTATGGAGACATGAAGAAATCAAAAGATGAGAGAGATAGGACTTGGTACCTATATCAATATAGGAAAGGGGAACTTAGAGTGGAGTGGAAGTGGAGAAAAATAATGATGGAATTTGAGTAGATCTGGTGAGAATGATAATTTTCCAATTGATGAAACCCTAGAAATGTTGTTAAATGACTGACATCTATTGTAATTTGGCTGTTAAAGTTTAAAATTCAGAGTCAGGGTATTAGAGCATATTCTCACTTTACAAAGGCCTAAACTACATCTGCATATATATATACATTTGAATATTATTACATTCGAGGTGGTTAATTTTTTAAGAATTATGTTTATCTTGTTTCAAAGAAACATCCATGGATAGTTTCTATAAATTTCAGTTTGGTCATTTCTTCATAATTTATATTTCCTTTTGTATGTGTTTTACCCTACGATTTTATTCTTCACCATTGAATTTTAACATATTATTACTCGATATCTTAGGATATGAGAAAAGTAATACTGAATGTACCTGTTAATTCTCACATTTTCTAAAATATTGACTTCAATTAATAAGGCTACTAGCTTTGCCTTCCCTGTACATAATCAAAGAAGCTTAAAATATTGGCCAATTACAGCACCAGTACAATTATCAATACTCAGAATTTGAGCACAACTCTTCCCTAGCTAGGATAGAAAAAAAATTTCACTAAAAATTCATTTTACACAATTAGCTAGTTTTTTTATTGATTCCTTCTCTTCTATGGTTATTGAATAAGTTGCTGAAAAAATCATACTTCTAAATTAAAAAGCCACTATTTTCTTCAGGAAAAAGTTATTATGGAATCATAGACATTAATAAAAAGGAGCTAAGGATAAGTTTTACGCTAATTATAATATATTTTTAAACTGACAGCATTACTGAAATTATATGCATATATATTATCTTTATGGTTCCTAGAATTACTATTAAATTATATTAAAGTAGAAACAGCTTTGATTATATTATTTTGTTAAGCTAAAAAATTATTTGAAACATAGATTATTACTGTGAATAAGTGTTTTTATTGTTATAACATGTGTTGGGATAACATTGTTTAGAAATAAATTTAAAATATGTTTGCTTCTTAAACAACAAAGTTAGTCAGCTAGGACATGTCCAATTATTCACAGGGAAGTAGAATGAAGTGAATAGTTGAACATTGTTGAGAAATACACCTAAATCTAAAGAGAAAAATTAAAACTTAGAAAGGATATACTAAAAAGAAACAAAAAGAAATTTTTTCAGAAGGTAATTTGCTTTAGGAAAATATTAAAGATCTAAGAAAAAAGCAATTAGATGTGTGTGTGTGTGTTTTTTAAGGTCACATAAAATAAGAAATTAATAATGGTGGTTTAGAAATAATGACTCTCATCTATAAGCAGTACAGAATACTGGAATGGTTATTGCTAACCTGTTGAGAATTTAATGAAATATACACATCCTTTAACAAAGAGGCCACAATAAATCTAATTTTTTTAAATGTCAAATAATGACATATTTACTTTCTCATTTCTCCTTATTTGATCTATAAGGTTTTACATGTTTTTGCTTTACCACAAATGATTTTTTTTATTAATATATTTTAAGTAAATGCTAAAACAGTTCTAAAGTATATGCTTCAACATTAAGCCTGTTAATCAGAAAAATTCAGTGGTTTGCAATGAGATCTAGATTTCTTACAAACTAATTTGTAGCAGTCCTTTTAATTCTTCTGACATCATTTGCACCCTTTCTCATCCTTTCTCACCCCGTCAGTTACGGCCAACATCAGTATTTCTGATGGTAACTACTTAAAATTTATCATTTACCACATTTCTCTTTTTGTGGATTTAAGAGAAAAAACAGGTTTCATAATTGTGAGGCTTCATTCTAATACCAGATGGTATATGACTGGAATCCTTCCTGGTACCAGTCTGGTTTCTATGGATGGAGCAGAACAAAGTTTAAATGAAACAAAGCAAAATTCTCACCTTAATTTGCTTACTGTGCAGTTGGCTTTAAAAATCTTAATTTCTAATAACATACATTCTGCTACAAAATAAATCTTCATATTAAAAATTACGCATTTGTTGAATGTTTCTTATGTGCAAGCAATTTAGATGTATTATTCTTACTAATCTTTCTATCCAACTTATGTGGCACATTATCAGGGTCATTTTATACGTAGGTAATCTTTTATATAAGCTTTAGAAAATTCTCAATTTTTATTTTTTGCAGAGGTTGTTTGTACCCTATTTTCTCTCTCCTATGCTTTTGTATTGAAAGAGCACATATTTTAAACATAAATAAATCGTTTTGATATTGTTCCACATTTCTCTCACATTCTGTTCCTCTATTCGTTTTTTATCCTTTTGTGCTTTAGCTTGAGTATTTTCAATTGGACTCTCTTTGAAGTTAATAAATTTGTTTTCTGCTATGACCAGTTTTCTGTTAAACCTATCCAATGTGTTTTTAAGTCTCGATATTACATTTTCAAATGTCCATTTAATTATTTTACATAGACTTTGTTCAATTTTTTGTATTTGATTTATACTTTTATTCATCTGTTCCTCTTTTTCTCTATTTTCTGTAACATATTTACAATAAAATTTACTAACTTTAACATGTGGATAATTTTATCTATTTTATTGTCTTTTCATTATTTGTAAAGAAAAAAATTTTTCTGTCTCCTCAAAAAAAAAAAAAAAAAACAGAAAGTACATAATGTTCTTAAGGTGGTATTTGAAACCATGTTTCTATGATGTGGAAGATGATATGCTTTACAATCATACTTTATACCTACTGGTATAAAGATTATATCACCAGCCGGGCACAATGGCTCACTTTTGTAATTCCAGTACTTTGGAAGGCTGAGGCGGGTAGATTTCTTGAGCTCAAGAGTTTGAGAAACACCTGGACAGCATGGCAAGACCTGTCTCTACAAAAAATACAAAAATCAGCTGGGAATAGTGGTGTGTGCCTATAGTCCTGGCTATTTGTGAGGTTGAGGTAGAAGGATCGGCTTGATCCTGGGAGGTCAGGAGTTTGAGGTTGCAGTTAGTCATGATCACAACATTGCACTTCAGCCTGGGTGACAGAATGAGCAGAATGAGCAAAATATTTTTTTTAAAAAAAAAGCAATTTTTTATATTTCTCTAAAATATCATACTGATGTGCAAGGGTTAATAATCCATTAGAGTACACAGATTTTCTAGAAGAAATGTTAAAATAAAACTTTGGATTTTATAACCATGACCAGGACAAGGATGTTAAGACTCTAGAAAAATTAATAATAAAATAAATGTAAAAAGTTAAAATTCCATAATTAGAATGGTTACTTTTTATATATTTATATCTCCCTAATCTATTGTATCTATATTTATGTCTTTATATTAAATTTATATAAATATCAGGTTAAAGATAAATATTACCACTAAATAATGTCACTGTTTGAAGTCTGTAGACAAATTCTCAATGTTTGACATTATAGAGCAAGAATAAAAATTGCTTGTTACTTGCATATGGTACAGTATGTCTAAATTCATTATACAGCCTATTTTCTGTAGTAAATACAATATCTACTTACTGAATTATTTTTGCATCATTAGAATGTCTTTTTTCTTTATTATGTTAACATAGAATATTCTTAAATCCTAGCAATAAACTCCACAAAGTTGATGTGGGTTGGCTCTGTGTCCCCACCCAAATCTCATATCATATTTAAATCAGTGTTAGAGGAGGGACCTGGTGGAGGTGATTGGATCATGGGTTTTCCCCATGCTGTTCTTGTGATAGTGAGTGGGTTCACAAGAGTTCTGATGGTTTAAAAGTATGGCACTTCACCTCTCACTCTCTCTCTCCTGTTGCCATGAGAAGACATGCTTGTTTGTCCTTTGCCTTCCTCTGTGATTGTAAGTTTTGTGAGGTCTCCCCAGTCATGTAGTGCTATGAGTCAATTAAACATCTTTTCTTCATAAATTACCCAGTTGTTGGTAGTTCTTTATAGCAGGGTGAGAACAGAATAATAGTCGTGGGGTATTTTACTAGTATTAAATGTGCAGTTGTACTCTTTGTCTGCTTTCTATTTACAATGTATGTATGACAGATGCACCTATTTTTACAAATGAGATGACACAATTTTCTTTCATTTTTTGATGTCAAATCATACTAGCTGTAACATATGAGTGAGCCAATGTTGTTTACTCTCAAAAATATTTTGATATAAAAGTAGTTATCGGTAAGCTAACGATCGACCAAACTAACTATACAAAACCTAAGCCTTGACACCTTTTCTGTGGGAGAGGGATATGAAGCTGTGTTGAGATTTGTTGTCAAGGCTCCAATTTCTTATGTTTGCTGACATATTATAGTATTCTCTTTTTTCATGGATCAGCTTTCATAATTATCAGTGCCTACAATTTTAAAACATTTTTTGTACCTAAAACAGAGATGACCTTTAAAATAACAAAGTTTGTAGTATTATTATTAATGCATAGCCAAACTATTTTCAATGCATTTACTCACAATAATTATAGTTTTATTTAACTTTTGGATAACAAACACATATGTTTGGCAGAAAAATGTACATAAAATGTAGAGTTAAAAATTTACTTGGTACTTTTACTCTACATGTCTGATTCCCTTGCACTAGCCACCACTAGGACTGTGGAGATACATATATATATATATATATATATATATATATTTTTTTTTTTTTTTTTAATTGCATTTTAGGTTTGGGGGTACATGTGAAGAACATGGAAGATTGTTGCATAGGTACACACATGGCGGTGTGATTTGCTGCCTTCCTCCCCCATCACCTATATCTGGCATTTCTCCCCCATGCTATCCCCTCCCCAACTCCCCCACTCCCCCACTATCCCTCCCCTTTTTCCCCCAACAGACCCCAGTGTGTGATACTCCCCTCCCTGTGTCCATGTGTTCGCATTGTTCAACACCCGCCTATGAGTGAGAACATGCGGTGTTTTTCTGGTCTTGTGTCAGTTTGCTGAGAATGATGGTTTCCAGGTTCATCCATGTCCCTACAAAGGACACGAACTCATCGTTTTTGATGGCTGCATAATATTCCATGGTGTATATGTGCCACATTTTCCCTGTCCAGTCTATCATCGATGGGCATTTGGGTTGGTTCCATGTCTTTGCTATTGTAAACTGTGCTGCAATGAACATTCGTGTGCATGTGTCCTTATAGTAGAATGATTTATAGTCTTTTGGATATATACCCAGTAATGGGATTGCTGGATCAAATGGAATTTCTATTTCTAGGTCCCTGAGGAATCGCCACACCGTCTTCCACAATGGTTGAACTAATTTACACTCCCACCAACAGTGTAAAAGCGTTCCTATTTCTCCACATCCTCTCCAGCATCTGTTGTCTCCAGATTTTTTAATGATCGCCATTCTAACTGGCGTGAGATGGTATCTCAATATAGTTTTGATTTGCATTTCTCTAATGACCAGTGATGATGAGCATTTTTTCATATGTTTGTTGGCTTCATGTATGTCTTCTTTTGTAAAGTGTCTGTTCATATCCTTCGCCCGCTTTTGAATGGGCTTGTTTGTTTTTTTCTTGTTAATCTGTTTCAGTTCTTTGTAGATTCTGGTTATCAGCCCTTTGTCAGATGGGTAGACTGCAAAAATTTTTTCCCATTCTGTTGGTTGCCAATTCCCTCTAATGACTGTTTCTTTTGCTGTGCAGAAGCTGTGGAGTTTGATTAGGTCCCATTTGTCTAGTTTGGCTTTTGTTGCCACTGCTTTTGGTGTTTTGGTCATGAAGTCCTTGCCTACGCCTATGTCCTGAATGGTTTTGCCTAGATTTTCTTCTAGGGTTTTTATGGTGTTAGGTCTTATGTTTAAGTCTTTAATCCATCTGGAGTTAATTTTAGTGTAAGGTGTCAGGAAGGGGTCCAGCTTCTGCTTTCTGCACATGGCTAGCCAGTTTTCCCAACACCATTTATTAAACAGGGACTCGCTTCCACATTGTTTGTTTTTGTCAGGTTTGTCAAAGATCGGGTGGTTGTAGATGTGTGGTGTTGCGTCAGAGGCCTCTGTTCTGTTCCATTGGTCTATATCTCTGTTTTGGTACCAGTACCATGCTGTTTTGATTACTGTAGCTTTGTAGTATAGTTTGAAGTCCGGGAGTGTGATGCCTCCAGCTTTGTTCTTTTTGCTTAGAATTGACTTGGCTATGCGGGCTCTCTTTTGGTTCCATATGAAGTTTAAGGTGGTTTTTTCCAGTTCTTCGAAGAAGGTCATTGGTAGCTTGATAGGGATAGCGTTGAATCTGTAAATTACTTTGGGCAGTATGGCCATTTTGACAATATTGATTCTTCCTAGCCATGAACATGGAATATTTCTCCATCTGTTTGTGTCCTCTCTTATTTCATTGAGCAGTGGTTTGTAGTTCTCCTTGAAGAGGTCCTTTACATTCCTTGTTAGTTGTATTCCTAGGTATTTTATTCTCTTTGTAGCAATTGTGAATGGCAGTTGGTTCTTGATTTGGCTGTCTTAAGTCTGTTATTGGTGTATAGGAATGCTTGTGATTTTTGCACATTGATTTTATATCCTGAGACTTTGCTGAAGTTGCTTATCAGTTTCAGGAGATTTTGGGCTGAGACGATGGGGTCTTCTAGATATACAATCATATCGTCTGCAAATAGAGACAATTTGACTTCCCTCCTTTCCTATTTGAATACCCTTTATTTCTTTTTCTTGCCTGATTGCTCTGGCTAGAACTTCCAGTACTATATTGAATAGGAGTGGTGAGAGAGGACATCCTTGTCTAGTGCCAGATTTCAAAGGGAATGCTTCTAGTTTTTGCCCATTCAGTATGATATTGGCTGTTGGTTTGTCGTAAATAGCTTTTATCATTTTGAGATACGTTCCATCAATACCTAGTTTATTGAGAGTTTTTAGCATAAAGGCCTGTTGAATTTTGTCAAAGGCCTTCTCTGCATCAATTGAGATTATCATGTGGTTTTTGTCTTTGGTTCTGTTTATGTGGTGGATTATGTTTATAGATTTGCGTATGTTGAACCAGCCTTGCATCCCCGGGATGAAGCGTGGATATATTTTTTAATAAATGTATTTTAAATGTTTCAAAATGTATAGGTTTACATCAGGTAATGTGATTCATTGATGGAGATTTAAAATAATCATTAAAACATATTGAATTATTATCTAATTAATGCATATAAAGATCCTTTTCTAGGCACCATCTCTTCCTGTTCAGATCCGGGAACTATCTTTTAATGTTCCCTATTATCAAATGACCATTGTTAGCTAGTTTCTTATCTTACACCTAGAGAAAAATGTAGGATTGTTATTACATACAATACATGACTCTTTAAAGCCCTTTTCTATTAAAATAATGCAGAACGTTTTGCATCTGCAGTTTCCTAGTATAATTTATTCAATTTTGATTTCACCATTACTCATGACTCTGCATCATCCATCATGCCATCTGTGAATACTGGCTGCCATTTACTCCATGACAGGTTGTTACAGTGCTCCCTTCATGATGATCACAAATACAAGTCTTACCCAGAGTACTAAGAAAAATGTGAAGAACCAATAATTTATTATCTATCAATGATAAATTTACTATTCAGGATTTTGTAGCACAAATATAATACAAGGCTTTTTTTTTTTTAACGAGTCTTCTATTTAACATCTCAAGAAGCTGCATGTGATGACTTTTAATTGACTACATCCCCTCCCTCTACAGCACACCAGTGGTAGAATCGGCAAGTGGTAAGTGGATGGGTTAGAGTGCTACTCTTTGCTGGCAAAGACTGTCCACTCTTTCTCTGGCACAGCTAAGGAATCCAGGAAAATAAGGTACCATATCAACTGAAGACAGATAAGGACATGAACCAGAGAATCCTGTTGGCTTGCAGAGTAATCATCTTTAAAGTCTTCAGAGCTTTCAATCACAGACAGCCAATTCATCATGCCTTGTACAATAAGACACATACCTCATGACATCATGACCAAATAGAACAGATGCCTAGCTGCGGCCAATCAGATAATTTCTCTACTTTGCTTCTGTGTTTGGCCCATATAGGCTTGCTGCTCACACTGCTGTGCCAAGCTCTCTGAACCACTTCTTGTTCTGAATGCTATCCAATTCATGAAATGTTCTTGGCTCAAATAAACTCTGTAAGTTTAATCTATCTTGTTTTTCTTTTAACATACTTAATCATATAGCTTTGATATTCTTTCCATATAATTATGGAGGAAGAAAGAGAAAGAGCAGTCTAATTCTTCTAATTAGTTGAATAATTACTAAATATTAAAGTTCTATAATCTATTTAATACTTCATTGTTTCATAATATATTTATATTGACATTAAATTCAATCACTAGTCATTACAAGCATGGATATACTTAATGTTCATTCACACAGAATAGTTTGTGAAAGCTTACAATAGCTATAGGATAAATTCCTGTAAAGGAATATACTGCAACAAAATTATGCTCATTTTAAATTTCATAGACAATACCTAATAATGCCTTCTTGAGTGTTCCAACAATCTACTTGCCTCTTTTTTTTAGACAGGTTCTCCCATGCTAGAGTGAAGAGATACAATCATATCTCACTGCAGCCTCAAACTCCTGGGCTCAAGTGAACCTCCCACTATTGCCCCCCCCCAGTTGCTGGAACTACTTGAACATGCCACCACACCTGGATAATTAAAAAATAAAAATCTTTTGTGGAGAGAAGATCTCACTCTGTTGCCCAGGGTGGAGTGCAGTGGCTCAGGCATGGCCTACTGCAAACTTTTTAAAAAACCTGAGAATATCTACTTCCACAATAAATCACATAGTGTAGATTATAAATCTTTTTGATCTTCAAGCTGACAAATGAAGAAACAAAATCTCATAATTTTGACATGCATGTTTATAAATTATGTTCTGGATCTTTCTATCTGAGAACTGTTTGAATTTACTTTTCTCTGCACCACGGAGCCATATCCTTTCTATGTTTTTAAGTAGTTTGTTGTTATTTTTATAATATCACAGTCTTTTAACTCTGGTCAGTTTTACAAATACACCTAATATTCCTCATGTTTTTACTTTATCTTTATTTATGAAATATAATTTTGCCTTGGAGAAAGTGTTAGGTTTTGTGCTTCAATTTACGGTTTCTGGGCAGAAAAGGGTCTTCATATCTGGAAACAATATACTGTTCATATAGAACATAATTTCAGTATATTTATGTAACCAGATAGCTTTAAGTTTTCTTTTGTACTTTGGCTTCCAATTCTTACATTTTAAATACTTAATTTAACTGGAATGTTGGTATAAAGCAGAAATGTTTTTCCTGTTGCTATGTAATGCCATATTTATTATACGTCTTAGGCATTTAGAATTTTCAACTTTTCTTCTTCATCCAGAATTAGACACACTTTGTAAACTGTATATCCTAATAAAGTCTCAGTTTCTCATTAATCCATTTTTGACAGAATTATATAAGATAGTCTAAAAATGACCTTCAATATTAGGAATAAAGTCAGCTTCAAAAATAATAAAACATACACATTCTAATTTTAATTAAACAAAATGGATATTTAAAATATAGCAGCTAAGAATAAATGAATATATGATAGGTTGATACGGTTTTAAATGTCTCTGTTTTACGATAAAGTTTAATTGTAGACTAGGAAAAACAGTAAGAGAATGCTTGCTTTTGAAAAGTAGAGATTCAAAGTTGGTGACAGTAAAATTTACACTTGGTTTCAAGTCAGTTTTATTCCTACTAACTACGTGACCTGTGTTTTAACCTCCAAACTCACTTTGCATATCCATAAAATAGAGATTTAAAAAAAAAACAAAAAAAAACCTACTTCAGAAGGTTACTACTAAGTACCCAAACCTTTTAAGCAGTTTTGTCCATCATGGCCTATTTTAAAAGATGTTATGTTAATCTGAGACAGTGCAAAATAAACAGTGAGAAATATCTGAGACAAATGTGTCAAGTAGAAGTCAAAAATGAACCTCTAAAAAGCATACTATCTTTCAAAAGTATGCATTTAATGTCATGATCTTGAACATATGGCAAACTCTCCTCTCTTGAAACAGTTTTCACTTTCCTCTAGCCACCTCTCTTCTGTTCATCAAAGTCTGCCCTCCTGAGTATACACTTCAATGTCGTTTTCCCCTATGTTATAATTCTCAGAGATGAGTTGGTGAATTCTCATGTTCCAAAGCTCATGTATTTCTCTACAGAACTGTAACTAAAGAACAAAAACCTGACACTCTCTTTTAACCATTTACTATCGTGAATATTTACTAATCAGAAATACCTTTCAGGTTCTTCCAGGCATACACTAATAGGCACTAGGAAAGTAATATTTGGCTGAGGTAGATAAAGGATAGGTATATTTCCTGCACTCATTTTGGTCCCGGTTATCCAGGATACACTTTAAGGGTGATTTTGCCTTGAGAAGAGCAGCACCCATCTGAAATTGAACACAGGGATGTGGGCTTCCCTTCCACTAATCCCAGTGGATTAGTGGCCCTGTACTGGTGCGTCCTTGATGAACTAGGCCATGTTAATTGATGTATGTTAATTGAACTAGACTTATGCTAATTGAACTCTTGTTTGAGTATTAGGTGCCAATATCCTCTAGCAAGAGTTCAATTAACAAGCCTGACTGTAAAACTGCCCCAGGAGAATAAACTCCTTGAGAAGGGCCTCTAAACACAACAATCTAAAAGAAGGTAATGGCTGGCCGCAAGGCTGAGGCTGAACAATGCCCTCAGGACCCATCCCAGTTTCTGAAGGATGCCTTCTTCCCCATCCCACTTTCCAATATAGGAATATGCCCTAAGAGTGTGTGGCCTGTAATTAACTATTTGAGCCTTGGAGCAAGTCTGACTATGGTCTTTTAGAAGGAGAAGTTCTGCCATACAGAGAGCCAATCCTAGGCAAGAAAAATTGTACGATATTGGATTCTGGTGCCACTCAGTTGGATTGGGAAATTGTGGGTGACAAAAACACAATGTCCTATAGCCTCCAGTACTCTCTGATAGACTCTGGCTCTGTTAGGACATAACCTAGCAATGCAGACTAAGGGAACTGGCCCTGTGTATTTATACTGTAGGAAGTCCTTATAGGCATAAGCCTGAGGGCACCACGGTCAAGGGACCCTGTATTGCCACCCCTAGAGCCTCAAAGTCCTAGCAAGAAGGGTAATAGCCTCATGTGTAGGAAATATCTTAGAGGAAAGAGCCAGAAAGAAGTATGCCTTATGGATATCTGGAACCAGGAGGCTGGGGTCTGAAAGGCTGGATGTGGCTCACATAGGAGGCTTTTTCTTAGGAGGTCTAAGCAGGGTCACAACCTCAACCAGACTGAACCACCAACCCTTCAGGACCACCACCCTTTCCTCCTGCCGGCCCTTGGCTTGGCCCAGAGAAAGAAAGAACAGTAAGAAACGGAAGCTGGATCAGGGCTGACCAAAGCTCCCAGTTCCGAAGAGCCAGGGTTAGAGAGTCTGCTCCCAGAGGGCCTGACACCCATGTCTTTAGTCTGGTGGCCACACTAGCCACTCTTAGATGGCTGACAGGTGCCCGGTTTTCAACTCCTTAACAAATTTAAAAGAAGGGAAAGGACAGATTGGCAAGTGAAAAGGGTCCAATATCAATCACTGCTCTGAAGCCCAACTCTCCTGGCTGGCTCATGATCAATGTAACCAGGGGAGCATACCCAGCTCCCACTTCTGAAGAGGTTCTTGGCCCCTATAACTGCAAAGAATGGGGAAAGGGGCCACAGAGGCATGGTGAGTTTGCTGTTCGAATAAATGTCATGGACCCAAAGAGTTTTGTGGAAGAGCGATTTATTAGACAGAGAAGAGAGAGAGAGAGAGAGAGAGAGAGCGAGCGAGAGCACGTTCCCTTGCTGTTGTGGGAGGGGAACCTGGAGTGGAAAAAAAATCCATTCAGGTCAGGAGTAGCTGAAGTTTTCACCCTTGAGTTATTCCCTCCCCATTCATGTTCTCATCCAATGAAAGGAGTTCTTTCAAACTTCCTCTGGAGTGATTTATCTTTGACTCTGATACAAGATTGGCTACTTGGACCACAATCCTGAGTTTTCCAGAGCTTTTGGAGGGATTTTGGGACAAAAGAGCCCCACTTGGCTTTCCCTACCTGGCCTGAACTATATCCCTGGGGAAATATGCCTCCTCTCCTTCCTAGTGCCCCCCCCCATGATGATTTACACTGACTCTCAGGTGCAGAGTCTTCTTTTGCCAAGACTGTGCCATAATCGAATCTCAATTATTCCTTTCATAGTGGGGGCCAGAATAATAGGAAAACTTGGTACTGGCATTGGAGGAATTGCTACCTCTACTCAGTTTTACTATAAGCTGTCTCAGGAGTTAAATAATAACATGGAAAAGGTTGCTAATTCTCTCGTAACTCTGCAGAAGCAGCTTAACTCTTTAGCTGCTATAGCTCTTCAAAATAGAAGGGCTCTGGATCTGCTAACAGCAAAGAAAGAAGGAACCTGTCTCTTTTTAGGAGAAGAATGCTGCTAGTTTATAAACCAATCAGGTATTGTCTTATAAGTTAAAGAACTCATGGATCAATCAAACACAGGGCTAAAGACCTTCAAAAAACAGGATTAGGGAGCTGGTTTAACAACTGGGTGTCCTGGCTCTACCCTCTTCTAGGCCCGTTTATAACCATTCTATTATTGCTTTAACCTTCTTGTCAAATTCGTTTCTTCTAGAATTGAGGCTATCAGGCTACAAATGGTCCTGCAAATAAAACACAGGAAGTCCTCGGCTCATGAGTTCTATTGTGGACCTCTGGAACAACTTGCACCTCTGGAAGACTCCACTCTGGAGGAAACTTCAACTGCAGGGACCTGCTATGAATTCAGCAGGAAGTAGTTAGAGAGCAATTCGACACCCATGGCCCAACAGCAGTTCGACTTTCCTGTTCAGAGGGGGGCTAAGGGATTTCTCTTCCCGGGTCCGCAAGGGGTGTGGTTTCCAGGCTCCAGGCCTCCATCCGGGGACCAGAGGGGTTTGAAATGTAAAGTGCTTTGTATGATTTTTGTGCACGTGAGCCAAGTAGGGAAAGCCAGGTGAGGCTCTTTAGTCCCAAAATCCTTCTGAAAGCTCTGGAGAGGGGGCTCCGTAACTCAGGATTGTGGACCAAGTAGTGAATCTGGTATCAGAGTCAAAGATCAATCACTCCAGAGGAAGTGTGAAAGAACTCCTTTCATTGGATGAGAACATGAACGGCGAGGGAATAATGCAAGGGTTAAAACTTCAGCTGCTCCTGACCTGAATGGATTTTCCACTCCAGGCTCCCCCTCCCACAACAGTGTGGGAGCTGTTTCTCTCCCTCTCTCTAATAAATTGCTTTTCTGCAAAACTCTTTGGATCCACGATATTTATTTGAACAGCAAACTCACTGCACCTCCAGGGCCCCTTTCCCCATTCTTTGGGGTTATAGAGGCCAAGAACCTCTTCAGAACTGGGAGCTGGGTATGCTCCCCTGGTTACAATTTGACTGGCTTCTGGTAAATAACACAAAATACAGCTAGCTACTAAGCAGTATAAGAGTAGTTGTAGTAAATGCAGGATGTTTCAGTAGCTTATGTAAAGTCCTAGAAGATCAGAAAAACACTGGGCATAAAACCATATATTGCTTTTTTCTAATTTTTTTAAAAATATTTTGATTTTGTAGAGATGGGTTCTTGCTATGTTGCTCAGGCTGGTCTTGAACTCCTGGACTCCAGTGATCCTCCCACTTTGGCCACCCCAAATACTGGGATTACAGGCATGAGCACATCTAGCCCAACCTACTGCATATATTTTAGTGAATAACTACTCAGAATTATCCCCCCAAAACAGCACATAAGTGTTGGTGAAAAGCGAGTAAAAATGCATGTACCAAGCATAGAAAATAATACAAGTAAAAACCTAAAAAAAATAAAATGTTTAAAAATCAAGCTAAATAAAATTGTCTTAAAAATAATGATTTTAATTTTAGAAGCATAATTTCAGTTTATCTGGAAATGTCTGTGTATACAGTAGGCATGGCAGATAGGAAGACAATTTTTGAGGTTATTTTAGTATAATCAACTTAGCTTGTGACAGTAAGAATGAAGAGAAAGAAACAGCCTTTGAAGCTGTCACAGAATTAGACTATAGAATTAGCCTTTTTAAAATGTTTATTTTTTGGGCTATGACAAAAAATGCAAGGACATAGCTTCAGGGTTCTAGCTTGATCTCTAGGCTATGTGGTTGTATAATTCATTGACACAGGGAATATACAAGTGAAGGACAATTTTAGAGAGTTTCTGGGGAGCACAGTTTGGGATATTCAAAAAATAGTTGAGTAAAGCCTCTCAGTGTAGCAATTTGAGTCAGTAGCATTTGGATGGCAGCCATTAGAATGCAGAGCATCATTCAGATAAAAGTTGTATGATGGAAAGGGAAAAGGAAAAACAAATCAAAACAAAACACTGAGTAATACCTACATTTTATAAAAAGGCAGAGGAATAGAAAGGCCATCAGTGGAGAATGAAAAATACAGACTAAAATGTTATACAATGGTGTTATAAACATCAACGGCAAAATGTGTCTCAAACAAATAAAGATTAACTTGCCCAACTACTGTTAAGACAAGAACATATTTGATGAACGACAAATATATTTTGGATTAAACATTACTAAGATCAGCTTTTATGGTATAATAAGGACAGCAATCAGAACAAAATCAAGGTAAGTAATGCTGGAAGAAAAATCAAGAAACCTCAAAATAAGAAGCCCTTGAGAAATCAGACTACATTTGGAAGGTGGGAAAGTAAGTAATTCAAAATCTAAGCTGTTGAAACTTTAAAATATTTTGAGTTTCAAGGGAATGTGAATTATGAGACCTGAGTCACATGACAGAGGCTGTAATCTAAGAAACTGTGAGCTTTGTTTCTCTGATCAGATTAACTTTCTTCCTTACGTATATTGGTTTGTAAAATGTTGTAAATTACTAAAGGGCATTAAGGAAGACCCCTTTTCTCTTCACTATTGATCTTCATTATAGATTAACTTTCCTCTTAACTTTCTCATGTTGTCTAAAATGGAATGTTAAGTACACTCTTATAAGTTGTAAAAGAAATTAAAACAAACTGCCAACAAAAGCAAATCAGCTGTATGAAAAAGAAAACAAGCTGCAACTAACTAAATTATTGTAACTCATAAACCAGCCTTGTATAGGAAACGTTACAATCCTACTAAATCGTTTTGTTTCCTACCTATACAGGCATTTTCCCTTGTCTTACACATCCCTCTTTTCAATCAACTGTTTATTTTACTTACTTTAGAACAGTAATTTACCAAGACACTTTTTTATATGAAGTATCTTTTTTTGGTAACCTTTCTTAACAAAAATACCTTTTTACCTTTATAAACTTTGAATTAGACAAAAGTAATTTTCCTTCTATTAGAAAGTTACGGTTTGTTGCTATGCGAGTACGTGAAGTGGGAGCAAATCAGGATAAGTTATCTACATACTGTAGAAATTATCCCCCCTCAAGAGACTGCTCAGTTCGATTTTATTGCTAGGGGCTTATCTGAATATGTGTGAGCTATTTTTAAAGCCCTGAGGCAGGATTCTCCAGTTTGAAGTTATTGGTTAAAAGTTTAGGTAACTTTCCCAGGAGAAACAGGGCTATATCAGGGAAAGATGAATTCAGAGGTTGAGTAATATTAAGGAGACACCCATCCTAAAGGGTTGTAAGGTACTTACACATCACCAGGGACTGGTAGGAGAATGGTGTTTGGTCCCCTAAGTAGTATAAAGGGGTGTGAATTTTTTTCTTTGGAGAGAGAAGGTGCCTTTTGCCCCCATTACCAGACATGATTTGGAGGAATGTTGCTTAAAGAAGGAGATTGCCAGAGTAGGCAGCTCTTAAACTCAAAAAGGCAATTCATAATTATACTTTCCACCTCCAGAGTTGCCCTTGGTTTGTCCTGTTGATGGCAATGTCTGATTTGGTAGCAAGTAAGCAGCAGAAAGTTTCTTCAGCTCAAGGCCATCAGGGGTTGTGATTCTGTCCCAGGGTCTTTCAACCCTCCAAACAGTCCTGCTTGCGATGGCTGTGCTTGTAGCAGAGGGGGCATGCTGTGCAGGGCGTCTTGCCATTTATGCCACTGGGACAGATTGTCCTCCAGTGGCCTAGCTTCCCACGCTAATGGCTGTTTCCTGAAGGAGTGTTCTTAGGGCAACATGGAGGGGGGCTGGCAATCTTGTAAAGCAGCCAATAGCTGAGTCTGCCTCTGGTGTCTATGTTTCTTTTTTCTCTTTAGCCCTGTCCTTTTTGTTCTGATCTCAGTTAAATCACTAAGGGGACTAATTTGAGAATTTCCTATATAGGGGCTTTGGGTTCTGAGGCTGACTTTTGTTAATTTTCTCCCAGTTCATTTTTAGGCCAAACCATATTACAAAGAAAATCTAATTTTTTGTTTTAAAGTTTTGGAAACTGAAATTTTCCCAGTTTTTGAAGATGCATCCAAGGGGTGTGTTGTGTGATATGGAGATGTGATTGCTCGTCTGTGAAGAGAGAACAGAGGAGGAATTAAAAGGAAAGATAACGTGTCCCCTCTTTTTTCCCTGTTATCCTTTCCTAAATAGGGTGTCCCCATTCACTGTTAAGATTCTGGAATGAAACCAGTATTACTAGGTACCCTTAACTTTGGTCCTATCTCATCAAGATAACCCACTTGAAAAAGAGGTGATAGTGGAGTAAACAGAAAGCACCTTATTCATCCTGGGGGTTTGAGAATGAACTGATCCTACCAGGTACCCCACACCTTGCCTGCATCTCTGTTCTAATGTAATCTGTTCTTTGCCTGTAGCTAGGACCAGCCTTCATCTCCCTCCAATGTGTACTTTTGTCTCTTGGCCTGTGTGGCCTTGGGGCAGCCTATATCCTTGTCTCCATGACCTTATATTGACTCTCGCTTAGAGCATTCTAATAACAAAATGATTACCTCTTTTCTCAGATTACCATTTCCCATGTTCTCTAAGTAGACAAGAAGTCTGTTTTTCAGCTAACTGGCACAAGGAGCTGGACTTCTATCCCTTCAAATATGACCTTTAAAGTCTTGATGCATGTTGAGAAGGGCTTGGAAGTGATTCAATAAATAGAGAAAAATTTATATATTGGATTTCTCTTCCTCTGGGGGTAACATGCATAACAAATGCTTAAATAGAAAAATTCTCTCTGCTATAGGAGGAAGTGGAAGAAAGTGAAAGGAATACTTATGGAAAGCATTCCTATGCTCTCAAAAAATGGCAGCGCTTTTCTTTGAAAGGGCAATGTTCATTTGTCCTCTTGACATAAAGGAGGAACCTCTGGAAGACTTGGGACCTGGGATAAGGGCTCACAAATGGCAAAGGAAGAATTTTTCCTCCTCCTAAAGGGGTGCTAACTCAAAAAAAGCAAGTTGGTTGTGTGCTTAAAGGGCCACAGAATGAGGTCCCATGCAGGCAGACAAAGTGCTTCAAAACCCACCAGAAAATTCAACCCTGCAGCATAACAGAGATGAAGAGCTTTTTGTAAGTCATAAGGAGCTGGCAGCGTCGGGCTTCTGATTAGTGTCTGTCCTGGTAATGAGCCAACGGACATCTGCAAGGGAGACAGTTTCTTTGCTGCCATGCAAAGCAGCAAGTGCCACAGGTGCACGAATAACAAACAGTGAGTATGTATTTAAGGCAGAGAAAGAAGTAACCTGGTATGCAAATTGAAAGCAGAGAAAAGGCACACTTGCCTACAACGTAGAGTCCAGCAAGTGTGCAAGCCCATTTCAGAATATATACAGAAAAAAAAAAAAAAAAAAACAGGAGGGTGGTCAGTGCAGGTTTTGGGAAAGAGCCAAATGTAGTTGAAAAAGAAGAGGAAAACCCAGACATTGTGTGGTCTTAGCCTTTAGCCCTGTCAGTCTCTTGAGTGTCCTGTCTAGGAGGCCATTAGTGTCTCAGGTCTACTTGGTGCAGACTCCCAAGTCCTTCTACCCCATGAGGTGAGACATCCACCAGAGTAAGTAGAGCCACTGTGGCCACAAGGAATCATTCTGGGGGTTCGTTAGTAAGCAGGACAGTAAAAGGTGAGAAACAAATCCTGTACAGAAGTCAATTGCCTCCAAGCAAAGAAGGCAAGGTATAGAGGTATCTTATCCGTAGGAAAGGTATCCAAGTCACATGCCACTGAAGTATATTAGCAGCAGCAAATCTATACAGGTCTGTAGTAACTCCATTCTTGCCTTCTCAAATATAAGGATTCCTCCAAGGGGCATAAGGCAGAGTGAGAGACCAAAGAAAGTTTTAGAGCAGGATTAATAGCTTATTAAAAAGTTTTAGAACAGAAACAAAAGGAAGTAAAGTACATTTGGAAGAGTACCAAAGAGGTGACTTGAGAGATCCAAATGCACTGTCGGCCTTTCACTTGGGGTTTTATACACTGGCGTGGTTCTGGGATTTGCACCTCTCCTCCCTTGACTTTACCTTGGGGCAAGCTGTCCTCATGTGTAGTGGTGCATGAGCAGTGTGTTTACTGAAGTTTTGTACATGCTTGTTTGAGGCATTTTTTTTTTCACCTACCAGACAAATGATTTATCAGTTAAACTGGTGTTTTGCCTCTCAGTGCACATGTTCGAGGCCATTCACCCAATTCCTGAGATCTTCTTAGGGACCTCTTGATCACAAGTTTCTCTTGTTTTCTATCTATTGAGAGCGTGCCTTTTCATGGTGCCAGCTGTAACTATTTATTAGTTTAGAGAGAGAGTTCAACAACTGCCTGACCAGCACCTGATGGTCGTCTGGTATTTCTTGGCAGTGGCACTCTTCTGCCTTGCTCATATCTGCCTAGTTACCTCCTCTCACACACTGAAAAGAAATTACTGTTGGATCTTTCTGGTTCTGTCAAACTTCATTTTATTATTGGTTAGGGAAGGCCTATTTTGCTTTACATACTGGACTTAGATTGTAGTAATTACTCTATGGTGCTTTACTTATCCAAAGGCTTGTCCTTTCTGGGCTCTCACCAAGGACTCAGTGAGGATTCTTAACTCTGGATGGATCATAAATCTAATGGTTCCCCATACTACACAACCCTTCCTAGCCCCATTCATCTTTTTGCTTTGTAGCAGGTAATCCTGTAGTTAAATGTGAGCATAAGTTGCCAAGACCTTGGTTAAACACCTGTGATTAATCTTCTTTCAGATTCCCTTCTCCTACACAATTATCTCTCTTCAAAACAACTGTCCTTAAAATTCTTGCCAATGTAGCAGTCTGCAACTCCAGTGTTTGCATTCTCTGCTCAGTGAAACTACAGTTCTGCTTGGATTTCATCTTCATGAACATTGGCATAAAAGTGTCTCCAGGTAGAAACCTCTTGGTATCATGGAACTGCCCTCCTATGTTTCTCTTCTTTCCAGGATTATAAGCATGAGTGGTCTATTGGTCAGTGACTAAAAACTGTTGCCTCATATATTTTGTCCAATTTCATCATTGTTTTTGATGAAAGAATAAATCTGGTATCAGTTGCTCTATTATAGCTGGAAGTAAAAATCCAACTACGACTGGGCATGGCAGCTCACACCTGTAAATCCCAGCACTTTGGGAGGCCGAGGCAGGTTGATCACATGAGGTCAGGGGTTGAGACCAGCCTGGCCAACGTGGTGAAACCCTGTCTGCACTAAAAATTTTAAAATTAGCCTGGCGTGGTGGTGCACACCTGTAATCCCGGCTACTCAGGAGGCTGAGACAAGAGAATCCCTTGAACCTGGGAGCTGGAGGTTGCAGTGAGCCGAGATTGTGCCATTACACTCCAGCCTGGGCAACAGAGGAAGACTCTGTCTCAATTAAAAAAAAAAGAAAAAAAAGAAATATCCAACTATACCTTTGGAATATAGTTGAGGAAACACAGAATAATTAATTTTCTGTCTCTTTTCATAAGACTTGAAGTTATAATAAAGCTGGCCATGTACAGTGGCTGATGCCTATAATCTCAGCACTTTGGGAGGCCAAGGTGGGTGGATCACAAAGTCAAGAGATCGAGACCAGCAGGGCCCACACAGTGAACCCCGTCTCTACTAAGAAATACAAAAATTATCTGGGTATGGTGGTGCTCTCCTGTAGTCCGAGCTATGGGGGAGGGTGAGGCAGGGGAATTGCTTGAAACCAGCTGGCAGAGATTGCAGAGATCATGCCACTGCACTCCAGCCTGGTGACAGAGCGAGACTCCATCTCAACGAAAAATAATAATAACAATAATAAAGCTATGTGTGACCCTTTAGTAGGGAGGAAGTAGATATGATTATGAAGTCACATAATTTTTATTAGTACAATTTCCCCTATCTGTAATACAGAGATCCTAATACAAATGTTTCAAATTTGTTACCAGTTTTAAATAAAATAACATTTTTAAGGTATCTGTCATATTAGAAGTACATACATTTTACTATTTTCTCTAATGTTTAAAAAGAATGTGCACAAATATAAGGTATTACAAATACTGGAAAGATTAGTTGCGCAGATGTCTCTGCTTTCCCTCAGGTTATTTTTGTTTAATTTCAGTAAAAATAATCTTTTATGACCATAAGAAATTAAAACTGATGAGACTGCCCAGTTTCCTCATCACAGGGGTCATATGCCCCTGAGAGTATTTTCAAAACAGGGTATGTTAACCAATATAATCTCCTTTTTCATTTTTTTATATCTCTAATTCAATATTACACATTTATTAGTCATTGAAAGCCAAGTCATTTTACTTGCCTTATTTTTGTTTCTTGCTTCACATACATTTCAAAGTTTTCCTTGTTCCACTCAGTTATCAATGCTACTCTGCAAATTCTTTCTTAGCTAAACACTTCAGAAATTGTGTATAGCTCCTTAGTGTGTTTTTAATATAACAAAGAGCATAATCTGTATCCATACCCTTTTTTATAAAACATTTAATCCTAGAAATCTTTGCTTTTGTGGATTTCCTTCCCTTTATTCTCCTTCCCTGTAATCCTTTCAAATAAATCCCTTTACCATTCTTTTCATTTTATGATTCTATAAGCACATTATCTTGAGAGAACTTTAGTGTTCTTTAAAGTAACTTTACTCACTTTTTCACTCTCATCATTTACAAAGAAGGAATCAAAGAGGGAGATAAACAAGGCTTTGCTTCACTGTGTATTTGTTAACTAAGGTACACTACAGATAATAACATTACATGCATGATTGATAGTTCAGTTGTCAGAAGAAGAAAGGGCTAAGGGGCACTTTACCAGAGCAGTTATAACACTCCATCAACGGGAAACATTTCATTACCTTTCAGAAAAATTTCTATTAGATCAATAAAAGATGTATTTAACAGAAAAGCAAGAATGGCTGGTTAATTTTCTATTTAAAATAAAAAGCCATGTGATTATTATTGTCAATTTTTTGGCCTTCTGGCTAGTGCCTGATGTTCACCATGGGCCTAACTCATAAGACATATAGGGATTCTTGACCTTCTGTGTCCACATTTGTTGGGCATCCCATATGAATTACGGTCATTATATATCCTGTTTGTCAGAAGCCGTCCTAACCTAGAGCCTCCTGATGCAATTCCAATTTTGAAGACTGGGGATTTTTGTCTGTTATTGTAGGTTTTGTATTCTTTTTTTTTGAAAGAATCAACTCGAGAGGAAAAAAAAATTGTAATATAGAGAATAGTAGTCCCAATTTATAATTGTTTATATTATTTAATAAATAAATATACTCATAATATATTAAATGTGTTTAAGAATTGTTTTGTTACTATAGTAGAAACCAGAACGAACTGTCCGTAGAGATAGTATAAAATAAATACGATGAAAACATATTAACTTCTGATCAAATACTTTTGCTTGGAGAAGGCTATGCAACTAAGTCCTACCTCTGTTTTATAAAAAGGGAGACCAGTGAAAACTGAGGGTTGTTAAATACATCTTAGTGCCAAGTAAGGATTTTCTCATGATGCAATCAGAAAAATTGAAAATAAATCATTTTCTCCCCATGTAATCCAGGGTAATTTAAAGCTGTGTCTTTAATACTTAAAATCATCTCTATACTAATAGTTGCACATGTCACGCATATTTTGGAGCCTGCCAGAAGAAAAACCCTCTTAATCCTATCATATAGATTTATCATAACCGCCTTAAAGTAACCTGCCTGTTTTCATCTTTTCTGATCATTGAACACAAAGCATTATTCATTTAATATAGAGGGGTAATAAAAATGTCAGTATCCTTTGAAATATTTACTAATTAATGGCGAATATCAGTCATTTTTTTTCTTATAGTTTCTATGATGCTGAATAAGTATATTTAGTTTTAAGAGTCCTAAAAAATTAATCATGCTTAAATAGCATGACAGGTCTGAACAAATTGCAATCTTGTACAGAACTAAAGCAAATATCTAACCAGGAAGAAGGGGGAATGTTTTAAAGAGTCAAGTTTTTAAAAAACAAACTTGTCCTCAGTCATATAGCTCACACTCATTTTATTTAACTGGATCACTTAACAAATCTGTAGGTTTCTGAATTATGACTGCCCTGAAAATTTATATTATGCTACAAAAGTTGTATTTATATTCATACACATAACACACACACACACACACACACACACACACACACACACACACCAAATAGAGCCCTGGGCAGAGTCCAAACTGCATCAGAAGGAAAACAGGAGACTGAAAACAGAAAATAGACACAAAGTGACAAGAAAAGATGTTTCACAGCAAAAGAACTTCAAAAAAAAAATTCTTTGAAGTCACAATTCCAATAGAGCACACAGAAACCCCCTTTCATTGCAATATTGTTTATTACAGCACATGCTTTTCTCTCAGGACCACTGCAATAGACGGGGCCTCCAGCATACTCAGAAATATCTCAACTTCTGAAAACAGGCTCAGGCTCAACTTCAGACTTGCTTATAGACAGAAACTGGCGGTATGATTTGAAAAGTATTTGGAAAAAGCTCTTTGCCCACAATAGTTACTAATCATTTCTTATGCATCTATATACAGATTTTTGCAAGATCTCTCAATCTGGAAGGCAGCTCTTTACATTTATTTACCTAGTAAATTCCTACTTAGCTTTAACACCAGTCTAACTATTTCCCTTCTAAGAATCTTTAAGCTTAAACTTGTTTTGCTTGTGCTCATATGTCCCTATTCTTTAGGCTTTATTACTTTTATGTATTTTACTTCATTGCCTCCCTCACTTATCTAGATTTTGAATCAGCTCCTGATAGTTTCAAATATCATCTTGGCTTTTTTTTTCCAATTGTACTTTAAGTTCTGGGGTACATGTGCAGATCTTGCAGGATTGTTGCATAAGTACACACATGCCTTGGTGGTTTGCTGTCTCCATCCCCCTGTCACCTACATCAGGCATTTCCCCTGGTGTTATCCCCTCCCCCAGCCTCCCCCACCCCCCTGTTGTCCCTCCCCTAGCCCCCCCACCACACAACATACTCCAATGTATGATGCTCCCCTACCTGTGTCCATGTGTTCTCATTGTTCAACACCCACCTATGAGTGAGAACATGCAGTGTTTGGCTTTCTGTTCTTGTGTCAGTTTGCTGAGAATGATGGTTTCCACATTCATCCATGTCCCTACAAAGGACATGAACTCATCGTTTTTTTATGGCTGCATAGTATTCTATGGTGTATATGTGCCACATTTTCTTTGTCCAGTCTATCATTGATGGGCATTTAGGTTGGTCCCAGGTCTTTCCTATTGTAAACAGTGCACCTTGGCTTTTTAATTAATTTAGAGACTTAAGGAAGGCTCAAAATTTTTTTAAACTTATCTTTTAAAGTTGTAATACATTATATTAAATTAAAATAAATATTTTTATATTTAAACATATATTACATATACGTGTGTATGTGTGTGTGTGTATGTATATATACCCATATATAAATAAGTACATTTATAGGTAAACATAAGCACATAAAACCTGAATGCAATATTTGGAATGTTTTAGGTGCTAATTAAGCTATAGAAATATTCCTTAATTCATTCTACATCCCTTTCCTTGTATTTTTATAGACAATAGGTTCAATCAGTTTTAGCTGTATTCTTACACTTCTTGCCAGAAACTGTGCTAAGTACTTTGCATATATTTTCTCCTGTTATCTGGATATTAGTTCTATGAAGTGAATATTGTTCCCATTTAACAGTAAATTGAATCTTAAAAGGTTTACCTGAATTGCTCTTAATACCTAACGGAACCAGGATTTGAGTTCACTTCTCTCTAAATCTGGAAGCAAGATGATTAACCAGCATGCCAATAATACTCTCTGCTAATTAAAATGTAAATATTACTGCATGAATATCACGATAAACCTTATAACATTAATGTAAATGTGTTCTTAGATGACTTTCCTCTAATGTAACAAATTGTACATTAAAAATACATGATACGGAGGCAAAGGATGCATTTAAATAGTAGAACAAGTGACAAAGGGAAGGAAGTATGCTATACTCAGCCAATCTGACCTTTATTTTCTACTTCATTTTCTGCTTTGCCTAAGATATTAATATTCAATCAGTTTGAAAATTAACATACATAGAAAAGAAGTACTTTTACAGTTGTATTTATGACATGCATCTGACACATAAACCAAGATACAAGATTGTGTCAGCTTACATGCAGACATTGTACAGATGAATTGAAGTGATACAGATTAATAGTTTTAATTTACTTTTTATTTCTAACAGCTCTGGATTACATAGAATAAGAAAATTAAAAATTCTGATGCAATATTTTTCATCCAAATTATATAGGAAATGTTAACATAAAATTGTATAAATCTACTCTATTTGATTTCTACCAGTCAATTTATCTATCCAGAGATGTATCTATATTTAAATGGAAGCCCTCCACACCAAAGGACACCAAAAAATTATATATGCATTTTAACTTTTTAAAAATGGAATTTAAAAAATTACTCAAGATTGTTTTTATTATGTAATACGTGTTTGCAATAACAAACTAACAATGGGAGATGAGAGCATGAGGGTAAAGCCACCTAAATTTTTAAACAAAAAACCAATCAAGTATAATATTCATTAATAGGGTACAGAGGTACTTAAACCATTTTAGAAGTAAAAAATATCTTTTATGCATGCTGCTTACATTTTCATATGTACACATTGTGATGGGTTTCTATCTATTTACCATTTCTCCCAGTATGAAAGGACAACAGAAATAGGGCTCACTTCATAAATGTGAGTAGTGCTTACAGGTAAGGATACTTTGGTAAACGTTAAAATTTAAATGTTTAGTTAGTTTGTGTTAATGTTCTAGGATGTTGGTTTTTAATATCAGTTATCTGGAACCTCTTGAAAATAGGGATCCTGCCGTATTCATCTTTGAATATTACTGATTTGTAAAATGCTTGACTTATAATGGCTGGTGACGATATTCAGAATTATGTTTCCACTTAATATTCCCTAATATTTCAACTATATTTAGACATTCATTTAAAAATTTTGTAACAGTTACATGTATATAGTGTCCAATCTACCTTTATGATGATATAAATAATACATTTTAATCTCTGAATTGAATATGAACACTTAATCTAAACTTTGATATGTAGTTTATATAGATCCTGATATTTCCCTCTTACATTATCTTTTTATGATATAAAAATTTTCATGGCATTTTATTGAAATATTGTCACTGACATAATTATTATTTCCAGACCTGAAATGTAAATGAACAAGTAACTAACTTCAGTATAAAATCCCTAACTCTTGTTAGAACGACTTCTGTCTTCCCTTTCTTAGTTCGCTTCCACTTTAAGGCAAGATACGTTCTTCAAAGCAATCGGACAGATTCTAACTTATTTTTCAGTTCAAAGAAAGAATAAACAAAAACAAAATTAAATACCTCTACATTTTAAATTAATATGCATTGTCTCACAAATAATCACTGATACTAAAAAGTTAATTAAAATACAAAGAACATAGATGATAATTTCTTTTTTTTTTTTTTTTTTTACTGTAGGTGTATACTATATCCGACATTTCTCCCCATGTTATCACTACATAGCTACATGGACCATCTACTGTGGACAGTAGATGTATTTATAGTGCTTGTAGAACTTAAATTTTTGACGTTTATGTTGTTATATAATCTCATATTTATGTTAGATATAATAATAGAAATTATAAAAAGATTTTTTTAAAAAAATCTGTGGACACAAGCAATGAGAAAGCAAAAATACAAAACCTTAATTGAATCACAAGGAGTATAAACATTAAATAATCCAGTGATTTGATTTAGGCAATGGATTACTGAATCATTTTATTACTCAAAATGAGAAATTGAACCATATGATTTTCAGTACTTCTCCTTTTTAAGAAAAACTTTAATAGGATAAAGAGGAGAGGGCAGATAGATCAAGGTAAATACTTTAATTTCATAACTTAAAAATACTTGAAAAATAAGATCTCATTTGTCTAGGAGTTTGCATTTTGGTTATACTCTACTGATCAAACTCTACTGCTTAAACATATTCTCTAGTTTTCCCAAAATTTCAAAGCTAAGCTATGCAATAAAAAGAACAGTTTTATTAAAATTCAAGTAAATAAATTTAAAAAAAGGAAAAAAAATTCAACTATACCCTGTTATTCTTTGACCTCATCTCTTTCCTTCCCTTCAAAAGCTATCTTCATTTACAGTACTCTAAATTTAGTTTCTCCCTGCTCTTTGTATCCAGTTATACCTTCAGTCTTCATCTCTTACAATCATCCCCTTTTCTTCACCTCCCTACTGAAATTGCTCTCTGAAAGGTCATTATTAAGCTCATTTTTTCTCAAATACACCATATATTTCAATATACCTATCCTGAAACTTCCTCTACTGCTTGGCTCTGTAAACACTTTTCTTGTTGTTGTTTTTCTAATGTAGTCTCAAGTGAAAAATATGGTAAGATATGCAACATGTTCTGAACAAATTTATAAAGGTGATTTACAATGATGCTAAATCTTAAGGACCTCAAGAAGAAGAATTTTTTATATCTTCAATATTACATTATTAACATGACAACTACAGTCTATTTTCGTCTTGTATCAGTCTTCTACCACTAACAGACTTCATTATATATTTTATGGTAAACAAGACCCATCATGACATTTCTGGCTCCAATTACACCTCATGTCTTTTAAACTCATTTTTCTACCTGTTGACTGGACCAAACTCTCCATTCCTGGTTTCAATTCCTGGTGATGATCATCTCATTATCCAGCTTATGTTTTTGCTATGAGGTCACTAATGGGTTGCTAATCAGCAATGGATTGATATTTGGTTGGCTAGGCATAGTTTATCATCTAAAATGTGAGGTGGCAGTCAAATGATACAAAACACAGCACCTGGAAAGCAGGGGTTCCAGCCAGTTATTTCTAAGAACTATCGTTAGATTGAAACAGTCATTGTCATTTTTGGTATATTCTATTCCTTACCTGTCAACATTATTGATTTTCATGGGAGGGATTTATTAACAGTGTTGCCAAATATGAACTGCTAGTTTACCTTCTTGGAATGGGCAAAGGCTTAATTCACCTCATTTCTTAGCTGCTGTTCCCCAGAAATTCCTAAGACCTTTTGGGACCTTTTGATAATTGGTGTCTTGATTTTTCACTACAGTGATTCTATCAGCTGGTGCAAAAGTAATTGTGCTTTTTTTTGCCATTAAAAGCAGTAAAAAAAAAAAAACCACAAATATTTTCAAACAAACCTAATATATCTATGTCTATGTCTATGTGTATCTCTATAGGGTGAGGAAAGAAAGAGAGAGAGTTTAAGGATTCTCTTTCATTCAAGTCTTTTTTGTTGCTAGAGCAAGCAACAGGTAATCTCAGAAGCAAGACAGGTAATCTCAGAAGCTAGCACAAATGCAGATAATTTTATATTGGGTATATAGAGATTTAAGAGAAGTCTAAGAACATAAATTTAAACAGAGCCAGATCTCAAGGAGACTTTCTTGGTAAGGTGGTTCTTGAGTCAGTGAATTTCTCTTGGCTTTAGCCATGAATCAAAGATAGACAACCAACATTGTTGATATGATTTCTATTTCTGCTGATTTCTGTTCATCTGAAAATTTTCTGCCTCTTATTCTTTCATTATTTGCTACTGCTGCTTCTTATTTTGTCTTGCATATGGCCCATTATGGTCACCTGAATGTTACTACTCCCCCAGACGCTATTAGTCACAACTTCCACTAACTCAGTCTGTCTGAGTTTATCAATATAAATTTTGTAAAGTAAGAGTCTCTTCGGAAAAACTCAGCATATGGTGCAAGTGCACCTCTGGACCACTGACCAGACTCTTAATTAACAATGTTTACTTAAGATGTTTACCCCGATCCAAAAAGGTCTGATCAAGTGGATGATGTGGTCACATGGTGAAATAAATAACTGAATAAGGACAAGACTGTGTGGATTAAGTTTGTTTACGAAGCAGACACTGAGACTGGCATTAATCCAACCATTTCCTAATTCTTGAAAAAGCTTTCCTATTTTTAAATTTTTATTTTGGAGACAAGGTCTCACTCTGTGACCCAGGCTGGAGTATAATAGGTATGATCATGGCTCACTGTAACTTCAAACTCCTGGGCTCAAGCAATCCTCTTACCTCAACCTCCTGGGAGCTAGGACTACAGTCATGCTCTGCTACAGTAGCTAATTTTTCCTCTTTTTGTTTTAAATTATAACATCTTGACTTTTTTCTTTTACACCTCTGACATCTCGCTGTTTTTCCTCTGAAGATTTTTTTCCAAATTTCTCTGTTGATACATACCTTAAGGTTTTGTCCTTGGATGTACAGTTTTTCTTTACTTTTTCTCAAGACATAGTAATTCTTATGAATTTATCACATCTTTTATATGTAGTTCTTGAGTCTATAATTTTGGCTTCAACCATGCTCTGAAATGTTAAATCCACTTTTCCAACCACCTACTTGCTTTCTGTATTTGAGTGTCCACTATATTTATGTACACTTGTTCAGAAACAAACTCATTATTCGTAATAACCACTAAATTAATGTCCTGTTCTGAAACTGATGTTTTCTTTCCTAGAATGACAATTCTCTTAATTGCCAAGATTTGTCTTGGATTACCTTTCATTCTTTTCTGCTTCATCCCTTACATTTAGTCAGTTGCTGAGTACTATGCAGTCTGCCTCCACGTTATTTCCTGCATCACATTTTATGTATTTTCATGTTTATTATGTAATTTGTTTTTATTATTATTCTTAACTAGACTAAAATATTCAACATTTTTTCTCTCTACACCATATGTTAATTTCTCTCTGAGTAATTCTCTCACAAGAATTTTAGTTATATCAATCTCAATTTCAGTCAAGACTCAGAACAAATAAATGGCACTCCCAAATTTGTGAATTTTAAGGGAGTTTCATATTAAGATATAAAAAGGTGTTCGTCAAGTGAACAAAAAACACAAGGGATAACAGTATACACAAGGGTTTACATCTCAATGTTTTTTTCCATTCCTATAGCTGAAGAAGATAAAAAAAAGAAAGTGATTATTAGAATCTAAAGACACAAAAATTTGTATGGAAAGGCCACCTATCACGAGGCAGGTACCAAGCCCCACAGGAAGTAAATCCAGGTATATATGCCTCTTCCCTCTCTTTGCATCCCCCAGATGGCCTGCCACTGCTTTGGATTGGGCAAACCCAACCAGAAGCCCAAAGCCAAGTGGTCCCATGAATGTGGTGCAGATATGTGGGCTCCCCAGAGTAAGCAGCAGAAGCTGTATCTGAAGGGGAAAGTAGAGAATAGTGCAGCCACCTTAAACATTCACTAACTTCCTGTTGCCTTCTAAAACAAGCACAATGCATTTAAAACCTTTCACTGAATGACCTAAATCTTTGCTATTAGGATTATTGGCCAAGCTGACCTACAGAAACAGTCCTTGCATTTTCATTTTCATTATATTATATGACTGGCTCTTTGTTGTAATACATTCTTTCTTGCCTCATCACATCTCCCGTCACCTGAAATAATATATATGCTTTAATCCATCACCATTTCTCATCTACATTTATTTTCTGCCACATATATATGTATGTATGTGTGTGTGTGTGTGTGTGTGTGTATATATATATATATATATATATATATAGCATGATTTTAATTTTTGTCAATCCAACTCTGTCTAACCTGGACACTTACTTTTTTTTCCTTTCTGCACTTTGTGGTAGGCAGAATTCTTCAATGCCCACAAAGATTCCACCTTACCGGTATGTGGATACCCTGTATAATCCCCTTACCCTTAACTGTAATCAAGACCAGTGAATACGATGGAGTTTAATTCCTAGGATGATGCTGTCTTACATGGCAAAGAGATTTTTCAGATATAGCCAGTTTACTTTGATGTAATCAAAGGTGAGAAGCTAAGTGGACCTAACCTAATTAGATGAACTCTTAAAAGATACTGGATCCTTTCTTAGAGAGCAGATGTAAAACATGAGAGATTATCCTGGCAGTTGGAAGGGGCAGAATGCCATGTTGTGAAGAGGGCCACGTGCAGAGACTGGTGGACAGCCTATAGGAGGTAAACACTGCTCCCTGTTGATAACCAGCAAGAAAGCAGGAACCTCTGTCTCATCATTAGAAAAAATTAAGTTATGCCAATAATTAGTGACCTTGGAATAGACACTGAGCCTCCACTGTGGTGGCAGCCTTGGCCAGCACGTGGCTTTCAGGCTGATGAGACCCTCGTGGCTTTCAGGCTGATGAGATCCTTAGACAAAGACCCAGTAACCCATACCCAGACTCTGACCCATGGACACTGTGAAATAATGCACGTTTTCTGTTTTAAGCTACTGAGTTGGTGGTGATCTGTTATACAGCAATATAAAACTAATATATACTTCAAGTATGTAAGTATCTGATTCAACTTTCTACACTTAAAACTTATCTGAAGGCTCTGATTGTCTTCTCCTTCTATAAAATAGAATACCCTCTCAGATATAATCAAAACCATGCTATTATAATAAGTCAGTTACAGAGTGTAGGTGAAAATTCATGCCTTATGACTTAACACATAGAGCAGCCTCTCCACCTCCATTCTCCAATTGTTCTCCTGATGAGAACAATTAGTCTAAATAGATGGATGAAGACCCATGAGTTACCTAGGTGGATTCAAAACAGTACATGATGGAGATAATCTAGAACAGGTTACAGCAATTCTCTTTTCAAGACACCAAATAATAGTCTGGATTTAAAAATAAATTAATGATATTATACATATACAGGAACATCAGTTCAGTTTTGCTCTTTTAAAACATAAATACTAGTTTTGCTGCTGAAAATAATTTTATTTGCTAAGCAAAAAGATAGTTCAGGCTTATAATGGATTAAAATATTCAAAAGCAGTTTTTCATTCAGAACCCTCGAAAAAGAATAATGTTAGATTTCATAGTATTGAGTGGTCAAGATAAGATGCCTCAGAAAAGAACACTGAATCAAGAGACTTGAAGGGAATGGAAGAGGTAGCACTTCAGAAGATGAATGATTTTAAAGCTAGCATTTTCTTCCTACAAATGGAGTTAGAAAACAGAAGGCAGATGCTGTCTGATTATCTCAGATTCAGCTAAAGTGGGATGTCATTTGTTATTCCAATTTACAGAAACTGCACAAAACAGTCATAACCAGAGCACATTCTCTTTCCTTACAACATGTTAATCATCATTACATCTCTTTCTGATCACTTCAGAAAGAAAAGTTGCAGATGTTCAGGGAATGGGTCACACATAAAAAAGAGAACAGTTCTTGAGATTAGTGCTCTTTTCTGCAGATGAAGTGAACAGAAATGAAATTTTATAATTTTGAAAATCAAATTTGAAGCTGTATCTACTTTCATGTTAATCACATTTTAATAAGATAAATATGAGAAAAATAATTTTGTCTTTCATTTTCTACTTTTTCTCAGGGTACTTAAATTTTGAGACAAATACAATGAGACAAGTTTACCTTTGTTCTAGTATTGTTTTTGAATTCTTTAATAGAGGAGTATATTGTATGTACTCTAAATCACTGTGGTATTTTAGGAAATCTTTTATTTTTTTATTTTTTTTATTGCATTTTAGGTTTGGGGGTACATGTGAAGAACATGGAAGATTGCTGCATAGGTACACACATGGCAGTGTGATTTGCTGCCTTCCTCCCCCATCACCTATATCTGGCATTTCTCCCCATGCTATCCCTCCCCAACTCCCCACCCCCCCACTATCCCTCCCCCCAAATCGTTTTTATAATAACTCAGTATGATTCTGAAACCCAAGTTTCCAGTTGATTGAGAATAGGTTGGAAAATTTGTGTATTAATTCATTTATTTTGCATTTATATGTTATCTCTTCTCTGCTGATGCTCACTATGCAAATTGAAATTTACACAAAGAATAGATTTGTAATGGGTGGGGCAAACACTGCACTCAGACCTGAGTTCCCTATCTTTCTCACAGAAAGATAGGGAACCTAAAATGTTGGTGTATTAGTCCATTCTGATGCTGCTAATAAATACATACTTCAGACGGGGTAATTTATAAAAGAAAGAAGTTTAACTGACTCGTAGTTCATCATGGTTGGGGAAGCCTAAGGAAACTTACAATCATGGTGGAAGAGGAAGCAAACACATTTATCTTCACATGGTGGCAGGAAGGAGAATGAGTGCTGAGCAAAGGGGGAAATGCCCCTCATAAAGCCATCAGATCTCGTGAGAACATACTCACTATCATGAGAACAGCAGTATGGGGGTAACTATCCCATGATTCAATTACCTTGCACTGGGTTCCTCTCATGACACATAGGGATTATGGGAACTAAAGTACAAGATGAGATTTGGTTGGGGATACAGCCAAACCATACCAGTTGGTATTTTTAAGATTAAGGGGTATATTTAGGTAGAAAAATATCCAGAAAGATAATTATATTTTTATTGTACCCTAATTTATTTTATTACAGTAATTTTTTAAAATTTTATTATTTTTATTTTTTAAATAGAGACAGAGCCTTACTATGTTGCCAAAACTAGCCTCAAACTCCTAGCCTTCAGAGATCTTCCCACCTAGACTTCCCAAAGTGTTGGGATTATAGGTGTGAGCTACCGTGCCTGGCCCTTAAATAATTTTATGTTAAGAATCTCTTTGAGAATATATTTCACTAGAGTTAATATTTATTTGTTGAGAGGCTGGCCTCAGTGGCTCATGCTTGTAATCCCAGCACTTTGGGAGGCCGTGGCGGGCGGATCATGAGGTGAGGAGTTCAAAACCAGCCTGACCAACATGGTGAAGCCCCATCTCTACTAAAAATACAAAAATTAGGCACGCTTAGTGGTGCATGCCTGTAATTCCAGCTACTCAGAAGGCTGAGGCAGGAGAATCACTTGAACCCGGGAGGCAGAGGTTGTAGTGAGCCCAGATCATGCCACTGCACTCAAGCCTAGGTGACAGAGCAAGACTCTGCCACAAAAAGGAAAAAAAAAATTGTTTCTTTTCTATACTTGTCACAATATATTCATGCAAAATTTAATTTTTAATAACTATTAAAAAAAACCTTAGTCTGTAATAATATGAATTGATATAATTATTTAGTCTTCTTTACAGAAATAATACATGCCAAACAAACAACAAAAATAGGAAGGGATAACTTTAATGATAATTTGTTTTCAACAAACATAGTAAGCATATTATATCTACAGCACTATGTAGGCACTATGGAATAAATGAACTTAGTCCCTATAAAGCAAGGTCTAGCAGAGGAAATGCAATTGTAATTTCACCGTTGTGCACAGTAGCATAAAACAAATGCATAATTACTTTCAAAGAGGTACACAATGTGATAAGGAAGTAATTAACCGCAATGAAAGTAAAAAAAAGTCTTTATAAAACATTGTATGAACACATTCCAATTAAAAACATAATATAAACAGAGACTTAAATATACCCATATACACAGACATATTGTATTATTAACTATGCCTTTTGGCCCACACAGAGAATGCATAATGAAGTGTCTGTTCTAGGTTGAATGTAGTAACAGGGTGTAGAGCTCAGATTTGATCCTTTACACGTTACATCAGACTCACTTCTTCCCCAACTGTCCTATGACTTAATTAAAATGAAATCAGGAATATACTTGGAAGTATTAAAAGTACTGGAATAAATATTACAAAATAGCCAACTAGGTAAAATGACAAGGAGAAAAGCCTGGTTCATCAAGGAAATAAGTGTTATAAATGAGGGCAATTCTGGGATGTGCTAGGAGAGATGGAATAGAAGAATATGGAAACTTGTGAAAGAAATGACATACTTTTTATCATTATTATACTTTAATTTCTGGGGTACATGTGCAGAATATGCAGGTTTGTTACATAGGTATACGCCTGTCATGGTGGTTTGCTGCATCCATCACCCTGTCATCTACATTAGGTATTTCTCCTAGTGCTATCCCTCCCCCGAGCCCCCCCACCCCCTGCTATCCCTCCCCTAGCGCTCCCACTCCCTGATAGGACCTGGTGTGTGATGTTTCCCACATTGTGTCCAGGTAGTCTCATTGCTCAACACCAATTTATGAGTGAGAACATGTGATGTTTGGTTTTCTTTTCTTGTGTGAGTTTCCTGAGAATGATGGTTCTAATGAATTTGTAGTATGATTGCCTCTAACCAACTCGATATTCTACACAGTTTTTACACTATGTAAAAATACTATGTACACCATTAGAATAGGTAAGTAGCATAATATGGCCTTTTACACAGCTAGAGTACAGAAGTACTTAAAGTGTAGCAGACAACAGTGTTGTCACTGGAAAAATTTTATGTTTGTTCTTTTTGCTAAAACAAAATGCAACAGAGGTGACACAATAATCATAATTTTGAATCTGAGGAGAAAGGGAGTAGTCTGAAAGGAAGAGGACCCTGCCTGAAACACATATTATCCAATTCTCATGGGAAGTAGAAGACAATGTTTTGGATAGAAACAAACAGAATTAGAATTATCTAGAAATCAACAAAAGCTGAGAAATATCAGGGTAAATACTATATATATATATATATATATATATATATATATACATACACACACACACACGCACAGACACACTCACACATGCATACACTTATACACGCACATAAATATACACACACATACCTCTATAAAATAGCATATATAGTACTATTCTATTATTAATTATTTATAGTCATATGCAAAGCTATTCTTTGACACTCCCCATCCCTGCCAAATAATGTGAAAAGAAAGTAAGACAGTATTTAGCCACTATGATCTATCTACGTATTGATTTATGTTTGATTGTTTATTTTGAAATCTTCATTAAAATGTTAAGATGAAAGGTGGAAGAGGTAAACTTTGCTTCTGAAAATGTTGGTTTGCAATGTATTAATAACTGATGTTCCTCTGTATCTCATTCCTGAGCATCCTTTAAAATTTAACTATTGTATAAATGGTTTATGAAATCCTTCATAATTATCTGGGCTCAGATAGATGACTTTTCACTGAAGCCCTCCAAAATCATTGTCTAAAGCATTTACTTTATTAAATAGTATGTAGTCAAGATTTTTTTTGTGCAATGTAAAACTAAAAATATATATGTTTGAAAGTCAATAAGGCAAGTTTAGTAAAGGTAAAGATTTTGCATTTGAGAATAATTGCAGGTGCTACACCTATAGTTTCACAAGTTTTGGAGGCCAAGGAGGGAGGATTGCTTGACCCTAGGAGTTTGAGAGCAACCTGAGCAAATAATAAAACCCCTAACCCTATAAAATTAGAATACAAAATAAGCAGGGCATGGTGGCACATGTTTGTGGTCTCCGGTACCCAGGAGGCCTGTGAGGGAAGGTTGCTTGAGCCTGGGAGGTGCAGCCTGCAGTGAGCCACGACTGTGTCACTGCATTCCAGCCTGGTTAACAAAGTGAGATGCTGTCTCAAAAAAACAAACAAAAATTGAAAGGCTCCATTTTAAATTACTGGTAATAGAAACACTGCAGTTTTCAGTATGAGAGTAATATAATTCAGTAAAGGTATTAATTTGATTATGTATGGAGAATGGAGAAATTATGTATGAGGAATAGAGAGAAGGAATATGGATTTTATACACACACACAGAGACACACACATATTTATATAATCTTGCTCTATAACATTTTCATAGTTGTGTCTAAGTCAAGTGTGTCTAAGGCAAGTGGTGACTACTGTAACAAAAATAATTATTTGCAACCAAAGTTCAAAAATGCATATGCACATGGAAATCAAATATAAGTCTTTAAGAAAATTGTATTACATTTTAACATGAACAGATATATATATATATATCTTAGCTTGACATATAACTAGTATTTTTTGTTAAGGATTTTCTATCAAAAGATACTTTTATTTATTGTGTACATTACTGTTCCGGTGTGTATTCTCCTAGCATTATGATTTTATATAATCTAAATGTGAGCAAACTGAAATCTTGAGTTATTACACTTTCACATGGCTATCTCAAAATGAAATTTGACAACTCTTATATTCTGTAATAGAGTGACTTCCAAAACAAGTACTAATGTCTGACTTAATTAAGATTTCATGACCTAAAGAAAAGCTGTTTAACTCAGAAGGGTTTTTGTTTGTTTGTTTGTTTGTTTTTTGGTTTTTTATATTTTTCCAGTAATTTTGAAAATCTAGAGGTTTTCATTTGTCCACCCAGGTATTTTCTCCATCCTTCTTCACCTTGTTAGTGTCTTATTTGGGTCAGTACAATCCTGACCTATGGCTTCTTTCTTCTTCTTTAATTTTTTCTCCTTTTCCCAAGACAAGGTTCAGTGCAGCGGTGCAATCACTCCCCACTGTAGCCTGGGCTCAAGCGACCCTTCATCTCAGCCACCTGAGTAACTGGGAATACAGGAACATGCCATCCTGCCTGCCTAATGCTTTATTTTTTTGTAGAGATGGGATCTCACTAATTGCCCAGGCTAGTTTCAAATTCCAAAGCTCAAGTGATCCTCTTGCCTTGACATCCCAAAGTTACGAAATTACAGGAGTGAGTCACCATGCCTGGCCCTGCCCCCTGGCTTCTAATTGTGGTCTCCCAGTGGAGATACTGGAAGGCACTGTTTTCATGGTATTTATTATCTTATTCTCTCACTCCCTGAGGCATCACTTGGCTGGTTGTGTCCCTTGACAAAGGACACAACTCCTGTCAAACACCATATGAATTTTTTCCTCTTGGTTTCCTGCTTTCTGCCTTTGATACCTGAATTAATTGCTCTAATGGACTGAACTAGTTTCTCAAACTTTCCTTAAATAATATTATCTTAAAAAACCAATTGAAATGTATAATCGTTTTTCCTACGGAGACTCTGAGTGATACACTCATATATATACTTCCCAAAGTAAAAGTAACTAAGCATCCCTTTGGTTTAGGAAGCTTAATAGATGTGACAAAAATAATTTCCTTTTCTTGGTCTGTTCTGCAAACTTTTATTTAAGTCTTTAACCTTTTTTTTTCTGCTCTCCATTTTCTCTCCTGTGCTAAACAGCCACTCCTTTCCATTTTTCTATAGACACAATTGAAGTTTCCTGCTTTAGGCTAATGGTAGGAAAAGGAGGAAATAAAAATGAAATTTTAAAGGGGAGAACAGTGGTAGTAAGAGTTAGGTAGGAGAAAATAAGAGAAAAGAAAAGAAAAAAGAAAGAAAGAAGAGTGTGAAATTCAAATTCATAGCACATTTTTTTTCTTGCTGCATTTTACTTTGGACCATAATATTGAGAAATATTATAGACCAACCTTGGTCCATTATATTGAGAAAAAGAGGAAGGCAAGGAAAATATTCAAAAGAAGAAAACTGTGTCCTTTAAGTGTTGCACTTTCATTGTGGTTACAGCAAAAGTTTTTAGACCTCTGGGTAATACAGCGCTCTTCCTATAACCTGAATTCAGATTTCATCTCCTCACCTTTCTTTATCTCTAAGATTTCTTATATTAGATCAATCTTTCAAGTATTCTTTCTCACTTCACACATTTCAGTTTCCATTTTCATTTCTTATTCCCAATTCCTTTCTGTTGGTTCCATTTTCAGAAATATTTTCAGCTTATTGTAGCAATATTTACCAGACTAATCAATGTTTGTTACAAAAAGATGTAATCTTTTTACACATAACTGATATTAGTCTAATATTTACTCTAAATAAAACAGTTTTGTTTATAAACATAGCTCTGAGCTAATGAGGAGGCCATGAGAGTCAGTGTGTTGGTATCTAGACACTAAAGATGAGTGAAAATAAAGTGAAAAAAATGAATAGAGAGTACAAAGAAAATCAGGCTGTTAGAGACTACAGGCTAAGTAACAAAAATAATAAGAATCAAGTTTAATGATGATGTCATAAGGATTTAGATCATAAGAATACCATTATTTTATACTGAAGTACACTATTCTCAAATTACTCACTTTTCAGTAAAGGGTGTTTCAGTATCCATTCTGTTGATATAGTTTGCATTAGCGTCATGAGAGTACGAAGATCCTGGAAGTCACAATCCTAGAAAAGAGTCCCACGTTTTCTGAGCTTTCTTCCCAGGTTCTCAGGGTGAAGACCCAAGAAAGATCCCTCATAGCTTTCCTCCCCCTCATGACAAGAAGAGGAAAGAGAAAACTTTGTAAATATCAGCCAGGGCCTTCTTCCTAAAAAGTGGTCTACTCTCCAGTGAATAGTGCTTAGGAAGAACACAATTCTGAAACCTTACATCAGCTGGGGGAAGGAAATTACCCCGCATTTTAACCTCCTTCAATCTTCTTGTCTAACCTAAGGAAATTTAAGAGAGAAATACAGCCAAAAGGGATACTGATTCAAAAAGCACAATTTGAAATGTTTCAATTGGGGAAGGAAACAGAGTCTAGGAGTAAAATGGCATACAACCAAAGGAGAGACCTAAATACATGAAAAAGACATACCCATGAGACAAAGAAAAAAATTAATAATAAGATTTTTAAAATTTCCCCCTTCTCACATCCTATTACCACACCAAGGTAGCTCAATAGTGAATTCCAGTTGAAAGAGCTGCCAGAAGCAGACTCCTTAAGAACAACAGTATGTATAAAACCCATGTGAGAATATAAAAACACGAATACTAGAAAAATTAGAAGATTCTTAGGTCTACAGCCACAAAATTTTATACACAGCTCAACTCATAATCAGATTTACATAACAGCACAAATGCCTATTTACCTGAGATCGTATTGTCAAACGCATCATATCTGGCTCTCAACAAAAAATTATGTCATTTCAAGTAGAAAGAAAAATAATATTTTGAAGAGATAATGTAATCATGAGGATTAAATTCATTCATGACATAGATTTTGGAATTTCCACACAGAGAATTTTAAATGACTATGATTGATATATTAAGGATTCTAATGGGGAAGTATACAACATACAAGCATAGATGGATACGGCAAGTAGAAACAGCAACACTTTTTAAAAAGGCAACGGTTCGAACTGAAAATTACTGTGACAAAAAGTAATGTATTCAATGTGTCTATCAGTATACTTGACATAATTGAGAAAGAATCAGTGAACGTGATACATCGATAGATAATATCCCAAACTGAAATGCATAGGAAAAAATCTGAAAAAAAAAAAAAAAAAAACAAAAGAAGACATTCAGGAACTGTGAGACAATTTCAAAAGGTGTAGTAGACAGGTAACTGTAATATCAGAAAGAATATAAAGAAGAAATGTTTTACGTAGTAATGACATAATTTTTTCATAATTAATAAGACATCAAGTCATAGAGCCAAGAAACTCAGAGAATATCAAGCAGGATAAACACCAAAAAATTTACACATAGGTATATTTTATTTAAACTGAAGAAAACCAAACACAAAAAAGGTTAAAAAAAAGAAGAAGAAGAAGAAAAACCTAAAACCCATTAACAATAAGAGAAAAAAGGACAATAATTATATGGCAGACTTTTCAACAGAAATTATGCAAGTGAGAAGAGAATGGAGGAAAATATTTTGAATTGAGGAAAAAATAAACACTAGCCTAGAGTTTTACATCCATTGGTAGTTTTCCTTAAAGGTTAAGAATAAATAAAGCCTGTATCAAACAAATGAACACTCAGGGAATTTATCAACAGCATATCTGTCCTGCAAGAAGTACTGAAAAATATTTTTCAATCAGAAAGGAAATTACATAGGTCACAATTTTGAATTAATATGAATACAGAAGGCCATCTGGGGAAAAAATAAAAGTAAAATAAAATATTTTATTTTTCTTATTCTTAATTTATTTAAACGATACTCTTTAAAAAAATCCACTAATATCTACAACGTGTTGGGTGAGGTAATCATATAAAAAAGTAAAATGAATTACATGTATTCCAAAAAAGTCTGGAGAGAGTAATTGAGAATATTATTTTATAAAGAATATGTGCCAATTGTAAAGCAATGTGGTATTGTTTTAAAGTCAATTTAGATTAAAAATAAATATTATAAACTATAGGGTCACCCCTAAAGTTTTTGTTATAATATGTGTATCACTGATGAAATAAGACAGGAGAAAAAAATTATTTGAAATACTTAAATGAAACCATGTAAGTCAGAAGGAAAAGAAAAATAAGAAACAAGAAAAATTCAAAGAACAAAAAGTTACCAACATGGTAATTTTCAATCCAACTTTATCAATAATAACTTGAAATGTAAATGTTTAAATATACTTATTTTAAAAATAGGTTGTTAGAATGGATACAAAATATCTTTTATATATATATATACATTTTTATTGCATTTTAGGTTTTGGGGTATATGTGAAGAACATGCAAGATTGTTGCACAGGTACACACATGGCAGTGTGATTTGCTGCCTTCCTCCAATCACCTATATCTGGCATTTCTCCCCATGCTATCTCTCCCCCAACTCCCCACCCCCCCACTGTCCCTCCCATATTTCCCCCTGACAGACCCCAATGTGTGATGCTCCCCTCCCTGTGTCCATGTGTTCTCATTGTTCAACACCACCTATGAGTGAGAACATGTGGTGTTTGATTTTCTGTTCTTGTGTCAGTTTGCTGAGAATGATGGTTTCCAGGTTCTTCCATGTCCCTACAAAGGACACGAACTCATCGTTTTTGATGGCTGCATAATATTCCATGGTGTATATGTGCCACATTTTCCCTGTCCAGTCTATCATCGATGGGCATTTGGGTTGCTTCCAGGTCTTTGCCATTGTAAACAGTGCTGCAATGAACATTTCGTGTGCATGTGTCCTTATAGTTGAACGATTTATAATCCTGATGGATTAAGGACTTAAACATAAGACCTAACACCATAAAAACCTTAGAAGAAAATCTAGGCAAAACCATTCAGGACATAGGCGTAGGCAAGGACTTCATGACCAAAACACCAAAAGCATTGGCAACAAAAGCCAAAATAGACAAATGGGACCTAATCAAACTCCACAGCTTCTGCACGGCAAAAGGATACAAAATATCTAATCATATGTTATACAAAAATATAGTTTTAAATATATTTCAAAATACTCAGATAGGTTAAAACTTAAGGGAGAGAGAAAGATATAACATGCACACAGTAATCAAATGGAAATGGAAGAAACTCTGTTAATTTCAGAAAAAAATGACTGCGGAATATATAATTCCAAAGTATAAATTATTAATGACAAATGGATAAGTTGGACTATATTAAAGTGAGAAACTTCTACTCTGTGAAAGACACTTAAGAAAACGGAAAAACAAAACATAAATTGAAAGAAAATGCTGCAAAATCTGCTAAAGTACTTGTATCAAATTATGTTAAAAACTTCTAAAACTTAGCAATAAGGAGATAAATAGCTCAATTAAAAATGAACAAACCGTCTGAACAGACACCTCAACAAAGAACATGTACAAATAACGAGTATATACTTATGTATAGTGAAATAAAATTAAGGGATATTAAAAAGAAAAATAGGCCAGGCACGGTGTTTCATGCCTGTAATCCCAGCATTTTGGGAGGCCAAAGTGGGTAGATTGTTTGAGGCCAGGAATTCAAGACCAGTCTGGCCAACATGGGGAAACCCCATCTCCACTATAAAATACAAAAATTAACCAGGATTGGTGGTGGGCACCTGTAATCCCAGCTATTGAGAGGCCGAGGCATGAGAATTGATTGAACTTGGGAGGCAGAGATTGCAATGAGCCAACATCACACCACTGAACTCTAGCATGGGAGACAGAGTGAGAGTCTGATGCAAAAAAAAATAATAAAACAAAATAAAATAACAATGAGATACTGCTACAGATCTATTAGAATGATTAAAGTCAAAAATAATAACAATTTCAGATAAAGATAAGAAGCAACAATATTTTCATTCATTTATGATGGGATTGCAAAATGACATACACACTTTGAAAGGTACTTTGGAAGTTTCTAAAAATAGCTAAACATAGTCTACCAAAATGATGTGGCAATCACGCTCTGAGGTATTTACCCAGTTGAAAATATGCCCACCTAAAAACTTGTCTGTGACTATTTATAGCAGCTTTATTCATATTGCCAAAACCCAGAAGCATCCAAGATGCCATTCAATAGGTGAATAGATAAACTATGGCACATCAAATCAATGGAATCTTTTTCAGTGATAAAAAAGAAGTTATCAAGCCATGCAAAAACATAGGTGAATCTTCAAAATATATTAAGTTAAAGAAATCAGTCTGGAGAAAGGATACATACTTTATTATTCTATTAAATAATACTTAGTAAAGGTAAATCTGCAATGATCAACACCCCAGTGGTTGCCAGTTGGGGGAAGGGGGCACATTGAAAGGTAGCACAAAGGAGTAATTTTAGAGCAAGGATATTATTTTCTATGAAGCTTAATAGAGGATATATGCCACTACTTTTTGAAAGCCATAGGACTTCAAAGCATTAAGAGTAAATTTTAATGTATGATTTTTTAAGTGAAGCAACCAAAAGATTCAGAATGGAATTCAGAATTTTCAAAATAACCTGCTTTACATATGTATGAAATAAGCTTACTGAAGGGTCTTGGAGGAAAAGATGCTAAACCAAGTAACTCTGGCAACGAAGTAAGTCTTTACAGACTAAAGGCCAAAGAAAATCCACACAGGAGGGGTATTCTACTTGATAAAATTGTTTTCCCATATGTTATGGATTAACAATTTATAACAATGATATTAATGTATATTTGAATAGAACAGTTACGTAGATTGATGACCGACGTTGGCGGTGATGCTTTCACTGCTGAAGGGGGAAGGTACAAACAAGAAAGAGAAAAGTAGAATTATCCGAGCAGTTCTGGATTACAGTTTGCAAACATCGTTATGAATTCATGTTTAGCTTAATATAGAGGCAAATAGACACCTGTATCAATATTTACGGTAGGCATAATAACCAGTTAGTATGCACACTATATTTCCTTGCTCTCTCTGCTAAAGTAATCGTAACTTTTTTGAGAGATTGATTATTATAAAACTAAGTTAATGAATATGCAGTCTGAACTTGGAGCATCTTGAAGTGCCAGAATGTAAGGAACCACTCAAAATCAAGCAAACAGAATCACAAACAAGTGATGAGAATATGTTAAAAGAACATAAGAACCAATTTAAAGAGTTCCCAATGGCCAAAGTTAGAACAATTGGAGCAACAAAGTGAAGTAGCAGTAGATTATAATCCAAAGCATGGCATAGATGCCCATGAGTCTATAGTTATATAAAATAATGATCAAACATGTAAATAAGATGGGAGAATACACAATCTTTTGTGCAGAGGAATTCCAAATACTGCATGTCACTACCTTGCCCTCTATGAGATGGAGTTTAACTCTCCACCCTTTAAATGTGAGTTTCACCTAGTGATTTCTTTCCAATTATTACAGTATATAAAGGGGGAAAACAGTAAATGTATAGTGTAGAAATCTGACAAACACTGTGTCAGCCAGGTGATCAAGATTAAACACAATATTGTAAATCATGCTGATAATATCAATTCTTGACACAATGTGATGAAAACTACACTTTTGCTCTATGGTTTTCCAAAAATCCATGACCTTAGCCTAATCATAAGAAAACATCAGACAAATCCCAAATGAGGGATGTATTAACAAATAACTGATGAATGTTTTGGAAACCGTCAATGTTATCAAAACTAAGGAAAGGCTGGGAAATTGTCACATCCAAGAGAGCCTAAGTAGACGTGACAACTAAATGAGCTGTGGTATTTTATAGAAAATCTGGAACAGAAAAAGGACATTAAGTAAAACAAAATAAATCTGAAGAAAATGTGGCCCTTAGTTAATATTGATGGTTCATTATTGGTTCATTGCGACAAATGCACCATACTAATGTAAGATGTTAAAATAAGGCAAAACTCAGAATGGAGTATGTAACAACAAACTAATGTCTTCAAAACTTTTCTGTAATTCTAAAAGTATTCTAAAATTGAAAGTTTATTTTAAAAATAGATTCACCATCATTCACATACATAAAGTCTAGAATTATGAAATTTAAGTGCTAAAATTAGTTTTGCAGCCTCATTAAGCATTAAAAAAATAGCTCTATTGAAGCAAAGGGAATTATGGTACCTTTCTCAGAAAATTATTTTGAGAATCAAATAATGTGTCTTAATGTCAATTATTATTCATAGTGATAGTCTCAATGCCTAAAATGAGTTTGTTTATCAATGAAATAAAGCAATCACAACATTCCCTCTTTTTTCACTCTAGCACACACAGTAATCCACTTAACCATCTGTACCTTTCGCTGAGTTAAAAAATCAATCAATCAAAGATTAGCGGGCTCAGATAAAGAAACAGGGGCTTCAAAATGATGGAATAGATTCTTTTGAAAAGTTGAATTTCTATATTAGGATTCAGAAAATGAAAAGTGGGAATGTGTATTTAATTAGTTACATAATATACTCTATGTTCAGAGACTGGTATAGAGTCAGTACAAAGTAAATGTTAGTAATCACTGATGCTTTATCCAAGGGATTTTCGTTAAATATATTTCAGTGTTTGCTTTAAATAATACATGAGCTTAGTATGCCCTGTAAATCTATGTATTAATCTATGAGCCAATATCACACCACTAAACTCTAGCATGGGAGACAGAGTGAGAATCTGGTGCAAAAAAAATAATAAAACAAAATAACAATGAGATACTGCTACGGAGCTACTATCAATTTATGTAATTTTTCTATTCAATATACATTAATATCATTGTTATAAATTGATAGTCTATAACATATGGGAAAACAATTTTATCAAGTAGAATGCAGCTCTTGTGTGGATTTTTCTTTGGCCTTTAGTTTGTAAGACTTCATTCATATGCTAAGTGTGTGCTATGCATTTGACTAAGCTATGAAAGTTCACTAAAATATAAATATATAACTTAATACATATACACATGCATATGTATTCTTGATTTAGAACTCAATACGAATGAGTGAAATAGAATGTACTGCAAATGAAAACAACATAAAATAGTAAAATGAAAAATGGTCAATCCCTCAAGAGCTCATCACAAGAAAATGTATTCAACATATTTTTACCTATGTTACAGCAACAAAGTAGAGGAGTAGGGATGAATGGAAAGAGAAGATTCAGATTGTTAAAGGTGGAAATCTAAGAGGAAAGAAAGTGTTAGGCAAGAAAGTTGTTGAAGTTCTGTATGACTTGCTTTTTCTATACAGGGAACAATGTAAGTTTTTGAGAAAGGGAATAAAATAAGAAAAAAGTAGGCACAGTGATTGCTGGGTTTAATGTTTTTAAACAAGTAACCAGGTTATGAGGAACAGATGAATAGTAGAACTAATTATTGTTATATTGGATATTAAAGTTTGTGTGTAGGACTGGTTCAGGTGACGGCAAGACCTAGGATATACCTATTTTTATACATGATTAAATATGAAAAATAATATGGTTGAAGTCAAGTCAGTGGGTGTGCTTTTCTCAATACCCAAGATGAATATCTGTGTACTTTTTACCTGGAACAACCTGGTGTGTACTTGATGTCCTGGCATAATTTTCAGTAACACTTTGTCCACTCTTGAAGTTTACTAATTTGAATACAAACTGTAAGATTATTTCATCACTTTGGGCTAGTAGCCAATTTCCACAATAATTTGGAAATAGCCAGGAATTCTTAAGAAAATAGAACAAAGGAGAGAAGTGGAAAATTGTAAGTTGATATTTTGAACAGGAGCTGAATAAAGACTTTTGCATTAAGGAGGCAGCATAACAAGGTGAAAGCCATTCAAATTTATCTCCTATTTTTTCTTAGCAGAGCTCTTTTTGGACAAGTCTGGTTTATTCTGTTATTGTAGTCCATGCCCTGTACTTTATCATGAACTTTTTTGTACCATGCCCCTAACTGAAATAATTTTTCTCTTCTTCTTCTTCAAAATAATTTCTTTAATGATCCAAAGTCTAACTCAAAAATGGCCTCAATAAAATACCTTCAAGAAATAGAAATAAACAGTCATCCAAACTCTTTAAGAAAGCTGCAGAATTTAATTTTTGTTGATCTTGTCCTGCAGAACACATACCAAGTCCTGGTGAATTTCCAATAGTCTCCAATGACTGTTAAAAACTACAAAAGTAGCCTAGTGAGAAATATTTGATGCTCCTACTTTTAATCAAATATAAATATCAGTTCAGCTCAGTACTGAGGTATGTTTAATCTCTCCATGCATATTCAGCTATTACCTTTTAATAAAGAGATGATAATTACATATGCTATAGAAGTTTGTAGCTACATTTCTCTAGAAACTACTAGCCTAGTAAAGTTTATTGTATAGCCTATTTTGTATGTTGCTACACACAGAAATACTAGTGGCTAGGTTAATGCCTACATGCTGAGAAGATATTCATCAATAAAACACAATACAAGTGAAGAAGTATAAATGTTTCCTTTTCATCTTTAGTGTTGAATACTATTTTGTTCAGTTTTGTTTGGTTTGGGTTAGGCAAACTCACTTTCTGTACCATAAAGTCATAAATTTTACCTTTAAAGGCTTTATCTTACTTATTTTTAAATATCACGTAATAGTTGCCCACAGCCAGTAAGGCTCAGGAAGGATCACCTGCTAATGTCCTCTGCTGGTAGAACTTTATGCAGATATTTCTGCATTTGAGAACAGTTCTTTAGTACTGTCATTCATTACTAAAAATCCCTTAACGAACATTATGAACAACAGAAATAATTTATCCTACTTATATTAACTACCTTTAGAGATAGTCTATATACTTATATAAAGGCAGTCTTATTTCTTTGAAAAAAATATATTTTAAAGGGCATGAATGTCATATGACTCTATTAAGAAATTTTTCATTATATTAATGATTCACACATGACTTATTTAAGAGAAATAATTCCATTTGCTTATAGCATATTTTTTATTTTTACTGGGAGTAGATCTATTTTGACAAAAGTTGTAAGTAAATAACTAGGCTTTTTTTTTTTCAAATAAAAAATAAAAATATATGGCCGGGCAAAATTATAAGATATTATCCTTTAATCATAAAAATATCTCCTTAGCTGGCAATGCTATTTTATTGCTACTTTTATATTATGTATCAGTTGAAACCCAAATTCGGTATTTGTTTTTTTAATAGGGCCATTAAAATTGCACAGATTTGGTGGGTGACTAGAGAGTTTTGAAGTGAACCAAACAATGTGTTAGAATTTTAAAATAAACCATGGTTAGTGTTAAAAATTTACTAACACAAATTTCTTTCAGAGCCATATTTCTAGAACTTATTCTGACACTCTAAATAAACTTAACAGTCTTCTAAAAACTTTTATTATGTATTACTTACATGCATAATATGATGTAAAATTGAATCATTAAAACACACCATATGAACTTCTTTTAATAAGTTTCAGTTAAACAAATTGTAACAACAATTTACCTTCATTCGCTTCTGTTTCATTCCAACTATTTATTTTCATAAATACAAGTCAGGATGTACACACACGTGTTTGCATATGTATACTTTTTGACTACATACATGTTTTTAAAACCGCTGATATAACTGTCATGGCATCCTTGGGACCCTGCCTCAACAGTGGAAAACCTCTGTGGCTGGTGGTGTCTTTTGCTTGAGTATTGCTCACACTTGCTGGACTCATTCTGCTCACTCAGCCCAGAAGGCTGTTGTTGGCTTGTGCTAATGGCCTGGATCCCATACCTGCCAAGAATGGGCCAGTTGCACGGCAGTGAGAGGTGTGTAGGCAAGTGAGTGTATGTTCTGGCCACTGTGCACAGGCAGGTACTCTGGTTGCTGGATCAGGGCAAAAAGCCCCAGGCTCCGGCACAGGTGACAGCTCTATGCGAGGCTGTGGCTGGTCCAAATGTACTGCACACGTACCCAGCTGTGCCTGGGAGGGCAGGGATCCCCACCTGTTCAGCTTGGAAGGGGACAGGATTCTCACCTGTTCCTGGGCTCCTGTGTCTGGACAAGGGGGAATATAGTGTCACCCAGAAGCTTGGAGACTTCAAAGAGGGTGTCACAGCCCTGGTGCAGGGAGCCACTAGGTCTGGGAGGGTTTCAGCCCTGTTTGTGTTATACCTATTCTAGTCCCGCCATTCAGCACGTCCCGAGTTCTTGACCCACGTCTGGGAAAAATGAGTGGACAACTGAAGGGTGAGCAAGGTAAAGAGGCCCTTCCTTGAACAGCAGCACAGTTCTCAGGAGACTCACAGTTGGTAGCTCCTATCTGTAGGCAAGTCATCCTGTCTGTACAGCTCCCACAAAGAGGAGACCCACAGTGGGTAGAACCTCTCCACAGGAAGGTCATCCCTATGTCTGCTCAAGTCTAACTTAGTCTGGGGTTTTTATGGGGTACAGAAAGAAGGAAGTGCATGCTGACTGGTCCATGGGCAGCCATGGGTGGGCCTGGAAAAAGCACCTTAAGTTATCACTCGGAATGGGCAGCCCAGCCCCCAATCCACAGACTATCTTTGACCTGAAGGTGTGGTTTCCTCTCTTCTGCCTGAAAGTCTATCTGCCTCTTGTCACTATCCATGGTGCCCAGGCTGCTCTTGCCAAGGGGCGCCTGTAGGCTCACATTGAGCCACCCTCAGCCCCTACCCCAGTGTCCCTCTTGTGCTAGTCAGAGCCCAAAATCTGGAAGGGGCCAAGGTGGCAGGGGGCTGGCATGTCAGTGCTGCCTTGAGTGTACGCACACCTGGCCAGGTTGTGACAGCACTTGGGCCCTGCTTCAACTTTTCTCTGAAATCTGAGCAGGTGCTGGAAATGGGGAAGGCTCAGGAAGGCTCAGCCAAGGCAGCAGGAGCAGGCACTTCCAAGCCTGCAGTGCAGTCAGACTTCCCGCCCCTGAGAGTGCAGAGATGCCTGGGTCTACAGCTGCAGCTGAGTGGCTGTAGCTGTGCCCAGGAGGGCAGGGATTCAACCTGTCCAACTTGGAAGGGGACAGGGTTCTTACCTGTCCCTGGCTTCTGTCAGATCCATGGAACATGCAGCCCTGGCTGTGCCTGCCACACTGCAGCCAACATGGCAGCAGCTGCTCCACACCGCCATGGCTGCCGTCATTATCACTGGTATCAACACTATGCACAATAGCAAAGGCATGGAATAAAGCTACATGTTCATCAAGGATAGATTGGATACAGAAAATGTGCTTATACACCATGGAATACTATGCAGCCATAAAAAATGAGATCATATTGTTCACAGGAATATGGATGGGGCTGGAGGTCATTATCCTTAGCAAACTAACATAGGAACAGAAAACCACTTACTGCATGTTCTCACTTATAAGTGGGAGCTAAATGATGAGAACACATGGACACATAGAAAGGAACAACAAACTGGAGCTTACTGGAAGATGGAGGCAAGGAGGAGGGGAGAGGAACAGGAAAAATAATTAATGTATACTAGGCTTAATACCTGGGTGCTGAAAAGATCTGAACAACAAACCCCCATAACACACATTGACCTATGTAACAAACTTGCACATGTATCCTTGAATTTAAAAGTTAAATAAAAGACTGATATCTTAATGGCCTCGTTTTTTTCCTCAATACAAATTCCTTCAATATAAGAACTACTTGAGATTTAGCTTTTCAATATTGTATGATTACCATTTTTTCCTAATTAATCATAAGTTTATAAACTCATTATTAGTTAATATAACTTGGCTCTTCACCAAGCCATTAGTAATGCCAAAATTCTAGATTTAATCTTTTTAATCCTGACATTTTGATAGCCTGCCTTTAGGATGGGAACTGGGGGAGCCCAACACCAGATGTTATTCCCAAGGAAACTACTGGAAATGTAAACTTCAGCAAGATAAGCAAGACATATTTTGGAGAGATGATATGAAGACTGAAAAAACAGGTCTTCTCTTAAAGGGCTAGTAGTATATTTTTCTATTAGCATGCGTTATCAACCAATTGCATGTAGTTAATTGAATTGTTTAGAAAAACTGCTTTAAAAATTAATTTTTCGTATAGAGTTACAATATGATATTTGAGGCACCTATTTTTAGCTAGTAAACATGAAGCTTCAAATCAGTTCAGTCTTTAAAGATCACACCTGAATGATTTCACACCTATAGCTTATGGCTATTTATTTTCACTCAAATCATTCCAGTAAGTATTTAATATTATTGAATGTCCCCATAACTTTAAGTGACAGTAAAATGATACAGGTAAGGAGTTACAAGCACATGGTAGACATTTTGGTCAGCCAAACTTGAGACTTAATCTTATTTCAGCCATCTTGTGTTTGTGTGTTGTTGACCAGGTTTTCTGACCAATCAGTATATTTTTGCACCATATAAAATGGGTAAATTATAATTCTTCTGTTCTAGAAGAATTACCTTAATGATTATATGAAATAATAATAGTCACTTAGAGCAATTCTCATACATACCAAACACTCCATTGAAGATATTCATTCCATGTTTCTTTCCATGCAAGCTAATTTCTTACTGAATACTAGACATTTTAAATTTTATGTTAATGAGTTCAAAATGTTTTTTCATTTGAAAAAATATTTTTAAATGTGTCCTGGGATTCATTTAAGTTACTTATAAACAGTTTTGTTCTTTTGATGCATGATTTTATGCTTTGGTGGACAAGCCCAGAATAACTTTTAATCCAGAATTTATTTGCTCATACTACTAAGGACTCTACCTGACATTCCATGTGTTATTAGATCGTTCCACTCTAGTTGCTCAGAACATGAACTACTTCCAGCCCTATGTAATCTCTAGTAACTGTTCTGCTTGTTCCTTTCCAATGGTCTTTCCTTGGTCATGAGTTTCCTCATCAGTATGTCAATCCATATTCATAAGGAGATGTAATATTTCTCTGCAGAGCTCTGGAATGCTCGCTCGCTCTCTCTCTCTCTCTCTCTAAAATTTTGTCTTGTGAATTCTAGCCAAGTTGGCCTTACTGAACTCCATATTCTGTTTCCTTATCTTATGAAGATTAGCATGCTCCAGTTTTGGCATCCTGTCTTGCACTACAGCCTGAACATTTTGCAAAAGAATTGGGCCAGAACAATCTTAGGTATAATCTTATGTATTTACCTTATTTCACTGGCCTAAGAGGCATGTTGACCTTATAAAGGGGGAAAAAAGAGTTTCTTAAACTTGGTAGTTTCTTAGTTGTTAAAGATGGGAGGTAAGTCTAGTTCCAGTTATTCTATCATGGCTAAAAACATTTTAATATAATGATATCTTAAAAACACTTTATTTTCTTTGAAATATATATTTGCTTTAATTCCTATTTTTTAAATCTCAATAGGCACAAACCTCTATTTCTATTGTTAAAGTTTTTTACATCCTACTGAAACAATTGTGTATAAAAATAAAAGAGAGAAGACTTTGTATAAGACAATGTGTCAAGCAATAACACTTTTATTATATTTTATTAATTTCAGCTTTTAGTTTTGTTAACTCTTCCTTTCTTCAGGATAAGGTGCTTCTTCTAAGACTTTCTCCCTGGTTCTTGAACTGAATGTTTTTTCAAAAATTATTTTCCACATTTCTTAGCTTTTGACTAAATGCATTCAAGGGATCACCTTTCTGGACTTTAGAGGAATAACTTTATTTCTCTTCTTACATTTACTTTATTCTATCTCCCAATTCAATTCTCTTTTAAGTTTCATGACACCCTCTGTAAAATCTATTTCCAGTTTTGTTTCTGTCTATTAGACACTCCATCTTAATATCCTCTTCTTATGGTTGGAAAATTTAGCTGTTTAAGAGTATTGTTACATATAAGTGGAACTACTCCAGGGAGAGAGCTCACGCTGGGTCCCACATGCTCTCTGAGACCCAAGCCTTTATCAAGATGCCATTTTAGAGCCACCTCAACAGACTGTGCACTGTCTTGGAGCCCAGCTGAACTGGGACTGAGGGGTGGACCCCTAAAAAGTCACAAGGGCAGAGCTGTCCATGGCCTTGAGAACATACCCCTCATACCAGTGTGTCTTGGATGTGGAGGGACATGGAGTCAAAGGAAATTATTTTGGAGCTTTAAGATTTAAACAGCTCTTTTGGGTTTTAGACTTGCATGGGGCTTGTAAGCTTTCTTTTGGGCAATTTCTCCTTTTTGGAATGGAAGTATTTACCCAATGCCTATATACCCTCATGGTATATTGAGAGTAGCTAACTTGTTTTTAATTTTACAAGCTCATAGGAGGAGGGTGTTAGCCTTGTCTCACTTGAGACTTTGGACTTTACACTTCTGAATTAATACTGAGTAAGTTAAGACTTTGGGGGACTGTTGGGAAGGCATGATTGTATTTCGCAATGTGAGAGGGACATGAGAATCTGGAGGGACGAGGGACAAAATCATATGGTTCGAATGTGTGTCCCCACCAAAATCTCATGTCAAATTGTAATCTCAAACGTGGGAGGTGGTGCCTGGTAAAAGATGATTGGATCACAGGGACAGTTTCTCAGGAATAGTTCAGCATCATCCTCTTGGTGTTGTTCTTATGATAGTGAGTTCTCATAAGATCCAGTTGTTTAAATGTGTATAGCAACTCCCCCTTTTCTATCTTCCTTCTGCTCTTGCCATGTGTCACATCTGCTACTCCTTCACATTCCATCATGATTTTAAATTTTCTGTGGCCTCTCCAGAAGCCAAGCAGATGCCCCTATGCTTCCTGTACAGCCTAAAAATCTCTAAGTCTATTTAACCATTTTTCTTTTAAAATTACCCATTCTCCAGTCTTTTTTTTTTTTTTTTTTTGGAGAAATGTGAGAACAGAGTAATACAGATGGAAGCCATAAAAGTTTTGGAAACAAATTATATGAAAACATAATATAGCAAAACCTGTGGGATACAGCAAAGTCAGTACTAAAAGGAAAGTTTATAGTAATAAACACCTACATCAAAGAAGTAGAAATGTTTTAAATAAAACATCTAATGATACACTTCAAGGAATTAACAAAGCAAAAACAAGTGTCAACCATTGTGGAAAGCAGTTTAAAGATATCTCAAGGAATGTAAAACAGAACTACCATTTGACCCTGCAATTACTGGATATATACACAAGGAAAAATAAATCATTCTGCGAAAAGACACATACACTTATATGTTTATTGCAGCACTATTCACAATAGCAAAGACAGGGAATCCACCTAGATTCCCATCAGTGATGATTACATAAAGAAAATGTGGCAAAAATACATCATGGAATTCTACACAACCAGAAAAATGAATGAAATTGTGTTATTTGCATCAACATTGATGTAGCTAGAGGCCGTTATTCTAAATGAATTGATGCAGGAACAGAAAACTAAATACCACATAAACTCATTTATAAGTGGGAGCTAAGCATTGGGAAGATGGGGACAACAGACACTGGAGACTCCAGGAAGAGAGGAAGGAGGGAGACAAGACTGAAGAGCCACCTGTTGGTTACTGTGCTCACTACCTGGCTGACCGGATCATTCATACCCCAAACCTCAGTGTCATGCAATACACCCATGTAATACGTTGCATACGTATCTCTTCAATCTAAAAGTATAGCTGAGTTTTCTTATAAGTAGACAATATAACTGATACAACCGAATTACCAAAAATAATTACAGAGTATTGTAAATAAGTATTCATTAACAAATTGAAAAACCTGGAGGAAATGAACAAATTCCTAAAAACATACAACCTACCAAGATTGAATTAAAAAGAAATAAAAACCAGACCAATAACAAGGAGTTAGATTAAATCTGCGATGAAGTTTTTCATCAGCTGGGTGTGGGGCTCATGCCTGCAATCCCAGCACTTTGGGAGGCTAAAGCAGGTTGGTAGCTTGAGCCCAGTCAACACCAGTCTAGGTAACATGGCAAAACCCCATCTCTACAAAAAATACAAAAATTAGCTGGGCATGGTGGGTCATACCTATAGTTTCAGCTACTTGGGAGGCTGAGGTGTGAGTATGCATTGAGCCCAGGAGGTAGAAATTGCAGGGAGCTGTGATTGTGCCACTGCACTCCCGCTTAGATGACAGAGTAAGATTGTATCCCAAAAGAAAATAAAATACACAGAAAATTCTCCTATTAAAGAAAAGGAGACAGGAGATGCATTAAATGCCAAATTCTATCAACTGTATAAAGAAGAACAAATTCTATCAACTGTATAAAGAAGAACTAATACAAATATTCCTCAAACTACTACAAAATATTGAAGAAGAGAGAACTCTCTTTAACTGTTTCTGTGAAGCCAGCATTACCCTGACATCAAAACCAGAAAAAGACACAAGAAGAGAAAACCACTGCTCAATATCCCTGATGAAAAGACATAAAAATCAACAAAATACTAGGAAATTAAATTCAACGTTACATAAAAAATCTAATACACCATGAACAAGTGAGACTTATAATAATGATATTAGTATGGTTTAAGATACACAAATTAATAAATATGATATATCATGCCAACAGAATGAAGGACAAAAACAATATGGTCATCTCAATAGACATGAAAAAATCATTTGATAAATCAACATCCCTTCATGATTAAAAACTCACATTAGGGGTAGAAGGAACATATATCAAAATACTAAAGGTCTAACATCTAACAACTAACATCATACTGAACAAGAAAAAGTTGAAAGCCTTTTCTCTAACACCTGGAATAAGACAAGAATAATCATTTTCATCACCCTTAACCAAAATAGTGTTGGAGGTCCTAACCAGAAGAACCAGGCAAGAAATAAAAAACATGCAAATTGAAAAGAAGTAAGTCAAATTGTCCCTCTTTGCAGATTCCATAATCTTATATTTAGGGATACCTGAGTACTCCACCAAAAACTCTTAGAACTGATAAACAAATTCAGTAAATTTTCAGGATGCAAAACAATTTTTAAAAATCAGTAGCATTTCTACCCACCAATAAGAAATAAATAACACAATCTCACAATACCCACAAAAATTGCAAAATACAATAAAATACATAGGAATTAATTTAATCAAGAAGGTAAAATATCTCTGCAAGAAAAACAAAACACTGATGAAAAAAATTGTAGAGGAGGCATAAAACTGGAAAAACATCACATGTTTACGAATCAGAAGAATTAAGAGGGAGCTAAGATGGCTGACTAAAAGCAACCAGTAAGATCTTCTTCCACTGAGACCAGAACATCAAGTTGACTAGCAAACTGCTAGCAGACCTTAGGAAAGAAGGTATTGAGAGTGGATATGGGAGGACACAGATCCTGGGACTAAAGCAGAAGGAAGCTAGGAACGCTGTACAAGTTAATATAGCACCAGGACTCATTTCTGGCCCCCAGCAACTTCTAGGGGAGGGATGAGTGAAATAGACATGGAGTGGCCCACTCTCACCACCAACCTCTAGAATCCTAGAGGTAGCTGCAGAGACCCCCACAACCACCATGGACATTTGAATTGGCAAGGAAAACTGCACAGAGTGTTGGCAGACACAGAACTGGAGACTGCACTGAGCCTAGAAAGTTTGGCATGGGAATGGCTGCAGTGGAGCACAGCCCTGGGCTCCCATCCACACTAGTGGTGACTAACACTGAATGGTCAGGAAAAAAAAAAGAAAAAAGAAAATCTATTTTAAAAAAACTAAGGATATTAAAAAGTAAATTAAGTAGGCTATCAAGTTGAGTAGCTTTCCTGAACTTTAGGGAAGAGCTCACAATTAATCCTAAGCTTCCGTTGCTCCTTCGTATCTATATGTAAGTATTAAATCTATTTTATGCAATTTATGTTTGTGGCTGTTTTGTCTTGCCAGACTCAGACAAGTTGGTAATCAGTGCACAGTACACCTGCCTCACAAAATTTATTTTATTAATAGGGTCCAGCCTAAGAAAACTTGGCTTCCTGACAAAGCAGGAAGGGCTAATCTCTAGTATGCAGCCCAGCATGAAGATGCCAGCCTGGGGGTGCATGGGCTGGACATGCAGCTGGTTATTTTATGGCGAAAGAAGGGTGTTAAATGAGACAGAGGTCACCCTGATACCAGCTCCGGGATGTGAATGAACTGACTGCATGGATTGAGGCACAGAGAATGGAATAGTGAAACAGAGAAGAACTATACATAATCCCCTGTTGTTGGGCATTTATGTGATCACTCGTTCCCTGGGTGAAGAGCTCAGGAAATGAGTACTACATGGATCCTGAGGCATCTGAGGAGAAACAGAAAATAGATATTCAGCCCCTAAGATACACAAAGAAAAAAACATGTACAATGTAGGCATTCACAGAAAGGGAGATTCACAGTCGAAAGACAGATATGGAGAAAAGCCAGGGAAATTTTCTGTAGCCTGGTTGGTGCGTTTGTTGGATAAAAGAATATCACAGATCCAAATGTCTCTGGCTGAATAGCGCAATTAGGAATGGTCCCAGGTCTCTGGGTTTGTACTGGAGGCCAATGGCCCTGTACTCCTGTCAAGATAAAAGAAGGAAAAAGTGGGAACTCAAACTTTCCTGCAGTTTTTTGATACTGAATCTCACATGGCAATATTATCAGGTCCTCAGTATTTCCAGGTGAAACATTAAACTAATGACATCAGCAGCTTTTGAAATAAACACAGTGACCCACGATATTTATCTGCCATGGTGCTTCTCTGCTGCTGAGTGAGGCTCTTTGGGCCATTATGGGTGCAAGTGACTATGGTTCCCATTGCTGACTGTATTATAGATACTGACATTTTGGCTTCTTGAGGTACAGACATCGCTGCTGCCTGAGAGGTTATACCCTCTCACTGCTAAGAACTCAAATAGTAACATTGCAGCATATCTACTCCTGCCTGCCACCTAAGTTACCCAAGCTCCAACAGGCTATTCAATGAAAGTAGCACTGCATACCAAATGGAGAATGGGACATTGTGTTAACTTATGACTTGCTATGGATAAAAGTTACCACCCACCCTGTCATCATGTACCAGCTCAGTTTGGCTGATCAAAAGGTCATTTGGGACATGGAGACTAAAAATGAATTATTGCAGGCTGAATATCAAGGCAGGAAGCTGAAAAGAGCATGACAGATATAGTCAAGCAAAAATTTCTGGTCCTGGAAGTACCCACTAAGAAAAAAGAGGACAAGAACTGGTAGGCATCTTCGTGTACTAGGGATAGCCTGTAGCCCACCTGGGTGTTCTTTTAGCCCCCTTAGATAAGCTGACCCAACAAAGCTGCCAATTTTAAGTTGGAACTTCTGTAGTAGCAAGTCTTGGTAGTCATTCAATGAGCTTGTGGCCCAGGTTCTGCTTTTAAAAACTTTAGAGCTTGCTTGCCTGATAAAATTACAAGTGTCTTCAGCCTCCATACCTACTGACAGGAGTCTATGGCAACAAAAATCTGCCACTAGTATCCACTAGCCTCTTGGCTTTTGGACACATAAGTTATGTGAAACAGCTACCAAATATGCCTCTTGAATGACAATGTTTTGCTTGCAGTTGGACCCATAAGATTGATATGACCATCTTACAACTGGAGCACCACATGTGAAACTGTCACTGAACTGCTCATTCTCACTTGGATGTTTACAAACCCCACCAATAAAATTGGAAAAGCTCAAGAGGGCTTAATTACCAAATGAAAATGGTACATTCAAGATCAGGTCCCCATGTCCAAATTGCCAGCTTACCAGAAGGGGATGTCCTTCCTGGGGCTATCTAAAACCAGACTCAGAGACTTGCTTACTGATGATATAGCATGTTTTTTGTTTGTTTGTTTGTTTGTTTGTTTTTTATGAGTCTGTGAAATAACATGCAGTCAGGACCCACTGAGCTATAGCTGCCATCTAGGCAAAAGATGGTTGTCTTTTACTGAGACTGGACTCTATCCAATAAGCCCAAATACATGTAGTGGTGATGGCCATGCAGGCCACCCTAACCACATTTTGCTATATTTTCACTGACTCATGGCTTACTGATATGGTTTGGCTCTGTGTCCCTACCCAAATCTCATCTCAAATTGTAATCCCCAGGTGTTAAGGGAAGTGATTGGATTATGGAGGTAGTTTCCCCCATGCCATTCTTGTGATCATGAGTGAATTCTCATGAGATCTGATGGTTTTATAAATTGTAGTTTTTTCCTGCATTGACATATACACTCTCTCTTGCTTGCTACCATGTAAGATGTGGCTGCTTCCCCTTCTTCCATGATTGTAAGTTTCCTGAGGCTCCCCCAACCATGTGGAACTGTCAGTTAAGCCTCTTTCCTTTATAAACTACCCACTTTTGGGCAATTATTTGTAGCAGTGAGAATATGGATTAATACAGACAGTGCCAACAGGACTAGTCATCTGGTCAGGAAAATGGCAAGTGAATGACTAGACTGTAAATAATCCCCTGTGTGGGAAACGTAATACAGAACAAATAGTTCCATAGTCCTGTTTGGAACAAGGACTTGTTACCTGGAAGGAAAATATTCTGTGGAACAAAGACTTGCTAGCTTGGAAGAAGCAAATATATATCATTTTTGTGGAGGCTGAGACTACCATAGCTTCCCATGAGAGAACTTATGTCATAGTTCTGGATATTTCATGGAACTTCACCCTGACCCAGGAAACATGTCTCTCCATCCAACCAACGTAACAATGGATGCACTTCTATGAAATACAATGGACATATTACATATTCTGTCTTCTGAGATCAGTGGAATCATGAAATGATGGAACAGCCAACTCACATAGCAACTGAAAAAAAAATGATGACAGCCTGCTAATGGGGTGGTATTCCCCATCTGACTAATGCAGTGTAGACACTAAACACTGCATTCCAGTGCAAGGGAAGCACAACACTGCAGTGCATGTTGAGAATCACATAGCTTTGTGAGTGTGGATGTGAAGTCAAAGGAAGACATACATTCAAATCATAGCGAATGACAACTAAATATATGAACTGGTGCTCCACATCATTAATCATCTGGAAAATGCAAATCAAAATCACAATGCTATATTGTCTTCAGACCTGGTAGGATGACTACCACCAAAAAACGCAAAAGATGACAATCATTGCTAAGGATGTGGAGAAATTACCTAACATTTTTGTAGATCGTTTACAAAACCACTAAGCTACAGTTTAGTCCCAAAGAAGAATTCATTCTAAATTTTTAATTAAAGTTTTCTATTTTAAAAATAAATAATCTTCTAAACAAATTTGACAAAAGTAAACCAAAGTTGAGGCATTAATTTTTGAGACAAAGTTTCTTGTAAATATATGCATTTGGCTTCTCCTCTATTCTGTAATTAATGCAAAACATTGTGATTAAATTACGGCATATATTTAATAACCCTATCTTATCTTCTTAAAGACCATTTTTGCTATGAAATCTACAGAATAAATTTCATAAATGTACACATAAATACTTTTAAGTAAAATTTGCTCTTCTGGAAAACAATCTGTAATGATGTTATGGTAAATTATTATTATTATTTCTTTAAAGAGGATGCTCTCTAAAACAATTAGAATGTAGAATATGCCTATTCTAGAACAATTAGAAATGTAGAATTAGAATGTAGAATATGAATGCAGAATTAGAAATGTAGAATTAGAATATTCTAAAACAATTAGAATGTAGAATATGCCCATTCTAGAACAATTAGAATGTAGAACTTAGAATTCAGTTATGAGTTACCATAGGTGATAGACGGTTACAATATTGGTCAATGAATCATATCTCTTTGTGTCAACACCATTGTATAGACTCATTGATCCCAGCTTAGTTATGTTACTTGCTTTGGCTAATGGAACAGTATCACTTGTGTGTTGAGATTTAGCCTTTGTTGTTTCCTAAGACTTCCTGCTGAGGAAGCTTTCACTACCTAATGCAATATAGGACCATGGAGCATGCAGAATTAGTCTCAGCTAAGGTCAGCAATACCAGTGATTCTCCAACCAATAGACCCACTATTAAATGTTACCAACGGAACTTCTCGGCTGAGTCCAGTCCAAATTTCTGGTCCACAACATCACAAACAAGTTAAATTGTTTTAATCCACTAAGTTTTGGAATGAGTTGTTATGCAGAAGTAAATTACCAATATGCCTATACTGTTTTTCAATTATTTTTAAGAATGCACTACTGATATATTCTGCCAAACTGACAAATACATCAGCTTTTGCTCTGGACCACAGTAGCATCTGGACTTAGAATTTGTCTGCAGGCTAACATGATCAAGAGGCAATTTCTGTGGGAGTGACAGTTATTTTATTGTCCCATGACTATTTCAAATTATCCCTGCTGGTACCAACAGTAAGAGTTTTAATATCAGTAATATGCATGATAATATGCATTTTTAGCTACTAGCAACAAAGTAGACACAAGTCAATGTATTTTGAGTTAGCTGCTACAATAGCTTTTAGATGGTAAGAGTGATAAATACCTTAATAATTTAGATTGGAATGAATCTCCTATTAGTGAAACTTATTAATAGTACTAAGAGCTCTAAGTTGCTCTATGTTCCAATAACTCCCTTTGCCAAATTGTGATAATGTAGACTGAACAATTTTAGAAACATTAAGTGTTTTCACTTGACTAATATTGGACATTTTAGAAACATGCATATTTTATTGTTTTAAATAATTTGAAAGGTGTATCATTTAAAATTAATTTTTCTTGAAATTTTCTGAGAAAACAATTGATGGGGCTATTGTAAGTTTAAATTTTTGCAGAAATAACTTTTATTGACTTCAATTTATTTCTTGAAAAAATTTAGACTGTCTTAATTGTGCAGTTCTTTCATTTATTCATGTGAGCACTGATCATGTGCATAACATGTGATAAGGAGTGGTGGTGGCATTAAAGAATTTTGATATGAAAGATAAAAATGAGATATCAGACATATGTAAATAATTAATATTTAAGAGAAGTTCCAGGCATAGGTAACAGAAATAAATTCAAAGTTTGTTGGAAGAAAATATTCATAAGCTAAAAGTGACTCATGTAAATACATAGATTTCAGACAAAATTAACAAAAAGTAACAAAGATACTCATTATTGTGAAGCTTCTGAACCGAAATGGAAAATAATAGTTCAAGAACCAAAGCAGAAAGCACAGTTTTCTATAAAGGTATAAAAGTTATGTTGTTATGTTGACCTCAGACTTCTCCACAACTGCTTTTTTTTTTTTTTTCTTTTTTGAGACAGAGGTTCTCTCTTGCTGCCCAGGCTGGAGAGCAATGGTGTGATCTCAGCTTACTACAATCTCCCTCTTCCAGATTCAAGTGATTCTCCTGCCTCAGCCTCCTGAATAGCTGGGATTACAGTCATGTGCCGCCACGGCTGACTAATTTTTTTGTATTTTTAGTAGAGACGGGGTTTCACCATGTTGGTCAGGCTGATCTTGAACTCCTGACGTCAGGTGATCCACCCGCCTCAGCCTCTCAAAGGGCTGAGATTACAGGTGAGACCCACTGTGCCTGGCCTCCACAGTAGTTCTGTGTAGATGTTTGTTTAGTCTGCTTTTCAGATAATTGGACAAAATATATATTTCATGTGACACAAAAGAACACAATTCCAGGTAGTGTGTGAGATGAAAGAATAGGAAAAACATGAGCCGTCCTTGGATTTATCTCAGTGTGATGACAAAAAGACAAACATGAGAGTCACTGGATAGTCAGAATATAAGATAATAGTAAGCTTTATATAAAAGTAATAAGGAAATATAGAGGAGGTTAATTCCAAATGGGAGATTTTGAAATGATTCATGGAAAAATAACATGTTATCTTCCTTCCCTCATCTCTCCTAAGGGGGAAGACAAAAGGCATTCCTATTAGAGTATGGGTTGGGTAGAATAATTGAGCTGGAAATTTCAAAGCTCAAAAGGACTGATAGATATTCCCATCAAAATGTAGGGAGTAGAAGAAGTTTCCCAAGTGGTGGGAAAGAGGTACTCACTGTGTTTCAAGCACACAAAGATGTTGAAACCATTAGGCTTCAGGGAAACTTCAGAGTTTAGATTAGTTAGTTCCCTCTTGTAGGCAAGCCACCTCTTTGCTTACTCAAGTGTGCATCCCTTACAACTAGCTTCCTTCCACAACCTGGTAAGGACAAAAATGAGATGCACTAACATAAACATTGGAATTAAATATTGAAACATCTGTATGCTGTAGTAAAAGATTCACAATTTATTTTGTGAAAGGAATATTGGACACATTCGGGAGCAAAGATTTGATTACTTGTTAGAACAGATAAAATTGTAAATAATGCAGAAAAACTGAAATGGGGAATTATGCCAGGGAATTATTGGAAAGCAGGACTGGCAAATATGTGATGGAGGTGCTATTCTAACTGAATTATAGGAAAAGGTATTTCAGAGATATTATTTAAAGAGGTATAGACTGATTCCAGGTAATACTTGGAAATATGTAAATATATTCAACAAAATATGGATCAACACTTCTATCTTCTTTAATTTTTCATTTAGTCTTAATTTCTACAACATCCCTTGAGATTTCTTCTAATGTATGTCTAATTAAAAGATTTTAAAAGTACAAGTTTGGTCAAAAAATAACAAAATTATTTATAGAAAATCAAGCAAGTTAGTTGAGATCCAGGGCAAGAACATAAGATCCCATCTCTCCTAAAATCCTTTCATATATTTTCACTATCACAACTTCTACTTTCTATCAAATAACTTTTTGTTTTCGGACAAACAAATAGAAGACAGATAAATATATTTATGAATTATTTCAGTATATTCTTAAACCCCACTTGCAAAGTTGCACAGTTAGTAATATCAGAAACTGCTGTCATTTTTAATAGTAGGGGCATCCAGTAAAACAAGAACAGCTCAAAGAGAAGAGTGTATTTTTGTTTAAACCTATTTTGTCTTTGTTCTAGTAAATTAGGTGTTTCACTGGGAGTATGGTACATAGTCTGAAATTTCAAAGAGCTTTTGTTTTCCCTATGGAAGAAAATATGACATATATCAAAATGAGCAGTTTTGAAAATGTTATTCTTGAAACAAAGAACACACTCTAACTACAGTTTATTATTTTCACCCCAATTCCCAAATGCCAGCCATAGTCACACAGCTGTAGTACATTAGCTCTGTGGTTGACAGTATCTTTTCAGAAATGATGTCTCTACCTTAGTTTTTACAGCATTATTAAACTTACCAACTTATATTGATCTTAGTGATTCCAGTCATATGTTCCTACCACTACAATCCCTAAACAATATACTTTCCTCTTAAACCTACCCTCCAAACAGGAAAATTTCCTCTATATATTGAAAAAGTCATGCTTTATCTTTAAAGTCTCCTATAAATTTCAAAACTTAAGCCTCTCAGAAATCCTATGACCAAAGAGAGTTTCCTGCAGAAACCAGTCCTTGTGAAGGAAGTAACTGATTACTGTGCAGTGATCTGAATGTCTTATGTTAATCGAAAGTAAAACATGTAACCATATTTACTAGAGTGCTATTATTTTTCTGAGAATACCTTACCGCTTAGTTGCAAAAAAATCTGGTAACTTTCGGCTTTAGATAAAATTCCCAGGTTTGGGGAAGATAAAATTCCCAGGTTTGGGGACATAAGCTCTGTAAGGATTTAAAATATCTTTTCATTCTCAGTGAGCTCTGTAGATCCCATTAAATAGTAATTTAATTAATTGAAATAAGCCTCAATGAATTTACTTTTACACACCATTTTTCTCAAAATATCATTTTCTTACTAATAACTTTCACAATGTTTAACAAAAATTATTTGATGTATTTGATTAGAATACTTTTAAAAATTATTATTTCCCCAAATGTGAATGCTTTAAACACAGAAAGTAATTCATATCATTTGGGAAATGTTGTATTTGATTTCAATGTAATTTTATTTAAAATTAAAGACAACTGAAGTGAAATATTATTTTTGTACCATAAAGTAAATAATTCAATGAACATCTAGTGGATAAGTAGTCTAAGGTAGTTCCCAAACTGATACCATTTTGTAAGGTGTATATATATATAATGCATTTTATGAATTTTATAGCAGTGATATCAAATATTCTTGGTTTCTCCTTGTTCAGATACCTCTCTTTAAAATACCTAATCAATGTTTTAGTGCTAAATATTTATTTCTACAATTAAAAACAAACTAACACAATGTGTTTAATTTTAAACAAAAAATAATCAGACATATACACATAAGAAATTATAAATATAGTTTTTTGTATCAAGATTCTGGTACAAACTTTGACTTTCTTTTCACAGGGTAATTTGCAAAGCTCTTTACCCCTCATGATAGGTTAGTGTCTTAGCTATCATTTTTATTCAGATTCATTTTTCATGACATAAGTATTCTAAACAAGGATTTGCCTCCACATTTATCCTAGTGCATGATAACATTCTAATTCCTTTACACATTCTGAAAATATCTGTCACTTATCATATGAAGGCACTTTCTGATTGCTGAGAATACAGTATCAAATAAAATAAACCAAATTCCTATACTCATAGCACTTACATAAGAAATCATAGTGGTTGAGATCATAGATTCTGGAGTCACTTGCCTGTTTTCAAGCCTCAGATCATCTATAACTTTTAGATGTATAACTTTCAGCAAGTTAATTAGTCTCTTTTTAGCTTAGTTATATCACTTGTAATATTAGGAGAGTTGAACAGCTCTCATATGGTTGAATTAGTTATTCTAAATAAAATGCTTAGAAAATGCCTAGTACATGGTATCCTCCATTTATATATTATCTAATTTCAGATATTTGTAGAGAAGACAGTCTATAGACAAACAAAATAATGTATCTACTACAAGGAGTCAAATTTTTGGTTATCCTCTCTGATAAAGTGAAGAGATTCAACCGGAAGAGTATTTTATGCAGAGGAAATAGTGAATGCTGAGGTATTTGAGGAAAAACAAAAAAGATGAGAGTGAACAAGAAGAGCTGGAGTTGGTAAGTTCTAAAACTGAACATTCCTAGTCCCTCTTTTCTTTCTCCTTCTATTCCAGAGACTGTGATTCAACATCCACAAATATTACTTACTTTTCGCAGACTAAAACCATGAGTCTCTCAAAAAATACCAGCCAAATCTTTTGCCAGTGCAATGGATGACTATACTTATATCTATTATAATACTTCTTTCAGTGACTGGGGTGTTATCATCATTGGAGAAAGAATGGAACTCAAAGAATCATGATGGCTTGTTGACTTTGGAGAAAATCATCATAAACATCTGCAATAGTCCATTCTCATGCTGCCAATAAGGACATACATGAGACTGGGCTAGCTAGCTAGCTATTTATTCATTCATTCATTCATTCATTCATTTATTGAGACAGAGTTTCACTCTTGTTACCCAGGCTGGAGTGCAATGGCGCGATCTCGCTGGGTTCAAGCAATTCTTCTGCCTCAGCCTCCCGAGTAGTTGGGACTACAGGCGTGCACCATCATGCCCAGCTAATTTTTGTATTCTTAGTAGAGACAGGGTTTTGTCATGTTGACCAGGATGGTCTCGATCTCTGGAACTCGTGATCCACCCGCCTCGGCCTCCCAAAGTGCTGGGATTACAGGCGTGACCCACCGCGCCCGGCCAAGACTGGGCAATTTAAAAAAGAAAGTGGTTTAATTGGACTTACAGTTCCACATATCTGGGGAAGCCTCACAATCATGGTGCAAGGCAAGAAGGAGCATGTCACATCCTATGTGGATAGCAGCAGGCAAAGAGAGAGAAAGCTTGTGCTGGGAAACTCCTCTTTTAAAACCATCAAATCCCATGAGACTCATTTCCTATTCTGAGAACAGCAAAGGAAAGCTCCACACCCATAATTCAATCACCTCCCACCAGGTTCCTCCTATGACACGTGAGAATTATGGGAATTAACATTCAAGATGGAATTTGGGTGGGGACATAGCCAAACCACATCAACATCACTGGGTTCAAACTTGTCAAGTGGCTCCAGTGAAAACATCACCAGATTGCAGATCTTAGGACGTCTAGCCTGTCCTCATACTATTTAGGGACCTAGGAAATCTATGGTTGATAATTTAAACTATTTTAAATTTGCTAATGAATCACATCCAAATAGAGATGTTTTCTGTAGATTTAAATATTTTAAATAAAACTTCTCAAGCATCATCTCACATACTGCTGAAAAATTCATATTACCAAAAGCACAAATTAAACATTATTTAGCCCAGTTTCATCATCCACAGAATATAGTACAATCTTTTAGTCAAATTATTCAATCTGTCCACAATTAAGCCAAGCTATTTGTACAAATATGTCAGTGACTTGTGAAAAAAGTAACTGATAATTGTGCAGTGACCTGAAAGTTTTATGTTTATCAAAAGTAAAATGTGTAATCATATTTCCTAGAGAGTGCTATTAATTTTTGAGAATACTTTACCTCTTAGTTGCAAAAACATCTGCTAACTTTCAGCTTTAGATAAAATTCCAAGGTTTGAGAACATAAGCTCTGTAAAGATTTAAAATGTTTTTCCATTCTCAGTGAGTTCCATAGATCCCATTTAATAGTAATTTACTTAATTGAAATAAGGCTCAATGAATTTACTTCTATACAACATTTTTCTCTTAAAAATATATTTTTCCTAATAACTTTCATAATATTTGGGTGGGTCATTAGTTATTAATTAATTCAAATTACCTAAAATTGGGCACCGTGTTTTCTGAACCCACAAATTCTTGTTTGAAATTGGTACCACCATTCACTAAATTATCTTTAAGACTGCCCATTCAACTGTCTGTAGCTTCCATTGTTCACAATGTGCACTTCCAAGAATGTGCCACTGACATCCTGTTTGCCACAAATAGCATGTTGTTTACAGAATTTGGTTACCCTCCATATATGTACTTCTTATCTGAAATGTCTCATAGATAGAAGAGACTGGTTAAAAAAAAATAAAAACAAAGAATTATTTAACTGACTTTGAGTCTGATCTTCTCTTGTATAGCTGTTTGACTTCCATCAGATTATTCAATATTTAGAAGCTTCACTTTCTTCTTCTGCAAAATATTATAATGTTTGATGCTTAACACAGCTACTGACACATTACTGGTACTCAAATATATCTCATCTTTAATATCTGTACATTGTATGTTCATATGTATGCCTATGGACTCTCTCTTACTAAATTCTGAGCTCCATTAAAGCAAATAAATGACTTACATTATTTTTGTACTCTTCACGTTGCCAATATTTAAAATCTTATAAAGAAAAATATATACAATTTTTTGTTGTTGTTTGGAATAATATATCTACATTTAGTATACCTATTTATATTCAGATATCTTGGCAGATTAATGGAGGAATGTTTGGGGTCATTAGGTCCCTTAGGCAGAGATAAAATCTCAGAGGTTGGGCATCTACCTAACTGTGAAATTTGTGAATACAGCACATTTAGCACGATGTATAAATGAATATATATATAAATATTTTTTTAATTTGGTGAGGACCTAATAAAAATATGTTATTTCTATGCATAGGAAGATAACTGATCACATAACAGACATGTGCATGTACGCATATATCTGTTTGTTTTACTATTATATAGATCAAATCAGCTACCACAAAAGAATCTGATTTTTATGTTTTTGTTGAATTTTATTTTATTAAAGCTTTAACCAAATGTTAGAAAAATTTCCAAAATTTTAAGTAAACAAAAATATTAATTGAATTTCTTTACAAGTATGTTAGCAAAAGAACAAAACCCTCTTCTACCATGGGAAAGTCTTTCTTATAAGGAATATTTTATCCACATCCAGTGACAAAATAGGTACACTTTCAATTGCCTTTCTTTGCCTTTGGTCTTAACCCAGGTCTGAGAGGAATGTAATCTCACTGTCAGAGTTTACTTCAAATGACTTTGTTGTAATAGGTTTAGAATTGCTTAGGATCATCATTTGTTTCCATGATTATCACTTCACCTAAGCTAGCAATTACAATTCCTGTAACAACATAATAGAGCACAATACGATGTACAGGAAACTAGCACTATCTCTGAAATTAAAGTATTAGCAGAAGACAATCTACATATATGTATTGTGGAAGAATTATAGTCCAGTGTTCTTGATAGCATTCACTTTATGTTAATATAATTTATTGTTTATAATTCTTGTCTTGATAAAGCTATTTTCTTTCTTCCCTTGGCCATGCCTGCACATATTTGGAAGAAGCAATGCTCCTAGAGCATCATGTTCAATCTTAGTTCTCTATAATAGGTATGAAAATATGGGCTAAATTTATGCTTAGAATTTTAAAGCACTCAGGCAAACCAAGTAAACGTAAGATTTTGTGGTTAAAGATAATTTATCACACTGACTCTCTCTTTATTCCTTAGGGTAATTTTTGTTTTATGAGACTGTATATATCTTGCAGGCATATACTAAGTTTATTTAAATTAATGCATATAGATATCAACAGGTATCTAGAATGGCAGACTAGACACTGGGGCAGATGACTGTGGTAAATGAAGGCCAAACCAATACAAAGAAAGATAGCTTAGCACATATTTAAAACATTTCTTACAGCTACAGATTTTTCTTTAAAAACTTTAAATAGATGTATTTGCACATAGGATTACAATTGTCTGAATTCCTTGAAAGACTACCTATGAGGTTGACTCATTTTTTTCTTTTTTTTTTTTCAGGTTTATTGTGGTATAATTGACAAAAATTGTAAATATTAAAAGAATTGAACTTGTTGTTTTGATATACAAATACATTGTGAAATGATCTAGGTTGGCCTTTTATAATCCTTTTTGTAGAATTATTTTACCTATATGCAGAGGCCTGCACATACTTGCATATGTGTTAAATATGCGAGTTTATTAATTAAAATTGATTAATCAAAATTGAATCATTTAGCTTATAAAATAGAGGCATATTTGGGAATTCAATAAACATGAAACTATAACATCTTATTTAGTAACTCTTCTGAGAAAGGAACTATGATAGCAAGTCAGGAGATGTTACTGAATGTTAACCCTCAAGAAGAAGTGTCAGCCCTTTTCCAAAAGCCTTCATCAGTTATGCTACAAAATGTTCAAAGCATAGGTGCCACATTTTAAAAAACTCTTCAGCTATTTAAGAGATGGTATAAACATCTATTTATTATCTCCAAATCCATACCCTCTAAATCAGAATTTTTTTTCTGCAGACTAATAGGTTATTATTTAATAAATAGGATATCCACCATTATAAAATGAAAATTTATTTTTACATTTTATTATAAATTCCATTGTCAATAGATAGCAATAAAATTCTTTGCAGTGGTATTTCCCTTCTCTTCAGTTATCAGTTCCTGATAAAAATTTCATAAATCAGTGAGGTTATTTATATCTGAAAAGTTCTGTATTTCTACCATTATAATTTTTCATGTCAATATAGGTCAGCTATGGGGGGAGTATAGCATGACATTGCTTTATTAATGCTGACACTTTACAATGGATTGAAGGAGTTTTCATTCTGTTTATATATAGAGGCATGTTATTAGCATTCAGATGCCATTTCTCCATCAACTAATCCACTTCAAAATATTTGCATGAAATCAAATTTGCTTACCACTCAGCAACATATAAAACACAATTTACAGACTTGGGTTCACATTAGTAGTTTAGTTACTTAGAGCATAGAATTATCAGTCAGTCTCATTACCAAGGGAAGACAAGTAGTGAATTCCACAGGTGCTGTCACTTTGCCTGTCCTGAGTTGATTTATACAGTGTATATTTCAACTGTTTAAAAATATGTCGAAGTTGGAGTTTTACTGATAAGGTAACATTAAGATATGAAATTTGTCATTTATACAACTTCATGAAGTGACAGTCTTTTTATCTCTTATGAAATTAACAAAGTAAAATTTAGCCCAATTACAAATTTGAGGCTGACACATATATTATCTAAATAAAGCATTTAAAATTACTGTAAATGTTTACATATTAAAACATGTTTAAACTATATAGGCAATTTAGGTAATTATAATATGTATTTATATTGTAATTGTATTTTATGTAAACAATTGCCTAGGTTGACCATTGCACCATGTGGAGATATCTTTTAAATGTCCAATAATACCTCATTCTGTGACAATACAGTTCTGAGTTATTTAGACCATTAACATGCTTCTTAAAACATAGTTACGAGGTAGGTACTATAATTATTCTGTTTTAGAAATGATTGTACTGAGTCAAAGAAATTACATAATTTACACAGGCTGACAAAGAAAGTAAGGGAGGAGGCCAGGAGTAAAATGCAAGTATTGCCTAATGTTGATTGTTCATAATACCATGTTACATGGGGCTCAACAGGAACAGAACCTGAGCTGCTCTGAGGGCTGGATGGGAGATGAGATCCTGAAGACGGGGGTTGATTAATGCTATAATAGTATGTTTCTAATGGGAAAAAATGTGTTCTCAGTGGAAAACCCAGGTAAAAAAAGTTTCTAGCATTTCCATATAAAAGCAAAACTGCATCTTACAGGCATGCAGAGAAGCTGTACATGGTTTATATGTAACAGAGCTGGCAGTCAAAATTATACAGAACACATTGGAATGAAGGAATACTTTATTAGCTATCTAGCTGATAAATTTGTAAATATTTCCAGGTGTGTGTAACATTAAGCCTGAGTTTACAATAAATCAGAATTTGATAGTGTAAAATAAGTGAGGAAGATTATTTTAGACTAAACAAACAGCACATGCACAGAACCCTGTAAAAAGACATTATAAATATATATCAACCAATCAATCAATCAATCTATCTATTCACTCCTCCATGTATCTATCATACATCTGTATTTTAGTGAGGCAATGCTGTGAAATGATACCTAATTATTATCACTCTTCTCTGATAGTCCTCTTATAATTCTGTCTACCTTTTAATCAGTAAACTTTGCAATCTCTTTTTCATTTAGACTCTTTAAGTTTCCATATACAAGGTAACTTATACTTGGTCCCTTGATTTTATATTTTCATTATTTTATCTTTCTTGGCAATCTCATCTATTTTCTTTGACTTTCATTGCCATACAGGCACTTCCCAAATATCTTTTAGCCAAAATCTTTGTTCTATTCATCAAACCCTTTCCTGAGTATGTAAGAAATATCACAGGTACTTCAAATCAAGTTCACATCACAATAAACTCATCACTCCCTTCCCCTGTTCTCTTCTCAGGAATAGCATCACAACATCAAGCCTGATTGCTCACAATTTTCTTGACTCTTCATATTTCCTCACTCACCTAATGAATCAATCATTACTCTACAGTTTTCATTCCTAAAATCTTTTTAAAATGTCCCTATAATCTCTATTATTTCTGCTATCATTATATCACTGTCTACTTATTTTCCTGTTTGGCCCCACTTCTGTCATTACTCATGCTACAGCTACAGGAATCTACAGCCAGATATAAATCTCATACTATTACCCTCTGCGGAAAAACCTTTAATGATCACCAAATTAAATCATAATGTCTCCCAAATATTTTTTTACAGTATGTTGTCAAACATCGTAATATACAGAAATAAAAGTACATGAACCATAAATATCTAACGTAATAAACAATTAGAAAATGAACAACCACCTGATCACTCTTTAAGTCAAGATCATACAATTGCCACAACCTAAGAGCTCCTGGATTGTTTATTTGTTGTTCAAATAAAACCCCCTTCCAATTATGCAGCGGTAACTGCTATCCTGAATTTTGGAATAATATTTACTTGTTTTCTTTTCTAATCCCAACTATATATACATCTCTAAATAATAAAATCTAGTGTCACCTGATTACAAACTTAGATCCTTTAACAACCATGGTAGAAATTTTTCATAATATCATTTTACCTCCTTGGACCTTACTGTCCTCTTTGAAACAAAGAAGTTGGACAAAGCTAGTGTCTAGTAGTATAATTATTAAGTTGTTTTTCTGTAAGGATCTAGCAGTTTCTTGAACTAAGCTGTTTTGATTTTATTTTTTCATGATTGGAAAAGCATTGCAAATAAATATATATATAATTATACTTTCAGTTCTGGGGTACATGTGCAGAACATTCAGGTTAGATACATTTGTATACACTTGCCATGGTGGTTTCCTGCATCCATCACCCTGTCATCTACATTAGGTATTTCTCCTAATGCTATCCCCTCCCTTTGCCCACCACTCCACTGCTATCCCTCCCCTAGTCCCCCACTCCCAGGCAGGCCCCAGTGTGTGATATTCCCCTCCCCATGTCCATGTGTTCTCATTGTTCAACACAAACTTATGAGTGAAAACATGCGGTGTTTGGTTTTCTGTTCTTGTGTCAGTTTGCTGAGAATGATGGTTTCCAGCTTCATCCATGTCCCTGCAAAGGACATGAGCTCGGCTGCTTTTTATAGAAACTGCCCAATGTATATTCCTAATCAGTCACTTCTTCATTCATAGCCTACTGAAAACATTTTCTTTTTTGACAAAGAGGTGCTTCTAGGAAAGGCTAGCCATTTTTTAAATTCTCTCCTGTAGTATTTACTTTCCCAGAATTGCCTACAATTCTCACATTAAATTGTCAGACACAGATTAGTTTTCTCTGAAATCTCTCACTTCTAGAGTTCAACTGACTCTGAATAAAAAGAGACCAACCAAGTGCTGAGGCTATTTGCTGAATAAATGGAGGTGTCTCCTCACAAAGTAAAATTCTTAGTCTTATAGTGATTTTCACTCAGTCACAGGAATGGTCATAGCTTTAACTTCTCGCACCAATCCTATTGTCCATTCTATCCCCGTTTGTGTTTAGTTGTAAACATTTGTCTACCAAGGGACAACTCCATAAGTAATCCAATCCTAAATAGGCATACTGGTTGTCCCCCAACTATTTGCTTTCATAGAGCATGCAGGGCACTTGTTCTCAAACGTAGGTTTCTGAAATAATGTAATTTTAAGTAAAATGTGTTCCTAACAAATATGTTCTATACACATCTAAAACATTTAAAGTCAGTCTCCCATCAGATCTTATACCAAGAAAGGGATGTTAAATTTCAATTATCTCTATTATATTAGATTCACATTAAATGTGGCTTTCAGACATCTAGTCTCTAACGATTATTCATTTAAGTTGTAACCAAATAGATGGCTATGTTCAGGATCTATTATCCAGATGTTTACTAATAGTGCTTTCTTGTTACCCTTCAAAGTAATTAGTATTTTTAAAATTTTTACCTTTGCTGTATTTGTATTATATTTACCATGTTTGAGCATAATTTTCTTCTTGAACTTCACTTCTTTCATGAGTTCTTTAACATAAAATTTCCTTCAATTTTATGTTTATTCTAGTAATTTTGGGGTTTCTGAGACAGCCAAGTATAAAAGGGGAAGGTCCTTGGAGAATCTCCAACTGGCCTGTGTAGTGGGAGAAGAAGGTGGGTCAACAGAAGTTTATGCCATTTGCAAGGGCAAGAAGCCTGGCCTCTCCTGTTCCTGGGTGGTAACTGGGAATTCAGTCTGTGAGGGGAAAAACCTGCTAGCAGGTCTCTCACTTTGCTAGGAGTCCTTGTTTCCCTTATTTTTTTTTTTCCTTTTTCCCCCCAGTAAACCCTGCCCTTCTCACCCTTCAAAGTGTCTGTGAGCCTCATCTTTGTTGGCTGTGTGACAAGAACCCGATTTTCCTACAACATTTCTTCTTTGAAATAGCTTACCCATATTGTTGCTATTTTAAAGATAATGCATTTTCCTTATCTGGCTGCCTTTATTAACATTTTTCTTTTTCTTCCAAAATTTTACTATAATGTGCCTAGTTGTGGATTTCTGTTTATTGATTTTCCTTGCATTTTGCAAGCCTTTTATTTTTTTAAAAATCCTAGCGTTCAATATCTTTTGTAAATTTTGGGGGAAAAAAATAGGCAGTATTTCTCCTAGTATTATTTCTAACCTATTATCTTTTTTCTGTCTTCTTAAACTCTTAGTACAAGTATATAGACTTTCACACCATCTTAACATGTACTTGATTGTCATTTCTGTATTTCTTACATTCTCTGCTTTCCTCCAATGGCTTCACCTGCCTTGCAGTTTACTAATTTTTGTTCTTGCCTATTAATTAAATTTTTAATTTCAATTATAGCATTTTCTATTTTAGAATTTTTATTGCATACCTGTATTAGTCTGTTCTCACACTACTAATAAAGACATACCTGAGACTGAGTAATTTATAAAGGAAAGAGGTTTAATTGACTCACAGTTCCACATGGCTGGGGAAGCCTCATAATCATGATGGAAGGTGAATGAGAAGCAAAGTCACATTTTACATGGTGCAGGCAAGAAAGCTTGTACAGGGGAACGCCCATTTATAAACCCATCAAATCTCCAGAGACTTATTTACTACTAGGAGAACAGTATGGGGAAACTGCTCCCATTATTTAATTATATCCACCTGACCCTGCCTCTGACACGTGGGGGAATGTTAAAATTCAAGGTGAGATTTGGGTGGGGACACAGCCAAACCATATCAATACCTTTAGAGACACTCAAATTTTCTTCTAATTTATTCAAATTTTGCTACTTTGCTGGAACATAATTAGCATATCTATTTTTAAAATTTCAATCTGATAATACTCAAATTCAAATCACTTCTGTGCCTCTTTTCCACAGTACATTTTTATCTCTTTGTTTTTACTCACATGGTTTTGTTTTTTAGATGCCTTTTGATGTTTTTGTTATTGTTGTTGTTTTGTTTTGTTTAAATTGGCTATCAGCCATCACAGTTAGAATTTGTATAAACACTGAACTGTGTCTTCTTCCTCTTGTGAAAGTTAGGTTTTCTTCTGTCAGTAATATAAAACAGAAGCAGAGTATTTCAATCCTATAAAAGACTGGTTTTCATTCTTTGCCACTATTAGTGTTTCAGTTTTCCCTTCTATTTGTGAGTTCTGCAGTCTCAACTGAAATCCTAGGGTATCTACCACACCATTCCCCACTGGCATTAAATTCCAACCTCTTGTCAGCAGAGTACTTTTGGAAATCTTATCTCAGCTCTTTAGCCTTTCTCCTTCTACATTACAATGGATTATTAGAGTCCAGTTCTGATAATGATAAAATTAGTAGCAGATAATTGCCTGAAGGAGATGGAGGCTGCATGTAGATTTTTAGGTCATTCCCACGATTTTCTCTTTTCTTCACGTGCTCTCCCTTTTCCAGCCTCTTTGACTAACCCAGTCTTCAGCTTTTGTATTCCTCTGGACAATGTGACTGCAACATTCTTTCAATACCTACTTTACCCCAGTAGGAACTGATAAATAATCTCAGGAAAAATGCTGTGCTAAAGATGATGTGCACCTGCTTGTGATTCCATTCAGTCAGTACTAACACTCCCTCAAATATTTCCACTGTTGGTTTCTCATAAATCCCTTTAAACAAGTATTTCTACATATTATGTTGATTTCACAGTTGTTTACAGTAAGACAGATTCTCCGTTATGGGCAAACTAAACATTTCTGGGCATCTTCACTAGCTTTTCTGTCACAGCCAAACTAACCATTTGGGGAATCTTCATTAGCCACTAGATCTCATTACAGTAGATCTATAATTTCTGTTTTTTTATGCCATAATTATTTAAAGTAAGAAAATTTCTAGCCTGACATTTTCCAACATTAATTTGTCTGTAAGTTGTACAATGACTTTATTTTTCTTTTTAAGTGTTCTTGTACTTTTTTGGTTCATTTCAAAATTCTATTCCTTATCGTTTAAAAAATTATTTGTTTTATTTTTTCTTGCATGATGTTCAATGATATCAATAGTTTCACCTTTCCCAAATTTTATCTGAATTTATATTTTAAAAATATAACCCTCTTATGTTCTTACATTTTTCTTATTAGGACTGTGGAAGTGGTGGTGATTTGAAATTTTTTCTGGGTCATAAGGAATTGATTTACTTTACTTGGCCAAAATGTGTCTTTCATATACTAAGAAATATTGCTCGTGAAATCATTTCCCTGTTTTTGTAAGGCACAGGTGTTCTCTGGAAAACTGTAGAAACTTTTCTGTTAATTTGATTCTATGAGAACAAAAATGAACAACCAGCGTTATCTAATTTTAACAGTGTTTTCCAAACTTTATCTATAAATTCATTTAAATTTTTGTCCCATTTACGGCCCACTAGATTGTAAATATACGATTTTCCCTGTTGGAAGGTAAACTTTTCTGTGAGATTGTGCAATATTTCTAGGTAAATTTATTTCGTTCTTGATGGCTAAAGTGGTATCTAGGCTATTTGTTTATAATTCAATGAGCATTTTCTCTCTCTTCACTTCAGAGTCTCAATACTTTCCAGAGGCCTGTTTTTCTGATGCAGATGCCAAATTAAAGAAAATACATTTTATGTTTTTACATACATACGCACACAAAATATATAGGTATATATTTACCCTATATTATGTATAAATATATACAATATATAATGTATGTATTTCTGTAAACTTATATTTATATGTATTTGTATTTATGTGTAAATAATTTTTATATGCATCATATGCTGTTATACATATTTCATCTTTTTTAACCTACACGAACGATTGCTATTTCTAAAAATTGATATTCCTGATGAGTAAAATGGGTTTAGAGTTTTTATTCTATATTCATTTTGCATTCTGACTGCATGCCTGCACTCCTTCTCCAAAATGAATGAGTTTTGATCCTTTGAAATAGCCTTCATTCCTTCTTCACCACACCTTACTGTAAACAGAGCAGATAAGCCTGGTGTGAGCTTCTTCCATTTCCTTCTGACGATATCTTCCAAACTGTACCACATTTAGCCCTTATCTTCTGATACTTATGGGATTCAATTGATCTTTTCCTAGTTTCAGCACATGAAATATTTTGTTTTCTTTGTACTTGTGATATACAGGATTACAGAATAATTTTAAAATATTTTCATGGATTCAAAACTTTTTAAAATCCCACAAATACTTTAAATTAAACTTCTACTTAACGTTAGGTTATATGCCATGACATATGCTAATAACAAAATAGTAAATAGGTGTAATAATTTTTATTGTACAATAGGCATTTATATTTTATAACTAATAATTATCCTAAAAATGTTTTTTTCTTGCTACATTTTACTTGATTTTGCTTGTAAGGAAAACCAATTGACTAAGTTTTCCCAGAACTGTTAGTATTCACTGATAAAGAAGGAAATGAGGTCAGAAGGCAAACTTTTCACTTCTGCTCAAATATATATTGCAAATACCACAGAAAATTGTAACAATACATGCAACACAGACTGGTTTTCAACAAACAGAGAGCCCAGGTAAGAAGGGTTGAGTACTTAAGATCTACAGAGGTCAGACTGGGAGCACTACTACAGGAAGTTTGAATCTATCCACGCAGCTCTTTCCTCCCACATCCCAGGCTCATCACTTCTTCCTGTTCCAAGCTGGCTTATCCGTGCACGGAATTCCAGGCTGCTCCATGTATATTAATACTTGCCCAGCTGTTTCACGAGGCACCTCCACAAGCCAAGCCACGACTCGAATTCTGTACAGGAAGTTCCCCTTGCTGTCAAAGAATCCCTGCCCCCTCTGCACTGCTCTGCTGCTGAAGTTACCCGCTCCCTTGCCTTTAACTCCGCTAGCTTCTGATTACTTGGCATCCTACCATGGCCAGTCCTTCTGATACTCTCACAATCATTGGAGTACTTCTGCAGCTCTGTCTGATGACCCAGGGCTGCAAAAGCTGTCTTCCAGGCCCTGGATTCCTTCATTCCTTCCCTTCCATCTCCTTGGTGTATTTTCCCAGTGAGTGAATCTATTGCTTTCAAAGTTGTGCTGTATTTCGGGTCTTTGGATGAGGCTTCATGCCCTGGCATAAGCAAAGATCCTGATAACAGAGTGACCTGCAGGGAGCAGTTTCGAGGTGTTTTCAGAGCCCTGGAGCTGCAGGAGCTAGGCAAGCCCAGCTTTCTTAAAGACTTCTTTATCGTGCTTCAGCTTCTGCTCCAATGTGGGTACAAACTTGCTTTTTAACTTCTGCGCCGGGCGCAGTGGCTCACACTGTAATCCCAGCATATTGGGAGGCCGAGGCAGGTGGATCACCTGAGGTCAGGAGTTTGAGACCAGGCCGGCCAATATAGTGAAACACCATCTCTACTAAAAATACAAAAAATTAGTCGTGTATTGTGGCGGGTGCCTGTAATCCCAGCTACTTGGGAGGCTGAGGTGGAAGATTCGTTTGAACCCGAGAGGCGGAGGTTTCAGGAGCGGAGATGGCGCCACTGCAACAGTGACACTCTTGCGGGGGGTACCTCTTCGGATGGCATCAGTGCTGACATCAGAGCCTTCTGCCAGCCTGGGAACTGACCAGGACCAGGCACCTCCATTTGCCTCTGAATTTTCTGGAATCAGATTGCTATTTTCTGTCATTGCAGGGTGCTGGGAGAGAGAACCAATGACAGAAGCCATGCACGGAAGCAGGATGGATGTTTGAAGAGCCTCAGGCTAAGTCATGGAGCTCTTAGCCCACTTCTCTTTTGATCACAAGGGCAACCGAGCCATGTTGCCAGCTTAGATCTGCTCTATACACCCAGAAAGCTAACACCTAAAACAATAACTGCCCTTAAGCATGCTGAGCTCTCTAAACTGGTGATAAAATACGTCATTAGTGAAGGAACCAGTGGTCCCAGGGGAGCTGAACACCTAGCGCTGGGCCCTGACAAGGGGTAAGAAGGAACCAGGGCTGCGGTCTGGCAGGACCCCCAGTGCTAAGGGGACGCCGGGGAGCAAGGTGCTGCTTCAAGCTCAGGGCCAGGGAAAAACGAGTACCTCTCCACCTCCTGCAGCTCTGGTTCCTCCTACTCCCAGTGGAAATCAGGGTCAGGCCCCCGGCCAACAGGGCCTAGGCCCTCCACCCACTGGGTCTCAAACCCACAGCAAGCGATGCCAGCACGAACGCGCTCACCCATTTAGAGACTCGGGATAACCACCATGTCGATGCAAACCAGCCTTCAGCAGCCAAATTGGGTATATTCTTTGACAGAATGGATTTTAAACGATATTACATAATTAAGACGTTCTCCCTTTACTTACGCTATCTCTTTAAATTGCACATAAATATACAAGATTATTCACCAATTATTATTCAGGCAAAGCTTTGTCAAATCAAATTCAGAAACATTAAATGTTTCTGGTTTAATCTCCACTTTTTAATTTATTTGAGAAATGAAGTTATTTCCTCTGTTTTATGGTTAAATTTGTTGCTCACTGTTTCTTATTTGTACTCCCTCTTTTCATAATTAATCAAGAGCGCTCTCTTTTAGTCTTGCCATATTTAAACTATAATATTCACAGGAAAAAAAACAACCCCATTAAAAAGTGAACAAAGGACTTGAACAGACCCATCTCAAAAGAAGATGTTCATGCAGCTAACAAACATACAAAAAAAGCTCAACATTACTCATCATTAGAGAAATGCAAATCAAAACCTCAATGAGATACCATCACATGCCAATAAGAAAGGTGATTATTAAAATGTCAAAAAACAATCAGTGCTGGCAAGGCTGGGGAGAAAACAGAACACTTTTACACTGTTGGGAATGTAAATTAGTTCAACCATTGTGGAAGACAGTGTGGTAATTCCTCAAAGATCTGGAAGTAGAAATATCATTTGACTCAACAATCCAATTACTGGGTATATACTCAAATATAAATCATTCTGTTATAAAGATACATCTCCATGTATGTTCATTGCAGCACTATTCATAATAGCAAAGATATGGAATGAGCCCAAATGCCTATGAAAAACTGGATAAAGAAAATGTGGTACATATATACCATGGAATACAATGCAGCCATAGAAAGGAATGAGACAGTGGCTTTTGCAGAACATGGATGGAGGCTGAAGCTGTTATTCTCAGCAAATTAATGCAGGAACAGAAAACCAAACACCACATGTTCTCACTTATAAGTGGGAGTTGAATGATAGGAACACATGGACACATCCAGGGGAACAACACGCACTGGGGCCTGTTGGGAGGGGTTGGGAAGGGAGAGCATTGGGAAGAACAGCTAATGGTTGCTGGGCCTAATAGATTGGTGATGAGTTAATCTGTGCAGCAAACTACCATAGCACACATTTACCTATATAACAACCTGCACATCCTGCACACATACACCAGAACTTAAAAGTTGAAGAAAAATAAATTATAATTAATCAGAAATTAGCCAATAAATATGAGTAGAATAGAAAACAAAGCTATAACTTTTTCTTAGTTAAGAAAATTTTATTTCTAACTTACATCTATTCAAATATTACAGTTTTTATGATGAATACAGATTTAAAACATTGAAAACTAAAACTATGGGTTTGAATTATTTTTTATAAAATATAAAATCTCCAGCTTTGGTTTTGCGTAGTTCTGTGTTATTTTCAAATTTAAAGTGCTATAATGCAGCTGAAAACAGAACTCATGTTATTTCTTTTTAACTAAAATATGAAGAAGAAATGAAACGGTTAATCTATCTCATTTTGACCCTTTATTTTAGTTAGCACTTTTGCATTTAAACGTGAATTAAGGTTTTGAAATTCCATGGATTTTTTTTGCCAAAAGAGAAGTCAGTCTACAAACTATTTTGATGTTAAATGCCAGCAAATCCATTTAGTTAGCAAACATCGCAATTCTAGTGTGAACTCAGGCTATGTTCGAGACTTTAATTAAATGGAAATGTGTTGTCTTAGCTGAGAGAAATAAAACAAATGGCGATTACATTTTCTAAGCTAGAAGTGCAGTATTTATTGGGTGAAATTTTACACACACACACACACACACACACACCCTTAAATACAAGCAACTGAGTTTAACTCTATTGAATAAATATAGAAATATAAATTATGTGATTTATAAAACTTGAGAAGTAATGCTGATCATTTTGGATCATCAGGATTTAAATATTTATGAGACAATTCTCAGCTCAGTAGATGCCTTCTTGATTTCCAGGTTACTTTAACTAAAATACTGTATTTTAGATCTGAAAAAAAAAAAACCCTGAATTTCTCATAGACTCATTATACTTAAGATTTAGAAGTTAAACTCAGTCGAGAGCAGTGGATCACACCTGTAAACCCCGCAGTTTGGGAAGCCAAGGCAGCCAGATAACCTCAAGCCAGGAGTTCTGGATCAGCCTGACCAGCATGGTAAAATCCTGTCTCTATTAAAAATAAAAAAATTAGCCAGGCATCTTGGTGGGTGCCTATAATCCCAGCTACTAAGGTTGTTGAGGCAGGAGAATCACTTGAACCCAGGAGGCAGAGTTTGCAGTGAGCCAAGATTGTGCCATTGCACTCCAGCCTGGGCAATAGAGAGAGACTATCTCAGAAAAAAAAAAAGAGTTAAACTCTAGATTATTTTAATACTGTCTAGTAAGTTTAAAAGTTGTGCTACATTAAATAGCAAATTTACATCCAAAAACATCTTATAAAGATTATTCACTGACAAATTTTGCATAATACTTTGCTATTTTTACATATACATAAAATTGTTCCTGCTAAGATTTTCTCACCTAACTAGACTACTTAACTAACAACTGATTGTATAAGCATAACCCATAACTAATTTCCCTTAAACAAACAAACAATCATAGGGATCTTTATATGGTTTATTTAATTTGCTAACTGAATAAACTGATTTGCTGGCATATAATGGTTGCAGTTTTCTTTTCCTTATTCTACCTAAATATCATTCTACTCTTTATTATCATATTTATACAATATGATTCAACCTTAAGAGGTACTTAAAGTTATTTGCTATTTTCCCAGTGCTTTAGATGTGAAGAATATTAAAAATAAGATGGAGTCCTTTATAGTTAATTATATGTTCATTTTAATTTGAATAAAATAGGCATTCTTGGAAAAATAGGACCATAACATTACAAATATGAGTGTCTTGCCTGTTAGTTCTGAACTCAGTACAAACAGCCATATAATATTAGGAAAGGAAAGGCTTATTGTAAGTTAATGAAATAAGAGAGAATTTGAAAAATATTTATCTAATTTTTACTTTGTTTAGGGTCATCCTAGAGAAAAGGAAAATGTTTAGATATGGAAAGATGATTGAAATTTCAGGTCCAATTATCTTGTTTCTGAGGTTTACAACAATACTGCCAAATTATCATTGACTTTGTAGAAGAGTTCTGAGCAGAAATTTGACATAGGACAGCTGAAGCAATGAGAGAGGTGAAGAATAAATATCCCCAAACAACCTATTTTCCATATTAAAATATATTTATTCTAGATTGGAAAGCTTTAACGAACTCTAAGATCACTGCAAAGTGGCTTACCTGACAGATGAAGCAGTAAGTCCATTCCCCCTCTGCAGATAAAAGCTTGAAATTTCCCATCTGTCATCTCTCTAGTGGGTGGGTATTATAATGGAAGGCAGCATGCCATCCTAATTACATAACTATCTCAATTCCAATTATATATCACGTAGGGTATAAAATACATTATCTCTCTACAATAAACTGAACATATAACAATGCTCTATTCCTTTTTATCTTTGATTTCTATTTTTCCATTACTATTTTTTATTTAATGTAATATTTCAGCACATTTTACCTTGATGTTACTTATCCCTATTTTTTAGATATTAAGTTATCAAATATACAGTGATTATTTGTTGACAGTTAATATGCATGTAAACACATATCATTATACCACATGAGTTTTTATGAAGAAAAAGGAAAATAATTTAAATTTAAACTTCTTTTATCTTCATTGTCTTCTTTTTCTTATAAAGGACCCTTTCACTTTGCAAAAGAGTTCTCAAGATATGGGATCCCCAGAGGATTCCACAGGGTGTATAGATTTATTCATGTGACTTTGAGCAAAAGATCCTTGTGATTTAATTCAATTTTATTCCTTTATATATAGCTGGATGAATGCTAGAAATCCAAACTCAATACTTTTTTCATTTCATTTGACTCATTCAATGATAACCTTGAGCGGTTACCCTCACAACTATGTGACAGGAATGTTTTTCGTAGGATTACGATAACACATAAAAAGGAAACCTTTAGAATTTTCTATACAGAGAGATGTCTAGACAGAGATACTCAAGATAGATAAAATGCCTTTTAAAAAAAAGACTTTGAAATGTGATATATATGTTGTGTGTATACATACGTATGTACACGCAAACAGACACATACACAAGAGAATATATTCTCTTTCAGTTCAATGAGAAACTCAAAATCTTAAATATATTCATTTTTATGTGGACTTTGTTTTAATATGGAAAAAAAAGTGTCTCCAGCATGTATATCAGTCAGTTACTTTTACATAACAAGCTCTACTAAGACTCTCAAGCATACAAGTATTTATGTAGCTCACATTTCTTTTAATGGATGATCTGGCTGAGGCTCACCTGCTGCAGCTTGTCTCTGCACCAGGTAACTTTCTTCTCCAACCTGGAACCAAGGCTTAGTCGAAACATATGACTTTCAGTGAAGAGGAAGGAACACAACACACCAGGGAGACTGTACAAGGCCTCTTAAAGCCCAGACTTCAAACTGGCACACAATTCAGCCTGATTTTATTGACTAAACAGGTCACGTGACAGCATTCAAAGCCAAGGACCAGGAAAAGATACCTTATTCCTTAATGGAAGAAACTGAGAGGCCACACAGAAAAGAATAAAAAATGATGAAGGGGTAAAGAAGTGGGTTATAATGTGACTGACCACAGTAAGAGTTGTGCTCTGTCAAATGAGAGATAAGACATGTAAGACAGGATTTAGTATGTCCAAAGAGTCTGCAGTCTTCTTCAGTCAATAACAAATTGCTTTATAAAAAAAAAAAAATCATTGTTGCAAAAATGTGACTTTTGTTTTAAAGGTTTTTCACAACTAAAAATAGATTTGGAAATCATGAATGAATACTATAATTAATGAGTAAGAACAAATTCCACCTTTACTGCTGAATGTATTTTTATTAGCAGAACACTAAAACGATTTAGTGGCATTGTTATTTTGGTACTGTAGTACCATTCTTTTAATGAAGATTTTTTAAGAGTTATATGCCTAAGTACTATTTTCTCTAGCCTATTACCTCTAGAGGTAAAATAAAGGACCAGCAAATACTCTCTCCTTAAGAAGTTCATCATCTAGGGCAGTAGTTCTCAATTTCGAATTCACATAAGAATGACCTGGAGTGCTTATTTACAATTCAGTTACTGTCTGCCACCACTTTTTGATTGGGTAGTTTCTGAGGGAGGGTCCCCCAAATTAGTAATTTTCTCATAATCAAATGATTCTAATGTTGGTGTTATAATGTTATGCTTTTCAGAAAATGTTGTAAATAAAAATACAGATGCAAATGTTATCTATATAAGGAGGCTAGAGAGGAGGATATTCTTAGAGATAAGAAACAGAAAAAGCTCCAAAGGAATGACCTTTTAGTTGGATATTTAATAAAGTAAAATTTTTTGACTATGGAAAAAGGATAGTCCACTTCATGAAAAGAAGATATTAAAAAAAATAAAGGCATGGAGGGATGAGACAATGTTGTTGATCTGGAGACTAGTAAATAAATTTATGAAAAGGAAAAATAGGACATGGATTGTTTGTAGCAAATAATAAATTATATGTAAAAAAATTAAGAAATGTCAGTATATAAAGACATCGTGTATCATGCTACGATGTCTGTGTATTATACCAATGGCAAAGCTGGATTTGAAGCAATAGAATAATTTACGGTTTTCAAAAATAAAATTTTAATAAGTAAATTTGGTAGAAATGTAAAAAATGAAGAAAGAAGATATTTTTAGATTGAAAGCCTTGTTTTGTATAATTTAATGTTTGTAAAAAGTGTGAGAAGTATCAATTTTTCCATCAATTTTAGATAACAAAAACAACAATAGTTTATCTATTGTTAAGCTAAAAATAACATGGTTTTACTTACTGGTATTTTTCAATTCAAAGATGCTAAATGTGGACTTGAGCTTTTAATGACTCAAAAGATTGAATTAGATTATTTACATTATCATCTGTTTTACCCAGGGTTCTTTAACTAATACTTTAAGAAAACTGTAATGTAAGTTAATCAATAAATCAAGCAAAAAAAAAAAAAAAGAGAGAGAAAAATAAAACTCCAAACAACTTCTAAGTAAATGCACCCTATAAATCAGATCATCTATAATCCAGTGCAAAAGGAAATAGTACAAGTCAATCCAGAGGCTTTTAAACCCACTGTATAATTAAATACCAGCTTTGCTTCCAGAAAGTTCATGATCAAAAGCATTTGGTCATATATACATATGCTTTAGAGTTTGGGAATTATAAAGGCTGAGCAGATTATAATTCTTCATTAATTTAAAATTAATCCCCCTGGAGATAAGGGAAGGTAGATAAGGGCAATGGCTTTCCTATTTGAGGGTACTATATGTGAGTCTAGGTGGTTTGTGTTGCTAAGTACTCTGCTTAAATATTCTGAAAAATACACATATCCATATATGTGTATGTTCTAAATTAACCCCATATAAATCTCTGTAGAATTAAGCTGTAAATAGTAAGAGCTGACACTTATGCCCAAGAATGAGATGAGAAAATAGTGCCACTTTTTAATTAAGTCATTTACTACATTCTATATTAAACATGTTTGCTTTTCCTATTGCTTAAAAAAAAATCCTATGTCCTAAAATGATGCTATAAAGGAGATAAATGAGCAGACTGCCTTGTGACTCACATCAGTACTGTATGGAACCAAAATTGATTGTAGTTTAACCAAGAGAAGTAGACTTTGGGAATACTGCAAAAATGTGCACTGGATAGTTTGGAATGGAGTGGGGTGTGGGGGAGAGCAAGCTGATATAAGATTCTAGAGAAGTGCACAGATGGGATCAGCAATATTAAGACAAAAGTTTGAATTACAAATTACCCAATCCACTGAAAAAAAAAATCAGCTGAGAGAAAATGAACTCCAACAGATTTATTAATTTATAATGAAGAAGTGAAAAATCCATGAACTCAGAGCTTGCCCAGCTAAAAGGTAGGACATTTCTGTCATAAATCATTAAGAAATGATTTATAAATCATTGGGTTGATGATTTATGGCTTATTTCGTAGGCAATAAGCCTATGAAAATCTGTAGGCTTACTGCCCAGAGTAGTGTCATATGATTGGTCTTGCTTGCTTGTATTCTCCATAAGATTCCTCTTAGCCAATGGGAAAGTTAGAGGGAAAATGAGAATTGACAGAATTTAAATATCTACCAAAAAAATTAATTAAAATTGAATTAAATAATTCTTTTGTCCTAGGCACAAGATAACTTAGATGGGGACCACATGTTTATGAAAATCTGTAGGATGGATATTGTTATTTCCTCTCCTACTGCATAAGATGGCTTGGAAATCAAATAACTTATTTGGAACAAGATTACTTGCTATAGGTTACTTACTTAATCAATGCAAGTGTCAACTGCCACATCAGTAAATCTGAATAATGATGCATAGCTTTAAGGATGACAATGAGAAAGGAATTAGCTATGCAAACCTGATCATCTTAATCAACGACAAATTCATATTAAGTTCTTAGTATATGTTAGATGCCAGTAATTTATTCATTAAATAGATTTCTAAATGTATGGTACATCAGCTAAACATGAATTAGAATTATAAATTGTGAAACCACAGAATTTGAAATTAAATTCTGCAAAAGAAACCAACAATTTCTTAATACATTGGTTTTCTAATAGTATACAGAGATTATATAAATATATTTTTAAATGTAGATTCAGTGTTAGAAAGTTTTGGCAGGGCACAGTGCCATATGCCTGTAATCCCAGAACTTTTGGGAGGCCAAATATATGATTTATATTTATATATATATATATTTATTAGCCAGGTTTGACGTCAAGGCACAAGAATCGCTTGAACCTGGGAAGCAGAAGTTGCAGTGAGCCAAAATCCTGACACCACATTCCGGCCTGGGAGACAGAGCAAGACTGTATCTCAAAAGAAAAAAAAAAAGAAAAAAAGAAAAAGGAAAAGAAAAAAGAAACAAAACGGAAAAGGTAAATAAGATTTTATTGAGATAAATCATTTGCGATATAATCTCTGTACAAATAAATACATATCCTTTTCCAAAACAACTGGCATTCTGTATAAACAATTTTCATTGAAAAAATTCTTAAAATATATAACAAAAATTCCTTCCAGATCCATAAAATGTATAAATTCTGTCTGTATTATATTTTATGGGTTAGCAAATACTTAAAGATACATTTTTAAAATTTTAATTGTTTTTTGTTTTTTCTTTTGTTGCCAATCTTGCAGGATAAAGTCTCTGAATACATAAAATGTTAAATTTTACTCTCATAATCTAAATTCTTGTACATAACACTTTTATATAGAATCTACTGATATTATGTCATTGAATTTCTTTTAATGAGCACATTCATGTTTCCTATTTTAGGTATTCAAAATTTTCCTACATGCACATACTTTGGTTTCCATTGCCTGTCTACTCATTTTTACATCTTCTTCTGCCATAAAACATGTATAAATAGGCAAACAATAAAAAATCTTATTATTACAACTCTATTATTTTTTATGCATAGGCATTTCACAGTCAAAACAAAATTGGGCCCTACCTGTGCTAACATTTGGCTGATTAAATCGCATCTCTTGGTGTAGGTAGATCTCATGTTCATCTACAGTCTTTTGTATTGTAAGAGCAAAAGCTGTTCACTCTACTATTCCTTCAAGACTTTATATTAGAAACATGGAGAATTTTATGACTGATAAAGCCATAATTAAATAAATAGCTAATTCTACAGTTGAAACAAGTGAAGTGGTTTTGTAATATTCTTGACATTTCAGTTACTATTAAGCTTTATGATGTGCCAAAGGAATATGAAACAATCATTCTTTTTAAAGAAATTGATGACCAACATTTCAAGCAAAAATGACCATTAGAAGGAAAAATTGCGTTCTACGTTCAGGACAAATATTCTTTCAAAATGTGATAAAATCGTATTCAACAACATAAAATTTAATGGATATCACAGACTGCCAGGTACCATAAATTAATCTCTCATAGAAAAAGCAATTATGTTTGAAACACTTTCTCTCAAACAATGGCAATGACCACCTTGGGGATTAACCTGATGTATAGAGTAGGTACCCTGTAATGTTCTTGGGTGCTTTTTGGTTTTTAAGAGTAAGTTGGTTATTTTGATTGTTTGAAATATTGCATAGCACATTATTTCTCTGTGCTATGATGCCATCTATTTTATCACGTAACATCAATATTTTATTAGATTGGGGATAAGAGATATGAGACATTTAACTAAATACACATCATTTTTCTTTGCCTTTCTGAGAAGAGCGTAAAAGTTCATTTCAATATAGGAACAAAAGTTTGAGGATATCAACCAAATAACAATGAGTGGTCAGGAAGCCTACACACAAGGCCAGAGGGACTAAATTAAGAAGAAAAAAATCATAAATGGTGGCAGAAGTAAGTGCAGTGTTCCATCATTTCAATGTACAAAAGTCTAGCAGACCCAGCCATTAGAATCATTAAAGGTATCCTGACCCTTCAATTTCAGGGCATTTAAACTGCATTTACTACTCCGCTGAAAATATAACAGCAGTTAACAGGCAGTCTTTGGTCTCTGGCCATGCTTTTCTGCTAACTCAGAACTCATAGTTGGAGAATACCGGCTATCCTTCCCTGCTATGATTAAAAAGTTTGGGTTGAAGCCTTTACCACAGCAAGCAATGTAGCGAAAGAGACTGATTCACCACCATAGGAAGTCCAAGATGTGACCTCTATTAAATTTAAGCAAGCAAGCTAGTTTACTCGAGTCAGTAAGAGCTTTGTGTCTAGGCAGTGCAATGCTGTTGAGAACATTAGAAGACAGAAAAGTTAATAAAGAAAAGAAGGACAAGAGATATTTTGACGACTGTCACTTAACTATGGGCAGAGGGACCCCAGACCTGTTCAAAGAAATTATTCTCAAGATGCAGATTGACGCTTTGGAGCTTATTAGATAAAGAGATCACTAGTGTTAATCAGTAATTTGGGTAACTACATAAATTGTTAAAACTCAATCATACCACATCATCTTTTCCCTAGTTAAAACTTCCCTTCTCTGTGTGGTTGTTTGTTATATAGCCAACTTATTCCTCATCTCACTAACTTAAACCCCAACATATCCCCATGATTTAGTTGATCAAAGCAATGTAAATAAGTCCCTTTCTTCACATGTGTTTTCTTTAAACTAGCCAATTGACAGCTTCAGAGATAAACCCTAAGGGGTAACGCCCATGGACATTAATAAAGGTGTAGTCCCACTGGTTGTATTCTTTTTCTCTCTCTCTTCTGTCTCTCTCTCTTTTTCTCTGTCTCTCTAACACACACACACACACACACACACACACACACACACACACACACACACACACACACACAATCTGCTGGTTGAGCTTCTTGCTGCCTTCAAACGTCCCTTCAGCCTCCTCTCAACCCCATAACCTATCTAGGACATGTAATTAATACATTTCTTCTGTTTCATTTTCATTTATTCTGTTTTTACTTTTTTATTGTTTCTTACTGCTCACAGACAATCCTAACTTTCTCATAATCAGGGCTCTCGTACAGAATGGCTTTCTTGGCTTATGGCCACTCTCATGAACCCCAGAACTGAAGACAAAATTAAAAAGAAATTATAACAATAGAAATCACAAAAACAAAAGTAAGAATGTAAATTCAGCAAATTTTCAGGTAAACAAAAGATGAGAGAAGTAATGCCAGTGGAATTACTTCAAGTACTAAAGTAACTTTCAAGTTAATGGGTGTTTACTGAAACTGTCAACTGTTCCAGTAAACACCTTATATCAGGTTTAGAACATTTTCTTATAATCATAGGAAATATTGAATGATTAAACTATTGAATACTTTTTCTCTAAAATAAGATATATGCAAAGAATGTGCACTCTCACACATTCTTTTAGGCATTTACTGCAACTCATAGCCAGTGCCATAAAACAAGAAAATAAAATAAAGGGCATAAAGATTGGAAAGGGAAGTGTAACACTCTCATTGTTAAAATACTATATAATTATTTACATTAAAAAGTCTAAAGAATTTAGAAGATTACTACTATAACTAGCCATACTAGGGGATCAGGAATATTTCAGGTTATAGGATCATACACAGAACGTATTATAAATTGTGATAATACAATTGTGAGCATACACAGAATGTATTATCAATTTCAGGTTATAGGATCATATACATACACAGAATGTATTATCAATTGTGACTTTATATAACCAAAGAAGTAGATAAGAAAATTTTAAAATAGCATTTATATAGCATAAAAATTATAGATCTTAGGAATAAATTTAACAAAAAATGTTTAAGAAATGTTTAAGATCTCTACATAATAAACCACAAAACAATGATAAAATAAAGAATATCTAAAAGATACAGTATAGTCATAGATTCAAAGACTCAACATTGTTAAGAGGCTAGTTTTCCCCAAATTGATCTACATATTCAAAACAATTCCAGTCAAAATGTTAACAGATTTTTTTTGGTAGAAATGTACTAGTTGATTCAATATTACAAAAGTCCAAAGGATATGGACAATCTTATAACAATCTTGAAAGAAATAAAAAATGGTGGAAGACTCATTATTGATTTTCTGAATTTCTATGTTTAATTAATAAAGATTGCATGGTTTTGCCCTATGGAAAGACAATATCATCAATGGAACAAGTTAGAAAGCTCAGAACTAAACCTGTATTTATTTGGTCAATTGATTTTCAACAAGTTGTCATGGTACTATAATTCAGAAAGGAAATTCTTACAACAAATGCGATAAATATGTGAGGAAGGAAAAGAATTCTGGCTGGGTGTGGTGGCTCATGCCTGTAATCCCAGCACCTTGGGAGGCCAAGGTGAGTTGATCACAAGCTCAGGAGTTCGAGACCAGCCTGACTAACACGGTAAAATCCCATCTCTGCTAAAAATACAAAAAATTAGCCAGGCATGGTGGCATGCACCTGTAATCCCAGCTACTCAGGAGGCTGAGGTAGGAGAATTGCTTGAACCTGGGAGGTGGAGGTTGCAGGGAGCCAAGATTGCACCACTGCACTCCAGCCTGGGCAACAGAGTGAGACTGGGTCTCAAAAAGAAAAAAAAAAAAAGAAAAGAATTAATTTTCATGCCTCCCTCAGTCCACCTGCAAAAGTTGATTCATAATTGGCTAAAGACTTAAATGAAAAAGCTTAGAGGAAAATTAAAGAAGTGGAAAACATATATTCTTTAGCAGAGTTTTTCCTGGCACCAAATAGAAATTCACCCCACAGAGTTGAGGGATATTGAGTACTGGAGTTGATTATGTCCTTGATCCCAGTACTAAATTTGTGAACCTGGCCAAGTTATTTAACCTATCATATATAAATGTATAACAGACTGCATGTTTAGTCACTTTGTTTATTTTAAAAAATACTATGCAGCCATAAAAAATGATGAGTTCGTGTCCTTTGTAGGGACATGGATGAACCTGGAAACCATCATTCTCAGCAAACTGACACAAGAACAGAAAATCAAATACTGCATGTTCTCACTCATAAGCGGGTGTTGAACAATGAGAACACATGGACACAGGGAGGGGGAGCATCATGTTCTGGGGTCTGTGGTGGGGAACTAGGGGAGGGACAGCAGCAGGGTGGGGAGTTGGGGAGGGATAACATGGGAAGAAATGCCAGATATAGGTGATGGGGAGGAAGGCACCAAACCACACTGCCATGTGTGTACCTATGCAACAATCTTACATGTTCTTCACATGTACCCCAAAACCTAAAATGCAATAAAAAATATATATATATATATATATATATAAAAAGTGTTTTGGGAATTGCCTTTTTCACTCAATCCTGTACACCTAAAACTTGTTTATAACAACCAGTTTATTCATATTTATTTCTGTATAATATTCTTCATCCTTTCTCCTGTTTAAAAAAAAAAGTACAACTTATAGAGAAAAAGAAAGAAAATTCTTTCTGGTATTTATGAGGGTTTTGAATGCAAGGATATGTTCACTTGTCAAATTTATTCAAATTATATTTAAGATCTTGTATTCAACAGATGTTTCTGACATTTTCAGCAATATCGTCACATCATAGAGCAGAGAACAAGCAGCATTCATATTATAGCAGTTTCTCATCTCTATATCTACACCTCTTTAGTCAGAGGCAGCAGTCAATGATCAGAACACAGATCCCTAATCTGGGGGGAACAGAGTCCTTATTGCCCACTGTAGGTCCAGCAAGCTACGCAAGCTGGTCCAGGAACATGTGCACAGCAGCTTTCCATGAGGCGTGGATGTGGAGGATGGCGAGTGCTGTAAGCTAAGAGCTGAAACTGACTGAATTAACCACAATTTTCTATCCAAACGTTCCCCTAGAATTTATGAAGCATAAATAGAATCGTTAGTTCCAAAACTGCCAGTGCAATTATTTTGTAAGTTGTTAGACAGATTACTGGTAATTCCTACTCTTCCACCATCCCAGGACTCTGTTGCTTCCTTTTCTCTTTTTTTTACCTTAGAACATTATGCTTTGTTAACCAACTCCACAAATTACTGTAGATCAAGTTCTTTTGGCTGTCCATTTGGATATACTAATTTTGACCTCCTGGCTTTGATGATTAAGCATTACTACTTGGCACTTATTAATTTAAAGCCCTGTCATCTCCATCGATATTAATAAGCCTAGCTCTTCACTGCTTTACCTACCATCAGCCAGAACCTGTAGAGGAAACCGCCAACCTTCCTTGCAACATTATCACCCATTTCACCAACACAATTCTGGTGGACATGTTGAATGGTTTATCTTCTGAGCCCTCTTATGGAGCATAAATTTTGTTGCACCACAGTTGACTATCAAGTCAGACTACCATTTATTGCTTTGAGAGAGGGAAGTTATCTTCCCTCAAAAGGAAGTTAATTAAATGTTGGGATTATTTTAAAACTCATGACAGAGACTATAGATTTAAATCAAAAACATTTTTATTTGCATAGTGCTTCAGAATTTTAAAACTTGGCCCAGTATATTCTGATCAAAGCTTGAGTGCACTGACACATAAGCTTACATCATAGTATATAAGGTTAAAAGAGAGAGAGTATAATGGCATAAACATTTGTTTCATCATACAGTGGCCAACCAAGAAGTTATTCTGTGATTTAATATCACTGAAAAATGAGAGTAAGTACAAGTCCCTGCTGCCTATCCTCCTTTTAGAAAACAAACCAAAGAGAATTAATACAAACCCCTAGATAATTCTGAAAATTTGAGAGGAGATATTTCCTATTATTGATTTGAGTTTCTGGCAAAAGGCAATTTCCAGTTACCCATACCAAATATCAGTACTACAATATCATAATGAAGAGAGAAAATTAGATATCCAAACTCATCTTAAGCCTCCAAATATTTTTCTGCTTCTACAGGGTAGGGAGGATATAAAACATTATAAATATCCAAACGAAGCATGAAATACTACTCGAAATTGAGAGATAGATGCTTGTCAGGGAGTGTTAGCAGCAAAAGGTGACGAAGCCCTAGACTTAAGAACGTGAAGTAGATGGGCAAAGTGGGAGTTGATCAACAGTAAATATGTGACTCAGAGACCAGTAGTGGCAGCAACAGCTGAGGTTGGAAGCTGAGTCACTAGGGATAGAGCATTTAACTCTTCAGATTTACCACGACAGATTGTTTACATTAAAAGAAGAGACATAGTAATCACTACTTACTATACATATCTGCCACAATACCTGTGGCATATTGTATCACGTCCACAATACATACATGCCACAATACCTGTCAATTTTGAAAGAATATAAGAAAAACAGTAAACTGGAAAGTGCTGCATTTAACTAACCCCTGATCTATTCATAAATCTGAATCTAAGAGTTACAATACCTGATTGAGGTGATTTGGCAAGATCAAATTGTTATTAGAAATAGGGCTGTTTTGTAAAGTTTTATAAAATTTCATATTTGTACAATTTTATAGTCTACAAAATATTGCTTCATGGAAATAGGAAAGCTGCAAAACACACACACACAAAAAATATTGCTTCACATGTTTAGCAAAAGATATATGAAATGGAAACAGTCTGTTGATTTGAAACTCTGCCATACTATTGAAAAGAGAAAATTAGCTTTCAGAGACACTTTTATAAAAATGCCTCAAAAGTTAATTTAATATTATATATATCTTTAAATATACATAACATATAAAGTAAATGCTGTATGACTGGCTACAGTAGAGTAGCTTTTGGCAGAACTTTATTGCTGGTAAGAACTAGAAAAGCAAGAAGAAAGAAAGAGGAGAGAAGAAAGGAGGGAAATGAAGAAGGAAGGAAAGAACTAACGAAGGAACAAAGCAACGAAGAAAAGCAGGAAGGCAGGCAGGAAGGCAGGCAGGCCAAGTGCTTATTCTGAGGGCACCCGAGAGCTACTGAGGCAACCAGGACTTGAAAGCCTAATGCAACGGAAGTATAAATGTGAATCAAAATTCTCTGAGCAGCTTTCCCTCATGGATAGTGCCTAATTTTGAGTAAGGTATATGTCTAGAAACTCAGAGAGAATATTACATTTAAAACATGGAAAAGCCAAAAAAATTTAGGGAAAGGTCATAGTGTTGATGTCAAGAGTGAAATTTTAGACATTTTCAGGTAACAGGACTTGAGGGGACAAGATCCAGAGAGAAGAGAGGAATCTTTCTCAGCAAGTTTTTCCCCCTCAAAGCATTAGCTGATTTCTTAATGTGCTGAGAGCCAGACATTAAGAACCAAAGCAGAAAGTCAATAAAAAGCAGACCAGAATTTTTGCAGTCTCACATTGCTGAGAAGATAAAAATTGAAGCTCAGCACTTATACACTGTTGGTGGGAATGTAAATTAGTCCAGCCACTGTGAAAAGCAGTCTGGAGATTTCTCAAAGACCTAAAAACAGAGCTACCATTTGACCCGGCAATCCCATATCTGTGTATACAACCAAAAGAAAATAAATCATTCTACCAAAAAACACATGCTCTTCTATGTTCATTGCTGCACTATTCACAGTAGCAAAGACATAAAATCAACCCAGCTGCCCATAAAAGGAAGATTAAATAAAGAAAATGTTGTATGTATACATCATGGGTTACTATACAGTCATAAAAAATGAATAAAATCACATCCTTTGCAACAACATGGATGAAGCTGGAGGCCATAATTCTAAACAATTTATTGCAGGAACAGAAAACTAAATACTGCATGTTCTCATTTATAAGGGGGAGCTAAATATGGAGCATATATGAATGAACATAAATGTGTAAACAATAGACATTATGGACTACCAAATGGTGGAGGGAGGGGCTAGGTAAAAATTAATATTGTAACTAAAAAATAAAAATTAATAATGTTCACCTAGTCCTATGGTTAGTACCCAGGTGATGAAATAATCTGTACAAAATATTAATATTAATAAAATGTAAATTTTTACTAAATATAAATGCAAATCAGGTACTATGCTCACTAAGCAGGTGTGGGATTCATATTCCAAACCTCAGCATCACGCAATATTCCCATGTAACAAATCTGCACATACACTTCCTGTATCTAAAATAGAAGTAGAAAAATAAAATGGAGTTCAGGACTTGTCAAAGAAGAAGGCCTCTGCTAACTATGTAAAATTTCCACTTGAGACCTAATGAGGCTTAATCTTAGGAATATCGAGAAATGTGAAGGGACTAAGATTTTACCTGATAAGAAATCCTGCTGTAGTTTCACAAATGCTGGCAAAATACATGAGACTTTTGAATTAGAGACAAAGAACTTTATTCCTCATAGAACAGCAGATGGTACGTTAACTTTGGTTATTATTTCCCCTTAAGTCACACAGGAGCAATAAAAAATCAGGTGTAGGGAGACAAAACTGTGTGTCTGTGTCACAAGTGAGAGGTCTTAAGCTTAAAATGCTGCCAGTCTTATAAGGGACTTAATAGCAAACTTGCCTAACTTTTGCCTTTAAGGGAAATAGTGTCAATATTATTCCAAGCAGAAAAAAAAAAACAAGCAAATAAAAACAACCATTGATTTTTAGGCTGGAGGAAAAAAACTAACTTTACCTTCCAGAACTATTTTCTACACAAACATCCTTAAAAATATAGTTTAGAAGAAAACTCTCATTAGACATGCAGAAATGCCATGGAGTGAAACAGAAGTAAACTGATCCTTACAAAACTGACAAGACAAGCTCAAGTCAGGTCAGTCTCTCACTGTATTAAGGTGATATTCCCCAACCCAGGCCACCTATCAAAAAATAAGATGGACTCTTACTGGAGAAGAAAAGCATCATCAGGCAACCTGCAATTTTTTATACAAAATGTCTGGTAGTGAAGATCATCATGCGCACAATTAGACCAGAAAAAAATAATGGAACCATAGCTACAAATCTAAAAATGACCTAGTTGTTATATTTAAAGTAAATATTACACAGTACAAACTTTATGCTTGCATTGTTTTCTTTAAATATTCTGGTTACTTTTGATTTATAGAAGGCAAATGAGAAATCGCAGTAACTTATTAGTTGGCAATTTTCTTCCTTTGGGTAAATATCTGTGTTTGTTATATGTTTGTTATGCCTTGTTATATTTATTTAAAAAAAAAAAAACTATGCTATAACTGAAGTAGTCTTTATGTATATAGTTTACACATTTTGAGAAATGCTTTTCTAGGTAGATCATATCAGCATTTAAGATCATTATATATTCTGAAAGTATTAATTTAAAAAAGGTAAGTTCGTCATATAGAAAATAACATTTTATTAAATGTAAATGTTGAAAGCTATCATAAAAGAAATACCAAATGCAAAAATCTGCATTTGGTATTTGAAAGATGAAAAACAGAAATAACCTATGCTTTCCAAGAGATTGCATTATTTTATAAATCTCAAAAAATATATGTAAACAATAAAACATGATGAATGTAGCAAAATACCAATAGTTTAACAAAGGAAGAAGAAAAATTTTAAATATTGAAAGGTATATTTTAAGATGACATGAGTTAAATACTTATTATTTCTATAAACATAAAGTGATAAAATAGTAAAAAATTAAAAGTTAGATTGAGCTAAAAAGTCTTTGTTCTGTCTGTGTGAGCTCCTATAGGCCCAAATTAAAATTCAAAATTTTATATATGTTTAGGAACTAAGTTTTTCTGTACCCCCATGTTCCTAGTACTTATCCTGGATATCTCTGATTCTAAATTCTAGGCTCACATTTTGTCAAGGTGAAAGAAGGACCCAAAATGATCTATTGGCCAAAATTACCATACATATTAACTATAATTCCAAATTTACCTGTAAGAATATAAATTTGAGGCATGGATATTTCAGTAACATATAAGTAAAACTCTATTTGGAACATTTTAAAAAGCATATCAGCAATTGAAAATGTATACAGAGAATCAATTTATCTACATTTAAAGTGTGTATATTCCCTTACAATGGCCAATCAAGCAAAGAGACATCTAATTATTCTAGGTGGATGTTAAAGTAATTATTTATTATTTTCAAAATTCAAAGAAAAAAGCAAGAATTTTTATTGCCTTCTTTAACAAAATATGTGAATGTAAGTCAGGCAATTAATGAGGAAACAGGGCATAATTACTTGCAGGTGGCTAATAGGCCCCAACACATTATCACAAGGACTTGTCCACCAGTAGCAAAGAACTATTACAACAGGCTATAACAATGAAGACAGATTATAGACATCCTGTTGAGGCATAGATAAGAATGTCCTAACAAAAAACAAACTGCAAGTGGATAAATCCTCAAGTGGTTAAATTCAAGATGGCTGAAAACTTCACCAGCTGCTGACCCTTGGCAGCATTATGCCCCTATGATCATAAAAATTCCTTGGGGAAACTCCTACTTCCATCATACACCTGATGCCATGACAGTTTCAGATTAAACATATTTAGTAAGAACAAAAAGGATGGCATTGATTCTGGGAATTGCCCACTCATTTCCTGGAAAAGCCCTCCCTTTATTATAGAAAATTCTCTGCCTTCCTTATGCTAGAAGAAGGAATTAGCAGAAAGTATTAGAAATTAAAAGACACATTGTAAATAAAAACCACAGGACATTGCAAAGGTATGTTAAGACAGAAGGAAAGTATCCCAAGTAGGTAAGGATGAAAGAGATTTAGTTACAAGATTGCTTGTGATATCCTAATGATCCTGTCTGTGAGTTTTGGTAGTCTGAATTCTGAGATAACTTTTCTTAATTTTCCAGATAATACTAACAATGAACTAGTATTATCTGACATTACTTAATAATATCTATGTTTCTTACAACCTGAGGTCCTCCTGACATACAAACATAACATAAATCCAAGAAAGGGTTCTCACATACAAACATACACATAAATCTATAGACTAGGAGTATGTACTGTAGTTAGCTGAATTGATTTGTTTTACATTGTCATTCATTGAATGACTGTCATTTAAATAATTCTTGTTTGTTTTAGTCAGATTACTGTTTTCAGTAAGCATATTTTCCTTAAATTTGACCTTTTTCTTTTCATAAGTTCACAATATTGCTGTATTAGTGTCACTATGATTAAATTGTCTTTATAATGAGCTCTAAATGTAGTATTAGTTTCTGAAGGAAGAATAGTTTCTTAGAAATATTTAAACATAATTTCATACTTTAAGATTAAATACTACATAAGACAGGAGATGGTTAAAAGAAAAAACCTTTAGCTGAATTAAATTTAAAATAGTGTAACTGAACAAAGAACAATTTACAAATCAGGCGGCCTCCCAAGCCAGAGTAGGCTCAGAAACTCCAGCACATCCACATGGTAGAAGAAAATTTATGGTCAGAAAAAGGAATGCGACATAATGAGAAGGGAAGTGAGGTAAAGAAACAGCTGGATTGGTTATTTAAACATAGTTTGAACAGTTGGCCATCTTTGATTGGCCAAAACTCGGTGTCTGGCACAAGAGTAGACTATAATCTGTGCATAACTTCATTTAGGTTTTAGTTCACAATGTTCAGAGAAACCTTTAGGCCAAGCTTAAAGTATTTAAGAAGGCAACTTTAGGCTAAACTTGATTTAACAATTCCCCGCTTTTGGTCATCCAAAATGCGTCTTCTCAATTCCTCCTTTTGGTCATCTCAATTTTGAGAGGACCAAACTGTAGTCATTAATGTTACTATCACCATCATAAATGCACTTATTCGTTCTTGAAACCCAGTGGGAAATAACACAACAGGGGGTTTTGTAAGGTGGGAATAAGGACTTTAGGTTATTTTTTTGTAAGGGTGAGAAGAGAGGGTACACGTTCTTATGCTGGAATGCCCTGTTGACAGGAGGAAAAAAAGAACCTGAACCCTTCTAGGACCTATGTGTATTCAACCTAAATTTCCATCAAGGATAGACTGGATAAAGAAAATCTGGTACATATACACTATGGAATACTATGCAGACATATAAAAGAAAAAGATCATGTCCTTTGCAGGGATATGGATGGAGCCAAAGGCCATTATCCTTAGCAAACTAACTCAAGAACAGAAAACCAAATACTGCATATTGTAGACGGAAGCTAAATGATGAGAATACATGGAAACATAGAGGGAAACAATACATACTGGGACCTTTCAGAGGGTAGAGAAGTGGGAGGATGGAGAGGATCAGAATAAACACCTAGTGGATAGTAGGTTTAATACCTGCATGATGAAATGATCTGTACAAGAAACCCCCACGATACAAGTTCACCTATGTAAGAAATCTGCACTTGTACCCCTGAACTTAAAAGTTAAAATAAAATATCCTCCAATAAAAAAATAATAAAACTATTTTTATTTATAAAATACCACATACACATAACACATATAAAATACACAGAAGCAGATCTTATAGCTCTTATAAAAGATTTTCATTTACTGGCTTTTAAATAGATTTTCTTTTCCCCATTTGGTCTGTCACTCTTCCTGTTTCATTCCCCTAAGCCATTGTTAACTAGGCAACAAATTTGCATTTCTAAAGGGACAACTCTTAGGTGGAACAAAACAAATTATAATTTTATAAGCACAGAGCTAAAATTTTAGGCCTAAATATTGTATCATTATTTGCTCAAACCAAGGAAATAAAACCTGCTGAAATAAAAGTTCACTTAAGGCAAGACAGCCAGAAATATGATGACTTCTTACATAAATTTACAAGAATAAGAGTTTCTAATGCACATAGGCAGACATCCTTAAAAATTGGAGACTTCCTTTATAGATGTAAATTTATTTTCTCAAAAGAATTTCCAATTAAATTATAGAATAAAAAAAGAATATCCAATTAAATTCTAGAAAGGTTTTAGTTTAATAAGGTATATTTTAGCTAAAATTACCTGAGTTCAGGTTAATAGGTGGGGCTCACTGAATAATAGGGCCAAGAAAGCATTGTATGTCTACACTCAGTATGGATAGATCTGAAAAAGAAGCAAGTTTATTTTATATGAGGCCTACTTTTTATAAAGACTTTAACTAGGATAGCTTTCTTTCTACCTTTGGGGAAGGATAGCAAAAAGTTTAGCAGATTTAATTAGTCTCATCAATTACTCACTTAAGCTTTTGATTTGCCTTTTATAAAGTCTTTAAATAAAAATACTAAAATCTTTTTAGAAGTTTCTGCATATAAACAGGCCTCCCTAGAAGAAATTAATTTGGGAGCTCTTATTTTCAAATGCACTTCAGTGCAGTGTTGTTCATTTGGAACGTTGCTCTGTAACTTATCTTTAGCAAGATTTTATCATTTCTGTAATATTTTGCTGCCTTTGGGGCCTAATATTTATGCATGTATAAGCTGGAAGGTATTCAGTTCTTCATAAATTAAGGATCCCATTTTTACCTCAAATATTGGCTTTGGCTCTCTGGTTTTGTTGATCAAGTTAGTCAATGGTTTCATTCCCTTCCCAAACACACAAGAAAAATAAAACAAAGGGTAGAACACAAATATTTCTACGAATTTCAAAAAGCCAAATTTTACACTCTGGGCAATATTATCATTTAGTATCAGGTTTTTTCTGATCCAGTCAGATATTAAGAAGCCTTAAACTGGATTCAAGCCAGTTAATCATCAAATCCAATCTGATCCTGGACCCAGTTCAGTTTCTCCTGTGACTTACAAACCTAGTTTGGATCAGAAATTTGTTCAAACAAAATCAGAACACTCAAAACACAAATCTGTGGAGCTTCAGAATCTGAGAGTGAATTTACCACAATCCTCTGTTGCTACGAGAGAGGAATGGACACAATGAGCCTGATGGTTACCTCCCTTTATCACTCAGCCCTTCTGGGGCTCATTAGAAGCACTACTTCAAATCCTATTTCTGACACCATCCGTTAAAAGAAAAACTTTAGGCAAATTAAATTTAACAGAGTTTAATTCAGCAAAGAAAAATTTGAGAATTGAGCAGCCTCCCATGATGTACAGAAAATGGAAATGAAGTACAGCTGGATTGGTTACATCTTGGTATCTAACTTACTTAAACATGCTTTGAACAGCTGCTACCTTTGATTGGCCAAAACTTGGTAATTGGCAGAAGAGTAGGCTACAGTCTGTTTATGACTTCATTTAGGTTAGACTTCATGATGTACAAAGAAACCTTTAGGTCAAACATAAAATGTGTAAGAAATCAGCTTTAGGCTAAACTTGATCTAGAAATTTATATTAATCACTAGTTACAGATTAATGATATTAATTTCCATTTACACATTATAAATTTGTAAGTAATTTTTGCCCTTTAATAGCTAACAGGCTAAAAAATTTAATGTTAACTAATAATTATATATACATATGATTTAATGAATGTAAATACTTCACTAAAATTTAATAAATATTTGAAAATTAAATAACCAAACTCCCTATGATCAATGATTAAAAATACTGCCCTCTGGTTTCTGAATATGTAATGGGAATTGAAATTAGATATTTTATTATTAAATTTTGTCCTATCAATTTTCCAGTGTCTTTTATAATACTTATCATATTTAGGCTGTGCCAATCTAGTCCATTTGTGTGAGACTTGTAAAATCTGGGCAAGAAATTGTCATTGGGAAAATAGTGCATACAAAAGCATTTAAAAAGTTTCAATTATTTAAATCTACTCTTTATGAAAGCATTGTCTGTTTTTCCTTTAAAAACTAACACTACATGGCTGACTAGATCACTCTTGCCGTAGAAAAATTAAAGCCTGACAATATGGAATCTCATTTTTTTAAAATTATATTTAGTGAAATGTATCCCATATGAACAAAAATAAAATCACAAGGCTCTCTTAATTAAAAACCTTAAATATTTCCTTAGAAACTTGAGGGAAAAATCTACTTTTCTTTTAGTAGCTTTTCATACTCCAAAACTATCTGCCTTTTTAGCTTCTCACCATGCCATTTCTTTACAAGGCTCCTTATTTTATGCTATTTCCTAACATTTGCTACTTTCAGAAAACCGTCATGCCTTATTGTCTTTTTTACTTTTGTATATAATACTTCATTTTGCTCCTTCTGGTTTATCATCAGTCTATAGATAAGAAGTAAATTTCTCTTTAGCTGTAATATTTCAAATCAAATGCCATCTCTTTCAGGAAGCCACCATGACAGTATCAGGAAGTTTAGAAGTTTCCTCAATGGTCTTGTCCATGCCTTGGCTGGAGAACAAATTGTATCACTACAGTTGTGTGTTCCCACACCTCTTATGCCGTTAAACTATAGGCTTCTCAAGTGAAGGACCCATGTTCAAATGTTATTTTTAAAATTTCTCCTTTCTGCTTTGAGTAGTGACTGACATTCTGTAATATTTTACATAAATGACCTAAAATCAAAAAGAAAGTTGAAGAAAAGTGAATTTGTATGTGACTGTCTAATTATTTGCTTGTTTAAAAAAAGTAGTAGAAATCGAACAGCTAATGGAAATGTTAAAAAAGTTATATTGAAAGTAAAATGTGTGAGTTTGAGAAACACAAAAGGGAAATTTTAGAAGTTGTGAAAAAAAAATCTTTTATCGTGATTAAATGAGATTCATCCCAGGAATGCAAGGATGGCTTAACATATGCAAAATATATTTTAACTATGACATAAGAAAATTGAAATATTTTAAGAAAAAAGAAAATAAATAGATTTATAAGCATTGGTTCAATTTATGTAATTATTTGTATGAAGATACATTATTTACCAATTATCTCAATTCTCAATGTGACTTGACATTTTACTAAGGTTAACCTATAAAATTAAAATTAACTTTCTGGAAACTTGCTTGATATAGCAGTGATCAATTGAGTTGAAATCAGGTATTTTTCCAGGGATTTGAAAAATAAATACAAAACACAATGTTTGAGACAGTAGTTTCCTTGTTAGTCCATTATTATAACTCCTGGCCTCCTTTTTAACTGTAAATTTTAGAACCCTACCTCAAAATACCTACCACATAATGTAGAACTTTTAGGCAAGAGGTAAAAAAATACATATACTTGGATATGTTTTATGTAACTCTAGTCTTGGGCCTTACGTCTAGAACCACAGCTCTACAGGGCAGTTTATGTCTCTAGAATCCCTTCTGTCATAGTAATTGTTAATCTCAATATAGATGTAGAAAATACTTATTTCTTATAATCTCAGTTCTATAATCACCCCTCCTTTAATAACCTTGTCCTCTTTCCCACCTTAGCTACTTTATTGCATCACTATGCCCTTGACTTTGTCTTAAACTTTAAATACAAATCTTTCTTAATCTCAACTTTAATTATTCCAACTCTGATATAATTTTTTCCAATACTATTCCCTTTGTACCACATCTTTATCAATCCCTCCATCTCAAGAAAAAATTTATTTGGTTTATTCTCACTACCCTTTCTGCTGGACATGTTGGCTCACACCTGTAATCCCAGCATTTTGGGAGGCTGAGGCCAGCAGATCACGAGATCAGGAGTTCAAGACCAGCCTGGCCAATATGGTGAAACCCCGTCTTTACTAAAAATACAAAAATTAGTCAGGCATGGTGGCTTATGCCTGTAGTCCTAGCTACTCAGGAGGCTGAGGCAGAAGAATCGCTTAAACCTGGGAGGCAGAGGTTGCAGTGAGCTGAGATCACACTACCGCACTCCAGCCTGGGCAATAGATCGAGACTCCATCTCAAAAAACAAAAAACTAAAAAACATACTACACTTTCATAGTCCTTATCACTAAGTTCTCATTTCCTTATTTATAGAACTTAAAGTATTAATCACGCTTTTCCTTCAAATACTTTCTTCCATGAGGCACTGTATCTTATCTGAGTTTTCTTTCACCTCTCTGATCAGTCTGCTTCAACCTTCTATATTCCATACTATAGACATTGGCATGATATGGTGCTCAACCCTTTCATATTTTCTCTTTAAGATCCTTCAGTCTTTAAGCGAGTTAAAATTCTGTAAGTTTAATTACCAATTAAATGCTAAAGATTATCAGACTTATTTTTCAAGCCCAGACAAGCTCTCTTGAACTCTAAAATCTTAACCAAACTACCTATTCAAATATCCTACTTGAGTACCTAATAAGCATCTCAAACTCAACATACCAAACATTAGGCCTAACACCCTAAAAACTCTAGAAGAAAACCTAGGCAATACCGTTCAGGACATAGGCATGTACAAGGACTTCATGACTAAAACACCAAAAGCAATGGCAACAAAAGCCAAAATAGACAAATGGGATCTAATTAAACTTAAGAGCTTCTGCACAGAAAAATAAACTATCAATTGAGTGAACAGGCCACCAACAGAGTGGGAAAAAATTTTTGCAATCTATCCACCTGACAAAGGACTAATATCCAGAATGTATGGAGAACTTAAATGAATTTACAAGTACAAAACAAACAACACCATCAAAATGTGAGCAAGGGATATGAACAGACACTTTTCAAAAGAAGACATTTATGTAGCCAACAAACATATGAAGAAAAGCTCATCATCACTGGTCATTAGAGAAATGCAAATCAAAACCACATTGAGATACCACCTCACGCCAGTTAGAATGGTGATCATTAAAAAATCAGGAGACAACAGATGCTGCAGAGGATGTGGAGAAAAAGGAACGGTTTTATACTTTTGGTGGGAGTGTAAATTAAGTCAACCATTGTGGAAGACAGCCTGGTGATTCCTCAAGGATCTAAAAATAGAAATAACATTTGACCCAGCAATCTCTTTACTGGGTATATACCCAAAGGATTATAAATCATTCTATTATAAAGATGCATGCACAGGTATGTTTATTGTGGCACTGTTTCAATAGCAAAGACTTGGAATCAACCCAAATGCCTATCAATGATAGAATGGATAAAGAAAATGTGGCATATATACACCATGGAATACTATGCAGCCATTAAAAAGAATGAGTTTATGTCCTTTGCAGGGACATGGATGAAACCGGAAACCATCATTCTCAGCAAACTGACACAGGAACCGAAAACCAAACACCACATGTTCTCACTCATAAGTGGGTGTTGAACAATGAGAACACAGGGACACAGGGAGGGAAATATTACACAATGGGGTCTGGTGGGGCTTGGGGCTTGGGGCTAGGGGGAGGAACAGCAGAGGGTGGTGGGATTGGAGAGGCATAGCATTAGGAGAAATACCTAATGTAGATGATGGGACAATGGATGAAGAAACCACCACCATGGCACATGTATACATATGTAACAAACCTGCAGGATCTGCACATGTACCCCAGAACTTAAAGTATAATAATGAAAAAAAAAATGAGCACCTGGTGTCCCTCATCACTTTCATCCTGTGCTCTTCTTCATCTTCATCAATGCAAGCTGTATTCCATCACTTTCTAAGCCACAAACTGTGTTTTATTCTTGATTTTTCTTTTGCTGTCACACATTTCTTCCAATCCGTCAGCAAGTTTTGCTGGCTGTACATTTAAGATACCTAGAATTTTATAACTTCTCAAAATCAATATTTGAGCTATTTTCTTTACTTCCTCACTCCTGCCTCTGCCTCTAGTACTTTCTTAGCACAGCAGAATATTTGTGTTAAAAATCCACATCTGATCATGTCACCCTTCTAAATAAAACCTTTCAATAGCTCCCCATCTCAGTCATAATGGAAGTCAATGTTTTTATTATGTCTGAAATTCCCTAGATTAGAACTTTTCAAACTATTAATGAAGGACTTTGTTTATTTCATTCCATGATGGCTCGACATTCTTGTGAAATAAGAAAAATTGTTTAGTATAAAATGAGTAAAAGCAGGACATACAAACCCCAATATTTCCATACTAATTTTAACATAACATTATTATTGTATCAAATTTCTATAAAAGTTGCTTAATATTCACTCTTAATTTTTTGTATCTATTTCCTTACACTAGAAACAAATTGTTCATGGTCCTTACACTGAGTGGAGCTACTGGAATATTTCAACCTTTCTCTTCTAACTCAGATTACTTATCTCATCACTCTCCCCACTCCTTTTCTCCATCAAACTACAGTTTTACAGGAATATTCAGCCTCAGGAACTTCCTCTCCCTAGAAGGTACATGACTTAACCCCCAATTTCCTTTAGGTCTTTATTCAAATGTTACTTTCAATGAAGTATTTTTTGGCCATTCTATCTAGAAATCAAATTCCTTTTCAACATTTCCTAATTCTATTGCTTAATTTATATTTTTGTTACTGTTTATTACTCTCTAAAATAATACTCTATCTCTTTGATTAGAATATATGCTCTGAATACAGAATTTTTTGTTTTTTAATTTACTGCTGCAGTTTGAGCATTTTGGCAGATAGTAGGAGCTTGATCAGCATTTTTAAAATGAATGATTATTAGTGACTCTTGAGATGCTCAAAGCCTTGAGTATCACGAGGCATTAAACATTTATTCAGAAGTTTAGACAGGATTACCAACTTACAAAAACTATAATTAAATATTTGTTTTATCTGTTATTTAAAAGAAAAACTGATGTTGTCAAAAATTATAGTACTTGTCTCCAACTGTATATTATACAGAAATTGGAAGCTTTGCTTGTTAAAGTTAAGGGAAAAATAAAGTGAACTTTTTTACTTGATGTTATTTTTAATGCGTGCATTTGTTGTGGGGTAATAAAACACAAAATTATCTGCAAGTGTTACTGAACTTATAAAAGACTTTTGTTGTGTATAGTCTTGGTAATTTTTTATTAAATCTACAATCCCGAGGCATCTGCAGATGCTTTTATACATGTGCTTTATCAAACTAAATATGGAGGCTCAGACACCTGTACTTTAACTCAGATACTGAAAAAGTCATTACTGTTCTCTATTTTTTTTTAACTGTTGTAACCGAGTGAGTCATAGAGAAAGCACCACACTCTGAGATAGAATCAGGTGTCCTTTATTGCCGCCAACCAAGAGATGGCCAAGGCTCAAAATTCTCTGGGTCCCGAGGAAGGGGCTTGATTCCTTTTTATACCTTGATTAAGGTAGGGGAGGGGGGAGCCTAGCTGAAGTGGAATTTTACAGAAGCAAAATAAGCAGGTTAGAGGGAAGTGGTTGCAGGCCAGGGTATCTCCATACAATCACCAAGGGGGGTCCAAGGAGGAGTATTCACAATAGCAGGTGTGCTTTCCAAGCAGGATGTGGTTACAATGGTTATATGGTACAATAAGCACAGCGTCCTTAAGAACAGCATCAGCATGACCCAGTTATGCACCTGAGGGAGACATGGCGGGAAAAATGGCGGGGGAGGGAGAGGCTAAGATGGAGTCTGTCTGACTCACAGCTAAGATGGAGTCAGTTAGGCTAACACAAGTTAGGCTATGATATAACCAAGACAAATGATGAACTATCAACTGTCATGAGTAGTTAGAATCCCCAAATTTGGAGGCTGGGGATGAAAAGGGAAAATATTAACTTTGAAAACTCAAAGATAAAAATAAATTTATGTTTTTTTAGCAAAAACAAAGAAAAAACATAAGCTCTCTTATTACCAGGATACAATCAACACTATGGATTGTATTTTATTTATTCTACACTAATTAACCCAAGGCCTTTAAGAACATTAATTCTTCAAATATTTTCCAGATTTTATTGTCCATTTTAAAGTGAATAATTAATGTAACCTATTTCTTTAAAATGCTTTTTATTGCTATTTCTTCTGCTTTTTGTTTTTTTTTTTTTAGAAAAAAAAAGAAAAATCACAAGCTCTCTCGTTACCAGGACACAATCAACACTATGCATTGTATTTTATTTAGTCTACACTGACTAACCCAAGGCCTTTAAGAACATTAAGTTTTCAGATATTTTCCAGACTTTACTGTCCATTTTAAAGTAAATAATTAATATAACCTATTTCTTTAAAATGTTTTTTATTGATATTTCTTATGCTGGGCTTCATTACTATTTTTAATGGAATTTTCTGATCACAGAATTTACTCCTAACAATGGCTAAAATTAAGACATTGAGCAGATAAATGGGTTCCTAGGATGAGCTACACATATTTTCAATGTTAAAAAACTATATAAAGATATTTGATCCCAAGATGGCTGAGTCACAGAGACTGTACCAGCCCAGACAAAAAAGATTCAGGGCTATTCAAATAAAGGATCTGAATATTTTGAAGATAAGATCAAGATTAGCCAATAATAGTTACAGTAGAAAAAAAATGAAGAAAATCTACCCATTACTACACATAAGTTTATTGTTGTTATATGATTATAGTTTAATACATTTTAATTTATGTTTGATTATGCAAAATCTGAAATTATACCAACTATCAGGAAAAAGCTCATTATGTATTTAATACTATATGGTCTGGGCATCTATTTTTCTTCAAATTGTAAAACAAAAATATTTTTACATTTATGCTATAGAAAAAAATTAAGAAAAAAATAAAGATTGCAACACCAATGTTATATAAAACAGCTATCTATTTTCATTGCTAATAAAAGATTATAACCAAACTCTCATTTTAGAATAATTTTTGTTTAGCAATTGAGGTTGGATATGCATATACAATAACAATAGTTTCCAAAATTAGGCAAGAACATCACAAATTATTGTTTATAAAATAGAGTTAGTTAGCCCTTATGGTACTCACGAATAAACTTTTCATGATGATTAAGAAATTACTTTTTAGAGTAATGGAATTCATATATATGTGTGTATTTATATTTTGTGTTAAGTAGAAGAGTAGTTTCTCAGTTAAGAAAAAAAAGTATTGGCTTTTACTATATAAAATGTAACAAATATTCAGCAAAAACAGGAATTAGAATACCTTGTACACAGAGTAACAAAAGCAGCCATAGGCATTTTCACTGATGATGGGATTACCAATTTCAAAAGGGACATATCTGAACTATATAGAAAACTGTGTTCATACCAAAAAGCAATATTTTTACAAAGAGAAAAGCAATTATATTTTATATCTGTTAAAAGGTATGGTGTATTTTCAAAGTTGAAAAAAATTGATTGAGGAATATTCCATCCATTTTTGTAGAGGATGAGATGATTCATCCTGATTAGGTTTCCTGTTGAGGCTGAGTGGTTTTAATAAAAGAAGGAAATCAATGAGTGACCATTGGAATATAATGGACTTGAAATGCTATATTTTAATGATGAAGCAATAAAAGGCCATTAGAATAAACTGGATTGACCATCAACAGCACATAAAATAATTTATTAAACAAGATGATGTGCAGATAATAGGGTCACAAAGTATGCTGTTAAGCATATACAGAAAAAGTTAGAGAGTAGTTTTCTGTTAAGTTCTAAACTAAGGAACATTACCATGCAAAAGAAAAATAACTACAGTTTACTAAGTATCAATACATCCCAGGACCTTTTTGCCACCTTCAAATTTCATGTATTGTGTATCTTATGATATAGTATAATGACAAGTCATAGTACTTTGGATAAAATCTGAAAATATATGTATATTATTTGAAATATGATTAATATTAACTATGAACAATTTTAATTAATATTAGATATCAATAGGTTACTTATTATTTCTTGTCATATAATCTCTCTGATCTCTTAATGCATGGTTTATACAATGATTATCTAATCTATATCAATTTTATAAGATCAGAAATAACTCAGTTACCACAGAAACAGTTTGAGAATGAACAATGTTTGAGAAAGCTACAATTGTCATTTGTAGAGCTAGTTATTTTTTAAATATTGAGTAAACACTCCCTTCATAATGATACAGACAAGAGGCAGAGAAATACTGGGTAGAAGAGGGCAGTTTCAAGGCAAAGGCCCCACCCTCAAGCCTGTGAAACAACCCTAGGCTCCATGAGCAGACATGTAGATGCACAGAAAAACAGAGGAACAGAAGAGGTGCGAGGCAGAGAAAAAGAAAAACACCATCTGAACACTGAAAGAAGTTTGGCTGGGGAAGGTGGAAGAGTAGATGGACTACAGGACAGCCAAACTCCAAAGGAAGATCATCTTTCCATCCATCCCCTTTCCAGTTCCCCATCCATCCTACTGAAAGCCACCTCCATACTGCAGTAATATCCCTAGCAATACCATCCTTCGATTTGTCCATGTGGCCTGATTCTTCCTGGATGCTGGAAAAGAACCCAGGTACCAAGAAGGCACTAAGTTGGTTAACACTTAAGCCATCTGTGGATGGCAGAGATAAAAGAACACTGTTACATGCCCACTGGGGCTCTGGGGGTTGGAGGCACTCACCCCTCAACACTACTGTGGGGCCAGAGCCCAAAAGTGCCCACCTCAGCTCCTGCACCTTCCCATCTGCATTCTCCCTTTCCTTTAAGGGGTTTCGGTGCAACAGCCAAACAAACAAGCCATACCCCTGTTGCAAGTTCTGTGAGGGGGGTCAGGAAACTCTCCCATTTCAATAACTGTCCAGAGAAACATCTATGATTTTAATATTTCTAGATAATTTTCATTTTTCAGAATATAGGTTAAAATGAGTATATCAAAGGTAACAACTCTGAGAAAGATGAATTAAAATTAACTCAAATTATAACTAGAATTGCTTTGAAATTAATGGGTAAAGCTTAGTGATATTTAAAAAGCTTACCACTGTCATTTTAATAATTATGCTAAATTCATATAAACAAGTGTATTTGGAGACATAAAATGTTGGCCTTCTTTCATTTACTCATCACTATCATGGCGCAATGTATGCCTAAATTAAATTTAAACACGCTTCTACAGTAAAAAGTCATCTTGTTCATTTCTCTTCTTTGCTCCGAGAAAACTAATTGTATATCTGTATTCTTAAATCAATTTAAAATGAATCTGGATCATAATTCCCTTCTTTGACATTTTCTGGTCTAGCCTAGGTCAGGTACTTTTTTTTTTTTTTTTTTTGACTAATAGTATGTATTTATGTATTGGTATGTTTGATTTAAAAGTCAATTTTTAGTATCATAGGTTCTCAATTGATATTTGCTTTTTTTCCCCCGCATAGCCAGGATTCATGGTTCCAGGAATCAAGGGGTGAAAGTGGATGTGGCTCCACTCACCATCACCCCTAGATTTCCACTAGCAAAATTTTGCTCCCTGTTCCTGCAACATTATTTTCTGCTTGCCTAGAAGTGTTAGTTTCAGAAGAATAAATGCTGTCACTAGGACACAAAACAATGATTCCATTAAACTGAAATTTAAGCCTGCCACCAGGTCACTTAGGACTCCCTTTGCCTCTAAGTCAACAGGCTAAGAAGGGAGTTACAGTGTTGGCTAAGGTGATTGACCCAGACTATCAAGATAGAGTCAGACCATTACTTTACAGTGGAGGTAAGGAAGAGTATGTCTGGAATAAAGGAGTTCCTTTAGGGTGTCTCTTAGTATTAGCATGCCCTGTGATTGAGGTCAATAGGAAACTGCAACAATCCAACACAGGCAGAATTATAGATGGCCTAGACCTTTCAGAAATGAGGGTTTGGGTCACTCCACCAGGTAAAAAAGAACCACGACCAACTGAGGTGCTTGCTGAAGACAAAGGGAATACAGAATGGGTTCTAGAAGGTAATTACTAATACCAGCTACGACCAAGTGACCAGTTGCAGAAATGAGGACTAATTGTCTTAAGTATTTCCTCCCTGCTTTCTTAAGAATATGTTTGTGCATATATACACAACTACTAAGAAAATATATTCCTTTTATTTTCTTTCCCCTATATCATGTAACATAAGATTTATTGAGTTCATGTCAGCATATAGGTGTTGTTAACTTAATGAAGTAGCATTTAGCTTAAGGATTAGTGTACTTCTGGATATAGCTTCACAGCTATAAAGGATAGCTGTGCTGTGTTAGGGATACTTATGACTTTATTGTCTTTATTTGGAGATTAAGTATAATTTAAGGAGATGTGTATGGTTGGCAAGTTTTCAAAGGGTGAACTTGTGATGGTTAATATTAAGTGTCAACTTGATTGAATTGAAGAATGCTAGATGGCTGGAAGAGCATTGTTTCTGGGTGTGTCTGTGAGAGTGTTGCCAGAGGAGATTGACATTTGAGTTGGTGAACTAGGAAAAGAAGACTCACTCTCAATGTGGATGGGCACCATCCAATTGGCTGCCAGACAAGCTAGAACAAAGAAGGTGGAAGATGAGATAACCTTGTTCCCTGGGACTTCTGGCTTCCTTCTTTTTCTCATGCCTGATTTTCTTTCCTTTCCTCCTGCCCTTGAACATCAGACATCAAGTTCTTTGGTCTTTGGACTCTGGGACTTGCACCAGTGGGTTGGCGGGGACTCTCAGGCCTTTAGCCACTGACTGAAGGCTGCACTGTCGACTTCCCTGATTTTGAGGTTTTCAGACTTGTACTGAACCACTAATGGCCTCTCTCTTTCTCAGCTTGCAAACAGCCTATTGTGGAACTTCGTCTTGTGATCATGTGAACTAGTTCTCACTAATGAACTCCACTGCATATATGCATAAATCCTCTCCTATTAATTCTGTCCCTCTGAAGATCCCTAATACAGACATCTACAAGCACAACTACATAACATTCAAAATAAACAGAAGAGGATTCAAGCAAATTTAAAGACATCTCCTGCTCTTTAATGGGAGCAATCAATAGTATTAAAATGACCATACAACTGAAAACAATTTATTGATTTAATACAGTTTCTATCAAAATACCAATGATATTCTTTCAAAGTAATAAAAAATATTAAAATTTGTATGAAACCAGAAAAGATCCCCGGTATAACTTCCTCTTTTCACTTCTCCAAATCTTATGTTGAAATTTGATCCCCCAACTGTTTTGGTTTGAATCTGTGTCCCTGCCAAATCTCATGTTAAAATGTAATCCCCAGTATTGGAAGTGAGTCCTGGTGGGAGATGTTTGAGCTATAGTGGTGGATTCCTCATGGTTTGGTGCTATTCACTTGATAGTGAGTGAGTTCTTACTAAATCTAACTGCTCAAGTGCATTGCATCTCCCTCCATTCACTTGCTACTGCTCCTGCCATGTGATGTGCAATCTCCCACATCACCTTCCACCATGAGTAAATGCTCTTGAGGCTTCCCTAGAAGCTGAGCAGATGCCAGCACTGTGCTTCCTGTAAAGCCTGCATAACTGGGAGCTAATAAATGCTGTTTTATATATAAATTACCCACTCCTTATAGCAATGTAAGAACAGCCTAACATACCAATATTAGAGGTGGGGCCTAGTTGGAGCTCTTTGGTTAGACAGATCCAGTATGAATGGGTTGGTGCCTTCCTCACAGTAATGAGTAAGTTACCACTCTATTTGTTACCTAAAGAGATAGCCATTAAAAAAAGGATGGCACTTTTTTCCCTTGCTTTCTCTTGTCATATGATCTCTGTACATGCTGGTTTCTCTTTCTAATCCACCATGAGTGGAAGCTGCTTGAGGCTCTTCCCAAAAGATAAGCAGATGACAGTGCCATGCTGCTTCTACAACCTGCAGAACAATGAGCCAGGTAAACTTGTTTTATGTATAAATTACCCAACCTTAGGTATTCCTTTATAGGAACACAAAAGGACTCAGATAACCACAAATAGCCAAAGCAATACTGAGCAAAAATAGCAAAGCTGGAAGCATCATACTAACTGACTTCAAAAACAATATGATACAACATAAAAACAGGTACATAGACCAATGGAACGGAATACATAACCAGATACAAATCTATGTATCTATAGTGGATTGATTTTTCATGAAGACGCTAAGAACACTCATTGAGTAAAGAACAGTCTCTTCAATAAATGGGGCTGGGAAAACTGGATATCCATATGCAAAAGAATAAAACTATAAAATTAAAATTAAATCAGTAATCAATACTCTCCCAACAAAGAAAAATCAGGAGCAGATAGATTCACTGGTGAACCATGACCAGTATTTAAGGAAGAATTAATGATAATTCTCAAACACTTCTAAAAAAAGCTGAAGATCTAATACTTTCAAGCTCATTTCATGAGGCCAGAATTATCCTGATATTAAAGCAAGAGAAAGACACCATACAAAATAAAAAAAAGATCAATATCCCTGATAAACATAGATGCAAAAGTCAACAAAATGTTAGCAAACCAGATTCAACAGCACCTTAAAAGGATCATACACCATGACCAATGGGGCATATTCCCCAGATGAGGGCATAGTTGAATATATGAATATCAATTGCAAAGATAAACCACAATTTATAAAATTAAGACTAAAAAACACATGAGCAACTCAAGAAATGCAGAAAGTTAAATTTATGGGTATTTAAATATTTTAAAATGATATTGGGGGATATTTATACAAAAGAATTGAAATTTGAATCTCAAAGATATATAAACACTCCCATGTTCATTGCAGCCTTATTCACACTAACCAAAATATAGAAGCAGCCTAAATGTCCATTGATGGTAGAACCGATTTTAAAAGTTGTGGTTTATAAAAATAACGGAATATAATTTAATTGCAAACAAAAATAAAATCCTGTCAGATGCAACAACATGGATAAAACTTGAGTCTATTATTCTAAGTGAAACAGCCACAAACTGACAAAAACTGCATAATTGTATTACTTATAGGAGGAGTTTACAGTGGTCAAACTCATAGAAGCAGAAATCAGAAGGATAGTTACCAGGGACTGGGAGTGGGGGAAAAGGGGAGTTACTTTAAGGTTATAACATTTCAGCCATAGAATACTGAAAATAAGTTATAGGAATCTGTGGTACAGCACTGTGCTTATAGTAATCACATGTAAAATTATTAAGAGGGTAGATCTTATGTTATGTATTTTTTTACCACTATTAAAAATATTTAAAATGAAAAGTTAAATGATTTGACCAGTGTAACAAAACTATTTCAAGTCTTCATTTGAGCCAATGCCTTTAAATTTTACAAATACTGTCCTTTGTCATTATATAAGAACTAAAGCTTTTTAGTATATGGCAGAGTTTAAGGTCTAAATGTGTAGCTATTTCCTATACTGGATGACAGCTAATTGAAAGATAATATGCTGCATTAAACTAGAGCATGAAAACATTAACAATTAGCTCTACTAATTCAAATTTTTACACAATTTTATCTTTAGATACATTGATAAAATGATTTTATCTGTATGCTACTTAACATGATGTCCTGAATGTTTTTCAGCAGAAATGAATTACGTTCTGTATTCCCAGAATTACACCAAGCTTCCCTAGGCATTGTCAGTTCTATAGTCAGTAACGGAAAGACTTGTGAAACTTTATTTGCTCCAACAAAAGTAAAAATCAAGTCGTATGTACTGAATCAAACAATATAGCTACCTAGCTGTTCTAGGTATGTTCAATATTTATGACACTGTATCTAGTCAAAGGCAGCTCATAAATGCTAATGCTCACCTTCCCAAAAGTCAACCTTTTTGCCTTGTCAGAAAACTCAGATATCTACTCTTCCTATTTCCTAATATTTTAAATAACATTGGCACTATCTTCCATGAGTTTTCTAAGATGAATCACATTAAGTTCTTTATTATCTATATATCTATGCAGTACACAGGAGCATCAGGGCTTCAGTCACTTTAATGTCTTGAATTCTTATTCTCGTAAGTTTGTTGATATGCCATACTTTATTATTAACATTTCTCCATCTTTTAAAATATTCCCATTGTCATCTTTGGAACTGCCAGATCACCATTAGCAAAATGTTCTTTATACATAGTCTTTCATGTGAATGTTTCCTTGATGAATGTTTCCACTTTTATGAAAACCTAGCCTTCTGAAAACACTAATTCCTGGGAAGCCCTTTCAACTGGTTAGTTGTATCCCAAAGAAATACTATTCCTTCTACTCTACCTCAGACTCTTATTCCTTTGTTTACAACGCTAAAACTGAGCATTAGCAATAAGTGTCATCTGTGGCATTTCTCACTCTATTCAACATCTCTTAAGTTTCTACTTAATTTTTTCATTACTTTTTTGACTCCCCCACCAAACTTCTTTGCCCATTGGTGGAATATCAATCCAATAATACTGATTTTTTTTCACTTATGTCAGCCATTTCAATTATGTTGCCATTAATGTAATTTCTTCCTACCATACTTAGCTTAAACTCTATCATTTTTAATAATCATCCAATTGCTTATACCTGGAACTCTCTTAATGCTTTTATTTAGTTTGTTTTTTTTAACCTCAGTAAAACCACCACACCGGTTAAACCTGATTTTCCAGTTACATTGCACTTGCACCTGTGCAGCAAAGCACAAAAATCACACTATTAGTCTATTAGCAAAACAACAGGTAAAACAACATAGTAAGCTGGATTGGGTACCCATCCGCTTAAAACCACTCAATAGATTTAACTTAGATGCAAAGAGAGCTGAAGTAGAGTGGGCAAAGAGCAGGATGGTAGAATATGACACAGAGATAGAGTAGTGGGAAAACTGTCAAAACATGGTAGACCACCAGAAGATTGCGGTAAACCACAATGATCTCCTTGCTCATTTTATAATACATGAGATATTATTCTAACTCAGAGCCTTTAAACAGGTTGTATCTATTCTTATACTGCTCTTTCCAAGGAGAAAATGCCATCACCTCTTTAATTCCTCTTTCAAAGGTCACCTTCTCAATGAAGGCTAGTCTAATTTAAATTTGAAGGTGAACTTCTTCCTCATCTCCCATTACCTTCAATGGCCCAGCCACCTTCATTTTCACTTTTCCTTTGTATTTATCATCGTATAATATTTTGTGGTAGGGAGCTTATAAAATGATTTCCAATGATGTCTTCCTTCCAGTGACTTCCTGATACTTATGTCTTTTCATGACCTCTTCTCTTTGAAGAAGCAGCTTACATGGGCTAGACCTAGTAAGTTGCTTCTAATGAATAGAGTGCAGCTACAGTGATGGGGACCTGATTTTTGAGATTAGCTTACAAAAACTGTGACTTGCTCATTCTTTCTCTTGCTCTCTTTTCTGAATCTTCACTTTAGGGGAAGCATGCTGCTGTGTTAGGAGCAGTCCTACAGAAAAGTCCATGTGGCAAAGGACTCATGTCTTAGGCCAAAAGACAGTGAGGATCTGGCACCTACTCACAGCCCTGTGAGTGAGTTAAGAAGGGCATCCCTGTCAGTGGAGCCTTGAGATAAACACAGCCACAGCTGGAAACATGACTGCAGGCTTGTGAAGGATCCTGAGTAGCAAGATCAAACTAAACCACATCAAGATTCTTGACCCCTGGAACCAGCAAGATATTGCATATTTATTGTTTGAAGCTGTTAATGTTTGGTGTAATTTTTCACTTGGCAATAAATATAATACATTTTATTATTGTTGTTTTAGATATAATATTTATTTTCTGACTCATGACAGCAGCGAATCCTTTTTAAAAAAAAAAAAAACTTCTGCCTTGATTTTACATATATTTTCCTATGTGCATAGAACTTTCCCTGTCATATAGAAAGTACACAGTACTCATTAAATATTTGCTGAACAAATATGTTAACAACTGTTTTTTAAAGACTTGGAAGGTGATTTTTTGATAGTGAATTTTGAGAAACTATTTTATACTTTCATCCTCGTGATGGTTTGTATTTGTTAAATGTAATATATTTCTGTAAAAAAGTAGCAAATACACATAGTTGTTAACAATTTTTAATTTTAGATAAAAGAAATACAGATAATTATTACTTTATACTTTTCAATGTTGTTTAAATTTCAAAAAAACATCAAGTCCTATGTGACTGTGTAAATGCTCAATTATGTTTCATTAATTCTAAGTCCTGGATTCATGTCCTATAATTTTAAGACATCCTATTTTGCTAATATTAAGCAGTCATTTCAACCTGTCTTGGAAATCTTTCCTTACCTGTAAAATGAGGGGAGGGGGATAACTCATTGCTCTTGGGTATCCTCTAGCCCTGAGTTTAGGAATTTGGTTGAGATCCTACACATAAATAAAAAATTAAATAAAAGTCAGCTATTTTAAAGTATGGAAATGCTTGTAAATAATTGAGATTGACTTTAGATAATTAGTTTAACTTACTTAGGATTTCCTTAATAACCAGTCCTGATAATTTTAAGTGGAAAATAATAAAGTTACACTTTCAATTGTGAGGACCTTCAACACTCAGTCAGGAAGTTGGTGGCTAAAGAAAAAAAAATTAATGAGTTTGTAGCACTCTTAATTTTACAAAACCAAGTCAAAAGTGAAGTTTTTCTTCTAACCTGCAATGTGATCAGTAAACCCTTTATGTACAATTTATCCTATTATAAGTGAAGACAAACCTTAAGCACTGAAAGTAATCCAACTCTACTTCTTTTTTGTTTGGCACTTACATAGATGCTCATAATTTAAAGATAATTCTGTAATAAAGAAAACCATTTAATGTTTTATATATTCCATATTACAAAATAACAGAATTTGATTTATTTATTTGAATTTTGGCTTTATGCCTTTTGAAATAAAACTCACTTTTTTAACAAGCAATGAAGATGGTGACTTTGACACTGTCATTACCAACTATAATAAAGTTTAATGTCTTCAGTGTTCTTGTTTTCTTTCAAAAACTGTTCATTTTTATATCAAATGTTGTGCAACAGGGCAAGACCAGGCAGACTGGTAATTTTTCTGTAACGAACAGCTTTATATTTCAGTATGGCAGAAATTTCAAATTTCTTAATACATAAATGAATTATAAAATGAATGACTGATACTCAATCTTAAATATAATCAAGTATAGATTTCCCTATATCAACAAATCATATGAGTTCCTGAAATTTAGACATGTCTGTAACTTACACTATTGTCTCTGAATAAAAAGGAAACTGGGTCTTGTCTGGCTCACTAGCCATATAGAAGAGTTAATATTTACATAAGTTTCTGTCAGCAGTTGTATAAAATTTTGAAAATATTTTGTACAAAACTTTAGCTTTCTCCTGTATGGCCAAGGAGAATAACATTTATGCTACAATTTACATAATACGACAGTAAGCAAAAAATGAATGTCTTGCTAACTAAAAGAGCCAAGATATGAGTGGATGGTTGAGGTATATTATATAAAATGTTAGGATTTACTGTGTGTCAAAACCAAAAGGTATAATGATAGTGAATGCAGAAATAGACCTAAAGAAAAAAATAAGTAACTAGTGAAAGAAATTAAAAAAAGAATTATAAAGGAGACAAAAAAAGATCCTGGTTACTGACCAGCTTACACAAAAGCACATTTATAAAGAATGCTTTGCATTTCTCTAATAAACAGTGATGATAAGCTTTGTTTCATTTGTTTGTTGGCTGCGTAAATGTCTTCTTTTGAGAAGTGTCTGTTCATATTCTTTGCCCACTTTTTGCTGGGGTTGTTCTGTTTGTTGCAAATTTGTTTAAGTTCTCCATAGATTCTGGATATTAGCCTTTTGTCAGATGGGTAGATTGCAAAAATTTTTTCCCATTCTATTAGTTACTGGTTCACTCTAATAACAGTTTCTTTTGCTGTGCAGAAGCTCTTAAGTTTGATTAGATCCCATTTGTCTATTTTGGCCTTTGTTGCCATTGCTTTTGGTGTTTTAGCCATGAAGTTCTTGCCTATGCCTATGTCCTAAATGGTATTGCCTAGGTTTTCTTCTAGGGTTTTTATGGTGTTAGGTCTTGTGTTTAAATCTTTACTCCATCTGGAGTTAATTTTTGTATAAGGTATAAGGAAACGATTCAGTTTCAGCTTTCTGCATATGGCTAGCCAGTTTTCCCAGCACCATTTATTAAATAGGGAATCCTTTCCCCATTGCTTATTTTTGTAAGGTTTGTCAAAGATCAGATGGTTGTAGACATGTGGCATTATTTCTGAGGCCTCTATTCTGTTCCATTTGTCTATATCTCTGTTTTAATACCAGTATCATGCTGTTTTGATTACTGTAGCCTTGTGGTATAATTTGAAGTCAGGTAGTGTGATGCCTCCAGCTAGTACTATCTATCTCTATCTATCTATCTATCTATCTATTTATTTATTTATTTATTTTGCTTAGGGTTATCTTGGCTATGAGGGCTCTTTTTTGGTTCCATATGAAATGAAAGTGGTGTTTTCCAATTCCATAATGAAAGTCAAAGGTAGCATAATGGGAGAGCATTGGATCTATAAATTACTTTGGGCAGTATGGTCATTTTCACGATATTGATTCTTCCTAACCATGAGCATGGGCTGTTTTTCCACCTGTTTGTGTTCTCTCTTGTTTCCATGAGCAATGATTTGTAGTACTATCTCATGCCAGTTAGAATGGCGATCATTAAAGTATCAGGAGATAACAGATGCTGGAGAGGATATGGAGAAATAGGAATGCTTTTACACTGTTGGTGGGAGTACAAACTAGTTCAACTGTCATAGAAGACAGTGTGGCAATTCCTCAAGGATCTAGAACTAGAAATACCATTTGACCCAGCAATCCCACTACTGGGTATATACCCAAAGGATTATAAATCATTCTACTATAAAGACACATGCACACATATGTTTATTGTGGCACTGTTCACAATAGCAAAGACTTGGAACCAAACCAAATGCCCCATCAATGACAGACTGAAGAGTTCATATTCTTTGCAGGGACATGGATAAAGCTGGAAACCATCCTTCTCAGCAAAGTGACACAGAACAGAAAACCAAACACTGCATGTTCTCACTTATAATTGGATGTTGAACAATGAGGACACATGGACACAGGGGAGGGGAACATCACACACTGGGGCCTGTCAGGGTGTGGGGATTAGGGGAGGGATAGCAAGGGGGTGGGAGTATAGAGGAGGCACAGCATTAGGAAAAAGCTACTTAATGTAGATGACGGGGCGATGTATGCAGCAAACCACCATGGCATGTATATAACTGCATAACAAACCTGCACGTTCTGCACATGTACCCTGGAACTTAAAGTATATTAAAAAAAAAAAAAAAAAAAAGGAAAAGAAATCCACGTATGAGTCTGGGTTCTCCAGAGAGACAGAATTAATAGAATATATGTGTATATAAAAGGAAGTTTCTTAGGGAAAATAGACTCACATTATAATGTTGAGTCCCACAATAGGCCATCTGAAAGCTGAGGAACAGAGAACCTGGTAGTGGCTCAGTCTGAGTCTGAAAGCCTCAAAATCAGGGAAGCCGAGAGTTCAGGCTACAGTCAGTGGCCAAAAGCCTGAGAGCCCTTGGCAAGCCACTGGTGCAAGTCCCAGAGTTCAAAGGCCAAAGAACCTGAAGTCTGATATCCAAGGGAAGGAGGAGTGAGACGAAGCATCCAGCATGCGAAAAACAAAGAAGCCAGAAGACCCAGCAAGCAAGTTTATCCCACCTTTTTCCTCCTGCTTTGTTCTAGTTTCACTGGCAGCCAGCTGAATGGTGCTCATCCACATTGAGGGTGGGTCTTCCTCTCCCAGTTTACCAACTCAAATGTCAATTTCTTCTGGCAACACCCTCACAGACACACCCAGAAACAATACTTTACCAGACATCTAGCATTCTTCAATTCAATCAAATTGACACCTAATATTAACCATCACAAGGTATTTACCACCTTGGTTAAATTCATCCCAAGGTTTTTGTGGATTGTGGCTATTGTAAATGAGATTGTCCTATTGATTTCTTTTTAAGCTAGTCTTTTGTTCATGTATAGAAATGCTACTAATTTTTGTATGTTAATTTTGTATCCTACAAGTTTACTGAATTGTTCATCATTTCTAATATTTTTAAAAGAAAACTACAGGCCAATATTTTGTTGCATATAGACACAAAATTCCTCAAAAAAACCACTAGCAAACCAAATCCAACAGCATATAAGAAAAATAGTATACTATGATCAAGTAGAATTTATCCCAGGAATGCAGCAGGGCTTAACACATGCAAATCAGTAAATATAATACAATATCAACAAGAATGAAGAACAAAATCTATGTGATAATCTCAATAGATACAGTAATGTAGTTGATAAAAATCAACATCTCTTCAATAAGGGCCATACATGACAAACCCATAGCTAATATCATACTTAATGGGAAAAGCTGAAAGCTTCTTCTCTAAGAACCCTAGAACAACACAAGTATGGCCACTGTCACCACTCTTATTTAACAAAGTACTGCAAGTTATAGATGGAGCAATTAGGCAAGACAAAAAAAAGGCATGTGAATTGAAAAGAAAGAAGTCAAATTGCCCATGTTTGCAGATGATTTGATCTTATGTATAGAAAATCCTGAAGACTTTATAAACTTCCCTCATTTTATGGCATTTTCTGTATCCCCAAAGAGTTGCCATGTTGTATTTTCATTTTCACTTTCCTCAAGATATTTTGCAATTTACTTTGAATTTATTTTGTGACTCATTGGCTATTCAAGAGTGTTTTGTATCATTTCCATGTACTTGTGAGTTTTGCTGCTGTTATCTATGATACTGTAACACATGCAATACACTTCTATTGTACCCACAGCAACACAATTTATCTTCTGAATTGTGGCACTTTGGAGAGTAAAAACAGACGTTTATTGTGAAAGTTGAGAACACAATTTTTATTTATTAAATTTACTTAATAATAGTATCTAATTCTAATCATTTTTCTTTTGAAAAATGATAATGTTATTTTAAAAAGTGAGTATCACCATAGGGTAGCCTTAATGTGAGCTCTCAAGATTTTACTCACTATCCATCAGAGGCCAAGAGCTTGGTATCAAACACCTATAGACCATTTGGTATTGAAAAGAGTTGCAAAGGCTACAGTGAGGGTAAATTAATACAATCTATATTTTATATGCATTATTTATTACTATTTTTCTATTCTTTAAAATAATTATTTAAACAAATTGCCATAAAGACATGGTTAAGTAGTGAGATACTGTGGGGATTTATAGCTTTGAAAACAGAAAACCATTTTATGATACTACTTTTATGATGTTGGGAAAGTTTCCCATTCTCATACTTGATTTCCCTAATGTGACATTTGTACTTAAAATCCTATTTCAATAGGTTAGGGAAAGGTTGTGAAAGTTCTTAGCATAGTATCTTAAACAAAGTAGGCTTTCAATTAACATTGGCAACCCTTTCCCTTCCTTGTGGTACTAATGTCATGTAAAAGTTAAGAAAACACATAAAATTTACTTTTCATTCGCTGACAAAACAGGAAATAATTAATCTTTTCTGTACTTTGACAACTATAAATTAGAAGACAAATGCATGGACTTAGCTATAAATGAACTTTTACAGAAAAGATCAATAGTTGCAATTAACAAGGGATGATAACCAAACTTACTCTTATCTCTTACAGAGATGGTCATTCTTTAATATGTGTCTTTAAAAAAAAAGAGCCAAGATAAGCCCTTAAACCTTATCTGTACCACTAAATTGCAGATATTTTTTTTTTTCTCTAGGTACTTTAAAGACAATTTCCTGTCCTTCTCATTATTTAATCAGCTTAATACAGGTGACTTCCAAATTAACTGTGGTCTAAAATTCTAAGATTAGAAACTTTGTATCATGTATTTTATAATAAAATAGAAACTAATGGCAAAATTAAAAACATATATTTAGGGAAATAAGTCTAAAAAACATTAAAAAGTAAAAATATGAATAAGGTAAATGTAAGTATAATATCTCTGAAGAACGAATAAAAGGAAACAAATGGTTTTGCTAAACAAAGTACCAATGATTTGTCACAGGCATGGTAGATATATGGTACATATTTTCCAGTATAAATTTTATTTCATGTAATGGAAACATAATTAAAAGTAAAATATATGTGATTAAATGATGCTTTACTATGCATTTATAAAGCTTTTGAGTAAATAAATTTTTTCACATTTATATAAATTTTTGGTTCACAAAATATCATTACCATAAATGTGCTAATCCTCATGGTCTTAATTTTCTTTCTCTTTCAAGTTAATCCTTCTTTATTGGTGTTCATAGTTTATACTTAGCCAGTTTTTTCCCCCAGCTTTATTGAGGTATAATTGGTAAATAAAAATTGTATATATTCAAGATGTACAACATGATGCTTTGATAAATGAATAAACCATGGAATGTATCATAATGTATACTTCATGTTTAACTACTTATTTCAAATTTCTGCTTGGAAAAATTTAATATATCTAGCTTTTTTTATCTAAATATACTCTCTACTGAACCTTTAGGTGTTTCCCACTTCCATGAATGAAGTGAATGTCATTACCAATTATCCAGGTGGCCCATGATGAGAATCTAGGGGTCATTCTTGATTCCTAACTTTTTTGTATTCTCCTTTCCCCTTTTTCCTTTGTTAATCCACACACAATTCCTGTTTATTCCTTCACAAGTCCTGTTTATTCCTTCTCCACCATTAAAACTGCACCATTAAAATTGATCTGGACCACTACCATTGTTACCTGGACTAGAGACAGCATTCTAACTAGTTACTTTCTTTTCTTTTTTCCTCCTTCAGTTCATTCTACCTGTATCAGCAAGATAAACTTTCAAATATAAATTAGATGATGTCATTTACACACTTAAAATTCTTCAGTAGCATTCCATTGCACTTAAAGTTAAAATCTAGAATTTTTTTTTTACCATAAAAGTCCAAATATAATGTGCATTTCCTAGTTATTTAATCTTATTCATATATTTAAACTAATTTGGCACATTAAGCCACAAGCACACTGATATTCTTTCAGTTTCTTAAACATGTAAAACTCCAAATAATTTATTTCATGGATGCTTTATATACTGTACCTGTACCTTCCACCTGGAATGCTCTTTCCCTCATTCTTTGCATCATTAGTTTATCTCTCTTTTAAGTACAATTTCTTACTAGAAATTTCTATGAAGTCTGTCTATCCATAATGCAGCACACTCCTTCATTTCCTCAGGATTTTCTGTTTTCTTACTTAATTTTATAGCACATTGTAATTTGATTGTACTTGTTTATTTTTTTCAATTTTAAATTGCTTCGTATATATATATCTACCCCTTTATAATATAAATGAAGCAGAGCAGAAAGTATGTCTTATCTCTGCTTAATATGGTGCCTGGCACATAAAAAGTTTAAAATAAACACCTATTAAATTAATGTATAACTTATTTTCATCAATTAGGCCTCTTATTTTTGTTCTGAAAAATGTCCTTTAAAACAAAAGATAAAATTTTTAGATCCTACAAAAACATATTGCAATTCTAGCAGTTTCATGGTAATTAACTTAATTATCCAAATTATGAAGTTTTCATAGTCTATGATTTAGTTTTAAGAGAGACTAGAAAACAGACTTGAATGCTGAAAGAAGCATCTATTGAAAACTCACTCTTTCTAGTGTTTGACAGTTCATTTATATATATATCTTAATGTATATTCACTGTAATATGAATGCTCTTATCCCCCCACTTGGAAACAAAGAAAGTAAAATTTTGTGTGATTTATAAAAATCCCCAAAGTCATTATTACTCATGAATGGCAAAAAAATGAAATTTTAACATGTCTATCTGGCATCATGGTTTATCACTTTCCCTAATATAATATTGCCTATAGCCACAAGAATTATTAAGGTAATAGATGAGATTTAGGTCTAACCTCTCTAACCCCAAACCATGTATTCTTTTCATTATAATGTAGCTACCATATGTACATTGAGTCTATGATTTTAACAAGTAACAATCATAATTTATATTTAAACATATATTTATCTTTTATCTTAATTTGAAAATTAACTCCAAATTATTATTATTTTAGAAATATAATGGTCACAAGGGGTGAAAGACCTAGAGATAAATACAGTATAATAAACAAAATAACATAAAATAAACGTCCTCATTAAATATATCTTTCTTAAGTTGGTAATTCCAATACTGTACTACTAGAGATGGAAGAAACAAGAACATGGTTTCTGCGCATGTGTTCATGAAATAAATATTTCATCAAATAAACTAAAACTAAAGGATGAGGATTTAATCACTACCATGGCTACATTACTCTAATACATAATGGATTCACCAAGATAAGCTAAGTTTATAAATTTTACGAAATAATTATTTTCTCTAAATGGAAGTGTAATGATAGTCTCAAAAGGAAACACTTAAAATAATTTGAGAATATTAAAATTTTAGTACCCACACCATTAAAAATATCATTTGTACATATCTGCCAAAAGCCCAATAGCAACTGAAGAAAGGTCACATGTAAAAGTAAAGGCTGGTAAAGCAAAAACAAACCATTATGGTTGAGGCGCCCTTAAAGAACTGTGGGATAATCACTATTCTGAGAAATCTTGAATAGCCCAACTGAATTCTCAAATGTTGTCTTTTATTAATGTCTATTAATATGACTTTAGGAACGCTAATTATCCATTAGAATATAAGAGAAAAAATATACATATAATTTTTTTTAAATGGTAGTATTTCTACTGCCAAATTTTATCTGACTTTGTTTTAGTAGAAATTAAAGCAGTACAAGTGCAGTTTTGTTACATGAATGTATTACGTAGTGGTTAAGTCTGGGCTTTTAAAAGTGTAATAATCACCTGAGTAATGTATATTATGCCTATTAATTAATTTCTTATTCCTTAGTTCCCTCTCTTTCTCCTAACTTTCTGAATCTCCAATGTCTATTATTTCACACTCTTTGTCATATTTTAATTTATCTTAGGAAGTATGTCTTCAAAGTTTATGACTTTGATTTTTTGGTGTACAAATTATACAATTTCTGTTCATATGAGTTTTATATATTTACTAAATTGTCCCCAAACAATTTTTCTCCCTTATTTTCTGAAAATTTTCTGCATTAAAATAACTAAACATATATGTCAGATTTTGAAGTTACTTTACTTCAAATTGTTTCAAGGTGGCATAGGATGTATATTATGCTTAGAAAAGTTTTTTCATGTCATGAAAGAAAATGTAGTGCTTCATTGGGATTATGCATATTTGCTGTTTCTTATATCAGTCCCTGGGATAAGAAGAAAAATGTCAAAAATGAAAATCAGTAAAGTTTATACTTTTGTTTCATTTTCTTTACTGACACTAATGACACCCAAAAGGTCCAAGAATATTATTTGTCAAAATTATTTCTATTATAAGCAAAATAAATAAATAAATAATGGCTATTGATATTAAAACTGCATCAATGGTAAAAGCAAATTACAAACACATGATTTGATGTTACAGCTTTAAAAAAAAATCTTGAATTAATCACTAACATAAAAGCCTTCAGAAGTATTTTAAAAATTACATGCTGCATTGCCAAGTAAAGAAAAACATTAATTGATTTTAGCTGAAAAAGAACCACATTTTTTAACAGCATAAATTTGTTTCACACTGTAGAGAAGTAAGAGTCATTGAGGCAATTAATATCAATGATATTGTTTGTTTCAAAATAGATCATTTGAGAATAGTTTGAAGTAGTTTCTGGTAGCAACTATAATTGCCTTTAATTAACAAATGTAACCATAACCTAGATGTAACCACTGATGGCATAGGATGCCATTTTACCTGGCTGATAAAGACATACCTGAGACTGGGAAGAAAAAGAGGCATAATTAGACTTAGAGTTTCCCATGGTTGGGGGAGACCTCAGAATCATGGTGGGAGCGTAACAGCACTTCTTATATGGAGGTGGCAAGATAAAATGAAGAAGCAGTGAAGTGGAAAGCCCTGATAAAGCCGTCAGATCTCATGAGACTTATTCACTATCACAAGAATAGCATGGGAAAGACCAGTCCCCATGATGCATATCTCCCCCTGGGTGCCTCCCACAATACGGGGGAATTCTGGGAGAGGCAATTCAAGTTGAGAATTGTGTGGGGACACAGCCAAACCATATCATTCTATCTCTGACCCCTCCAAATCTCATGTCTTCACATTTTAAAACCAATTATGCCTTCCCAACTGTCCCCCCCAAAATCTTAACCCATTTCAGCACTAACCCAGAAGTCCACAGTCCAAAGTTTCACCTGAGTTAAGGCAGGTCCCTTTGACCTATGAGCCTGTAAAATCAAAAACAAGCTAGTTCCTTCCTAGATATAGTGAAGGCACAGGTATTGGGTAAATACAGCCATTCCAAATGGGAGAGATTGGCCAAAACATAGGGGTTACAGTGCCTGTGCAAGTCTGAAATCAAGTGAGGCAGTCAAATTTTAAAGTTCCAAAATGATCTCCTTTGACTCTGTGTCTCACATCCAGGTCATGCTGATACAAGAGGTGGGTTCCCATGGTCTTAGGCAGCTCCACCCTTGTGACTTTGCAGGGTACAGGCTTTCTCCCAGCTGCTTTAGTGGGCTGACATTGAGTGTGGCTTTTGCAGGCCCAGGGTGAAAGCTGTCGGTGGATCTACCATTCTGGAGGACGGTGGCCCTCTTCTCACAGCTCCACTATGCAGTGCCCTAGTAGAGACTCTGGCCCCACATTTCCCTTCCGAACTGCCCTAGCAGAGGTTCTCCATGAGGGCCCCACCTCTGTAGCAAACTTTTTCCTGGGCATCCAGGCATTTCCATACATCTTCTGAAATTTAGGTGGAGGCTGCCAAACCCAAATTCTTGACTAGTGTGCACCTGCAGGCTCAAAACCACATGGAAGCTGTGAAGGCTTGGGTCTTCCACCCTCTGAAGCCACAGCCTCAGCTGTATGTTGGTCCCTTTTAGCCGAGGTTGGAACTGCTGGTACACAGGACACCCAAGTTCCTAGGCTGTACACAAAATGGGGACCCTGGACCAGTCTCATGAAACCACATTTTTCTCCTGCTCATGGAGGACATACTTGCCATAAACCTATATAGTTGTGGCCATTGAGCATAATGGATAAGAAAGACTTTTTACAAAAGTTAGAGCCAAAGGAGTCTTCATAGTGCATACTCCATAGCTGTAAGAGATTTTAAATATCCCCAACACCAAGAAGAAATAAAATGTTCAAGGTGATATTCTAAAGATACAGATTTAATCATTGCATATTGTATGCATGTATCAAAATATCACATGTAACCCATTAATATGTACAATTATGTATCAATATTTTTTAAAAAGAATTCTGTAACTCTTATAGAATAAATGGTTTTTCTCTTTTCCAAATGATATATATATATATATCAGATATACTTTCTGTCTTCCACAATTTTCGTGTGTATGTGGTATGTGTTTGTGTATATGTGTACTTGGACAAATGGGAGACATTTATTTATTCATTTATGAATTTATAATTGTTGTACTACAGAAAGCTGCCTCCAGACTACAGATTTTGAACTTGGAGTTTGATGCAAAATGTTGCCATGTTTTGGGAAGGACTGGATTAATTCTAAGTGTGAGGACAAGAGTGACATGGATATCTGAAGATCAGATTGCTCCAGAAAGTAATAGCTGGCCTTTAAATTCATTGTTCCATTTTACTTTGAAAAATAACTTGACTATCTTCACACTCTTTCCCATTTAGGTATTGCCATGTGACTTGTTCTAGACAATGAAACTTGAAAAAGTATTTTTGCCACTTTCAGACCTGCCTCTAAAACTTGTGCTCCACCATTACCCCCCTGCTCAGGAGGCACCAGGATGATAATGCTTAGTGTTATTTTGGAAGTCACAAATTAACGCTACATAGCCTGCAATAGCCTAGTACTTATAACTTCACGGAAAAGAACACATAAACACCACAGTCGCCGACTTCAACCCCCACACTATCCCAAGATCTGTAAACTACTTGGACTGCTATGAGCAATCAATGCATGTAAATTGTGTTAACCTATTATGTTTGAGGCTGTTTAGAAAAGCTGTTTTGTTTATACAAAATAAAGCCTAAATATAATAATATATTCAATAATACAACAGTACATGACTGAACTCAGAACCTAAGAAAATAATTTATAATTCTTTATAGTATACCATGCTGCTGGTAATAACTTTTAAAAAGTAAAATCACTGACACAAATTTATTACTGACATGAGCTGTTCTCTATAATTACATTTATTCCCAAAATGAATGTATATTTCCAGCTTTCTTTTTAACTCAAAGAAATACTAAATAGTTGTTTCCTATTAAAGGCTGAAGCTTTAGAAATCAATGAAAACCCTTTATTACAGGTTAGATCAGATGACTGAAGGATGGTGTTGGTGAGGCGTAAGCCCAGACTCAATTTATATGAGGACAGAAACTTCTTCATAATCACATGCTGTACAAAGAATTTTAGTAGTTTATACAGTTATGTCACTAGATTAAAATACATACAGATTTCTAGATTTTTAGTCTTGTGTTTAAACAAGTTGGAAACTTGTTCAACTAACTAGGTGCTTTTAGGGAACTACAGATTTTCTGATTTTTTTTTTTTCTAATCTCTAAAGGAGGAGGTTGGATTCATGATCAAGCTTTTAGGAACTACTGTAATATATGAGATAAGCATTTCCTATGCTACTCAATATGTAGCACCTCTTATCATATGCATTTGTGCAGCTTTACTATTCATTCAAAATTCAGTAATAAAAGTGCTTCTATCTGTTTTATCTTCACATTTGCTTCAGCTTTCATTTTAGTAACTTATATAGTCACTCATAAATATGTGTACAATGAATGAGTGGCACTTTCTGATGTCAAATTCTTTGCCAGAATTCTGAAGACTGGGTGTGGATAAATGAGTGTGGATATTAGCATGGATCTATATATTCTACTTTAAGGTTATAACAAATGATAGTAGTGATTAGTTGCTTTGAGAAACATATATTTTATCTAGAATAGGCCAGGGCAACTGAGCTAGGCTTTATATTCTTGCACGGGCTGTTTCAGATGTAATTTCTCACTTACATCCTTTTAATAACTATTTTTAAGAGGACCATTTATTTGACAAAAGGAAACTGAATAACTGTTTTATGTACATTTTACACAGAACAAATATAATATTCTAGAAATAAGTTTCCATACAAATTAAAACATCCTTTTAAAAAAGTTCTTTACTATCTACTCATTGACCAAATAAAAAACTCATTATTTCTAGCCTAGATAAATTAATAAATTTTCCCAATTAAACTTGATTTTATGGAGTAGGGCTGAGGATATTTCCAATTACATGAAAGCAGCTTACATGATTCAAAGAAAACAGGAGATGATGAGAATAATAGTTAACATGAATTGAAAACACCTCAGAGACCCTTACACAATTAAGCATTATAGGATGGGAGAAAGGTGGAGATGTTGCAGAGCTAAGGATAAATATGGAGTGCTATTTATTCCAATTACAGTAACTTTACCACTGGAAATACTGCCTAGTGTTGATCTACAAGGATTGGTAGCAGACACTAACTTTAGGTTCATTTAGCATAACCTCTATTATTTGGGGTCCTTGTATTAAGAATTCGAACCTGAAACTCTATTTACTAATGAAGGCAGGACTAACATTAAATTCAAAAGTGATAACAAAGCCAGAAGAAGAAAGAAAATTAACAGCTTAATTAAGAAAAAAAAATCTACCTTGTTATATTTCAATATGTTAAAGAAATTACTCACACCTGTAATTCATTTGTACAGCAATATATAGAAAAAGTATATCTGAGACTTATAAATTAACATAGAAATATATAAAACCAAAATGATCCAAATAGTGAGGGTTTGGACTGCTAAGACTGTATGAAAAAGCTAATGGGCCTTAGTTGCAATCATTAAGAAATAAAACAATGGTGCTCTAATTTAATTAGCTTGAATTATAGTTCTGTACACACACGTATCTGTACACATTTATATACTACATTTTGGCAAGATGTTGAATTAATATGTTGCACTTATTTTTTGTATCCAATTTAGTCCTTTGAAAATTCTTAGAGGCTCAGCAAAGACTGTAGTGATAGAGCTAATAATGTCCCCAAAATATTTCCTTTAATGTATCTATGCTGGAGAATTCAAATAGGAGTTTACTCTTGAAAGAGATAGGTCTTTCTTAAACTGTTGCCAAGCAAATTGGAGAACAGATTGATGTTCTGTGTTAGTCCAGTGACTATTAAGTGAAAAAATAGATTTAAATCAGTACTTCAGATATTCAGATCTTACGCTATTCAAATGACTGGCATATTTAAGGGTCAGAACTGTAAAGAATGAGGATAGATTGAATTGAAATTTAGCATATAATTCAGGGGAAAGATTTTGGCTTCTGGCTTATCTTTTTGCTTCCCTGGAATTCACAAGTGTTGTGTGGTGGTTTAATGACATCAATAATATATGCCACTTCTATCCATAATGGAGTGCTTAATATCAGAAAAGAGAAATTTACAGAAATAAACTGTATTATACAATGTAAATATTAAACATATTCATACTTTTACTAACTGGTTATTTCATAACATTTCTCTTCTGTTGAAATTCTTTATATATATATAGTTAACTTATGAGAAAAATGTAACCAGATATGTATGTGGTAAACATTGACTTGTAAAAGATATACTGAGAATGAACATGTGCTATCTAAATTCTTTATAAATGTATTTTCTTAACATTTTTTGATTATTGTTTCCTCTTCTTGGAAGATGGGTCTCCTGCAACTGATACTGAGCACTCCATCAGATCCAAAATAATAGGGTGTTAACATTATTTATGTAATAGGTAAAACAATTTCAATTTTTAGTAAGCATTTTTAGAATTTGGAAAATAATTGAAATCTCTTTTAATTTGATTTATTGTGCTGTCTTTCTTTTGCATTTTGCACTGTAAAGTTAGTGGGATAAAGGGGCCTAAAGCCTTCTTCTCCTGGGAAGATGGGTCTCCTGCAGCTCCAGTGAAGTATTTTTATTTCTTTTCTTTTGGGGACAATCTCACTCCGTCACCCAGGATGGAGTGCAGTGGCATGATCTTGGCTCACTGCAAACGCCACCTCCTGGGTTCAAGTGATTCTTATTATTCTGTTTTCCAAGTAGCTGGAATTACAGACCATGCTCAGCTAATTTAAACATTTTTTTTTTTTTAGTAGAGAAATGGTTTTGCTATGTTGGCCAGGCTGATCTCAAACTTCTGGCCTCAAGTGAGTCACCTGCCTCGACCTCTAAATGTGCTGGGATTACAGGCCTGAGCCAGGGTGCCTGGTCAAAGAGAAAAGCAACCACAAAGGGATAAATGTTTCCTTCTGTTCTTTGCATTTTGAGTGGCAAACTCTAGCTTCTCTAGAGTATGAATACATTATGTGAGGAATATTGGCCTATAACCTCAATGACTGGCTAAGTCAGTCAATAGTCAATGCTTTTAAAAATTGGTTGAATTCAAGTAAATATTGATTTAAAGTTAAATTGTGAACTTAGTGAGTGAAAGAAGACTGTGTCATTGAGTTTTGCTTTAGACTAAAACATATTTCTGTCTTTGAAACAATAAAACAAAAACCTTAATCTCAAATTTCCTCAAAGAAATTTTTCTCAAAGAAACAAAGTAAGATGACCTAATTAAATGATTTCCTAATATTCATTTTGTTTCTTATAGACTCTGTATAGGTTATTTTTGTTTTAAGGTATCTTATTCTATAGTGCAATGTTTTAACAAGATTCAAATATAACTTGAAAGCTCATGATCAAAACATCACTGCAAACTTCATATAAGCAATTTAATTAGCATATAATTTTATTTTAAGAAGAAAATACATATTATACTTCTCTTGCTACTCTTCAGGGTATAAAGCAGATCATACTGTTTTATGGTACGTATGTATTCAAAGTTGACTGCCTCTCCAGGACAAAGAGTAACATTCATTTTTTTTCTATTCTGAGGGACTACCATATATCTGACAGAGAAAACATTTAATAATTGTATGCTAAATAAATGAATTCATAAATGAAAAATGAAAGTTGAGATGAATGAATATGTAAATCAGAAAAAATATGTAACAGCCTTGGAACTCTTACTGAAATATCTAAAGATACTTTATTATTGTGTGTCCATTGATTTTGTTACGCCAAACAATCTAAGGATATAAGTATATACACACACTTATGTATGGATGGATGGATGGATATATAAGTTTAGAGGTTGATATCTATGTAAAAAGGTAATAAAGTTGTTGTGACTCTAATCTGTAATTTTGTAAAAAAGTTAATGAAAGTTTAACAAGGGTTATTTCTGAATAGTTTACATAACTAGGCTTATTATTTTTTTTAATTTAAACTGTCTGAGAAGGTATCATTTCTAGCTTTGTACTAAAAACTGATAATCTAAATCAGACAGTCTACTTTTAACTTGTGAAATACTTATCCACATGAAATTAAGCTGCTATTGAGAATTTGAAGCCAGGTATAAACTAAAACAGGACCCCATGTATAATAATTTTGCTCTTTGCTCTGTATATAATAAGGTGTCTTCAAGTTTATAAATTATTACTTTTAGTGTGGTTTACAGCTATGCTTCATCTTATTTTGTACTCCAACTTAATAATAAAATAGCTTTTTAGGAAAATGTGAGTTTGAATATTCTTAAATCCATGAAATTAGTGTATTAAAAATGAATAATAAAAATATTTCAAGATTTTAACGAACCTAATAAAGGTTCCTTGCAATGTTGCTCTTTTTTGATTTTGCCAAGTTCAAAGTGTAATGCTGATTCAACAGCAGAGTATTTAGGTGCCTTAGGGCTTCTTCCTGAAGAATGAATAAACAATTTTAGCACTTTTTCTTGTTTCTTCAAATTCTCAGTACTGATTTTGAGGGTCATGGGGTGAGGCCCATCTGTTTAATCAGGTTTCTGCCTGGCAATGCAGGTAGACTGGGAAGTTGAAACCAACCATGCTTTCCTTTAAGTATTGTAATTAGCCTCTTATATCTGCTTAGAACGTAAGTAATGAGCACATTTAAAAATGCAATCATAGCAGAATGTAAGTTTTGCATGCTTAAATTCTTTCAAAATTCCCATGGTTTGAGTGTCTTCCTTCAGCCAAATTGGATGAGGTTGGTTTAAAACTGCCCTAATATATCCTCAAGGATGTAGACCAATTTATTCACTTAGATGTCAAGAGCTCTACTGAAGTAAGAGAGTCATTGTCATAAGTCTAAGGTTTATTTTTTTTTTTCTTCCCAATTGTTCAGACTAAGTATGGACATTCTTTCCCCTTCAGGAAAAAGACTTAGGTGAAGTTCTGTTTGTTGACTATTCTTTTTCTTTTTAAGACTATCTGTAACATACAGGCACAGCTATATAGATTTTGCCATAGATATTCCTTTTAGGCAACAACACAGTAATAGAAAAGAAGAAAATAAGAAGGAGACTTATTCAAAAAAGTCTTAAGGTAACAGTATGGAATTCTAAGGAATTCAAGAGCAAAATAAAACAAAGTTAGGTTCATGACCAATTCCAAAATCTAGGTGACCGAAATGGACTCAACGAAAGAAGGGTAGTGTCAGATTCCATTAGACCTGTCTGTGCTGTCCAGTAATATAGATCGCCACACATCGATGTTTCAATTTGTATTCATTAAAATTAAACTAAATAAAAATGCAATTCCTCAGTTATACTATCCAAGATTTCACATGCTCAATAATCACATGAGTCTAGTGGTTAAGATATTAGATAGCACAGGGATAGAACATTTTCATCATTGCAGAAAGTTATTGCAATACATTGCTTTAGAGTAATGATCCTAAGGGAAATTTATCTCACTGTTTGGTTCTAGTGGGTCATGAATCCAAAGAGTAGCTACTACCATTTAAATGAAAAAACTTCTCAGTTGGCCTGAAGCTACCCTTAAAGGTTATTTTTAAATGACTTTGGTCAAAGGTACCTCAATATTGAGGCTAATGTTTTCCCACATATGTTCAACATTCAGAATCTAGCATTTGTTTTAATAATAATCTATTACATGTAATTATACCATATATAATATATTGGGAATAAACTTTACTGCAATTACATTTATAACTATGGGAAAGTGTGGAATTTATAATATCAGTGCATATACTATTTTAATTTTGTTTTTGCATTTGTTTCTTCAGGATCACCAGTTAAACTTATTTAATATATTTTAGCTATTTCTCATATTCTGCATTATAATTATTTTGCATAATTGATTTTTATCTCATCTTAAAAATTACTGAGTAAAGTATATACCCTTTACAGATATTTTAATCATGCTGGTTTAATTTCCCCCAGTTTTGGCAGGCTTATAATTTTTCTCTCATATATTTCCTGAATTTGAAAAGCATTCTTTTCACCTTCTTCTATTCTGAATGTTATTTACTTTAAACATTTGTATATTTACTTTGATAGTTTTTAATTTTTATTATTAAGGGAAATATCAAACATATTCCAAAGTAAAGTGTATACTGTAATAAACTCTTAACAGTCCCTCACCCAGCTTTGACAATTACCAACGTATAGGTAAACGTTTTTCATCTTTACCTCTTCTCACTCCCCAATTCCTAATATTATTTCAGTGTAATTTAAAAACATGGTATTGTGTGATTCCATGTATATAACATTCTAATTGAAACAAAAATGTAGAGATAGAAAACAGATCAGTGGCTGTAATGGAAGAAGAATTACGTGAGAGAGTTTCTTTTTGTGGTAATGGAGCAGTTCAATATCTTGCCTTCTGCGGTGATGGCACAGACCAATACCTAGAATAAAACTGATTAGAACTACACACACCTATACACACAAAATGCAGGTTTAAAATGATGAAAATCGAATTCAGTCTACAGTCTGTACAGATATCACATTTTTTGGTTTCAGTATTACTGGAGCTATAAAAGTGTCACCGTTGGAAATGTTGGACACTTTGTACTCTTTGTATAATTTCCCGTGGGGATATAATGACTTCAAAATAAAAATATTTTTAAAATTAATCCTAATAGAACCACTTAAATATTTAGAAGTGTATTTAATAAAATAAGTGAAAAATCTGTAAATGAAAAACCACAAAAAGATTTAAATATATTTAAATATTTTAAATTTAAATATATTTAAATATTTAAATTTTAAATATATTTAAATATATTTAAAGAGATTAATTTAAAATATAGAGATCTAAATAATTGGGGAACTACATCATGCTCATAGATTAGAAGATTCAATATTTTAAAACACTAATATCTCAAAATTAGTCTACATTTTCAAAGTAATCACAGTTATAATCCCAGCATAATTTTCTTATAAAATTCTTGACAAGCTGAATCTATGATTTACTTGGAAATGTAGATCTAAGAAAAACCACAAACTATAAGAAAATTATTTGCAAAATGTGAATCTTACAAGACTTCAATTTCATATATATATGTTTAAACAACTAGCTGACAATAATAAAATGATAAACAAGTCCACAAACTAAAATCAGCAAAAGTGAGATATAAAAATGGAAAAATAAAAAAACCTAAGAAAATAAACATTATTTTTCATCAAGAAAATTCAAATTAAACCACAGTAAAAATATCACTACAAAACTACAAGTTTAACCAAATGTTAAATCTCCAAAAACACCAAATGTTGGCAACTATGAAGAGCAGTTAGAACTCTTAAACACTTGTGGTGGAAGTGTAAAATTACACAAGCTGAATGGAAGAAAAAAATTGATGCTCTGTTTAAAAGGTAAAAACTACCCTATGACATTGAAATTCCACTCCTATGTGTAGTTTTCTAAGAGAAATAAAAATACATGTCCACAAAACATGTCTTCAGGGATATTCATATCAGCTATATTTGTAATCGCCACACTAGAAACTACTCAAATGTTCCTCATTAAGAATAAAATGATTGTCATATTCATATTTAATAGTAAAAAAACAAAACAGAATTGCCAAAACATGAAACACCATGCATGAATCTAGCAGACATCATGCTGAAAGAATCCAGGCACACAAAAAAGACATATTATGCAATGCTCTTTGTACAGATTTCTAGAAGAGGTAAACTAATACACAGTCTTAAAGAAACTAGAAAGTGTTTGCCTTGGGTACAGATATGTTAACTGGAAGAGAAGAGAGGGAATTTCTGAGATTGTGGTTAAGTCTACATTTTGATAAGGGCTGGGTATATAAGTGTACACATTTTCAAAACTCTTCAAATGAACACATAAAATTTGTACATTTCACTGAAAAGATACATTAAATATCACTGTAAAATACTGAAATTTAATTGTTTTAAATTTAGCTATGGTATCAGCGATTCTGAAGCTATCTTTCTATCTGTAGAAATAGAGAGGGTATGTAAGAGAGAGAATGCATAATGAATTACTGAAGACAGATTTCATACTGTTAGAGAAATGAGTTATAAATATGGAAAGAAATAGACTACAATGTACCATATCACTTAGAATTGAAGGTATCATGGTGAACTCATAGAGTTTAATAAAGACAGATATAGAAATAAATATAGATATAGGTCAAGGTTGAGAAATAGGCATAGCTATTTACAATTTCTGTCTACTTAGTGGGTTTACAGAAATATCACACCAGAAGAAATATGTTTAAGTTTGTATGCAACATTCCAGAAAGTCGTTTCTAATGAAGTGTTATTTTTATAAAGTCCTGAAGAAAGCTAAGGAATTAGTCAAGCATTAATTCAGAAGAAGGACTTGCTATGTCCAAGAAAAAAAACTACTGAAATTGGTTGTATGAAATGCCTGATATGTTAAAAAAAAATTAGAAAGAAGATATATGTGAAGGGAATATAGTTGATAATTTCAAAATTTTAATACAGTGCAAAATATTATAAGCTCTTGCGAATCTTTGTGAGGACTAGTTGCTGCTGCAGAGTTTAACACAATCGAAGGATCTATCTTGTGAATAGACTGTAGAAAGGCAATGGTAGACTATCTGTCAGTGATGATGGTGACTTGGTACAAGATGATAAATAAACATGAGGTAAAAAGTGGTAAGGTTTTAGATATATTTAGATTTTAGATTCCAGAAGTTTAGATTCATAGATGTATAGGTGTATATGTTAAATATACAGATTTAGATGTTAAATATTTAGATCTAGGTAGATGTCTCACAAGATTTGTTCAAGGATTGGGAATTAAATTTGAAAGAACGAAAAGAACCAATGAACACTTATATATGAGTTTTATTTTACTTCTACTGGAAGATCTTCAGGAGAAGCAAGTTTAGGAGAAGGAATGGGACTTCATTTTAGACACATAAAGTTAAAGATCTATTAGACATTAAGAGACATCAAATAAGCAGCTAGAAACTTGTCTAGATTTGAGCAGAGCATTTCAAATTTGAGAACTGTACTTGGGAGGCATCAGTGTGAGGTAAAATCTTGAGCTATGAGCTTGAATACAGCTATCAACAAAGTGCAAGTAGGACAAGTTGATAAGAAATTCAAGCCTGATCCCCAGGGTACTCCAGAGTTTAAAGTCTGAGAGATAAAGAACTGTTAAAGGAGACTGAAAAGTACTAGATGAAGGTCTAGTAGCAGAAAAGAGTCAGATGGTGTCCTAAAATCAAGAAGACACTTTGAAGATAGAGTGAGTAATCCCTTCTGTCAAAGACTGCTAATAGTAAAAAAATGTGAAGACTAAGGTTTTATGGTTATAGGGTATCCCTGATCCTAATAAAAATAATTTTGTCCAGTAGTAAGGTCAAAAGCTTAATTATAAGGTCTAGTGGAAATGACACACAAGGAGAAGAATGCCTGATTTTGAAAGGAGTAAATTTACTCCAAAGGATAAGAATTTTGTTAGAAAATATGTGAGATCAAGATGAAAGAAACTGATGCTAATGAGAAAGATGAAGTATGGAAAAATACTTACAAAGGCACAAAGGAGAAAGAAAAATTGCTTGGGCAATGTCTGAACATGCAAGTTAAAATGGGGCTAGTATTGGGGAAATACAATTGAAAACAAAATCTTCGGCTAACTCTGAACGCATCTCCACAAAAGCAGAAGAGAAATAAAACAATTTTATCATTGAATAAGCTTTAAACTAGAATTTTTATTCTTCCATACAGTCAAGTAGAGACAACCCACTGACTTACATGTTCTGAAGATAAACCATAGCTAGTCCTAAGTAAGAGAACTTGAAAGCAGCTTTTATCACACTTAATTCATCCTAGATTCACCTGATAATTGGTTTGGCCATCTGTGTTTGCTAATTGGCTTTATCCAAACTAAAAATAAACTTCTTGTATTGTTATTAAAGGAGGTAATTTTAGAACTTGAAGTTAGGATCTTATCTTCCCACAGAACCTTTGAGATTAGAGTGCTCTATTCCTTGATGATTATATTTCAAATAGATAGCTAAAGGACCTTGAGAAAGACATTTCTGTTTCTTAAAGCTGGAAAGCAGCTTATTTAGCATTTAACAAGATTTACATACAGTTTAAAATAACAGAGAAAGAACCTACAAGTGCCCTAAAGGAAATGGTCTAAGAAAAGGGAAGTTAAGTCTCTTATTTTCAAAGGGGAGAATTAAGCCTCTTATTTTAAATTTGTATTTTCCCTTATAATACACAAGTAGAGATACAAATCTTATTTAGGGGCACAACTTTCTTTACAGAAAGATGGTGTAATGTGAAAGCAGATAAAAGGTCCACAATCCTTTATCCAAGACCTTTGCAGCCAGAGGTGTTATGAAATAAGAATGTATTTGAATCTTAGGTAAAGCTATGATATGCACTTTATATATTAAGTAAAACCACAATAAAGTTTTAAGTAGCATGCAGTAATCAAAACATTAATAGGTCTGTGGTGAAATATATGAATATTCACACTCATTAGGATAAAAATAGCTATACATCAATTTCAGTTAGGTTTTCCTGCCAATGAATTTAGGTCTGGTCAGGCCAAGTTTTATAACCAAATAAGTTATAAAATCTCATTTTCACAGCCTTTTGAATTTTTGCTTGTAAAATAGAAGATTTGGAATTTTGGTAGGAGTGGGACAGCTAACACATGAATAAACTATAGTGTGATTCATGAAAAATGTCCAAGGACTCATATGATGCCTTAAAAATTTCAAAGAAGAATAATCAGCACAATTGCATGTTTCTATCTAGCCATGTTCATCTGTGTGTTAACATTTCAAAGAAAATAGAACGTTGGACTAAAGCGGATCTGTTTCTTTCTAGGCAAATCGAGAAAGGGGGTGAGAGATTTGAGTATAAATATGAGTAAATGATTATAATGATAAGATCTAACTCCAAGTTAGGAAAGGAGAGAAATTAGGTTGTGAATGGCTGGTACACTAATGTGAGTAGGTGAGATAAATAGAACTGAAATACTTGCAGGGCTTAATGGTTATAAAACTACGGTTTTTACAGACATGGAGATGGAAAAATAACAGGTGATGCACAAAGAGTGAGATTCAAACTTGTGCTTACGAAGGGGTTTCAGGTGGTAATAAGCAGATCAGTAGTATACTCATGAGAACTAGTGATCAAGTCAAGGTAGAGGACAAAGTCAGCTGAGGAAAATAGCTTAGATTATTAGAAAGAGCACCTGCATGGAAATGGAAATGACAGTAATTATAACAGGAGTAGGGGTAGAGACAGGAACAGTAAGCAAAAAACCAAAATATTCAGAATATGAGGGGAATGACCCTCTGCAGATAAGTGTAACAGCCAACTTTATGTTAACCTCATTTAAACTACAGAAGACTGCTTTTTGCTTTTCTTACTTTTTCTTTCTGGGAAATTAAGATAGTTTTATGTGTTTCTATAGTTATGTTGGTAGTATAATTTTTACTGAAGAAGAATTTATTTCTCTTGTTCAGTTATTGTTTCATTAACATTAAATCATAGTATAATGTTTGAAATCACTAAACTCATATATCAAATAAAACTTTAAGATATTTTTAAATTAAAATTCAATCTACCTTCATGCACACATTCTAATCAATTTTTATAATATTCAAAATGATGCAAATTACGCAACATGCATAATTTATTAATTCAGTATTTTCCAGCCTCTTTAAAAATAAATACCAAAAACAAGTTTGCCTTTTAGAGTTTTAAGTCAGTAACCATGACCAATAAAGTTTAATAATTGGGATTAAGTAAATTGAATTTAGGCACAGAAACTGTCAAGATAGTGTTACAGTAGTTAGCTAGCCAGATGTGAGCAGGGCAGGAAAAGGCCCCCACCACAGCCAGGAATGTCAGGTAACCATCAAGTGATGGCTAGGCAGTTGGCAAGCTGTCTAAAATATTAATTTGTCACAGTCACTACCAGGGAAAGACAGTTTCCCAATAGATAGGAACACGTGAAGCTGGTGATCAGCAGCCTCCCAATAACATCTCAAGAGTTAGGCGAGTGGGATCAATCATGTGCACTAAGAGGCAAAATGGCAGACTTTAACTGGTACATAAACTTCTAGGAACATTTAGACTGTAAGGGAAGAACGCCTGAATTGATGATGCGTATAACTCCAGTAAACAAAGTATACATTCAGCCCTTCCCAAGTCCTGGCAGGCCACTGCAAATGTAAACAGCCCACCCCAAGTAGGGATCGGGGAGAAGGGATGCAACCCCAGAAGCATGTCATGTAAGACCCCAAGTAAAAGGTCAAACTGAGCAGTTGATCTCTCAAGTCACTTCTGTCCTCTTCCAAGTGTACCTTACTTCTTTTCATTCCTGCTCTAAAGCTTTTTAAGTCAATGTTTACTCCTGCTCTAAAACCTGCCTTGATCTTCTCTTCTGCCTTATGACCCTCAGTCAAGTTCTTTCTAGTGAGGAAGCAATAATTGAAGTTGCTACAAACCTGTATGAATTTGCCACAATAACATCCTTTGGTGCTATGTAACTCAGACAAATTCCCCAATGATAATACTCTTCCATACCTCCTCCTCTTCAGCTAGAGGAGTTCAACCTCTGTATGTGTTTTTCTTCTCCCTTTCATTCTCCTGATCCCAGAACAATTTATCTCAGCCAAGGTACTCTGCTTCCCATGGCTGATCTGTCAGCTCATCCTGATGGGTCTTTCACTGGGGTGGGAAAGAACTTGGACTCTATATCGAGCAGCAATAAGACACTAATGGCCCTCCTGGACAGGAGGTTCATGAGAATGGTAGGGCTAAAGTCTAACATTGTACAGTGTCTTGGTTTTTTTCTGCTTTTCCAACTAAAATTGGCTCTTTCCCCAAAACTGCATTGCCTATTCTCCTGTTTTCTATGTGTGTGTTCTGAAATGGCCTTAGGCACCCACCAGACTGTCCACTTTGGAGGTGAGTCTGCCTCTTTGCTTTCACTTTGCCTGCTATATGACTTTGGAAACTCACAGTCCCTGTTATTTTTGTATCCACTGCTCTTGCTGTGTTTGTGTGGCAGCAAAGACAAAGGTTCTCTTAAACTATCCCCTGAGATTTATGCTTATTTTTACTATACCAGCTTAGAGGACCTTCAACCCTTCTCCTGTTCACTGGCATGTTGCCGGGATAACATTAATTGGAACCCCAGTTCTGCCAGCTCCTTATGACTTACCATATGCTTTTTATTCCTTTTATGGCCAAAGGCCAAGTTTGTCTGTGGCTTTTAAAGCAGTTTGTCCACCTGCATAGAGCCTCACCCTCTGGTCCTTTAAAGATCTCACCTACTTGCTTTTTTTTCTTTAGTTATTATAGCACCCTTTTGAGAGGAAGGGAAATTCTCCTTTTGCAATTTGTGGGTTCTCACCCTAAGCTCCAAGCCCTCCTTAGATTACTAAGTTTATGTCAAGAGAGCAAATAAATATTACCCTCTCTGTAATTCAAGGGGTGCTTTCTTTGCAAGAATATGAAGGCTTTCCATGAGTATTTTTTCTTTATTTCTCCCACTGCCTCCTGCAGCCTCATTTCTCTAATTATTTCCATGCCCTTCCCAACATCACCACCACCTTGAGGTTATACTGGAAGGGACAGAAGTCCAAAAGCCTTGTGGTAGTTAGCAGAAAAATAGGCTTCTTGTCTACTGAAAGAACATGGGAAATGGGAATATGAGAAAAGGGATAATCATTTTGTTGTTAGTAATCTAAGCAAGAGTCACTATAAAGTCATAAAGAAAAATATATATAGGCCAGCCCAAAGCCACAGGAGCAAGATACCCATAGGACAGAGATGGAGATTTGTCCCAGGCTAACAGATTACCATTAGAACAGAGACAAAGGCAATGTTATAGGTACATGGTAAGACTGGTTCATTCCAGAACCTTAAGGATGAATGGGGTATGTCCTACTCAGGATAATAGGAAAGTAAGAAGGGAGACTTTTTTCCCCCTTTTTTTTCTCCTCTATTTTCTCTTAACAGATGGATAATCATGTCTCCATACCACAGGACAAGCCCCTTGGTTACATCTCCCAAAATTGGAAAAATTTTGATTGCCTCAAACCTCAAATAAACAAACAAACAAATACAACTAGTTTTCCTTTGTAGTATTATTTGGCGTAAAAATGAACTGGGAGTAATTTACAAAAGTCAGCCTTGAAACTCAGTGCCCCTGTGTAGAAAATCCTTAAATTAGCTGCCTCATTCTTTCACAACCAAGATCAGGACAAGGAAGACAGGGTTAAGGCAAAGGAGAAATGCAGGAAGAAGAGGTAGGCTTGACTACTGGCTGTTCTGTCAGCCCATCAAGCCTCTCCAGGTACCTATAAGGACACTCTTCCAGGTAACTGCCATTATTGCAGGAAGCCAAGTTACTGAAAGGCAAACTGCCACAATGAGATAAATGGGAAAAAGTCCTGCACATCTCCTTCCCCTCTGCCACAAGGTCAGCCACTGGAAACAGGACTTTCCCTAAGGGCCAAAGGGCCCATGGAATAGATCTCAACCCCTGATGGCCTTGAGCTCAAGGGGAAGTATGCTAGGGCTGGCTTCTAAATCAGACACTATTATCAACAGAACAAAGCCAAGGGCAACTCTGGAGGCAGCAAGTGAATTATAAATTTTCCTTTTGGTTTCAAGAGCTGCCTCCTCTGTGCTAACTTTCTCTAAGCAACTGCCTCCATATCCTATTATGTAATGGGGGCAAATGGTACCCCATCCCACCAAAAGAAAAGATTCACACCACTTTGAGGCAAAAATATACTTTTCAAGATGGGAGCCTGCTTAATATTTACCTAAGTTCTAAATACATCTTTTCCTTTAATAACCCTGTTTCCCCTGAGAAAGCTACCTAAATCTTTAACCAGTAACTTTAACCTGAACACTCTTAAGAAATACCCCACACTTACTTGACAAACTCTACCAAAAATCTAAGCAAGCAATTTTTTGAGGGGGGATAACGTCTACAGTATGTAGATGACCTCTTTATCTGGTTCCTTTTCACAGGACTCACACAGCAACATGCAGTACAAACCTTAACTTCCTAATAGAAAGAAAATTACTTTTGTCTAATTCAAATATTATAATATTAAAGAGGTATTTTTTGGTAAAGAAGGTTATAGAGGAAAAAATATTATATGAGAAAATATCTTTTATGGTAAATTCTTGTTCTGAAGTAAATTGACTGGTTATTTAAAAAGACGGATGTCTAGGACATGTAAGAAAGTCTACGCATGTTATAGGTGTTCTGTGTAAGTAGTGCCTAGATTTGCAAAATGGAATTTATTAAAAATGTGTAGTTTTAAAGGGTATTAGGTCTACTAAGTGCTTTAAGGTTATAAACTAATATAAACTGCTCTTAACTGTAGAACTTGCCTGCTTTAATGTTAGGTAAGGTGTGATGACATATAAAGTTAGCCATGCACCCTGGCTATGTCAGAAAGAGTCAGAGCTTACCTGCACTTCTATCTGGTGTCCTAGGCTCCACTCCACATCTAGTACATAATTATGATCAATTACTTAACAGTTTTTTTCACCAAAAGTATATGTAGATAAGAGTTAACAGAGTAACGTGTATTAGAGACTACTGGTAAGATAGTTTTACTTGCAAGGCGTGTGAAGAAAGTAGAATGTACTTTTGATCAAAGATGGTAAGAGAACATGGAAATCTGAAATATTTTACCTAGTTCAGGGGATTAAAAGATTGTTTTAAGTTAGATAGGATAAAGTTGAAGGTTTAACCAAGTTGCGGGAGGTTTGTGAAAGAAATCTGTAAAAGAAATTCTGTGTGTTGAGTGATCATATTGACTAAAGTTAAGGGAGTATTATTTAATTTATCCATAAATTGAACATCAAAGTAAAATCAAAACTTACTTTTAGAATCGTTCTGCTTTTTAAAAGAAAATTGTAAAGGCATAAAAGGTATCTGTAGAATCTTACCTTATGGTTAAACTGATTTCAGATGGAATAGGTTTGCCTATGAGGTCTATTAAACTGGGTTTGACATCAATAGTACATTAATGCAAAGGTAAAATCTGGCCTTCTTAGGGCTGTATTTGCATAAATGCGTTATTGTCACGTGTCCCAAAATTATGCAAAAATCCTGTAATTCTGATACGACTTAGTATATGTTGTCAGTAATCATTATAATTGTTTAATTATTGTGTGCAAAAAAGGTAACAAATTTTCTTGTCAACTGTCTTTGATTGTGGCTGCCCTGAGACTTTACATCATCCACAACAATTGTTGTCTTGTTTTAGTCCCCTTTAAAATGTGGGTTTATAATCAGCTATTAAATTCTTACAGGTGCCCTTATATGCAGATTTCTGATAACTTTGCAGGTTATGGCATTAGAATTGAGGAAAAAAAATCTTTCAGGAGACTCATGGAGAGCTGAAATGTTCATATCTAGCAGAAAAGGAGTTAAGTGCATGGACTGAACTAATAAAAGACAAACGTAATTCTCTTGAGACTTTTTGTCTGGAACACTGCTAATCTTATGTTTATTTTTCAAAGGCAATAAAACTTTTCTTTTGAGCTATTTACAGCTTTTAGCAATTAAGTAAAGTTTAATCATAAACAAAATTTGCAGCATATTTTTCTCTACTGTATTTCTCCAAAATTTGGAAACAAATTGTGAGTATTTTTAACTTATGGCAATATAGTTATTTGCATAGTGTAATACTAATCATTCTTTTGCAACAGGACACAATTGGAGAAACTGGTTATTTTTTCAAGGCTTTAACTGGAATGGTTTGATTTCCTTTAAGTAATCAAATGTTACTTACAGAGTCAATAAAAGCCCGTTGGAAACAAATTGGCTCATATCTTGTCTACACAATCCCTATACAAGGTTTCAGACTTGTGGTTAGTAAATAAGTTCACTTTCTGAGAGCCCCAGGAGCCTGAAGTTGTCTTGAGACCTCAAGAGGAGAGCAATTTATGGAACTCACACAAGTATTCAGCGGCATAAACCTATGGCTCAAGGCTTTAAAATACTCTTATTTAAGATTCTCCCACGAAACAAACTTCCATCGATGCCAATTTAAAAAGGAGACTATATGGCAAGTAATTATTCTTGCTCTGCCTTCTGCAAATAATCAGGCAAAATATAGTAAGATTAAAGATTATTTAAACAAATCAGTCCTACCTTAATCTGTTTTTAATAAAAATGAAGACTGGAGAGTGAAAAATTATGTTTCAAAAACTATGGTCACCTGTTATTAGATTCTAGCATCATCAATTGTTTTGAGCTTCTGTCTGCAATTTAGACTAACCCTAATTATTCCTGTGAACCAGCCAATGATCTCTGGCTATATTTCAGAGGAAACAAGAGGAATGGACCATCAAGCACCACATAATCCTTAGGGAAGGATACTGTTCTCTCAATACATAGAGACATCCTTCTACAGGGGGACTCCTAGACTGACCATCAGTAGGCCACAATAGAGGCAAAATCTTCAATGGTCTCCCTTTGACCTGTCTAGATACTGTTTTCACCAACTCACAGAGTCAAGACTGCCCTGGCAGCTCCCAAGTGGCCAAGATCCATAAAATCACCACCAAAACCTTACAGTCAGCAGGAAGCAGTTACATATGACTCACCTTCCTTCATGTTTCCCAAAGAATTGGGGTCTTGAACTTTTAAGGGAGGAAATGTTACAACAGGCAGCTAGTCAGACATGAGCCAGGCAGGAAAGCCCTTCCACCTCAAGAATGTCAGGTAACCCTTATGTTATGATCAGGCCATTGTTAAGCTGTCTCTCTAATATAATAGTTGGCTGCAGTTAGCACCAGAGAACTATACTTTCCCAGTAGATAAAATCACCTGAAGTTGATGATCAGTAGCTCCCCAAAAAATCTAAAAGTGGACAATTGGGATTCTACATGTGCACTGTATTAGTCCATTCTCACACCCCTACAAAGAACTACCTTAGACTGATTGATTTATAAATAAAAGAGGTTTGATTAACTCACGGGTCTGCAGTATTAACAGAAAGCACGACTGGAAGGCCTCAGGAAACTTATAGTCATGGCAGAAGGGGAATGGGAGAGCAAACACACCTTATCATTGTGGAGAAGAGAGCAAGGGAAGAGGGAGGTACCACAGGCTTTCAAATGGTCGTATCTTATGAGAACTCATTCACTATGAGAACAGCAAGGGAGGACTCGACTCTATGATCCAATCACCTCCAACCAGGCCCTCCTCCAATTCAATATGAGATTTGGGTGTGGACATAAATCTAATCCATATTATCCGCCTCTGCTCCCTCTCAAATCTCATGTTCTTCTCATATTGCAAAATACAGTTATCCCTTCTCAATAGTACCCTAGTCTTAACTCACTGCAGCATTAACTTAAAATTCCACAGTTCAAAGTCTCATGTGAGACAAGGTAAGTCCTTTCTGCCTTTGAGCCTAATAAAAAATAAGTTAGTTACTTCGAAGATACAATGAGGATATAGTCATTGGGTAAATGCTACCATGCCAAATGGAAGCAATTGGCCAAAACTAAATGGCTACAGGACCCATGTAAGTTCAAAACCCAGCAGGGCACTCAATACATCTTAAAGCCCCAAAATAATCTCCTTCGACTTTATGTATCACATCCCAGACATGCTGATGCAAGAGATGGGCCCCCAAGGCCTTAGGAAGCTCCATCCCTTTGGCTCTGACAGGTACTGCCCCCCATGGTTGCTTTCAAGAGCTGGTGTTAAGTGCCTGCAAGCTGTAAACTATGCCTGGAAAAGTAGGTGACAGACACTAAACACTAAAGCTGTTGAGTATATCTTTTAAAACTTGCAGTATATCTACCATTCTGTGCTTGGAAGACAGTGGCTCTCTTCTCACTGCTCCATCAGGCAGTGCCCCAGTGAGAACTGTGTGTGGAGGCTCAAACGCCACATTTCCCTTCTGCACTGCCCTAGTAGAATTTCTTCATTAGGACCTCACCCCTGCAGCAGATTTCTGCCTGGATATGCAAGCATTTTCATACATCCTGAAGTCTAACCAGAGGTTCCCAAACCTCAATTCTTGCCTTCTGCCTACTAGCAGACCAAACATCATGGGGAAGCTGCAAAGGCTTGGGGGATTTTACTCTCTGAAGCAATGGTCTGAGCTGTACCTTGGCCCCTTTTAGTCATGGCTGCAGCTGGAGAGGCTGAGAAACAGGGTGCCCTGTCCTGAATTTACACAGAAGAGCAGATGTCTAGGCATGGCCCACAAAACCAATTTTTCCTCCTAGGCTTCTGGGACTATGATAAGAGGAGTTTCTATAAACATGTCTGTAATGCCTTGGAGATATTTTATCCATTGTCTTGGTGATTCACAATTGGCTCCTTGTTAGTTATACAAATTTGTGCAGCTGGCTTGAATTTCTTTCCAGAAAATGACTTTTCTTTTTTACTGGTCAGGCTGCAAATTTTCCAAACTTTTATGTTGTGCTTTACTTTTAAATATAAGGTCCAATTTTAGACCATTTTCTTCTTCATGCACATGAGCATACACTTTAGAAACATCCATGCAACTTCTTAAACACTTTGCTGCTTAGAATTTTTTTTTTTTTTTTTTTTGACCACATATCCTAAATCATGTCCTTCAAGTTCAATGTTCCATAGATTTCTAGGACAGGGTAAAAAAAAGCTACCAGTCTGTTTGCTAAAGCAGAGCAAGAGTGACCTTTCCCTGAGTTCCCAACAAGTTCCTTATCTCTATCTGAGACTACCTCAGCTTAGACTACACTGTTTACATCACAATCAACATTTCGGTAGAAAACATACAAGTCTCTAGAAAGTTGTGAACTTGGCCAAGTGTAGTGGCTCATGCCTGTAATCCCAGCACTTTTGGAGGCTGAGGTGGGGGATCACATGAGGTCAGGAGTTTGAGACCAGCCTAACATAGTGAAATCCTGTCTCTACTAAAAATACAAAAATTACCCAGGCATTGTGGTGGGTGCTGGTAATCCCAGCTACATGGGAGGCTGAGGCAGGAGAATCACTTGAACCCAGGAGGTGGAGGTTGCAGTGAGCCAAGATCACCCTATTACACTCTAGACTGGGTGACAAGAGCAAATCTCCATCTCAAAAACAAAAAAAGGAAAAGAAAGTTGCAAACTTTCCCACATCTTTTTGTCTTTTTCTGAGCCCTTTAAACTGTTCCAACTTCTGCCCATTTCCCAGTTCCAAAGTTTCCTTGACATTTTCACGTATCTTTATAGCAATGCTCCACTCCTGGTACCAATTTTTTGTATTAGTCTGTTCTCACACTGCTATAAAGAACTACCTGAGACTGGACAATTTATAAATAAAAGAGGTTTAACTGGCTCACAGTTCTTCAGGCATAAAAAGGAAGTATGAGAGGGAGGCCTCAGGAAGCTTACAATCATGGCAGAAGGCAAAAGGGAAGCAAGCACATCTTACTATGGCAGAGCAGTGGAGAGAGGGAAGGACGGGTAAGGTGCCACACATTTTTAAATAATCAGATATTCTGAAAACTGGCTCACTGTCACTATAACAGCAAGGGGAAAGATTGATTCCATGATCCAATCACCTCCCACCAGGCACTTCCCTCAATTTGATGTGAGATTTGGGCTGGGACACAAATCCAAGCCATATCACACACTAAGAGGTAAAATGGCAGAGTTTAACTGGTATAGGATCTTCTAGGAATATTCAGACGGGTAAAGGAAAACCACCTTAAGTGATTATGTGTACAACTCCAACAAACACCCTGCACATGAGGCCCCACCCAAGTATTGGCAGGCCACTGTACATATGGACAGCCCATTCCCAGGGAAAAATCAAGGGAGAAGCTATTCAACACAACAAGTATGCCAATGTGTAGGACCCCAAGTCAAAGATCAAATGGTGTACTGGATCTCTGAATTTGCTCTTTTGGTCCTCTTCAAAGTGTACTTTACATCGTTTCATTCCTGCTCCAAACCTTTCTAATAAACATTAACTTCTGCTCTAAAACTTACCTCAATCTTTCCTCATGCCTTACTCCCCCTCCATCAAATTCTTTCTTCTGAGGAGGCAAGAATTGAGGTTGCTACTGGCCCATATGAATTTATAGTAGTAGGTGGCAAACTTTTCATTTGTTGTATGTTATAGACAATGCTTTTGTCACTCCAAAATTCAAATGTTGAAGCATGACACTCTAATATAATGGTATTGAAAGGTGAGCTTTGATAAGTGATTAGGATTAGATTAGGTCATGAGGTAGAACCCACACTAATGAGATTAGTGTCTTTATAACGGTCCTTAGAGCTTCCTTCCTCTCTCTGTCATGCGAGGACACTGAAAAGACTGCCTGCTATTAACCAGAAAGCAGGTCCTCACCATACACTGAATGTGCAGGTACTTCAATCCTGGACTTCTCAGTATCCAGAAGTGAGATGTAAATGTTTGTTATTTAAGCCACCTGGTTATGATATTTTGTTATGGCAGCCCAAATTGTCTAGGATGGTTTAGACAAAAATGTTCATTGTTTGTTAATTTGTGGATTGGTCTTCTGAATGGTCTTGATAAAGATAAGGAATCAGAGACTAAATTGCTAGATTTGTGATTAATTAGTCAAATAAGAAATCATTTACTTTTCTTTCTTACCACAAGGATTCCCCCACATGCAATATTTCAATCATTATATTGCCTAAAATTGTGCAGTTACAAAGTTACATTTTCTATTACAAAGCAAATCTCATCAGACGTGCATGTTTGCAAAAATGATGAAGCCAACCAATTTTATGCCTCCTTAATAATGCATTCTTAAATTTAGTTTTAAGTTAAGAACAGCATTTGCTTATTGATCATGATGCATTATCCACACTCTGGAAAGCACCCAACAGTTTGCATTTTCTCAGTTAATTCTGAATAATTCAGGAAGTTATATGAGTTGTGTTTATTTTCATTAAGTTTTTAAATACATACCTGAAAGATAGTGACATGTAATTAGCTATACCTAGTTATGAGCATGGTACTATTGCTTTGTAATTTACAAACATCATGGCTTGCAGGCAGAGCATATATAAATTTCTAGTACCATCTTAGAATTATCCTATAACAGTTATATTGTCTTTTATTACATGGTTTAGAACAAAATTCTTCCATGGTGATTATTTTCTTTACATTGGCAAACACTATAAAAAATGAATTCTTGGGTATAAACTCTATATAAAATGTTATGTTAAAATTGATAAAAGAAATTTCTATAGACAGATTTGCTTTCTCCTAACATATTATATTGTTGTTACTGTTATTTTTAAAGCATGGAATAAAATTTTAAAATTATTTTGGCTGAGCTTCTAATATAAAGCACTTCCAAAATAAACAGAGCTGGGGAGTATTTAAGAATAATTTTATGGAAATAGTCAAGAAATAATAGTATGCTTTTTAAAATAATGTATCAAGTTCCAGGTTATTGGCTTGGAATTAAGTAGGCAAGCAAGAATAACAATCCCAAAATAAAGCAGAGCTGACCCTTTTATACAGTCAGCAGATCCATGCACAGGGTAAGAGAGGTGGTTTAATTCTAGGCCAAATAAATATCTATTCCCAATTTTCTAAATTTAAACATGCATTTAATTCAATGTGGTCCAAACACATTTTATATAGTTTATACAATTTGAAGCTAAGTCTCATCCAGATAATTGTTACTATCCTAAGAAAATAATTTTGAGGCAACATATTAAAAATACAAACCTTAAAACAGTACACTAGCATTTTGTCATGTTTTGGAAATAAGCATATCTATGAGCACATAGAAAAATCAGCATCAGGAGTAAGTTTAAACTTGTAACGTGTAGCCACAGAGAACTTTGATGAAAAATTATATATACTTTTTAAGCTTTGTCTTTTTTTTTGTATTATCTTGACAGACATTTTACTCATTTCTAAATTGCATAAAGTCAAGTGACTCATTTTTCCTTTATTGCTGTTTTGCTAAAGAATAAGTTAACATACAGTATTAATAACAATATACTTTAATCATTGGTTTAACATTTTAACAAAGAGATTTAAGTTCTTTTAATTAAAATAAATTTGTTTGGAATTTGTTCTCTGAAAAGCTAAACAAAACAAATAATAAAGACAAGTTTTTTCAGTAGAACAGAATTCTTCCCACATCACCTAGTGGCTGGAACAAAATAAAAATAAATGTGCTTTGCAAACAAGCAAGTACTCAGAGATTTCATTACCACCAGGCCTGCTTTACAAGAGCTTCTGAAGGAGGCACTATGTATAGAGGGGAACAACCAGTATCAGCCACTTCAAAGGACCCATCAGTAAGCTGCATCCAGATCCATCTTACATGCAAGGATATACAGAGACTCAAAACAAAGGGATGGAGGAAGATTTGCCAACCAAATGGAGAGCAAAAAAAAAAAAAAAAGCAGGACTTGCAATTCTCATCTCTGATAAAATAGACTTTAAAGTAATAGAAACCGAAAGAGATAAGAAGGACATTGTATAACGGTAGAGGGATCAATGTAACGGGAAGAGCTAACGACCCTAAGCCTATGCGCACCCAATATAGGAGCACCCAGATACACAGGGCAACTTCTTGGTGACTTACAAAGAGACTTGGACTCCCACACGATAATAGTGGGAGACTTTAACATTACATTGTCAATATTGGACAAATTAATAAGACAGAAGGTTAAGAAGGATACCCGGGACTTGAACTTAAACTTCAAACAAGTAAACTTAATAAACATTTACAGAACTCTCTACTCCAAATCCACAAAATATACATTTTTTTTTCAGTAACGCATCACATTTATTCTAAAAGTGACCACATGGTTGGAAGTAAATCACTCCCTAGCAATTGCATAGCATTTCATAGGTTTAAATGAAATATTGGTTGGCTGTTTGTTTGTTATTTTCCTCCCTTACTCCTTCCTGTCTCCATTGTATAACACAATTATTAGTATAAAAAAGCTTTTAATATCCATTTGTAGACTGCATTCTAGCCTGGGCAATAGAGCAAGATTCCCGTTCTCTCTTCCTTTTTCTTTTTCTTCTTCTTTTTCTCTTTATTTCATTCTTTTTTCTTCCTTCTTTCTCTTTTTCTCTTTAAAAAAATAAAATAAAATAAAATGACTTACTACAAAAAAAAAAAAGAAAAAAAAGAAAAGAAAATAAATGTGCATGCTCTAATTTAGATTCATTCTCAAATGTTTGCACAAAGTATACCTGTGTCTACCGGCCTTACCTACTTCTGCTTCCAACCTGTGTTTTAACTTGTCACCACAATATATTGTGTGTTCACAATAACATAAAATAAAAAAAATCTGTTTTTTTCATTGAAGACCTGAAAACTAATATCTTTCAATATTGTTCTGCTAACACATTAGACTTACTTCCACGAGCTAAGAAAAATCTCAGAGAACCTGGTTTGCATTTGGTTACTTTCCTGTAATAAACTAATGCAGCCTGAGGCCTCTAGAGTGAAAATTGTAGAGAAACTTAGAACAACTGATCATCATTTACCTCCATAAATAATCACAAGATTTGAGTAGCTTTGTTTCTAATTTTAATTTTAGAAATGTCCATTTTCATAACACTGTATGTCTGTAACATATTATAAAGGGCAATGAGAAAAACAGCAAGAAATAAAATTTTAGTAACAACTTATGTATCCTGAGAACTTTACATTTGATTCTCACTTACGGGCAGCTTTCCTAAAATGAAATGTAGACAGACAAAGTTTATCTATCTATCTATGTATCTATCTGCATTTGCATGTGTGTATACAGAAGAAATGGAAGATAATGATATTTTTTCTTTGTTTCCCTATGGGGATATATTATCCTTTTTATATTGCTATGCAGCCATTTTCCATAATATTTGCAAAATATCACAACATAAAATTATTAAGCTTAAGCCTCAACCATTCAAATTGAATGTTTTGTCATGTTGAGATTCAAAATATATTGAGTATTTTCAGACTAATTTTAAATATTTGGAGAAAAAATAGTTCAAAGTGGTGCTTACTAAGGTATTACGTAAAGCTAGCTTTTAAAAACTATTAGGGTAGTCATTTGAAAGTTCAGCATGGAACTTACTTCCTACTGAGGGACCTAATTACCAAACATTTTTGCTCACATTTTCTGAAGGTTATGATTACAACACATTAAAAAAACAGCAGATTCAGATCTAAGTGAACAACAAGGTACATAAGGTGACAAAAGGTCTTCCATGAAAGCACAAGACCATAGCCATTAAGTATCATCTATGAGAGTACAATCATTTAAAAATCAATACAAATCTTTTAGAGAGTCAGTGCTCAGTAAAACAAAAGAAACTGCCAGGAAGAATAAGAGATTCTGAATTTTATATGAGGTAAACTAGAAACTACATGGAAAATCATAGGGGGGGGGAAAAAAAGACTTAAATTATTCAGATTTGTAACAAATAAAGCTGTTCAACCTGTCAAAATTGTTGTTACAGGGCATTGCTGCATAATAATGGTAACAGACACATCTCTTTAAAAATTGACATAAACTATATGATTTAATTTACATACTTAAAATATAAAATGTTGATTTTCTTGTTGATATTTAAGTATAAAATATTAACAATGGTTAATGTATTTAAAAAGAAAAAAATGAAGTAATCATCTTATGCTTGGAAATTATTACTTACACACTGTATTAGGCCATTCTTGAATTGCTACAACTGAATACCTGAGACTGTTATTCACATATATATGTGTGTGTGTGTGTGTGTGTGTGTGTGTGTGTGTGTGTGTGTGTAGTAATCCTGTGTAACTTGGGTCAAACTGGGAAGTCCTTAAAGGAAGGGGTTGCCTCCTGTAATAATTGAAATATAAGTTTGATAATTGCTAGACCAGAAAGGAATTAAGACAGATTGTGATAGCGTTGTCTCAATATCTTTAGACATATACTGAAAGAAACATATTGAAGAATTTCCATCCTTCAAATTGTCTAACATATACATAGAAAATTAAATTGACCAAACATAAAACAAACATATATATATATTAACTGTATGGCATGTAATGTGTTCAAGTGTGATGGACATACATGAGGATGAAGATATTTGAGGGCTTGAACTTAATTTATAATGCTAAGGTATTTTCATGTTTAGAAGTGGAAAGGATGGAAATCTCAGGTACAGAAAAGGTAGGGAGCAAGAATAAATACATAAAAAAAATTGTATGTCTCTGATTATGAGAGCATAAGTAGAAAATCTATTTAGAATAAAGAGTATGAGGAAAGTAGAGAGTAAGGTAGATAAATTGAACAAGATAGACAATGGAGACTAGTGAAAATTAAAGTATGGCATATATTTAGTAAGAAAGAGAAACTTTCAATATAAGATGCATTGCCTTTTGCTTGGAGACAGATTTACTGGTAAGATTCCCAAATGGAAAGTGACTTAATCACTGGTAAGATAAGAGGAAGAGAACTAAACCATACATTTCAAAATCTGGGAAAAGAGTAAATAAACATGACTAATTAAAGAAATTGGCAGGATGAAATAGAGTATTTCCTTCCCTTGTTTCTTTAAACCAAGATAGCTCTCCTTATTTCTAAAGACAGAAGGAAAAAAAATAATGAAAGTGGAAAGAATGTAAACATTTGGAAGAGGAAAGAGACGTGAGTGATTTGTTAAAATTCATGAAAAATTAACATCAAATCTATAAGCAAGTGAAACAAAGTAAAAAGAAAAGTTTATTTTTCAATGTTTACTACATGGCAATATGTCTCAGAAATCTCAAAATTTTGAAAAGTAGCTACAATTCTACTTTCCAAATAAAAAACACAGCGTATTTTTAAGGAAGTTTACTACAAGAGAAAACTCAATCACAAGTTGAAAAATACAGATGATTTTCTATTTACAATAATTCAACTTCTGATTTTTTAACTTTTATTTTTCTATTTTTATTTTTTTTTTAATTTATTTATTTTGCTTTAAGTTCTTGGGTACATGTGTAGATCCTGCAGGTTTGTTACATAGGTATACACATGCCATGGTGGTAGTTTGCTGCATCCATTGCCTCGTTATCTACATTAGATATTTCTCCTAATGCTATCCCTCCCCAATCCCCCCACCCCCTGCTATTGCTCCCCTAGACCCCCCACCCCCCATACACCAGTGTGTAATGTTCCCCTCCATGTGTCCCTGTGTTCTTATTGTTCAACACACACTTATGAGTGAGAACATGCGGTGTTTGGTTTTCTGTTATGGTGTCAGTTTGCTGAGAATGATGGTTTCCAGTCTCATCCATGTCCCTGCAAAGGACATGAACGCATCCTTTTTTATGGCTGCATGGTGTTCCATGGTGTTTGTGTGCCACATTTTTTTTATCCAGTCTATCATTGATGGGCATCTGGGTTGGTTCCAAGTAACCAACTATTGAGGCACTGCTATTGTAAACAGTGCCACAGTGAATATACATGTGCATGTGTCTTTATATTAGAATGATTTATAATGCTTTGGGTATATACCCAGTAATGGGATTGCTGGGTCAAATGGTACTTCTATTTCTAGATCTTTAGGAATCGCCACACTATGGTTGAATTAATTTACACTCCCACCAACAGTGTAAAAGCATTCCTATTTTTGCACATCCTCTGCAGCATCTGTTGTCTCCTGATTTTTTAATGATCACCATTCTAACTGGCATGAGGTGGTATCTCAATGTGGTTTTGATTTGTATTTCTCTAATGACCAGTGATGATGAGATTTTTTTCATGTTTGTTGGCTGCATAAATGTCTTATTTTGAAAAGTGTCTGTTCATATCCTTTGACCACTATTTGATGGAGTTGTATGTCTTTTTCTTGTAAATTTATTTTTTTTTTATTTATTTTTTATTTTTTTAATTGCATTTTAGGTTTGGGGGTTCTTTGTAGATTCTGGGTATTAGCCCTTTGTCAGATGTGTAGATTGCAAAAACTTTTTCCCATTCTGTTGGTTGCTGGTTCACTCTATTGGTAAGAGTTTCTGCACAGCAAAAGAAACTAAGTTTAATCAGATTGAATTGTCAACTTCCAACTGTAGTACCTACAAAAATACTTTAAATATAGAGATACAGAGAGATAAAAGCATTGAAAATATATATCATGCTAAAACTAATAAAAAGAAATTTGGGATGGCCATACTAATATCAGATAAAGTAGATTTCAGATTATTAAATATTACCAGGTATAAAAAGATCGATTGGCAATGTGATAGAGTCAATCCATCAAAAGGAGTGAAAAACATGATTAGTTATGTATCTCATAACAGAGATTCAAAATTCATAAAATTATATAGCACTATAAAAATTGTATTCACAATGGGAACATGTAGGTAGAAAATCAGTAAAGATGTGGAAGGCTTGAACCAAATTATCAAACTACTTGACCTAACTGATATTTTAGAATGTTTTATTTAACAATAGCATACTACATATTATTTTCAAGTACACATGAAAGATTTGCCATCCTGGACCTGAGACAAAAACGAGTCTCAAAAAATTTCAAAGGATTCATGTCATATAAAGACTATTTGCTTAACAATGTAGAACTAAATTAGAAATTATCAACAGAAAAATGCTTAGAAAATCTCTAAATATTTGAAAACAAAAAAAAATGAGTCAAAGAAGAAATAAAAAGGCAATTAAAAAGTATTTTGAACTAAAATAAAAATAAAAATATAGTGATATATGTGGGATGTTAGTAAAGTAATATATTAAAGAAGGCTGAAATATATGAGACATACTGTGTCTATGCGTCAGAACACTCTATATTTCTAGGGTATAAGAATCATTTCAAATTGTTATATAGATTTATTGCAATCCCTTTTACTATGACTGCAGGCTTACTTTTGTAGAAATTTCATGCAGATTTTAAAACTCATGGAAATAGAGGACTTGCAATGGACAAAACAACTTTGAAAATGAACAAAGTTGCAGAGAAATGCTGCCTTATTTCAAGATTAGTTATAAAGTTTCAGTAATCAAGATTGTGTGCACTAGGCAGTGCATGCCAATAGACAAAAAGATCAACAGAGCAAAATAGGGAGTCCAGAAATAGATCCACCTACATAAAAGAAAATGATTTTAACAAAAGTGTAAAGGCAATTAATTGGTGAAAGTACACTATAATCAACAAATTATGCTGGAACAATTGGATATCCATACATATATAATCTTTATGATAAATACTTCACACTATATATAATATTAATGGTAGATACATTATAGACCCAAATGTAAAATCTAAAGCTATAAAACTTCTGGAAGATAACATGGAAAACAACCTGTCTTTCCCTTGGTCAATGATTTTTATCTATGTCATCCAAAGCATGATTCGTAAAAATAAACTGGTGATTTGACATGATGAAAATTTAAAAGGTTGCCTTCCCAAAAAAGATTAGGAGAATATATTTTCAAGTCATATAACCTCAGAACTTGCATCTAGAATATGCAAGGCACTCCCAAAACTCTGAGAAAATAACTCAAGGAAAAATCTGCAAAATATTAGAACAATTTATTTAAAACATATACAAATGGCAAATGAATTTAAAAAGATGTGTTTGATATTGGTAGTCCTTTTAGGAAAATGTAAATTAAAACTGCAATTGCTTATCCCTATTCATATATTAGAATGCTTAATATTTTAAAGACTATCTTGAGTATTGGCAAGGATTTAGAGCAACAGTGATTCTCAAACACTCATCAGAATGTAGACTGCTTTAACCACTTTGGAAAACTGGCTGTTTCTTTAAAATCCAAACAGACAGCTATCATAGAAACTATATGATACCACACATAGTTATTTATTCAAGAAAAATATGAACATATATATATACAAAGACTTATGCATAAATATTCAGAGAAACTAGCAAAAAAACTGGAAACAACTAAAATGTTACCTACAGGAGAATGGATAAAGAAATCATGTTTTTTGTATACAATAACCCAGACAGCAATAAAAATCAGTGAACCATTAATGCATAAAACAACATGTATAAATCTCAAACTAATTATGCTGAGTGAAAAAAGCCAGAGTAAAAAAAAAAATTACATATTATGTTTGCATATATATGAAACTCCAGAAATGCAAATTAATGTATAGTGACAGAAAGCAGATTTGTGGTGACCTAGGGCTGGAGGGGGCTGGAACAATGGGGAGAGATGAGAGGGATTATAAACAGTATAAGGACATTTTGGGGGGGTAACAGGCATTCTTATTATTTTGGATGCAGTGATGGTACCACAGATGTATGTGTATATATACATACATATATATATGTGTGTGTGTATATATACACACACACACACACACACCGAGATATAAATTACAATTATATATACGTACATACACTCATGCACACACACTACTTCAAAATTTATCAAATTTTAACATTAGAAAAGTGCAGGAATTTTTGTGTTAAATATAACCCAATAAAGCTATTAAAGAAAAAGTTACCACTCCCATAACTTTGTAAACCTAATTTAAAAGTAAATAAAATAAGACATTGAAAAATATAGACAAGGAAAATAAGAGATTGAAGAAGGAAAAAATGACATACCACAGCTACTTTTAGGCTCCTCCCAAAGAGCAAAACAAGCAAACTGCCAGATGTCTTGGCATAAAAATTGTTTTCCTGACTATGAAATGACTTTGTCCTCGTATCTACTTTCTGTCTTCCATGAGAAATTTCTATTTTTGCCTGAAGTCCCAAAAACTAATGGCAAAGGCAGCACACAAGACAATTTAGGGGAACAAGTCATTTTCAAGAATTACTTGGGAAGGGTTCTTAAGTTATTTAACACAAAGTGTTTTTTTTAAAAACAACCACCACTCAGGAAACTAGTGAAATGCTCTTTGTAGAGCAGGCTTTCTATTTTCTTATTCTTCATGTCTGACAGCAAGAAAACCTTGATCTAAGAAACTGAAATTAGATAAACTGTGGTTGCCACTTTTATTTTGGTAGATCAATATTTTAAATAAATTTACACAGCATCCAATTCCAAGCCTAATAATGTGCAAACATAGGTCACTTTCTCTAAAGATCAGAAAATACAGAAACATCAGTAGAGATGTTAAAAAATCCACTTCCAAAGAAATGTGCATTGCTAAGAAAACAAAGTAACAAGTTTCTTCATAAAACAGAATAAAAACTTAAACAGATGATATTAATTGTAATATTTGTGATATATTTTCACGTGATCTTGAATCAGAAGGGAGAAGTTTTACTGAAAGACAGATTATGCAATACAATAGACAGTGCATGCCATATCACATATTATTTTAAAACAGGTCAATATTAGAAATTATTTTAGAATTTTTAAGAGAAATAATAAGATACCAAAATGAATCAGGCAATGGAATATATGATCCAATATTCATAAAACAGTAATTCTGGGAGAGAGGATAACAGCCAGAGAAGTAAAAATCAAAGTAATATAAAGAGAGATTCCTATGCAGAATCAACATGATACTTTATAATGAGGGAATTCAACAAGAACTGATGATATTAATTAAGACGCCCACACTTAAAAATTATTTTGTTAAAGTTTTCACTTTCCAAGTTTTAGATAAACTACAATTATACAGATGGAAAACAGAGTTTACCAGTGAATAGAAAATAAACACATTTTTAAAATGCATTGGAATTATAATACAATGAACCAGATCCTGGTGTAGATTTTAGAATATCTAAAATTCCAAAATAGTTTTTAGAATATCTCTCTGGTTTGTCTGTGATAGCCCAGCATCATTCTTGAAGTGAAAGTAAAGCAGGAGGGGGTGAGTTTGTGGGTAGAATCATGTAAAATAATTCAAAATGGTCTGTGATGAATCTGTGAGGCTTATAGACTGGAATTTCCAGATGTTACATTATAAATTGGTTTTAGGAAGTGGTAAAATTGTTTAAACTGTGTAGAGTTGATAAATTAGTTTCCTTGAACATTAAAATTTTTATTTATACCTAATCACTTACTGCATTTTAATTTATTCCATTGAGTGCTTATTCTATGCCTGATTTTAATTTGAATTATTTAAATAAACCATCTAATATAATTATAAAACTTAGAAGTACAGATTACTATCTCCATCTTAAGTAAGAAAATCTGATATTCCAATTTATTTTGAGGTCTTTGGTAATTCATGCAATTTGACTAGAGCCTGAATTTTAACAGCTTTCTAACTGGTGATTTCACCATTAATCACTGCTCCCTGATGCCATTTTCCACACTGAATCCTGATCGGTGTTCCCATTGCCTTCAAGATAAAGTCCAAACACCATCATATATTCCCTTCAAAATTTGGACTTCCTTATACCTATTTCCTGAAATGTTCTATACCTCATTCTTCTATGGAAACCTCAGTGTCAGATTTTGACACACTGAGCTGTATTCTTTTGAGCAGCTTTGCACTTGCACGCAGTTTCTTCTGCTTTGAATCTTTGTCTTTTGTCTCACACCAGGCTAAATTCTGTGAACCCAAAGTACCTGAGACAGGTCTCAGTCAATTTAGAAAGTTTATTTTGCCATGTTAAGGACATGCCTGTGACACTGCCTCAGGAAGTCTTGACAACACATGCCCAAGGTGGTTGGGGTATACCTTGCTTTTATACATTTTAGGGAGACAAAAATACATCAATCAATACATATATGATATACATTTATTCTATCTGGAAGGACAGGGTGTAACAACTCAAAGGTGGGGAGTTCCAGGTCATAAGTTGATTTAAAAGTTTTCTGACTGGCAATTGGTTGAGTTATTATTAGTAGAAAGGGATGTCTGAATTATAATAAGAGGTGGTGGAATCCAAGGTTTTATCATGCAGATGAGGCCTCCAAGTAGTGGGCTTCAGAGAGAATACATCATGAATGTTTCTTATCACACATAAGGTCTGTGTTGATGTTAATACTGGAGGGGTGTAATGAGGCATATTGGAACTCCACTTCCATCATGGCCTAAGCTAGTATTTCAGATTAACTCTGGAATGTCCTTGGCTGAGAGGAGGGTTCCATGCAGATGATTGGGGGCCTTAGAAGTTTGTTTTTGATTTATAATTTCATTCGGCTTTTGGGGCTTTTGTAAAGGTCATTTTCTCTAAGTAGTGTCCTCTTACTCTCCTGAATTTCAGATAGATGTCACCTACTGTGTGCTCTCATTTCCACTCTGTTCATACATATGTCACTGTACTTTTTAGACTACTCTGTAGCTTTTGCTTTGTTTTCACTTTCTCCATTAATAGATCTTAAGCTCCCTGAGATTATTTTTTATAATTTAGGAATTGTTTCTAATCTCTAATGTTTGACACATTTTTAGACATAATAAATGTTCAACTAGCATTTGTTGAATGAGTAGATTAACAAACAGAAACTTAAAAGGAAAATTTATGTAAATTGATAACTTTAGGAACAATATTCCAATAGTAATTGGAAAATTCATGTTTAAGCAATGCACATTGAAAACATCTTTAAAATATTAGAAGTTAAACAGAAAATACAAAAGTATTTTTATAAATGTATAAATACATTAATAATGCCATTACTAGAAAAACAAAAATTAGAATTCTAAGATAGTAAAAAGTATAGCAAAGTATATGAAGACACTTTTCACAATTAGGTAAATGAAATATTTAGTTAATATGCACAATATGTAATTTTGATCAATTAGCAACTATTAAACAATTTTATTTGTTATAGTGATGCATAAGCTGGGCAGAACTTTTCACGAACTCATAGTGGGACGATAAATAAGAATGGACTTAGTACTGATGGGACTTAAGAGGAAAATATGGCCCCATGGCATGCTGAGTATGCCAGTATTAAAATACTCAGTATGCCAGGTGCCATATTTTGGGGTAGCTGAAGAAATTTGAGAGAGTCACAGAAGTCGTAAGTTTCCTCCTAGCTTTTGATCCTCTTCTATCCTCAACCAGGTCATAAAACTTAGAAAGAATTCTCTGAATGTTCCCCGGAACAAGTCATAAGATTTTCATGTGAGAGGTACCCACCCAAACCCAGAGAAAAGTTATGTCATTATCCTGGAAGACACAGGGACCTAGAGAAGAATCTGAACAAACAGGCCTGGCTAAGTTCCCCCTCAGCTATCACTATTAGCTCATACCACTTTTTGTTCAATCAGACTTCTCTACAACTGCTCTTCATCAAACCTATGCATAAAAACATACAGGTTTCCCTGTTTCTTTAGGTCTTCATTTATGAGGTTCCTGTGCCAGGAAAAACTTGAATCAATTTTTATGCTTTCCTCATGTTAATCTGTTTTTGCCAGTTTTATTTACAGATCCAGCTTGGGACATAAAGAAAGTAGAGGAAAACCTTCCTCCTTTACATTACAAGTAATATAATTATATATCTAAAGAATTGGTGGGGGAGGTTGGGGAGGGTAACATGAGGAGAAATGCCAGATGTAGGTGACGAGGGGATGGAGGCAGCAAACCACATTGCCATGTGTGTACCTATGCAACAGTCCTGCATGATCTGCACATGTACCCCAGAACCTAAAGTACAATTTAAAAAAATTATTTTTTTAAATTTCTAAAAATTTTGAAAGGGTGTTATCTTAGTAATAAATTACTTTTAAAATGGCAAAAAGGACTCTAAAATATATAGACAAAGATGATCATTGCAAGGTTATTCATAAGAAAATTAGAAACCACTTTCATGTTTGATATTAACACTAATTGTGAATAAACTGTATATATATCTGTGTAATGGAATTATATAATACTATAATTAATATTATACCAATATTATAATAAACATAATAGCTGAAAAAATGATTTCAAAATTACGTTCTGTGAAAATTGCATATATTAGGCAAGTTATAAACATATCCAATGTTTATAACTTATTCTTTTAATAAAGAATATTAAAAATTATGTCTACAAAATAGTAATGATTATAAATACTAAATTCTTTATTTTTTCATATTTTTTCTCTAGTAAGCATATTTAATGATCAGAAAAAGAATAAGCTTAATACCTAATAAAAAAGGATAATACAATCACGGAAATCAGCAAAAAGTAAATAGCATGAACTATGAAATATCTTTACATTCTAAACACTAATTCATTGCACTACTTTTGTGTTTGCTACTCAGAATGTTATAAATATAAAATCAAACTATTCAGAGCCCCTGGAATTCAGGATTTTATTGTTTAATAGATTATATAGGTATATCTGAAAAGGGATTATAAGACCATTGAAATCATCAATCTTACAATTCTTTTCAAGTTGGCCTAACAGAGCCACATGCAAATAATTTCTATAGCTACATCATCTAAATAAAAAATAATCCTTACTATATCATGTAAATAGACACACATACACAAACTTATGTATAGAAAACACAGTGATCAAATGTACTGACAATAAAGGTTAGTTATAACCAGCAGAGAATCACCAGAAAATGGCAGATATATTCTGCCAATTAGGAATAAAATATTCTAGGTTATGTAAGGTGATCTTACTGTTTGCTCCCACAGCAGGGAATTCTGCATAGAATACTGTATTATTCTGACAACTGATTAGCATTTTGACGTGCTCAAAATTTGTTCACATGAAAATGAAGTATTAAGGTAGACAGCAATTCAAAGTAACAGATGAAACAGTTGCACAGGGATTTTTTTCTATATTTTTAAATAATTGGTTGCCAAGGACTATACTCGAGATTAATTTTACCTTCTCTGATTACCACAGAGGTGAAGCTGTAACCAGAAAAAAAAATAGATTCATATATTGAGATAAAAGTATTTCTTCTGTCAATTTAGTCTGCTAAAAATTAAAGCAAAACCCAGAAATTATCTTTTTGCTTAGTGAAAAATGATAAAATATTTTATCTCAAGATTACCAGAGAGTGTTGATACTAAATTTTCTTTTACATAGTAGACACAAAAAATGAAAATATCATAAAATGTATTTTGTTACTCAAAGGGAAGTATCTTGAAATTTGTAAAGTATATTTCTACAAAGCTTTTCCAAATTGCAACATTTCATACTCTATTAATTGCTGTTAGAATGTTGCTCTAAATATATACTCTATAAAAACAACTGTATTCTTGGTTAAACTCAAAATGTGATTGTTTTTTATACACGTTTCTGAAATAAAAATATTACATTAAGATGATAAAGATGAATGTTCTTTTTAAAAAATACAGTATTAAAAGTAAATTACAAGAAGTCGAAATGTGTTTAAACTGTGCTTGATCCTAATTGTGTAAAGGAACTCACAGCTTACATTTGGAATATGCATTTGCTTTTTTGATTCACAGTGTATTTAGTGAATGACCCCTTCTAGCACAGGAAATGTTACCTCATTGGCTCATAAGTGCTAATGTATAGCCAAAAATTGCCAGCCCTCATTCCCAGTGCCACTTCACTCTTACAGTACCATGCTTGCAGCTCCATTGTTGATTCACCTTTCAGAATACAGGAATAGGTAATTATTTTCAACATGTTTTAGCATAGTCACAAAACAGTTCAATCTCTCTTTTGTAATGCAAAAGGACCATATTTGGAGATCTGGTAGATAACATTATAAAAATGTTATAGGCAAAGACATTTTTATTCTATTATATGAAATGCAACAAATATTTTTGAATCAAATACACATTTTAAAAATTGATTATAATGTATGTGGTCACTATTATTTGCTTTTACTTTGACCTTCTTAATTCCATTGACATTTGCTCATTTAAAAAAATACCTCACACTGTGTAAAATATAGCGAACCAATGACATCCCTGTATTTCCTGTGCCCCTAGCAATGTGCTGTTTGAAAATGAAACCACAAGAAGATAATGCAGTCTATTCTTTTTTTTAAAAATGTGTATTTTATGGGTTGTAAGATATTCTATTGGCACAAGTAACATGAATAATGTTCATTAAGACCAATGATATAAAAGCTGAGATAGAACTTGGAGCTGCTGCCCTATTGTTTAAATGAGAGAGCCTAATTTGCTCCGGAATGAACTCTGTAATAATCACCTAATGCATACATTTATAGATAGCATCTTCTTAATTATTAAAAATGTGCTTTATTTTCCCAATTTGACTTTTATAATTCATTAGTTTTAATCACTTAGTCTTAGCATATCCTTTCTTTCAAAAAAGTTTAGTGTTTTAAACTATTAAGATCTTTGAAATTATTCTCAGCAATATCACATTTTAACAAATGTACTAACTTTAAGAATTTCCAGAAAAAAAATACATCCTTACAAAGTGATTTGCAACCAAAGCAAATTTTGAACTTTAAATATTTTAACAATTAATTATGCAACCTAAGTAATACTATTAAAGACATAGGCATGGTAAAAAAAACTTCATGGCCAAAATACCAAAAAGAATTGGAACTAAAGCCAAAATTGACAAATGGGATCTAATTAAACTAAAGAGCTTCTGCACGGCCAAAGAAACTATCATCAGAGTGAACAGGCAACCTACAGTATGGGAGAAAATTTTTGCAATCTATCCATCTGACAAAGGGCTAATATTCAGAATCTACAAGGAATGTAAACAAATTTACAAGGAAAAAAATAAAACCCCATCAAAAAGTGGACTAAGAATATGAACAGATGCTTTTCAAAATAAGACAATTATGTGGCCAGCAAACATATTTTAAAAAGCTCATCATCCCTGGTCATTAGAGAAATGCAAATCAAAACCACAGTAAGAAACTATCTTACACGAGTTAGAATGGCAATCATTAAAAAGTCAAGAAACAACAGATGCTGGAGAGGATGTGGAGAAATAGAAACACATTTGCACTGTTGGTGGGAATGTAAATTAGTTCAACAATTAACAGAAAACGGTGGGGCAAATCCTTAAGTTCTAAAACCAGAAATACAATTTGACCTAACAATTCCATTTCTGTGTATATACCCAAAGGCTTATAAATCATTCTACTATAAAGACACACATACACCTATGTTTATTGCAGCAATATTCACAAAAGCAAAAACTTGGAACCAATCCAAATGCCATCAATATAGACTAAATAAAGAAAATGGGGCACATATACACCATGGAATACTATGCAGCAATGAAAACAAATGAGTTCATGTCCTTTGCAGGGACATGGATGAACCTGGAAACCATCATTCTCAGCAAACTAACACAGAAACAGAAAACCAAACACTGCATGTTCTCACTCATGAGAGTTAAACAATGAGAACACAAGGGCACAGGGAGGGAAACATCACACTCAGGGGCTTGTAGGAGGTGGGGGGTAAGGAAAGGGATAGCATTAGGAGAAATACGTAATGTAGACGACGGGTTGATGGGTGCTGCAAGCCATCATGGCACATGTATAACTATGTAACAAACTTGCACATTCTGCACATGCGTCCCAGAACTTACAGTTAAAAAAAGATTATTTAAATAATTAATTATGCACATGTCTTCAGCAATTCCTAAGGAATTGATGGTCATTAAAGTGCTTAAAATGCATTCTCAAAATACGTTATATATTTGCTATTTTTTAAATCTACAATTATATAGCAACAGTTTGAAATATAATCTATGTAAAATTCATACCCTCAAGTTTTTCTGAAATATATGTGGTGGCTTTGTGTATTTAATTAGAGATTACCATGTCTTGTGGCTTTACATTCTATATATGATTTTAAGAAGTGTAGCAATATTGTTCTGTTCCAAAAAAGAAAATGTGATGTATGGGAAACCACAGATTTATTATTCAAGACTTGAGGCAGACTACTTAAAATACAATTAAAGTAGATTAGAAATATTGATTTTGAAGGACTGCTAACAACTGCACAAAATGCATACATCATCCATGTTCACCTGCTTTATGAGTGATAATCTAGGTATGCTTACTTGTAAAGGCAGTAATTTGTGGTTCAATGTTAAATACCTTCTCAATCATTAATAAAATATTACATATACAGAATACATGTTAACTTAAAATAGTGAATAATATGGTCAACTGGTGAATATAATAAAGAAAATAAGTTCAATAAATAACACTACTGTTTAATAATAGATTTATTTTCTTTAGAGGCATAGCTATATAAATAAGAAATCTAGCAATCAAAATAAATGTTTTTGCAAAAATATAGTGTGTTTCAAAGTATTGGAATAGTTTTTTAAATGTGTTTGAATTTTTTGAGCTACCTAGAATACATATAATACTATTAAAATATATAATGTAAGCCACTTCTTAAACACGTTAATATCCATCTGGCTAATTATCTAAATCAATTGCAATTATAAATCTTATCTCTACTACTTTATATATTGTATTAATAAATTTCTTATACAATGTATTTGATTTTATAAATATTATCTGTAGCTCCCCCACCTCTTCACCACAAAAGCAAAGCACAGGATGAATTTTGATAAAGTGAGTTATTTTAAAAAACTCAAATATATGGTGATTCTGTAAGTACACGTTTTACCTAATTAAGGCATAATATTTAAAATATGTATGTATGTTTCAACCAAACTGACCCAAACTGAAACACTGGTTCTCTGGCATCTGAAAAACAAACTTTACTTCTTATTTGGAGCAGTCAGCAGTGTAGAAACACTGGAAACACAATACCCTGACATATTTTCTTGACACTATATCAGGAAGTATTATATTGATTTGTGGGCAACAGGCTATTTAGAAGGCAAGACCTTCCATAAGTTTATAAAATACTTGTTTTGGTGACTTTTATAATTTGGGCAATATGCTGACCTAGATGGAATCTCTTGTTCTCCTCTGTAAAAAAGTGAAATTTGCTTTTCATTCAAGTATACTGGATGAACAATTAAAAAGTCACACTTTTTGACTGCAAAGGACTCAGAAGCTAACAACTCTTTTCCCATGAGCATTTATTCAGAGCCTTGGAGATGTGTGTGCACTAAAAATGCCTGTAACATGTTTTGCACATTGAAGGAGGACTTTTAAGACACACACCCCAGTACTGGGATTTTAAAAACAAAAGACAGGATTTGCACCAAGGCTTTTTCGGCCCTTTTAAAGTATACACTTATGAATAATAGATCAGAGATTAATAATGAGCATGATGAGCAATTTATAAGGTAATTAGAAATCTTGTAGCTTCGAGAAACATTTTTATTACTCATAATGCTACAGGGAAATTCTACCACATGTAATTACTCATAGAGACGATAATGATAATAATAAATTATTTATATAAAATATTCATATAAAAATAAATTAGATAAAATTAAAGACAGAAAAAATGTTAAATCAAAATTACAGAATTTTGAAAAACAGAAAATTACTGAGTTTTGTTTTATAAGCTGAAAAATGAATTTGTCATTTTTATGAGTTCAAATTCTGATTTCTCTTCTTACCACTTCCTTGATTTGGAGCAAGTCTTTTTAACAATAATGCGCATTTTTACTCTTCTGCCCAGTGAGGTAAGATTGTCTTATTTGTCATTATGATTAAATGAGATATATATTTCTCATTTTATACATTTAAAGAGAATTTAAATGTGTTGAGGCAATATATTACTAGAATTCAACTTTCTAATAGTCTTGATGAACAGACAGTGCCCCACATGATGCTGTTAAAAGCCAAACAATAAGAGAAGATTTATGCTAAGTAGATTTTGAATACAATTAAATTTATTTAATATGAATACAGGTAATTCATCATGGCAAAGAAACAAAAGTTTGTTTCAGACAGTAGTTTAACAAATTGTGCTAACTTCTGTTAAAAACTATTCTGGTTAATGAAAATAAGACAATATTAGTTGATTTCTGTATTTAACCACAAAAAGCATTACATACTCTGCCAAATACAATTAGAAATAATGAGGACACCAAATTAAAAAATGCATGTTAAGTATACGATATTAGCAAAGTATTATAATCCTTAAGATAAGGGGATCCTATTACATAAGCAGAGGAATTACAATTTAATTAGGCCATTGTGTTAGTCCATTCTCACACTGCTATAAAGATACTACCAGAGACAGGGTGTTTTATTTAAAAAAAAAAAAAAGGAGATTTAATTGATTTAGAATGCCACATAGTTGGTGAAGCCTGCGCAAACTTACAGTTATGGCAGAAGGCAAAGGGGAAACAAGGCACATTAACATGATAGCAAAATAGAGCATAAGGAAGTGCCACACCTTAAAACCATGGGGTCTCAAGAGAACTCACTATCATCACAACACTGGGGAAACCACTTTCATAATCAAATTAACTGCCACCATTTCAGTTCCTCAACACAGGCGGATTTTAATTAGATAGGAGATTTGGGTGGGAATGCAAAGCAAAACCATGTCATTCTGTCCCCTGCAAAATCTCATGTCCTTTTTGTATTTCAAAACCAATCATGCCATACTGTATTAGTTCCTTCTCACATTGCTATAAGGACATAATACACTGGGTAATTTATTTTATTTTTTCATTTTATTTTACATTATATTTTAAGTTCAGGGGTACAAGCAAAAGTTTGTTATACAGGTAAATTTGCCTCATGGGGGCTTGTTTTACATATTATTTCATCACCCAGGTATTAAGCCTAGTACATATCAGCTGTTTTTCCTGTTCTTCTCCCTATTCCCAACCTCCAGTCTTAAGAAGTCCCCATCCATCTATGTGTCCATGAGCTCTCATCATTTAGCTCCTACATATAAGTGAGAACATGCAGTATTTGGTTTTCTGTTCCTGTGTTAGCTTGCTAAAGATAATGGGAGGGACATAATCTTGGTATTTTCTTTTTTGATTTTTTTTTTTTTAATTTTGTTTTATCATGAGTTCCGGGATACATGTGCAGAACATGCAGGTTTGTTACATAGGTATACACGTGACATGGTGGTTTGCTGTACCCATCAACCTGTCATCTACATTAGGTATCTCTCCTAATGCCGTCCTTCCTTTAGCTCCCTCCCAGCCCCCGACAGGTCCTGAAGTGTGATGATCCCCTCCCTATGTCCATGTGTTCTCATTGTTCAACTCCCACTTAAGAGTGAGAACATGTGGTGTTGGTTTTCTATTTTTGCGTTAGTTTGCTGAGAATGATGGTTTCCAGCTTCATCCATGTCCCTGCAAAGGACATGAACTCATCCTTTTTAATGGCTGCATAGTATTCCATGGTGTATATGTGCCACATTTTCTTAATCCAGTCAATCACTGATGGGCATCTGTGTTGGTTCCAAGTCTTTGCTGTTGTGAACAGTTCTGCAATAAACATATGTGTGCATGTGCAGTAGAATGATTTATAATCATTTAGGTATATACCGAGTAATAGGATTGCTAAGTCAAATGGTATTTCTGATTCTGTATCCTTGAAGAATCACCACACTGTCTTCTACAATGGTTGAACAAATTTACACTCCCACCAACAGTGTAAAAGCGTTCCTCTTTCTCCTCTTCCTCTCCAGCAGCTGTTGTTTGACTTTTTAATGACTGCCATTCTAACTGGCTTGAGATAGTATCTTACTGTGGTTTGATTTGCGTTTCTCTAATGACCACTAATAATGAGCTTTTTTCCTTATGTTTTTTGGCTGTATAAATGTCTTATTTTGAAAACTGTCTGTTTATATCCTTGACCCACTTTTTGATCTTTTTTTTCTTGTAAATTTGTTTAAGTTTCTTGTAGATTCTTGATATTAGTACTTTGTCAGATAGATACATTGCAAAAATTTTTTCCCATTCTGATGGTTGCCTGTTCAGACTGATGATAGTTTCTTTTGCTGTCCAGAAGGTCTTTAGGTTAATTAGATCCCATTTGTCAATTTTGGCTTTTGTTGCCATTGCTTTTGGTGTTTTAGTCATGAAGTCTTTGCCTATGCCTATGTCCGGAATGGTATTGCCTAGGTTTCCTTCTAGGATTTTTATGGTTTTACATCTTAGATTTATGTCTTTAACCCACTTTAAGATATTTTTTGTATATGGTGTAAGGAAGGTGTCCAGTTTCAGTTTTCTGCATATGGCTAGCCAGTTTTCTCAATACCATTTATTAAATAGGGAATACTTTTCCATTGCTTGTTTTTGCCTGGTTTGTCAAAGATCAAATGGTTGTAGTTTTGTGGCAATATTTCTGAGGCCTCTGTTCTGTTACACTGGTCTATATATCTGCCTTGGTACCATTACCATGCTGTTTTTGTTACTGTAGCTTTGTAGTATAGTTTGAAGTCAGGTAGCATGATGCCTCCAGACTAGTTAATTTATAAAGAAACGAGGTTTAATTGACTTTTACTTTCACAGGGATGGGAGGCCTCAGGAAACTTACAACCATGGTGGAAATAGAAGCAAACCCATACTTTTTCACAAGGCTTCAGGATAGAAAAGAATTAGTGTTGAGCAAAGGAGAAAGTCCCTTGTACACAATCAGATCTTGTGAGAAGTCATTCACTATTATGAGAAGAGTATGGCAGAAAGTACCCACATGATTCAATTATCTCCACCTTGCTCCTCCCATGAAACATGAAAATTATGGAAACATTTTACATTTCAAGATAAAATTTAAATGGGGACAGTCAAATCTTATTATTTTACCCCTAGCTCCTCCCAGATCTCATGTTCTCACAATTCAAAAAATAATCATGTCCTTCCAACAATTCCCCCAAATCTTAATTTATTCCAGCATTAACTCAAAAGTCTAAGTCCAAAGTCTCATCTGAGACAAGTCCCTTTTACATATGAGCTTACTAAAATGCAAATTAGTTACTTCCTAGAAACAATAGCGGGATAGACATTTGGTAAATACACTCATTCCAAAGGAGAGAAATTTGCCACAAAGGGAGGGACTTCAGGTCCCACGGAAGTCCAATATCCACTGGAGCAGTCAAATGTTAAAGCTCTGAAAAGATCTCATTTAACTCAATGTCTCACATTCAGATCATGAAATGTAAAAGGTGGGTTCCCACAGCCTTGGGCAGCACTGACCCTGTGACTTTTCTGGGTACAGGTCTCCTCCCAGCTGCCTTCCCAGACTGGCATTGAGTGTTTGCTGCTTTTCCAGGTGTGGTGCAAGCTGTCAGTGAATCTACCATTCTGGGGTCTGGAGGATGGTGGTACTTTTCTCACAGCTCCACTATCCAGGGCCACAGTGGAGTATTCCTGCACAGCACAGCCAATAGCAGGAAATCTAAAGGAAAAAATGAAAGCTGCTGCCAAGTACCACAATAGGCATAATTAAAGGAGAGAAGATAATTAATAAGTAAGTAATATCAGTAAGAGGTAAAAATATGGAGAAAAAGAGACATAAAAATGAAGGGTATTTAAAATAGAATATGCCTGAAACACAGAAAAAGAATAAAGTTATAAGAATAAACATTGGGAAAGCAAGCAAAAACAAGACCTTGAAGGTTTTTATGTGATATACTAAAGCATTGGAACTTCATCTAGAAGGTAATGGAAAATTTTAAGGAGAAAGAAGACTAATTTTTCAGGAAACCTGAATTCGCTGTTGTACACACATACGGTTTGGCTCTGTGTCCCCACTCAAATCTTATGTCAAATTGCAATCTCAACAGCTTGGAGGTGATTGGATCTTGGGGGCTGATTTCCCCAAGCTTTTCTGTGATAGTGAGTGAATTCTCATGTTATCTGATGGTTTAAAAGTGTGATACTCCCCGCCGACCCACTCTCTCTCTATCTCTCTTGCCCTATCATGGAAAAGACATACTTGCTTCACCTTCACCTTCACCTTCTGCATAATTTTAAGTTTCCTGAGGCCTCCCAGTCATGCTTCCTCTGAAGACTGAGGAACTGTGAGTCAATTAAAACTCTTTTCCTCATAAATTACCCAGTATAAGGTAGTTATTTATAGCTGTGTGAGAACAGACTAATACAGACACGTATACAGAAGACTGAGAAGTCTGTAATATGTTGCTGGCAACTGAAGACATGGTATTGGAAAAAAGTTACCCAAGAAAAGATTCTAGAGTGAGAACAGAAAAACAAACATGAAACCCTGAAGAAATACAATACTGAAATGTACAGAGAAGAAGAATGCAAAGGTGAATGAGAACAGATATTCAAAATGTTACGAGGAACACCAAGAATTGCTTTATAATAAATAATACTGAAAAAGAGGTTGATGAATTATTTCAAATGCTGAAGAGAGATAAGTTAAATAAGAAGGAAGAAAAAGTCACTTTTAGGAAAAAATGTGAAAGTGCAACGTTGAGTTAAAAATGTAAAGCAATAATTGTGTATACATAGGTTACTGCTATGTACGGAAAGTTTGTGTACCCCCAAAATTCCTATGTTGAATCCTAAATTCCCAGCATAATGGTATTTGTTGGTGGATGCTTGGGAAGTGATTGGGCCACCAGGGTGGAATCCCTTGAATGTTATTAGTGTCATTATAGAGACACAGAAGAGAATGGTCTCTCCTCTCTTCTCTTCTGTAAGGATTCAAATAGAGGGCCATCTGTAGACCAGAAAATGTGACCTTCCCAAATATATCTGCTAGCAACTTAATCATTCACTTCCCAGTCTCCTTCACTGTGAAAGCAAAAACAATTCTTTTGTTTCAGCCCCTCAGTCCATGGTATTCCATTATAGCAGCCTAAACTAAGACTGTTACAATTCCCTTGCATAAAAAATAATGATACAATAAAAAAAAAAAAGAAAGAAAGAAAGAAAAGAAAGGGCAACGACATGCTGGAAGGAAGTTCATGGCATGACCTGCTTATCTGGCACAGAAAGAAAGAGCTTATGGAACCCCGTGCTCCCTGCTCAAAGAAGGAATGCCTCTTGGAAGCATAAGAATGTGACCAGACTTGCTGGCTTCTCTCTATGACCCCTCTAGCTTGTTTAATGATTGAATCTAGAAAAGAATTTATTCTATATGCCTCCAAGGAAATGCCAAACTGCCCTAGCAATCTTCCCCCCACAACCCTACCACATTTTTGCTTTGTGTTGTACACCAATAAATGGTGTGGGTCTCCAGAGCTCAGGGCCTTCACAGCCTCCATACTCCCGTTGGCCCTGGTCTCCACTTTATGCATTCTTAAATAATAATAATAATAATAATAATAATAATAGCTGTGTAAAAACACTCAATGAACTGGAAAAAAATACCACACCATATTATCAATACATATATTCAGGCTATTTTATTTTTGGAAATGGCATACATTTCCCAAAACATTATTTTAGAAAGAAGATAAAGAAAATACTCATTAAATTGTGTACCTACAGAGGAAGTATATAAAAATAGAAAGAGCATTTAGTTTAGAATCAAACATGCCTAAGCCCCAATACCAAGACTTCTTAATCTTCTGTATACGTATCTGTATTAGTCTGTTCTCACACAGTTTATTAATCTTGTAGTGTTAAAAGCCAATTAGAAAAGTATAGCAAATTATATACTAGCTATGTATTTTTTCATGAAATAGAAATTTCATATTATCATATTAATATAAATTTTGTTATGTAAAATTTTTAAAATTATTTTATTTCTCTATTTTGTTCCATTGCTCCATTGTGTAATTCTGAGCAAATAACAAATGATCAATTTAAAAGGGTTAAATGAGCTTAATAAAATATTAGAGAGGAATAAATCAGCATCTCAATTAGTTCCTCACAAGGTACATTAACAAAAATGTACTGTGTATCATAATTTCTACCATATTCTCTTTAAGCAAAGTCAATATTTTGACTTTCCTAAGAAGTCATTAGAGAAAATTATGTTATAGAAAATTACAGAAAAATTTAAAAATTCTTTAAAAATAGATGTAATAGATTTCTATATATCAAATTAAATAAAATTATTAAAATTTAGAAAATTTATACTTAGAAATTACACAAAATTATAGAAAAATGCAGAATTCTAAAAAGCATACACATTTTAATAAAATATAGAAATTTTAATTATGGAAATTATAGAAAATAATATTAAAATTATAGAAAAAATTGTTGGCGATGGCACTGACTTGAATAATTATATTTGCAAGTGAATAAAAATGAAGCTGAGGTCTTATACCTTCAGGAAATTGTGATATGTTCAGTTCTTAGCCCTCAGAATAACTTGAGTAGCACAGCACAGCCAATAGCAGGAAATCTAAAGGAAAAAAATGAAAGCTGCTGCCAAGTACCACAATAGGCATAATTAAAGGAGAAAAGATAATGAACAAGTAAGTAATATCAGTAAGCGGCAAAAATACGGAGAAAAAGATTTTAAAGAAGTAATTTCAGTAAGAGGCAAAAACAAAGAAATGCCCAATGGTTTAAAGCTCTTTGAAACCCACTTCCACAACCAAACCCCCTCTTTTCTCTTTCCTCCCAACTTCTTCTCCCTTCTCTTGTCTGTATATCTGTACATCTATCTACCAGTCCAATCATCTGCCTAATTTCCTTTTTTGTTTCGTTTTGTAGACACAGTCTCACACTGTTGCCCTGGCTGGAGTGCAGTGTCACAGTCTTGCCTCCCTACAACCTGTGCCTCCCAAGTTAAAGCAATTCTTGTGCCTCAGCCTCCTGAGTAGACAGGATTACAGGCATGTACCCCTAGGCCCGGCTACTTTTTGTATTTTCAGTAGAGACAGGGTTTCACCATTTTGATCAGGCTGGTCTTGAACTCCTGGACTCAAGTGATCAACCCACCTCAGCCTCTCAAAGTGCTGGGATTACAGGCATGAGCCACTGTGTCCAGCTATCTGTCTAATTTCTATCTCTCCCTTAACTTTTGAACCACATCTCTGTGTCATAAAATTATTTCCAGAGGCATCTTTGTTAACAACATTGGTATTTCCTCATGTTCTTACACATACATCTTTCTGGGTGAATGGCCACAAAATTAAGAACTTGCGCAGTAACCGAGTTACTGAGGTTGTACGTGTGCTACTTAGGCCAATAACTACAAATACCAAGTCTGCATCTATCTCAGCTTTTCCATTGCTTGCTGCTACAGAAAGTAATGCTTATAAATTGCCTGACACTTAGGAATGTTGTGGCTTCATACTTCAGAGATATATTCAGAATTTACTTTGAATTCTGAATCCTAATTTGAACAGTGATTTTTGATATGGTAGAAAAGATGTTCAGCCAAAACACAGAAATACTACATCTTTTCTATTCTATTACATTATATCTGAGGATGGAAACTCCTTCTTTGAGGAAAACTTGAACAAACACACAAGCCAGAGATAACCTCAGCATCCAGCACCCATAATCAGATTTTAGTTCAATGAAAGACTGTAGAAATGAACAAATAAACTAACATAGAGTCAACAAATTTCAAAATCTAGGGGAAAACCGGAAACCAAAAAGTGTTGACAATTAGGTAATATTGTAGATTCAGAAATCCTGTGTAAGCATAAATTCACTAAAGATTTTTTCATCTAAAGGGTATTTCACGAGCTGTACTTCTGTACAATCCCTTTTTCTCTATCACATTTTAAAAGCATTATGTAGCTCCCCTGATTACTTTACAAAAGAATGAAACCAATTTATGTTATAATTTGCAGGCATTTAAGAGCATGTCTACTACAGAGAAATGGCCAACAAGGCAATTGCCTAAAATGCTCATTTTTCAGAAAACTACAGACATACACACACACACACACACACACACACACACACACACACACACACACACACACTTGCTGACTACAAAATAAAATTGGTCATTTGATTTGCTTTAACTTTTCAGGAAAGCATTAATAAAAAAATGATTATTTGGAAAAACAGTTCTGCTTGGTTTTTCAACACACATAGACAATATGATTTCAGTTGCATAGTGCTATGAATTTGTAGAAAATAGAAAATATGCAAAGCATATTGAATAAAGCTTTAGAATTCTGGAAAAAGTAAATCAAATATTTTCTTTTCACTTCATCGTTTAGAAAGATGTTGATTGCACATACACAATCTATAGCCTCTCCTACACTGTTATGTTTCTAAAATATATTCTAGAACCGTGAATCCAGCTAAATGTGTACAGGTACTTATCAAGTTAGGCAACCCATTTAATTGCAAGAATTATTTTTGTCGTTCCTGCAATCAGTTTGCAATCAGCTAGGAGAGCTAAATATAACTTTATTGCCTTCAGCCTTTTAAGTTCTCATTTTGGGCTTTCTTAGGTCTAACATAGAACCAGAAAATAACATCTTTACTAAGAAGGCACATTTAAATTAATATAATGTTAAAATATTCATATTTCAAACATTGATTTCCTTTAACATTTTGAAACACTATCATTTCTTGGGATATGTTTCCACATAATCACTTACATAACGAATTTATTTTATGGTAATGACATAGACAAAACCAAGTACTTGAATCAAAAGCAAAATAATACCTATCATTTGAGTGCTTACAGTGAAGAGGTATTGAATTTATTATCCTTTCACATAAGAGCCATAAATGATGTTGCAATTATTCTAACTCTGTGGAGGACCAGTGACATGAGAATAGCTAACTATACCTAAGATCACAGGAATGGAAGAAGTAATTCTGAGATTGGATATCAGATTTATTTAGTTCTGAAGCTGTAGTTAAAAAGCACAGAAATTTATTACGTGTCTTTTATTTTCTTTAGACAGAATATACTAAGGTTATAACTGTGAAGAGCATTGGTGAAACGCTTCCGTTACATGCAATAAATATATTAAATAACTATAGAAAGAGTTCCATGAAAATCAGCACTTTTGAAATCAACTCTACATTTGTGCCCATGGCTGTCAAGTGGGTGATTACAAGTAGGTAACTGATTTAGACTTCCTGATATTAGAAACTCTGTTATGCTTACTGGAAGATAAAAATCACAGGAAGTACACAATTTTTCTGGCATCCTTTTGTAACAGAATCTTCCTCTACTTGTTAATGAAAACAGGAGAAATGAATTTATTTCCAGCAGAAGATTGGCTTGGTATATATCATAATGCAAACTAAGCTAGGGAAAGTCTGAGTCTACATGTTTTAGGAATGGATTCTACACATCAACAAAAGATACAAACATGTATTAAATGCCCACAAAATGCATACAATTTGAAAGCTACAAATGCTGATTACATGCAAAAACAGGAGAGATGCCTTCATTTCACCAGGACTTCTACCTGGATTTAAGTATGATACATACTTTAAAAATATTATACTCTAAAAATAATATATAGTTTATGATTTTTCTAAACAGTACTAAGCATCTCAATAAGGCTTTTCGCTTTTTGTCAACTTCGCTATTTAGCTTTCCTTTTAGACCACTAGAAAAACATGTTATTTTAAAGAGCTTTCAAAACAAAATATTTAAAATACAATATTAATAATTGATACCAAGTATTTTGTATGTTACTTATTGTCATAACAAAAAGTAAACATCTTAAAAATGTCTATTTTTCCACAATAAGGAAAACCTAGAATTTACTTCTACAATTTTATGATGTGGTGATTAATGTAGAGATTATATGATTTTTTACTTCATTTGCCTCAAAATAGCTGACAGTACTTTAAAAGAAGCTGTGAGAAAACAAAATGTAAATATCAATTACAAAGTAGGGAATGTACTATATATACAGTCTATATAGAAATCGGAAAAGCTAACAGAATATACATGTAATTGAATAATTCAATAAACTGTTGAATACACTTGAAGTCAGTTAATGTTGATTTAATTTCAAAAAACTAATTTTAACCTACAATCATCAAGTACAACTTGTAAATTCTAGGTAATTCTTTTCATTATTTCAATGATACAAAATAGATACTAAATTAATTGTGATTTTCAAAATTTCAGAAATCTCCTAATCATACTCTGATCAACCATTTTCCTAACATAGATGTTTATTTTTTAACTAAATTAACTTATTTTTTAAGAATATTAAAACATGCATAGTTATTTACTACACATTAAGTTTCAAATAAGAAATATGTGTTGATACTATGACAGGACATCTAAAGAAATGATCATAGACAAGTATCTTGATATGTTTATTCAGGATACATTTTTTTTTACCTAAGAAAGAAAACCATATAAATGATATGATTCTTCTTATGCAATAGATCTTTTCAAATATGGTATGTTTCTATAAATATTCCATGTTGATACCCCACTGAAGATTAAAAATGAAAGTAGGAGAGGTGATCACAATGCTTAATTTATTAATGTAAAGAAGCGGAGACCTCAAAATAATAGAGGACATGACAGAGATTTAAGTTTAGGGGGTCACATTAGCCATCATGACCAACAAAGCTAGAGGGAAGGTCAAAGGATACTGACTCTCAGAGAGCTGTTAAGATGGCTAATAGAATATGGTTTGCCAATAGGCAAAAAGATAAAACCATGGAGAAATAGAAAACTCAAACAGAACAATGAGTAAGAAAATAAAAGTAGTAATAAAAGTGTTCTAACAAAAAACAAAACAAAACAGAAAAAGCCCAGGATTCAATGGCTTCAATGATAAATTCTATCAAACATTTAAAAATAGCTAATATCAATTCTACTTAAACTCTTCAAAACTATTAAAAAATCATTTAATATGATTGAGATTCACCCCAAGAAGCAAAAGTGGTTTAACATATGCAAACCAATAAATGCAATAAATGTGTTACATCAAGGGATACATCAGGAACCAAGGGACCAAACTATATGATAATTTCAATAGATGTTTTAAAAGCATTTAACATAATTAAATATTTCTTTATAATTAAAAGGACATATCTCAAAATGATAAAGGCAATATATCTGCAGCCAGCATCTTAATGGGAAAAAAATTAAAGCATTTCCTCTTATATCTTTAAAAAAAAAAATGCCCACTTTCACCACTTTTATTCAACATAATCTTGGAAGTCCTGGCCAGAACACTTAGGCAAGAGAAAGGAATAAAGGGAACTCAAATTATAAAGGTAACAAATGCAACAATAGACAAATAGAATTATGTTAAAAAGCTTCTGCACACCAAAAAAAAATATCCAAAATGAAGAGTCAGCCTACATAATGAGAGCAAATACTTACAAAAAAATGCTAAAAGGCTAAATAATTTTAAAAGAATTAAACCAAAAACGCATCATGTCAAATTAGCCTTGTAATTATAACCATCTATAGTCAATGTATCTGAACTTGATATTATACAACCTTCTTATAAGCTGCTAAATGAGATTAATTAAAATATTTCATTTTTTTTCTGAAAAACGAACAAAGGTAATGGAACACAAATGTATGGCTAACCAACAATAACTTTTTTTGAAGGGCTAAAAACTGTTACCAAACTTTCATAATGAACACATGTACTATTCAAATTTTATAGGCTATTAGCTTAGACATAGTAAGCATGATTTGGGGGTTCTTATAAAAACTGAAGTCCTTGAGAAAATAAAGATTAAGATTGCCTGATGTTTCTTAAAATTATTTCATTTTTTGCTATTCTCTATGTCCATATATGGTTACGACTAGAAGTTCATAATAAGAACATTTTTAAAAAACTAGGTTGCCAATTTGAATCACAGAAAACTTTACTGTGTGCATGTTTCTCTACATAAGAAAAAATCTGTTATCAGTTGATCCCATAATTTTATTATGTTTTATTAATTTGTATAGGTTCATACCAGTTTAATGGTAAGGAACTTTTACAAAGAAAATACAATGAAATTATAATAAGCTAATTGCCACTGTGGCATCAATCCTTTTTTTTTTAATATAATGATATCTGAGGTTGCTCCACAACTGGAATACACAATCGAAAAGGTTCTATGCTACCAACAGTCAAGTATTTTTGATGTAATAGAGTTGTTTTTTTTTTTGTCTTTTTCTTTCTTTTGCTTCTTTTCTCATCCTCCTTTCCTTCTCTTTCTTCTCTACTTTTAAGAAGAGGTCTCCTCAGAACTTTCAAAACATATTAGATACCTGGCTGCTGCATTGACAGCTTTGAGTTCAGCATTAAATGTGGAACCTACATTCAAAGCTTCTCTGAATATACCATCTCAGAAAATCATTCAGAAATATAAAAACTTACTGTGAATAATCTATTTAAAACAGCAATGCCTAACCTCTCTGTTATAGAACTCACATCCAGCTAAGTCTAGTTGACAAATATAGCTTTCTATATTAATTTTCTCCCTGATTGAATGTCACACAAATTCTCTTCATATGATTAACTAGTAAATGCTAACATTTGGCATGCCACAGTCAAACTCATTGCTGAAAATCTAAAATTTTGTAAATTTATTTTGAAATTCAACAAAAGATAACTTTTCTCCACAACGAATCACCACTAGTAAATAAAATAATGTTATATTGAAAAGAAGTGAGATTGAAACTATATTAATTCCTAGTCAAATATAAGGTCCACTTGTCCTCATTTATCATGAGTCCCTACATTTATCTATTTGTCTAAACTCAAAGTTTATGTATAAGTTCAAAATTGGAATGATACTATCACATGTGACTGTACATATGTGCTATTAGCCTCAATTTTTTTCCATAGAACATTTACCCAAGTAGAGGGTCTTTCTTCCCTCCTAATCAAAAAGTAATTCAAAAAAACTAAAAAGTAAAACAAAAAAACTAAAATTTATGAAATAAAGATTTTGAAGACAAGTAGATCTGTATTTTAATTTTTCCAAACATAGCAGTTACTAGAAATGTCATAACTTGCTTACAGTGTCTTAGTTGCTCTTTTTATAAAAGCAACATCAATATCAATTTCCCGTGATTGTTGGGAGAAACTGCTGAAAGTATCCGGCATACACTGGAGGTTCATCTGTATACATCTTCCCCTTTGCGAGTGTAAGTGGAGCCTCAGTATGTTCAAATAACAGGAAAACCATAGCATTCCAATGAGAACCTATGTTCTCATTATTGGATACTTTTTCTCTTCATAGCCGAAAAGAGTTGAGGGTCATCAGTGTCTTACAGAGAAAAAAGAAATATAAATATGGGAGTATATTCCCAAGAAACAACCAACAATGATTTATATTACATAAAGGAATCACCAAATTTTATGTTGTATTTCCAAACTAGATGCTCTTAGAAAAAACAAAAACTTCTCCTTCTCTCCATATTATTCCTCCTTCACTTCCTCCCCCTCCTCCTCCTGCTCTTTTTCCTGCTTTTCTACTTTTTCCTTTTCTGCATCAGCATCAGCATATTTTGAATATATTTGAGTCAGGCACTTAGTTAACTGATTTACATATACAGCTACGAAAGATTTTATTTATTTATCCTGAATACTGGCACCTATCCATACTAAGAAATAGAAATGGTATTGTTCATCCTAACTCACTGAATGCGGTACTCTATTAGCATAAATTACAGCAGAAATTGTATTAAAGGGCTAATATTAGTGCAAAATGATCAGATGATAGTGTAAAATGATCAGATAAATTATAGGATGCTTTATCCTAAGTCTAGATTTATAGACTTATTGAAGTCTTTCTTTCCATTTTTACTAAGTCCAAATGATTCTCCATTTGGTGCTATGGAATAGTCATTATTTAATTAGTGATAGACTTAAACCCAAATTTGCATGATAAATCATGATGGAGAAAGAAAGGAGGAGGCAGGCCTTGTAGGTTGGTGCCTACAAGGTGATGATAAATTAGAGGACAGGAAAAAGAGAAAATATTAAGAAACGGTGTCTAGGGACAATGGCTGCTACTTTCAGTGAAGAAAAGCCAAAGACTGAAGCCCTGTATCTGTTGACAAAGCTAGACAAGCAACTTGAATTGGTTAGAAAAGTAAGTCTGAAAATTCCAGTATGTGTTTAATACTGATGGAGTGGAATAAAATATATAAACCTAACAAGGAGGAGCTTGGAAATTTGAGGAAGATAATTAGCTAAGAGTAAGATCATCTTGAGGGTAGAGAAATGGAATAGTGCCTTTTATTTAACCTCTTTTAATCCACACAACCTATGAATTAGTGATTATCATTCTTATTATTTAAATCAGAAGTCCATTCTGAGAAAGTTCCATGACCTTACCTAAAGAACCACAGCTGGTAAATTGCAGGGCTCTGATGTGAAATCAAGCCTTTTTAACAACACAAGCCAAGCATTTAATCACTAAGCTTCTTTTCCTTTAAGGCTCAAATCATGAGATCTATATGGCTGCAGTGTAAGTGTAGAATAATCAGCCTAAGTATCTAATCCTATTTATTGTCTTAAAGGTTTTTGGTGGAACAGTTTTTGGTTTTTCTAAGAGCATCTAGTTTGGAAATACAACATAAAATTTAGTGATTCCTTTATGTAATATAAATCATCGTTGGTTGCTTCTTGGGAATAGACTCTCACATTCATATTTCTTTCTATATAAATATATGTCATTTTACAGAATCTTTATATTTTCTATTTAATATCAAATATATCTATTTGATATTGAGGATGTTCAAAATAATAGAAATAGAGACTGAAATTTCATCTCCATTTTTATTCTTACTACTATCTTTCCCTCCCCCTTTCCTTTCTTCCTTCCTTTCTTATTTCCTTCTCCCTTCCCTATACCCCGCCTTCTTCCTGCCTCTCTCCTTCTCTTCCTCCCCTCTTCTCCTCCACCTCCTTTACTTCTATCTCTGTTTTAAAATGTCTTCTCTTTCTCTCTGGGCTAAGGTAAAGAAAGGATTCAGTGGTGCCCATCTATTCTGAAACATTATTGTTTTAAGTAAGTGTGTGTTTCTAGTGGCTGAGTATATGCATACATTTTCTTTTGTAGAGCCTGCATATCAAATGCCCTCTTAAAAAATGAAAGTACATACTTGAAATGAAGCAGTTATTTTCCTTCATCCCAAAGAAAAAAGAAGTGAACAAATAACTTTTCTCTATTTTCTGGTAGCCTGCCACAGATGAAGTTTACACTAATTAGAAATCATCTGGAGGCACAAGAGCAGATTGAGCCTTCGGCTGGAAGTGCTTCCTGACAGGTGGTTCACCACAAAGCAACATTACAATTACCTAACACACTGTTTGATTTGTGTAAACCTCATTACTACTCACATTATTTAATGAACTATGAGCATTCCTTCACCTCCCTGCAGATTGCAGTGTTCCATTTCCATTTCCATTCAGAAATGAATCTTGCATGGCTTAAAACCATTTGTTTTTTAAGAGCAAATATTGCCTTGAATTCAAAGTTCTGAATTTGAATAGGTTTAGAATATCTACCTAAAACTTATCAGTGAAACATGCACATCAAAGTTTATTCATAATGTTAATATTAAGATTTCACCTTTTAGTTTATATTTCCCCCATTAATAAAGAAGAAAAACTAACTTCTTCCAATGCATGAGGATGTGTGTGTTCAGTGTGTGTTCCCATGTGTAGTGAGGTGAAAAATTGAAGCAATTATCCAGATAATTCAAGCCTCAAACCACAAAATTGCCCCAATTCTTAAGTTCTCTTTGTATGTGACTACATATTCTGAAAGTCCATTTAAACAAAACTGAAATATTGTATTTTATTTTCTAAAAAAATCTAAACCTTTTTCCATCTGTTTTATCATAAAATTTCATGTTTTAATATCTCATGCATTTCCATTCTTGAGAAAAAAAGGTGTATTCACAATTTTCCAGAGAAGTGATTTTGACTAACAGATCCTAGATATTAGTCACAAGCTATTTTGATAAATAATTTTATCTATTCCAGATAAAATAGATATAACACTCTGTAATTTATGCTATTAAAATTGTTTTTCTAGGTGGCCTAGTATGTACCTACCATTGTGTTAAATTCGTGGAGGATAAAAAAGAAGTCTAAGGCAATCTCCATTTTGAAAATATACGTAAGTATGCATAAAAGACAAAACTGTGAGTAGAAACAAGTATGTGTTAAATGGTAAAGAATTCTCTTTGTGTTTACTGGTTTTTAAAAGGAGAGAAAGGAGGCATTTTCTATTGCAGATGCAGTTGCCACTCAAGTGACTCATACTTGTCTTTAGTTTTCACCCTGAAAGTTACTTAGCTGATAGTTAACTAGAACATTACTTCAGTCCTCTTACATTCTTATAACGAATAGACCAATGAATTATTTATTGCCTGGAGCTAAAATTTGATGTTTTCAAACTAAAAAAAAACAAACAAACAAAAAAACATCATTTTACATTCCAGATATTATCACTAATTATCTAATTATTAACTTTCAGAAGCTTCCATTCCTGTCAAATGATTTACTTAATATCCTGTAGATCTTCCTCCACTCAAGCAATTTCCTCACAAAGATACCCTCTATTATTTTCTTCTAGTGCTCACTCACCAAAGGTCATTCAGTAAAGAAGTGACTGAGCCCAGCTCTGAGTGACTTCAAAGCCTGACTTTTTTATACTGTCTATCTAGCTGTCCAGATCCATTAAAAATACTCATTAGCATTTATGATGACCTAACCATGCTGCAGTTACATATCACCTCTCAAACCTGTGACTTAACAATATAGAAGTTTCTCATTCATAGTGCATTTCCAATCTCAGTTGCTAGAGCTATCTTCTCAATGTAGATAGGAACACAGACAAATGAAAGCTTGCTCTTAACTTGTGTTTCCATTATCATGAGAGCTGAATAAGTGGAATATGATACATCATGCAATCACTCTGTGGCAGATTAAAGATAGTTGAGATCTTTTTCTTATTACTTTAATTAAAAAATGGAGCTTAGTTCCCTTTCTTTGAATTTGGGTTGGCTTTCGTCACTTACCTGATAAATTGAAAGTTGCAAAAGTGAACATGTATGACTTCCAAGTCAAGATTTGAAGATACCCTAAAGCTTGATGTCTTAGAACTCTCCCTCAGGAATCTCTAGACACTATGTAAGAATTCCAGCTATCATGATACTGCTGTGCTGAAAAGTTCATCTATAGGAGCTTTAAGCAACAACCTTGGCATGTATTATATTTGAGTCTTCAACCATCAGTGCCAAGTAGACAGATATATAAATGAAGCTATTTTACACCCTCCAACCAGACCTATTGCCAGCTAAAAACTACTAAAGGATTTCCCACCTGATCTCTGAATTCTTGACCTGCAAATTAGTAGTTATAATAAAAGCTTTTAAGCTCCTACATTTTGGGGTAGTTTATTACACAGAAATATCTAAGCAGAACAAACTCTTGAAGGCTTTATTAAGTGACATATGTTCATTCCCTCTCATGATTAACGGGACAAAAACACGTCAAATGGGCTGAGGAGTGCTAAATCAAGGACTGTAACACCCATTATTGTAACAAATGACACACTTTTCTTTTTTTTTTGGAAAGTAATCTCTCCCTTCCCTGAATTGTTTAGAAATTACTGAGTTGGCAGTTATTGTGCGCTTCTGTTGATATATTTTCTGTTATCTTGAATTGTTAGTCTTGTCAACCATGTTCCTTTAATATTTTATTTCTCATAAATTGTGTAGCCATTGAGTTTAGTTGGCAAGATACAAATGGTCACTGTAGATAAATGTAGTAATGAGTATATTTTCAAGGATTAAATACAACAGAGGAAAAATGTTAGAGAGGCAGTAGAGAGAGTAGAGTGGTAGGGTAGCACTAAATAATAATGGATGTGAAAAACCAAACAGAGGGTTTTATGTATAGTTGATGCAATAGTTATTTCAATAATATTAGAAGAGCATAATGAATATAGATTTGGGGCCATATTTCTTTTCAGTGAGTTGGAAGAAAATAGAACTTGAGAGAACTGATAGGATAGGTTTTATAATTCATATGTTCTAGACAACAGTAGCCATACTGATAATTTATAAAAAAATTAATCTGAAAGACATTTCAAAATGCCAGGTGTCCATGATGCTTGTAAGACTTATAAATGAATCCAAGTTTTCCAATATAATAAAGTCCACTATGGAACCTTTTTCAAATAAACCTTATCTATACAGTGTCAAATATTTCTTATGTTTCACACTAATTCCTCTAGAAAGTAGAGCCATAGCTGATATTTCTTCATACTTAGCACAATATTAGACAAATAATATATTCACATTATAATCTTAAAAACAATAAAAATATTTCCAAAGCTCTTACTCTAACCACCATGCATGCTGTTTGAAATTACACTGGTATATAGCCATATCTATATATAATTAGGCCCAGTGCTGCTGTGGGCCATTTTGAATAATCCAATACCAAAAGAAGTATATAGGGAACATACTTTACAATGTATTTTCAAATAGAATACAATTATTTTGAAATATGCACAATGTAACCAAGAAAGCAGATGGAGGTCTTAATTGCAAAAATTATTTTTCAAAGATAGAAAATGTTAGTTCAGGGGTAACTGAAGTTATAATAATAAATATCCATATTTTATATTCCAAAGAAGGAATCTATACAAATGTCACATTAATAATCTGAGGGAAAGCTGTGAGAAATAAAATATAAGCAAATTATAATGTATATTTTTTCAGAGTGGGATGTGTTTGATAAAAGGAAAATTTCAGGCCAGGCATGGTGGCTCACACCTGTAATCTTAGCACTTTGGGAGGCCAAGGCTGGCGGCTCACCTGAGGTCAAGAGTACGAGACCAGCTTGGCTAACATGGTGAAACCTACTAAAAACACAAAATTAGCCAGGTGTGGTGGCACATGCCTATAATCCCAGCCACTCAGGAGGCTGAGGCAGGAGAATTGCTTAAACCTGGGAGGCAGAGATTGCAGTGAGCAGAGATCATGCCACTGCACTCCAGCCTAGGAGACAAGAGTGAGACTCCACCCCACCCCCCAATAAAAGAAAAGAAAAGAGAAAAACTTCAGATGAACTAAATTTAGAGAAGTTTGAAGTTTAATTGAGCAATAAATGAATTGTGAGGCAGGCAGCCTCCTGAGCCAGAATAGGTTCTGACATTCCAGTGCAGCTGCATGGTGAGAGATTTATGGACAGAAAAAGGAAAGTGACATACAAAAAATGAAAGCGAGGTACAGATACAGCTGGTTTGGTTACAGATCAATGTTTGCCTTAATTGAACACAGTTCAAAGAGTTAGCTACATTTGACTGGCCAAAACTGGGTGATTGGCACAAGTGTAGGCTAAAGTCTGTTTACACCTCCCCTTGTTATAGTTCACCATGTGCAAAAAACTATTAGAATGAACTTACAATATGTAAGAAAGCAGCTTTAAGCTAAACTTGGTTTAACAATCGTCCACTTGTGTCATCTCCTCAATTTCAAGAGACTGACCAAAACTTTAGTCATTGACGTCCATGTCACCATCATAAGTGTATTTTTTGGTCTTGAAACCATTGGGAAACAATAGAACAGTGGATTTTGCAATTTAGGAATGAGGAATTCAGGTTATTTATTAATTATTATTATTATTTTAAGGGTTAGAGTAGATGGTACCTCCTTATGCTGGAACATCTTGGTTACAGGAGAATAAACAAAATCTGGTCTGTTGTAGGATCTATGTTTCCTTAACATCTTAGTTGGATTATGTCACATTTAGTACGAGTGACTCCATTTCTGTTTGATCTGGTCTGTTGGGGCCTAGTGCATGAGCTCAGTCCCAAACAATGGTCTCTCCTAATTTTGTCTAAAAAAACTCCCCCTTTGTGGTCAGGTTCTCATTAGGTGAGAATGTGACCAAAACCTACAGCCTTAATGCCATTCTCAGTTGTACTCATTTTGGGTTTCAGGTCTCAGTACATCATTCATAGGTTATGGTGCCCTCATGGTTACACATTCCTTTCAGTTCTTGTCATTCCAGTTTAAGAGAGATTATTTGAAATTCTAGAGATGGCTACATGCAAACATTTGAAACTTTTGAGAGAATACAGTGTACCAGGCAGACTACTATTAAGGCTATCAGGAGGATAATACCAAAAGTTTGGAGTATGCTCTTACCCAGGTACCCAATAAACCAAACCATCTAAAATAAAATAAATCAAAGAATGAGCTAGGTAGTCTACTCGCTTAACTAAGCAGTCTCTTGGTTAATTCCCTATAACTGAATCTCTATAATCTACATTTGATGTATTTCTTTATAGGCCACAAGTGCCAGCAATGCACAGATACTCTGTTTAGCCAGTAAGTAATTTAAAGCAATTCTGTTATTTAGCATAACTTTCACAAGAGAATTTAAACTTTATTGTGTAACCATAGTCTTTACAGTGGAATCTGCTATACAGCCTAGTATGAGGGATACATTTCTAATTATTGCCTCTTTTACACCAAACCATGGGGAAAAAACCTAACAAATGATGCCCTTCTAGAAGAGTGAAGGTTTCCTAGCAATGTTCTCTTTAACCCATGATGCAGGTTAAGAGGAGTGAACCAATGTTCTGTTACTGTCTGATTATGATTCAATGTATGTACCATTAGAGTAGATGAAGATAGATGGCCTTTATCTTTCATCTTACATCTATCAAGGTATCAGATTATCCATATATAAGGCTTATATCAAGGTATAAGATTATCCATTTATAAAGCTGGTTGCAGAATCCTTCACAAATAAATGTATACCCCATGGGTGCAAACAACAGACCTTCTTTTCACATCTGTTGTTTATAGAGGCATAAGAAAGGGAAAAATATTCAAAGGTAACAGTCTCATCAGAGTAGAGAAGTCTTGATCTGTGATCTTGGAAAAAGCTGTTCACATCAAGAATGCTGCGTTCCGGAGAGAAACTTCCCCCAGTTAGCTATACCTTAAGAGATCAAATGGGTGTACACTTTTAAGAGTGTGAAGAGATCCTTCTTGATTGTGAGATTCTGAACCCAAAGTTCAAGGTCCCAAGGTTTTGCTGTAGATTAAATAGCAAGGGCAGTCTTTCTCTAACGTTCTTAGAATATCCAATCTTCACGTTCTAGCTTGTGAAGGGATTGTCTTCAGTCAGTTAACTATAAAAAGCTTTCTTTACCTGGTGAGAATACACTGTGCCATAATAATCTACTGTTATAACATCAGTCTTCTTGCATGGGAAAGCTTTTATACAACCAGGAAACATGCACTGAAAATGACAATTGAATGAAATTTCTCTATAAATGTTTAAATGGTCCATCAGGTAGCCTAATGTACTTGAAACTTTGATTGTCTTCCGAGGAATATGGGTTTGACAAACCAAACATTTGTCATAAACTATTTTAGCAATTTAGAAGTCACTGCACCAATACATGTTTAATTTGGATCATTTTATTACTTTCATGCTGAGTCATGGAATGCAGAACTTTTAGTAACAAAAGCTTTAAGGACTCAGGAAGGACAAGGGAGCCACTGTGGTTCTCCATGAGTCCATGCTTAACACTGGACTTATGTTCTCTTGAAAACCAGTTGTTTCTCCAATTAAGATGCATAGCACTGATAACTGATGGGTTATCATAGGTAATTCAACTTAGACCATGAAGTTTATTCAAACTGTATATCTAAACAATTTCAGTATTGGCTGATTTTGCCTGAAAATCTGGAAAAGTATTTTCTTGATATTCAATTAATTTTTGTTCTACTTCGATTGCAGTTTTATTCAGTTGGTGCAAAAGTAATTGTGGTTTTTGACATTACTTTTTAAAACTAGTCAGTCTTTTCCTTAAAGTTTCAGGAATTCCTACTCAGTCCAAATCATATGATTCTAAAGTTAACAGAAACCTCTATTCAAGAGTGCTTTTCATGGTCCTTTCCATCCTTTCATGAACCTCCTGAAAGACACCGTATTCTAGAACTTTTGTGTGCTTGTGAAGTTTTCAAAAACTGTATCAACATTAAGCAATTAACTGCAAAAATGACTTTAGTCATAGTTAAATGCACAATTGACAAATAAATTTGATTATTTTTATGGTCTAAAATAACATAACCACAATCATGATTGATAGCATATACTCAGAAATATTAGAATTATATAAATCCCATATAATTTTTGAACACATATTAATATCATTCACCAAAACACAACCTCTCTTTTGGATACTTCAGGGGCCCTCCATAGCATCCCAAAATTAGAGTTTACAAAACATAATTTTGAAGCTAAAATTTGATTTTGGGAAGCCTCTCAAATATGTTAAAGGTTTAAAACACTTGATATTATGGAATAAACTCTAAGTCATCATAAGTCATTCATTTACCCAAAATGATGACTAAAACATTTTAAAAAGGCAAAAACCTTTACTTATTGATAGAGGGAAGATTTAACTTTCCAAACAATCTGTCTCTTGTCTTTCCCTTCTTTTTCCTGCAGTTTACTCAAAAGGCAAACAAAAATATTTTATTATCCTTTAATAATACATGAATATCTTGTTCGAGAGAAATCCAAATTTCATCCTTCTATCTGTGTACTATTAATGTCAACCCCAGTCTTTAATAAAACCTATAACAAACCTATCCAATCTTAATCAGTTTGACAAATACTTGTTAAAGAGCAGAAGAGTGCTCAAAAAAAACACCCACATAAAAAATTTTTAATATATATATTTAAATTCTTTTACAAATGTGAGTAAAAAGTTTAAGCAACTAATCAATTAAAAACAATTAATTCTGCTAACCTTTTAGTTTAGTTACTATCCCAATCCAAAGGAAAAAGACTACAGTACAAATTGGTCAACTTTTGTAGGTAGTAGGATAAAGGCATAAAAATAAGTTAAATCACTGCTAGCAGAATATCCCAATTTGATATATTTTCCTATATTTTAAATATATAAAAGTATATTAAAATGATGTAGTGAAAAGCAGTGCTATATTGATAATTATACCAAATTTAGTGTTTTATATCTGCAGTAGTATAATTATGATTAATATTAAAGGAGATTTTATTGAGGCAATTCATTAAGCAGAATTGAAGACCAAATTACATTTCCTATGATGGGCAGAAAGTAATCTAATAACATACAGAAATATTTTCAGAGTTTTTAAAAATAAAATCAGTTTACATAGGCCAGTTTACATGTATTTTCAGTAACTTATAATTTCAGAGATTCATACATACAGGAAAAATGTCTGGTTCCCAAGACAATATAAAACATAAAGCAAAAGTGTGAAACTGCTTAACTGGGATATTTAAAATTAATTCTTAAATACACATTAGCATTAATTTTAAGCTTTCCTTAAAATTGTAGTATTTTGTCATACTAAAATCTGATATGTGGTCAGTGACCACATTCCAGTATGGTGGCACCTATACTGCCTTACAAAATGTAATGGTTTTATAATATGTATAAGAGTTTTTGTTACTCCTTTTTTCAAAAGGTGAAGCTTAATTCTCCATTTGCATGTTGGTTAGATTTAGTGACTAGCACCTAATGAATAGAATATGGCATAAGTAAAGCCGTATGACTTTTAAAGTCACTTTATAGTATGTATAACTTCCCCTTGACTAATTATCTTTGATGCGTTGCTGACCTGTCATGAGAACATTCATGTGGCCCATAGACATACATTGAAAGGAAATGACATTCCCCCTCAAAAACCAGCACTGACTTGTCAGCCATGTGAGTGAGCCACATTGGCAGAAGATCCTCTGCTCTCAGTCAAGCTTTCAGATGGCTGAAGCGCTGTTCTAAATCTTTTTTTTAATAATTTTTAGATACTGAGTTTCAATTTTGTTGCCCAGGCTGGAGTGCAATGGCACAATCTTGGCTCACTGTAACCTCCACCTCCCAGGTTAAAGCGATTCTCCTGCCTCAGCCTCCCAAGTAGCTGGGATTACAGATATAAGCCACAATGCCTGGCTAATTTTTCATTTTTAGTAGAGATAGGGTATCACCATGTTGGTCAGGCTGGTTTCCAACTCCTAACCTCAATTGATCCACTCACCTAGGCCTCCCAGAGTACTGGGATTACTGGCATGAGCCACCACAGCCAGCCTGTTCTAAATGTTGACAGCAATCTCATGACAGACTTTAAGTCAGAACCACTAAGCTAATCTCCTCCTGGATTCTCCTCCCACGGAAATGGTAAGGATCATATTATTTCTTTAGTTCAATATGGTGACTATAGTTAATAACAATGTATTATATTCTTGAATATCACTGAGAATAGATTTTAAGTGTTCTCGCCACAAAAAATGTGAGGTAATGCATATGTTAATTAACACAATTGAGTAATTCCACAATATATACATAAACATGTTACACATGATAAATATATAAAATAGTATTGATACTATTTTAATATTGTTTTATCAGTGGTAGGTTAGTGTTTCATAGCCGAATCTTGGAGGAAATAATAATCATCACTTGCTGTTTGCCGATTTCTGTGGTGTAAATATTTCCATGATGGTTAAATTTAAACTATCTACTAAAGTGACAGTATTGAATAAAGACTAGCAGAAATGCACAAAAGCACCATTCATATAATACTGCTACCACATGGACACTACATACATAACTTGAGCACATATAATAATAAAAATACAATTAAAATAGACAATGTTGAGTCTTGAGTATATATTCTCTTGGTTTATAATTTGCTTAACTATAAATTTGTACAAATTGATTTTTAATAATGGTTATGTTTAACAAGAAGCTTACGAAATCCCTGAAAATTAAAAAAGCATATTTTTAAATCTGAAAATATTATATTTAATACATGACTACTTCTTATCATATTAGATAATTAACGGTTACATTTTTGTGAGAATTAAGTGACTTCATCTTACAGATTTTGATTTGTAATCCAATTATATGACATTATAACCACAGTATCTGTAGGAACCTAGTGAGTATTTTTGATGAGTTGTTCCATACTGTGGACTTATAATTAACATTACACATTATTGCTGCTGAAGTTCTTAAAGATGAGCTCTTCAATTGACATTTATAATTCATATATGATTTTAAATATAATCTTGATGTTTTATATTTAAGAAACAGTAAAAAAAAAAATAGGCTATCTTTCCTCAGTGACAATTAATATGAGTATCTTTAATCTACATAGAATCACAATTCCAAAAATAACAAAAATAAGAGATTCATTTATGTAGTATTATAATACATTTTTACAATGTATGCCCAGTTTATATTTTTGATACAATGACAATAATTGCTTTATTTTCTTGTATATCTCTAACAAGTATATTTGGGAAATTAAGAATGTGTTTCTTAGTAATTCATGTAAATCAGTAAGTTTTTATAATTTTATCATACAGAAATGTGGCAGTATATTACATTGTAATTAGTTTTATTTCAAAACTGAAGTACATGGAATCATGTATATTTTATTTCAGTTCTAGTCATTGAAGACAATTAAGTATTATGACAGTCTTCAGAGGATCTTAAGCTTTCTGTTTTGTTAAAGAGTCAATCTGGATTTTAAAATGTTACAGAAAGACATACTGTTGCCCCTTCCTATTATAGATGAGGAATTTGAGACAAACTACATCTGTGGTAGACTTAATAACGGTCCCCAAAGGTGTTCATGTTTTGTTTAATAATTTTTAGAACCTATAAATATGTCATCTTACAGGCAAAAGTAAGATCGCCATGTAAACTTACTTTCGAACATGTAACTAAGGTTCTTGAAATGGTGAGACTATTCTGGATTAGCTGAGTAGTCCCAAGGTAAATACAAAGGCCCCTATAAGACAGTGGTAGGAGAGTCACTTAGGAAATGCAGAGCGTCTAGAGAAGCAGAGAGAAATAAAGAAACTTGTGAATAGGGACAAAAGTCAAAGAAATAGAGAAAAAGGGAAGGTGAGAGAGAATTTAAGACACTACTGATGGCCTTGAATATGAAGGAAGAGATAACAAGCCAAGGAATGAAGGCGGCCTTTAGAAGCTGGAAAATGTTAAGAAAACATATTCTCCCTTAGATGATCCAAAATAAATGCAGGCCTGATGATACACTCATTTTAGAATTCTTGACACCGAGAGCATTAAGATAATACAGTAAATTATCTTTAGGACACTAAATTGGTAGTGATTTTTTATGGAAGCATTAGAAAATAAGTACATTGTTTATATAACTTCTCCACTTTCTTATAGTACAGAAACTTCACCCAGGAACTCTGACCCCAACAAATGTTTCTATTCTACAACAAATTAATGGCATTCCAAAATCCTACCTCAGTCCTAAAACAGATTTTAACATACACTGAAAGATCAAAATATCTAGAAAGCAAATTACTAGTTGTATCAACAGGCATAAATGGTACAAAATCCTAATAAAGGGGGAAAAAGACTATTATATGAAATTAAAGACTTTAAAGGCGAATGATTTATTTGAAAGAGGGTAAACAATTTTATCTGAAATACAAATGCACAAATTCTTACTCATTACTTAAAAATCCTAGTAACTAGTAAAAACAGCAAAGCCTGTCAAATTCAACCAGATTATTAGGTTTACGAGCTTACGAGCACACAACCTTTATTTTGCCTGCTCATTACTGTGCTATTGTACATAGCATGGTTGTCCTGTAGTATTAGGCAGATAATTATGTGTCAAATTTCATCTAAAAATTGAAAGATAACATTTCAAGATAAAGATGCCTTCTAGGTAATATAAGCCTTGATTTTAAGCAGAAAACAATATTGCTAAAACTTCAAGGAAATTAAGGCAAAAATCTAATTTTTTACATAATCTGAGTATGCTAAGTATTTTCTGATATAGATTGACATTATCAGCAATGAACCAGTAGATTCACTGTATGATCCATTAGGTCAGCCAATGTCCCAAATATAGTAAAGTGAGAGCCTTGTGAAATTTTGAGGAAAAAAAGGGAAATGATCATTTTAAAAGCAGAAGCAGATAGATGATAGAGAAGCAGAGAACATGGATACCACTGAAATCTAGTGAAAGAAGTAAAAGATTAAATATTTTAACATATGAGGGGTATTGAATTATTAGTAACTATATGAATGAGAATCATTAAGCAAAATTAAGTCCAAAACCAAGTGATTATTAAGTGTGATACGGCTAGTTTAATTCACAGGGTTCTTTGATGAATTCCACAGATGAATTGCATGGGTTCAGAGAACATGATGTGGTATATGCAGTGTATTTTGTGGTATATGAGATTTGCAAACTAATAGGAGACTCAAAGAGGTTATGAAACATAGTTATTATCCTTGAAAATTGATCTATATCTTTTTTAAAGAGATTATTTTTAAGATTAAAATGATTGGTTTCTACAATAATAAAAGTACAGGACTCTTAATTCAATTTCAAAAAATAAACAAGAATTAATCTGTTATACTAAGACATACTAAGATGTAAAGTAGTTCTATAAATTATCGTATTTAAAAATACCTCATATTTTTTATAACCTTGCCATTCTCATTTTAGGCATCATGATCTAGATTCCCCATCATCCTATACATCTGCTTTTAAAATACTGGAGTAACACTGGAAAGTAAATATGTGGGCAAAGTAGCCGTGTCATTGTGCCATAAGATATACTAAAGATTAACAGGTATTTTGTATTATATAATACCTATATATATAAAATTGGTATATATATTATTTTAATTATAAAGAATTATTCAAGTGACAATAGTACAATAAACATGCATATATCCATCATTCAGCTTCAATTAATATTCTCTCATGGCCAATCTTATTTCCTTTCTACTCTCATGTCCAAAGACCACAAGTTCAGATTATTTAGATTATTTTAATACAATTCCAGGCTTTGCATTATTTCATCTACAAATATTCTATTTATGTGTTTCTAAGAGATGCCTTTTGTTATTTATTTCATTTCTTTTATATATGTAATTTATACTATTGTATGATTTTCTCATATGAATTTATTAGTTATAACTTTTACAATTCTTTTAGTGTTTAGTACACCTTTGATATATTATTGACTAATTCTTAGTTTTTCCAATTCTGAGAATGTTGTCTAACTTTAGATGGTTTAAAATATTTTCCCCTCAATTAGATTTTCCCTTATTTTGACAGGCAGTTTTCCCTAATATAACTTGAAGTCTAAAAGACATTGCAGTAATTATTTTGTTCAGTCATTAGTTATTTTTTTGACTTACATAATATTAAACTCCTCTGATAATCTGTATTTCCTCCAGAATACTCATATTTCTGTCTATAAGCTTTTCTTTTGTTAGAAGAACTACATTTACATTTTCTTTTAAGTGCAGGCCTGTAGTGACAAATTTCCTAAGTTACTGTTTGCTTAAAAATGTCTTTATGACTTAATAAGAAAAAAAAAAAGGAACCCATTAAAAAGTGAGCAAAGGACATGAAAATGACACTTCTCAAAAGAAGACACACAAGACAGGCCAACAAACATTTCAAAAATGCTCATCATCACTCATTGTCAGACAGATGTAAATCAAAATCACAATAAGATGCCATCTCATACTAGTTAGAATAACTATTATTTAAAAGTCAGAAAATAACAAATGTTGGCACGGTTGCTGAGGAAAAGGGAATGTATGTACACTGTTGGTGGGAATGTAAATTAGTTCCAACACTGTGGAAAGTAGGTAGAAGATTTCTCAAAGAACTAAAACCAAAACTAACATTTGACCCAGCAATCCTATTACTGTGTATATACCCAAAGAAAGATAAATCCTTCAAAAAAGACATATACACGTATGTGTTTACCACAGCACTATTCACGATAGCAAAGTCATGGAATCAGCCCAGGTGCCCATCAACAGTGGCTGGGATTTTAAAAATGTAGTAAATATACACCATGGAATACTACACAGCCATAAAAAAAGAATGAAATTGGCTAGGTGCAGTGGCTCAAACCTGTAATCCCAGTACTTTGGGAGGCCAGGGTGGGTGGATTACCTGAGGTCTGGCTTTGGAGACCAACCTGGCCAACATGGTGAAACCTCACCTCTACTGAAAATACAAAAATTAGCTGGGCGTGATAGTGGTCACCTGTAATCCCAGCTACTCGGGAGGCTGGGGCAAGAGAATCAGTTGAACCTGGGAGGCAGAGTTTGCAGTGAGCTGAGATCACACCAGTGTTCTCCAGCCTGGGCAACAAGAATGAAACTCCAACTCAAAAAAAAAAAAAAAAAGAATGAAATTATGTATTTTGCAGCAACATGGATCTAAGCTGGAATCTGAATTAACAAAGAAATAGAAAACCAAATGCCATATGTTCTCACTTGAAAATGATAGCAAAACATTGTCTTACAGACAGAAAAATGGAAAAAAATAAACACTCCTGAATCCAAAAGCAGGGAGAGAGTAGGAGAAAAAGGGTTGAAAAACTACCCATCTGGCTACTTGGGTGACGGAATCCTTAGAATCCCAAACCCCAGCATCATACAATGTACACATGTAACAGACCTGCAAATGTACCCTCTGGGTCTATTTTTTTAAGTTTTCTATTCATTTTCACTTTTGAAGGATGTTTTTACTGACTAGAAAATTAGAGGTTTGTGCAGTCTTTCTGTCTCCACTGTAAAGATGTCTTACATTCCCTTCTGGCTTCCAGTGTTTCTGTTTAATAATCAGTGATCTACCATATTGTTGGCCCTTTGTATGTCGTTTTGTTCCAGCTTTTTTTGAACTTTTTTCCAAGATTGCTAACAGGTTGACTCTTATGTGCCCAGGTGTGACTTTTGTTGAGTTTGGGTTTTGTTAATTTCTTAAATCTGAGTGCTGATATACTTCATCAGTTCTAAAATTTCTCAACCATCATCTCTTCAAATATTGTTTTTGCCATGTAATTTATCTTGTCTTACTCCAAATAAAATACAAGTCAAATCATTTGGTGTAACCCACATATATCTTACGTTCTATTCTTTTCATTTATTAAAATACTTTTGTGTTTTATCTGTTTTTATATTGTCCGGCTTTCGAGTTTACTAATATTCCATTTGTTGTTAAATCAATTCACTAGGCTCTTAATTTTACACTTACTTCAGTCTGGAATGTTCATTTTCTTGTTTTTTAAAATAAATTTCTATTGTATTTTGTAAGTCTACATCCTGCTGTCTACTTTTGTCTTATTTTTCCTCTATTTTCTTTATTACATTTATTATAGTTATTTTACATATATTGTCTGCTGATTTCAATAACTGGACTATCTGTAGGTTCTACAATCCTTGTCTGTTTTAATTCTGGTTATTAGCCATTTTTTTTTCACATGCCTTACTATTTTAAAATTATTACATGTTGAAAATAGTGAAAAATAACTCCAGAAGACCTAATATTTCACCAGACACAGTCTCTTTTAACGTTATTATCTAAAGCAATCAGAAACTGAGTTGGATTAGGTTATATTGCATTTTTAGTGAAAGTCAGTCCATCTCAATCTTATCCTTATTGTTAAGGCATTACCATCCCAGAGAAATGGGTCACTGTCTTCGATCTCCCGAAAATATCATGACAGATGTAGCTCTGTCTGTCTTTCAGAGATTACGAACCAAGACCTCCTTCTGTTCCAAGAAGCTCAAAGTCTAGCATATATCTCAAGGGGAAGAAAACTGTTGTGCTTGAGGCAAATACTCTCCAAAACAAGTCTTACTTTCCTCAGCACTGTAAGATGTGAGAGATCTACTGTGACTTTTGTAAACTTTCAGTCTAGTTCCCCAGTCTCCTATACAGCATCAGAGCTCAGCAAATGTTCAATGGGAAAAACTGACTATGATGAGTTAGTTCCTTTCTCTTTAGTTTCCAATTGTTCCCAACAGGCTCACATGACCATTAAATTCTAAGGTTAATGATTCATTTCTTCTTCTCCTCACACATGTTTTCCGTCTAAAAAATCCCAATGTTTAGCCTAGTCTAAGAATTAATGAATACCCAGAGAAGAGTAGCAACTTCTCTTAGAAAGTTCTATTGTCTGGAGCATTTACTTATCTAATCCTCAAAGCATTCTCAGCTCTCTAATATCATTAAAATAGAATTTTATAATTGATATGGTTTTTTTTTGAGGGCTGAACCATATGAAATTGCCATTTTTATGGTCAAAAACAAATTGTCACAGGAGCTTGAGCTAGCCATGACCTATTGTATCTTATTTATAAGCAGAATCATGACACAAAATGATTTTTTAAACATAATTTTAGTGAATTAAGCAGTTCACCAATACTTAAATTTGAAATCCAATAAAAAGATTCATGCATTTATGACAAAATAGTTAATACACACCTATTACTGTAAGGCTCAATGTTACATGTTGATGATGCAATAATTGGCAAGACTGATTCAGTTCCTACCCTGATGAGCTTAAGTGTTTAATCAAGGAGGCAAACATTAAACACAAATTTACAGGAATACGTAATCATAAATTGTGTTTTCAGAACAAATTCTAGTGGCTATAAAAGTATTTATAAAAGGAATCTGGTATAGTCTGAGGATAATAGAGAAGCCTTCTAAAAAATTGTTTTTAAACTGCAGAGCTAAAGAATGCATTAAGTAAAATAAAACTAGAATGTTATATGTGAATAAATTCAGATTAAAAGTAAAATATAATTACCAAAAATTAGAGTACCTTATTGTAAAAATGATTTAAAATTTCTATAATAAGACACACAGAATTATAAGAACATTTGAGTGTCATTTATTCTGGCTTTAGTAAGCTAGAATATGTTCTCATAGAATTTTCCATCTAAGCACACACAGGAAAGCCAAGTTCATATTAATCATGAAATAAGGAAATTTTACATTTTGACAGAGGAAATTAAAAAGAAAAACATGACAGTTCTTTAAGATATTTAAAAATAATTTAAACAAAGATAATGGATAGCTATCCAAGAGTTTTAATCAGAGAGCTGCCACTATTAGCTTACCATTTTACAGATGACTGAACTCAAAGTGGTGAAAGATTTGGAGAGGAAAAGACTATAATCAAGATGTGACTGTTCTGGGAATGGAAGTGAGTAATCAAAATTCCAGGGAGTATGTGAAAGAGGCTGTTGGAGGGATTTTAGAAGACTGATATGTCAGGATCTCTCATTTGATTGAATATAGGGGCCTTATGGGAGACAGAAGTGAGTATAGGATGTAAGGGTAGAAAACAGCAAGCTTGTCACCTAAGAGAAATAAGTTATAATTTGATACTGATTATATCTATTTCTGATGAAACCGAAGATTAAACATGGATTATGTAGGGAGTTGGTTGTCATTGTGCTGAAATAAAAGTCATTTGAGTTCAGAAGAATGAAACAACTAAGAGGTTAATCTATATAAAATTAATCAAAGTGGATGTGGAAGTCACCAACACGGATAGGCATTGGAAAGATATAGGGGGTAGAATGACATTAAGAAAGCTTAGAACCTGTAAAGCTTATAATATCAAATGTGGGTAATAGAGATGAAATATTCATGAGTTAGAAGATGACCTCAGACATGATGTTAATTTCATTTCTAGTTACTCATGTTTTATTTGTTTTAATTGTATTTTTACATGTACACGCTGCCACTTTTGTTTTGATGTTAGTATAAAGAATAAAGTATGCCAGCCACAAAAGTGAATCACAAGAGCACAAAAGAGTAAGTCATTTGAGAAGTAATATTAGCTTCAATAACAATATACTTACCTAAAGAGTAAAGTTTAGCTTATATGAATACAGCAAACATCTTTGTAAGATAGGGAATTCAGTGCAACCACACACACACGAAAAGAATATTTGTGTGTTGTCTGGAGAATGTAAATTTATGGCATTGACAAAAATGTTCCTCGTTGTGCTTATAAGAGCTTTTTACTAAGGAAGTCAGATAATATGTTAGTTTTAATTAAAAGCTACTACATGCAAAAAACCTGGACTTTAAAATGACATAGAAAAGCAAAGGAATGTATATAGGACAATCACGACAATATTTTAAATCAGTCGTAATTCATGACTGCATACTGGGGGAAGAGAAAATATTGGAATGTTATTTTATCTTTTTTCAATGTTTAAATAAAAGTGTATCATTATATAAAAGATATCTTCTTTCCTGAAAGAGTATTTCTGGAATTAAAATATCAGAAAAGCACTATTTTAGTTGCTTACTGGGTATTGTACAAATCATATTCAGATAAACAATCCAGGAAAAAAAAATTTCCTTTGGTATATAAGAAGCTAATGAAACAGTGACATCTACAGCAGCAACAGTTAACCAAACATTTATAAATGATATTCAACATAAACCAAATACATCCATTTCACCTTCAGCCTGGAGAGCAGGAGCCTAGCTGCCACATCTGTGTGTGTATGCTATCTAAATGACGAGAAATGAATCATTCAAATCATCTGCCTTAATGAGAATAGAGAAACCTGCTGTAGCAAGATCAGAAACAAAAGGATTGTCCCATATTTGAGTGATGTATAAAATGTAGATTGTGTAAAACTGTTTCCTTTGTGAGGACATGAAGGGAGCTTCTGCATGTAGAAAATGATTTTGGAGTATTGTGTCTCAAAACAAATCAGAACTGTGGGCCCATATATTTCTTTTCCACCTCAATCTTCTTTAAAAAAAAAAAATCTAGACAGAGAAAATAAGCATGAAAAGGAAAATATTGAAATGTCATATGAAGTCTTGTTTTCCCCTGGCAAGTAAATCTCTATATCATTTCCTCTACATGACTCATTAAGTCCACCTCTGTGTCTTGCACATGCCATTACCTCCTGTCTGCTCTCTGAATAGCTATCTACCTCTTTCCTCAAATGAGATTATTTCCCAATTACCTTCAAGAGCTAGGCTTGCAGTCACCTTTTTCTAAAAGCATCTCTACTTTCATTGCTGGATCCAGGCTAGGGTCAAACAGGTATCACCAGTTAGTATTTTTAGTGGTTGTTGAAGTTATGTAAAACACGTTGGGAAAGGCAGTTTGCATGGGGTATAATTGGATCAGGCTAGACATGGAACACTTCATAAACTAGAGGTATTCAAAATAAGAAAGGCAAAGTTCGAAGACAGAAAATATAATAAGGCTTTACAAAGACTGGTTCTCTGAGTCAGAGATGGCAAAACTACCTGTGTCAGCTCCCTAAAAGGCACATGAAGTTGACAAATCTCGGTTTAGATTAAGGAATTCTATTCTCTACTTTCAACCAATATTTCCCAAACTCGGCCCATTGGTGTTTTAATAAGCTTTTACTGAAGAATACATTGTGAAAAAACACACATAATGTGAATAATTGTTTCTATAAGAAAACAGAAGAATACATTGCGAAAAAACACACATAATGTGAATAATTGTTTCTATGAAATTTAATTCAAAGACTGTCCTGTATTTGGAGATTATGTCCTTCCTCCATTTTTTGTAATAATAAATAATAAATGGAACTTATTTTGTTTTTTTTTGTTTTTATTCTGCAAATTAAATATCAGAAACCATAGGTTAATTACTATTTATCTTGATATGTAAAAAATCAAAAGGCTTTATTGGCATTTGATTGCCCTCTAGATAAAATTCTCTTTTGGATATGATGTATCATAAAATTTTATAATTATGAAAAATCTCCTCCATTCCTCAAAAGACTTTAATCTTTGTTCATTTCTTCAACAAATATCACTGTATACCAGCCACTATGCTAGTTACTTATGATATATGTGAAAAAGCCAGACAAATTTATTTTACTAACTTCAGAGATGCAGAAAAATAAGCAAATAACTTAATCAGTGAATTTATATGCACATAGCTCATACATAAAAACATAGTATATGCTATGTATAAAATTAAAATTCTGTACAATTATGTGATTCTCACTGTGAAAGTATTTATATTTGGATGATCCTGGAAAGTCTGTCTGATACAGTAACATTTAACTCACATCTGATTGACAGGTGTAAGCCAGCTTTAACAAAAGCTTCTTTAAGAAGATGCAAGAGCAGCTGTCAAAAGGCTCAAAGGTGTATTTTAAGTAGGATGACTGATGCCCCCTGGAGTTGTGCAGTGCAGCAGGACTGTACAAAAATAGAAAGAAGATGATTTGCTGAAATACATTGATCAAGACTAAGAAAAAGAAGTAGCTTATGGCCAGAGAGATAGCAAGTATGTGAACAAATTTATTAGTAAAGGGGGTAGGCCTCAATTTCTTTTAAATACAATGAAGAAACACTGAAATGTTTTAAGTAGGGAAATTACAAACTTATATTTACATTTTCAAAAATTACCCTGATTTGATTCTGGAAAATGGATTATAAAGAAATAGGAATGGAAGCACAGAGCCATGTAAAGAAACCTGCATTACTCTATAAAAATATTTTGGACAAAGACAGTGGTAATGAATGAAGAGACATAGGTTACTACAGATCACATTTCAGAATCACAGTTCATAGAAATTAGTGACAGTTATAGGTGGGAAGTAAAGCAAAAAGTGACTCAAGGATAACTCAGATTCTTGGCTTGAGCAATTGTGTATAGCAGTATCTGTTTTAAGATAGGAGCAACTTGGAAGGGAGCAAGTGTAGAGGGAAAATATCAGACATTCTCTTTTGGTAATGTCAAATTTGAGGATACGTTATGTAAAGAGGTGTCTATACGACTGCAGTTCAGAAAAGGCATCACTGTGGACACGAATATCTTAAGGTACTCACTGAAATAAAAATTACATTTAGTTCATGCATAGATTAAATAATTCTCACACTAAGCATTTGATATATTTTTAAATCTCCATTTTACAGAGGCAAAAAAGGTGAGGTACAGTAATCTGTGCCCTGCCACAAAGCTACTAAATAAGAAACAGTGTTTGTGCTCATGCAATATAATTCTAAACTTTTAAGAAGTGTGTTACATTTATTAATATGTTGGCTTGCACTTATGACCATGCCATAAAAAGAACCTGATGAAGTTTAAATTCTACTTAAACATAATTGAATTTGGCCAAAAACTACACAACTGATGTAAACATTAAAATAGGCTTACACATATGTGTTTTCGACTGGGATTACATGTTACACTCTCCATGTTGTCTGTTATGCTGAAGCTGAGCTCATGAACATCACTTTATAGCAGCAGTTCTTAAATGAGAAAATTTAGTCCTCCCAAAGGACATTTGTCAATAAATGGCGACATTTCCGGCTGTCTCATCTTAAAGGGATAGGGGACTGTTACTGGCCAGAGATGCTGCTCAACATCCTAAAATGAATAAGACAAAGCTCACAACAAAGAATTATCTGATGCAAAATGTCAATAGTGCTGAGATTGACAAACTCAGCTTTATAATCATGCAAATGGAAAAAAATATTCTGTGAGTTTCTTTTTGAAAATCTAGATGTTGTTCGTATCATGAATACAGCTTACAGTAAATATGTGTTATTCTTTCTAGTTGCCTCATATATGAACACCTTTTCTGTCTTTGGGAAAGTCCTTACATTATGATTCTTATGGAGACAGCCTCCAATTGTTGGAGCTTAAAAATGCTGATTACTTTTTTTTTTTTTGCAACTGGTACATGGTTATACGATGTGGATTCAACAGCAACAATGAAATAATCCACCCAGTCCTTTAATTAAAAGTTGGTGATGCAAACAAGTGAGATGGCTAAAATCTGCCTTTGGCAACAAACACAGGAAGGCAAAATTCTTGGTGTGATGAGGCACAGTGATAAGGGATAATCCTGCTGGACATTCAAGCTATTTGGTGCTTGGCAGCTGTATTGTGATTTGGGAGGTTGTTCCTAGCTGCATAACCTGGTGCTATGAACTCTCAGCAATTATGAAGTTGCCCAGTGTTTAATAAAATTGTATCCAATTTTAACTAGCAAGAATGGAATTCAGTTGATTTTAAACAACAAAAAAATTTTTATGAGCTGTGTTTTAATCTTGATGTCTTGATATCTATGTCTTTTGACTACTACTATCTTGAAAAGATACAGATCAGTGTATATATTCAATTAGGTGTTCCTTTGTTATTTTAATTATATACAAAGCATAAAGAATATAACTTTTTTTAAAACAGCATGCAAATAAAATTTTAAAAATAATACTTTGAGAGGGAATGAAGTGTTCTCTATGTGCCCCTAACATTTGCCTCACCTGCCTCCAGAGGCAACAACTACACTGAGTATTTATAAAACAAAGGCTTTGTGAATACATATATACATATACATATATGTGTGTGTGTGTGTGTGTGTGTGTGTGTGTGTGTTTGTCGTATATATACAAACACAATATGTATCCTGATTTTCAGTGTATCTGGAAATGTATTTATGGCTTTTGAAAGTTACTGAGAGCTATAATGCTTCCTGACTGCCACTGATAACGAAAATGAATTTAGATATTATGGTTATAGTCTATTTTCAAACACTGATATCCATTTGACTGTCAAATGCAAATTTTTCAAGCACAGTTCAGAATTCTTAAGATAGAATCTCTTTGGTAACCATCATTGCAAACAAGTTCTGGAGATAGTGTTATACATTCTAAAAGCTGGAAAAGCTCTATTCTCTCATCTTCTGTGGTATTAAAAATAATATCACTACTAATGGAGACTTACAAACAATCTCAAGAGGAAAAGTCTTCTTAAGACATGCTCTAGGACTTGAATTACTGAACAATATTAAGGTACTTTAACTGCCCAAAATAACCTTTGTTAGCTATATGTGTTCCAAAAAGTGGCCCTTCACTTCTATGACTTTTTTCATTAAGACTGTAAATTTTGATATAGTGAACTTTACCAATCATTTTCTCCATGTTTGCATATTTATTTTTAAAACATTCTTCTGTATCCAACAATCTTAAATTTTTTTTCTATTTTTTACTGTAAATAATTTACCTTCTTTACGTCTAAGTTTTGCATCTATCTGAAACTGATTTTTTTTAATATGCTGTCATTTGGGCATCTAATTTTATCTTAGCATTATTATACATTTACTATCATTTTTGGCATTTATGTAGAATTTATTTATATTCCACCCAATGTTCCTCAAAATATAGATGGTGACTGATACAAGGTTCTTCTGATAAATAGGTGATGTGGAACTCATTAATTTTCTATTAACTTAGATCAAATCCTGTTTTTCACATAAAACCGAGTTAAGTATCATATGTATTGCTTCCATGAAATTAAACTATGATTAAACAAATGAAGCAGCTTTTCTCTGATGATTACAACTGCATCTTTAATCTCCAAAATTCAAGTCTCTTACTGCAGTTTACTCACAATGTTCTCTCACTAAGGGACACATGATGATCTAATTGGCACTTCAGTCATTGAACTGATCTTCATTGTTCTGGTCAATATCCCTACTTCTAGTTGTTATTTTCTTCTAGATCAAATCTAAATTACATAGTCTGTCAAATCAACTAATCAAAGTTACATCCCTTATATTCCAGTGTACCAAGCAAGTATATTTTCTGGATTATTCTACCCATCTATCTTCTCTGCTCTTATAATATTCTAAGCAGTATGTGTTTGTGGGGGGAAAATAAAAACTATGAGACTCTGCATCATTGAAATTTGTCATTGTCAACCTCTGAATTCTTAGTGCAAACTGGGCTAACCCATGATAACATTTTCTATTTTTTTTTTTTTTTTTTTTTACATACTAGAGGTTATCAGTTAAAATAAAGATCATAAGGCTAATATTCCTGAAGGTGTTATTCACTAAAATCATTTCTTCTTAAATACAAACTCTTAATTAGTCACTTTATTCCTGTCCATGAAGAAAAGAGAATTTTTGTTTGCTTTAGTTTTATGATTTTTTTTTAGTGGATGTTGGCTCTTTTATCCATATCCTGCAATCCATCTTCTCAGGTCTTTTCAGACAACATAAATATCTTTTTCTACAGATTTTAAATGTCAATATGCATACCTTCATCTCTGTTGTGGAGCCTACAAATGCACATTTCCAACAAGCCCATTCTCTGTGAAACTGAAGCAGGCAGCCTCATCGCTTCACATCCTTTGAGGATCACAGCTCCAGTGTAGCATTTTTAATCACACATTCTCTCTCCTCTCCTATGCCACCTTCCTCTCAAGATTTCTTTAAACATGTTTAAGGTTCCTTAACATTATGGAGAATTCTACCAATTTGTTTTTTTCTTTTAAACATTGAAGTTCCCCTATCCTCCAAAAAAGTAGTCTGCATTTGTTTCCTTATATTACCTCACGTTAATTATTCACTATATTAGATCTGCCCTCATCTATCACAACTCCACTAAAATTGCTGTTGTTAATAACTCCTAGTTATAAAACTCAAAGTCCTGTTTTTTAAATTTGCAGTTTCTCAGTTATCTTTAGTAAGGTTCTTCTCCATTATGTTGAATTGTCTTTTGTTCTAAACAATTTTCTTAGATGAATTTATTTTATTTTTTAAATTTCCATAAGTTATTAGAGAACAGGTGGTGTCTGGTGCATCCATCACTGGAGCAGTATACACTGCACCCAATTTGTATTTTTTTTAAATTGTACTTCAGGTTCTGGGGTACATGTGCAGGTCATGCAGGATTGTTGCATAGGTACATACATGACAAGATGGTTTGCTGCCTCCATTCCCTCTATCACTTATCTGGCATTTCTCCTGATGTTATCCCTCCCCAGCTTTCCCACCCCCTGCTGTTCCTCTCAATTTGTATTCTTTTATCCTTCACCCCCTTCACACCCGTTCCGCATGAGTTCCCAAAGTCCATTGTGTCATTCTTATGGCTTTGCATCCTCATAGCTTAAGCTCCCACTTATGAGTGAGAACATATCATATTTGGTGGGTGGGGGTGTGTGTGTGTATGTGTGTGTCAGTTTCTTTATCCACTCACCAATTGATGGGCATTTGGGTTGGTACCACATTTTTACAATTGCAAATTGTACTGCTATAAACATGTATGTGCAAGTACCTTTTTCATATAATGACTTTTTTTTCCTCTGGGTAGATACCCAGTAGGGGGGACTGCTAGATCAAATTGTATTTCTACTTTTAGTTCTTTAATGAATCTCCATACTGTTTTCCATAGTGGTTGTAGCAGTTTACATGCCACTAGCAGTGTAGATGTGTTTCCTGTTCACTGCATCCATACCAGCATCTATTATTTTATTTTGATTATTGTCATTCTTGCAGGAGTAAAGTGGTATCACATTGTGGTTTTGATTTGCATTTCTCTGACCATTAGTGATGTTAAGCATTTTTTCCTATGTTTTTTGGCCATTTGTATATCTTCTTTTGAGAATAGAGAACCCAGAAATAAAGTCAAATACTTACAACCAACTGATCTTTGACAAAGCAAACAAAAACATAAAGTGGGGAAAAAGACACCCTATTCACCAAATGGTCCTGGAATAATTGGCAAGCTACATGTAGGAGAATGAAACTGGATCCTCATCTCTCACCTTATATAAAAATAAACTTAAGATGGATTAATGACTTGAATCTAAGACCTTGAAACTGTGAAAATTCTAAAAGATAACATAAGAAAAACCCTTCTAGACATTGGCTTAGGCAAAGATTTCATGGCCAAGAACCCAAAAGCAAATGCAATAAAAACAAAGGTAAATAGCTGGGACTTAATTAAATAAAATAGCTTTTGAATGGCAAAAGGAACAGTTAGCAGAGTAAACAGACAACCCACAGAGTGGGAGAAAATCCCCACAGTCTATACATCTGACAAAGGACTAATGTCCAAAATCTACAATGAACTCAAACAAGTTTACAAGGACTAATATCCAGAATCCATAACAAACTCTAAAAAATTTACAAGAAAAAAAAACAATCCCATCAAAAAGTGGGCTAAGGACATGGATAGGCAATTTCCTTAGCTGCTTTTCTACTTATCTGTAGACGGCACCCATGTACTAATAACCCCATGTTTATGCTGCCGTCCAAGTGACTTTCTTACTGAGATTGACTGCTTAACGGATGACTGCATCCTAATGTCCAATAAACATCTAGAGCTCAGCATATTGGAAACTGAAATCATTTTCTTCCTACCTAACTTGTGCTTTGTTTGTTTTGTTTCTTGGTTAAATCCACCAACTTTTACCTATTTATCATAGTAATAATGTTAAGAATAAGGTTCAACTCTATTCTCTCTCATTTTCAATATTTTGAGAATTTGACTTTCTAAACTGATCAAAATTCCATCTGTCTCATTTCCATGTATTTTAGCTGACACCACTGTGGTTCAGGTCACCATCATCTCCTTTGTTGGTTACTGCAATATTATAGTCTCCTAACGGAAGTCTTTACCTGCAAAATTACTTATCTTTTATCCATATTCAATATATTCACACTAGTAAACTTTCTAAAACAAAATCTGAAATTTCCATGTCTTTTGAGTATATACAGTTGCCATTTCATGCCTACCAACCTCCCCTCCTGTAGTTTATACAAATGTATAGTTTTGACTCACCTTTATTTTGCCTCCTAGGAAAATATTTTTCTATCTTCCTGAATATTTCCTGTATTTCAAACCTAATCCTTATCCTTTGTTACTATCTATGTGACATTTCAAATCATTCTCTTAGGTATCTAAATTATCATCATCATCGTCGTCCTCATCCCTACCACTATCACTGCTACCATGAAAGTTTTTATTCATAGCACCATGTTAAGCAACACACATACATGACGCTATTACCCTGAAGTTATTTACATTGTAAAAACTGAGGTTTAAAAGATTAAATAATTTGACTAACATTACTAAGTTAGGATGCAGTAAAGAAAATGGAAAATTTAAACTTTGATTTTAGAACCTATCATAGTGCCTTAGTCTAGAATACCACTTCTGTATTTTTCATATACAGATTGTATAACATATAACACATATTGTATTTATGTAAATATTTGTAAATTATTCATTGAAAAATAAAAATTTCTCAATAAAGACTAATATATTTGTGTATGTGTATCTAGCATTTGACAAAGTTTCTGAAAATTACAGCTATATATCTTATAACTAACATTGAAAATAAAAGTACAAATGACAAATGTATGAAAAGCATGTATGTGAATGAAAATCAACATTAGAATAAAATCTTTATCTTTCAAATTTTACCTAGTTTCCAGTTAATTTTACTAAGATAATTCTGAGAGTTTTCTTTTAACCTGAAAATATTAGCAAAATTAATAAAGATCATAATCTCAAAAAATTAAAGAATAGGATATTTTTATAAGAATTTTTGTAAGAATTAGAACATGCCATCAAAAATGAGAATGAAGAAAATGATAACAATACCAAGGAAAATAGATCTTGAGGCAAGCAAGAAAAACCACAGAAATAATGACTATTATTATGTAATTTTCATCTTCAATTATTGAAGAAATATTTTTAAATATTTATTTTAGGTATCTAAGGTAGTAATCACCACACTGTCTTCCATAATGGTTGAAGTAATTTACACTCCCACCAACAGTGTAGAAGTGTTCCTTTTCCTCCACATCCTCTCCAGCATCTGTTGTCTCCAGATTTTTTAATGATTGCCATTCTAACTGGCATGAGATGGTATCTCAATGTGGTTTTGATTTGCTTTTCTCTAATGACCAATGATGATGAGCATTTTTTCATATGCTTGTTGGCCACATAAATGTCTTCTTTTGAAAAGTGTCTGTTCATATCCTTCGCCTGCTTTTGAATGTGCTTGTTTTTTCCTTGTAAATCTTTTTTAGTTCTTTACTGCATCATAACTTAGTAATGTTAGTCAAATTATTTAACCTTTAAACCTCAGTTTTTACAACGTAAATAACTTCAGGGTCTAGCTATGTTGCCCAGGCTAGACTCAGAATCCTGGCTCAAACCATCTTTCTCTCCAAGACTCTGGAGTAGCTGAGACTACAGGTGCCTACCACCCCAATAGACTTGTATTTTAAACATAATTACAATTTTCAATATATTAAATTTTTTAATAAAATTTAATTACTGCATATTTACATAATATTTTTAAATAAAAGCTGCCTTAGTAATATATAACATATTTTTATACTATAACAGTGAGCCATCCTACAAATTCACACTGAATAAGTAATGCTAGATGTAAAGAAACATGAAATTTAAAATATCATTATTTGATTCCTAATATCTTAAAAATAAAGGTGAAACAATTAACACTTTTCCCAATTTAATCTAATACCTAAATATATTTAACAACAACCAAATACATCTCTTACAGATGACTTGAATCATGTTGTATATTGTAGCCCTGATTTGGAATCTGGTACTTAACAGTATGTATATGACCACAGCATTGGAACTCAAAGGATAATTTCAAACAGAAACATTTAGATAGCTAAGAGGCATAAATGGAACTCACACTGAGGTTAACTAATTTACTCTTAAAGCAGTAGTTTTTTTCACTACTATTTTGGTTGATGACATCACAAGCTGAAGATGAGATATGTTCTATTTTTTAGGGGATAACTGCCTTATGTTAAATTGTTTTCAGTTTTCACATTAGACAAAATACAGAAGTCAAAATTTTAAAAAGTTGGAAAACAATAAATTCACTTTTAATAATTTACATAGATACAAGTACAGATTGGTTACTCTTTGAAAAAAATAAAGATAAATGAATATTTTAAATAGCTGGGGGAATGAAAGATTGTCAATACTTTAAAATTGTTAATGCCCAAATTTTAGAAGTATGTTTTATACCTGCACAATATTCATACCTTCACATAAAACAAATGTTTGTTTCTCCAATAGTTTTTAAGTGTTTACTTTTAAAATATTAAATACTTCTTCCTATGTAGAAATAGTGATTCTAAAGTGTAAGATAACTTATTAACTTTCAAAGTAAGTAAAAACAACACATAATTGCCTCCGGTATTAAAATACCAGTGTATTACTAATGAAGTTTACTTGGAGCTGACTTTTATGTCACAAAGCTTCTGAGGATATCTGTTACAATTTCATCTTTCCCAATGTTCAAATAAAATTTATCTTTAAGATCAATTGTAATTTTAAATCATTTATAGTCCACATTACTAATTTTAAAAGAAGGTGATTAGAATGTCTGCATGCATCAATTGTTTGTTCTCTTATTAGCACGATAATTGATTTTATTTAAAGTCAGAATTTAAAAAAACTGTGCATCAAATTATATTGCTAGAAATTGAATGTAAAAAATACAAAGTGAAGGCAAAGACAAATTAGCTACATCAACATTTAAGAAAAACCATAGGTGCCAGAAGTCTTTAAAAATCAGCTTCTCAATTTCAACTATATTTGGCATTCACATCTCCTTTTTAATTCTAGAAAAAAATATTTTTACAGTATTCAAAATGTTTACAGTGCTAGCATACAGCAGCTGCAACTACCATTCAAATTTTTACACTGATTATACTCATTAATTGCATCTGAGATGTAAAACAGATTTCATATTAATGCTATATTAAAACAAAACTATGTTTTGCAAGTATGTTATTCTTTTTCAGACTGTAGATTTTAGAGCAGCATTGGCCAATTTAAACACCAGGTTAGTGCTTGAATAAACCATTAAAGCAAAAGGTTACTTTCACAGTTGAGTGATATATGTCAAAACAGACATTTTGCCTGTTGGCCACCCTTGTGGCAAATGAAATGAAAAGCTACACTCTACAATAAAAGGTGACCATTTGTGCAGTTCTATGTTAAATAATGAGTTTTGAGAAGCCTTTTTGTCTCCTTGGTAGGCTGTCTAATCTCAGCTCCCTCTTCATTTCAGCAATACGTATTTCACTTATTTGTCCTTGTATATTCATAAGACATTTGTGTTTCAAGTGCAAGTATTTTATTCATAACTAACTATCCTTTCAGGAATGAGCCTGCTGGAGTGTGACATATACAATGCCATGTAATTTAAAAATCTAATATATTCCTATATAAAGTGTGGATCCAATATTTCTAACTTCAGACACAAAATTGTTTACAAATGAAGAAAAGCAAACCACTCTGGCATTAGATTTTAGAACTATATGATGGGTAAAAGTAATTTGCCTGCCCTGAAAGTAATTCCTGACCTGATAGGCTGATTGGATAAAGATTTAGCATTGAATTTGAGATGAAAAAAATTGAAGTAGAATAATTCAAGCAGACTTTTGCACTTGTCGTTACTGTTCTGGTAACATTCTCGGCCAACTTCTATCTCCATGACTTTGCTTATTCTGTTCTGTACCTGTAATGACTATCTTTCTCATTCTCAGCATCTAAATTGCATCTACCTTTTATACCTTAAGTCAAACAAGTCTTTGTGAAAATCTTCTCTTACACATCAGTAAATAAACAAGTTTACTTCCACTAATCCTTCTAAACTGCCTTTTCTCATTCTTATACACAGCTAATTAAGTGGTACTTAGAAAGAGCATAAACATTATAATTAGAGGATAATCTGAATTTTATCTCTGCTATTTACTAGCTGATGTCACTACCTCACCTCAAAAAGAAATAATCATGACACATTAGAAGATAATGAAGATCAAATATTTTAAAGCAAAAGGAATTGTGTGGTAAACAAGAAAACTTTTTATAGTTTAAAATATGTTTGTATTTACTAATGTACTTTCCTTTTTATGCAATTGTTTTACATCTATATACTTTCTAATATTGTTTAGACTGTAAACCCCTGAAGAGCTAGAATTGATTCATGCATATTCACAAATGTTGATTTGTACTTTGGAGATTTTTGGTATATTTATACAATCAATGAAAGAACTAACGAATCTACCTACCTATCCATCATCTATACATTGCCTATTATGATATCAGAATAGATAAAAGGCCTAGATCATCACAGAATAATGCAAAGGAGAAATGTTTAAACATATGTTGACATAGTAAGAATATTTAATTTTTGTCAAATTGTATTATAACCCATAAAAACCCCAGGGGAACAAGTATAATTTTGTTTAAGAAATAAAAAAGCAAAGTGGACTTGATAAACAACTGTAAGAAATTATGTAAGCAGAAGCAGTAATATTAAACTGCTCACAAGTTACAGCAACAAGCACTGGGCTGGAACATATCAATAGTAATTGTTTTTTGAGTGATAAGAATTCAATTAAAAGAGAATAAACAGGAATAGCAGAAGTAACAGGTGTCTTAATTATTACAAATAATTAAAGGCTGAAATCTATATTTATCCCCAATGATGTCTTTATATGTCTGCGATAATCTCTTTATGCAATATGATTGTTATATGTAAAGACCAGCAATTGTCTTCAGAAATTCATAGTCAAATTAAGACCAACATATATTTATAAACCATTAATATGGCAAGCAAACCAACAGAAAGTGTTTTTGGAGAGGCAAAATTGCCAAAGTAGGCCACCTGAAAGGAAAGGCATCTGTTTCTATGAATAAACACTGTCACAGACATTGTCTTAGGAGAGACAATTAAAATGACAAAGACTTGGTGATTGCTGTGAAAGTTTTAATTCATAAACAAAATTAACAAATTAAATAACAATACATGCTGCCCTAATTGTAAAATGACTGTTTAAAATACTTAGATACTGCTTCTCATCCCCCACATTTCCTCTTTCAAATATTCACAATCCCCTACTCAGCCTACCTGAATCAGCTGAATTTTAACTTCTGTCTCTCAAATGGATTTCCCTTAAGCATGAGGATATTCATTAATTTTTACCAGCACTCAGGAGGTAATAGTGAGCGTGTACCGCTAGAATTGTTCTGACTTAGTGTCTCACTTTTAATATTTGGGTTTTTACCTTTTTCCATTTCCTAAAATTTTATTCTCACATCTAGCAAATAGAAGTTTCTCTATTACAGCCTCCATTTGGTTGCCTAACAGTAATTCAGTTATTTTTGGAACTTGCAACTTTTTCCAAAATGTTTCCCTAACCAAGTACCAGACTATGACCCATAAACCTGTGATCCATACACTCTGCTAGGAGTAGAAAAATATTCTTCATGGCACTGTCTGTTCTATTTAAATTTCTTAAAGTTGTGTCTTGACTTCTGAACTCAATGATACTGGTTTTATGGACACACTCAGTTTCTTTCTGATGAATATCCTAAAATTCTCTGCTGAACTACAAATGCCCACAATCTCTTATATTGTGAATATCCTATGTGTCCTACCAGATCTTTCTAAAATTTATTGACTTGTGCCCAGCCATAGTGGTTAAATCTATTTTCAACTCTTGTTTCTCTGTAAGACATTCCCATCCCTACTCTTAAAATGCCTTATCTGTGTTCACTAAGATGCATCAAAGCCAAATTACAGAACAAATAATGATTATTATATCCTGAACCTCACTAGGCTATGGATGTATTTCTGTAAGATGTTTTCCTAAATTAAAGACCTCCCAAGGAAGAGAACCCTGTTAATCTCTCCAAGTGTCTTTAGAATGGGCAGCCACAACACTTAATTGGGTTGTTGATCTGGTCAAATCATGGGTAAAATCGTAATAAGCAAAAAAGAAAAGAAATCCTGGAGAATTGCTTGCAATTGTAGAAGGCAAAATAATGAGTCCCCAAATATGTCCATGTTTTTATCCCAGAAACTTTGAATATGTTATGTTACAGGGCAAGAGAGAATTAAACTTACGAAATGGAATTAAAGTTGCTAATCAGATAATCTTAAAATAAGGAGAGTATCCTGGATTATCCAAGTTGATATAATAACAACAACCCCTTAAATGTGAAAGAATGAGTCAAAGGGTCAGAGTCAGAATGATGTGGCGTGAGAAAGATTCAACTGTCTATTGCTAGCTTTAAAAATGGAAGAAGTGGCCATATCCAACAAATGCAGGCAGCCTCTAACAGGTGGGGAAACTCAAGAAAATGCATTCTCCCCTAGAAGCTCTAGAAGATATACAGCCCTGAAAACACTTTGATTTTAGCCTTGTGTCATCTATGTCAGAATCTCAGTCTCTAGACCTGCAACACAAAATATTTATTATTTTAAATCATTAAATTTGTGGTAATCTGTTACACTAGCAATAAGAATCTAATACTTCAAAAATTCAACACTGCTAACAAACTTCCTCAAATAAGGACTTGTAATTCTTGAGCACGTGATGCTCCCTTTAATTATCGTCGTATCTTGAATAAAAGTATTACAACTTATTAAAGCAGGATGAACTTTATTGGATTAGAATAGAGATGTCAAGACCAGAAGAATCAACCTCAAGTCTCAAAATACAAAACCATTTACAATTGATAATCATATTTAAAAAGGCTTCCACATAGTTTCTTCATGTTTAAGTCCCTTGTCTCCACTTTATCTCTAACTTACATTCACAATGTGTTCTATAAAACTTAAATGCTACTCAAGAGTTTGTTCATGTGCTTACAAAAAAATAGCTGAAAGCATTATCATCTGAAACAGGCTCATTTCTGATATAACTCGGGTCTGTTGGAGCAAGTTACCACTCATGGGTAATTAAGCTTGGTCCACATTTTTACACTCTTTCTCTGAACACAAAACTCCTTGAATATAGGGAATTTTGGCTGTGCTTCTCTTTTATGTAGCTGAGTTTGTTTTATTATCCCTAGTGTTATCTATGGTTACATTTCTAAAAGATTCTTCTATTTTAGTCACTTGAGCAAATCAGATGGAGAAAAGAAAAACTTATTCTACAGAGCTCGGTAAACACAAGCCACACATTTCCACTTAAGTTCTGAATGATACCCTGCCTATATCAGCACCATCTAGTGAAACTGTTATCAGACTTCACCTTGAAAAATTTATGAATTGGCTGCTGTATGTGAGGTACTAAGGATCCTCCATGAAATTAAGAGGCATTTCACTTTTTGTTAGTCATGATCTTTGCTGATCTTAGAAAAGAAAATTGATTTATCCTTTATATCTTGGAAAGTGTCATAGAGCATTGTTAATGGAGTGAATTTTAAAAGATAACAAAAATAAGTCTGTCCAGCATCAATCTGTTATGAATATTATCTGAATTTCCTTCAGAAACATTAAAATTCAAGTTATCCTTTGAAGAAGTAGTATTGTGTGTGGTGTGAATCCTAGTTGCCACAAATATTAGAATGTTCTTGAACATTTGATGTTTTGAGATAAAATATGAATTAAAATTCTAAAACTTCAGAATAAACAATTAGAACATTAAAACCTTTAAATGCTTTTCTATAAAGGCATAGTTATATCTTTATATAAAGATATTTTAAAATATTTTTATTACTCTATTTTCATGTTGGTATTAAATAGTGAAGAGCTTTATTCCTCAACAGGAATTATACTATTTTTTTCACAAAACTAAAGGACATCTTTGTACTAACACATGTAAAGTATCATGTAAAAGCTGACATATTTACAATCTTCCATTTCTTCACATGTACCTCCAAACCTAAAATGCAATTAAAAAAAAAGAAAGAAAATCTGTGCACAGTATCATTTGTAAAAAGGTTGAAAAAATTAATATATCTAACAATCACTTCAGGCTACATACATATTGCTTTTGTCAAATTTTAATTTCTGTCCCAGTAAATATATTAGAGATACTGCATCACTGTCATCTTGGTCACCTGTTTATACTTCTTCAATTAAATGTTTTCTGTGAAGCAATCCATATTTAAGCAATCATATTGGGAAATGAATATAAACTTTTTTATTTGTTAGAAAAATATTCAATATATAATGTAATTAGGAGATTATTTTTTAAGGGTGTGTGTGTGTGTGTGTGTGTGTGTGTCTGTAGATGAGTATGAGAAAAATTACAACTACTGATTTATATATCACAATTAGGTCAATATTGTGAACTGGTACGTTAGAAACAATCTGAATGATTAGCATTTCACCTGATTTTAGGTTAATAGTTTTAGTCTACCAAATATTTTGGAATTTTCTTTTAAATAATGATTAACTTATAATAATGAACAGTTATCAACTGCTTGCGCTGTGCACACTACTGAATTAAGTATTCTCTAGGCACTATCTCATTTACCATCCAAAACAATGCCATGTGGCAATTATGGCAATTATCCATGTTTAAAATGAATAAAACTGAAACTTAAACAAGTTAAACAATTCCTATGATGACCTCATCATCCAAGGTAGACCGGGCACAGTAGAGAAGGGGAAGCTATGAATAAGCATCTATATGACTCTATCAGTATATATCAGAATTAACTTGCCAAATCAAGATACATGGTTACTCTACACATAGAGTAAGTAGCAAAATTAAGACTCAACCCTAAAGAAGCCAAGTTACTTTCCAAATATATGAATTAACTACACAGTGAATCTACATAAATACAAAGAACAGAATTTTAAACATTCCATGATTTGTTTAGCATTATGAGCCAATATCCTAACCAAAATTAAACAATTTCCCTGTCACTTATTTGTCTCCTCTAACTTTTATTTACCCAATACCAAGCCAATGTGTATATCTTAAGACGTAAGAAGTGACTTAAGATGTTTCATTCACTTCTGTATCTCTGCAACGTTTTTCTTTCATCTCTAAGTGTCAAATCTTTATTCATGTATATGCCATTTATAGTTTCATTCTCAGATAAACATTTCCTTTTCCAAGATGTCTTTCCATATTCATCCTTGAACATTTCAAAACATGTTATTTGTATTGTTATCTTGATAATTATTTCAATTTTAACCACATTCATTATACTTTCATGTACACTTTGTCTCCCCTAAATAAAACCTTATCTTTTACACATGACTGAAATTTTACAATGTGTTTAGTAATATGCCAATCCATGATTCTTCTTTGTTTTAAAAATTTTGCTTCTCTTTAGAATGAGCAAACCCTTATACATTCACTCTTTAGTTTACTCTGCGCTTGAGATTAAACATGTAGATACCTCACATAGACATCATATTACATGAAACCTGTAATATTCACAAGTTACATGGGCACTAAAGATAAATTGGTTTGGGCTACTAATTTTTTGTAAATATTTGATGCAGTTATATATTATAAATTGTGATATGAGTTTAGATGTTTTTCTCATCCGGAGATTTTCTAAGTTTAAAACTCAAGTTACCTAAGTTTGTCTAGTAATTTCTTATTTTATTTAGTAAACTGTGCAAGCTAAACTTCTTATATCAGAAACTTCGTCATATATATTTTCATCTTATCAATGTCTTTGTAATTGAGTACTATGCAGAAAAATCACTTTGCAAAATGATCTTTCTTAAAAAGATGCATACTCACATACTTTTACTCTGGCATTTTAAATTGAAAGATGGCATGGAAGTTATTTATATGTCATTATAACTATTTTTTAACACGAGTTTCTTCCGAATGCCACTGACAGAGAGAAACTAATTTGTTCCACATGGATGATGCTTAACACTGGTTTAAGGCTAAATGAGAGCTGTCTACGTGCTGTATGTATTTCCAGGATCCTTTCAAGAATCACCTCGCTTAAATAATCTGCCTAACTATATTTCCACAGGGCCCAAATTTCTGTCAATTAAAGTCACTCCTTAAGTGTGTTTTCAAGGAAATGAGCTTGGAAGGCATTATTTTAGAGGAGAATAGCATGAGTATAGATTTACTTTTTATTAAAACTGGGCTCTAGCAAACGGAAGAATCCAGAGGTAATAAGTTAGCAAACAAGTACATTTTGATGTTAGAAGCAAGCAGGAACAAATTCTAAACCAATGAATCTTTATCAAGAGTATGAATTCCCAATGACTTACATTTTTGTAAACATAGACACTCTAATCCTGCCAGCAAAGGCCTTTAAGGGGAATCCTATAAACTAAAAATAAGATACTAAATTCCTTCAACTGACTGAACAGATTCTCTCTTGGCCCAGGGACCCCACAGAAACCTTCAAAACAGAATTACCAGCCATAATGGATGAGGGATAAGACACGTCTCATTACATTCCCACTCTTTTGCAGCTTAGATGTACAACTGATCAGCATTAATATTAAAATAGAGATCATAAGAGTGACCAAACAGAATTTTTGTGGCTATAAGATACTCAATTATAAATAAGGCTTAAAGCCATGCCAAAGGTTTAGTTATGCAACCCTACACTTAAAGAAGAAACTATGTCCTGCCAGTTTTTCTTCTTCTCTAGCAGCCAAAGCAGCACTGGCCTGAGATTAGCCATATTAAGACAATTTGCAGCTTATCCACTGCCAGATGCTGACTAACTTACTTCCCCTATTCCACAACTTATAATTACAGCTTTGGTTGGACAAGAGACTGATTTCAGTAACTTTCTCCTCATAGGAAGATCACCTTTCATGGACAGGTTCTGGTTGGTTTACAGAGGCTGTGCACTTGAGTCCCTTCATGTCCCTGCTTCACCTTTTAACATATAGGCCTAATTATAATGCATTTAAATGTTAAATCTCCACCCAAAAGTGCACATGGTTCATATATATGCAACATGGATGTTTATTCGGTACACACGCTTTAGGAGCTCTTTATGAATATTCCTAGATCCTTCCACAACCTGTTAAACAGGTATACTTTGCCAACCTGTTCAGCATACATTCCTGTTTCATCTGTCCTTCAATCATAGTGCCTGCTTTCAGTTTTGGCTGGAGGCATACTCCTAGCCTGTCAAGATTTATTTACTTAAAAAACTGAAGTCTGCATTCTAAATGTATAGATTTTGTGATGTTTTCTAGTTGACAATCCCAAACAATCTCAGTGTGCATCATAATTGAAGGAATGGAGGGAATTTACTTTGTGCTTTCTGTATCTAAGGAGGATCTTTAGGCCTGGAGAAGGTCCCCCAGCTGCAGGATGTACAGAGGCAATAAAGTGCAAAGGGAGAACCAAGATAATTTTGACTATATCACATATCCATCTAAAAGTTTTGGGTTGAGTATTTCCCATGTTCACTCCAAGTACATCTATGGACTTTGGTACTTTAATTCTGAGCAACTCAGTGGAATCCTAAGCAATGTTTTCCTTCTCAGAGGGTTATCCAGGGCAGGGCATCCAGCCAGTTTGAAACTGTATAGGAAGTGAGTTATCAGACTTAATGCCTTATGAGAGTTTGGTTTGATTTTTAACGATACATATCTGTTAGGTAATGCAGTACTGTCAAAGGAGAATTTCATTTCCTCTACATAGAGGGAGAGAGATCTATCTTCTAAGCAATGGGTCTCAGGAGGAATTTCCTACAAAGTAACTGCATTTGGACTTAATGACTAATACTCTTGGACTCTGGTGAGGAAAATATTGCAGTGTTGTCACTGTGGGTCTTGATGCAAAGAAACCTGCTGGTCAAGATAAAAAGAAAGAAAAAACAAAAGGTAGATGATATTGCAATCACAAGAGAAACAGATACCTGTTCATTCTGGCTGAATTTTGATCTTTTGCTTACCAAACAAGTTTCTATTTCATACTTTTCAAAATAGACGTATTGAGGCTGAGGGATACATTTTACAAACACACACACACACACACACACACACACACAAACATATATACATAATGTATATATGTGTGTGTATATTTGACACACACATAAACATATATATGTGTATATATATACAGAAAAATATATTTATGTATAAACATATATATATGTTTGTGTATGTGATCAGTATTTCCTTTTCCATGGATATTACATATTCATTATGCTCCCTTTCAAAACTGTTAAATCATTTGATATGTATATAAATATACATCCTTCAAACTCATATTAAAGATTTTCCTCAAATGATCTTTTGTAAGAAACCTATAAGAAACCTTCTGAAATGCACCTGCTTACTCTTTGATTATGATGTTCTAAAACTGGAAATTTCAGGAAAAAAATACGGAAATTGAGAAACAATTTACCTATTTTTGGTTTCTTGAAGAAGTTCCATATACTTTTCCATAGTGGTTGAACTAAGGTACATTCTTACAAAGAGTGTGCAAGGATTCTCCTTCTCCACATCCTCTTCAACTTCTGTTATTGTTCTTGTTTTTGATAAAGTCATTTTAAAATGAATGGGAAGATATCTCACTGCAGTTTTGATTTACATTTTTCTGATGATTAGTGATTTGAGCATTTTTGCTCACACCTGTGGCCATTTGTGTATTTTGAGAAATATTGGCCATATGATCCAACAATTTCATTGCAGGGTATATGTCCAAAATAAACAAACTCAGTATATCAAAGAGGTGTCTGCTCTCTCATGTTTACTGCAGCAATATTCACAATAGTCACAATAAGGACTCAACCTAAGTATCCAGTAATGGATGAATGGTTTTTAAAAAGTGATATGAATACACAATGGAATATTAATTAGCCATTAACAAGAATAAAATAGGCTGGGTGTGGTGGCTCACACTTGTAATCCTAGCACTTTGGGAGGCCAAGGCAGGCGGATTAACTGAGGTCAGGAGTTCCAGAACAGCCTGACCCACATGAAGAAACCCCATCTCTACTAAAAATAAAAAATTAACTGGGTGTGGTGGTGCAGGCCTGTCATCCCAGCTACTCAGAGCCTGAGGCAGGAGAATTTCTTAAATCTGGGAGGCGGATGTTGCAGTGGGCCAAGATCATGCCATTGCACCCCAGCCTGAGGAACAAAGCTAGACCCTATCAAACAAACAAACAAACAAGAATGAAATACTATCATTTGAAGCAACATGGATGTAACTGGAGGTCATTATATTAAATGAAATCAACCAAGCACAGAAAGACAGATATTGCATGTTCTTACTACTATGTAATTTAAAAAAAAAAAATGAACTGACAGAGTGGAATCATGCTTAACAGAGGATGGTGAAATTAGCAGGAACTCAGCTCTGGACCAAGCAGACCTAATAGATATCTACAGAACTCTCCATCCCAAATCAACAGAATATACATTTTTCTCAGCACCACATAACATTTATTCTAAAATTGACCATATAATTGAAAATAAAACATTTCTCAGCAAATGCAAAAGAACGGAAATCATAACAAACATTCTCTCAGACCACAGTGCAATCAAATTAGAGCTCAGGATTAAGAAACTCAATCAAAACTGCAAAACTACATGGAAACTGAACAACCTGCTCTTGAATAAATAACAAAATTAAGGTAGAAATACATAAGTTCTCTGAAACCAATGAGAACAAAGACACAATGTATCAGAAGCTGTGGGACATAGCTAAAGCAGTGTTAAGAGGGAAATTTATACCACTAAATGCTCACATCAGAAACCAGGAAAGATCTAAAATGGACACCCTAGCGTGAGAATTAAAATAACTAGAGAAGCAAGAGTAACAAATTCAAAAGCTAGCAAAAGACAAATAACTGAAATCAGAGCAGAACTCAAGGAGATAGAAACACGAGTAAACCTCCAAAAAAAAAAATCAATGTATCCCGGAACTGGTTTTCTGAAAAGATTAACAAAATAGACCTCTAGCCAGAATAATAACAAATAAAAGAAAGAAGAATCAAATAGACATAATAAAAAATAATAAAGGTGATATCACCATCATTTCTATAGAAATACAAATTACCATCAGAGAATACCATAAACACCTCTACGGAAATAAACTAGAAAATTTAGAAGAACTGCATAAATTCCTCTACACATACAACCTCCCAAGATTAAAGCAGGAAGAAGTCAAATTCCTGAATAGACCAATAACAAGTTCTGAAATTGAGGCAGCAATTAAGAGCCTACCAACCAAAAAAAGCCTAGGGCCAGACAGATTCACAGCCGAATTCTACCAGAGATACAAAGAGGAACTGGTACCATTTCTTCTGAAACTATTCCAAACAATGGGAAAAGAGGGGACTCCTCCCTAATTCATTTTATGAGGCCAGCATCATCCTGATACCAAAACCTAGCAGAGACACAACAGAAAAAAAGTTTCAGGGCAATATCCCTGATGAAAATCGATGCAAAAATCCTAAATAAAATACTGGCAAACCAAATCCAGCAGCACATCAAAAAGCTTATCCACCATGATCAAGTTGGCTTCATCCCTGGGATGCAAGACTGGTTCAACAGACACAAATCAATAAACGTAATCCATCACATAAAGAGAACCAATGACAGGAAACACATTATTATCTCAATAGACGCAGAAAAGGCCTTCGATAAAATTCAACACCACTTCATGGTAAAAACTTTCAATAAACTAGGTGTTGATGGAACATCTCAAAATAATAAGAGCTATTTATGACAAACCCATAACCAGTATCATATTGAATGGGCAAAAGCAGGAAGCATTCCCTTTGAAAACTGGCACAAGACAAGGATGCCCTCTCTCACCACTCCTATTCAACATAGTATTAGAATGTCTGGTCAAGGCAATCAGGCAAGAGAAAGAAATAAACGGTATTCAAATAGGAAGAGAGGAAGTCAAATTGTCTCTGTTTCCAGATGACATGATTGTGTATTTAGAAAATCCCATCATCTCAGCCCAAAAACTCCTTAAACTGACAAGCAAGTTCAGCAAAGTTTCAAGATTAAAAAAAAAAATCAATGTGCAAAAGTCTCAAGCATTCCTACACACCAATAATAGACAAACTGAGATCCAAATCATGAGTGAACTCCCATTCACAATTGCTACAAAAAAATAAAATAAAATACCTAGGAATACAACTTACAAGGGTCGTGAACGACCTCTTTAAGGAGAACTACAAACCAATGCTCAAGGGAATAAGAGAGGACACAAACAAATGGAAAAACATTCCATTCTCATGGATAGGAAGAATCAATATCATAAAAATGGCCTTACTGCCCAAAGTAATTTATACACTCAATGCTTTCCCATCAAGCTACCATTGACTTTCTTCACAGAGCTAGAAAAACTACTTTAAATTTTACATGAAACTAAAAAAAAAAGCTCATATAGCCAAGACATTCCTAAGCAAAAATAACAAAGTCACACTACCTGATTTCAAACTATGCTATGAGGCTGCAGTAGCCAAAACAGCATGGTGCTAGTACCAAAACAGAGATATAGACCAGTGGTACAAAACAGAGACCTCAGAAATAATACAACACATCTACAACCATCTGCTCTTCCACAAACCAGACAAAAACAAGCAACTGGGAAAGGATTCCCTATTTAATGAATGGTGCTGGGAAAACTGGCTAGACATATGCAGAAAACTGAAACCTTACACCTTATGCAAAAATCAACTCTAGATGGATTAAAGACTTAAACATAAAATCTAAAGCCATATAAATCCTAGAAGAAAACGTAGGCAATATCATTCAGGACCTAGGCATAGGCAAACACTTAATGACTAAAATACCAAAAGCAATTGCAACAAAAGCCAAATGGACAAACGGAATCTAAATAAATTAAAGAGCTTCTGCACAGCAAAAGAAACTATCATCAGAATGAACAGGCAAACTACAGAATGGGAAATAAAATTTTGCAATCTACCCATCTGACAAAGGTCTAATAACCATAAACTACGAAGAACTTAAACACATTTACCAGAAAATAACAAACAACACCATTAAAAAGTGGGCAAACAATATGAACAGACGCTTTTCAAAAGAAGACATTTATGTGGCCAACAAACATATGAAAAAAAGCTCATTATCACTGGTCATTAGAGAAATGTAAATCAAAACCACGATGAGATACCATCTCACTCCAGTTAGAAATGCAATCATTAAAAAGTCAGGAAACAACAAATGCTGGAGAGGATGTGGAAAAATAGGAGCACTTTTACACTATTGGTGGGAGCAAATTAGTTCAACCATTGTGGAAGACAGTGTGGCAATTCCTCAAGAATTTAAAACCAGAAATACCATTTGACCCAGCAATCTCATTACTGGGTATATACTAAAGAATTATAAATCATTTTACTATAAAGACACATGCACACATATGTTTATTGCAGCACTACATACAACAGCAAAGATTTGGAACCAACCCAAATGCCCATCAATGGATAAAGAAAATGTAGCACATACACATCATGTATCACCATGCAGCCATGAATTAAAAATGAGTTTGTGATCTTTGAGGGGACATGGATGAAGCTAGAAGCCATCATTCTCAGCACACCAAGACAAACAAAATACAGCATGTTCTTGTAAGTGGGAATTGAACAATGAGAACACATGAACACATGGAGGAGAACATCACACAGCAGGGCCTGTCAAGGGCTGGGGGCAAAGAGAATGAGAGCATTAGGACAAATACCTAATGCATGTGGGGCTTAAAACCTAGATAGCAGGTTGATGGCTGCAGCAAACCACCATGGCACATGTATACCTATGTAACAAACCTGCACATTCTGCACAGGTATCCCAGAACTTAAAGTATAATAAAAATAAATAATAAAAGGTTATGAATACACAATGACATATTGTTCAACTATTAAAAACCAACGAAATACTGTCACTTGCAGCAATGGGGGATGGAACTGGAGGTCATCATGTTAAGTGAAATAAACCTAACACAGAAAGACAGATATTTCATGTTCTTACTCATATGTAAGAATAAAAAAATGAACTAATGGAGATAGAGTGGAATCATAGTCACCAGAGGATGGGAAGGGTACTTGGAAGGGGGCAGGGTAAAGAAACAATCTTTAATCCGTAGAAAAATACAGTTAAATATAGGGAATGAAACCTAGTGTTTGGTAGCACAAAAGGGTGAATATAGTTAACAATAATTTGTTGCATATTCCAAAATAAAAATAGAATTCAAATGTTTCTAAGAAATAATCAAAATTTCAGGAGACTAACATCCAAATCACTCCAATTTGATCACTATACATTGTATAGTTGTATGAACTATACCTGTGCTCCATAAATACATTCAACTGTTATGTGTTCATGTAATAATTAGAAGTAAAATTTCAAAAAATAAATAAAAATAAGTTTTCTAACTAAAAACACTTTTGGTCAAATATTCAAATACTAAATGGATACTACAAAATTTCTGTAAAGAAAAAAGATAACGCAAATGCTATATACCAGCTACTATGGCATGCATTTAAATGGTGACTATGGGAGAGATTATAGGTTTAAAGATACACAGGACCAATAGGAGATATGCAAATATCCATATATCTATATCTCTATGTATGGAAAAGAGAGAGAGTAAGAAACAGATTTATGTTAAGGAACTGACTCACATGATTGTGAGTTTGATATATCCAAAATCTGCAGTGTCAGGCAGATTGGAGAACCAAGAAAGAGTTGATCTTGTAGTGTTAGGATGAAGGTAGTATGTTGGCAGAATTTCTCTTCATTAGGTGAGGTCACTCTTTTTTTTCTATTAAGGCCTTCAATTCTTTGTATTAGGCCAAGATTTGTACTATAAATATCTAGAATAAGGTTTGATCAAGTAGCTGGATATGACACTATAAGCATGTTGACATAAAATTAACTGCCACAATTTATATCAATAAAAAATAATTAACTTCTAACAGGACAAAGGGTAAGCTAAGAGAAATCTCAAAGAAGAAATTATAAAATATATTTTTAAGCAAGTTAACAAAATAAAAAAAATTACAGGTAATTATTCTGGAACTATTATCTATGAAAACAGCTTATAATCCTGTGATTCATGCTATATTTGTAAATCAAATGTTTCCATGTTCAGAAGCTGAGCTTGCATTATCATTTTTAGAAATGCGAAAATAATGTAATCCACAAATTATTTTATTTCAATAATAGTGAAAACTTTTATACTTTTGATTGCAGAATTATCTGTTCTAAATTGGAAATCAAAATGTTTCATGTATTATTATAATAATGAATATATTATGCCAGATTGAAGCTGTAACACTTATTTGATGTGAAGCATAATTTTAAGTTCAGGAGTTTATGAAATGCCAAATAAAAAATTGGAACGATTTTTATGAAGAGTTTAAAATCATTCTTTCTAATCCAACTTTGTTTTCTTCTAAAACTTTAAAAAGGTTATAAATGTATAATATCTGTGCTATTTACATATATGAAACATAAGATTGAAGCATTCTCTAAACATGATCCTCTACCACATTGGTGGGTAAAGAGATGATTAGTTAACTAAGAAAAGACTAACAATGTCAATAAAGGATCAAGCTGACAAAAATGAGCTCCAAAAAAGCTTCAGTGCTGATTTTGTTTTAGGTGCCTGAAATTAAATCAATATAGTTGTCACAATTTATTTTTTAAATATTGCATCATTGTCACCTACGTACCATATGGTGTATCAAATGACAAAGTAAAAGAGTCCATCAGCATAAGAGTAAAAACTGCCACCATTAAATCAATTCCTTTACAGAAAAAATGAGAAAAATATGATTTTAGTATAGCATACCAGATGTTCTTCCATGAGTTCATGAAATTAAGAACTATATAAACCTACAATATAATTAAATGTAACATCAGGCCTTACAGAAACTAAGATTAGGTTTGATTTAAAGAAGTGTTCCAAAAAAATTTGACTCAGAATATGTTTCTCTTCTTTATTCTAAAGATATAGTTCTGTTGATAGTTTAATAGTGAATCAGAGTCGAAATCTTGTTTACAAATAACCTAAATGAAAAACTATCCTCAGTCATTTTGAAAGAAAAGTCTAAAACAGAGTAATGTCATTGTTGTCTTCTAAAAAGCTGCAAATATATTTTTTTTAAAAATCTAAATTTATTGTAACATTTATCTAAGCAAGCATAATTTCCAAAAAAGTTATTGTCAGATTACATTTAGTTGATATCTACACATAAATATTAATAAACAGAACTTTCTAGAATTGATCTCAGAAGCTTCCTTATTAGCTTTATTTTCAATAAGCTTTTCTATTATTTTCCATGACAAGTTATTGAAAAGTAACCAAAAATATAGAAAATTAAATCCTTTATTTTTGATATATAAAAGTTTCTGATCGTACCCAAAATTAGATCTGTTAAAAAGAGTGTAAAAAATTATTTTTTAACACCACATCTAACCATATATTTGAGTCTAAACAAGTTTTAGCCTTGTTCTTCATGTACTGTAAAAGTTATTAATTTTAACAAACGAAGATTTTATGGTGCATTCATTTGCCTGAATGTATTTGTAAAGATGTAAAAATTGCACTGATAACTAATTAATAACATTAGTTACAATATTTCTTTTAAATTTATAGGCAGATGGTATGGTCAATACAAAGAAATTTATATTTAAACTGATTCACAAATTTAGAAATTTTTATATTAGGGACAATTTTCAAATAAAAATCTATGAGAGCTTTATTTCTTTTCTAATTTTTCATATAGTTCAACAGTAGAGATTAAATTCTTATAGCCAAATGTTTAAACAAAATATTTCTCCGGAAATTTGTAGATTGAGTAGAATTACGTGTATATATAAAATAGCCTAATGCAATTTAACAAATCATATTTTTGTTAGTTGCAAGAGAGCATAAAATGAAATAATGGATACTTTAAGGTCACTTGCTGAGAGAGAGCCTACATGAGGAAATTTAACATTCCTACATGACTTCCAAAACATCTACTGAGAAGTATTAAAAAAAAGAATAACTTATTTCAGCAATTTCTGCAAGTTTCGAAAGTTGTAAGGGAGTTTGTTTTTCACTTCAGTAGACTCCACTTAAATAATAATTTGAAATGAATTAATGCATTTTTGTAAAAACCACAATTAAGGCATTAAATAATAATACCTCTAAAAGACACAGCAATTTAAGTGTATTAACCTAAACAAATATTTTATATGTATTTTTTTAAATAAAGTATGAATCCAATTTTTGGCCTATGTACCAGAAAAAAATAGTGAGACCACTTTGTGTGAATCATCTTTCACCCACAACACTGCAGCCTCAGCAATGCCAAGCCAATCTGCAATTTCAGAGGGCAAGCAGTTCCTGAGACGATCCTGATGAACACAGGCAAGATATTAGCAGCGAAGCATCACCAGTTTTCCAGATCTATGATTTGTTTTGCTGCCTAAAGTGTATCCAGAGAGAGAAAGTTACAGAAGTTTTCTTTCAAATTTAATCTGTCAACTAATTCTGCACACTCTAACTTCAAAATTTGTTCAGAAATTTAACATTGTTATCACTTCCATCTTATCCAAGTAAACTTCATCTCTTGCCTCTTAGCAAGTCTTTGTTTTTGCCAATAGCAACAGTAGAATCTCCTCTCCACAGAGTAGTCAAAGTCATCTTCACATATATAACTCATAGTGTTTACTGGATGATCCTGGCAATAGTCCTCTTCTGCCTTTGTGTTAGGAAAGAGTTTTGGAATAGACTGTAACAGGTTTCATAAAACCATAAGTCATTTTCTCTTTATTTATTTTATTGGGAATCTTGACTTTGGTTTCTCACTTAAATTATCAACAACTTTGAATTCTTTGGATTCTCCTTTTTTTGTTATCTCCTTTGATTTTTCCATGGGACTGCTTCCTTCTTTCAGTACTTTCACGTGCTACTGAGGTATGATAGAGTTGAGGAGTGGCCCACATTCTCTGAAAAATCCCCATGGGTGAATGGATGACTCGTATTGCTTAGGACTGTCTAGAGAAGGATAAATTACCTCTTGCTCAAAATAGAAGTATAGTGGTTTTCTCTACCACTCAGGGGTAAAAAGTAAAAGGGGGAGGGGTGTCTCATTAACAGTCTAGCTTTTGGCTACTATAGCTGAATAACCTCTTGCTTTCCCCTGCCTTGCTTATTCCCTTCCAACACCTTGGCCTTCCAGGTGTTCTTTAAACACTGCCACTGCATAAGACCTTTTGCTCTTGCTGTTTCCTTTGCCTGAAATGCTCTTCTCCGTATTTCCACATAGCTTTCCATGTAACCTTTAGGCCATACTATAAAATCTGATTTTCTGAGAAGTCTTCTGAGAGTATTCTATCTCACCAGCACCTCCTATCACTCTGTTCCCCTGCTCAGTTTTCTTCACAGCATCTATTAGCTATATATAAAAAACTTATCTGCACATAATGAAACACTGAACACTTTTCAGTAAATTAGTAAGATTTATATTATGTATAGGATAATATAGGATAATTCCTATCAAGCCAATTTGCCCTAGATCCTGTTCTGTATTTCTCTCTATTCTGGGCCATAAAGCTGTCTTTAAGCATTAAGTTTGGGGCGGGGGAAAGAATCATTATACATTTAGAGTGTGTGAACTCTCCAATAGTGTAGTCCCTGGTTCCCTACAGTGGAATGACTTGTGTTACTTAGTAAATGCAGATTTTTGCCTCTTACAGGAACTCTAAAAGTCAACTGAATCAGAAACTCTAGGGGTGGTCATCTGAAACTTTTCATTTTTTAAAAAGTATGAGAGGAAATATTTATGCACATTGAAGTTCAAGAACCACTGCATAGTGAATTTACTTCTGTCATTTTATGAAACTGATTTGTACTATCCTCTTTCCATGACAAACCTCTGATAAGAATACAGGGTTATAAATAAGTAAAATTTTTGTACTTCAACATCTTCAAAGCATAATATTAGATGAATAGTAATTGTGAATCTTAGAATATTTTAAATATAGGAGGAAGTCTCTGAATTAGTATCAGAACTGTTTTCTGCTTGTTACTGAGTTTATCATGATGATAGAATTGAAAGGAGACTGAAAAAATATTGTATTATTTTCACTTCTATAATTACTGTAATATATTCTTTGTGCACATCAAATTTAAAATTTCTGAAATCTATTTTTTTATGGCTATCATGTCATCAATAAAGCATTCCAAGATCATTCAATATAAGTTAATTATATTATTTCATAAAATATAAATGAGTTTCTATCTTCATTTAAATTTCTGTAGGAATCCACTGGACAAAGAAAATGTCAACTCAACAGTATGTATCATAGTAATTACAATTATTAATATACTTATTCTCAGATTTAATTTTAATGTACAGTGTTGCATTTGTCACCTAGCAAAAATTTTATTAAAAAAATCAAACATAGTTTTAAATATACATGTAGTAAGATTATTTTGTGCATGACCCTGTATAAGAGAATATATGTACATGTGCACAGATAGATCAAAAATATATGATTATAAATATAGAAATATACATAAATTTAGGCATACATATAAATGTGTTTATATGTGTGTGTGTAGAGTCAACTTGACTTACTTTTCAATATATAAAGAGAATGTTCTAGTTCTGACTAGAAGGCCAGATAAAAAATAAGGGAATGAGGAAATGGGTATATACACACAGTTACACACCTAATGTTCTCATACACGTTTTTGAATACTTCTTTCATTTATTTTAAAGACTCATTTAAATGTACCTTATAATGGGAAAAATCAGTAAAATACTCTAGTCACAAAATATTAAATTAGAGGACAATCAAAATGTATTTAATACATATTCTTATAACACAAATCCATAGCAGCTTACGTAGCCATATGGTACGCAAACATATAACATCTGAATACTAAACAATGAGTGTGAAATATTAGGTGGCTCCTCTGCAACTTTTCACATGACTCTCAGTCTTCAATATTATTATTGCTAAACTTCTGGTTTATTACACCCATGTGAATTGTCTGCAATAAATAAAAATGATCATTTTATCTTCTCATTGGACCTATATAAGTCATCTGTAATAAATTTAAATGATTATTATTTTATCTTCTATTAAGATGTAAACTGATACAATGTTCATATGGCGGAGTAACTATTACGATTTTTAGCAACTTGAGATTCTTCATGTAATAATGATTCTTTCTACTTAAATAGAACTTTAAAATATGCCAAACACTTGATCATATATAACCTAATTCAGTCCCTAACAAGCAAACAACTGTAATGTATTTAAGTCAGACATCATTATAATCCTCCATTTCATACTATGTAAAAGAATGACCAAAGCAATTTGTCCAAGATTAGACTTTGTATTGAACATGCTGACGACTCAAAAAGATTCATATTTAAAATGTTGAAATTAGAGAAAAATCTAATCTTCAATGTCTATATTTCATATATAAATATATTTGTTTTCTTTGTCTTGTTTATGGTTTTACATTTTTCTTTCTATGAAACAGGAAAAGAAAGACATTTTGATGAGTTGACAAAAAAGGAAATAGAAAGAAGTCAGAAGAAAGGATATTGTGATCACATGAGGACAGACAGGTATCTATAAAAATCGCTCTAACCTCTTAGTGACCCTGATTTATACTAGAGAATGCCTAGACTGACAAAATAAACACAAGGGAAATGCTTTTGCTGTTACTGTTAAATATTTTTCTGCACATCAAATATGTGTATTTAGGGTTTAAAAACTGTTGCTAAACAGGCTGGGCATGGTGGCACACACCTGTAATCCCAGCACTTTAGGAGGCTGAGACAAGAGTATCACTTGAGACCAGGAGTTAAAGAACAACCTGGGCAACATAGCAAAATCCTGTCTCTACAAAAAATAAAATTAAAAAAAAAAAAAAAAAAAAAAAAAAAACTTAGCCAGGTATATTAATCTGTTCTCATACTGCTATAAAGAACTGTCCAAGACTGGGCAATTTATAAAAGAGATTTCATTGACTCACAGTTTAGCATGGTTGGGAGGCCTCAGGAAACTTATAGTCATCGTGGAAGGGGGAAGCAAACACATCTTTTTTCACATGGCAGCAGAAGAGAGAAGTAGAGGGAAGGGGAGGAAAAGCCCCTTGTAAAATCATCAGGTCTCTTGAGAATTCACTCACTATTACTAGAACAGCAGGGAGGTAATCACTCCCATGATTCAATTACCTCCCACTGGGTCCCTCCCCATGACACATGGGGATAATAGAAGAACAATTCAAGATGCGATTTGGGTGGGGACACAGCCAAACTATATCATCAGGCATAATGGTGAGCACCTTTAGTCCCAGCTATTGAAGAGACTGAGATGTGAGGAAGGCTTAAGCCCAGCAGTTTGAGGCTGCAGTGAGCTATGATTGCACCACTACACTCCAGCCTGGGTAGCAAAGCCAGACTCTGTCTCAGAAAAAGAAAAGAAAAACTTGAAAAAAAAAAAAAGAATTATTATTAAAATCATAAATTGGATGTGAAAAAGTATAAAATAAAATAACTATTTCAGGAAAAATTTTTTTATAAATAATTGTGATAGGAATTTCAAATCACACATTATCTAAAGTCATATATACCCAGTGAGGCAAACTTTTTAACTCTCATTTGAATACTGACAAATGACTTAAGAACACTGGTAACAGATGACCTATGTGTTAGCCCTGGCTTTGACACTAAATAGCAAATATCTTAAACCATCGGTGTTTCATTTTTAATCCATAAAATCAGACTCTGGACAAAATATTGCTTAAGTTCTCATCCTAACTCCTAAGAGTCTATGCTTTTAAAGCTTCCTAAAGCAGACTCTAATACAGTAAACTGTATTTCTTTTAACCCTCAAATATTGCCATGCAGAGTATTACTTAGGATAAAGAAGCCATCATCTACATATCCAATTATTCCATTATCTATAACGCCTTTTAAGCTTGGTATGAATAGTGTACGACTATTTTATCTTCCTAGCTTTAATCATCATTCAGTTCACCTTAGGAAATGATAATGGCAGTTTAAATGGCATTGTCCACTATTAAGTCTCTAACAGTAACATTAGTTTGCCATCTTTGAATAGGTAAATGGTAGACACACAAATGATTTGAGGTTGTTTTAAAACTGCACACTGTAAAAATATACTTCCTAGATAAGGAGAGGGATATTACCCTGAAAACAGTAAGTCCATTTAAATATTTGTTCTTATGTTGACATAAGTGAAAAATATTTCTACTACAGTGGTAGAAATGACCAGTATTCCAGATATGAAGATTTGGGGTATTTTCTCCTTTTGTGTGAAACCTCTAAAGTTGTTTAGGATTCAAAACTCTTAAATAATACTATTAATAGATAGACTTAATAATTGGGTAATATGATAAGAAAAATAAGATATTCTTTCTAGATTACAAAATGTATATTTACTTTAAAGAGAGAAAAATATCCTAAAATTAATATCTGTGCAAAATGTATTTTATTTATTTACTTATTTATTTGAGATAGGGTCTTGTTCTGTGGCCCAGGTTGGTGTGATCACAGCCCCTCACTGCAGCCTCCACCTCTCGGGCTCAAGCAGGTTGCCTGCCTTAGCCTCCTACATAGCTGGTACTATAAATACATACCAGCTATCCCATGGCAGTGCATACTTGTAGTACTAGCTATGTGGGAGGTTAAGGCAGGGATATCTTCTTCAGGCTAGCTTCAAACTCAAGGACTCAAGCAATTCTCCTGCCTCAGCCTCACATGCTGAAATTGCAGATGTGAGCCACTGCACCAAGAGATGTGCTAACAAGTTTTTAAGCTCTCCACTGAATTTTTTTTTTTAATTTTGTTATTAAACTTCCATGGCCAGTTGTGATAATACTGGCACTGTGGGAATCAAAGATCCTGTTCACTATCAGCTCTCTGTCACTGCTGGCCCAAGACTTATGCCTTAAATAAACATAAGATTTACATATAGTAATCTGTCCAATCTCATTTATAAATTTTCTGTTTACAGTTTAATGGCCAGTCCTCATTTATACACCTCTCTATATATAATCGAAATGTTTCAATGAAATTCATATTTTTATATTATCTCAGCTGAAAAATCTACATAGTTTTTAAATAAGTTAACTGGATGTCTTTATGTCAGTAATTTTAGTCACATAAATTAATAGGCTAGATTTTAGAATTTTATAGAAATATACACAAACTTCACAAATGTGTTGTTTCTCGGTCCCTTTTTACAATGAGAGCATAAAGGGATAACAGATTAATTTTCCAGATTTCCCTGTTACTAATGCTTAAGGTAGCACCCATAGATACAGACGTATACCAGAAACTATACGTGAGATCATTTCAAGGTAATATCTGGCGAATGATATTCTTTAAATGTTATTTTTTCCTTGACATCAAAAATTTATATACTCCCTAAGGATTGGAAAATTAGAAACTTTATTTCTCCATGGTTTAAGTAGCTGGCAGTTAAGATGGATAATGTTATGTTTCAAGCTGATTGGGCCTTGGGATTCCCAGATATTTAATTAAAGATCAGTTTTAGATGTGTCTGTGAGGGTGTTTCCAGAAGAAAGTAGCATTTGAATTGGTTAATTGCATAAGGCAAACGTCGCTTCCCAATTGAATAAAAAAGTGAAGAAAAGGAGAATTTACTCTCTCTGCCTGACTGTATGAGCTGGGACATCAGTCCTCTCTGCCTTTCTGACTAAAAATTAAATCATTAGCTCTCTCTTGTTCTCAGGCCTAAGGACTAACGCCAACTTTGCAAAAGCTATATTAAAAAAAGACCCTTGCAGAGAGATGCCAAAGCAGCAAGACCACCCAGCAGAGCTATGAGGATGACACTGCCACCCAATGGACCTAAAAGGTCGGGGTCATTGAGCCAAATAGGCTTACTCTCAAACCTTAAGATACAGTGCAGTTTGTTTTACTAGGTTTCAGAATTGTCCAGGGACCTTTCTTCTTTTCTATTTTTTACTTTTGAAATGAAAATGTCTACCCTATGTCTACCCCATTACTGAATTTTGAAATCACACACTTGTCTGGTTTCAGAGGTTCACAACTGTAAGAGAATTTTGTCTCAGAAAGAATAGTACTGCCAATTGTACCCATAATCTGACATAGGTAAAATTTCGATGAGACTTTGGACTTTAGACTTCAGAGTAAAGATCTAGTACAAGTTTAGACTTTTGGGGCTGTTGGGATGAAAAAAAAAGGTATTTTGCATGGGATAAGGACATGAATTTGGTGGGTCAGGGGCATAACGTGATGGACCGAATTTTGTCCTTCTATAATTCTTACATGGAAGTTCTAAACCCTAATGTGATTATTTTGAACATGGAGACATTATGAGGTAATTTGGTTTAAAAGAGGTGATGAGGATGAGACACTTATCATGGGATTAGTGCCCTTATAAGAAGAGACATCAGAGAGCTGGCTTCCTCTCTGATTCTCTTGCCACAGCATGCATTGAGAAAAGGTCATGTAAGAACATGGCAGGAAGGCAACAGTAGAAAAGCCAAGAGGAGGCCCCTCTTCAGGATCTAGATCTGCTGGCACCATATTCTTAAACTTCAGAGCTACAGAAAATAGTCTTCAGAGCTATGGAAAATAAATGGCTATTATTTAGGCCTCTCAGTTTGTGGTATTTTGTTATGACAACCTGAACAGACGAATACAGATTTTAGTACTGACAATGGAGCATGTTGAGCTATCTCTTCTAAAGTGAAAAATAAGTTCTTGAATCTGGCTCCTCCTGTAACTAAAAAGGAGGCACAACACTTAGTGGGCCAGTATGGGTTTTGGATGCAACATATATCTCATTTGGTTGCGTTATGCTGGCCCATTTATTAAATGACCCCCCCTCCCCCCCGCCGCCCAAAAAAAAAAAACTCTGCAGTAGGTTCAGGCAGGTTTGCAAGCTGCTTTGCCACTGGAACAATATGATCCAGCAGATCTAGGGTACTTGAAGTAGCAATGGTAAATAAGGATGTTTTTAAAGTCTGTGGCTTGTGCCTGTAAATGACCTGCAGAGCACATCCTTAGGATTTTGACCAATCTCTGGTGTCCTCCTCAGAGAGAGTACATAATTACTCTCCAGCTGTTTGTTCTCTAGCCTAAGTAGAGACTGAATGCTTAACCATGGGCCACCAAATTAGTATGCAAATTTGTTGCCAATACATGAACTGGATGTTATCTGAGCCACTAAGTCAGAAAGTTGGGTATGCACAGCATTACCAAATCATTAAATGGAAGCTGTATATACGTGACTGGGCTCAAGAAGGTTACCAGAGCTAGGAAGGGTAGTGAGAGGGTAGGGGAAAGCAATAATGATGAATGGAAAAGAAAAAATGATATCTAGTATTTGATAACAACAGGGTGACTATGGTGAATCATCATTTAATTGTGCATTTTAAAATAACTAAGAGTATAATGGGATAGTCTGTAACACAAAGGATCAGTGCCAGAGGTGACGAATACCCCATTTCCTCTGATGTGATTAATACGCATTTTGTGCCTGCATCAAAATCTCCTGTATACCTCAAAAATATACATGCATACTATGTATTCACAAAAATTAAAAAAAAGTTTTAAAAAAGTCCTGAAGGAACAAATAAGTTGCATGAAAAAGTGGCCAAATGTTCATGGTGTCCATTCCCTCCTACATTGCCTTTTGTGTCTTATCCTGTACTATGGACACAAGAGGACATCTCAGGCCAGGAATTAAGCCTAGTTTACAGATGGTTCTAGAGATATGTTGGCATCACTCAGAATTGGACAGCTGAAGCAAAACAGATTCTTTCTGGGACATTCCCAAAAAACAGTGTTGAAGAAAAATCATTCCAGCTGGTAGATCCTTGAGAAGTTCACTTGTTTGTTCACTTTGTTGGGAAGGAGAAGGGGCCATATGTGGGATATATGGACTGTGACCAAACATCTGGCTGGATGGTCAAGGGCTTGGAAAGTATGTGATTGAAAAAATGGTGGCAAGGTAATTTGGGGATGAGGTATATAGACAGATATCTCTTTGAAAAGACAAAAGTGGAAATAATTTTGTCCTGTATAAATAAATGCATACCAAAGAAGGAACTCAGCAGAGGAGAATTTTAGTCATCAAGTGGAATGGATGACCTCTAGGCATTGTCTCGGCAACATGTATTTCTACCCACAAAGGCTGACCTAGCTCCAGTCACTGTTGTGTGCTCCATCTCAGTGAAGACCAATCACCAATAAAGGCCAACACTGAGTCCCTAGTATGACACTATTTCCCGGGGTGATGAGCCAGCTAACTGGTGAAAGATTGATTATACTGGACCTCTTTCATCATGGAATGCACAGTGTTTTGTTCTTACTAGAATAGACACTGCTCTGGATATAAATTTACCTTTTCTGCACATAATGCTTCTGCCAAAACTGCCATCAATGAGGTTATAGAATGCCTTATCCATCAACATGGTATTCAACAAAGCATTGCTTCTCATTTAGGAATTACTTCATAGCAAAGAGGTTCAACAATAAGCATATGCTCCTAGTATTTATTAATCTTAGCATATTCCTAACCATTCTAAAGTAGCTGGCTTGAAGATATGACAGAATGCTCTTTGAAGACTCAGCTACACTACTAACTTGATGACAATGCTTTGTGGGACTGATACAAAGTTCTCCAGAAGACTATATATGTTCTCAAATAGTGTCCAAACATGATGTTGATTCTCTTATAATCACAATTCATAGTCAAGATGTTGGACTGGTCCCCATCGATGCAATCTCCAAGCTCACCTCTGAGCACTAAGCCTCCAAGCCTGCCTAGCACCAGGCTGGCCCCAAGATCCCAGACTCCAGGCCAGCACCCATTTGCATAGCCAGCAGTCACAGACCTAGCCTCCACATTGGTTCCCTCAGACTCAGGCACCAGGCCAGCACCCAAGGACTGAGGCTCCAGGCTTGCCCCAGTGCCAGGCTAGCCCTAAGTCCTCGGCTGGTACCCACTGGCCCAACTTCAGGTGAACTCTGGTCTAGGCCTACTCTAACAACCCAAGGTCCAAGCTTGTTCTGGTACATGCCAGCACTAGGTTGACCCCTATGGACACAGGCTCCAAAATGACTCTTAAAAATCCAGGATACAAGCCAGTCTATGTGGACATATCACCCATGCTTGACTCCCAGAGACCAACACATCTAGTCTAACCCAGTGCCAAGCCAGTCCCCTCAAAATTAGGCTCAAGGCCATCCACTTCCAGGAGAGCTGCCACAGACCAAAGTTTTGAGCTGGCCTCCATGGACACAGGCTCCAGCTTACCCTCATGAATCCAGTAGACAGGCCCACCCCACTTAATTACATTATCAGGCCTACCCCTACAAACCCAGGATCCAGGTTCTCTTTAGCATATCAAAACTCTAGGTCTGCCCTAGAGAATCCAAGTTCCAGGCATTACCCTTAAAAAACAGGTACCTGACAGGCCCCTGTAAATCCAGATGTCAGACCCATCCACCTGTGGGCAGACACAAGGCCAGACGTTCCAAGGACACCAACAGCAAGCCCAAGTACAGACTTTCCAGATAGCATATTCTGAATCTATGGACAGGCTAACTGGTGAAGAACTTTTGCTCTTGAAACAAATATATAAAGACTTTAATGATCACCTTCAAATGCACAAATATCAATGCATGGCCACAGGAATCATAAATAATCATGAAAACATTATACCACCAAAGGAATAAAATAAAGCACCAGTAACAGGCCTTAAAATGGAGACCTGTGAACTGCCTGCCCAATAATTCAATATAAACATCTTAAGAAGCTCACTGAGCTACAAGACCACAGATAGACAAATACACAATATGATGGAAACAATACATAAGCAAAATTAGAAGTCCAAAAAAGGGAGAAATCATGAAAAAGAATCACATAACACATTTGGAGATTTAAAAAAAAAAGACAATGACAGAAATAAAATGCTCAATAGAGAGCTTCAACACCAGACTTGAAGAAGCAGAAGAAAAAAAGTAAGCTAATTCTTCACTCTGTAACTGTAGTGTGTAAACTACTCCTATCATAAATAAAAATAAAAATAATCTGATAAAAATAACTACAACTTTTCAAGACATAGAAAATACAATAAGACATAAATAGAAACAACAAAAAGGTACAAAGCATGAAAGCAAGTGTGTGAAGTTTTGTATCAAGTTTTGTGTGCTTATTTGCTTAATTGTTTATACAGTTTGTATTGTGTTCATCTGTGTAAAAAATCGGTTATAATTTATTATTTGTAAGCCTTACGGTAACCTCAAATCTAAAACATACAACAGATACGCAAAAAGTTAAAAGCAAGAAATTAAAACATACCACAAAGGAGAGAAAACCACCTTCACTAAAGAAAGATAAGGAAGAAAAGAAAGAAGACATAAAAACAACCAGAAAACAAATAACAAAACGGCAAGAGTAAGTTCTTACTTATCAACAACACTGTATGTAAATACACTAAAGTCTTCAATCAAAAGATAGAGAGTGGTGAATGGATAACAATTACCCAGCAATCTTTTGCCTAGAAGAAAAATACTTCTGTTATAAAGACACACATAGACTGAAAACAAAGGGATGGATAAAGATATTCTATGCCAATGGAAAACAGAAAGAACGTAAGTAGCTATATTTACATCACACAAAATGAATTTCAAGACAAGAACTATAAAATGAGACAAAGAAAAGCATTATATAATGATGAGGCTACTGATTCAGCAAGAGGATGTAACAATTCTAAATATATATTCACTCAGCCACTGGAGCAATCAGATTTATAAAGCAAGTATTAGAGCTAAAGATAGAGGTAAACCCCAAATACAGTAATACATAGAAACTTCAATACACCATTTTGGCATTGAACAAATTATTCGCACACAGAAAACCAACAAAGAAATATTGAACTTTGTGTTATAGAACAAATAGATATAATAGATATTTACAGATCACTCTCATCCAGTTGCTATACATTACACATTCTTCTCCTCTGCACATAGATCATTCTCAAGAATACACTGTGTGTTAGGACAAAAACATCTTAAAAATTTTTAAGTAAATGAAATTACATTAACTATCTTCTCTGAGCACAATGGAATAAAACTAGAAATAAGAGGAATTTTGCAAACCATACAAACACATGAAAACATACAACAGATAAACACGAAAATTAAATAATATGCTGCTAAATGACCAGTGGATCAATCAAGAAACTCAGAAAAAGATTTAAAAATTTTTTTAAAAAATGAAAATGAAACACAGCCTACCAAAACATATAGGATACAGTGAAAGCAGTACCAACAGGGGAATTAATAGCTATATTAATAGCTATATAAAAAATTAATAGCTATAATAAAAATTAATAGCTATATAAAAAAGAAGGATTTCAAATAAACAACCTACTGACAAATCTTAAAAACTAGAAAAGAGCAAACAAAACTCAACATTAGAAGAGAGAAAAAATAAACAACAGAGCATAAATAAATAAAAACTAAAACGAAAAGCACAATACAAAAAATCTATGAAATAAAAAGTTGGCTTTTGGAACAGATTAACAAAATAGACAAACCTTTAGCCAGGCTAAATAAGAGAAAAGATCCAAATAAATAAAATCAGAGATGAAAAAGGAGGCATTACAAGTAGTAACCACAGAAGGTTCAAGGATGATTAGAGCCTCCCAGGAGCAGCAATATGCCAATAAATTGTAAAACCTCAAAGAAATCGATAAATGTCTAGGCATATACAACCTACCAAAATTTAACCATGAAGACATCTAAAACTTTAATAGACCAGTAACAAGTAATGAGATTAAAGATATTATAAATAGTATTTCAGCAAAGAAAGCCCAGGACGCGATGGCTTCACTGCTGAATTATACCCAAGATTTAAAGATCTAACATCAATTCTACTCAAACTAAACCCAAAAAAACAGACCAGGAGGGAATACCTCCAAACTCATCCTAGGAGGGCAAGTGTTACCTTCATCACCAAAACAAGACAAAGATATGTCAAAGAAAACTACAGGCCATTATCCCTGATGAACATTGATGCAAACATTCTTTAAAAGTGCTAGAAAATGAAATTCAACCTAACACATAAATTAGTTGGTCAAGCAGTCACAGGTTTCCAGAGATTAGATTTCAATTTTGAAAGAAGTCCTATGTGAGTAAAATGCTAGAAAACATCGTCTCATGATACAGAGAAATATTTGATGAAAGGGTCAATATTTCAAATTTCATTGTTTTATTTTAATAAGTTGCCACAGCCACCCCAACCTTCAGAAACCACCACATTGATCAACAGCAGCAATCAACATCAAGGCAAGAGCCTCCACTAGCTAAAAGATTCCAACTCACTGAAGGCACAGGTGATCCTTAGCATTTTTTGCCAACAACTCTTTTTAAATTAAGCAATATAACCAAGTAAAAAAATGTATAATGCTACTGAGCGCTTTATGGACTACAGTATTGTCTGAAAATAACTTTTATGTGCACTGGGAAACCCAAAGTTCACATTAGTTTGTGATCTGGAACCAGATCTGCAATATCTCTGAGATTTGCAGATACATACACACAAATACATACAATGGATATACATAACTTACAACATATGTAGTTTATATATACACACATTTTATATATATACACATGTAATGGAATACCATTTAGCTTAAAAAAGAGAAAATATTCCTGTATTTGAAACAGACTATGTGAATCTCAAGAACATGCTAAGCAACTTAAGCAAGGCACAGGAATGCAAATATCACAAGTCTCATTCGCATGTCAAATCTAAAAAAGGCAAACTCACAGTAGACGATAGAAGGGTGTTTGCCAGGGTATAGAAGGCAGGGAACAATACCTGGCAACGAACGCAATATTTCAGTTAAACAGGAGAAATAAGTTACGAAGACCTATTGTACTACATGATGACTTTAATTCATCTTAACATTAATGCGTATCTTAAAGTGCATAATTTATACTTGAAAATTTTAAATGTTCTCACCACAAAAAAGTATGTGAAGTGATGGCTATGTTAGCTTGTTTTAATCAATTTACAATGTACACATCAATCAATAAATCATACTGTATACAATAAACATGCACGCGATTTATTTTTCAATTATACCTTAGTAAAGCCAGGGGAAAATGAAAACAAAACAAAATAACAGGAAATGACAAGAGATTTTGTGCTGGCTAGTGTTATTGATCACAATCACCAAGAAGACATTGGATTATTGTTTCAAAATGGAGGTAAGAGCATGGTTGAAGTACAGAAGATCCCCTGGGGTGTCGTTACTATTATCATGCCCTGCGGTTATAATCAAATAGAAAACTATAACAACTTATTCCAAGCAGAACTACTAATTGCCCAGATCCTTCAGGAAAGAATCCCGATCAAATGAAGTGTTTGCTGAAGGCAAAGGAGACACAGAATGAGTAATGGAAGTAGGTAGGTATAAATACCACTATAACAGTATGACCACCAGTTACAAAAATGAATATTGTAATTGTCATAAGCATTTCCTCTTTAGTTTTTTAATCAGTACCTCTGTGTGTGTATATTGCAAATATATATATGTGTGTACACACACACACACACACACACACACACACACACACACACAATTCTAGTCCCTTACCAGGTAATTTTAGATGTACTGACTTCATATCATAGACTTTAAGTTAGGAGGTATCTAGAAATAGAGTTAACAGGGCCACTTTACCTCCTCTTCAGGGAACTAGGTTAGTGCATTTTGCATGTTATGTGGAATAGTTACATCATGTTAGGCAGAATTTATTTTGTTACAATCTTTATTTGGAAATTACGTATGGTTTAAAGAGGTACGTATCGGCCACTAGTTGACTAGCGTTGTACCTGTGATGATTAATACTGTGTGACAACTCGACTGGCTAGAAGACTGGGTCTTCTCCAGCTCTTAGGCTGGAACTATCCCCTCAGTTTTTCTGATTCTCAGGCCTTAGTCCTCAGACCGGAACTACACCACCAGTTCTCCTGGGTCTCCGGCTTACAGGGGGCATATCTTAGAACTTTCCACAGCCTTCATAATTATGTGAGGCAATTTCCTTACAATAAATCTCACATATCTATATATTCATATATTACATATGTATGTAATTAGGTCTGTTTCTTTGGAAAACCTGACTAATAACATCAGTGAGGCATCTAATAGTGCACAAATGTTGAATACAAGCACACATTTTGCTGTTGCTCAGACTTGGGAGGATTCTGCCTTTGACAGTTGCTGCTATGTGATCTTAGGCAAGATGCATAACCTTTGAAGCTTTATTTCTCATTCATCTGAAAAATGCAGATATTACCTATCTGGTAGATTCTTCTTGAGGAGATTGAATGGAACATTCTATAAACTGTGAAAATGCGAAATACATGTAAAGCTCACCATAACGTGCCTGGCATATACTAAGAGTTCAATCGCTACTATTGTTAAGCTTCAAAATCTCCTTGTTACAAAAATTCTCTTTTGGAAGCTTTATCCTGCAATCTCTTTCCTCCATTTATTTTACTTCATTTTAATTTGGTAGCTTAGGTTTTAGATAAATAGTTTAAGGACACAGTGAGTTGCTGAAGAACTATTTGACAATTGAACCTGCTGAAAAACATTCTGTATAAATTTTATAGCTGACCTATTTTCTTAATATATCAAGAAATTTAGTCTGATAATGAACAATACATGCAATTCTGACATGCACACATGTATACGCTGGCACACTTTTACTGAAACTTTACATTTACATCCATGGTAATAACTATTTATTTAATAAGTAAATGACCATTATGTACTAATGTCTACTGTATTGATCCAATATACTATCTCTATTTTTGCATTCTTGAGATTTACAAAGTATTCAAGGAGTGTAATTTTCCTCAGCATACAATTGGAATATACTTTGTGATAGTTCTAAAATATACAGAGCATTTCATCAAAAATAATGAAAGCCAGGAACATCCGGAAAAGAAAAATAGGACCAACATGCAGAGTTTATTTGTGTAAATCACAGATATCATGAGAAAATATAATATTTTCTTTGTCATATTTGACTTTTTAAAAACTAAGCTTCATTCCCAGAGAGAATTTTCTCAAAAAATACACTTGCCTCTTAAGAGATAGATTATAAAACAGAAATTTCAATGAGTAACTGTGTTCTTTCTGGGATTAAAACTTCACCCTCTTTCCATAAGGATGAGAATGTTTCCATTTCTTGAATATTTGCTTTGAATTTATGCTGCTCTGCTATTCTCTTGAAGGTTCTTCTTGATTATGAGAGTATTGATAACAATTTCCCAAAGTAGAGGTTTGTTTAGTCAAATAGAGTTTGCTTTCAGGAATTCTTTTTGAATTAAATTAATTCATATTAAAAAATCTTTATAGAAGCATTCACATGTCAGTGTTCCTTTTGGCTACAGAGAAATGTTATCAAACATTAAATAAGAGATATATTATTCATTTATGTGACAATTAAATGTGTGAATTGCTAAAGCGATAAAATTGCTCCTACAAATAAATTTTCATGGAAACAAATGAAATGACACAAATGTATTAATTTCTGCTTGAAATGTAAGTTTTGTTATGGAAAGTGTAAACATAGATTTGTGTTTATTTTAATGACTTTCTTAGCTTGAGAAATACCACACCAAAACTCATTTAATCTCTGAGAAATAAAAAGAAGTGAGACACATGCAAACTAAGATGAATATTTTTCACCTGAGGACCTTATACAATATATATGGCATTTCCAAAAAAAAAAAAAAATCAACGTTTTACTCATGCCCTAAGTATGTACATGATTCATGCCCCAAAGCAAATTTTTGATAACAAACTACTAATGAGACAAACAGCTGTCATGCAATTGTAAATTGACTGGATTATAAACTTATTAATCAATTGTTACAGCCAACCTAATTGTTGGAAATTTATTAAAGAAAATACTACATACCCTTTAGATCTCCTACTATAAAGTTATCTGACATAGCATTCTCAGAGAATAGATAATGTGATAGAGCCAATCAACAAATATAACCATATAAAAAAAGTAAAATCATGAAAAATGGAAGGATTACCATAAAACAATAGTTAAATGTATTCAATTATGACATAGGTGCTTTATGATAAAACTGTAATAAATATGCATTACACTTATAAGATAGGTGCTTTATGGTAGAGATGCTCCTTATTATGATCTCTTCCATGATAGACCAAATAATACCTATAGAAATACATACTTAGGTCCCTAAATGCCACTTTCTGGTTGGAGGATCTTTGTTTATAAAGTAAGTAAAATGAAAGACTGAATTTGACAAATACACACTGAAGGGAAATAGAACAAATTGATAAAAAGAAAATATATATTTAAGTAAACATAGCATAGTTAAAATATTTCATTGCTAATATCACTACAATTCCCATAATTGTGTTTATGTTCCCAGAAATGACAAAAATGAAATACATAAAATAAATTCATAAATTATAGGTAGGCAAAAGCACAGTATTTTATCACTTTTTCCTTATTGAACAAATAAAATATAAATATTTGGCAAATGCACAACCTAGAACAAATGTGCAAAATATGAACACATTTTAAATCTATAGAATATGATACATTTACAGGGGTACAATATATTAGCTTCTCAATTTTTTTAATTTTCACATTTTATGTAATACATTTGGAAAACAGATGAGAAAAAAATCATTCAGCTTTTGAGGTTTCTGCACTTACATTGCTCTGAAAGTATATAAATATCCTACCTACTTAAAAAAAATTGTAGCTATTGAAGATGGTGGCTTCAAGCAAGAAAGATTAGTGAACCCAGATGCAATTAAATGGCCTTGTTCCTTAGTTATATAGTACAAAATCGACAAGTGCATTATATTTATTTAAGCAATATGTATAACTAAACACATAAACAAAGGCATTAAAAATTTTAAGCATTATAAATTAAAAGTTCATGTTATATAGTGATGCATATTAGTTTTCCTTTAAAAAACATCTATATGTAATGTGTACAAGAAATAAAGTTTACCCTTGTAAACCCACTGAGATTCTACAACTTGCTAGTTACACAGCATAACTCAATAAAGGTTGATTGAATATTGCTAACGCCTACAAAGCTATGTTTCCATTTCCACTGGATATTTCTGCTCTCATTTTGCACTACTACATAGCTTGGAAAATATTTCCTCTTTCAGTGCGTAGCACTGCGTCTCCCAGGTACATGATTTCTAACTATCCTGCCATATCGCATCAGGTAATTACATTATTTCAACAAGGTTTTCTCATTTCCTTCTGTATTAGTCTGTTTTCATGCTGTTATGAAGAAATACCTGAGACTAGATAATTTATAAAGGAAAAAGGTTTAATTCACTCACAGTTCTGCGTGGCTGGGGAAGGCCTCAGGAAGCTTGCAATCATGGCGGAAGGCATCTCTCCCACAGCAGCGGCCAGAGACAGAATGAGTGCTAGCAGGGGGAAGTGCTGACGCTTATAAAGCAGATCTTGCGAGACTCACTTATTACCACGAGAACAGCACAGGCAAAACCACTCCCCCTCTGATTCAATTGCTTCCACCTGGTCCTGCCCTTGACAGGTGGGGTTTATTACAACTTAGGATGAGATTTCGGTGAGGAAGCAGAGCCAAACCATACCACCTTCTAAGCACAGAGGGTCTCTGCTTGCAGTTCCACTGGGCACTGTCTTACCTGATTGGCAGCATCATCGTTCACATGTTTCATTATGTCATTCAATACCAGAATCTACTCAAATGCACCTCCAATACCACAGATTTTTCTATTCTGTGGGTTCAATGATCTGCGAACTTTCTAGTTTACCAAAGCTGTCTCCATTGCTTTCCAGAATTGGAGATATATATCTTTTCCCATAACATAATTTACTTTTGGCAATTCAGTTGTATGTATTTATATTGTCACTTTTCTAACTACTTCTACTTCTGCTACAGAGGAATAATAACACATCTAAATGATAAAACCTCATTCTGTGCTTAGAATCTTCCCCAAATATTTGCAAGTAAGAGGCCATATAAGTGGTCTAAATCTGTAGACTTTCATAGCATACAACTAATAAGTATTTTCTAAATGCTGATAAACATTTTCATGCACAGTTCTAAAAACATCAAGCTTTATACATATGTTTATTAAAAATTAAAGAAATAATTACCATTTTTCTTCTCTGTTAATAATGTATTTTTGAAGACTAAATTTTTAAAAATAACTAATACTTTATATGAATTAACTTAATCCTGATTCTCCCATCACAACATAAGAATTCTAAGTGGAATCAAAAAGTTATGTCAAATTTTGGACCTGGGCCATAGTGAAATTTATATCTACAATGCTGAACATACAATGTCCAAACTCAAGTATAAAATATTTCAGAGTTCATAATATTCTAATTTCTTTTCTTATGCATAGAATTATATGACAATCTGTATGCACATAAAAAAATCTGTGCTATGTATAATCAAACTCTGACATTTTATATCTAATACCTTAAATTGCATTGCATTTAATGTTAATTACCAAATTGGAAATGGAATTCTGAAATAAAAATAAAATGAAAGTAAATAGGGTAAAATGAAAGTCAATATATAAATAGGGGTAATTTTTGTTTTGGCTTACAATGAAACCTAAGAGAACACAGAAAAAACTAGGTGAAAGAAATGATAAGCTTCAGAACTTAACTCTTTCATTAATCCAAAGTAAGTTGATAGCATTTGCTTTATTTTAAAATTAGTGAGTAATCTAATAGTTATATAGCTTTCTTTTTAATGAAAAGAGTATTTAAAAAACACCATGGAATACTATGCAGCCTTAAAAAATGATGAGTTGTGTCTTTTGTGGGGACATGGATAAATCTGGAAACCATCATTCTCGGCAAACTGACACAAGAACAGAAAATCAAACACTGCATGTTTTCACTCATAGGTGGGTGTTGAACAACGAGTACACATGAACACAGGGAGGGGGAGCATCACACACTGGGGTCTGCTTGGGGGTTAATAGGGAGGGACAGTGGGGGATTGGGAGGTTAGGAAGGGATAACATGAGGAGAAATGCCAGATATAGTGACGGGGGGGGGGGATGGAGGCGGCAAACCACATTACCATGTATGTACCTATGCAACAATCCTGCATGTTCTGCACATGTACCCCAGAACCTAAAGTGAAATTATATATATATATATATATATACATATGAACACAGACTCTAGAACCAGGAAAAAAAATAACTAAGTTGTTGAATAAATGTTAATCCCCACCAAGAAAATGTTTAAACTTTTACCTTTCTGTGTCCTGGACAGATCCAGGAAAAATGAATTTAAAAATACCTGCATATAAAATTTTAAAAAATTTTGAACATATAGTTAAAAATAAGGAAAAAAAGATTTTTTCCTACAGATTATTATAAGCAAAGGTTTGTCAACTGTTGATTATTTTTGGTTTCAAAATATGTTATATGGACAGATACTAAAAAGCTTTTTGTAAAATAAGTAAGTGATAGCAGATGGAAATTGTACAATATCTATTTTTACTCTTTGATGACATTAACATTTTTTTGCTTAAGTTAATAGCATTCTATAATATTCAGTTTCCACTATTTTATCTTCAAGAATATAAAAATAACTGCTTTGTTAAGATATTTTGCAAGCAATCTCAAATGCTTTATGAATGAGAAAAGCATATTATGGGTCTGTAGTTAAATTCAATTTTTTGTTGGCTTCTTTGTTTGTATTAATAAATACTTCTGAGCATTATACTAAGTTTTGGAATGTGTTACTTCACATTTCATTACTTTTATTTAGTCATTTTATAATGCATTACAAGTTTCATATTTATCTTTTATAATCTAATACATTGTTTTTATTTTAGTTGAATGCATACAAGCTATCCGAATAAAAATGTTAATTATTTTTGTTTCTTAACACAAATCAGAATTTTTCTTGTGAAATGAAACAGAAGAGAAAAATCAGCAGCATAAAATAAATAAATAGATAAATCAATATAAATTCCTACACTAAGCCTGTTCTTATTTTAATCAGTATCGTTGGTCTTAATTGCTATTAGAGAAGAAAATAAGTAACAGTCATACTTCCAAAAACACAGTGAATGTTGCAGCCGCTGTAGCGTAACATAGTGGGCAAGAGCACAGACTTTATTGATAATAAACTTAAATTAAAATTCTCACTTTGCCAATTACTTGCTATGGGGCCTTGGGTTAGTTGCTTAATTTTTATAAGCCTTAAGATCTTCATTAGTAAAATAGTGATGATCATACATAACCCAGCATTCCGTGAGGATTAAATGAAAAGTGATATGCAGAAGAGATTAGCACTGAAAACAGTAGTAAATAATAGTTGTTCTATTGAAATTATTATTATTACCACTATTAGAGAAGGGACAGGTGGTCCAAAAACAGTCCTGGGTTTAGAAACGTCACTTCTTCCAAGATTCAGAATTAGTTGAGTAAAAAAGCAAGAAAGAATGTCTTGCTGCATAGTATTAAATCTGCCATGATTTCCTCTATTACTTCCTTTTATCTGGTGATCTCATGGGTAATGTCACCAGAACAATGGATTCCTCTCAAAAACCACTGCAGGGCAGAAAAAACTGTGCTCTGGCCCAATAGTTGACATAATTGTATTGTGTTCATCTGTGTAAAAAATGGGTTATAATTTATTATTTGTAAACCTTACGGTAACCTCAAATCTGAAAACATACAACAGATACACAAAAAATTAAAAGCAAGAAATTTAAACATACCACCAAGGAGAGAAAACCATCTTCACTAAAAGAAAGATAAGAAGGAAGAAAAGAAAGAAACCATAAAAACAACCAGAAAATAACAAAATGGCAAGAGTAACTTCTTACTTATTAACAACAACACTGTATGTAAATACACTAAAGTCGTCAATCAAAAGATAGAGAGTGGTGAATAGATACCAATTACCCAGCAATCTTTTGCCTAGAAGAAAAATACTTTTGTTATAAAGACAAACATAGACTGAAAATAAAGGGATGGAAAAGATATTCTATGCCAATGGGAAACAGAAAAGAACATAAGTAGCTATATTTACATTACACAAAATAAATTTCAAGACAAGAACTATAAAACGAGACAAAGAAAAGCATTATATAATGATGAGGGTATTGATTCAGCAGGAGGATATAACAATTCTAAATACATATTCACTCAGATATATTAAACAAATATTAAGAGCTAAAGATAGAGGTAAACCCCAATACAGTAATACCTAGAGACTTCAACACACCATTTTTGGCATTGGACAGATTATTCACACAGAAAACCAACAAAGAAATACTGAACTTTATTTGTGTTATAGAACAAATGGATCTAATAGATATTTACAGATCATTTCATCCGATTGCTACACATTACACATTCTTCTCCTCCGCGCATAGATCATTCTCAAGAATAGACTGTGTGTTAGGACAAAAACATCTTAAAAATTTTTAAATAATTGAAATTACATTAAGTATCTTCTCTGAGCACAATGGAATAAAACTAGAAATAAACAAGAGGAATTTTGCAAACCATACAAACACATGAAAACATACAACAGATAAACATGAAAATTAAATAATATGCTGCTAAATGACCAGTGGATCAATCAAGAAACTCAGAAAAAGATTTAAAAATTTTTTTTAAAAATGAAAATGAAACACAGCCTACCAAAACATATAGGATACAGTGAAAGCACTACCTACAGGGAATTTATAGCTATAAGTGCCTATATAAAAATGGATTTCAAATAAACAACCTACTGACAAATCTTAAAAACTAGAAAAGAGCAAACAAAACTCAACATTAGAGAGAGAAAAAATAAACAACAGAGCATAAATAAATAAAACAAAAAGCACAATACAAAAAATCTATGAAATAAAAAGTTGGCTTTTGGAACAGATTAACAAAATAGACAAACCTTTAGCCAGGCTAAATAAGAGAAAAGATCCAAATAAATAAAATCAGAGATGAAAAAGGAGACATTACAAGTAGTAACCACAGAAGGTTCAAGGATGATTAGAGCCTCCCAGGAGCAGCAATATGCCAATAAATTGTAAAACCTCAAAGAAATCGATAAATGTCTAGGCATATACAACCTACCAAAATTTAACCATGAAGACATCTAAAACTTTAATAGACAAATAACAAGTAATGAGATTAAAGCTATTATAAATAGTATTTCAGCAAAGAAAGCCCAGGACGCGATGGCTTCACTGCTGAATTATACCCAAGATTTAAAGATCTAACATCAATTCTACTCAAACTAAACCCAAAAAACAGACCAGGAGGGAATACCTCCAAACTCATCCTAGGAGGGCAGTGTTACCTTCATCACCAAAACAAGACAAAGATATGTCAAAGAAAACTACAGGCCATTATCCCTGATGAACATTGATGCAAACATTCTTTAAAAAGTGCTAGAAAATCAAATTCAACATAACACATAAATTAGTTGGTCAAGCAGTCACAGGTTTCCAGAGATTAGATTTCAATTTTGAGAGAAGTCCTATGTGAGTAAAATGCTAGTAAACATCCTCTCATGATACAGAGAAATATTTGATGAAGAGTCAATATTTCAAATTTCATTGTTTTATTTTAATAAGTTGCCACAGCCACCCCAACCTCCAGAAACCACCACATTGATCAACAGCAGCAATCAACATCAAGGCAAGAGCCTCCACTAGCTAAAAGATTCCAACTCACTGAAGGCACAGGTGATCCTTAGCATTTTTTGGCAACAACTCTTTTTAAATTAAGCAATATAAACCAAGTAAAAAAAATGTATAATGCTACTGAGCGCTTTATGGACTACAGTATTGTCTGAATATAACTTTTATATGCACTGGGAAACCCAAAGTTCACATTAGTTTGTGATCTGGAACCAGATCTACAATATCTCTGAGATTTGCCCTGTATATAGCCAAAAGAAAAAACATCAGTATATGGAAAGACATGCCTCCACTTCAATATTCATTGCAACCTTATTTACAATTGCCAAAATATAAAATTACCCTAAGTGTCCCCTCCACAAATAGATTACAATATTTTATATACATATATGTGTGTATATGTATGCATATACACACACATATATAAAATGTATATACATAACTTACAACATATGTAGTTTATATATATACACAAATTATATACACACACACACACACACACACACACACACACATATGTAATGGAATACCATTTAGCTTAAAAAAGAGAAAATAATCCTGTTTTTTGAAACAACCTATTTGAATCTCAAAAACTTGCTAAGCAACTTAAGCTAGGCACAGGAAGGCAAATATCACAAGTCTCATTCGCATGTCAAATCTAAAAAGGCAAACTCATAGTAGACGATAGAAGGGTGTCCCGCCAGGGTATAGAAGGCAGGGAACAATATTTGTCAAAGAATGCAAAATTTCAGTTAAACAGGAGAAATAAGTTATGAAGACCTATTGTACTACATGACTTTAATTAATCTTAACATTAATGCGTATCTTAAAGTGCATAATTTATACTTGAAAATTTTAAATGTTCTCACCACAAAAAAGTATGTGAAGTGAGATATGTTAGCTTCTTTTAATCAATTTACAACGTACACAATCAATAAATCATATTGTATACAATAAACATGTACACGATTTTTCAATTATACCTTAGTAAAGCCAGGGGGAAAATGAAAACAAAAACAAAATAGTAACAGGAAATGATAAGAATTTTGTGCTGCCTAGTGTTATTGATCACGATCACCAAGAAGACATTGGACTATTGTTCCAAAATGGAGGTAAGAGCATGTTTGAAGTACAGAAGATTCCCTGGGGTGTCTGTTAGTATTATCATGCCCTGTGCTTATAATCAAATAGAAAAGTATAACAACTTATTCCAAGCAGAACTACTAATTGCCCAGACCTTTCCGGAAGGAAGCTTTGGTTTACTCCACCAGGTAAAGAATCCCACTCAGATCAAGCGTTTGTTGAAGGCAAAGGAGACACAGAATGAGTAACAGAAGTAGGTAGGTATAAATACCACTACAATAATATGACTACCAGTTACAAAAATGAATATTGTAATTGTCATAAGCATTTCATCTTTAGTTGTTTAATCAGTGCCTCTGTGTGTGTATATTGCAAATATATATATATGTGCGCACACACACAGATATTTTTAGTCCCTTACCAGGTAACTTTAGATGTACTGACTTTATATTATAGACTTTAAGTTAGGAGATATCTAGGAGAAGAGTTAACAGGGCCAAAGTACTTTACCTCCTCTTCAGGGAACTAAGTTAGTGCATTTTGCATGTTATGTGGAATAGTTACATCATGTTAGGCAGAATTATTACTTTGTTATCATCTTTATTTGGAAATTACGTATGGTTTAAAAGAGGTACGTATCGGCCACTAGTTGACTAGGGTTGTACCTGTGATGATTAATACTGTGTGACAACTTAACTGGCTAGAAGACTGGGTCTTCTCCAGCTCTTAGGCTGGAACTATCCCCCTCAGTTTTTCTGATTCTCAGGCCTTGGTCCTCAGACCGGAACTACACCACCAGTTCTCCTGGGTCTCCGGCTTATAGATGGTATATATTAGGACTTTCCATAGCCTTCATAATTGTGTGAGGCAACTTCCTTACAATGAATCTCACATATCTATATATTCATATATTACATATGTATGTGATTAGGTCTGTTTCTTTGGAAAAACCTGACTAATAACATCAGTTAGGCGTCTAATAATGCACGAATGTTGACTACAAGCACACATTTTGCTGTTGCTCAGACTTGGGAGGATTCTGCCTTTGACAGTTGCTGCTATGTGATCTTAGGCAAGATGCATAACCTTTGAAGCTTTATTTCTCATTCATCTGAAAAATGCAGATATCACCTATCTGGTAGATTTTTCTTGAGATTGAGTGGGAACATTCTATAAATTGTAAAAATGAGAAATACATGTAAAGCTCACAATAACGTGCCTGGCATATACTAAGAGTTCAATCGCTACTATTGTTAAGCTTCAAAATCTCCTTGTTACAAAAATTCTCTTTTGGAAGCTTTATCCTGCAATCTCTTTCCTCCATTTATTTTACTTCATTTTAATTTGGTAGCTTAGGTTTTAGATAAATAGTTTAAGGACACAGTGAGTTGCTGAAGAACTATTTGACAATTGAACCTGCTGAAAAACATTCTGTATAAATTTTATAGCTGACCTATTTTCTTAATATATCAAGAAATTTAGTCTGATAATGAACAATACATGCAATTCTGACATGCACACATGTATACACTGGCACACTTTTACTGAAACTTTACATTTACATCCATGGTAATAAATATTTATTTAATAAGTAAATGACCATTATGTACTAGTGTCTACTATATTGATCCAATATACTACCTCTATTTTTGCATTCTTGAGATTTACAAAGCATTCAAGGAGTGTAATTTTCCTTAGCATACAACTGGAATATACTTTGTGATAGTTCTAAAATATACAGAGCATTTCATCAAAATAATGAAAGCCAGGAACATCAGGAAAAGAAAAATAAGGCCACCATGCAGAGTTTATTTGTGTAAATCACAGACATCATGAGAAAATATAATATTTTGTCATATTTGACTTTTTAAAAACTAAGATTCATTCCCAGAGAGAATTTTCTCAAAAAATACACTTGCCTCTTAAGAGATAGATTATAAAACAGAAATTTCAATGAGTAACTGTGTTCTTTCTGGGATTAAAACTTCACCCTCTTTCCATAAGGATGAGAATGTTTCCATTTCTTGAATATTTGCTTTGAATTTATGCTGCTCTGCTATTCTCTTGAAGGTTCTTCTTGATTATGAGAGTATTGATAACAATTTCCACAAGTAGAAGTTTGTTTAGTCAAATAGTTTGCTTTCAGGAATTCTTTTTGAATTAAATTAATTCATATTAAAAAATCTTTATAGAACCATTTACATGTCAGTGTTCCTTTTGGCTATAGAGAAATGTTATCAAACATTAAATAAGAGATATATTATTCATTTATGTGATAATTAAATGTGTGAATTGCTAAAGCGATAAAATTGCTCCTACAAATAAATTTTCATGGAAATAAATGACACAAATGTATTAATTTCTGCTCTGAAATGTAAGTTTTGTTATAGAAAGTTTAAAGATAGATTTGTATTTATTTTAAATGACTTTCTTAGCTTGAGAAATACCACACCAAATCTAATTTAATCTCTAGAAATAAATAGAAATGAGATACATGCAAACTAAGATGAATATTTTTCACAGTGAGGACCTTACACAATATATACGGCATTTCTGAAAAAAAAAAAAAAAAAAATCAATGTTTTACTCATGCCCTAAGTATGTACATGATTCATGCCTTGAAGCAAATTTTTGATAACTACCTCAATGAGACAAACAGCTGTCATGCAATTGTGAATTGACTGGATTATAAACTTATTAATCAATTGTTACAGCCAACATAATTGTTGGAAATTTTTATTAAGAAGAAAACGCTACATAGCCTTTAGATCTCCTACTATAAAGCTATCTGACATAGCATTCGCAGAGAATAGATAATGCGAGAGAGCTCTATCAACAAATATAACCATATAAAAAAATAAAAGATGAAAAA